>JALGPY010000008.1:63688213-66359064 GCA_023055425.1 Linanthus parryae
ATATTGAAATGAATTGAGATTGATAAGGAAAGGGGTTGGTTAATGATGCTCGAACATGTACTTGTTTTGAGTGCCTATTTGTTTTCTATCGGCATTTATGGGTTAATCACGAGTCGAAACATGGTTAGAGCTCTTATGTGTCTTGAACTTATATTGAATGCAGTTAATATGAATTTTGTAACATTTTCTGATTTTTTTGATAATCGGCAATTAAAAGGAGCTATTTTTTCAATTTTTGTTATAGCTATTGCAGCTGCTGAAGCAGCTATTGGCCTGGCTATTGTTTCGTCAATTTATCGTAATAGAAAATCAACTCGTATTGACCAATCGAATTTATTGAATAGATAGTATTAGATAGTATTAATTTGAATGCAATTCTATAAATTCACATAGTCATCAATTCCTTCGAATTGTTGTATTTGCGACATAGATCATGTTTACAAAAATATAAGAAATCAAAGTATCTTGGCCCTTTCTCATAAGTCAATGCAAAAATCAATCGATTAGAAAACAATCTGGGAATTCATTGATTCATCTAGTAACTAAATAGGATTCATTTATGAAGTTTACTAGATCGAAATTTTATGATATTCAAAAATGTATAGATCCAATGTCACATTCAGTAAAAATTTATGATACATGTATAGGGTGTACTCAATGTGTCAGAGCCTGTCCTACCGATGTATTAGAAATGATACCTTGGGACGGGTGTAAGGCTAAGCAAATAGCTTCTGCTCCAAGAACAGAAGATTGTGTAGGTTGTAAACGATGTGAATCTGCCTGTCCAACAGATTTCTTGAGTGTTCGAGTTTATTTATGGCATGAAACAACTCGCAGCATGGGTCTAGCTTATTGATACGATATGTTCCAGAAAACTTCACTTGAATTCATTTGACTTTTTTTTATCGACAAAAACTCGTACTCGAAAATAACATATATTTTTTTCGAGTACGGATTTTTCTGGTCTAAGTGTATCGTTATGTTCTGCTCATAATTTCCCTAAATAAGAAGATTAGATAGATGATAATAGGGAAAGGGAAAAACCTGCGATCAAATAAGCAGAGTTTCTCAACTACATCGTCATGCGCAGAGTGATATTCTAGAAGGTATGTTTCATAGTTACTTATAAGAAGTTCTCTAAGACCATGAATAATGATAATTGTAGCGTTCTCTATTGGGGACATCTCAGTTTTGAGGGGGTAATTTTGGCATTTAATAAAAATTAGTGGTAGCATAACATTTTGAAAATATCTGAAACACTTAAGGTTAGAAACTCTTTTAACCTTTTATATAATATAGATTTTAACTATTAAAATATGCTAATATAAATAGGAAAGTGGATACATATTTCTTGGAAGTTGAGATGGCGGAAACTTTATATATATGTATATGAATTTAGGTTAAACTGTAGTTAATTAGTGCTATTGTTCCGTGAGTGAACTTTCCCAACTTCTTACGGAAAGAACACTGTCTCTTCGTGTAGTGGTCATGTAGTTTCATTTATTAACTACTAGTTCGGCCAACTTCCAGCTTTCAGTGTCCGGCAGTGCTGCAACTTGCTTAAATAAGAAGGTAATATCAATGGCTTTCTTTCATTATATGGATTCCCTATTTAATCTTTTTATCAGAAATTGAAAATTTCATTGCTCCTGTTTATATTTAGGTGTCAGCGGATCGTTTGAAGAAGGAACTTATTGAAAAACGCCAGCTAGAATATCCAGACAATGAAGAAGACGCAATATATTTATTGAAAGCCCGAAGATCTACGACAGTAGCTGATGGTGCACCAGTTATTGAAGTCCCAGAAAAGTCCCCATGTGGGCTTCAGAGGTTTCATTCTTATGGCCTTGCAATATTTTTTTCCGCTCCTTCTGAAGACCACATGAGCATTTTCATGGGAGCTTTAACTGGTGCCCCACCTGATATTGCAGCATATCTTCGGGCTTTCAACAAACAGAGTGCGTCTTTTCCTCAGTCTGCATGTACTAGCTCGCGGTTCTCAATAAGTTCTTTCTTCAAACGATATGCTAACACCTAGAATTAAAAAAGGCAATGAAATTTACAGTTCATGATAAAAATATAAATAAAGAATCCAAATAATAAAATAAAACGTTGATATTACGTGCTCATTTATGCAATTTTCAGAACTACCGAACACCGAAAGCTCAAAGTTGGGCCGAATTAGTAGTTAATAAATGACACTGCATGGCTAATACACCATGAGACATTGTTCCTTCCGAAAGAGGTTGAGGAAGTTCACAGGATCACGGAATAATAGCACTAATTAAAAATATGTGAACTGAAATTCATATACATATACATATACATATACATATACATATACATATACATATACATATACATATACATATACATATACATATAGTTTATGTCAACTTAAACAACTTCCAAGAAACATGTATTCACTTTCTTATCGAGATTGGCATATTTTAATAGCTAACATTTGTATTATATAAAAGGTTGAAGGGGTTCATACCCAAAAAGTGTTCCATATATTTCTAAAATGGTAATACTACCCATGATGTTTTATTGAATGCCAAAAGTGCCCCCAAAGCTGAACTATCCCTAATAGAGAAGGCTACAATAGTACCGATGCGTACTCAATACCTTGCGTCTCTCATCTCTCACGTTGATTCTGAATCGCCGCTTCCTCCATATACCAAGCTCCATATCCAACCTTTCTATCCTTTTGCGTTGTTCTGCACTAGGATCTCACTAGATTATTCCGACCAGGCTTTACCCTACAATGGACAATTGGTGATTGAAGTAACACCCAAGTTTGAGGTAGAAGACGAAGAATAGTAACGGGAGAGAGAGAGGGGTTAGGAATAAGTAAAGAGCCCGTTGAATAAGATCGGGTTTTATATCTGTTTAAAACAAGAAAAGCGGTGGGAATGCTGAAAAAAAGACTTTTAAAAACAAAATAAAAAAACTGTTTGGTATGTGCTATAGTGTTAAAAGTTAAAAACATATTTTGCAACATTACGAAATTTTAATGTTAATTTGTTTGAATATTATTTTTACGTACAATACTGACATATATTTGTTACTTCATGCATCCAATCAGAGTTGAAGTGTCTTTAAATAAAAATTGTGTGAAAAACATCAAAAAAAAATATGTTGCTATTTATTTAAACATTTTTTTCACCATGTTTTTTGTTTTTAAGCAGACAAGAATCAGGGCCAGTTTGGGAATGCTTCTACTGGCAGTACAGTTTCTTTCCGACAGCAGAAGCAGTTTTAGTGTGTTTGGTAAAAATAAAATTTATGCCTTTTCGGACAGTTTCTGCTGTCCCACAACTGTTTTCAGAAAGCAAGGGGGCAAATGCTTTTCCAGAAAGTGCTTTTGACTAAATTATCAACAACCGATTTTAACCTTACAATTTTTAAAAATAACAATAAATATCTTATGAAAATAACACGTGTCATATATTTTTGTCATTTTACCCTCTCACAACAAGTTCACAGTTGATTTTACCAAACACAAATTAATATATCAATATTTCACAGCATCTTTTATGTAATATTTACCAAACAATATTTTATCAAAAATTCACAGCATATTGTTACAGCAAGTTTCTAGCACCGCACATCATTCCCAAACTAGCCCTCAGTGATGCGAAATGAGCTTCTTGAAAAAACAATGTTTTTAAACCATATTGTTTTAATACAGGGATACCAAACATGCACTAAATTTGCATTCAACTCATGACATTTGTTTATGAATTATATTACAATCTATCTATATACTAAGCAATGGCGTGGTTTTATTATTCACTTTGGCGAGTTTGCTATTTTTTAGAGAAGTAGAGTTTGCTATCTTGATAGCCCTTGAATAAAACTTAAATCTAAGGTTCATAATTTGAGGCGATTGATTAGATCAGGGAAAAGACAAAGTATACATCACTGGTAATGATTGTCTACTTTTTCTTTTATAAATTCTCACAATTTGTCATATTTTATGAATCACAGTTGTACGAAATATTTTACCCCGGTAAGTTATAGTACTCCAACATTTTTTAATTTAGACCATTGGATTGAATACCCCATAGTCCTTGAATGTTCGACCACAACAACATATCATTAATCTGACATGTCTACTCGACCAACATAGCCCTCTCTCACCATCACCGGTCTTATCTTCTACTACTACTCTCTCACCAACGTCTCTCACACTGCAGCACCATTTAAAAGAAATAATGTTTGTGTGTGAGTGACTTCAGAGATAATGTGGTGTTGGACACTAGAAGTTTCTCTCTCTAAATATATATATATATATACATACATGTACATATATATATATATCATTTGACCTAGTAATCTACTAATTTCAGTTTTATATTAGTTTTTGTATTAATCGTTTTGCGTCATGTTGTTCAAGTTGTAATATTCCTTCCCTAAAAAAGTTGAATATTTGTTAAAATTTGTAATTTTTTGTGTAATTTTAGAAAACCAAGACACATTTCAACAATAGTCAATACACTTTTGTCGAGCAAATGGGTGCCAGCTCAGTCGTAGAGTGTTCAAAGCGCATGATAGAGGTCTTGGGCTCGAACCTAGTTATATGATGTAATTATATATATAAAAAAAAATACACTTTTCTCGCCCTCTCTTTCCTAATAAATGGTAGAAGTCTCAATGAGACGTGTTATCAATTATTATCCACTATCCTGCAATAGATTTTCCCAAAACACTATAATTTTCTCTGCTCCAGTAAAGTTCTTAAAGGGTACAAGATTTAAAATAAATCAATGCACGTTTTTGAAGACTTGTGCTTCAAATTTGGCAAAAATAGATATTGTAGTTAGCATGTATGTTACAGCGAATAACATGAATGGAAATTAATGTAATTTTAACAGCTTACTGTCGTGAGACCTGGATCATTTTGAATTGAAATGCAATGAACACCGACTGCGCATTCCGTGTCGTCATGAAATATATCGTGAAAAGAATCACCTAGAACAACAATTAAAAAAGGAATCGTATAAGTAAAGAAAATATTCAAGTTTACTCTCTTACTTCATCATTTAAACATATGAAGGTAAACTAGCTAGTTGATGGCTAGTAAAATATACAATATATAAATTACAATTAAGTGAGCTAGTTATGCTTTACTACCAAGTCTTAGTCTTTTAAATGGGGGTGTTCATAAATTTACATAACCTGACCAATCCGAGTCGATGGTCATCCAACCCAAGCCCATGCAGTCCAATATCGGTTTATAGTGGTTGGTTGAGTTTGTTGCAGTTTGTGTTTTAAGTCAAACCAACACGATCAATTGAATTGTGATTCTAGTTTAGTGAATCTAATTTTCATACGAACGGAGACATTATTAATAAATAGTTATGCACTCGTATGATAGTACACATTAAGTACTTCAAATAACAGCTCTATATTTGTGGACGTCTAATTTGCCAATTATGCCTCCTATTTCATATTTTTTTCCTTATGGGTTCCAAGAAAATTTATAAATATCGTGAATAATGAAATGAAAAATGACATCCTTATCACTAGGACTGCAATTCGGCTGGGTTGGACGGGTTGGCACCCTTGTCAAAGCCCGAAGCCGAGTTCTGTCGAGGCTGCCCAAGCCTAGCTCAACTCGAGTTAAGACAATTTCTAGCCCGTCCGAGCCCAAATTCGTTTAAATCAAGTAGGGTTTAGGATGAATTCGGGCTAGGAAATTAAACTTAATGCATTTTTCAAACACAAAAGAAAATTATTTTTTCATGAGGAAACCAAATAAAATAGTTCAACAACAAAATAATGATTAAAAACATCCGTAATAATCAATGAAAAGTGGCATATTCATGTAGATATGCTACATAATTTTAACAAATTAAATATTTAGAGGTAGTGGTCATACAAATCGGGCAATTCGGGTTAGCCCGTCGTTTAATATTTGTGCCCAAGCCCAAACCTAATTATAATTAGAGATGATAATTTCTCTCCAAGACCGTCTAAATTACTAAAGCTATGTGTTCGGGCCCTATTTTAATTCGGACTGGGCTCGGATTGATCGGGTTCTACCCACCCAAGTTGCACCCCTACTTATCACTTCTCTAATTTCTTCATCTTCTTATCTTGTTTCTCCATTACTAACATATTCACAACATAGTGATTGTATCGTATTTTCCTAGCATAAAAAGAAACATAAAACGCAACCCAACCAATCCATCCAAAGAAATTGAATCGATTTCGATGGATTTGGTTAGCACTTTTGATAATTGGTTTGATATCAATTTAAGTTTATTAAATCCAGAATCTATCGAATGCAAACTCTTCTTGCAAACCGCCATACCCAATCATCTACAGTAAGTAATTTGAGAAAATATAAACTTCAAATCAGTTTAGAACTTCAAGTTAGGTTCAAGATAGAGTATACAGTTGCTTTGGGAAATCATCCCCCGATACTAATTTCAAATTGATGTAAACAATAAATTTAAATCCAACTTTTTTACAACAAAAATAGAATCAGAACACAAGAACGAGTAAAAATCAGATGCGCAATCGGACTCCTAACCTTGTAGGGAAATAGAAGAAAGTATACATCGATGCAGAAATGTTTGCGACCAAATGGAAGAGTAGTTGCAGTGCGCCGCGGAGATGTTAATTCGCATATAACAATGTAGTATTGTGTTAGGTGCACGAAAACCCTAAAGTGAACTTATATAAGAATGTGCAATAGGCATTACATTAGACCCAAGTCCCATTTTGAGCCCAAATGCTGAGGCCCAAAAGAGCGAAGAGCTTTCTTATTAATCGCCTTTCGATTTGATGATATGCATTTGTTCATATTTACTTATGAGGAATACTAGCAACACTATATTTTGCACTATATTATTCTTAGAAATTAATTCATTAATCAGGGATAGGAGTGCAAAATATCGTAATACAGGACAATGGAAATCCAATTCGTTCATGAGTTTTGATACAGGGACTTCAGTGATATAGAGTTGGGGTTAAAGTATAAGTTGTAGAAGTTGATAGACAAGCGGTATGGGGAGTCAGCACATATAAAGTGTAACACCCCAACCGCTCAGAGGTGGGAAATCTACCAGAAGATCTCAGAACTCACATGAGTGTCCTCCACTAAGTCAAGAAAATGACCCATCAAGGATTTAACCTACAACGGTTTTGTCACGAGACAGAATCAGAAAACTGAAAACTTATAAGTGAAAACTTATTATAATACTTTTACGATAGATATGTGATGCTGACAGATATGTGTTAGACTCTATTTCCCAATTTCCCGTGTGCTCACCCGCAGAGTTATAGAAATAGATAAACAAGAGAGATTGTGAGAAATTGTTTTATTAAAATGTATAACTTTTAAAGAAAATTCTTAATATAGAGATTTGAAATGTTTATCCCAGTACTTACAAGATTTCAGTCATTTTCTTGATATAATATCATAGAATAGATAAGCAGAGTTAACTGATATACACATAGAGAGAAAGTCTAGAACCTCACCAGCCTTATACATAGGATTCTGAATCCCACTACCAAGAGGGTAGTGCAGATCAGATTTACTTGAGAAAATGATAACTTAATCTATCAGTCAAGACAAACTAGAACTTAAGTGTCGACACCTCCTACTAAATTATTAGTGAAGTAGAGTAGTACTAGGTTCGTACAACTGAGTACAATCAGATACTCAAGCTCATATAGTGGGGCTGAGGAGACATACAAAGTCTTTACCCCCAGACTATGGATCCAGATCATACTTAAAACCCATCCCATAATACAATTATAGTATTGTTAGAATAGATGCCCTAGAGGCCATCTTTTTGGTTTGAAGAATTTGTTTTTTGCTAGAATTATTTATGGAGATATTTAATATAATGAAGTCCTTAGATTAGAAATGTGTTTTTTTATCTTATATATCCCTAGTCGATTATATTGATTAATTAGACGATCAACTATACACTACTAAGGGGTTGGATTTATATGGAGATATCACGATCCAACTCATGGGTATATATTAGGAGTAATAGCTTACTAGATTGACCCACAACTAGAACGATACATACAAGTTATGTAAAGTCACAAGTGTTTCTCCTAGTGACAATGGTATTTGTAATTCTTAGACTTGAAGTCACTAGATCCTCTAAGTGCGGAATATTGTGTTTTGACATCGTCAAACGCTACACCGTAACTTGGTAGTAATAAAGGTGTTAGTCGGACACAATAAGGTAGCAAGCTTAGAGATGGTAGTGACGCAGATAGAATTTGTCCCTCCCACATAACGGGAGCAAATATATGCGGCCACTCGAGAGTTCGTACTTATAGAATGTCTGGACAGATTCATATAAATCAATAAAATAATATTGATGTTATATGCGTGGATAAGACTATTGACAAGATCGAAAAACTATGGATTGGATGTACTATTGTGACTTGTGTGTCTCGTGTCCAATCCGGATATGGAGACAAAGGAATGAGACGATACTTACACAAGGTTTGTCAAAGTAATGACTATTTCTATTGGTTGGATAGCATGGATGTCTTGCTATAGGCAGCTCCATGTTTGTAATTGTTACTACCAACTAAGTAGAAATCTATGGGGTCACACCATATGGATTAAACTAGGTTTGGGAATTAATTAATATGATTAATTATGTACAAGGATCAATACACAACTACTTGCAAACTTAGTAGGACTAATTTGCAAGTTGGACTAATCCGTGTATGGACATGATTAGGATAGGGGCCTTTATACAGTTACCAAGGAGTTGTTAGACTATATAAAGGACACTCCTAGCTTATTTTCTCAACTAATTCTCATAACACACTGAGTGAGAGAAAAATCAAGGAGAGAGAGCAAGACAAGAAAGGGCCTACCCGACCCCACCCCCCCCCCCCCTCATTATCGTCGTCCTCAAGGAGGCACACAGCCCCCTTGGTTGTTTTGTTGCGTGATCTTCTTCTTCCTCCTTCCAACCCGTTGATAGCACAAGGCGTGGGAGGTTTCTTGCAATTGATCCTAGGTGTGGTCTTGCCATAGAGACGTGGACAACATTCTACGTTTGAAATCATCCAAGGAGACAAACAAGGTGATTACGTTAAATCATTTACTATCCTTATGATTTCTTGACTTCTGAAGTAATCCAAGGAGACGTGGACAACATTCTACGTTTGATGATTAATTGTTTATTTCCACTGAGTAATCTGTTACAAAACCCTTCAGTGGTATCAGACCTACATGTCATAGAGCATAACGTAGTTTACATGTTACGTTATGTACTTTTTCACTTTAATTGTTGATTATTGCGTAAAAACGACAAATTAAGCAAATTTGATGCAATTGAATATGATTCAACAAAAAATATATCTATTTTTACATATGATGTGAATTATTAGTATGATTGAATCACATTGGATGTAAATTTTCTATCTTGAAGGCTAGGGTTCGGGCACATGCTTGGAAAAAGGGTTTTTCAAGTATCGAAACAACTAAAATTGGGCAACAAGGAGTAGAAGTTGTTTTGGAAACAACTCCCACTAAGAGGTTCGGCCCCCTTGGACCGTCAACCTTACTTGCCTCCCAAGCCATAGCCTCAGGCCGAGGGCCGGCCGACCCCTAGGTCTTATGGCGGTTCTTTAGGGTTTCGGCCAAGCATGGTGAGCCCTATTGGACTGTTTTGACCCCAACACATCCAAAATCAACTAAAATTGACTAAGCGCGTTAAAATTGGATTTTAACTGTTTATGTGCTATTTGCATGGTGATTGGATTTGGCCTTAGGTTGTGGTTTGCTGTGGATGTTTATTTTGTGGTTTGTTTTACGGCCTACGAGCTGGTAAATTTAATGCAATAGTTAATTAAGTTTTACGATCTGCGAGACGGTCTTATTCTTCTCAACTTGTGATATCTCTCTATTTAGTTTAGATGCTAGCTGAAATTAGATAGAGTAGATGATAGCCAAGATTTGAAGAAGGAGCATGGAGAAACCACAAGATGGAAACGATTCACAAAAGCTATGGAGCATGGACAAAAAGATGGAGGCACATGGAGATGAGCTTGCTATTCTAGGGTTCATGGATATTACCATTGGCTTGGGAATATCTTAGTTTAGTGTCCATATCCATATCACGTTTAATTTTTGTTATGTGGTTGTTTACTTTATTGTCTTGTTATTTATTGTTGGTGTATGGATGATACAAGAAAAGTCGGTAACAAGATAATGAAATCCGGATATCTTGTTTGTGATATAGCCCAACTCAAAATAAGTAGATCAGTTAAAATTGAAAGAAAATCCCTCAATTTAAATATTGCGTTTTGCCTTCTCGTTATTCCAACACTTATCACAGTCATGATTAATAAAGCTCATGCGTGCTAAAGCAGGGCGACTTGATTCATCTTGATTTGGTGAGATGGAACAAACAAGTAATGTGAAATTGTTCGAGTACGATGTTTGACGCAACTAGGTAATTTTAATAAGATTAAAAGCTAGAGGCAACCAATTGGGATCATCCATGGGATGGATAAATAAGGAGTTATTTTCCTAATTGAACCAAGAGTTTCATAAGGATGCAATTGGAATTTTTCCTACCTAAATAACTGATTTTTGGGTGACTTGCCAAAGTAAGCTAAAAAAAGAAGTGAAATATTGGATCTTGGACCCACTAGAAAATATAGTGATATTTTTCGCATTGATTTGGAGGGTTATAAATCCGAGAAAAATAGTGGGAGATTTATTTAATAATCTATCAATTATTAAATATAGTTATTTGTTCATAAAATACTAAAACTTGTATATTTATAATTTTGTAGAATTCCAAAGCAAAACAACTCATCGAGTTCATCACACTCCCTACGTTCTGTCCTTGAGAAGGAAAAACATTCGGGAACCAACTTTCTAGACTGGTAGAGGAACTTGAGAATCGTTCTCAAGCAGGAAAAAAAAATGTACACTCTAGAGGAAGAAGTTCCTGAGGGTACAATACCCCTGCAGCCCTTAAGGAGCATCAAAAGTTCTTTGACGATGCTACTTTGCACCATGTCCTCTGAGCTCCAAAAGCAACATAAGAACATGGCTGCGTTTGATATGATCACACTTGAAGCAGCTCTTCCAAGAGTAGCCTAGGGTTGAGAGGTATGAAGTTTCCAAGACATTGTTCAAGTGTCAGCTGTCAGAGGGAAACCCAGTGCGACCTCATGTACTCCGAATGATCGGGTATTTGGAGAATCTTAATAGACTAGGGTTTTCGCCGGGTCAAAATTTGGCCACATATCTGGTTTTGCAATCGTTTCCTCAGAGTTATGGACAATTAATCATGAACTATAACATGAACGAGATCGTGAAACCTCTGCCAGATCTACTTAATATGTTGAGGACTGCTGAACAAAGCATGAACAAGGAAAATGGCAAGGCCATAATGATGGTGCACAAAGGGAAAGGAAAATTTTTTGCTTCTACCTTCAAAGGAAAAGGCAAGGAAGTTTCCAAATCCTAGGAAGTTTCTCTTAAACCTGTTGGTGGCATTGTCAAGGGCGTGAGTAAGGGTGATTGTAACTACTATAGTCAGCCTGGACACTGGAAGAGGAACTGCCCAAAGTATTTGGAGGATAAAAGGCTTGGAATAGTGATTCCACCACCACCAGGTATTTTTGTTATAGATGTCAATTTAACTTTCTCTTTATCTTGGGCATTGGATACTGGATGTAGATCTCACATTTGTGGAAATGTGCAGGATCTAAAGAGAAGTAGAAGATTGGATAAAGGGTAGATACACCGGCGGGTTTGATAGCGCATTTTAGGAGCTATATAATCATGGATTTCCACATTATCATGAGATATTTGAGCTTAATTGTTGAAAATATGTCGCGTTTTATCACTTGATGCTTCATATGCACTATAATGTTGGTCCGGGCGTTTTCTATGCATATTTAGTTCTTATTTGTCAAAAATAATCGCTTGGTGTGCTTTTTCATGTTGTTTTGACAGGAACGGATGCTAGTCAGTTGATAGGAGGCATGGAACGAACTTCGGAAACAAAGGGAATTCAAGTGAAACGAAGAGAAGAAAAGTTGGAGGAGCTAGAATGACAAACCTTCACTATTTTCAATGCTCAGGAAAATCTACAATGAATTTCGGAGTGAGACCAGTTCCAAATGAAAGTAGACTTAAAGAGCTTTCCAACAAAAGGTAACAGAGATTAATCGGAGTCTGGATGAGAGAGTAATGGACAACTAGGGTTTACTTGGTTGATTGATGGATTCATGGATTTACTTCATGCTTAAAGCTTAATTTTATTCTTGATTTCTTCCATTCTTCTACTTGATTTCTTAATTATTAGCATGTAAGGCTTGATCACCCATATCATGTTATTTATCTAGTAGAGTGTATGAAAATAACTTAACCCTAGATTCGTGAAGAGTAGGAAGACACTCTTATTATTCTTGAGACTGAGAGGTGAAAGAATAAGAGTGATCGTATGAGGATTGATTCAATTGATTATGCTAAGATAACTTTGCAAGGTTGAGAGGTTTTGAAGGTACCTTTATCATTTCAATAGAGTAGTGTGGTTAGCAACATTAGGTTGAAAGGATTTTTTGTTTATTACAGTACAGTGTGATGCATGATCGAGAGATATGTGTTGCGAGTTTAATCTGATATGGTGGAAGAAAGAGTGAATTGTTGTTAATTGAATCCGGAAATTAATTAAATATCCTAGGGATCCTAAATAATCTAGTTTCTCCATAATATTTGTACTATTATTCAGTTAATTTGCCGTTCTTAGTTACGTAGAGCCACTTGATTGACGGTGGCAAACTTATAAACATTCAAACTCTTTTTACCGGTTACTTTGTACCCAAAAGTTGATTAACGATTGGCTAATAGTAGTTCAACTCCCTGTGGGTATGACAACTCGGGGTCCTAAAGACTTCACTTGACTACTTGACCGTACACTTGCGCAGCAACGCGTAGTTTACACGCGTCAAGTTTTTCGCGCCGTTGCCGGGGAGTTAACGATACTATTAGTGAGATCGATAATTAGCTTAGGATACTTTTTATTTTTAGTTATATTTCTTAGTTTTATTAGTTGCTGAGATCTTTTCCACTTGTCTGTGATCTCAGGGAGCACGAGTTCACGATCAGTGAGAACGAAGAGACATTGTCCTCATCTAGTGAAGCCTCACACTCAAACAATGAGGATTCAGAGAGTATACAAATAGCTCTTGATAAGATCACAAGGAAGATGGAAAAGCTGTCGGCACAATTGGAAGTTTGCAAAAATCAGAACACTTACAACCATTCGGGGAAGTCCCTTGTCACAGGCTTTCAGGGTCCCATAACTGGAGTCAGTTCGGCCATCAGGGTGCCAGATATTCAAGCCGAGAGTTTTCAGCTTAAGGGCACCACTATCCAAGCGGCAAAGAGCTTCTTCCTGATTAGTGGAGTTAGTGAAGAAGATCTGAATGAGTTCATAGGGGAGTTTAATGCTTTCTGCAGGACGGTAAAGTAAAAGGATGTCAGCTCTATTGTTTTCAAGCTTGTTCTTTTCCCCTATTGTCTGAGCAGTGCAGCAGTAGCATGGTTGAAAAATCGAGCACCAAGTTCTATTGTTACATGGGACCAGTGTGCTGAAGAGTTCCTAGAGAGATTTTACCCGGTCCATCGAGTGATTCAACTTCAAGCTAATATTCTGAGTTTTGAGCAGCAGCAAGATGAGTCGCTAGTGGAAGCATGGGAATGTTTTATGGGAATGTTGAAAAAATGCCCAAACCATGATTTTGAAGACTAGAAGACCTTTCAGGTGTTCTATGACGGTCTAGGGCGTGCTGACCAAGAAAGTGTAGATAGTGAAGCTGGAGGGAGTTTCTTGTTCAAAGTTGACAAGGAGGGAGCGTATCAGTTGATGACGCAGATTGCTAAGCATGACTCTCATTTGGGAGAAAGCAAGAAATCGTCCAATCTACCAGAATCGGAAGTAAGAGCAGTCTTAGAATAGATATAGCATGAAGAATCAGCACAACAGACAAGGAAAGACTGTGATATGGATGAGCTAAAGGGTATAATGTTACAGATGGGAAGAAATGTTAATCAGTTCACAGAGAATATGACCAATCTTGCAGATGATATATAGTCAACCAAATAGCTTGGCGAAATGTGGAACAACAAGTGGGACAGATTGTGAGTCAGTTAGCCACACCAGCTTATTATGGAGCCAACGTCACTCATCTACAGGGATTTCAGCCCATTGAAGCTATCACCACCAGAAGTGGGAAGGCTTTGGTGGACCCACCGTACCCTACACATGCTAGAGCCAAAGCCTCAAAGTCAAAAGAGCATGAGATATTTGATGATGAGGTGGTAGGAGCTCAACCCACGCAGGCGGAGGCTGGTGTAGAGCCTGAGAAAGAAGAGGTACGTGCTAGGTTTGTTCCCATCGCTCCTACACTACCATATCCTTTGAGGACCATAAAGAAAAGTGATGCCAAAGCGTTCCAGAAATTTATCTGAGGTATTCAAGAAGCTTGAAATCAACCTACCATTTGCGGAAGCTCTAGAGAAGATGCCAATTTATCCAAGTTCTTAAAAGACATATTGGCAGGGAGAAGGCGAGTGGAGGAATGTGAGCAGATTTGTTTGACAGGTGAAGCATCAGAGTGTGTATTGTAGGGTTTGCCAAAGAAGGTCAAGGACCCATGTAGTTTTGTAACTCTAGTCACCTTGGGTGATTCCATAACAGTTTCTGCACTATGTGATCTTGGGGAAAGCTTAAACTTGATGCCATTGTCTATATTCAAGAAGCTAGGTGTGGGGGATCCTAAGGGCACTCGTGTGATGTTGCAAATGGCAGACAGATCCATTCGCCAGGCATATGGGGTAATTGAGGACATATTCGTCAAGGTGGGATCACTCATTTTATTGCTGATTTTGTCATTCTAGACATGGAAGTGGGTGATGTCCCATTGATTCTTGGAAGACCCTTTTTAGAAACAGGAGAAGCAATCATTCACGTGAAAAGTAGGCGCATCTCCATGCAGATAAATGAGAATAAGGTGGTATTTTATGTGTTTAAGGCAATGCAAATGCCTTCCGATCATGACCTTGAAGATTTCTATGGGGTAGAGATTTATGAGGAGGATGTTGTGAAAGAATAAGTTGATCTTATGTGGGAAGAAATAACCAGCATGAACAAAAGGGAATGGGATCCTCATCCCAAGGAAGTGCACTTTGTTGATAGTTGGATAAAGCTAGAGTTGGGCGAGAATGAAACAACTCTGATTCCTTCACTCAAATCACCACATGTGATTGAGTTGAAGCCATTACCATCACACCTCACGTATACTTTTCTTGGTTTGAATGACACATTTCCCGTAATTGTTTCTTATGCTTTGTCTCGGGAACAGGAGGAGCAGCTTTTGGGAGTGTTGAGAAAGTACAAAGCTGCCATTGGATGGACAATCGCAGACATCAAAGGAATCAACACAGCTTGCTCTTAGCACAAAATTTGAATTGAGGAAGCGAAGAAGCCAATAATACAACTTCAAAGAAGACTCAACCAGAATATGAGGAATTGAGGAAGCGAAGAAGTGATGAAGTGATTAGAAGCTGGAATCATCTTTCCTATTGCCGATAGCACTTGGACTAGCCCGATACAATGTGTACCCAAGAAAGGAGGGATGACTGTGGTGGAGAATGACAACAATGAACAGATTGCTTAGCGGACAGTCACGGGTTGGCGAGTATGCATGGATTATCGGAAGCTAAATGAAGCTACTCTCAAGGATCAATTCCCACTACCCTTCATTGATCAAATGCTCAAAAAGCTAGCCCACCATGAATACTACTATTTCGGGGATGGTTATTCGGGATACAATCCGACAGCTATTGCTCCAGAGGATCAAGAAAAGACCACCTCTACATGTCCATATGGCACTTTCACGTTCAGATGCATGCCTTTTGGATTATGTAACGCACCGGGGACATTTCAGCGGTGTATGATGGTTATCTTCTCAGATATGATTAAGAAGAATATTGAGGTATTCATGGATGACTTCTCTTTGTTCGGTGATAGTTTTGATGAGTGCTTACATCACTTGGGGCCTGTTCTTAGCTGTTGCATTGAGATTAATGTCGTGCTAAACTGGGAGAAATGCCACTTCATGTTTACAGAGGGGATTATTCTACGGGCACAAGATATCAATCAAGGGATTGGAAGTTGATCAAGAAAAGATTGAGACCATCAAGCAACTCCCATATCCTACATCAGTGAAAGGTGTTAGAAGATTTCTGGGTCACGCAGGGTTCTATCGTAGATTCATCAAAGATTACTCAAATATTTGCAAGCCGATGTGTGAAATGCTTGGGAAGGATGCCCGATTTGTTTTTGATGATGCCTGCAAAGCGACATTTGATACACTGAAGGAGAAGATAACTTCTGCACCTGTGATTATGACTCCAGATTGGGATCTCCCCTTTGAGCTTATGTGTGATGCTAGCAAATTTTCCATTGGTGCAGTATTAGGGCAGCGGAAAGACAAAAAGAGCCATGTGATTTACTATGTGAGTAGGGTTCTTAATGAGGCCCAACTCAACTATGGCACTACAGACAAGGAATTGCTCGCTGTTATCTTTGCATTGGAAAAATTTTGGCCCTACCTCGTTGGGTCGAAAGTTGTTATCTTCACATAACACTCTGCTCTAAAGTACTTGCTTGATAAGAAAGATGCCAAACCAAGGTTTTTGCGGTGGGTCCTTCTTATGCAAGAGTTTGATGTAGATATTCGCGACAAGAAAGGTGTATAGAATGTGTTAATCACCTCCCTAGACTAGAAAATTGAGTGGAAGACAAAGTGACAATCAGGGAGTATTTTCTAGAAGAAAACATCATGGCAGTTGCGCAGCAGGTAGACTGGTATTGGGATTTCGCCAACTACCTCACCAATGGGACACTTCCAGATGAGTTCACCACTTTACAGCGAAATAAATTCTTGTCAAAAGTGAAGCAGTGATTTTGGGATGATATTTACATGTTCAAGATGGGATCTAATAATATCATCAGGAAGTGTGTGCCTACTCATGAGATAGGAGAAGTGATTGAGCATTGTCATTCAGCACCATCTGGAGGTCATTTTAGCGGACCCCGCACAGCTAACAAGGTACTCCAATCTGGTTTTTTTGGCCCACTACTTTTATAGATTGCTTTGATTGGGTGGAAGGCTGTGATAGATGCCTAAGAATGGGGTCCTTTCCCCTCTTCCTAAGGTAACCACTATATTTTGCTAACTGTGGATTACGTGACCAAACGGGTGGAAGCAATTGCTTTTCCTAAGAACAATGCAGTCACTGTGGAAAGGTTCTTGAAAAAGAACATCTTCACTCGGTTTGACACCCCGCGAGCCATGGTGAGTGATGATGGATCCCATTTCATTAATAATATTTTTGCCAGAGTATTGAAGCAGTACAAGGTGTCTGTCTATAAGGTTTCTTTACCTTATCACCCCCAAACTAATGGGAAAGCAGAGGTCTCCAACAGGAAGATAAAAGGGATTCTTGAGAAGACAGTGAATGCAAGAAGATAAGATTGGGCCATGAAATTCGATGATGCTTTGTGGGCATAAAGTACAGCGTATAAGACTCCGCTAAACATGTCACCGTTCTAGTAAGTGTTTGGTAAGTCTTGTCATCTTCCTCTTGAAATTGAGAAAAAATCTTATTGGGCAATCAAGCAATTGAACATGGATCACAAATTGGTCGGGGAAGAACGGAAGTTGAAGGTGCTTGAGCTGGAGGAATGGAGGTTGCGTGCTTATGAGAGTTCCAAGATCTACAAAGAAAAGACCAAGAGATGGCATGACAACCACATCAAGCCAAGGGAGCTGCATGTAGGTCAGCAAGTTTAGCTTTTCAACTCTAGGCTAAGGCTCTTTTCCAGGCAAGTTGCGTTCTAGGTGGTCTGGAGCATTCCGGATTCATCAAGTTTATCCATGGGGATCTGTGGAGATAGAGGACCATCATAGCAAGGAATGTTTCCGGGTGAATGATAATCGGGTGAAGCATTACTATAACCCCATGCCTACGAAGATTAAGATAGAGGCAATCTACATTGATTTGCCTAATCACGAGTGAGGTAACTGGGTCGGGCTGTTGACCTTAAATTACAAGCGCTTCTTGGGAGGCAACCCAATGTCGAGTAGGACTTTCATTATTTTGTTTAATTCATGTTCTCTGAATCCTCCATATTTTATAGTAAGAGATGAGCGAGAGAGTTTTGATATTTGAATTGAGTGTGCAGCATACAGGTATCAAAGACCCTTAAGATCTCCTTCTTGATGCATGTGAACTATATTGGCAGCTCGTTGTTGCCCGGATTTGCATGCATCAGAATCCGAAGAAGGATGAAATAAATCACAAGCTTCGAGGGACTTGATTCTCGTGCTAGAGAGCAATTTTGGAGATGAGATGAAAAATTCCCCGGACTTTGGGAATTATTCAGTCAACATTGGATTCTACATTCAATGAAGAGTTCGTGAGTGCGAGAATCGAAGGAATCGGACATCAGACGAAGAAACTAGAGCAAAATGAGTTTGTGCATAGGATCACCATATCTTATTTCTTGCTATGTGTTGTGAAATTTCAAAATGAGCTAGTGAGGATTTGATCATTTTCGGTTAATGATGGAGAGGTTGCCCATTCTCTAACAAGAAAAAAAAATGTTCTTTAATTCCTTGCATTGTACATACTTTAGTTGCATTGCACATATCATGTAGTTTGCATAGTCGTGTCTTTGTATTGAGTCATGGGTCGTGTTGGCTAGCGGAAAGTAAAATATGCAAAGTGGTGGGGTATGCATTGGTTTGGTTGTGTTATGTAGGCAATGTCCCAAGTGTGGGGGTTTTTAGCGTAATTGTTGCTCGGGACGAGCAAGAAGGTAGTGTAGGGGAATTTGATAGCGCCTTTTAGGAGCTATATATTATCATGGATTTTCACATTATCATGATATATTTGAGCTTAATTGTTGAAAATATGTCGCGTTTTATCACTTGATGCTTCATATGCTCTATAATGTTAGTTCGGGCATTTTCTATGCATATTTTGTTGTTATTTGTCAAATATAATCGCTTGGTATTCTTTCTCACGTTGTTTTGACAGATGCTATTCGGTTGATAGGAGGCATGCAACGAACTTCGGAAGCAAAGGGAGTCCAAGTGAACGAAGAGAAGCAAAGTTGAAGGAGCTAGAATGACCAACCTTAACTATTGTCAATTCTCAGGAAAATCTACAATGTATTATGGAGTGAGACCAGCTACAAATAAAATTAGACTTAAATAGCTTTTTAACGATAGGTCACAGAGCTTAATCGGAGTCCGGATGAGAGAGTAATGTCCTGCACAAGATCAGCTTACAATTCTGGACGGAAATTATAAACTAGAGGGGCTGAAATGCAATTTCAGCAACGTATATTAAAACATCGCCCCAGCTGGTTAAAAATGTGAGGAAGGCCTGGAAAAAGATATATTCACGCACATGAGAGAGAGAGAATGACGGAAGAGTTTAAGGAAGAGAGGATTCGCGCCCCATCTTCATCTCTTGTACTATTTTCTATAGAGAACATAATTTTTTCAAGATATTTCATGTCTAGATAAAATCATAGATAGGTGATTATGGAGAACTAGGGTTTACTTGGCTGATTGATGGATTCATGGATTTACTTCATGCTTAAAGCTTCAATTTATTCTTGATTTCTTCCATTCTTCTACTTGAGTTCTTAATTCTTAGCACGTGAGGCTTGATCAACCACATCATGTTATTTATCTAGGGGAGTGTATGAAAATAACTCAACCCTAGGTTCGTGAAGAGGAGGAAGACACACTTATTATTATTGAGACTGAGAGGTGAAATAATAAGAGTGATCGTATGAGGATTGTTTTAGTTGATTATGCTAGAGTGATATTTTTGTAAGGTTGATAGGTTTTGCAAGTACGTTTATCATTTCAACTAGAGTAGTGTGGGTAGAAACATTATGCTAAAAGTATTTGTTGTTTATTACAGTACAGTGTGATGCATGATCGAGAGATATGTGTTGCGAGTATAATCTGATATGGTGGAAGAAAGAGTGAAGTGTTGTGAATTGAATTCGGAAATCAACTAAGCATCCTAGGGACCCTAAATCATCTAGTCTCTCCATAATATTAGTACTATTATTTACTTAATTTGCAGTTCTTAGTTACGTAGAGCCACTTGATTGAGGGTGGCAAACTTATAAACATTCAAACTCTTTTTACCTGTTACTTTGTACCCAAAAGTTGATTAACAATTGGCTAATAGTAGTTCAACTCCCTGTGGGTTCGACAACTCGGGGTCCTAAAGACTTCACTTTAGTACTTGACCGTACACTTGGGCAGCAACGCGTAGTTTACACTCGTCAAGGTGGGAATGGAGCAAAGGTTGCTGCATTGGCCGTGGGCCTGTACGAGTTGTCTCTTTCTTCATGAATAGTTTTATAATTAAATAATTTCTATTTTGTACCTGCTATGAGCAGAACTGTTGAGTCAAAGATCCCTGAATGTGCTTTGACTGGTAATTGTTTTGAGTGATGAAAGACAAAAGGCTAAGACATTAGCAGCAATGCCTTCAGTTATCTCAAGGCCTTGAGATTGACTTAACTTCAAAGCCTTGAGTTACCTTATCCTGCTATGTGCTCTAACATTTTTGTGTTGCAGAATTGGATATCTAATTATGCAAATCAGTGGTTTATGGTATATACCTATGGTTTGTACTATTTATATATCTAACACAATTGCAGATGATCAGAACAGGAAGAATCAAAGTTATCTGGGTTTAATTTTGAAATGCTGTGAAGCAGGTACAGAGCTCCAAGGCCTTGAGATATGTCCTGAGCTGCTGACAGTTTTTACAGAACTTAATTGATTCTTTCTTGCAGGTTATGACTCTTAGTATTGTGATTATTCACTCACTTCTAAGTGTATTAAACTTGTTTTTCATGTCTTATTTATTATAGAGAATATGCAGATTATTGTTCTAAGTTTATTAAACAGGTTTATCAGAAACTGTATAACCAAACAGTCTCAGTACTGTTAGATGTTTGGATTTCGTTGTTGCAGTGTTTCTATGTTGTTGCTGGGTTGTTAAACGTGCAGGAGAAATTTCAACAAACTCCAATGGATATTCACCTGAAGCTGTTTGAATTTAAGTTGAAAACAAAAGGAGAATTTGTAGGAACTGAGATCCTAAAATCTCTAAATCAGTTGCAGCTGTGGATAAAAGAGACTGGTTTGAATTTTGAAGAGAGGGGACTTGCAGAATACTCTGAGAGGTGTGAAAAATTTGTGGGAGATCATTCATTCAAACACACAATCACTCAAGCTTCATTCCAGACTTATGAAGATCAAATCAATCCAGTCACTCCTGAAGAACACTTCCAGGCTTCAATAGCTTATCTTTATACTGTGTTCTTCATCTGTACTTCATCTGTGTATCTCTATATTATCTTAAACCTCACTTAACCTAGTCGTTGGTTGTTCAAGTGAACAACAAGAGGTTCTTGTTAGCTCAGCAGTTGGTAGCTGGAACTAAATAGGTTTGGAACCACAAGCTGTATAGGTGTAAGGGAAATCACTTAGGCTTGAAGATCTAGGGCTGTTTCTATGTGAGTAATAAGAAGTGTTTGCCCAATCCTGGGGGGATTAGATCCCTCAGGCAGAGATTAGGGCCATTGGGACTGAAATTTGTAAATTACTTTGTGTTCTTTACTTTTCTGTTAGATTATTATCTGCTGCACACAACTCAAATCAATTTAGGGTTTTAACGCTGTTTAGAATTGTTCACAGCTCAAGGCCTTGAAGCTTACATCTTTGCCTTAGTGAGTTTCAGACAGTTTACAAAATCTCAAGGCCTTGAGATTTGAGTTTCACACAAAGCTTTCCTGTTAAACTTTAAGTTTTGCAAAAAGTTTCCATACTCTATTCAACCCCCCCCCCCCCCTTCTAGAGTATTTAGGTCCTTTATTTAGTCTACATTACACACTTTCAATTGGTATCAGAGCCTGTGTCACTGTTTTAGATCTAACAATCTAGTGACTATGAGTAATGTAGGAGATGGTGGATTCTCACAAGGAAGGGCAGCCAACAGACCTCCATTGTTCTGTGGTGACAATTTCATGCATTGGAAGGCATTAATGAAGATGTTCATCATAGATCAAGACATGGAACTATGGTCAATAGTTCAGAATGGTCCTCATGAGTATTACACTACAATTGATGGAGTCAGAACTGTGAAGTCTGAGGAAAATCTCTCCGTTACTGAACTGGAAAAGGTATCCAAAAATTACAAAGCTATGAAGTTGCTATATTGTGATTTAGATGCATATGAGTTCAACAGAGTGTCAAACTGCAAGTGTGCCAAAGAAGTGTGGGACAAACTGGTGGTGACATATGAAGGAACCAGCCAGGTTAAGCAGACAAAAATAAACATACTTCTGGGGCAATATGAGTTGTTCAAGATGAATTCAGATGAGACCATCAAGGAAAAGTTCAAAAGATTCACTGATGTGGTGAATAACCTGGAGTCATTGGGAAAGAAGTTGTCAAATGAAGAAAAGGTTATGAAGATTCTGAGAAGCTTTCCAAAAGCAAAGTGGGAGCCAAAGACAACAGCCATTGAGGAAGCTCAGGACTTGAGTCTTCTTCAGCTAGATGATCTAAAAGGAAAGCTTCTCACTCATGAAATGTCTATGAAGGATGTGGAAGGTGATCTGAGTGAAAATATCAGGAACCTAGCTCTTAAGGAAAAAGACAGTGAAAAATCTCAAAGCCTTGAGACTGAGGAGGAACCTGATGATGAAGAGGCTTTAGCATTGATCTCCAAGGCCTTGGCCAGGATTCTCAAAAATAAAAGAAACTCTGGTAACAGGGATTACAACAGAGAGAGATGAAGACCCTCAGGCAGCAAGGATTACAAAGGTAAATCTTAATCACAGTCACATAAAACTAAAGTAATGAATTGTTTTTAGTGTGGTGATGCAGATCATTTAGTGAGGGACTGTCCACAAAAGAAGAAGAACAGGAACTTTTAGAAAAAGGATGGTGATAACAGAAGGAAGAAAGCCATGATGGCTTCTTGGAGTGATTCTGATTCATCAAGTGATTCAGACACAGAAGAAGATCAAGCAAACTTATGCTTCATGGCAAAGCATAATGAGGAATGTTCATCAGACAAACACATTGAAGACATGGTGAAAATTTTACTTGCTAGTCCTTCAGATGTACTTCCTGAAATTCTAAAAAGTATGTTTTTGAATGAGGAGAGTTATAGAAATGAGATTTCTGCTTTAAAGATTAAGGTTCATGAGCAGGTAAAAGAAAACCTGAACCTAGTTTTTTCAAACAAAACTGTTGAAGTTTCTAAGACAAAGCTGGAAAAAGACTTCAAGGCCTTGGAAAGCAGGTTCAAAGTCTTGAAGGCACAGATAAAAGAGGTTGTTGATCAAAACACTCTTTTAACTGAAAGATATGCTGATCTAAAGGCTCATTCTGAGAATTTAGAACAACAGATCTGCACTTTGACTGAGAAACTTCAAGAGTCCAAGAAGGTCCTAGCTATGTTTACAGGCTCAGAACACAATCTAAATCTCATTCTTGGAGGAAGTCTGAAATCAATGCATAAAAGTGGGATTGGTTATAATACAAATTTTCCAAAGAAATGCCAAACTACTTTTGTCAAATCTGGTAGCAGACATTCTCCAAAATGTCATTACTGTGGAAAAATTGGTCATGTCAGATTAACTTGTCCCTTCAGAAGATCCAAACCTCATATTATGAGGAATACTTATCCTAATCAGCTTAAGGGACAGGTTAGACAGATTTGGGTTCCACAAGGAATTAGGCGACCTAATATGGCTGATTCTGAGCATGACTCAAAGTTCTGCACTTGGTCTAATAGCCTGTTGAGACAATGATTTGTTTTTGCAGGATGTCACCAAGGCCTTGAAAGATCAGAAATGGATATTAGACAGTGGATGTTCCAGACATATGAGTGGAAAGAGGTCTCTCTTTACTGAACTTACTGAAAAATCTGGAGGAACAATCACACTTGGTGACAAAGCAAAGTGCAATATCATTGGTATAGGTAGTATTTGTAATGGTTCTACAAATTCTATATCTGATGTTTATCTCGTAGATGGACTTAAGTATAATTTGCTTAGCATCTCTTAGTTATGTGATAAAGGTTATAAAGCTGTATTTGACAAGCAGAAATGTGTGGTGCAAGATTAGAAATCTGGTGATTGCATTCTCACTGCTCCTAGGTCATATAATCTATATGCTATGAATACTAACAGTGTTGCAGGTGAAAATCTAAAGTGCCTCAAGGCCTTGAAGGAAGATTCAAAGCTTTGGCACAGAAAGCTTGAGCATATTAGTATACATACTTTGAATAAACTCATCTCAAAGGACTTGGTAAGAGGTTTACCATCACAAAAAATTTCATATGATGAGATTTGTAAGGCATGTGTACAAGGTAAACAGACCAGAGGCTCTTTCAAGCCAAAGAACTTTGTAAGTACTTCTAGACCCTTGGAATTGCGTCATATGGACTTGTGTGCTCCTATGAGAGTTCATACCCCAAAAGGTAAGAGGTATATGCTTGTTATAATTGATGATTATTCTAGATTTACTTGGGTGATGTTTATTAGAGACAAAACTGAAGCTTTATCTGAGTTTTCTAAATTGTGCAAAGAACTTCAAACTTTGAAGAACTTACTTGTTGCATCCATTAGAAGTGATCATGGTAGAGAGTTTGATCAACTTGACTTTGATTTGTTTTGTGCAAAGCATGGCATTTGACACAACTTTTCTGCACCTAGAACTCCACAACAAAATGGAGTGGTTGAAAGGAAAAATAGGACACTTGAGGATTTTTCCAGAACCATGCTGCTTGAAAGTAATTTTCCAAAGTTTTTATGGGCAGAAGCTGTTAATACTGCCAATTATGTGCTGAATAGATGCTTGATCAGACCTATTTTGAAAAAGACTCCCTATGAACTGTTTAAAGGGAGAAAGCCTACTGTTTCTTATTTTAAGCCATTTGGTTGTAGCTGTTTTGTGCATAATAATGGTAGAGACAATCTTGGAAAGTTTGATGCTAGAAGTGATGAAGGTGTATTTCTTGGATATTCTTAAACTAGCAAAGCTTATAGAGTTTAGAATAGAAAAACCAAGATTGTGGAAGAGAGCATTCATGTAATTTTTGATGAAAGTACTAAGGATTCTTTGAGTAAAAGTTTTGCAGATCTAGATTTGAACAAGCATGAATCAGATGATGATGCTGTAAAAGAAGACAAAGGCAAAACTGTTGTACATAATCAACCAGCAGAATCTCAAGGCCTTGAACCTCCTGCTGAATCAAAATCTCAAAGCCTTGAGACAGAAGCTGAAACTTTCTATGATGCTCCCTCTACTGTTTCAAGGACTCAAAGCCTTGAAGGAGAATACTCCTGGGTACCAAGAAAGAAGTTTAAGTACCTTGCAAACCATCGAGCTGAAAACAATATATTAGATCCATCAACTGGAACACAGACAAGAGGAAAATTAAAGAACTTGTGTGCTTTCAGTGCATTTGTATCTTTGATTGAGACTAAGAATACCAAGGAAGCTCTGGAAGATGCAGAATGGATTATTGCAATGCAGAGTGAGCTGAATGAGTTTGAAAGGAACAAGGTTTGGAATCTGGTCCCCAGACCTAAAGAGAAGTCAGTTATTGGAACAAGATGGGTATTCATAAACAAGCTTGATGAGAATGGCAAAGTGGTAAGAAATATAGCCAGACTGGTAGCTCAAGGATATAATCAGGAAGAAGGTATAGATTATGAGGAGACTTTTTCTCCTGTTGCCAGGTTAGAAGCTATTAGCATACTTCTTGCTTTTGCATCTCACAATCACATAAAGCTTTATCAAATGGATGTTAAATGTGCTTTTTTAAATGGATATTTACAAGAAGATGTTTTTGTAGCACAACCTCCTGGTTTTGAAGATGAAAAGTTTCCTAATCATGTTTATAAACTGGATAAAGCTCTTTATGGTTTAAAACAAGCTCCAAGGGCTTGGTATGACAGACTACTTGAAAAACAATTCAGAAGAGGATTGGAAGACAAAACTCTTTTCATTAAACACCAACAAAGTGATTTGCTAGTAGTTCAGATTTATGTTGATGATATATTATTTGGTGCTACTAATGATGCTCTTTCAAAAGAGTTTTCTAGTCTGATGTGCAGGGAGTTTGAGATGAGCCTAATGGGTGAACTAAATTTCTTTCTTGGACTTCATATATTACAAATGAAGAAAGGAATTTTTGTGCATCAAGGAAAATATACCATGGACTTACTGAATAAGTACAATATGTCACAGTCCAAGGTGCTTAAGACCCCTATGAGCTCATTACTCTCTTTAGACAAAGATTCAACTGGTAAGAGTGTGAATCAGAAGGAATACAGAGGTATGATTGGATCACTATTGTATTTAACTGCTAGCAGACCTGACATTATGTTCAGTGTCTGTATGTGTGCTAGATTTCAAGCAGATCCTAAGGAAAGTCATCTAACTGCAGTTAAAAGAATTTTTAGATATTTGAATGGAACCAGAGACTTAGGGCTTTGGTATCCAAGAAGATATAATTTCACGTTGAGTGGCTATTCAGATGCAGATTTTGCAGGTTATAAAGTAGACAGGAAAAGTACTTCTGGATGTTGTCAATTTCTTGGATCTTCATTGATCAGTTGGCATTCCAAAAAGAAAAATTATGTAGCATTATCAACTGCAGAAGCTGAATACATTGCAGTTGGTGCTTGCTATTCACAAGTGCTATGGATTGCTCAGCAACTTAGAGATCTTGGCTACAACTTCAGAAAAGTGCCAATGACAAAGCACATAGATGTGAGACATCATTTCCTTAGAGATCATGCAGAACAAGGTGATGTTGTTTTAAATTTATTTCTACTTCAATGCAGATTGCTGATATTTTCACTAAACCTTTGCCAGATGATAGGTTTTCATCTCAAAGGCTTGAATTGGGGATGTTAAACAAGGATGCATTGGTTTAGGGGGAGTATTAGTACCAATATGTGTATATGTGCTGGAATCTCAAAGCCTTGAGATTATACTTTCTGAAGCCTTGAAAGTATAGCTCAAAGCTTTGTAGTTTCTCAATCTACAGAAAATCTCAAGGCCTTGAGATTGTTCTCCAGGTCTTGATAATATCTGTAATATTTTTAAAAAAATTGGATCATCAAATATTATATCTTATCTTTTTATATAACTGTATAATATTTGAATTACTCAGAGAATTTTCTAAAATATCCCAAAAATATTTTTCAAGATTCTATTTTTGCATGTAGATATTGCAGAGTCCTTTCATGACTCATCCTTTTCAACCTACTTTAGCTGAAATTCAGGGCTTTTTTTTCTCATTCTATTCCAATTTTCTGCGACTACTCTCTGTCTCTCTCAATTCCTCTCAATCACATTCTCTCCTCAAAACCCTAAACCCTAAAATGGAGCGCAAATCAGCCAGAATTCAGCAACAGGGGAAGCCCTCTAGCAGATCCAAGAAGAGAGCAAACAAGAAGGAGAAGATAGTGATTTCTGATTCAGATTCAGAAAACACTCAAAGTGTGCATGAGGATACCCCTCCTGCAAAGAAGTCAAGGACAGAGAAGGGAGATGAAGGCTCAAGTGTTGATCCACAACAGTAGACTCAGGGTGGTGATCAACCTAGGTCAGAGAAGAAGAAAGGGGGAGAAACGAAAAAGGTTACTGAAGAGGAAAAAGGGAAGTCAACTCAGGAGAGCCAAAAGAAATCAACTCAAGGAGTACAAGAAAAGGCCAAACCCTCTAAGAAGAAGACTATGGTTAAGCAAGTTTCTGCTGCAACTAAGAAAGGATATCAAGGTAAGAATGTACTTCCAACTGAGTGGTTATTAGTTCTGAAGTTAGAACAGCTTGGATGCAAGGGTATGCATCGTCTAAAGTGTCTTTATGTAGCATGATTTCTGATGAGTTGTTGGATAAACTGGACATAGAATGCATGAGAAAATTGAGGGAAACTGCTTTTTGGAAAGTTCCAGTTCAAAGGCTTATCCTAGGTTAATTAGGTTAGTTTATCTAAACTTGGTGTTTGAAGGTGATAATAGAATGGTTTTAACATCTAAAGTGGCTGGTGTGGATTTGAGGTTAGATCATAGGACTTTTGCCAAAATCTTGGGCATTCCTAGGAAATATAATGTTGGAGATTATCCTGATAGGAAGGAGTGTTTAGATAAGGCAAAGGAGATGTTCTTTGTTGAAAGTTTTCCCTCTGGTCCAAAGCAGTTGACACACTCTATGCTCAACTGTGAAGCCAATATTTTGTTTACTATTTTGATGACGAGTATAGTTCCCAGGGAGAACTCAGGAGAGTTGGTAACTGATAAAGTTCTGATTTTGATGTATCTGATATCTCAAGGGTTTGAGATAGATCTTCCTACAGTTGTTATGGAGCATATGATTTATTGTGCAACCAGGACTAAAAACCATCCTCTTCCATATGCCAACCTGTTACCTCTTTTCCTTGAGTATTTGGATGTGCCTGTGAAAGGAGAAGAAAAGATTATTGGAGGTTTTGGGTTGATAGATGAGACTGCACTTCAGAGGATTGGGGTAGTTCAGACTGGGAAAGGGCATTGGAAATTTTATTCTGATTTGTCAAAGGAGGAACTTGCTGAGAAGGAGTTTGTGAATCCTAAGGGGACTGCATCTCGGAAAGGGCAAGCCAATGAGGATTACTCTCTTCTAGTTGAGAAGTTAGAAGATCAGCAAGTTAAGATTGAGGATCTCAGACAAAGGTTGTTTGACCTGTCAACTGAATTTCATCAGTTCAAGGGCTTGATGAATACTATGAATGGGAAGTTGGATATTTTCATCAAGGGCTTGAATCTGGAGAAGATACCTTCTGCTACTGATCATGAAACCAGTGTGGATTCAGAAGAGAAGCTAGGAAATTTTCTGAAGAAGAAGAAGAAGCCAATTCCAGTGGTGCTAGCTTCAAAAGACTTTTTTGAACAGACTGATGAAGAAGATTCTGAATAAGACACATGTGTTGATGCAGCTACAGAGGTAGATTCAGTACAGGCTAAGAAGAAAGTGGATGAGATAATCCAAGAATTAGTTGCTGAAGTTGAAGTTGAACAAGAAGGTAATCAGTCTGCAGAAGAAGCTGAAAGTGAGGAAGAAATTGGGGAAGGCTCAGAGAAAGGCCAGACATCAAAGAAGAAGTGCAGATCAGAGACTGCCAAAGCCTTGACCTTCTATCTCACTCTCTTCTATATTTTCTGTCTCAAGGCCTTGACTTTTTAGCTAGTTTTTTGTTTTAAGTTTATTTTCAAACTCTGAGTAATGATCCTACATTTCTTCAACCTTATTTGATGAAAGTCAAAAAGGGGGAGAATGTATTTGTGTTTTGTTTGCAGCATATAGTAATAATAATAAGAGGTGGCCTTTGGTTATTTTGGTAATTTTGGTAAATTTTTATTTCTGTGGTAATTATGTGGTATTTTGTAATATTTATTATCCTGGTTATCTGTTTGGGTTCAGTATATATTTTATATCTGCAGATTGTGGTTATTTAATTTTTGAATATGAGTGGCAGGAAGATCTAGGCAAGACTGTAGGTTTTGTCTTTCATCAAGGGGGAGATTGTTGAGTCAAGATCCCTGAATGTGCTTTGACTGGTAATTGTTTTGAGTGATGAAAGACAAAAGGCTAAGACATTAGCAGCAAAGCCTTCAGTTATCTCAAGGCCGTGAGATTGACTTAACTTCAAAGCCTTGAGTTACCTTATCTTGCTATGTGTTCTAACATTTTTGTGTTGCAGAATTGGATATCTGATTATGCAAATCAGTGGTTTATGGTATATACTTGTGGTTTGTACTATTTATATATCTAACACAATTGCAGATGATCAGAACAGGAAGAATCAAAGTTATCTGGGTTTAATTTTGTAATGCTGTGAAGCAGGTTCAGAGCTCCAAGGCCTAGAGATATGTCTTGAGCTGCTCATAGTTTTTACAGAACTTAATTGATTGTTTCTTGCAGGTTATGACTCTTAGTATTGTGATTATTCGCTCACTTCTAAGTGTCTTAAACTTGTTTTTCATGTCTTATTTGTTCTAGAGATATGCAGATTATTGTTCTAAGTTTATTAAACAGTTTTATCAGAAACTGTATAACCAAACAATCTCGGTACTGTTAGGTGGTTGGATTTTGTTGTTGCAGTGTTTCTATGTTGTTGCATGGTTGTTAAACGTGCAGGAGAAATCTCAACAAACTCCAACGGGTTTCCACCTGAAGCTGTTTGAATTTAAGTTGAAAACAGAAGGAGGATTTGTAGGAACTAAGATCCTAAAATCTCTCAATCAGTTGCAGCTGTGGATAAAAGAGACTGGTTTGAATTTTGAAGAGAGGGGGGCTTGAAAAATTCTCTGAGATGTGTGACAAATTCGTGGGAGATCATTCATTCAAACAAACAATCATTCAAGCTTCATTCCAGACTTCTGAAGATCAAATCAATCCAGTCATTCCTGAAGAACACTTCCAGGCTTCAATAGCTTATCTTTATACTGTGTTATTCATCTGTACTTCATATGTGTATCTCTATATTATCTGAAACCTCACTTAACCTACTGGTTGGTTGTTCAAGTGAACAACAAAAGGTTCTAGTTAGCTCAACAGTTGGTAGCTGGAACTAGATAGGTTAAGAACCACAAGCTGTATAGGTGTAAGGGAATTCACTTAGGCTTGAAGATCTAGGGCTGTTTCTGTGTGAGTAATAAGAAGTGTTTGCCCAATCCTGGTGGGATTAGATCCCTCAGGCAAAGATTAGGTCCATTGGGACCGAACTCTGTAAATTACATTGTGTTCTTTACTTTTCTGTTTGATTAGTATCTGCTGCACACAACTCAAATCAATTTAGGGTTTTAAAGCTGTTTAGAATTGTTCACAGCTCAAGGCCTTGAAGCTTACATCTTTGCCTTAGTGAGTTTCAGACAGTTTACAAAATCTCAAGGCCTTGAGATTTGAGTTTCACACAAAGCTTTCCTGTTAAACTTTAAGTTTTGCAAAAAGTTTACATACTCTATTCAACCCCCCCCCCCCTTCTAGAGTATTTAGGTCTTGTATTTAGTCTACATTACACACTTTCAAGAACCATTATTTATATTTCTTGTTTGGACACGGAAGGGTTTGCTATTTCAATAAAGGACATTGTTGCTCCATTTATTTCGATAGTATTCACTATAGTAGTGTGCAAATATTTAATGGATTATGTATCCTTGATCAAAGCTATCCTGTCTATTACATAAATACCAAGAGGATTAAAATGAATGATCTAAACCTGCTAATCTATGGCACTGTCGTCTAGGCCATATAAATGAGAAATGTGTATCTAGGCTTCATAAGGATGGTTTTCTAGACTCATTTGATTTTTAATCATATGAGACATGTGAGGCTTGTTTATTACGAAAGATGACAAAGTATTCTTTCAATAATAAAGGAGAAAGTACTAGTGAGCAATTGGCACTCGTGCATACTGATGTATGTGGGCCATTTGCCACACCTGTCAGGGGTGGTTATGTCTACTTAATTACATTTACTAATGATTTTAGTAGATATTGATTTGTATACCTTATGAAGGCCAAATTCGAATCCTTAGAAAGGTTCAAAGAGTTCAAGAATAAAGTAGAGAAGGTGCTTGGCAAAAGTATTAAGACTCTACGATCGGATCGTGGAGGAGAATACTTGAGCCAAGTTATCGATCCCACGAGGACAATCACAAGATTATTTAGTTAAAAGCTTAATTTACAGTTAAATTAACCGGGAGGAATGATTGATAGTTTAAGAGTTTGCCACCCCCAAACAAGTGGTTGTATTGAAATAATGAAAAGACAAAGTTTTTGGATTTTATAATTAAACACGGTTTAATCAAATATGGAGAAAGACTAGGCGATCTACAGATCACCTAGGGTTGCTAGACAATTCCAGATACTGTATTGAAACACGCTAATCCTAATTCAGTCATGCCAGGTAACTAGTCACTACGATCTTCTCTCGATCTCACGCAGTCCTACGTCAGAGTCTACTACAGGTCATGTCGGTCCACTGTCATCTACCAAATGGCCAATCCTATTCAAATCACCTCTCAGTATCATTGATTAAGGATTGTGTTCATGTTCTCTATCACCCTAGGACAATTCTCTTTCAAGCACTCCACCTAAGTACTAGCAATTCCGGGTAGCTACTCCATTGTTGCTAAGATTGAAGCATCAAACATGAAGAATAAGTAAGATGGATTAAACATTAAGTAAGAACACATAATCATGAAGAAAAATCATTCTCTAATGGTCATTCATCTCATCGTTTGGGTGTGTCAATAACCCTAGTTCAACAACACACCAAAAGACTTGAAGAATCGTCACAATCATGAATCTAATACATAAATTAATATCAATAATCCGGAAAAACAAAGTCTAACATAACCCTAGGCTCTCCATAGACCCTATAAAAGAATCTAAATGCTCATGGAAATGAAAAGATAAACAAGTTTCTCCATAGATAATGAAAGAGAAGAAAAGAAGTGATCAAACGGTGAAATCGCCGAAGAGTAGACGAATCCGGGCAATCCCAAGCTCCAAGATGCTCTATAATGGTGTCCCGTTGCTCTCCTCCTTCTTTTTGACTCCCTCTATGCGTGATTGATGTGTTTTTCCATCCCTAGGTTCTTTTTTAGTCATAACCCGTCACAAGTCTTTAATAATTGCACAAAAGCACCCTGAAATCTGCTCCTCACTTGAAAACACAATGTCTTCTTCATCCGAACTCGGATTTAGCTCCGTGACCTATCGATGAAAATCTCTCTGAGTCTACTTTCGTATGGCACTAGACTCACCCCCAAATTAGCTGTATAAGTCCAAATATGATGAAAATAGTGCAGACTAGTCATCCAAGCTCCTCTACGACTTCTCTTGACTCCACTTGAGCTCCCGTTGTTTCGGAAGTTCGTTCCACGCCTCCTATCAACCGATTAGCATCCGTTCCAGTCAAGACAACATGAAAAAACATACCAAGCAATTATATTTGACAAATAACAATGAAATATGCATAGAAAATGCCCGGACTAACAATAAAGCACATGGAAAGCAACAAGTGATAAAACGATCTTTATTCTCTAAATTTAAGCTCCAATCTCTCACGATAATGTGAGAAAATAAGGGTAATAGATAGATCCTTAAAGGCTCTATCAAATTCCCCCACACTACCTTCTTGCTCGTCCCGTGCAACACTTTCTTCCTAGATTCACATATATCTTTAACTTGCCTTAGACACAATGACTCAAACACTGGACTACGCAATCTACATGACTGTAAGCAATGCAAATCGATTATGTACAATGCAAGAAAGTTAATAACATATTTTCTTTAGATAGAGATTGGGCAATCTCGAAGAACAATCCGGCATGTCATAAGGCTCACACATTCCCTAAAAGATTCTAAACTTTGGTGATCGGTAGAACTTGCGGCCAGTTTCGTCAGACAAAACGGGCACGGACACTCAATAAGTTGCTTCTGCACACTCATCAAACGTATCACTAGCAGCTACCATCCGAGCTATTTATCCACGGGTTTCAATTGTTGACGGCTTAGGACGGGTATGATAGGATATTTAGAAGCGCAGTCCTAGACGTCATGATATATCTCACAAAAACCCATTCTCACACTTCCTCACCAAAATCAAAGGAACCCCACCGAATCTACTACTCCGGTCCTCATTCCATCAATCATGGTGTAACGCCGTTCTCGCGGCCACAAATGTGAAGAAGCGATCAAAACTCATAGCTACTCTGCTTGGTCTTCATGAAGTTTAACTTCCGGCTCCCTATTCCATTTCACTTTCAACTTTCTGTTATTTTTTCAATTTTAATTTCATTCTCAGTAAGCACATGGAGCCACCAATGATGATACAATATCCAAGGAGATCAAATCAATATAGATAACGTGGGGGTGGAATGTGTCAGATCAACTAATATAGTCAAATATGTGCCGACACCCCCACACTCGATGTAAAGCATATCTCGAACCCGGTAGTCAATGTGTAAACGTGCTAATTCCAACCAATCCTCCTCATCACCTAAGATGTAGAAAATATGAATGAAGTGCAAGCACGTCTTCCTATAAGATCAACCAACCCCCACCCCAGGACGTGCGGAAAGAGTATCACGCACTACGGTACTCCACCTGTGATCGTGGTGTATGGAAACGAATCACCGCCACACAGAAGTGTGCTGCCGTCTCTAACTCACCCTCACATCCCCTCAAAAGATGAAATGTAAGACAATCCACTTAAGATGTATCAATTAAGCACACCCTCATCGAACCTCCCTAACTCAACTCCCTCTATCATGACGCATAGGAAGGGACCATTCTAATTAGTGATAGAAGTCACAAGGAATGGCTTCCTAGGCTAGAGGCTGTGAATAAAAGGGGTAGATGGATCAAATTGGGTAACTAGTTGACCTAGGCGATGGAGACGGGACGTAAGGTCCCCATAAAAATCACTCGCATAGCTATTCTGTTGCCACTACGAGGAGGGTTGACGACTACCTAAGTGACGGTGGTGTGGCGCTAGTAGGATAACTAATTTGAAAAACAACTACTCCCAATTCTCGAGTGCATTCGCCCTATAAGTCTTCCTACTCCAGATTCTCGCGTGTCTACCTCACCTCAGATTTTCATACTACCTAGGGAATACTATCATTAAGCCCTCTCCACGCTTAATCTCTTCAACTACCCTTTCTAAAAAAAATTCAATTTTTTGGGTTTTTCCTATTTTCCAATTTTTTATTTGTTTTTGTTTTAATTTTCCTAACTCTATATGCTTCGGCCAACTCGATTAACGAACAACTATTGGGTAGGGGGACTCAATATTTAAAAGTGCAACAATTATATACAATGCAAATATTTAAACATGCACATGCAATACTAATTCCGACACCTACGTGCAAACTGACTCACTATTCTATATGTAACGAGGCAATGCAAGTTAAGGAAAGTTAAGATATGTGTAAACCCCACCACACTTGAGATAATCATTGTCCTCAATGAAATTAAAGTGTCCCCCCAATGACATGATCTCAACATGTAAGGATTCAAAAAGACAAGTGTTGCATGGCAATTTGCGTAAAATGAATCATATCGTCTAGAGCAATAATTTAAAGAGAGAGAATATGTGGTACCTATGATCCCGGAGTACCATTCTTACGGGATTGGTTTCGCGAAAATTAGTCAAGTAGGACCGAGTCGGTCGACCAAATTTTCCGAAAGCTTGAGAAAGTTGAAGCAAGCATACCATTGATGTGCTCCTCGGTGTTCCCGTCTTGAGTTCCTCTTTGAGATTTGACCGAATCCCCCTCCAACGAAACAAATTGGAAGATGTAAGTTCTTGGAGCTCTTACTCTTTGAATTCCCCCACACTCATTCCGCTCACTATCTCAAAAGCTAAAGAGTTAATCCACTCACTATCTCAAAAACTTTGCGATTTCGATGCCTTTTGGGTTTGGGGTGTGTTGGTGTTCTTGAGGATTTGGAGAGGAAGAAGATGAAGAAAAGGAGTGTTTGATCCAAATTGGGGTGTTAGGGGACTTGTTGGTTTATGGCTTTAAAAATCCTTCAAAATGTCGAAATAACCCCAAAAAGCATCAAAAATACCCCCAAAAAGTGAGCTCTCCGGGCCATTTCGGCCCCCATTTCGGCCCGAAATGGAGCCCAAAATCAATGGATTTCGGCCCCCATTTCGGACCGAAATGGGTGCCGAAATGTCTGGGAAACAATGAAGCAGAATGGTGTTTTTATTTCGGGCCGAAATAGGCCGAAGTGGAGGCCGAAATCATTGGACTTCACCTCTTTGTTTTTGCTCTAACTTCTTCATCCGGCATCCGATTTGCGCGATTCTTGAACCGATGGACTCCATACTCGGCGAGGAATCCATTTTTGACTAGAAAATTCTCAAATCCAAGAAATTTTCCATGTATTCTCAATTTATCTCTTTTATTCAAAGAATCTCACCTCCAAAGCTCTTGAACTTTTATCTCCTCTCGGATTCCGATGCGTGCAACCTCGATACTCCAAATTCCTACCATGTTCCTCATGAAGAATTAGCTACTCCTCGATCTCGAATAGCTCCTTCATCAAGCTCAATGCTCCCGGTTAGCTCGTTGTTCCGCTTTTTTTATGCCAACTTGTGCACATGCATCAAAGCAAAGAATCCGGAGGTCCTCGGTACCTGCACACTCATCGAAGACATTAAAACACCCTCTCTCTCATCTCTCAATATCAAATATGGATAATTCAAAGAACACACGTAAAATAAAATAACAAAATCCATACTCTACATTGGGTTGCCTCCCAAGAAGCGCTTGTAATTTAAGGTCGACGGCCCGACCCAGTTACCTCTGCACCTCACGAGGGTGGTCTCGCAATTTATTCCGCTTCTAGCTTAGCTTTCCTGTGCTGAATCTGAGGAACTAATTCGTGTGCTTGTACAGCTGAAGGCTTGTTACTATCCCAGTAGTAAGGTGGATCTCCTTGTGACAAATCAGGGAGTTGTCGCTTCACTTGTACAGCAAATGGAATCCCTGGCTTCTGCTCCCACGAGTACTGAGCTGTCGGTTTGAAGACCCGAAAAGTCTCCATGTCATCATGTACCCTCATAATCAGCTCTCCATTCTCTACATCAACGAGAGTACGCCTTGTTGCTAAAAACGGCCTACCTAGAATTATAGGCACATCACCAGCTGGCATAATCAGGCTTCCAACCCTCACAAGTACATCCTGTATCATCCCACAGGCTCTCTTGGATGATTTGTCTGCAAAATGAAGAGTGATCCAGGTTTTCTGAGGCTCCCCCACACTAAACTTTTTGAATACCGACAGAGGCATCAAATTAACGCTTGCTCCCAAATCGCAGAGATCTCTCCCAGTGTAGGCATCACCCAACGTAGATTCAATGACAAAACTACCCGGATCCTTCTTTTTCTTAGGTAGCCCATGCAAAACACATGAACTAACATGCTCATTTAAGTTCACTCCCTGAAATTCATCCACTGCTTTCTTACCAAGGACTGCATCCTTAATAAACGGAGAATACTTAGGCATCTTTTGAAGTGCCTCAATCAAGGGAATATTAATATGCAGTTTCAAAAATACATTAAGAGAGCGCCTGTATTCCTCAAAATCATCCTTCTTCTTCCTACTACGCAATGGGTATGGAAGATCTGAAGAAGAAGAAGGAGATGAAAGTAGTACCTCGGGGAGTTCCTCCTCGTCCTACTGAGTCATGCCCTTTGATTGGGGGACCATGACAGGAGTCTTCTCAGAATCGAAGACTTCATGCTCCTTTGCTTTGGATGCTACTGCTCTGGAATTAGTAGGATATGGGGGGTCTTTGAGTGCAATACCACTGCGAGTGGTGATGTATTGAACATGTTCCTCACATGCTACAATAGTGTGTTTCGGTGTTCTGTGTTTGAGTCGCTGCATAAGATCCTTAACTTCTGCTAGAGCTTCCCGGAGTGCAACTGCAGAAGAAGTGCTCTCTGCAATCATGGTCATCACGTGTTCACCCATCACTTTCATCACTCCTCGCAGCTCAGCCAACTCTGAAGCTAATTCTTGTTGTTGTTGCTGCAACTCTAAACTGCTGCTTCATGCAATGCTTCCACCACATTAACCTGAACTGTGCTATAAGCTATTGCATTTTGCTACATAAGTTCTTGCTGCTGGGACTCATAATCCAAGCTCTCCTCTTGTTCAACCACTCGTCTCATCAGATAATATGCACCCTCCTCATCGCATTTGAACAAGAAATTGCCCCCAGCTTCTCTCTCAATCTTGTCCTTGTCAAGATTTCCAAGTGCATCATAAAAGATTTGGATGATATGGGCTTTGGAGATTCCATGGTTGGGGCATTTGCGTAGCAAGAAGTTGAGACTCTCCCATGCTTTGACCATAGATTCATGCTGCTTCTGCTTGAATGACCATATCTCGTTCTGGAACTGAATCATGCGTGAGATTGGGAAAAATTTACCCATGAACAAGGAGGCACACTCTTCCCATGTCTTGATTGAGTTGGATGGCAAAGAATCTAGACAATCCACAGCAACTCCCTGGAGGCAATGTGGGAAGAGCATCAGCCTTATTGCTTCAGAAGTGACCCCACTATATGGCATTAGCCCACAATGGATCTGAAATCTCCCAATAAATTCATGTGGGTCTTCCTCATGTGTCCCAGCAAAAGTGCACTGTTCCTGAGCAAATTGGATCGTGATTAGATTGAGGCAAAATGTTTCTACCTGAATTGGTGGCACCACAATTTCCGGCTCCCTTCCTTTAAGATCCGCGTCAAATGCCTGTATTATTGCTTTTCTAGAACGGTTGTACGGCATTGAGGTCGGTTGCGGTCTAGCTGTTGCCGCTAGTGCTTTCTCTATGGCTGCAGCAACCATAGCTTGCAGCTGCTCCGTGGTGAGGCTAATTAGCCCTTGGCCTTCCGCCATCCCTACCTGAGGACAAAACACTAGCACACCCGTGAGGTAAAAAGATAGTAAAAAAAATAAAAAGAAAATAAAACTCTAAACTAATTTCTAACTAAACAATCTATCGTTGTCCCCGGCAACGGCGTCAAAAACTTGACACGAATTCTTACGTGTTACCGCAAGTGCACGGTTCAAGTAATATAGGGTAGTATTTCAACCCCGTGTTATCGATCCCACGAGGACAATCACGAGATTATTTAGTTAAAATCTTAATTTAGAGTTAAAGTAACCGGGAGGAACGATTGATAGTTTAAGAGTTTGCCACCCCCAAACAAGTGGCTGTATTGAAATAATGAAAAGACAAAGTTTTTGGATTTTATAACTAAACACGGTTTAATCAAATATGGAGAAAGACTAGGCGATCTATGGATCACCTAGGGTTGCTAGACAATTCCGGATACTATATTGAAACACGCTAATCCTAATTCAGTTATGCCAGGTAAATAGTCACTACGATCTTCTCTCGATCTCACGGAGTCCTACGTCACGATCTACTACAGGTTCTGTCGGTCCACTGTCGTGTACAAAATCGTCAATCCTATTCAAATCACCTCTCAGTCTCATTGATTAAGGATTTTTTTCATGTTCTCTATCACCCAAGGCCAAGTCTCTTTCAAGCACTCCACCTAAGTACTAGCAATTCCGGGTAGCTACTCCATTGTTGCTAAAATTGAAGCATCAAACATGAACAATAACTAAGATGGATTAAACATTAATTAAGAACACATAATCATGAAGAAAAATAATTCTCTAATGGTCATTCGTCTCATAATTCGGGTGTGTCAATAACCCTAGTTCAACAATAAACCAAAAGACTTGAAGAATCGTCACAATCATGAATCTAATACATGAATCAATCTCAATAATCCGGAAAAACAAAGTATAACATAACCCTAGGCTCTCCATAGAGCCTAGAAAAGAATCTAGCTGATCATGGAAATGAAAAGATAAACAAGTTTCTCCATAGATAATGAAAGAGAAGAAAAGAAGTGATCAAACGGTCAAATCGCCGAAGAGTAGACGAATCCGGGCAATCCCAAGCTCCAAGGTTCTCTCCAATGGTTTCCCGTTGCTCTCCTCCTTCTTCTTGACTCCCTCTATGCGTGATCGATGATTTTTTCCGTCCCTAGGTCGTTTTTTAGTCAAAACCCGTCACAAGTCTTCAGTAATTGCACAAAAGCCCCCTGAAATCTGCTCCTGACTTCAAAACGCAATATCTTCTTCATCCGAACTCGGATTTAGCTCCGTGACCTATCGATGGAAATCTCTCTTAGTATAATTTCATATAGCACTAGTCTCACCCCCAAATTAGTTGTAGAACTCCCGATATGATCAAAATAGTGCAGACTGGTCATCCAAGCTCCTCCAATTCGGCTTCTCTTGACTCCACTTGAGCTCCTGTTGTTTCCGAAGTTCGTTCCATGCCTCTTATCAACCAATTAGCATCCGTTCCTGTCAAGACAACATGAAAAAACATACCAAGCGATTATATTTGACAAATAACAATGAAATATGCATAGAAAATGCCCGGACAAACAATATAGCACATGGAAAGAAACAAGTGATAAAACGACCTTTATTCTCTAAATTTAAGCTCAAATATCTCATGATGATGTGAAACAATGGAGGTAATAGATTGCTCCTTAAAGGCGCTATCAATTACTTCTACAATCCAACTGAGAACAAAGTGTTTGTTGCTCGGACCAGCGTGTTTCTAGAAAGAGAATTTTTCTCTAAAGAAGCAAGTGGGAGGACTGTAAAACTTGAAGAAGTTCAAGAAACACAAACCACTAATCCTACTATGGAACATGAACAGGAACCACAAACTGTTGTGGAGGAACCTGTTCAAGTAACAAAAGAGCTTCGTAGGTCATGCAGAGTATGTCAGTAACCAGAAAGATATTGACTTCTCTTTACTCAGTCTGGCAACACGTTGCTCATAGATGATGAGCCTACTACCTATGGAGGGGCCATGAAGGGGAGAGACTCTTAGAAGTGGCGTAAAGTCATGGAATCCGAGATGGAATCCATGTATACCAACAAAGTATTGACTTTGGTGGAACCACCCCATGGGGCACGACCCATAGGGTGAAAATGGGTCTTCAAGAAAAAGACCGACATGGGTGGTAATGTGATTTCCTATAAGGGCCGATTGGTGGAAAAAGGATTTAGACAGATTCATGGTATAAACTATGATGAAACCTTTTCGCAATGACAAAATTCAACCGAATCATACTTGCTAATGTAGCTTACTCTATGAGATTTTGCAGATGGATGTCAAAACAGTGTTTCTTTATAGAAACCTCCTCTAAGATGTGTACATGACACAACTTGAGGGTTTTGTAGATACGGATCATGCAAATAAAATCTGTAAACTGCAACGATCTATTTATGGATTAAAGCAAGCTTCTAGGAATCAAAGAAGTCAAAGAATTTGACTTCATCAAGAACAAATATGATTCTTGTGTCTACAAGAAGTTTAGTGGGAGGTATGTTGTTTTTCTGGTCTTTTATGTAGATGACATACTACTCATTGGAAATGATATTCCCATGCTGCAAACTTTTAAAGATTGGCTAGGAAAGCGTTTTCAAAGAAGGACTTAGGGGATGCAGCTTATATACTTGGTATCAAGATCTATAGATATAGATCAAGGAAGCTACTAGGCCTAAGTCAAAGTAAATATATAGACAAGGTGTTCAATCGGTTCAACATGCAAGATTCCAGGAAGGGATTCTTGCCCATGTTGCATGGGATCACCCTTTCGAAGGATGATTGTCCTTACAATGAGATTGAGAAGGAACGCATGAGTAGGGTTCCCTATGCCTCGGCCGTAGGATCCATCATGTACACCATGTTATGTACTAGACCAGATGTGTCATACGCGTTGAGTATGACAAGAAGATATCAGTCTAATCCGGGTGAGAGTCACTGCATTGCTGTCAAGAACATCCTTAAGTACTTGAGAAGAACTAATGATGTATTCTTGATATTTGGAGGTGAGAAAGAGTTGCGTGTAATGGGTTACACGGATGCAAGCTTCGAAAATGACAGAGATGATTTAAGATCGCAGTCTGGATTTTCATTTTGTCAGAATGGAGCAACAGTGAGCTGGAAGAGTTCCAAGCAAGAGACGGTTGCTAATTCTACAACTGAGGCTGAGTATATTGCTGCGAGTGGCGCAACAAAGGAAGATGTTTGGATTAGGAAGTTCGTCACTGAGCTCTGTGTGGTCCCTAGTATTGTGGATCCAATAGAGTTGTATTGCGACAACACTGGAGCTATCGCACAATCCAAGGAACCCAGATCACACCAGAAATATAAACACGTTCTCAGAAATTTCGATCTTATTCGAGATATTATCGATAGAGGAGATGTGAAGATATGCAAGATTCCTACAGATGAGAATCTGTCAGATCCGCTTACGAAGTAGTTTGTTCAACGCAAGCTTGAAGGGCACACTTGATCTATTGGCATACGAAATGCACTAGATTGGCTCTATCGCAAGTGGGAGACTGTTGGAATAGATGTCTAGAGGAAATCTTATTAGTATGAACAATGTTTTTGGCTAGAAACATTCATTGTATTATTTACTAGGGTATTGCCCGTGCCCGAGGGCACTATTCCAAATTAGGCGGGCATATCTCTTTTTACTTGAACGATTTACAATGTGTTAGTTCAACTGTAATATAGCCTCTGAACACGACACATACAATTAACTTTTGTCTAACACCACAATATGTACGCTAAATTATAGCTTTTAAAGAGGTGAATATACTTCATCATGCTAATAATGTACAATGCCATATGAACCATAATTTAGAGCTTTAAATGATATACTTCATGATAACGTAAAATTAAAAAATTTGCCATGACTCGTCCCAATTTAGAGAATTTTGGCACCTGTAATGACAACTTAACTAAATCCTATCATACTGTACACATCAAACTGCAACCATCTAATTTCATCAATATTAAAAGTTCCACGCTTAAATACAAAAAGGCATACAATTTGCCACTCTTATATATACAAAATAAATGACATTTGTTTGTATGCCAACAAAGTTCATAGTCCATTGTCCAAATAGTCGAAAAGATAGTTATATACAAAAAGAAAGACTTCGTCGCACAAAATAATCCACACTAAGCTATTTGAAGTTTCAAATGATCGTAATACGACTTCAAATCGTACTTCTTCCACATTACGCATAGCAAACACCATGTATCTATACATATGTAGCGGTGTGAAGAAGGCCAATATACAATAACCTGCAAGACATACAATGAAGAATTGTTTTAATTAATCAAATACTAACATATGTTTTCATAATATATACGACTTGAAGTTGTAAATTGATTACCTTGTTCCGACCATTACGACACAGTGAAATGTTGTTCACTTGTCTCACCTCACGCACAACATCAGCCCAAACCTACACATAAGATGCGTGTTAGTGAATTAAAGTATATATATAATACATTTTTAAAATTACAAACGTCATAAGATGCATGTTAGGGATGTGGATACCATTACAAAAAAAGTGTCATTTTCTTACTTGATGTTCTATAATAGCACTTCTGGATACACAATGTTGGTGGTGTTGTTTGAGGTATTTGTAGAAAGAAGACAACTTATGCGACCAGGCGAGGTGCTTCTAGATAAAGCGACATACAGTTGTCCGTGGCTAAATACTGGCTCGCGGAGATCAATACCAACATACTTCACCGACTGACCTTGAGATTTGTTTATCGTCATGGAATATGCTAACCGAATAGGAAACTGACGCCTTGTCATATGGAACGGCACTTCTTTAGAAGATGGAGTAAGTGATATGCGCGGGATAAATACTAAGTTCCCAGCTTTGTCGCCCGTAAGAATTCGTGCTTCAAGTATTCGCGGCGCACACTGCACAATCATCAACCTTGTTCCATTACAAAGACCATCATTTGGTGCTAGATTTCTTAAGAGCATTACCGGGCAACCGACTTTTAACTCTAACTTGAACGGTGGTAAGCCTGGTGGATATTCAGTGCCATTTTATTTATAGAATCAACATCGTCGTTCTTTGAAGACAGAATTGTGCGCTCTGTTAGAAATGACGGAGTCATCGTACCAGCAACTCCTAGATGTGGATAAATCCGGTTTAGCAATTCTGGGAGATCTTTGCACTTGTAGATCGTTGACGGGATAAAAATAACATCTCTAGGATTGCTTCCAATCTGTAGTTTTGAGGGAAATGGATGAACTATATTAACATATTGGATGCAGAAACATATTTAACTAAATAAAAACAAATAATACCTCTGTCAAGAAATGTATGAAGTTGAGATGTTCTGGATCACTGTCATGTAATCGCATATTTCTGTCCAAAGCGAGAACATTGATGTGATTCCAGATAATTGATCTTCTCAATGATGCTCCTACAATTTCTTCTCGAACCCCTTTTGTCACCACAGGCAGTATTTGTCTAAAGTCTCCACCAAGCACAATTGTGATACCCCCAAACGGTCTATTATTGCTTCGTACATCACGTAGAGCACGATCAACAGCTTCAACACAATGCTTATGTTGCATCGGAACCTCATCCCATATAATAAGATTGGTTTCTCTAAACAGCTCTACGTGGATAGACTGCTTAGTAAAAGCACATACAGAATTCTCGTGAACATCCAACGGTATACAAAAGGTGGAATGTGCAGTTCTACCCCCAACCAGTAACAAAGCAGCTATACCAGAAGAGGCAACAGTTACAACTGTGTGACCTAAACTACGGCATTTTTGGGCAATTGTATTGTAGAGGTACGTCTTTCCTGTACCAGCACCCCCACTTAGAAAGAAGGTAGTTCCAGTGTTACCCATCACAGAAGAATAAATCTGAGAGTATACTGCGTTTTGAGCAAGATTGAGACTTTGAATGCGAACATCCGGATTTTCTTGTTGGGCAGCAAGATGAAGTCGTCGATGCTCCAAAATAAGTCGATTACCGTTCATGTCCGTCCAATTTCCAACTGGTTGCGGCATAGGTGGGTAGTCAGACAAAGATCGACCCGACTCTAGCAATAATTGATTCAGCAAATACAACCCATAATCATTAACTTGCTCCGTTGTCGGGGTTGCAATGGCAAATACCGTTCGTAGTTTGTGCGGCAGGTCATCAAATATGTGCTCCGAAAACAATTCCCACAAATGAAGTGGGTTTACAGGGGAGCATTGTGTGAGAATGATAGCAAATAATCTCCTCAGCTGATAACCAGTCTGCATAATTGAAGCTTCATTCAGACATTGTACCCATTCTTGATCATCTTCAACCAATCCAAGTGCAACACATGCTGATTTGAACGTTGGATGCAAGATACCGTTAACAAATCGTAAACTTTCAAATGAACTTGGTCCTTTGACATGAGTAAGTAGCAAACGCAGATAGAATCTCTCGCCAGAATTCGGGCTCGCAAAATACATTCTTCCAATAGCAAAACCCCTTTTCCTTGGCTCCCAGAACTTTGACTTCCAAACAAAATGTTGAGGGAATTCTTGGTATGTGTATTTGGTAGCTGTTGGGTTGTCTCTGTAATATGCAAAAAAATCCGGTCAAAGTAGAAACTTGGCTTTCCATTCTTTCCATGATTTTATCCATAGGCTCATTAGGATCGAACGTGCATTGGTGCATACCCGGTAAATGAAGTGCTAATCGATATACAGTTGGAATTTCTTCGTGCAAAGAAAACCCAAGTAGACGCCAAGCAGCTTCTGGTGGTCCAATGAACCTTCCATCGAGATATTGTTGGATCTCATCGGCTCCACCCACAATCATGGTTGCACGGTCCCCACCTTTGTAAATGTACTTGTGGATATATTTGACACAGCGAATTCCAGCGCAGACCTCTACATTGATGTGACAATTAAACATCTTCGATAGGTAAGGATTGTACGGCACAACGTCTCTGTTGTCAACCTTCTGATCTTTAACTGTATACTGAATACCAGTATCAACGCGTTTATGCAATGCATATCCATCTCTATCCATTGTTGTCGATTCAACAAACGACTTTGGATAGCCCTTAGTACATTTGCCATTCTCCATGCATGGGGCATTGGGGTTTCGCACACCACACGGTCCATGTACCATACAACCCTTAACGGTTTCGAAAAGCTCCGGCTCTTGTATTGGATCTGGGAATTCTGCGGAGACCAATTTGTCAACTTGTGAGCACACTCTTATTTTGTCCCGACCGTTTAGAAATATGAGAAGATGCATATGGGGCAAGCCACGCTTTTGAAATTCAATAGTGTAAACATGAGCATTTCTTTTACCAAAAACATTCATTCGGTCTAATTCCTTCATCAAGCTTTTACGCTTCAACTCGAAGACGCGTGCAATTATCTCAGCACGTTCATCTGAAGTTTGATGCGGAAACAAAGCAGCAGTGACCTCAGGCCATTTCGGATTTGCAGTCATGGTCAAAAAGATGTCAGGGTGATGGTGGAATCGCGTGATTGCCATCGAATCTTGGAAAATCTCAAACATATGCCTTGCACTACCAATATGAGAAGAAGGCAAAATCATTTGTCGTCCAACTTGATTGGGTCCCACTCCATTTCTCATAGTGACATCGACGAAGTCCTTGTACAATTCTGTACGAAGCTTTGACTGGTTCAACTTGAAATATGTTAAGCGATTTTGCTCAGTAGATGCCCATGCGTCGACCAAGAATTCTTGGAATAACCTTCCACCTCTTAGGATAGTGGAATACTCGGAACGACGTTGAAACAGACGGTAACTGTAAAACTGCATTTGTGTGAGCCGATCGTTTGATGGACTGTTTGCAAGGACATTCCACTGTCTGTAGGAGGGGTCCCATCCCAACTCACCCCTTGGAAAGAGCAACACATAATGAAGTGGAAGATACGCAGGACGGCACTCATTGATTCGCATCAAGCCGTTATTTCCGTTCAAATGCAAAACAATATCTCGCATCGCACTGACCTCGGTCCCATCACCCGGTAGGATAACAGCGATCTCATCTGTGGTTGGTAGGTTATAGCGGCGGCGATCTGTAGCAGCGCTATAGTGGAGGAGAGCTGGGATATGCTGATTTGAATTAGCTTGTTGGTGTAAGATAGCATGTGCTTGACGAAACTTGTGCGGAAATGGATTATGTTCCAACAAAGTATCTTGAATCATTTGGATAACATCATTTCTCAAACAATCATATCGCCCATTACGGATTTCCAAAGTAGAATTAGGGTCGTATATGTAAAGTTGAGCATACTGTGGTTGTTGACCAGGTTCTAGCAATAATGATCCTGTTCGATGGCGTAATTCACCGTGAATGGTAAAAGGGTTCGGACCACTTCCACGTACAGCTCTGTTAGCCATTGTACACCCGAGACTCGTGAAAGAGTGAAGCAAATTGTATTTTCGGGTGTGAAGTCTAAATGATCTGGATTGTGCATCGTTACCATCGTACAAGGCTTGAATGGTTGCAGGTGGAGTTTGAAGTGGTGGCAGCCTTATTTTTCCTTGCAAACAACATGTACCGAAGAGAGGACGTCTGGTGGAGGAATTTGTCAATTTTTCATCCATCCAATGCAAGGCCCCACAGTGAGAGCACTCTACATTCATCTGACCGAGGGAATGACGGCTTGCGTCTGCAGCAGTGGGGTATACAGTTTCGACCTCAACAGGCTCATATGGTGGAATCAAATTCCCATTAGGAAGAGTGAAATCATTGTTAAATGGTGGGTTTATGTTTTCAGGAACTCCATTGGTTCTCTGAGTATTGAAATCACACTCCATTGGTGTAGACACTCGATGACTTGAGTTATTTGGGGGTGTAGAGTGGATGGAGCCATGACATGGAACATGGTTGTAAACTGTAGAACCAAATTCAGCTTCAAGATTTCTAGAAAATGGTGTGCAATTAAGGTCAAAGTGACGTAAAGGTTGTTGTAGCATTGCAACGTTGTCATTTTCATCTGCAGTCGTTGGACATCCACCTTCGAGGTCACTATCAACAGGTGTGCAGTTTAAGTCCAGATTACCGAGGGGTGGTTGGGGCAAGAGTGCATCTGTGGAGATTGGGGTGCAGTTGAGGTCCACATGAAACTTCGGTGGCTGAAGCCTAGCAATCTCTGGAATAGTGGATGAAGTTTCATTTGGAAGACCACTGGTTGTGGACACGCAATTTATGTCCACGTTACGAAGTGGTTGTCGGCGCATTTGACCAACTACTGAGGTTTGCGGCGCAACCAAGTCTGTTCGAACAACAGAATCAAGAACGTTGCAATTTAGGTCCACACGACCAATAGATGGCTGAGGCATTTCTCCAATTGGTGGCCGAAGTTTATCACCAGTTTCAGCTGTTATAGGAGTTGTAGCACGGCCTAGCAAATTTCCCAACACCGGTGTTCTTGGCGGTAACAGATTTAGAGGATTTGATGGAGGTGAGAACCTTTGGCGCTTTGACATATTTGATTCTAGAGAAGTTGGTTCCTAATTTGTTAAGAAAAAATAAATGAATGTCAAAAATTTATATTTCCTACTTAGTTATAGGAAGGTAATTAGGACGTGGAAGGGAAATAACCTCTAAGTTAGCAAAATTAGCATGGCTGTGAGAGGGAGATTGAACCATCCTTCTGGCTTTATCCTTTCTCTCCCTATCACGTCGTTGCAATTGGGAAAGAGGATATTTTTCCTTTGTCGTATCTCCAAGTCCCTATTTTATTATGAATGTTTTATTTGTCATTATTATGTATGGTACAAAAAATGGTGTGTATGATTAAATATTTAAATTTCACAAAATATTATAGTTAATTAATAAAACATACTGCCGTCGACGGACGATTTTCTTTGTCATGTCCCTGCCCTCTTGAAGAAGATGACTTATTTGCCTGGTTTTACCAAAAAAATATGACGCATAAGATGATGTTAATTAAATAATATCAGTAAGAAATATTAACGAAAAAGAATAATGACCTGCACAGTGCGAAGTATATTCCATTCACGTTCACCATACAAAGTCACCCCAACGTTATTCTTTTGAAGGAGTTGAACCTGAAAGATGTAAAAATGTACATCGGCAAGGTTCAAATCTACTAATGAATATAAAATTATGGTTAGTAACGTTAATTCACGGTCATGTGTACAACTTACTGTTTCTTCGAGATTGCCATCCGCCTACAAAATGATTGAAGGAGGTCACGATATGGTGTGAAGGATCAAGAAATAAAATCAGCGGGCACACGTTATAGATGAAAGTTGGCAAAACTTATGGATGAAAACATACTTACACGACCATATATGTTAATTTTGTTCTCCATAAGTGTAGCGACGATAGGGAAAGCTACATATTAGAGAAACATTTCATGTCATTACTTCGTCAAGTGCTAATCAATATTCATAGAGAATACTAATAAGATAAAAGAGGTAGAGTGATAAGAGTGGGAGAAATAGTATGTCGGTGATCGATGAACTAAATGGCATTTTACATTACTGTCTTAAATTTTATTGTCTAAAACAGAATAATACTTCAATGTAATCTTATTACTATTATAAAAGCTATTCCCCATACCTTGACAGTAAACTGTTTCGTAATCTGCAAATAAAATCTAATCAAAGTTATAAGCCCAAATATTGTTGATTCTACTCTTCTTATGTCCCTGAAGATCTGAACAAAAAGAATTGTAATTAGAACTAAAATAGCATCAGCAAACCATACACAAACCAACAATAAATAATCCGAACCTAAAAGTTACAGTTTTATGTTAGTGAAAGTAACTTGGAGATGTCACAGTTACTCCTCAGACGGTGGAGAATATGTGTGGAGGAAATTTTCGTTTGACGTCTCAAAATGTCTCTTTGAAAATGTCCTTTAAAAATATGCATGGGACCCACACCGTGCATATTTTTAGAAAACTTCACATAGAAAACACATGAATTTGGTGGAGCAAAAAGTCTGTAATTTCTTGTCTGGTGAATGACTTGTCCGTGAAAGGAAAAAATAAACTATGACTATTACTACTACCTAACAATTGATAGTCTTTGGGCATCTATCTAATAAAACAATGAAGGTTTAATGCCTTGAGGAAAACCTGGAACATAGATAATCTAATGCCCTGAATAAAAGACACCAGCTCAAGGAAAAAAATTGGACATCTAATATTAAAATTCAAATGAAAAAAAAATAAACAAATTAAAGCTTAGAACCTTTGGCCACCACCTCTGTCTTAATTGAAGCTCTCAAAGTATGAGACTGAATTCACAAAGACCTGGTTTCTATAGTACCAGTAGGAGCCATCTTAGAGCACCATGCTGCTTAGAGATTAGATTAGGAGCTAACGTAATGGAAGCTCTGTACAAAATTCATAATAACTAGATACATATTAAATATATGAATCAGAATCAATAGTTTGAAAATCGATAATCTTATCAAGTATTGTGAAATCCATGATTCACAAAAGGGATCCAACTCAGGATCCAGTTCAAGACAGTGAACAACCAAAATGAACATTTTAAAGTAATTCTCTCAGTTGGTTGCTTCAGAGAGTTTCAAAGTCCATAAAAGACAGGAGAAGTAAACTCTCATATTGTGACACACGATGCTCATAAATCCTAATATACTCAGTTTCCAGATTTTGTCATGATAATTAGAAACCTATAGCCAGTTTAGGTGAGGAACTTTCAAAAATTTATGACTACTTAATAGCTAAATACTTGAGCCTCGCAAAGTTGCTTGGGTAACGAACAGAGCGGCTGAAAAATAAATTTAAAATTACGAAGGTGATTTGAAATACAATCCAAGCATTTGAAAAATCTGAGCACTCACTAAGTGACAACCTGCAGAGTGCTATTACATTCGGTATAAAATCCAAGCATGGAGATTGATTAATCTGTGCAACAATAGACAAAACAATGGTTAAAGAAAGCAAACCTGGACAGCTCATTCTTCGGGAAATTTCATGATGTACAATTGGAGTGCAATCTACAACAGGTAACAAAAATCAAATCAAATAACAAAAACTCGTGAAATTGCAAGAAAAATAGAGTTAAAAGCATGAACATGATTTTGTCTCACTTGAGGAGGAAATGCAGAGAATGACTTTGTGCCTAGTTAAAGAAAATTGGAAGGCTGAACAGTAGATCAAGATAAATAAGCATCGCAAGAGTTTATTCGATAATCTCCATTACAGCAGAGTGAAGGCAAATCTCTGTTTTTTTGGCTTCACTCCACAGTCATTCATTTTGTCATAAAACATCTACAATTTACAATTTAATGAAATACAAACTCAAACTTATCCATCAAACTAACTTCACATTTGATATACATTGAGAATAAGTATTTAATATCTCTTGTTTGGGCTTCCCTCCACATTTGATATACTAAACAGAAGCAAGATCTGAGAAAAAGTTTAGTTGACTTGAAAAATAAAAAGACGATAAGAACAATGTGATTTTCACCTAATCTCTTTCCCCTTTTACACCCTCTCTCTAATTCTGCTTTCCCCCTCTTCTCTCCCACTTCTTGTAAATTCGGGGGCAACTCTGTTAATACTTTTTTTGAACGCCAAGCAGTGTTTTGGGCAGTATAGTGATTACATTGCAGTTATTCAAGAATAGACTACATCGATGCTGACGGGTTGAAGGAGTGGCCGAGATAGCAACGGTGATGGGGAGAAGGCGCGGCCGTCTAAGAGCTAGAAACCACTTATCAGAGAGGCAATAGTTTACTAAAATCGTGGTATGTGATTAGGGAGGCCATAGGGGAGAAGAAGCGGCACCATCAACAGCTTTAGGAGGGTAGTCCGTAATCCGTACTTGAACCAGGAAAGAGTTACATAAAATCAAATTTTGAAGAGTGAGTATGTACACAAAATCAAAATTCATTTCAGAAATGCATACAACTATCAGTTTTTAGATTGAAATACTATATAACCATAACCTGTTGTATAATTTCATCCCAGATTTTTAAAGCAAGAGCACCTACAACTATCAGTTTTTTAGATTGAAATACTATATAATCATAACCTGTTGTATAATTGAGGACATTTTAAGCAATTATTGAGATGAACATTGATGGTGTCCTACCTTTGGCAGAGAATTGAGTCAATTTTATAGATTTGTTATAATATTACCGATCAGCCACCATTACCATCAAGTGCAGCCCTGAATATAATCAGCCGAAGGTAAAAAAAGATGAGAATCTCAACAGGTTGGAATGACACACGAACAATTAAGTTCCAAAATCTCAGAATGCTAATATACAACAACACATGAATAACCATCAAAACAAAAGAATTTCTCGGAAATCATGGAAACCTGTTACCGGTAAGCCATAATCTGCCACCGAAAGCTATAGAGTGTGTCAAATTGAAAATTCAGCACACAGAATACACGTTATTTAAATATAACTAAGCATCAAGGAAGGGTGTTCAATTTTTGCAATGTGGGATTCCAGAGTATATTTTTTGTTTGCTAGCAGACTACACCAAAGAGAGGGTACATGATATAATATATATTGGATCATATCTGCGAGCTTTGAGGACAGAGCTGGTTATGATCTCTTGGTACAAACAAACCAAGACATTCAGAGGGCCTCTAAATGCCGTAGGGGTTGGACTGTAAAAGAAAATGAAAGTGATGCTAATGTCCATTACCTGACATTCTTTATTTGTCTTTGTTATATAGTATTTCAATCTATAAAACTGATAGCTATCATGTTCGAAAATCGAACATGAGAACCTGGCAATGATTTCACAAACCTAGCTTGTCTACTCATCCTATAATTTCAACCGACTTGAAGTTAATGCACATGCAGATGAGTAAAGAAGCACATTTCAGCAGCCAAGTAGGAAAAATGAGTAAACTGGAAAAACTAAGAACCTGAGAGTTAATCGATTGCGAATAAATGAATTCGAACCTCGTCAATCGAACCTGTGCAGGTCGCAATAGCGAATGAGAAACCGATTGTTCCGCAATTGCAAAGGAGAATCCGATTGCGCAGAAACTGAGAATGAAACAAACAAACAAAACTTCAGAACCAGCACAATTGAAGTAATAGAGCTTCGAATTGACGCCCGAAAGCAAAACAAATCTCCACAAAAGAGGTGAAATTGCAAGCCTATATGTTTCACACACACTCAACAGGGTGAAATTGCAAGCCTATATGATTTCATCTTCAATCGTAATGGTCTGGTGAAATTGCAAGCCTATATGTTTTGCTGAAGAATGAATGGACCAAAAACAAAAATGAAAAGCATATCTTACGATTCCGTCGATCAGGGCAGCGGGGAAGAAGAAGATGATATCGGTGATGGCTTTACCGGTGATGGCGAAGAAGAAGAAGATGATATCGGTGAGGACCAAAACGATGAACGAACCCTAGAGTCGAGGGTTTGCCAAGATGGGTTCCGAAGAATGAGAGACAGTACCACCAGACCATTACGATCAAAGATGAAATCAAATCGTGTGAGAGAGAGACAGGTGACGTACCTGGAATTCCGAGAGGGAGAAGCTGAAATTGGAGCTGCCGACGGCGATGTGGTGGCGACTAAAGGTCGCTTCTTTAGGCAGGGCAACGTGAGAGAGACGAAGTGAGAGAGAGGGGGAAGCCATTGCCGGAAGAAGGTGGAGGAGGGATCGTGGGATTGTAGCGAGGTCGTGTGTGAGAGGGTTCGTGTGATTTGGTTTTCTTACTGGAATTTTTTTAGTTAAAAGTTGGTGAAATCTAAGGGCTGGGGTCACTTCAATCCAACGGTGTAAAAGTCATTTTAAAGTCAACCGTCCTGTTTTATTATATAGATGGAGATATTTAATATAATGAAGTCCTTAGATACAAATATGTTTGTTTATCTTAAATATCCCTAGTCGATTATATCGATTAATAGGGCGATCAACTATATACTAGTATGGGGTTGGATTGATATGGAGATATCACGATCCAACACATTGCTATGCATTAGGAGTAATAGCGTACTGGAATGACCCACAACGAGAAAGATACATACAAGTTATGTAAATTCACAAGTGCTTCTCGTAGTGACAACGGTATTTTTCATCCGTAGACTTGAAGTCACTAGATCCTCTAGTTGTGGAATATTGTGTTTTGACATCGTTAAACTCTACACCGTAACTGGGAGTAATAAAGGCGTTAGTCGGACACAATAAGGAAGCAAGCTTAGAGATGGTAGAGACGTAGATAAAATTTGTCCCTCCCACATAACGGGAGAAAATATCGACGACCAATCCAGGGTTAGTGCTTATAGAATATATGGCCACACTCATATAAATAAATATAAGGATATTGATATTATATGCATGGATAAAACTATTCCCACAATGGAGAAACTATGGATTGGATATACGAGTGTGCTTTGTGTGTATCGTGTCTAATCGAGATATGGAGACAAAGGGATGAGACAATACTTGCATAAGTTTTGTCAAGTAATGACTATTTCCATCAGTTGGGTAGCATGGATGTCTTGCTAGAGGCCGCTCAATGTTTGTAATTTTTACTACAAACAAGGTAGAAACCTTTGGGTCACACACCATATGGATTAAACTAGATTTGGGAATTAATTAATGAAGGGGTGTACAGTAGTTTTAAATACATGATCAATACTCTAGAAGGGGGGGGGGTTAAATAGAGTATGAAGACTTGCTAAATTTTGCAAGAATAGTGGTTTCAAAATATTTGTAAAGAGATTCAAGGCCTTGAAATGAGTTTCAAGCCCTTGGAATGAAAATGATTAGAGCAAGGAAAGAAAAAGTCTATTTCAAGGCTTTGAAATGAGTATAAAACCCTTGAAATGAAACTGTTTTGAATGATGCAAAAGTTCTAAGTATGTAACTGAAAAGTAAATGCAAGAGACACAAGATATATAGAGTTTAGTCCACTTGGACCTACGTTTCTACCTCATAGATCTTCTCCCTGCAGGATTTTCAACACATTTCTTATTAATCCACAGCCAAGCCCTAGATTTCAAGCACAGAGAGATACCTTACCCTGTTACAGCTTGTGGTTCTCACTAACCTATCTAGTACCTGCTCTAGCTATCTGATTAACTAAGAATTCTCTATTGTTCACCATGAACAATCCTTGAAAATGAGAACTAGAAGTATTATCAAAATGATATACAAATGAAGTTCAGAAAAAGAAGAACACGGGAAATGAAACTACAGTGAGTATGCAGTGTTCTTTTGATGCTTGGATTGAGAGAGATGAATATGCTTCTTTGTTTCTTGTCAATCCTTGAGTGCTTTGAGTGTCTCTGCCAATTGTATGTGTAATTGCGTGTCGAATTACTTCAGCATCTCTCCTCTTAAACACTCAGTTTGAATTGAAGATCTTCAGAATCTCTTCAACAAACTTTCCTGAAAATTAGCTTCAAATCTTGACTTCTCTAACAGCTTCTTCAAACATCTAGTAGTTCAGTATCTCCCAAGATATTGATTTAAAATTTTTGGAAGTCTGTTGAGAGGCGTTAAACCATAGCAGATCAATCACAGAATCAATTCATCAAGTAGTTTCCATTTCTGCAAAACATAAGTGAGAAAACAGGTTTCTATATAATAGGAAACACAATATCCCTGCATAACTGAGTCAAATAGATGATGTTAGATCATGTAAACTGTGTAAAAATACTTTGTCTTTCATCAAGTATCATCTAATCATGCACAGGGGTTTAGGAGTTGAATCAAGTACAAAAACTCCCCCAAAGTTCATGCATATAAAGCTCAGTCAGTTTCAAGTCTTTGAAAGCGGTTTCAAGGACTTGAAATAGACAAGCTATTTCAAGTCTTGAACATGCATTGAACTTACAGTCTCCCCCTTGATTAAAGACAAAACCACAATCTTGCAATTTGTTTGATACAGTGATTCGGTTACAAATACTCATTAGCACATAGCATAATAAATCATATAATGTCAACACATCATGTCCAAAAAATCCAACTTATTAAACAAACTAAATAGAAAATAACAGCACAGTTTCAGGTAGTCCTACTAACCAAAACCAGGTCACTAACCACGAAAAGTTAAACAGAATACCTTAAGTTTCTCTTCCTTTTTGACTTTCATCAAAAAAGAATGAGAATATGTTGGATCTGTCTTTGGAAAGATTGTTAAAAATATTTTTTTGAAAAGATAATATTTTCAAGAATTTGAAAAGGATTTCAAGGCCTTGGAAAGGAGAAGAAATAGTAGGCAAGAGTTAAGGGGTAGGGTCTTCATCTCCTTGCTACTCTGCATCTCCTTCCTGACTATCTCCCTCATCATCCTGTTCTTCTTCTTGTTGAGCCACATTAACATCTTTTTCACATTCTCCCTTAAACAAATCAGCAGCACTCACAATCTCTAGAACATTGGGCTTCTTAGATTTATTCTTCTTGAAGTCTATCAGTAGTGCTTCTGAATCTGGAATGTCTTCTTCTTGATCTCCATCCACTTGTTCAAAAACTACCTTCTTGCCTTTATCCTTGACCTGAGCAGCACCATCCTAAGTTGAATATTCACTGAGCAGATCCTTTGCTGATTCAGCCTTTTTGGTACTCTTTCCTGCTAGAGACACTTCCTCAGCCACATCAAACAATGTCATGCTCCTGAACATGTTTTTAACCAAGTACTTCACTTTTCTGAGACCAGTGTCAAACTCATGTTGATTCTCATTTACTTCATCAATGTCCATATGAAGTTCTTTCAGCAACTGGGAAGTCAATGGGTTATCTTGAGACTGAGAGGTTTGGCTTGAAGTGGGAGTCAAGGATTTGGGTTTGAGAAATTTCTTGGAGCCCAACTCTTCCTCAGTCAAATCTGAGTATAGCTTCCAAATCTTAGCACTGGTTTTCACCACACCAATCTTCTGAAATGCCTTCTCATTAAGCATACCAAAACCATTGGTAACAGTCTCTTCCCCATAAGTAGGAATTTAAAAGTGTTGAAAGAATAAGGTGATCAAGTTGGCATATGGAAAAGTGTATTTTCTCTGGTTGGTTTGGTTATATAGCATGTGTTCCATCACAAGCTTTGTAAGATCAATTTCATAACTATGCATAACACAATACATTAAGTGAATCACCCTATCAGTGAACATGTCCTTTGATTGTTCCCTGGGTACCACACTTCTCATCAATATAGTAAACAGAACCTTGGCTTCAACAGTAATCACAAAGTGTGTTAACTGCTTCGATGAGGAAGGGGTATTTGTTAGAAAGAACTCTTCTTTTGCTGGCTTCAGAGCTTCACTCTTAGGAGGGTAGTTATTGGTGTCATATCTCTTAGGACAACCTAGGACATTTTCAAGTTCAGAGTGATCTAGTTCCATCTCAATACCAGCAACCTTAGTCTGAATCACCTGTGCAGTTTTTCTGAGTTGCTTCATGTTCAGTTAAAAGAATCTGGTGAGCCTAGGGTAAGCTAACTCTGGAGGATGTAGAATAAACCAAAGAGAGCTTTTCTTCAACATTTTGATACACTCCAGATTCATACCATGTAACATAGGAATACTGATCATACTGCAGAATGCAACTGATCTGGAAGCAAATCAATCTAGCCATTAATCTCTAGCAACATGAGTAATGAACCATTTATTATCAGGGGATGATTTCTTACCAGTGTATTTCTTCTTTTCTGAATAGATCTACAGTGCCTTCTCAATGTTCTCATCTGGTTCACCTTCTAGTTCATCCTCTCTAACCTTTTCTTTTCCTTTTCCCTTGTCTACTTTGTCAGCCTTCTTCTTTGTCTTCTTAGGGCTACCAATCTGAATTCCCTTCTGTTTTTCTTGTGCGGACTCCACTGCCTTCTTCTTCTTCTTCTTCTTCTTCTTCTTCTTGCTGGACACTGGTGTCTCATCTTTCTAGTCCTTCTTCTTGGTAGGAGGAGGTGCCATGTCTTCAGTTGTTGGAGTCTTTGAACCGGAGTCCCCACTGATGGTCTCAACCACTTCCACAGTGGCCTTTCTTTTCTTGTCTGTTTCATCCATTGAACCACCAGCCATCTTGATTCTGTCTGATGCTCTTCTGGTGCTCATTAGGTTTTGGGGAGAAGAGTAGATAGGTAGGATAGGTACTAATTAGATAAAGAAAGAAGGAGATAAATAGAAGAGAGTTTCAGTTTGAAAAGGAAGCTAAATATTCTTTCTGATCTTTGAAGATCTGCTAAATCAAAAAGATTCAAATTTGTGTGTGCCGTTGGAAATAAAAGATATCGTACAATTTTGGCTGAAAAGGGGTATTCGAAAAATTGAGGGGAAACTTTGAGCAATCATCTAGAAAGATGACACCCAATATTAAAAGATCCATTCTAATGACTATCTAGCTTGCAGTCCTTTTTTCAAGGCTTTGGAAAGAATTTGAAGACCTTGAAAAGCTGTATGAAGTAATGCACATATACTCAAACCTATGAAAAGATTTTCAAGGCTTTCCAAATCATTTCAAACCTTTGAAACACATAATACTTACCTGATTCTCCCCCTAAGCCAATGCTTCTTTATTTAGCATGCCCAATTCCTATCTCAAGGCTGAGAATCTTTCATATGTCAATGGTTTAGTGAAGATGTCTGCAAATTGCAAATTAGTAGAAACAAATTCAAGAACAATATCACCTTTTTCAGCATGATCTCTGACAAAGTGATTTCTAATATCAATATGCTTTGTTCTGGAATGCTGAACTGGATTCTTTCTAATTGATATTGCACTTGTGTTGTCACACTTGATAGGTATATCTTTCAAATCAAATTTAAGATCTCTCATTCGTTGTGCTATCCATAACACTTCTGAGCAGCAAGCTCCAGCTGCTATGTATTCAGCTTTAGCTGTTGATAGTGCAACTGAGTTTTTCTTCTTTGAAAGCCAACTAATTAAGGATGGTCCAAGAAAATGACAGCATCCTGATGTGCTCTTTCTATCAACTTTATATCCTGCAAAGTCAACATCGGAATAGCCACACAAAGAGAAGTTAGAATGTTTAGAACACCAAAGCCCTAAGTCTTTGGTACTATTGAGATATCTAAAAATTCTTTTAACTGCACTCAAGTGTCATATTTTTTTGAGATGCACATGGAAGTAGAATTCTAAATGCTTCTAACCTGGAAAATGGAGCAAAAGTTTCTTCATATTCAATACCTTCTTCTAGATTGTAGCCTTGAGCTACCAATCTAGCTTTGTTTCTGATTACCTTTCCATTCTCATCTAAATTGTTTCTGAATACCCATTTGGTACCAATGACAAACTGATTTATTGGTGGAGGAACTTGATTCCATACCTTGTTCCTTTCAAACTCATTGAGTTCAACTTGAATTGCTATAATCCAATCTGCTTCTTATAATGCTTCCTTCACAGTTTTAGGTTCTACAAGAGAAATAAAAGCATTAAAAGCACAAAGATTCTTCAAATGTGATCTAGTTTGTGTACCAGTGGTTGGATCTGAAATAATGTTATCAGCAGGATGAGATGAGAGATATTTAAATCTCTTCCTTGGTGTCCATGGTTCAGGTTCTCCAGTTTGCTTCTCATGTCTCTGAGAACTTGAAGTAGTAGCTTGTTATGATTTCATCTCTGGAGGTTTTTGTTTCAAGTCGTTGAACCTTGGTTTCAAGGCCTTGAGTCTTGTTCCTCTGACATTTCCTTGGATACTTTTGAGGATTCTTCTTCAGTATCTGATTCATGCTTGTTCAGATTGAGATCAAGATTGTCCTTACCATTACTGTGGACAAAAAAACAAGTACAACCAAATGGTTTGAAGTAAGAGATGTTTGGCTTTCTTCCTTTGAACAACTCATACGTGGTCTTTTTCATATTATGTCTGATCAAGCACCTATTAAGAATATAGTTTGATGTATTCACAGTTTCTGCACTATAATACTCTGGCAACTTGTTTTCCAGAAGCATTGTTCTTTACATATCTTCAAGAGTCATGTTCTTTCTTTCAACAACTCCATTTTTTTGAGGAGTTCTAGATTCCATGCTTAAAACAAAATATATCAAACTCAAGTTGATCAAAATCTCTACCACGATCACTCCTTATGGAAGCAATAGGTAATTTTTCAGTGTTTGAAGTTCTCTACAAAGATTTGAAAATTCATTGAGAGCTTCAGATCTTTCTCTATGAAACATAACCCAAGTATATCTAGAGAAATCATCTACAATAAAAAGCATGTACTTCTCACCCTTTGGAGTTGGAGTTCTCATAGTACCACAGAGATCCAATGCAATAGTTCAATGGTTCTAGTAGTACATACAAAGTTCTTTGGCTTGAATGAGCTTCTAGTTTGCTTGCCTTGTGCACATGCCTTGCATACTTCTTCATCTCTGAACTTGATAGAGGGTAGACCTCTTACTAAGTTCTTGGAATCTAACTTGTTCAAGGTATGCAAGCTAATGTGTCCCAACTTTCTGTGCCAAAGATTTGAATCTTCTTTCATGGCCTTCAGACATTTTAAGTTTTCTCCTGCAACTTTGTTAGTTTGAAAAGTATAAACATTGTTTGATCTAGAGGCTGTGAGGATGCAATTGCCAGATTTCTCATTTTGCACCAAACATTTCTCTTTATCAAAGATATACTTGTGGCCATTGTCACAAAGCTGAGATACACTAAGAAAATTAAATTTCAAACCATCAACTAGATATACATCAGAAATAGAATTTTCAAAATTTGTACCAACTTTACCAATACCCAAAATCTTGCATTTTTCTTTGTCACCAAGTGTAATTGATACTTCTGATTAAGTACTGCAAATAACAACTCTATATTTTTTGACGTCGAATTTGCCAATTATGTCTCCTATTTCATATTTTTTCCTTACGGGTTCCAAGAAAGTATATCATTATCGTGAATAATGAAAAAGAACATCCTTATCACTTCTCTAATTTCTTCAACTTCTTATCCTGTTTCTCCATTACTAACATATTTACAACATAGTGATTGTATCATATTTTCCTTTCATAAAAAGGAAAATAAAACACAACCCAAACTATCTATCCAAAGAAAATGAATCGATTTCGATGGATTTGGTTGGCTCTTTGGATAAATTGTTTGCTATCGATTTATGTTCATAAAATCCAAAATCTATCGAATGCCAACTCTTCTTGCAAACCACCATACCCAATAATGTACAGTAAGTAATTTGAGAAAAACTAAACTTCAAATCAGTTTAGAACTTCAAGGTAGGTTCAAGATAGAGTATAAAGTTGCTTTGGAAAATTATCGCGATACTAATTTGAAATTATATAGGAATGTGCCAACCAAATCCAAAACACAAGACCGAGTAAAAATCATATGCGCAATCGGACTTCTGACCTAGTAGGTAAATAGAAGAATGTTTACATCGATGCGAAAATGTTTGCAATGAAATGGAAGAGTAGTTGCAGTGCGCCGCCGAGATGATAATTCGCATATAACAATGTAGTATTGTGTTAGGTGTACGAAAACCCTAAAGTGAACTTATATAGGAATGTGCAATAGGCATTACATTTAGATTGACGTATAATAAGACATTTAATAATTGAAGCTACAATGGACCCAAGTCTAATTTTGAGCCCAAATGCTAAGTCCCAAAAGAGCGAAGGGATTTCTTATTAATGGCCTTTCGATTTGATGATATGCATTTGTTCATATTTACTTATGAGGAATACTAGCAACACTATATTTTTTCACTATCATATTTTAGAAATTAATTCGTTAATTAGGGATAGGAGCCAAAATATAATAATACAGGACAATTGAAATCCAATTTGTTCTTGAGTTTTGATACAGGGACTTCAATGATACAGAGTTGGCGTTAAATTATAAGTTGTAGAAGTTAATAGACAAGCGGTATGGGGATTCAGCACATATAAAGTTTAACACCCCAACCCCTCAGAGCTGATAAATCTACCAAAAGATCTCCGAACTCACGGGAGTGTCCTTCACTAAGTCAAGAAAATGCCCCATCAAAGATTTAACCTACGAAGGTTTTGTCACGAGACAGAATCAGAAAACTGAAAACTTGAAAGCAAAAACTTATGATAATACTTTTAAGCTAGATATGTGATACTGACAAATAGGTGTTAGACTCTATTTCCCAGTTTCTCGTGTGCTCACTTGCAGAGCTATAGAAATAGATAGACAAGAGAGATTGCGAGAAACTATTTTAGTAAACTGTATAACTTGTAAATAAAATTCTTAATATAGAGATTTGAAATGTTTATCTCAATACTTACAAGCTTTAATAAAATATCATATAATAGATAAGCAGAGTTAACTGATATACAAAGAGAGAGAAAGTCTACAACCTCACCAGCCTTATACATAGGATTCTAAATCCCACTACCAAGAGGGTAGTGTAGATCAGATTAAAGTTAGAACGGGATAACTTAATCTATCCGTCAAGACAAACTAGAACTTAAGTATCAACACCTCCTACTAGATTATCAGTGAAATCTAGTAGTACTAGTTTCCTACAACTTAGTACAAATACTCAAGCTTATATCGTGGGGCTGAGGAGACCTACAAAGTCTGTACCCCTGGACCATGGATCCAAATCATAATGAAGACCCATCCCATAATACATTCATAGTATCACCATCGTTCCAAACGATTCCAAAATCTATATAATAAGATAGGGGTGTGTGGGTCCCACCCCATTTTAAAAAGACATTTTCTAAAGGACATTTTTAGAAGATATTTTCCACCGTCCGATTTTATTATCCCACCATCAGATTACACAAAGCATCATACCTGAGCAGCTTCCCTCAATCAAAGACGGAGAGCACGATCCCACGAAACCCTCGCGCCGAAGCACGATTTCCTCGAACGTCTCCGGCAATCAACAAGACTACCGGACAATCGCGACTCCAAGGCCTCCGCACAATCACTCCGCAGTTGTTGCCGCACAATCGTCCATTGGGGGTAAAAATTGTTATCCAGCTTTCCCTTTACTCCGGCTTTCACCCTCGCCCCGAAGCACGATTTCCTCAAACGTCTCCGGCAATCAACAAGACTACAGGACAATCGCGATTCCAAGGCCTCCGCACAATCACTCCGCAGTTGTTGTCGCACAATCGTCGATTGGGGGTAAAAATTGTTCTCCATCTCTCCCTTTACTCCGGCTTTCGTCACAGGTTTGTTCCAGTCGTATTCAATTCGATTTTGTCTCATGTTTATTAATTTTGTCTATTTAAAAATTGTTCCAGTTTTTCTCCAGCTCTCCCTTCTCTCTGTACCGCTGCACCTAGAACCCAGATTAGATTTCAATCTTTGAAACTTCAAATTCCGTTTTATTTTGAATCCAGGTTCTCCCCAAATGGCTCCAACGTCTAAGTAATCAAATCAGAGTGTGCAACCACAGACCCCTCAATCGAAGCATCGCCAGAACTCCAACGTGGCATAGCTCCCAACATCTTTCGTCTCAGGTTTGTTACAGTCGTATTCGATTCGATTTTGGGTGTTTTAGGGGTGTGTTAGGGCGCCTGGTTGTGGTGGTTGTTGTGGATAGATACCATAGGCTTAGAATGCTCAAACATAAAATGAGTGTTTTTGTGGATAGCTACCATAGGCTTAGTCTCTGGTGTGAGGTTCACTTATCAGCCAAGTTAAGGCTTTGAATTCACTTTTGGTTTCACTTTTGTGTGATTTTCAGAGTTTACGTTCTCTCACAGCTTGGGGGTACGATTGGGGTAAGTTTCGTGATTTTCTGAGATTATAATTTTCTCACAGTTTTGTTTGTTTATGAGTATTGTCCTTGCTTTTTTTCCCATCATATCCCTATTCATCAGTTTTCTCTAATTTCAGTATGGGTTTACAGAAAATTACAACAGTTTTGGCTTTTAATTTTTCTATCGATCAATTCGGATTGAGTACGACACAATACTCATATGGTTCGATTGAGCTCGATTGACTTGAGTTGTTTATTTTATTTTTACGTGTGTGTAATTTAGTGCTTCGTGTCTCCCAAACTTCTATTTTTTATGGTCGCTTAACATTTCATACTTATTTCCTCCTCTTTTTACAGAATTTGACATTACGAGTTCCGCATTCTACTTGGTACCATTTGAACGTCTCCATCTACGTGTGCATTGGTCAGTACGGTTATGATGTAAATGTATGAAAGCCCTCGACCAAAATATGATTATTTACATAGTAACTGAATGCAGGTCCAAATACTGAAAGAGCGAAACATCAACATACAAGCTACTCAGGTATAAAACTCAACCTTGCACTTTTATCTCAATATATTTGTGATTATTTTGCTGTTTTAGGAACACGAAGATAGGTGTAAAAGGAAAGACCCATACCCGGTCGAAGGAAAAGGGAAAGAACCGTACATTCCCTCGGAAAAGGAGAATCAAAATCCTGGCAGAGTAGTATGAACTTTTACTTATTATTTTCATCCTTTTATGTGCTAAAGGTTCCAACTTCTCGAAGAATAAAATCAATGGGTGTTTAATTCAATACAGGTCCAACTATTAAAAAAGCGGAACACCGGTGTCGTAATCCGCAATCAGCAAGAAAACAACAATATACAATTTCCTGAGGTACGAGATTTTATATATAAGTTCAATGACACTTCTGCCTCCACATATTACTCATCAATGTGATTTTTTATAGGTAAACTTAACTAATAGTAAAGGGAAAGGACCATGCCGCGCAGAAGTTAAAGGAAAAGAACCGCACTTTCCCCATGGAAAAGAGAATCAAACTGTATTAATTTTATCGATTTCTTTTTCAATCACAAATTTTACTGAACCAATTTATTAGCTTTATCTCTCTCATGAATATCTATACATAAAATTCTTTTTAGGGTGTTCTTTCAAAGGCTGCGGCTGCGCAACGAGCTCGAACAGAAAGGGAAAAATTGTCACAAGTTCTAATTCAATCTCAAATTGGGCTTGCACAAGGAGTGGTATGATTCTGTATAGAAAATTTTCCTTATGTTACCTATTCATGTTTTGAGGTTAACTTTGAATTTTAATTTCATATTCAGGCAAGTAATATTAAAAACGGTGTGTCAAAGGCTGCTCTAGCTCAGCAGGCACGACGAGAACGAGAGCGCACATCCAACAACAAAGCGAACCAAAATCCAAATGATGTATCCAAGGCCGCTTTAGCACAACGAGCTCGGAGGGAGAGGGAAAAACTTTTGAAGTCAAAGTTGATACCCTCACAAAATGTTGTTGCTCAAGAAGATGTAATACTACAATTCCTCTTTAGCACTCTTCATTGTAACCTTGCACATTATTTTCTTTTTCCCCAACTTTAATGTGGGCAAACTTTGCAGACGGATAGAGATGAGCAGGATTCGTTGTGCGGGGCAAAAAGGACAGAAAATACAAACTCACCGGTATGGATTTCACTCATACAATTACATCACTTTCTAGCAAGTATATCAATGTTGTTTCATATTTTCGCCATAAGGATAATACTTGGTAATGCTCTTATAGGAAAATCTCTCTAATGAGGCGTCGTGCTATAGAAAAAGGAAGGAACCAGAATCATTACACGCTATGGTCTGACCTTATTCAATACCATATCATATCTCTTAAAACAATATGCTTTTTTTGAAGTTATTACTTATCTTCGTTAACATTTGTCTTGAAGGAAAATCCTCCTGAAAGTTCAGATATGCTTCCACCAACCCCCAACTTGGTCGATGATTTTGTTTCTGCAAGAACACCTTTAACGGGTATGCTATCAAATCATCACAAGCGCTTGCATATCGGAGAATCAAATTCAGCTCCTACCCCAAGAAATCTTATTACTGACATGATGGATGCCATTGATCCCACTAGCCAAGCCATTACAGAACCCACTTCTTCTCATGTGCCCAATTTACAAAACGAATGCCCTGCACAACAGTAATGCCTATATTATGATACATTTGCTGATGATTATGAGGATCAGGATGAGGATGACGATGATATTTCATACGACCCGCCTATCATTCCTACTGTAAATGGAATTAATGTACGACATTCTTTGGGAAACATGGATGTGAAGTGTCCATTTTGTTCAGCTTTGCATTGGAAGGCCGAAAAATTAGTCCACTTAGCGGAATCGAATCCTCACTTCGGAACATGTTGTTTGCAAGGAAAGGTACGATTGCCTTTGCTCAAGACACCACCACCAGTGATTCAATCTTTGTTTGACGGCAATGATGCAAGATCAAAATCATTCCGTCGCTATGCCCGAGAATATAATGCAGCTAATGCTTTCACAAGTCTAGGAGCCAAGCTAGATCCAAGAGTTCTCACTGGGAGGGGACCTAAAGCTTTTATCATTCATGGAGAATTGCGTCATCGGACGGGCACATTAATTCCAGAAGTTGGTCAGGAGGCAAGTTATGCTCAGTTATACATATATGATCCAGGATCAGCTTTAGAAGTCAAACATCGTAGAAATCCACACTTGCGGCGAGATGTTCTGAAGTCCATTCAAGATACATTGCAGCTACACAATGAATTCCCCTCCAAGTTCCGCCAGGCTTATGAATTGTTGACAGAAACTGAACTGGACGGTAGAAGTGTACCGGCTTATCTTCATTACAGTACGTCTACTGACAAACGCCGATATAACATGCCGACTGTTGAGGAGGTTGCAGTGATATTACCTGGGGATGGTAGGGAAACATGTTCAATGCGTGACATCATTGTCCGATTAAGAGGCAGAAATGAATTGATGAAAATCAACGAGTGTCACCCAGCTTACTTGTCGTTGCATTATGTTCTAGTGTTTCCTCATGGTGAGTTAGGATGGGAACCTGAAATGCGTCAGTGGGATGTCAGTCAGGGATGTCCTTCTAATAGCCGTCTGACTCAGATGCAGTATTACAGCTATCGGATGTTTTAGCGTCCAACAGAATACTCAAAGATCTTACGAGCGGGGAAATTGTTCCAAGAGTTTTTGGTTGATGCATGGGCAGGAACTGAGCATAATCGTCTTACTTACATAAGGTTGAACCAACATAGGCTCCCAACAGAGCTTTATAAAGATTTAACTGATGTCATTATAAGGGATGAAGCCAATCCTGATCAAGTTGGCAGACGTATGATTCTGCCTTCTTCCCACCTTGGAAGCCCGAGGCACATGTTCGAGATCTTTCAAGATTCTATGGCAATTACAAGACATAATAATCATCCAGATATTTTTCTGACCATGACAGCAAACCCAAAATGGCCAGAAATAATTGCAGCTTTGTTTCCTCATCAAACTTCTTGGCATCGTCCTGAGATAATTTCTCGAGTGTTTGAGTTGAAGCGAAAGGAATTGATGAAGATAGTTGAGAAAAAATATTTGTTTGGTAGGAAAGCTGCTCATGTTTGCACTATTGAATACCAAAAACGGGGACTACCACATATGCATGAGTTGATATATGCACACAAGCAAGATAAGATAAGAACGTGCGCACTGGTGGACAACTTTGTCAGTGCAGAAATACCAGATCCTAACGGGGACCCTGTACTCTTTCAAACTGTGTTAGGTTGTATGATTCACGGACCCTGCGGTCACCGGAATCCTCAAGCACCCTTTATGGAGAATGGGAAGTGCACGAAAGGTTACCCTAAGGAGTTCAGAGAGACGACAACCATGGACGAAAGAGGATACCCACTCTATCACCTCCATGATAATGGTAAGCAGTATACAGTTAGGGGTGCTACAGTTGATAACAGAGATGTGGTTCCATACAATCCTTATCTTTCTAGACTGTTCGATTGTCATATTAATGTTGAAGTTTGTGCGGGTATGAGCTGTGTGAAGTATATTCACAAATATATTTTTAAGGGGCATGATCGCGCAACAATGATAGTGGGTGGAGTTGATGAGATCCAACAATATCTTGAAGGTAGGTACATCGGACCGTCCGAAGCTGCTTGGCGATTGCTTGGTTGTAGCCTTCATGAGGAATATCCAACTGTTGTTCGTTTGTCACTTCATTTACCAGGAATGCATCATTGTGTTTTTGATCCTACAGAGTCAGTCGAGGCTATTGCGGCCAGGGTGGCATCACAGAAGTCTACATTGACTGCATTTTTTGACTACTACGCATCTAATACAAATGCACGTAAACACACATATGCTGAATTCCCCCAATATTTTGTTTGGCGTAAGCAAGAGAAGATTTGGGTTCCAAGGCAAATGGGTTGTGCTATTGGGCGAATGTACTTCGCAAGACCAAACTCGGGCGAGAGGTTCTACTTGCGCTTGCTGTTGACATTTGTCAAGGGACCTAAGTCATTTGAGGATCTCCGCGCGGTAAAAGGTGTTTTGTGCCCTACATTTAAATCAGCATGTGTTGCACTAGGATTGCTGGAGGACGATGAAGAATGGATACAATGCCTTTCCGAAGCTGCAGTCATGAAAACGGGATACCAGCTAAGACGATTGTTTTGTGTTATACTCAATGAGTGTTCTCCGCTACATCCTTATGATTTGTGGAAACGGTTTTCTAAGGACATTTGTGATGATCTTCAACATAAGATAAGTACCACATATGGGATTATGAATCCCGATGACGTTTTGATTGAAGATTACGGTCTTTATCTGCTTAATGAAATGCTTGAACAATCTGGCAACAGTCTGGATAAATTTTCCCCCATGCCTTTACCATCTGGAAATTGGAGCAATATTGCTGCCAACAAACTCATCAGAGAACATAGGCAACTTCAAGCTGATGCAGAGAGTTCTGATGTGCAGGCCAGGGTTGATAGCTTTAACGCGTGCCAACGTCAAGCTTATACTGACATTGTAGGATCAGTCTTAGGAAATAAGGGGACTACATTCTTCTTGAGTGGGGGTGCTGGTACCGGAAAGACATTTACTTACAACACCGTATCACAGAAGTTGCGTGGTCTGGGAAATATAGTTGTCACGGTTGCATCTTCAGGTGTGGCAGCACTGTTATTATTCGGAGGACGAACTGCTCACTCAACATTTTCTATCCCACTAGATGTGCAAGATAATTCAGTTTGTGGGTTTAGTAAACAATCAATGCAAGCTTCATTATTTAGAGAAACCAAGTTGATCATATGGGATGAGGTACCTATGAAACATAAATATTGCGTGGAAGCAGTCGATCGCACACTCCGTGATATCTGTGACAATAGCAGACCATTTGGCGACATCACAGTTGTTCTTGGCGGTGATTTTCGGCAAATTTTACCTGTTGTGCAACAAGGGGTTCGCGAGCAAATTGTTGATGCCTCACTTAGGCGTTCCACACTTTGGAATAGAGTCCACGTATTAAAACTGGAGTCCAACATGCGTTTAGATGCTTCAGATTCGCGGAATATCGATTTCGCATCCTTCTTGATGAAGGTATCTTGAATTTATTTAGTTTCTGATTCACATACATTTCAATATTGTATTATAAAACTCTATTAACATATGCATTGTATTGTATTTGTAGGTTGGTAGCTGCAATGAAGAGATTGTGGAATTACCAACAAATATACATCGATGTCGAACTCTTAGTGAGCTTCTGCGCTCCATATATCCTCACCTCAATTCAGAAACTATGGTAACTCCGACTTATCTCACTGAGCGAACAATATTATCAGCGCGTAATGATGATGTTCACGTGATAAATATGGATGCTTTGAATATACTTCCTGGAGAGAGGCAGACCTATTTAGCAGCGGATAAGTTGACTGAAGATGATGGTTCTGATAATGCCATAACAAACCGATATCCAAACGAGTAGTTGAACTCCTTGAATCCTTCACGCTTGCCACCTTTCAAATTGGAGTTGAAAGTTGGTTGTCCAATTATATTGTTACGGAACATTGCACCCGCTGATGGATTATGTAACGGTACTAGATTGGTTATTGTTAGAATGGCTTCACGCACTCTGGAAGCAAGAATTCTGACAGGGGATAAAGCCGGAAACTTAGTATTCATTCCAAGAATATCTCTCGCCCCATCATCGAATGAGATGCCATTTAACATGACGCGGCGTCAATTTCCTATTCGTCTAGCTTATGCAATGACAATCAACAAATCTCAAGGGCAATCTGTCAAATTTGTTGGAATTGATTTTCGGAATCCTATGTTCAGCCATGGACAACTGTACGTAGTTCTATCTCGGTGTACATCTTTTGATCGTGTACGTTTTATTCTCCCTCCGGATAATATGGACATTACAACAAATATTGTCTATCCTGAAGTTTTGTTGTAAATGAAGGTAACATTTATTATTTTTTATTACGTTCTTCACTTATGGATTGTAATTTAACATGCCTTCATAAATATTTCTCACACTATTTTCCCTATTCTGTGCAGCATTCTCTACATTGGAAAAAGCTTATTATGAAAGTGGGGGTTGGCAATTGAAATTCCCGACCCACTCAAGGTATGTTAATATAGATTAGGCCTTTAATATAATCTTTGTAGTTGTCCAGCGGCATCTTCTTCCAAGTCTAGACTTTTCTGTAAGGGTAGTGTCTTGCTTCTTTTTTTGAGTTAATTCTCTCCAATTTTATTTTATCAGAGACAAGAAACTGTAGAGCTAATTTAAGTGGTCACGATCTCCATGATGTTGGATTACTCTGATACTGTGCATTTATTAATTGAACAGGTTGTTAAGCCTATTCCTATCAAGATTTTGTCATGAAGCATAAAGTTTACTTTTGAATACTGTGGCCAAAGGTAATCTAATGCATTGTATTACATGTTCAATTAGAACATATAATCACTTCCTTAAGTGAGCTTCCAACTAAAACAAACTATTTACTGTAAATATTTTCTCTACGAAAATGCATTTCAGTTTGGAAGGAAACTGATAAGATTTAGCGAGCGCTCTATCCAATGGGTAAAGAAAAGATCATCTAAAAAGCAGACTCATGAGATCTATGCACCATGTGCTAAGAAGAAAATTGGTTTTTTCAAACTATACAATTCATGTTGTGAATGTAGAGACTGGTGATTCATGTTGGGTTGTTTGCCGGTCTGATGGTGGCATGGCTGTGGAGTTTGTAGTTTAGGTGGGTTTATGGTCTGATGATGGATGCTTTAGTATGTAGGATTTTTTTGGTGGAAGGCCATATGAGGATTGATGTTTAGTTATATATGGTATTCTGTTATCAGCCTGTTTTTAGGCTTCTCCTCTAATATCAATAGTAGAGTTCTTGGTTAGGATTTACCCACAGGTATGCTGATCCAAAGATAATTTTAGTTTGTTTCTTATTAAAGTCCCTCAAATCTTGAATCTGCTGACCTTGGTCTGGTAAGGATTTGTGGGTTTGCAACTTTGCTTATTTTCTAACTGAATGTAATTCCTTTTTGTTTATGACTTAATGCATCTAATTTATCCGTGTAATGTACCTTATACAGTGTTGTTTAGTAGAATCCCTTTTTGTTGCTGTCTAAATAATACATCTGAAGACATGTGTTTGTTGTGATTAATTCACAGGATAGCAAGATACGAATTTTGAAGGAGAACGCTTTCGCCTCCGACAATTGTGCACTAATAAGGTATTATTTGGGAAATCCTTTTTCTGTTAATATCTTCTGGATACGTATGAAGGTGTAAACTTAGTAGTTATGTTTTTTTTTCTAGTGTAGCCAAGTGACATCAATGATAAACTGACTATAACAAATTTTTTATTTACTCTCATGAAGGCACCTGATGGGAGCTGAAGAAGGGTAGATATGTATGGTTCTTGAGATGATTTCAGTTGTGATCCGCTCCAACCATTGATAGGGCTGCCAACATTTTGTGATCTCACGCCACTTCTTTGATTGAATTATTTTGTAGAGTTTGTGTATAAGTCATTTTTTGTAACACACGGACAGTTTTGTAGTGTTTCTGCATAGGCCATTATTTTGTAGAGTGTTGCCAAAAAAAAATCTCTTCTCAACACAGCCACTTATTCTAACTATCCATAATCTCATATTGTAACCATCCAAACAAGGCTATGTAAAGCCTTTTGTGAAGATAGAAATTATGTTTTATGGGATGACATTGTTGGTTTTTTGAACCAAGTTTGTATCGATAGTGTAACTTTGGAACTTAGGTTTCCATGTTTTATGGAACTCAGTATCTTTTATCGAAATTTTGGTTTCATAGTAGGACATGACACTTTCCTGAGGGCACAACACCCAGTACCAACATATATACTTCTGCAACAGGCATCTAGCATTTTTATCTTCTGGTGTTGTGTGATCCATGATGCGCACAAGAAATGATTGAGAGTGAAATGGATTCAAAAAAAAATTAGAACAGATACTCAAGCTATCACTACTTTTATCTTACATGCATATTTGATATTTTTGTTATCATGGCTATACATACCGTGCCTTTAGGAACGGGCAATACCTAGTACTTATATATGTGCTAGTACGGCTTTTGTTTTTAAAATCTCATTAACACAGATAACATAATAAGCATAGATATGCTTACTAAACTTGTAACACCCTGCAAATCCCAAGGGGTTTAAAGTGATACTTTCAAACCAAAAGTAATAACTGGATCACTCTTTTTTTAAATACCTTTAACCGTGTGTGTTTCCTGGAGCAGTTCAATCTCACGAAACTCAGATGCGTAAAATTAAAAAAAAAAATAAAAAAAAAATGTGAGGATTTGATAGTTCGAATTAAAACATGTGAAGACACATGAACAGTCAAGCTGTGTCTAAACATCATCAAATCAATCTGGGTGAAAACTAACAAATCACATACTATGTTACTAATTTACTATGTTTCAGTAACCAAATAATCCATTTTAATATTGATATCAAGAGCTAGCACAAGGGTTTTTGAATGTCAAGGTTACAAATCATCCAGACTAAAACCAGCTATCAACATTAAATCATACCAATAATCTCTAAATCCATACCCACTTACTTCCTCTGAACCACAAAGTTCAGAATGCATGTTTTAGTTTTCGTTTTCGCTTCATGGCATCTACAACCTTTATTTTGGACATGTATATTCATTTCCACATTTTACTTATTCCTGCATATTATTCAAATATAAATGTACCGATTACTTGATGATTTTTCAGATTATAATCGACAGCCTGTCTTTGAAGAGTCACTTCAAAAGCAAGAGGAGACTAGAGAAATTCAGAGTTAAATAACCTTGAATGAACTTATAGCTCCCCTTGTCCTTTTGCCACAATCGTAATCCCTTGGCCTTATTTCAGAGTTATAATGAACCAATGATATATAGCTACCGCATGTTAGCACGTCCCCTAATGCTCCACTAGCTAAAAAATGGAATTCTTATCGTTAAGTTCTGCTCATAATTTCCCTAAATCAGAAGATTAGATAGATGATAATAGGGAAAGGGAAAAACCTGCGATCAAATAAGCAGAGTTTCTCAACTACATCGTCATGCGCAGAGTGATATCCCAGAAGGTATGTTTCATAGTTACTTATAAGAAGTCCTCTAAGACCATGAATAATGATAATTGTAGCGTTCTCTATTAGGGAGAGCTCAGTTTTGAGGGGGTAATTTTGGCATTTAATAAAAATAGTGATAGTATAACATTTTGAAAATATCTGAAACACTTATCGTTAGAAACTCTTTCAACCTTTTATATAATATAGATTTTAACTATTAAAATATGCTAATATAAATAGGAAAGTGGATACATATTTCTTGGAATTTGAGATGGCGGAAACTTTATATACATGTATATGAATTTAGGTTCAACTGTAGTTAATTAGTGCTATTGTTCCGTGAGTGAACTTTCCCAACTTCTTACGGAAAGAACACTGTCTCGTGGTGTAGTGGTCATGTAGTTTTATTAACTACTAGTTCGGCCTACTTCCAGCTTTCAGTGTCCGGCAGTGCTGCAACTGGCTTAAATAAGAAGGTAATATCAATGGTTTTCTTTCATTATATGGATTCCTTATTTATCTTTTTATTATAAATTGAAAATTTCATTGCTCCTGTTTATATTTAGGTGTCAGTGGATCGTTTGAAGAAGGAACTTATTGAAAAACGCCAGATAGAATATCCAGACAATGAAGAAGACGCAATATATTTATTGAAAGCCCGAAGATCTACTACAGTAGCTGATGGTGCACCAGTTATTGAAGTCCCAGAAAGTCCCCATGTGGGCTTCAGAGGTTTCCTTCTTTTGGCCATGCAATATTTTTTTCCGCTCCTTCTGAAGACCACATGTGCAATTTCATGGGAACTTTAACTAGTGCCCCACCTGATATTGCAGCATATCTTCGGGCTTTCAACAAACATAGTGCGTCTTCTCCTCAGTCTGCATGTACTAGCTGGCGGTTCTCAATAAGTTCTTTCTTCAAACGATACGCTAACACCTAGACTTAAAAAAGGCAATGAAATTTACAGTTCATAATAAAAATATAAATAAAGAATCCAAATAATGAAATAAAACATTGATATTACGTGCTCATTATGCAATATTCAGAACTACCGAACACCGAAAGCTCAAAGTCGGGCCGAATTAGTAGTTAATAAATGACACTGCATGGCTACTACACCATGAGACCTTGTTCCTTCCGAAAGAGGTTGAGGAAGTTCACTGGATCACGGAATAATAGCACTAATTAAAAATAGGTGAACTGAAATTCACATACACATACACATACACATACACATACACATACATATAGTTTATGTCAACTCAACTTCCAAGAAACATGTATTCACTTTCCTATCGAGATTGGCATATTTTAATAGCTAACATTTGTATTATATATAAGGTTGAAGGGGTTCATACCCAAAAAGTGTTTAATGTATTTCTAAAATGGTTATACTACCCATGATTTTTTATTAAATGCCAAAAATGCCCCCAAAGCTGAACTATCCCTAATAGAGAAGGCTACATTAGTACCAATACTTACTCAATACATTGCGTCTCTCATCTCTCACGTTGATTCTGAATCGCCGCTTCCTCCATATACCACGCTCCATAGCCAACCTTTCTATACTTTGCGTTGTTCTGCACTAGGATCTCACTAGATTATTCCGACCAGGCTTTACCCTACAATGGACAATTGGTGATTGAAGTAACACCCAAGTTTGAGGCAGAAGACGAAGCATAGTAACGGGAGAGAGAGAGGGGTTATGAATAAGTAAAGAGCCCGTTGAATAAGATCAGGTTTTATATCTGTTTAAAAACAAGAAAAGCGGTGGGAAAAACATGCTGAAAAAAAAGACTTTTAAAAACAAAATAAAAAAACTGTTAGGTATGTGCTACAGTGTTAAAAGTTAAAAACATATTTTGCAACATTACAAAATTTTAATGTTAATTTGTTTGAATATTATTTTTACGTACAATACTGACATATATTTGTTACTTCATGCATCCAATCAGACTTGAAGTGTCTTTAAATAAAAATTGTGTGAAAACATCAAAAAAACTATGTTGCTATTTATTTAAACATTTTTTTCACCATGTTTTTTGTTTTTAAGCAGACAAGAATCAGGGCCAGTTTGGCAATGCTTCTACTGGCAGTACAGTTGCTTTCCGACAGCAGAAGCAGTTTTAGTGTGTTTGGTAAAAATAAAATTTATCCTTTTTCGGACAGTTTCTGCTATCCCACAACTGTTTTCAGAAAGAAAGGGGGGCAGATGCTTTTCTAGAAAGTGCTTTTGACTAAATTATCAACAACCGATTTTAACCTTACAATTTTTAAAAATAACAATAAATATCTTGATGAAAATAACATGTGTCATGTATTTTTGTCATTTTACCCTCTCACAGCAAGTTCACAGTTGATTTTACCAAACACAAAATTAATATATCAATATTTCACAGCATCTTTTACGTAATATTTACCAAACAACATTTTATCAAAAATTAACAGCAACTTTTCAACACTGTTTTCTTACAGCAAGTTTCTAGCACTGCACATCATTCCCAAACTAGCCCTCAGTGATGCGAAATGAGCTTCTTGAAAAAACAATGTTTTTAAACCACATTGTTTAAAAACAGGGATACCAAACATGCACTAAAGGTGCATCCAACTCATGACATTTGTTTATGAGTTATATTACAATCTATCTATATACTAAGCAATGGCATGGTTTTACTATTCACTTTGGAGAGTTTGATATTTTGTTGAGAACTAGAGTTTGCTATCTTGATAGCCCTTGAATCAAACTTAAATCTAAAGTTTATAATTTGAGGCGATTGATTAGATCAGGGAAAAGACAAAGTATACATCACTGGTAATGATTGTCTACTTTTTCTATTATAAATTCTCACAATTTTTCATATTTTATGAATCACAGTTGTACGAAATCTTTTACCCTGGTAAGTTATAGTACTCCAACATTTTTTAATTTAGACCATTGGATTGAATACCCCATAGTCCTTGAATGTTCAACGATAACAACATATCATTAATCTGACATGTCTACTCGACCAACATAGCCCTCTCTCACTATCACCGGCCTTATCTTCTACTACTACTCTCTCACCAACGTCTCTCCCATTGCAGCACCATTTAAAAGAAATAATGTTTGTGTGTGAGTGACTTCAGAGATAATGTGGTGTTGGACACTAGAAGTTTCTCTCTCTATATATACATATATATATACATACATGTACATATATATATATCATTTGACCTAGTAATCTACTAATTTCAGTTTTATGTTAGTTTTTGTATTAATCTTTTGCGTCATTTTGTTCAAGTTGTAATATTCCTTCCTAAAAAAAGTTGAATATTTGTTAAAATTTGTAATTTTTTGTGTAATTTTATTAAACCAAAACACATTTCAACATCAGTCAATACACTTTTGTCGAGCAAATGGGTGCCAGCTCAGTCGTAGAGTGTTCAAAGCCCATGATTGAGGTCTCGGGCTCGAACCTAACTATATGATGTAATTACATAAAAAAATACACTTTTCTCGCCCGCTCTTTCATAATAAATAGTAGAAGTCTCAATGAGACGTGTTATCAATTAGTATCCACTATCCTGCAATAGATTTTCCCAAAACACTATAATTTTCTCTGCTCCAGTAAAGTTCTTAAAGGGTACAAGATTTAAAATAAATCAATGCACGTTTTTGCAGACTTGTGCTTCAAATTTGGCAAAAATAGATATTGTAATTAGCATGTATGTTACAGAGAATAACATGAATGGAAATTAATGTAATTTTAACAGCTTACCGTCATGAGACCTGGAACATTTTGAGTTGGAATGCAATGCACAACGACTGCGCATTCCGTGTCGCCATGAAATATATCGTGAAAAGAATCACCTAGAACAACAATTATAAAAGGAAGCATATAAGTAAAGAAAATATTCAAGTTTACTCTCTTATTTCATCATTTAAACATATGAAGGTAAACTAGCTAGTTGATGGCTAGTAAAATATACAATATATAAATTACAATTAAGTGAGCTAAATTATGCTAGTTATGCTTTACTACCAAGTCTTAGTCTTTTAAATTGTGGTGTTCATAAATTTACATAACCTGAAAAATCCGAGTCGATGGTCATCCAACCCAATCCAACGCAGTCCAATATCGGTTGATAGTGGTTGGTTGAGTTTGTTGTAGTTTGCATTTAAGTCAAACCAACACGATCTATTGAATTGTGATTCTAGTTTAGTAAATCTAATTTTCATACGAACGGAGACATTATTAATAAATCGTTATGCACTCGTATGATAGTACATATTAAGTACTTCAAATAACATCTCAATATTTGTTGACGTCTAATTTGCCAATTATGCCTCCTATTTCACATTTTTTCCTTATGGGTTCCAAGAAAATTTATAAATATTGTGAATAATGAAATGAAAAATGACATCCTTATCACTAGCTGCAATTCGGCCGGGTTGGACGGGTTGGCACCCTTGTCCAAGCCCGAAGCCGAGTTATGTCGAGGCTTCCCAAGCCCAGCCCAACTCGAGTTAAGAGAATTTCTAGCCCGTCCGAGCCCAAATTTGTTTAAATCAAGTAGGATTTAGGATGAATTCGGGCTAGGAAATTAAACTTAATGCATTTTTCAAACACACAAGAAAATTATTTTTTCATGAAGAAACCAAATAAAATAGTTCAACAACAAAATAATGATTAAAAACATCCGTAATAATCAATGAAAAGTGGAATACTCATGTTGATATGCTACATAATTTTAAAAAAAATATAATATTTAGAGGTAGTGATCATACAAATCGGACAATTCAGGTTAGCGCGTCGTTTAATATTTGTGCCCAAGCCCAAACCTAATTATAATTCGGGATGATAATTTATGTCCAAGACCGTCTAAATTACTAAAGCTATGTGTTCGGGCCCTATTTTAATTCGGACTGGGCTTGGATTGATCGGGTTCTACCCACCCAAGTTGCACCCCTACTTATCACTTCTCTAATATCTCCATCTTCGTATCTGGTTTCTCCATTACTAACATATTCACAACATAGTTATTGTATCGTATTTTCCTAGCATAAAAAGAAACATAAAACGCAACCCAACCAATCCATCCAAAGAAATTGGATCAATTTCGATGGATTTGGTTAGCACTTTGGATAATTGGTTTGATATCAATTTAAGTTTATTAAATCCAGAATCTATCGAATGCAAACTCTTCTTGCAAACCGCCATACCCAATCATCTACAGTAAGTAATTTGAAAAAATCATCCCCCGATACTAATTTGAAATTGATGTAAACAATAAATTTAAATCAAACTTTTTTGCAACAAATATAGAATCAAAACACAAGAACGAGTAAAAATCAGATGCGCAATCGGACTTCTCACCTAGTAGGGAAATAGAAGAAAGTATACATCGATGCAGAAATGTTCGCGAGCAAATGGAAGAGTAGTTGCTGTGCGCCGCGGAGATGATAATTCGCATATAACAATGTAGTATTGTGTTAGGTGCACGAAAACCCTAAAGTGAACTTATATAAGAATGTGCAATAGGCATTACATTTAGACCCAAGTCCCATTTTGAGCCCAAATGCTGAGGCCCAAAACAGCGAAGGGCTTTCTTATTAATCGCCTTTCGATTTGATGATATGCATTTGTTCATATTTACTTATGAGGAATACTAGCAACACTATATTTTTGCACTATATTATTCTTAGAAATTAATTTATTAATCAGGGATACGAGTGCAAAATATCGTAATACAGGACAATGGAAATCGAATTCGTTCATGAGTTTTGATACAGGGACTTCAGTGATATAGAGTTGGGGTTAAAGTATAAGTTGTAGAAGTTCATAGACAAGAGGTATGGGGAGACAACACATATAAAGTGTAACACCCCAACCCCTAAAAGCTGTGAAATCTACCAGAAGTTCTCGGAACTCGCATGAGTGTCCTCCACTAAGTCAAGAATCAGAAAACTGAAAACTTATAAGTGAAAACTTATTATAATATTTTTACAGTAGATATGTGATGCTGGCAGATATGTGTTAGACTCTATTTCCCAGTTTCCCGTGTGCTCACCCGCAGAGTTATAGAAATAGGTAAACAAGAGAGATTGTGAGAAATTGTTTTATTAAACTGTATAACTTGTAAATAAAATTCTTAATATAGAGATTTGAAATGTTTATCCCAATACTTACAAGATTTTAGTCATTTTCTTGATAAAATATCATAGAATAGATAAGCAGAGTTAACTGATATACACATAGAGAGAAAGTCTAGAACCTCACCAGCCTTATACATAGGAATCTGAATCCCACTACCAAGAGGGTAGTGTAGATCAGATTTACTTGAGAAAATGATAACTTAATCTATCAGTCAAGACAAAATAGACCTTAAGTTTCGAGACCTCCTACTAAATTATCAGTGAAGTAGAGTAGTGCTAGTTTCCTACAAGTGAGTACAATCAGATACTCAAGCTCATATAGTGGGGCTAAGGAGACCTACAAAGTCTTTACCCCCAGACTATGGATCCAGATCATACTTAAAAACCCATCCCATAATACAATTATAGTAATGTTAGAATAGATGCCCTAGAGGCCATCTTTTTAGTTTGAACAATATTTTTTGCTAGAATTAATTGTGGAGATATTTAATATAATGAATTCATTAGATTACAAATGTAGTTTTTTATCTTATATATCCCTAGTCGATTATATCGATTAATTGGACGATCAACTATAGACTACTAAGGGGTTGGATTGATATGGAGATATCACGATCCAACTCATGGGTATGTATTAGGAATAATAGCTTACTGGATTGACCCACAACGAGAAGGATACATACAAGTTATGTAAAGTCACAAGTAGTGACAATGGTATTTGTCATCCTTAGACTTGAAGTCACTAGATCCTCTAGTTGTGGAATATTGTGTTTTGACATCGTCAAACGCTACACCGTAACTTGGTAGTAATAAAGGTGTTAGTCGGACACAATAAGGAAGCAAACTTAGAGATGGTAGTGACGCAGATATAATTTTTCCCTCCCACATAACGGGAGCAAATATATGCAGCCACTCAAGGGTTCGTACTTATAGAATGTCTGGACAGACTCATATAAATCAATAAAATAATATTGATGTTATATGCATGGATAATACTATTGACAAGATCGTAAAACTATGGATTGGATGTACTATTGTGACTTCTGTGTCTCGTGTCCAATCCAGATATGGAGACAAAGGAATGAGACAATACTTACACAAGGTTTGTCAAAGTAATGACTATTTCTATTGGTTGGATAGCATGGATGTCTTGCTATAGGCAGCTCCATGTTTGTAATTGTTACTACCAACTAAGTAGAAACCTATGGGGTAACACAATATGGATTAAACTAGATTTCAGAATTAATTAATATGATTAATTATGTAGAAGGATCAATACACAACTACTTTCAAACTTAGTAGGACTAATTTGCATGTTGGACTAATTCGTGTATGGACATGATTAGGATAGGGGCCTTTATACAGTTAACAAGGAGTTGTTAGACTATACAAAGGACACTCCTAGCTTATTTTCTCAACTAATTCTCATAACACACGGAGTGAGAGAAAAATCAAGGAGAGAGAGCAAGACAAGAAAGGGCCTACTCGACCCCACACCCCCTCTCATTATCGTCGGCCTCAAGGAGGCACACAGCCCCCTTGGTTGTTTTGTTGCGTGATCTTCTTCTTCCTCCTTCCAACCCGTTGATAGCACAAGGCGTGGAAGGATTCTTGCAATTGATCCTAGGTGTGGTCTTGCCATAGAGACGTGGAAAACATTCTACGTTTGAAATCATCCAAGGAGACAAACAAGGTGATTACGTTAAATCCTTTACTATCATTATGATTTCTTGACTTCTGAAGTCATCCAAGGAGACGTGGATAACATTCTATTTTTGATGATTAATTGTTTATTTCTACTTCGTAATATGTTACAAAACCCTGCAGTGGTATCAGACCTACATGTCATAGAGCATAACGTAGTTTACATGTTACGTTTATGTACTTTTACACTTTAATTGTTGATTATTGCGTAAAAATGACAAATTAAGCAAATTTGATGCAATTGAATATGATTCAACCAAACAATATCTATTTTTACATATGATGTGAATAACTAGTTATTTTGAATCACATAGGATGTAAATTTTGGATCTTGAAGGCTGGGGTTCGGGCACATACTTGGAAAAAGGGTTTTTCAAGTATGGAAACAACTAAAATTGGGCAACAAGGAGTAGAAGTTGTTTTGGAAACAACTCCCACTAAGAGGTTCGGCCCCCTTGGACCGTCCCCCTTACTTGCCTCCCAATCCATAGCCTCAGACCGAGGGCCGGCCGACCCCTAAGTCTTATGGCGGTCCTTTAGGGTTTCGGCCAAGCATGGTGAGCCCTATTGGATTGTTTTGATCCCAACACATCCAAAATCAACTAAAATTGACCAAGCGCGTTAAAATTGGATTTTAATTATTTATGTGCTATTTGCATGGTGATTGCATTTGGCCTTAGGTTGTGGTTTGCTGTGGGTGTTTATTTTGTGATTTGTTTTACGGCCTACGAGCTGGTAAACTTTAATGCAATAGTTAATTAATTTTTACGATCAGTGAGCCGGTCTTATTCTTCTCAACTTGTGAGATCTCCCTATTTAGTTTAGATGCTAGCTGATAATAGCCAAGATTTGAAGAAGGAGCATGGAGAAACTACAAAATGGCAACGATCCACAAAAGCTATGGAGCATGGACAAAAAGATGGAGGAACATGGAGATTAGCTTGCTATACTAGGGTTCATGGATATTACAATTGGCTTGGGAATATCTTAGTTTAGTGTCCATATCCATATCACGTTTAATTTTTGTTATGTGGTTGTTTACTTTATTGTCTTGTTATTTATTGTTGGTGTATGGATGATACAAGATAATTCGGTAACAAGATAATGCAATCCGGATCTCTTGTTTGTGAGATAGCCCAACTCAAAATAAGTAGATCAGTTGATATGGATCAACAAAACAATTAAAATTGAAAGAAAATCCCTCAATTTAAATATTGTGTTTTGCCTTCTCGTTATTCCAACACTCATCACAGTCATGATTAATGAAGCTCGTGCGTGCTAAAGCAGGGAGACTTGATTCATCTTGATGTTGTGAGATGGCACAAACAAGTAGTGTGAAATTGTTCGAGTAAGAGGTTGGACGCAACTAGGTAATTTTAATAAGATTAAAATCTAGGCAACCAATTGGGATCATCCATGGGATGGATAAATAAGGAGTTATTTTCCTAATTGAACCAAGAGTTTCATAAGGATGCAATTGGAATTGTTCCTACCTAAATAACTGATTGTTGGGTGACTTGCCAAAGTAAGCTAAAAAAGGAAGTGAAATATTGGATCTTGGACCCACTAGAAAATATAGTGATATTTTCCGCATTTATATGGAGGGTTATTAATCCGAGAAAAAAATTCGGAGCTTTATTTAAAAATCTAGCCATTATTAAATACAATTATTTGTTCACAAAATACTAAAACTTGTATATTTCTCATTTTGTAGAATTCCAAAGCAAAACAACTCATCGAGTTCATCACACTCCCTACGTTCAGTCCTTGAGAAGGAAAAGCTTTCTGGAACCAACTTTCTAGACTGGTAGAGGAACTTGAGAATCGTTCTCAAGAAGGAAAAGAAACTGTTGTAGGGTTTTGATTCATGGACGCGCAACGGAAACAATAATTAACCATGCAAAACCCTCCAAGGATCACAAGTCAAGAGACATAACGATGGTAAAGGAAGAAATCAAAAACACACCTAAGGGTTCTCCTTTGATGACTTCAAACGCGAATTATGTCACGTTCTCTATGGTTGATACACGCCTAGAGTTGATTCCTAGATCTCCCACTCCTTGGTGCTAGCCCGGAAAGAGGAAGAGGAAGAAGAATCACGCAAAACGAGACAACCAAACGAGGTTTCGGCCTCCTTTGGGGCCGACGGGGATGGGGCGGCGAGCTAGGGGGGCGGTGTCTCCTCTAGCTTGTTACTCTCTCTCCTTTTGCCCTTTCCCACTCTTTTTATGTTCAATTATGAGCATAAGTTGTGGGAAGGAAGGAAGGAAGGTCCTTTATATAGTCCAACAAGTCCTTGTCAACTACCTAAAGGACTTATTCTAGTCCTACTAGAATTCAATTTAGTCCCTTCCTTGCAAATTAGTCCATACTAAGTTTGCAAGGTTTTGCAAAGTGATCTTTCTAATTAATTAATCCAATTAATTAATTCCCAAATCTAGTTCAAATCTATATAGCGTGTGACCCCATAGGTTCTATCTTGTTGGTAGCAACTATTTGCTAATATGGAGCGGTTTCTAGCAAACCGTCCATTCTAGCCAACTAATAGAATAGTCATCTTGACAACCTTTGTACAAGTAATTGTCTCATCCCTTTGTCTCTATATCCGGATTGGACACGAGACATACAAGTCACACTCGTATATCCAATCCATAGTTTCTCGATCCATGGGAATAGCCTTATTCGTGCAAATAACATCAATATCCCATATTGATTTATTTGAGTCTGGCAAGACATTCTATAAGCACTATCCCTCGAGTGGCCTATGATATTTGCTCCCGTTATGTGGGAGGGAAAATTCTATCTACGTCCACTACGATCTCTAAGCTTGCTTCTTATTGTATCAAGTACACGCCTTTATAACTACCCAGTTACGGTGTAGCGTTTAACTCTACCAAAATCACAATAATCCACAACTAGAATATCTAGTGACTTCAAGTCTAAGGATGACAATACCATTGCACCGCGAGAAGCGCTTGTGACTCAACATAACGTGTATGTAGCCTTCTCGAAGATGGGTCAATCCAGTGCAACATTACCCCTAATGCACACCTATGTGTTGGATCGTGATATCTCCATATCAATCCAACCCCATACTAGTCTATAGATGATTGTCCCATTTAATCATTATACTGGACTAGGGATATTTAAGATAAACAACTCAATTGTAAATCTAAGGACTTCATTATATTAAATATTTAATAAATAATAAATGAATTCTTAGCCACAAATAAATTCATACTAAACTAGATTGCCTCTAGGGCATCTATTCCAACAGTCTCCCACTTGCACTAAAGCCAATATGGCGCATCTCGTATGCCCATACTCCTAGTGTGCCCTTCATGCTTCCACTGCGTGAGCGGCTTTGTAAGCGGGTCTGACAGATTCTCATCTGTAGGAATCTTGCATATCCGAACGTCTCCTCTATCGATTATATCTCGAAACAGATGAAACTTCCTGAGCACATGCTTGGATTTCTGGTGCGACCTGGGTTCCTTTGATTGCGCGATCGCCCCAGTGTAATCTCAGTACAACTCAACTGGATCCGCAATACTGGGAACCACACCAAGTTCAGAAACAAACTTTCTGATCCAAACAGCTTCCTTTGCTGCGCCATTTGCAGCAATGTACTCAGCCGCCGTTTTAGAATCAGCCACCGTCTCTTGATTGGAAATCTTCCAGCTCACCGCTGCTCCATTCAGGCAAAACACATATCCCGACTGTGATCTAAAGTCATCTCTTTCGGTTTGGAAGCTTGCATCAGTGTAACACCTTACACGCAACTCTTCCTCACCGCCAAATATCAAGAAAGCATCCTTAGTTCTTCTCAAGTACTTTAGGATGTTCTTGACTGCAATCCAGTGACTCTCACCTGGATTGGATTGGTATATGCTTGTCATACTCAAGGCATATGACACATCTGGTCTAGTACATAACATGGCGTACATGATAGATCCTATGGCCGAGGCATAGGGAATTCTATTCATGTGTTCCTTCTCAATCTCATTGGAAGGACAACCACTCTTCGAAAGAGTGATTCCATGTGACATGGGCAAGAATCCCTTCTTGGAATCTTGCATGTTGAACCGTTTCAACACCTTGTCAATATATGTACTTTGACTTAGGCCTAGCAACTTTTTAGATCTATCTCTATAGATCTTTATACTGAGTATATAGGCTGCTTCCCCTAAGTCTTACATTGAGAAACACTTCCCTAGCCAATATTTAACAGATTGTAGCATGGGAACGTCGTTTCCAATGAGTAGTATGTCATCCACATACAAGACCAGAAAAGCTACAGAGCTCCCACTAACCTTCTTGTAGACACAAGACTCATCTTCGTTCCTGATGAAGCCAAACTCTTTGACTACTTCATCAAAACGTCGATTCCAACTCCTAGAAGGTTGCTTCAATCCATAAATCGATCGTTGCAGCTTACAGACTTTGTTGGCTTGCTTTGGATCCTCAAAACCCTCTGGGTGTATCATATACACATCCTCGAGGAGATTCCCATAAAGGAATGTTGTTTTGACATCCATCTGCCAAATCTCATAATCATGGTATGCTGCAATCGCAAGTAGGATTCGGATTGATTTGGTCATAGCGACTGGTGAAAAGGTTTCATCATAGTCAATACCATGAATCTGTCTGAATCCTTTAGCCACCAATCGGCCCTTATAGGTAATCACATTACCATCCATGTCGATCTTCTTCTTGAAGACCCACTTGCACCCTATGGGCCGCGCCCCTTCGGGTGGTTCCACCAAAGTCCATACTTTGTTGGTGTACATGGATTCCATCTCGGATCTCATAGCTTCTAGCCACTTCTGAGAGTCTGGGCCATTCATGGACTCGTCATAGGTAGTAGGCTCATCATCTATGAGCATTGTGTCACCGGAATCGTTCACGAGAAGTCCATACCTCTCGGGTTCCTGGCGCACTCTACTAAATCTGCGAAGCTCTTGTGTTACCTGAACAGGTTGCTCCACAACTGCTTGTGGTTCCTGTTCATGTTCAATAATCGGTTAAGTGATTTGTGGTTCTTTAACCTCTTCAAGTTCTACAGTCCTCCAACTTGCTTCTTTAGAGACAAATTCTCTTTCTAGAAACACGCCGGTCCGAGCAACAAACACTTTGTTCTCGATTGGATTGTAGAAGTAGTAACCCTTAGTTTCCTTAGGGTACCCCACAAATTTGCATTTATCCGATTTTGGCCCTAGCTTGTCTGATTGTAAACGTTTTACATAGACATCGCAGCCCCAAATCCTCATGAACGACAGTGTGGGAGGCCTCCCACTCCACATCTCATATGGTGTCTTCATGACTGATTTAGATGGAACACGGTTAATGGTGAAAGGTGCACTTAATAGAGCGTAGACCCAAAATGATAATGGAAGATCGGTTTGACACATCATAGATCGAACCATATCCAATAGGGTTCGATTCCTCCTCTCAGACACGCCATTCCACTGTGGCGTTCCGGGTGGAGTGAGTTGGGACACAATCCCACACTCTCTATGATAGTCGTCAAACTCTTGGCTTAAGTATTCTCCTCCATGATCCGATCGTAGAGCCTTGATACTTTTGCCAAGTTGCTTCTCTACTTCATTCTTGAATTCTTTGAACACTTCAAGGGATTCGGATTTTGCCCTCATAAGGTACAAAAATCCATATCTACTGTAATCATCAATAGATGTAATGAAGTAGACATAACCACCCCTGGCAGGCGTGGCAGATGGCCCACATACATCAGTATGTATGAGCGCCAATTGCTCACTAGTCCTCTCACCTTTGTTTTTGAAAGGGGAATTTGTCATTTTTCCCAATAAAAAAGCCTCGCATGTCTCATATGATTCAAAATCAAATGATTCTAGTAATCCTTCCTTATGGAGTCTAGATACACGTTTCTCGTTTATGTGGCCTAAACGACGGTGCCATAAATAAGCAGGATTTGAATCATTTATTCTAATCCGCTTGGTATTAATGTCGTAGACATGATCGCTTAGATCAAGGACATACAGTCCATTAAATAATTGCGCACTAAAATAGTGAATATTATTTAAATAAAAGGAACAACAATTGTTCTTTACTGAAATAATAAAACCATCCTTGTCCAAACAAGAAATAAAAATAATGTTTCTGCTCATAGCAGGCACAAAATTGGAATTATTTAATTCTAAAACTAATCCTGAAGGCAGAGATAGCTCGCACACGCCTATGGCCAACGCAGCAACTTTTGCTCCATTCCCAACCGCAGATCTACCTCCCCTTTAGCCAATCTGTTACTTTTCTTTAGATCCTGCATATTTCGACAAATATGAGATCCACATAAAGTATCTAATACCCATGATGTACAGATAGTTAAATTGACATCTACAACAAAAATACATGGTGGTGGTGGAATCACTATTCCAAGCCGCTTGTCCTTCAGATAGTTTGGGCAGTTCCTCCTCCAGTGTCCAGGCTGACTACAGTAGTGACACTCACCTTTAGTCACACCTTTGGCAATGCCACCAACAGGCTTAAGGGCATGTTCCTTGGACTTGGCAACTGACTTGCCTTTTCCCTTGGATGACGAGGCAAACCTCTTGCCCTTTCCTTTCTGCACCATCATAATGTCTTTGCCCTTACCCTTGTTGATGCTCTGTTCAACTGTCCTCAACATAGTGAGTAAATCTGGCAGTGGTTTCACGATCTCGTTCATGTTATAGTTCATGATGAACTGTCCATAACTCTCGGGCAACGATTGCAACACGAGATCGGTTTCCAACTTTTGGCCGACCGGGAACCCCAGTCGGGCGAGATTCTCCAAGTACCCGATCATACGGAGTACATGGGGTCCCACCGGGTTCCCTTCTTCCTGATTACACTTGAACAGTGCCTTAGAGACCTCATACCTCTCTACCATTGCCTGCTCTTGGAAGAGCTGCTTCAGATGCTCGATCATATCGACAGCATTCATGTTTTCGTGTTGCTTCTGAAGCTCAGAAGTCATGGTGCATAGCATAAGGCAGGCCGCATCATTAGCTTCATCAACACGCTTTTGATACGCCTTTAGGGCAGCAGGTGTTTGGTTCTCTGGAGCTGCTGGAACATGCTTCTCTATTGCGTATAGTTTCTTCTCTTGCTTGAGAACAATTCTCAAGTTTCTGTACCAATCAAGGAAGTTGGTTCGAGAGAGCTTGTCCTTCTCAAGGACAGATCGTAGGGAATTTTGTGAACTCGATGAGTTTTTTGCCAGTTGAAATTCTACAAAAGGAAAATACGCAAGTTTTAGTATTTGTGAATTTTTGACTATATTCAACAATGGCTAGTTTATCAAATATAGATCCCACTATTTTACTACGGATTAATAACCCTCAATATATTAATGCGGAAAATATCCTTATATTTTCTAGTGGGCCAAGATCCATGTTTCATCTCCTTATGAGCTTGCTTTGGCAAGTCACCCATAATTTGACTACTTTAGGTAGGAACAATTCCAATTGCATCCCTTATGCAACTCTTGGTTCAACTGGGAAAATAACTCCTTATTTATCCATCCATATGGATAATCCCAATTGATTGCCTCTAGGTTTATTAATCATATTAATTGCCTAGTTGTGTTCAACCTCTTACTTAAACAATTGCACACGAGGTGTGCCATCGCATTCCATCATTATGAACCAAGTCGCCCTGCTTTGGCACGCACGAACTTGATAAATAATGATGATCATGAGTGTTTAAATAAAGAGAAGGCAAGAACACAATATTTGAATTTTGAGGGATTTTAAATTCAATTTTATTTGTTTTGTTGATCAAAATCAACTAATCTATCTATTTGAGTTTGGGCACAACTTCAAATAATAGATCCGGGTTGTCTAATTATCTTATTATCCTAATTGCATGCATCATCCATACACCAACCACACAAATAATAAGACAATAAAGTAAACAACCACAAAACAAAAATAAACGTGATGTGGATATGGCCTTTTCTAGACTAAGATAATTCCAAGCCAATGGAATTATCTATGAACCCAAAAAGCAAACACATCTCCATGTGTCTTGATCTTTCGGTCCATCCTTCATAGTCTTGTGGCATGCTCCATGCTCCATTCTTTGTGGCTCCTTTTGGCTTTGGGCTTAATTTCTTCAATCTTGGCTAACAATCTACTTTATCTAGCACTAGCTATCTTCTATACTAAAAAAATAAATCTCACAAGTTCAGAAAAAAAATGGCACGCAGGCCATAAAACCCTAATTAATTATTACAATTAATTGATCACCTCGCAGGCCGTAAACCAAACCATAAAATTAAACATCCACATCAAACCACATCCTAAGGCCATATCCAATCACCATGCGAATTGCATATAAACAGTTAAAATCCAATTTTAACGCGCTTGGTCAATTTTAATTGATTTTAGGATTTCTAGGATTAAAACGGTTTATGGTCCCAACAATCAAATTGTCCGGGCCCAAGAAGGTGAACCGCAAGGCCCTAGGGCCGGGCCGGCCCATAACCCACACGACTAGGCCGCGGGCTAGGGCCGCCCGGCCCCTAAGGCGGCCAAGGCTTGGGCGGCAAGCAAGAGGGGCGGTCCCCTAGGGGGCCGAACCTCCTTGAGGGAGTTGTTTCCAAAACAACTCCCTTGCTTGGTGCCCAAGTTTGGTTGTTTCCTTGTTTTGGAAGAACTCCTTCTTCCCCAAGGATGCCCAAACCCTAGATCTAAGATCCTAAAATTTCTGAAACTCACTAATTCATGCATCCAATGCAAAAATTAGATCTTGTTATGATAGATTATTGACAAATTGCATCCCATGCTTGATTTGTCTTGTTTTACGCAATAAACAATCAATTTAAGGTGTAAACAACTGAAACGTAACACATAAACCACGTTTATGCTGTACGACCTGTGGCTCTGCTACCACTGTAGGGTTTTGATTCATGGATGCGCAACGGAAACAATAATTAACCATGAAAACCCTCCAAGGATAACAAGTCAAGAGACATAACGATGGTAAAGGAAGAAATCAATAACACACCTTACGGTTCTCCTTTGGTGACTTCAAACGCGAATTATGTCACGTTCTCTATGGTTGATCCACGCCTAGAGTTGATTCCTAGATCTCCCACTCCATGGTGCTAGCCCGGAAAGAGGTAGAGGAAGAAGAATCACGCAAAACGAGACAACCAAAGGAGATTTCGGCCTCCTTTGGGGCCGACGGGGATGGGGCGGCGAGCTAGGGGGCGGCGTCTCCTCTAGCTTGTTGCTCTCTCTCCTTTTGCCCTTTCCCACTCTTGTTATGTTCAATTATGAGCATAAGTTGTGGGAAGGAAGGAAGGAAGGTTCTTTATATAGTCCAACAACTCCTTGTCTACTACCTAAAGGACTTATTCTAGTCCTACTATAATTCAATTTAGTCCCTTCCTTGCAAATTAGTCCCTACTAAGTTTACAAGGTTTTGCAAAGTTATACTTCTAATTAATTAATCCAATTAATTAATTCCCAAATCTAGTTCAACTCTATATAGCGTGTGACCCCATAGGTTCTATCTAGTTGGTAGCAACTATTTGATAATACGGAGCGGTTTCTAGCAAAACATCCATTCTAGCCAACTAATAGAATAGCCATCTTGACAACCTTTGTACAAGTAATTGTCTCATCCGTTTGTCTCTATATCCGGATTGGACTCGAGACATACAAGTCACACTCGTATATCTAATCCATAGTTTCTCGATCCATGGGAATAGCCTTATTCGTGCAAATAACATCAATATCCCATATTGATTTATTTGAGTCTGGCCAAACATTCTATAAGCACTATCTAAACATGCATAAACATAATAAGTTAATAGCTCATTCAAAATAACTTAGGCAAATCATGAGATCAAGGCATGATAAATCACAGAATCAGTTTGTCTTTCATCATCTAATACAGTATGATCAAGTGCAGGGGTTTAGAGAAGAATAGGAGTAATAAGTCCCCCTAGTTCATGATCTTCAGTTTCAAGGCCTGGAAACCAGTTCCAAGCATTTGAAACAGACTGTGAACTGGCACATGTGACAAACAGCTTTCGAAAACTGACTACAGAGCAGATGCCGAGATAAGAAAAATGAACTCTTGAGCGACATATGGTCACGGTGTCTAAACAATTGACAAGAAAAGTTCTTTAGTAAATATGTGATTATGGTCACTATGTCTCCACCACATGTTATAAGCCCACGTGTACATTGTTATTGGCCCGATATCCCACCCTAATGCCTATATAAGGAGGCTTAGGGTTGGAGAATAAAACACATATCAACACTATTCTCCATACGTCTTGTCTTTCTTGTCTCTCTCAATTCTCGTTTCACAACATGTTATCAGCACGATAACGCACTCTTATTGTTGAGATAATTATCGTGGAATTCTTCACCAACGTTATGCATGGAAGAGATCGAAATACTAATTAGCAACCCACCAAACAAATAGAAAAACATGTTGTTGAAGGTGAACCATTACCACAACAGAAAGTGCCCATGTATCACGAAGATACTCTATACCTACCATTGAATTTAATAATATGGGGTTGTCATGAAGTCTTGATTAAATAATTTTTAAAGTTTGAAATTATGGAATTATATGGTGCTCTCAAACAAGTTTTTTTAATTGTGATGTACTACTAGTTTATTGGTGCGTCTATACTTTTAGGGTTCAAAAGCCTTGTTTTTTTTTACCTCGTAAAGTGCGTTCATTGTTCATCTGACAAAGGTTGCTTTGGGGTATTTTAAAATTTTTTTCTGTAACCAGATAAAAGAAACTAAACGAGGATACTACAAAACCTTATATAAGGTTGGGATAAGGGTTGAGTTTGGATCCCTGTGACTCAGATGTAACTCAGATATTGCATTGTTATGTAATCCACATTGTCTGAAAGATCTAATGTTGAATATGTTCAGCTCTCTGTTATTTAATGTCTCAATTTATATTACAAAAATCGATCATGGTGCAGTTTTTATTTTTCTATCTATGCATATTGACTGTTTATAGCATGTTTAAACCAAATAAATGTCATAACAAGTTGTGATAGGTTAATTGACATTGATTATTTTATTAGTATATGTAGTAGGATCATTATGAGAAACGTGGGAACCTTGAGAAGAGGTCTGCCTAATAACCATAAAGTGGTCCTGAGCTATTGTTACACTTACAAAGTTATATATGCACACTTGAAATTGCTTGTATGTATAGAATTTTATGTGCCTCCGGTTGTTACTTCTATCTTTTTCTTCTATAGTATTGGCTTTTATGACAGAACTTTAAAACCCAAACTCCTGAAATAGTTTTTAACCAAGACCATGTAGTGGCCTAAGCTATTTACATGTTTATCAAGTTATATTTTCAGACATGAAGTTGTGATTTGCATGATTAATTAATCTTAACTGAAGTTACCATTTTTTTATGACCTGGAGTCATGTTAAATCTCTAGAAGAGATGTAAAAAACACTTAATATTATCATACTTCCTAAAGAGGTTGTGTTTCATTCTTTTTCTTTACTTTTACGTAACTTTTTTTTGCTACATTCTTCATCTTTATTGGTTATTGATCAAAATAAAATATTCATAAGAGATTTTTAATCCATTGTTTATATTGGACATAAGTTTATATTGTACTCGAGTTATGAATTACATGGTGTATTAATCATAACTTACAGTTATGACACATCTCCTGCAGAGATGTCCAAATTTTTAGTAATGGATCAAATCTCCTGAAGAGGGTTGAATTACTTTTTGTTAACCTCTTTAGTTTTTTTTTCTTTCGTACTTATACTTTTATCAAAGGACCATCCAGAAAATGTCCTTAGTACATGATTTTTTTTTGGACATAGTCTATTCACATGCACGTAAAATTGCTTTCATACCAGAAGTTATGAAAAATGTGAAGATACTTATAACATGGTGTTATAGAGTTATGTCAAAGATCTCCTTGAAGAGAGAATATACATTAATCGAACCAGAAGTTTCATTTGCATAATTTTATTCATTTTTTATTTTTTTATATTTTGTTTCTTTTTCTCATATTATTGTTAGTACTATAAAAGGAAGAAAAATGATCTCCTGGAGAGATTTTGTTTCCTATGTTTACAAAAAAAATCATGTCAACCTTATCGTCAAATCATAGACATGATTGCCATCGCTAATGACCGGTTAGTTCAAGCTCATTCCCAGAAGTGAATGATAGTGCATTCCCCGAAGCGAATCGTATATATTTTTTATATACGGGTTAAATCCACATGACTATAGAGGCGGTCATGGTTGTGGACGTGAAAATCTCTAACAGATATTCTTTTACATATGGGTGTTTATTATTTCTACATAAGTACATATGAACCAAAATTATGCCAGAAGCATGATCGATGAATCTTTGTAATCATGGTCACAATGTTCACGTCATGAGGGGGAGAATGGGTCATATTGCATGACGTGAACCAAAATATCATTTTCTCTATCCGGTATGTACTAACGTAAATTTAGAATCCCAACAAGATGCATAGCTTCTTGACTAATGAGTGTTAGTTTTTGATATACACTTTAAGCAATAAAGGTTTACTTGCGTAAAGATCCTCCAGAAGACGAACATGAAATCTAAGAATCCAAAATAAGCTGGGACATGGCTATATTGTTCTACAAGATGGGTACACGAGATTTCGAGGAAAATCTTGAAAGGATATCATTAGTATGGATCAAAACCAACGTTGTTAACTAAATAGCCTAGGAGAGGCATAGCTCTGGAAGTAGCTAAATGTACCTCAATACAATCATATGATCCTACAAATAATGATTGCCATATCTAAACTTAGCACATTAAAAGTTGTATGGGTAAGAGGAAAAAGTGTTGACTAAATAATTAATGGCCAAAAACAAGGTCAACGCAGGTATAAACAATTGCTCGGGGTTACATAAATATGTAGAGAAAAACGTATAGTACTTAAAGTACTAACAACCCGAAGCATAAATTACAATATATGTGTGCACTACATATCCGCTATTAAGCGTGGGATACATGCAGATATTACATATCCGCTAGTAAGCGTGGGATATATGTCCGCTTTTAAGCATGGGCCTCATAAATGAGAACCATGATATGGTACGGCTCATGATGAATTATCATAAATACAAATCATCTCGTGGTGAGAATGATGATAATGATAAAGTCGTGTTAGTCTTGGGGAATAAGGTACAACAATATAACTAGTTACAATACGATCGTATGAAATAAAAAATTTGTGAAATGCATGGAGGTTGGTACCCATGAGAAATATTATTTTCCTGACGCAAATCAAATGTGTACACTCGCGAGTAGTTATAGGTGCATTTGCATTTTACTAAGTTTTATTGTCAATCGAATATTGTTAGATTTACAATGCAAAAATCTAACAATATTCAATTAACAATCAAACTTAGTAAAATGAATATGCACCTATAACTACTCGCGAGTTTACACTTTTGATTTGCTTCAGGGAAATAATATTTCTCATGGGTACCAACATCCATGGATTTCACAAATTTGTGATTCATATAGGGGAGATGTAAAGGTGTTAGAAAGAGGGGAGATACAATCCAAATGCAGCACTCTTTCGCCATGGTTTTTTATCCCACGGGATTTTTCCAATCAAGGTTTTAACGAGTCTGCAAAGACTATTCAGATGCGTTCCAGAAATGTCATCCCCGATGTTGAGCTAATAGAATTCACTAGATGTACTCTTTTTCCTTAGTCATTGATTTTGTCCCACTGAATTTTTCATGACAAGGTTTAAAAGAGGCATCATAAGTGGTGAATATTTAAGGGGGGTGTTATGAAATATGGGCTAGTTTATTTGGTGAATAGCTACCACATGTTGTAAGCCCACTTGTAAATTGTTATTGGCCCGATAGCCCAACCTAATGCCTATATAAGGAGGCTTAGGGTTGGAGAATAAAACACATCTCATCACTATTCTCCCTACATTTTTTCTTTCTTGTCTCTCTCAATTCTCGTTTCACAACAGATTGTTAATGTAATTGGTAGTTGACTACGTGAAGCGCAACTTACCATGACCAAACACAAAGAAGATGTTAAGGTAAGGCTGGCAGAATTTCAATTGACATATGGAAACATAATCTTCATAAACGACAGGGGAAGATGTTTTGGATTGTACTACCAGGAGTACTAGCCATAGCTATTCCTCGTGGAACTAACTTGCGAGTCAGCACAAGGAATAATTATTTTTTTTGCAATACATGTTATGACGAAATTGATAGAGCAAAACACTTACTCCTTCAATGTGATTATGCCTAACACATTAATAAGTTTCCTGGTACACACCTAATCTTGGTTTGTCGCTAATAAATTTCTTACATTAGTTTGTAAGAATTAACATCCTTATTAAATTGTTATGTTTGTGTTTAACTACATACTGTTGTAGCATTATCTTCTTCTAATTCATAAATATGTTTTGCCCGGCTGACTATGTAATAATTCTTCCTCTCACTGACTATTGTTTGTTTTCATCTTAATGTGTCATTTCATGGTTGATAATACTTTCTCACATTTTTTTACCTCTACAAATCCAGTAGCAGTTGTCATCAATCATTTAAGATGCCGAGCTTTTTCAAAGTCGTCACACCAGAGGCACCAACAAATTATAGGGTGGTAAGTGTGCAAGCCCTGCGAGTTCTAAATACAGATTTCCTACATTTGACATTCATAATTATGTGACACTATCTGTTTCATGTTTCAAATAGCTCTTACATCAATATGACAATAATTGCATGGGTGCAGCTTCTGCCAGAAGAGTTTGTCCGATACCATCAAAACATCTTGAAGGAAGCTGTTTTTCTGAAGGTTCCAAATGGACCAACCTGGGATGTGCAGCTGTTAAAGCGAAAGGGAGAAGTGTATCTTGACAAAGGTTAAAAAGAATTTTAACAGTTCTATTCCATATCACGCTGTTATTTCGTTGTGTTCAAGTGTAAGGGATACTCAAATTTCAAGGTCACTATCTTCCATCCCAATGCCTATGAAATATCTTATCGGCAGAGTCCTTTGGAAAAAAGCGTTGATGGGGATGTGATTGAAGAAGACGAAGGCTCAATTTATGTTCAAAAAGCTAACATTCTGCAGAGAGCCGCCGCTTACAAACCTGAAAATCCACACTTCATGGCATGGATCATGAAGAGGCATTTGAGAGCTGATGGTGGCCTGGTAAACAATTAATATTAAATAACTTTGTATAATACAGTGACTATTGAAATATGATGTTTAATTATTGAAATGATATATTTTTTTGAAGAGAATACCTGTTGAGTTTACGAGGACACACATTGAAGCAAAACACAACACATTGGAACTGGAAGATGCAAGTGTTCAGCACAAGTGGGAAGTTAACTGCAGTTTCCCCCGGCAAAATGACATCACAAGAGGACGCCTTCGGTGGCTGAGGTTCGTCCGTGAGAATGAAATCAATGTTGGTCATTCTTGTTTCGTTGAGTTGATCGACTCCTGTAGACCGACGTTTAAGATCACTGTGTTCCACAAATGAGTTGTGAATATTGACAAGATATTGGGCACTAGATATAGTTAATATGTCATTTTCAGTTAATGGATTTCTCTTTGCAGTCCTAATGCTGAATGATATTTTAATTGGGGATATTTTGCATGTTGTTTGACATATTTGTGCTACATTAATTATTTTCCCATATTGCTGGTATCCTGACTGTTTTCTCACTTTAATGTGATAATTTGCTTGTTCCTTATATTTCGTAAATATTTTTTGTATGGTGTGCATATACCACAATGTATTAATATGTAAACAGAATTCGAATTACATACTGATGTGTTCCTTCAGTTCATGCTCTGTTATTATTCTGTTGCGTGATTCCATCAATATTGTAGGCTGCGATATCATGGAGGATGCTGATAAATGGAAAGGTTTACAGTGACGGTGTACCCTTGAGGTGTGCAGAGATTGTGTTCACCGATCATTCATATTGTGCGCATTCATGGTGTCATTGTTATCCATTAACTTTGGATTCATTTGATTTCAAGCAATGGCTTTTTATATATGAACAACATATATCTTGCCGAATAGAACAATTCAGTCAGCTATATTTTTCCATCGGACACATAAAACACACGTATTTTTTATATTGCATGCTTTTTAACTATGGCATGTTCGATAAGGCATGAATTAAGTTTGAAACAAGCGTGTACACATGCATGCATCAAAAGTATCCTTGTTTAGTAATATTTGTTTATTATATATACCATTTTGACATCCACCCCTCTTTAACGACATTCAGGCTTTCTGTAGTGTTTTTGTTAACCAGATTCTGATTGATGAACTGTGATTTGTAAAATCTGAACTCATACTTAAAATGGCAGTACAATCATTTCCCGATAGTTGAAGCAATTTTTATTATGGTTTATAACCATATTTTTAATTATTTAGACAATTTTGGTGTTCCATAATGTTGGGGAAAATTTGTTGTTTTCCGAAATTTCTTTTTGTTTTGATTATTTCACAGTCAAGTTTGAAATTTACAAGGTCGCTACGAAATATAAATATGTAGTATATAGTCATTCCATGACACAACACTTTATCCAAATTCATGTCATAAACAAATCCGATCAAAAAAAATCTAATTGTTCCACTATCATCTCAACCACCTCCCCTTTTCACCTATCAGGACGTTTCTTCTTGAAGAATGCTTGCTTTCTTCCCCTATCAATCAATCAAATTCATCTTTTACAAAAAGTAAATACATGCATGTGAATAAAAAATGACATAAATTCTTTTATACCTCCTTCGTTTTCTTATGTAGGGTCTCATAGAGTGATGATATCATAAAGGAGGCAAAGAAACATACGCAGCCAAACTTATCCCTGCCTGAGGGATCTTACAGAGTTCAGTCACAATTGGACATAGTCTCTGCCTGAGGGATCTTATCCCTCCAGGATTCTAACACAACTTCTTATTAATCACCCAGATTTAGCCCTAGATCTCATGCCTAAGTGAGCTACCTCTCACCTATACAGCTTGTGGTTCCCAACCTATCTAGTTCCATCTACAACATTTTAAAACAATAAGAACCTCTTTGTTGTTCACTTGAACAACTAAACTTCTAAGTTTGTGAGGTTTAAGAACACAGAATGATAACACAAATTTAGTACAAGTGTGAAGAACACATAATAGAAATAATCAATAAAGCCTTGAAGTTTTCTTCAGTCTCTGATGAATGATCTTGCTTCTTCAGTGTTAATAGGCCTGATGAATTGAAGAATTGTATGATCTGATTTCTCCTGTTTGTAAAACTCTTCAATTCCCACGTTGATCAGCCTCTCCTTGTGTGTGTCTCTTTGAAATTCAAAGCACTGAACTCTCAAATAGCAGCCTGCAACAACCTGAGAGATTTTAGGACTTGAATGCCTAAAAATCCTCTCCCCTGATATGCTTCTTTCAATAGCTATGCTGGGATAACTATCTGATTTGTTGATGGACGTTGGAACGTCCAAAAACCCTGCATACACTCAAAAAACAAGATAAAACAATATCCATACAAACTAGCATTAAGATCAGATTTGCATTATGCTGACAGTTCATGAAGAAATTAGGCTAAGTTTTGTCTGAAAATAAAAACAGTTTGTACACCCAAACAAATGGATATACCAATTAATCATTATAGAGAAAGTATTAATGGACTAGTATAAGTCAAAAAACACATTATAAAACCAAATGAATTGACATGCATACACAGATCTGGTTAGATGAACTTAGCAGTAAGAAGTGCTAAGAAATTCTCAAAGCTTTGAAGCTTTGACTTCTAGTTGATCCATATGAACTTGGATTCCCAATCCATCTCAGTCCTGCACATTGTGTTGTACCAACCAAAACATGATTTTATAGTATTTGCATAACATCATAGAGAATAACAAAATCATTCCAAACACCAACTTTTAGACCTGCAAAATATATAACAGTTAAGAGCATATAAGGCAACTACATTGTCTCAAAGCTTTGAAGCTTTGACACTTGTGTTACACTTGTGTTTCTGACTTTCATCATCAAGGAACCAAAGCTCCTTCTTTGTATATATCCACATATTAATACCAAAGAGATTCTGATATATCAATTTCATCTCCATTCTGCAGAGCTAACAAGACAAAAATGCTACGTGCCAAGCATACTTCTAAGAACTTTCAAACTCAACATGCATATTAAACATTTGTCAGAGTCACTCCTCCACTTCCCAAAATAATTTAGGAAATTGTACAACATAATATCTGACAACATAGTTGTATGCATCTGTATAATGTATACACCAACAACCAGGGCAGCAACTAAAACTAGGTGATTACAAATTTTCTCATTCCAACTTTCCCCTTCAACCTCCAACAAATAGCCATCTTCATTCACATGTATTCCTTCAGATATCTGCCAACTACATAGCACTAAAATCAACAAATGTAAATACCAAAAGCAAGCGACCTAAGAGAATCAGTCGAAAGGACATTTTGTAACGGATTCCGGTAAAATTCCAACATCTGAAATCGATAAAATATGTTATGGTTTTATAGGGGCAACATTTGGATTAGGATGTTGAATTGAATTGTGGTCCATATACTTCACCTACATTCTGCAAAGCTAATAGGACACAAGTTCTATGTGACAAGCATACTTCCAAGCATTCTACGATACCTCTAACAGATATCCACGTTTAATCACATGTATTCTTTCAGATACCTGCCGACTGCAGAGTACTACAAACCAATATTCAAGAGACCTACTTTCAATCACGGGTGAAGTAGACAGCCTACACTGCCATCTACATATACAATCTCTATAAGCAAAGGCATTGCTCCTCACTCTTATCCACATTTCCTCTCTACCATCAAGAGCAATTTACATACAATACCAAACTGCAATATCCCTCCATTACCTTTAATACAATTATTTTCTTTGTCTCATTTTTTTTCTTGCACAATTTCATGATATTAATCTGTTCAATTGCACCCTTGCAGACTACGGTGTTCCAACGGTTAGTCTGTTGATCATCCCAGCCCGCTAAGCATAGATATAACTAGGTACAACCTTCGCCTTGAGCCAATTGAGATGGACATACCAGATGCTGACGTAGGGGCTAAAATTAGTTGGGTCAACTGGACTATCAAGCAAATAAAATTTCAGAGCCAACACACGCTTCATCTACACCAGCATGCCCCGTACATCAGGTGACAATCTGTTCCACCAAAACACCAAGAGAAAATGAGGCAAACATATGTTACATGCTTCAGTGGGATCTCACAGTGAGCATACATGTTTTCTCCAAATTCACGTCCATCATACTTCTCATCTCGAACTGTCGAGGTACCGACAATCCGCAATTCCAAGCTACATTGACTAACTTAATCAACAACTATCTACCTGATGTCATAGACATCCTAGAAACAAAGAGTTCACTGCATGACTCAGGAAATCAAGACTTCCTCAATGGCCTTGGATATGATAGCACACTAAAGACATATCCAACCCGAGCGGAAGGAGGCTCTTGGCTAGCAGTGAAAAGAAGCATGGTCAAAATGATACTCCGTCCTCATACTGACTAAACTATCGAGGTTATCATCACAAGGAAGCACTACAACACACAATCTACTTGGGCATTATGGCCGCTATAAGTCCATCCAGCCAATGCTTGGTTATAACATATGCTACAATTTGTTTCCCAGTATTAGTGTTCACTGTGTCCACCTCTCCCCCATCCCCCTCTCTCCTTAGATAATAATAAACCTTAGCAATGTCTTGTATTTTACTTCCGTAATTAATAACCTGGTGTAGACTGCATACAACAATCTTGCCTGCACACCATCTAAACGCCTTCTGTGAAACAACACGCTCTCAATAATGAATGGCCCTACAATATACAACAACAGCTCGCTGCAAAGGTAACCGTGCACATAGTCGCATATTTATTATTCATTTATTCTCGTATGATTGGTGAAGATAACTAAACCTCAGAGCATCACATTCTGATCCATTCGAACGTTTATACTAAAATTCACTCGAAAATAATATTTACATGTACCCATTAAAATATACTATCTTACCTTAGCATGGGTTTCTATCCAACGGAGTTATTATGTGCTTTCTGTCATTCATAATAATATAATTACTATGACAACCATGATAAGTACTGCCCCCAAACATAGACACCTGAAGCACCTACTGTTCCCACCGATACTAAAGAACCAAATGACATAAGAAAAGAAAGTTAAGGTATAAACAGCAATACATTTGTGACAACATTAAATTTAATGACTCAATTAAAAGAGCAACGGCCTAACTATAGGGTGTAAATCTAAACGGCAAAACCAGATTGTCAACCATACGGTCCAGTGTCACGATTTTACCATTCATTTATGTTCAAATGTTGTTCATGTCACCTCCCAAATCAAGGTCAGCCCGTATGAAACTTATGTATACAACTATGTTGACACGTTGCATACCCTACACTCTCTAACAAAGCAGGCTCGCACACAAATTCCGACACGGCTATTACAAACTCGCAAGCAACGCCGGTCCGCGCACAACGCGCGCGGGGCAAAACTAGTTAATACTTATACCGTGTAACTGTTCAAAATCTTTCAAATGTGAAACCCATATCCTTTCTTAGCCACTTTGTTTACATGCTAAGTTGTTTATTCACTCAGTTTTACTGCTACTCTCACCGTGGGGTTTGTATTCTTTTTCTTCATTCCACCACTTGTATATGACTAGTTTACTTGGGGGAACGCACGGGAACCAAGAACTCGTTAGCACTTAGTAATTAGCTGGAGAGCTAGCTTTTGTTGTAAAATCTCTTTTGTTAGGCTTGCTGTCTAGTCTGGACTCGGTTGTGAACTATGTTAAGTTTTGAATTATTAATCAGTAGTTAGATGTTTCTTTTCACTTACTTGTTACTACTACTACTTGTACGAAAGGGGAATTTCCTTTACGGAGGACACCTCCACAATTTTTGGCCCCTCCAAAAATGGTTGGTGTTACAATGATATGTATGCTTCTAAGATGTTAAGTCCCGGAAGCAAGTGATAAAAATAACGGAATGTGATCGTTTTCCAAAAACCCCCTAAAGAATACATTGCATCAGAATCATAAATAGACTTGTAGCCCTAGTTATAACCCAAAAAAGTTAGAGATCCTTAACATTTGTTGTTTTAACCAAAAGAGAAAGCTTAATTTTATTTTAAGAGTTAAGATCTCAAAGAGGCTGAACTGTTGTTTTCTTAAATTTACAATGTTTTGTTTTCTGGAACTCAAGAACTTTCTCCCTCTAAATTCTCTCTCCTAATTTATGTGTTCATGTGTTCCTCCATGCATGATATGTTTTCCACATGGTTTCTTCTACCTACATCCTAGTTTCTAATCTGTAATCTTTTCAAATATTTCCATTTAGTTCATTTCCTAGGAATCCCATCATTCCAAACCCTTCTTCGCCCTATCATAGTCTCGGTTGCATTATTTCTTGCACTCCTTCCCTCCCCTTTCCGGCGTTCTTGAAGCTTGTCAAATTTCTCTCTTCCCTATTCCTTCTCCACCCCTTATCTCATGGCTTATTCATGGAGATCTCACTCTATCTCCCCCCTGGATCCTCAAACATATCCTCTCAAAGAGAAACTTGGTGAGAGAGGATTAATGATAGACCTTGACCCTCAAATGGTTAAAACCTACAGAGCCCTATGGAGGAACTGTGTGATCGGAAAGTTTGTTGAAAACCCTAAAGGCTCTCTTCTCTCTCCGGCGGTCCTACAGCAGGTTATTGATGAGGTTTGGAAGAAAAAGGCAAGGATTTGGGTGGAAATAAAATGAACTTGCTTTCTCTTCCACTGCTTCGATGAAGAGGACAGAGAAAAGTTGTTAATATTTGGAGCCATTGGCATGCATGGCAAGACCTTGATGGTAAGAGAAAGGCTTTTGAATTTTTTTATTTCAGACCCATCCTTTCCCTTTCCAGATGTTTGGATTATAATGCCAGGTATACCCATGGAAGGGTTTTACTATGATCTTGCCCAAAGCTTGGGTAAAGTTGCTGGAGATCTACTGCATGTTGATTGGGATTTGAAAAGATTTGACAACATGGATGAGTTTAGAGTGAAAGTGAGAGTTAACCCTAACGAACCCCTTACCTCTGGAGCTTACTCAAACCCATTTATCCTGGTCACCAACCAAAGTTGATCTTTTTTCGCTACAAAAACATCTAGAAGGTCTGTTACAAATGTGTTAGAATAGGTCATTCAAACAGAAGCTGTTCAAGGAATTTAGTGGAGGTTTTAGACCTGTTGTAAGAAAGATACAGAAGGACAAAATTATATGATTCGTTGCAGTTTCATATCACCGCCGGTAAGCCTCTGTTCATGGAGAAAATCAGAGCTTTCAAGGCGACGGGTCGGAGACGAACAACAAAGGTAGACTTAACCCAAGTTTCAACACCTTCCGGGTACGGAAAAACAACGCTGACCAGGAGGGACAATCTCGTCATTTCCTTTACGGACGGAGCTTCGTCGTACGTGTTCTATACTCCCGGGTCTTCCTTTGACTCTATGGACTATGAAGCCCTTACTTCTGGCCCATTTATTCTTTCCCTATGAATTCTTTGGGTCAGGCCCATTTTTAGCTAACCCCGTCTTTAGCTCAGATTCTCTAAGATCCTCTGACCCGACCCTAACCCTGCAAACTTATGACCCGAGACCTGCTTTGATGAAGGTGGACCCTCAACCTGAGCCCCATCCAATTCGGAGCCCCACAATATCCATTTTACCCAATCGGTTCAGATTCCATCTCAACCCGCTTCATTTAACCCTTCTTCTCTCTCGGACTTCCCCCTATTTCTCAAAAACCCGTTAAAAGTCCCCATTCAGAGCTCTTTAATTTTATTCATGCACCTACCATAATTACAACACCCTCTTTACTAGCCTACGGGGATAGAGAGCATGTTCTTCAACAATATCTCTTATCCCCAAGATCAGTCTCAAATCTCTCTTGTACTGAATCGATGGGCTCTCTTTCTAGAGATGAATCTCCCTTCGCAGCTGTTCGTAACTCGACCTTTGTTGAAAAAGAGGATGATCTCTCCAGATTTCTTCAGCACCTCCCTCCAATCAAGACGGCCTCTCCGGTCCATGAACCTTTAGTACCTCTTCTCCCATCTCCAGTCATGGCCCCAGCAGGACTTCTTATTGTTCCAGTGACGGAACCTATTGAAGCCAATCCTCTGAAAGTGATTAGACCGCCGGCGTTTATTCTCCGGGCAATGATGAAATAGATCAAAGTCTTAGTAAAGCTTTGCCAAAACCTCCACGTGATATCCCGCTGCTTACACTCAAGCTAGACCAACAGATGGAGGAGGAGGAGGAAAAGATGAAACTGATAAAAGTCAAAGAACCCAAGGCAAAGAAGAATCCTAAATGCACAACAAATTTGCCACCAGAGAAGAGGAATATTGTTGAAGTTCTGCCAATGGAGGGTGCAGAAGTGGATGAGAAAGGTAAAAAAAAACTCAAATTATCTTTAATTCTTTCTTCATGTTTTAACCCCCTTGTCCGCCTAAACAAAATACTTTCTTTAATTTGTATTTTAATTTTACTCAAGAGGTTTTGATGGTTGACCTTTATCAACCATCAAAAACGTCATGAGTATCCTTGTCTGGAATTGTATTGGGTCAATCCTCTACACTTCAAGAGGCTTTTAAATTGACCAAAAAGCATAAGCCCTCCCTAATTTTTCTAAGTGAGACTAAGAAGCATGTCTCTTGGATTGACTTGAAGTTAGGTTTTGCAAACTCTTTTGGGGTTGATCCTTGTGGTTCAGCAGGGGGCCTTTGGCTAGCATGGGATAATGCTTTTTTCTATTAATATTTGCTTCTCTAATCAAAATTTTATTTTAGCTTCTGTTTCTGATTATAATAGCTTCTCGTGGAACTTAGGTTTAGTTTATGGTAATCCTGTGCTCGCTGAAAGAGCAGCAGTCTGGTCTTTAATTCATAATTTACTACTCTCTAATCTTCATGTTTTGCTTATTGGGGACTTTAATCAAGTCTTAAATAATTGTGATAAATTAGGGACTAATGTTGCTTGCAACAACCCCCTTTATCCGGCTCGGGACGAGACCGGGAGGGCGATGCTTAATAGAAATGGCGGAACTCAAAAGCAATACAATTCACCAACATAAGCTTATATTATTAAACATTAAACTTAGAGTCTTATACAAGAAGTGCTTACTATTACATAAAAACTAACTAACATTTCTATATCAACTAATGGTGGCGTTCATATTCTAAGAGAGTCTCGCGCCCCTTCTATTCTATAATTCCCCAGCTCCTAGACCTGCGGTGGGAAGAAAACAATAAGAATCGCAGTTTTCAAAGTCAGCAATAAATACTGAGTGAGATACACCATAGCATGTAAAACAGGATAGAGAATATAAACCTCTAGGCTACAAGTTAAATAAAGTAAAAGTGACAGAGTGTGAGTGAAAACAGTTTCAGAGTTCGCAGTGGTGATAACCAATTATGAATGTCGCAAGAGTAAATCAACTTATTTAAATTACGATCCGTCGCACGTTTCCAACATTGGGGAAACAAGTTCAATACGTCGCGCTGTAACCCGGGTAGACCAGTGACCACATCAGACATTCTAGACCTTAAGTGTTGCAACACCCTCCTAAGAGCGTCAATCAAAGGAGTGGTATCTAGAAGCAGTACTCCAGCCTACGACGAAAGGAGTCGGGGTACACGTAGTGCCATATATTTAGGGACCAAAGCCCAGAGAATCATCACCCGTAATGATTTTAGGGACCTGTGCCCAGGGGATTAAACTTGACTTGTTCTGGTACATGCGTATCCTTTCCACTTTACATTATTAACGATTTATGATTTATCATGTGAGAGTTTCAAATCAACCACTTCGAAACGTAAACAAACTCAAGTAAAACATGTGAATCACAAACACATTTTGAGACAATTTATAAAATCAAATTTCGACACGAAGGAAGCTAGGCACGCAAGGCTAAGCATGTAATCTCACCTTAAGTCGAGATAGCAATTAGGTCGTAGTAGTCCTTACGGGTTGCCGATGTAGCCTTCGCTTAGGAATCCATCTGTTGGAATAGATTCCCTAGAGGCAATCTAGTTTAGTATGAATTATTTGTGGCTAGAAATTCATTTATTATTTATTGGATATTTAATATAATGAAGTCCTTAGATTTACAATTGTGTTGTTTATCATAAAAATCCCTAGTCAAGTATAATGATTAAATGGGACAATCATCTATAGACTAGTATGGGGTTGGATTGATATGGAGATATCACGATCCAACACATAGGTGTGCATTATGGAATGTTGCACTGGATTGACCCATCTCCGAGAAGGCTACATACACGTTATGTTAAGTCACAAGTGCTTCTCGCGGTGCAATGGTATTGTCATCCTTAGACTTGAAGTCACTAGATATTCTAGTTGTGGATTATTGTGATTTTGGTAGCGTTAAACGCTACATCGTAACTGGGTAGTTACAAAGGCGTGTACTGGATACAATAAGAAGCAAGCTTAGAGATCGTAGTGGACGTAGATAGAATTTGTCCCTCCCACATAACGGGAACAAATATCCTAGGCCACTCGAGGGATAGTGCTTATAGAATGTCTGGCCAGACTCAAATAAATCAATATGGGATATTGATGTTATTTACACGAATAAGGCTATTCCCATGGATCGAGAAACGATGGATTGGATATACGAGTGTGACTTGTATGTCTCGTGTCCAATCCGGATATGGATACAAAGGGATGAGACAATTACTTGTACAAAGGTTGTCAAGATGACTATTCTATTAGTTGGCTAGAATGGATGTTTTGCTAGAGACCGCTCCATATTAGCAAATAGTTGCTACCAACTAGATAGAAACTATGGGGTCACACGCTAAATAGAGTTGAACTAGATTTGGGAATTAATTAATAGGATTAATTAATTAGAATGATCACTTTGCAAACCCTTGCAAACTTAGTAGGGACTAATTGCCAAGGATGGGACTAAATTGAATTCTAGTAGGACTAGAATAAGTCTTTTAGGTAGTTGGCAAGGAGTTGTTGGACTATATAAAGGACCTTCCTTCCTTCCCACATAACTTATGTTCATTAGTGAACATAACAAAGAGTGGGAGAGAACAAAAGGAGAGAGATCAAGCAACAAGGGAGCCGACCGCCCCCTTGCCGCCGCCCCGTCCCCGTCGGCCAAAGGAGGCCGAGACCCTCCTTTTGGGTCTCGTTTTGCGTGATTCTCTTCCTCTTCCGGGCTAGCACCAAGGACTAGGGAGATTCTAGGATCAACTCTAGGCGTGGATCAACCATAGAGAACGTGACACAATTCGCGTTTGAAGTCATCAAAGGAGAACCCTAAGGTGTGTTTATGATTTCTAACCCTTACCATCGTTATGTCTCTTGACTTGTGATCCTTGGAGGGTTTTGCATGTTTTTATGTTTGTTTATGCTTCCGTTGCGCATCCATGAATCAAAACCCTACAGTGGTATCAGATCCACAGGTCGTAGAGCATAAACGTGGTTTATGTGTTACGTTTTAGTTGTTTTACACCTTAATTTGATTGTTTATCGCGTAAAACAAGACAAATCAAGCATATGATGTCAATAATTAATCATAACAAGATCCAATTTTTGCATTGGATGCATGAATTGGTGAGTTTGAGAAATTTTAGGATCTTAGATCTAGGTTTTGGCCATCCTTGGGGAAGAAGGAGTTCTCCCAAAACAAGGAAACAACCAAACTTGGGCACCAAGCAAGGGAGTTGTTTTGGAAACAACTCCCTCAAGGAGGTTCGGCCCCCCTAGGGACCGCCGGAGTTGTTTTGGAATCAACTCCCTCAAGGAGGTTCGGCCCCCCTAGGGACCGCCCCCCATTGCTTGCCGCCCAAGCTTGGCCGCCCTAGGGGCCGGGCGGCCCTAACCCGCGGGCCTAGGCTTGTGGGTTTTGTGCCGGGCCGGCCCTAGGGCCTTTTGGTTCACTTTGTTGGGCCCGGGCAATTTGATTGTTGGGCCCATGGACCGTTTTAACCCTAGAAATCCTAAAATCAATTAAAATTGACCAAGCGCGTTAAAATTGGATTTTAACTGTTTATGTGCAAATCGCATGGTGATTGGATATGGCCTTAGGATGTGGTTTGATGTGGATGTTTAATTTTGTGGTTGGTTTTACGGATTGCGAGCTGATCAATTAATTGTAATAATTAATTAGGGTTTTATGGCCTGCGTGCCATTTTTTTCTCTCAACTTGTGAGATTTATTTTACTAAGTATAGATATTAGCTAGTGCTAGATAAAGTAGATTTTTAGCCAAGATTGGAGAAAAGAAGCCCAAAGCCAAAGAAGCCACAAAAGATGGAGCATGGAGAATGGAGCCTTTCCACATGACTATGAAGGATGGACCAAAAGATCAAGACGCATGGAGATGTGTTTGTTTAGGGTTCATAGATAATTCCATTGGCTTGGAATTATCTTAGTCTAGAAAAGGCCATATCCACATCACGTATAATTTCTGCTTTGTGGTTGTTTATTTTATTGTCTTATTATTGTGTGGTTGGTGTATGGATGATGCATGCAATTAGGATAATAAGATAATTAGACAACCCGTATCTATTATTTGGAGTTGTGCCCAAACTCAAATAAATAGATTAGTTGATATTGATCAACAAAACAATTAAAATTGAATTTAAAATCCCTCAAAATTCAAATATTGTGTTTTTGCCTTCTCGTTATTTAAACACTCATTATCATCATTATTTACCAAGTTCGTGTGTGCCAAAGCATGGCGACTTGGTTCATCATGATGGAATGCGATGGCACGTAACAATGTGCAATTGTTTAGATAAGAGGTTGAACACAACTAGGCCATTAATTTGATTAAGAAACCTAGAGGCAATCAATTGGGATTATCCATATGGATGGATAAATAAGGAGTTATTTGCCCAATTGAACCAAGAGTTGCATATGGGATGCAATTGGAATTGTTCCTACCTAAAGTAGTCGAATTATGGGTGACTTGCCAAAGCAAGCTCATAAGGAGATGAAAGATGGATCTTGGCTCACTAGAAAATATAAGGATATTTTCCGCATTAATATCTTGAGGGTTATTAATCCGTAGAAAAATAGTGGGAGCTATATTTGATAAACTAGCCATTATTCAATATAGTCAAAAATTCACAAATACTAAAACTTGCGTATTTCCCTTTTGTAGAATTCCAAATGGCAAACAACTCATCGAGTTCACAACATTCCCTACGATCTGTCCTTGAGAAGGACAAGCTCTCTGGAACCAACTTTCTTGATTGGTACAGAAACTTGAGAATTGTTCTCAAGCAAGAGAAGAAATTGTACGCAATAGAGGAGCATGTTCCAGAAGGTCCAGAGAACCAAACACCTGCTGCCCTAAAGGCGTATCAAAAGCTTGTTGATGACGCTAATGATGCGGCCTGCCTTATGCTTTGCACCATGACTTCTGAGCTTCAGAAGCAACACGAAAACATGAATGTTGTCGATATGATCGAACATCTGAAGCAGCTCTTCCAAGAGCAGGCGAGGGTAGAGAGGTATGAGGTCTCAAAGGCACTGTTCAAGTGTCATCTGGCAGAAGGGAACCCGGTGGGACCCCATGTACTCCGAATGATCGGGTACTTGGAGAATCTCGCCCGACTGGGGTTCCTGGTCGGCCATGAGTTGGCAACCGATCTCGTGTTGCAATCGTTGCCCGAGAGTTATGGACAGTTCATTATGAACTATAACATGAACGAGATCGTTAAACCACTGCCAGATTTACTCAATATGTTGAGGACGGCTGAACAGAGCATCAACAAGGGTAAGGGCAAGGCCATAATGATGGTACAGAAAGGAAAGGGCAAAAAGGTTTGCCTCTTCCTCCAAGGGCAAAGGCAAGTCAGTTGCCAAGTCCAAGGAACCTGCCCTTAAGCCTGTTGGTGGCATTGCCAAGGGCGTGACTAAAGGTGAGTGTCACTACTGCGGTCAGCCTGGACACTGGAGGAGGAACGGCCCAAAATATCTGGAGGACAAGAGGCTTCGAATAGTGATTCCACCACCACCAGGTATTTTTGTTGTAGATGTCAATTTAACTTTCTCTACATCATGGGTATTAGATACTGGATGTGGATCTCATATTTGTCGAAATATGCAGGATCTAAAGAGAAGTAGTAGATTGGCTAAAGGGGAGGTAGATCTGCGCGTTGGGAATGGAGCAAAGGTTGCAGCGTTGGCCATAGGCGTGTGCGAGCTATCTCTGCCTTCAGGATTAGTTTTAGAATTAAATAATTTCTATTTTGTGCCTGCTATGAGCAAAAACATTATTTCTATTTCTTGTTTGGACAAGGATGGTTTTATTATTTCAATAAAGAACAATTGTTGTTCCTTTTATTTAAATAATATTCACTATTTTAGTGCGCAATTGATTTAATGGACTTTATGTCCTCGATCTAAGCAATCCTGTCTACAACATTAATACCAAGCGGATTAAAATAAATGATTTAAATCCTGCTTATTTATGGCACTGTCGTTTAGGCCACATAAATGAGAAACGTGTATCTAGACTCCATAAGGATGGATTACTAGACTACTTTTATTTTGAATCATATGAGACATGTGAGGCTTGTTTATTGGGAAAAATGACAAAGTCCCCTTTCAATAAGAAAGGTGAGAGGACTAGTGAGCAATTGGTGCTTATACATACCGATGTGTGTGGGCCATTTGCCACGCCTGCCAGGGGTGGTTATGTCTACTTCATTACATTTACTGATGATTACAGTAGATATGGATTTGTGTGCCTCATGAGGGCAAAATCCGAATCCTTTGAAGTGTTCTAAGAATTCAAGAATGAAGTAGAGAAGCAACTTGGCAAAAGTATCAAGGCTCTACGATCGGATCGTGGAGGAGAATACTTGAGCCAAGAGTTTGACGACTATCTTAGAGAGTGTGGGATCGTGTCCCAACTCACTCCACCCGGAACGCCACAATGGAATGGCGTGTCCGAGAGGAGGAATCGAACCCTATTGGATATGGTTCGATCTATGATGTGTCAAACCGATATTCCATTATCGTTTTGGGGCTACGCTCTATTAAGTGCAGCTTTCACCATTAACCGTGTTCCATCTAAATCATTCATGAAGACACCATATGAGATGTGGAGTGGGAGGCGTCCCACACTGTCGTTCATGAGGATTTGGGGTTGCGATGTCTATGTAAAACGTTTACAATCAGACAAGCTAGGGCCTAAATCGGATAAGTGTAAATTTGTGGGGTACCCTAAGGAAACTAAGGGTTACTACTTCTACAATCCAACCGAGAACAAAGTGTTTGTTGCTCGGACAGGGGTGTTTCTAGAAAGAGAATTTGTCTCTAAAGAAGCAAGTGGGAGGAATGTAGAACTTGAAGAGGTTCAAGAACCACAAATCACTGAACCGATTATGGAACATGGACAGGAACCACAAGCAGTTGTGGAGCAACCTGTTCAGGTAACACAAGAGCTTCGTAGATCTAGTAGAGTGCGCCAGGAACCCGAGAGGTATGGACTTCTCGTAACCGATTCCGGTGACACGATGCTCATAGATGATGAGCCTACTACCTATGAGGAGGCCATGAGTGGCCGAGACTCTCAGAATTGGCTGGAAGCCATGAGATCCGAGATGGAATCCATGTATACCAACAAAGTATGGACTTTGGTGGAACCACCCAATGGGGCGCGGCCCATAGGGTGCAAGTGGGTCTTCAAGAAGAAGATCGGCATGGATGGTAATGTGATTACCTATAAGGGCCGATTGGTGGCTAAAGGATTCAGCCAGATTCATGGTATTGACTATGATGAAACCTTTTAACCAGTCGCTATGACCAAATCCATCCGAATCCTACTTGCAATTGCAGCATACCACGACTATGAGATTTGGCAGATGGATGTCAAAACAACATTCCTTTATGGGAATCTCCTCGAGGACGTGTATATGATACAGCCGGAGGGTTTTGAAGATCCAAAGCAAGCCAACAAAGTCTGTAAGCTGCAACGATCCATTTATGGATTGAAGCAAGCTTCTAGGAGTTGGAATCGACGTTTTGATGAAGTGGTCAAAGAGTTTGGCTTCATCAGAAACGAAGATGAGTCTTTTGTCTACAAGAAGGTTAGTGGGAGCTCTGTAGCTTTTCTGGTCTTGTATGTGGACGACATACTACTCATTGGAAACGACATTCCCATGCTGCAATCTGTTAAAGATTGGCTAGGAAAGTGTTTCTCAATGAAGGACTTAGGGGAAGCAGCCTATATACTCGGTATAAAGATCTATAGGGATAGATCTAAAAGGTTGCTAGGCCTAAGTCAAAGTACATATATTGACAAGGTGTTGAAACGGTTCAACATGCAAGATTCCAAGAAGGGATTCTTGCCCATGTCACATGGAATCACTCTTTCGAAGAGTGGTTTTCCTTCCAATGAGATTGAGAAGGAGCGCATGAGTAGAATCCCCTATGCCTCGGCCATAGGATCTATCATGTACGCCATGTTATGTACTAGACCAGATGTGTCATATGCCTTGAGTATGAAAAGCAGATACCAATCCAATCCGGTTGAGATTCACTGGATTGCAGTCAAGAACATCCTAGAGTACTTGAGAAGAACTAAGGATGCTTTCTTGATATTTGGCGGTGAGGAAGAGTTGCGTGTAAGGGGTTAGACTGATGCAAGCTTCCAAACCGGCAGAGATGACTTTAGATCACAATCGGGATATGTTTGCCTGAATGGAGCAGCGGTGAGCTGGAAGAGTTCCAAGCAAGAGACGGTAGCTGATTCTACAACAGAGGCTGAGTACATTGCTGCAAATGGCCCAGCAAAGGAGGCTGTTTGGATCAGAAAGTTTGTTTCTGAACTTGGTGTGGTCCCTAGCATTGCGGATCCAGTCGAGTTGTTCTGTGACTACACTGGGGCGATCGCGCAATCAAAGGAACCCAGGTTGCACCAGAAGTCCAGGCACGTGCTCAGGAAGTTTCATCTGATTCGAGATATTATCGATAGAGGAGACGTTCGGATATGCAAGATTCCTACAGATGATAATCTGTTTGACCCGCTTACAAAGCCTCTCACGCAGTGGAAGTATGAAGGGCACACTAGGAGTATGGGCATACGAGATGCGCCAAATTGGCTCTAGTGCAAGTGGGAGACTGTTGGAATAGATGCCCTAGAGGCAATCTAGTTTAGTATGAATTATTTGTGGCTAGAAATTCATTTATTATTTATTGAATATTTAATATAATGAAGTCCTTAGATTTACAATTGTGTTGTTTATCTTAAATATCCCTAGTCAAGTATAATGATTAAATGGGACAATCATCTATAGACTAGTATGGGGTTGGATTGATATGGAGATATGACGATCCAACACAAAGGTGTGCATTATGGAATGTTGCACTGGATTGACCCATCTCCGAGAAGGCTACATACACGTTATGTTAAGTCACAAGCGCTTCTCGCGGTGCAATGGTATTTTCATCCTTAGACTTGAATTCACTAGATATTCTAGTTGTGGATTATTGTGATTTTGGTAACGTTAAACGCTACACCGTAACTGGGTAGTTATAAAGGCGTGTACTGGATACAATAAGAAGCAAGCTTAGAGATCGTAGTGGACGTAGATAGAATTTGTCCCTCCCACATAAAGGGAACAAATATCCTAGGCCACTCGAGGGATAGTGCTTATAGAATGTCTGGCCAGACTCAAATAAATCAATATGGGATATTGATGTTATTTGCACGAATAAGGCTATTCCCATGGATTGAGAAACTATGGATTGGATATACGAGTGTGACTTGTATGTCTCGTGTCCAATCCGGATATGGAGACAAAGGGATGAGACAATTACTTGTACAAAGAGTGTCATGATGACTATTCTATTAGTTGGCTAGAATGGATGTTTTGTTAGAGACCGCTCCATATTAGCAAATAGTTGCTACAACTAGATAGAACCTATGGGGTCACACGCTAAATAGAGTTGAACTAGATTTGGGAATTAATTAATAGGATTAATTAATTAGAATGATCACTTTGCAAACCCTTGCAAACTTAGTAGGGACTAATTTGCAAGGATGGGACTAAATTGAATTCTAGTAGGACTAGAATAAGTCTTTTAGGTAGTTGGCAAGGAGTTGTTGGACTATATAAAGGACCTTCCTTCCTTCCTTCCCACATAACTTATGTTCATTAGTGAACATAACAAAGAGTGGGAGAGAACAAAAGGAGAGAGATCAAGCAACAAGGGAGCCGACCGCCCCCTTGCCGCCGCCCCGTCCCCGTCGGCCAAAGGAGGCCGAGACCCTCCATTTGTGTCTCGTTTTGCGTGATTCTTCTTCCTCTTCCTCTTCCAGCCTAGCACCAAGGACTAGGGAGATTCTAGGATCAACTCTAGGCATGGATCAACCATATAGAACGTGACACAATTCGCGTTTGAAGTCATCAAAGGAGAACCCTAAGGTGTGTTTATGATTTATAACCCTTACCATCGTTATGTCTCTTGACTTGTGATCCTTGGAGGGTTTTGCATGTTTTTATGTTTGTTTATGCTTCCGTTGCGCATCCATGAATCAAAACCCTACACCATCGCCTAAAACTTACAAGTCTCTAGTCACAATAATGCTACTTCCAAGTAAAATAATGCATGGATGTTTGTCTAGGTCGGACACTAAGTCCATCCCAAATTATCCTAATAAACCGGTTTCAAGTGGCGTATTCATGTGTTGGATAAAAGATCTACATTAATATCATTATAAGTGTCACTAATGCACATATAATGATGCTCACATATCAAAATAAGTCCAACAAAGCATTTAGAAATTCAAAATTTCAAGTTTTCTAAAACATGTGAAGCTACAATTTTAGACAGAATTGTAGCTCTACTTTAGAGCCACATTTATTATATCAAAACATCTCCTAAATATTGAAATTAATTTATGATGAACCTACATGTGTCTACTTTAAGAAACATAAGAAAATCATGTATAGCTATTATAAAACTCAGGTTACAAAATAAACAAACAATGTTGTGCAGAAACAAATTTGGCAGAAAGTTTCAACTTTGAAGAACAATTACTACTACTTGGAGAAAAGGAAAACTGCCAATATTCTCCAAAATGAATCCCCTATGTGTCTAGTTTCACCACAAGAAAGATTGGGTGCTATAAGTTACTGGAAATGAGGTTTTTAATAAAAATGGAAAGATTGGTCCAGAAACAGATTTTTAGAAAACATGCAACTTAAAATGAGCATATCTCCCTAACAAAAATAGCTATGGTGTTGGATTTTTTTTTTTCAAAATGACCCCCTCTGAGTATAGTTTTATAAAATGTAAGATTTGAAAATTTTACAGAGACAAAATTTTGAGTTATACTTCAATTTTGACAAACTGGTCAGATTGTAACAACATGCAATTTTGCCAAGAACACTCAAAACATTATCAAATCAATTCTTTGATACATGCAACTAAAAATTACTTGATATATACATAGATACTACCAATTAGACATGAAATAAGAGATTCATATTAAGGATTTGAAGAATCAAGTTGAGGGATTTGAGAAATTCATGCTCAAAAGATACAATTCAAGACCCGAAACACACATGCAAACAAAGATCAAGTAATTTCCTATCATGAATATGAACTATCAACATGATGAGTAGGGTAGATGGAAAAAAAGAATTTGATGCTTACATTAGAGCCTAGAGAGCTTGAATTCTTGAAGAATATGAAGAAAAAGACTCCCCAAATGAATACTATAGCCTTGGACTCAAGTTTTCCATGATTTGGAAGGTGAAAAATGAAGTTTTGGGGTTGTTTTGTGAGGGTCAACACCCAAAACCGGGCATAGAGTTTGAAGAGAGAGAAAATATCTTGAATGAGTGTTCTTGAAGAGAAAAGCATGTGAAAAATTAAGAGAGGTAGATATAGGAAGTGATGGAGATGATAGGATGATGGTTAGTGTTATGAGTGAGTGTAAGTTTACATAAGGGTAGTGGGAGTCACTTCCTTTAATTATAAAATAGGTGGTTGACTAGGTTGAGTGGATGAGGATTGAAGCACAATTTAAAGTCTCCCAACAACATAGTTAGGGTAGAGATTGGATTAACAAGAAAATGAGGGTTCCAATGAAAATACTAGAAATGATGTAAGTACAAGATAACACAAACAAGAGGGGTTAAAATAAAATTTTCATTTACTATCTAGCACATAAAAGATAAATTTTACACTAAAATAAAATTACAAAATAACTCCAAATAAACTTTTATGTCCTTAAATGTCAAAATGCACTTTTATAGAATTAAAGGAAACACGTCAAGAATAAATTTGAAATAGTACTATTATCATTTTTTTAAACTCCAGTATTTGTTTTATCAAAAATTACAAAATAACTCTTAGCGAAAATACAGGGTATTACACTGCTTCTCTCCCTGGAGCCTCCAATTTTCGTTCTTTTATTGACAACTGTGCTGTGATTGAGCTTCCTAATATAGGGCCTTGGATAACTTGGTCAAATAATAGATTCTCTTCTAATCCAACTTTTGAGAAACTTTACAGAGCTTGGGCTAATACGTTATGGTTTGATCTCTACCCCTCAGCAGTTTTGCATAATTTTGGGATTTCTGTTTCTGACCTTGCTCCAATTCACCTTGTCTTAAGTAATAATATTAATAATCTTAACAAACAAGCGCGTTTTGAAGCTTGGTGGTTAAAGAGGAGCTGATTTAATTGACTTAATTAAATTTGTTTGGAACTTACCTGTTTTTGGCTCCCCTCTGTTTAGAGTAGTCAAATGGTTGCAGATTACAATGAAAGCTTTGTTGTGTTGGAAAAGGAACTCACCTTTCCTTGCTGATCAAATTGAATTTTGTAAGCTTGAACTTGCTAATGCTCAAAATAGCCTCCACCTTTCAACCTCGTTAAACGCCTTTTCCCAGCTTCACGCTAAGCTCTCAAATCTTTTACTGGAACAAGAGACTTTCTGGGCCCAGAGAGCTCGTTGTAAATGGATTAAGGAGGGAGATGGTAATCTAAATTTTTTCATAACTATGCTAAGCTTAAGAAGGCTAGAAATTATATTTATAGTCTTACAAGAGAGGATGGAAATTTAATTTGTAATAATTTGGATATCTCAAATTGTTTTGTCAATCCCTTTAAGAACATTTTCTCTGTTCCCACTCCTTAGTACAATGAACTTCAAAACCTTTATGGGCATGATTGTGATTCTGATTTACTCTTCAACATTGACACTTTCCTAAATATTGACGAGCAAAAATTCCTATCACATCCATTCATTGTCGAGGAGATAAAAAAGTGTGGTCTTTAGTATGGAACCACTTAAAGCACCAGGACCTGACGGTTTCCAACCTATATTTTTTTTAAAATGTTGGCCTTTTAGTTCTACAAATATTATTTCTGCAGTTTTTTCTTTTCTTAACTCAGGTCATATGCTATCTGAACTTAATAACACTAACATAATACTTTTCCCTAAATCAAAAAACCCCTCATCTCCAAATGAATTTCGTCCTATTAGCCTCTGCAATGTACTTTATAGAATTATTTCTAAAGTTCATGCAAACATGATAAAAGTGGTTTTGCCTTCTTTAATTTCATGCAACCAAAATGACTTCGTACCAAATAGAACTATTCAACATAATATAATCCTTTCACAAGATATTCTAAACGCTATGGCTAAGATGTTTGACCCCTCTTTGCCAAAATACACGGCTCTGAAACTGGATATTTCCAAAGCCTTTGACAGACTAAGATGGGGCTTTATTGAATCCACCCTTCACCAATTCCACTTTCCAACGTTTTTTATTCGACTCATTATGCAATGCTTAACCAGTGTCTCTTATTCTGTATTGGTCAATGGATCCCCCTCAATCAAATTCAAACCTAGTCGTTGTTTAAGGCAAGGCGATCCTCTGTCACATTTTATTTTTATTTTATGCGTTGAAGCTTTATAAAAACCTATAACAAATGCCTCTTATTCACAACTTCTGTCTGGCTTTCCATCTGGAAGACAAGGTCCTTCTATAACTCATTTGTAATTCGCTGATGACAGTATTCTTTTCTTCAAAATTACTCCCTCTGTGGGATCCACTATTTTAAACATTTTAGATAGATTTGCGAAGCAATCTGGGCAGATAATAAACATTACAAAATCTTCGCTTACAGTTTTTCCAAACTGTAGTCAGGAAATTATTCAAAATTTAACTTATACTCTTAACGTCTCTTGCACCCCCCCCCCCCACATTGGAAACTACCTAGGCTATTATTTTGATTCCTCCTATACTTTATCAAAAAATAAAAATGAAATTCTTCTACTAGAGAAAGTCAGGAAACAATGCTCCTCTTGGAAAGGGTTTCTGTTAAATAAATTTGGTAGAGCTACCTTAATTAATATATTCTTACTAGCTACCTAGTTTACCCCTTTTCGGTCCTGAACATAACTGCAGAGTGTGCTAGTAAGCTTACCACCATTTTTCATAATTTCTTTTGGACTGGTGATCCATCCCAGAAGTCTTTTCATTACGCTTCATGGAATACTCTTTGTCTTAGTAAAAATAAGGGAGGGCTTGTTGGAATAGATGCCCTAGAGGCAATCTAGTTTAGTATGAAATTATTTTGGCTAGAACATTCATTGTATTATTTATTGGATATTTAATATGATGAAGTACTTAGATTTACAATTGTGTTGTTTATCTTAAATATCCCTATTCCGTTATAATAAATAATAGGACAATCATCTATAGACTAGTATGGGGTTGGATTGATAAGGAGATATCATGATCCAACGCATGGGTGTGCATTAAGGGTAATGGCGCACTGGATTGACCCATCTCCGAGAAGGCTACATACACGTTATGTAAAGTCACAAACACTTATCGTGGTGACAACGGTATTGTCATCCTTAGAATTGAAGTCACTAGATTGTCTAGTTGTGGATTATTGTGATTTTGGTAGCGTCAAATGCTACACCGTAACTGGGTAGCCATAAAGGCGTGTACTGGATACAATAAGAAGCAAGCTTAGAATTCGTAGTGGACGTAGATAGAATTTTTCCCTCCCACATAATGGGAGCAAATATCTGAGGCCACTCGAGGGATAGCGCTTATGGAATGTTTGGCCAGACTCAAATATATTAATATAGGATATTATTTGCACGAATAAGGCTATTCCCAGGATCGAGAAACAATGGATTGGATATACGAGTGTGACTTGTATGTCATGTGTCCAATCCGGATATGGAGACAAAGGGATTTGACAATTACTTGCACAAGGTTTGTCAGATGAGTATTCTATTAGTTGGCTAGAATGGATGTCTTGCTAGAGACCGCTCCATATTGGCAAATTGTTTCTACCAACTAGATAGAACCTATGGGGTCACACGCTATATAGATTTGAACTAGATTTTGGAATTAATTAATATGATTAATTAATTAGAAGGATCACTTTGCAACACCTTGCAAGCTTAGTGGGACTAATTTGCCAGGAAGAGACTAAACTGAATTCTAGTAGGACTAGAAGAGTGCCTTTAGGTAGTTCACAAGGATGTTTTGGACTATATAAAGGATTCTCCTTCCTTCCTTCCCACATACTTATGACACTATTGTTCATAACTTGAGTGGGAGAGAACAAAGGATAGAGAGCAAGCAACAAGAGGGCCATACCCGACCCCCTTGTGCCGCCCCTACCCGTCGGCCAACACAGGAGGCCGAATCCTCCTTGTTGCCTTATGTTGTGTGACTTCTTATTCCTCTTCCTCCGGTCCAAGCTAGCACAAGGATAAGGAAGATCTAGATATCAACTTTAGGCGTGGATCAACCGTAGAGACCTGACATAATTCACGTTACAAGCCATCACAGGAAAAACCCTAAGGTGTGTAACATGATTCTTCCTTTACCATCGTTATGATTCTCTTCGTGTGATCCTTGGAGGGTATTCAATGGATAAATTATCTTTTTCCGCTGCGTATCCATGATCAAAACCCTACATTGATATCAGAGCCACAGGTCGTAGAACATAGACGTGGTTTATGTTTTACCTTTTGATAGTTTTACACTTTAAATTTATTGTTTATCGCGTAAAACAAGACAAATCAAGCATATGATGCAATTTTTCAATAATTAAACATAACGAGATCTAGTTTTTGCATTGGATGCATGAATTAGTGAGTTTGAGAAATCTTAGGATCTTAGATCTAAGGTTTGGGCACCAATTTGGAAACTAGTTTCAAATTTGGAAACTTTTTGGACTTGGGGAACAAGGAAGGAGTTGTTTGGAAAGAACTAAGGAGGTTCGGAAACCTATGTGTTGGATCATGATATCTCCATATCAATCCAACCCCATACTATTCTATAGATGATTGTCCTATTAATCATTATACTGGACTAGGGATATTTAAGATAAACAACACAATTGTAAATCTATGGACTTCATTATATTAAATATCCACTAAATAATAAATGAATTTTCTAGCCATATACAAATTCATACTAAACTAGATTGCCTCTAGGGCATCTATACCAACAGTCTCCCACTTGCACTAGAGCCAATCTGGCGCATCTCGTATGCCCATACTCCTAGTGTGCCCTTCATGCTTCCACTTTGTAAGCGGCTTTGTAAGCGGGTCTGACAGGTTTCTCATCTGTAGGAATCTTGCATATCCGAACGTCTCCTCTATCGATAATATCTCGAATCAGATGAAACTTCCTGAGCACGTGCTTGGATTTCTGGTGCGACCTGGGTTCCTTCGACTGCGCGATCGCCTCAGTGTTGTCACAGTACAACTCAACTGGATCCGCAATGCTAGGAACCACACCAAGTTCAGAAACAAAATTTCTCATCCAAACAGCTTCCTTTGCTGCGCCATTTGCAGCAATGTACTCAGTCTCTGTTGTAGAATCAGCCACCTTCTCTTGCTTGGAACTCTTCCAGCTCACCGCTGCTCCATTCAGGCAAAACACATATCCCGACTGTGATCTAAAGTCATCTCTGTCGGTTTTGAAGCTTGCATCAGTGTAACCCCTTACATGCAACTCTTCCTCACCGCCAAATATCAAGAAAGCATCCTTAGTCCTTCTCAAGTACTTTAGGATGTTCTTGACTACAATCCAGTGACTCTCACCTAGATTGGATTGGTATCTGCTTGTCATACTCAAGGCATATGACAAATCAAGTTGATATGGATCAATAAACCAATTAAAATTGAATTTTAAAATCCCTCAAAATTCAAATATTGTGTTTTTGCCTTCTCGTTATTTAAACATTCATTGTCATCATGATTTATCAAGATCGTGCATGCCAAAGCAAGGCGACTTGGTTCATAATGATAGAATGCGTTGGAACAAACTAGTAATGTGCAATTGTTTAAATAAGAGGTTGGAAACAACTAGGCTATTAATCTAATTAAAACCTAGAAGAAATCAATTGCGATTATCCATACGGATGGATAAATAAGGAGTTATTTGCCCAATTAAACCAAGAGTTGCATAGGATGCAATTGGAATTGTTCCTACCTAAAGTAGTCAAATTTTGGGTGACTTTCCAAAGCAAGCTCAAAAGGAGATGAAACATGGATCTTGGCCACTAGAAAATATAAGAATATTTTCCGCATTAATATCTTCAGGGTTATTAATCCGTATAAAAATAGTGGGAGCTATATTTGATAAACTAGCCATTATTGAATATAGTTAAAAATAAACGTGCGTATTTTGCTTTTGTAGAATTCCAAATGGCAAACAACTCATCGAGTTCACAACATTCCGTACGATCTGTCCTTGAGAAGGACAAGCTCTCTGGAACCAACTTCGTACAGAAACTTGAGAATCGTTCTCAAGCAAGAGAAGAAACTGTAAGCAATAGAGGAGCAAGTTCCAGCAGGTCCAGAGAACAATACCCCTGCAGCCCTAAAGGCGTATCAAAAGCGTGTTGATGACGCTAATTATGCGGAATGCATTATGCTATGCACCATGACCTTTGAGCTTCAGAAGCAACATGAGAACATGAATGTTGTCGATATGATCGAGCACTTAAAGCAGCTCTTCCAAGAGCAGGCAAGGGTTGAGAGGTATGAGGTTTCTAAGGCATTGTTCAAATGTCATCTGGCTGAAGGAAACCTTGTGGGACCTCATGTACTCCGTATGATCGGGTACTTGGAGAATCTCGCTCGACTGGAGTTTCCGGTCGGCCAAGAGTTGGCCACCGATCTCGTGCTGCAATCGTTGCCCGAGAGTTATGGACAGTTCATCATTAACTATAACATGAACGAGATTGTGAAACCACTGCCAGATTTGCTCAATATGTTGAGGACAGCTGAATAAGGCATCAACAAGGGATAGGGCAAGGCCATTATGATGGTATATAAAGGAAAGGGTAAAAGGTTTGCCTTATCCTCCAAGGGCAAAGGCAAGTTAGTTTCCAAGTCCAAGGAACCTGTCCTTAAGTCTGTTCGTGGCATTGCCAAACGTGTGACTAAAGGTGAGTGTCAATACTGCAGTCTGCCTGGACACTGGAGGAGGAACTGCCCAAAATATATGGAGGACAAGAGGCTTAGAATAGTGATTCCACCACCACCAGGTATTTTTGTTGTAAATTTCAAATTAACTATCTCTACATCATGCGTATGTTGGAATAGATGCCCTAGAGGCAATCTAGTTTAGTATGAATTTGTATATGGCTAGAAAATTCATTTATTATTTATTGGATATTTAATATAATGAAGTCCTTAGATTTACAATTGTGTTGTATATCTTAAATATCCCTAGTCCAGTATAATGATTAATAGGACAATCATCTATAGACTAGTATGGGTTGGATTGATATGGAGATATCATGATCCAACACATAGGTGTGCATTAAGGGTAATGGCGCACTGGATTGACCCATCTCCGAGAAGGCTACATACACGTTATGTTGAGTCACAAGCACTTCTCACAGTGCAATGGTATTGTCATCCTTAGACTTGAAGTCACTAGATATTCTAGTTTGTGGATTATTGTGATTTTGGTAGCGTTAAACGCTACACCGTAACTGGGTAGTTATAAAGGCGTGTACCGGATACAATAAGAAGCAAGCTTAGAAATCGTAGTAGACGTGGATAGAATTTGTCCCTCCCACATAACGGGAGCAAATATCCTGGGCCACTCGAGGGATAGTGCTTATAGAATGTCTGGCCAGACTCAAATAAATCAATACGGGACATTGATGTTATTTGCACGAATAAGTCTATTCCCATGGATCAACAAATTGTGGATTGGATATACGAGTGTGACTTGTATGTCTCGTGTCCAATCCGGATATAGAGACAAAGGAATGAGACAATTACTTGTACAAAGGTTGTCAAGATGACTATTCTATTAGTTGGCTAGAATGGATGTTTTGCAAGAAACCGCTCCATATTAGCAAATTGTTTCTACCAACTACATAGAACCTATGGGGTCACACGCTATATAGAGTTGAACTAGATTTGGGAATTAATTAATTGGATTAATTAATTAGAAGGATCACTTTGCAATACCTTGCAAACTTAGTAGGGACTAATTTGCAAGGAATGGACTAAATTGAATTCTAGTAGGACTAGAATAAGTCCTTTAGGTAGTTGGCAAGGATTTGTTGGACTATATAAAGGACACTCCTTCCTTCCTTCCCACACTTATGATTCAATTGATCATAACTTGAGTGGGAGAGAACAAAAGGAGATAGAGCAAGCAAGCCAAGGAGCCGCCGCCCCCCTTGCTCGCCGCCCGTCCCCGTCGGCCCACAAGGAGGCCAAAACCTCCTTATTTCGGTCTCGTTTTGCGTGATTCTTCTTCCTCTTCCTCTTTCCGGGCTAGCACCAAGGATTGGAAGATCAGGAAATCAACTCTAGGTGTGGATCAACTATAGGGAACGTGACACAATTCGCGTTTGAAGTCATCAAAGGAGAACCCTAAGGTGTGTTAATTGATTTCTTCCTTTACCATCGTTATGTCTCTTGACTTGTGATACTTGGAGGGTTTTTATGGTTAATTATTGTTTCTGTTGCGCATCCATGAATCAAAACCCTACAGTGGTATCAAAGCCATAGGTCGTAGAGCACAAACGTGGTTTATGTGTTACGTTTTGATAGTTTTACACCTTACAATTGTTGTCTATCGCGTAAAACAAGACAAATCAAGCATGTGATGCAATTTGTCAATAATCTATCATAACAAGACCTAGTTTTTGCATTGGATGCATTAATTAGTGAGTTTGAGAAATTTTAGGATCTAAGATCTAGGGTTTGGGCATCCTTGGAGAAAAAGGAGTTCTTTCCAAACAAGGAAACAACCAAACTTGGGCACCAAGCAAGGGAGTTGTTTTGGAAACAACTCCCCAAAGGAGGTTCGGACCCCCTAGGGGACCGCCCCTCCTTGCTTGCCGCCCAAGCAAGGGGCGGCCTAGGGGCTGGGGCAGCCCTAGCCCGCGGCCTAGTCGCGTGGGCTAGGGGCCGGCCGGCCCTAGGCCTTTGCGGTTCACTTTTTGGGCCCGGGCAATTGGATTGTTGGGCCCCATGGACCGTTTTAACCCTAGAATATCCTAAAATCAATTAAAATTGACCAAGCGCGTTAAAATTGGATTTTAACTGTTTATGTGCAAATCGCATGGTGATTGGATATGGCCTTAGGATGTGGTTTGTTGTGGATGTTTAATTTTTGTGGTTTGGTTTACGGCCTGCGAGCTGATCAATTAATTGTAATAATTAATTAGGGTTTTATGGCCTGCGAGCCAATTTTTCTCTCAACTTGTGAGATTTATTTTATTTAGTATAGAACTTAGCTAGTGCTAGATAAAGAAGATTGTTAGCCAAGATTGAAGAAAAGGAGCCCAAAGCCAAAAGAAGCCACAAAAGATGGAGAATGGAGCATGGAGCATTCCACATGACTATGAAGGATGGACCAAAAGATCAAGACGCATGGAGATGTGTTATCTTTTAGGGTTCATAGATAATTCCATTGGCTTGGAATTATCTTAGTCTAGAAAAGGCCATATCCACATCACGTTTAATTTTTGTGTTGTGGTTGTTTACTTTATTGTCTTATTATTTTGTGGTTGGTGTATGGATGATGCATGCAATTAGGATAATAAGATAATTAGACAACCCGGATCTATTATTTGGAGTTGTGCCCAAACTCAAATAGATATATTAGTTGATATTGTGTTCGTGCCTTCTCGTTATTTAAAACACTCATTATCATCATGATTTATCAAGTTCGTGCGTGCCAAAGCATGGCGACTTGGTTCATAATGATGGAATGCGATGGCACAAGCTAGTAATGTGCAATTGTTTAAATATGAGGTTGAACACAACTAGGCTATTAATATGATTAAGAAACCTAGAGGAAATCAATTGGGATTATCCATATGGATGGATAAATAAAGAGTTATTTGCCCAATTGAACCAAGAGTTGCATAAGGGATGCAATTGGAATTGTTCCTACCTAAAGTAGTCAAATTATGGGTGACTTGCCAAAGCAAGCTCATAAGGAGATGAAACATGGATCTTGGCCCACTAGAAAATATAAGGATATTTTCCGCATTAATATCTTGAGGGTTATTAATCCGTAGAAAAATAGTGTGAGCTATATTTGATGAACTATCCATTATTGAATATAGTCAAAAATTCACAAATACTAAAACTTGCGTATTTTCCTTTTTGTAGAATTCCAAATGGCAAACAACTCATCGAGTTCACAACATTCCCTACGATCTGTCCTTGAGAAGGACAAGCTCTCTGGAACCAACTTCCTTGATTGATACAGAAACTTGAGAATCATTCTCAAGCAAGAGAAGAAACTGTACGCAATAGAGGAGCATGTTCCAGCAGGTCCAGAGAACCAAATACATGCTGCCCTAAAGGCATATCAGAAGCGTGTTGATGACGCTAATGATGCGGCCTGCCTTATGCTATGCACCATGACTTCTGAGCATAATAAGCAACACGAAAACATTAATGTTGTCGATATGATCGAGCATTTGAAGCATCTATTCCAAGAGCAGGAAAGGGTTGAGAGGTATGAGGTCTCTAAGGCACTGTTCAAGTGTCATCTGGGAGAAGGGAACCCAGTGGGACCCCATGTACTCGGTATGACCGGGTACTTGGAGAATCTCGCCCGACTGGGGTTCCCGGTCGGCCAAGAGTTGGCAACCGATCTCGTGTTGCAATCGTTGCCCGAGAGTTATGGACAGTTCATCATGAACTATAATATGAATGATATCGTGAAACCACTGCCAGATTTACTCAATATGTTGAGGACAGCTGAACAGAGCATCAACAAGGGTAAGGGCAAGGCCATTATGATGGTGCAGAAAGGAAAGGGCAAAAGGTTTGCCTCATCCTCCAAGGGCAAAGGCAAGTCAGTTGCCAAGTCCAATGAACCAGCCCTTAAGCCTGTTGGTGGCATTGCCAAAGGTGTGACTAAAGGTGAGTGTCACTACTGCAGTCAGCCTGGACACTGGAGGAGGAACTGCCCAAAATATTTGGACAACAAGAGGCTTGGAATAGTGATTCCACAACCACCAGGTATTTTTGTTGTATATGTGAATTTAACTGTCTCTACATCATGGGTATTAGATACTGGATGTGGATCTCACATTTGTCGAAATGTGCAGGATCTAAAGAGAAGTAGAAGATTGGCTAAAGGGGAGATAGATCTACGCGTTGGGAATGGAGCAAAAGTTGATGCGTTGGCCGTGGGCGTGTGCGAGCAATCTCTGCCTTCAGAATTAGTTTTAGAATTAAATAATTGCTACTTTGTGCCTGCTATGAGCAGAAACATTATTTCTATTTCTTGTTTGGACAAGGATGGTTTTATTATTTCAATAAAGAACAATTGTTGTTCCTTTTATTTGAATAATATTCACTATTTTAGTACGCAATTATTTAATGGACTATGTGTCCTTGATCTAACCAATCCTGTCTACAACATTAATACCAAGCGGATTAAAATAAATGATTTAAATCCAGCTTATTTATGGCATTGTCGTTTAGGCCACATAAACGAGAAAGGTGTATCTAGACTCCATAAGGACGGACTACTAGACTCATTTGATTTTGAATCATATGAGACATGTGAGGCTTGTTTATTGGGAAAAATGACAAAGTCCCCTTTCAATAATAAAGGTGAGAGGACTAGTGAGCAATTGGCGCTCATACATACTGATGTGTGTGGGCCATTTGCCACGCCTGCCAGGGGTGGTTACGTCTACTTCATTACGTTTACAGATGACTACAGTAGATATGGATTTGTGTACCTTATGAGGGCCAAATCCGAATCCTTTGAAGTGTTCAAAGAATTCAAGAATTAAGTAGAGAAGCAACTTGGCAAAAAGTATCAAGGCTCTACGATCGGATCGTGGAGGAGAATACTTGAGCCAAGCGTTTGACGACTATCTTAGAGAGTGTGGGATCGTGTCCCATCTCACTCCACCCGGAACGCCACAATGGAATGGCGTGTCTGAGAGGAGGAATCGAACCCTATTGGATATGGTTCGATCTATGATGTGTGAAACCGATCTTACATTATCATTTTGGGGCCACGCTCTATTAAGTGCAGCTTTCACCATTAACCGTGTTCCATCTAAATCAGTCATGAAGACACCATATGAGATGTGGAGTGTCGTTCATGAGGATTTGGGGCTGCGATGTCTATGTAAAACGTTTACAATCAGACAAGCTAGGGCTGAAATCGGATAAGTGCAAATTTGTGGGGTACCCTAAGGAAACTAAGGGTTACTACTTCTACAATCCAATCGAGAACAAAGTGTTTGTTGCTCGGACCGGCGTGTTTCTAGAAAGAGAGTTTGTCTCTAAAGAACCAAGTGGGAGGACTGTAGAGCTTGAAGAGGTTCAAGAACCACAAATCACTGAACCGATTATGGAACATGAACAGGAACCACAAACAGTTGTGGAGCAGCCTGTTCAGGTAACACAAGAGCTTCGTAGAACTAGTAGAGTGCGCCAGGAACCCGAGAGGTATGGACTTCTCGTGACCGATTCCGGTGACACGATGCTCATAGATGATGAGCCTGCTACCTATGAAAAGGCAATGAAGGGCCCAGACTCTCAGAAGTGGCTAGAAGCCATGAGATCCGAGATGGAATCCATGTATACCAACAAATTGTGGACTTTGGTGGAACCACCCGAAGGGGCGCGGCCCATAGGGTGCAAGTGGGTCTTCAAGAAGAAGATCGACATGGATGGTAATGTGATTACCTATAAAGGCCGATTGGTGGCTAAAGGATTCAGTAAGATTCATGGTATTGACTATGACGAAACCTTTTCACCAGTCGCTATGACCAAATCCATCCGAATCCTACTTGCGATTGCAGCATACCATGACTATGATATTTGGCAGATGGATGTCAAAACAGCATTCCTTTATGGGAATCTCCTCGAGGACGTGTATATGATACAGCCAAAGGGTTTTGAAGATCCAAAGCAAGCCAAGAAAGTCTGTAAGCTGCAACGATCCATTTATGGATTGAAGCAAGCTTCTAGGAGTTGGAATCGACGTTTTGATGAGGTATTCAAAGAGTTTGGCTTCATCAGAAACGAAGATGAGTCTTGTGTCTACAAGAAGGTTAGTGGGAGCTCTGTTGCTTTTCGGGTCTTGTATGTGGATGACATACTACTCATTGGAAACGACGTTCCCATGCTGAAATCTGTTAAAGATTGGCTAGGGAAGTGTTTCTCAATTAAGGACTTAGGGGAAGCAGCCTATATACTCGGTATAAAGATCTATAGAGATAGATCTAAGAGACTGATAGGCCTAAGTCAAAGTACATATATTGACAAGATGTTGAAACGGTTCAACATGCAAGATTCCAAGAAGGGATTCTTGCCAATGTCGCATGGAATCACTCTTTCGAAGAGTGGTTGTCCTTCCAATGAGATTGAGAAGGAACGCATGAGTAGAATTCCCTATGCCTCGGCCATAGGATCTATCATGTACGCCATGTTATGTACCAGACCAGATGTGTCATATGCCTTGAGTATGACAAGCAGATACCAATCCAATCTAGGTGAGAGTCACTGGATTGTAGTCAAGAACATCCTAAAGTACTTGAGAAGGACTAAGGATGCTTTCTTGATATTTGGCGGTGAGGAAGAGTTGCGTGTAAGGGGTTACACTGATGCAAGCTTCAAAACCGACAGAGATGACTTTAGATCACAGTCGGGATATGTGTTTTGCCTGAATGGAGCAGCGGTGAGCTGGAAGAGTTCCAAGCAAGAGAAGGTGGCTGATTCTACAACAGAGGCTGAGTACATTGCTGCAAATGGCGCAGCAAAGGAAGCTGTTTGGATGAGAAAATTTGTTTCTGAACTTGGTGTGGTTCCTAGCATTGCGGATCCAGTTGAGTTGTACTGTGACAACACTGAGGCGATCGCGCAGTCGAAGGAACCCAGGTCGCACCAGAAATCCAAGCACGTGCTCAGGAAGTTTCATCTGATTCGAGATATTATCGATAGAGGAGACGTTCGGATATGCAAGATTCCTACAGATGAGAAACCTGTCAGACCCGCTTACAAAGCCGCTTACAAAGTGGAAGCATGAAGGGCACACTAGGAGTATGGGCATACGAGATGCGCCAGATTGGCTCTAGTGCAAGTGGGAGACTGTTGGTATAGATGCCCTAGAGGCAATCTAGTTTAGTATGAATTTGTATATTTCTAGAAAATTCATTTATTATTTAGTGGATATTTAATATAAAGAAGTCCTTAGATTTACAATTGTGTTGTTTATCTTAAATATCCCTAGTCCAGTATAATGATTAATAGGACAATCATCTATAGAATAGTATGGGGTTGGATTGATATGGAGATATCATGATCCAACACATAGGTGTGCATTACGTGTAATGGCGCACTGGATTGACCCATCTCCAAGAAGGCTACATACACGTTATGTTGAGTCACAAGCGCTTCTCGCGGTGCAATGGTATTGTCATCCTTAGACTTGAAGTCACTAGATATTCTAGTTGTGGATTATTGTGATTTTGGTAGCGTTAAACGCTACACCGTAACTGGGTAGGTATAAAGGCGTGTACCGGATACAATAAGAAGCAAGCTTAGAAATCGTAGTGGACTTAGATATAATTTTTCCCTCCCACATAACGGGAGCAAATATCCTAGGCCACTCGAGGGATAGTGCTTATAGAATGTCTGGCCAGACTCAAATAAATCAATACGGGATATTGATGTTATTTGCACGAATAAGGATATTCCCATGGATCGAGAAATTGTGGATTGGATATACGAGTGTGACTTGTATGTCTCGTGTCCAATCCGGATATAGAGACAAAGGGATGAGACAATTACTTGTACAACGGTTGTCAAGATGACTATTCTATTAGTTGGCTAGAATGGATGTTTTGCTAGAAACCGCTCCATATTAGCAAATTGTTTCTACCAACTAGATAGAACCTATGGGGTCACACGCTATATAGAGTTGAACTAGATTTGAGAATTAATTAATTGGATTAATTAATTAGAAGTATCACTTTGCAATACCTTGCAAACTTAGTAGGGACTAATTTGCAAGGAAGGGACTAAATTGAATTCTAGTAGGACTAGAATAAGTCCTTTAGGTAGTTGGCAAGGATTTGTTGGACTATATAAAGGACACTCCTTCCTTCCTTCCCACACTTATGATTCAATTGATCATAACTTGAGTGGGAGAGAACAAAAGGAGAGAGAGCAAGCAAGCCAAGGAGCCGTCGCCCCCCTTGCTCGCCGCCCGTCCCCGTCGGCCCACAAGGAGGCCGAAACCTCCTTGTTTCGGTCTCGTTTTGCGTGATTCTTCTTCTTCTTCCTCTTTCTGGGCTAGCACCAAAGATTGGAAGATCTAGAAATCAACTCTAGGCGTGGATCAACTATAGAGAACGTGAGACAATTCGCGTTTGAAGTCATCAAAGGAGAACCCTAAGGTGTGTTTATGATTTCTTCCTTTACCATCGTTGTGTCTCTTGACTTGTGATCCTTGGAGGGTTTTGCATGGTTAATTATTGTTTCCGTTGCACATCCAGGAATCAAAACCCTACAGCGTATTGAACTGGATGTGGATCTCACATTTGTCAAAATGTGCAGGATCTAAAGAGAAGTAGAAGATTGCCTAAAGGGGAGATAGACCTGTGCGTTGGGAATGGAGCAAAGGTTGATGCATTGGCCGTGGGCGTGTGCGAGCTGTCTCTGCCTTCAGGATTAGTTTTAGAATTAAATAATTGCTATTTTATGCCTACTATGAGAAGAAACATTATTTCTATTTCTTGTTTGGACAAGGAAGGTTTTATTATTTCAATAAAGAACAATTGTTGTTCCTTTTATTTTAATAATATTCACTATTGCATTGCGCAATTATTTCATGGAATCTATGTCCTTGATTTAAGTAATCCTGTCTACAACATGAATACTAAGAGGATTAAAATAAATGATTTAAATCCTGCTTACTTATGGCACTGTCGTTTAGGCCACATAAAAGAGAAACGTGTATCTAGACTCCATAAGGATAAATTTTTAGACTCATTTGATTTTGAATCATATGAGACATGTGAGGCTTGTTTATTGGAAAAAAAGACAAAGTCTCCTTTCAATAAGAAAGGTGAGAGGACTAGTGAGCAATTGGCGCTCATACATACTGATGTGTGTGGGCCATTTTCCACGCCTTCCAGTGGTGGTTACGTCTACTTCATCATGTTTACTGATGATTACAGTAGATATGGATTTGTGTGCCTCATGAGGGCAAAATCCGAATCCTTTGAAGTGTTCTAAGAATTCAAGAATGAAGTAGAGAAGCAACTTGGCAAAAGTATCAAGGCTCTACGATCGGATCGTGGAGGAGAATACTTGAGCCAAGAGTTTGACGACTATCTTAGAGAGTGTGGGATTGTGTCCCAACTCACTCCACCCGGAACGCCACAATGGAATGGCGTGTCCGAGAGGAGGAATCGAACACTATTGGATATGGTTCGATCTATGATGTGTCAAACCGATCTTCCATTATCATTTTGGGGCTATGCTCTATTAAGTGCAGCTTTCACCATTAACCGTGTTCCATCTAAATCAGTCATGAAGACACCACATGAGATGTGGAGTGGGAGGCGTCCCACACTGTCGTTCATAAAGATTTGGGGCTGCGATGTCTATGTAAAGTGTTTACACTCAGACAAGATAGGGCCGAAGTCGTATAATTGTAAGGGGTACCCGAAGGAAACTAAGGGTTACTACTTCTACAACCCAACCGAGAACAAAGTGTTTGTTGCTCGGTCCGGCGTGTTTCTAGAAAGAGAGTTTGTCTCTAAAGAAGCAAGTGGGAGGACTGTAGAACTTGAAGAAATTCAAGAACCACAAAACACCGAACCAACTATGGAACATGAACAGGAACCACAAGAAGTTATGGAACAGCCTGTTCAAGTAACACAAGAGCTTCATAGATCTAGTAGAGTGCGCCTGGAGCCCGAGAGGTATGGACTTCTCGTGACAGACTTTGGTGACACGATGCTCATAGATGATGAGCCTACTACCTATGAAGAGGCCATGAAAGGGCCAGACTCTTAGAAGTGGCTAGAAGCCATGAGATCCGAGATGGAATCCATGTATACCAACAAAGTATGGACTTTGGTGGAACCACCCGAAGGGGCGCGACCCATAGGGTGCAAGTGGGTCTCCAAGAAGAAGATTGACATGGATGGTAATGTGATTACCTATAAGGGCCGATTGGTTTCTAAAGGATTCAGACATATTCATGGTATTGACTATGATGAAACCTTTTCACCAGTCGCTATGACCAAATCCATCCGAATCATACTTGCCATTACAGCATACTACGACTATGAGATTTGGCAGATGGATTTTAAAACAGCATTCCTCTATGGGAATATCCTCGAGGACGTGTATATGATACAGCCGGAGGGTTTTGAAGATCCAAAGCAAGCCAAGAAATTTTGTAAGCTACAACGATCCATTTATGGATTGAGGCAAGCTTCTAGAAGTTGGAATCGACGTTTTGATGAAGTAGTCAAAGAGTTTGGCTTCATCAGAAACGAAGATGAGTCTTGTGTCTACAAGAAGGTTAGTGGGAGCTCTGTAGCTTTTCTGGTATTGTATGTAGATGACATACTACTCATTGGAAACAACGTTCCCATGCTGCAATCTGTTAAAAATTGGCTCGGAAAGTGTTTCTCAATGAAAGACTTAGGGGAAGCAGCATATATACTTGGTATAAAGGTCTATATAGATAGATCCAAAAGACTGCTAGGCCTAAGTCAAAGTACATATATTGACAAGGTGTTGAAGCGGTTCAACATGCAAGATTCCAAGAAGGGATTCTTGCCCATGTCACATGGAATTACTATTTCGAAGAGTGATTGTCCTTCCAATGAGATTGAGAAGGAACGCATGAGTAGAATTCCCTATGCCTCGACCATAGGATCTATCATGTATGCCATGTTATGTACTAGACCAGATGTATCATATGCCTTGAGTATGACAAGCAGATACCAATCCAATCCAGGTAAGAGTCAATGGATTGCAGTCAAGAACATCCTGAAGTACTTGATAAGAACTTGCGTGTAAGGGGTTACACGAATGCAAGCTTCCGAACTGACATAGATGATTTCAGATCACAATCGGGATATGTGTTTTGCCTGAATGGAGCAGTAGTGAGCTGGAAGAGTTCCAAGCAGGAGACGGTGGCTGATTCTACAACAGAGGCTTAATACATTGCTGCAAATTGGCGCAGCAAAGGAAGCTGCTTGGATCAAAAAAAATTGTTTCTGAACTTGGTGTGGTTCCTAGCATTGCGGATCCAGTTGATTTGTACTGTGACAACACTGGGACAATCGCGCAATCAAAAGAGCCGCGATCACATCAGAAATCCAAGCACGTGTTCAAGAAGTTTCCTCTTATTCGAGATATTACCGATAGAGGAGACGTTCGGATATGCAAGATTCCTATAGATGAGAATCTGTCAGATCCACTTACAAAGCCGCTTGTTCAGTGGAAGCATGAAGGGAACACTAGGAGAATTGGCATACGAGATGCATCAGATTGGCTCTAGTGCAAGTGGGAGACTGTTGGAATAGATGCCCTAGAGGCAATCTAGTTAGTATGAATTTATTTTGGCTAGAACATTCATTGTATTATTTATTGGATATTTAATATAATGAAGTCCTTAGATTTACAATTGTGTTGTTTATCTTAAATATCCCTAGTCCATTATAATGATTAATAGGACAATCATCTATAGACTAGTATGGGGTTGGATTGATATGGAGATATCATGATCCAACACATGGGTGTGCATTAAGGGTAATGGCGCACTGGATTGACCCATCTCTGAGAAAGCTACATACACGTTATGTAAAGTCAAAAGCGCTTCTCGTGGTGAAAACGGTATTGTCATCCTTAGACTTGAAGTCACTAGATTGTCTAGTTGTGGATTATTGTGATTTTGGTAGCGTCAAACGCTACACCGTAACTGGGTTTGCCATAAAGGCGTGTACTGGATACAATAAGAAGCAAGCTTAGAAGTCGTAGTGGACGTAGATAGAATGTGTCCCTCCCACATAACGGGAGCAAATATCCGAGGCCACTCGAGGGATAGGGCTTATTGAATGTCTGGCAAGACTCAAATAAATCAATATAGGATATTGATGTTATTTGCACGAATAAGGCTATTCCCAGGATTGAGAAACTATGGATTGGATATACGAGTGTGACTTGTATGTCTCGTTTCCAATCCGGATATGGAGACAAAGGAATGTGATAATTACTTGCACAAGGTTTGTCGGATGACTATTCTATTAGTTGGCTAGAATGGATGTCTTACTAGAGACCGCTCCATATTGGCAAATTGTTGCTACCAACTAGATAGAACCTATGGGGTCACACGCTATATAGAGATGAACTAGATTTGGGAATTTATTTAATATGATTAATTAATTAGAAGGATCACTTTGCAACACTTTGCAAACTTAGTTGGACTAATTTGCAAGGAAGGGACTAAACTGAATTCTAGTAGGACTAGAAGAGGGCCTTTAGGTAGTTGACAATGATTTGTTGGACTATATAAAGGATACTCCTTCCTTCCTTCTCACATACTTATGATACTATTGTTCATAACTTGAGTGGGAGAGAACAAAGGAGAGAGAGCAAGCAACTAGAGGGCCGAACCCAACCCCCTTGTGCTGCCCCTACCCGTCGGCCAACAATCCTCCTTGTTTCCTTGTGTTGTGTGATTTCTTCTTCCTTCGGTCCAAGCTAGCACAAAGGAGAAGGAAGATCTAGATCTCAACTCTAGGCGTGGATCGTAGAGACGTGACACAATTCACGTTACAAGTCATCACAGGAAAAACCCTAAGGTGTGTAACATGATTCTTCCTTTACTATCGTTATGATTCTCTTCATGTGATCCTTGAAGGGTATTGAATGGATACATTATCTTTTTCCGCTGCGTATCCATGATCAAAACACTACAGGGCTTGGCTTCAAAAAGTTTCAAAGCTTTTAATAACGCTATTTTATGCAAAAATACTTGGAGCATTTTATCAAACGCAGATTCACTAGCTTCTAAATATTTTTGCGCTAAATACTGCAAAAGAAACCATTTCTGGCTCCATAATGCTCCTCCAAGGGCATCCACTGTATGGAAGGATATCTATAAAGGGAAGAGGTTTTTGGAAAAAGGGTGGCTTTGGAATTTAAGTGATGGTGATCATGTTTTTTTTTTATTTTTAAACACCCGTGGTTAAAGCAGGTGTCAGCCATCACAGAAAACTGCTCCAACAATATTGCTCTAAAATGGGTCAAAGACCTGACTATCCCTTTCGAGGAGGGGGGAGGGTCTCTTGGAATGAAATTCTGACTAACAATTATTTCCCTTCTTGGCTAACTTGCATCATCCAAAGCACTCCTTTAAACCATTCCTCGAATGAGCCCTACTGGTGCCTTTCTTCACAATTGTCCTTTACGCTCAAATCTCTTTATAATAATATTTTCTCCTCTCTTCCTCACCCAAATGTTAACCAATCTTCAAATCATGTTAACCCCTCTCTTCCCAAAATACGGTGGAACCATCTTTGGAAAATGAAAATTCCTTTCAAAATAAGATTTTTTGCATGGCAATTAGCACATCAAGCTATTCCCACAAAGGATTTTATCTCTTCCAGAATTATTAACTGTAACACCATTTGTGTTCTTTGTCACTCTTCCACCAAGACTGTTACACATCTTTTCATTAATTGTCCGTTCTCAAAATCTCTTTTTAGAAGAATTGTTTTATTTACACTCCACCATTATTCCATTTTCGAAGATTGGATTAATCATTTGATCAGACAAGCTCTAAATTTTCCCATTTGGGGCAAAAGTGGATCATCACTTGTTGGATCACATGGAAAACAAAGAATGCAACCATCTTCAGAAACATCGTACCAAATCTTGATTCAAGCTACCATAATATTATGGGAGTTATTGCACAAATTTCTAATGCTTATTACTCTCCTAATTCTAACAATCATATGCAGCCTTGACCTAGTTTGTTGAGCAGAAGAAGTTCAAGGCCAAGTGTCTTTCCTCAGAGGGCCAGATTACCCATCCAGCTATTCCAACTGTTCAAGCCTCTCCATCTCTAAAAAAGAAGAGAAAGCCAAGGGCCTCAAGTGCTGAAAAAGGAAAATCTTTAATGGCGTCTTCCAACAGTGGGAAAAGAAGAAAGCAAACTCATTTGAATCCGCTTTGGAACGCTTCATGGAGGAAAGAGTTATGGACGAACCAGAAATGCCGATGAGTGTTCGATGTCGATAATCCCAAGTATAGGATATCGCAACAAGTAGTACCCGAGTAAGAACGGGTCGATTTCCACAAGGATTGGGAAAGAGATTAAACACTCTAAGCTAAATAGTAAACTACTAAGCAACTAACTAAATTGACAAAACGAGTTTCTCAAATGCTTTAGAGCTAGCCAAGCTTTGAATCCACCACTCAAGTGATGGAGCAAGAGTTGTTGATATTGCTAGAGCAAATAACTAAGAAAGAAAACAACTACTAACACTATTACTAGAATGATTCAAACGAGTTTGTCAATAAGAGAGTAAGTTGGGTCAATCGATTCCAATAGAGGCCTTGTGTGTGAGCATCAACACCCAAAGTTTATGTCAAAGGAAAGCATGGATTATATAGTAAGAGGATTTGTCTAGCTCTTGTATTCAAGAGTGAAATGAAAAATCGAGTTATGTCAAGCATCTTTCATATGTAAACGAGAGTGTTTCCATATGAAAGATCAAGCCACAATTCGAATTTGATATTCAACACTTGAATACTACGAATTTGACATCCAACTTATAAGACTAGAAGAACAATTGAATTTCTCACACACAAGTCATCTATCTTCATCAATCAACCCAACAAGTAGCTTAGTTGTTCATATTCAAGAGCAAGACACAAGAATCAAGAGCATTCATGAAAATAGTCATTATATTCAAGCTCAAATACTCTTCAGTTCAACCAAATAATACCAACTTGCTACCAAATGATGAACAAACTACTAGTGTTTGATTCAAACTACACTTTAATCAACCTAACCAGCAGCTAAACAACCAGAAATCACATCTAACTGCAGCTGAGTACTGCTGCTGCAATAACAGTCCAAGAACAGTGCACAAACAGAGCCAAAAACAGAGGAAAACAAAGCAAGAATTAACCCAGACCTAGCCCTCTAATCCTTGGTTGTTGCTGGCTCCGTAATAGCTCAGGATGAGCTCAGAAACACCAGAACGAACCCAAAAATCGGCTTAGTACCGAGAGAGAAGAGAGAGAGGCAGAGCTTCGGCTCAACTTCGTGCTTGTTCGTCCTCCTCTTCTTCTTCTTTCTCTTCAGCTTATATAGGCAGTGCGGGGGGGGGGGGGGGTTCGTAGCCCCCAAGTATTCAATCTTTACCCTCCAATTCGTCCTAAACCTTTCCCTTCGTTGATTTGCAGAAGCTTCACGAACCCTAAGTCGATTTGGGGCTTTTCTCTCGGTTGCTTGTTGGGCCGAATTGAGCAGTGGGTTAGGAAAAGGATTGGACAAGGATCAATTTGAGACCAACCTTGTTTGATTTGGTGAAGAAACGAGCCCGGGTCAGTGCTTGGAAGAAGCTTCGTCGCTGCTCCATGGAGGAGCTCTGTTCTTGCTGCGAGTTTGACGGGGAGAGAGAGAGTGCCGAGAGAGAAGGTGAGCTGGGGGTGAGCTGGTTCGGTGAACCCCTAGCTTGCTGAAACCTTTTAAAATACCCCGTCTCTTACTTAAAACCTTCTGAAAATGGCAATCTGACCCCCAATCCGTTAAAAACCCTTCATAACAGCCCTTAAAACGTTGAGAAATCTACACATTAGCCCCAATTCCGTTAAGTTCTTCTCTAATTTTCCCTCCACTTCAACCTTTGACTCTAATTTTGACCTCTTTTCTTCTAAATCTTCAATAACGACCCCATATTCTTCTCTTGTCTTCTCAAATAAGTCTTCAAATCTTCACTTTAACTTGCAAATTAGTTGCTTTGTTTTCAAATTTAGCTTCTTTACTTCTCTTGGCCCCTCCAAAGCCTCTCAATTCCTCATTTCAAGCTTTGCCAACTAGCCCCTTGTGTTCTAAATTATGTCTTTGCCTACAAAACGAGAGAAAACAACCAAAACTACGAAAACAAGCATAAGTCTAGAAAGAGAGATAAAATAGCTAAATTACACATATTAGCAAGTTAAGAAGAGTTCGTTAACATACTAAAATATGCAATTTTAAGTCGTTAACACACCCCCCAACTAGCCTTTTGCTCGTCCTCGAGCAAAGAGAGCGATATTTAAATTTTTTTAAGAACCAATCATGAGAGACACACACTCAACTAGACAAAGCTTGACTCAATTCTAAACTAGACTCAAATATTTACAAAAACGCACCCACACATTATCTATCCTAAGTGAGAACTCAAAGAAATAAAATACTAAGAGTTACTAGATAATTTTAATTTTTTTGGTGGGGGAAAAAAGCAGAATGCACAAATGTCTCCTCAAATAAACTCTCAAAGTCCAAGAAGATTGAGAAAGAAGCTTATGGACGTCTAAGCATATACTCATACAAATGTGGGCGGTGTTTGGTAGAAGGTGACTCATGTGAGCCACAAAACTTGTTAATTAAGTACAATTTGCGAGAAAGTATGCCTTCAAAAATATGGATCACATGAAACTAGACATTCTCATACTTATTCAAAAGCACCCATGTAGGATGGACTTCCAAAGCTTTGAACAAAAATTTTTAAGAAGGGGAGATGTGGTTGTGGGCTTGTATGATCCTTTTGTGGATTTTGGTAGATGGTACGATTTATCATGATTTCTTTTTCTTTTTCTTTCTTCTTTTTTTTTTTTTTAACCTCAAATCCAAGGCTCTCCAAGACCCACAACAAAATAGAGGAATATACACGCGAGTGGGCTTTTTAAGCTAAACCAAGGGAGCTATCTAGGTGGTGACGTAACGTTATCCCCGGACACCCCTCTATTTCTTAGACATCGCATGGGGTGTCATTGGTAACCACCACTCCAATGGGCTACAAATTTCCACCGCAAAAACGAATAGAGTAAAATCTTTTTGTGAAGTTCAAATAGCTTTAGAAAATGCACCCTTTATCAAAAGTAGAAGACGTCAAAGTTTATGTGATCAACTTAGCTTGAAGGACTTAAACATGAAACGTAAATTTAGTGTGTCGCTTTGTGAGAACGCATGATGTCGCGGAATGTGGGATATTGGTGTAGATGTATTGAGTATAAGCAAAGAATTCCTTTCTAAAATAAAAATAAAAAAAACATGGACTAAGAAATTTCATTATTTGAAAACATCTAGCTTTCCAAAATTCCCCCTTTTCACTTTTTCTCATTTTTTTCTTCATTTTCTTCATTTTTATTTTTTTTTTCAAAATAAGTGACTCAACTATAACTTCCTAAGACTCAATAAAGCTATCAAATAAGAAAATAAAATCTAGATTCAAGATGAAAGGTGAAAATAAATACAACTACCAAAGAAAGAAGAATAAAAAATATATATGGTTTGACACGGGGAAAGAGTGATGCTTCTCATGAAAGATTCACACATTTTCTTTTTACAATTTTTCAATTTTTATGATTTTTTCAAATTTTTCATTTTTTTGTATTTTTCATGTAAATCACTAATGAAAGAATAATCATGCAAGTGACCATTTAACCAAGAAATAAGTCTACTCCACCCCCCAACTAAAATATCACATTGTCCTCAATGTGTGAGAACAATGGAAGAGCATACAAATTTAGCAAGAGACAAGGGGATAGAAAGACCTCATTTTAGCTTCTTAGGCACCAAGCACCATCCATCTTCCTCCAAGAGCAACCTACAAAATGTAAATAGAGAAAAACAATGCAAGAAATAGTGATAAACTAGTTTATTATGTACAAGACGTGACTTCTAAATGGGAGAAGTCAATTCATGGAACTTTGAATCTCTTGTAGTCTAGGCAAGCTTGCCTATGACTATGAGCATGTGTAGGGTCAAAGTAACCCTCTTTCATTCTTTGCATTCTCAAATCTTCTTTTAATTCGACCTTTGTCACATTCTCAAGCATAGAACTCGGGTGGCCAATACCCGGATCAAGTAAATCAAAATGCATGGATTTGATATACTTTTTCTTGATAAAAATAGCACATTCTTGTTTCTCAAATAAATCTTTCAAAATGCTATTTTCAAAGAATGTACAAGAGACATCACACACTTGGCCAAGTAAACTTGGATTCTTAATGAAATTTAAAGTGATAGGTAAATCATGAGAAAAATTAAGAGGAGGATCTTTACCACTAGAAAGTGGCATGCTTTCAATATGGAGGATGTTTTCACTACCAAAACCCATTTTATATTCATTATTGGACTCATGATCACAAAACATTTCATCCAACAATCTCTCAATTTTCTCTTTATCTCGCTCCCATTCATTTTTAAAAAGAGACGCATTTTCAACATGATTCATGGGAGAAATGTGACAAATTTTCTCAAACTTTTCACCAAGCACATTGAACCCCCACAACTTAGTTGGAGGTCTCTCCACAATTTCTATTGGAGGGAGTTCTCCTAAAATGTCCTCTAGGTCATCACAAAACAAGTCATGCTCACTAGTCATGCAAGTAAGATTATCATCAACCCCTAAAAATGTATTTTTCCATTCTAAGTGAGGGGGTTTCAAATCATAAGTAGGAGGTTCCCTTACTATGGAAGGTAACTCCATTTTCTCATGTAAATCAATATCACTACAAGAATGCTCATGAGTAGACTCTCTAGGAGGCTTCACAAGTTCAAGTTGACTAACAAGACTAACCCAATCATCCACATTAAATTCCTCACTCATGAGCAATGATGAGAAAATGCTATTTTCTTCACATAAAAATTCTAAATCTTGCAAAATAATCTCATCTATTCCACTGGAACATGTAGCAAGAGTATAAACATCTGCAATACATGATTCAACCCAACTTACTTCACATACATCATCATCATCTTGTGATTTTGGGTGAATACATGCATTAAAAATATTAAGCTCTAACGTCATGTTCCCAAATGTAATATTCATCATACCACTCCTACAATTTATTATTGCATTTGATGTAGCAAGAAATGGTCTTCCTAAGATGATGGGAATAGAGGATGTGCCACTAGCCAAAGGAGAAGTGTCTAAAACAATAAAATCTACCGGAAAGTAGCATTGGTTCACTTGAACCAACACATCCTCAATGATGCCTCTAGGAACTCTAGTGGACCTATCCGCCAATTGGAGAGTCACTCTTGTGGGTTTCAACTCACCCAATCCTAACTTCTCATACACCGAGTATGGAAGGAGGTTCAAACTTGTACCCAAATCTAACAAAGAGTTATGAATTTTATGATCTCCAATGGTGCAAGTGATAGTAGGTGAACCTGGCTCTTTATACTTAGGAGGGAGATTACTTTGAAGAATTGAGCTCACTTGCTCGGTAAGAAATGCTTTCTTTCTCACTTGAAGAGTTCTCTTGAAAGTGCACAAATCTTTGAGAAATTTGGCATAAGCCGGAATTTGCTTGATAGAATCCAAGAGAGGGATGTTTATCTTAACATTTTGAAATGTCTCAAGGATGTCTTGGTGACTTGCTTTCATCTTATTGGTCACTAGTCTTTGGAGAAATGGTGGAACAATCCTATTTTCTTCATTATCAAACACTTCTTTCCCTTTGTTAAGACTCTCCTTAGACTTTTGCAAGTCAACACTTCCCTCTTGGTCATCACTCTTCTCACACTCCTCTTCTTCTTTTTCATTGGACTCCCCACTAGTAAGTCCATTGTCAACAACTTTCCCATTTCTCAAAACGGTGATGGCCTTAGCATGTTCCACATGCTTAAAACTTTGGCCCTTTGGATTTTGTTGAGGTTGAAATGGGAATTTTTCCCTCTCTTGAGCATTCATGGTAGACTCCAACCTAGCCAACGCATTTCTCAAATCTTGGTTTGTTTGGTTTTGGCTAGCCATAAATTGCTCTAAATTTTCTTCAAAACTCCTCTTGTTAGGAGGGACATAGGTAGAACTTGAGGGGTTCATTTGGGTATCTTGGCCTTGTCTCCATGAGAAATTAGGATGATTTCTCCAATTGGAGTTATATGTGGCCGAGTATGGCGAGTTGTCATATGACTTCCCATAATTGTTGGAATTGAGCACATTTACTTGCTCACCCATAAGCTCTTGGGCTCTTAGGAAGTCGGGACAATCGCTTAACTCATGTGAATCACTACAAAAAGAGCACAATGCCTCATTCTTCGACTTAAGGTAATGCATGCTACTTTTAGGCTTAGAAGAAACTTCTTTTGAAGGCTCATTGATGTCCCAAGATTGGAATTTTTCACAAATCTCATCTATACATTCCCACCCCTAATCTACACCTTTTGAAAAGAAATCTCCCCCACTCATCGACTCAATTGTGTGCTTGTGATTAGATGGCAAACCCTCATAAAAGGAGCTAATCAATCTCCAAACCTCAAATCCATGGTGAGGACAAGCAATGAGGAGATCCTTGAAGCGTTCCCAAGCTTGGGGAAGTGGCTCTCCCTCCTTAACACAAAAAGTCACAATTTTCCTTTTTATGGCATTAGTCTTGTAAGTGGGGAAAAATTTCTTGAGAATTTCTTTCTCCAATTCTTCCCAAGTGCCTATCGTCCTAGTTCTCAAGGAGTGAAGCCATGATTTGGCTTTATCCTTCAAAGAGAAAGGAAACAACCTAAGTTTGATAGTGTTGCTAGAAACACCATTACAATAAACCGTTGAGGCAATGTCACAAAAATCTTTAAGATGAGAGTAGGCACTCTCGGCCTCTAAGCCATGATACTTGGGTAAGAGTTGGATTGTACCCGGTTTAACTTCAAAATTTCTTTTATTCAAAGGAACCACAAAGCAAGAAGGTGAACTTTTGCGTAGGTGGATGCATCGAATCTCTAAGTGTACAAAATGGCATCATTTCGTTGTTTCTACTATGCCCATCATCTTCCTCCATGATTTCAAGGCTACCAAGTAAGCTTAAATCTTTGGAAGGGGCTAAGCTAATACTACCACTAATAGAAGAACAAAAACTAAGAGTATGTTTTTGTGAGTTTTTTACTTTTCCCTTTTTTTGTTCCAAAGCTCAAATATGAACCCGGAATTTTCTTCAAGCGTATCTAAAAAAAATAAAAAATAAAAACAAGCAAAACAAGAAACAACTAAAGAGTGAGTCTCTTAGCACCAATCCCCGGCAACGGCGCCAAAAACTTGTTCTATGTCGATAATCCCAAGTATAGGATATCGCTACAAGTAGTACCCGAGTAAGAACGGGGTCGATTTCCACAAGGATTGGGAAAGAGATTAAACACTCTAAGCTAACTAGTAAACTACTAAGCAACTAACTAAATTGACAAAACGAGTTTCTCAAAGGCTTTAGAGCTAGCCAAGCTTTGAATCCACCACTCAAGTGATGGAGCAAGAGTTGTTGATATTGCTAGAGCAAATAACTAAGAAAGAAAACAACTACTAACACTATTACTAGAATGATTCAAACGAGTTTGTCAATAAGAGAGTAAGTTGGGTCAATCGATTCCAATAGAGGCCTTGTGTGTGAGCATCAACACCCAAATTTATGTCAAAGGAAAGCATGGATTATATAGTAAGAGGATTTGTCTAGCTCTTGTATTCAAGAGTGAAATGCAAAATCGAGTTATGTTAAGCATATTTCATATGTAAACGAGAGCGTTTCCATATGAAAGATCAAGCCACAATTCGGATTTGATATTCAACACTTGAATACTACGAATTCGACATCCAACTCATAAGACTAGAAGAGCAATTGAATTTCTCACTCACAAGTCATCTATCTTCATCAATCAACCCAACAAGTAGCTTAGTTGTTCATATTCAAGAGCAAGACACAAGAATCAAGAGCATTCATGAAAATAGTCATTATATTCAAGCTCAAATACTCTTCAATTCAACCAAATAACACCAACCTGCTACCAAATGATGAACAAACTACTAGTGTTTGATTCAAACTACACTTTAATCAACCTAACCAGCAGCTAAACAACCAGAAATCACATCTAACTGCAGCTGGTTACTGCTGCTGCAATAACAGTCCAAGAACAGTGCACAAACAGAGCCAAAAACAGAGGAAAACAAACCCAGAATTAACCCAGACCTAGCCCTCTAATCCTTGGTTGTTGCTTGCTCCGTAATAGCTCAGGATGAGCTCGGAAACACCAGAACGAACCCAGAAATCGACTTAGTACCGAGAGAGAAGAGAGAGAGAGGCAGAGCTTCGGCTCAACTTCGTGCGTGTTCGTCCTCCTCTTCTTCTTCTTTCTCTTCAGCATATATAGGCAGTGAGGGGGGGGGGGGTTTCGTAGCCCCCAAGTCTTCAATATTCACCCTCCAATTCGTCCTAAACCTTCCCCTTCGTTGATTTGCAGAAGCTTCACGAACCCTAAGTCGATTTGGGGCTTTTCTCTCGGTTGCTTGTTGGGCCGAATTGGGCAGTGGGTTAGGAAGGGGATTGGACAAGGATCAATTTGAGACCAACCTTGTTTGATTTGGTGAAGAAACGAGCCGGGGTCAGTGCATGGAAGAAGCTTCGTCGCTGCTCCATGGAGGAGCTCTGCTCTTGCTGCGTGTTTGACGGGGAGAGAGAGAGAGAGTGCTGAGAGAGAAGGTGAGCTGGGGGTGAGCTGGTTCGGTGAAATTGCACCCGGCTCCCCCCTGGCTTGCTGAAACCTTTTAAAATACCCCGTCTCTTACTTAAAACCTTCTGAAAATGGCAATCTGACCCCCAATCCGTTAAAAACCCTTCATAACAGCCCTTAAAACGTTTAGAAATCTACACATTAGCCCTGATTCCGTTAAGTTCTTCTCTAATTTGCCCTCCACTTCAACCTTTGACTCTAATTTTGACCTCTTTTCTTCTAAATCTTCAATAACGACCCCATATTCTTCTCTTGTCTTCTCAAATAGGTCTTCAAATCTTCACTTTAACTTGCAAATTAGTTGCTTTGTCTTCAAATTTAGCTTCTTTACTTCTCTTGGCCCCTCCAAAGCCTCTCAATTCCTCATTTCAAGCTTTCCCAACTAGCCCCTTGTGTTCTAAATTACGTCTTTGCCTACAAAATGAGAGAAAACAACCAAAACGAAAACAAGCATAAGTCTAGAAAGAGAGATAAAATAGCTAAATTACACATATTAGCAAGTTAAGAAGAGTTCGTTAACATACTAAAATATGCAATTTTAAGTCGTTAACAAGGATATATGAAGTAGAGAAGCAAAGAATCGAGGACATTGAGAGAATGCATTTGGAGAAAGCTGCAGGTTTCATCTGGGTTGATGGTAAGAAGATCGACCCAAATGAGCAAGCTCTCTTTGATTTTCTTGAGAAGAAATCAGGTCCGAAGAAATCCAAGCCAGTCTAAGTTAGTTGTCCCATTTGATCATTCTTTGCTACATGAGGTATCTGTTTTTCTTTTGTCAAAACAATGCTATCTAGTAGTCAGCTTGCAGATGTTAGTTCCAGTTAGTTTTAGACGCTTTTCGTTGGTTTGCTTTGTAGTTTAGTGTTTTCGTCTTCGGATGCCTATCATGTTCTTCGTTTCGTTTAATGAAGTTCTCTCCTTCTACCTAAAAAAAATTATTCATTATTTTTTTTCCAGGGTTCTATTTACGTATCTTATTTTATGTATTGTCATTATTTACATCTATTTTTATTCTTGTATACATTTTGACAAAATGTCACTCTTATACTACATAGTCAATTTGAACGAGATACTGACAAAAAGGCGCCCGGGTGAAGCATTAGCCGGTGACAAGGATAGCCAAAACCTGTGATCATTTTTCTGTGACCGGTGGACGGTGTTTTGGCACTGATGACTGGGATTGTTTTATAATTTTTTTCGTCATCGAATCATGTATTCTCTTTAAAAACTTTTTGTGAAAGCCGTGTAGTTCTTCCAAGCCTCACGTGAAAGCCTCACTTTCGTCAGAATAAATTTTATTCTGGTAAAACAAACTACCCGGCTGGTGTACAAACTCATCAACCGGTTGGAGAAATGGCCGAGCACCACCATTAGCCGGTGGACGGCTTTTTTCAACCGGTCCCCGGCTGTTTCAATTCGCACACAAAAAATATAGTATAATTTTTTACCGGCGAAAAAAAATCTAAACGCTCTTCCCAACCGTAACCGGATTTCTAAAATCGTAAGCATCCAAACAGCCACCATATCCCGCTGTTTCAGATCCCCCTACCCAAAAGTAGGAGAAACATAATAAAACAGTAAGGAGTACAATCTTGCAAATAGAGAAGTTGTAATGAAAGATCTGAACTTTCTTTTTGACCATTCTGTCCTGTTAGAGAAACATTGAGGACTCCTTGTTGGCGACCACTGACCGGTATGACAGGTGTATTACAAAGTCTAGTGCTAGTCCCTACAGAGATTTACAGTTTCATTTTAAATTCAAAACTCACCCCCTTTGGCAAGTTCGCAGAACCTTCGTTGGTCTCTTTCTCTCCCTCTGGAAGTTGGAAAATAAAAATACAATGAATCGTTGAACTCAATCTTCGAAACCCCCCCATTGAGGACGGACCCTCCACCTGTGGCTGTTACTCACATCCATCTTCTTCCTCCTCCTCCTCCTAGATCTCCGTATTGTTGTTGCTTTTGAGTACACTTCAAACTCAATTCAGCAGTCTGCTCTCTCTCTGGGCGAGACCTAATCTTTGGATCATTCAGCAGTCTACTAATCTAATGGTGAGTAACTGCAACTTGTAATTCTTGATCTGGGTTTGTTCCAGTTGGGGTCTGCTCTTTCGTGTTGGGCGGTGTGATGTGAAATTCTGCTGTTTTTGCTTGGTGGGTCGTCTCAGATTGTCTGTTTGAGATTTGGGTTCAGATTTGATCGGATTGATAATGTTTGTATCTTGGGTCGTTGTTGGAATTATATAGAACTGCTTGCAGACTTTGTATCTTGCTTTTACTAGCAATCCAGTGAGGATCTATTTGGTGATGACAAATGATCTTGAGTTTTAGTGTACCCTTTTAATATGAGAAGTGTTTTTGAAGATAGAGGTTGAAGTAGGTCCAAGAAGCAGTAACATTTTGGGCGTTTGTGACATTGTCAGTCCCTGTGAGGTGCTGCTTTGATTAAACTCTTAGGGCTGCTCCTTCTTTATTGATGGTTACCTTAGAGTCTAGCAGGCAAGCTTTTTCATCCGAGGTAGATGTAGTACACTAAATTGTTAGCGAGGGTGTGCAGTGCTTGGTCTCTGGGGTGAAGAACCAAACTATTAATGTCAACAGCTCTTAAACTGACTTGGAACAGTCATCTAATCTAACAAATTAAGAATATGGTTCTGTATAATTCTCACACCCAATGGCAGTGAAAGACTCCCAGATTCTTGAGTAAATGTCATTCCTTTATGCTAAACGAACTCATCTCGTCTGTTACATGGCTTCAAGTGAAGTTTATTGTAGAAGAGTGACTAGTAGCACAATTTCTTTGGTGTTAATAACTAATCCAAAAATGTATTCCTAGATCAGCATCTTCATTGCAAAATAGTACTCTACAAGAAATCATACCCCTGCTAGCGCTATGCTCATAAATAGGAAGCACCGGAAAATCTATTGGGTAACTGCCATAGTCTGTGCTTTCTGAAACTTATTTTTTCTCCATTTTATGACTTGGTAATCACCTGGTTGGGATATCATATTTGGCCTTCATAATGATTCTTTCAAGTACTCACCCAGAGGTCACCTTGTTAGAAGTCACCGTAGAGTTGTCCTAGAAATAGCTAAGCTCATCTTTCTCTGAGTCTCAGTCTGCACAGCTGTTTACCCAACGTGTTATATTCGACTCTTTTTCATTGTCGCTGCTTTCCCACTAAAGCAGTAATGTTAAAGACACGATACTGTTTAACCCTCACCATGCTAAAATTTTCTGCTGATTTTTCGGCTGAACTTCGATACTCTTCAAGAGACTAAATGTTCGTATGGGCACTATATTGTACTTCCAGTTGATTGGGCACTTTGATATCGATGAATTTAGTCTGTTTTTGTTACATGGTCCTATTTAATGTTTAAGAAAGAGTTTGCAAATAGCTTCTAATTGAGATTCTTCTGTTTTGAGATTTAACTGATTTCTCCGGCTTTTGTGTACAGATGGGACAGGTGGAAGAAAAGATAGACCTCGAATCTGATGAGGATATCCCTTTAAGCTCCACAAAAGCGACAAGTGTAGCACACACTTTTGATTTTGAAGCCTCTCATGTTAAATCACATGGAAAGATTTCGAATCTCTGGATCTCTAAAAAGATACAGAATGGACCTCTCAGGAGTATATACGTCGTTTTATTTAAAGCAAAGATAAATATATTACTTCCTTTCGGGCCGCTAGCAATATTACTACACTACGCAACTAATAGCAGTGTAAGAAATCATAGTTTTGGTCAAAACTTTTATCATTGTCATTTAATTAGACAATTTGTGAAATGAGGATATGCCACTGGTGGTTTACGATGCACTTTGTCTTGTCAGGGATGGGTGTTCTTCTTCAGCTTAGTTGGCATTACGCCTTTAGCAGAGCGGCTGGGTTATGCAACTGAGTAAGAGCAGTTCCTCAAATTATTCATTATTTGGCTGGAACCTCAGCACTGATCTACCTTCCTTCAATATAATATTTAATTGATTATGTGGTGCAGGCAGCTAGCATTTTATACCGGGCCTACAGGTATGTCTATTCGTTGATTCACATGATCAATATCTACAAACCCTGGCTGCCATGACTCCTGCATTTTCATGTGGCTGTCAAAAGTATATATTTTTATTCACATTATGTATAAGTTTCACCAGATATAGAAGTCTGTATTTCATTTAAGAACTGGACGGATCAGTTTTGTGTATTAATTATCTCATAATTAATATCAATAAAATTTCTTAAGATTGTCATCTGTCTTACACTTTTGACATATTTCACATGCCAGTTCCATAGTGCTGTGAAATCTGCTATTGGTTGCATTCCTTAAACTATGCAAAATAGATTATATGATGATCAAAACTCTTATGATCAATGACAACCTGCCGCTGCCTTTTCTCCTGACAATGTTAAATCTCACAAGACAACCCAGATCTTCGACTTATTTTATGAAAAGCCCAATCTAACTCAAAAGCATTGGAAGGAGTGGACCTCACTCCTATTTATAAAATGTTCTTTTTAAATCTACTCTTAGCTCACTTTTGCTTTAGTTCCCTATAATAAACATTTAGTCATAAGAGTTTGCTTGCATGTATATGTAATGATTATCTATCACTCAGTACTCTCGACTTATTCTTGTACTAAAAAACATAAATTTCACTGTCAACTTGTCAAGGCACCCATTGATGAATATCTATTGTAATAGTTACTCATTATTACTTTTGATTTGCATATTTGCTTATTTGTATAATAAAATCATGTTTCCCGCCAAAAAGTCTTACCGGAGACATCCCGTCCATTCTCTGTATTCCGATATATTCGTTTGTTGATATAGACTTCAGCAATGGAAAATGAGTAAATATCTTTCTTATATAGTATGTGAATATCCTTCTAGTTAGAGAAATGATTCAATAGTTCTGCAATCAAAGAATAAACATCAATAGTCGTTTATAATTATGGAAAGTCTACGCTTTTCTTGGGAATGTCAGAAATATAATATATTTTGCAACTTAGTCTATTAACTTCTTAGTAGTACCCTTTGGGCACGGGTAATTTGCTAGTTTTCGTGGAGTATGTTCGAAGTTCGAACACCGTGTTTATCGATAAATGATTATAATAGTGCTGCAAAAGGATAATAATTATTTTCATAAAATGCAGAAATTATGAAATTTCTTATTCATTTATCTCTGTTGGCTCTTGCTTTCTGCAGTTGGGGGTCTTCTTAATGCTACATTTGGAAATGCAACGGAAATGATAATATCAATTTACGCATTGAATAATGGTATGATCAGGGTAGTTAAGCAGTCATTATTGGGCTCCATCCTATCAAATATGCTGCTAGTCCTTGGATGTGCTTTCTTCACTGGTGGGATAGTACATCACCAGAAAGTGCAGCAGTTCAATAAGGTAAACAAACAACCTTACTTTCTTTGAAATACTGTTTTATGGTAATTTAATCCCAAATTAGTGAACCCATTATATCTTGGCAACATCAAACAGATGTTTCTGTCTAATCTTCCTGTCCTTTTTGGGAAAAGGGAAGTAATTTCGTAACGATATCTTTATCATGTTTCTGAACAGGCAGCAGCAGTGGTGAACTCAGGATTGTTGTTAATGGCTGTAATGTGCATATTGTTTCCAGCGGTACTTCATTTCACACACACAGAGTTGCACTTTGGAAAGTCAGAGTTAGCTCTTTCCAGATTTAGCAGCTGTATAATGCTGGTGGCCTATGCAAGCTACCTTTACTTTCAACTCAAGTTTCAACACACCTCTTATGAATCTCTGGATGGGACTCCCTCTGATGAGGTAAGTTCTTTTGAGCTGCTTCTTACTGTTAAATGTTATGTTAAGGTATTTTCATAACCTGCACATACCCTATCCGTTCAGTTTTGAATTTCGTTAATTTTAGGGTCAATTACATATTACCCTCTCCCAGTTTGGGTTATTATTCACTTGCCATCCCCAGTTTTGAAACTATCGTCATGTCATAAAAATACAAACATGGTGAACACAACCACCTCCACCGCTATTTTAAACCCAAAATCTGGCGACTATGGACCCATGTCAAACCAAGTCAAACACGTCCCAACCCCAAATCGGACTCCGCCAACATAACCTCCCCCTTTCCACTCCCAATTCCATTACTGAAACACAACCCAAAAACACCTAACATCTCTATCGCCACACCACCACCAGCTCGACCACTTTATTCCAAGAAACCGGCGACCACGCCCAAACCAAACACGGCCAATCCCAAATTGAACTCCAACCCAAAAACACCTAAGTCAGCAATAGACTTCAGAAATGAAGGCCGATTCACAGCTTTTTGGGTGTTCTCCAATAGTCAATTTCTGGGTTTATGGGTGCGTCTAAGCAGACCTATGTTTGCTCTTGGGCACCACAAACAGGACGGAAACGAAACCCTAAGGATCTGTTTAGAAGAACCCGGAAACATGCTCTGCAACACAAAGATATAGACTTCTTCGTTGGTTCTTCTTTCCCTTTTTTAGTTATTTTCATCTTATTATATTTAAGGCAAAGACTTAACTAATATTCACTAAGAAGGCAATAAAAGTTTGCTAATTATTTCAAAAGGAAGTCTTAGAAAACTATTGATTTAGGAGGCAGTAGGGAAAACGAGTGTGCCAAATGACATTTATGCCCCACAATTTAATGCTTGAATTTCACCCAACTCAAATTAGGACTCTTTTCTCCCCGCCCAACATCACGCACCATCTCTAAGACTCTAACACCACCTGTCTTCACCAACACCCTCCTGTACCTCCAACACCAACCACTACTCAGTTGCCCATATCCGCCTTTCTTCTCGTCTATGCCCAAACTAGAAATCAAAAATTACTTACCTTCAATATTTCCAGCCTCGTGAATATGTAGATGCACATAATGATGGTTCAATTAGCCATGTTGATCACTTCATGTCTATGTCGCATGGAAACGGAGACGGGTACGGCAGGAGACGGAGACGCCGAAACGCCAAATTTTATGAAATCAGGAGACGCGGACACGCCGCATATATACATCTATATACATGTATATACACGCCGCATCTATATACACGCCGCATACATACATATGTATGTATGTATGTGTGTGTGTGTGTGTGTAAATCGATTAACTTTGTCCAACTCTCTTTCTCTACGTCTCCCCCAAATGGAACCAGGCATTTCGGGCCACATTCTTATCAGTTTTATTCGGAAACACCAGGTGGAGTTTCCGAAACATCGTTCAGGTGTGTCCGAGTTTCCGAAACATCGTTCAGGTGTGTCCGAGTTTCCGACACGTTTCTGCGTGTCCGAAACGGGAACGGCACCCCTGATGGAGTGTCCGTGCAACATAGCTTCATGTTTACTCCCAATCACACGATTATGAATTTCTCACTCTCAAGCACATCACAGCGCTTTATCAAGTGGAAGATTAGAACATGATGGGGGGGGTGTTTTGCTGTTAGTGAACAGTTCAGCTTTTACTTCAACTTTATACTAAACTAAAATTGTGAAGGCTCAGTATCCAAATAGTTGAGTTTTTATTAAACCAAAAACTGTAAAATCGTAAAATTAAAACAACATCTATAGCAAAAGTAGCCACTTTATGTGCTAAAGCTAATAAGATCGAGTTATGCTCTTAGAGTCTCAGTGCATTACATCCAGAAAGGTTTTCTCTTCAAGAAGCATCCATCAATGGGTAATGTTGACCGAAAGAATTATGAATCCAAATAAACACTTAGGCCGAAAATCGATGCTCTTATTGATCCGTTTGAGAGATGAAGAATCCATAGATGGGGAAGAGGATAACATAATACATTTTTTTGCTAATGTGGGTGGTGAAGAAGCTAATCGATGGAGTTAAAAGGCCAAGGAGGTTCCACAACTGAACTCCGTCCAGGCCGGCACTAAAACCACCAACAGCAGAGGCCCGGGTAAAGGGTCGGAGAGTAGTGAGAAGTAGTGGTGATTGACTGGTGGCATTGAGGATACACAGGAGGGCTGTGGTAAATAACCATATTGGCTTCAACCATGTTATGTAAAACAAAGTAGTGGGTTAAAAATGTCATTTCGCCAACTAGTTGTCTCAAATTTTCCTTCTTAATAAATACTTATGTAAAACTTTCTTTTTCAAGTCATTAGCAAAGTTTTATCGACTTCTTCACAAATCTTATTTAAATTTATGCATTAATTATAATAATAAAAAATTCCTATTTGTAATAATAATGCTAATGCGCTAAATTTATTGTTAATTCGAGGTGACATTATGTGGGTTCCGAAACTGGGGGTGATAAGTTGATCATTACCCCAAACTGGGAGTGGTTAATATCTAGGCGTAATTGCTGATTGCGTACTCCGGTACGGTTGATTGCAAACCCCCTTCATAAATTAGCAGATTGCAACCCCCCATTTGCAATTATGCTGCCTTATTGGAAACTCGGAAGATTTTCATCTAAACACCGCTAGGTGTTAGGAGGCTAGAATTGTCAATTAAAAAATTATGTTGCTAAAAAAAGAGATAAAAATAAAGGTAAGTGATAAGAAGAAGAAGATTTTCATCCAACTCTCTACCTCTCTCCCTGCCTGTCTCTGTCTATCTCTGCCTCTCTCTCTCTCTCTCTCTCTCTCTCTCTCTCTCTCTCTCCCCTTCACCAAAAACAGAATCATGTTCTTAATCCCACCATTCCCGTTCAAACTGTTAGTGCAAAAAGTCAAAACCGTTGCCCAAATTTATGGTCTATAAACTCTCAAAAGTTCATGTAAAACATAATAATTCATTCAAACCCAGTTAAGGAAAAAAAAAACTAACTTCTTCTTGTTCATATTTGGGTTGGGTAAGTTCGATGTTCTTCAAGCAGAACCCAAAATATGGGTTTCTAGTCTCTTCAACTTTCTCAGGTGGGAACAATTTTAGGGTTCAATCCGGTTTAGGGGTTTGGATTTTTGTTGGTGAGTTTCGGCTGTGGCGTTCAGTGTTTGGTGTGGTCACCATGGCTGACATCAAAGCCACAATCCCGCTGCTATTAAATTGAAGAACTCGGTGGTAGCACCCATTCTCTCAATCAAATCAAAAACTCGAGTTCTCTGCCTTCCATTTAAGTTGCTCCCTCACGAACATACACAAGCTATCAGCCTATCACCCAAATCAAAACCAGTCCAGTCTGTCTCTATCCCCAAATCAAACATACTATAACCATAAATCATATTATCATTGCATTCCTATTGAACAAACCGAGCAAAGTCAAAATTTTATCAAAATGTGAACAAAAATTTGGCTAATGGTGCACTGGATTTTGTCAATTTTGGAGCTGAAATAGATAAAGGGTCATCTCCAGTCATATTCCGGCGAACGTGGGTCAGCTCCAGGAGCTAAGGACGCTCAATCTGGGCTTCAATCAGCTCGACGGGCCTCTGCCCTAGTCAATCGGGACTCGGGAGCTTCCCGGCGTTCTCCAATGTCATTCTCTGCCACAATAATCTCTTCCGTTCAACCCCGCCATTTGTGTCCCAAGTCCCAACCCTAATTCCTCGATGATGGTGGTAGTTGTGGTTGTGATGGTTGTAGTTGTGGTGTTTGTGTTGGATTCGTGGTAGTTATGTTGTTGTTCGGGTTTCATGGAGGTTGATGTTGGTGACCAGAATCTGGGTCTGTGGCGTAGGTTGCGGTGGTGATGTGCAGTAGTTGTATAGTAAAGATGGTGCAGATGGGGTGATATTCATAGTGTTCTTCAAATTAGGACACACATGGAAACTAACGGAGTATTCTCTAACAATGTTAACGGTGATTTTTTTCCTGTTTCAACAAGGCAGCATAATTGCAAATGGGGGTTGCAATCAGCTAGTTTTAGAGAGGAGGGGTGGGTGCGGGTGCGGCGGCAAATTTAGTGATTTGTCAATTAATCAAGGGTGCGGGTGCGGCGGGGGTGCGGCCACATTATTTATATTTTTATCTGATATTATTAGTGATACATTATACTGACAATAATAGGGATCATATTATAATCGAACAGAACTTCATACACACATTCGAAGATACAAGGTTACTATATCAATAGTATAATCTCTTCATGTCGTTGTTCTTAGCTGTTGAGAGATGAGTAATCTAAGGGTTAAAAATGTTCACATAGATGCACGTTTCTTTGTTAAATTCTAGTTGTATTTGGAAGACATCTAAACAAAAACTATCAAAATGACCCTGCCTTATCAACAAAGCACCCGCAAAGCACCCACGAAGCACCCAAGCACCCGCAAAGCACCCAGAAGCACCCGGTGCGGGTGCGCGACCAATCAGAAGCACCCGTGCAACATAGGGTGGGGGGAGGTGCAATCGGCCTATTATATGGTGTATACTGGGGGTATGCAATCAGCAATTAAGCCTAATATCTAATTGACCCTTAATTTTAATAGGACTGGGCTTATAATCTTTCATGACATACATTCATATTGTGCGGAAGATCGTTGCTGGTGCTAATTGTGTACATTCTGTTTAACCAAGAGAGATTGCTTTCATGCTTATGGTGGGATCATTCTGCATTTTCCTCTGTTTCTTTATATCCTAGGATATGGTAACTGATTCTATCACTTTCAGTATCAATAAATTTACTCAGCTCCATTCTACATTTCATTAATTTTAAATTAGCGTTGGCTTGACACAGGTGCGAGATACTGCTGCAGAAGATTCTGATGAAGAAGAGGCCCCTGAAATCACTTATTGGGAAGCTATTGGATGGCTTGCTATTTTGACTTTGTGGATTTCAGTGTTATCTGGATACCTTGTTGACGCTCTACAGGTAAGAGATTTATATTCATTTTCCTTGGTTTGTGAAACTGGCACAAGATATAAATGTTGACCAATTCCCTCTTATTCAACTGTTCATTCTGGGTAACTTATGTAACATAATTTCCAAGATCAGTACAGAAACCGGAATACCACTCAATTAGACTCGTCATGATAAGAGTAAAATTGGGGACCAGCGCTTAGCTGCCCATTATAGGTAGAGCACGGGATAGCCTTAATAGGGTATGGGACGGGTATGTGATGGGATTGGTATGCCCTGTAAGCTGTTGCCATTCCTAGATAAAAGCGCCCTTTTGAACACTTCGGGCCGAGTTACACATTTTGTTCCAAATAGAAATTCTGCTGATACATATCTTGCTTTCATGCTTTGGGAGGCTGTTGATAGTACATACGAGTGTTGTTGGTTTGTTTGTTGTCTAGCAGAGACCGTGGCCCTTGCTCCTTGCCTCCCCTTTGTGAGTGGTATGCATTATACAACCCAGGCATAGAAGTTCTGTTGTGTCTTTAGATTTTGGAAATTAAGAGTCATTTTCTGATCTGAACTCTAGTATATAACTGAGTGATAGAGAACAAATACTATTGAGATGGAAAGTCCATGATTTGCTAGTAATAACCCCCCTGCATCTTGCTGGTTACAATCTGAGGACCATTGTGTTCTCGACTCATATCTTAAAAAATACTTCGATCCGTTTCACTGCTGCCACGTAGCCATTTATGGGTGAACATCTCAAACGAAAAATCATTCTATTGCATTGGAAGAGGGATGGTCCATTTCCTTCCATACGCCGTGGCTAACAGGGGGGTAAACATCCAGACTGCGATAATCTTACTTTATGTGGGTCGTCGGAGACTGATTGCCAGCTGGCGGGAAAAGTCTCTCCGTCAACCCAATTCCATCACAGAGGTTAACGGAGTTTGAAATATATTGGAAGTCAGTGATAAGTAACAAAATTTGGTTTTATCACCTTAATAGGACTCGAGCTCGATTTTTCTTTGGCATTTAAGTTCTTTACAATACATATTTACTGTCGGTGGGTCAGTGGGGTCTCAGACTTTGGAACATCTTTAAAGAAGTACTGGTAGAAAAGCTTAATTATTCTGCAAATTGAACACCTAAAAACTGTATTACTTGCACCGAGTCCTTTCTGGTTTATATCTTATGGATTTGACTCTCTTCATACACAGTTGTTAGTTTCATGTGCTGTTAACCCTTAATACACAATGGTCAACATGCAACTTACCCAAGATTTAAGGTGACATGACTTTGTTTGTATGCAATTCTTATTTTCTGTGTTGCTGCGCATTTTCAGGGAGCATCTGATTCGTGGAACATGCCAGTTGCATTTATTAGTGTCATCATACTTCCAATTGTAGGCAATGCTGCAGAGCATGCCAGTGCTATTATGTTTGCCATGAAAGACAAGCTTGTGAGTGTTTGATATTTGGAATCCATTTAGTGACAGTGTGCAGTCAGACAGCTAGCTCATGTACTATTTACTTGTGTAGGACATCACAATTGGGGTCGCCATTGGATCATCTACACAGATATCTATGTTTGTTGTAAGACCTTTTTACTGATCTTACACGAAACCCCAGAGGTTTTATTTACTCACTTCAAAATCTCTTTGTTTGGTAAACAAGTACTACCTCGGTTTCTTCTGTTTCTTCATATTTTGACTTTTCTGGTCATTTTGACTTGGTGATTTAGATAGCAAAACGATGTAAAGTTTTGGCAATTTTTTCATGGTGTTGTAGAGTAATGTTTACTCTACAAGACCATGCAAAGATTACCAAATTCTTGTATCGTTTTGCTAATCAAATCACCGGATCAAAGTGACCCAGTGAATAGTGACAAATGAAGAAACATAAGAAACAGAGGTGGTATATGGAACCTATCTCGTTTAGTTGGTTTTACATTTCTCTTATCATATTGCATTATTTTGTTTTGAGATTAAAATTTTAATTGAGGCTACTTTAGTTGTGGTTTGGAATAGCCATTTTCTTCATCCTGCTTGTGAACTTAATTTGTTGTCTTCATGAATGCAGATACCTTTCTGCGTAGTGGTTGGTTGGTTCATGGGAAAACCAATGGATTTGAATTTTCAACTCTTCGAGACTGCCACACTTTTTATCACGGTGTTAGTGGTGGCATTTATGCTACAGGTTAGTTATTGAATCTTGTCTCTTGATGGTTATATTGTTGTTTTTATGACAGTGAGGGATTGAAGGAATATAACATCCCCTGCATTTGAGAGGAAGAAATATAGTTTAGTATGAATAGTTCACCTAGGTTAAAGTCAAATACACTCATACAAGTGATATCTGCTTACATTTCTTCTAGATTTTTCTTAATTGATTTTATTTGTTCTAATTTAATAGGATGAACTTTAGTTTCTATGTTAGGATAACCTTAGCTTGTCTCCTCTGGCTCTGACATCAGGCTTTTGTAATGGTACTAGTAACGGTTCATAAAACTGATTTGGAGTTTGATCACTGCTTGTATTCATAGGCCTTCAGTAAGTCTGTCGCAGTTTTGATAAACATCTTGGAAAAGCCTCTGAAGTGTGTTAAAGTTTTGGCTGCTTTATTTTTCAGTTGGGAAGTTTTGATTTTGGTGAAGTTTGTTTAGCTTTCCATTGGCATGGAAAACCTTATTCTGTCATACTGGTAGGAAGACAATGTGGTAATGGAGAGATGTCTTCCTCTCTTGATGGTTATCGAGGATTTGGTGTAATGAAGCTTTTGGTGGTTGCATGTTACCCATTTTGCGAGAGTAGTTAGAAAGTTTGGCTGCTGTCTTTTGCTATGGCTCCAAACTATGAGCTATACCCGTGCTAGACACTTGGGGACACATATGGACGCTCCAAATTACGTCTCAGAGATTGAACTGGCTTGGCAAGAAACCTCGCAAATGACCAATTTTAAAACCGTCAACACAAGTTGTGAATGAACTGCTATTAAAAGTAGAAGACAAGGAAGAAACATTGAAACAACGGCAAGCCAGATAAAGGGTTGGCAAATGAGGCATACTGGTACAATAAATTTCTATTTCAGTCACTCTTTAGGAAGAACCATTGAAACAACGGGACGACAGAGAAAGGAATACCAAATGAGGAAAACTGTCACCTGTGTCTGTATCAGTGCTTCATATTGCTTGTGCCTGTAGTGTAAAGACTTTCTGCTCCTGACTATCATCGTATTCATTCCTTCTCCATGACCAGGTTGATCCATATTCGACTTGCCATCTCTCTATTAAGCTTTTCTGCTCAAGTCCTTGTATACAAGGTGCCTTCATATCAACCTGGGGTTTGTGGCAATTTGAAACTGGAGTTGGCGGTCAGCAGATGAACACTGAGGTATCCTAGAATAGGGCTATTGCAATGAAAAATCAAGGGACGATTGACTAGGTGTAGACTACGAAATTTGGATGTGCATGTTTAATTTACCTGTGCATTGTCTTGCTAATCCACTAGGCATCCTCTAGCACTTGTGTTAGCCAGGCTCAGACGCTAGTTTTATGTCGACTGGGGTTCCTTGAATCAGAGTCCAGTTTTAGGATATTTATATTTGAAAAAGGGGCATCCAGCAAGGAAAAGTCTTCTCGAAGCCCTCTACTACTATTATATTCGAAAACATTTCATACACTCATATGATAATTCATTTAATACAAATTGTTTATTTGTTTATTATTTATAGTTAACGATAATATAATTATAAATAAAATGTAACAAAATTATTGTAATTAACATATAAACCATACAACTATAATTGAGATGAAAAATGTTATTTATTGGAACAAATCAAGAGGGGGTGAAAGTGTCTTTGCATCAAACGTGAGGGGGAAAGTGTCTTTTACAATTTTATACAGTATGTATGTACTCACAATTGTTTAAAAAAAACATAAAACTGGCGGAGATAAGAGGATATATACGCCAAAATAGGGTATACCTCCTCAAACTCAATCAGTTTGCAGAGGAACGCCGAGCTCGCCCGCGGGCTTCAGAAGACCGGAGGGAAGCCCGATCAACCTCCTCCAAGCCCCGACTCCACCCCAATCCGTCCTCCTGGGCGGCGTCATCTCACTAATCGTGCTCCAAGGCTAGCCGGAGACCTCCTTCTGCGGGTGCTCTAACCAGAATCCATTTCTATTGTAGAAACCTAAATCTGTCAATCTCCTTCCAGTGAAATAAATTATAAACTCCTCAACATTTTCCATCTGACACCCTAGTATTATATAATGCCCAAGTGCCGGAACTGAAATCCCAGTTAGAAACTAGTCGGCAGTTGTTGCAAAAACAGATTCGACAATGATGCAAGTTGATGAATCGGACAGTAGTGCATATCATATGTTTCACGTCAGACATGTATTCTACCAAAAGGAGTCTCTTTAACATATCAAAGCACCTAACTCCTTGCTATACACACGCTGATGGTACTCTTGGGAACTTTACATATTGTGTGTGCGCGCGCGCGTGTGTGCATATTTATATTTGTTTATCTGCTCATGCATGGAAGTGATGAGAGTGGCTATGGAAGTAAAATATGATTTGGCGATTAGTTTGGATGAAAAGAGAATTTATCAGATCATATATATATGACAGTATTATTTCGATTCGTTGTTGCTTTTCTTAACAAACTGATGTTACTTTCAAGTGGATGACATAAGCACTGCTTTCCTTATCACAGGAAGGGACATCAAACTATTTTAAAGGCCTGATGCTTATTTTAAGCTATCTAATTGTCGCAGCCAGTTTCTTTGTACACATTGATCCATCAGATGGTGAGTACTAACTTTTCAGAGAAATCAATTGTTGTTGATATATTTTCCCCTTCACTGTTGATTCTCACTGTAAATTATTGTCTGATACCCTTGTCAATGCACTCAAGAGTTCGTGTTTTAGTCCCATAAAACAAAGCACAAAACAAAAAGAGATGTCCGCTGATAGTATCTAATTTCTATGCAGATGATAACTAAATACCCAAAGCGTGGAGATGGCCGATTGTCATCCAAAATGCTCGAGTTTCAGCTAATGGAATCACAAGGTGAATGGTACTATGCAGAGACATCTGAAACTTCAAATGCATTTTGTATCTGAGAGATTACTATGTTGCAAGCTGTTCAATGTATTGTGAGCAACATAAAGAAAAGCTGGAACCTTTTCTCTTAATTTATCTTTTTTTGTGTGGGAATTCTGTACAAGAGAAAAGGTGGAATCCTCGATACAATGAAGAATCGGGGCATGTATAACTTCATTCTTTATAGTTATTTTGATACAAACAACAGTCCTTTTAGTATTTTTTCTGCACTGTGTTCTCTTCTCTCTACCCAGTTCCCATCATTAATCTGATTTCCAATGTAAGACGCATTCTAATTAGTAGAAAAGTGGCTGCAAGAGAACAAGAGATGTGACGTGACCCAAATGATTAATGTTGTTGCAATGTTCTCTCACGTTGGTATGATGTGTTCTCATCATATCATGTTTATAGTTAGTTACTGATGGAATTCTAATCTGTTATCAATTGCTTATAATTTATAGGCTTCCTTGGCACTTAACACAGGCGTAGTGGACTTCCACATCCCAAAATTATGCTCCTGCTAAGAATAGAAGTTGCAGACTTTACTGAAATCTTGCAATTCAACGGGTTCTGAAACTGGCTAAATGGTGCTTCTTCAAGCCGTTCACACTTATTGGAGGAGCAACACCCTTGTTTTTTGAACAGTTTAGGCAAAAAAGCAATTTACCCCCATGAACTTTCAATTTGTTGTCAAAATCAACCCCATACTATCAATTTGGTCAATTCCAACCCTATACTTTCATTCCGTCCGCATCTGTATGATTCTGTTTACTTTAGACATTAGGAGACATTAATTTTTCAAAAAAATCGAAATTTTTAAGGATTTTAATACAAAAAAATGCAAATGTTGAATCCTTAATAGACAAATTTACCCTTATTAACTTTATGAGTTATTATACCATATTAAACTCAGTAAATTTCTATCTAACAGATTAAAATAATTTTACAAAATGACCCAGGTCATTTACAAAAAATTATTTGAAAATTTAAGTTCGAAAGGACTAATATAACCCCAGCTCTCCTCCTTCTCCAACAAGTCCACGAAGCCTACATATATCTATACAAGATTTGACAGTGAACATCTCAATATGAAACTCTGAAATCACTTTAATCTTCTCCCAAAATCACAACACAACATGAATCTGAAGGTTCGAAAAACCTCGTGTAGCCCACTTGTTAACGCCTGGCACCATCCCATACAAGATTTCAGAGTGAACATCACACTATAACACTCTAAAATCACATTAACCCTCTCCCAAATTGCATCAGAACCTGAATGTGAAGGTTCAGAAAACCCAATATAGCCCACTTGTTAAAGTCCGGCACCAACAGAAATATCGCGGTGGTGAACATCGTGGTGGTGATTCGGTGATAAGTAATATCCCGACATTAGTGTCTTCTCGAAGCAGAAATTAGAATAGGAAGGAAACAATTGAATTGGTAATGAGACAACCTTGAAGTAAATACAGCAAGAGTAGCGAGAACTGCAAGTGCAATAACATTGCCCAGAAATATCCTGAACACGTGAAACGTGAACAAATGTATTCAGTATCATGAGGCCTGACAAAATTATTGCGGTAACAAATGATAAACATGTTAGCCTCTCAATTATTCACGAAAAAATCGACTAAGATACTAAAAAATTGTCATTGTCCTTCGTAGTCACTTCATTTGGTCATGTGTCCACCATACCATTTGACAACTGTTGGCTCACTTATTCTTGGTCTTCCTTGCGACGACACCTGACAATCTTGAACCTGCTTTAGATTTGTGCTTCCACTTTCTCGAGCTTGTTGTACTTGGCTGATTTTGGTAGTGATGGATGCTTCTTTGTTGTACCCTGTCATTCTTATCTGTTGCTTATCCACTGGTACCATAAATCCCATACAAAGTGCTGTTTTGTTTCTTGCACCCTGCATAAGAAAAACAGAGATCATAGTGTCACACAACCTACCTATGTTCATAGTACTGAATTTTATTTTAAAAACAAACAACCACCAAAAAAATTAGAGTATGGTTCAAGATACATTAGCTCTAGCTTGAGTGGTCTTGTTTGAGTTGACAGACTCCTTCTTGGTCTTCTTTGGCTGCACACAATCGATGAAACAATTGTTTGACACAAATGCACATAGTCCAAGCAGCTATGCAATCACATAATTCAAATAGTTTGAACGTGAAACTACAAGTGGTATAATATATAGACCTTCTGAGTTACATTGTTGTCATCAACTTGTGCATTTGTATTGTTACCGCTTGGGTCCTCCTGGAACATCAGTATTATTCACCTATTATAGCTTCATAAAAAGTAGGCTTAGTAAAAAACAGATGTTGTTAAAAAACACCGACACACATATACCTCTTGATTGTTTGTTTGTTGCGACTTGCATGTTCTTTTGTTATGGCCACCCTTGCTACATTTAATGCATAATATCCTTGTGCTCTTCCTTGATAACTTGGTGGGGTCTGATGGCTCATCAACATCTTTTTTCCTCTTGCCAAGTCTCGGCCGACCAGGTTGAATTCTAAACTTCGGCGGAAGAATTGGCAGCCCTCCAGCATTAGGCCAAAACTCATCCCCATTCACAGGCTCAATATATATGGAATAAGTTCTCAAGAAGACCTCCTTACTCAGATAAGGATGAACATAGTCCTCACATAGCTCGTTCATCTGGAAGATAGCAAAGCATGCATGCTCACAAGGAATTCCAGTGACGTCCCACTTATAACATATGCATGTCTTGTTTTTCATATCAACTACATAAACTAGTTTTCCTCTGGACACTTCATACTTATTCAGGCCATTCCAGCGAGACGTCCATTTTAACGACTCTTTCTTGTTAATCTCAAGCTTGGATTGTATCCTTGGACATATTGGGCCACCGTACTTTGCCATTGCATCTCTATTCCTATGTATTCGACTCATTATGTACCTCCTTATTATATCAAGACAAGTAATCACGGGCTTATCTCTAGCTTTGATAATTTTAGAGTTAAAACACTCAGCAAGATTGTTTAGCAACATATCACACTTAGCGTATGAAGAGAAAGTGTGCTTACACCAGTATCGTGGGTCAATACCTCTTAGGTACTGCTCAGCTTTCCAATCCAGCAACTTGATCTCTGCCATTTTCTTCTCAAATCCCACTTTTGTGGTCTCCCTTGCTGCCTGCTCCATCAATTCCTTCAACGCCAACCCTGGATATTTCTTTTTGAAGTTGGCATATAAGTGCCTCACACAAAGTCTGTGTCTTGCACCAGGAAATACATCAGCCAAAGCAGGTAGCAAACCCTAATAAGAAAATAGAAAATATTAATTGAAATATGTCATGAAGCAAACAACAATGAAATTAGCAACATTAATGGCCATATTAACTTCACCAACCTTCTGTTGATCAGAATAAAAAATCCAACCATTCTCATCAGCAGAGCCAATATCTTGTAACAGGTTGTTGAAGAACCATTTCCAAGTCTCCTTAGTTTCACCTTCAACCACAGCACATGAAATCGGGTACATTCCATCATTCGCATCTATCCCCACGCCTGATAGAAGTTGACCAGATATAGACCCTCTCAAGTGACAAGCATCAACAGAATCTGGCCTACAATGTAATAGGAACGCCTTCTTGCAAGAAGCAAGACACATGTACATTCTTTTGAAGTGCAAGATTGGGCTTCCTAAACCATATTTCACTGTTGACCCCGGATTCGTTCTTAGCAATTGGTACCCATAGTCTCTTACTCTTCTGTATTCTTCCTCAAAACTCCCACTCACCATCAGTCTTGCAAGTTTTCTAGCCCTAGTGGCCTTGCTCACACTAATTTCAACCTCATAATGTTCTTTTATGTCCTCAATTATCTCACTGATCTTGTAGTGCGGATCTCTCCTAATCTTATCCATCATCTTAACTGCAACCCACCTACTATCGACCATCCTTGAATGATATGTTTTACTGCAATTATGAGTATTTATAAATGTCTTTACCTGTAACGCATTTATATCCTTATTCCAACTTGCATACAGCTTCCAGGGACAAGTAGGAACACATGTGTACAATACCTTTTTGGATTCTTGCTTTTTGGCCTTCACATTGTAATTATTGCGAATCTTGTAGTTGGTCACAACTTCTTTGAATTCTTTATGATCTTTGAAAGTCAACCCCGTAATGAACACTGGGTTATTCATATCTGTTTGCCTCCTGAACTCAACATGCTTTTTCTTCTTAGGCGGTGCCTCCCTTCCTTCTATCTCACTTTCACTTCCAGTGTCTACATACATTTCTTGTGGTTCCTCGTCATCACTATCCGAAATGTCATCTACTTCTTGCCCAAATAAGATCATTGGAGCAACATTGTATTCGGGTGCTTGACCATATTCACTACGGTCCTTAGGCTCAATTGCTACCGTGCACTTAGTTTTTGTTGCTGATGAATTCAAGTTGTGGTCCCCGTGGTCCACACGTTCGGTAATTGGTTCTTGATCTTGCACAAAGATGTTCCACAAACCCTCCCCACTAGGATCGGCATAATCTGGATCATACATTTGAGGTAATTCTCCATTGTCATCATCTTCTTCTTCAACTTCATTAATCTCATTTTCAGCATCCGATTCAATTGTATTTTCCTCTAATCTGGATTCCATGTTTAACTCTACCTCTTCAGCTTGATATTTCCTAAGTTTTGCACCAACATTATCAATAGATCCTTGTCTGCCACTGAGCTCGTCATTTAACTCAAAGCTTCCACCTAAAATTTCATCTGCTGCTCTAAACACAGGGACTTCAACTGATTTTTTCACAAGAGGGGCCTTTTGAGCATTGACACGGCTTTCAGCTACATGAACGTGCTGATTGTTCCCAACTTTAGTCTGAGTGACGTATACATGAATGCCATTACCTTTAGATGCGAAATCACAAATCTTCAGTGCATCATTGTCACCTTTAAAATCACTTAAACCCTCGATAAAATTTACTCCAGCCACTGAATAAAATGTAGGGTTTTGATTCATGGATGCGCAACGGAAGCATAAACAATCATAAAACCATGCAAAACCCTCCAAGGATCACAAGTCAAGAGACATAACGATGGTAAGGGTTAGAAATCATAAACACACCTTAGGGTTCTCCTTTGATGACTTCAAACGCGAATTGTGTCACGTTCTCTATGGTTGATCCACGCCTAGAGTTGATCCTAGATCTCCCAAGTCCTTGGTGCTAGCCCGGAAGAGGAAGAGGAAGAAGAATCACGCAAAACGAGACCCAAAAGGAGGGTCTCGGCCTCCTTTGGCCGACGGGGACGGGGCGGCGGCAAGGGGGCGGTCGGCTCCCTTGTTGCTTGCTCTCTCTCCTTTTGTTCTCTCCCACTCTTTGTTATGTTCAATTATGAGCATAAGTTATGTGGGAAGGAAGGAAGGAAGGTCCTTTATATAGTCCAACAACTCCTTGTTAACTACCTAAAGGACTTATTCTAGTCCTACTAGAATTGAATTTAGTCCCTTCCTTGCAAATTAGTCCCTACTAAGTTTGCAAGGGTTTGCAAAGTGATCCTTCTAATTAATTAATTCAATTAATTAATTCCCAAATCTAGTTCAACTCTATGTAGCGTGTGACCCCATAGGTTCTATCTAGTTGGTAGCAACTATTTGCTAATATGGAGCGGTTTCTAGCAAAACATCCATTCTAGCCAACTAATAGAATAGTCATCTTGACAACCTTTGTACAAGTAATTGTCTCATCCCTTTGTCTCTATATCCGGATTGGACACGAGACATACAAGTCACACTCGTATATCCAATCCATAGTTTCTCGATCCATGGGAATAGCCTTATTCGTGCAAATAACATCAATATCCCATATTGATTTATTTGAGTCTGGCCAGACATTCTATAAGCACTATCGCTCGAGTGGCCTAGGATATTTGCTCCCGTTATGTGGGAGGGACAAATTCTATCTACGTCCACTACGATCTCTAAGCTTGCTTCTTATTGTATCCAGTACACGCCTTTATAACTACCCAGTTACGGTGTAGCGTTTAACGCTACTAAGATCACAATAATCCACAACTAGAATATCTAGTGACTTCAAGTCTAAGGATGACAATACCATTGCACCGCAGAAGCGCTTGTGACTCAACATAACGTGTATGTAGCCTTCTCGGAGATGGGTCAATCCAGTGCAACATTCCCTAATGCACACCTATGTGTTGGATCGTGATATCTCCATATCAATCCAACCCCATACTAGTCTATAGATGATTGTCCCATTAATCATTATACTGGACTAGGGATATTTAAGATAAACAACACAATTGTAAATCTAAGGACTTCATTATATTAAATATCCAATAAATAATAAATGAATTTCTAGCCACTAATAATTCATACTAAACTAGATTGCCTCTAGGGCATCTATTCCAACAGTCTCCCACTTGCACTAGAGCCAATCTGGCGCATCTCGTATGCCCATACTCCTAGTGTGCCCTTCATGCTTCCACTGCGTGAGAGGCTTTGTAAGCAGGTCTGACAGATTATCATCTGTAGGAATCTTGCATATCCGAACGTCTCCTCTATCGATAATATCTCGAATCAGATGAAACTTCCTGAGCACGTGCTTGGACTTCTGGTGCGACCTGGGTTCCTTTGATTGCGCGATCGCCCCAGTGTTGTCACAGAACAACTCAACTGGATCCGCAATACTAGGGACCACACCAAGTTCAGAAACAAACTTTCTGATCCAAACAGCTTCCTTTGCTGCGCCATTTGCAGCAATGTACTCAGCCTCTGTTGTAGAATCAGCTACCGTCTCTTGCTTGGAACTCTTCCAGCTCACCGCTGCTCCATTCAGGCAAAACACATATCCCGAATGTGATCTAAAGTCATCTCTGTCGGTTTGGAAGCTTGCATCAGTGTAACCCCTTACACGTAACTCTTCCTCACCGCCAAATATCAAGAAGACATCCTTAGTTCTTCTCAAGTACTTTAGGATGTTCTTGACTGCAATCCAGTGACTCTCACCCGGATTGGATTGGTATATGCTTGTCATACTCAAGGCATATGACACATCTGGTCTAGTACATAACATGGCGTACATGATAGATCCTATAGCCGAGGCATAGGGAATTCTACTCATTCGTTCCTTCTCAATCTCATTGGAAGGACAACCACTCTTCGAAAGAGTGATTCCATGTGACATGGGCAAGAATCCCTTCTTGGAATCTTGCATGTTGAACCGTTTCAACACCTTGTCAATATATGTACTTTGACTTAGGCCTAGCAACATTTTAGATCTATCTCTATAGATCTTTATACCAAGTATATAGGCTGCTTCCCCTAAGTCCTTCATTGAGAAACACTTTCCTAGCCAATCTTTAAAAGATTGCAGCATGGGAATGTCGTTTCCAATGAGTAGTATGTCATCCACATACAAGACCAGAAAAGCTACAGAGCTCCCACTAACCTTCTTGTAGACACAAGACTCATCTTCGTTTCTGATGAAGCCAAACTCTTTGACCACTTCATCAAAACGTCGATTCCAACTCCTAGAAGCTTGCTTCAATCCATAAATGGATCGTTGCAGCTTACAGACTTTGTTGGCTTGCTTTGGATCCTCAAAACCCTCCGGCTGTATTATATACACGTCCTCGAGGAGATTCCCATAAAGGAATGCTGTTTTGACATCCATCTGCCAAATCTCATAGTCGTGGTATGCTGCAATTGCAAGTAGGATTCGGATGGATTTGGTCATAGCGACTGGTGAAAAGGTTTCATCATAGTCAATACCATGAATCTGTATGAATCCTTTAGCCACCAATCGGCCCTTATAGGTAATCACATTACCATCCATGTCGATCTTCTTCTTGAAGACCCACTTGCACCCTATGGTCCGCGCCCCATCGGGTGGTTCCACCAAAGTCCATATTTTGTTGGTATACATGGATTCCATCTCGGATCTCATGGCTTCTAGCCACTTCTGAGAGTCTGGGCCACTCATGGACTCCTCATAGGTAGTAGGCTCATCATTTATGAGCATCGTGTCACCGGGATCGGTTTCGAGAAGTCCATACCTCTCGGGTTCCTGGCGCACTCTAATAGATCTACGAAGCTCTTGTGTTACCTGAACAGGTTGCTCCACAACTACTTGTGGTTCCTGTTCACGTTCCATAATCGGCTCATTGATTTGTGGTTCTTGAACCTATTCAAGTTCTACATTCCTCCCACTTGCTTCTTTAGAGACAAATTCTCTTTCTAGAAACACGCCGGTCCGAGCAACAAACACTTTGTTCTCGGTTGGATTGTAGAAGTAGTAACCCTTAGTTTCCTTAGGGTACCCCACAAATTTACACTTATCCGATTTAGGCCCGAGCTTGTCTGATTGTAAACGTTTTACATAGACATCGCAGCCCCAAATCCTCATGAACGTCAGTGTGGGACGCCTCCCACTCCACATCTCATATGGTGTCTTCATGACTGATTTAGATGGAACACGGTTAATGGTGAAAGCTGCACTTAATAGAGCGTAGCCCCAAAATGACAATGGAAGATCGGTTTGACACATCATAGATCGAACCATATCCAATAAGGTTCGATTCCTCCTCTCGGACACGCCATTCCATTGTGGCGTTCCGGGTGGAGTGAGTTGGGACACGATCCCACACTCTCTAAGATAGTCGTCAAACTCTTGGCTTAAGTATTCTCCTCCACGATCCGATCGTAGAGCCTTTATACTTTTGCCAAGTTGCTTCTCTACTTCATTCTTGAATTCTTTGAACACTTCAAAGGATTCGGATTTTGCCCTCATAAGGTACACAAATCCATATCTACTGTAATCATCAGTAAATGTAATGAAGTAGACATAACCACCCCTGGCAAGCGTGGCAAATGGCCCACACACATCGGTATGTATGAGTGCCAATTGCTCACTAGTCCTCTCACCTTTCTTATTGAAAGGGGACTTTGTCATTTTTCCCAGTAAACAAGCCTCACATGTCTCATATGATTCAAAATCAAATGAGTCTAGTAATCCATCCTTATGGAGTCTAGATACACGTTTCTCATTTATGTGGCCTAAACGACAGTGCCATAAATAAGCAGGATTTAAACATTTATTTTAATCCGCTTGGTATTAATGTTGTAGACAGGATTGCTTAGATCAAGGACATAAATTCCATTAAATAATTGCGCACTAAAATAGTGAATATTATTTAAATAAAAGGAACAAAAATTGTTCTTTATTGAAATAATAAAACCATCCTTGTCCAAACAAGAAATAGAAATAATGTTTCTGCTCATAGCAGGCACAAAATAGCAATTATTTAATTCTAAAACTAATCCTGAAGGCAGAGATAGCTCGCACACGCCTATGGCCAACGCAGCAACTTTTACTCCATTCCTAACGCGCAGTTCTACCTCCCCTTTCGCCAATCTCCTACTTCTCTTTAGATCCTGCATATTTCGACAAATATGAGATCGACATCCAGTATCTAATACCAATGATGTAGAGAAAGTTAAATTGACATCTACAACAAAAATACCTGGTGGTGGTGGAATCACTATTCCAAGCCTCTTGTCCTCCAGATATTTTGGGCAGTTCCTCCTCCAGTTCCAGGCTGACTGCAGTAGTGACACTCACCTTTAGTCACGCCCTTGGCAATGCCACCAACAGGCTTAAGGGCAGGTTCCTTGGACTTGGCAACTGACTTGCCTTTGCCCTTGGAGGAAGAGGCAAACCTTTTGCCCTTTCCTTTCTGTACCATTATTATGGCCTTGCCCTTACCCTTGTTGATGTTCTGTTCAGACGTCCTCAACATGTTGAGTAAATCTGGCAATGGTTTCACGATCTCGTTCATGTTATAGTTCATAATGAACTGTCCATAACTCTCGGGCAACGATTGCAACACGAGATCGGTTGCCAACTCTCGGCCGACCGGGAACCCCAGTCGGGCGAGATTCTCCAAGTACCCGATCATTCGGAGTACATGGGGTCCCACCGGGTTCCCTTCTGCCAGATGACACTTGAACAGTGCCTTTGAGACCTCATACCTCTCTACCCTCGCCTGCTCTTGGAAGAGCTGCTTTAGATGTTCGATCATATCGACAGCATTCATGTTTTCGTGTTGCTTCTGAAGCTCAGAAGTTATGGTGCAAAGCATAAGGCAGGCCGCATCATTAGCGTCATCAACACGCTTTTGATACGCCTTTAAGGCAGCGGGTGTTTGGTTCTCTGGACCTTCTGGAACATGCTCCTCTATTGCGTACAGTTTCTTCTCTTGCTTGAGAACAATTCTCAAGTTTCTGTACCAATCAAGAAAGTTGGTTCCAGAGAGCTTGTCCTTCTCAAGGACAGATCGTAGGGAATGTTGTGAACTCGATGAGTTGTTTGCCATTTGAAATTCTACAAAAGGAAAATACGCAAGTTTTAGTATTTGTGAATTTTTGACTATATTCAATAATGGCTAGTTTATCAAATATAGCTCCCACTATTTTTCTACGGATTAATAACCCTCAAGATATTAATTCGGAAAATATCCCTATATTTTCTAGTGGGCCAAGATCCATCTTTCATTTCCTTATGAGCTTGCTTTGGCAATTCACCCATAATTTGACTACTTTAGGTAGGAACAATTCCAATTGCATCTCATATGCAACTCTTGGTTCAATTGGGCAAATAACTCCTTATTTATCCATCCATATGGATAATCCCAATTGATTGCCTCTAGGTTTCTTAATCAAATTAATAGCCTAGTTGTGTTCAACCTCTTATCTAAACAATTGCACATTGTTACGTGCCATCGCATTCCATCATGATGAACCAAGTCGCCATGCTTTGGCACGCACGAACTTGGTAAATAATGATGATAATGAGTGTTTAAATAACGAGAAGGCAAGAACACAATATTTGAATTTTTAGGGATTTTTTAAATTTAATTTTTAATTGTTTTTGTTGATCAATATCAACTAATCTATCTATTTGAGTTTGGGCACAACTCCAAATAATAGATCCGGGTTGTCTAATTATCTTATTATCCTAATTGCATGCATCATCCATACACCAACCACACAATAATAAGACAATAAAATAAACAACCACAAAACAGAAATTAAACGTGATGTGGATATGGCCTTTTCTAGACTAAGATAAATCCAAGCCAATGGAATTATCTATGAACCCTAAAACAAACACATCTCCATGCGTCTTGATCTTTTGGTCCATCCTTCGTAGTCGTGTGGAATGCTCCATGCTCCATGCTCCATCTTTTGTGGCTTCTTTGGCTTTGGGCTCCTTTTCTTCAATCTTGGCTAACAATCTACTTTATCTAGCACTAGCTAATATCTATACTAAATAAAATAAATCTCACAAGTTGAAATAAAAAATGGCACGCAGGCCATAAAACCCTAATTAATTATTACAATTAATTGATCAGCTCGCAGGCCGTAAAAAACAAACCACAAAATTAAACATCCACATCAAACCACATCCTAAGGCCATATCCAATCACCATGCGATTTGCACATAAACAGTTAAATTCAATTTTAACGCGCTTGGTCAATTTTAATTTATTTTAGGATTTCTAGGGTTAAAACGGTCCATGGGTCCAACAATCAAATTGCCCGGGCCCTAAAAGGTGAACCACAAGGCCCTAGGGCCGGCCCGGCCCAAAACCCACAAGCCTAGGCCCGCGGGTTAGGGCCGCCCGGCCCCTAGGGCGGCCAAGCTTGGGCGGCAAGCAAAGGGGGGCGGTCCCTAGGGGGGGCGAACCTCCTTATGGGAGTTGTTTCCAAAACAACTCCCTTGCTTGGTGCCCAAGTTTGGTTGTTTCCTTGTTTTGGGAGAACTCCTTCTTCCCCAAGGATGCCCAAACCCTAGATCTAAGATCCTAAAATTTCTCAAACTCACCAATTCATGCATCCAATGCAAAAATTGGATCTTGTTATGATTAATTATTGACAAATTGCATCCCATGCTTGATTTGTCTTGTTTTACGCGATAAACAATCAAATTAAGGTGTAAAACAACTAAAACGTAACACATAAACCACGTTTATTCTCTACGACCTGTGGCTCTAATACCACTGTAGGGTTTTGATTCATGGATGCGCAACGGAAGCATAAACAATCATAAAACCATGCAAAACCCTCCAAGGATCACAAGTCAAGAGACATTACGATGGTAAGGGTTAGAAATCATAAACACACCTTAGGGTTCTCCTTTGATGACTTCAAACGCAAATTGTGTCACGTTCTCTATGGTTGATCCACGCCTAGAGTTGATCCTAGATCTCCCAAGTCCTTGGTGCTAGCCCGGAAGAGGAAGAGGAAGAAGAATCACGCAAAACGAGACCCAAAAGGAGGGTCTCGGCCTCCTTTGGCCGACGGGGACGGGGCGGCGGCAAGGGGGCGGTCGGCTCCCTTGTTGCTTGCTCTCTCTCCTTTTGTTCTCTCCCACTCTTTGTTATGTTCAATTATGAGCATAAGTTATGTGGAAATGAAGGAAGGAAGGTCCTTTATATAGTCCAACAACTCCTTGTTAACTACCTAAAGGACTTATTCTAGTCCTACTAGAATTCAATTTAGTCCCTTCCTTGCAAATTAGTCCCTACTAAGTTTGCAAGGGTTTGTAAAGTGATCCTTCTAATTAATTAATCCAATTAATTAATTCCCAAATCTAGTTCAACTCTATGTAGCGTGTGACCCCATAGGTTCTATCTAGTTGGTAGCAACTATTTGCTAATATGGAGCGGTTTCTAGCAAAACATCCATTCCAGCCAACTAATAGAATAGTCATCTTGACAACCTTTGTACAAGTAATTGTCACATCCCTTTGTCTCTATATCCGGATTGGACACGAGACATACAAGTCACACTCGTATATCCAATCCATAGTTTCTCGATCCATGGGAATAGCCTTATTCGTGCAAATAACATCAATATCCCATATTGATTTATTTGAGTCTGGCAAGACATTCTGTAAGCCCTATCCCTCGAGTGGCCTAGGATATTTGCTCCCGTTATGTGGGAGGGACAAATTCTATCTACGTCCACTACGATCTCTAAGCTTGCTTCTTATTGTATCCAGTACACGCCTTTATAACTACCCAGTTACGGTGTAGCGTTTAACGCTACCAAGATCATAATAATCCACAAATAGAATATCTAGTGACTTCAAGTCTAAGGATGACAATACCATTGCACCGCGAGAAGCGCTTGTGACTCAACATAACGTGTATGTAGCCTTCTCGGAGATGGGTCAATCCAGTGCAACATTCCCTAATGCACACCTATGTGTTGGATCGTGATATCTCCATATCAATCCAACCCCATACTAGTCTATAGATGATTTTCCCATTAATCATTATACTGGACTAGGGATATTTAAGATAAACAACACAATTGTAAATCTAAGGACTTCATTATATTAAATATCCAATAAATAATAAATAAATTTCTAGCCACAAATAATTCATACTAAACTAGATTGCCTCTAGGGCATTTATTCCAACATAAAACACTTCATCAACATTGAATATTCCAATATCTTTTAATAAATCTTTCACTTCTTCTTTGGACCATTTGTTGGGATCAACTTTGCACTTCAAAATACTACCATTCAAATATTCTCGGAAGCCTGATTGTGATGTTGTGACTCTATTTTAGTGTATATTGACAGTGAAGCCAACATCCATGATTTCTGAAACAAAAAAAAATGCAGAAAGAGTCTTCATATACATTTGCGGCAAAATAAACGATCTCTTCTTTACGAGTTCTCTCAAGGCACACACCCTTATCATATTTTCTCCTTACATCTGTATGTACATAAAACATAAAAACCCTAATATTGACAAGTTCGAGTTTTATATGCTTTGAGCCCCAATTTTCATGCCATATCAAAATTTGTAATTTGTAACAGTATGGCATCTGACAATGCAAAACAATATCATGTGAACATATTTCAGAATGGAAGTATAGGATATAGGTATGTGTTGATGAATTAAAATTGCATATTTTAGTATGTTAACGAACTCTTCTTAACTTGCTAATATGTGTAATTTATCTATTTTATCTCTCTTTCTAGACTTATGCTTGTTTTTGTAGTTTTGGTTGTTTTCTCTCATTTTGTAGGCAAAGGAGCGAGTTAAAACGCAAGGGGCTAGTTGTGAAAGTTTGAATGAGGAATTTTAAGGCTTAATTTGAAGGAGTCAAGTGATAAGAGGCTAAAGTTGAAGACAAAGCAACTAATTTGCAAGCTAAAAGTGAAGATTTGAAGACCTATTTGTGAAGACAAGAGAAGAACATGGGGTCGTTATTGAAGACTTAGAAGAAAAGAGGTCAAAATGAGAGTCCAAGGTTGAAGAGGAGGGCAAAATAGAGAAGAAACTAACGGAAGTGGGGCTTAAGTGCAAGTTTTGAAACGTTTTAATGGCTTATTTGAAGGATACTTAACGGATTGGGGGTCAGATTGCCATTTTCAGAAGCTTTTAAGTAAGGAACAGGGCCTTTTAAAACATTACAGCAAGCTAGGGGGGAGCCGGGTGCAATTTCCCTAACCCAGCTCACCCCCCAGCTCATCTTCTCACGACTCTTTCTCTCTCCCCGACCTGAAGAACAGAACGAACCCAGCAGCCATTACCAAAGCTTCGCCGAAGCTTCCTTCGGCCCAAAGCCTAACCAAAACTCCACAAAATCTCACAAAATTAGTCCCAATCTTCTCCTTGTCCAACCCTCTTCCAAACCCACTGCTCAATTTGGCCCAAACCGAAGTGAAGAGAAAAGCCCCAAATGACCTAGGGTTCGTGAAGCTTCTGCAAATCAACGAAGGAGGAGCTCTGAGATGAATTGGAGGGTGAGGATTGAAGACTTGGAGGCTACGAAACCCCCTCTCACTGCCTATATAAGCTGAAGAGAAAGAAGGAAGAAAGGGGGACGAACCACGCTTTTGCTGAGCCGAAGCTCTATCTCTCTCTCTTCTCTCTCGGTACTAAACTGATTCTGGGTTCGTTCTGGTGTTTCCGAGCTCGTCCTGAGCTAACACGGAGTCAGAAACAGCCAAAGGGAGAGAGGGGTAGGTCTGGTTGGATCTGGTTTTGAATTGCTCTGTTTTGGAGCACTGTTTTGTGCTGTTCTTCATTTTGTGCTTGCAGCAGCAGTTAGCTGACTGTTTAGCTGCTGGTAGTTGATGATTTTGGTTAAATTAGCTGCTATTAGTTGGTTTCGTGTAGTTTGGAATCAAGTTGTAGTAGTTTGTTCATCATTTGGTAGCAAGTTGGTGTTATTTGGTGGAATTGAAGAGTATTTGAGCTTGAATATAATGACTATTTTCATGAATACTCTTGATTCTTGTTTCTTGCTCTTGAATATGAACAACTAAGCTACTTGTTGGGTTTGATTGATGAAGATAGATGACTTGTGTGCGAGAAATTCAATTGTTCTTCTAGTCTTATAAGTTGGATGTCGAATTCGTAGTACTCAAGTGTTGAATATCAAATCCGAATTGTGGCTTGATCTTTCATATGGAAACGCTCTCGTTTACATATGAAAGATGCTTGACATAACTCGATTTTGCATTTCACTCTTAAATACAAGAGCTAGACAAAATCCTCTTGCTATATAATCCATGCTTTTCTTTGACATAAACTTTGGGTGTTGATGCTCACACACAAGGCATCTATTGGAATCGATCGACCCAACTTACTCTCTTATTGTCAAACTCGTTTGAATCGTATTAGTAATAGTGTTAGTAGTTGTTTTCTTTCTTAGTTATTTGCTCTAGCAATATCAACAACTCTTGCTCCATCACTTGAGTGGTGGATTTAAAGCTTGGCTAGCTCTAAAGCCTTTGGGAAACTTGTTTTGTTAATTTAGTTAGTTGCTTAGTAAGTTTACTAGTTAGCTTAGAGTGTTTAATCTCTTTCCCAATCCTTGTGGAAATCGACCCATTTCTTACTCGGGTACTACTTAGAACGATATTCCTATACTTGGGAATTATCGCGAAAAGTATGCAATGCTCTAATTTTGTCCAAGAAAACTAGTTGTTTACCTGGCTATGTTGTACGTCCTTTTCTTCCTCCTTCTCTTTCCCTATGTCGTCCGAAGTTTGTTCGTCGTGTTTGCGTCCGCGGCGTTCTTAGTGAGAGTTCAATGGTGATTAGGGTTCCTAAGTGATGAATCTGTCACTCGTTGAATCGTTCTTTCTCTTAGACCACGTTAAATGTCGTCAAAACTTTCAACCTAATTTTTACTTCCTGTAGATAGATGTTTATTAGGACTCAAACATGGTTCTACTGACTCATAAATCAATAAGGGTAAATTCGTCTATTCATTATTCAATATTAGTCTATCATTAATTTAAGTCTCCAAAATTCTGCAACATTTGCCTCCTAACGTCTAAAACGGACGGAATCATACAATTGCAGACAGAATGCGAGTATAGGGTTGGAATTGACCAAATAAATAGTCTGGGGTTGTTTTTGACAACAAATTGAAAGTTCATGGGGGTAAATTGCTTTTTTGCCAACAGTTTATCAATAGATATGGCCGTAAACCTTTAGTGTGATCGTTCAGTGAAATTATTTGCAGGAGACAGAAACAGGAAAATCATTGAAGGGGGTTGCTATGCCATAATAAAAGGGTGAAATCACATTAAGTAGTATATTAGTACACAACTGAATCTACACCATCTAAGAGTTTGACAATTGAATCTTCGAAATAGGGTATTGAAATTTGTCAAATCTTTTTTTCAAAAAGCTGCATAACCTTCATGTGTCTCGATCAAACAATCGGCTTTCTCAAACAGTTGCCAAACCTTCTTCTGCACGGTGTGCGCTTTACTTGTATTCTGTGTTTTGTTCAGGCAATTAGGATGGGTAATGGAGATTTCTTCGTACACGATTGTACTTTTAACATCATTAATGTCTCCCAAAATATGAATGTCCTCGCAAAAACAACTATCAATGTCATATGCAACTATCGCAGTGTTGCAGATTCTCCCAACTTGCATCACAACCCGAGGTCTGTTCACATCATCTGTGTAAAACAGTGGCACCAAGCTGTTAATATCATTCCTGTTTGGTATGAATTTGAACAAAACTGTCCAAGACTCTTTCACGCCATACTTTTTCATTACCAATACCTCTATACTTCCACCAATATATGAACAAAATGGTTTTTCCCATCTGCACATGCATAAGCATCCGTCTAAAGCTCCCAATCCCAGTGGCTTTTCGCCTCTGTGACGTTGCGGTATGGGTAAAATTGTAAATTTATCAACTCTAGGATCGAAACGAACAACTTCACCACGCTCAAGAAAAGATCCTTCCTCATACCACCAATGAAGATTATTGTGCAATACCACACCTGGTCGAACCAATGCACCTCCGTGACAAGGTAAGTCTACTTCTTTCCAATCTTTGGTTTTAGTACTACCCACCAGTATTTCATGGCAAAACTGCATCACGATCTTGTAGTCGCGGTTGTAAGAGTCAAAGCAGAGTCCTAACACTTCACCAATGCATGTATTGGAGAGTTTCAGTACTGGTTCGACGCTGTGGATTGATGGATTCCACAAGAAGAATCTTCTCCCAACCCTAAATAGCAATTGCCCATTACATGAACCACATGGGTAGGGACGGTTGCCCACTATATCGATGTCTTCCACTTGCGTAGTTTGGTCAATGGACCGAAACAAAGAGTTAACGGACCTGCTGAGGAGAACTTTTTGTGTTCTGGTAATGTGTTGTGAGATCAAGCGAGACCATTGTTTGGAAACAGACTTGGACCGTAAAAGGGATTTCATTGGTAGGTTTGAGAATATGTTGTGCACGATATCCTCTGGAATGGCTGATGTTGTGGTTGCCTCCTCCTCCTCCATCATCCTCTTGCAAGGTCGTTGCACCATTCTGACTTCTGAGATTGAGAGAATGGCTTCTGTGGGTTAGGAAACAACACCGAGGCGGTGTTTATATAGGAGGACTTTAGGAAACCTTTTACAATGGACAATTTTATTTTTTATTTTTTGATCAAGTTTATAATGGACAATTTAAAAAGAACATATTACTATTCTCGTCAAATTCATTTGAATTGACATGATCTAATCACTACGACCAACACGGTGACATGTGAATAAATCTTGTCGAGTATAGTTATAGTTGATACGGATATATAACCACACCACAACACGGAACTGAGACGGGGACGGCGAGAACATCACACACCTAAATCTTTTAAGGATTACGTCACGCGTTAGTAGTATGTTTAATTATAAATTTAATTGCATCGTGTAGAGTGGGTTTTCTAGTCGGCTCTTTTCCGGCCCATTGAGCCGAATCGTCTAGCTTAGGGTTTATTATCTTTCTATTAAGCAGTTGTAGACGCGTAGTTATTATTCCTTCAGTCAAAATATCAATTTAGTATAATTCAACCACTCTCAGAGTGATCCGTAAATTGCGGAGGAAAAACCCTAGGGCGAAGTCTTCTACTAATCCGGAGACGGCAACAATGGCGAAGAGAAATCCGGCCGAATACACAACGAAGGAGTCCCAAACAGTGGTCTTTGATGATGACTTCTGCGATGAAGCCGATAAGAACTTTTCATGGTGGCTTATTGGGATGTTCGCATCGGAGTCGCAAGTGAATGCAGGCGCTATGAGAGGTATGTTTCGCCGTATATGGACAAACGGTGACAAGGTGAATATTCCTGAGGTTTGATTTCAACACGTTCTTGTTCTGATTTCCGGATCAAGCAACCCTAGATCGGGTCGTGGCGGGAGGACCATGGATCTTCAATAAAAAGATCTTACTCCTACAACCATGGGCACTTGGAGATCCAATCAAGAACGTCCCTTTCTCAAGATTTAAAGTATGGATTCAGATCCTAGGGCTCCCAATCCAATTCATCAATGAGAAAGCAGGGTTTAAGAATGGCGAAAGCATCAGGGAGGTCAGAGACACGGATAAAAGGATCTACAGCAAGGGAGAAGATGACAATTTTATTCGGGTAAGAGTAAAACTTTCAATCACAGAATCGTTACCTAGAGGGGTACATACAATGATCCGTGGGAAAAGAATTTGGCTTGACTTTCGTTTTGAACGAGTTCCTGTGGTGTGTTGCTGGTGCGGCGTAATCACCCACGATGATCACAGTTGCGATGAATTCACGGAGACAAAAAAGGAATCAATGGAGGAAGGCTATGGCCCCTACTTACTGTATCATCCGGAAATGAGGAAAAGTAACAGAGGTAATGGAAACACAGAGGCTACAAATACTAAGGAGGTCAGGGGGATGGGGAAAAGCTTGTAGATGGTCTCCCAAACCCCCCTGATGACAGCACAACAATGCAAGTGGAGGCTGCGACAAACACTGTTGATAAAACTGGTCAGGGGGACAAGGACAATGCCAACACACCACCAGTAACTATCTACGAAAATCCATTAGCAATGGATTCAGAGAGTAGCACGCACCAAGAGAACCCTAACGCTGTTTTTGGTGAAGTTACAAACCCAGATCCAATGGCTTTCATCGACAATTTTGCTGGGTAAGTGGCTGATTCGGTCACAGGGACAAAGCATCGCTCAGTGAAGGAACGTGTTAGCAATATGAACCAGGAACTAGCAAAGAGGAAGGGATCAACTACCTACTTCATCCCTCCACCGAATAGATCAGCGGCATAAGCCTTTACCAATAAAAAAGGTAGACTTTTGTATTACTTGGACAATTCAGTGGCGGCTAGGGAAAACAAAAGCACCACAAATCAGACCGAGAAACATCTGGAAAAGGTGGAGACCAGGAACCGGTCCGCCCTCCCGCAATGAGTCTCATCAGTTGGAACATCCGAGGCTTGGGCAACCCTCGGAATGTTACCTACAGTTACAGTCTATACCAGTTTATATGCTGGTGTGGATTTTAATGCTTTTTAGCTATCTGTTAGTTGTTTGGGTGATTGAGAAATCACGCTGTTTGTATATTTGGTGCCGCATGTTGATGTGTAATAACTGGCTGTTGTGTTAATTAGATTTTAGATTTCTACGCCAGTGGTTAGGCGGTACCTGCTGAGCTATTTGGCTCACCCCTCTGTTTACAGGTTGAGCGGGAGAGCGATTCGATCGCGGTGTAATTGCTAAAAAGTGAATTGTTTAGCTAAAATAGTAGTTTTTAGCTGTTTTTAGCGATTTGTTGTAAATTACTATTTTGGGCCAGATATTTATAAAAATAGTTACTTATGACGAGTTGGTGTAACTTTTTAAATAATTCAGTCTGTACTTTGCAATTTTGTTAAGTGCTATTGCCCGAGTCTAGTTTTCATAGTGGAAACCAGACTTTCTGCTAGTGAGATGGAGAAGGTTAGTAGAAAATTTTCATGTTATGATGGTTCTTTCGTTAGTAGTCGTGGTAGAGGCGGAGGCCTCGCGTTACTTTGGAAAAATAATATTCAGGTTAATGTGAAGTCCAGTTCCTTTTCGTATATCGATTGTACCATAGTTGATGAAGTAGAAAATGTTTCTTGGCAACTTACGTGTTTTTATGGCAACCCGGATCACCGGGAGCGCCATCAATCTTAGGTGCAGCTGAAAAGGATTCGTGATACAAATACTGGGCCGTGGTGTGTCCTTGGTGGTTTTAACGCCATGACAAGCGCAGCGGAAAAGCATGGGGGTACGAGTTTCGAGGAACATGGAGCTAGTTTGTTTCGTCAAGTCCTCCAAGACCTTAATCTTTTTTATTTGTGCTATGTTGGCAAAGATTTCACCTGGGAAAGTAACCCCAGGAATATGGAGATTATTTATGAATGACTCGACAGAGTTGTAGCCAATGTTGAATGGATGAAATTGTTCCAATCCCGGCGGGTGAACCACTTAACAGCTACAGTTTCGGATCATTGTCCCTTACAGCTAATATGGGAAGCTCCTAAACCGCAAAGATATAGTAAAAGGATATTGCAATACGAATCTTTTTGGCAACAGTACCCTCGGTGCAAAGACGTTATCTCTGAAATTTAGAGAGCCATGCCTAGCCAATTCCCTTTATAGGATAAGTTGGCTAACCAAGCGGTAAAACTTAAGGAGTGGGAGAAGGAGGAGATAGGCCACATTACCCGAAAGTTAAATGACCTTCGGAAAAATCTATTCCACCTCAACAACTTTGTCGCCGTCATGAGTTTTGGGGGGAGATTGCGGATCTCAAGGCTGAAATAAATAATCTTTTGTTGAAAGAAGAAGAAATTTGGCAACAATGTAGCCGGGTTGAGTGGCTGGAAAAGGGGGATTGCAATACGAACTTTTTTCATCGCAAAATCAACTATCAAAAAAGCAAGAAACTCCCTAAAGGGACTCCAGAATGCATCGGGTCAGTGTTGTACGAAAGAAAATGAGGTTATTTCGATCCTTTCCGATTATTTCAAAGATATTTTTACATCCACTAACCCTTTGAGAGCAGATATGGACCCCCTGCTCCAATAGGTTCCTGATATTGTGGAAGGCCATAAAAGAAGAATGCTAGGCAGTCCTTACACGAGCTCACAAGTAAAGGAAGCACTCAGCCAAATGGGGATCATCAAGGCACCAGGTTTTAATGGCTATCCTGCTACTTTTTTCCAATCAAATTGGGATATTGTAGGCACGGATGTAGCCTCCGTTTGTCTAAAAATTCTGAATGGAGAAGCAAGTGTAGTAGAGTTTAACAAAACAATTATAGCTCTTCTTCCCAAAGTCGAGCAAGTCCGACTTCCATCAGATCTTCAACCTATCAGTCTATGTTCAGTGGTGTACAAGCTATTCACCAAAACTATGGTGAATCGGTTGAAAAAGGTACTCCCCTCTATCATTTCGATTTATCAAAGTGCGTTTGTTCCTAACCGTTTGATTACTGAAAACATCCTGCAAGTGTATGAGTTACTTCATACCATGAAATTCCATAAAAAAGACAAATGTGGGAGTTTTGCGCTCAAAATAGACATGTCTAAAGCATATGACCGCGTCGAATGGGATTTTCTACGAGCTAGCATGGAACGTTTCGGTTTTGGTATAATGTGGATCAATCTAGTTATGGATTGCATCACTACAGTTAAATTCAGTTTCGCTTATGAAGGAAGAAGCCTGGGAGAAGTCATACCTTTTTCTACTTTGTTGTGAAGTGCTATCCAAAAATCTCACGTCTGCGACCAGAGATGGGTTATTGACTGGGTTGAAAGCCTCGAGAAATGGTTCTACTATAAAGCATTTGTTCTTCGCGGACGATAGCATCCTATTTTCTAAAGCTACTGAAGGGGAGATAGATTACACTTTACATTTATTACAAGTTTATGAAACGACCTCCGGCCAAAAAATAAACTTAGATAAAAGTTCAATATTCTTCTCTACTAATGTAACGCAGCAGAGGCAAACCGAGTTGAGCAACCGTTGTGGAGTGATTCTGGTAGACTCACACGACCGATACCTGGGATTGCCTACATCCCTGGGGAAAGAACATTGGATTTCAGTTTCGTAACAGAAAAAGTGGCAAAAAAGTAAAATCTTGGAAAAGAAATTCGCTTACCTTCCCGGGTAGAGAGATCATGATTAAAGCGGTTGCGCAGTCAGTGCCCACATACACGATGAGTTGCTTCAAACTCCCTCAGTCTGTGTGTGAGAACATTGAGAGTATGTGCAGGAAATTCTTCTGGGTTTATGAAGAGGATGAGCAAAAAATCAGTTGGATAGCTTGGGAAAAACTGAAATGTCCCAAAGAAAGGGGTTGCGTGGGTTTTGCGGATCTCCAAGCTTTTAACCTAGCAATGTTGGGTAAGCAGCTTTGGAGGATAATCAGCAATCCAGAAACTTTGCTAAGCAAGGTACTGTTAAGTAAGTATTGTGAAAATGCTAATGTAATGTCAGTTTCAGCAACTCCATAGTGTTCTTATACATGGCAGAGTATCTTAGCAAGCAAAGAAATCATCAGAGAAGGTCTCAATTGGAGCATTGGCGGTGGAAACAGGGTCAATGCCTTCCATGAACCATGGGTCGCAAGTGTTTTTTCTTACAAACCCATTACAACTGCTCCAGTTCAGAACTTCAAGGTCAAAGATTTTATTTTACAGAACGAAGGCAAATAGGATTAGTACAAGCTTCAACAAGTTTTTTGGCCAGTCGATATAAATGAGATTCTAAACTCCCACTTGAAAATTTATCGAAACCACATTTCATTATGCGGAACTTTACAGAATCAGGGATTTACAGCGTTAAAACTGGCTATCAAGTGGCGATGCAGAAATCACAGCAGATTAAAAATGAAGAGCATCAAGCAAACAGAGAAGGGGGAAATTGGCTTTCAAAATTGTGGAATCTCAAAATTCTAAAAAGAAGTATCTACCCAGTATGGAGTGTTGGGTTTTGACGTAGGTAACGCAGCTGAATAAAAAAATTTAATCCTACTCAAAGCCCACCAAGGATCACATGAAGAGACATCATAACATGATAAAGGACATAATAGTTGTGTACCTTTTGGTTTGAGAGATCACACGAAGAATGATGTCCTCGTCTCTATGGTTGATCCACGTCTAGAGGTGAGATCTAGATTCTTCCTTCAACAAGTGCTATCTTGAACCGGAGGAAGAGGGAAGAAGGAATCAAACAACGAGGTACAAGGAGGGGTTCGGCCTTCCTTTGGCGCCGACGCGAAGGGGGGCAGACGGCCTAGGGGCGGTCGGCCTCTAGGCTTGTCTTGCTCTCTCTCTCTTTTGCTCTCTCCCACTCTCTTGTGTTATGTCTAATAACATTAAGTGGGAAGGAAGAAAGAGCCTCCTTTATATACTCCAACGACTCCTTGTTGTTTCCATAAAAGTCCTTCCTAGTTCTCCATGAACTTGGATTAGTCTCTTCCTTGCATATTAGTCCTACTAAGTTTGCAAAGTGTTGCACAATGATCCTTCTTATTAATAATCATATTAATTAATCCCAAATCTAGCTCTACTCTATTTGACGTGTAACCCCATAGGTTTCTACTTAGTTGGTAGTAACTTATTACTAACATGGAGCGGTGTCTAGCAACACATCCATACCTCCCAACTAATAGAAATAGTCAGTGATCCCGACAAACCTCTTGTGCCCAATATCTCATATTCCACTATCCCTTTGTCTCAATATCCGGATTGGACACGAGACATAAATAGTCACACTCGTATGTCCAATCCATAGTTCCTCGATCCTGGGAATATGCTTATGCGAGCAGATAACATCAATATCTCCATATTGATTTATTCGAGTCTGGCCAAACATTCAATAAGCCTCATCCCTCGAGTGGCCGTGGATATTTACTCCCATTATGTGGGAGGGACAAATCCTATCTACATCACTACGATCTCTAAGCTTGCTTCCTATCATGCCCGATAGCTATCTTTATAATTACCCAGTTACGGTGTAACATTTGATAACATCAAAGCACAATATTTCACAACTAGAGTATCTAGTGACTTCAATTCTAAGGATTGCAATTATATTAGTACTACGAGAAGCGATTGTGACTTTAACATAATTTAATATATCCTTCTCGTTTTGGGTCAATCCAGTATGCCATTACTCCTAACGCATACCCATGTGTTAGACCTGATATCTCCATATCAATCTACAGACATACTAGTCTATATTTGATCGTTTTATTAATCAATAGTGGACTAGGAATATTTAAGATAAACAACACATTGTATCTAAGGACTTCATTATATTAAATATCTCAATATATAATAAATGAATATTCTAGCCAAAATCAATGTTCATACTAAATATAAGATTGCCTCTGGGGCATCTATTCCAGCAGTCTCCCACTTGCACTAGAGCCAATCTGGCGCGTCTCGTATGCCTATAGATATGGCGTGCCCTTCATGCTTTCGCTACGCAAGAGGTTTTGTGAGCGGATCTGAAAGATTGTCATCCGTTGGAATCTTCCACATCTTCACATCTCCTCGATCGATCATTTCACGAATAAGATTGAATCTCCTAAGTACATTCTTTGATTTCTGGTGTGATCTTGGTTCCTTTGCTTGTGCGATCGCCCCGGAATTGTCGCAGTATAACTCTATGGGATCCACGATGCTAGGGACCACACCGAGCTCAGTGATAAACTTCTTTATCCAAACTGCCTCTTTTGCTGCTTCCGCAGCAGCAATGTACTTAGCTTCTGTTGTAGAATCAGCAACTGTCCCTTGCTTGGAACTCTTCCAGCTCCTCCATTCAGGCAAAACACGTATCCAGACTGCGATCTGTAGTCATCTTTTTCAGTTTGAAAGCTTGCATCAGTGTAACCCTTTACACTTAGCTCTTCCTTACCTCAAAATATCAAGGATGCATCCTTAGTTCTTCTCAAGTACTTTAGGATGTTCTTGACAGCAATCAAGTGACTCTCACCTGGATTGGACTGATATCTGCTCACCATACTCAACGCGTATGATACGTCTGGTCTAGTACACAACATGGCGTACATGATGGATCCTATGGCCGAAGCATATGGTATCCTACTCATGCGGTCCTTCTCAATCTCATTGGAGGGACAGTCATTCTTAGAAAGAGTGAATCCATGCGACATGAGCAAGAATCCCTTCTTGGAATCTTGCATGTTGAACCTCTTCAACACCTTGTCGATATATGTACTTTGACTTCGGCCGAGCAGCCTTCTAGATCTATCCCTATAGATCTTTATACCAAGTATATGGGCTGCGTTTCCTAAGTCCTTCATTGCAAAGCACTTTCCTAGCCAATCTTTAACAGATTGCAAAGTAGGAATGTCGTTGCTAATGATTAGTATGTCATCCACATACAAGACAAGAAATACTTCAGAGCTCCCACTAACCTTTTTGTAAACACAAGGCTCATCTTCGTTCTTGATGAAGCCAAACTCTTTGCCTGCGTCATCAAAACGTCGATTCCAACTCCTAGAAGCTTGCTTTAATCCATAAATGGATCTTTGCTGTTTACAGACTTTATTGGCATTCTCTGGATCCTCAAAACCCTCCGGTTGTGTCATGTACACATCCTCGAGGAGGTTCCCATAAGAAATGCTGTTTTGACATCCATCTACCAAATCTCATAGTCATAGTATGCTGCAATAGCAAGTAGAATTCGAATGGATTTAGTCATGGCGACTGGCGAAAAGGTCTCATCATAGTCAATACCATGAATCTTTCTATACCCTTTGGCTACTAATCGCCCCTTATAGGCAACTATGTTGCCATCCATGTCGGTATTCTTCTTGAAGACCCACTTGCACCCTATGGGTCGAGTCCCTTCTGGTGGTTCCACCAAAGTCCATACTTTGTTGGTGTACATGGAATCCATTTTGGATCTCATGGCTTCTAGCCAATTCTTAGATTCTGGGCCTTTCATGGCCTCTCCGTAGGTCAAAGGCTCATCATCCATGAGTGGTACGTCATCGGGCTCAGTCACGAGAAGTCCTTACCTCTCTTGCTCATGACGCACTCTTCCTGATCTACGGAGTTCCTGTGTTACATGAACAGGTTTGTTCACAACTGCTTGCGGTTCCTGTCATGTTCCATCATTGGTTCAGTGATTTGTGGTTCTTGAATTTCTTCAAGTTCTACAGCCCTCCCACTTGCTTCTTTAGAGACAAACTCTCTTTCTATAAACACGTCGGTCCGAGCAACAAACACTTTGTTCTCGGTGGGATTGTAGAAATAATATCCTTTGGTTTCCTTAGGATATCCCACAAATTTACACTTATCTGCTTTGGGCCCGAGCTTGTCTGTTAGTAAACGTTTTACATAGACATCGCAGCCCCAAATCCTCATAAACGACACTATGGGACGCTTCTCAGTCCATATCTCATATGGTGTCTTCATGACTAATTCGGATGGAACACGGTTAATGGTAAAAGCTGCCGTCATTACAGCATGTCCCCAAAATGATATCGGAAGATCTGTTTGAGACATCATAGATCGCAACGTATCTAATAGTGTGCAATTTCTCCTCTCGGACACGCCATTCCATTGTGGCGTTCCGGGTGGAGTGAGGTGGATACTATCCCACACTCTCTAAGATACTCATCAAACTCTTGGCTCAAGTATTCTCCTCCACGATCCGATCGTAGAGGTTTAATACTTTTACCAAGTTGCTTCTCTACTTCTTTCTTGAATTCCTTGAACAATTCAAAGGATTCGGATTTGGCCTTCATAAGGCATACAAATCCATATCTACTGAAATCATCAGTAAATGTGATGAAGTAGGTATAACCACCTCTGGCAGGCGTGCGGAATGGTCCACACACATCGGTATGTATGAGTGCCAATAACTCACTAGTCCTCTCTCCTTTCTTATTGAAAGGGGACTTTGTCATTTTTCCTAATAAACAAGATTCACATGTCTCATATGATTCCAAATCAAATGAGTCTAGAAGTCCATCCTTATGGAGTCTAGATATGCGTTTCTCATTTATATGGCCTAAACGACAGTGCCATAGATATGTAGGATTTAAATCATTAGTTTTAATCCTTTTAGTATTTATGTTATAGATTGGACTATTTAGATCAATGATATACAATCCATTAGACAAATGCACACTACAATAGTGCATACTATCAAAATAAATGGAGCAACACTTGTCCTTTATTGAAATAGAAAATCCCTTCTCGTCCAAACAAGAAATGGAAATAATGTTTCTGATCATAGCAGGCACATAAAAGCAATTGTCTAATTCTAAAACAAGTCCAGAAGGCAAAGATAGCTCATAAACGTCTACAGCTAATGCAGCTACTCTTGCTCCATTCCCGACGCGCAGATCTATCTCCCCTTTACTCAATCTTCTACTTTTTCAAATCCTGCACATTTCGACAAATGTGAGAACCACATCCGGTATCCGATAACCAAGATGAAGAAATAGAAAGATTGACGTCTACAACATAAATACCTGGTGGTGGTGGAATCACTATTCCAAGCCCCTATCCTCCAGATATTTTGGGCAATTCCTCCTCCAGTGACCCGGCAGGCTGCAGTAGTGACACTCACCTTTAGCCACGCCTCCACTAGGCTTTAAGGCTTCCTTGGATTTCGCAACTATCCTGCGTTTTCCCTTGGAAGTTGAGGCAACTCATTTTCCTTTCTTCCTATGTACCATCATTATGGCCTTGCCCTTGCCTTTGTTGACACTCTGTTCCGCTGTCTTTAGCATGTTCAACAAGTCTGGCAGAGTCTTACTGATCTCGTTCATATTATAGTTCATAATGAACTGATTATAACTGTTAGGCAACGATTGCAAGACAAGATTAGTTGCCAAATCTTGGCCTAGTGGGAATCCCAGTCTCTCAAGGTTCTCTATGTACCCGATCATTCGGAGCACATGAGGCCCTACTGTATTCCCCTCCGCAAGACTACTCTTGAATAACGCTTTAGACACCTCATAGCGCTCACGCCTTGCCTGTTCCTGAAACAATTGTTTCACGTGTATGATCATATCATAGGCTTCCATATTCTCGTGCTGCTTCTGAAGCTCAGGAGTCATGGTGCAAAGCATGAGGCAAGTCACGTCATTAGAATCATCAATATGTTTCTGACGTGCCCTCACATCCGCTAGAACAGACTCATCTTGTGGTGGGGATGGAATTGGAGTGTCCAAGACATACATCTTCTTTTCTTTCTTAAGGACAATCCTTAAGTTTCTGTACCAGTCAAGGAAATTCGTTCCAGACAGTTTATCCTTCTCAAGGACAGATCGTAGGGATGAAGTCGATGCGTTGTTGTTTGGCATTTGAAATTCTAAAAAACGAGAAATGTGCATTTTAGTATTTTGAACAATTCAACTATATTCAACAATGGCTAGATCATCAAATATAGCTCCCACTATTTTTCTCGGATTAATAGCCCTCACCATTAATGCGGAAAATATCATTATATTTTCTAGTAGGTCCATGATCCCTTTTTCACTTCTTCTTGAGCTTGATTTGGCAATTCACCCTAGAATTGGTTATTTAGGTAGGAACCATTCCAATTGCACCCCAGGCAACTCTTGGTCCAATTAGGTGAATAACTCTTTATTCTTTATCCCTTGGATAACGCCTAATTGTCATGCCTCTAGGCTCATCAATCCAATTGAATCTTACCCAGTTGCGTCCAACCTCTTGCTTCAAGATACACACATTACTACCTTGTGTCGTCCGCAACACACCATGGTAAATTAAAATCGCCTTGCTTTGGCAAGCCCGAATTTTAATGAACCCTAATCATGAAGGGTGTTTGGCAAGAGAAGGCAAAAAGCAATATATAATTGAGGGATTTAATTTTCTTAATTTGTTTGGTCGATCTAATCAACATGATCTACTTATTTGGATTGGGCAATCCACAATAAAAGACCAACCTTGTTTATTATTATCTTGTTAACGTTTTGCTAGTATCGCCATACACCAAAATAAATAACAAGACATAAATAATAAACATCCACAAAAATAAAATAAAAAAGCGTGGTATGGATGCCCCTAGACTAAGATATTATCAAGCCAATGATAATATCCAATTGCCCCAAAGTGACAAGCTCATCTCCATGTGCTCCACCATAGCCGCACGCCTAGGAGGGTGTCGTCTTTGTCTTTTGGCTTCTTTGGTTCTCCAGTCGTCTTCTCCATGCTCTTGGCTATCATCTAAATATTTCTAATTCTATCCTAACATCTAGAATAAATAAATAAAAATCCTCACATGTCGAGGAGAAAAGACGACTCGCAGGCCGTAAAACCTAATTAATTATTACATTATTTTGATCAGCTAGCAGGCCGTAAACCAAACCACAAAGCAATAAACATCCACAATCCTAGGCCATATCCATCCACCACACAACAAAGCACATAATACTGTTAAAACCAATTTTAACGCGCTTGTTTAATTTTAATTGTATAGGGTAATTAGGGTTACAACGGTCCAAGGGGTCCAACCTAAGCCTAGGCCGAACCCCAAGGACCGTCGCCCGCCACTTGGGCCCGGCCCAAGGCCGGCCGCCCCATGTGACCCGCGGCCCTTGCTTGGCGCGCAAGCAAGGGGGCTGACGGCTAGGGTTTCGGCCCTAGCCTCCTTCCCTTCTTCCTTGTTGCCCAAGCATGGTTGTTTCCTTTTATGGATGTTTCCATAATTTTTTTTTCCATTATTGAAAACTCCTTTTCAACTATGTGCCCATGAACCCTAATTTTTTTTCAAGAAACCAATAATTCACATCCTATGTGATTAAACTCACCAATTCTAACATCCAATATTAAATTAGATCTTTTTTATATTGAATCAAATTCAATTTGCATCTACTATGCCAATTATTTTCAGTTTTCGAGTAGTAACAATAATACGGTGTATAAACTGAAATCGTAACACATAAAATCATGTTATGATCTACGACATGTGGATTTGATACCACTGTTGGGTTTTGACGCAGGTAATGCAGCGTAATAAAAAAATTAATCCTACTCAAAGCCCACCAAGGATCACAGGAAGAGACATCATAACATGATAAAGGACATAATAGTTGTGTACCTTTTGGTTTGAGAGATCACACGAAGAATGATGTCCTCGTCTCTATGGTTGATCCACGTCTAGAGGTGAGATCTAGATTCTTCCTTCAACAAGTGCTAGCTTGAACCGGAGGAAGAAGGAAGAAGGAATCAAACAACGAGGGACAAGAAGGGGTTCGACCCTCCTTTGGCGCCGGCAGGAAGGGGGGCGGACGGCCTAGGGGCAGTCGGCCTCTAGGCTTGTCTTGATCTCTCTCTTTTGCTCTCTCCCACTGTCTTGTGTTATGTCTAATAACATTAAGTGGGAAGGAAGCTAGAGCCTCCTTTATATACTCCAACAACTCCTTGTTGTTTCCATAAAAGTCAATCCTAGTTCTCCATGAACTTAGATTAGTCTCTTCCTTGCATATTAGTCCTACTAAGTTTGCAAGGTGTTGCACAATGATCCTTCTTATTAATTAATCATATTAATTAATCCCAAATCTAGCTCTACTCTATTTGACGTGTAACCCCATAGGTTTCTACTTAGTTGGTAGTAACTTATTACTAACATGGAGCGGTGTCTAGCAACACATCCATACCTCCCAACTAATAGAAATAGTCAGTGATCCCGACAAACCTCTTGTGCCCAATATCTCATATTGCACTATCCCTTTGTCTCAATATCCGGATTGGACACGAGACATAAATAGTCACACTCGTATGTCCAATCCATAGTTCCTCGATCCTGGGAATATGCTTATGCGTGCAGATAACATCAATATCTGCATATTGATTTATCTGAGTCTGGCCAGACATTCAATAAGCCTCATCCCTCGAGTGGCCGTGGATATTTACTCCCATTATGTGGGAGGGACAAATCCTATCTACATCACTACGATCTCTAAGCTTGCTTCCTATCATGCCCGATAACTATCTTTATAATTACCCAGTTACGGTGTAAGGTTTGATAACATCAAAGTACAATATTCGCAACTAGAGTATCAAATGACTTCAAGTATAAGGATTGCAATTATATTAGTACTACGAGAAGCGATTGTGACTTTAACATAATTTAATGTATCCTTCTCGTTGTGGGTCATTCCAGTATGCCATTACTCCCAATGCATACTCATCTGTTATACTCGATATCTCCATATCAATCTACACACATACTAGTCAATATTTGATTGCCTATTAATCAATATAGTGGACTAGGGATATTTAAGATAAACAACACATTGTATCTAAGGACTTCATTATATTAAATATCTCAATATATAATAAATGAATATTCTAGCGAAACAATGTTCATACTAAATATAAGATTGCCTCTAGGGAATCTATTCCAACATGGAGAGTATGGCGCAGGGCTCTACCCACAAAACTCAATTTAGCCAGACGGAACATAAAAATTTCAGTTTTGTGCAGTTTATGAGGAAATTTTGAAGAAGACAAAACACAATCTTTTTTGCAATGCCCCTTAGCAAAAGAAACTTGGATATTGGTTTTCCCAAACTCAGATCTGAAAATGAGAAACATTTACTACAGTGTCTAGATTCAAGCAACCATGGAGTCAGATTTCAAGGAGACTTGAAGCTTATATGCATGTGCATAGCCGAGCTATGGAACAATCGAAATCAAGTAGTTTTCAACAACAAGGGTGTTACAACTTCTGACCTGGTTCGATCGACGGTGAACAAGTTAGAAGCTTATGAAGCTACCAGATCTCGAACTCCCATCACCGCCATCCAGCGTCTCAGACAAGGGCGACCACCTGGAGAAGATGTGGTGAAGCTTAATGTGGACGACGCGTGGGACCGAACCAAAGCAATAGCCGGCGCCGGAGGGGTCATCAAAGACGAAGGGGGACGGTACATCACCGGCTTTGCAAGACGAATACCTTTCGGTACCAGACCATCGGAGGGGCAAGCTATCAGAGACGGACTAAAGTTTGCCATCGCCTGTGGATATCGGAATATGATAGTCGAAACGGATGCATTGTCGGTGATGGAGGAGATAGAGCAGATGAGAAATGAAGGTGGAAGGGCCACATTGGAAATAGGTGGTGTAATAATTGAAATCGTGGCTCTTTCTCGAAGCATCAACTGTCGCCTCGTTCAGACGAGGAGGAAGATTAACCAGGTAGCCCATCTTCATGCCAAGTATGGGCTTCAAATAGTGAATGAAGAGGTGTTCTTTTCTGAGCCCCATTGGGCATCAAAATCACTTTGCAATGATGTGTTGGGCCTCATCAACCCTTTAATTGCTGATTAATAAATTTTTTACAAGTCTCCACTCAAAAAAATATCAATTTACTAATGTGTTTAGTTGTGTTCGTGTACGTGTAGAGATTGATAGCCTCTCGAATTGCTATCGCGTAAGGTAAACCCTAACAAATTGGTGCTTCATTGTTGATCACCATACTTAGCTGGTGAATCACTCATGGCAGAAAAATACGTGATTTCCGACGATCAATTGAACCAATTGATGGCTGCAATTGCCGGAATTAATAGCAACATCGCCGGTTTGCAAACCCGTGTAGGTGGAGAACCGCCTGGACGAATTCGATTATGGACTCGTCGAGGTTCAGACAAACCTCTCCACCATTGAAGAACGTAGCCCGCCTCAGGAGATGCCACACAAGACGACTCCGTAGTCTCTACAGGTGACAGCGCCAAACCTGGAGGTAGGGGTGCAACTTGGGCGGGATGAAACTTTACCAACCCGAGCCCAATCCGAACTAAAATAGGGCTCGGGTAGATAATTTTGTTATTTAGACAGCCTTGTAAAAAATTCTCAGCCCGAATTGCAACTAGGGTCGGGCTTGAGCAAAAATATTAAACGATGGGGTAACCCGAATTTCTCGATTTGGATGACCACTACATATAAATATTATATTTTGAGAGAATTATGTAGCATATCTAACTTGAATATGCTTCTTTTCTTTTGATTATTAGTGTTGTTTTTAATTACTTTTTGTTCTTGACTAGTTTATTTGTTCTTTTTTTCATTAACAATTTATTACTCTCATATGTTTTTGAACAAGTATTAAGTTTAATGTACTAATCTGAATTCAGCTCAGACCTGAATTGATTTGTACGAATTTGGGCTCAGACAGGCTTCCAATGCTTTTAACTCGGGCTGGGCTGGCTTGGGCAGCCTCGCCAGAACTCTGACTCGGGCTAGGAAAGGGTGCTAACCGTCCAACCCGCCCGAGTTGCATTCCCACCTAGAGGGTCCTCCTCCTCCACCACCGCTACTTCCGCTGGCCTCGCTTCCACAAATTTAGCTGACTCCACAACCGGCACCACTTCCATCCCAGAAGCTCCAATCGGCGCTCTCCGCCATCATCAACGCCTTCATGGCACGACAACCACCGGTACCGCTGCAAAGATCCCCCACCATCAGCGCCGAACAGCAAGGGTTTCTGTCCGCCACTCACCAGCTGCAGCCGACGGGCTCTCTGCCACAATTCCAACAAGGTCCGAACCCTACCAGGACAGACTTGAATTTGAATTTGCTTCCGCGACAGGTTACAACCTAGCATCTCATGTCCGTCGCTGGCACGACAACCCACGGACACAATCAACTTTATATGTGGCAGCCCCAACCACGGTGTCGGGTCTTATTGGGGGTTATAGTAACGATCGCGTTGAGCTAACAGATAGTGGGTACCCCTACCCAACAACTATATCCACCGCCTACGGTGTCCAACTGTCGTGTCTTTCACCCAATTACGGAGGTCCGAATTCACGCCAACAGAAAATCCAGGTAGACCCGGAAAAAGTTGTAGGTAATGACTCACACACATAGTTCTTAAAGTTCTGCAATACTTCAATTACTTTCAAATACCACTAGATGAACTCCTGCAATTAGTGGGTGTCCTGTTAGACGGGGACGCGACCAGTTGGTTCCGGTATCGGCAGAACAACTTTGGGTTCGCCTCATGGGCTATTTTTCTAGATGAGGTGACGGTCCGTTTCGACAGAAACTATTTCCACGATTATTTTGGTCAATTTTCCAAAATTGAAGCACCACACAACGGTTCTTAATCATCAAGCAGAATTTGAAAAGTTGTTGAATAAATTTAGGCCGACATCCGATCAACAACTTATCTCTTTGTTTTATTCTGGCTTCACGCCTCCGCTAGGACGTGAGTTGGGGTTACGCCAGCCTCATTCCCTTGCCAAATCCTTTTCACTAGCATGAGATTTACAAGCATTCAGGTCACCGTCTGAAGCGTTGAGCACCTCTACAGTAGCCCCAACTAATCTTCCACAAGTTGCATCCACACAACTGATTAAGCGGCATAATCTTGCCGAACAATAGGAACGACAACGATAAGGCTTGTGTTAAAACTGCGATCAGAAGTACATCTACGGTCACAAGTGTGAGGGAAAGTTTCTGCTTATGGGTTGCGACGACACATATGAGACAGAGCCGGATGACTTCGTCATTGTTACCGATGCTTCTAGTCTGTATACCATGGTCAGCAGTGATCGGTACTGTTCTTTACCGCTTCTGGGGATCATAGCAGGCTGCAATTTGTTTGTATTTATTGACAACGGGTCCACCCACAATTTTATTCATCCAAAATTGGCAGAACAACTGCAATTATCGATTAAGGCGACAACTCTTTTAAAGTTAAATTGGGTAATGGGGAATGCCTACATTGCGATACTACGTGTGGACAGATTTATATTATCCTCCAGGGCACAAATTACAGCTAAATTGTTCATTTTAGAGTTCCACGAATCTCGGGTTCTTTTAGGAGTGGAATGGCTCCAACAGTTGGGACGAGTGGACACGCACAATGCCAAGATGACGATGTAATTCCAGCACGGGGATTCCCGTGTAGTCTTGCAGGGTTTGACAAAACTGGCATTGGGTTGTCACTGGTCTTTCTTTCACTTTGTGGACAAGGCGTTAGTCAACCAGAAGGGAATTTATACGAATACATATCCACACCGCAATACGACACCGACGGGTACAGCGGGAACATCACACACCTAAATATCTTAAGGATTGTGTCACACATTATTAGTATGTTTTATTATTAATTTGATTGCATTGTGTAGTCCTAGTTTTCTTGTCCGTTCTTTCCCGGACCGTTGAGTCGAACCGTCTAGGTTAGGGTTTATTACTTTTATATTTAAGCAATTGTAGACGCATAGTTATTATTCATTGAACCAAAATATCAATTTTGTAGTGTGTTTAGTTGTAATCGTGTTCGTTTGGAGATTGATAGGTCTCAAATTGCTATCGTGTTAGGTAAACCCTAACAATAGTATTTTGATCTTTCTCACAAAAAATATAGAATGATTTGACATATAACTCGAGTTGCGATTTTTAACGCTAAAATCCCGCGCAACGGAAAAACAAACACCATCCAAAACGAACATGTGATATAGGAGAACGGAAAAATAAAGAATACGAGAATTTAACGTGGTTCGGCAAGTTGCCTAGCTACGTTCACGGGGCGAGAAATAATTTTCACTACTACAAAAGTCTGTACACCCACATTCTCTCTACAAGCCTCTCAACTCTCCTACACACTGATGTTATTTGCCACTCACGACTTGAATTGTGTCTAAAACAATAGCTAGAAACCCTATTTATACTCCTAAATAAGTTGTGGTGGAGAAAGCCCAACAAGCCTTAGCTATCACCTCCTTAGAGATCACCTTCTCATAGGAGTAATAAGACGCATCGGGTACTATGATTCATCTTGCATAATTCGAGACAAGCCCAAAAAATTTCATCTTGTCTTGAACTGTACAAGCGCACCGCAAATCCTCAACCAACTCCGTGGTGATGTAAACTCCGCTGCATCCGCCATGCTCATAATACATGAACCAACACAATACCTTAGCCAAGATGCTTTGCGCCCCCTCTTCTACGGTGTCTCCTCGTACCCCCAATATGGATTCGCCCTGCTCATAGTGCATATCATTGGTTTCACGTGCATAAGAGTACCTTCAGCGTGTTTGAGGCAGGGAGTCAGCGTAAGATTCACTGGACCTCATACAAGAAATTAAAACAACAATATAGTATTGTTGTAATCAATAAAACGTACCGTTCAATCCAACATGTTCGTAGTCGTCCTATCTCCCCGAATATGGATGAGCTTGAGTGCCAAATCTTCCCCTCCTATTACCTCTAGTTTTTCTCAAGAGGGCTAACAATCCCCAACATGTCTTATTTATAGGATCCGGCTAGAGTCTAATGACCCCATTTCGTCCATTCATTTCATTGTCTACTAATTGTCTTTGTGATAGCTGTGACTCCAATAGAGACCCGTAAGTCCTAGTAACGGTTCAAGCTTTGAGGATGAAACTAAGTCCAATGAGGGAAGGATGTAACAAGCCATATTTTATTATATGGGATTCTAGTAATTTGACATGTCGTATAGATTATTCGAGAATGTGAGAACATATTTGTTGAATATTAAAATGTGTGCTAGCGTAGCGAGTAACTATTCGTTTATAATTATTTTTAAAAATTAATATTCGTATGAATTTACTTTTAAAAAATATTCTTTTAGTTTAAATAATAAGATTTTACAAATTTAAATTAATAATTTAATAATTTTTTTATTATAAAACATTTATGAGTTCCTCAAAAATATAATTCGAATGTCTTTTAAAATAGCAGTCAAATTCATTTTCAGTCACATTTTATTTTATAAGTCAAAATATATTTTATCACTCAGATTTTCATTTATCAGTCAAGAATCATTTTATCTATTCTTATACGTATTTATTTTTATAGCGTAACAATTTGTCGCCGCGTAGTAATTATAATTCACGTATTTAATATTCACCGCATTTCGCCACGTCTAAAATTATTTGTCACCTCTAAATTATTTGTCGCGCTTATTTTGTCACCCGTTGCGTGTCAATAATCATCGTGTATTGTTGGACAAAAATAATCCCAAATATAGGATATCGTCTCAAGTAATAATATCCGGTAAGTCCGGAGTCGAATCCACAAGGAGAGGAGGGTTTAGACAATGACTTGTTAAACTAGGATAGAGAGTAGAAAACGACTAACTAAGCGATAAAAGAAATTTCTCAATGGCTTTAAAACTTGCCAAGCTATCAAATCCACCACTACTGATGTAGCAAGTTTGAGAATTCGAGTAAGCAACAAAGGAAACGACTATTAATACTACTACGATTCAAAATATTTTGTTAATAAGAGAGTGAGTTGAATCAATTGATTCCGTTAGAGAACTTGTGTGTGAGATTCAACACCCAACTTTTGTATGAAGCGACGAAACATGGATTCTAAAGCAAACGGAGTCGTCTAGCTCACAAATTCAAGAGCAAAACCCAAAATCGAGTTATGTCAAGCATCAAGGATATGTACTCATCTAAGTGAGCCCACATACAAGATCAAGCCACAATTCGGATTTGTCTTTCGACACAAGAATTCAATGAATTCTACATCCAAATATTGTGAAACTAGAAGAACAATTGAAAATCTCACAAAAAGCCATCCAACTTCATCAATTAACCCAACAAAAGAACTAGATACTCATGTTATTGAGTTGAATAAGAGATTTTCACCAACATATTAAAATAGATATCCATATATTTCAAGCTCAATACTCAAGAGTAACCCTAAACCCTAAACCCGCAACAAGAGTGTCAAGATTGTAAAGGTCTTATGGACAAATCACCTCACTGGAGAGGCAACTTGGGAAGCGGAAGATGATATGAAGGAAAATTACCCTCAACTTTTTGACGAGGTACTTTGAGTTCCGAGGACGTCACTCCTCTAAGGGGGAGAGGATGTAATCCTTCGGTTTCTAATACAATATTCCGTATAGTATATTGCATATCATTCATGACGTTAGGTTTGCAGTTGGTAATTGTACCTTGAATGGAGGTTCATACCTTATTGTGGTTGAGGATTTGGTTTAAGCTTCGAGGACGAAGCTTTCTTTAAGGAGGGAACGATGAAATACCTCGTTTTGTGACTACGGGTATTTTTTGATATTATTATAGGTGTTGGGGAGTTAATTTTATTGCCGGGAGTTAATTATAATGGTTACTAGAGTTTGGGGGATCTTTGTGACTTTAATCTAAAAGTTTTAGTGTCTTTTTATTGAGTTTGTGGGTAGTCGTTGTCTTTTTGGCTAAACTATGGGGGAAAAAGTGTCTTTTACCACAGATTGGTATTATTTTGACCCAATTTTTCTTCCTACGTAAAGTTTCCTATTCAAGAGGGTGTCCTTCATTATGAGTTTGAATTTTTTTCCAACTCTCATAAAAAGCTCTCACTCCCTATTGTTCTCTCTATCTCTCACCTCTCTCTCTCTCTCACTCACCCGTCCCTCTCTCTCTCTCTCTCTCTCTCTCACTCTCTCTCTTCCTCGACGCCAGGAGAAGCAGAAGCTCCAACGCCTCCGCCGTCCCTCTCTCTCTCCGTTCAGGTAACCATCTCTCTCTCTCTTTTTCTTCTTCTCTTCTCTCTCTCTCTCCCCGTCCGTCCATGTCTTTTTCTTCTTCTTGTTCTTCGAATTTTTCTTCTTCTTCTTCATGTTTTGATTTCTCTTTTCTCTTGTTCTTTATTCACTTTAATCATCAAGTTGTATCATATACTTCATCATTTTCACTTGATTTATTCTTGTTCATGATAAACCATAAACCCTAGTTTGTATAGGAGGTAAAAACAAGTTGAAACAATAAGGTTGGTAATTGAATTGGAGTTGAAATTGAGACCGTTAGACACTTAATGTGATGATCTAGAGTTGATATACAATCTGTCCGGTCGCTAAAAGGTTGGAATTTGTCGCTATAGGACTGTTTTTGGTCACTGAAAGTTGCTGAATTTGTCATTAATGTTGTTGGGATTATTAAATAGGGTTTAGACATGAAATTAGTTGGATTTTTGGAGTTTTAACACTTGTTTTGGAGTCTTAAACCTAAGTACAAGTGTTGGGTGAATTTGTGAGTTGTTACTAGTATAATGTGAACCTAGTTAGTTAGTGATCTATTTAGTTAGAATGAAATAGCTTAAAAGGGATGTTCATCTTGAACAATGTTAGTAGAGTTGTGTGGTTTGCCTAGAGCCAATTGTCCTAACCACTAGTGGATCGGGTTTAATTGGGAATGTTGGGTTGGTGTTAGAAACCTAAACCGTCGAGTGTCATATGCATGTAGATAGTATAGCAATTATATTGCTAGAATATTATGTTTAATTAGGATATTGTTATGTGTAGGTGACGAGTTCATCAACGACGAGTACATCGAGTACGTCGATTGATTTGCATTAGTTGATTTGCTTTGAGGTAAGTAAACATGCCAGGCCTATTGTGCCTAACTCCTTCGTGTCAAATTAATTCTTATATTTCTTTACGTTTAAAAGTGAGTTTATGTGTTATGTGACATGCAATATGTAATTTTTACTTGCTAAATGTCTTTCTTGAAAATATCACCATGATAATAACAATGAACTATAACGTAAAGTGGAATAGTTGTGCGGGACCATTTATTATTGATTACTATTGGCATTGGGCGTGTTGACTTCGGCCTTCCGTTCAATTTATTTTTATTTAATCCGGTTTCAAGTCCCCGGATAGCTCCTTGTACTCACTCCTCTGGCCACTAGATGTCTTTGGGGGGGGGGGGTGTGGACACTTAAGGTCCTGGATGCTTGCGAGATGGTTGGTTTCCCCCGTCACAACAAAATTATTAATGATGGATTTTGGATTTTGAGTATATTAATGGAAAATGAATTAATATGTGGATTTGGTTTTTTCCCAAATGGAAAGATTATGGAATTGGAAACTCACAGGTTCTTTACAAGTTTCACTATATTCCGTTATGTTTTTTAATAGAACTGTTACTTTAAAACTTATTACTGGCTTTTTAACTTGTCTCATCCTTTGACATGCTTGGGTGTTTTCTTACCAGTATTTTATGCTGATTTTGTACTGTGGTGTTTCTTTTTGATTCCGCACCGCAGTTCTAGAGGATGGGAATCTGGCATAGAAGGGGAACGCGTTTCATCATTTAATTCATTAGTTTCTTCATTTGATATTAGAACAGTTTAATGCTCCAGTACTTTAGTTTGCTTTATGCCCGGTTTGAGGCAAGAACAATTGGATTGTAATAATTGTTAGTTTTAAGTATTTTATAGATGTTTTTGCTTGAGAACCATGTTATAAAATCTCTTTGTATTCGGGTTTAACCTCGGACACGGAGTGACATCCTCGGGCCTCCGGCTTGGGCATTTGGGGGTGTTACACTACCCCTGCTACACCATCGCCATCACCGCCCCTACACACGTCCTCATATTCCATCAACTCTTCTCTTATTCTCTTACATCCTGTTATTCTACTTTTTCTCCTCTCACCCTCCTCCTTCCTTTCTCTCGAAAAGCCACGACGACGACGACGGCCACCACCACCACAACAACAACAACCATAACAACAACAAGAACAACAACAACAACAACAACAACAACAACAACAACAACAACAACAACAACAACAACAACAACAACAACAACAACAACAACAACAACAACAACAACAACAACAACAACAACAGCAACAACAACAACCGCAGCAACAACAACAACAACAACAACAACAACAACAACAACAACAACAACAACAACAACAACAACAACAACAACAACAACAACAACAACAACAACAACAACAACAACAACAACAACAACAACAACAACAACAACAACAACAACAACAACAACAACAACAACAGCAACAACAACAGCAACAACAACAGCAACAACAACAGACCACAAACCCATACCCACTGGGTAGCGTTCGAACAGAGGAACGGGGAAGAAAGTGAGCGAGAGAGAAGAAAGGGAGAGATTAGGTCTAATACCTACTAAATTACATAGTACTGGAATTATCAATTTAAGCAAAATCACTTAATGTTTAAGCGGAGGCTGAACGTAATCCTTAAGATATAACGGAGGACCCACACTACGCTTGGGTCGCTCATCAACTTGGACATCTAGTCTAATAGAATCATCATCACTCCCATTGCTGTCCTCTGTTGGTGATCGAATAACCGTATCAACTCCTCTGATCTTGGAAACCAGCTTGTCCTCAAGCTGTAACTCAGGGAAAGACATCCGAAGCTCAGTAACCGGTTCCCAAGATGGCGGATCACCATCAGACTAAGAAACCAACCACTTCTGCAGGGCCACACCATCCACGAAGACGGTGCATTCACGTGATGCCGAAACTGGAGAAAAAACATGCCTACCCTTGAAGAATTGCTCGGGTAACATGGCTGTCGGAATGGCCGACCCTGTGGGGACATAGGGACGAAGCAACAAAATATGGAAGACATCATGGATACGACAGTTATCACGAAGCCGTAGACGATAAGCTATCGGAACAATACGCTCCTGAACCGAAAAAGGGCCATAAAACCGTCGTGCTAACTTAGCTGACAAAGGACATGCCAACGACTGCTGACGGTAGGGACGGAGACGAAGAAGTACCAAATCACCCACCTGAAAAGAGACATCACGCTGATACTTATTATCCTGAGTACGCATACGCACCTGCATCTTTGTAATATGGCCCTTCAAATCTATCAACAACTCATGATGTTCCACAACTAACTCCTCCACAGATAGGGATTGACCAACCACGGGAAGTGTAGGGAAGAGCGAATGGGGATCATGCCCATACAAAGCTCTAAAGGGTGACATGTGGATACCTTCATGATGAATACAGTTCATGGAAAGCTCGGCCCACGGTAGAAACGAAACCCAACGACGAGGCTGCTCCAATGTAATGGCACGTAAAGACTGCTGCAATCTCCGATTCATTACCTCGGTTTGACCGTCAGTCTGCGAGTGATAAGCGGTATTGAACTTGAGGGTGGTGCCACTCAACTTCTGAAACACCTTCCAAAACGCACTCAGAAAGATGGAATCGCGATCGGAAACCAATGTCTCAAGGAACCCATGTAATTTGACAACCACGTCCACGAACAAACAGGACACGCGCGACGCATCAAAGTCAGAGGGCAGAGGCCCAAAGTGGACATACTTCGTGAGACGATCAACTACCACCATAATAGCTGAAGAACCCTGATAAGTGGGAAGACCCGTAATAAAATCTATTGTGGCCTCGGACCAAACACGATCCAGAACGGGAAGAGGCTGTAGAAGACTGCCAGGTTTCTGAGTAGAGTACTTCATAGTTTGACAAATCAAACAAGCAGACACAAACTGGCGAACCTCAGCACGCATACCTGGCCAATAGAAAACCACCGCGAGACGATGATATGTGCAATCAATCCCTGAATGGCCAGCTGAGGGAGAATTATGTAACTCTTGAAGAAGCAAAGGGCGGACAGAAGACTCACGACTCACACAAATATGAGTCCGATAATACAGAATGCCGTCGACAAGACTGAAATGTGGTGGGCGAGCATCAGACTGCACACCCGCCATGAAGGCCTGTAAATCTGCTAGTGCCTGAGTCTCATGAAGAATTGTCGCCATAATCGATGGAAGGGGCTGCAAGGTCGGGGCATCCTCCTCGGTATCACGGCGTGACAAGGCATCGGCCACGCGGTTAGCTGCGCCTGGTTTGTACTAAATCCGAAACTAAAACTCCATCAACTTGCAAATATAAAACTGCTGATCCGGCGTCTGAATAACCAGCGATAATAGCTCCGCAAAACTGCGATGATCACTGCGAATCACAAACTCACGACCCAACAAATATGGTCGCCATTTTTGGACGGCCTCCACCAATGCGTACAAGTCCTTATGATAGGTGGATGCGAAACGAAGTTTAGGACACAAATTCTTACTGAAAAAAAGCAATGCGGTGTCCGTTCTGGAGCAGCACAGCCCCCACGCCCTTGTCGGACGCATCATTCTAAAGAACAAATGTCCGTGTAAATTCAGGAAACTGAAGCACCGAAGCCAAGGTCATGGCCTGTTTCCAGGCAGTGAAGCTCTGGTCTGACTCAGACGACCAGATAAAGGCGTCCTTCCTGAGTAAAATTAGTCAACGGAGCTGCAATCGTAGCGTAGTCGCCGACGAACCGCCGGTGGTACCCTGTCAAACCCAGAAAACCACGTAACTGATAGAGCGTGGATAGAGTCGGCCACGCAACCATGGCATGTATCTTTTGAGAATCCTCCTGCACTTGTCCCTCAGTAATCACAACACCCAAATACTCGACATTGGTCCTGCTGAAATAAAATTTAGACATTTTAACATAAAAACAGTGATCTGACAAAAGACGTAGAACATGATGGAGATGCACTGCATGAAGCTCAAGGGTCGTGTTGTATACCAGAATGTCATCGAATAAAATTATGAAAAAAGAACGTAGAAAGGGCTGATATATCCTATTCATAGCTGCTTGGAAAGTCAACGGTGCATTAGTCAGGCCGAAGGGCATAACTAGAAACTCGAAGTTTCCATCATGTGTTTGAAAGGATGTCTTCTCAATATCATATGTGTGCATGCGTATCTGATGGTACCCCGAACGAAGATCAAGCTTAGTAAAGTAGCGGGCTGCCCCAAGTTCATCAAACAACTCGTCCGTATTAGGAATTGGAAAGTGATCGGGAATGGTGACAGCATTAAGAGCATGATAGTCAATAGAAAAACGATAAGTGACGTCGTTCTTACGAACCAACAATACTGGAGAGGAGAAGGCACTGTTTCTAGGCTAAATGACACCTTGTTGTAACATCTCACGCACATGGCACTCAATTTCTAACTTCTCAAAGTAAGGATAATGATAAGGTCTGACGTTGATTGGGTTGGACCGCGGTTGCAGATGAATGCGATGATCCCACTGAATGGATGGTTGTAGCTCGGTTGCAACAGAGAACACTACCAAATTTTGGGTAAGAACCTGAAGTACAGGGGCCGGAATGTCTGGCGGAAAAGAGGCGTGGTCGGCTGCATGCTCGGGCTGTAGGGTCACGGCTAAGAGCTCATAGAATTCCACCTCGGTGGTCGGAAAGGGATGCGCTATCAAGGAATTATACGAGATGGGTTGTGGACCATGATCAACCCATGTGAACACAATCTGTTTCCCTTGCCACATGAACCTCATGGTGAGCTTGCTGTGGTCGTGCAAAATTTCACCCATGGTTTGTAACCACTGAACTACCAGTACCGCGCCAATACTATGAACAGCTAACACATACAGGTCCACCTCAAAGACGGTACCCTGGATGGTCAAGGGCGTCTTCGGACAATAAAAAAAGAAATGCAAGGACTCTCCATTTCCAACATACACGCGAAACGGAGAAGCTAGATGCAGTAATAGTGATAAATGCTCAGCCATAGTAGGGTGAATAAAGTTATGCGTACTTCCCCCTTCAATGAGGACCAGCACACACACATCACCAATAGTAACGGTTAGCTTGAGAGAGCGCGTGTTAGGATTACCCGCCGATGTGTGCAGATGTGAAAGATTATCAATTATAATCCCTAGATTGTCTTCCTCAGCTGGCAGTGGTATGTCACCTCGTCATCCACGTCAACACATAGCATCAGAAACTTGGGAATACATTTATGGTTACGAGAGTACTTCTCGTCGCAGGTGAAACAAAGCCCTTAACATTGACGCTCGGCTTTCTCCTACCAAGTAAGTCGGCGAACGGGCAGGTTTGAGGACGCTACTATGGTCGTTGGGTGAGTGGCCGATGGCAAGGGAGCCGACTACACAGCACCGACTGTTCGAGTATATGGCTCGTTCCAAGAATGCTTGGGCATGTAGGACTGTAACAGCTCCTCCTGACCAACTGATAATTCGCGAGCTAAAGAGAACGTCTCCGCTAAGGTTCTCGGGTTACGTAACGTCAATTCACGCTTTAGCGGCTGTTTGAAACCAACAAAAAACAGTAATATCAGAACGGATTCATCGACACCCGAAATCTTGTTCAACACCGTTTTAAATTATGTCTGATAAGCCATCACGATGGGGATTTTTGCAATTTGGACAGTAACCCCACGTAATCCTCATAATGTCCCTGGTAGAACCATTGTTTTACTGCATTCAAGAATTCCATCCATGTAGTCGTTGGATTATTGAATTGATAGTACCTGAACCACTCGGAGGCGGGATCTTCAATTAACTTCGCAACAATCTGTATGCGATCGAGATCAGCCGCGCAATAAAAATCAAAGTATTTCTATATTCAAAAAATACACCCAACAGGGTCGTCACCGTTGAAGCGCGGTGAATCAACCTGCATCTGTGGGGTATTTTCAGTTGCGTCGCCGACAGTGGGGCGGGATGGGGGTGGCTGCCAAGACGCCGGAGAACCCAATAAGCTGGGAGTTCGGGTCGGTGGCGGAATCGAAGCTACATGTGGCAGATCGAAATCCGATTGCTCAACTGACAGAGGGAGTCTTTGAGCTCCGCAAACTCCGTCTCCATACGTCGATTGATAGAGAAAGTCTCTTTTGGAGTTGATCGGTGCGTGACTGGAGGCTGTCGGTCTTGGCGTACAGATCTTACTCGAGATTGTTGAAAGCTTTGACCATGTCTTCCGGAGACAACGGCGTCTTGGTCTGTTGAGAAGGACCGGTGGTTTCCACCATTGTCGCCGGTAGGTTGAGGCCGAATGGTCGCCGCCCGTTCGACGAGCCATGTGAAAGCACCACGTTGATACCCACTGGGTATCTTTCGAACAGAGGAACGGGGAAGAAGGGGAGTGAGAGAGAGAAGAAAGAGAAAAATTAGGGCTGAAACTTTTTCTCATTAACTGTTTAAGAAAATTTACACCCTTTTTATACCTCTAACCCTGAAGGTCCGACCTATTCCTAATCATAGTAAACAACCGTAAAGAAACCCCGAATAAAATTGAAAGTTCACGTAATACCTACTAAATTACACAATACTGAAATTAATGATTTCAGAAAAATAACTTAATGTTTCAGCGGAGGCTGAACATAATCCTTAAGATATGACGGAGGACCCTCACTACGCTTGGGTCGTTCAGTAACCTGAATGTTTGGACTAATAGACTCATCGTCACTCCCACGGTCGTCCTCTGTAGGTGATCGAATAACCGTATCAAACATCACCACCACCCATCAATGCATCCCTCTCTTCCCCAAACTAACTCTCAGCCGTAACACCCCCAAAATGGCCAAGCCGAAGCCCGGGGGGTGTCACTCCGTACCCGAGACGAAACCCGGATACAAGGACGTTCAGAAGTTGATCCAAGCAAAACAACCAATAAGTCTTTAAAGTAATACTTTATTACAATCTAAATGTTGTTGTGCCACATACATGGGCGTTAACCAAACTAAAGAGATAGTGATAACTTAAAGAAGTTCTAATTACTAAATACGAAATTTCTAGAAGTCTAGATGTGATTCACGTTCCCCGCTAAGCCAAGCTCCCATCATCTAAACCTGTGGTGAAGAAAACGGAAAGAGAACACCACAGCTTCCAACAGCAGCAATAAATACTGGCAAGCAAACACCCAAGCATGTAAAATGATGATGAGCCAATTTGCAAATCAATAAGCAACTTGTAGTAGTTTAACTTAAAACACATCGGAAGTAAAAGCTTAACGTTTAGAAGAAAACAAGAGAGATTCCAATTCCATTGTATTTTCCAAAGTCAAATTCGTTGTCTGAATTAGGGGATTCCAAAATCACATATTATTCCATTTCCCATTAATAACCATCAAATCCAAAACCACATTGTTAATTTGTTGATACGGGGGAAGAACAAACCATCGTGCAAGCATCCAGGACCTTAAGTGTCGACACCCCCTTGAGACATCTTGCGGCCAGAAGGGTGAGTACAAGGAGCTATCCGGGGCATTGCAACCGAATTAAATAAAATAAATTGGACGAGTGACCGTAGTCGCCTAAGCCTAAAGCAACCATGTAACAACCCCGCACAACTCTTCCAATTTACGTTATCATCAATTATTAGATTCTTGTGATGTTTTCAAAACCATATTTGAACAAGTGAAAATCAATCTTCAAATAGCACATAAGACATTAATTTATTTTGAGACAAGTAAGAATAAATCATTTGACATGAAAGGGCGTTAGGCACACTAGGTCTGGCATGTTTACTCACCTCAAACAAGAGCAACTACTGCAACTCAGTCGTAGTACTCGACGTACCCCTCGTCCGAGAACTTACCAAGATTTTTAATTAAAAACATAGTACTCTATTACAGGTAAACATGACATGAAATGAGTGGTTGTCTAGGTCTTAGGGTGGTCTAACTCAATCTCGTTGCTTCCCTTGAATCACTTTAAGGGCCGAATGATAATAACTACGATTCGTAAGATATACATACATAAAAAAAAGACTGATTTACTATATTTCTAAAGAGGTATTTAAATTTAGAATTATGAGATTTGGAAAAGAAAAAAAAGATGTGGAAATACATGACGAGTATCACAATTAACTTCACGTAATTTATAAAAGTTATCATACAAGCCGAAAGAAGCATATGTTTGAACTATTTTGGTTCTAACAGGAAGTTAACTAATCAACTAAGTTCATAGTATTCCAAATATTATACTAGTCATACCCTATGTTACAAACACATACTCATATATTATTACTGTATATGTATATGTGTGTGTGTCTAATGCTAGGTTACCCAAATTCGCAAAACAGGTAACCATTCCCGATCTAGATCGCCCGTTCCCGTTCGTGGGTCGTTCGGGACCTAGATCAATATTTCCGGTGAACTGAAAAAATAAAGAGAGGGAGACCAGATAAAGAAATACAGAGTACCGAGCACATGAATCAATCACAAACAAATATTAACTCACAGCCCACGACGAAGAGAAAACTGTCATCGGTTCGGTCTGTGAAGATGACATCACGAAGCGCCGCCGAGTAAGAAGCAGAACGACGGTCCGATGAAGCAGAAGTAGAACGAGTGAACAACGGTCCGAGAAGAAGAGGCAAAACCGAGGAAGGAGGGAGAAACGTAACAGACTCTTTGTTGACTACTGTTTCATTTAAATTTCTTGCGGATTGTCCGAGAAGAACGTGGACTTTTTACCTTATTAGTGGAGCAATTTTAGGATTAGTGGGTCTGTTACTCAGTTACATTTTTTTTTGTTTGTTTTTCTTTTTGCAAACGTGGGACTCTAGTTAATTTCAAAGTTTAGACGTTGGAAAAATTGAAAAAACTTTTTTTGATCCTTATATTAATTTTTTTTTATTTTTGAGATCATAAGAAATCATTTCTATTTGGAAGAAATGTGCAAAAGAACTGTTAACTTATCAAAATAGTATAAACAAAATATTTTTATTGATAGAAATCTGATAAATATCATTTACCACATAAAAAAAAATCGAAGATTGAAATTATAGTAACAATCATATCATTAACGATAAGATATGATTTTTTTGATATGCAAAAATATATAATTTTTTTAGTATAAATTACTATAACATTAATGAAATTGAGTGACGATGAAGATGTGATGATGTACGAGTATGAAGACCATGTTTTCAATGATGAAGACAATGTTGAAGAAATTGAAATCAATGAAAGAGCTAGTACTCAGCAAACCCATGCCTCCAACGAGAAAAAGAATGATCCTAAATCCAAGCCGCTGCTCAACAAAGTTCTTCTACTAGGCGCTAAAAGGTGGACATGTAAGCACTGTAAGGGTTGTTTTTCGAGTTCTTATACTAGAATTCATTATCATTTTTTTGGGTGCACCTCCTGGTAAATAGGCTGATATTAATAGGTGTCCCACTATGCTAAAAAATAATGGTAGAAAATTCGTAATAGGGTACAAAGTGCAGAGAGAGGAGTTTCTTCTTCCCTAAAAAATTCTAAACTCACACGTCCAAATGTTTTGAGTCAAAAGACACCTTTGGAGGAGTATTTTGCTACAATGGATAGGCATGCTGTTGATGAAGTTTTTGTCAAAGCATTTTGTGCATGCGGAATTCCATTTAATGTTCTCCGCAATCCTGAATTTTGTCATATGATGAAAGTAGTAAACAATGCACCAAAAGGTTATAAATCATCATCTTTTGAAAAAGCACGTACCTCTCTTTTGGATGGGGTGAAAACAAGTGTGGAGAAACAGTTGCTTTCGGTGAAGGAAACTTGGTATACAAATGGGGTATCCATTATTTCAGATGGATGGTCTAATGTAAAAAAAAAAGAATCCACTCATTAATATTTTGGGCGAAAATAGTAGCGGTGATGTGATTCTTCATGCTCTGGATTGCGCAGGGGTTGAAAAAACAGGGAATATATAACGAAATTATTGCTACAAGCGATTGATGATGTGGTCCCTCATAATGTGGTTCAGGTGGTTACTGACAATGCATCAAACTGTAAAGCGGCTGGAAGAATCGTGCAAGAGGTACATCCCCATATTTTTTGGTCTCCATGTGTTGTTAATACTCTTAACCTTATCTTCAAAGATCTAGCTCGTGACTTTGATTGGTTTAGAGATACCTATTTGAAGGGGAAGCAGATTGTGATTTTTTTTCTAAATCACAATCATGCATTGACAGTTTTTAGGACAAACTCGAAATTGAAACTACTGAAAGTTGCTAAAACTCATTTTGCTTCTAATTACATAATGTTGAAGAGACCTTTTGATTTGAAAGAGGCCTTAGTTACTACAGTGGTTTTGCAATCATGGAAAGATTTGTTGAAAAGTGTAGAAGATAAATCAAGAGAAAATGGTGTTCTCATAGTGGACAATATAATGAGTGATTCTTTTTTGGAAGAAGTTTGTTCTATTTTGGAGATTGTGGAAACCCATATATAATTTAATTCGCTTTTTTGACAAAGATGGTCCTATAATGAGCGAAATTTATGAGGGGATGGATGATATGCTTGGAGAGATTAGGGATGTCATTAAAAATAATAAATATGCTGATTCATACGCTTCAATTGAAGCCACCATTCTTTCTCGGTGGGAAAAGATGAATGTTCCTATAAAAAAAACTGCGTGGGAGCACACACGCACTACAGATGGTCGTCACATATGTAAAACATTCAAGCATCCAGGGTACAAAGAAAGAACATCAAAATCCATAATGACGGATTAACGGGACTACTGCTTCATTCTTTAAAGAATCCTTTCAAGAGGGAGTCTTTCGCGGATAGCATGAGCGAGTTTGCAACGAGTTCTGCAACGCGAGCTTTCATCTCTTCATAATGCATCAAGGCAGCTTCATACTCCCGGGCCATTTGCTCATAAGCCTCCCTGCGAGCGTTAAGAGCTATAGTCTCCTCTCTGAAAGAAGAATACTCTTCTCCAAGACTGGCAGAATTGCGAGCTTTGGTCAGTCTTTGCACGAGGAAGTCCAAATTCAGTCGACCGGTCGCGGTCTCTTGTAGCCTCTGAACGTGGGCGAGAAAATCTTGAGCACTAGCAGCCGTAGTACTTTCAGGGGTGGTTTTGTACAATCTTTCCAAGAGAGCATCCATCTCTCTAAAAAGATTCCCTCTGTCTTCTGGGGCCAGCTCCAGCACTCGAGCAACCGAAGCAGGAAAGGTCGCCCGCACCTTCATTAGCCATTTGAGACAGGCTTCGTCGATATCTGCGCATAGAGGCAGGACAAAACAATCAGAGAAACGCGAACATGAGAGTAGGGGTATTAGGAGAAAAAGAAAGAGCCTACCAGTCCCTTCGACGATTTGTTGAAGAGGAGCAACAGATACTGCTACCCGCAAGCCGGCTTGAATTTCCTCGACCAACTGTTGATCCGCCCTCACCTCGCGCGCAAAGTACGACTTAGGAATTATAAAATTCCTCGCGGGTACGATAGGGTTTGCAGCTTGCGAGCCCCACACTTCAAAGGGATTCTCAGAGAAGAGAGAGGCCAGATCAAAACCTCCCGCGGGATCTTCGCTCCTCGCCACGTGTAGGGAAGAACTCAGGTTGGCATGTTCAACCTCCTCAACACTCTGATTAACATGAGGGTCAAGCTCAGCAGGAATGACGGGCTCAGCAGACATAACATCACGTACGACCTCTTCGGTATTCCTCTCGAACATCATTTCAGACTCAAGACTGGCTCCTTGCTCGACGTTAGCCTCGTCCGAGGAAATAGGTATCGCTTCGGCAGGTGAGGTGGTGAGATCTTCCTGCGCTGGTAGTTCCCCCTCTTGCTCAATAATGAGCTCCGCGTCCGGATGATCCTCAACCGCTGGAGTCTTTTCCATCAAAACTTGCTCTGTAGAACCTTCACCACACACGTTATCAGCAGACTCAGAAATCACTTGAGTAACGTGAGGTCGACGACGCACCAAGGGGCAAGGGTCAGGTTCTGCAAAAATGATATGCTTCGCTTCCTCGGGAAGAAAAGAATAAAACCTCAACAGAAGGATAAGCTGGAACAGAATGGAAAAACCTCTACTAATGTTACCAGCGGTACTTCCCCACTTATATGGGGTACCCGCGCAATTGTCGTGTTGCAAGTTATCACCGAAACCCTTCAATCTAGCATGACCTAATTTGGATTAAAAACATTATGAATCGAGCGTACGAAAAGGAGGGGTATTACGCGTGGCCAGAGCAGGGACTTACCGGAAGACTCCCCACATTGATCCCGTACCCATTTACGAATGTCACAAATGGGCACGCCATGATATAAAGCACCAGTTACAATGTCACAATTTGATAAAGCAAACTTTAAAATTGTACCTTCTTCATCTTCATCACCGACGAGCTCGTGAAGTGCTAGATGCGCCTGGTGAAGTTCGTCCACAGTTTTTGAGACTACACGAGAGGGGCTCGAACGCCCAGAGCGTGTGCGCGGTCTTCGCGTTTCAGTACCCTCTTGATTAGCAATCTCAGCGATGCTCCGTCTCTTGGAAATCTCAATGCGCTCTGCCTCTGATAACTTCTCTTGTACAGACCTCTCCTCCGCCATTCGTCGGGACTCTTCAACGGCTTCCTCTTCAGTCATAATGGTCGTCCCTTTGAGAGGGCTATCATCATTATCTGAAGAAAGAAGACAGAAGGTGAAACACATTTCAGGAAAATTTTAAAAAAAAAGAAGCAGGGATATTTCGGCCAAACCATCTTTCTCCCAAGCAACAAAGTCCCAAGCAACAAGGTGTCAAGAAACATGGGGATGAGGTGATTCGAATAGAAGAAAATATACAAGGAGTCTACAATACCACTTGAAAGTCTCTCGCGTACTGAGCCCGCGAGTTGAGGGAGTCCTGCGCGACTGCTGTCTTCTTTACTGTGGTTTTCTTTTCATCCAAGATTAGTTGTGGACAAAGATGGTCCGCAGCTAACAGCGAGTATTACAAATAGGGAGCCCAACCTCGGGAGAGATTAGACTTGAAAGGATAATTCGTGGACAAGGGAGCAAGTGCCTTAGGAACTTGCAGTTTAACTTGGGGGTTTGTCAGACGACGGACATGAGTCTTCCAGAATACCACCCAACCAGCTGTTACCTTTCCCACTCTACTTCTTGAAGGTTGCACAATGGGAAGCTCTGCGAGAAGCAGATCACGGCTCTTGTCAAAAATGATCCCATCATAGCAGCCCTTGGCAGGGAGATTGGACCACATGGGAGGTGCGATGGATTCAAAACCCAGCTGAGATGCCACGCGAAGAGGGTCAAAGTGGACCGTTATGGGCACGTATTTGCAGGATTCAGTTCCAGGGGCATACTCTGTCAAAGCAGGCAAATAACCCTGTCTGCACCAGTTCACGTACTAACCATTGTGACGGGGCCCGCTAGTAATATGCCAGGTACGGAGAGGAGTATCAATCTCGGGGTTCATGTCCCCCAGGAACATGATATTGTTCAACTCCTCAACATAAGGACGGGCTACGAAGGAGTCATCATCATCACAGACCAAAGAGAAATTGCGGCGAGCATTTTTGGTGTTAAACCAACGCCAAGAGCGGGGGCACAAAAAGACTTCCTCGCATCTCGGAGCATTCCATAGCTCGACAGTAGTGGGTATGGGAGCATATGAGGGCCATCGCTCAAAAACCCACATGGTCAAGAATCCAATGTTGGCAAAACACAAGACACCAGCCCTGCCCTGTGATTGCTCAACATTTGCCACTGCTAGATCAAGACGATAAAATAGAGAACCCAAGATAAGGGGTCCAAGGGCAATCCTATTACCAAAAGCAAGCTTCACCGCCAGAGGGAGAACATGAACAAAAACTCCATCTCGCGGACTCCCATCTACAAGGAAGCGTGACAACCAGACGCAGAGAAAGCCACACAAGGAGTACTCACACCCTTCTCCTACAGTGGAAGTGACCTCATCTGGAATTTCCTCCTGAATTTTCTGGATGATGTATGGTTTGGAGAAGTCCTTGAAGTAGAACTTGATCCATTTAGACCAGATGTTCTTCCCGCCACCAGAAACTGTCGTGAAGGTATCAGCAAGTTTCATTGTCTCGGGAACCCATTTCGAGGCAGCCTTCCTCAAGGCCGCAATGAATTCTAGTATCTGGCCTAAAAGATCAATTTCTTCATTGGAGCTAAGTTCTTCCAAAGGATCAAAGGATCCCATGCTTGGAAGCATCAGCAAATTCTCTACATCTTCCAGAATAGGTGTGGCCTCACGGGATGCAAAGTGGAACGTAAGAGTCTTCGTAGAGTATCGAGAAATAGGACCTTTAGCATATTCTGGTCGGCTTTCAGATCGAACCCTCTAGTTGCGCGAATGGCATGGTAAATTCCAGCTTTCATTAGCACAGCCTCATGATTATCCAGGATATAATTAGTCCACTCGTCCATCCAATCCAGTTTCTCCAAGAAATCTTGAAAGAAAACGTCATTGTAAGGGGAAAGACCAGCCTTGATGCCGCATCTATGAACATCATGAACCTCTGTAAGATCCCACTCCTCCCTTTCTGGCTCAGGTTTCAACCCTAAGACCGTGCCTGAAGAAGAGGCTTCAAGGGCATGCCCTCGTATAGAGGCCAGGTAGAAGTCATCACCACCAAAGTAGGGGGCTTTTCGCCGGGTAGTTCTGAGGCCTCAGTGGTTTTCTTGGGAGCCATTACTGTAAAGAAAAGAGGACCAGATTTAAAGAATTGGAGAATCATGCAGAACGAAAAAGGAGGGAGAAGGAAGTATAAGAAATTGGCTGCAAATTGCAAAAGAGGGAGTTCAAACTACCTTGCCCACGCCTGAGTATTAGAATTGCTCTGGAGAAATTTTCGAGGATTTGATCGCAAACTTGGTCGAAAGACTCTTCTTCCTGTTGAGGGAGCTCTCTCCGATGCATACGAAGGAAAAGGAAAAACAATGGAAAAGTTGAAATCGAAGGAATAATGAGGCTTAAATAAACCCTTGAAAAGTCACGGCTATTGGCGATTGATGAGCCAAGCAACTCTTCGATTGCTGAGAAGATTTGACATTTGATCTATCGCTGCCTCGAAAATAGGCGAGTTTGGATGGTGATTGATTAACTCAACAGAAGCCACGCTTCATCAAAGGCTAGATGGCGTTCCCCAAACCCTAGGCAATCATAGCTGAAACTGAGGGCTATGGAGATTTGAATTTAAAATTCAAAAGGGCCCGCGTGAGCTTCACGCACGGTTGATTTTGCGCGACTGCACAACAGAAGGGCGCGTGACAATCGCGCAAAAGGGGGCTATTGTAGGTACTGCTTTCCAGATAGACAGGTCGTCGCCACGTGGCAGCTATCCAGCACACCTAGTTGTGCTCCATCCACACCGGGTCACCACCCGTGCTGATCCACGTGGGAGCTACGAGACAGAGCCCCCGCGCACCATAACAAGGGACTTGTAGAGACTTAGTGGTTTGGAGGCTAGGGTAAGGTCCGTCGTGCGCATGCGACAACCAAGCTTGCGCGCGACCTCTAGTAACTGACTGAGAGATCCTAGGATTACGTGTCCCATTAATGCGGCTGATCTCATAACGGTCTCCGATGCTTGCGGACAGATGCGTAACGGTTCCTATATACACGGTCGAACGTGCCGTTGGAGGTTCTACCATTAAGCCGCCATTTATGGTGCACTAAGCCCCCCAACGGTCACTTCCCCACTTTATATTGGATCGTTAGCTACCCGTTGCAACACAAAAAGACTCGTAAGACACATTGGTACAGTGCCATAGCTTACTGTGTCTCTCTCACAAGCAGTTACCAGTGCTTACTTTCTCCCTACACACACCCTATAACTCTCCGTGTTCTTATTCCCTGTTTGAGGTGTACACTTGGAGATCTCTTGAGGATTTCCTTGTACACATAGCTGATACTAGATAGGTTTGGAACCACAAGCTGTATAGGTGTAAGGGAGTTCACTTAGGCTTGAAGATCTAGGGCCGTTTCTGAAATACCCCGTTATTTAGAAACGGGTACTTTTAGATAATATTAAGTGTTAATATGTTGAAACGGGTATTTTATGAATTATTGAGTGTTAATATAATATTGTTATAAGTATTGGGTGTTAATATGCTACTATTATATTTTTATGATATTATTTGGTGTTAATATGACATTGGGATAAGTTTGAGTATTAGTTATTATTATTTTGAAAGTTAATTCTAATGTTTTAAACTACCTAGGTGCTTTTATGTATTTTCCTATAACTTATATAGTGTCCTTTATTTAAACTAGGGGGTGCTTGTTGTACTAAGACTAAACCAAGGGGGGGGGAGTGAAAGTGTCTTTTTGGCAAAACAATCATCTTCTTCCTCATCTCCTTCAATGGGCAGGAGACATCTCCGCCTAGTTCGCCGCCCCAACACCACCAACATCCTTGACGCCTCCAAACACCACCGAATCCACCAAAAACAGTCCCAATCCACTCCTACTTCGACATGGATCGAACATTTAGCACCAAGTAAACTAATTTCGTCCAAAACCCAACCCGATTCGAAATCGAAAACTTCGCGGTGGGTCTCCTTCCACTCGCGGATTCTTCAATTGGAAACCTATAAATACCCACATCAAAATCATAATTCTTCTCACATCAAACCCACCACCAACCTCTCCCTCTCTCGCTCTCTCTCTCCCGTTCAAATCGCCAAGCACAAACCCAGCCGGGTCCGGCAAACCGAACCCGACCGCCCCTGTGCCGTCCGACGCCGCCCCCTCCTTCAGGGTCCTCCCCGCCGTCCTTGTCGTCGGCCTCGCTCCTTCGCCACCACCGTGAGCCACCGCGGCTACCCCTCCCCCCCCCCCCCCCCCATCGTCCCCATCGTCACCATCGTCTCTTAGTTCGGGTAAAAGGGAAAAACCCGTATGTTAGTTCTCCTTTCTCATTATGTGTTTCTTTTATTTTTTTATTAAGCATCAGTTAACTGTTAAAGTTATAAGAATATTCTCTGGGTAAAAACAATGAGAGTGGGCAGTGGCCCAGTGGTTAAAGTTGACAGTTAGTATTGAGATGGTCTTGGGTTCGAATCTCACCAATGACAACTATTTTTTTTACTACTCTACACTCAAAATTTGAAAGAGAAGTTTTGGGAGTTTGAAAGCCTCATTAAAATACTTGAGAATTGTTTATTTAGGAAGTTTATTTTCTTGTTTAAAGGTTAATCTTTTGAAAAATAATACTCTTGGGTTATGCTTTATAGTAGTAAAAATTAGACAATTAATTTTATACAAGTTTAAAATCATTTTTTTTACTCATCTTCACTCCAAAATAAAAGTATATTTTTCTTACTTATTTTTATAAGTTTATAACAAATTAGAATAAGTTATTTTCCATTAATAACTGTTATTTCTTTTAAATAAAAGTTAGTTAGTTTATAACCTATATTCTCTACTAAGGCTTGTTTGGTTGGGAGAAATTACTATTTGAATTAAAAGTGTTTTTGAGGTAAAATAATATGCTTCTCTACCCTAAATAATAAAAGGGATATTTTATCTAATTTTATCAGTTATATTTATATAATTATAGTTTAGTATGTTTTTACAAATAATAAACGTTAGATTTATAATGCATATTTTATTATAAAAGAGGTTGTTCACGTTAGCAAGGTTGGGGAGAGTTAGTAAGGGATTTATTTCATAGGACTTTGTGTGCAATATGTTGATTAGGATATTATTAAATTTGTAGGCGACAATTTCGTTGACGAAGGATACGTCGAGTGTTACTAGGAAGCGATTTGCTTTTGTTTGAGATTCGAGGTAAGTAAACATGCCAGGCCTAGCGCCTATATCTTCTTTCGTGTCTAAACTGTTTTTGTGATTTATTGTCTCAAAATTTGAATATCTACTTGAACTGTTTATTTGTGAAAGTTTACTGATTATACATAGGTGATTCTATCACAACTATCACATGAAATGATAATAAGACGTAAAGACGTAAAGTGGAATAGTTGTACCGGGGATCAATATTTTGAGCTTTGGTCGATGTGGACTACGTCTCTCGACCCATTTTATTTTATTTTGCTCGGTCGCAACCGCCCCGAGTTCGCTCCAGTACTTACCTCTCTGGCCGCAAGAAGTCTTAGGGGGGTGTCGACACTTATGGTCTGGTAGCCAGTTATTAGTAGATCTTCCCCGTGTCAACATGGTAATATATGTTTTCTGAATGATGGTCATTTATGATTGAGAATTGGAAGTCCCGATTGAACAAATGAGGAAGTTTGGGAATGTTTCCCCAATGGTGATACTAAAGTGAAAAGAGTTTGGGAATGTTTCCCCCACAAGTGAAGTGATAAAGGAAAAGATTTGTTAATTTTTATTTCATACTTATACTCTTACTCAAATTCTTTACTCTTCAAACTAATGTGTCGTTTTTAAACTGCTTCATAATCTATTTACATGCTTGGGTGTTGCTTACTCAGTATTTTCCGCTGACTTTGGAAACTGTGGTGTTTCTTTTTGTTTCTACACCACAGGTTTAGGTGGAAGCATGGCTTTTGGGGGAAATCGAGACACATCACTTTAGTAAATTCAAATTTCACATCTAGACTTTTTTTATTTAGTAGTTGAATTTTAGATTGGAATAATGCCCATATTAGTGGCAAGACAAGTTTTAAAGTTTTAATTAAATATTTATGGATTTTGGGTTGGATATTCTGTTACAAAATCTCCTTGTATCCGGGTTTAATCTCGGGTACGGAGTGACATCCCCGGGCTTCCAGCTTGGCGGTTTTGGGGGTGTTACAGTAAGAAGAATAATTGTCTAATTTTATTTTGGAGTGAAGATGAGTAAAATAATTGATTTTAAACTTGTATAAAAATAATTGTCTAATTTTTACTACTATAAAGCATAACCCAAGAGTATTATTTTTCAAAAGATTAACCTTTAAACAAGAAAATAAACTTCCGAAATAAATAACTCTCAAGTGTTTTAATAAGGCTTTCAAACTCCCAAAACTTCTCTTTCAAATTTTGAGTGTAGAGTAGTAAAAAAAATAGTTGTCATTGGTGAGATTCGAACCCAAGACCATCTCAATACTAACAATCAACTTTAACCACTGGGCCACTGCCCACTCTCATTGTTTTTACCCAGAGAATATTCTTATAACTTAAACAGTTAACTAATGCTTAATAAAAAAAATAAAAGAAACACATAATGAGAAAGGAGAACTAACAGACAGGTTTTCCTTCTTACCCGAACTGAGAGACGATGGTGACGATGGGGACGATGGGGGGGGGAGCCGCGGTGGCTCACGGTGGTGGCGAAGGAGCGAGGCCGACGGCAAGGACGGCGGGGAGGACGCCGGAGGAGGGGGCGGCGTCGGACGGCACAGGGGCGGTCGGGTTCGGTTCGCCGGATCCGGCTGGGTTTGTGCTTGGCGATTTGAACGGGAGAGAGAGAGCGAGAGAGGGAGAGATTGGTGGTGGGTTTGATGTGAGAAGAATTATGATTTTGATGTGGGTATTTATAGGCTTCCAATTGAAGAATCCGGCGAGTGGAAGGAGACCCACGGCGAAGTTTTCGATTTCGAATCGGGTTGGGTTTTGGACGAAATTAATTTACTTGGTGCTAAATATTCGATCAATGTCGAAGTAGGAATGGATTGGGACTGTTTTTGGTGGATTCGGTGGTGTTTGGAGGCGTCAAGGATGTTGGTGGTGTTGGGGCGGCGAACTAGGCGGAGATGTCTCCTGCCCATTGAAGGAGATGAGGAAGAAGATGATTGTTTTGCCAAAAAGACACTTTCACCCCCCCCCCTTGGTTTAGTCTTAGTACAACAAGCACTCCCTAGTTTAAATAAATGACACTATATAAGTTATAGGAAAATACATAAAAGCACCTAGTTAGTTTATAACATTAGAATTAACTTTCTAAATAATAATAACTAATACTCATACTTATCCCAATGTCATATTAACACCAAATAATATCATAAAATATAATAGTAGCATATTAACACCCAATACTTATAACAATATTATATTAACACTCAATAATTTCATAAAATACCCGTTTCAACATATTAACACTTAATATTATCTAAAAGTATCCGTTTCTAAATAACGGGGTATTTCATCCTTCCCCACTTAAAGAAAACTTCGTCCTCGAAGTTGAAACCACATTCTAAACGACATTAAGGCATGAGTCTCTTCTCTAGGGTTTAACTACTAATGACTACTAAATGCAAACCTAATGTCATGTACGATATGCAATATACTATAAGGGTAACTTAAAATAACGTATCTAAAAATCGAAGGATTACAGTTTCTGTGTGAGTAATAAGAAGTGTTTGCCCAATCCTGGTGGGATTAGATCCCTCAGGCATAGATTAGGTCCATTGGGACTGAACTCTGTAAATTGCTTTGTGTTCTTTACTTACAGTTTAGCTATTTACTCTTGCAAGTGATCTAAATCAAACTAGGGTTACAAACTATTTTGAACTAGTGCTAGTTCAAGGCCTTGAAGCTTTCTTTTATACTTAGGAAGTTTCTGAATAATCTCACAAAATCTCAAGGCCTTAAGATTTCTGTCTTTTACTTGCATCACTTAGTTAAATTCTGTGTTTTAGCAAAAAGTTCTCATACTCTATTCAACCCCCCCACCCCTTCTAGAGTATTTTGGTCCTGTATTTAGTCTACATTACAAACTTTCATTCCTGCTCCGGGGGGGAACGTTAGAAGAAGACCGAATGAGTACAGAGAAGTGATGCGTGAGGTCATAAAAGCTTTTGGGACCCTTGTATTTGATGATCCAAATGATGCAACATTGTTACACAAACAATTTGGAGCTTTTCATATGCGCAAGGGACTATTTATGTCTCCCAGCTACACTTGATGATGCAATCACTATGAATTATATTCAATGGTGGAGAACCTATGGATCAGAAACTCCTGAACTTGCAGAAGTTGCACGGAAAATTTTAGCTCAACCAATAACAACTTCATCAGCAGAGAGAAATTGGAGCACATACTCATACATTCACAATGTCAAGAGAAACATGTACTTATGAATTTATATTTTTAAATAAATATCTAGATACATTGATTATTTTTTAATTAATGAATAAGTTAAAAAATATTTTTACTCGAGTACTATTTTGCAGATTAAATTCAGCCCGAGCAGACAAGTTGGTTTTCATCCACTCAAATCTTCGATTGTTATCGCGATTTGGAAAAGAATGTGATGAATGGCCAGAAAAAAGATACGATGTTGATCCCGAGAGCACTCACATTGATGATTCTCATGTAAGATTGGAAGAACTGGGGTGGAAGTCTTGACAGGACGATGGAGAGGATCCCAAGGAAGTGGAAAAAGACGTGCCAACCCAATATCACAATGTTTCTCTTTCATCAAATCATCATGCAAAATCATCTAAGCCAGCAGCGCCTCGAGCGAGAACTCAACAATCTCAAATATCAACTTTCGTGAAACGAAGTGGTGGCCTTGATAAACGCAAGGGCCTAGCATAGGTTTAGTAACTTTTAATTTTTTTTGTTTGCTTGCAGACATTAAAGAGTTTTATTTTCCTTTAAGTTTGCATTTTATTTTGTTCTCAATTATGAGACTACTAGTTGTAATGGGTCATGCCAGATGTCCCGCCATTTTTCTTTTTCTTGATTTAATAATAAGCGGGGTTTATGCTGCCCTACCACGATGGTATGTTCCTTTTAAAAATAATACACTGAAAATATTCTTAATAATTGTTAAATTGTAGTTAGAGAACTACTAAGAATAAATTTTGTGTGTGTGTGGGTGCAAGGTTACCTGGATCGCGGATCGCACCGGAACGGGAACGCAATTCGGGATCGCAATTCGCACTACCCTAATGAATTCGGTTCGCTAGGGGTAGGCTTCTTCGGATCGCTAGAGTGGAACGAAATTCGTTTGCTCGGATCGCGGAATGGAAAGTAGAATTGATTTTATTCTATTCATGACATTACAATCATATTGCAGTGTTATATTTATAAATTAGGCCAAAGTGCTTACCCTCAAAACTATAGTACTTTTTCTATAAAAGAAAATTTAGAGGTACTTTCTTAAAAGAAAACTATAGTACACTTTTTTAATCCTTGAAAATCAAAATTATTTTTGCCTAAAAAAATCAAAATTATTTCGTTCTTGAAATGTACTAGGGTGTAGTCTTCAATTAGCTGTTTGGTTTTAGAATGTTAATGATTTTTTTTTGGAGAAAGTGATTATGATTTATATGTGACTTTTTATTTTGGGCAACTTCTTTTGAATTTCACTAAAATATAGGTTTTTTGTAAACTGAAATTAACACAATGGGGTCCACAACTAAAAGAGCTTTTTTAGGAAGACTGATAGTTTTTCTTAACCACTAAGCTTTTATTACGGGCCTAAAATGAAGGAAAATGATAGTAACAATGTTTGACCAAATTATTCAAAAAAAAAAAGACCAAGAAAATCCCAACAAATTTCCGACGATCCAATCCCGTCAATCTCTCCATGACTTCTCCCATCTCTCTCTCTCCTTGATATTTTCCGACTATTGAGAACTCTCCCTCTCTCTACTGAATATTTTCCGACGATCGGGATTTCATGTTTTTACTCTTTGATTGACGACAAGATTAGCCTTAACCAATAGGTGAGTTCTGAATCGACGCCTTCTAGTATCGTACATCGTTATTCTCGTAACCTCTGTTCTTGTATGCCGCCGGCGCCGGAACGCCCCTATCTCCGTTCCAGATCGCCGGCGACCCGCGATTGGGAACGCCCGATCCGGTTCGGAGATCGCGGCTACCTGAGCGAATTGTGGTAACACTGTGTGGGTGTCTAAGAACGATCTACAAAATCGTTCGGCGAATTGGCTAAGCGAATTTCGATTTAATTAAGCGATCCGAAGAAGTCTACCCCTAGCGAACTGCGATCCGGTCACCCTAGCGTACCGCGATCCCGAACCCGTACAGCGAACCGGAGCGAACTACGATCAAGGTAACCTTGGTCTAATTTGAGAAAAATAATATATAAATCTTTAGATGCTCCTTGCGAAAACTCTTTTTTTTTAATGAAAATTAGTGTTCCCAATTATGCTAGATGAAATACATGACGAACTGATCTTATACTCTCCAAAAATATACTAAAGGAATGAAACCTACAGCAGTACAAAAGTTCTCCAAAAGTTTCATTTTCAATTTCATTTAAAAGGAAATGCTAACTTTAGTCATCCATCACTAAAATACCCTGAAAATCACTCTCAATAATACAAAACCCTTCTATTCGAACATACAAACCACAATCACCCATATCCATAAACTCACCCACACACATGCATGAATACGTACATACACGCTTATTGCCAACTGAATGGATGGAACGAACCAGTTCATGATAATACTTGGCGAAACGAAGTAGCCCATATTCTGAAAATTAAGTGTTGATGGTTGAACTTACAGGATTGGGGAAAGAGCCAGAAAATTTAAGAGTCCACACGAAACTTTGCTAGGCAGAGATGGTGATGACGACAGTGCTTGCGTTGCTGCTGCTGGTCGGTTCAGATTTGGACCGACGTGGGTATCAAATTCGACGAAAATAGCAAGAAGGCGACAAACAGAGGGAGGGAGATCAACACCACAGGTGTCAGGTCCTTGCGGCGGCTTCCATGGACAGCGGTTTGCTGGAAAATACAACCACTATAGTTGTTTCTACTTGTTCGTCGGCTGCCAAAGTCGAGGGCAATGGACGCGGTACTGGTGGCGAATGGGTGACAGAGAACAAGAGAGATGGAGGAGTTGGTGATTGCAGAGAGTGACGAGAGAGAGAGCGACGGTGGTGGCGGACTGATGCCGCTGCTCTTCTTCTTCTGTCGGACGGACCAAGAGAGGGAGGGAGAGAGATCGATGAGGAAGACGATGGACTACTGGGTTTCAAACCCATCGAATGATTGGGCGATTTCAGGCAATCACGTTTAACGTGATTTGTTCAAGATCAAGGATGGCTAGGTATCCCTAGCTAGAGTTTTAGGTAAAAGACAATTTTACCCCTAGCTTAGGTAAAAGACATTTTCTACCCCCCTTAGTTTAGGTAAAGACACAATTAGTTTAGGTAGAAGTCACAAGTAACCTCCTAGTTTAGGACAAAGGTACATTAAACACTCTAGACTTTAAAAATAATGATAATTAACCCTAAAATTATATTAAAATCACAAAAATACCCTTAGTCTCAAAATGGGGTATTTCATCAGCCCTCTATCTCTCTGTCTCACTCTCTTTCTATTTTTCCCTACCCCGAACCACCGTAACCACCAACAACAAAAACACCGCCACCATTGCCACCCATCACCGCCACCCTTACACCTATGTGTTTTCTTGAAAATCCAGCACCACCATCACCAACAAACTGTTCCTCCTCCTAAACTCCCTCAATGACTGAACCCAACACCACCTCCAGCCCCCTTTTTTCTTTCCCAAACCTGAAACAAACACCACCACGTCCCATCCACCACCAACTCTCTTCCATTCTCCCTCTCGTCTCTCCCTCTCACTCTCTGATTCCCTCTTTGTCTTCACCGAGCACAAAAGAAGCAGCAGCAGAGAACGATGGTAGAAGCAGCACTAGCAACCTCCATTGACGTCGCCGAGCTCCGACAAAAAACTGACCAAAAGCATTCCACGTCCGATTAATCTCCTACTCCGTCTTATTTCATTTTGAATCATTAAAATAATGTACTGGTTGCTAGATTCTTGTATTGTAGAAGATGGCATAATTGAAAACATTTTATTCATAGGGGGTGTTTGTGTTCGATTGGAAAAGTTTAGGGTAGAAAGTGATAAAAATTGAAACGTTTTAAAAAAAGTAGTTGTAGTTCTCATAAACTTTTGGGAGCCCCTCGTCTTTTCTCAAAGGTGTTACTATAGTGGGGGTGTTAATTCTAGTTTCAAATAAATTCTAGGGGACATGTTGTAGTTTAACCAAACTACATTATTTAGATAATTATATTTTTGTTTAATTTATATAAATTATTATGTAAAATTTTATTAAAGTTTATCTAGAAAAATAAATGAAATAAATACTTTTTTAATGTAAATATAAATAGATAATTAATATTAGTTCAATATTTACAATTTTTTATGAAAAATAAGTAACAAAATATACTTTATATATATAAATCTGTAATCGATAAAGAATAATATTTTTATTATTAAATAAATTTCAACGTAATTTTATTTAAATGAATAGTGAGTTTTTCAAACAATAATAAATATCGACATTATTCTTTCTACAAACAATTATAATTTTTTACTTAAATATTGTTGTTTTGAAGGCAAAATAAACTCGTTAGAAAAAACATAGTAATTTTGAAATATTAATAAATAACTTATTTTATTAATAATTATTCTTTGAAATTATAATTTTATTATATATCTAATCGTCATAATTAGAGTATTAAATAATTTTATCTTCTTAAAAATATGTTCTTTAATTTCTTTAAATTATTTTGAGCACTTCTGACTTCTTGGCATCAAAGAATTTAATTATCTAAAAAAAATTGGGTATTTATAATTACTTAGAACTTTCATTATTACATATGACATGCATTATCTATTTGGGACAAGGACTTGTTTCATAGGCATTATCACTGATAGATGAATTAAGAGTGTTAGGGCATCTCCAATAGCTAATGCAAAAGTCTCTTTTATACAAAATATAAAAAAAATGAGGAAAAAATGAGCTGCAACAGACGATGCAAATCGTCATGTATTTTGCAGAACATCCATCTTCCTCTCCATTAATAGCTAGCAAGAAAGTAGGCATGCAAATTTGTGTGTCTATCTCTCTCCTCTCATGCATCATCAAAATGTATATTTTAACTTCTGATAACTACAAAATGTATAAATTGCATTTTACTGTTGGAACAAAACTACAAATGCATGTCATGCAAAATTTAAAACATACAAAAAATACCTACTACTATTGGAGATGCCCTTCGAGAACGAAGATGTGGAATAACTTTTCCATAGGCACAAATGATGTCTTGTGTATTGTAATTTGCTTTATGCTAAAACTCTATTACAGTAATTCTTTAGTGAGTTGGGCTTAAACGACAATATACTAGCTATATTATCAAATATTTAAATTTTCAATATGTGTTGAGATGTGGTTGCGGGCCAATCATGTTAACTCACTTTGATTACAATTACTAGCAGGATGGTTTAAATGTTAAGCGAATGACTTATTTAGAAGCGTTGGTTATGCGAATTTTGTAGGTCAACCCACTTTATACATGTTTAGTGTTGTGTTTAATCATTTCGACCCATTTACGACCAAAACTCATATGATTAAGCTCTCTATTTTCACGTCGTATTTGTGTTGATTGGTCGTGTCAATACCTATTTTTGGCCCCAGATGGAAGTCCAATTCAATGTGCTTTTTCGTCTCTTGAAACACTGGATTTGAAGCAATGTGGATCGCATCTTGGTTCTGACAAAATAGCTTGACTGGTTGTGCATGGCTCACTTCTAAGAGCTTGTTTGGTATCAGTTTAAAAACAAGAAAAATAGTAGAAAAAAAAACGTAATGAAAAAACACGTTTAAAAACATAATCAAAAAATTATTTGGTATTTATTTTAAAATAGTGTTTAAAATTAAAAATACATTTGGCAACGTTACTAAATTTCAATTTTAATTTGCTTCAATATCATTTTTACGTACAATACCGACATATATTTGATATTTTTTGCATCTAATCATAGTTGAAACTTGAAATGTCTTTAAACACCAATAGTATGAAAAAAAAACACTAAAAAAACACCACAATTGCTTTTTTTTTTAAACAACTGTTTTTCAGCATGTTTTTGTTTTTTGAACAGGAAAAAAACAAACACACCAAATGAGTTTAAAAAAACACACTATTTTTTTTTTATCAAAGTTGATTTAAAACGGAGATGCCAAACATGCACTAAGTATTTTAGACTGATCATCATCCATGTAATTTCACATAAAGAGATGGCCATAGATCGATATTCTCCCTTTTCGTTGGTTCAAGCTATTGTTGATTGCTTTCTTTGCCTTCTAAGATATTGGTGCTTGACCGAGTAGGATGTAATAGCCACTTATTGATCTTCTAGTATCTCTAATTGTTTTCCAATTGGCATAAAAAAAGAACTTACCATAACAGCAACTCTCATGTAGATAGTAGAAAGCCTTGTCCATATGCGTGCTTGATGTGTGGAAGGACCTTATATGCTGCGTCGAGGTGTGGTTGCTAGAATTTATCCCTAGATTGGCCTAGTATGCGCATTGCATAAGTCAAGTATGTTCTTGTGACTTTCAAGTAAGTTATTCTTCCTACGAGACTGTACACACAAATTTTATGCTAATGAAAACAAACGCGATAAATTCGGAGTATCAAATATTTTATTGATGAAATTAATGTAGCGGATTACAATCTCTGAAACGAATTTCTAACAGAAATTACAAATTCTCTGATTCTTCTCCTTGAATGTTGAACGAGGGCTTCGCAGCTTGATCTCAGATCGAACGGGTAGGCGTTCTTCGATTTCGGCGAAGAACGCGTTGAAGGTCTTGAAGAACGCGAATAACTTGATTGGAGATCTTCGAATGTCTTGAAGAACTGTGGGATGATCTTGATGTCCGGTGTATGAACTCTTCAGGGCTTTAGCAGCTTGATCTTCAGAGCTCTCTCCTTCTTGCAAGATCGAATTGTCTTTTTTTTATGCCTAGGGATGGCTCCTTTATATAGGCATGGGCCTACTTGTTGGCCAAGGTAGAAAATAAATATTATTTATTTATTTATTTATTTTCTGCATCAATTTGACAAGTGGCGCACCATAATTGGTCGGGCTCGCTAGTCTTGATAACTGCATCACTTTGACAAGTGGCACTATTTGATTGGCCTTACTTGCTGACGTGTAACCGTGTCATGCAGCGATGTGCGTCGCCATAAGCAGTCCTTAATTGCAAATAAGGTTTGGTCTCATTTACAATTTAGTCCATATTTAATTGCCGTTTTAGGATAATAACTTATCGAGTAGTGCTTTTTGATCAAAATTTTTCCAAATATCTGAAAACACGTGTCATTGTTTAAATGGCTAAAAATTTACGTGTCTACATTTTCCCCCTCAAGGCTTGTTCACCGGCTCCTGAGCTTGTTGGTGTGGATAAGCCTTGAAAGGTTTGACCTTCACATGAGCCCTGGAAGTATAACTTCATACTTCATGGAACATAAATTCCCGTCTTGGAACAGAGTTGAGACACGTTTGCACTTCGTCTCGTCCGCAGTCAAAGGAATGCGTGAATTACCATTACAAGAAGCGATTTTGCAATGTCTGGAGCCCGTAGGTTATAAAATATTAGAAACAAACACCATAAAGAAGTCATGGTGTAGTCCTTAAAGGGGCAGAGAGTCTTTGAAACCAAATCAAGCCCCCCTTTTTTTTTATTTGGCTGGCACTTGAGCATAGTGAGCACAAAAAAGCCCAGACTTCCAATTTACCAACAAATTGGACTAACCCCAGATTTAAATAAAAAAAAATGGCAAACAACGCAGGTTGTTTGTTCAAAAGTATAATCCCATTTTTTTTCCTTTATCACTTGATTGAGTATGACCTGTTTCACCCTTCCTAGCTCTCCTGGCTGCTTGTGAAGAGTAAAACCATATTCCCTCCCAAAGGAGAAGTACAAGATGATAAGTATTCTACTGAGGTATGGAACTGATGGATGATCATATCGCAGGCAGCCAACCTCCACAACATGGTATTGACACGCCTATGGCGTTATGTGACCATATTCAATTTGATATTTTTCTTCTTGTCATATCCGAATCCGGAAAGGATTTAAGCTTTTTCCTGCGCGAGATAGGAAAAACCAGCAGTGGGCTGATTTGAGTTGCTCAGGATTTCCCTTACCAAATCGTATTAGGATAGCATGATTTATTTTGCCCAGGACCTCTCTTACCGAGTCATACGTTTCCTCCTCTATATAAACGCCACAGGAGCATCAGCATTATTCATAACACCGAGTTCAGATAGCGACGACAAACGCACAGTTCTTCAGGTAAATTCCTCCGTCTTATTTCTCTGTCTTTATTTTGTGTTTGTTTTGTTCTTCTATCTGGGTTTTCTTCTTACTGAACCAGAATTCATCTGAATTCTACATGCTCAACTCCTGTAATTGGCAAAACCCTTTACCTTGTAGTAGTCATAGTTGACTCACACTCTGTCATGAATTAGTAACTATTTTCAGAGGAAGGTAGTCCCGTTGGCTGCAACTTGGCAGTGAAGTCTATCTAGCACACTAGATTGGATACTGCAACTAACTAGTCTTGATGAATAGGATTAAAACTGTACATACTAACTATTGTAGTATGTAGTTTGCTTAATGTTCCTACTGATTCACCCTTTATTCATAGTGGTAAGTTTTTCCTTCCATCTCTCAATCCTGAAACGTAGCTTTTTTTTTTCACGCACATGACCCCTAGTCGCTTTATGTTCCGTTTTCTTATCAGAATTTCTTCATATCCTGAACTGAAGACTTCTCTAAATCATAGGGCTGAGCACTGTAATGTACTAACCCGTTGTCGCATATCCTTCCCTTCTAGTTAGTTGTGAATGACGCACAATCTGACATGAATCAAATAACCAAGGAAGGTAATCGTCTTGTTACTACTTGATATTGAAGAACCCCTGTATACCACTCTGGGCTGAGTAAGCAGCTAGAAAACGTAATGAGCATGACTGAAATCGTGGTTGTTACTCACTTTAGTACGTGCTTTCTTTGATGGTTCCTACTCTGCCTCACCTTTTATTTTTATTCTGCTTTGTAATTTTTTTTACCTGCTATCAATATTTACAATTTGAATTCTTGTTTTATATACAGGTGTTGTTTATTTTGGCGAGTTTCTCTTCAGCAATTTAATCAGCGTTTGTCATTGTTTTCTTGCAAAGGCATCCTGAGTCGGGTCCTTTATTGCGGTCCTAGCAAAGGCATTCTCAGTTGCTCTAATGCAGTCCGGCACCAATTCTATTTTACGAGTACGTGTTAATACTGGAATAAACCGATCTGCGCTGAGGAATGACCTGCGCTGTACGAGTTCAGAGGTCCTAGCAAAGGCGTTCTTAGTTGCTCTATTGCGGTCCGAACCAATTCTCTTTTACGAGTACGTGTTAATACCGGAATAAACCGATCTGCGCTGAGGAATGACCTGTGCTGTACGATTTCAGAGGTCCTAGCAAAGGCGTTCTCAGTTTCTCTATTGCGGTCCGGCACCAGTTCTCTTTTACGAGTACGTGTTAATACCGGAACAAACCGATCTGCGCTGACGAACGACCTGCGCTGTGCACATTCAAATTTTGCCTAGCTTTCACGGTCCTACATTGCGATGGTGATCTTTTTGGACGCTCCACTTGACGGTGTAGACAATCTCACGATTACTGACGTAAGAGATACATCAAAAGATACAACCCTACCGGCGCATACTCCAACTTATGGCGCTCTTTCACCTGAATATACTTCAAAAGGTCCCAACCACATTCAACGGTGGTATGAAGTATCCGAGGCAGAGCTGGACGTTCCTGGGAAGTCGGCTCCCATTGTTTCAGAGGTATTCTTCGTGAAGTCTTCATTGCATTATGAAAGTCCTGACTCCGTTCGTTCGAGCTTGTTGATAGAGCAAATCAATAAAGGTGATTCAAAATGAGGTAAATCTATGGCCAACTATGGTGAAACTTCGTTTATTGATGGCTACTGGGAATGGTTAGAGTACATCCTTGGTCAAAATAAAGACATTCTCAATGACGCAAGGATATATGACGCAGTTTACGCGTCCTTGTTCACATATGACAGGTGTGGCCATGTAGTACAGGCCTTTTGCGAATTATGGTGCCCTTTAACAAACACTCTTCACCTCCCAATAGGCGAGATGTCCATCTCGTTATGGGACTTGTATGAAATTGGCGGGCTACCTATTCATGGCCACTTTTATGACGAGGTGGTGCCCTCGACAAAGGAGTTGACAAGCCTGCCAGAAATAATTCCATCTAGTTGTAAGTACTTGTTGGAAGCATACCACCACCTAAGTTCCAAGGAAGAGTCTCTTCCAGTTACCCTTGAAACATGGGTTAAATTTTGGTTTTGAGGCCACATTAGATATGAAAAACCTCCGCAACGATATCATAGAAAGGCGACGTCACAGCCCAAGATTACTAATAACCCCTCGGGTATCATTAGGTTCCGTCCCCACCTACTGCAAGAAGACGTTGTTTTTGAGGAATTAGGCGTTGAAGAAAGCATCAGAGACGAAACCTTTCTTGCAGCCCTTCTTTCATGTTGGTTATGCAAATTTGATTTCCCTACAGAAGCATTTGACTGCATTCGCCCTGGAACTTTCAAAGTAGCAAGTATGATGGCTCGTGGAAAGAGATTCTCTTTAGCGGTGCGATTACTTGCTAGTATCTACCGTGGCTTGGGTTTGATCTCCTCCTCAAGTACTCCTAGCGCCTGTAGTGCAATGTTCCCCATTCATCATGTTTATGGATGGCTCGGGTTATATTCTGATAGCTATTGGCGCACTCGAGACCGTCAACGTGGCAAGAGCAATGCACTAATGGTTAGACTGGCTGGCGAAAATATGGCCAAGAGATACAGTGAATTATCAGCTCGTGAGATTTTCACTAATATCAACCCCTCTGTGCTATCGACCTTATGCATCCGTTATGATAAAGATGTATTTTTTTTGAGATGATGGAACATTGAAGGCATATCGCGCGGATTACTTGCTTAGCCTTCGTTCTACCTATTTAACTTTTCGGCAGGGGAATAAATTTGTGGTGGAAGCGTACAGCCCACACAGATTTCCAAGACAGTTCAATTTTTGCCAAGATCTTCCTGGAAAGTTGAAGGAAGAAATTTTTGATGGCACCCTAGATCAGGTTGTCCCACTGTGGGAATCTAGCATGAGATTATCCACGCAAGCTGAGTTGGTGATACCCTCACTCTCTTCTCACTCTCTTGCAACAGTCCAATACATGGAATGGTGGTCCAAATATACGCGACTTTCACTCGGAGAAAGCACTGAACCAAATCTAAACAAGAAGAGCTCAAAAAATAAAGGTGGAACCGCCAAGAAAGCTTCCAAAAATCTTGATGGTATCATGGGTCCCCCAAAGAATGCTTCTACTTCGGTTAACAAGGTGAAGGCATTAATAAAAGACCCCTCGCCCAAAATAGCTTCTGTAGTTGTCACGAACCAGGTGGGCAAGCCAATCTCTTCAAGAAAACACATCCCCTCAGATGAAGAGAGTGACTCCAGTGGTAAAGAGAGGAATCCTAAGAGAATAAAAACTAAGCATAGGACACCTGTTAATACCAATAATGAAGAAATAGGTGAGCATCAACCTGATTTCCAAGAACTCCCAACTATGAATGCCCCTGCTGTAAGTGTATGCTCGGTGGACGGTCCTCGTTCCTTCGAATTATTAACTAAATCTTGTGCAGGTCTCGAGCCTGGAGAACTTCCAACACAACCACCTGGTGATGCTCTAGCCATTTGTGAATCTTCAAAGAAGTTTCCCCAACAATCCAGTTTTGCAATAACAGAAGTCGAACCATCCGCGTGGGAGATGACTAGACACATCGACGAGTGTGAGGATGCCTTGAAAACAATGTTGTGGACCGGATTTGCGAGGAAGTTAGCGAAAGACCCGCTGCACCTTCTTGGTCGATTGAGAAATGACACTGAGGTACTTTTGAGCAAAATTGAGAAACGTGGCGCTCCCAATTTTGTGTCCTTGCAACGTTTGGTGGATCTATTCTTTTATGATGTAAAATCATACTCAACAGTTCGCTCAAGGAGGAAACCGATACTGGCTGGCGAAAATTCCTCAAAGTCATCAGGGTAAGTGGATCGTCGTCTCTCCCTAGCTGAAAACAAATATGCTGAGCAAACTCAAGTTTTCAAAAGCCTTGAGGAAAAGCTTGAAAATATCAATTCTCAAATAGAGATGTTGAATGCCGAGAAGAGAGCTACCGAAGAGCAGATGTTAAAGGAGGGCGATCAGCTATCGCGGTTGCAAAGTGACGTTATGGGCTGTGAAGCAGTTTATGCTCATACTAAAGGAGCAGTGGTGCGGTTTATGATCTCGCTGGAGATGTGAAGTAGTTTATACTCGTGCTAAAGGAGTTTTGTGATGCGATCTTCATGGATAGTACGGCTTCAAGAATTTCCCATTAATGGGGCCAATTCTCAAGTCGTCTTGTGCAACAATCTTATAAGCACCATTCGAGTAGACTTCCTGTACCACGTACGGGCCATCCCATTTGGAGGTAAACTTATTCCCGGTCCGATGCGTGGTGATGATGGGTCTTCTCACAGCGAGTACCAAATCTCCTTGATGAAAGGATCGCGCTCGGACCTTCTTGTTGAATGCTTTCGACATACGAGCTTGATAACACTCGAGCCTTTGTTGCGCTTCAAGCCTTTTCTCATCAAGTGCTTCTAACTCTTCAAGGCGCAGCTGCGCATTATCTTCCTGGGAGAGGCCTTCTTGAATGGCAATCCTGAGGGAAGGGATTTGACATTCCAAGGGCAGAACAGCTTCAACTCCATACACTAAGGCATAAGGAGTGGCATGTGTCGCTGTGCGAAAGGCTGTTCGGTATGCCGAAAGGGCTTCACCAATTCTTTCGTGCCAATCCCGTTTAGACTTTGCAACTACTTTCTTCAGTAGATTACCAAGAGTCTTGTTGAAGGCTTCGGCAAGACCATTTGCAGGCGCATTGTACATTGAAGACATATGTTGCTTGAAACCAAACTGCTCACATAGATTTCTCATTAAGCTATTGACGAATGGCTTCCCATTATCAGTGATGATGTAACGAGGGACGCCATACCTATAGATGATGTTATTGCGGATGAAGTGCACTACAGTCTCTTTCTTGACTTCCTTTAGTGATATAGCTTCAGCCCATTTTGAAAAGTAATATGTCGCTGCTAAAATGTACAAGTGTCCACCAGATGACTTTGGCAAGGGACCTACAACATCAAGTCCCCACGTATCGAATGGCCAAGAAGCGACCGTTGGGTCGAGAGGCTCTGGAGATTGATGAATGAAGTTTGCGTGGAATTGACATGGTTGACATCTCTTAGCATAATCCATGCAATCTTTGACCATGGTCGGCCAGTAGTATCCCATCCTCTTTATTCGAAAGTGAAGCTACGGCCTGATTGATGAGCACCACATATTCCAGAGTGAGCCTCTTCTACAGCTTGCATTGCTTCGCTTTCTCCTAGGCAACGAAGGAAGACTCCTTCAAAATAGCGTCGATACAGAGTTTCGTTGTAGAATATAAAGCGTGGAGCTCGACGTCTTATGTCTATTCTTTTACGTTGATCATCGGGCAATTTCCCACTCTTTAAGAACTCGATCAAAGGTGTTCTCCATTCCTCTTCGTCGATCTCGAAGACTGAGACCACGCAAGAATCGTGGTTCATTTGCCAATCATTGTCCAAGACCGGAGGAACCACCCATCTTTGACATATGGGAAATTTTCCTTCAACTTCAGGAAGAGCCAAGTTTGAGGCAAGTTTAGCTAATGCATCCGCTTGACTATTTTCCCGTCTTGGAACATGCTGCAAGACGACTTCTCCAAGCCATGCTATCATCCGAGATGCATAATTGTAGAAAGGTAGTAACTATGGCTTCTTTACTTCATAAACGTTGAGGAGCTGGTTTACGATGAGCTTGGAGTCTCCATACACATGAAGTTGACAATGCTTTCCCTCAATTACTATCTCCAAACCAAGTATAAGCGCTTGGTATTCTGCTTCATTATTCGAGCATTTTTCTGTCAATGTGAAGGCATAAGGAATCACATCTCCCTCGGGCGAGACAAACACTGCTCCTGCCCCCGCTCCATCACGGTGAGACGCGCCGTCAAAGTACATCTTCCATGGCTTGCGCTGCTCGATGAAGAAAATATCTTCATCAGGAAGATCTTCTGATAACTCCCAATCAGCCGGTACAGGATGGTCAGCTAAGAAGTCCGCTAAAGCCTGCCCTTTTACGGCCTTTTAAGGCACATAAATGGTTTCAAATTCCTGAAGAAATAAAGACCATCTTGCCAATCGATCGGACAACACGGACTTTGACATTATGTGCTTGACGGGATTAGCTTTTGATATAATATGCACCGTGTGGGCTTGAAAGTAATTCCGCAACTTTTGAATCGCAAATACCAAGGCCAAGCACATCTTTTCAATCGGAGAGTAGTTGAGCTCGCATGGAGTCATCATCCTGCTTAGGTAATATAAGGCATTCTCTTTTCCTTCATGATTCTCTTGAGCAAGGAGAGCACCAACCGAACGCTCTTGTGCAGCAATGTACAAGATTAATGATTTTCCACTTATAGGCGCAGCTAAAACCGGAGGCTTCATTAGGTAAGACTTAATACTATTAAAGGCATTGTTGCAAGATTCGTCCCACTGAAAGGGAACACCTTTATTCATGAGGCGATTGAATGGCGTGCACCTTCCAGCTAAGTTTGAAATAAACCTTCGAAGGTATGCTAGCCGACCCTGAAGACTTTTAAGATCGTGGATGTTTTGAGGCTCGGGCATCTTCAAAATAGCCTCAATTTTCGATTGATCAATTTCAATTCCTTTGTGGCGCACGACGACGACGAGAAACTTTCCGGAAGTGACATCGAATGCGCACTTTAGGGGATTCATTTTCAGTTGATAACGACGTAGTCGATTGAACACACTCTTCAAGTCCTGAAGATGGTCTTGCCTAGCCCTTGTCTTGACTACCAAGTCGTCAACGTAGCAATCGACGTTCTTATGGAGCATATCATTGAAAATCTTTTGCATGGCCCTTTGGTAGGTTGCCCCCGCATTCTTCAACCCAAATGGCATTACCTTATAACAATATATGCCTTTTGGTGTTCGAAATGCTGTCAATTCTTGATCCTTTGGAGCCATGCGAATCTGGTTGTATCCTGATGACCCATCCATGAATGACAAAGCCTCGTGACCCGTGGTGGCATCCACCATTAGCTCAGTGATAGGAAGTGGGAAGTCGTCTTTAGGACATGCACTGTTAAGATCACGGAAGTCAACGCAAACCCGGGTTTGCCCATTCTTTTTCTTGACAGGGACAGTGCTTGAAATCCATGTGGGGTATTGTACTTGAATAAATCCCGCCTCGATCAACTTGTTGACCTCCGCTTCTATTTGAGGGATTAACTCAGGTCGAAAACGTCTTTGAGCTTGTTTAACGGGCCTTGCGCCATGCTTAACTGCTAGGTGATGGACATCGACCCTTGGATCTAGACCAGGCATCTCCTTGTAGCTCCAAGCAAATACATCCTTATATTCTTTCAGAAGATCGATATAAGCCTTCTCCTCTTCTGGTGTGAGGTGAGCGCTAACATAAGTTGGTCGAAGATCCTCCGTTGTGCCCAAGTTAACTTCTTTAAGGTTATCCACCGAATACTTCACGCCTTCCTCAAGTTCTGGGGGAGCTTCTTCAGCGTCTTCCTCAACTTGAATCTTCTCTTCCGCAATCGTGATGTGAAATGATGAACCAACGCTTTCCTCATCGAAAGAGATTTTCTTAGGAATTGTTGTGGCGCCATTGGTTACGATAGTTTGTTGCTTGACCTTTAATCCGTTAGAAGCATCAACTATTATAACTGTGCGTCTCTTCATCCGGGATGGGAACTTACTCTTTATACCTTTGACGTTAGCAGATGTGGAAAAGTTATGTTTGTCTTGTCGGCGAGGCTTCATTTGGATGAATTTTCGTATGCCAAGTCTTTCATGAACATCTTTACGAGGAGAATTCAGGATGTTCGGGACTTGTGGCGTTCCAAGTCGGTCGAACACCGATGTATGTGGCTTTATCTTCCCAATTCGAGCAAATACGGACACATGTGCTTTATTAACAGGCCGCTAACCTTCTTCTTCTACTACTGTGACATAGTGATTAGCCGCCTTCTTAATGACGATTCTTGCTGGAGTCGGCGGTGTGTAACCCAAACCTAAGCGGAGTCGGGGAATGAAAACGGCTTTTGGTTTTGGAATCACAAGCGTTTTCTCTCCGGTTATTTCAGCGGAAAATGTTCCTGAAAAAGGGACTTCATGCGGTTTGAACCCAGCTTTTGTCATTAACTTGTAAGCATTCGGATCAAAACCTTCTACAGCCCGTCTTGATGGCCATTCTCCATGTTCAGCCTCCTGTCCTTCTTTTGGTCTAACAAACCCTTCAAGGGAGGAATCAACTTTCACTTTGTCCACGCATGTAAGAGGTAAGTTCAAATCCTTCAACGCTGGATCTTTGCTCCTCCTCGACTTGAAGCCTAAGACTGGAATGGCTTTCTTGTCGTCTTTAGTTTCAGCGAGTAGCGTATCACCATTCTTTGGACTTGCTTCCTTCTTTTCGTCTTTAGACTTCTTGACATTGATCGAGGATCCAACTTCCTTATGAGGTGTGCACTTATAAGTTGTGACGGGCTTGAGTTCCCGAAGGATAATCTGTGCTGTGTATAGTTTTGCCTCGGCGAAATATGACTCAGCTTCAGCGAAAGGCTTTTCATCAGCTACGATTTTCTTCACAACACTATCTCTAAAGTATTTCAGGCATTGATGGAGCGTGGACGGTACAACACCATTCTGATGAATCCATGGTCGTCCAAGAAGCATCTTGTAGGAGGTCTTTGCTTCAATGACATGGAAGTACGCTCTTGAAGTCATATCATCAATGATTAAATTTAGAGATATCGCCCCAATTGCCCTTTGTCCACCTTGATTGAAGCCTTGAATCATCAGCCGACTATGTGACAACTCATCAACGGCTATGCCTAACTCGTTCATTGTGGTATGAGGTAGAATATTAACCGTTGAGCCTCCATCAATCAGGATTCTATTCACCTTTTGTTCGCGAGTCAACCCGCTAACGTATAAGGTTGATTGTGCGGTGTGAGGCCCAAAAGCAGGTCTTCATCGGTGAATTCGATGGCAGTGTCATCGTAACCTTGAAAACTTTCGTTCTCAAGGTGCTTTGGTGAAGCATCTAACTCGTGTTCTTCTCCATCATTTTCCTTAAGGGTTGTTGTGTTGCAACCAATCCCCAGTGAGAAAAAGGGCTCCGTTACATGCGAATCAAAGAGTTCAACTGAGACATAGGTCATGTTTGTTGCTGCTATTTCAGATTCTTCTTCTAACAAGACTTTCCCTTCCCTAACAAGTTGCATGATCTTTTCCTTCAGTATGAAACACTTTGTGGTATGATGACCAAGAAGACGATGGTACTTGCAGTACTTAGGATCGTTAAACTTGTAAGATTCTTCGGGTCATTTAGACTCCAAAGGTTCAAGGATCTTTTGTTCCACAAGTTGTTCGAGCATTGCAGGAACTTCTTCATCAGCAAATGGATACACTTTTGCTTGCAGTTCTTTGAGTGTAGATCTTGATCGTGGTTTTTCGACAGTAGAATTGACTTGGTCTGTTTTACTTTTCTTTGTCTTGCTGGGCAACTTTACAGGTGTAGTTGTTACGACCATGGACTCCTTATTGTTTGATTTAAAGGTGAACTTCCCGGCCTTACGAAAGTCTTGCTTATTTCCTCCCTTCCAAGCTTCGAAAGGAAGTGGTCCTTGGCTTCCGCTTGACGCAATACTAAGTTCCATGTCGTGAGCACGAGTAGCAAGTTCCTCAAAGGAAGTTGGCTTTATTCCTTGAAGTATGTATCGCAAATCCCAATTCATGCCTTGGGTGCACATCTCAATGGCCGAACCTTCAGATAGCCTATCCTTGCAGTTGAGGCTTAAGTTCCTCCAACGATTTATGCAGTCTATGGCCTTCTCATCTTTATTTTGGTGAGTGCTTGTGAGCTCGATCATGCTAACAGTACAACGAGTACTGTAGAATCTGTTAAGGAACTCGCTCTCCATTTGCTCTCAGCAGTTAATCGACCTTGGTTCGAGCTGACGGTACCACTCAAAAGCATCATCTTTTAGGGTCCTAACGAACTGTTTGACGAGAAGATCATCATCAGTTCCTGCACTGTTGCATGTCTCAATAAAGTGAGCTACATGCTGCCTAGGATTCCCTTTGCCTCAGAACTGTTGGAACTTTGGAGGGTTGTAACCAGCAGGCATGGTTAGCTTCTCGATTCGCTCAGTATAAGGCTTAACATAAGACTTTGAGGATGTCAATGATGACCCAGTCCGTCCATTCATTGTATCTAGGATGAACTCCTGTAGGTGGTCGAGGGGAATGAAACCATCTGCTGACAACTGCACACATGGTCTTGGCGTTTGCCTAGTGTTAGTCTCTCTTACTTCCTCTTGACGCCTAGGAGCTTGTTCGAAGACTTGACTCGCTTCCTCACGACTCTCCAGTTTGTTCATTAGTCTTGCGAGTTGCACGTCGCGATCACTCACAATCTTTTTCAGATCTTCAAACCCTTTAGTGAGTTCAGTTACTTGTTCTTCGAGGGCAACTATGTTGGTTGTCATGACAGGCATGCCACTCTCATCATATAAAAGATCTTTATTACTACTGGACGATACTTCGTAGGAGCTGTCTTCACTTTCTTCACTTTCTTCTACGATGGGATTTTTTTCAGTAGAAGATTCTTGAGACTTCGTTTGTCCAGACTTCACCTTCTTATAGCATCGTCTATGAGTGCACCGACGTCAATCTTCTGTGAGGAAGCATCGTCTTTTCCCCTTGTTGATTTAGAGCGATCGTTAGGCTTTGACTGTTGGGAGCCAAAGAGAGGAGAGACCCTTGGAAAAGTTGTTGAAAGGATCACATCACTTGATGCCTTAGACCTGCTTCGAGTGACGGGACCAATGTCTTTGAGGCCTGACTCAGCCACATTGGTAGAAGGTTTATGTCCTCCAATCTTGAGTGGTGGATCTTTAGAATCTTTCTTGGGAGCCATCACAATACTCGGAGGATGAATGGATTTGAGGAGAAGAGATGAGAGGCAGAGAAGTCCCACTGGGCGTGCCAAAAATTGTACACACAAATTTTATGCTAATGAAAACAAAAGCGATAAATTCGGAGTATCAAATATTTTATTGATGAAATTAATGTAGCGGAATACAATCTCTGAAACGAATTTCTAACAGAAATTACAAATCCTCTGATTCTTCTCCTTGAATGTTGAACGAGGGTTTCGCAGCTTGATCTCAGATCGAACGGGTAGGCGTTCTTCAATTTCGGCGAAGAACGCGTTGAAGGTCTTGAAGAACGCGAAGAACTTGATTGGAGATCTTCGAATGTCTTGAAGAACTGTGGGATGATCTTGATGTCCGGTGTATGAACTCTTCAAGGCTTTAGCAGCTTGATCTCAGAGCTCTCTCCTTCTTGCAAGATTGAATTGTCTTTTTTTTATGCCTAGGGATGGCTCCTTTATATAGGCATGGGCCGACTTGTTGGCCAAGGTAGAAAATAAATATTATTTATTTATTTATTAATTTTTTATTTATTTATTTATTTATTTATTTATTTATTTATTTATTTATTTTCTGCATCAATTTGACAAGTGGCGCACCATAATTGGTCGGGCTCGCTAGTCTTGATAACTGCATCACTCTGACAAGTGGCACTATTTGATTGGCCTTACTTGCTGACGTGTAACCGTGTCACGCAGCGATGTGGCGTCGCCATAAGCAGTCCTTAATTGCAAATAAGATTTGGTCACATTTACAATTTAGTCCATATTTAATTGTCGTTTTAGGATAATAACTTATCGAGTAGTGCTTTTTGATCAAATTTTTTCCAAATATCTGAAAACACGTGTCATTGTTTAAATGGCTAAAAATGTACGTGTCTCTGTAGACGTCTATATGAAGGAGCGTAAAGTAGATCTCCACTCGTCAAGGGACACATTTCGCTCTATAGAATACTTTGATGGTCATGCATGAAGAAATCCAACATCATCCAATATATTTAGTGCATATTTTTGGTTGTGACAATATGATCCTTTGATTTGACCTCGTAACTTCAATGTCCATAAAATATTTAAATTATCCTAAGTTCTTCAGTATAAAATGTTGAGAAAGATACTGTTTTGTCCTCGTAATTTTCTGTAAATCATTTCTAGCTAGTGTAACACCATCAGCATATACAAAGCAGTAGAGCTAGCTTGATGACCTCAGACAAAAAGTCGATAAACACTCTATGACTGAAAAAATCATATAAACTTTAATGCACTTTACAACTCTAGGAACCACTTTCTTAAACCTTATTTTTATCATGAAAAAAACACCACGCTTTCCAAACAAACTAAATGATAAAGGTCTTGTTTGGATAACTTAATTTTAAACTTTTTGTAAACTAAAAGTCAACAGATTTCGGGTTGAGAAGTGCTAAACAACCCTACCGGACCGGCCGGTTCGACCGGTTGAACCGGTGCCTAACCGGTCCGTTTAGACTATTAGACCGCTTATGCAGAGAACCGGTCAAAACCGGTCAAAACCGGCCGGTTTTTATCGGTTTGTCCGGTTTTTGCATAAAACTTCGAACTTCCAAAAAAGTCCCTAGTTTGGCATAAAAAATGAGGTTAAAATTGTACTTTTCAATAAAATAATACTTCCTCACTAACCCTAATACCCCATCTCCTGCATTCAACAGAGACCAATTCCTGAGGAACCAAAACCGACAAGCCGACGGATCTGACCACGGCGAGAGTTGGCGTTCGTAATCGGCGCGCTTCTCTGGATCCGCTAGGGTTGAGTAGGCGGCGTGGATCTTCATGAAATCGTCGGCCGACGATTCTTTTCCGACATCCGCCTGGCGAGAGCTTCGGGTAGGCCGACTTGATCTCTTTGTCGGAGGCACCGGATGCGATTCCGAGGACCTCGTAGAGGGAATTGTTGGAAGGAGAGAGAGGAGTGGAGACGGGGAAGGCGCCGCCGCGAGGGGAGAGGAGAGGGTGGAAGGTGAGTGGCGGAGAAGAGCAGTTGTCGGAGATATCTTCATCTCCTTGACTTCTATGATATAGTGTATTTTCCTTATCCGTTGCATGTGGTGAGGAAGCCATCTGAGTTTGAAATGTTCTTCTGCGGCTAAATGGTTGTGGAAGTGATGGACATGAACACAATGGGGTTCTGTAGTGAAAAGAAATGGAAGGTTTTGAGGGATAATGAAGTGTTAACAAAACACCATAAAGGATATTCCACACAATATCTTGATTTTCATCTATGTATTATATTATTATTTTATATATAACTAAAATTATTATTATATTTTATTATTAAATACACATGCAATTGAACCGGTCCAACCACCGGTCCGACCGTGAACCGGTGCCTCACCGGTTCGATGGCCGGTCCGGTTCTGAAAACTTTGGTTAGATGTGTCTCGGACACAACTTAGACTGCCCACATTAGCATATATGCTCCATATCAGCTATCTTAATAGATCATGTGTTAAAACTGAACCCACCTCCACCAGGTGATAATTCTCTCTCTTCTATATTTAGTTAGACATCTCTCTCTTATGCTATATTTTAAGGTAGCCTAGACTTTCTGGCTTATCCCACCTCCGGCCACATATCCACCACAACATCCACCATTTATCACGGATTTAGAGATGATCAATTACTGAAAAAGTTTTCGGCACAAAATGTCTATAGAAAAAGCTTTAGAGAAATCGTTGAACTTTTGACCGTTGATCTTCAGAATTGAGTTTATCTCAGTCTTATTTGTGATTCTTTGTGATTGACGGTGATCCTCACAATGAGACCAAACTAGAACAATCGACATTTTCGAATAATCTGATGAATTGTAGAGATGAATCTGAAAGAATTGAAGAAAGATCAAATTGAAGATTTCAAGTAAATCAGTGGGAACACTAAGCGAAATTTTCTCCATGATTCTTGAACCATGGTGGTGCTACAAACCAATATATGGACTATGTCGGTTTCAAAACATAGAAGGGATAAGATAGATTTTTGGGAGCTTGACTCGTAGATAAGAGAGAAGGATATGTTTAGTTTAGGCACAACGTTGATATTTTGAGTGCTGGAACTGATAAGGCCACTTGGACTGCCGAGTTGCTTCCGATATTACATTTACCGGGTCACTTATCATTTTCGTTCTGGGTTTGGTTTTGGTTAATGTTTTGATTTTCTTTGAAAAGTTACTTAAATTTAATTAATAGGAGGCGCCAGATTTATCTGACAACCAAATATCGTTCACGTTTACATGAAAACATATATATCAAGTTTGTACGTTTGGTACTCCTAAACCATACAAAAAAGTCCATCTTCTAACTTATTACTATATCGGTTGATCCAACCGACAACACCCTTTAACATTTCCAGAGCTTCATATGAGACTTCTAGAAGGAACCTGCAAGTTTCCGGCCAATTTCTTTCCTCCAATCTTCCAAACGAAGAATAGTTTTTCTTCGCTGCTTGAATTTAGTAGAACAGTTGTTTATAATCAATATATATTTCTAAATAATGAAACCCGTTCTGCTGAGCAAGAGAAATTGCTTTCTCTAAAGCTTGTGCCTCGAGAAGCACTGAATTCTGATGGAAATTGATCGGGAACTGGAAACAACGAACAAATAGTCCGTCAATTTTTTTGATTTTATAGGCACCGCATGCAGTCTAAGTCGTCGGCAATGAAACCCCATATATGCGCATCTTCAAGATTCCAACTTTTGGGGGTTTCCATGTAAGAATTTATATTGATCTCATACAAGAAATTAAAACACCATGGACAAATAAATAATAATAACAAAGCATACCGTTCAATGCAGCCATGTTTGTAGTAGTCGAATATCCTCCGATCAGAAGAGCTAGAGCACCAGATCTTCCCCTCCTACTCCCACTCTCGTTGTTTTTCGATAGGGCTTTTATAAGAGCCAGCTAGGGTTTTGGGAGCGGAGAGGGGACCAGGCATAATAATCATAAACAGTCACTGGGCCCTCCTATCAAGTACCCAATGACCAAACAACCCACACCTCAATACCACACTAAATAATGACACTAAGACGCAGCATGGCTCAAACACAGGATCACAAAAGTATTGGGCTCGTACCATTGAATTACTTGAACCACTTTCAACCCGTTTTATAAATACTGAAATACAATTATTAGCAGCCCAAATAATTAATTAAAAACAAGTTTCTTACATTATCCCACTTGGGAAAAAATAATTGTGGATTTGAAAAATTATTTGTTTTTATAAAACGACTCTCGTGTTGAACAACTGAGTGGCCATAAACATGGTTTAAGCAAACTTCATCTTAGCACAGGATCTCGTTCAACAATCATATTAGAAGAACCATAGCAGAAATTATGATATTTATCAACATAATACCTTCCATAATTAAAAATTCCGACATGTTGTCAACATAGATCCCACAGTGTGGTAAAGTGTAGTGTAGAATATATGCACATGTGATCCAATAATTAACATGCAAATTTTACATCAGGTCCTACATGACCATTGAAGATCATTCACATGAATATATCCTATCACACTTCCAAAAGGAAGCTCACACATCTCTAACCGAGACACCATGCTTTCATACCAAAGCACTCATGTCTTAAACCAAGACACTAGTTACAATGGATCCATCAACACTTCAAAACCGAAGCATTCTTTTCATCTCGAGACAGCTGAACCTGCATAAACTCAATGCAAAAAGGAGCACAACTTGCAGTAATGATATAAACTCGCATTAAGAAAGTCCAAAATGGGAATGAATTGATAAAGATGTCAATCAATGTCATAACAGGGTCTGCAACAAAGAGTTACATAACTCCCACTAACCAAACACGTCAAAATAATCAACTATGCTCATACGCTCAACATGTTTAGCAAACTCTATAGGCCTGAGCCCTTTTCTAACTGGATCAGCCAACATGTCTGAGGTACCAATGTGCTCGTAGAATACTTACCCCTTTTCAACCCGTTCTCTAACCTTGAAATACTTTATGCCTATAAACCTAGACCCTCCTGAATTTTTGTTATTCTTGGAGAAGAACACTGCAGCCATATTATCACAGTATATCTTCATAGGCATAGAGATGGAGTTGAAAATATTTAGCCCGCGATGAAATTCATTAGCCATATAGCATGTGACCCACTATCAAAACATGCCACAATCTTTGCCTCCATAGTGGAAGATGTTGGAATAGATGCCCTAGAGGCAATCTAGTTTAGTATGAACTTGTTTTGGCTAGAATAATCATTGTATTATTTATTGAAATTTAATATTATGAATTCCTTGGATTTACAATTGTGTTGTTTATCTTAAATATCCCTAGTCCATTATAATTGATTAACATGACGATCACATTTAGACTAGTATGGGGTTGGATTGATATGGATATATCATGATCCAACACATGGGTATGCATTAGGGGTAATGGCAGACTGGATTGACCCATCAACAGAAGGCTACATAAAAGTTATGTAATAGTCACAAGTGCTTCTCGTGTGACAACATTATTGTCATCCTTAGACTTTGAGTCACTAGATCGTCTAGTTTTTGTTATTGTGCTTTGGTTGCGTCAAACGCTACACCGTGACTGGGTAGTCATAAAAGCGTGTACAGGGCCCAATATGAAGCAAGCTTAGAGATCGTAGTAGATGTAGATAGAAGTTGTCCCTCCCACATAACGGGAGCAAATATCCGAGGTCACTCGAGGGATAGTTCTTATGGAATGTCTGGCCAGACTCAGATAAATCAATATGGGATATTGATGTTATCTGCATGCATAAGGCTATTCCCGGGATCGAGAAACTATGAATTGGATATACGAGTGTTACTTGTATGTCTCGTGTCCAATCCGGATATGGAGAAAAATGGATGAGATAATACTTGCTCAAGGTTTGTCGGATGACTATTCTATTAGTTGGCTAGAATGGATGTCTTGCTAGATACCGCTCCATATAAGCAAATTGTTGCAACCAACTAGATAGAACCTATGGGGTCACACGCCCTAGGGGTTGAACTAGATTTTGGAACTAATTAATATGATTAATTAATTTAATTAATATGATTAATTAATTTTTAATTAATTAATTAATTAATTAATTAATTAATTAATTAATTAATTAATTAATTAATTAGAAATATCACTTTGCAACACCTTGAACACTTAGTAGGACTAATAAGCAAGGAAGGGACTAAACCGAATCCTAGTAGGACTAGGAGGGCCTTTAGGTAGTTAACAAGGAGTTGTTGGACTATATAAAGGATGCTCCTAGTTTCCTTCCCACACTAATGCATCATTATTGATTCACTAGAGAGTGTGTGGAGAGAAATCAAGAGAGAGAGCAAGACAAGACAAGGAGGCCGAAGCCCCCTTGCCCGTGCACCCAACCCGTCGGCCACAAGAGAGGCCAAAGCCCTCTCTTGGTCCCGTTGTGTGATTTCTTCTTCCTCTTCCTTCGGACCAAGCTTGCACAAAGGATAAGGAAGATATAGATCTCAACTCTAGGTGTGGATCAACCGTAGATACGTGATACTATTCGCGTTACAAGTCATCACAGGAGACCCCTAAGGTGTGTTGATTGTTTCTTTCCTTTCCATAGTTATGATTCTCTTTCTGTGATCCTTGGAAGGTATTGTATGGATGTTTTTATGTATGTCCTGATGCATATCCATGAACAAACCCTACAGTGGTATCAGAGCCACAGGCCGTAGAGCATAACGTGGTTTATGTGTTACGTTTTTGTCCTACACATCCATAATTTTTTATTATTGTGTTAAAACGGACAAATTAAGCATAAAGATGCATGTTGAATGTGATTCAACCAAACAATACCTAGTTTGTGCATTCTATGCATGAATTGGTGAGTTTGAGAAATTTTAGGATCTTAGATCTAGGGTTTGGACACCAATTTGGAAACAAGTTTCAAATTTGGAAACATTTAGGGTTGGGAAATTAGGAAGGAGTTGTTTTGGAAACAACTCAAGAGGGACGGCCAAGGGTTGACCGCCCCCTTCCTTGCAGCCCAAACCACCTAGGCTGAAGGCCTAGGAGGTCGGCCAACCCCACGGGCTGGGCCGGCCGGCCTAGGCTCGGCCCGGGGCGGTTCCAAAGGGGTTCGGCCATGATTGGTTGGGCCTCTTGGACCGTTTTGACCCTAGTAATCTTAAAATCAATTAAAATTTACCAATAGCGTTAAAATTATATTTTAACTGTTTAAGTGCAAATCGCATGGTGATTGGATGTGGCCTTAGGATGTGGTTTGGTGTGATTGTTTAAATTTGTGTTTTGTTTTACGGCCTGCGAGCTGATTAATGAATGTAATAATAATTATGGTTTTTCGCCCTGGGAGTCGATTTTTTTCTCAACTTGTGAGATTTATTTTATTTAGTATAGATGTAGCTAGTACTAGATAGAATAGATTGTTATCCAAGATTGAAGAAAAGAAGCCCAAAGACAATGAAGCCACAGAGCTTGGAGCATGGAGCATTCCACAAGACTATGAAGGATGGACCAAAGATGGAGGCGCATGGAGATGTGTTTGCTATTTTAGGGTTCATAGATATTCTCATTTTCTTGGGAATATCTTAGTCTAGAAGGCCATATCCACATCATGTTTTATTTATGTTTGTGGTTGTTTATATTTCTGTCTTATTATTTTGTGATTGGTGTATGGATGCATGCAATTAGGATAATAAGATATTTAACAACCCGGATCTATTATTTAGAGTTTTTCCCAACTCGAAAATAGATAGATTAGTTGATGTGGATCAACAAAACAATTAAAATTGAATTTTAAAATCCCTCAAAATTCGAATATTGTGTTTTTCCTTCTCGTTATTTAAAAACGCATCATCATCATGATTTATCAAGCTCGTTCATACCAAAGCAAGGCGACTTGGTTCATAATGATGTGATGTGATGGCACAAGCAAGTAATGTGCAATTGTTTAAGTAAGAGGTTGGACACAACTGGTTATTAATATGATTAAAACCTAGAGGCAACCAATTGGGATTATTCATATGGATGGATAAATAAGGAGTTATTTGCCCAATTGAACCAAGAGTTGCATGGGATGCAATTGGAATTGTTCCTACCTAAAGTAGTCAAATTTTGGGTGACTTGCCAAAAAGCAAGCTCAAAAGGAGATGAAACATGGATCTTGGCCGACTAAAAAATATTATGATATTTTCCGCATCAATATCTTGAGGGTTATTAATCCGTAGAAAAATAGTGGGAGCTATGTTTAACAATCTAGCCATTATTAAATATAGTCAAAAGTTCACAAATAATAAAACTTGTGTATTTTCCTTTTGTAGAATTCCAAATGGCAAACAACTCATCAAGCTCACAACGTTCCCTACGATCTGTCTTTATGAAGGACAAGCTTTCTGGAAACAACTTTCTAGACAGGTACAGGAACTTGAGAATTGTTCTCAAGCAAGAGAAGAAATTGTAGGCTCTAGAGGAGCAAGTTCCTGACGCTCCAGCGAATAATACCGCTGCAGCCTAAAGGAGCATCAAAAGCGTGTAGATGAAGCTTATGATGCTGCCTGCCTTATGCTATGCACCATGTCCTCTGAGCTTCATAAGCAACATGAGAACATGAATGCAGTCGATATGATCGAACACTTGAAGCAGCTCTTCCAAGAGCAGGAAATGGTTGAGAGATATGAAGTTTTCAAGGCATTGTTCAAATCTCATCTGGCTGAAGGAAACCCTGTGGGACCTCATGTACTCCGTATGATCGGGTACTTGGAGAATATCGCGCGACTAGGGTGCCCGGTCAGCCAAGAGTTGGCCACAGATCTCGTGTTACAATCGTTGCCTGAGAGTTATGGACAGTTCATCATGAACTATAACATGAATGAGATCGTGAAACCACTGCCAGATTTACTCACCATGTTGAGGACAGCTGAAAAAAGCATCTACAAGGGTAAGGGAAAATCCATTATGATGGTGCAGAAAGGAAAGGGCAAAAGGTTTACCTCATCCTCCAAGGAAAAAGGCAAGTCAGTTGCCAAGTCCAAGGAACCTGCCCTTAAACCTGTTGGTGGCGTTGCCAAAGGTGTGACTAAAGGTGAGTGTCACTACTGCAGTCAGCCTGGAGACAAGAGGAGGAATTGCCCAAAATATCTGGAGGACAAGAGGCTTGGAATAGTGATTCCACCACCACCATGTATTTTTGTTATAGATGTTAATCTTAGTATCTATACATCATGGGTATTGGAAACTGGATGTGGATCTCACATTTATCGAAATGTGAGGGATCTAAAGAGAAGTAGAAGATTGGCTAAAGGGGAGATAGACTTGCGCGTTGGGAATGGAGCAAAGGTTGTTGCATTGGTCGTAGGCGTGTATGAGCTGTCTCTTCCTTCAGGATTAGTTTTAGAATTAAATAATTTTTATTTTGTGCGTGCTATGAGCAGAGACATTATTTTCATTTCTTTTTTTGGACAAGGAAGGTTTTATTATTTCAATAAAGGACAATTGTTGTTCCATTTATTTTAATAATATTCACTATTGTAGTGCGCAATCATTTAGTGGACTGTATGTCCTTGATCTAAGCAATCATGTCTACAACATTAATACCAAGAGGATTAAAATGAATGATTTAAATCTTGCTTACTTATGGCACTGTCGTTTAGGCCACATAAACGAGAAACATGTATCTAGACTCCATAAGGATGGATTTCTAGACTCATTTGATTTTGAATCATATGAGACATGTGAGGCTTGTTTGTTGGGTAAAATGACAGTCCCATTTCAATAAGAAAGATGAGAGGACTAGTGAGGAATTGGCACTCCTGCATACTGATGTATGTGGGCCATTTTCCACGCCTACCAGGGGTGGTTACGTCTACTTCATCACGTTTACTGATGATTTCAGTAGATATGGATTTGTATACCTTATGAAGGCCAAATCCGAATCATTTGAAAAGTTCAAAGAATTCAAAAGTGAAGTAGAGAAGCAACTTGGTAAGAGTATCAAGGCTCTATGATCAGATCGTGGAGGAGAATACTTGAGCCAAGAGTTTGACGACTATCTTTGAGAGTGTGGGATGGTGTCCCAACTCACTCCACCCGGATCGCCACAGTGGAATGGCATGTCTGAGAGGAGGAATCGAATCCTATTGGATATGATTCGATCTATGATGTGTCAAACTGATCTTCCATTATCATTTTGGGGCTATGCTCTATTGAGTGCAGCTTTCACCATTGACCGTGTTCCATCTAAATCAGTCATGAAGACAACACATGAGATGTGGAGTGGGAGGCATCCCACACTGTCATTCATTTAGATTTGGGACTGAGATGTCTATGTAAAACGTTTAGAATCAGACAAGCTCGCCCAAGTCGGATAAGTGTAAGTTTGTGGGGTACCCTAAGGAAACTAAGGGTTACTATTTTTACAATCCAACCGAGAACAAAGTGTTAGTTTCCCGGTCCGGTGTGTTTCTAGAAAGAGAGTTTGTATCTAAAGAAGCAAGTGGGAGGATTGTAGAACTTTAAGAAGTTCAAGAACCAAAAAGCACTGATCCTTCTATGGAACATGAGCAGGAACCACAAGCGGTTGTGGAGCAACCTGTTCAAGTAGCAGAAGTCTTCATAGATCTAGTAGAGTGCGCCAGGAGCCAGAGAGGTACGGACTTCTCGTGACCGAGTCTGGTGACACGTTGCTCATAGATAATGAGCCTACTCCCTATGAAGAGTCCATGAACGGGCCGGACTCTCATAAGTGGCTCGAATCCATGAGATCCGAGATGGAATCCATGTATGCCAAAAAAGTATGGACGTTGATGGTGTTGGAATAGATGCCCTAGAGGCAATCTAGTTTAGTATGAATTTGTAATTGGCTAGAAAATTCATTTATTATTTATTGGATATTTAATATAATGAAGTCCTTAGATTTACAATCGTGTTGTTTATCTTAAACATCCCTAGTCAAGTATAATGATTAAATGGGACAATCATCTATAGACTAGTATGGGGTTGGATTGATATGGAGATATCACGATCCAACACATAGGTGTGCATTACGGAATGTCGCACTGGATTGACCCATCACCGAGAAGGCTACATACACGTTATGTTGAGTCACAAGTGCTTCTCGGGTACAATGGTATTGTCATCCTTAGACTTGAAGTCACTAGATATTCTAGTTGTGGATCATTGTGATCTTGGTAGCGTTAAACGCTACACCGTAACTGGGTAGTTATAAAGGCGTGTACTGGATACAATGATAAGCAAGCTTAGAGATCGTAGTGGACGTAGAGAGGATTTGCCCCTCCCACATAACGGGAGCAAATATCCAAGGCCACTCGAGGATAGTGCTTATAGAATGTCTGGCCAGACTCAAATAAATCAATATATGGGATATTGATGTTATTTGCACGAATAAGGCTATTCCATGGATCGAGAAACAAGGGATTGGATATACGAGTGTGACTTGTATGTCTCGTGTCCAATCCGGATATGGAGGCAAAGGGATGAGACAATTACTTGTACAAGGTTGTCTAGATGACTATTCTATTAGTTGGCTAGAATGGATGTTTTGCTAGAAACCGCTCCATATTAGCAAATAGTTGCTACCAACTAGATAGAACCTATGGGGTCACACGCTATATAGAGTTGTACTAGATTTGGGAATTAATTAATTGGATTAATTAATTAGAAGGATCACTTTGCAAACCCTTGCAAACTTAGTAGGGACTAATTTGCAAGGAAGGGACTAAATTGAATTCTAGTTGGACTAGAATAAGTCCTTTAGGTAGTTAACAAGGAGTTGTTGGACTATATAAAGGACCCTCCTTCCTTCCTTCCATATAACTTATGCTCTAAAGAGAACATAACAAGAGTGGGAGAGAACAAAGGAGAGAGAGAGCAAGCAACAAGGAGGACGCCGCCCCCCCCCCTTGCCGCCGTCCCTCGTCCCCGACGCCACAAGAGGGCCGAAACCCCTCTTTGTGCCTCGTTTTGCGTGATTCCTTCACCCTCCTCTCATTCCGGGCTAGCACCAAGGAGATTGGAGATCTAGGATCAACTCTAGGCGTGGATCAACTATAGAGAACGTGACACTATTCGCGTTTGAAGTCATCAAGGAGAACCCAAAGGTGTGTTTATGATTTCTTACTTTCACTATCGTTATGCATCTAGACTTGTGATCCTTGGAGGGTTTTGCATGGTTGTTTGTTTGATTATGCTTCCGTTTGCGCGATCCATGAATCAAAACCCTACAGTGGTATCAGAGCCACAGGTCATAGAGCATAAACGTAGTTTATGTGTTACATTCTTGTTGTTTTACACCTTAATTTGTTGTTTATCGCGTAAAACAAGACAAATCAAGCATTGGATGCAATTTGTCAAAGAATTAATCATAACAAGACCCAATTATTGCATTGGATGCATGAATTGGTGAGTTTGAGAAATTTTAGGATCTTAGATCTAGGGTTTGGGCATCCTTGGGGAAGAAGGAGTTCTCCCAAAACAAGGAAACAACCAAACTTGGGCTCCAAGCAAGGAGGTTGTTTTGGAAACAACCTCCACAAGGAGGTTCGGGCCCCTAGGGGACCGCCCCCTTGCTTGCCGCCCAAGCTTGGCGCCCTAAGGGGCCGGGCGGCCCTAACCCGCGGGCCTAGCTTGCGGGTTTTGGGCCGGGCCGGCCCTAGGGCTTTATGGTTCACTTTGTTTGGGCCCGGGCAATTGGATTGTTGGGCCCATGGACCGTTTTAACCCTAGAAATCCTAAAATCAATTAAAATTGACCAAGCGCGTTAAAATTGGATTTTAACTGTTTATGTGCAAATCGCATGGTGATTGGATATGGCCTTAGGATGTGGTTTGATGTGGATGTTTAATTTTGTGGTTTGGTTTTACGGCCTGCGAGCTGATCAATTAATTGTAATAATTAATTAGGGTTTTATGGCCTGCGTGCCATTTTTTTCTCAACTTGTGAGATTTATTTTTATTTAGTAAAGATATTAGCTAGTGCTAGATAAAGTAGATTGTTAGCCAAGATTGGAGAAAAGAAGCCCAAAGCCAAAGAAGCCACAAAAGATGGAGCATGGAGCATGGAGCACACCACATGACTATGAAGGATGGACCAAAAGATCAAGACGCATGGAGATGTGTTTGTTTAGGGTTCATAGATAATTCCATTGGCTTGGAATTATCTTAGTCTAGAAAAGGCCATATCCACATCACGTTTAATTTCTGTTTTGTGGTTGTTTATTTATTGTCTTATTATTTGTGTGGTTGGTGTATGGATGATGCATGCAATTAGGATAATAAGATAATTAGACAACCCGGATCTATTATTTGGAGTTGTGCCCAAACTCAAGTAGATAGATTAGTTGATATTGATCAACAAAATAATTAAAAATTGAAAAATCCCTCAAATTTTAAAATATTGTGTTCTTGCCTTCTCGTTATTTAAACACTCATTATCATCATTATTTATCAAGTTCGTGCGTGCCAAAGCATGGCGACTTGGTTCATAATGATGGAATGCGATGGCACGTAACAATGTGCAATTGTTTAGATAAGAGGTTGAACACAACTAGGCTATTAATTTGATTAAGAAACCTAGAGGCAATCAATTGGGATTATCCATATGGATGGATAAATAAGGAGTTATTTGCCCGATTGAACCAAGAGTTGCATATGGGATGCAATTGGAAGTCGTTCCTACCTAAGAAGTAGTCGAATTATGGGTGACTTGCCAAAGCAAGCTCATAAGGAGATGAAAAAGATGGATCTTGGCCCACTAGAAAATATAATGATATTTTCCGCATTAATATCTTGAGGGTTATTAATCAGTAGAAAAATAGTGGGAGCTATATTTAATAAACTAGCCATTATTAAATATAGTCAAAAATTCACAAATACTAAAACTTGCGTATTTTCCTTTTGTAGAATTCCAAATGGCAAACAACTCATCGAGTTCACAACATTCCCTACGATCTGTCCTTGAGAAGGACAAGCTCTCTGGAACCAACTTTCTTGATTGGTACAGAAACTTGAGAATTGTTCTCAAGCAAGAGAAGAAACTGTACGCAATAGAGGAGCAAGTTCCAGAAGGTCCAGAGAATCAGACACCTGCTGCCTTAAAGGCGTATCAAAAGCGTGTTGACGACGCTAATGATGCGGCCTGCCTAATGCTTTGCACCATGACCTCTGAGCTTCAGAAGCAACATGAGAACATGAATGTTGTCGATATGATCGAACATCTAAAGCAGCTCTTCCAAGAGCAGGCGAGCTAGTAGAGAGGTATGAGGTCTCAAAGGCACTGTTCAAATGTCATCTGGCAGAAGGGAACCCGGTGGGACCCCACGTACTCCGAATGATCGGGTACTTGGAGAATCTCGCCCGGCTTGGGTTCCCGGTTGGCCAAGAGTTGGCAACCGATCTCGTGTTGCAATCGTTGCCTGAGAGTTATGGACAGTTCATTATGAACTATAACATGAACGAGATCGTTAAACCACTGCCAGATTTGCTCAACATGTTGAGGACGGCTGAACAGAGCATCAACAAGGGTAAGGGCAAGGCCATCATGATGGTGCATAAAGGAAAGGGCAAAAAGTTTGCCTCTACCTCCAAGGGCAAAGGCAAGTCAGTTGCCAAGTCCAAGGAACAAGCCCTTAAGCCTGTTGGTGGCGTTGCCAAAGTCGTGACTAAGGGTGAATGTCACTACTGTAGTCAACCTGGACACTGGAGGAGGAACTGCCCAAAATATCAGGAGGTTTAGAGGCTTGGAATAGTGATTCCACCACCACCAGGTATTTTTGTTGTAGATGTCAATTTAACTGTCTCTACATCATGGGTATTAGATACTGGATGTGGATCTCATATTTGTCGAAATATGCAGGATCTAAAGAGAAGTAAAAGATTGGCTAAAGGGGAGGTAGATCTGCGCGTTGGGAATGGAGCAAAGGTTGCTGCGTTGGCCATAGGCGTGTGCGAGCTATCTCTGCCTTCAGGATTAGTTTTAGAATTAAATAATTGCTGTTTTGTGCCTGCTATGAGCAGAAACATTATTTCTATTTCTTGTTTGGACAAGGAAGGTTTTATTATTTCAATAAAGAACAATTGTTGTTCCTTTTATTTAAATAATATTCACTATTTTAGTGCGCAATTATTTAATGGACTTTATGTCCTTGATCTAAGCAATCCTGTCTACAACATTAATACCAAGCGGATTAAAATAAATAATTTAAATCCTGCTTATTTATGGCATTGTCGTTTAGGCCACATAAATGAGAAACGTGTATCTAGACTCCATAAGGATGGATTACTAGACTCATTTGATTTTGAATCATATGAGACATGTGAGGCTTGTTTATTGGGAAAAATGACAAAGTCCCCTTTCAATAAGAAAGGTGAGAGGACTAGTGAGCAATTGGCGCTCATACATACCGATGTGTGTGGGCCATTTGCCACGCCAGCCAGGGGTGGTTATGTCTACTTCATTACGTTTACTGATGATTACAGTAGATATGGATTTGTGTACCTTATGAGGGCAAAATCCGAATCCTTTGAAGTGTTCAAAGAATTCAAGAATGAAGTAGAAAAGCAACTTGGCAAAAGTATCAAGGCTCTACGATCGGATCGTGGAGGAGAATACTTGAGCCAAGAGTTTGACGACTATCTTAGAGAGTGTGGGATCGTGTCCCAACTCACTCCACCCAGAACGCCACAATGGAATGGCGTGTCCGAGAGGAGGAATCGAACCCTATTGGATATGGTTCGGTCTATGATGTGTCAAACCGATCTTCCATTATCATTTTGGGGCTACGCTCTATTAAGTGCAGCTTTCACCATTAACCGTGTTCCATCTAAATCAGTCATGAAGACACCATATGAGATGTGGAGTGGGAGGCGTCCCACACTGTCGTTCATGAGGATTTGGGGCTGCGATGTCTATGTAAAACGTTTACAATCAGACAAGCTAGGGCATAAATCGGATAAGTGTAAGTTTGTGGGGTACCCTAAGGAAACTAAGGGATACTACTTCTACAATCCAACCGAGAACAAAGTGTTTGTTGCTCGGACCGGCGTGTTTCTAGAAAGAGAGTTTGTCTCTAAAGAAGCAAGTGGGAGGAATGTAGAACTTGAAGAAGTTCAAGAACCACAAATCACTGAACCGATTATGGAACATGAACAGGAATCACAAGCAGTTGTGGATCCACCTGTTCAGGTAACACAAGAGCTTCGTAGATCTAGTAGAGTACGCCAGGAACCCGAGAGGTACGGACTTCTCGTAACTGATTCCGGTGACACGATGCTCATAGATGATGAGCCTACTACCTATGAGGAGGCCATGAATGGCCCAGACTCGCAGAAGTGGCTTGAAGCCATGAGATCCGAGATGGAATCCATGTACACCAACAAAGTATGGACTTTGGTGGAACCACCTGATGGGGCGCGGCCCATAGGGTGCAAGTGGGTCTTCAAGAAGAAGATCGACATGGATGGTAATGTGATTACCTATAAGGGCCGATTGGTGGCTAAAGGATTCAGACAAATTCATGGTATTGACTATGATGAAACCTTTTCACCAGTCACAATGACCAAATCCATCCGAATCCTACTTGCGATTGCAGCATACTACGACTATGAGATTTGGCAGATGGATGTCAAAACAGCATTCCTTTATGGGAATCTCCTCGAGGACGTGTATATGATACAGCCGGAGGGTTTTGAGGATCCAAAGCAAGCCAACAAAGTCTGTAAGCTGCAACGATCCATTTATGGATTGAAGCAAGCTTCTAGGAGTTGGAATCGACGTTTTGATGAAGTTGTCAAAGAGTTTGGCTTCATCAGAAACGAAGATGAGTCTTGTGTCTACAAGAAGGTTAGTGGGAGCTCTGTAGCTTTTCTGGTCTTGTATGTGGATGACATACTACTCATTGGAAACGACGTTCCCATGCTGCAATCTGTGAAAGATTGGCTGGGAAAGTGTTTCTCAATGAAGGACTTAGGGGAAGCAGCCTATATACTCGGTATAAAGATCTATAGAGATAGATCTAAAAGGTTGTTAGGCCTAAGTCAAAGTACATATATTGACAAGGTGTTGAAACGGTTCAACATGCAAGATTCCAAGAAGGGATTCTTGCCCATGTCACATGGAATCGCTCTTTCGAAGAGTGGTTGTCCTTCCAATGAGATTGAGAAGGAACGCATGAGTAGGATTCCCTATGCCTCGGCCATAGGGTCTATCATGTACACCATGTTATGTACTAGACCAGATGTGTCATATGCCTTGAGTATGACAAGCAGATACCAATCCAATCCAGGTGAGAGTCACTGGATTGCTGTCAAGAACATCCTAAAGTACTTGAGAAGAACTAAGGATGCTTTCTTGATGTTTGGCGGTGAGGAAGAGTTGCGTGTAAGGGGTTACACTGATGCAAGCTTCCAAACCGATAGAGATGACTTTAGATCACAATCGGGATATGTGTTTTGCCTGAATGGAGCAGCGGTGAGCTGGAAGAGTTCCAAGCAAGAGACGGTAGCTGATTCTACAACAGAGCCTGAGTACATTGCTGCAAATGGCGCAGCAAAGGAGGCTGTTTGGATCAGAAAGTTTGTTTCTGAACTTGGTGTGGTCCCTAGCATTGCGGATCCAGTGGAGATGTTCTGTGACAACACTGGGGCGATCGCGCAATCAAAGGAACCCAGATCGCACCAGAAGTCCAAGCATGTGCTCAGGAAGTTTCATCTGATTCGAGATATTATCGATAGAGGAGACGTTCGGATATGCAAGATTCCTACAGATGATAATATGTCAGACCCGCTTACGAAGCCTCTCACGCAGTGGAAGCATGAAGGGCAAACTAGGAGTATGGGCATACGAGATGCGCCAGATTGGCTCTAGTGCAAGTGGGAGACTGTTGGAATAGATGCCCTAGAGGCAATCTAGTTTAGTATGAATTTGTAATTGGCTAGAAAATTCATTTATTATTTATTGGATATTTAATATAATGAAGTCCTTAGATTTACAATCGTGTTGTTTATCTTAAATATCCCTAGTCAAGTATAATGATTAAATGGGACAATCATCTATAGACTAGTATGGGGTTGGATTGATATGGAGATATCACGATCCAACACATAGGTGTGCATTACGGAATGTCTCACTGGATTGACCCATCACCGAGAAGGCTACATACACGTTATGTTGAGTCACAAGTGCTTCTCGGGTACAATGGTATTGTCATCCTTAGAATTGAAGTCACTAGATATTCTAGTTGTGGATCATTGTGATCTTGGTAGCGTTAAACGCTACACCGTAACTGGGTAGTTATAAAGGCGTGTACTGGATACAATGAGAAGCAAGCTTAGAGATCGTAGTGGACGTAGAGAGGATTTGCCCCTCCCACATAACGGGAGCAAAAATCCAAGGCCACTCGAGGATAGTGCTTATAGAATGTCTGGCCAGACTCAAATAAATCAATATATGGGATATTGATGTTATTTGCACGAATAAGGCTATTCCATGGATCGAGAAACAAGGGATTGGATATACGAGTGTGACTTGTATGTCTCGTGTCCAATCCGGATATGGAGGCAAAGGGATGAGACAATTACTTGTACAAGGTTGTCTAGATGACTATTCTATTAGTTGGCTAGAATGGATGTTTTGCTAGAAACCGCTCCATATTAGCAAATAGTTGCTACCAACTAGATAGAACCTATGGGGTCACACGCTATATAGAGTTGTACTAGATTTGGGAATTAATTAATTGGATTAATTAATTAGAAGGATCACTTTGCAAACCCTTGCAAACTTAGTAGGGACTAATTTGCAAGGAAGGGACTAAATTGAATTCTAGTTGGACTAGAATAAGTCCTTTAGGTAGTTAACAAGGAGTTGTTGGACTATATAAAGGACCCTCCTTCCTTCCTTCCATATAACTTATGCTCTAAAGAGAACATAACAAGAGTGGGAGAGAACAAAGGAGAGAGAGAGCAAGCAACAAGGAGGACGCCGCCCCCCCCCCCCCTTGCCGCCGTCCCTCGTCCCCGACGCCACAAGAGGGCCGAAACCCCTCTTTGTGCCTCGTTTTGCGTGATTCCTTCACCCTCCTCTCATTCCGGGCTAGCACCAAGGAGATTGGAGATCTAGGATCAGCTCTAGGCGTGGATCAACTATAGAGAACGTGACACTATTCGCGTTTGAAGTCATCAAGGAGAACCCAAAGGTGTGTTTATGATTTCTTACTTTCACTATCGTTATGCATCTAGACTTGTGATCCTTGGAGGGTTTTGCATGGTTGTTTGTTTGATTATGCTTCCGTTTGCGCGATCCATGAATCAAAACCCTACAGATGGAACCACCGAAAGGGACGCGGCCCATAGGGTGCAAGTGGGTCTTCAAGAAGAAGATCGACATGGATGGTAATGGGATTACCTGTAGACTATGCTGAAACCTCTTCACCAGTCGCTATGACCAAATCTATCCGAATCCTACTTTCCATTGCAGCTTACTACGACTATGAGATTTGGCAGATGGATGTCAAAACAGCATTCATGTATGGGAATCTCCTCGAGGACGTGTATATGATACAACCTTAGGGTTTTCAAGATCCAAATCAAGCCTACAAATTCTGTAAGTTGAAACGATCCATTTATGGATTGAATCAAGCTTCTAGGAGTTGGAATCGACGTTTGATGAAGTAGTCAAAGAGTTTGGCTTCATCAGAAACGAAGATGAGTTTTGTGTCTACAAGAAGGTTAGTGGGAGCTCTGTTGCTTTTATGGTCTTGTATGTGGATGACATACTACTCATTGGAAACAATGTTCCCATGATGCAATCGTTTAAAGATTGGTTAGGGAAGTGTTTCTCAATGAAAGACTTAGGGGAAGCAGCCTATATACTCGGTATAAATATCTATAGAGATAGATCTAAGAGGTTTCTAGGCCTAATTCAAAGTTCATATATAGAAAAGGTGTTGAAGCGGTTCAACATGCAAGATTCCAAGAAGGGATTCTTTCCCATGTCACATGGAATCAACGTTTCGAAGGCTGATTGTCCTTCCAATGAGATTGAGAAGGAACGCATGAGTAGGATCCCTTATGCCTTGGCCATAGGATCCATCATGTATGCCATGTTATGTACTAGACCAGATGTGTCATATGCCTTGAGTATGACAAGCAGATATCAGTCCAATCCGGGTGAGAGTCACTGGATTGCAGTTAAGAACATTCTTAAGTACTTGAGAAGAACTAAGGATGCGTTCTTGATATTTGGAGGTGAGGAAGAGTTTCTGTTGGGTTTTGACGTAGGTTACGCAGCGCAATAACAAAATTTTATTCCTACTCAAAGCCCACCAAGGATCACAGGAAGAGACATTCATAACATGATGAAGGGCATAGAAGATGTGTACTTTTTTGGTTTTGGAGATCACACGAAGAATATTGTCCTCGTCTCTACGGTTGATCCACGTCTAGAGGTGAGATCTAGATTCTTGCTTCTCCTAGTGCTAGCTTGGACCATAGGAAGAGGGAAGAACGAATCAAGCAACAGAGGACAAAGAGAGGGGTCTTGTGGCCGACGGGTAGGGCGGACGGGCTAGGGGCTTCGTCCTCTAGTCTTGTCTTGCTCTCTCTTTTGCTTTCTCTCCCACTCACTTATGTTATGAGCATTAGTTGTGGCAAGGAAGCTAGATCATCCTTTATATAGTCCAACAACTCCTTGTTAACTACATAAAGGCCTTTCCTAGTTCTACATGAATTTGGATTAGTCCCCTTCTTTGCATATTAGTCCTACTAAGTTTGCAGGGTGTTGCAAAGTGATCTTTCTCATTAATTAATTATATTAATTAATGCCAAATCGAGTTCAACTCTATCTGACGACCCCATAGGTTTCTACTTAATTGGTAGTAACTTTTACTAACATGGAGCGGTGTCTAGCAACACATCCATGCAACCCAATTAATAGAAATAAGTCAGTGGTCCCGACAAACCTTTGTGCCCAATATCGGGTAAAAGACAAAAACCACCCCTCGAGTATGGGTTATATACAAAAACAACCCTCGTGTTTGGGGATATACAAAAACCACCCGTGTTAGATAACGAAAGTAACGGTAACTTAACGGAATAGGGAAAAGATAAAAATACCCCTAGAATGTAAGAAAATTACACGCTATATATTATCCAAAACCCTAATCTCTCTCTCCCACTCTTCTTTTCTTCCTCATCCTCACGGCTGCTTCTCTTGTCTTTTTGCCTCCATCTCTTTTCTTCATCACATCCACAAACTACTTCCCTCTATACACAGATCCATGGCACCCAACCCCAAATCCGTCCCCAGAACAAAAACGACGACGAACACCACCACCACTCATCTCACTTTCTCAATCAACCCCTCGAAGACCTCCTAGTGGGTACTGAAGGCAGTGGAAGAAGAAGATAAACATGTCACTCTACCGCCGCTACTCCCGCCTCCTCTCTCTCTCTCTGTCTGAATGCAGGACCATCGGAACACATCAATCTTCTTCGTTTTGGGTAATCTCTGTTCATAAAGCACCGGCCTACCCTCAATCGGAAGCAGAGAGGAAGACTGGTATACTCCGACCTTGTCGGTCTCTTCAGGCGGCGGAGGCGGCGAGGTTCAGGCCGGATTTTGGTGGTCGGCTGGATCTGTTCTGGCCGGAGTTTGAGTTCGGCGAAGAAGAGAAAGGTTGAAGGTGGATGAAATCAGAGAATCAAGCGGTCAATTGGTGAGTTGTAGGAGATATGGGTACTGGTGGATTCGCCGGGGGAATTAATCAAGTTTTGGCAGAGCACAACTGTTTGGTTTATGGTTTAACAAGGGAGGTATAGGAAGTGTTGATGGTGTTTCTCGGTGAATTGGTTGCTGATTGAGGTCCCGGAGTTTGGAGGGTTCTGGTAGATTGGTGAGTGGCTGCTGTGGGTTCTATCTCTGATGGCAGGGCGTTGGAGTGGTTCAGGTTGTAGTAGCAGCGATTTCATGTGATAAAATTGGTGACGGATGGTGGTGGTCTGAGACAATGGAGGTGGAGACTGGGTTTAGTATAATAGGATGAAGGGGAATTCAATTGTTTGTGGAGTGGGAGCTGGCTGTGGTGTAATCTTTGTTACTTTGGTGAATTAATGGGTTACTGGTTGTAGTAGTAGTAGTATTGAGGTTAATGGTGATGAAGGAGGGTAATGGAGAGGTACTGGTTGTTGAAGGAGAATGTTTTAGGTTTGCTGGGTAAGCCAAGGTTGTGTGTTTGCTGCTGCTGTTTGCAACTGATGGTCATGGATAGGCGGATGGAAGGGCATGTGATTAGGAAGTAACAACTGTTAGTACTTGTGTGGGATAGGATGTGTTGATGGTGGTTAGGAAGGTCTGGGTTTTGATCAGATTAGTAGTTGAATTGGGTTGTAGGCAGGGGTTTCGTTGTTCTTTGGGAGAAGGAGATGTTGGTGTAATGGTGGACTTGATAGCAGGTTGTTGGAGTAGAGGTATTAGCAGCGGTGGTTTTAGGTGGTGGTATGGGAAGTTAAAGTAATGGAGGTGGATGGACGGCATTGAGGTGATTGGATTTGTTGGTTTGATGGCTGCTGTTGAGTTAGAGGTAGGTTGGTTGTTTGGTATTTGCTCGTTGGTTGTATTAGGCTAGCATGTTGTTGTTGATTGTTGTTGGGTTTGAATGGTGGGTGTAATTGGTAGTTCGTAGTGTAGGGTTTTGATTCATGGATCGCGCAACAGAAGCATAATCAAACATAAACCATGCAAAACCCTCCAAGGATCACAAGTCTAGAGACATAACGATAGTAAAGGTAAGAAATCATAAACACACCTTTGGGTTCTCCTTGATGACTTCAAACGCGAATAATGTCACGTTCTCTATAGTTTATCCACGCCTAGAGTTGATCCTAGATCTCCCAAACTCCTTGGTGCTAGCCCGGATTAGGAGGAGGATGAAAGAATCACGCAAAACGAGACAAAAAGAGGCTTTCGGCCTCTTTTTGGCCGAAGGGGTGAGGGCGGCGGCAAGGGGCGGAGTCGGCCCTCCTTGTTGCTTGCTCTCTCTCCTTTTGTTCTCTCCCACTCTTGTTATGTTCACTAATGAGCATAAGTTATAAGGAAGGAAGGAAGGAGGGTCCTTTATATAGTCCAACAACTCCTTGTTAACTACCTAAAGGACTTATTCTAGTCCAACTAGAATTAAATTTAGTCCCTTCCTTGCAAATTAGTCCCTACTAAGTTTGCAAGGGTATGCAAAGTGATCCTTCTAATTAATTAATCCAATTAATTAATTCCCAAATCTAGTTCAACTCTATATAGTGTGTGACCCCATAGGTTCTATCTAGTCGGTAGCAACTATTTGCTAACATGGAGCGGTTTCTAGCAAAACATCCATTCTAGCCAACTAATAGAATAGTCATCTTGACAACCTTTGTACAAGTAATTGTCTCATCCCTTTGCCTCCATATCCGGATTGGACACGAGACATACAAGTCACACTCGTATATCCAATCCATAGTTTCTCGATCCATGGGAATAGCCTTATTCGTGCAAATAACATCAATATCATATATATTGATTTATTTGAGTCTGGCCAGACATTCTATAAGCACTATCCCTCGAGTGGCCTAGGATATTTGCTCCCGTTATGTGGGAGGGGATCCTCTCTACGTCCACTACGATCTCTAAGCTTGCTTCTCATTGTATCCAGTACACGCATTTATAACTACCCAGTTACGGTGTAGCGTTTAACGCTACCAAGATCACAATGATCCACAACTAGAATATCTAGTGACTTCAAGTCTAAGGATGACAATACCTTTGCACCGCGAGAAGCACTTGTGACTCAACATAACATGTATGTAGCCTTCTCGGAGATGGGTCAATCCAGTGCAACATTCCATAATGCACACCTATGTGCTGGATCGTGATATCTCCATATCAATCCAACCCCATACTAGTCTATAGATGATTGTCCCATTTAATCATTATACTTGACTAGGGATATTTAAGATAAACAACACAATTGTAAATCTAAGGACTTCATTATATTAAATATCCAATAAATAATAAATGAATTTTCTAGCCATGTACAAATTCATACTAAACTAGATTGCCTCTAGGGCATCTATTCCAACAGTCTCCCACTTGCACTAGAGCCAATCTGGCGCATCTCGTATGCCCATACTCCTAGTGTGCCCTTCATGCTTCCACTGCGTGAGAGGCTTCGTAAGCGGGTCTGACAGATTATCATCTGTAGGAATCTTGCATATCCGAACGTCTCCTCTATCGATAATATCTCGAATCAGATGAAACTTCCTGAGCACGTGCTTGGACATTTGGTGCGATCTGGGTTCCTTTGATTGCGCGGTCGTCCAAGTGTTGTCACAGAACAACTCCACTGGATCCGCAATGCTAGGGACCACACCAAGTTCAGAAACAAACTTTCTGATCCAAACAACCTCCTTTGCTGCGCCATTTGCAGCAATGTACTCAGCCTCTATTGTAGAATCAGCTACCGTCTCTTGCTTGGAACTCTTCCAGCTCACCGCTGCTCCATTCAGGCTAAACACATATCCCGACTGTGATCTAAAGTCATCTTTGTCGGTTTGGAAGCTTGCATCAGTGTAACCCCTTACACGCAACTCTTCCTCACCGCCAAATGTCAAGAAAGCATCCTTAGTTCTTCTCAAGTACTTTAGGATGTTCTTGACAGCAATCCAGTGACTCTCACCCGGATTGGATTGGTATCTGCTTGTCATACTCAAGGCATATGACACATCTGGTCTAGTACATAACATGGCGTACATGATAGATCCTATGGCCGAGGCATAGGGAATCCTACTCATGCGTTCCTTCTCAATCTCATTGGAAGGACAACCACTCTTCGAAAGAGTGATTCCATGTGACATGGGCAAGAATCCCTTCTTGGAATCTTGCATGTTGAACCGTTTCAACACCTTGTCAATATATGTACTTTGACTTAGGCCTAGCAACCTCTTAGATATATCTCTATAGATCTTTATACCAAGTATATAGGCTGCTTCCCCTAAGTCCTTCATTGAGAAACACTTTCCTAGCCAATCTTTTACAGATTGCAGCATGGGAATGTCGTTTCCAATGAGTAGTATGTCATCCACATACAAGACCAGAAAAGCTACAGAGCTCCCACTAACCTTCTTGTAGACACAAGACTCATCTTCGTTTCTGATGAAGCCAAACTCTTTGACCACTTCATCAAAACGTCGATTCCAACTCCTAGAAGCTTGCTTCAATCCATAAATGGATCGTTGCAGCTTACAGACTTTGTTGGCTTGCTTTGGATCCTCAAAACCCTCCGGCTGTATCATATACACGTCCTCGAGGAGATTCCCATAAAGGAATGTTGTTTTGACATCCATCTGCCAAATCTCATAGTCGTAGTATGCTGCAATTGCAAGTAGGATTCGGATGGATTTGGTCATAGCGACTGGTGAAAAGGTTTCATCATAGTCAATACCATGAATCTGTCTGAATCCTTTAGCCACCAATCGGCCCTTATAGGTAATCACATTACCATCCATGTCGATCTTCTTCTTGAAGACCCACTTGCACCCTATGGGCCGCGCTCCATGGGGTGGTTCCACCAAAGTCCATACTTTGTTGGTATACATGGATTCCATCTCGGATCTCATGGCTTCCAGCCACTTCTGAGAGTCTGGGCCACTCATGGCCTCCTAATAGGTAGTAGGCTCATCATCTGTGAGCATCGTGTCACCGGAATCGGTTACGAGAAGTCCATACCTCTCGGGTTCCTGGCGCACTCTACTAGATCTATGAAGCTCTTGTGTTACCTGAACAGGTGGCTCCACAACTGCTTGTGATTCCTGTTCATGTTCCATAATCGTTTAGTGATTTGTGGTTCTTGAACTTCTTCAAGTTCTACATTCCTCCCACTTGCTTCTTTAGAGACAAATTCACTTTCTAGAAACACGCCGGTCCGAGCAACAAACACTTTGTTCTCGGTTGGATTGTAGAAGTAGTATCCCTTAGTTTCCTTAGGGTACCCCACAAACTTACACTTATCCGATTTAGGCCCTAGCTTGTCTGATTGTAAACGTTTTACATAGACATCGCAGCCCCAAATCCTCATGAACGACAGTGTGGGACGCCTCCCACTCCACATCTCATATGGTGTCTTCATGACTGATTTAGATGGAACACGGTTAATGGTGAAAGCTGCACTTAATAGAGCGTAGCCCCAAAATGATAATGGAAGATCGGTTTGACACATCATAGACCGAACCATATCCAATAGGGTTCGATTCCTCCTCTCGGACACGCCATTCCATTGTGGCGTTCCGGGTGGAGTGAGTTGGGACACGATACCACACTCTCTAAGATAGTCGTCAAACTCTTGGCTCAAGTATTCTCCTCCGCGATCCAATCGTAGAGCCTTGATACTTTTGCCAAGTTGCTTCTCTACTTCATTCTTGAATTCCTTGAACACTTCAAAGGATTCGGATTTTGCCCTCATAAGGTACACAAATCCATATCTACTGTAATCATCAGTAAATGTAATGAAGTAGACATAACCACCCCTGGCTGGCGTGGCAAATGGCCCACACACATCGGTATGTATGAGCGCCAATTGCTCACTAGTCCTCTCACCTTTCTTATTGAAAGGGGACTTTGTCATTTTTCCCAATAAACAAGCCTCACATGTCTCATATGATTCAAAATCAAATGAGTCTAGTAATCCATCCTTATGGAGTCTAGATACACGTTTCTCATTTATGTGGCCTAAACGACAATGCCATAAATAAGCAGGATTTAAATCATTTATTTTAATCCTTTTGGTATTAATGTTGTAGACAGGATTGCTTAGATCAAGGATATAAAGTCCATTAAATAATTGCGCACTAAAATAGTGAATATTATTCAAATAAAAGGAACAACAATTGTTCTTTATTGAAATAATAAAACCATCCTTGTCCAAACAAGAAATAGAAATAATGTTTCTGCTCATAGCAGGCACAAAATAGCAATTATTTAATTCTAAAACTAATCCTGAAGGCAGAGATAGCTCGCACACGCCTATGGCCAACGCAGCAACCTTTGCTCCATTCCCAACGCGCAGATCTACCTCCCCTTTAGCCAATCTTTTATTTCTCTTTAGATCCTGCATATTTCGACAAATACGAGATCCACATCCAGTATCTAATACCCATGATGTAGAGACAGTTAAATTGACATCTACAACAAAAATACCTGGTGGTGGTGGAATCACTATTCCAAGCCTCTTGTCCTCCAGATATTTTGGGCAGTTCCTCCTCCAGTGTCCAGGCTGACTGCAGTAGTGACATTCACCCTTAGTCACGACCTTGGCAATGCCACCAACAGGCTTAAGGGCTAGTTCCTTGGACTTGGCAACTGACTTGCCTTTGCCCTTGGAGGAAGAGGCAAACCTTTTGCCCTTTCCTTTCTGCACCATCATAATGGCCTTGCCCTTACCCTTGTTGATGCTCTGTTCAGCCGTCCTCAACATGTTGAGTAAATCTGGCAGTGGTTTAACGATCTCGTTCATGTTATAGTTCATAATGAACTGTCCATAACTCTCGGGCAACGATTGCAACACGAGATCGGTTGCCAACTCTTGGCCGACCGGGAACCCCAGTCGGGCAAGATTCTCCAAGTACCCGATCATTCGGAGTACATGGGGTCCCACCGGGTTCCGTTCTGCCAGGAGACATTTGAACAGTGCCTTTTGAGACCTCATACCTCTCTACCCTCGCCTGCTCTTGGAAGATCTGCTTTAGATGTTCGATCATATCGACAGCATTCATGTTTTCGTGTTGCTTCTGAAGCTCAGAGGTCATGGTGCAAAGCATAAGGAAGGCCGCATCATTAGCGTCATCAACACGCTTTTGATACGCCTTTAAGGCAGCAGGTGTCTGGTTCTCTGGACCTTCTGGAACATGCTCCTCTATTGCGTACAGTTTCTTCTCTTGCTTGAGAACAATTCTCAAGTTTCTGTACCAATCAAGAAAGTTGGTTCCAGAGAGCTTGTCCTTCTCAAGGACAGATCGTAGGGAATGTTGTGAACTCGATGAGTTGTTTGCCATTTGGAATTCTACAAAAAGGAAAATACGCAAGTTTTAGTATTTGTGAATTTTTGACTATATTTAATAATGGCTAGTTTATTAAATATAGCTCCCACTATTTTTCTACGGATTAATAACCCTCAAGATATTAATGCGGAAAATATCCTTATATTTTCTAGTGGGCCAAGATCCATCTTTCATCTCCTTATGAGCTTGCTTTGGCAAGTCACCCATAATTTGACTACTTTAGGTAGGAACAATTCCAATTGCATCCCTTATGCAACTCTTGGTTCAATCGGGCAAATAACTCCTTATTTATCCATCCTTATGGATAATCCCAATTGATTGCCTCTAGGTTTCTTAATCAAATTAATAGCCTAGTTGTGTTCAACCTCTTATCTAAACAATTGCACATTGTTACGTGCCATCGCATTCCATCATTATGAACCAAGTCGCCATGCTTTGGCACGCACAAGCTTGATAAATAATGATGATAATGAGTGTTTAAATAACGAGAAGGCAAGAACACAATATTTAAAATTTGAGGGATTTTAAATTCAATTTTTAATTGTTTTGTTGATCAATATCAACTAATCTATCTATTTGAGTTTGGGCACAACTCCAAATAATAGATCCGGGTTGTCTAATTATCTTATTATCCTAATTGCATGCATCATCCATACACCAACCACACAAATAATAAGACAATAAATAAAACAACCACAAAACAGAAATTAAACGTGATGTGGATATGGCCTTTTCTAGACTGAGATAATTCCAAGCCAATGGAATTATCTATGAACCCTAAGCAAACACATCTCCGTGCGTCTTGATCTCTTGGTCCATCCTTCATAGTCATGTGGAATGCTCCATGCTCCATGCTCCATCTTTTGTGGCTTCTTTGGCTTTGGGCTTCTTTTCTCCAATCTTGGCTAACAATCTACTTTATCTAGTACTAACTAATATCTATACTAAATAAAATAAATCTCACAAGTTGAGAAAAAAGTTGGCACGCAGGCCATAAAACCCGAATTAATTATTACAATTAATTGATCAGCTCGCAGGCCGTAAAACCAAACCACAAAATTAAACATCCACATCAATCCACATCCTAAGGCCATATCCAATCACCATGCGGTTTGCACATAAACAGTTAAAATCCAATTTTAACGCGCTTGGTCAATTTTAATTGATTTTAGGATTTCTAGGGTTAAAACGGTCCATGGGCCCAACAATCCAATTGCCCGGGCCCATTAAAGTGAACCACAAGGCCCTAGGGCCGGCCCGGCCCAAAACCCGCAAGCTAGGCCCGCGGGTTAGGGCCGCCCGGCCCCTTAGGGCTCCCAAGCTTGGGCGGCAAGCAAGGGGGCGGTCCCTAGGGGGGCCGAACCCTTCTATGGGAGTTGTTTCCAAAACAACTCCCTTGCTTGGTGCCCAAGTTTGGTTGTTTCCTTGTTTTGGGAGAACTCCTTCTTCCCCAAGGATGCCCAAACCCTAGATCTAAGATCCTAAAATTTCTCAAACTCACCAATTCATGCATCCAATGCAAAAATTGGATCTTGTTATGAGTAATTATTGACAAATTGCATCCCATGCTTGATTTGTCTTGTTTTACGCGATAAACAATCAAATTAAGGTGTAAAACAACAAGAACGTAACACATAAACCACGTTTATGCTCTATGACCTGTGGCTCTGATACCACTGTAGGGTTTTGATTCATGGATCGCGCAACGGAAGCATAATCAAACATAAACCATGCAAAACCCTCCAAGGATCACAAGTCTAGAGACATAACGATAGTAAAGGTAAGAAATCATAAACACACCTTTGGGTTCTCCTTGATGACTTCATACGCGAATAATGTCACGTTCTCTATAGTTAATCCACGCCTAGAGTTGATCCTAGATCTCCCAAACTCCTTGGTGCTAGCCCGGATTAGGAAGAAGATGAACGAATCACGCAAAACGAGACAAAAAGAGGCTTTCGGCCGACGGGGTGAGGGCGGCGGCAAGGGGCGGCGTCGGCCCTCCTTGTTGCTTGCTCTCTCTCCTTTTGTTCTCTCCCACTCTTGTTATGTTCACTAATGAGCATAAGTTATAAGGAAGGAAGGAAGGAGGGTCCTTTATATAGTCCAACAACTCCTTGTTAACTACCTAAAGGACTTATTCTAGTCCAACTAGAATTCAATTTAGTCCCTTCCTTGCAAATTAGTCGGTTTGCAAAGTGATCCTTCTAATTAATTAATCCAATTAATTAATTCCCAAATCTAGTTCAACTCTATATAGCGTGTGACCCCATAGGTTCTATCTAGTTGGTAGCAACTATTTGCTAATATGGAGCGGTTTCTAGCAAAACATCCATTCTAGCCAACTAATAGAATAGTCATCTTGACAACCTTTGTACAAGTAATTGTCTCATCCCTTTGCCTCCATATCCGGATTGGACACGAGACATACAAGTCACACTCGTATATCCAATCCATAGTTTCTCGATCCATGGGAATAGCCTTATTCGTGCAAATAACATCAATATCATATATATTGATTTATTTGAGTCTGACCAGACATTCTATAAGCACTATCCCTCGAGTGGCCTAGGATATTTGCTCCCGTTATGTGGGAGGGGCAAATCCTCTCTACGTCCACTATGATCTCTAAGCTTGCTTCTCATTGTATCCAGTACACGCCTTTATAACTACCCAGTTACGGTGTAGCGTTTAACACTACCAAGATCACAATGATCCACAACTAGAATATCTAGTGACTTCAAGTCTAAGGATGACAATACCTTTGCACCGCGAGAAGCACTTGTGACTCAACATAACATGTAGTAGCCTTCTCGGAGATGGTTCAATCCAGTGCAACATTCCATAATGCACACCTATGTGCTGGATCGTGATATCTCCATATCAATCCAACCCCATACTAGTCTATAGATGATTGTCCCATTTAATCATTATACTTGACTAGGGATATTTAAGATAAACAACACAATTGTAAATCTAAGGACTTCATTATATTAAATATCCAATAAATAATAAATGAATTTTCTAGCCATGTACAAATTCATACTAAACTAGATTGCCTCTAGGGCATCTATTCCAACACGTAGCAGCTGGTTTGGATGTGGCTTGTGGCGGTGGTGTTGGCGGCGATGGCGGTGATGTTGAAGAACACCAAAAACACCAAGAACATGAAATTAATAATTAAAAAAATACATATAGGGGCAAAAGGGTCCTAAAAAAGACAGATTGCACCCTCATACCAATTGGTTGTAACAGAAGGGTGTTTTTTGTCTAACGTCCATCCACTGACAGGGGTGGATTTTGTCTCGGCAGGGGTGGTTTTTGTATATCCCCAAACACGAGGGTTTTTTTAGTATATAACCCATACTCGATGGGTGGTTTTTGTCTTTTACCCCCCAATATCACATATTGCACTATCCCTTTGTCTCCATATCCGGATTGGACACGAGACATAAATAGTCACACTCGTATATCCAATCCATAGTTCCTCGATCCTGTGAATATACTTATGCAAGCAGATAACATCAATATCTCCATATCGATTTATCTGAGTCTGTCCAGACATTCAATAAGCACCGTTCCTCGAGTGGTCGTGGATATTTACTCCCATTATGTGGGAGGGACAAATCCTCTATACATCACTACGATCTCTAAGCTTGCTTCCTATCATGCTCGATAACTACTTTTATAATTACCCAGTTACGGTGTAACGTTTGATAACATCAAAGCACAATATTCCACAACTAGAGTATCTAGTGACTTCAAGTCTAAGGATTGCAATTATATTAGTACTACGAGAAGCGATTGTGACTTTAACATAATCTAATGTATCCTTCTCATTGTGGGTCAATCCAGCATGCCATTACTCCTAATGCATACCCGTGTGTTAGACTTGATATCTCCATATCAATCTACCCACATACTAGTCTATATTTGATCGTCCTGTTAACCAATATAATGGACTAGGGATATTTCAGATAAATAACACATTGTATCTAAGGACTTCATTATATTAAATATCACAATAAATAATAAATGAATATTCTAGCCAAAATATATTGCTCATACTAAATATAGATTGCCTCTAGCGCACCTATCCCAACAGTTGCGTGTAAGGGATTACACGGATGCAAGCTTCCATACCGACAGAGACAATTTCAGATCGCAGTCAGGGTTTATGCTTTTCCTGAATGGAGCAGCGGTGAGCTGGAAGAGTTCCAAGCAAGAGACGGTTGTTGATTCTACAACTGAGGATGAGTACATTGCTGCGAATGGCGCAGCAAAAGAGGCTGTTTGGATTAGGAAGTTCATTACTGAGCTTGGTGTGGTTCCTAGCATTGTGGATCCAATCTAGTTTAGTATGAACTTGTTTTGGCTGGAATAATCATTGTATTATTTATTGGACATTTAATATAATGAAGTCCTTGAATTTACAATTGTTTTGTTTATCTCAAATATCCTTAGTCCATTATATTGATTAACGGGACGATCACATATAGACTAGTATAGGGTTGGATTGATATGGAGATATCATGACACAACACATGGGTATCCATTAGGGGTAATGGCATACTAGATTGACCCATCAACGAGAAGACTACATACAAGTTATGTGATAGTTACAAGTGCTTTTCGTGTGACAACGGTATTGTCATCCTTAGACGTGAAGTCACTAGATCGTCTAGTTGTGAATTATTGTGCTTTGGTAGCGTCAAACGCTACACCGTGACTGGGTAGTCATAAAAGCGTGTATCGGGCCCAATATGAATCAATCTTAGAGATAGCAGTAGACGTAGATATAATTTGTCCCTCCCACATAACGGGAGCAAATATCCGAGGACACTCGAGGGATAGTGCTTATGGAATGTCTGGCCAGACTCCGATAAATCAATATGGGATATTGATGTTATCTGCATGGGTAAGGCTATTCCCAGGATCGAGAAACTATGGATTGGATATACGAGTGTGACTTGTATGTCTCGTGTCCAATCCGGATATGGAGACAAAGGGATGAGACAATACTTGCACAAGGTTTGTCGGATGACTATTCTATTAGTTGGCTAGAATGGATGTCTTGCTAGAGACTGCTCCATATTAGCAAATTGTTGCTACCAACTAGATAGAACCTATGTGGTCACACGCCCTAGGGGTTGAACTAGATTTGGGAATTAATTAATATGATTAATTAATTAGAAGTATCACTTTGCAACACCTTGCAAACTTAGTAGGACTAATAAGAAAGGAAGGGACTAATACGAAATTCTACTAGGACTAGAAGGGCCTTTAGGTAGTTAACAAGGAGTTGTTGGACTATATAAAGCACGCTTCTAGCTTCCTTCCCACACTAACGCATCATTATTGATTCACTAGAGAGTGTGTGGAGAGAAATCAAGAGAGAGAGAGAGCAAGACAAGACAAGGAGGCCGAAGCCCCCTTGCCCGTCCGCCCAACCCGTCGGCCACAAGAGAGGCTTAAGCCCACTCTTGGTCCCGTTGCGTGACTTCTTCTTACTCTTCCTCCGGTCCAAGATAGCACAAAGGAGAAGGAAGATCTAGATCTCAACTCTAGGCGTGGATCAACCGTAGAGACGTGACAGTATTCGCGTTACAAGTCATCACAGGAGACCCCTAAGGTGTGTTGATTGTTTCTTCCTTTACCATCGTTATGATTCTTTTCCTGTGATCCTTGGAGGGTATTGTATGGATGTTTTTATGTTTATTCCGCTGCTTATCCATGATCAAAACCCTACAGAAGATGCTATAAGAGATTTTTTAGAGCTTTTCCACGACACCGCTCCACCTGCCAGCATGAATATGTACCCCGTGGTTGATTTTCTATCATCAAAACAACTAGCAAAGTCCGCATCGGTGTAACCAACTATCTCAAAGGGATCAACATTTCTACAAACAAGCATGTAATTCTTGGTATTCTGCAAATACCTCAAAAAAAAAAATTCTCCCACCCAATTATCATGGCCTTGATTGGAAGAATACCTACCCAACACACTATTAACATAAGATATGGAAACTGTACCTGAATATCATCTAGTGGATATTGGGTGTTATTGAGTGTATCCCCTTTGCAAATAGGTGCAATACCATATTTACAATTCCGCATGCCAAACCTCGTGAGGACGTCGTTCAATGTAAGCTCTCTGGGACAACCTCAAAAGCTTCTTACCTCGATCTCTCTTAATTTCAACTTCACCAAAAAAGAAGCCTCACCACAGTCTTTCCTGTCAAAGTTATCATACAACATTTTCTTGACTTCATACAATAATCCCAAATCGCTACTGGCAAGCAATATGTCATCCACATAAAAAATTAAGAAAATAAACTTGCTCCCACTGATCTTGAGATATATGCGAGAATCAACTGTATTCTCAATGAAACCAAGAGATACCATTACCTGGTGAAACTTTAAGTACCATTGCCTTGGAACTTACTTAAGACTATAAATAGACTCCTTTAACCTGCAGGCCGAATTTTCTGTTCAGTTGATACAAACCCATCAGGTTGCTTTCTCTACACCTTCTCATAGGGACCACCATTCAAAAATGCTGTTTTCACATCTATTTGGTGAATGTGCAGTTAATTCCATAATAATGCGGAAAACATCCTTTGAGATTACAGGGAAAACATTTCAGTGTAGTTGACACCCTCTTTTTGAGTAAAACCCTTCGCCACAAGACCAGCTTTAAACCTTTCAACATTCCCCTTGGAATCTTTCTTGGTCTTGAAAACCCATTTACATCCATGGCTTTAGAACCCTGAGGAAGCTCAACTAACTCCTATACCTCATTAATAGACATTTAGTTCATTTCATCCTTCATAGCTTCAATCCACTTATCAGCTTGAACACTAGCGATGACATCACTACAACTTATGGGATCTACCATATCATGCTCTCCAAATAAACAAAAACATCAGAACATGTATGTCTCCTTACCCTTTTCTGATCTATGCACAGGGGCAAAACTTTGTTGAACATTCTCACCTTGCAGTTTCAAGTCAAGGTGAGCGAATAGAGAACCCACCACTCCATGTATTTTGCTCTAAAACATGAGCATTTGACATTTATATCACAATCGGTAGTGGTACAAAAGATGGTTCATCACTAGGAACTTCATACTCTAGTGGAGGAAGCATAATCACACATATTGTCTTCAAAAAAAATTTCACCACCATATTCAATAGTTCCGGTCCCTTGGTCAACGATACCCCTTTGACCCCTCCGCGTACCCTACAAGAAAGCAGTGAGTGGTTCTAGGACCCAAATTAGATTCAGCAGGATTATAGAGTTTAACTTAAGCAGGACAACCCCATACACGAAAATGGTTTAAGCTAGATTTTCTTCCAGTCCACAAATCAAATGGTGTTTTAGGAACAGATTTTGAGGGTACACAGTTTATGATAAACATGTCAGTTATTATTTGGATAAGATCAACATACCTCATCATCTCATCTAGAGTGCGATTACGGCGCTCAGCCACACCATTTTGTTAAGGGTTACCGGGCATAGTATATTGGGCACCAATTCCACTGTTCTCTAAGAATTGAACGAAGGGTCCGTTGTGTTTACCAACATCACTGTGCTTTCTACAATACTCACCCCCACGGTCAAACCTAAAAATTTTAATCACCCTTCCAGTATGTTTGTCAACATAGGTCTTGAAAATTTTAAATTTCTCTAGAGACTCTGACTTATGTTGAATCATGTAAACAAACCCATAATAAGAGATCATCAATGAAAGTGATGAGATACTTTTTCCCACTCAAGGTTGAAAAGAATGACCTAGAATTATCAGTGTGGATGATCTCTAAAAGGTTCAAACAACGAGTGGATCCGAACTTCCTTTTTTTTTCATTTTGCTAGACACATGGTTCACCTCCATCTTGTTCAAGTTCAGGAAAAATATTTTTCAAATAAACAACCTCTGAACTCTCTCATAAATGTGAACAAGTCTCCTATGCTAAAGAACATGAGATTTTTATTTACTTAAAGATATTTTGGTCCCACTACACTCGACGTTCAAGGAGAAAGGAGTACATGATAGATTCAAAACGATACAATCCATCACACAAGAATCCATTTCCGATGACTTCAAAAAATAAATCAAACTTAATATTACCAAAATTAAACGTGTAACCAGAAACATCAAGTTATGACATGGAAAATAAATTTGTCGTCCTACAGAATTGAGGGTTTGGTGGAACAGAAAAGTGTCAGCTACAAGGGACTTTGAGGCTGGAAAACTTATTTGTTATTTCCTATATTCTCATAAGATAGGTCCTAACCCCACTCATCCCATCGTATCTCAAGGTAGAAAAGGTCTCCAATAGCTCACCATTTTCAGCTTTCTTAGATTCCTGAAATTTATTTGCAATTGCATCCGGAAACTTCTTTGCATTTGTCTCATTTGGAACCACACTTTGAAAGCTCTCTGATATGGACTTTTTCATAATCATAATTGAAACAACTCGGGTCCTATCGTTCCTTCTAGTACAACTTAACGATAATCCAGAGTGCTTTATTATACAAATAAAACGAAAAAAACCCTCCTTACATTGTTGTATAAAATAAACACATTATTTGAATCTAAAAGAAACAATTACTAAAAATTGTTTGCTAGCTATGAACCTACTCCTTAGCTTGTATGAGTTTCCACCCCAGTTAGCTTAATCTTGACCTGCGGTTTTAAAAATAGCAAAAGTCGACGCAGTAAAATGTTTTGTCAGTTAAAACTGTAAGTAATATACCACAAAATGTAAAGACGGAGTTTTTGGCTAACACGAGAATTGACACGATCCAACCGCAAGTGTACGGCTTTCGCGTGTAGTAATATCCGGTAATCCGGGTTTGTCGAACCAAAGGGACTTGTCGTGAATTAACTAAGATGATTAACTTCGTGTGGGCAAGGAATTTGATTGTTTTATTAAACTAATAATTTAAATAAAAAAATAATTATTAAAAGAGAGATTAATACGAGGGACAAGTATCATAATTTTTCTAGGATCACTAGGTGAACACCGTTAACGAATTACGTTTTGAAACACAAATAATGTTTTAATTTGCCAAACGAGCAATAAGGCTAACCGAGTTACCAAGCTAGATTTCTATGCCTAGGTCAAATTACAACCGAGTTACCAAGTTCTAATTATCCCTAAAACATATAATGATGATCATCTAATTCTACTCAACGTTCACAGTCGGTGGTTGATTCCTCTAACCTGTGACTACGTGCTTAATTCAATTATCCGGGTAATTCGTTGCTTTCACTAACGTATTACCTATAATCTTCCTACTGCAACGTCTCACAATAGCAAGATAGATTAAGAGTATGAATTAAACATAGCAAACAAGAACATCATCAATTAAGTTTAAGCAAAACGTGAATCAAATTCACCATTCGCCAAAACGGCTTCAAACCCTAGCTACCATAGATAAATCCCAATAATAAACTTAGCTACTGCGATACATGATCAACACGATGAAGTTTATATTGATCATGATCAAAAACAATGAAAAAGATAGAGAAGAGAGATCAAACAATGGAATCCTCGCTCTCACGACGAACTCCAAGCTTCAAGCCTTCCTCCAATGTGTTCTTCCTTGTCTCCAGCAGCCCTCTCTCTGTTCTAAACTGCCTTCTAGGTCTAAGAACTCGTTTTTCAAGGCCTGGGCACGAATTTTAATGTATTTTGGCCGAATTTGCAATTCGGCCCCTCCAGTTTGCAATTCTCGGCCAGAATTCATAAGCTGACTTTGCGCGGGCCTTTTCTACCTCATCCGGACTCCGGTTTTGGCCCATCTTATATCGTTGGAAAGCCCTGAATGTCTAATTTCCAATGGAGTAGGCCTTGATCCAAAATTATATACGTAACTCCAGATACATCCAGAAGAGTGAACACTGGTCCAGTGAAACTTTACAAGCTTTTCTCCGTTTTTGTCTCAACTTCGCCGGACCATATCTTTCTCTTCCGAACTTTGATTGAGCTTCGTGACCTACCGTTGGAAAGATCTTTGAGTCTACTTTTATTTGGCACTGGTCTCACTATAGCAGTTTTTTTAGAACTCAAGATATCATCAAAATAGTGAAGGATGGTCACTTTTTCTCCTCTAACTTTGCTTCTCTTGCGTACTCTTTGACTTCCGAAGCTCGTTTCTTCTCTCCAATTTCTCTCCTCATGCAATGTTCCTGTAAATCACAACACGAACACTACCGCGAAGATCAAATGTGACAAAATCATACAAATCATAAGTAAAACTATTCAAGAAACGCCAGGATTGCACGTTTAAGCTCTAAAACATCATAAAACTCATTTTCTTTTTAAATAAGCTCGAAATTCGTCACTTTGCACCGAAACTCACACAAATAACAATGTGAAACATACGTAGGATAACTCTTATTAAAGAGTTATCAAATACCCCCACACTTGCCATTTGCGCGTCCCGAGCAAAGTCTCATCTACTGCATTTAACTGCTTACTAGCCAACAAGACACAAACGACTCTAACATGACTCAAGACACAACAATGCAGCAATATAATGCAAATGCAAATTCTAGACTCTATCTTAACACAACACACAAAGCGCTTTGAATCTTTCTTTTTGGTAAGATCAGGCAATCTCCCTCTCATCAACTGAAAATCATCAAGCTCTCACTAATCCTTTTTGAAATTCATATACACGTAGCAAGAATTTGAAATAAAAATTTGATTTAGTGCAAAAGCTCACTCAGGCGTCCCCTTTCCTCCACCAATTCAAACCAAGACACAAGCACGTCCTAACCTTCATTGGGTCTAATTAAGTTCAAATTTCATTGTAGTATTTCTTCGCCGAATCATATGAGGTTTTCAGACCCTCTTAGCATTTATTGCGTTTGAATGCAAATTGTCCCAGTGAAGGGAGTCACAACTCCTGTGAAATAAGGTTTGATTCTAGTTTTCCTCTCTAAGCTCTACTTGGATGGAATCCAAATTTTCCATGTGACCGGAAGCACATTAGGTTGTTTCTCTTTGAATCACATTTTTTTTTTCATATTTTCTCATATTCTTTTCTTTCCTCCTCTATTTTTTTACAACCGTGTAGTAGAGCATAAAGAGCGTGGGCTTTTCGGTTAACTCTTGTGACCACCGTAAGGGATGGTGGTGTACGCCCCCCAACTTCACTTGGCTGAGGCAACCGTACCACATGAAACCAACTCTACACGAAGGTCCACCCCAGATCAACAAGAGACCACAAGTTTCCACTTGAAAACAGAATATTCAGCTACAATAAAACTCAATCTAATTAGCACGCTATAGGAAACTTAGGTATACTTTACATGTCATTCTTTCACAACTTTCAAAAATACCCAGGACATCCTTAGTGAAACATCTACACAAAATTAAAAAAAAAAATCCTACTACGGCACTTCCTACTGAAAAGGATTCATTCACTAAGCTCTCTTCAGTTTCAAGATCTTCAATTGTCTTTTTCTCAAATTTTCAAATTTTTCAATTTTTATAGATTTTATATTTTTTTATTTTTTCATTTTTTTTTAATACCGTACCTCTATATGCAAGGTTTTGACACGGAAAAAAATTTGACACAATACAACTCAACTCTTTGGTGGGTAGACTCAATTATGTAAAAGTGCAAACAATATATAAATCTATCCTACACAACACGACAATATAAATAAAAACTCAACATAAAACACAATACTGACTCACAATACAATCTAAACACATCCTACATGTAACTGGCTATGCAAGACACTATGGCTAGCAAACAGATAAATCACCCCCACACTGAATGCTTCGTTGTCCTCAACGAATTTAGAGATTAAACATAGGACTCAGCAATCAATGCGGAAGGCCAGTAGATGAGATGGAGCATGACATACTTATATAAAAGAAACACAAAATTTAGCAAGAGAAAAAGATACGCACAACCACCTCAAGGATGGGGAAGAAATCACGCCAAGCAGTCCCCAAGCACAGTAGTGGTGCCACCATGCTCCTATACAGTCAATGTGTACTCGCACACCGGGGTCGACTGCCCTCCTCTGCTAAAATATATGTCTTGGAGAATCCCCAACTCGCATGCACGAGTCCCTGTGAAGGTCATGTGTGCCATGGCACACCGGGGTCGATTCTACCATAACCTGCTCATGTATGTCACTAGGAAACATCATTAATCCCCTCTCTCTCATCTCTCCATATAAATAACTAAAAATACAAAACTGTATTAAAAACTCACTCCCTAACTTAAGCAGAAAATACGTTGGGTTGCCTCCCAACAAGCGTCGTGTAATTTAAGGTCGACGACCCAACCCCGTTACCTCAAAAGATGTTAAGGAGGTTTTTCTCTCCATTTTTTCTTCTTCCACCATCGCTTCTCTCTTTGTCTCTTCTCAAGTGAGCATGCATGAGATGCGTATGGCACAACAAAATTGTAGAAGACGGCCTGAAAAAATTTCTGCTTTCTGTGCTTCCACTCCTTGATCACCGGTCTTCTAGAGAATTCATTCTCCCCATCATGATCCCTTGTACCTATCCTCCTCCTCTTCTTATTCTTCTTCTTCTTCTTCTTCTTCTTCCAATTCTTCAAAATCAATATTATTGAGGCCTGGTCATGTGGAAATAAACCTCCAAATGGAACAGTAATGGCAAGGAGTGCCGTCTTGATTGCTTCCTTCCCTAGATCTTGTCTTGGAATCACAGGTGGCAAATCATGTATTGCATAAAACTTGGGTCTTTGCACTTCCACGTCTGACTCATCCCACTTTATGATCTCCAAAAGATAAGGATTAGACTGAATACTTACTTGGTACATGTCCATGTGAACCTCTCCATGCAATAATTTCTTAGCTTCATGGATTTCTTCCTCACAACAAATATCTTCAGTGGGCCATAAGCTTGCGATGTCCACACTCTCCCATTCATGCCATGACTCCAGAATTATGCGAGGCACAAGTTGTATAGGCTTCACAATATCATCCCAATCTGAGTCCGAATCTGAGTCTGAAGCGACCAGAGGATCTATTATTTCATGATGAACAGTATTATAGACATAGACCTCTGGGATTTCTTCGTCTTCCTCTTCGCACTCCTCAACTAAGTGAGGAATGATGCTACTTGGCCCATCGTCATTATCTGCATATGACAATGCACTCGAAAGTTTTTCCAAGTGTTGTCCCTTCAGCTGGAGAGTTTCATCTATCCTATCCAGCCCTTCCTCCATTCTGTCCCTTTTTACTAGCATGAGCTTCAATATTTCTTTCATATGCTCATCTTATTGATTGCAAGGAGGAGGAGTGTAAAAATCTCCATAGGAGTAGTACGGTGAATAGCCTGAATATTGCCCATAATAATTTTGCCCCCACATGATCACCAAGTTATCTGTAAAATAATTTTCTAGGGAGCCGGTGAGATTAACAAATAAAAAAATAAAGACAGAAAGATAAAATCCCTAAAGTTAATAATCCTAATCAATTCAACTGAAGTCCCCGGCAACGGCGCCAAGAACTTGACACGATCCAACCGCAAGTGTACGGCTGTAGCGTGTAGTAATATCCGGTAATCCGGGTTTGTCGAACCCAAGGGACTTTTCGTGAATTAACTAAGATGATTAACTTCGTGTGGGCAAGGAACTTAATTGTTTTATTAAACTAATAATTTAATAAAAAAATAATTATTAAAAGAGAGATTAATACGAGGGACAAGTATCAGAATTTTTCTAGGATCACTAGGTGAACACCGTTAACGAATTACGTTTTGAAACACAGATAATGTTTTAATTTGCCAAACGACCAATAAGGCTAACCGAGTTACCAAGCTAGATTTCTATGCCTAGGGTCAAATTACAACCGAGTTACCAAGTTCTAATTATCCCTAAAACATATAATGATGATCATCTAATTCTACTCAACGTTCACAGTCGGTGGTTGATTTCTCTAGCCTGTGACTACGTGCTTAATTCAATTATCCGGGTAATTCGTTGCTTTCACTAACGTATTACCTATAATCTTCCTACTGCAACGTCTCACAATAGCAAGATAGATTAAGAGTATGAATTAAACATAGCAAACAAGAACATCATCAATTAAGTTTAAGCAAAACGTGAATCAAATTCATAATTCGCCAAAACGGCTTAAAACCCTAGCTACCATAGATAAATCCCAATAATAAACTTAGCTACTGCGATACATGATCAACACGATGAAGTTTATATTGATCATGATAAAAAACAATGAAAAAGATAGAGAAGAGAGATCAAACAATGGAATCCTCGCTCTCACGACGAACTCCAAGCTCCAAGCCTTCCTCCAATGTGTTCTTCCTTGTCTCCAGCAGCCCTCTCTCTGTTCTAAACTGCCTTCTAGGTCTAAGAGTTCATTTTTCAAGGCCTGGGCACGAATTTTAATGTATTTTGGCCGAATTTGCAATTTGGCCCCTCCAGTTTGCGATTCTCGGCCAGAATTCATAAGCTGACTTTGCGCGGGCCTTTTCTACCTCATCCGGATTCCGGTCTGGGCCCATCTTATATAGTTGGAAAGCCCTGAATGTCTAATTTCCGATGAAGTAGGCCTTGATCCAAAATTGTATACGTAACTCCAGATACATCCAGAAGAGTGCACACTGGTCTAGTGAAACTTTACCAGCTTTTCTCCTTTTTGTCTCAACTTCGCCGGACCATATCTTTCTCGTCCGAACTTTGATTGAGCTCCGTGACCTACCGTTGGAAAGATCTTTGAGTCTAATTTTATTTGGCACTAGTATCACTATAGCAGGTTTTGTAGAACTCAAGATATCATCAAAATAGTGAAGGATGGTCACTTTTGCTCCTCTAACTTTGCTTCTCTTGCGTACTCTTTGACTTCCGAAGCTCGTTTCTTCTCTCCAATTCCTCTCCTCATGCAATGTTCCTGTAAATCACAACACGAACACTATAGCGAAGATCAAATGTGACAAAATCATACAAATCATAAGTAAAACTATTTAAGAAACGCCCGGATTGCACGTTTAAGCTCTAAAACATCATAAAACTCATTTTCTTTTTAAATAAGCTCGAAATTCGTCACTTTGCACCGAAACTCACACAAATAACAATGTGAAACATACGTAGGATAACTCTTATTAAAGAGTTATCAAGAATATACACAGTAAAATGAGCAGTGACCACAATTTTATTCTTTCATTTGGTTGAGACATAACCACGAGCCCCAACAGGTTCAGTGTGGACAGAGAGGTCAGGATGGAATAAAATAAGGTAGGGTACTTCTCTGGGATATCACAATCCATCCCGATTCGCCCTAGAATAACTAGTGAGGCCTGAAGTGTCGACACCCCTATACAGTTGTGACCTAAACATGTATAAGTAGTACTCCTAGCTTTCACGATAAATAAGAGGGTATATACCCTAGGGGAATCAACACACGTGTGTCCCCGACTGTAGCCTTCACGCGCATCCTCTGTACACCGTTCCCAATTCTATTATCGTACAATTATTGTTCAATATTCTACGAGAGTAATAAACCACAATTTTAAATAGTGACCACATGCTTCTCAAATCGTTCGCAATAAAACGCTAGAAGAAATCAAAGTATTGTAAAGCGGAAATTTGAGTTACAGTTTGAGATAAAGCACACGAAATAATACATTTTGATATTTAAAGATGTTGTGCATATAACTTACCCTGAAAATAGAGGGAGGACTTCACACATAAGTAAGCACACAACTAGTAGTAGGGGTCCTTGACGAACTGATCGTCTACGAACTCAGAATCTACAATAATCACATAATCTTATATTAACACATTTTCGTCTACACAACATTTGTAATTAAATGCCCTATATGAATGCAAGTGAATCCCTCGAATAATCCCCCAAACAAAATTATATCATACTAGCTATGGTTGCATGTTTAGAATATACATTTATTAAGAAAATATTGGTGTATAAATATAGAAATAATAATTATGGTGAAAAAAAATTTAATTGGTATACTAGAATATTTATAGTGGCTAACATCAGTAAATAAAAAAGATGGCTATTTTAAATTTAACGTTAAGTTATTTAAAAATAAAGTAAACATTTATTAAGATTAAAAACCCCATTATTTCAGTTATAAAAGTAATATCACAACACAATGCCTTTTACTTGTTAAGAAGGCATACTATGATTATTATACTTGTATTCACAAAATATTAGTCTAAACACTTACAAAGTTAGATATTCATTTTCAGAATATGGTTTATCAAATTTCATATAAAAGTGTACAAAACAATTTGTAACAAAATAAAAGAAATAACTTTAAAATCACATAATGTATACTAATATAACAAACAGATTTGCAAAAGACATTTATTCCCTCCTCCAGATTCAGATCTTACACAAGTCACCCCACCAGTTTCAAATCCTACAGAAACCACCCCCACAATGTATAAAAAAGCTCAAATCCTCATCTTCTCAAACCAAATAAACTCACTGTACATACAATCAACCCACCTAACAGTGATGCATTAGAACCAAATTGAGCATGATTGAGAGTATTAGGAGAATTGGAATTGAATAGAAACAAAAGGACTGTTCTTGCATTACCGGTTGAAGAAACTAACAGGAACGAGAAGGATGAAGACGGCGGAGACGGTGGTGGTTCCAGCCGCTGCTTGGGTTTGACGGAAAAGGAGAGACGAACGGAGAGGGAGAGGCGACGACAACAGGGGTGGTCGGCGACGGAGCAGAGGGGGACGGTGGCGTCGTCGGGCACTGGGTCGGCCCGGTTGGAGGCGTCGCCGGCTGGGTCTTCTCCGGCAAAGCAGAGTAGCGAGAGAGAGGGGGAGAGGGAGCGTGAGAGAGAGAAAGAGAGTGACGAGAGAGAGAGAGAGAGAGAGAGAGAGTTGATGGGTGTGCCATTTGAAACTCCGAAAACAAATCAATCGGACACGCGAAATTTCTGAATTTGATTTGGAATATGTTTTGACGAATTTGATTTCTTGAAGTGTGATATTACATCCCTGGCGCGATTGGGGCTGTTCGGGAATGAAATTTCAATAAAAGGGGGTTGTCGTGGTGGGTTTCGCTGGAGAAATAGGTACAGAGAAGCTCAAATAAGTTGGGGAAGAAGGTGAGGTGAAAAATTGTGGTGTTACGGTTGTACCACATGACGTTGTGGTCCGCTACGCGACAAAATAAAAAACTACAATTTAGGACACGTTAAAAAGCATTACACCACCCGCTATACTTTACTAACTATACTATAATAATGTCAGCTTTAAGAAAATATTTTTTGATAAAAGTAAAAATAAAAGTAATAATAATAATAATAATAATAATAATAATAATAATAATAATAATAATAATAATAATAATAATAATAATAATAATAATAATAATAATAATAATAATAATAACAATAATGTAAATACAAAACTATTTAGTAAAAGAAATATACTTTATAATTTCACATAACGGTCCGGAATATTCGTTAACTCCAAAAATACTCCCTAAAAATACCGTGGTATTGCACTCACATCTCCCTTAAAACAAAGCTTCGTCCCCGAAATTTAAGATAAAATGAATTTTCCAATTGTAGATAGTGCTTTCCAGACAGACAGATCATAGCCACGTGGCCGTCATCCAGCACACCTAGCTGTGCTCCACACACACAGGATCACTACCCATGTTAATCCACGTGGGGGCTGCGAGACAGGGCACTCGCATATCAATCCACACGGGACTTGTAGGGACTTAGTGGTTTGGAGGCTAGAGTAAGTTCCGTCGCGCGCGAGCGACTGCCAAGCTCGCGCGTGACCTTTGGTAACTGTTTTGAGAGATTTATGGCCACGTGCTCCATAAACCTGGTCAACCTCATAACGATTCCGGTATACGCAGACGAAGTGCGTAACGGTCCCTATATATGTGGACGAACGTGCCGTTATGGTTAAGGTAATTAAGCCGCCATTAATGGGCGCATTAACCCACTACAACGGTCACATTCTCCACTATATATAGGATCGTTAACCCTTCATTGCAACGATCTGATCTTCTAAACTACGCGGAAGCTCTGCCCATATACTGTCTCTCTCTCTTACAGTTGTCATTGTCTTATTCTCTCCCTACTCACTACCCTATACTTCCCTGTGTTTCATATTCTCTACTCTTGGTGTACGTTTGAATCTTCCTCAAAGGATTCTCCTGTACACATTTGGTGAACTCGACGTGAAACTTACCTCAGCAAGCAACCATGTCTCACGATTAAGATGCCAGCAACCAATCTCCCTCAACCGAGACGACTTCAGGGGAGGAAACCCGCCATAATTACACGGCGGTCGGTGGTACTCCAACCCTGGAGACGTTGAATGCAACTCTCCAGAACCAGGCGAAAGCCCTCCAGACTCAATCTGCACAGATTTCCCAGATTATGTCCATTTTGGGAGCCCTTCCCCAGAATCTGGCACTGGGAACCGCTGTCTCTCAAGGAACTGGAACCCCTGTCTCCCAGGGAACAGAGGTAACACCCACACCGCCTAGCTCCAGTTTACAAAGTCCACCGGAAGTTGTCCATCCGTCTCTTACCCAGGGACAAACTGCTCAGACATCCCTTGTCACGCCTGCCCCAATTAGCGGGAATTCCCATCAATATTCAACCACCACAGTATCCCTTGCTTTCCCCACCTGTAGCTATAAACAATGTTGGTTACACTCCCAATCCAACTATTGCATATGTGTCTCCCCCAGCTGCAACCCTTCCTCCCGCTGCGGGAGGGAGTGTATCAACAAGCATGACAGCCTTGGAGCAGCGTATAGACAACTTTCTGGCTAATCAGTGCTTCACGGACACCATCATCCCGAAAGTTGACAACACGCCTCCCATTTCGCGCGAGATTTACTTGATGCCCAACCCTGCAGGGTACAAGGCCCCTAAGTGGGAGAAATTCGACGACGTCAATGGAAATGCTTAGGAACACGTCATGCGCTTCATTGATTTGATGGGGCCACACGGGGTTGATTCTAACCTGCTGATGCGCGAGTTCCCTAAGTCTTTGGGGAATGTCGCATATAAATGGTACAGGATGCTGGAAGCTGGATTAATAAAGACATGGGAGGACATGGTCAAGAAGTTTTACACCAATTTATTCCAGGTGGAAGAGAAGGTTACGATGATCCACCTGTCGCGTATGTACTAGAAGCGTGATGAAGATGGAGTCACGTTCATAAAAAAGTTCAGAGCAAAATCATTGGAATGCAGAGATGAGGTGGTTGAAAGCCGACTCGTCGAGATAAGTCTCCAATGGATGCGAGACGAATACAAGGGTATGTTGATTAACCTACAAATTCCTACTTTTTCAAAGTTAATCGAATGTACCAAGAATGTAGAACCTATAGTTGAAAGGCAGAAAAAAGAAGCATGCCCCTGAGCGATCCCTAGGAGGACCGACTTTCAGGATCGGTAGATTCAATTACAAGAGGGGGCGCGAGACTGAAGTCAACACAGTTTCGCCGCACAAACAACACAAGGTTTCGACCTCAGATGCCCCGCCCTTGCCATGCTCTTGAGGAAGTGATCGATCTATGCAAACAATGGCGTAAAGATGGGGTCCTACCTCAACTCGAAAGGACACCCTCTAGGGAGCAGTTAAGGGATCCAAAGTGGTGTGAATGTCACGGCAAAGTTATGCACCCAACAGCTGACTGCAAGAAGCTCAGGTACCTTGTGAGCAGAAAGATAAAGGAAGGAGAGCTGATTATCAGCGACCAGAGGCAGGAAGTGCGCAATAATCCCCTCCCAGCACATGCAGAGCAAGAGCCCAAAAGACAAGGAGGTAGCCATGATCTCAATCATGGACCTCAAAGATATTGCAGAAGATGGGTTGTCTGTCATAGCCGAAGTCCATGACGAGGAAGATTATAGCATGGACACTGAGGACTCACGTGCCGACAAGATGAGAGGGTCGCACGGCTTCAGAAGGTTCTTTGATGAAATGAGCTTTTCAGAAAAGTGCCGGAAAGAAATGACAAAGGCGATCCTCAGAGTAGCAGAAGACTTTGAGGAGGATATCGTTGTCTCCAACGGAAGAGTTTTCAGGGCCTCGCGCTCAACAAATAAGATAATGACCTTCTCTGAAAGTGATAAGAAGACATATGTGAGTCATCAGAAGCCTTTGTACGTTACAGCAGTGATCAACTATGTTGAGTTCAAGAGGGCATTCGTTGATGGAGGAGCGGTCGTCAACGTGGTCTCGCTCAACTCCCTGAAGTTGACAGGGATTTCTGAGAAGAAGATTGTCAGGCGCCCGTCCTCGTTGATGGGATTTGGAAGCGATTCCAGGATGACATTGGGTTGGATCCGCCTAGGTCTCCAGATAGGGAAGATAAAGTGTTCTGCCAAATTCTATGTCATTGATGCGAACATTACATACCACATGATCATAGGCCGGGCGTGGATTCATCGCTTTGATACAGTTCCCTCAACAACTCACCAAGTGATGAAGGCCATTAGGAATGGCAGGGTGGTTGAGATACCAGCCTCGACGAACCCATTTATCCTAAATAAAGCGCACCTCACTGAGGTGGTATGGTTCACTGAGATGTCGGATGAACAGACACAGGGGCCATTTAATCCAACTCCTCTGCCTCGATGCGAGGATATCAAGGATCAGTCACCCGCAGGACTGATGGTGACAAGGGAAGATGCCAAGGGGAAGGTGCCTGCAGGCGAAGAGGTGTCGCATATCGCCTATCAGAAGAAGAGTGTGTACACCCTAAAATGGGTGGTGAAGCATGATAATAAAGGCAAGGAGATAGAAAGCTTCTACTCCAATGGAAAGAAATGCTACCGCATATGAAGGTGCGCGGGGGTACCCCCACCTCAACATGGGGATATCCCTGGGGAAATCAATCAACTTGAACGATCATCAGAGGAAGAAAAAATGAAGCCGGATCCACCGGAGGAAAAGTTGAAAGAAGCGCCCAAATGCATGGAGGATAAGCCCAAGCCACAGAAGCAGGAGCTAAAGGAGGTATTCCTAAGTCCATTTGAAGAAAAGAAAAGGCCCGTGTTCCTGAATGCGGATCTCAAGGGCGAAGAGGAAGAAAAATTGCTAGCACTACTCACTGAGTATAAGGATGTGTTTTCCTGGGAGTATGATGAAATGCCCCGCCTTGACACAGGTGTAACGATGCACAGGTTGGATGTTGTCCCGGGGTCCAAACCAGTAAAGCAAAGTGCGAGAAGCTTCAGACCAGAGATTAACGTGAAGATTAAGGAAGAAATAGTCAAGCTGATGAATGCCAAATTTATTGAGCCCAATCATCATCCTACTTGGTTGGCCAACATTTTGCCAGTGGTCAAGAAGAATGGGCAGCTTCTCATCTGCGTGGATTTCAGAGATCTCAATCGCTTCTGCCCAAAATACGACTTCCCGCTGCCAAACATAGATTTTCTCATTGACTCTACCGCAGGACATCGGATGTTCAGTTTCATGGACGGGTTCAGCGGGTATAATCAAATCAAGATGGACCCCGAGGATGCGAGAAAAACTGCATTCATCACGCCAGTTGGGGTTTTCAACTACACAGTTATGCCCTTTGGATTGAAGAATGCGGGCGCAACTTATCAACGTGCTATGATGGCTCTCTTCCATGATATGATGCATCAGGAAGGGGAATTCTACGTTGATGATTTGGTTATCAAGTCAAAAGAAGAAGCAAATCATTTAGGAGACTTGCGGAAAGTGTTTGAAAGGTGCAGAAGCTTCCAAGTGAAGATGAATCCAATGAAAGGCGCATTTGGGGTAACTTCCGGAAAGTTTTTGGGGTGTGTGATCCACCGCCATGGGATTGAACCTGACCCTGCAAAGATCTCAGCTATCACCAGCATGGCGGCACCTCACAATTAGAGCACTTTGAACATTCTTGGGAAAGCTAATCTTATCTGCGAAGATTTGTGCCAGCAATTGCAGAACTGACTTTCTGCTTCGGTGATCTTCTTAAGAAGAATGTTGTGTATAACTGGACGGAGGAGCATCAAGCCGCATTTGGGAAGTTGAAGAACTTATTGACATCTCCCCGAGTAATGATTGCACCTAAACTGGGGTCACCACTCTTGTTGTATCTGACATCGACCGGGAAATCTATAGGAGCACTGCTAGCTCAAGAGCATGAAGGGCAGGAAAGGCCAATCTATTACATCTCTCGCGTGGTACAGCCGGCTGAGTCCAGGTACACTGATATAAAGTGTCACTGCCTTGCTTTATTTTTCGTAATAGGAAAGTTAAAGCATTATTTCGCTTCCCACAAAGTTGTGGTAATCACAAAGAGTGACCCCATCCGGTATCTCTTGAGTCATTCCTCTCCCTTTGGAAGACTAGTAAAGTGGTACATGACTATCTCGCAGTACGACATCACATGTACTCGTCCAAAGGCAATTAAGTCTCAAGCACTGGCAGACTTGTTAGCACAGTTTCCAGATAACAATTATGAGCCAATGATAGAGGAGGAGCTAGAAGGGCCCGAGATTTATGCAATCGAGTCACTATATTGGAAGCTGCATTTCGATGGGTCATCGACAAGGAAAGGAGGAGGAATTGGAATTGTAGTTACTAAGCCAGATGGAGAAGTCATCCAAATGTCAACAAAGTTGGATTTCTCGGTCACCAACAATGAGGCAGAATACGAGGCTCTGTTCGCAGGGCTCCTCGCTGCCAAGGCATTGGAAGTCAACAATTTGACGGTCATGGGGCATTCGAAGCTCATTGTTAAAAAAGTTTCAGGCGAGTATGGCTTGAAGGAAATCAACTTGCTGCCTTACAGGACTATGGTTCAGAAACTAGTGCAACAATTCCATGATGTTAAGTATGAGCATACTCCCAGAGCTGATAACTGGCACGCAGATGCTTTGGCCACCTTGGGATCCAAAATCATTGCAGACAAGTGTCCAGCAAGAATTTTGATTGAAGTTAGAACCACTCCAGCTTTAACACAAGCGGTGTCGAAGAGGAGCCCATAGTAGCTGAAGATTCGAGGAAACCAATACTGCACGCGATTGCTGAAGGAACGAGCAAAGAAAATTGGGCATCCACGAAGGGGTACTGCGTGCATGACAACTCCCTTTACTTTAAGGGACCAGGAGGAGTACTCATGCGATGTGTTTCACCACAGGAAGGGCAGGCACTATTAGAGAAAATCCACCAACATTCCTGTGGAGAAAATGAATTGTCTGTCTACAGAAAAGCTCAGAGATATGGGATCCACTGGCCAGAAATGTCGACATATGCTGCAATCATTCAAGGGAACTGCGAGAATTGCACGTTGGTCAAGGATTCTTTAGAGATTGTTGCAATCGATGATGACACGGATTGGAGGAAGCCGTTGTTTGACTAATTGACGAAAGGAATTGAGCCAACTCAGAAAAAAGAAGCTGAAAAGCTTAAAAGAAAGGCAACCCGATATGTTGTAAAGGAAAACATACTCTGGCGAAGAGGTCACGAGGGGAATTTACTCAGATGTTTGGATAGCCAAGAAGCACAATAAGTGATGGATTTTTCCCATCAAGTGGAGCACCAAGGAGGGGCGAAGTTATGCAGACAGCTCCTCACTATTGGTTATTTCTGGCCTACAATGAAAGCAGACTATCGCACCAAGGTCAAAAGGTGTCAAGAATGCCATTTCAAAGGCAACCTTGTACACGCACCCGCTGTAGACTTGCATGCATTGGGAACGCCTTGGCCATTTCACACATGGGCCTTGGATTTTATTGGCCCCATTCGACCAGCCTCGCATGGGAATCGATTCATCTTAACTACAACTGAGCAATTCACCAAATGGGTGGAAGCGGTGCCACTCAAGACAGCAAATGCACTTGTGGTCGTTAACTTCGTTCAGGAAAACATCATATACCAATTCGGGATTTCCAATACCATTATCTCTGAAAACGGCACTCCTTTTGTCAATAGACAAGTGGCTGCGAAGCTCGCAGAGTACAACATAAGGCAGATATGTTCAACACCTTATTACCCAAAGGGGAACGGACAAGCAGAAGCAACAAATAAGACATTGTTGAGGATCCTGAGAAAAATGGTCGCAGATGATCATAAGACAAATTCTTAAAATCTGGCTCTATGGGCATATCGCACTTCACCAAGGACTCCTACAGGAGTTTCCCCTTTCCTTCTATGTTATGGGGTTGAGGCTGTTTTCCCAACTGAGATCAAAGTTAACTCTGCAAGGATAGCTTTTCATGCCTTATATGAGAATCAGCGTGACCATGTGACGCGCGATTACTACGCGTTGCTACGCAAGTATACGGTCAAGTAATAAAGTGGAGTATTTTGGACTTCGAGTTATCGAACCCAAGGGAGTATATGCCTAGTTTAGCAATTAAAGTTAATTTAACTAAGTAACCGGTAAAAATGATTGTAGTTTGAAGTGTTGTCACCCTCAAACAAGTGACTAGCAACAGTAATGAAATAACACAAAGAAAATGATTTGATGTAAATCAGAGAAGAGAAATCTAGGCAATCTATAGATCACCTAGGGTAGTTTTGGCAATTCCAGATTCCATGTTCTAACACAATGATTCTTAGCAACCTATGCTGGGTAATGGCGTTGACAATCACCTATCGGTCTCATGTCGTTCTACACTAAGGTAACTATTTGTCCCTCTCAGGCCAAGTATACTACCTATGTGTTCTAGCACTCTAACAACATTGCAAGGGATAATATCCTCTCAGACCACCATTCACTAACAACTCATTACTTCCTACTGAATTTACCCTCATCTAGCCATTCCTATCAAACTAACCTCTCAGTCTAGTCAATTAAGAATGATCTTGTTTACTCATCCCAACTAGGGTAGAGTTGTTTTCACACACTCACTAGTTACATAGTAATTTCGGTCATGCTTCCTACGTTACTAAGAATTAAGCACAATAAACAAGATAATTAGGCTACCAATATAATCATTAAGCCTATTTCATGATTGAATGAAGAAATAGATAATTCACATCACACATCTTATCCCTAACTTGTCAATGAAAGAACTCAACATGATGAAAACCAAAACAATCTCCATTAAACCATAATCCTAGCATGAAAGATCATCCAAAATCCGAAAATATTATCAAAACATAAACCCTAGGCTCTCCATAGATGCCTAGGTATGAGTTTAGCTACTCATAACACAAGTTAACATGGTTCTTGAATAGTTCATACAAGAAAGTAGAGAAAAAAATAGATCAAACACTAGAATCGTGAAGAATGGCGCGATACGGGCTCTCCTCCTTGCTTGAGATCGTTCCCAATGAAGTCTCCTTGCTCTCCTCCTTCTTATTGGCTCGCTGGATGCGTGAATGATGCTTATTCCCGTCCCTAGGTCGTTCTTGAATCATAACCCGCAGAAGTCTTCAGTAATTGCACAAAAGCCCCCTGAAATCTGCTCCTGACTTTGAAACACGATATCTTCTTCGTCCGAACTCGGATTTAGCTCCGTGACCTATCGATGGAAAGCTCTCTGAGTATAATTTCATATGGAACTGGTCTCACCCCCAAATGAGTTGTAGAACTCCGGCTATGATCAAAATAGTGCAGACTGGTCATCCAAGCTCCTCCAATTCGGCTTCTCTTGACTCCACTTGAGCTCCCCTTTGTTTCCGAAGTTCGTTTCATGCCTCCTATCAATCGATTAGCATCCGCCCCTGCCAAAACAACATGAACAAACATACCAAGCGATTATATTTGACAATAATAATAATAAAAAATGCATGTAAAACGCCCTGACTAACAATATAGCACATGGTAGCAACAAGTGATAAAACGACCTAGAATCTCTAACATTGGCCTCAAAACACTATCCAAATACATATTATCACGTGGTAAATGCTAAAGAATTATAACCCCTAAAAGGTGCTATCAAACTCCCACACACTTACTCTCTTGCTCGTCCCGAGCAACAATGAAGCACAAAACCCCACACTTGAGACATTGCATACATACCACAACACAAACCAATGCATACCCCACCACTTTGCATACTTCACTTTCTTCTAGCCAACACGACTCACGACTCAATACACAAAGACACGACTATGCAACTACATGATATGCACAATGCAACTCAAGTATGTACAATTCAACGAATTAAAGAACATATTTTTATATTTAGTAGAGATTGGGCAATCTCAAAGAACAAACCGGCGTGTCATAAGGCTCTCACATCCCCTAGAAGATTATAAACTTCGGTGATCGGTAGGACTTGCGGCCAGGTTTGTCAGACAGAACAGGCACGAACACAAAATAAGTTGCTTCCGCACACTCATCAAACGTATCCCTAGCACTTACCATCCGAGCTATTTATCCATGGGTTAAAATGTTGACGGCTTTAGGACGGGTAGGATAGGATATTTAGAAGCGCAGTCCTGGGCGTCATGATATATCTCACAAAACCCATTCTCACACTCCCTCACCAAAATCCAAGGAACCCCCACCGAACTAACTACTCCGGCACTCATTCCCTCAATCCTGGTGTAACGCCGTTCTCGCGGCCACAAATGTGAAGAAGTGATTGATAACCCCGTTTACGGTGTTATATTTAACCTTTAAAGCATACCGTTTTGCGTGATTTCCGGGTAGTTTACATGAGAAATATGCTATGATGTTGAAGTGTTTGAGTACTTGAGCTAGTTGTGTTTAATTGATAGTCCGGGCGTTTTCTAGTTAATTTGAGTTATTTATATCGCATTTTATGTCCGTTATTTGTTGTTGTGTGATTCACAGGTACCGGAGGCTCTGAGCACGATAACGTAGGAAGACGAACTTCGGAACACAATCAAAGCTCAAGAAATTAGCTTGCAATGGAGAAGCAAGGAAAGGAGCTGCTTTGAACTTGGGAGTTGCAAGTCTGTAATTCACAGCAACCTCAAAATCCTAACCAATGCCAACACCAAACACCCATATCTGCATCAAACCAATTCCACAATCTGCCTATATCCTATTCACCATCCAGTATACAAGTTCACCCAACTTCCCTCCAAAACGCTCAACCTAATTAACCAACCTTCAACATATTTCACCACCACATCATACACTGTCTTCTCCTACACCTGCTGCCTCCCATGCCAAAGCCATCACCTCAGCCACTGCCTTTCTCCCAACTTTGCCTACAAACTCCATGAACCATTTAACTATTAATTTCCACCTCACACCAGTGATAATCACCACCGCAGCATGTTACACCAACCTGAACCAGACATCAATATACCAGCCAAACTCCATTGCCAGCCACCTGAACTACCATCAATTACTCCATAACCACCACTGCCTACTCCTTCACCTGCAATCAAAACCAAATCATTCTCAATTAAACCCAAGTACCTGAGAATACACTCTGCCTATTACCCAATTCAATAACCAGTTTCAATAACCTTCCTTCCATCAGACCTAAAACCAACCATTAATTAACCACGACCCACCACAAACAATTCTACCATCAGAGCCACCTCTCTGCCTTGAATCGCAACTCACAATCATCCAACTCCAGCCACTACCACCAATACACCTATGTTTTCATCCACCTAATTAACTACTCCACAGCAGCCTCCCACCATTCTCCATCATCACCCACAACTCCTTCCCAAACAGCCACCTGAAACTCCATTGTTTCCGGCCACAAACCTGCTACCACCATTTCTCCTCTCAACCCAAAACCAACATGAAACACCGATATAAAACCCCTCTGAAACCAAATAACCACTGGCCTTCATCCAATAACCACCGTGACCCACCTGCAGCCATAGCCGCTGCCAATCACAACAACAACCCCAACAGCCCTGCAACAAAACCCAGCAAAGCATAGCTAATCTCAGCAGCACCGCAAGAAGAGAAGAAACAGAGCACCACATAAACCCAGCAAGAAGCGGAACACAGCAAATCGATCAAGAAGAAGAAATAGCTAAAGATGATGAAAGACGATCAAAATCAGAGCCAGCAACGCAACAAGAACAGAGCAGAGAAGAAGAAGAGAAGGTCGCGTCTATTCCAGGGGACTTCGTGGATTTCGTACGATTAGAAACATAGCTGATGCTCTTTCGTGCGAATGCCTCTTGTCAGGCGGTGATTTGTGGATGGGGCAGAAGTGAAATAAAGAGAAGATTGAGAAGAAGAGGCACGGTTTTATTTTCAGACCTAGGGCAAAGGAAGAGCTCCAACAACTTCGGAGGGGTGAAAGTGAAAAAGAGAGTTCTACTCTAATGAACCTACGGGTTTGGTAAAAACAGAGGGGGCTTTTTTTATTATGAATCATTCATTATTCATTGACGATAGACATCAACGAAAAAAGACGAAAAAAAAAGGACGACACAAGATTGGAGAAGAACGCAGAAGACAGAGGTAGACAAAGGACGAAGATTGGGAGCTTCGGGTTCAGGCTTGGATCGCGCCGAAGCTTTGATTCTCCGTTTGATATTTCTAACTCTCTCTATTATCTCTTGTTTGATGTTTATCATGAATTTATTTGCCGTAAATCTTAGTATGAGTAGCTAAATTACTTTGCTAGGTTCTCACGTGTGAACCTAGGTCATGAAACTTTTCCGGATGGTTTAAGCTTTGATTCATGAACTTGCTGTCTTAATATGATCTAGACTTTGTCCTTCTTTCATTCTTGTACTTTATTTATGCAATTGTAGCGTCGCGAACTATAATTGCTACTTGGTGAAAATTGATGGACTGACAGGTGAAAACGATTAGCCTAGAATGAAGAATCAAAGTGAACCCCGTATCGTGATAGACCGACAGGACAAGCGTTAGGGTTTGGGCCATTACATAGAATTGTTCGTAAAGCATGTTAGGTGACACAGTTTATGGATCGACAGATGACGACTGTGAAATTTTAGCGTGGTCTTACATGAGATCGAAAGAAGATTGTAAGAGCATATATGTGATCAAGAACGTAGTCTAGGTTATGTGTTTCTAAGTGCAATCCGGGAAACTGAATTGATCTAGGGGATGCGCATAGAACCTAGTTTCTTCTTTATCAGTGATAATTCAGAATCAGTATTTAAAAAGATCCAAAAATATTATTTTAGCTTTTTATTTAAGTTTCAGTCACTTGTTTGAGGGTGACGAACTCTTAAATCAACCAATTCTTCCTCCGGTTACTTTCACTTTAAATTATTTGTCTAGCTAAATAATCTCAGACTGTCCCTGTGGGTTCGAAAACCTGAGCTTAATACTCATCTTTTATTACTTCGACCGTGCACTTGCGTATACACTTAAGAAATCGTGTCAGTGATCTCGAACAATAGCTAATCTCCTTGGTCTTCATGAAGTTTAATTTCCGGCTCCCATTTCCATTTCAATTTCAACTTTCTGTTTTTCTTTTTTATTTTTAATTTCAATTTCATATCAATAAGCACATGGAGCCACCAATGATGATACAATATCCAAAGAGATCAAATTAATATAGATAACGTGGGGGTGGAATGTGTCAAATCAAATGATGAAATTAAATATATGTCGACACCCCCACACTCTATGTAAAGCATATCTCGAACCCGGTAGTCAATGTGTAAATATGCTAATTCCAACCAATCCTCCTCATCACCTAAGATGTAGAAAATATGAATGAAGTGCAAGCACGTCCTCCTATAAGATCAACCAACCCCATCCCCATGACGTGCGGAAAAAGTATCATGCACTACGGCACTCCACCTGTGATCGTGGTGTAATGACACGACTCACCGCCACACAGAAGTGTGTTGCAGTCTCTAACTCACCCTCACATCCCCTCAAAAGATGACATGTAAGAATGTCCACTCAAAAATGTATCAAATCAGCTCACCCTCATCAAACCTCCCTAACTCAACTCCCTCTATCATGACGCATAGGAAGAGACCATTCTAACTAGTGATAGAAGACACAAGGAACGATTTCCTAGGCTAGAGGCTGTGAATAAAATGGGTAAATGGATCAAATTGGGATAACTAGTGGACCTAGGTGATGGAGACGGGATGTGAGGTCCCCATAAAAATCACTCGCACAGCTGTTCCATAGCCACTACGAGGAGGGTTGACGACTACCTAAGTGACGGTGGTGTAGCGCTAGTAGGATAACTAGTTTGAGAGACAGCTACTCACAATCCTCTAGTGCATTGGCCCTATAAGTCTTCTGTAGATAGTGCTTTCTGAGCTGACAGATCTTGGCCACGTGGCAACCATCCAGCACACCATATTGTGCTCCACACACACTGGATCACCAGCCGAGCTGATCCATGTGGGGGCTGCGAGACAGAGCCCTCGCATACCACTGCACGGGACTTGTAGGGACTTTGTGGTTTGGAGGCTAGAGTAAGCCTTGTCGCGTGCGAGCCAAGCCCGCGCGCGACCTTTAGTAACTGTTTTGAGAGATTTATGGCACGAGCTCCATAAACCCGGTCAATCTGGTCAAACCCGGTCAACCTCGTAACGGTTCCGGTATTCGCGCACCACGTGCTGTAACGGTCCCTATATACTCGGACGAACGTGCCGTTATGGTTAAGCTAATTAAGCCGCCATCAATGGGCGCATTAACCACACTACAACGGTCATGTTCTCTGCTATATATAGGACGTTACCCTTTCCATACAAAGAAGGACACACTGGCCATACGCGGAAGCTCTGCCAAACCTCTGTCTCTCTCTCAGACATTGCTACTGCCTTACTCTCTCCCTACACACAACCCCTCTCTTCCTGTGCGATCCTTGATCCACTACATACGGTGTACACGGAAGTCTCCCCGCCGGAATCTCTTGTGCACATTTTGGTGAACCCGACGTGAACTTACCAACAAAAGCAACCATGTCTCAGGAGGATGATGTCAGCAACAGATCGCCTTCCACCGAAGCACCACCGGGAGACGAGACCCGCCGTACTCCTACGACTCCCGGCGAGACACCCACGCTAGAGTCTTTGGATGCCACTGTTCAGAGTCAGGCGAAAGCTCTCAAGGCTCAGTCTGCGCAATTAGAACGGATCTTGGCCGTTCTGGGCACCCTTGCACCAAACCCTTCGTCAGCCACCGCTGCCCCTCAAGGAGAAGGAGCCCCTACCGCTCCAGGATTGGGAGTGTCAACCACACCTCCCAACCCCAATCTGCAGACTCCACCGGCGACTACGCAGCTGCCTTCGGTTCAGGGGTCAACGGCCCAGATGCTGCCTCTTGCTGCTCACACTCCTCAGCCCTCGGCTTTGGCGTCTAACCCAACTCTGCAGTACCCTTTGCCTCCCCCAACGGCGATCTGGGGGAATACGGGTAGTCAGTATGCTCCCAACCCTCCGGCGGCGTATGTGTTGCCACCGCCTACGGCAACCCCTCCATCAACTACCGAGGGGAGCATTCCAGAATGCATGACGTCTCTGCAGAAGCGCGTGGACACCATTCTGGCTCATCAGTCATTCGCGGATACCATTATCCCGAAGTTAGACAACGATCCACCTATTCCACGAGAGATCTATCTCATGCCTAACCCGGCGGGGTACAAGGCTCCTAAATGGGATAAGTTCGAAGACGTCAATGGAAACGCTCATGAGCATGTCATGCGTTTCATTGATGTCATGGGCCCGCACGGAGCTGATCCCAAGCTGCTGATGCGAGAGTTCCCAAAATCTCTAGGGAACGTAGCATACAAATGGTACCGAACATTGGAAGCCGGATCCGTGAAGACTTGGGACGACATGGTCCAGAAGTTCTATACCAAGTTCTTCCAGATGGAAGAAAAGGTGACGATGATCCATCTCTCGCGGATGTATCAGAAGCGCGAGGAGGACGGAATCACTTTCATCAAGAAATTCAGGGCGAAATCCTTGGAGTGCAAAGATCCAATGCCCGAAAGCCGGCTCGTAGAGATATGTCTGCAATGCATGCGAGATGAATACAAAGGTATGCTCATCAATTTGCAAACACCTACGTTTTCAAAGCTAATCGAATGCACGAAGAACATCGAGCCTATAGTCGAGAGACAGAAAAATAAGAGCGCTCCGGAGCGACCTTCAAGCGGCGCTACATACAAGATCGGGAGGTTTAGCTACAAGAGGGGACGCGAAGCTGAGGTCAATACAGTTTCGCCCCAGAAGCAAGCGAAGGTTGCGAACTTCGATGTACCGCCTCTGCCATGCTCGGTAGAGGAAGCAAGTGACCTCTGCAGACAGTGGCGCAAGGACGGCCTCCTGCCACCGCTCGAGAAAACACCCTCCAAGGAGATGGTGAGGGACCCTAAGTGGTGTGAGTACCATGGCAAGGTCATGCACCCCACGGCGGAATGTAAAAAGCTCAGGTTTACATTCGACCAGAAGATGAAGAACGGCGAGCTAATCGTCAGCGATCACAGAAAGGACGTGCGCAACAACCCACTTCCTGTTCACGCGGAGCAGGGCCCGAAAGGCAAAGAGGTCGCCATGATCTCGATTGTTGACTTGGAAGAAGTCGCAGAGGATGGTCTACCCATCGTTGCCGAGGTCCATGAAGACGACGACTACAGCATAGACACGGAGGATGAACGTGCCGACCGCATGAAGGGGTCGCATGGCTTCAGCAGATTCTTCGATGAGATGAACTTCTCCGAGAAGTGCCGGACAGATATGACGAAAGAGATCTTGAGAATAGCAGAGGACTACGAGGAGGACCTCGTAGTCTCCAACGGGAAAGTCATCAGGGCATCCCGCTCTACAGAAAAGATTATGACCTTTTCTGCCAGCGACAAGAAGACGGAGGCGAGCCACCAAAGACCTCTGTACGTGACCGCCATCATCAATGGCGTCGAGTTCAAACGAGCGTTCGTCGATGGAGGAGCAGCGGTCAACGTCGTTTCGCTCCACACGCTGAAGCTAGCAGGGATCCCCGAGCACAAGATCGTCAGACGTCCATCTCCGCTTATGGGATTCGGAAGCGACTCTAGAATGACGATCGGATGGATCCGCCTGGGCGTTCAGATTGGTAAAATCAAGTGCTCAGCAAAGTTCTATGTCATAGACGCGAACACCACGTACCACATGATTATAGGTCGAGCCTGGATTCATCGCTTCGACGCAGTTCCTTCAACGGCTCACCAGGTTATGAAAGCTATCTGGAACGACAGAATAGTCGAGATACCGGCTTCGACGAACCCATTCAACCTGGACGAAGCACATCTCAGCGAAGCGGTGTGGTTCACTGAGATGGCGGACGAGCAAACACCGGGACCATTCAACCCTACTCCTTTGCCCCTCTGGGAGGACATCAAGGATCAGTCACCTGCGGGAGTAATGGTGACAAGGGAAGATGCCAAGGAAAAGCCGCCTACACGCGAAGAGGCGCCGCGTATCGCATATCATCGAAAGAACGTGTATACTCTTAAGAGGATCGCAAAGCATGACCCCGAGGGCAAGGAGATAGAGAGCTTCTACACCAATGGGAAGAAATGCTATCGCATATGAAGGTGCGCGGGGATGTCCTCACGCGGGCATGGGGATATCCCTGGGCAAATCAATCAAATCGAGCAAATTGCGCTGACGGAAGAGTCAACACAGGGCGCGCTAGATGAGAAACTCAAAGAAGCACCTGAATGCATGGAAGACAGGCCCAGACCACAAAAGCAAGAGCTAAAGGAAGTGTTCCTCAGCCCGAACGAGGAAAAGAAAAGGCCAGTCTTTCTAAGTGCGGACCTCACAAGCGAAGAGGAGCAAGGACTGCTACAACTCCTAACTGAATACAAGGATGTGTTCGCATGGGAGTACGACCAAATGCCAGGCCTGGATACAAGCATCACCATGCACCGTTTAGACATTATCACAGGGTCTAAACCGGTAAAGCAGAGTGCGAGGAGCTTCAGACCGGAGCTTAACGTGAAAATCAAGCAGGAGATTGTCAAACTCCTGGATGCTAAATTCATAGAGTCGAATCATCATCCCACATGGCTGGCCAATATCGTGCCAGTAGTGAAAAAGAACGGACAGCTCCGCATCTGCGTGGACTTCCGAGATCTCAATCGCTTCTGCCCCAAGGACGATTTCCCACTGCCTAACATCGATTTGCTTATCGATTCAACAGCGGGCCACCGCATGTTCAGTTTCATGGACGGCTTCAGCGGGTACAATCAAATCAAGATGGATCCCGAAGATGCGCGGAAAACTGCATTCATCACTCCGGTGGGGGTGTTCAATTACACCGTAATGCCATTCGGTCTCAAAAATGCGGGTGCAACCTATCAGCGGGCCATGATGGCTCTGTTTCATGACATGATGCATAAAGAAGTGGAATTCTATGTGGATGACTTGGTTGTCAAATCCAAGCACGAAGCAGATCACCTCGCAGATCTACGAAAGGTGTTCAATAGATGCAGATGTTTTCAACTGAAAATGAATCCCATGAAGTGCGCGTTCGAGGTAACATCAGGGAAATTCTTGGGATGCGTGGTTCATCGCCAAGGGATCGAGCCTGACCCTGCGAAAGTATCAGCTATCACCAGCATGACACCACCCCATAACCAGAGCACCTTGAAAACATTCTTGGGAAAGCTATCATATCTGCGAAGATTCATCCCAGCGATTGCGGAAATCACCTGCTGTTTTAGTGCTCTCCTCAAGAAAGACGTTGCGTACAACTGGGCTTCAGAGCACGAAGCCGCATTCGAAAAGCTGAAGGATTTACTCACGTCCTTAAAAATAATGATCGCACCTCAACTGGGATCGCCGCTCCTTCTATATCTGACATCAACAAGGAGATCTATAGGAGCGCTCTTGGCTCAGGAGTATGAAGGCCAAGAGAGGCCTATCTACTACATCTCTCGCATCGTGCAGCCTGCTGAATCAAGGTACACAGACATCGAACGTCATTGCCTTGACTTATTCTTTGTGATAGAGAAGTTGAAACACTATTTTGCATCGCACAAAGTAGTAGTGGTCACCAAGAGCGACCCTATACGATATTTGCTAACTCACACTACTCCGGGCGGGAGATTGGCGAAATGGTATATGACCATTTCTCAATACGATATCACATGCGTGCGACCGCGAGCGATCAAGTCGCAGGCGGTAGAAGATCTGTTGGCACAGTTCCCTGACAACAGCCACGAGCCCGTGATCGAGGAAGAGCTCGAAGGCCCTGAGATCTACGCAGTCGACGTGCCCTATTGGACGCTCCACTTTGACGGCTCGTCCACAAGGAAAGGTGGAGGCATTGGGATAGTCTTGACAAAGCCAGACGGGGAAGTCATACAGATGTCCGCAAAGCTCAACTTCGCAGTCACAAACAACGAAGCGGAATATGAGGCTCTCATCGCAGGGCTCCGTGCAACGAAAGCTTTGGAAGTAAGCAACTTAACGGTCATGGGAGATTCCAAGCTGATCGTTAAGCAAGCCTCGGGCGAGTATGGTTTGAAGGAGATCAATCTCCTGTCTTACCGCACCCTAGTACAAAAGCTGATGCAGCAATTCTGCAATGTGAAGTACGAGCACAAGCCCCGAGCAGACAACAGGCACGCGGACGCGTTAGCAACCTTGGGATCTAAGGTCAGCATTGACAAGTGTCCCGCAAAGATATCTATTGAAGTGCGAACATCGTCGGCACTGACAGAGGATACGTGCGACGACGAACACATGGATGATGCAGACTGGCGGAAAGCAATCCTGCAAGCTATTGCGGAAGGCACAAGCAGCAAAAGCTGGGCACTCACAAAAGGGTACTGCATACATGACAACACCCTCTACTACAAGGGTCCTGGCGGAATACTCATGCGATGCGTCTCAGAACGAGAGGGACAACTTTTGCTATAAAAGATTCACCAACACGCTTGCGGAGAAAGCGAGGTGTCAATCTACAGGAAGGCTCAGAGATATGGCATTCATTGGCCAGACATGTTAACAGCCGCAGCCCTGATACAAGGAAAGTGCGAGAGTTGCGCACTAATCAAAGATTCTTTACTCATCGCCCTAACCGATGACGACATGGACTGGAGGAAGCCACTATTTGATTTCCTCACCCAGGGCACCGTGCCCGAGTCAAGAAAAGAAGCCGAGAAGTTGAAAAGGAAAGCGTCTCGATATGTGGTACAGGAAAACCTACTTTGGCGAAGAGGTCATGAAGGCAACTTGCTGCGATGTCTAGACGGCAGAGAAGCACAAGAAGTCATGGACCTTTCCCATCAGGTAGAGCATCAAGGAGGTGCGAAATTGTGCAGACAGCTCCTCTCAATCGGGTATTTCTGGCCCACGATGGAGGTCGATTGCCGCACCAAAGTGCGACGTTGCCAGGAGTGCCAATTCAAAGGGAACCTAGTGCACGCTCCCGCCGTGGATCTACATGCATTAGGAACGCCATGGCCCTTTCACACATGGGCTCTGGACTTCATCGGTCCCATCCGACCGACGTCGCACGGGAACCATTTCATTCTCACCGCGACTGAGCTGTTCACCAAGTGGGTGGAAGCAATACCACTGAAGACGGCAAATGCGCTGGCTGTGGTCAATTTCATCCAGGAAAGCATCATATGCAGGTTCGGAATCCCAAACACCATTCTTTCAGATAACGGTACTCCTTTTGTTAATCGCCAGGTAGCTGCGAAATTAGCGGAGTACAATATCAGGCATATTTGTTCTACCCCTTATTACCCAAAGGGAAATGGACAAGCCGAAGCGACCAACAAAACGCTGTTGAGAATTTTGAGCAAGATGGTCGCGGATGACCACAAGAAGTGGGCCGACTCTCTAAGCATAGCTCTGTGGGCCTACCGAACTTCTCCAAGGACACCCACGGGGGCCTCGCCATTTATACTATGTTATGGGGCCGAAGCTGTAGTACCTGCGGAGGTTAGAGTCAATTCGGCAAGGCTGGCCTTCCATGCACTCTATGAAAATCAACGCGATCACGATTTAGTCTTGCTGGAGGAAAAGCGAGAACAAGCTAAAAGAACCAACAAGCGGTACCAGGAAAGAATCGCTCGCGCCTACAATAAGACGGTCCAGCGAAGAGATTTCGCAGTCGGAGACTTGGTCTTGCGCGCATCCGACCACTGTATGCGAGAAGCAACTCACCCGAAGTTCGCAGCCAACTGGGAAGGACCCTTCGAAGTCACAGAAGTCTTCGACAGTGGCTACTGCAGCATCCGAAGGTTGCACGGCACAACCTCAACCCCGAGTTCAGTCAACATGCGCTGGATTAAGAAGTACTATCCCTGACTTCTCTTATTTCATGCGTTTTATTATAACGTCGCTTGATATCTTGTATGGCTACGATTTACACAATCTCCTCTCCCATATGAGAGGATTGTAATCCCATCTCTCCCATATGAGAGCGTTATAATAAAAGAATTCTCCCAAATGAGAAGTTCACATTTCTAGCTGTTTATGTCGTTTTATTCAGTTTGTTATTACTGTTAACCATGGTTTATCCGCCGCAATAGCAATCCGTACAACTACGATCTTAATCGATCATCATCTAAGCCTATCTCTTACGATAGCAGCCTATGCAAACGCGATCTTAATCGATCATATAAGCCTATCTCTTACGATAGCAGCCTATGCAAATGCGATCTTAATTGATCATCTAAGCCTATCTCCTACGATAGCAGCCTATGCAAATGCGATCTTAATTGATCATCTAAGCCTATCTCTTACGATAGCAGCCTATGCAAATGCGATCTTAATTGATCATGAAAGCCTATCTGTTACGATAGCAGCCTATACAAATGCGATCTCAATTGATCATAAAAGCCTATCTGTCACGATAGCAGCCTATACAAATACGATCTTAATTGATCATTAAAACCTATCCGTTGCGATAGCAGCCTACGCAAAAATGATCTTAATTGATCTTCTAAAGCCTATCTGTCACGATAGCAACACATACAAATGCGATCTTAATTGATCTTTAAAGCCTATCTTTCACGGTAGCAGCCTATACAAATGCGATCTTAATTGATCTTCTAAAGCCTATCTGTCACGATAGCAACACATACAAATGCGATCTTAATTGATCTTTAAAACCTATCTGTTATGATAGCAACTCATGCGCAAAATGATCTTGTTTGAACTTCTAAAAGCCTGTCTGCCACGATAGCAACTCGCACGATTTAACGATCTTAATTGATCTACTAAAGACTATCTGCTACGATAGCAATATTGCAAAAATGATCTTAAATGATCCACAAAGGCCAATCACAAATCCATCTGTCAAGGTGGCACAGCTGCGAAAATACGATCTCAGACGATCTAGTGAAACATCCACAAATTCATATAGCGGATCGCAAATGCGAAACCATTACGTAGCATTATGCAAGGCAAAATATGCCGAAACGCATGCGAAGTCGTATTTTGTTGTAAAGAAACAGCAGATAATACAAAAGGCTATTTATCATTATGAGTCATATGACTTACAATTTATCTGTCTAGATAGCAGCTTACAAGCGAAAAAGCTCGGATCTAACTACGCAGCCAACATGGCTTACAATACATTCGAAAAGTAGCTGACAAGTCAGCAGAGACACACTACGGGATCCTGGCTGAAAAGGATGAACCCACCGGTCCTAACACCGGTGATGCAATACGCAGATCTGCGGCCAAAGATCTATAGCAAAAGGGATGCTGTCGCGAAGAGATCAGCTTGTCATTCGCTACGTCCCTAGCAGCAAGATCTGCGAAACAGTACGTCCAAGACCCCAAGGGGTGACAAAAGCCTCTGTCTGATCAAGATAGGCACCGGAGGAACTTCCTGTTCCGACATATGCTACCCTGCGAAACAGGGGAAGCAGTCATTCCTCTGGTGATGGATTCCTTGTCATGATAGACAAGGGCATTGACAAGCCCCCAGAGTTCAAGAACGAAGAGGCAAGAAATCCTTCTCCAGGGAGGCTGGAGAAGAATTCCGCCGTTCATTACGAGACGGTAGCACGGTCACTTCGGCGCTGCACCTCGCCGGGAGGCGGCCGGAAACATGACCTGCACACATAATACACGAAGAAATTTCTTCGAACACACATGAGATATTATCTGCATCCTCTTTATGGTGGTTATAAAGAGCAATAAGCCTCATAAAGTGGATCTTGGAAACTATTTCTACAGCACAAAGCGCAAACTCAGGATTCACAACTTGAAGTTGCCATGAATCAACGAAAAATAAGCGTTGAAGCCAGCAGTCGTAAGGACTCACGGCAAAGCACATTTTTGGGATAAACAACCCAAATGGCAAAGACAGGGTTTATATAGACCCTGTGGAGACTCTTCAGTTGCCAAAGATGAGTCAGCAGAATTCAAAAAGAGGGTAAGTTCAATCACTTACGCCTTGAAAAGCGGTAACCATCAATTACCCTACTAAAGGCTACGACGATTCAGTTGCGTATCCTAATAAATGATGGATGGTCATGATTCGGATGGACTTCCCAACGAAAGCGTGTTTATCTGCCGAGAAATTAGCGCGAAAATCAAGCAGAGTATCAATTGCTGATGTCATAATTGGATATGCACAGAAATATCCAATCAAATCCCGGGAAAGGGCAAAACGGGCAAATTCATTCTTGTTGTTAAAAAAAAGGGGGAGAAACCCTAGCAACATTACATTAATGTTTCAAACACTACATTAATGTTTCAGCTATTTCCTTGCTCTTTTTCAAAATTCGAAAAGTCAAAGCAAATTTTTGATCAAGGAGTCTTGGGGCTCGAACTGATGGCTCAGCTTCTCTACTTGTTCCACTTCTTGCTTCAGCAGCTCGCACCTGGCATTCATCTCATGATAGAGCTTCAGAGCTTCATCAACCTTTAGCTTTTGCTGCTCCACCTTCTGCTTCTCAGCTGCGAGATTCTGGTGGCCGAGTTTCAAAGTTACGGCTGCGCGAATCAGCGTGACTCTGTTCATAAGAAATTTGAAACCCAGTCTGCCCTGGACTTTGGTCACGAGATTTTGGCACATGCCACATAGCAATTCAGCACTCTGGACCGAAATGGTCGCAAGCGTAGCCGCAGACAGCTGCTCCAAAATCCAAATGGCTTCGGAAAGAAACAGCCTCCTGTCGAAGGGCCCTATCTCCAGAGATCTCACAAACGATTGGGGGTAGGCGAGGCGCATTCGAACCACCCAGTCTACATCGGTTTGCTTCAAACCTGAAGAGACGTCAAAACTAAGTTATGATGTCAAACTCGCAAGAAAATAATGCAAAATGCGAACAGTAAAGCTTTGCTTACCAGTTCCTTCCAGAATATCATGAAGAGAAGGAATGCGCGCCGTCGGGGTGGTCGAAGACTGTCCTCGCTCCATAGCTCTCCTATCAGCTGCGAGCTCCAATCTCTCGTAGTCAGGAGGAAGAGTGTAGGCCGCACCAGCTGCGACTGCATTCCCAACCTGCGAGCCCAAAAAGCTCCACGCAGGAATAGGTGCCTCTGGCTCAGTCATCGCCGGAGGCGAAGGGACAGCCGAAGTCGCTTGGCGAAGAACACCCTCAGATGCGAAAGCATTAGCAGCACTTGTCCTTACTTCCTCAGCACCAGCATGGACATTTTCATCCATCAGCACAGCATCTGCTTCAGCATCATCGGAAAGTTCGATGATGTCCTTGAGAGGCTCACTTGCATGTTCAGCAGCTGCGACAGGCTTCTCGGTATGGGAGCTTGGAATCGGGACATAGGACGCGGAAGGCCGACTTCTCCGCTCCAGCACAGGTTCCTCAGCATGACCTACAATATTAAATGCGATAATATGAGGTAACTTGCGCTATAAGTTATTTTGATATCTTTACTAAAGCTAAGAGTAAGCACCTCCACGCGAAGGTGGGATTGAGGTATCTTCATCATACACTAAGGACGTGGAACCATGTCCTATTAGTGTGTCCTCACTAAGCAGGTCTTTAAGAGAAGCGTGACCTGGGATGCGAATAAACCAGTCATGATTCTGTCTCAAGTTGCTAAAGCCTAGCACATGCGTATCACTCAAATAATTACCTGAGGGTTCTCCGCATTTGTCTACTAACCAACGGCGAATGTCAGCCTTTGACACACCATGCTTTAACGCACCCACAATAACGTCTCTATAGGTTACTGCGATATTGAAGATCTCACCTTTATCGCCGCCTGCGATTTCTTCAAAGTCCGCTTGAGCTTGCTCCAGCGCTGCTGCATCCTCTTCCGGAACCGCATCTTCTTCCTCTGCCTGGGGAATCACTTCTTCGGGAAGCTCATCTTCCTCGCTAGCTGGACGCACTAAGTCGTCAACGTGCTGCTCTTCGAGGCTCTGCTGTCTTACACGCTCGAGCTCCTCCTCTTCTCGCTGCCTTCTTCTTTCAGCAGCTTCCGCGGCTGTCTTCCTAGACTCAGCAAGAATGTCCTCGCTTATGGGATCGTCTGGAATGCTAGAATGGGTATCTCTCTTTTGCCTCTTGGCCAAAAGGCCACCAATGGTCTCATCATCATCATCTGCGAAGATATGACTGGTTTAAGAAAAGAAGTGCAAAGAAGTTACGATAATGGGAAAGGAAATGCGACGGAGGTACCTCCTGATTCTTCCTCATGCATCACAACTGTTGCTTCTTCTTCTTCATCACTTTCTTGGGGCTCCTGCCTCTCTTCCTCTTCCTCTTGGTTGAACGGAACGAAAGACTCAACTGCGAGTTCTTTCCGCACCTTGCTGGGCACGCGACCTTTGCCTTTGTCCTTGATAGAAAGGGACCTCACTGGAGGAGAAGCTGGAGCATTTCTAGGGGAAGAAATCGTAATTCCCTTTTGCCTAGGTCTCTTCACTCTTGGCGCCGCAGTCGCTGGAGGAGACGGGTCATCTCCAGGAGGAGACGGAGCCGGAGGATTGTCTATCAGCGAGTCAGCAAAAGCATTCATGACTGCGCGAATCTTTGTTTCGAGCTCAGGATCCATCCTCCACGCTAGCCGGAACGACTGCTTTTGTCTTCTGGTGGCAACAATGGCGTTAACCAATGACTTGGAGCGATCACCAGATGCGAATCGCCGCACAGACACTACAACAGTACAAAATAAAGATGTCAGCATAAGGAAATCAAGAAGCTTAACGCACGCGAAGAAATTGCTTACCTCAGCAAATGCCTTGCTATATCTGACGACATGCGTATCGCCCTTCCTAATTGCGGCGACTTGCTCCTTCAGAATGACATCAGGACACAAATGGTTCTCACGATCCCACAGTGAGTAGCAACCATACTCAGACTCGCTCAGACTGCAAGTGGGGCGAAACGGAAAAGAGTTTCTTTTGATCAAAGGAGCTCTGCTTGACTGCGCGGCCGACTCCGTCTCAATCCTCGTTTGCTGGGCAACCCAGTACGCGAGCCAGTTTTGGGAACAACCACCCTCGCGGGTTCCCGCAGGCTGCTCAAAGGGAAGATTGTTCATGAAGACCGTCTTGCACTCCTTTGTTAGCAAACGCTTGTAGCATCCTCTGATAATGGACTGGGGCCAGATTGATGGGGCCACCGCATCAAAACCAAACTGAGGAGAAACTCGAGTGGGTTCAACGTCCACGGTAAGCTTTTCATACCTCGGCGCGAGCTCACGAATATGCTCTGCAAGGGCAGGAAGGGAACCTCGCAGACACCAGCAAAAGAACTCGCGATAGCGCTCATGGAAATGCGGTCCCTCTTCAAAGAGAAGCTCTTCTGAGAAGACCATACCTTTAGAGGGGTACAGCTTTGGAAACCATCGCACATTCTCAATGCGCGTGGCATAGGGCCTAGCAGTAAACTCCTTCCGTTTGTCGCATATCAAACTCCAAACGCACTTGGTGTTGCTTGCTCCAAACCATCTCGCAGCTCTTCCGCTGTTGCGCGCTTCCGTCTCGCCGGGGGGACACCACTTGTCAAGTTTGAGAGCAGTTGGAGCATAAGACGGCCATTGCTCGAAAACCCACATTGTCAAAAAGGAAATATTGACAAAAGTCAGTACATCGAGGCGGCCACGCGACTCCTTCATGGCTAGAACCAACTGATCAAGCCTATAGTACAGCGTGCCCAAGACCAAGGGTCCGAGTGCGACTCTCTGGCCAAGGGCGAGCCTCACAGCAAGTGGCAACACATGGTAGAAGACTCCGTCATGGGGGTGACCATCAATCAGATACCTCGACAGCCAAGCACAGAGAAAAGCACAAAGGGTCAAATGATAGCCTATACCCTCTACGTAATTCTCGGCCTCTGGGTCCTCACTCAGAAGTTTCTTAGTGATGCTGCTGTTCGCATAGTCTCGGAAGAAGTACTGCAACCATTTGTTCCAGGTATTCTTCGCAGACGTATCAACCAACTGCCAGTTCGGAAGAGGCTTTGTAGTGGTCCACCGGGTGGAGATTTTCTTTACCTCTGCTAGGCATTCCTCCATCTGCGTGTATAAAGCAATCTCCGCAGATGTCCTCAAGGGACTCAAAGGGTCCACTTCGCCCATGGGGGAAAGCTCGTACAGCATTTGAACGTCTTCGAGTTTGGGGGCAGCCTCGAACTCAGCAAAATGGAACGTATGAGTCGCAGGCGAGTAACGGGACAGAATGTCTAGAAGCATGGACTGATCCAGCCTCACGGCAGCACCCTTCATAGCACGGATAGCAAAGTATACGCCGGCTTCATCAAGAGTCGCGGCGTGATGGTCCAACACGTGGTCAATCCACTCATCCATATAGTCCAAGGCTGAGTTGACTGGGCGAGTCAGTGTCAGCAATCGCTCGACCGGGACAGGATCAGGCATCCTCTTCGCCTTAACTCTCGCATGGTAAAAATCTTTGCCGCCTAAATAGGGGGCTTTTCGCTACAGAGTCGGCGGAAGATCGGGTATCTCTTCATCTTCCTTGACGGGTCTGGTTACTCTTGTCTTGGCCATTCCTGCGGAAGAGCAAGAAAAAGGGGGGAGAAATACCACACTTCAGTTTGAATTTTGAAATTCAAGATCTATGCAAAGGAAGACGAACAGTTTCCGGTATCAATTTCAGAAATCAGGGAGTTGCAAGATCTCATATTGTTGAGGGATTAAAGCAAAGTGGGTTCAAAGATCAAAGCCTCTTCACAAATTTTATGGGTTTACAGATCCAACGCAGTTCAAGGCAAACACTGGTATCTTAAATCAAAATTAAACGAGGCCAACCTTGTCTTCTTGAAGCCTGCTTGGATATGCACAATTGAAGAATACGATTTGCAGTTCTGAACTGGTGATTGATTATCTGAATCTGCTCTCGAAGATCTCCGGGTACCATTCACTTTAAGAGAAAGAAGTGATGCTTTGCAATAATGGGGGATACAAGGTATTTATCCAAAACAATGAAGGGTTGCGTCCTTTCGGTAGTCGAATCGCAACCGTCACCGTCGAATCGCGCAATCACAGGACAAGCTGACGTCACGCCTAAAACCCTAAAGGTCAGACGGCACGACTCTAGGGGTTTTAGGTCATAATGACACGCACGGGGGCTGAACTTACCCATATTTGAATTGGTGCGTGGCAGCAACGCGTATGTTGGTTTCCGCGCATGGAAGTCTATACAGCTATGAGTCTTCACGCGCAGAAAGGGGGCTAATGTAGATAGTGCTTTCTGAGCTGACAGATCTTGGCCACGTGGCAACCATCCAGCACACCATATTGTGCTCCACACACACTGGATCACCAGCCGAGCTGATCCATGTGGGGGCTGCGAGACAGAGCCCTCGCATACCACTGCACGGGACTTGTAGGGACTTTGTGGTTTGGAGGCTAGAGTAAGCCTTGTCGCGTGCGAGCCAAGCCCGCGCGCGACCTTTAGTAACTGTTTTGAGAGATTTATGGCACGAGCTCCATAAACCCGGTCAATCTGGTCAAACCCGGTCAACCTCGTAACGGTTCCGGTATTCGCGCACCACGTGCTGTAACGGTCCCTATATACTCGGACGAACGTGCCGTTATGGTTAAGCTAATTAAGCCGCCATCAATGGGCGCATTAACCACACTACAACGGTCATGTTCTCTGCTATATATAGGACGTTACCCTTTCCATACAAAGAAGGACACACTGGCCATACGCGGAAGCTCTGCCAAACCTCTGTCTCTCTCTCAGACATTGCTACTGCCTTACTCTCTCCCTACACACAACCCCTCTCTTCCTGTGCGATCCTTGATCCACTACATACGGTGTACACGGAGGTCTCCCCGCCGGAATCTCTTGTGCACATCTTCCTACTTCAGATTCTCGCGTGTCTACCTCACCTCAGATTTTCATACTATCCATGGAATACTATCATTGAGCCCTCTCCACGCTTACTCTCTTCAATTGCCCTTTCTCAAAAATTTCAATTTTTAGTATTTTTCCACTGTTTTTTTTTTATATATATTTTTTGTATTTTTAGACACTATATGTAACTGGCCAACTCGATTAACCAACAAAATAGGGTAGGTGGACTCAATAAATAAAATTGCAACAATATATACAATGCAAATATTTAAACGTGCACATGCAATCCTAACTCTGACACCTACGTGCAAACTGACTCACTATTCTATATGTAATGAGGCAATGCAATGGCTAACTAGCGGATAGCTAGAAACTCCCCCACACTTGAGCGCTTCGTTGTCTCCAAAGAAAAATATAGTGAAATGAAGAGGACTCGGCTGCTCAAGCGTAGGGCCGGTGGGTCTAGTCGGAGTGCGTCCTCCCTTCGTCCTCATCTCGGACGTCGGGACTCGACTCTGGGTACACATCGGACTGGTAATGGAACAAGTCATCGTAGGTATGTGGGTGCTGCAACTGGACATTGGCCGCCAAAGCCAAGTCCCGAATCCATCCACCCTGCTGGGCACAGTCATAGCTAAGTGACTCCATCCCTCGGCCCAACTGGCGCTGGATACTACGGATGTGCTCAAAATGTCTCCTCTCCCTAGCTTTATCCTCATCGGCTTGGAGTCTCTGAGACTCCATCATATGCATGAGCGTCTGAAGCTGTCGCTCCATGTTGGAGCTGGAGCTACTCACATGGTCTCCGCTAGGGTGTGTGGGTTCAACAGGTATTTAGTTCTTGAGGGGGTTGGGTATTCTCTCCCAAAGATGTGCTGCATCCTTCCTCTTCTTGTCTCTAGAGATATCGTCATGCTCTAAACCACTCAAATTAGCCTTAGCATCTTTTGCTAGCTTTAGGAGCAAAGAAGTGTTCCCGGGAGATCTACGATTATAGCGGTCAGTCATCTCCATAAGAAATCGATAATGAAGTACGGGACATTGATATGCTTCCTCATCCACAAACAGTAAGCCATGGTGCAAAGCTGGAAGGAGTACGTGGGATTAGGAGAAACTCCATAAACCCAGTTCTCAAGAAACTCACACAACCACCTCGCACGTGGGAGCACGAGTTTCCTAGAGACGGACCACTCAGGTAAAGTGTGTCTCTCAGTCCATCCCGCTCCAGGCACCCCCTCAAAACAAAAGGCACTAACTACTTCAACAGCATCCACCCTCCTAATGGTCTCATGGTAGGCGCAAATCTCATTCTTTAGAGGTTTGAATTTCAGGGCGGCCGCTATAGTCTCGGGCGTGATGGCTGTTGGAATAGATGCCCTAGAGGCAATCTAGTTTAGTATGAATTATTTGTGGCTAGAAATTCATTTATTATTTATTGGATATTTAATATAATGAAGTCATTAGATTTACAATTGTGTTGTTTATCTTAAATATCCCTAGTCAAGTATAATGATTAAATGGGACAATCATCTATAGACTAGTATGGGGTTGGATTTGATATGGAGATATCACAATCCAACACATAGGTGTGCATTAGGGAATGTTGCACTGGATTGACCCATCTCCGAGAAGGCTACATACATGTTATGTTAAGTCACAAGCGCTTCTCGCGGTGCAATGGTATTGTCATCCTTAGACTTGAAGTCACTAGATATTCTAGTTGTGGATTATTGTGATCTTGGTAGCGTTAAACGCTACACCGTAACTGGGTAGTCATAAAGGCGTGTACTAGATACAATAAGAAGCAAGCTTAGAGATCGTAGTGGACGTAGATAGAATTTGTCCCTCCCACATAACGGGAGCAAATATCCTAGGCCACTCGAGGGATAGTGCTTATAGAATGTCTGGCCAGACTCAAATAAATCAATATGGGATATTGATGTTATTTGCACGAATAAGGCTATTCCCATGGATCGAGAAACTATGGATTGGATATACGAGTGTGACTTGTATGTCTCGTGTCCAATCCGGATATAGAGACAAAGGGATGAGACAATTTCTTGTACAAAGGTTGTCAAGATGACTATTCTATTAGTTGGCTAGAATGGATGTTTTGCTAGAAACCGCTCCATATTAGCAAATAGTTGCTACCAACTAGATAGAACCTATGGGGTCACACGCTATATAGATTTGAACTAGATTTGGGATAATTAATTAGAAGGATCACTTTGCAAAACCTTGCAAACTTAGTAGGGACTAATTTGCAAGGAAGGGACTAAATTGAATTCTAGTAGGACTAGAATAAGTCCTTTAGGTAGTTAACAAGGAGTTGTTGGACTATATAAATGACCTTCCTTCCTTCCTTCCCACATAACTTATGCTCATAATTGAACATAACAAGAGTGGGAGATAACAAAAGGAGAGAGAGCAAGCAACAAGGGAGCCCGACCGCCCCCTTGCCGCTGCCCGTCCCCGTCGGCCAAAGGAGGCCGAGACCCTCCTTTTGGGTCTCGTTTTGCGTGATTCTTCTTCCTCTTCCTCTTCCGGGCTAGCACCAAGGACTTTGGAGATCTAGGATCAACTCTAGGCGTGGATCAACCATAGAGAATGTGACACAATACGCGTTTGAAGTCATCAAAGGAGAACCCTAAGGTGTGTTTATGATTTCTAACCCTTACCATCGTTATGTCTCTTGACTTGTGATCCTTGGAGGGTTTTGCATGGTTTTATGTTTGTTTATGCTTCCGTTGCGATTCCATGAATCAAAACCCTACAATGACTATATAGGTGCCCCGGCAATACACATGCCTCCGATCCTTACCCTCTCCCTCGCTATAGAAATGAGCATTTACCAGAATCTCCCTAGCAACAGCGGAGCTAGACTTCTTAGCCTCTCATTCTTGAAGAGATCCTGAAGCTTTTTTGGCATTTTTTTGCTTTGCGGGAAGGGTTTTTCAGGAGTCCCTACCCTCTTCAGGAATGGGTCAGTGCAATATTCCTTATGGGCATTCGCACTAACAAACCTGAAGCTGCAGAATTTGGTACTGCAGATAGCGTGGAGGTCAACATCCTTTGCAGCCCTACCTCTCGTCCCAATCTTAGGAAGTGCAGGCATAACTAAGTTCAACTCATAACGAATTGGAGAAGGAGGCATTTGAAGACGGTTGCCAGAGCCGTCTCGCTCGTCCACATTCTCCTCCTCACTCAAAACTACATCTTCCTCAGGATTGAAGATGGGGTGATCATCAACAACTATACCCCGTCTCCTCTTAGGAGTATTCGATGTAGACATAATGATAGAGAAAATAAAAGATGAGTGCACGTGAGGTTTAGAGTGGACTAAGCAAGTAACCCAAGCCAAGTATGAGCAAGTAACAATTTCAATTCAAATTAAGCCCTGAGAGTGCGTAAGCAGGGAATTAAAGCGAGAGAAAGATTTCGGTACCTATGGTCCCTGAGTACCGTTCTTACGGGACCGGTTTCGCAAAAATTGGTCAAGAGAGGACCAATTTTTCGAAAACTTGAGCAAGTTGAAGTGAAGCTGCCTCCTTGTGCTCCTCGGTGTCCCCGTCGAACGTCTCTTCTTGAGCTAAGGCCGAATCCCCCTCCAAGTTGATGAATCGGAGAATTTTTCTTCTTGGAGCTCTTCCTCTTTGATTTCCCCCCACACTAAAACAAAACCCTATCTTTCAAAAACTCAAGAGTTAATGTTGTTGTTGGGTTTGCATGGAGCAAAACTCAACAAAAAATTTTGAACTTGGTTGAGTTTTGAAAATTTTGGGTGTATGGATGTATGGGTGTTCTTGAAGGTTTCGGAGGAAGAAGATGAAGAAAATAGAGGTTTGATCCAAGTTTGGGGTGTTTTTACCCTTTATGGTCGGATATGGCCTTAAACAATCGAGAAAATACCAAAAAACACCCCCAAAATCGGACAAATCCGCCCGATTTTGGCCCCTATTTCGGCCCGAAATGGGTGCCGAAATCAGTGGATTTCGGCCCCCATTTCGGCCCAAAATGGGGCCGAAATCACTGTAGCAATTGAAAACAGTGGGCTAGTTTGATTTTGGGCCGAAATCAATGGATTTCGGCCCCCATTTCGGCCCGAAATGGGTGCCGAAATGCACTGCTTTTCGCCCTTTTTGTTTTTGCTCTATCTTCTTCATCCGATACCCGATTCGCGCGATTCTTGAACCGTTGGACTCCAAACTCGACGAGGAATCCATTTTTGACCGAAAATTCCCGAATTCAGGGGTTTTTTCGTTTCTTACCAAAAAATTTCTCCTTGTTCAAGAATCTAACCTCCTCAAGCCCTTTAACTTTCTCCACTCCGGATTCCGATGCGTGCAACCCCGATACTCCAACTTGCTACCGTGATCCTCATGACTCATTTTCTACTCCTAGATCTCTAGTAGCTTCTTTATCCAGTTCCTTTCTCCTGGTAAGCTCGTTTTTCCTCGTTTTGCGTGCAAAATGGTGCACATACATCGAGAATGGGAATCCGGAGGGTCTTCGGTACCTGTGTCCTGCACACTTATTGAAAATATTAAATCGCTCTCTCTCACCCCTCAAAAATCAAGTATGAATATATATATATAAAAAAACATAGTACGAAAAACAAATACGACTACCTAAATTGGGTTGCCTCCCAATCAGCGCTTGTAATTTAAGGTCGACGGCCCGACCCATTTACCTCATAGCCCCTACACAGGTGGCTTGGCACCCCGTTCCATCTCTTCCAGCTTCCTCTGCTGGATCCTCAACACAACACGATGAACTTTGTCTTTTGGAATTGGTGGCTCATCACGAACCACCTCAGAACTCTTGTGCACAGATTGCACGGCCACTGGCATCTGTGTCTTCTCTTGAGGCTGTTGTGGAGTCGTCTTAGAAACCCGAAAATTCTCCTACGCATTATTGATCCTCATGATCAATTCTCCGTTCTCAACATCGATGAGAGTCCGACCGGTAGCTAGAAAGGGCCTACCGAAAATGATCGGAACATCTCCCACAGGCATCTCAAGAATCACAAAGTCTGCAGGGACAATAGAATTCCCTACCTTTACCAACACGTCTTCCACCACACCGAAGGCTCTCTTGCAAGACTTGTCCGCAAACTGAAGGTTGATCCATGTTGAACGCGCTTCTACTCCCAGCGTCTGAAAGACTGAAAGTGGCATTAAATTGACACTGCCCCCCAAATCACATAGGGCCTTCCCCGTGTAAGCTCCTCCCAAGTTAGCTTCTATCACAAAGCTTCCCGGATCCTTATGTTTCTGAGGCAAACCATGCATCACACATGAGCTCACCTGCTCAGTCAAGTCTACAGTCTCAAATTCCGGCACCGCCCTCTTTCCTGAAATTGCATCTTTCATATATTTTGCATATTTAGGCATCATCTTGACTGCCTCAATCAACGGAACATTGATATGCAACTTCGAGAAAATCGATAAGAATCTCTTGTACTCCTCAGAGTCATCTTTCTTATTTCTTTCCTTAAGCGGATATGGGAGATTCTTAGATAAAGAGGGTGGTGGTGGTGTTACCTCATCATCAACATGCTGAGTCACGCCCTTTGATTGGGGGATCATGACAGGGGTCTTGTCAAAGACCTCATGCTCCCTAGCTTTCGAAGCTTCAGCTCTGGCGTGGCTTGGATATGGGGGATCATCAAGAACAATCCTGCTACGAGTGGTGATGGCGTTCACCTGGAGCACATTCTCCGTGTCAGATGGCAAGGCCCTGGGGCTCTAGTGGAGAGCTGAGTAGCAATCTGTCCTACTGGCACTTCCAGGTTACGAAGTGAGGTCTTGGTGATATGCAAATCTGCAGTCAGTGTCTCCACCTGAGATGTGAAAGTATTAACATTCTTGCCCATCTGATACATCATGCTCTTGAGATCTGTCATCTCAGCGTTCTGCCCTGCAGCTGGTGGTGGTGGTGGCGCCTGAACAGCTGGCCTATGCTGAAAAATTCGTGTGCATATGAAGCTCCAGCCTGATCTCCACACCTGAATCCTGGATGATCTCTAGTCCCTGGCCTTTAGTTCCCCTGATTCCAGTTGCGCTGTCCCTGTGCCCCCACATCGCTAACATCCTCATTAGCAGATTGAGTCAAAGCTGCATCAAAATCTGGCTCCTCCACTGCAGACACAGTCTTCTAATCCTGATATACATGCTTTGCCATATCTAAAACCATCTTTGTAATCCCATCTTTCCACTCATCGTTCTTTGGCTCGGGCAACTTAGACAACCTCCTAGAGTCATAGAATCGAGCATCCTGTTTCTCTATTTGCTTCATCAAAGCATATTCTCCATCCTTGTCAACCCTGTAAAGAAAGTTACCTCCTGCTTCCCTATTAATAGATCCTGGTTAGGACGCTCCAAGCCGTGATAGAAGACTTGGAGGATCTTGTAGTCGCCAAAGTTATGATTCAGACACTTGCATATCGTCCTCATGAAACGGTCCCATGCTTCTACAACTGTCTCATCAGCATGCTGCTGGAAACCAAGAATCTCTGCCTGTAAGCCAATGACGCGCTGCGCGGGGTAGAATTTTCTCATGAACTCTTCAACACATTTCTCCCATGTGGTGATCGATTCTGGCTCTCTGGACTCTAGCCATTTCTCTGCCGCTCCCTTCAGACAATAAGGAAATAAAATCAGCTTCAATGTCTCTGGGGTCACATTCTTGTACTTCACTGTCTTGATGTAGGCTTCAAACTTCCGAATGAAGTCATTTGGGTCTTCATCCCTGTTCCCATAGTACTGAAACTGGTTCTGCACCGTCGTGATGGTGGCAGGCTTCAAATCAAAGTGCTCAGCCTGAATGGTTGGCACTACAATCGCTGGCTTGTGTCCTCTTTGAGTTGACTGAAACTTTTCAACCAATGCTTTCCCTGATTTGTTGTAGGGCATTTGGTTCTGTTGCTCATCAAGTTTCTCCTGAAGTTCAGTCAACTTCTGGTTCAGTTGAGCGTTAGTCAATTGCTCACCCATTGCGATCTGTCTTGGGTCTCGTCTCGGAGTTCTGAATAGTTGTTCTGGGCCTTCGAATGGGGGCACAAGGTCTCTAGAGATTCGGTGCATACACTGAGAACTTGAAACACAATTCAGAAATCAAATTAGAAATCACAGAAATAATAAACAAAAAGAAAAAGGTAAATTAAACTAATCGCTAAACTAGAATAGTAACCAATGCCTTCCCCGGCAACGGCGCAAAAAAATTGACGCGCGATTACTACGCGTTTCTACGCAAGTATATGGTCAAGTAATAAAGTTGAGTATTTTGGACTCCGAGTTATCGAACCCAAGGGAAGGTGTTTATGCTCTATTTTAGCAATTAAACTTAATTTACCTAAGTAACCGGTAAAAATGATTGTAGTTTGAAGTGTTGTCACCCTCAAACAAGTGACTAGCAACAGTAATGAAATAACGCAAAGAAAATTATTTGATGTAAATCAGAGAAGAGAAAGCTAGGCAATCTATAGATCACCTAGGGTAGTTTTGACAATTCCGGATTCCATGTTCTAACACAATGATTCTTAGCAACCTGTGCTGGGTAATGGTGTTGACAATCACCTATCGGTCTCATGTCGTTCTACACTAAGGTAACTATTTGTCCCTCTCAGGCCAAGTATACTACCTATGTGTTCTAGCAAGCTAACAACATTGCAAGGGATAATGTCCTCTCAGACCACCATTCACTAACAACTCATTACTTCCTACTGAATTTACCCTCATCTAGCCATTCCTATCCAACTAACCTCTAAGTCTATTCAATTAAGAATGATCTTGTTTACTCATCCCAACTGGGGTAGAGTTGTTTTCACACACTCACTAGTTACATAGTAATTTCGAGTCATGACTCCTACGTTACAAAGAATTAAGCACAATAAACAAGATAATTAGGCTACCAATATCATCATTAAGCCTATTTTATGATTTAATGAAGAAATAGATAATTCACATCACACATCTTAGCCCTAACTTGTCAATGAAAGAACTCGACATGATGAAAACCAAAACAATCTCCATTAAACCATAATCCTAGCATGAAAGATCATCCAAAATCCGAAAAATATTATCAAAACATAAACCCTAGGCTCTCCATAGATTCCTAGGTATGAGTTTAGCTACTCATAACACAAGTTAACATGGTTCTTGAATAGTTCATACAAGAAAGTAGAGAGAAAAATAGATCAAACGCTAAAATCGTGAAGAATGGCGCGATCCGGGCTCTCCTCCTTGCTTGAGATTGTTCCCAATGAAGTCTCCTTGCATACTTCCTTCTTCATGGCTCTCTGGGTGCGTGAATGATGCTTATTCCCGTGCCTAGGTCGTTCTTGAATCATAACGCGTAGAAGTATTCAGTAATTGCACAAAAGCCCCCAGAAATCTGCTCCTGACTTCAAAATGCGATATCTTCTTCGTCCGAACTCGGATTTAGCTCCGTGACCTATCGATCGAAAGCTCTCTGAGTCTAATTTCATATTGCACTAGTCTCACCCAAAAATGAGTTGTCGAACTCCAGCTATGATCAAAATAGTGCAGACTGGTCATCCAAGCTCCTCCAATTCGACTTCTCTTGACTCCACTTGAGCTCCCCTTTGTTTCCGAAGTTCGTTCCATGCCTCCTATCAATCGATTAGCATCCTTCCCTGTCAAAACAGCATGAAAAAACATACCAAGCGATTATATTTGACAAATAACAATAAAATATGCATGTAAAAGGCCCGGACTAACAATATAGCACATGGTAGCAACAAGTGATAATACGACCTAGAATCTCTAACATTGGCCTCAAAACATTCTCCAAATACATATTATCACGTGGTAAATGCTAAATAATTATAGCCCCTAAAAGGTGCTATCACCATGATCTTATTCTGCTAAAAGAAAGAAGCGCAAGGTACAAGGAAAGGATCGCTCCCGCATACAACAAAACTGTTCAGCACCGAGACTTTGCGGTTGGGGACTTGGTCTTACGAGCTTCATATCACTGTATGCGGGAAGCAGCCCATCCTAAGTTCGCATCTAATTGGGAGGGACCATTTTAAGTCAAAGAAGTCTTCGATAGTGGCTACTGCACCATTCATAGACTCCATGGAAATGCAATAACTCCAAGCCCAATCAACATGTGATGGATTAAAAAGTATTATCCCTAGCCCATCTCTTTACTTCATTTCAAAAGTTCTGTTGCTCTCATTACTTTCGTTCCAAAAGTTATGTTGCTTTCTGAAAGCTCTTATGTATTTTGCATTGCTTCCTCCCATATGAGGAATCTATTCCCATGCTCCTCCCATATGAGGATGCCTTAATAATAATGACTCTCCCATATGAGAGAACTTTATTAAATTGTTTTCTTGTTGCTTCATTTACTTATTTGTTAATATATCTGTCAATTCATTCAAAGCCTATCTGCCTAGATAGCAGCCATAACAAAATGTGAACTTGTGCAATCCAAAGCATGTCTTCCTAGATAGCAGCAATGACAAAATGATCCTATGCGATCCAAAGCCTATCTGCCTAGATAGCAGCAATAACAAAAATGATCATATGCGATCCAAATCCTATCTGCCTAGATAGCAGCTATAGAAAAATATGATCATGTGCGATCTAAAGACTATCTGCCTAGATAGCAGCGATAATAAAAATGATCCTATGCGATCCAAAGTCTATATGCCCATATAGCAACTCATTCAAAGATTATCTGGCTAACCTTCAGCAGAAATATAAAGCTTGTTTCATCATATAGCAAGTCAATAAGCGAAGTTACAATCTATTTTAGCATACCAAACAGCAAATGAAAAAGCAGACTTTCATAACAGTGAAATGCGGCTTACAATTTATATGTCTAGATAGCAGCTTAGAAGGAAAGCTTACAATGAGAAAAAGTTTCCAATAAAAAGTTTAAAGCTACGAACACTAAAGCTACGAAACGTGGCGATGTCGTCGACGTTCTCCACCAGAACAGGGCTCTTTTTTGTACCATTGCCATGGCGAGATGCCAGATGAACTTCATGCCATGAAGGCTGCTGATGTGAAGAACAAATGGGAGAACAGCTCATGGGGGTAGGAAGCTGATTGTGTGCAAGGAATAAACACAATCACTTGTTACACCCTGACTGAAACAATGGTGGCGATTAGTTCTCCGCCGCAGAACCGGCAAAGATGCACACCGCTCATTACTTGCTGGTAGTAGAATCGGTACAAAGTTGTGCCTTGCCGGAAAGTCACCGGAGACGATCGTTGCAAACATAATGAAGAAGAAAATATCTTCGTCCCGACAGAAAGATCTACACAATGGGTCTTCAAAAAGATCATGTGAATCAGAGCTCTTTTTGGTGAATTTCTTGGGAGCCATTTCTATAGCACAACGCACAAATTCAAACTTGGAAACCCAGACCTGATATGAATCAACAAAGGTCAAGGAGCAATACAAACAGTCGTGAGGACTCACGGGAAACAACATTTTGATGAAGAACAAAATAGCAAGAAAGAGGGCTTATATAGAACTCAGAGGAGACTTTTCAGTTTCCTTGATGAGTCAGCAACGCCTCGGAAACAAGCAAGAATCAATGACCCTATTAAAGGCTACGACGATACAGTAGCACGCCTTATTTAATGATTCTAGGTCATGATGAGTACGGAGCCCACTGCATGATAAGCACGCCTTATTTAATACATTTATGACACAATAATCCAGGTAATTACGACAAAACATGATGTGATAATCATTGCAGCGTTGAAACGTGAAAGGGAGATTTTTCAGAAAGCAAAAGCCAACATAGAGTTCAAGTGTTTGAAAAAAAAATAATAGCATTACAGAGAACACAGATTTCAAAACAAGTCCTTGTCTAAAGGATCTTCTGGCGATAAAAGCAGCGAAGCTTTCTCCGCTTTGTTAACGTCTTGCTTCAGCTTTTCATAGCTAGCCTTCATCGCGTGGAAAAGCTTAGCAGCCTCTTCAGCTTTCTTCTTTTGCTCCTCCACCTTTCTCTTCTCAAGGTCGAGGTTGCGATGGCCATACTTCAACATAACAGAATTGAGAATTTGGGTAACCCTATTAAAGAGAAAACCAAAATTCATCTTGCCCTGGGCATTGATTTGAAGCTTTTGGCATGTCTCAAAGAGCGTCCTCGCATTCTGAGTTGAAATGGCTTCATTCAAGTAAAATCTCCTGTCGAAGGGACCTAACTCCAAAGATCTCGCAAATGACCTTGGATACGCCAGGCGCATCTTTATAATCCTGTCCACATCGGACTGTCTCATACCTGAAGGAGTGACAAGCTCAGATGTGCGAATATTAACAAAGAAATGCGGCAAGTACAAGATATGATCACAGTATAGCATACATGTCCCATTAATGATTTGGCGCAAGGTGGGGATGCGCACAGCTAGAGATGTTGAAGCATTCTCTTGCTGCAGTGCTTGATTATCAGCTAAAACTTCGCGTTCGTCGTAGTCTGCTGGGATGACGTAAGTATCAGCACGTGCAATTGCCGTTGTGGCCTGCGAACCCCATAAACTCCATACAACAGGCACTTGGGATAAGTCCATTTCAACAGAAGGGATGGCAAGATTCTGCTGAGGAGCATTGGCACCACTAACCTTAGCGACAGGAGCAGCAGTTGATGGAAGATGAACACCACTAACCCCTCTAGGAGGGCTTGTTTCAGGATTCTCTATTAAGGCATCCACATTTGCATGCGACGACTGCATAACATCTTGATCAGTTTCTGTCTGCTCAAGGACTGGTTCACTTTCAAGAAGTTCTTGTGTCTCAGGGGCGCTAATTGGGGCGTCAACATCCTCATGAGGTGCTTGGTCATCCATGGTTTGTTCATTTCTATGAACTTCAGCTCCAGCACCCTCTGCTTCCATCTCTTCGCCTATGCCATCCTCACCTGCATGCTCATCCTCAATGTTGGAATAGATGCCCTAGAGGAAATCTTATATTTAGTACGAACATTGTTTCGCTAGAATATTCATTTATTATATATTGTGATATTTAATATAATGAAGTCCTTAGATACAATGTGTTGTTTATCTTAAATATCCCTAGTACACTATATTGATTAATAGGACGATCAAATATAGACTAATATGTGGGTAGATTGATATGGAGATATCAAGTCTAACACATGGGTATGCATTAGGAGTAATGGCATACAAGATTGACCCACAACGAGAAGGATACATTAGATTATGTTAAGTCACAGTCTCTTCTCGTAGTGCTAATATATTTGCAATCCTTAGACTTGAAGTCACTAGATACTCTAGTTGTGAAATAGCGTGCTTTGATGTTATCAAACGTTACACTATAACTGGGTAATTATAAAGATAGTTATCGGGCATGATAGGAAGCAAGCTTACAAATCGTAGTGATATAGAGAGGATTTTTCCCTCCCACATAATGGGAGTAAATATCCACGGCGGCTCGAGGGGTGAGGCTTATTGAATGTCTGGCCAGACTCAGATAAATCAATATGGAGATATTGATATTATCTGCTCGCATAAGCATATTCCCAGGATCGAGGAACTATGGATTGGATATACGAGTGTGACTATTTATGTCTCGTGTCCAATCCGGATATAGAGACAAAGGGATAGTGCAATATGATATATTGGGCACAAGAGGTTTGTCGGGATCACTGATTATTTCTATTAGTTGGGTGGCATGGATTTGTTGCAAGACACCGCTCCATGTTAGTAATAAGTTACTACCAACTAAGTAGAAACCGATGGGGTCACACGTAAAACAGAGTGGAGTTAGATTTGGGATTAATTAATATGATTAATTAATAAGAAGGATCATTATGCAACACCTTGCAAACTTAGTAGGACTAGTTGTGCAAGGATGGGAACTTTTATGGAAACAACAAGGAGTTGTTGGAGTATATAAAGAAGGCTCTAGCTTCCTTCCCACAACTAATGTTATTAGACATAACAAAGGAGTGGGAGAGAGCAAAAGAGAGAGAGAGCAAGACAAGACCTAGAGGCGCACGCCCCTAGGCCCCGTCCGCCCCTTCCCGTCGGCGCAAAAGGAGGGCCGAACCCCTCCTTGTCCCTTTGTTGTTTGATTCCTTCTTCCCTCTTCCTCCGCTTCAAGCTAGCACTTGTTTAAGGAAGAATCTAGATCTCACCTCTAGACGTGGATCAACCGTAGAGACGAGGACATCATTCTTCGTGTGATCTCTCAAACAAAAAAGGTACACAATTACTATGTCCCTTATCATGTTATGATATCTCTTCCTGACGATCCATGGTAAGCTTTGAGTAGGATTAAATTTTTGTTATTCCACTGTGTTACCTACGTCAAAACCCAACAGTGGTATCAGAGCCTGGTTGTAGAGCATAACATGATTTTATGTGTTATGATTTCAGTTTATACACCGTATTATTTTTATTACGCGAAAACTGAAAATAATTGGCATAGTAGATGCAAATTGAATTTGATTAAACATAAACAAGATCTAATTTAACATTAGATGTTAGAATTGGTGAGTTTAATCACATAGGATGTGAATTATTGGGTTCTTGAAAAATTAGGGTTCATGGGCACATAATTGAAAAAGAGTTTTCAATTATGGAAACAATTTTATGGAAACATCCATAAAAGGAAACAACCATGCTTGGGAAACAAGGAAGAAGGGAAGGAGGCTAGGGCCAACACCCTAGCCGTCCGCCCCCTTCCTTGCGCGCCAAGCAAGGGCCGCGGGCCACATGGGGCGGCCGGCCTTGGGCCGGGCCTAGTGGCGGGCGGCGCTCCTTGGGGTTCGGCCTAGGCTTAGGTTGGACCCCTTGGACCGTTGTAACCCTAAATTACCCAATTCAATTAAAATTGAACAAGCGCGTTAAAAAATTGGTTTTAACTGTATTATGTGCTTTGTTGCATGGTGAATGGATATGGCCTAGGATTGTGGATGTTTATTGCTTTGTGGTTTGGTTTACGGCCTGCGAGCTGATCAAATTAATATAATAATTAATTAGGTTTTACGGCATGCGAGTCGTCTTTTCTCCTCGACATGTGAGACTTTTATTATTTATTTATTTATTCTAGATGATAGGCTAGAATTAGAAATATTTAGATGATAGCCAAGAGCATGGAGAAGAAGGCCGGAGGACCAAAGAAGCCAAAAGACAAAGAAGACACCCCCTAGGCGCGTGGCTATGGTGGAGCACATGGATATGAGCTTGTCACTTTAGGGCAATTCGATATTATCATTGGCTTGATAATATCTTAGTCTAGGGGCCGTATCAATGCCACGTTTTTTTTATTTTGTGGATGTTTATTATTTACGTCTTGTTATTTATTTTTGTGTGTATGGCGACACTAGCAAAACGTTAACAAGATAATAATAAACAAGGATGGTCTTTTATTGTGGATCGCCCAATCCAAATAAGTAGATCATGTTGATTAGATCAACCAAACAAATTAAGAAATTTAAATCCCTCAATTAAATATTGCATTTTGCCTTCTCTTGCCAAAACACCCTTCATAATCAAGGTTTATTAAAATTCGGGCTTGCCAAAGCAAGGGTATTTTAATTTACCATGATGTGTTGAGGACGACACAAGCTAGTAATGTGTGTATGTTGAAGCGAGAGGTTGGACGCAACTGGCTAAGACTCAATTGGATTGATGAGCCTAGAGGCATGACAATTAGGCGTTATCCAATGGATAAAGAATAAAAGAGTTATTCACCTAATTGGACCAAGAGTTGCATGGGATGCAATTGGAATGGTTCCTACCTAAATAACCTATTCTTGGGTGACTTGCCAAAGCAACCTCAAGAAGAAGTGAAAAAGGGATCTTGGACCTACTAGAAAGTATTATGATATTTTCCGCATTAATGGTGGGGGCTATTAATTCGAGAAAAATAGTGGGAGCTATATTTCATGATCTAGCCATTATTAAGTATTGTTAAATTGTTCAAAATACTAAAATTGCACATTTCTCGTTTTCTAGAATTCCAAATGGGCAAACAACAACACATCGACTTCATCCCTACGATCTGTCCTTGAGAAGGATAAACTGTCTGGAACAAATTTCCTTGACTGGTACAGAAACTTATGGATTGTCCTTAAGCAAGAAAAGAAGATGTACGTCTTGGACACTCCAATTCCAGCCCCACCACAAGATGAGTCTGTTCTAGCGGATGTGAGGGCACGTCAGAAACATATTGATCATTCCAATGACGTGACTTGCCTCATGCTTTGCAACATGACTCCTGAGCTTCAAAAGCAGCATGAGAATATGGAAGCCTATGATATGATCATACACTTGAAACAATTGTTTCAGGAACAGGCAAGACATGAGCGCTATGAGGTGTCTAAAGCATTATTCAAGAGTAGTCTTGCAGAGGGGAATCCAGTAGGACCTCATGTGCTCCGAATGATCGGGTAAAAAGAGAACCTTGAAAGACTGGGATTCCCACTTGGCCAAGATTTGGCTACTGATCTTGTCTTGCAATCATTGTCTGAAAGTTATAATCAGTTCATCATGAACTATAATATGAACGAGATCGGTAAGACTCTGCCAGACTTGTTGAACATGCTAAAGACAGCGGAACAGAGCGTTAAAAAAGGCAAGGGCAAGGCTATAATGATTTTGAATAGGAAGAAGGGCAAAGGAGTTGCCTCTACTTCCAAAGGAAAGCGCAAGAAAGTTGCAAAATCCAAGGAAGCCCTAAAGCCTAGTGGAGGCGTGGCTAAAGGTGAATGTCACTATTGCAGCCAGCCGGGTCACTGGAGGAGGAATTGCCCTAAATATCAGGAGGATAAGAAGCTTGGAATAGTGATTCCACCACCACCAGGTATTTATGTTATAGACGTCAATCTTTATATTTCTTCATCACCAGGTATTTATGTTATAGACGTCAATCTTTATATTTCTTCATCTTGGGTATTGGATACTGGATGTGGTTCTCACATTTATCGAAATGTGCAGGATTTGAAAAGAAGTAGAAGATTGGATAAAGGGGAGATAGATCATGCGCGTCGGGAATGGAGAAAAAGTTGTTGCATTAGCTGTAGGCGTTTATGAGCTATCTTTTCCTTCTGGACTTATTTTAGAATTAGACAATTGCTTTTATGTTCCTGCTATGAGCAGAAACATTGTTTCCGTTTCTTGTTTGGACGAGAAGGATTTTTCTATTTCAATAAAGGACAAATGTTGCTCCATTTATTTTGATAGTATGCAATATTGTAGTGCGCATTTGTCTAATGGATTGTATATCCTTGATCTAAACAGTCCAATCTATAACATAAATACTAAAAGGATTAAAACTAATGATTTTAATCCTACATATCTATGGCATTGTCGTTTAGGCCGTATAAATGAGAAACACATATCTAGACTCCATAAGGATGGATTCCTAGACTCATTTGATTTTGAATCATATGAGACATGTGAATCTTGTTTATCGGGAAAAAGGAAAAAGTCCCCTTTCAATAAGAAAGGTGAGAGGACTAGTGAGTTACTGGCACTCATACATACTTATGTATGTGGGCCGTTTCCCACGCCTGCCAGGGGGTGCTTAACCTACTTCATTACAGTTACTGATGACTTCAGTAGATATGGATTTGTGTACCTTATGAAGGCCAAATCCGATTCTTTTGAATTATTCAAAGAATTCAAGAATGAAGTAGAGAAGCAACTTGGCAAAATTATTAAGGCTCTACGATCGGATCGTGGAGGAGAATACTTAATCCAAGAGTTTGATGAGTATCTTAGAGAGTGTGGGATAGTATCCCATCTCACTCCACCCGGAACACCACAATGGAATGGCGTATCTTAGAGGAGAAATCGCACGCTATTAGATATGGTGCGATCTATGATGTCTCAAACAGATCTTCCGATATCAATTTGGGGACATGCTCTAATGACGACAGCTTTTGCCATTAACCGTGTTCCATCCAAATAGGTCATGAAGATACTATATGAGATATGGACTGGGAAGCGTCCCATAGTGTCGTTTATGAAGATTTAGGGCTGCGATGTCTATGTAAAACGTTTACAAACAGAAAAGCTCGGGCCCAAAGCGGATAAGTGTAAATTTGTGGGATATCATAAGGAAACTAAAGAATATTATTTCTACAATCCCACCGAGAACAACGTGTTTGTTGCTCGGACCAGCGTGTTCTAGAAAGAGAGTTTGTCTCTAAAGAAGCAAGTGGGAGGGCTGTAGAACTTGAAGAAATTCAAGAACCACAAATCACTGAACCGATGATGGAACAAGAACGGGAACCATAAGTTGTTGTGGAGGAACCTGTTCAGGTAACACAGGAACTCCGTAGATTAGGAAGAGTGCGTCATGAGCCAGAGAGGTATGGACTTCTCGTGACTGAGCCCGATGACGTACCACTCATGGATGATGAGCCTGCAACCTACGGGGAGGCCATGAAAGGCCCGGACTCTAATAAGTGGCTAGAAGCCATGAGATCCAAAATGGATTCCATGTACACCAACAAAATATGGACTTTGGTGGAACCACCCGAAGGGGCTCGGCCCATAGGGTGTAAGTGGGTCTTCAAGAAGAAGACCGACATGGATGGCAAGGTAGTTGCCTATAAGGGGCGATTGGTAGCCAAATGGTATAGATAGATTCATGGTATTGACTATGATGAGACCTTTTCACCAGTCGCCATGACTAAATCCATTCGAATCCTACTTGCTATTGCAGCATACTACGACTATGAGATTTGGCAGATGGATGTCAAAACAGCGTTCCTTTATGGGAACCTCCTCGAGGATGTGTACATGACACAACCGGAGGGTTTTGAGGATCCAGAGAATGCCAATAAAGTCTGTAAGCTGCAAAGATCAATATATGGATTAAAGCAAGTTTCTAGGAGTTGGAATCGACGTTTTGATGACGCAGTCAAAGATTTTGGCTTCATCAAGAACGAAGATGAGCCTTGTTTTTACAAGAAGGTTAGTGGGAGCTATGTAGTGTTTCTGGTCTTGTATGTGGATGACATACTAATCATTGGAAACGACATTCCTACTTTGCAATCTGTTAAAGATTGTCCAGGAAAGTGTTTTGCAATGAAGGACTTAGGAGACGCAGCCTACATACTTAGTATAAATATCTATAGAGATAGATCTAGAAGGTTGCTCGGCCTAAGTCAAAGTACATATGTAGACAAGGTGTTGAATAGGTTCAACATGCAAGATTCCAAGAAGGGATTCTTGCCCATGTCGCATGGAGTCACTCTTTCCAAGAATGACTGTCCCTCCAATGAGATTGAGAAAGACCGCATGAATAGGATACCCTATGCTTCGGCCATATGATCCATCATGTACGCCATGTTGTGTACTAGACCAGACATATCATACGCGTTGAGTATGGTGAGCAGATATCAGTCCAACCTGGGTGAGAGTCACTGGATTGCTGTCAAGAACATCCTAAAGTACTTGAGAAGAACTAATGATGCGTTCTTGATATTTGGAGGTAAGGAAGAGCTAAGTGTAAAGGGTTACACTGATGCAAGCTTCCAAACCGACAAAGATGACTACAGATCGTAGTCTGGATACTTGTTTTGCCTAAATGGAGGAGCTGTGAGCTGGAAGAGTTCCAAGCAAGGGACAGTTGCTGATTGTACAACAGAAGCTGAGTACATTGCTGTTGCGGAAGCAGCAAAAGAGGCAGATTGATATTTGCGATAATAATCAATGTTGGAAGGCCCACATCATCAGAACCCACGTTTTGGATTTCATTGCGTTCAGAATCTTGGCTATCCAGCTCCCGGATACTCCGAAGCGCGATAAACTGATCTGGCCCTTCACCAGATCTGGTTCTTATACTACAAAGTCAGGTTACAACTTCCTTTGTGATGACATGAATACTATATTGCTCCCTGCTGGTTACTTCCTCCTGGACCAATGGCCTCAAATGTCTATCGAGAATTGGGGAAAAATTTGGGATCTTAAGGTTCCCGAAAAATAAAAATCTTTCATCTAGAAATGTGCTCATCAAAAACTCACTACCAGATCTCTTCTTAGCCGCAGCTTTTGCACGTCTCAAAACTCTGGTCCTATCTGCAATTGCCACGAGGAGACCCTTGACCACCTCTTCTTTCAGTGTCCAACCATAACCCCCCTATGGGCAAACGTGTGCAACCCTCCGACAAATGGTGCTAATATTCTCCTCTAGTCCCTCTCCTTTTTGTTAGTAGCCCAAATAGAAACCCATCTTTTTGTTAGTAGCCCAAATAGAAACCCAGACCTCGAAATTTGAAACTGTGAAAGTCAAACCAACCGGTGAGAAGACGACTCCCGGACTTCTACGGTGGTGCAAATGGCAGTTCCTTATAACTAGGCCCTGCGGACGCATCAGCAGAGAGAGAGAGAGAAATGTGGAATCTGACGGTGGTTTTATGCTTGCTATGGGCGGTGACCATTCTCTACGGCGAGATGTTCGCTTTCTGGCTTCCCTCTATCTTGACTTGTTCCTGGCCACATCTCCGCGATCGATCCTCCTCTTCCTCCACGGTATTTAGTCAAATTCTGTTCGTTTTTTTAACGTCCTATCCCCGATTTTATGCTTTCGTTGATCTGACCTGTTCTTAGATTGTTGATCGCAAATGTCGCAAGACAAGTAATTAGGTTTCCTTTTAGCTGCATTTGGTTGAAATAGTAATGTAATCAAAATTTGCTGCTGCTGTGAAGTCATCATTTCAAGTGGGTTTAAGTTTGATATTCCTAAAATACTCCTTTTAACCCAAAGAAGTTCAAGAATGGTAACAGGCGGTCCTGGTCAACATATCGTCCAGTAGGGGGTGAGTTGCTCATTGAGTATAACCACTTTCCAATTTCTGCAATTACAATCTGAAAGCTCTCTGAGTATAACCACTTTTGGTTCACACATGGCAAAGCACCAAGTTGGGGTGAGTTGCTTGCGGCAGCGGAGCCAGGAATTCAATGAGGGGGCACAAAATGTTTAACACAATTCACCGACGAAAAAATGCCGACTGAAGTTGCTTCCTAGAAGTTCAAATTTCAATATCCACCAAGACTTGATGACATATTTTGGTACACAAACTCACTATCAGCCCAAATTCGTATCCCTGGTTGATGAATATAGGAGAAGAAGAAGAAGCACCTGCAGCTGGAAAAAAAAACTGACGATTCTAATAAGAATGAGATCAAACAAATACACTTTCCACCGAAAATCAAACCAAAATGATGCTAATGCTCTTCTATCAAAGAACATTGTAGCGCAGTGTACCACATACCACATACACTTACATAATCAAGGATCGTATGTAAGTGAAGTATTAATGTATTATAGTGTAAACTCTCAATGTGGAACTTCTCAACACGCCCCTCACGTGTGGCGTCATTTAAGCCTTAGGCCTAACACATTTAACTTGATTGCGGGTGACGGTGAGGTAGACGTGGGTTGTTTGACCGCGCACATGTGAAACAGGCCTGAGTTTTGATACCATGTAAATAATCTATGGAGTTCCGCCTCCGCGGATGGCGGTGAGCACGTCGGTTGTTAGACCATTCACGTAAGTGAGCCGTGGCTCAGATATCATGTAAGCATCCATAAGGTTCCACCACAAAACCAATTGGCAATGAAGGCAATATCCAGGATCGTAAATAAGTGAAGTATTGATGTATTATTATCTTAACTCCCAATGTGGGACCTCTCAACAGTATCATTTTATGTCTAACTTGGTGCCACACAAGTGATTGCAGATGATACAACAACAATTGCTAATCTTGGAGGGGACTTTTAGACCTTAATGATCAGAAAATAGTGTTAATGAGTTTGAATCTTTCATGATTAAGCGGGTTCATACTTTCTTAAGGCTTGCCAAGCCCCTTCTCATGCTCAGATAACTACTAAGGGAGCCATCTGTGGAGTTGATGTGGTTGCTTGATGAGCACCTCATCTTTTTTAGCTAGGCACTTTCTTTCTGCAATAAATCTTATGTGTGTCTGCAGTCATTTCTAAAGCGAGTTTTCCAGTGCATAGATATGTCCGAAATGAAGGTCATTCTTTATGTCACAAGAAATTTTGACTTCTCTTGCACATTATGATCTTACGAAAGCACATGTGGGAGAGGTGATTGTAATACATAATTACATTAGCTGTTAGTACTTAATTACCTAAGTACCCCTAGCTGTCTCTTTATAAACTACGTGGACTTCATTAGCATTATCAACGGAATACCTAATTCCCTGAACCATAACATGGTATCAGAGCAGGGAGGGTACCCTTCTCGTGCTACGATCCCAAAACCCTTGCTTCCTAATCTTAAACTGCTCAAGCGCTATTGTTCACGGTTACTGTTCGCCGCTCATAACAACCATCTTTCTAGATCCATAACACTAGCTTCTTAACCTTAGATCCTTCTCCAGTCAATTAAACATCGGCACCTTCATCCTAAATATCATTATCAGCAGATTCTCCGTTCTATCCCAATGCCGCCAGACAGCGCGGTTTTCTCTTCCTGATTGGACTTTCTGGATTGCCACTCATGGCATCTCTCAACCCCCCAGTCCAGCAGTACCTTCTAGGAGCCCCTCTTGTATCAGCCTCTCCGTTTCGGCCTTGGACACTATTTGCACAGGGCTCGTTCTCGCACCAACCGCATCCGTTCTTGGGAGTTTGCCAAGGCTGCTGGACTCAGTGGCGTCGTATTCGTCAGTGCCCGCAATTTGGTTGGCTCCTACAGTAGTCAGGCTTCAGCACTACTCGTCCACCCTCGCCACAACCCCCGTCTCCCTCCTCCAGCTATTCAGGCTCCTCTCAGTGGACCCATTGAGACCCCCGGGCTCATGTTGCCACAGCTTCTGCTGATCCATCTTCTCGGACTCCCACTAGATTACTTGACACAGGGGCCACTGGACACGTTACAGCTGACTTGGATAATCTATCCTTGCATCAGCGGATCAGCCCTATCAACACTCCAACGATGTCATGATTGGTGATGGCACAACTCTCGCAATCGCCCATATTGGTTAGATGTCACTCTACTCTCACTCCCATTCCTTTTTCTTTTGTGATGTTCCTTGTGTTCTATCCATAAAAAAAATCTTATATCTGTTTGTTTTTAAGTTATATTTTTCTAACAACCTCACTACTGAATTCTCTTCTTCTGGTTTTGTCCTGAAGGATGATAGTATGGAGGCGCTCCTTCTGACCAATCCACTTAAAAACGTGTCCTTGTTTTCTATGAGTGGTCATCTCCTTCTTCTCCCTCCCTGGCACTCGTGTCTCAGTCTCGTCCGTCGGCTCTCTCGTGGCATCATTGTCTTCGTCTTGGGCATTCCGCTAATCCAATTTGTTAGCACTTGTTTTCCAAGTTTTCTCTTCCAGTTACTGGTCATTCTTTTCAATCCTGTAATACGTGTGAACGCACGAAGAGTCATAAGCTAGCCTTTTCTGATTCCATTTTATGGTCCTCACCTATGTTGCACGGGTGCTTCTGATTGGTTGCGCACCCGCACCGGGTGCCGTGGGTGCTTTGTGGGTGCTTTGTGTATAAGGAAGGGTCATTTTTGAAAGTTTTAGTTGAGAGGTCTTCCAAATACAACTAGAATTTAACAAAGAAACGTGCATCTATGTGAACATTTTTAACCCTTAGATTACTCATCTCTCCACAGCTAAGAACGACATAAAGAGATTATACTATTGATATAGTAACTTTGTATCTTCGAATGTGTGTATGAATTTCTGTTCGATTATAATATGATACCTATTATTGTCGTTATTATAATAGTATAATGGTATCACTAATGAAAGTAATAATATCAGATAAATATATATATATATAATGCGACCGCACCCCCGCCGCACCCGCACCCTTGATTTTTGGGAATTTTCCGCACCCGCACCCAGTTCCCGAACCAGTACCCGCACCGCACCCGCACTCGTGCTACATAGGTCCTCACGACTTCTAGAACTTTTCTTTTTCGACAACCACTCACTAGAACGCGGTCAAGCGTATCTTGCGGTACCTCAAAGGCACTTTTGGTATGGGGATTGTCGTTGTCCATCTTGGTGGCTCCCCAGTGTCCTGGAGTTCCAAGAAACAGCGTACGGTAGCCTGCTCCTCCATCGCAGATGAGTACCGGGCTGTCGCCGCTGCCTCTTGTTGGGTATCATGTGTGAGCGGTTTGTCCCACATCGGGATGGTGGACATGATGTCCATGGTTAATATAGTATGATTTGGGCCCTAACTCATAAGGTTGACCTTTTGGGTAAGTGGGTGTCCCAGATCATACTATGGTGCTCCTCTCTCGCAGTGCTTAATCTCCCTACAAGCGCGAATTCAGAACGCTCAACATAACATGCTACGAACCCTAAGAACTCTATAAATAGACAACCCATCAAACCGGGCCGGATCCAAGCCCAAACGGGTCAAAACGGGTCAAAATATTTTTTTCGGGGGCGCTGCCCCCGAACCCCCGGAGACATGTTCGTGATCGCTACGGCTTGGGCCTACCGGCCCAAGCCTTCGCTCCACGAATCATGTCTCCCTTTTCGGGTCGTAGCAAAACATGAACCGGGTCGATTCATAAAACGGGTCGCCCAGGAACCAGGGCTCCACCCCAACAATTCTCCCACTTGGAGACTGGTTCAACATCATGTACCAGAACCACATCCCCTAACATAATCAAGCTCCATCCCTGCAACTCAACTCATCTTCTTCAAGAAAGAAGACCCACTGAAGCTGCGCACAGCTTCAGTTTCTCAACAGTAACAACCTTTGTGAACATGTCTGCTGGATTCTCACTTCCACAAATCTTCTCAAGCTGAACCTGACCATCATCAAGTAACTCACGGATGAAATGATACTTTGTCTCAATATGCTTGGTCTTAGAATGGAACGCTGGATTTTTAGCAAGAAAAATAGCACTCTGACTGTCACTGTGAAGTGTGCCATTCTCCTGTATCTTCCCCAACTCTCCTAAGAACCTCTGCAACCATACCATCTCCTTTGCAGCTTCCGTGATAGCAATATACTCAGCTTCCGTTGTTGAAAGAGCAACAACCTTCTGTAAGTTAGAACCCCACGACACTGCCGTACCACCCAAGGTGAACACATACCCTGTAGTACTCTTCCTCTTATCCAGATCACCAGCAAGATCAGCATCAACAAAACCCTTAAGTTTCAAAGCACCTCCACCGAAACATAAGCACGTGTCTGAAGAACCTCTCAAGTACCTTAAGATCCATTTAACTGCCTCCCAATGTTGCTTTCCTGGATTACTCATGTACCTGCTCACAACTCCCACTGAATGGGAAATATCTGGCCTAGTACAAACCATAGCATACATCAACGAACCAATAGCCGAGGCATATGGAGTCTTACCCATGTGTTCCCGTTCTTCAACTGTCTTTGGTGAATCATCTTTACTCAATCTAAAATGACCCCCCAACGGAGTGTTCACAGGCTTAGCCTGATCCATGCTGAATCTGCTTAGTACCTTCTTCACATACTCTGTCTGGGACAAATACAGAGTACCTCTGGCTCTATCTCTGACTATCCTCATACCAAGAATCTGACTTGCAGGGCCCAAGTCCTTCATGGCAAACTGTGTAGACAATTTCTTCTTCAAGTTGTTAATCTCATCCAAACTAGATCCTGCGATCAGCATATCATCAACGTATAACAACAAGATAATGTAGGAGCCATCAAACTGTCTAACATAGCAACAATGGTCTGCATGACATCTCGTGTACTTTAAGTTGCACATAAAACTATCAAATTTCTTGTTCCACTGCCGAGGAGCTTGTTTCAGACCATACAAGCTCTTCTTCAACCTGCACACAAGATTCTCATTTCCCTGTACCTCGAAACCCTCTGGCTGATGCATATACAATTCTTCCTCCAAGTCACCATGAAGGAATGCAGTCTTTACATCTAACTGCTCAAGATGCAAGTCTTCTTGAGCAACCATACTCAGCACCAACCTGATAGTTGTAAGCTTCACAACAGGTGAAAATATCTCAGAATAATCAATTCCCTGCTTCTGCTGGTACCCCATCACAACAAGCCTTGCCTTATATCGTTTACTTCCATCAGATTCATTCTTCACACGATATACCCACCTGTTATGAAGTGCCCTCTTCCCTGTTGGAAGTTCAGTTAACTCCCATGTCTGATTCCGAAGTAAAGAATCCATCTCATCATTCATTGCTGACTCCCACTTGCTAGAGTGAACATCCTGCAAAGTCTCTGCATAAGTCTCAGGCTCACCAGCATCAGTCAACAATATATAATTAAGACTAGGGGAGTAACGCTCTGGGACCTTTCTGTTCCTAGTCCCCACCCGAGTTCTAACATAGGTCTTCAGAGGAGTGTTCTTGTCCTTTGCAACTGGCTGTGACTCAGTAGTGTCAGGCACACTAGACTGATCCTGCGGAACATCATCACTGGGAGTGACATCCTCAAGAATATCAGGACAAACATACGAAGGAGTAGCTGAGACTTTATCCTTTGTATCAATAGCAACACTCGCCCTATCCTTATACATCATCTTCTCATTGATGATCACATCTCTGCTTCTTATAATTTTCCTGTTCTCAGCATCCCAGAATCTGTAACCAAATTGTGCATCTCCATAGCCAATAAAGAAACAAATCTTGGACTTTGCATCTAGCTTACTACGTCTGGCAGCATCAATATGAACATAAGAAACACAACCGAAAACTTTCAAATGATCAAAACTAACCTCTTTTCCGCTCCATACTTCTTCAGGCAATCTGAATTCCAACGGAACTGAAGGTCCACGGTTTATGCAATAAACCGCTGTGCTAACTGCATCTGCCCAGAAAGTCTTCGGTAACCCAGAACAAAGCCTCATGCTTCTAGCTCTCTCATTGATGGTCCTATTCATGCGCTCAGCCACACCATTCTGTTGTGGTGTCCCGGGAAGAGTATTTTCGAGTCTAACTCTATGTGTAGCACAATAATCCTTTAGTCCACCATCAATGTATTCTCCACCATTATCAGATCTCAAACACTTCAATTTCAAACCCGTTTCAGTCTCAACCATGGCTTTCCACTTTTTAAAAGTTTCAAATACATCAGATTTATTTTTCATAAAATAAACCCATACTTTCCTACTAAAATCATCAATGAAAGTGACATAGTATTGAGATCCTCCTAGCGACGCTACTGGTGAAGGACCCCACACATCTGTGTGCACGAGATCCAGCTTGCTTGATCTCAAGGCACGACCGCCTTTCAAGAAACTGACTCTCTTCTGCTTTCCCATAATACAGCTCTCACAAATACCCAGATCAACAGACTTCAGCTTTGAGAGCTTACCTTGGGACTGCAATATCTTCATACCTCTATGACTCATATGACCAAGTCTGCGATGCCACAAATCAGCGTCTTGCTCAGCTTCAGCAACTGCTACTGTATCACTCGGTCCCGAAGTCATGTACAAAGTTCCTGTTTTCTTACCACGAGCAAGTATCATGGAACCTTTCAAAACCTTCCATGCACCACTTGAGAAGACCACAGAGTTACCATCATCATCAAGCTGTCCCACCGATATCAAATTCTTCTTCAGTTCAGGAACATGTCTCACCTTCCGCAAAGTCCATACAGAACCACTTGCAAGCTTGACATCAATATCACCCTGACCAACAATATTCAGCGGCTCCCCATCTGCCAAGTACACCTTTCCGAAATCCCCAGCAGTATAGTTCTGCATAATTTCACGGTGCGAGGTAGTATGGAAAGAAGCACCCGAATCTAATATCCAATCATCAACGGGACTATACACAGCAAGAAGTAAAGCATCTTGAATTTCATCACTGACTGCATTCACCGAATTCCCAGACTTTCCTCTGTTTTTCTTCGGTGCCTTACAATCACTCTTAAAGTGACCTGACTTACCACAGTTCCAGCAATTAACCGTGCTTCCATCCCTTGTCTGCGATTTTCCACGACTGGTACCTCCATGCTTAGATTTTGATCTTCCCCGATTATTATTATCACCAGAATCTTTACGACGCACTTCCTCAGCCAGAATTAAATCACGTATGTTATCATACTTCAACTTTTCTTTTCCAGCAGAATTACTAACAGCAGTTCGCATAGATTCCCAACTATTAGGTAATGACGCTAATAGTATCAAAGCCCTAACCTCATCATCAAAGTTAATTTCAACAGCAGACAATTGATTCGTAATTGTATTGAAATCAGTAAGATGTTGAGCAACCAACATACCTTCTGTCATCTTCAGATTGAACAGACGCTTCATCAAGTACACCTTGTTATTAGCAGACGGAGTCTCGTACATTCCTGACAACGCCTTTATCAGCGAAGCTGTAGTAGTCTCCTTAATAACGTTGTGCGCAACCGACCTTGACAGCGTCAACCGAATAATGCCCAGAACCTGTCGATCCATAACCTTCCAGTCTTCCTCCTTCATGGCTTCAGGCTTTACCCCCTCCAGTGGAGCGTGCAGTTTCTTCCCATACAGATAGTCCTCTATCTGCATCTTCCAGTACGCATAATCTGTGCCGTCGAACTTTTCAATTCCTGAACCTTTCATCTCATCTGCCATCATTTTTCCCAAACCCTAGCCAACCTGGCTCTGATACCACTTGTAGGGAGATTAAGCACTGCGAGAGAGGAGCACCATAGTATGATCTGGGACACCCACTTACCCAAAAGGTCAACCTTATGAGTTAGGGCCCAAATCATACTATATTAACCATGGACATCATGCCCACCATCCCGATGTGGGACAAACCGCTCACACATGATACCCAACAATCTCCCCCTTCATGTGTGAGCCCTTCAACATGCTCCCCCTCGCCCGGAAGCATTTGCCAAATTTCTTTGAATTGCCTTTGTGAGAGTGCACCAGACCAACATCTCCCAGATCACCTGCTGGAGCAACACAGGAATTTGACCGTCCGCAGGAACACCTGGTCCACCATTCATGGAACACCCATCCATGAGAACACCGCACATCTCACCCTTGATTCACCACGGCCGCGCGCACGAACCATCGGCTCTGATACCAGTTGTTGTGAAAAACGAAAAATATGCAGAAAGAAAGAATCGAAACACACAGATTTACGTGGTTCGGCAAAACAGCCTACTCCACGGAGTTGCAGAGATTTCACTAAAACAGACGAATCGTCTCAGAGAGAATTACAAGCGAATTCAGAACGCTCAACATAACATGCTACGAACCCTAAGAACTCTATAAATAGACAACCCATCAAACCGGGCCGGATCCAAGCCCAAACGGGTCAAAACGGGTCAAAATATTTTTTTCGGGGGCGCTGCCTCCGAACCCCCGGAGACATGTTCGTGATCGCTACGGCTTGGGCCTACCGGCCCAAGCCTTCGCTCCACGAATCATGTCTCCCTTTTCGGGTCGTAGCAAAACATGAACCGGGTCGATTCATAAAACGGGTCGCCCAGGAACCAGGGCTCCACCCCAACACCTCTGCTGAGCTACGTTGGATTTCGTCTCTGCTATTTGAGCTCGGGGTTACACCGGTGTATACTGACAACATTGGTGCCACGTTTTGTGTTCCAATCCAGTCTTTCATTCTCGTATGAAGCATCTCGCTTTGGATATTCATTTTGTTCGGGAACAAGTTCAGGCTTGTACTTTCAGGGTGTCTCATGTCTCCTCCGTGGATCAAGTGGTTGACTGTCTCACCGAGGCTCTCTCTGCCCGACACTATATACATTGAAGTCCAAGATTGGTGTCTCCTCCTGATCCTCCATCACGCGGGGCGTATAGGGGATACATAATTATATTAGCTGTTATTACATAATTACCTAAGTACCCCTAGGGGTCTCTATATAAACTACGTGTACTCTCAGTATTATTATCGATGTATTGCCTAATTCCCTGAAACTTAACAATGATATCATTGAATCGATTCAAGACTGTCTACTCAGTCCTGTACCCATCATGTTTCCAGGAGCTGGAAAATGGCCTTGGATTGTTCCTTCAAAAAGCAGAAGATCACTTTATTTCTAGAGGTTAGGTGAACGGGTTTAACTGAAGCTCTTATCCATATAAGTAAAAAGATAAATTAAGATTATAAAGATCTCCACCTTTTGCTTAATGATGGTAGAATTACTTGCTTTGCTCGCATGTCGTTAATGTGCTCTGAGTTTCCCTGAAATTCTGTTCACCTCACCAGAATGAACTCAATTTTACTTTAATAGTTACTCTAGTAGATACTCTCAGTGTCAAACTATTATTGTGGGAGGGGGGGGGGGAGTTCAACAGTCTAATGCAATTGTTCTTATTGTAATTTGAATGGTAGGAACCTTGAATTAATATTATGTAGCCTTCTAAGGTCATAAGTCAAGAAGAAAGAAAGTTAGATGAGCAAAATAACTCTGTGTTAGGATTATGGACCTTCCAGGAAGGCAATGTGTATTATCTTAACAGACATCAATACACTTTGCTGACACTCCGGGACATGTGTTGAACACATTTGTATGAGATAAATATATCTTAAAGTTTTAAAGTTTCTCTAGACTGTACCATCTGCTGCCAATGATACATGAAATATGTATCGTCTTAAACATGAGTTCTGGGGCCAATCCATTAAAAAGATACACCTATTGCAAGAAGTTAATTTCCTCTTGCGACCAGTTATAGTCCTTCTTGCACATGGTGAGACACTTTTCACAAGGGCCGGTTATGTCCGTTTGATAGGTTCTTCTTACTGTGGAATTTCTGGCTACAGCTGAAGATCTGTCGCTGAAATAGCTTTTAATTTGTAGCGAGAGCCGAGATGTGTTGAATGTAGTTGAAGTTGATGGGACGCATGGTATCTAAACGTTATTAGTTTTCTTAGAAAAATTTGATTATTTGTTCTTGACTTGCTAGTTTTGTTGACTTGACATACTTCTCGGTCTTAGTCAGCAACTGGAGATCTTGTCTGCGTAGAGACCCATGGAGAAGCCCCTCTACTTCCTTCGGTTGCCTGGTCCTGTGTTCAAATTTTGGAACATGACTTCTCTTTGCCTTTTTTTGATGTTTTATGTCTTCCAATTTTCGGTAGGTTGGGGCTCTTATATCTGTAGCCTTTTGCTTCAGTTGTTGCTAAATGAAGCTCCGTTGTAGCTTTGACTGCATTCTGCCAATTAATTTTTTATAATCATATCCAGTTTTAACCCGGGGTGGGGGGGGGGGGGGGGTTGCTTTCTTTTGTTTGTGTTTTTATGTACCTGTTCTGGTTTTTGTGGTTTAACCTCTTTGTTTCCTTCTATTCTCTGTTTAATTTATCCAGAAAAGAGCACTCAACCGTCCAGTAGTTGGGGGTGAGTTTTGTCGCAAGAGGTCTCATGTGATTCAAATTTCAGCATATGACTCTACGTGGTTCTGAAATTGCTCAAAATCTGGTGTTAACTAGGTTACAAAACGGACCGAAGCATGCTTACGTGATTGTGAAGATTGAGATAGAGAACATAAATGGAACCTAACCACTACCTGCACCAACCTATTCATCTACAACCCTCTATGATGAATCAAAGAACAACAAAAGCTACCAGCGTAGCAATGGTGGAGGAAGATGACAGATAATTTTTTGCCCAAATTACGCCAAACCAAACAGAGTTTTCTCAGTTGAAACGTGAGATTTCCTGTGCTCATCGCCTTTAGAGGCATTGTCAGATGTTCTTTCATTCTCCAGCGAGCTAGCTCTACATTTATCCATCGCTGGCGAGTTCAATTTTAGGACTCATATACAGATCAACCCCTTTTGTCAATCTCCTTAGAAATGGCCTTCCCGTTTCTCTCTTCTATTTGATTTTCTTTGTTCTATTTTCAAGCGTAGTGATGGGGAGACAGATGATGACGATGGGCGATGGAGAAAGTGGAGGAGTGCATCTGGATTTGGAGTGTTGTGTGACCGTAGAATTCCAGCTAGGTTGAAGGGTAAGTCTTATAGAACCGCTGTTAGACCTGCTTTGATGAATCGAGCGGAGTGTAGGGTGATTAAGAAAATATATAATCAAATGCCAGTGTAGAGAATGCTGAGGTGGATGAGTGGTGTAGCCAGGAAAGATAGGATATGCAATCACACAGTTAGAAATAATCTAGACGAGTGCACATATAGAAGAGAAAATGAGGGAGAATCGATTGAGGTGGTTTGGTCATGGGTATCGTAGGATGTCGGATGCCATAGTTGAGAGAAATGATGCGGTTCAGACCGAGGGTTGTAGAAAAGGGAGAGGGGGGGGGGGGGGGGGGAAGCAAACGAACCTGGGTAGAGACAAGAAGATACAGTTTGTCAAATTAAACTCAAGGGAGGAAATGAGTTTGGACAGACGTCAATGGAGTGAAAATGGTATCACCTCAGTACGTCATCACATTGTGGCTCGACCACCATGCTTACTATTTACCCTGATCCTAAATTGTTTGAGTCTTATGTCAGCGAACTTTGGGTAAATTTCTTGTTTAGGATGATCTTGTGTGAGTTTTTCATGGCTTTTAAACTGACAATCATCCCAATCGAATTGAATTCAAATCTTGATAATATTGTCATCTTCTTACATTTTTCTCTTCCTTAGTTTCAGAAGTTCAAGTCTGCTTTGGTAGTGATGATATTCAATGACGCAATAGGTGATGTCATTTCAAGGATTCCAATCTTTTCACTGTTGAAATTAACAATTTTGGTGTTATTTCCCTCCTTTTTAAGAAGGGAATGCAATTATGTGCTGATTTCCGGACCATAACGAGGCTTTATAAATCAAACCTAAGGCAAACTTGGGTAGAGACATAAAAACTGGACCAAATGAAACCGAAGTGGAAAATGACTCTCGAAAGTCAAAAGTAGAGGAGATTGATTCATGTAGTCAACCATGTTAAGATCGGAAAATGATTGCTTTGTTGCGGAAGGCTATATGCCACAGACTCAAACCGCAAGGGGTTTAAATCCATCATATAAAACCAAACTCTCCTCTTGAAGTTTCTTTGGATCATTGGAACTATTTAATTTCAACTGTGAGATAATCTTTTCTCCTAATCACTCCAATTTGTGGGACAGTGGGACCCGTTCCTGCTCATTCTCTCCCATCTTTATGCCACACCTTTACTTTTCATTCTCTCCCATCCTCATGGGTTTTTTCTCATCTTTCTCCAAATTTCTGTTTATCTCTACTTTGGTCATGATCTTAATCTCAAACTTTGGTTCCATAGCTTCAAATCGTTGTATAGTCGGTCTTTTTTTTTTTGGGTTATTATCTTATTCAATTTTGTGCAAGTAGTTGAATATTTCGCATATTAAAGTCTTAATGTGTCTGCATGCTTACTCAGGTGGGTGGAGTTGAGCATTCTGGGGACTACATTAAAGTTGCTGTACTTACCGATCCGCAGGTTAATTCATTGACTTCATAGCTGCCTATCCTGATTTTGTTTCCCTCCACAGTAGACTAACGGTTTAGTGTTTTTAACAGGTCATGGATAGAACCACCCTCCGTCTTCCTCCAAAATCTTTGCGTCTGGAGATAGCAGAATTTTACACTGATCTTTTCATGCGCAGATCTATGCTAGGATCTGTATTACCCTTCCAACCTGATGTGATTTTGTTTCTGGGTGATTATTTTGATGGGGGACCTATTTTATCTGATGAAGAGTGAGTGCCTATATTCTATTCTTCTTCTTACGAGTTAATTGTTGATCCTTTTCTGGTTTTGAAATATTAATAACATCTTACAGAAGTAAAATTGTTAGTATCTTGCCCATCATTATACTTTTCACATTACTAAAAAAATATTGAAAAATTGTTTCTGGTGCCCTGTGGATAGGGATGTGACTGTCAACTTAGTAAGCTCATTGGTAATGATATTTTAGAGGGCTGAACGATTTGAGAGACACATGGAAATGGTCGTCATATCAGTCCTTTATGCAAATGAGATTATTGGTTGGGAATTAATTCAACCTGGTTGATGTTAGGGTCAGCATTCATATAGCCTTGTAAGTTTAGGATAAGAGTAACCTCCTTGTTGCTCGAGAGTGAATTCATAACCCCACTGGGCCACTTAAACCTAAAGCAAACGGAGCTCACAGATTTTATTTTTTCAGCCCATTGATTTGTCGGTCTGTCACCTTGAAGATTACGACATGTAAGCTAGGTCAAAATTAAATAGAAAAATTAACTTCAAGATTTTGTGATGCAACCATTACAGAATACTGGGCTCATATACAAAAAAGAAAAAGTGACAGAACTTTTCAGGCTTCATTTTACTATTCATGACATACTTGTACTGCCAACATTAAATTCGTATTTCGAGATCAACCATTTTAACTATTGAAATCAAAATCCTTACTCATCTAAATGATAATAACCTAAACCAGCCAAGGACCTCAGTTTTGAATCAGACCAGTCTATCCAAATCAAGAGGATCTACTCTTAACGTTCATTTGCTTCTTTTTTGAGGAAAAAGCTTCTGTCCGTCACGATTAGGTGTTTGAGATGCTGTATATTTCATGCCAACATAAAATTATAACATGTAACAAGGCTGTAGTGATTTAGCAGAAACGAATTCATGAGATCACTCACTTGTTGGGTGATGGATACAGCAAGAAAGAGTTCTTGGTCTGTTGCAGGACTTACAGTCTTGCCCCTGAAACAGTCTGATTTCTGGGTTCTGTATTTTATGTCTTTAGGGTGGGAATGGTGGTGCTCTGGATGGTGATGGTTGCCTTGCAATTCAAATCTTGCATCTCTACCTGTGGTTAGTGCTGAGGAAGGTATAGACTCCTCTGTTCGAAGCTTTCTCTTCTAGGCATGGCACAGCTTGCTATTCTCTAGAGATGAGAAAGCTTGTGAAACAAATAGAAGATAAGGAGATAAAAGGGGGAGAGTTCGTCAATTCAGAGAGAAACTGAGATAAGACTACGGGGCATATAGCATGGGAGAACGTAGATCATTTTTGTAAAAATTTGACAGATTCCTTGCCTCCTATATTAATTCTTCACATAAAGGGGTTGTTATTACATCTTCAAGTACAATGTACATGGTGACCCAAGCTGAGGTCAGAGCGATTTACGAAGGATTAAAGATTGCACACTCCAGCAACTATTTCAATCTGGAAGTTGAGAGTGATTCCATGGATGCAGTCTTGCTTATCAATGGAGATGATGTTTTCATGACCAACAAGTACTCACTCATCAGTGACATCAGAAACCTGCTTGTGCTGAGTAATAGCACCCTCAAGAACATCCCAAGGTCTCAGAACAAGGTTGCGGACCTTCTTGCTCGCATGGGAGCCTTCCAGCCACAAGACATGCTTGTGTACAAAACCCCCCCTGAGCCAATTAAAAGTGCACTCACTGATGACATGGTTGGAAACAACCCTGTTTGTATGTTATGATCGTTGAGCCTCTTCTGGTGGTGTAAGTGTTTATTTTCCGGTGAATCAAAAAAAAACAAGTACAATGTACATGGAGTCTTTTGTTCTAACTCAATTTCAGCTTCCAGAATTTATTTACTGTTTCAAAATTTACTGCGCTTCGTTCCTATTCTTTCAGGAACCATTGACTTGATTAGTTTATTTTTATTTATTTATTTTTTATTTTTTTATCACGATCAAATTGCTAGCTTATACTTGGAAGTTATTGATGTTGTTTACTAGATGGCAGGAATCAGCTAGTCGTTTCAAGCATATGTTCAACCTGAATACTCTGGAAACAAGTACAAACATTCCAGTGTACTATCTTCCTGGAAATCATGACATTGGCTACTCAGCTTTTAGCCCCCGCATGCCAAAGGTGTGTTCTTATGTTACTCTTCAACTTATCATGTGGAAATAATATTTTTGAAGTGGTTGGGTATTGTTGTCATTGATCCTCTTTTCTGTTTGGTTCAAGAATAGTGCTGCCTTATTATTGGGAAAGTAAAAAATGACATGGGTTTAACTTAAGTTATAACAAAATTTCGGATATATTTTCCTCAAATACTACTGTTTGAGGCTACACTTTAACCTTTGGCATCGTTACTTTTGCTCAAAGAAGTTTGTGAAAGCATGTTTAGAAAACTAGGGGATTTCATGGGGCACAACTTTGGTTTTGCTAATAAACTTCTTTTAAAGTTAGCGCAGGTTTATACAAACCTGTGCATTAGTAATGCACCATCTTCTTTTTTCGGACCTGATCATGCTTGTAGACACACAGAGATCGGGTACTTATTACTTGATTCCGTTATTATTTCAAACCTGACTCTGCTTTTCTTTCCAATACAATGCCTCTGTTTCCAACATATTATGTGCCCCCTGTGTGGCTCTGTTTCCCTACTGAAATATCTAACTCGATTGCTAGATGTAGTTTCTTGTGAACCTCCAACAGTGTCTACAACCGTGGCTTAGTGTAGGTTATACCAAGTCTGGCTCATCATTAGGGATGGCAATCGGGCAGGTTGCGGGCCTTTTCAGACAAACCCGACCGATTTGTATCAGAATCCGGAAAATCTGTAACCTGAGTACACCCAAAAAATCTTCCCCGTCCTAGCCCCATGCCCAATAATTACCACCCCTATGGCAGTATGAACCCGAATCCAACCCTTCCCAACCAGATATTCACTGCCCTGCCATTAAAACTACAACAAACAAAATCAAAATGCAAATATCAAAACTTTTTTTATAAGTAAAGATTTTATTACACACATAATGGCAAAAGTACAAGATGAACAAATCATTTGTTTATCATATCACATAAGTCAATGAGGGCCGAAGTCAAATTTGAGAAATTCCCTTCACAGCAAAAACGGGAAGTATACAGAAACATAGACCTCAATTGGTGCACGGGCATATACTTCTCCCAAAAGATACGATGATTGGGCTCCTGCCAAATTCGCCAAATAATACACAATGATGCTACTCTCCAGATCTTTTTTCATGTTGAGCCTTGACAACCAGGCTGCCAACATTCAAACTGCGTCTTCATATCTAATGGTTGTACCCACTGGATCCCGAACACGCCCCATATAATTTCAGACTCCTAGCAGACGCTCAATGTAGGAAGAGGTTTGACACTGTTTCCCTGTCACATTCACCTTGTTACGCACCTATTTGCAAACTGGAATCCTCTCTTCAGATTATCAATTTCTAACAACCGTCCAAGCAAAAGACCTCTCTTTTAAGGGAGAACCAACTTCCACACCATGCAATGAGGATTGTTATTCTGAAAACCATTCACCATACAAAATTTGATTCTGTCCGACAAGACAAGTTTTCATCCCCACACTAATAATGGCCTATGAGACATTAAACCATTGTGTACTTAGAACATTAGCTGCTGCTGCGCCACGCCAACTTTCAAGAACCAAAAACATTCTCTGTTTTCCCCCAGCAATTGATGTCTGCAAAATCTACTTTTTTCCCGGCCTAAGTAGCATCACTAGCCCTGGTTTGCACAGAGTAACACAAGATTATCAAACAACTTTCAAATTCATGGCTAGGCAAACAAGCATTCAGGTTCATGGCCAGGACAGAACTGGAAGTTGGAGTAGGATCCATGGATATACAAACCAGATACCAAATAGTTCAGGCACAAAACCTGAATACTTCAGAGCAGAAGTAAACAATGCTGTTTGTACTATTCTAGTTCTGTATCGGTTAATCACCTTTTTCTGCATTGCTCTGCTGTGAGGTCCTTCTGGGGTTTGATTCGAGGGGCTTTCGGTATTTGTTGGGTTTCTCCTTCCACGGTTATGGCGTTCCTCATTGCATGGGATGGAGTTATGGTGGACAGAGTGAGGAGGAAAGCTTGCGTTGGTTCCTTTAGTTTTTTGTTATGGTTTTGGCTCCTTTAGTTATCATGTGGATCATTTGGCGTTTGCAAAATAGGCAGATTTGATGGGATAGGTATGTCAGATACTTATGTTAGAGGCTTTGTCCTTCAGCTGGTCCTGGAATGGCAATCTGGCGTGCTGCAGCCTTCAATAGATCATATGCTGATTATTTTGATTCCTTGGCGTAGTTTGTTTTGTTAGGTTCTTCGCTCGCTGTGTAGGTTATGATAGTATGACTTACCAGACATTTTTGAACCTATCAAAAAAGAAACAAATAGGACTCAACTTCTGCTAGGTTATGTCTAAAGAATATCAAATCCCATAGAAGTATAAATCATGCCGAAGTAATTCCCTTTTTCGTCGATGAAATGGTCCTTGGAAATAGTCGAATGTATTATACATGAACAGCTTTCCTAGATGATACTGCTGTAACAACAATTGCTCGAGGATAATTGGTATTTAAAATCTAAGATATCTTCCAAGAAGGACTACTCCAAGGCTCATTAACTATTCTTGAATAAACACTTTTGGTGTAAAAGGATACTATCCGGGGTCCTTAACTAGGAATGATTATTGCTTCAGGTATGAGAGATTCTGTATCAGGTTCTATGATGAGCAACAATTCACTCATTGCTTTAGTTTTTGATCGTCAACAGTATGTTTGAAAAAACAGCTTAGATGCGTGAAGTGATTTTGAATGCCAAAATTCTGAGAAGATTCTTCAAGATAAATATAACACCTCTAAACAACAATTTCAACTAGCAAACTGATAACCTTAATTTTCTCCAGTATCCTAGGCAAACTCCATTTCAAATACACTAGACTGGTCTTTGACTTGGACGTTGTCAAATTCAGCAGTAAAACTCAGAAGAGGTTCCTTGTCGTTTAGGCTGCGAGATAAAACATTTATCAGTAGATTACTAAGAACAAGCAAGTGACAGATTGCATGTTACCACAGAGACAGAGAACAAAATCCTCTGTTTGGTTCTAACTTGTAGTCTTAAAAGCCACATGTTAGGTATAGAAAAGTTAGATTCTAGGAAGCACACTGGTCATCCTAGGATCTGAAACATGATGGTACAGAACTGAATCTTCCCGTAGATGTCACTGCATACACATAAAGACAACCACAAGCACATACAGCATATACATTTTTACAAGCAACCAGAAACATTGATTACGTGTACCAAAAGTAGAACCTATTTAGTTTCCATGTTCTAAGAAGCGAGTCTGAGCAATATCCATGTTGTGCTAAACGAAAGATGCAGATAGAAAGATTCCAAACACACAGATTTACGTGGTTTGGCAAAACAGCCTACATCCACGGAGTTGCAGAGATTTCACTAAAAACAGACGAAATGTCTCAGAGAGAATTACAAGCGAAATCAGAAATGCTCAACATACGAACCCTAAGAACTCTATAAATAGACAACCTATTAAACCGGGCCGGATCCAAGCCCAAACGGGTCAAACCGGGTCAAACCAGGCTGGATCCAAGCCCAAGCTTTCGCTCCACGAATGTCTCCTTTTTTGGGGTCGCGGCAAAACATGAACCGGGCTGGTTCATAAAACGGGTCGCGCCACAAACCAGGCTCCACCCTAACAATCCAGAGTGAATTGAAGTAGTTTTATTAAGCAACAATTTGTCTGAATAATGAAAAGTGGCAATGAATTGATCGTTAGAGAGAGGAAGATGAGGAAGAAGGAAGAGATTGCATACCGGAGACCTAGAGTCTGAATGGGTTGATCGATTCATCATTAAGCCGAAGTGAGAAATGTGAGAAACGAGGTGAAAATTCAGAGAGATGTAATCGCACAGAAGAGAAAACGGTTCTCATCCGCTCTCCCGAGATCCTACCAAAATAACCCTTTATATATTCTTTCCCAATTGTATCCGTGCCCAGCGGCCCCATACCCAAACTAATACACGTGTGAACTCCAATTTTCGGGTTTGGAGCAGGTAGGGACCCAACTTCTCCCTTCCGAAATGTCAAACATATGACGCCAGATGATCTTAGCTGTTCCTATGTGCTTGGTTGAGAAAAGTTTCCTCTACATGATCATTTTTAATTGTGAGTTGTCATATGATTAACTGTTCTCATAATTATTTCCTGGTTTGTTGCCTTACTTCAACTATTTTTCAGGTTATAGCGCGCTACGAAAAAGAATTTGGTCCAAGGAACTATCAGTTTACCGTTGGAAATGTAGATTTCATTGCCGTTGATGCCCAAGCTCTGGATGGTAAATATCATAAGCTACGTACTTTCATCATTTATGTTATATCGTCCATAGGTGTAGATTATACTTTTGATGCATTACAGGATATAAAGCAATTGGTTAAAAAAGAACCTTCTTTTGTGTGCACGGGTTGCTGTAACCACCCCTTGTGGTTTTTAAAATTTCAACAAATTCCCAAGTAATTTGTATGGTTTCTAGTTACTATCTTTTGGATGTTAAGTTTCAATGTATTCAAATTTGTCATTTACTTTAATCTTTGAATTATATATAGTGTTTCGGCGTCTCCGTTTCCTTTCAACATAGCTCGTGCATATCAACTTTTATCTAGATGTGGAAAAATATTTTTCTGATTGGTATAAGTTACAGAAATAGTTAGTTGTGTTCATTAAGGTGTTCTTTCTTATGCAGGGAATCCACAAGGAAATCTGACTTCTACAACCTGGAATTTTGTCGAGAATGTTTCGAGGAGTATGTTATATTGCCTTAATGTTCCGTGTCTTATTGATTTGGAAACATGGCATTGCTTACATTTTGTTTAGCATTTGTCCAGACGCTACTTCCTCCCCAAGACTTTTATTGACGCATATCCCACTGTATCGGCCTGATGGAACATCATGTGGGCCAAAACGTTCTTCTCCAATTGTCAACCAGGTTCCAACCTTATTTTGAGTTCTAATTTTCACTTTAACCTGACATGTATTCTTAGAAGTTACCGTTTGAGTCCCAGATTTAGCTACTGATGTTGTGCATGGTTCAAACTCGTTTTCTGATTACTTTAAAGTTGCTTCTTAGCCTATATATACATCCTCTTCTGTAGCAGAATCCAAATGATGCATTTTCTCTTTTTCTTTTTCAGAGGGTTGTCCGTGCTGCTAAGAATGAAGAAATAATGTAAGATATCTTGTCTCAACATTTCCTTTCGTGACTCTTTTGTGTATAAGAACATCTCAAATAGGCCAGTTAAATGGCACTAGTTGTTAACGCATAATTTTCAACATGAAATTCTGACAAACATAAGAAATTCCAGATTTTGTGTGTGCGTGTGAGTTCCCTAATACCCTTCAGGTTTTAGAACCGTTAATTAGCTTAAATTTCTAGGTACCCCTGATTAATAAGCCTAAAATTAAAGAAAATAATGATTTATGAAAAGAGTGAAGATTTCATTGATTTCAAGTAGAGTTTACAATGTGCTTGCAGGGGGGGAAAGGGATGAGAAATCCGGAACATGAATAATTTGTTCCTTATATAAGTACTTGAACTGTTCCTAGAGAAGAGTATGTCCGCCTTTGAAGTTCGCTGCTTCCGAGATTTGTCTTTTTTATTCTATTTTCTGCAGGTTGCGGCAGCTTGTCGCTGCCTCTGTTTCTCCTCTTTTCTTCTGTTTTTGCAGGCACCATTAGCTTGTTTGCTGCTTCTGTTTTATCTTTTTTTCTCTTCTTTTTTCTTTTCAAGAGAACTTCCAGCAGATTATTTTCACTCACTCAGCCAAATTTGTTTAGTGTATTTTTCTCACCAGAGTTCAGCTACAGAATTTTTGCTAGATTTCTCCCTCCTACCGAATATCTTGCAGAGTTTGTCTCTACCTTTCCACCCTTTAATGGGACCAGACGGCCTTTTATTTGTAGATGATGTTTTCCCTCCAAGAGGCCAGTGTTTCGAAAGTTTAAAAACTTATATTCATCATTGTCTTCAGGATTTTGCCTTTATCTGTCTCTTCATTCAAAATAAAGATAACTTTTTTCATCTTAACACACTTTGGTAGATTTATCACCGAATTCTGACCATAGCTCCTTCATTTCTTTGACTTTTTCGACTTCTTTTATTTGGGGCTGACTAAACGAAAAATTAATTTATTATTGGCGATATTTCAGTGCCAACAAATACATAAATGTACTTTTAGGTAAACTATAGCTAACATGAAATATTAATGTTGGAGATGGTCGTACTTGATTCTTGTGGTGGTTGGACAGTTGTTTGATAACTGATCTTCTGATGCAGATACCAAAATTATATCACTGAAGAGAAGTCTAAAAACTTGCTGGATATGGTCAAACCTGTAGGTCCTCTCTCCTCATTTCATTGTTTCATCTGAGAAGAACATAATGGTAGAGATAAGTTCAGCTTCTTTCATTTTAAGCAACTTGCACTTTTTCTTTAGGTGCTCGTCTTGTCTGGTCATGATCATGACCAATGCACAGTGACTCATGAGTCAAAGCATGGCATAGTGAAAGAGGTAAGACCCAAATTCTTCAGAGTGTGCTGATCTTTCTGATTTAATGATGTTTGTTTGGTGAATGGTGCAGCATACAGTAGGAACTATAAGCTGGCAGCAGGGCAACCTTTATCCTTCTTTTATGCTATTGTCTGCAAGTAGCCATCCATCGCAGAACATGTCCAGCCCTGGAGATGAAGTATTGACTGAACTTTGCTTTCTCCCTCCTCAGACACACATTTACATGTGGTAAAATATGATGTTGTGAGCAACTGAAGGTTTTATTTCATTACTTCTTGATTGGTTTAGTTCTGAGGTACGTTTGCTAAAAATGGCAGGTACTTTTCGCAGTTTGTTATAACCCTTCTTATCCTCCTCTTCTGGCCACCAAATGGAATTGGCATCTCCCACCATTTTGATGGTCTAATTGAGAATATCAAAGTTCTAATGAGCTCTACAAAAGAGAAAAATGAAGATGAGAATTGTGAGTATGAGATGGTTTGGGACGCAGAAGGCTCAATGCACCTCATTAAGAAAACCTTGAGCTCCCCTGCTAAGCTCTCAAGTGATAGGGGCTCTGTGGAGAGGTATGTTTATATATTATTTTCCAAAAATTATTGGCAACAATTTGAATATGATATTCTTCTACTTATCATCTATATGCCTTTTTCATTTCTTGTATTGCTCACCACGACATAGAACAAGTAAAAATTTAATTGCCGACTAGAATTCTCTTTGACTGCACCTGAATTGCACATTGATGTTCTTTCAAGCTCTCCTGAATACCACTTGCATGTGTGAGGTTCAATCTGTTGTATCATACTGATCATGCATAAAAGATTTACTAAGTAAAGGGAGACTCTCTTTACAACATCACATCACCAGCTATACTTAAAAGCTAAGAAGCACGGATACGGATACAGGTCTCGGATACGATACAGGAACAGAGACAGGATACGTCATTTTCTAAAAGCCGAGGATACGACATGGCAGGGATACGTCAACAACAACTTATTATTATTATTATTATTATTATTATTATTATTATTATTATTATTATTATTATTATTATTATTATTATTATTATTATTATTACAAGATGAAGGAATGCAAAAGTAAAGTTACATAATAGTATTGGAGTAATTATGGCTTGCTCCAAGAGCAAATGTGACATGGTGCTCTAATCAATACATCACAGGACACGTCAGGAACATGTAGGAAATCCACTTTATTTTGTCTGCTACTCATTCTCTTTCTTCCTGACGTGTGCAAATCCACATTTTGCTCTAAGAGAAAACAAAAATTTCTCATAGTATTGGTGACCTTATTGTCAATGTACGGTGTGTACTTATTGACTTAATTGTCACATTGATGTGAGGGAACAGAGGTTTGAACCACAGATCACTCTCAATGGGGAAACAAAAGATTATATATACTTTTAGTTCAATTGCGCATTGGTATTGCTAAAATTGGCCCCTAGAAAATAGGGAAAGGTACACGACCTACGAACAAAAGAACTCTTACATATGCATCGTTTAGTCTTATTCTGTATTTTGGTCATCTTTTGTCGGAATGAATGAGCTAGAGGAAAGTTATGAAACAGAGAGTGGCAACATATGAATACTTGATAAAATGAGAACCTGCCAACAACAATAGAAAACGGGTTAGTCCCTCAAAGGTGGTCGAGGCCTTGAGGGTTCTTGGAAGTGAAGAGCTTCTGGCGCGAATCCACACAGAGCTTGAGAATAGCGGGCAATGCTCGGACAAGGCCTGGACATATTTTTGTTGACTCAATTAAAAGACTTGAATAATGGGGGACTGTCCCTTCCATCCTCTATTCAGTAAGTGTTGGAGATGGATTGACTCCACTAAGATCTTCCTCTTTATAGTTGATAATAGAAGGTGGAGTTGTCTAAGGGATAAAAAGGTCCAAACTCCGAATTGGATTCTCTCTCTTGTGTCTACAGGCAGAGGTGACCCCTTGGAGGCATACCCTATAGGTGAAACCCAAGGGATTATTACTTGAGCCTAGCAAATAGATGCTGTCTTAGGATACTCAGTTTGCTACTGAGGTCAGCTTGAAGAGAAGATTTATTGATCAATTTGTATAATGAGCTTCAAACATTGTCCCAATACCTAGAAAATCTCATTTATTCGTATTATGAAAGAAAATTCTTTATGTATCTTGTGTAGATGCTTTGTTTTGTCAGCAACAAAATAGCGGGCTTCAAATTCTTGTTGATTCTCAACTCTTCTCTATTGGCAGGGGAAATGCTGTAATTCGGCATGCAGCAAAGAAACTGACCTCACAGGAAACTAATGCCTCTGTCTCATTGGATGTAAACGAACCGGTTGGAGTGGATCCGGCGATGAAACTATCATCTAGAACTCAGAAATCACTAGTGAAACTTGTAGTTCGGAGATTAATACGTACTGTCCGGATATTAACGTTTGTTGCCGCTGCAAATGTTCCTCTATACATGATGTTGCTCTTCAAAGACTGGATTGACAAGTGAAGACATAGAGATCAGATGTTCTTGTAAACGCTTATGAGCCGAGCTTGATCAAACTTGTGTTAGGGGATGTATGTACCATTTTCTTTTAATTAGTTTTAAGGCGATGTATGGCTGCCTTGTGCAGAACAATTCACATTTTTTTATGAGTTTATACAATATCGAAAAGCATTATGGACACCATTCCGGCTTTATTTACCTTCCTGATAATCTTCGAAATGCTACATAAGAAAACAGGAAAGAAGGGCGAATCCAGATGAGACTTTTCTTGAGAGGTCAACAAAACAGATTGAGATCAGAACAATAATAAGCTTAACAAGTGCCTGAGCAGCAGTCTAGGTAAAATGCAAATTTTTATCACAACATTGATACACGAAACATCTAGTACACTGATTAGAACTGAACCTCTGCAACATCAAGGGTGCTAAAAACATTAGAAGATGCTAACATACTACTCCAGTAATTATTAGAACACTGTTTATTTATTTGGCTATATCATGACATACACTTCACAAAGTGAAGCGAAGTCGAATAACATACATTTGACAGATATTTCACCTCACAAGCTATCTTCCTCTCATGAATGTCGAAGTACTTCTTGACAAACCCTATCATGACATACACTTCACAAAGTGAAGCGAAGTCGAATAACATACATTTGACAGATATTTCACCTCACAAGCTATCTTCCTCTCATGAATGTCGAAGTACTTCTTGACAAACCCTAGCTATAGTGTCAGCTTCATCTTGTTCATGCACGACGACACCTGCCGGTTCGCTTAGAGCTCTGCATGGAATTGCGGCCATAAACCTCTCTCTTTGTGCCCAAAAAACCTAACGGCGGTTTGCCAATCAGATAAAAATATGTTAAGGACCCAAAGAGAGAGTGATAAAGAGTTAGGCCACAACTCCCACATCCTGCAGCTGAACCGAACCAGATAAAACCGGCTTAATTTGGGAAAAGCCAACATAATAGGAAAGAAGAAGGTCGAAGTTCGGGTTGTTTTTACAGAAGCAAATCCACAAACAAATGTTAAGAGGGGATGCCTGTCATAAGCTCATTTTGCTATCCAAAAATGAGTTTATGTATGACATTGCTTTCCCAATAATATTTGTTTGAAACATGTGGTTGGCGAATAAAATACGTGTTTTGGAGAAAATACTAGGCAGGCTCCTAAGAGAAAGGAGAAAAAAAGAGAAAAAAGAAAGATATTTTTAGGAGAAAATTTAAAAACTTGGAGAAACTTATAAAGCTATCATTCATCATCTCCCTGAATATACCAGCAGAGAAGGGTGGTGGCGCATCGCCGGAGAATATAAATTCTGGCTCTCTGCTCCTTAATCAAGGAAGAACATTTCTTTGTGAAGCCAGGGCCAGACTTTCTCTCCCCAAAGGCATTGCTCTTAAGCTGGTTTATCTCAGCCATGGTGGTGGATGAAATTGATATTTTGGATAAAGTAGTGGTGAGATAACCAAATTAATGAAATGTTTTCTTGGGAAAAAAAGCTCAAAGAGCTGGACCCTTTTAGAAGGTTGAAGGTAAGAAAAGATGGGTATTTATACAAATGAGAGGTTTATGGGGAAGAGGTTGGGGGAGTGAATATGGTCATGTTGGGAAGTGATAAAAAACTTGGGAGAAAAATATTTGGCCTGGAAAGGTGTAGTTTCTAAGCATTGTTTTCAGCTAAGAAGATAGGGGTTGAACATGGGATTTGATTTTGTTGGATTGTGGTATGTGTTATGTGTGAAACAAGGGATGTTTGTATTTTTATTTACTTTTTTTTGGTAAATTTCTTTTGAGTGTAGAGTTGTTCAAATGTGATGTACCGGTTCATCTAATCGTTCCTTTAGAAGAAATTATGACTTCATTCATAATTAACAGGAGTGCAAGTTCTCTTTTAGAAACAGTGGAACAAAGGGATGCAAGCGAGTCACGCCGTGCACAAACATTTTAGTAGTTGACACTTGACACAGTATAAACTTATTTAGCCTCGACTCAAATTTAGCCTAGATTTGTATGACGTGTTGAATAGTGTATTTGGAAAAGTGTGAAGTAAGGGATGTTTGTTTTTCCTTTAATTGTGTGTTATCTTTGAGTGCGGGGATGTTCAAGTGTTGTCGATTCATTTACGTTTGCTCTTTTAGAAGCTCTAAACTTAATTCTCGATAAATTAAAATACTTTGTAGAAAACAAAGAAAGAAAGAAATTGAACTGAGTGCGTTACTTGGAACACAAATGACTATGAAAGGGACAAAGATAACATGATAAAATATCTTTGGAGTAGATTCTTCAATATTATCACTATTGGACTCATAAAAAATAACATAAATCATAATTATCAGAGTGAATGGTTCGAACACGGCCATATGATGTAATTCTAAAAAAAGTAGCCTAATAAAAGTGTACCAATTCTATCTATTTTTTGTTGTACTTGACATAGAGGAGGTCCATCACAAATAGGTGAACAAATTGTAAGCAAGACCTCTAAGATTTCTGTCGCCACTTCTGGCAACTATGCAAAACATAACATACAAGCTATGTAAAGTGCATTCCTTTTCTCTGAAAGTTTATCTACGTGATTTCTTCATTGGGGGAAAATACTGTCAAATATGGCATTAAATGGAGTGGAGTAAGCTAACAGATTGTCAAATGTTGTGAATCCAAATTTAATGATATTTGTGTAGTGATCAACAGACACAATGTCGGCTCATTTGATCTCAGTTGTGACTTGGGTTGGGAGCTGCTCCCTCTCTCTCTCTCTCTCTTCGGTAAACAGATTCGGTAGTAACAACAAAGTGAAAGTCGACTCTGCAGTGAATGAATACATGCTATTGCAGATGAGCAGAGCTTACCCAATGAGCACACAACAGTAGTGATGGAATTGTTGTGATATACGATCTCACAACCGAAATTTGTGAATTAGATATATGTTGTAAAAACAACTTTGTGAATTACTACTAGTATTTTCGAGACTTAAATATTATAATCCGATGGTACAAATTAAGGAGCTGCTGGGACAATGTTTTGCTCGGATCGTTACCCTCCCGTTAAATGGGAGTAACAAATCCCTCACCGTTGAAAAGAAGAAGAAGAAAACAGATTGTCGTGACGTCTTTTTTTTTTGCTTATTTTCTAAAGTTCCAAAGAACTACAGTTTTATTTTTTTATTTTTTTAACACCAGATATCTAATTCACAAAGTTTTTTTTTTTTTTTTTTTTTTTTTTTTTACAAGCAACCTCCTTACTTTAGTATATCAAGACGATCTTTGGGAGTGACTACCCAATTTTAATATAAACTCTTTTTCCCTAAAAATACATGTACTGAGTACACTTATATAGATACGTATATAAATATATTTAAGTATAATAATAAGGGTAAAAGACACTGACCACCCCCGAGTTTAGGCATAATTCCACCCTGCTACCCTGGATTTTGGATAAAGACACTCCACACCTTTTTTGGATGGAGCTAACGGTGGACTAACAGACCAGGCGGAAAGACTATTTTACCCCTTAAATGTTATAAAATTACAAATTATATATTACTACTTCAATTCATTAACTTCATTTCTTAACCTAATTTCTTCCCCCTCTCTCTCTTACACTCTTTTCTCTCTTCTACTGTGAAAACAGCCCCCAATACAACTCTCTCTCTCTCCGTCGATCTGAGGATGAAGCAGCATCCACAACAGGTGGTCGAAGGCGAACCACCCCTCCTCTCCTCTCATCCCCTCCTTCAACAACCAACAGATCTGTGGAAGGCGACTGGATCTGTAGACTTTCTTTCCCCCTCGATATCTCTCTCTCTCACTCCGGCTGTTTATTTTTGGTTTATTTGGGCTTTACAGGGTGAAGTTAGAGATGGAGATGGGGGTTTCGATTGGGAAGTGGTGGTTTGGTTTTTGAAGGACGGTGGTAGCAGCGATGGTGGTCTGATTTGTTGAAGAACAGTCAATAGATCTGTAATTAGGACGACGCTGGTGGCGAAGAAGATCGAACAAGACCTGGTCGGTGGGTTTCTTTTCAGATTCTTCTTCTTGCTGGGTCTTTTCTTCCTCTGTTGCCGCTTGTTTTACTGAGTTTCTCTTGTGGTGCAGGTGTTTCTGGGTGATTTGGAAGATGATGGCTGGTGATGTTTTGGGTTTAATTTGCAAATAAGGGAATTGGTACTGGGTGGACTTGGGTCTGGACAATGGAGTAGGATGTTGTGGCTGGTTATGGTTGTAGTTACAGGTGGTTGGATCGGTGGTTTATGGTTTCAGGTGGGTTTCTGAATTGGTAGCAGTGGTGATGGAGGTTAGGAAGGTAGGTTGTTGGGTTTAGGTGGAATTGATCGATTGTTGGACAGGTCATGAGATGGTGGTTGTAGCAGGTTAGGTGTTGAAGGAAGGCAGTGGTATATTGTGAAGGTAATGGTGATGGTAGGTGGTAGCTATTGTTTGTAGTTGGTGATGGTGATTGAATTGGTGTTGAAGGTGGATTGCAGGTTGTGTTTGTTGGTGAATTGGTAAGCTTGTTTTGGTCTAAGATGGAGGTGATGGTCATGAATTAAACTTTTGCTGGGTTTGTGTTTAAGATGCCGGTTGTGTTTTACATGGAAGATGTTGTTTTGATGATCAATGTTTGGGTTAATTTGATGTGTGTTCTTGTGTTCCCTTTTTCAGTTAATGGCTTTGATTTAGATAGGGGTTATGTAATGTTAGTGAATGATTCATTGAATAACAACACTATTGTGTGCTAGATCTGATGTGGATCTTTGATTGGTTTGTATTTTGGGGTTTAGGAAGTTGATTGAAGAAATAAATTCCTTGTAGAAGTTCAATCCAGTATTCTAATTTATGGAAATGTTATTGGTGTTCTTGATGTTCTTGGCTTGATGTGCTTGGTGTTCTTATTGATAAACATGGGAAACAAATCCAGAAAATGCACGGGGGTAATATCGTCCAAAAAAATTCAATCATTCACTTTTCTAACGGTACATAGCAGAAGGGTGGTCATTGTCCACAGAATATTCCGTTAACTGGGTGCGCAGTGTCTTTATGCAAAACTCAGAGTAGATGGTGGAATTTTCCCTAAACTCAGGGGTGGTGAGTGTCTTCTACCCTAATAATAAACACAATATAGAGTTTTGGCTGGGCCGACGTGGGCCGTAGTTACATAACCAAAAGCAACACCCAACACACATGTTGGTCGGGCTCAAATTTGAAGCCGAGTCCATGGCGGACCGAAATTATTGAACCCAAGGCTGATGGCCAGCCCCAGGCAAGACTGTACATGAAAGGAGATGGACGAGCTCAATCCAAAAAAAAAGTCTACAAACGTTACTTAGTAAAATGGCAATGTAAGGTAGAATCCCACTCTTTGTTCATGGCTTTCAATGTTTCACTCTATAGATGGTTTAAGTTTGCGTCTAGACTCACACAGCCACAATCTCCAAAGATTTGGGTGGTTTTGTATATTTATTTAAAATCGTATTATGTTCCATTGTGATTTAAGATCTTAAATTATTGAAAAGCTGGAAGATAAATTATTCTTCAGAGAGAACATTACATAACTTTCTTTTGGGCTTCTGGCTGCTACTACCTTCAAGCTCAATCAATTACAGAACTGCAGAGTATTCGTCTCTGTTTTTCAGCTGAACAACCCACAAAAATTACGCGTATTGCGTATTACCTCGGGCATAATTCCCAATTTCCAAATGTTTGTTTCTCTGTTGAAAGTGGAAAGTCTGAACCGGACACGTTCAAAAATGCATGCCCCAGTCACCAATTACCATCCGATGACGGACAAAGCTCGAATTCATCTTTCGCATCTTTATTGAAAAAGAGGCCGAAGGAAAATTATTTATCAAAATATTGGGATGTATGATCGGTAAGCGAATCTGGTGTATCATAAATTACAGATTCATTGCTCTCTCCACAGAGCCTCTCTCACTGCTCGTTGAGCCACAACCCCTAACTCCACTCAAACTCCATTTAATCAAAACTGCAAATCAAACCAAAACCAACCTTTCGTCTTCTCCAATTCACTTTGTTCTTGTTTGAACTGATTGGTGGCAGCTTCCAATCAAATCTCTTGCTTTTGCTTGAGCCCTCATCCCCTATCTCCCCCATCTGAGACACCTCCATACCCTAAGACCTATACAGTAATCATTCCATGCATTGTAACTCACGGCTAGCCTAATTTGCACCCTCCCGAGATTTGGCAATATTTTCTTGTGCATGCATTGGTTCCTTTTGAAGCTAGTTTGTTTATTTCTCTTATATTGCTAATCAAATCTTTCCAAATCGTGGTTGCAGGTTCCTCCTTGTTTAAATTATGATACTTTGAGTGTTTGATTGATCCAGTTTCAATTCATTGTCTATAGCTCATTCCAGTTCCTTTACCTCTTTTGGTTTTCTATGTCTAATCCCTTCCATTTTGATGTTAGTAGCCCCTCTTCCAATGACTCCATGGAGGAAAGACTTGATGAGAGGGGGTCAGTGATTTCATTAAATCCTAACAGAGCCTTCACCTTCAGGGAAATCATGAAGCATACACTGGTAGCAAAATTTGTAGGTAAAAACTCTCTTTCTCCTCTTGTTATTCAGCAAGCAATCTGCAAAGCATGGAAAACACTGGGATCAGTTTGGATTGAAAAGAAGGTTGATGTTTATCTTTTTCATTTTCAAAATCCTAAAGATAAAGAGTACTTTCTCAATGAATCTCTTATCTCTCTCCATGGCTTATCTCTAATTTTCAAAGAGAGGCAAATTAACCAATCTCTTTCTGAAGTGGATTTCTCTAAGGCTGATTTATGGTTTCAAGTTCCAAACATTCCTCTGGAAGGGTTTGATCGAGACACGGCTGAAAAACTGGGTAATTTAGCAGGGGATTTGATTATGGTTGATTGGTCATTTGATAGGGTTAGAGCACTGCATGGCTTGCGTATTAAGGTAAGAGTCTCTTTGGATCAAGCCCTTACCCCAGGAGCTTATGTTAATGTCCCAGGAGAAGAAGAAAAGAAATGGGTTTTTTTCAGGTATGAAAGAATTTTTAAGGTCTGTTACAGGTGTGGATGTATTGGACACGACAACAAAAGATGCAGCACTAACCTGGTAGAAGTATTGGAGAAGTTGGAGGCCAGATACCTGCAATCGCATCACCTATCCTCCTACCCTTTCTATGTGAACCCTCAGAGGAAAATGTTTACACATCTCCTCAAACTACACTCTAAACATGGACCTTTCCGAACGATGAAATTTGATACCAGCATAACCCCCATCTATGAGTTTCATGATGTCCCAACACTCCAAGACCCTAACCAAGGACCCCCTATCCCATCTAATCAACAAATCTCTGATCACTCTACTTCATCCACTGATTCTGCGAACTACTTCACTCCCCCCTCTGAACCGTTTCACAATGAGAGTTTCAAAAGGCCAAGACTTGAGAGTGATCCTCCTTTTATAGGAAACACATCCACGGTGGAAGACCACCAGTCAAAGCCCCCTCAGATGCATCAGCCACACCCCAAAACGGTTCCACTAGCCTCACAAATGCATGCATGCTTCCCAAGAGGCACCATGAATGTATCTGTTTCACAACAGACGCAACCGGTTCATTTTCACGCCGACTGGTTCAATGACTTGGCATTAAACCAACGCATGCATTTGGGATTCCAAAGAGGCGATTCCTTGTTCCAAGAGCTCTGTAACCTACCCCCTATCTGCACTATAAATGCCACATCTCTCTCTCAGAGTCAAGTTTCGCAAAATCCTACTACCTACTCCATTCCCTCTTCCATTCCCTCACATTCTCTGTCACAACCCACAATGGTGAGACAACTCCCAACAACCTTCAAAAAACTTGACCACACAAGCTTTGCTATAAGAGCCCCTGATTTCTCTCCCACAGTAACCACCGAACCAGACTCAGAAAAAGTACAGAGAAGGCAAGATCTAGCAGAGATAGATAGGATGTTGAAAGAGAGTGGTCCTTCTGTGCCAAAGAAATCAAGAGGAAAGAGGAGTGTAGAGAAGAAGGTGCCAGGGGTAGAGAAGAAACTGATTGCCAAGAAGGTCACAGAGAAAGTCACAGAGAAAGCCAAAGGAAAGATGCCAGTCAAGACGAAACCACTCCAAATTCAGGCTCTCAAGAAGACGGGAAAGACAAAAGAGGCAGTAGGGCAACAGACTGCTGATCCCAAGGGAAAGGGTAAGAGGCAGAGGACATCTTCCAAGCCAGAAACTATCAAAGGTACTCTGAATTTTTATGATTCAATTATGCAAATCAATTTTAACCCTTTCTCCGAACAATTTTTCAAATTTAAATTCAAAAAACGATGCAGACCTTTGAATGAGCATTCCCTAACTCACTCCTTTTCTGTTAAAAAACCTAAAATGGGCTTTGGGGTGGTTGTGCCAGAACAACCCCCAAGAGAGCCATGAGTCTTCTTAGTTGGAATTGCAGGGGTCTGGGTCAGGACTCTGCAATTCGTGAGATCTTCTCCCTGACCCGTCGATTCAAACCCGAGATCATTTTCCTGTCAGAAACTAAGCAATCTTCCTCTTTTATTAATCGAAAGTTTAGAAAATTAGGTTTCCAAAATCACCTCTCTGTAGATCCAGTTGGATCTAGTGGGGGATTATGGTGTGCATGGCACTCTCATGCTTTCACCATATCCCCCAAATGGTCCTCTAACAATCTCATTCTTCTGGAACTTAATCTCAACTTCTCCTCCTCACAATCCTGCTATATTGGTTTAGTGTATGGTCACCCTAACTTTGACAAAAGAGAAGGAGTTTGGAAGCAATTCAATGAAATTTTACCCTTTAATAGCCCTCTCCTTATTATTGGTGATTTTAATCAAGTCCTGTTTACTCATGATAAAGCTGGGCCTTGTGCTTCTGTTATCAGAGGAGCTAATCAACTTTTAAACTATCTTAACCAATGGGGTCTGTTTGAGGTAAAAAATATAGGCCCCTGGTTTACTTGGTCGAATTGTAGGTTTAGCTCTAATCCCACTTTTGAGAGACTTGATAGAGCTTGGTGCAATTTTGAGTTCCTATCTCTCTTCCCCTGTATTACCCTGCACAACTTGGGTATTGGAGTTTCTGATCACTCCCCTATCGTCCTCAAACTTCAAAACTCCACCTCTATTCGTGTTAACCCGCCAAGAAGATTTGAATTATGGTGGCTTAAGACCCCAGAAACTAAAGATCTCTTGCACTATATCTGGAGGCTTCCTATTAGAGGTTCTCCATGCTTCAGAGTGGTTAAGCTTCTTTCTATTACGTTAAGAGCTTTCAGATCATGGGCTATGGCCAAACCCTCATTAGCCAACCAAATATCTATGACCAAAGCCAATATTGCCCATCACCAGGCCTTACTCCCTGACCCTGTTGCTGGCTCTAACTTTGTAGCCTGCCACAAGCATCTTCATGATCTTCTTAACTCTGAAGAGATCTACTGGGCTCACAGAGCTCGTTGCAAATGGCTCCAAGAAGGCAGTAAGAACACAAAATTCTTTCATGCATATACTAAAATAAAGAAAAATTTTAACTCAATATGCAATATCAAACTCTCTGATGGCACTTCAATCTCAGACCAGCCTTCCATCATGAAAACTTTCTTGGATCATTACTCTAATATTTATTCTCAACCTTCCCCCTCAGTTTCTGACCTTGCACAACAAAATGATGGCCTATTTTCCTTCTCCCTCCTCTTTAATTTCACAAAAACACTCAATCTTGATCAGCAGAATTTTCTTTCTAATCCATTTTCTGCTTCTGAGGTTTCTAATGCAGTCTTTAGTATGTCACCCCTCAAAGCACCTGGGCCAGATGGTTTTCAACAAGCTTTCTTCCAACAAAATTGGTCTCTTCTTTCCACGTCAATCACTTCAGCTGTTCTCTCTTTTCTAAATTCAGGGTATATGCTTAAAGAACTGAACAGAACTCACATTGTCTTCATCCCTAAAACTAACAACCCCCAATCAGTAACAGACTTTAGACCAATAAGCTTATGCAATGTTTTGTATCGTATTATTGCAAAAGTCTTAGCTAATAGGCTCAAACAAGTCCTTCCATCCCTAATTTCTGTCAACCAAAATGGCTTCATTCCAAATAGACTCATCCAAGATAACATCCTTATTGGCCAAGACCTAGTTCACACCATTCACAAAGCTAAAACTGCTCATCAACCAAAGCTAGGGGCTCTTAAATTGGACATCTCTAAAGCTTTTGATAGGGTAAGATGGGATTTCCTTGAGCAAGTGATGTTTCAAATGCACTTCCCCTCTCATTTCTCTAGGCTTATTATGCAATGTGTCACTACTGTAACATACTCACTAATTGTCAATGGATCTCAGTCCAAATCTTTCACCCCCCATAGGGGCTTAAGGCAAGGAGATCCACTATCTCCTTTTCTTTTTGCTCTTTGTGCTGAGGCTCTCTCTAGTTCCCTCCAAATTGCTGAATCCGACAACTTAATTCAAGGAATTCCTTTTGCTAGGGGCAAAACTATTTCTCATCTTCAATTTGCTGATGATACCTTGTTGTTCTTCAAAATCCAACCCAACACTAGTGAAAATATCAAAACTCTTCTTGACACATATGCTTCTGAATCAGGTCAAGCTATCAACCTTGACAAATCTTCCCTAGTTTTTAGTCCTAACTGTTCTGAGTCTGATAAGCTGCAGTTTTCCACCAATTTAGGTTTAGAGCCACAGGAATCTATAGGCAAATATTTAGGTGTTCTGCTAGATAAGCAAGGGTCCAACAAAGACTTAATTAAATCTACTATCCTCAAATTCAATGAGAAATGTGCTGGTTGGCAAAGTCTGCTCCTAAATCCATTTGGAAGAGCCACATTGATTAAATCTGTTCTCAACAGTTACCTAGTTTACCCTATGTCTGTTTGTATTTTCCCTAAGAAAGATTGTGATAACATACAAACCATTTTTTCAAGATTCTTCTGGGCTGGCTCAATATACAAAAGATGTATTCATTGGCTCTCTTGGGATTTTCTGTGCAATAAAACTCAGAAAGGGGGATTGGGTTTTAAAAACTTACAATGTTTTAATAATGCTCTAATAGCCAAAAACTGTTGGAAACTAGTTAAGGACTCAAAAAGTTTTTTCAGTTCTTATTTTATTCCTAAGTACTGTAAAAGACAACATTTTCTGGCTATTAGAACTACCACTACAGCTTCCTGTGCTTGGAAAAACATCTGCAAGGGAAGAAGTACCCTATCCCTGGGTTTGCAATGGAAAGTTGCCAAGGGCCATTCTCTGATGATAAGAAGTGATGGTTGGATTCCAGATGTTCCAGGGGCCTCTATTGAGGATTGTTTGAGGCAAACTGACCCAGATAACAGTTATAAGAGGGTGGATCAGTTAGTTTCACAGAATGGACAGAGCTGGAACAAGAACCTTGTGGAGAATCTCTTCCCACCCTGGTTTAGTAATAGAATTCAGTGTATTCCACTAGGACCTAATGAAGATCATGACACCCCTTATTGGAAGTTTACCTCCAGTGGAGTCTACTCTGTCAAAACAGCCTATCTACTTCAAAACTTCAATAATTCTTCCCCAAACCTATCTGGCAATCGTATCCAATTCCGCTCTATTTCCTTGGCGTATTTGCACTAACTCTTTACCTTGTTTAGATAACATACACTTCAGAATTCCTTCTATTAATTCCTCCTGTACAAGATGCAATCTTAATCTTGCTGAAACCCCTCAACACATTTTCCTTCATTGTATTGTGGCTCAACAGCTTTGGGAGAGAGCCCCCATTTCTACCATTTACAAGCCTAATACTAACACTATTAATATTCAGCAGTGGATACTAAGTTGGTTAAAGAGAAAGAAAACTAGGTGCTCCGTTCAAAACTGGCATTGGATCCCAGCTATTATTTGAATCCTTTGGATTTCTAGAAATAAGAAATTATTTGATCAACATAATCCTTCTGTAGACCAAATGTATTATCAAGCTGAAGCTCTTGCTGTATTCCTTGTCACTTGCTAATCTCTTAGTTTTATTCAGCTGCTAACAATTGGGTGGAAGTTGAAGTTCAGAAAGGCAACTTCTCATGGAAAGCTGGGCCAGTTCATATTGATCCACAGTTCACTCCAGTGGCGCCTCAAGCTTTAGTGGAAGTCTCTGATGCTTTTCCTCTTGCAGTGCTGCCTCCAGCGTTTGTGTCCCATGCAAAAGCTCCTGCTTACATGGAAGAAAGTTCAGTTCTTGTCTCTTCCTCTGCTCATGGCTCCTCTGGTGATCAAGCTGCTTCTGCTGGGGATGTTGCTGTTACTGATGCAAAAGTCCTCCATGAAGGTGCTGGTGTTGATCTTCCTCCTCTCCCAGATGATGAACTGATGTCAGCTGTGATTCCTTTTATTGATGCTTAAAAGGTTGTCTTGAGTTGTTTCATCTGAGTTGGTATATTCTGGTAGTATTTTGGTCTCTTTGAAATCTTTTGTAATCTTTTTGAACGATGGTTTGAACTTGGTGGGTTGTATGGTGGGTTGTATGGTTTTGTATGGTTTTGCTTTGAGGGTTGGGCTCTTGTCTATCCCTCCCCTCTCTTGTTAGGGCTATGATCTAGTATTAGTCGTGGTGTCTTGGGGTCGTGATGTTTGATTAAGTCGTCTATTTAGCGAACTTTCCTTTGTATTTTCGTTACTTTTTAATGAAGTTCTTCTAGTTCCGCAAAAAAAAAAATTACAGATTCAATGAATGACGACTCAATACTAAAGTATTTATGTATATATATCCATCTCCCTAAGCAGCTTCCACGAACATCTTTCTCCTTTATCGTACTTGCTTCACAGTACGAGGTAATCTGATCCGCTATACTCTTGGAACTGAATATTCGACCAAATACAGTGTAAGTCAGACCGAGAGCGTCGAATCCTTAAAGATGTTAATCTAGCATTCTTCACGTAACAACACGCTAAGCAAAGAAACACAAGTCACGACAAATTCGCTCTCGCCGACTCCACGTCACACCCAGAACCTAAAACGAGAGAGAGAGAGAGAGAGAGAGAGAGATTTCATTGCTTTGGTTTGCTACCAAGTTCTTGTAACAAACAGGTTAATTTCCAGAGAACTGCAAGAGGATAAGAACTTTCCCTTTGACATATGCCTTCACAATCCGGAACACTACCTTGGACTAAAATGAAGGACCAAGATGATGATAAAAGCTGTCCGGAGCTGAATAATCCAATCGAGTGACCAAGATGATGATAAAAGCTGTCCGGAGCTGAATAATCCAATCGAGTCATCAAATAGAGGATACACTTTAGTGCCAGATTTCTGAGTGGCTCCAAGGCCAAACCTTGGACAGCCTTGACAATATCAAGCACGCAACACAAGTACGGGAAATTAACCTTCTCCGTAAGGGTTTAGCACTAATACATATATATGGATTAAAAATGACAAGTACTCAACAATATATTGGGTTATTCTTCATGTTGCAACAAGAGAACTACCGGTTTATTTTCATCTTCCAGCAGTACTTCAATTGCTTAGCTAAGAATGATAATCTATCTGTCCTCCGCAATCTTTTCCATTTTTCTATGTACTGTTACAAGTTTGATCACCTATTCAAATCTTTTTTATACTGCAGTAGCTTCAGCCAGCTGCTTCTTCTGTCCCCGAGACACGAGAAAGTCGTAATCCTGCATATCACCAATAATTACCAGAGATGAGTAAATCTATGCACATATATTTTCATACCATAATTTGTCATTTCACTGCCCCAAAAAGAACAATTGCATTCTTGTCTCGCTTTGTTTTTCTTGTCTCTCATTTCTCTGCTTCAACATGCATGAATGCTCTACCCTTGCTAAGTTGAGCCTTTCATATGTGAAAATTGAATAAACCGTAAGTCATAGTTGGGTAAATGTAGGTTGTCGTTGAAAAGGAAATAACAAAATGCTTAGGGATGATTGACTTGTTACTTCCAGAGGAAATTAACCCCTGCAAGTTACTTCAGTCTTCTCCAACTATAATGATGATCATTTTCAGTATATTGGACTAATGAATTATAGTTGTATGGTTTAATAAAGCTACTGTAAAAGTTAATTTATGACCAATTTCTCCCCTTCATGATGACCTTACCATGTAAACCATTTAATTGATACTTAGTTGATGACGTACTCCTACAATAATTTCGCAGTACAAGGAGCAAAAACTAAAGATACTTCATAGGAAGAAGCGATAGATCACTGCGACAAAAGTAAGTTTACAGATGCACACAATCAACAAGATGTTTACGAATTCTATCAAAGTGATACAGAGGTCTACATCTAAGAGAACAAGATAGATTTTTCAAAAGATTACCTGTACAATAGCTTGTGCACAAAGCTTTCCTGACAAAACAGCACCTTCCATCGAAGCCAAATACTTTTGCTTTGTGTAGTCACCAGCTAAATAGAACCCTTCAACAGGTGATCTTTGCAAGGGGCGGCAAGGCTCACAGTCCGGGACGGTCTTGTAAACAGACCTGAACAAAGGAATCATTGGAACTTAGTTGGAATTAAACAACAAACAACTAGAAGACCAATGCAAACCCCTTTCTTGTTTGAGGCCATCATATCTAATAGATCACCAAGTCTGTACCAGAACTTAACTCCGTAGGATACTTTTTTCACTTGTACAACATTTCTTAATTTCACCCACTCCTTAGTAATAGTATTACTAGCAACATGGTGCAAGCGATGCTTGTGCACAAACAAATTAGACGGGCGTAAGCTTTTGGACTTCGAAAATTAACATTTTTTTTATATTAGTACGTAGATTTAAGGGATAAAATCACTGAGAACCGGAGAGGCAGTTGGTTGTCAGTTCTATTCTGTCAGGGAAAAAATGAAATGGTAAAAATTGATTTACACTAAACTTGGTGTCCTCTTTATATAAAACAATGATTTTCCTGGGAAGAGGTCCATGATGGGATAATCTCTATCCATGGTACAAATAAACTTTATTCTTGTAACATCTTAAGAAAACTTTTGTTCTTGTACTTTTCATTCTTTCAAAGGACAGGAAACGAGAGAAAAGTCGAAGTGATGGTCAAGTAGATAGAAGACGATAAGTTGCTAGACATTACAAGAACAGGGCCTTCGTACTCCTTAAACCTAACCACATAGAAAATAAGGGTGTGCATCCTATAGAATCAACTGACATGGAATCTGCATGGCTTCACCAGGCAATATACATACCGAAGAGGACTTTTCAAGCGCCTCCATTAAGACATGAATAAAATAACATATTTTCCATGATTGTATGTTCAGCTAAATATATATGTGGATCTTCATTATGGTGGAACAGATTTTTATATTTTTATCAGTAAGCCACATTGGTATGAACAATGAAGTCTATAAATCTAAGGAGAAAACATAACACTCTTTTACTCGAAAACAAAAGCTTTGCTCAATTTTGCAACAAAAGATCAGAATCACCATTCTCTTGTTGATATCTACATTTTGGAAAAAGAACAGTCCATTTGCATGGTTGCAATATGATGAAATTGAGTTTTCTTTTTATGCATAAAAATTATGTTGTAAACGGAAGCTCGGTATTTCTACTCATGATTAGTATTCACTTGTCAGACTTGATGATTGACAAAAAAGGCGGCTTTAAGTCTAACCTGGGCGTTTTGACGACTTTGTACTTCAATATTTTTGCTTTGCTTTGATCTGCAGAAATTTCATCGGGAAAGAGTTTCGAAAGTTCCTTCATTGTAGCATCAATAATTTCTTCGTCACTACGGGAGATCCATTCCTCTGCCGGTGCAAACACCAATTCCAACATAGATTTATTTGGGTCATAATATTCCTGTACAATATGAACTGGTAATTAGGGACAATTTAGCCAACTTCACTAGATACGTGGTAAAAAAACTGGGCAGTAATTGGTCTAATAAGAATATGCCCAAAAAGATACCGAAATCTTGTGACAGTTGGGTAAAGGTGGAAAGTTCCACTTCCAGAGTACCAGTCAACATAAAAATAGATCTTCCTGTTGTTCTTTTCCACATCATTAGTGGCATAGGTCATGGTGGAACATTTATAGATGCCCCGATACTAGAATAATCCCCACGCCAAGTCATACTCGTTCAGTGGACCTAATCCAGGATACCAAACTTTTTGTTCAGGTTATTTTCTTTTATAGTTCATTTTCATAATTTTCTCATGCAAAGTTAAAGATGGAAGCTTCACTCAAGCACTTCTTCTGGCCGTAAAATTTGCAGTGACAAGAGGAGAGAGGAAGGTCATCTTGGAAACCGATTCGTCGGTGTTAGTCAAGAAGACCAGGGAGATAGAAGAAGGAAGTGCAGAAGACATCTCGGAAACAGGACAAGTCATCGAAGACATTATTGCAGCAACCCACCAGTTGGAGGAGGCAATTCTCCAGTACAACGGGCGTACCACCAACGATGCAGCTCATACTTTTGCGAAGAAAGGCCTAGACTGTCAGAATTTATGTATTTGGCAAGATATAGAACCCCATTGGGTTAGCAACATTATTCAAACTGATGTACAGGGTTTACACCCTACCAGTTAATCAATAGATGAATGTTTTTCCCTCAAAAAAAAAAAAAAAAAAAAGATGGAAGCTTCATTGAAGGTTGGCACAACTATGAAAGGTATGCTTAAATCTGGTCAGATCTTATAAGACATAGTAAAAGACCGAATTCTTCAATGCCTAACTTTCTTTACCCGGCTAAATGAAAACCTAATCCGATCGCCATGTCTTACAGCATCTAATCTAGGGGGCCAAAATGACATGCACCAACACCTGTAACTATATCTCGTACTTAAAGTTTTTGGGTTTCTCTAAAGCATTAGCTTTCCATTTTGTCTTTTCTTGTTATAGTGATGTTGTGTATTTTCATAATGCCCAAAGGTGGTGTCGAATGTCCTAATATGTCCTCGTACGGCTCGTAGACAATTCTGTCTCTATGGCCAAACGAAACTAAAGGCAGATTCAAGTTGAAATCACAATGCAAATTCAATCGCTCATAAGCATAAATTTAAGTAATATACATACAAACTTAATATAACATGTGCAGAGAACCATAAGATGATTCCATCAACCAATGCCCCTCGGAATGAGCTTATAGAAACTCCATATGACAACAAGAATGTGATTCTTACCTTACATGTGAGAGACATGTCAGCATATACACTGAGAAGAGGACTTCTGCAAGAAGAAACATTAATCAATTAAAACAAGTTCTCCTGTATGCAAAACGGCATTTGCACTGAATTTAAGGGAACAGGAAACCAGAGAGCACATTTTCGTTTCAACTGCTGCATTTCGTTTTTCTCACTGTTCTCCATTTAAGATAGGCCCACAATGATTCCGTTTTAGTTTTATGTTCCTTCACATCTAGATGTTGACATTTCAAGAGAAAAGTACGAGGGAAAACAAAGAGATCCTGGCTGATGTTTGAGCTGAAGTAGTGGAGAACTGGTGGTGTTCCTATCGATACAATGGGCTTGTTTGGATAAGAGTAAGTAGAGAGGAACTAAAAAGTCAAAAATTTGAGAAATGCCGTCAAACCTCTCCGAACGATTAAATAAATCGGAATTCCGCCAAAAATTTCCGGAAATCCGGCTTGAAATCCGGATTTCCGGATTTTCAGCCGGATTTCCGGAATTCCGGAATTTTTTGGCAGAATTCCGGATTTTTTTTGGCAAAATTTCGAACACTTTAATGTAAGTTTTGGTTCTTTTTACACAATGTTGTGTTATCACAGTGGTAAAGTGTTTGAATCTACTACATGAGGTTTCATGTTCAAACCTCACAATCTCTAAAAATATTTTTTTTACCCATAATCTATAATAATCTACTTCATCCAAACACTACAGATAAAAGGAGCTTTTAAGCTCAACCTCTCAATTATTTCAGCTCATCCAAACAGCCCCAATATATTACTCGTGATAATATATTTCACAAAAAGAAAACTGTTTGTTACTAATACAATGGATGCTCGTCTTAATTTTGAAACCCATGTCTGGTGACTGATATATTAAATGACAAAGTCATAAGAATATAAAATCCGACAGATTTTTGTATTATAATTGAGTTAAGGAGAAAATTTAGGACTATTAAATTTGTAGTCATGTTAACATTAAAATTTCGAGGGGGAATCTGTTACTTCTAATTCTGTAGTAACTCATCTTCTGTCTCTATTCTTTGAACTTCCACTGCATTTAATGGGAAAATTAAAGATGTGTTTCATTTGTTTTTTATTCTGTTGCAAACGTGTCCAAATGAAACGAGGACAATCAACTTATCAAGGGCCAGAGTGATGGAACCCATCAAAGATTATAGAAGCTCAAGATAATTTAAATAACTCGTGAACTTAATGCAAGCATAAGATACGAATAACTGTGCATGATAATCACCTGCTGAAAAGAAGATGATCGTACGTGTTCTTCAATTTCCTGTCGAACCTGTGATGGAATTTAACAAATGTCAGGGAGCTGCATCTTTCAATAATTCACTAATATGCATCAGGATAGCATGCCCCCTCCTGTTCTCCTCAAACACCAAAAATGTCTAAACTGTGATGCCTTATTAAATTGCATGTGTAGACAGTTCTAGTCTATAAAAGTTGTATAAAAGTATCCTAGAACTAAATATACTATAATTTCAAGCACACAAGGCAAAATTAGCATTTTTAATGGGGTAAAGGACAGAAACTAACCATACATTTAAGCAGTGGAGGAGCCAGAAAATCGAACCGTCCGGGAAAAACTTAAATGATACAGAAGTTATTGTATATCATGGTTTTATTAAGGATATGACGGAAATTTTTAATTCCAGCTGAGGCATTTATGTATTTTTCCTAAGGGTCTTAGTGTAAAATAGCGGTAATTAGAGGGGTGCTAGTGGAGTTTTAAAAAAGTCAGGGGCCGCAATTGCCACCCCTTGTCCTTGTGTCCCTCCGCCCCTGGCATTTAGGGACAAAGGTACAATTGCTCTCCCTGTGTATGCGAAAAGACAAAAGAATACCCTTGTTTTGGCCTAATTAGTGAACCATAAGGACCCCTTAACTAACAGCATAGATGGGAAGTGAATTGCTGTCAATTTTTAACTTGACTTTTCGACTGTCCTTGAGTACAGCCCACCGCCACCACCATCACCATAACAACAAATAAAATCCACCGCCACCAACAAAACAACATCAGACCCAATCAGACCAATTTTCTCTCCCAATTAAGAAGAAAAAGGACCGAATAATCTCTCCCTCTCTTCTGCCCAACTGAAGCCGCCATCACAGCAACGTAACCATCATCAGTGCTCAAGTTCATACTCGGACCATAACTATAGGAACCAACATCACTATTGGCACAACCACAAACAAAGTCTCACACCATACCTGCATTATGGAAATGCCACCGTCTTCTACTGGAACGATGAGCACCCACAGCCCACCAATGAAATTACTCTGCTCGTGCCTCGGGCAAATCCAAACCCCAATCACGTACGAAATCCAGTCAAATCACAGATCTGAAACTAGAACCTATACCTACCGAGACGAATCAAAATCGGCTGGTGATTTTGCGGAGGAACTTGGGTGTTTGAGAGAAATGAAATTAGAGATTGGTGGAGGTGGAGGTTGAGATGGAAGCGGAGGTGATAGTTCAGAAGTTTAGAGTTTGGAGTTCAGACGCGATGAAGGCGGAGGAGAGAGGGAATGTGTTTTCTCAATTGTGTTTTAAAATTTCAGAAATAAATGGGGGGTAATATAGTAACTTCAGCTGCTCTGTTAGTTTAAAGTTACAGTGAGGGTTGTATTTTTCGTTTCCCATACCACAGGGATGGCGATTGTCTTTGTCCCAATGTAGGGGTAGTTTCTGTCTTTTACCGCTTCAATGGTGCCACATCTTTTGGCTGAGACACCAAATAGAAAAAAAAATGTTTTAATTCATTCATTCTCTTAAAAAGCTCTCCAAGATGCCCCTTTTCGGACTTGGGAGACGAGAAAAAGTAAAATTTGCGGAATGCAGAAGAGTTTCCTTCAAAATGCAAAGAATGGTGAAACGCCGTTCTAACAGTTGTAGTTCTTTTTTTAGTAGCACGGGAAAATGCAGAAAGTAGTAACAGAAAGAGAAAAAAAAAAAAAAGCGGAGAAATTGTCAGATTAAAAAAAAAATACTAACCATATGTGGATATTTATAACCGGAACTCCAACCAATTTATCCAACTTTCTGAAGTAAGGAAGTTCTTTCCAATCTTCAGGCAATAGAAGCTTCAAGATGTCGACTGCGTGGAACAGCGTTCAAGATAAATATTAGATCCCTTGTTACAGATCCATATGGGTGCAAATAATTAATGGAGATGTAAATAGCATACCTGGAGTAGCAAACACATAGGCGTCTGCTTCAATGACGTTACCATTACTTAGTAAGAAATTCTTTACTGTTCCATCTTCATTAAGCTCAATTTTTTTAATACGAGCATTAAGCTGGACTTCACCACCCAATGACCGTATATGCTCAACAATTGGCATGCAAAGTCTCTCCGGAGGGTTACCATCTAAAAATGCCATTTTTGAACCATGCTTCTCCTGGTTATTTTCGAAAAGATTAATTGATGATACTATCAGAAATGTGTGTTTTACCCACAGAAACTAAAAATTATGGCGCAGGAAGGGAGATGGAAATCTACAGAAAATAAAAGTATGAACAAATAGCTTCAAGTCACGTTTCATTCCCGACAAATACTTTTAGGGTGTGTTTCAAACTTGGAAATGAGATGGAAAAGAAAATGGACAGAAATTCCGTCAACATTCCTTTACTTTTCCTTTGTACGGAAAAAAATGAAATTTGCAAGAAAATAAAATGATTCTACTTTAGTGCATTAAGATTAACACCCACAATAGATTTAGTACAAATATCACCACAACATAATGGGCACTAGCACCAGATAAGCACAATTATAGTTACACACTCAAATATCTTGTGAGATTGCAAAACGAACCTCAATTGTAAGGAGAACAGACTGTTTTCAATCATATATTATAATGCTACCTACGTAGTTAGAATAGTTCTACTTGTTGCCACAATATCAATCTTCATTGTAAATTTATCCTTTCACTATTTTAACTGACCACTGTGACCCCACAAAAACTACTAAGAGTCTCACACTAACCCACGACTCTGCTCAACCTCCACCAACACCGCACATCACGGCAGCACCCACACGACCACCACTCTCCCCAACACCACCACCAATTTCACATCCACCACAAACACCATTAGAAGAAAATTAATTGGGTTCGTAATAGCCGGTCGAAAATTGATCATTCACAGATATGAAGGAAACTGGACGTTACCACCAATCAAACAATGCTCTCTGCCATCGCCGTTAGCCGCAGTCTGATGGTTGGAGAGAGAGAGATTTGCCGTCAGCGATGCAGCATGACGGTTTTACAAGAGAAATAAAAAGACGCCGGATTGAAATAGAGAATGAAGAATGAGACCTGGTTTTCGTCAAAAATTTTCCCAATTTTCCGCCCGGGCGGATAATTAGTTTCTGTTCACTTCGCACAAATTTTCTGTTTCCTTTCTCTTTTCTTTTCCTTTCATTTTCATTTACATCCAAACTTTTAAAATCAAATCCCTGATTTTATTTTATTTTCCTTTGGGTTTTCCTTCCCTTTTCCATGTTTCAAACACAGCATTAGTGGTAATCATAAACATTATAGTATATAATAAACAAACAAACAGAAATCGTCTATAAAAAAAAAAGAAGAATGTACTAGCAAACCTGGAGGAAACGGTTCAAAGCAATCAAAATACACTGCATTGAGAGTTCATCAGGGTTAATAAAGTTTAATGCCTTTGACATGGCAATAAATACTTCAGTAGTTACACGATCTGGTATACCCTGAAAAAAAATTGTATGAGAAAAGGAAAAAACTAGTTACTCGTTGAGCTCATCTAAGAAATTTATTAATGTCAAAATATAGCATGATACCCACACCTGTTTCCTCATCCAATCTTTAACCGATAAACCATCTTGAGCTTCAACGTAAGGCTGTCCACCAATCATTGCTGGCAAGAGCCCAATTGCAAACTTGATTTTTTCAGGCCAAGTAAGCATTTCGTTGTTCTTCAAGATGGCCCATATCCCTGAGTAGAAATGTAATGTGACTTGTGAAATTCAAGAACAAGAAAAATTAACATGGGTACATTGAGTATTAACTAAAATACCCTATTGTGTGTAAGCATTGAAATGCAGTGAAACTAATTTGCCAACCCATGTGCAAAGTAATTATCCTATCTTCAGCATGTCTATACTTCAGGGTTAGATCACTACACTCGACAAGGAGTTTAGAATACTGAATTATTTTCATGTTTAGGAGTACATGAATGCTTCGTAATAGAGGATTAAAATTATTAGACAAGCAATAATTTGGGCCAACAAGACAGTGGCCTTGTAATGTTGTTATGAATTGATCAGGTAAAACTAAAGACTGACTGATAGAAATTTTCTTTCGGCACCAACTTGATATTTTAATATCCTTAAATCTATTGCTTGACTACAATGGTGAGATTTGTTATGTCTCTACTCCTTTGATGACACCAGTGAAACCTCGGAATCCTAGGAAGGGAAGATATGATAAAAACGGAAATTTTCAAGAGTTCTATGGCGAAGAGATAAAGGAGATACATTCTTATGAAAAAAAAAAACTCTATATTTGCATAACCAATGTACCACTTCAGTAAATCAAACACAATGTTCTTTTCACAATATCTCTTAGAGAGGATCCAATAACTGGAGACAGTAATGCTTTGTTGAATCACATGTGCATCAAAGAAGCCCTTGAAAGATGATGTCAATTATTTAAGACTGTTGATACATAGACGTGAATTCCCGGACTTTCTCATACAAGTATTAGCCCATTAACTCGTATTTAAGGATCAAGAAAAGTAATGAAGTACTTCGGCGGTTCATTAAAATAGATGACAAAGAGACAAACATATCAAACAAGAAGTTAAACAAACAAAGAAGCAATAAATAGCAGGTTGAGAATCCATTTTCATATAATTTTTCAAGCTTACAGCCTGGACACAAGATTGCATCTTCCTAGCAAAATAGAGGAGAACCTGCAGATGGCAAGCTTACCGTTTAATGGAGCAGGTAGAACGTCAGGGAAGTCAAAACGACTGAACTCCCCCGGCTTGTTAGGCATTGCAAATATCATAGAATGCTCTTTCCATTGGAGCCGATCATTTATACCAAGCTCTCCGAAAAGATTTTGTACATTTGGATAAGCACCAACTACAAGCAAAGAAAATCCAGGTTAGCGCCCAACCTATGTAACTCCAATGAGAGAAAATCACCTAGAAAAACAAAACTAAATAAAAATAAGTAAATAAACATGTGCCGTTCAGGAGTTTTGTTCAGACAAATAATCAAAACTTCTTTTTCTAAATTTCAGAGAAGCAAAATCTTTAACTTTTTCTCTCTTTTACCAAAAAAAAAAAGCCAGATCATTTTTTCTTTTTACAAACAGGGCTCTGAACCTACGATCAGAAGGGGGCCTATAACGCTGGTTGGTAACTTATTTTTGCGCAAGTTACGTAGAAATGACTGATAGACTGAATATATTATTGAATGAATAATTGTGCAAGACTACATCTCTTTATATAGAATACCAAGAAGCTACTAGAAGCTAGGTCTAAAGTAATTGCTATTTAGTCCCTACAGTTCCTATACGCCCCCGCAAGATGGAGGGTCGTGACGAGACTCCAATCTTGGTCTTCAATGTAGCGCGGAAGAGCAAAGTGGTATTGGTATGTTTATCGGCGCCATGTTTTTGCTGATTAAGAGGGAACGAGCTTCGATACTCTTCGGTAGCGGACGACAACCATGCAGGGGTTTTGCTTTTTCCAACGCCGATTTTGGAGACGGCAACTAGAAACTAGGATTTATTGAATAGAAAAAGAAAAGCAGAAGGGAGGCACTGCTTGGATCAACGGCGAGGCATCTGTTGGGTCTAAACCTGGACGAGCCCGGAACGGAGGTCACCGAATGGAGGGAACGAGAGATCGATCCTCTTGAGCAGCGGTAACGGTTCCGGTGTCCGACTGGTAAAAAAGCTGTAGAAGCTGAGAGAAGCCGTACTGGAAAACGGCTCGAATGGAGCCACACAGAAGCCGACTGGTAGGTTGGCTCGGTTGGAGCAGATCTGGAACAGCTGAGGCGGCGCGAGACTGGTGACGCAGTGGTGACAAACCAGTGTGAAGATGTCGCCGATTGAGGGAACGACCTGGTCGATCGGCTGGAACTGTTAGTCTCGAATCCGATGACCCAGGGCATTACACCCTTGACAGAACCCTTTAAAGGGTTTGGGACCGCGGTTACCAGATGACTGCTGCTGGGAACCGGTTGGGTTCCATGGAGCGGACGGAGCCGACCACTGCTGTGGCTGTGGAGATGGCCACTGCTGCGACGGGGGGTTCGGCCAGTACTGCTGAGCGGGTTGAGAGGGCTGCGACTGTGGTTGCTGCTGGCCACGGTTGCGCCCTTTATTCTTGGCTGAAGGCCCCGTGCTGTAATTGACAGATGCAGGAGATCCACTGATTGGAGTTAAAGACTGACTCTGGAGTGTAAGTTCCTGATGAGACAGCTTTTCAAATAGTTCTTCGTATCCAATATCAGTGTCGGATAGCTGCAACCACTGGATGATAAACCTCATTGAGGCCATCTAAGATCCGATCAACCACATTAACTTCGTCCATGGGTTTGCCAATGAGGGCGAGTTCATCGGCTTTGTTTTTGACAAAGCAGAGAAACTCCGCAATTGTGCGAGTTCCTTGGAGAGGACACTTCAGGTGCTCCTTGATCTGCATAATATGACTCCTGGAGGGTTTAGCGTAAATGTTGCGAAGTGTATCCCAGATCTGAACCGCAGATTGTGCGCGTGCGACATGGGAGAACGCTATGGGTGTCAGAGTACTGACTAAGTATGCAGCGATCAACTGATCCTGCTGGTACCAAGCAATATATCTGGGATTAGGGACCACTTGTCCAGCAGCCGGCGTAGCCGAAGTGTCGGAGGTGGATTCGGACACGCCGGACGAGGCAGTGCCGGTACCGGTGGAGGCAGCGGTGATTTCGGTCGTCGTCTGCTTCTGAGCTGCGGCAGCATCCTGTTTCGTCACAGTTGGTGGCGGTGGGAGGATCGTGCCATCAATAAACCCAGCAAGCCCATGCCCTCGTAGGGTGAAGAGGGTTTGTGACTGCCAAAGGGTGTAGTTGCCAACATCAAGTTTTTGGATGGCATTGGTAGGGTTGATCACCACCAAGGGTTTGGTGGCGTCGAAAACAGCGGGAGCGGAACAGAAAAACGGCGTGGTTTGAGCCATGGTGGCTGCGCCGTGTTCGTCGAACGGTGGGGCTGTTCAGAGGGTGGGGTGGCTAGGGTTAGGGTTTTGAGAGAAGACGCGGATCATCTGCTCTGATACCATGATAGACTGAATATATTATTGAATGAATAATTGTGCAAGACTACATCTCTTTATATAGAATACCAAGAAGCTACTAGAAGCTAGGTCTAAAGTAATTGTTATTTAGTCCCTACAGGTCCTATAATGACTCTAGAAACAAGCTTACAGAGTAGTTATGGAAGGAATAGCATGAACATCAATAGTAAATTCTCCACATCATAGTGAACACCGAAATTAAGACTACAAAAACTATTAACTCTGGAAAATATTACTTGTACTTACAAAATATATGTAATCCAGTTTCATACCAGTCCCCGTCATCATCTTTCCATGCAGCCACCTGTATATCATATCAAATAAATCCACCTATTAGGATTGACTTCAGTTAAAAATTGTAATACTGAGCTTATTTATGACAAGATGATCATTTTCAGTTGGAACTGATGCTGTCATTGTGTCATATTTTAATTGCATAGTGAACTATCTACTTCAGATCCAAATTTCAAGCCCGGCAATATAATCAATAACATATACACAACCAATTCCAGACATTTCACCCGAGTATAAAAAATAGCTTCAATCACAAACACACATTAAACATTCGATGCTATCTAAAAAAGCAAAGCAGAAAAGGACCAAAATGTGGATGTTGAGTACCAAAAATACTGTAATATGGAAGTTCACCCAAAAATACCAAAATATGGTGTTTTTAGAAAGCTCAAGTCGAAGTTGAGGTATTAGGAACTGAAATCTCATCTGCGACTCGAGGTTTTTAAATTCACGTGTTTTTAGACAGAATATGGTACAACACTCAAAACCTGGCATCACAAGCTTTCAAGTGCTAATAACTTCAGAAGCAGACAATTGAAGTAGATAAATAATATGTATTTGAACACTGATAAACATCAACTCCTTCATCTCTAAAATTACTAGCCTCACTTTACCAAACGATAATTCACTTCCAACCCAGACCAACAAGTTTCTGATCAAAAGCAGTTCAATTAGTAAACATTCTGAGATATGGAGCTCTAGCAGAGGAAATAGTTATTAGGGGCTATATTGCTCTAAGGAGTTATCATACATTACTAACTCGATATAACAAGACTCAGATGTTAATCAAATGTCTATTCACTAGTTCATTGGTACTGGTACCATAATATACGCAGACACAAGTCTACTCTTGATGAGTTAAGTACATCATACAATGTGATGACCCCGTAGCTTTCTTCAATCAACCTTATATCCTGTTTAAGGTAAGATATAGCTACCTACAAAGTTCTTGTTCTTTCACCGAAATTATTCAACAGATTTTTTTAGAAGGAAGAATTCTTCATTGACCGTTTGAAGGACAAGAGGTGGTAGGCGATCTACAAAAAATAAAAAAAACCCTCAGGAAAAGTAGTTACTTGTGGTCAAAGAAACACGAAGGAACGATATATGCAGAACAGTACTTTGATACTAATATATGTCACCACGTCTGCACGGAAGAATCAGGATATGTTGATAAAAAAAATTGGCGTGACTCTGGTGCCAGTGTCCTTGACACATCCGACATGTTCTACCAGAAAAGATAATCATATGGCAGCATATACGATACCAGAAAAAAAAAAAAAAAAAAAAAGAACAATGGGAATTAAGAGGAGGAAGTGCTTAAACAAGAATGTGATGATCACAAGGAAGTATAGATGAATATAGATGGGACAACAAGATTTGTATTGTTTCACGCGAAACTTTTTATTGTAGAATTATGGGAACTAGCTCTATATGGAAAAGAGAAATCCGGTGGAAACGAAATGCATCTGAAGCTTACATGAGACGATCTAGCCCATCATATATGCATGTTGTTCGGTTCACGGAACTAGGACGTTTTAGCTGCTGTTTGCACCAGACAGAATGTAAGTTGACCTATCTGAAAGGTATTTTGGGACTTTGCACAAATAGATTGCATGCCTAATCTTGATACTATATGCTAACAGCCAAGGCAGAAGAACCACTAAAGCCTCAAAATTGGCCATTGGAGCGCTCATATGGCCTCTGGAGCACAAAATTCAGAAGCCGAACCCGCCTACCGCACCATACATCTTAATAATGGCCCATACGCATTGGGTGTCGCCGTGTCAGAAGGTCAGTGCTATTTAGACGATATATATTGTCCAGTGAAAACCCACATGTATACTACAAGTCATATCACCCCCATCTGCGACTATTGCCCGGCACAGTCAATACAAGCACGTTTCATTCCATCCCGAAAATTCAAAAGTTAAATTTCTGCCATTCAAAATATGTAATCAAACACATGTCGGTTGACTAGTACAAAGGGTTGTAATTATATTTCTAATATTGGGAGTTGATAGTTTCACATGTTTAGTTCACATGGATGATTTACAGGCATAATAAAAAGTTATGTGTCAATTAATAAGAAATGCCAATTCATGTATTATTAATTGTTTTAGTTTTGGGGCGCATCACAATTTTTCTTCTATATTATACTCCAGCCAACCAGAAAAAGGAGAATCCGTTTTGATACCGTTGTTAGTTTAGGAGAGTGAGTGAAATTATCCTTAGTTTCTTGGGTGGTAATGGTATGTGATTGCATGGATGATTGATTTGGGAGGAAGTGAAGAGATTTATGACAGTACATGGGCTACAATTGTGATTATAATAGCAAAAACAGTTATGAAGAACAAGCACATCATTCAACTTGTGCATTTGTGCATGTTTGAAAACAGTCATAGCTCAACTTAAGCCAACAACCATTTTTCAGCTTAACCAGGGCAAGCTAAACGAATTGATCTCATTAAGATTAGTCTTACCAAAGCCATTAGCTCACTTAGGTTTCATTTGGCTAAGTCATTTCTTGTTGTCTCTACACAAGTTTATCTTGGTCTCCCTCTTCCTTGTTCACCCCCTAGACTTGCGATTAAATCACATTTCCTGATTGGTGCACCCAAACCCTACAATAAACATAACCACGCCACCTCAAATGATTTTCTCCGTTTCTCCGACCAACTCTTTGTCCGACACACTAATGCAGGGCTCATAACGGCTTATAGAACTTAGCCTTTGGCCTGGCCAGGCCAATCAACATTTCAGATGCTCTCTCCATTTTCTAGAACATTCCCAGCTCTGGCAACATTACATGAGGCAGAGTTTGGTTTTTCAGGGGTGATTGTTTCCAACTCCCCATAGATGTATACCAGTATTCTCAGGACTTCAATACATGACAGCCTCTGTCACCGATTTACTCCAGCATGGTGTGACATAGAGAAATACAAATGCTTATGCGGCGAGGGTGCTAGACTTTGCAGATGAAGCAGTTAATGTGCTTCCAGAACCTATCTCGACAATGGATTTCTGTTCTAAGTTTCAAAATCTAAAATCGTGACAATAACAGGAATTGACTAGAACAACAATTGGATAAGAATAGTAAACTGACTGGGAATAAAATTCAAACTCTAGCCACGCTTAATTTTCCTACAATGCCACCCATAACACCGTGCATGACACTTAGACGTTAGAGAAACTGAACCAAAATAAATGTGTGTGATGAATTTAATTAATTAGCTTTGTAAGAACCATTATCATTCCCATCAGTCTTTCAAAAATAATCAAGTAGGCACTCCTTTCATAACAATTTCCTAACATAACCATTTGCCCGGATAACTTTATCTTCAGGGATCAGTTTCTTCCTTCTGTGCCTTTCAACGTCATATTTATTTGACATAGTTCAATTTTTCTATCTTTCCGCTGTCACCTCTGTCTCCCAATGAAACAAACCTAGTCATACATAAGGCAGTAACAACTGTAACTTCCACTACTAATTAGATGAAAAACATCAAGGAAATCCTGATCAAATACCATAACAAAACCAGATATATTAAAATTGGGTTACAAATAGAGCATGAACAAAACCTTTCCGCCTAAAACATCTCTTGCTTCCAATAATATTGGCTGGTGACCTGCATCTGCCAGGTATTTTGCAGTAGACAAACCAGCCAAACCTGAAAAAACCATGTAGAAGATTACATACAGCGATTTAGCATTGTAAAAGAAAAAATATTCACGCCGTTACTGTACTGTCAACCAGTGTCAGGTCAAGTAAAATATCATTAAGCAGCCAATGATTAAGTGGTCGAATAAGCAAACATCATATGATTTCCACTTGCAGTGAATTTATACATTTTAAGGTACAAGGTTTGAAATGAGTACGAATTCAAGGAGATGCTAAGGACGCGAGGAACCGCAAACTATCAAATATGAGCTCAAATAAAACATGCATAAACCCCAAGCATATGTTCATGGTTGGAAATCAGAACCACGAAGTCTAAAGAGCTTTCTAACCAGTAAATTTAATATAATCAGTCAGCAGGAAAGAATAATGAATGTAGTTTGCCTTCTTATGCCTTAATATACAGAAAGATATACGTGACACTGAAGCCTGCATGAGCATGTACACAAAACATTGGTTCTAAGATTCAGCTATAGCCAGATATGGACACCTCAATCAGAAAAAATGAGACATGAATTTGTCAACCTGACAATGAGTAATATGTGCACAATTCTGTCTAAATTACCTCTATACTTATTTGAATAGAACAGGAAAGGAAAACATCAAAACAAGTCGCCCATAATCTAAATGTCTTTGAATTCCGAAACTGCCAGTTATGTAAATATTTAATGATGGTTTTGATGTGAAATCATCTAAACAGTAAAACAGAAAATTGGTTATATAATCAAATAAATATTACTTTACCTGCCCCGGCAACAACGATTTTCAGTGGTTTGTCTGGACGAGGAGAAGAACGGAAATAAGAAGAGAAGTAAGCAGCTTCTAAAAAGTTGGCAGTGCTCTCAAGCTCTGGTCTTGGATAATCTATGCAGACTACCTTCCAATGACGTAATTGACTAATGTGTTAATAGAATTATGAGAGGTAATAGAAAACCTAAACATCCTACTACTAAGCATACCTGCAAAGGGCGGACATCCCTCCTTGCTCTGGTACCAACGGCATTGGTGTTGTGGATTTTGAATCTCTGGCCCATAGAGTCACTTCCTCGGAAAGATAGACCACCAGTTTGCCTCGAACTAATGTCACAACCACATCTCTGGGTAAATTGAGGGTTGCAAAAGTTTACTAAATTGCGTTGTCCGGAAATGTTGACAGCAGATACATGTCCAAACTGAGACATCATATCTGGTCCAGCTCGCAAATCGAAATCAGAACAAAGCTCACGGACTGAATTCTATAACCGCAAAACTCCTATTCCTGCCACAACAAGATAAGTTAAATAACACACACTTAGATTCATAACTACATAACAACTAGATTAGGCCTCCATGAGATGAAGATCACAAAATAGTGAAAATACCACTACGACAAAGTCTATATGAATTTTGTACATAATATAGTTATGGATTTCTCTATTCTATAAACATAAAAACATAACAAGCAACTGAAAAATGGTCTCTTCGAGTTTAACTTGAACACTGTATAAAACCCAGAACTTCAGCAACAACCACCAGTTTGCATAAACACTGCTACTGTAAAATTGATAAGTCTACATGAGATGAACTGCATATATTGCAGCTACCACCCAATTCTACAGGATTACTATTCCTAACTATAGATTTAGCTCAAAAAATCTATAAAACCCAAAATTTCAGCAAAGAATCACAGGTGTGCATGACATTAAAAGAAGGGTCTTGAAAATTGAACAAAGCAAGTCAATCAGAGAGTAAAAAACCCCATAACCGCCTAAAAATGGGGAATTACCTAGAAGGGTAAATCAAGCTTTTCAGGCGAATTGATTCCAAAATCTACAGAAATTTGAAACCATTTTCGGGGAGGAAAAATGGTACTTACCTGTGGCCGATGTGCGAGCTGGGACTGCTGAATTGGGTTTCCGAGATAGTGGAGGATTCAAGAAAAGGAAGTAGTGAGTAAGTTTGGGAGACAAAAGAATTGGCCAAGAGGTGTTGGTTTGGCAGTTAGCCAAAAGAATCAGAGAGTAAATTAAGCAAGATAATGGAGGGGTTTTGTTTGGTTTTGCGATTAGGAGAGGCTTAGACATGGAAGGAATATCCTTATCCTCCAAGTTTGTCTCACTACCAACACTACGCGGGTAGTTTAAGTGCAGAAAATTCACACTCCCAACTTCGTAAATTTTCAAAGCACAACCGCGTGTAGTTTAATCGAGTTTGCAGTTTGGTCTGTACTACGTGGCTTACTAAACCCCTTAAACGAGACTCTCTCTCCACTGTTTAGTCATTCGCGATACTCGGGTTAGAAAATCATCAACCACTTTTAGAGTCGAGGCTCTCGAGCCACAAAGTCAAAGGCACTTACTCAAACAACATTCGAGTACAGTAAAACCTCAAAAAATTAATACTCGATTAATTAATAATTTAGATAAAGTTAATCATTTGTCTAGTCTCAACTTGAGGCCAGTACAAAATTAGACTTCAATCGATAAAATCATAAGATAATAATATTTTTGTAACCTCAATGTATATATATTGGTCCCAACGAAACTATAAGTTAATAATTACTAAAATATTTCAAATTCTAATATTACCTAGTGAAGAATGAATCTATAGTCACTTGTTTTTTAAATCCAGATATATGTTGAGTTCATCTTTAAATTTCCCCATTGCACTTAAGAGTTGGGGAATTGTCGTCTCGTATTGCAACAAAAAGTTGTGAAGAGTTGTTGCCGCTTGCAATGCTTCTTTCAGAGTGACCAGTTCCAACGCTATTGAATCATCCTCAACTTCGTCATCGACCGAATTTTAAATGGTATCCGCCACAATTTCTTCAATGCTTTGGACATTGTAGTATTTGTTATTTTCACCAGGATAATCTAGAAAATGATTCACATCCATTCAATAAGAATAAACTGGTTTGTAACTAGTACATTGGACTTGAAAATTTAAAGGTCATACGTAAAATCTCTCTAAATTAATAAATTATTAATTTATTGATATAATAATATCTCTCTAAATTAATAAAATATCTCAGTCCCAACATTATTAATTTATAGAGGTTTTACTGTAGTTTGAACATGACATTCGAGTTTCCGGAAAACGTTCCAAGTCAACATGACAAGGATTAAGGCCATGGCAAAGAACGCAACTTCCTCGTGTCACCGAGTTGCTAGAAGATGACAAAAGTCTAAAACGAAACAGGTTGTTCGCCTGGAAACGAACCAGTGATAACATAATACGTAAAAGGCCTATAACTGAGCATAGGGTCTACCTACCAAATTCATTTTCAAAGTACAGTACACGAAATAAAGTGGTAATTCTACATGGGTAGCATAGTGTTAAATCTCTGTCAAAACATTTGGCTTTGACACCCCTTGTTCCCAAGCTTTCTGTTCCGGACCGGAGAGCTCAGGAGGGTGCTACTAAATATGAAGCAGTGGAAATCAAAAACGACACATCTCAAGCTTATATGTTACAAACGTTTAATTGTCTCAACATAATATACTATTACACGAGATGAAGTGATACTAAGAGTTCGACTTTTTCCAATACTAACAAATACTAGCTGAGTGTCGAATCCCGCTACCCCATAATCTAGCTCTTAAGACCTGCGGGGGAAAGAAACAAATACCGCAGTTTTTCTAAAGTCAGCAATGAAATACTGAGTAAGTAAACACCCAAGCTCGTAAACGATTATGAGGCATATCCATTCAATAACAACCATAAATGAGAATCATTGATAACTGAGTAAATCCTTGAAGAATAAAGTATGAATAATGAAACACATGAAATTCTCTTTCTTTTTACCTTGCATCTCAATCCTTCTCTTGTATCTCAAACGGGAAATATCATTCCAATCTATCTCTTCTTTCCTTTCATAGAAATCTCTTTCTCAAAGAACTCATATTATTAACTTGTTGATACGGGGAAGATCTACTTTCACTAAGCTACAATGATCTTTAAGTGCCAGCACCACCCTATGACTCCTCGCGGCCAGAGAGGTGAGTACATGGAGCACGCAGCAGGTCGCGACGGGTTAAAATAATACGGGTCGAGTGACCGAAGTCAACACGACCAATCTATCAATACTATAACGATCCCCGCACAACTCTTTTCACTTTACATTACTAACGGATTATTATTCTCGTGTGACATTCTCAAAACATCTCAAAACATAGTAAATCCCAAGTAAAGCATGAAAGTCATAAAACACATTATGAGACAGATTATAAAATTATAATTCGACATGAAAGAATCTAGGCACGCTAAGCTTGGCATATTTACTCACCTCAATAAAACAGCAAATAGCACGAAATAGCTTCGACGGGTAGAAGTAGCCCTCGTCGACGAACTCGTCACCTACAAATTTATAATTTCTACGCAATCACAAGCTCAACTAGCACGTTTAATCCAACGTGAAACACTACAATTTCTTTTTATCTTGCTATAATCATGACGAACACGTTAATTTCTACTTATAAATGATGACATTTTCAAATTTTGGTTATATAATACTGACATTCAAATCTCATAAATAATATGCATATGTTTATCTAATAAGAATACACATTTTAATTTAGAAATTAATAAAATATTCTATTTAGAAAACACTGATTTAGACTTCATTATAAGATAACACACTTATCTTTAACATGCCACACATTCCTATTTAACTTTTCTAAATAAACTTGTCTTACAAAACAATTACTTGATTAGAAAGTTTAATAATACATATACGTAATATGTGAATAGTGTAACAATACAACTAATGCTAGATGATTCAACTGATAGAACTATTTATTAAATAAAAGTTGTCACTTAATAGCCACTCATTTTTACAAATGCTAGTGTTTATGGGAAAGTGATATTTTCGTCAAGTAAAGAAAACGAAAGATTCTTGTAACTACTTTATATCTATAATCACGAAAATTATCAAATAAGATAAGAAGTTATTTCTTAATATTTCACAAATCATTTCCTAATTTATTCTATTGTAGTAGCAGTAATATTTAAGTAACAAATTTATTTTCTATTAAAAGAAATATCTATTTATAAGCATTTGAAGTTCTTCTATCTAACCAAATAAAACTAATCTTGGACATAAGTTAACTAGTTTATTTCTTCTCAAGAAAATTGACTATCAATGTGTAGCTAGGCCCTATTTTAATTTGTAAGAAATATTCTCTCTTAGACTATAACATCAAAGTTCATTTACTTTTAGTTAGAATATAGTTTATAAATTCTAAATATTAATTTTTTTAAGCTAAAATAACCAAAATTTAAAAATACATATTGTGCAAACAACCACTGGGTCCCCTAAGTTCTTTAGAAACTACAAATAGTCACCCCCTCATAATTAATAACAGTTTTAGAAAGATCTTTTCACAACCCCCAAAGTTCTCTAATGTGCAGAAACCCCCCCCCCCAAAGACTTCTCCTTCATCCCCTTCCTTCAATATTCTAAATTAGTAATCAAAATCTGAAATTGATCATCAAAAACGAGCCTAGGAGGTTGAATTAGCTCACCCACGTCAAGGAATCGCAAGAAACGGTGGAGTTTTCTCCGGGTGGAGGTCCTTCGCCGGTGGTCGGCGGTGATGGTCGAAGCCGGCGAACTCAGCATCCCTGGCTCCGGATGGGTGCCGTTATAGTCTTCCCAGACTTCTAGCAGTCATTTGGAACCAACGAGAGGATGTGGATAACCCCGGTTGTGGTCGATCGAGCTTCTCGCCGGAATTAATGACGGCGCAGGAGGAGCTCGAAGGGACTATCTCCGGGGGTTCTTGGCTTCAACTGAGGCCTCCTAAGTCTTGGTCGGACCTCTGGGAGTTTACTGGGACATAGAAGGAGGTGTGGGTGTGGATGGCAAACTGTTGTTGTTGCTGCCTTCTACGGTGGTCTCCTGGTCATGTAGAGTCACATAGAGAGCGAGAGGGAGATCGAAGAAGAGAGAGAAGTAGGTGGTGGCGGCGGTGGGTCTTCTCCGACGGCGGCAGCGGCCATTGATGCTGCTACTGCTGCTGGGTTTTTCTTCGCCGCACAGAACAGAGAGGAGAGGGATAGAGACTGGGATAAGAGGGAGCTGGAGGTGGTGATGGCGTTGGGGGTGGCGTTGGTCTCAGTGTGGTGGCTGTGGTGTGTTGCCGAAGAAGAGAAGGAGGAGAAGAATTAGGAGAGGGAAGGAGAGAGAGAGAAAAGTGACGGGGAGAGAGAGAGAGAGGGGGATGTTAGGGATTGGAGAAATTTGTCCGTTGAAGGTTGGAAGATGAGAAAAAATATTTGTTTTTTTTTATTATATTTACTTATTTGTATTTACTTATTAGTCTTTATAGTTCTTGCTAATTACATTATCACCCCAACCATTAACTAGCTAATAACATCTAAAATTACAAATACCTCGCCACACGACATGTATTTCGAAAATAACTGTTTAAAGTTACGAAAAAATAATTAATTATATACTAAAAAGACGGGGTATTACAAAAAGTATATATGTCATTGCCTAATCTTATGTATAATCAAATGGTATCGCACACTTAGTATGAACTATCGGGTTTGGCAAGTGATATTGTATCACATGAAGTCCAAATTCATTCCAGGGTGTTAAAAATTGGTGCAACATGCACATCTATCAAATAAAAATTGAAACCCTCCCAAACTATCATAATTCACTTTGACTTGTATAGTCTACATAGAATAATGCTCGAAATGACAACGCGTCAATATTTCGATAGTGTTATCCACCCGAACCTTTGTTCTCCTTCAAGACAAGAGGCATATTTTAATATTCCTTCTATTTCTATTTTAGTATGTGTCTTGAATTCTAAGTCAGCAAAGAAAAGTCAATGGCGGCAAAAGTAGGTATGTGCTTTAGGAAACAAATTGGGGCGGAAAACTTTGGCAGTTTATGTGTTTTTTCCTTATCCGTTCTATAGTCTTTTTGGGACGTCTTGGGCACTAAGTCGATCATATGTGTCCATATAAGGGACCTAGTTTGTGTCTAAACATTGTGCGGTTGTATTTGTATTTATTTCTCTCAATAAATTTGGGGTTTGGGCCGTGGAGGTAGCTAGTTCACTGCTAATGAACCACGTTACACCGGTGTGATTTATTCTTTGCATGTCATCGTTATCTTACCCGTTCCGGATCATAAAAAACCGGTATCAGAGCTCGTTTTTGTAGGGGGTTAGTCATAACAAATTGTTCTCAGAGCCAGGTCGAGCCATCCTGTGGGAGCTCGGAGCTTGGGGATCGGTGTTCCAAGATTTACGTTGAGCTAAATAGCTAAGGTTTTACAATCCGTGAAATTCATATCTAGGGTTTTGGGATCAAGGTGGAGCACGGGATTTGTGGTGACGAACTGGACTACGAGCTGAAGAGAAGATGTTCGCAAGGATGATCAAGATCGACACATTTACTGGGAGAGACGACCGCGGGTTGTGAATCAGGATACGTGCTTTGTTGAAGAAGCAAGATATGTGGTTTCCATGGGCCTCTGAAGAAGTGGGTGCGGATACAACCATATCCGAATATGAAGCTGAGCAAAAGGGGATCCGCCATAGGGCTGCATATGGGGGTTAAGACATTCAAGGTTTCGGCACGATGAAGGCGGCCAAGGGAAGCTACGTTGACGTCTGTTCAAATGGTAGAGAAAATAGACATATGTGGACAAAGGAAGAACTCAAGATCTGCAGATTTGGCTACAGGAAGAGGGTACTTCGGAGGATGGTCTAGTTCTCTAGTCCCCGTCTGGGGGAATGGAATTCGTGCTCTTGACGAGGAGGAGAATTTGGCATAGGGGAGTCTGTGACGAGGGACACGACGCGTATGAGGCGCATAATGGGCGATATTGCAGGAATCAGGTGGAATTGGAGCAATTTTTCAAAAGCTTACAGGAATTCGGTGTGAATTGGAGCAATGTATTGGGGTTTTGTTGTAGGAGCTCGGTGGGAGTTGGAGCAACAAACATGAGATTTGACCGCAGGAACTCGGCCAAATTGTTAGCATCTATAGGGTTTCGATTGCAGGAAATTGACGGGAGTTGGAGCATAGATGGGGGTACTCGTTGACGTGAGGGTTTGGCATACAGCTGGGAAACATGTGGGGTTGATTATTGGAGAGAAACATCATTTCTGGTTCCAGTTGCTGAGATGATTCGAGACAAGGTGAAGATTTGTTAGTATGTGTCTTGAATTCTAAGTCAGCAAAGAAAAGTCAGTGGCGGCAAAAGTAGGCATGTGATTTGGGAAACAAATTGGGGCGGCAAACTTTGGCATTTTCTGGGTTGTTTCCTTATCCTTTATATTGTCGTTTTGGGATGTCTTGGGCACTATGTCGGTCCTATATATCTATATAATGGACCTAGATTGTGTCTAAACATTATGTGGTTGTATTCGTATTTGTTTTTCTCATTAAAATCAGAATTCTGGGTCGTGGAGGTAGCTAGTTCATCACTAGTGAACACATTACACCGGTGTGATTTGTTCTTTGTTTTGTCATCATTCTCTTGCTCGTTCGAGATCATAACAAACTGGTATATGAGCTCGTTTCCACAGCGGGTTTGTCATAACACTATTATTTTTACATGACCGAAGATACCTAGCATGTTCTGCTCAAATACAAATAGTGTGGACAAGAAATGAAGATGATGAGAAAAATGCAAACTAAAAAATTTCTCAATAAGTTGAAAAATTAAGAATAAGTAAGCTAAACCACGACTAACTATTACTACTACTACTACTAAATCCAACTAACGTCATGTCCCCAGCAACAGTGCTAAAATTTGATAATCTAAAACCAAATGTGCAAGTTCACAAGGTCAAGAAGTTATATAAACTGGCAAGTACTACCGTGATATTGCGAGCGCATGGGGCTCCACCGGTTAACTGTAGTTATTGACTCGTTTGACTTAATTAATAAAGATTGAGTTTGGTTCTAGTAATATACTCTATTCATGAAATGACAACTAAATGACAAGTATCATAAAAAATTGAAGAAGAATGAATAAGAACACTACTTGATGAAGATACTCGAATGATGATTCAAAGACTTGATTTCTTAGGATGATTAAAATGATCCTAAGATAAAAGGAAGCAACAATTCGCGGAAAAAAATAGAGACGGTGAAGATGCAGTTGTTGAAAGCTTGGAGACGATAAAAATGGGAGACGACGACTAGGTAGCAGCGGTAACTTGACTTTCAGCCTTCTCATGTGTGTCCGAGAAAAGAATAAAGAGGTAGAATGGTTGAAAATAAATCTAAGAATCAAGAAAGAAGAAAATTAAAGAGGAAAAAGAGCTAATGAGGTCTGACTTCAATGAAGAATGAGTGGCATTGGCGATGGTTGTGTGTGTCCGACGGGTAGCCTGAGAGAGAGAACGTTGGATGAGTTTTTTAGTGCTAGATATTCATTGTGAGGAAAAAGATATCAATGAAGTATGACATAGTTTAAAAAGAAGTAAAGAAGATGAGAAAAGAAGAAGAAAATTAGAGTAGTGAAAAGAAGATATCGAGAGATTTTGAGGGAAATTTCGGAAGTGTTTGGGTAGGAAAAAATAGCAACTAGAAAAATATGAAAATAAATACTATAAAAAATATATTCGGGCCACAAAAGGAAAATGAGAAATTTAAACGGGATCGTGAATAATTGATTTTTATGGAAGAGAATAAAATAAATTCAAATCCTTATTTAATTCATTGATAACTAATTAAGATTAAATAACTAATTATCTATAAGTAAGAAATTACTAAAAAATAATAAGTCTGTCAAATTAATAATTATTATAACTAATTACAAATAATTTCTATTTACTTTTTTACTCGCACATATTCCTCAATAATTGGATGCGGTCACCTAAAATAACTTCAAATTGCACACTGACCACAACCCTTTATAGAAAATTCTAAATACAACTCTAAAAATTGAATATTTAAGGAATAGTGAGAATCTTTGTCCTCGAAGCTTAAAGCACACTCCCTAATTATAAGTAAGTCTCACTCAATTATGTAATATATTTATGAACATGTATATGCAATATGTCGCACGTGTGCATGTAGATGTCATGTATGTATTACGCATATACCATGCGTGAAATATCTAATGGAAGGCATGTAGGAAAATGGAGTGCAACAAAGTGCTCATCTCCCCTTTAGAATAGTTACGCCCTCAGAACTCTAATGTTTACCTGGTCCTAATGTGCGGTTATTTCTTCTGAATGTCGTCATCGGTTTCTTAAGTAGCGTCTTCTCAAAATTGAAGATACATGCAAATTTGAAAAAGTTGGTTTCGAATAACTCCCAACATTTTTACTGACGTGGTCACTTTCGTAAGCATTCCCGTGTCTTTGATAACCCCGTAATCGGAGTTATATTCTATATTGGTTATCTACCAATTTATGTGATTCCCGATGTGTGTTTGATGCTTATTTGACTAGATTATAAGTTGAGCTTCATGTGCATATTTGACGAGTCCGGGCGTTTTAGCTATTAATTTGAGCATTTTATACATCAAATATGATCATGTTATGACCTAGTGGACCGCCCCTCTCTTCCTTGTCGCCCAAGGTAAGCCGCGACCAAGGGGTCGGGCCTCTCTAGCGCATGACCTAGCCGTGTGGGCTAGGGATCGCCCGGTCCCACGGCTTGTGGCATTCCTTTAGGGGTTCGGCCATAGTGATGGTGGGCCTCCTGGATCGTTTCGACCCTAGCCATCCAAAATCAACTAAAACTGACCAAGTGCGTTAAAATTGTATTTTAACTATTTATGTGCTATTTGTATGGTGATTGGATATGGCCTTAGATGTTGATGTTGTGAATGTTTAATTTTTGTGGTTTGTTTTTACGGCCTGCGAGCTGATAAAATTAATGTAATAGTTAATTAGGTTTTACGGCCAGCGAGCCGGTCTTCTTTTCAACTTGTGAGATCTTTTTATTTAGTATAGATGCTAGCTAGTATTAGATAAAATAGATGATAGTAGAGATTGAAGTGAAATATGGATCTTGGCCTGCTAGAAAATTACTAAAGAATTGAAGGACCACAAGATGGAGAATTCCACAAGCTATGGAGCATGGACCAAAGATGGAGGCACATCGAGATGAGCTTGCTATTTTTCAGGGTTCGTAGATATTCTCATTGGCTTGGGAATATCTTAGTTTAGAGACCATATCCATATCATGTTTAATTTTTGTTTGTGGTTGTTTATTTATTTTCTTATTATTTATTGTTGGGGTATGGATGTTGCATGTAAAATTGGTAATAAGATAATTAACAGCCCGGATATTTTATTTGTGAGTTTGCCCAACTCAAAATAAGTAGATCAGTTGATATGGATCAACAAAACAATTAAAATTGAAAAAGAAAAATATCTCAAATTTAAATATTGCGTTTTGCCTTCTCGTTACTTAAACACTCATCATGATCATGCTTTACCATGCGTGCCAATGCGACTTGGTTCATCATGATGCGAGGTGAATGCACAAGCAAGTAATGTGCAATTGTTTGAGTAAAAGGTTGGATGCAACTGGGTAATTTTAATATGATTAAAAACCTAGAGGCAACCTATTGGGGTTATCTATGGGATAGATAAATAAATAGTTATTTGCCCAATTGAACCAAGAGTTGCATCGGATGCAATTGGAATTGTTCCTACCTAAATAACTAATTCTTGGTTGACTTGCCAAAGCAAGCTAAAAAAAAGTGAAATACGGATCTTGGCCCGCTAGAAAATATATGATATTTTCCGCATTAATATTGAGGGTTATTAATATGAGAAAAATAATGGGGGTTATGTTTGAAAATTTAAGTCCTTGTTAAATATAGTACAACGTCACAATACTTTGCATAATCATTTTGTGTTGAATACCCATGGCATTAAACAAACAAAACACGACTTTATGTCCTTAAGAAGGACAAGCTGTTTGTAATCTATTTTCTAGACTGGTATAAAATTGAGAATTGTTCTGAAATAAAACAAATGAAAAATGTTGTACACAGAGCATGAAGTTCTCCTTTACCAACTGTCAATAACACTAAAGCCTAATGGAGGGAACATCAAATAATGGTTCTCTGGATATAACTTGCCTCATGTCGGCTGCCATGAACTCTGAGCTTTGGAAGCAGGATGAGAACATGGAGGCGTATGATATGATCATACATTAAAAGAAGCTCTTTCAAAAGGCGAGCTAGACATTAATGGTTTGAAGTGTAGCTCCAATTTGCACTCTCTTGCTTAGCACTCGTCATGATCAAGATGGAATGATTTCGGGCTTGCCAAAGCAAGGTGTAGATAGTGCTTTCCAAACAGACATATCACAGCCACGTGGCAGCTATCCAGCACACCTAGCTGTGCTCCATACACACCGGACAGCTACCTATGCTTGTCCACGTGGGGGCTGCGAGACAGGGCCCTCGCGTACCAACACGGGAGTCGTAGGGACTTAGTGGTTTGGAGGCTAGGGTAGGCCCGTCACGCGCGTGCGACAGCCAAGCTCGCGCGCGACCCTTTGTAATTTCTTTGAGAGACTTAATGACCAAGTCCTATAAACCCGGCTTGACCTCATAACGGTCTCCTGTATGTACAGTCCGGTGCCTAACGGTTCCTATATACACGGCTGAACGTACCGTTATGGGGGCTACCATTAAGCCGCCATTTATGGTGCATTAACCCCCTCACAACAGGCACTTCCCTACTATATATAGGATCGTTAGCCCTCCGTTGCGATACACTAGTACAACGAATCCATATCTGGTTCTACACTAGCTATTAAGCTGTCTCTCTCTCTCAGTTGCAAGTGCTTACCCTCTCCCTACACACACCCTACATCTCTCTTTGTCCTTATTCTCTACTTGAGGTGCACACTTAGATCTCTCCAAGGGATTTCAGTGAGCATAATTTGGTGAACCCGACGTGAACACCCATCTTCAATCCTTCGAAACCCACGGAAATGTCGTCCGACGGAATTATTCGCGATGGTGACCGGTCCCCGTCCAACGAGGCAACCTCAAGGGATGAAGGGCCACTCAACACCATTGTTAATACCAATATCCATGTCCAGACAGCTACCGGCAGTGGACCCTCCTTAGAGGCACTCCAAGACATAATTCAGAGTCAAGCCCAGATGATGCAGGCTCAGTTTGCCCAGATTGCTCAAATCATGACAATCTTGGGAAGGTTTTCTCAAAACACCACTACAGGGGTTTCAGTCCCACCATCGACAACCCCGTTACCTCTACCGGTGGCAGCAACCGCATCTATAGTGCATACATCTGTTGCCCAATCCTCTTTTTCCGGTGGCCTCGGGCCTCAGGCGCCGGGCGTCCCGACGAATCCCTCCCTGATGACGGTGGGAAACCCTGTGTCATACTCGGCGATGCCTTACCACGCAAGTGGGGATTTAGGAAGCCATGCGCTTCCACCGCCACCTCCCTATGATCCAAGCATGCCCTACATTCCGGGCTTCGCGGACCTGGAACAACGTATAGATAGCATCATCGCGAACCAGAGCTTCGCAGATACTGTCATCCCAAAGGTTAACAGCGCGCCTCCCATTCCGCGGGGCATCTACTTGATGCCCAACAATACTAGATACAAAGAACCCAAGTGGGAGAAGTTCGACGAAGTCTGCGAGAACGCACACGAGCGTGTGATGCGGTTCATTGACATTATGGGCCCACACGGGGTAGGCACCAGGTTATTGATGCGTGAGCTTCCCAAGTCTCTGGGAGCTGTCGCGTACAAGTGGTATAGGACTCTGGAAGCAGGATCGGTCAAAACGTGGGAAGACATGGTGAAGAAGTTCTACACCAAATTCTTCCAAGTTGAAGAAAAAGACACCACTATCCACCTCTCACGCATGTACCGGAGGCATGACGAGGAGGGGGTCGCCTTCATCAAAAGGTTAGAGCCAAGTCCTTGGAGTGTGTTGACGAGGTCCTGGAAAGTCGGCTAGTGGAGATATGCCTTCAGGGCATGCGCGACGAATACAAAGGTATGCTCATTAACTTAAATATGCCTACCTTTTCCAGGTTGATGGAAAGCACCGGGAACGTGGAGCCCCTGGTGGAAAGGATGAAAAAGAGGTAAGCTAACGAGCGTAAACAGGCGAATCCCAAATTCAAGGTGGGAAAGTTCAACTTGAAACGGACGCGAGAAACCAACGTACATGCGATATCATCCCCCAACAAGAACCAGCTTGCTATGCCTCAGGAGGCACCACCCTTTCCCTGTTCGATCGAAGTGGCAATTACTCTTTACAAAAATGGAGAAAGGACGAAATCTTGCCGGTGCTAGAACATAGGCCAACATGGGTGCAACTGCGAGACCCCATGTGGTGCGAATGCCATGGACAGGTCATGCACCCTACCAGATAATGCAAAAATCTCAGATGGCTGATGAATAGGCAAATCAAGGAGGGGCAGCTAGTCGCTGAAGAGCCGTCCAAAGAGGTGTGTAGGGACTCCTTACCGATTCATGCGCAGAAGAAGTCCAAGGGGAAGGAAATAGCCATGATTTCGATCTTGGACTTCGAAGAAGCCGCGAATGTAGAGGCCTCGGACGCTGCGGAGATCCATGAGGATGAGGGCCACGATGTTGACACAAAGGATTCACACACCAAGTGGATAGAGAACTCAGCCAGGTTCGCTGAGTTCTTTGATGGAATGAATCTTTCAGACGGCTGCAGACTTGAGATAACGAAAACGTTCCTCAAGGTAGCCAAGGACCATGGTGAGGAATCGGTCACCTCCAGTTGGGAAGTCATGGGAGCCGTGCGATCAGGAGGTTTGGTCATGACATTTGCTGGCTCGGATAGAAGTAGCAATGCCAAACATCAGAAACCACTGTATGTGACGGCCACCATCAACCGCGTAAAATTCAAGCGGGCCTTTGTCAATGGTGGAGTTGCGGTGAATGTGGTTTCACTCAAAACCTTACAACTAGCGGGAGTCCCTCAAAGCAAAATCGTAAAAAAGCCATCATTGTTGGCAGGCTTCGAAAGTGACTCCAGAATGATGACCGGCTGGGTTCGATTAGAAATCCAGATCGGCAGATTAGCTGTTTCGCCAAGTTTCACGTCATTGACGGTGACACAGGTTACCATATGATCATTGGGCGAGCGTGGATTCATCGCTTCAATGTCGTGCCTTCTACGGCTCACCAAGTAATGAAAGTTGTCTGGAAAGACAGGGTGGTTTTGATACCCGCCTCAGTAAGTCCCTTCGACCTAGAGGAAGCACACTTACCTGAAGCAGCGTGGTTCGCAGATAGAGCCACCCCAGCATTGAATCAGCTGACCCACTACCCAAAGGGGAAAACATCCAGTGTCAATCAACGACCAGAGTAATTACAATGCGACAGGAGTCAATGGAGAAATGGTCTAGGCATGGAGAAAGCCCTGAGAAAAAAGTTTATACCTTGAAAAGAGCTGTACAACACAACGGTGAAGAACAACACGAAGAGAGGAAGTGCTATCGCATCCAAAGACGCACGGGGTCGCACTCGACCTGCCCCATTGAAAGTGCCCCTGGACAAGTTTATGAGCTGACAAAAGCTCCGGATATAGACAAGGATTTGCTATCAGGAGAAATCAAGGAAGCTCCTGAATGCATGAAGGATCGCCCAAGGCCACAGAAGCAAGAATTAAAGGAAGTATTCCTCAGTCCCACTGGGGGAAAAGAGGAGACCAGCCTTCTTGAGCGCGGTCACACCGCTCTATGTTAGTAATCGTTACTACCAACTAAGTAGAAACATATGGGGTCACACGCCATATGGATTAAACTAGACTTCGGAATTAATCATAATTAAATAGAAGGATCAATAAGCTACCACTTGCAAACTTAGTAGGACTAATTTGCAAGGTCGACTAATTCATGTATAGACATGATTAGGACTAATTTTCAAGATGAACTAATCCATGTATGGACGTGATTAGGAGAGGGGCTAATATGTAGTTAACAAGGAGTTGTTGGACTATATAAAGAGCAGCCCTAGCTTATTTTCTCACTAATGCTCATAAATATATTGAGTGTGAGAGAACAAAGCAAGGAGAGAGCAAAACAAGCCTAGGCCGAAGCCTAGACCCATCCGCCCGCTCTACCCGTCGGCCAAGAAGAAGCCGAGCCTCTTTTGGTATCCGTTGTGTGATTCTTCTTCTTCTTCCTGTTGGAATAGATGCCCTAGAAGCAATCTAGTTTAGTATGAATTTATTTTTTCTAGAACATTCATTGTAATATTTATTGGATATTTAATATAATGAAGTCCTTAGATTTACAAATGTGTTGTTTATCTTAAATATCCCTAGTACAGTATAATGATTAATAGGGCAATCATCTATAGACTAGTATTGGGTTGGATTGATATGGAGATATCATGATCCAACACATGGGTGTGCATTAAGGGTAATGGCGCACTGGATTGACCCATCTCCGAGAAGGCTACATACATGTTATGTTAAGTCACAAGCGCTTCTCGCGGTGCAATGGTATTGTCATCCTTAGACTTGAAGTCACTAGATATTCTAGTTGCGGATTATTATGATTTTGATAGCGTTAAACGCTACACCGTAACTGGGTAGCTATAAAGGCGTGTACTGGATACAATAAGAAGCAAGCTTAGAGATCGTAGTGGACGTAGATAGAATTTGTCCCTCCCACATAACGGGAGCAAATATCCTAGGCCACTTGAGGGATAGTGCTTATAGAATGTCTAACCAGACTCAAATAAATCAATATAGGATATTGATATTATTTGCACGAATAAGGCTATTCCAAGGATCGAGAAACTATGGATTTGATATACGAGTGTGACTTGTATGTCTCGTGTCCAATCCGGATATATAGAAAAAGGGATGTGACAATTACTTGTACAAGGTTTGTCGGATGACTATTCTATTAGTTTGCTAGAATGGATGTTTTGCTAGAGACCGCTCCATATTAGCAAATTGTTGCTACCAACTAGATAGAACCTATGGGTCACACGCTATATAGAGTTGAACTAGATTTGTGAATTAATTAATATGATTAATTAATTAGAAGGATCACTTTGCAACACCTTACAAACTTAGTAGGACTAATTTGCAAGGAAGGGACTAAATTGAATTCTAGTAGGACTAGAATAGGTCCTTTAGGTAGTTGACAAGGATTTTTTGGACTATATAAAGGTGGCTCTTTCCTTCCTTCCCACACTTATGAGCCTTTTGATCATAACTTGAGTGGGAGAGAACAAAAAGGAGAGAGAGCAAGCAACAAAGGTCCGAACCCGACCCTTTGCCGCCACTCCCTACCCCGTCGGCCAACAAAGGAGGCGCCACCTCCTTGTTGCCTCGTGTTGCGTGATTTCTTCTTCCTATTCCTCCGTTCCTAGCTAGCACAAAGGAGAAGGAAGATCTAGATCTCAACTCTAGGCGTGGATCAACTATAGATACGTGACACAATTCGCGTTACAAGTCATCACAGGAGAAACCCTGAGGTGTGTAACATGATTTCTTCTTTTACCATCGTTATGTCTCTTGTCTTGTGATCCTTGGAGGGTATTGAATGGATAAATTATATTTTCCGCTTCGTATCCATGATCAAAACTCTACAGTGGTATCAGAGCCACATGTCGTGGAGCATAAACGTGGTTTATGTGTTACGTTTTGATAGTTTTACACTTAAAATTTATTGTTTATCGCGTAAAACAAGACAAATCAAGCATATGATGCAATTTGTCAATAATCGAAGAAAACAAAACCTAGATTTGCATTGGATGCATGAATTAGTGAGTTTGAGAAATTTTAGGATCTTAGATCTAGGGTTTGGGCATCGTATTGAAAAAAGGAGTTCTTTTCAAACAAGTAAACAACCAAACTTGGGCAACAAGCAAGGGAGTTGTTTTGGAAACAACTCCCTAAGAGGTTCGGCCCCCCTAAGGGGACCGCCCCTCCTTGCTTGCCGCCCAAGTAAGGGAAGACCTAGGGGCCGGCCGGCCCAAGGCCTTGGCGGTCCTCTTTGGGGCTCGGGCAATTAGATTGTTGGGCCCCTTGGACTGTTTTAACCCTAGAAAATTCCTAAAATCAATTAAAATTTACCAAGCGCGTTAAAATTGGATTGTAACTGTTTATGTGCAAATCGCATGGTGGTTGGATATGTCCTTAGGATGTGGTTTGGTGTGATTGTTTAATTTTGTGGTTTGGTTTACGGCCTGCGAGCTGATCAATTTGTTGTAATAATTAATTAGGGTTTTATGGCCTGCGAGCCATTTTTTTCTCAACTTGTGAGATTTATTTATTTAGTATAGCTGTTAGCTAGTGCTAGATAGAATAGATTGTTAGCCAAGATTGAAGAAAAGAAGCCCAAAGCCAAAGGAAGCCACAATAGATGGAGCATGGAGCATTCCACATGACTATGAAGGATGGACCAAAAGATGAAGACGCATGGAGATGTGTTTGCTTTTAGGGTTCATAGATAATTCCATTGGCTTGGAATTATCTTAGTTTAGAAAAGGCCATATCCACATCTCATTTTATTTTATTTTGTGGTTAATTAATTTTATTGTCTTATTATTTAGTGGTTGATGTATGGATGATGCATGCAATTAGGATAATAAGATAATTAGACAACCCGGATCTATTATTTGGAGTTGTGCCCAAACTCAAATAGATAGATCAGTTGATAAGGATCAACAAAACGTTTAAAATTGAATTTGAAAATCCCTCAAAATTCAAATATTGTGTTCTTGTCTTCTCGTTATCTAAACATCATTATCACCATGATTTATCAAGTTCGTGCATGCCAAAGCAAGGCGACTTGGTTCATAATGATGGAATGCGATGGCACAAACAAGTTATGTACAATTGTTTAAATAAGAGGTTGGACACAACTAGGCTATTAATATGATTAAAAACCTAGAGGCAATCAATTGGGATTATCCATACGGATGGATAAATAAGGAGTTATTTGCCCAATTGAACCAAGAGTTGCATAGGGATGCAATTGGAATTGTTCCTACCTAAAGTAGTCAAATTATGGGTGACTTGCCAAAGCAAGCTCATAAGGAGATGAAATATGGATCTTGGCCCACTAGAAAATATAAGGATATTTTCCGCATTAATATCTTGAGGGTTATTAATCCGTAGAAAAATAGTGGGAGCTATATTTGATAAACTAGCCATTACTGAATATAGTCAAAAAATTCACAAATACTAAAACTTGCGTATTTTCCTTTTGTAGAATTCCAAATGGCAAACAACTCATCGAGTTCACAACATTCCCTACGATATGTCCTTGAGAAGGACAAGCTCTCTGGAACCAACTTCCTTGATTGGTACAGAAACTTGAAGATCGTTCTCAAGCAAGAGAAGAAACTGTACGCAATAGAGGAGCATATTCCAGCAGGTCCAGAGAACCAAACACCCGCAGCCCTAAAGGTGTATCGTGTTGATGACCCTAATGATGCGGCTTGCCTTATGCTATGCACCATGACTTCTGAGCTTCAGAAGCAACACAAAAACATGAATGTTGTCGATATGATCGAGCATCTGAAGCAGCTCTTCCAAGAGAAGGCAAGGGTTGAGAGGTATGAGGTCTCTAAGGAACTGTTCAAGTGTCATCTGGCAGAAGGGAACCCGGTGAGACCCCATGTACTCCGAATGATCGGGTACTTGGAGAATCTCGCCCGACTGGGGTTCCCGGTCGGCCAAGAGTTGGCAACCGATCTCGTGTTGCAATAGTTGTCTGAGAGTTATGGACAGTTCATCATGAACTATAACATGAACGAGATCGTGAAACCACTGCCAGATTTGCTCAATATGTTGAGGAAAGCTGAACAAAGCATCAACAAGGGTAAGGGCAAGGCCATTATGATGGTACAGAAAGGAAATGGCAAAATGTTTGCCTCGTCCTCCAAAGGCAAAGGCAAGTCAGTTGCCAAGCCCAAGGAACCTGCCCTTAAACATGTTGGTGGCATTGCCAAAGGTGTGACTAAAGGTGAGTGTCACTACTGCAGTCAACCTGGAAACTGGAGGAGGAACTGCCCAAAATATCTGGAGGACAAGAGGCTTGGAATAGTGATTCCACCACCACCAGGTATTTTTGTTGTAGATTTCAATTTAACTGTCTCTACATCATGGGTATTAGATACTGGATGTGGATCTCACATTTGTCGAAATGTGCAGGATCTAAAGAGAAGTAGAAGATTGGCTAAAGGGGGGATAGACCTGCGCGTTGGGAATGGAGCAAAAGTTGTTGCGTTGGCCGTGGGCGTGTGCGAGATATCTCTACCTACATGATTAGTTTTAGAATTTAATGATTGTTTTTTATGCCTGCTATGAGCATAAACATTATTTCTATTTCTTGTTTGGACAAGGAAGGTTTTATTATTTCAATAAAGAACAATTGTTGTTCCTTTTATTTTAATAATATTCACTATTGTAGTGCGCAATTATTTAATGGACTGTATGTCCTTGATCTAAGCAATCTTGTCTACAACGTTAATACCAAGAGGATTAAAATACATGATTTAAATCCTGCTTACTTATGGCACTGTCGTTTAGGCCATAAACGAGAAGCGTGTATCTAGTCTCCATAAGGATGGATTCCTAGACTCATTTGATTTTGAATCATATGAGACATGTGAGGCTTGTTGATAACTCCTTAATAAGAGTTATCTTATATACACTTTATATTGTTATTTGTGTGCGTTTCGGTGCAAAGTGCCGAGATTTGAGCCAAAATAAGAAGAAAATGCACATTTGGATGTTTTTGAGCTTTAAAGTACAATCCGGGCGTTTCTTAATGGTTTTGAGTATGATTTTGATAATTTATCACATTTGATCTTCGCGGTAGTGTTCGTGTTGTTGTTTGACAGGAATTACGCATGCGAGAATCAAGTGGAGAGAAGAAACGAGCTTCGGAATAGAAGAAAAAGGCGGATTTGGCGCATTTTGGATGTTTTCGCCAAATTTGGGCAATAATTGAGAAAAACGAGAAAATGGTCCGGAAACGGAGATTTCTCTACATGGGCGAATTCTACGTCGCAAAAGGAATCCAAAGGTGGAAAAAAAATCATTCATCGGAGTTCGGGATCAAAATCCCGAGTTCTTATTTGCTGTTCAAAAAGCATAGTTGCCTTTCCAGGATGTTTCAGAGAAAATTAAGGATGTTTTGAGGATATTTTGCATTCTACAATGAAGATGGAGGTGAGACCGGTGGCAATTGAAAGTAGACTCGAAGATCTTTCTAACGGCGGGTCACGGAGCTAAAACGGAAGTCGGACGAGAAAGTTATGGCACGGAGAAAGTCGGAGAGGAAAAGCTGAAGATTTTGGCTAAGGAAACAAGTCACAGGACTTGTTGAAACAAGTCATAGGACCTGTTGGACAAAAGCAGTGTGCTGGAAGTCTGCCAACAAGTCGTAGGACTTGGCAGAGGTAACAGGACATGTTGGGGGTCGGGCAGATTGCTGAAGTTTTCACAACAAGTCACAGGACTTGTTGGCAGAAGTCACAGGACTTGTTAGATGCAGCATAATTTTCTAAGTGTTGGGAACAAGTCACAGGACTTGTTGAAACAAGTCACATGACTTGTTCGTAGGCAGCAGTTTTTTGGAAACAATTTGGGGTTATTTTGTAATTACTTGTAACTTGTTCTAAACTCTTTGGGAACGTATTAGACAGAGTTAGGGCTGGTTTTATCGGTATTCGAAGGTTGGAGAACGTGCTTGGAGCTAGGAGAGCTTGCTTGGAGCTTTTGGATCATTCGTTTGGCTTCTCAAACTCTATTTCTTCTCTACTTTTGCTATTTTGATCATGAAACTTTGTATTGTGATCATGTTTTGGAGTAGCTAAACACTTTTCTCAGGGTATCTCGTAGGGAGCTAGGGTTTGATCACGATATTTTTGATTTATGGATTTGATTTCATGCTCTTGGCTTAATTGATGAACTTTTTATCTAGCTATGTGTATTTTATGTGTTTAATTCATCTTTGCTATCAATAGACGTATTGTTAGGATAGAGCTAGGTTATGAATGTTAGAGACATCAATATTCATTGCCCGGAAAATTGAAATACACACTAGCCGTATCTAGGGTTGAGAAATCTTGCTAGTTAGCTAGAACAAAGAGTAGACGAATTCTCGTAATGCGTGTTTAAACTCAATTAGGCTAGAGAAATCAGTTTTTAATAGTTTAATCATAGGAGTTGGTTGAGACATCTTCAACGTAATTGTGCTCGTTTAGCTGGATAAATGTTAATCGTGTTAACAAAACATAAATCCAATATCGTGTGAAATACCTAGGGACCCGTAGAGATATCCTGACTTTTCCAAACATTGAGAAATTTTATAATCGTTCATCTTTATTAATCATGAAGCAGTTCAATTGATTAATTGAGACATTTGTTTTTAATTTTAGTAGGATCAATAGAACAAAACAACTGCGCTTTGCCCACACAAAGAACAAATTTAATAGCTAATTTACACGAAGTCTCTTGGGTTCGACAACCCGGATTTCCGGAATATTATCACTACACCGACAACTGTGCACTTGCAGTTGGAGCGTGTCAAGTTCTTGGCGCCGTTGCCGGGGACTTCAAATAAATTAGTTATTATTTTTATCTTTAGGGATTTACTTTTTCAGGTTATATCTGTTACTCACCTACTTTCTGTGTGTAATCTGTGTTTTCAGGTTGAACTTCACGGTGCATGTCCCGTTCTCGAGACGAGCCTTTGCACCCAACACTTGAGGACCCGGAAACTTTGTTACGCGCACAACGTAGAGACAAGAGGAAGACAAGCTCAGTTGCTATGGATGACGAAACTAGAGCTGATTTTGAGAGGATCCGCAAAGGTATGCAGGATGCGGAGGCAGCTAGAGCAGCAGCTGTAGAGGATGCAGCCAATAAAGCACGAGAAACTGAGGAGCTGAGGGCTAAATGGCTGAGATGCAGGCAATGATGGATCGCTTGGCTCCCCCAAATCCACAACCACGTCCTGGTGTGGGGGCACAAGTGGCGAACATCGGTGGGAACAATAATGGGAATAATGGGGGAAACAACAGGCAGAACAATGCCGAGATTTAAGAACGCCCTATGGTGGATTATTTCAGGACTACTCCAGCGTGTTATCAGCCTACCATTGTCAGGCCACAGATCAATGCCCAACACTTCGAGTTGCGCCAACATATGATCAATATGGTTCGTGATGAGTGCGCATTCAACGGAGCTCCAGGAGATGATCCAAGTCACCATCTGCTGGTATTTGAGCAAATCACATCAACCCTGCACGAACAACGAGTTCCCTATGAAACAGTTAAGCTATTACTATTTCCCTTCTCCTTATCTGGAAAAGCCAAGAAGTGGCTTATGGAGATGCCAGCTGGTAGCATAGTGACATGGGCGGATTGTTGTCATGAGTTTCTGAGGAAGTATTTGCCACCATCCAGAGTCGCTCAGCAGATGGCTGAGATTGCAAAATTCACTCAGGAAGAAGACAGCTCATTGGGAGATGCTTGGAGGAAGTTTAGCCAAATTCTCCGTAGATGTCCGAATCATGGGGAGCCATGGCACAAGCTTCTCCATTATTTCTACACTGCATTAGACAAGGAGACAGCTGACCAGTTAGATATGCTAGCTGGAGGTAATTTTATGGGGCTTGGGGCACAACGAGCTCAAGATATGCTGAATAACGTGTCGAAGAGGGAGACTACACGAGCTGAAACTCGTAGGTACTCCAAACCGGGGGATGCAGCCTTAGTCAACAAGATTGAATCTATGGAACAAAAGCTGGAATCCATGACCTCAGCATTTCACGGCATGCACCCTCCATCACAGAAGCCCATGGGTGAATTACTAGCAGATGAAAGCCAGGGATATGATAATAGTGTTGAAGATGTGAATTTTATGCGACAGCAGCAATGGCCTAACACCTATCATCCCAACAATCGCAATCACCCCAACTTCAGCTACGCCAATCCGAACAGTGGATTATATGCACCCGGTCAGAGACCAAATGTTCCATATCAAGCGCAAAGGCAAGTTCCACAACAGCAGGCTCCACAAAAAGAAGAGCAAGAGACGAATACTTTATTGAGAAAGCTCCTAGCTAATCAAGACAGGATGGAGAGCACGATTGTCTCAATGCAAGCAACAATAAAGAGCCACGAGAATCAGATTGGGCAGATTGCCAATAAGAATGCTAAATTTCCGCCAGGTATGCTTCCTTCCAATACCATTCTTCCTACTGAGCAGCTCAAAGCTATTACTACTCGCAGTGGTGTGACTACTCAGGATCCTCCATATCCTAGCCATGCGAGAGCCGATTCTACAAAAGCTACAGAGAAGGAATTGGGTGAAGAGTTGCCCAAGGCCGTGAATCCCCAATCAAAGGACACAGTTGAGAAGAAAGAAGAGTCCAAGAGCACTCCCGATCCGGCTACTTGTGAGCCACGAATTCCATATCCAGCGGCGATAAAGAGGATGAGGAACACTTTGGGAGATTTATGGATATATTCAAACAATTGCATATCAACATTCCTCTTGTAGAAGCACTTGCTCAGATGCCCAGGTATAAGAAGTTCTTGAAGGAAATCCTATGGGGGAAGAAGAGCATAGAACCCTATGCCACGGTGAAGCTAACAGAGACGTGTAGCACTGTCATACAAAGAGACATTCCCAAGATGAGAGATCCAGGCAGTGTCATCTTAGGCTGCACTCTTGGGGGTGGATATCATACGCATGGTCTTTGTGATTTAGGCGCGAGTATCAATCTCATGCCATTGTCCCTATTTCAGAGATTGGGCATTGGTGCACCAACCCCAGTGAAGATGGGTCTGCAACTGGCAGACAATTCAATTGTGACAGCAAATGGGGTAATTGAGAACTTGCTCGTCAAAGTGGGTGCGTTTGTCTTTCCAGCTGACTTTGTGATAGTGGACATTAAGGAGGATCGCGATGTTCCACTTATCTTTGGAAGACCGCTTTTGAAGACAATGCGTGCAAATGTGGATCTAGAGACTGAGGAGTTGACTATCAAGGCTCTAGACTCACCACTCGTGTTCAAGGCATTTGTTCCGAGCAAGGGGAAGAACAAATTCGCCATGATAAAGTTTAGAGAAGATCGTGTGGATCCTTCTCTTGGGTTGCCTACAGTTTTGCATCCCGATCCACCCGAACCAGAGAAGAAGCCAAATGTGGTGAGTGCACATGATGTGGTGCAGAAGATTAAGAGTAGGAAATTGAAGGAGGAGGCACGACCTCCTTAAACATCTTTTGAGGTAACTGGGTCGGGTCGTCGACCTTAAATTACACGGCGCTTGTTGGGAGGCAACCCAACCTATTTATTGCGTTAATTTAGGGAGTTAGTTTTTAATACAGTTGTGTGTTTTTTTGTTTATTTATTTTGGAGAGATGAGAGAGGGACTAACATTTGTTTCCAAGTGACATATTGGAGCAGGATATGGGAGAGTCGACCCCGGTGTGCCATGGCACATATGACCTTTAGAGGGACTCGTGCATACGAGTTGGGGATTCTCAATGCGCAGATTCATGAAGAGGAGAGCAGTCGACCCGGTGTTCCATGGCACATATGACCTTTAGAGGGACTCGTGCATACGAGTTGGGGATTCTCAATGCGCAGATTCATGAAGAGGAGAGCAGTCGACCCCGTTGTGCGAGTACACACTGACCTAGTGGGAGCACAAGTGGTGTCACACTGTGCTTGGGGACTGCTGTACACGATTTCTTTCCCACCCTTGAGGTGGTTGTGAGTATTTCTTCCCTCTAGCTAAATTTGTATTAATTTTATATGTCAAGCTCCATCTCATCTACTGGCCTACACATTGATTGCTGAGTTCTCTTGCATACTCTCTAAATTCGTTGAGGACAACGAAGCATTCAGTGTGGAGGTGGTTTAACTGTCTACTAGCCAATTGTGTCTTGCATAGCCAGTTACATGTAGGATGTGTTTAGATTGTATTGTGAGCCAGTTGTGGTTTATGTTAAGTTAGTACTTATATTGTCGTATCGTGTAGTGTAGTCTACATATTGTCTGCACTTTTCAATAATTGAGTCTACCCACCAAACAAAGTTAGCTGTGTTGTGTCAACTTTTTTTTCGAGTCAAAGCCTTGCATATAGAGTTAGGATATTATGAAAAATACAAAAAAAAAAAATGAAAAAAAAGAGAAAATTCATAAAAATGGAAAATTGAAAATTTTGAGAAAAATCAATTGAGAGAAGCATAGACTCGGTTGATTTAGTGAGATGTGAAAACTATAGGCATAGGGCGTGAATTTTGACCGAGAGTGACATTTTTAGTTCCCCCTAGTAAGTATAGAGAGAATCTCATTACGGGAATGCCTACCTATTTTTAAACTAAAATTAAATTTTAAAAGCTAAAGTGTGTGGTGTTTTTCTCTAAAAGAGTTGAGCTTGGTGTTTGCTAAACAAGCCGAACGTTCATGTTGTCCATCTTAGGTAGTCGCCAGCCCGCCTCGTAGTGGCACACAGAACAGCTGTGCGAGGATGTGTATTAGAGCACTCACTGCTTTTAGATCTTACCTTGTAGGACCACTAGATAACCCTAATTGATCCTTGGATTCATTGTTAGCCTCTTTGACCTAGGAAGACGATTCTTGGCCATCATCATATATCGTTTAGAATTACCTGTCTAGAGCGTCACGAGGGAGCAGTCGTTGAGGGGGTTCGATGAGGGAGTGCTTGATTTCACATTTATGTGAGTCCTATTATTCGCATGTGCTTTATTTGATATCTTCGAGGGGATGCGAGGGTGAGTGAGTTGGCTTGCACACTAAGGTGTGGCGGTGTTCCATGTCATTACACCATGGACACAGTAGTGGAGAGCCTGAGTGTGTGACATCTAATCCGCACGAAAGGGGTTGGCTGTACTTAATTGGTGGAACGTGCTAGGTACTGGATTTCTATCATCTTGGTGTAGGACGTTCGGTTGGATTAGGCACGTGACATATATCTTATTTGACTACTTGAGAGGGGGATATGACTACACTCTAGTGTGGGGGTGTCGACATTTGACTACGGACATAGAGATTGTGCATTGACGACTCCACCCCCATACACGCTTTGACTTTGACGGTTTGTGGCATCGCACTTCATGGAGTTAGGGGGAGATGTATTATTGTTGTGATATACATTCATGGGTTTGTTTATTTCCTTTCCCTGACATGATTACTATAGCTTGATTCTTGAAAGAGGACCACTCATATTTATTTGATTGTATTGATGTTTGGATGAGAGAGAGAAAAAAAAAAGAGAAAAAAAAATAAAAAAAAAATGATTAAAAAAAGAGAGAAAAAAAAGGAGAAGAATAAAGAAATACAGTTGTGCTTATTGGAAAACGAGTGGTGAAAGTTCCTAGTTCCAGATTGAAGATTGATTGAGCTTTCGCGCAATATTCGCTGTGATGGCCACGGGATTGACATGGTACCGAGGTTTGAGGGGATTGAGGGCCGGAGTCGGTGAGATTCGGGTTGTGGATTCCTATCATCAAGGTGAGGGTGTGTGAGATGTGGGGTTTGGTGAGTTTATGTGACGCTTTAGAATTTTTGCTTCATACAAGTTATATCCTTTTTGTCCTTAAGCCTCATCATATTTGACCATTAGCGGAATAGGAGCTCGGACTATGAACGTGGCTTAGCCTTGGTTAGCCTCTTATTTTTATCAGCACACATGAAGAGGTAGGTTGTTCTTTATTGTAAAGTTAAGCTTTCTATACTAACTATGGGGAATTACTTGTTGTCGAGTTTAGTTATAGCTCACACCTCTTGCCTAAATTTTTCATCACTCCATGAGCACTTGTCTATTGTGGATTGAAATTGCCTGTTCTCACAAAAATAAAGAATTTAAAAGTTTTTATGTGTTTAAGATCGAGTCTAGAATTGCATTTGCATCATCTTGCTGCATTAGAGTGTCGTGAGTCATGATAGAGTCGTTTGAGTCTGTTTGGCTATTAGACGGTTAGATGCAGAAGATGAGACTTTGCTCGGGACGCACAAATGGCAAGTGTGGGGGTATTTTATAACTCCTTAATAAGAGTTATCTTATATACACTTTATATTGTTATTTGTGTGCGTTTCGGTGCAAAGTGCCGAGATTTGAGCCAAAATAAGAAGAAAATGCACATTTGGATGTTTTTGAGCTTTAAAGTACAATTCGGGCGTTTCTTAATGGTTTTGAGTATGATTTTGATAATTTATCACATTTGATCTTCGCGGTAGTGTTCGTGTTGTTGTTTGACATGAATTACGCATGCGAGAAATCAAGTGGAGAGAAGAAACGAGCTTCGGAATAGAACAAAAAGGCAGATTTGGCGCATTTTGGATGTTTTCGCCAAATTTGGGCAATAATTGAGAAAAACAAGAAAATGGTCCGGAAACGGAGATTTCTCTACATGGACAAATTCTACGTCGCAAAAGGAATCCAAAGGTGCAAAAATCTCATTCATCGGAGTTCGGGATCAAAATCCCGAGTTCTTATTTGCTTTTCAAAAAGCATAGTTGCCTTTACAGGATGTTTTAGAACAAATTAAGGATGTTTTGAGGATATTTTGCATTCTACAATGAAGATGGAGGTGAGACCGGTGGCAATTGAAAGTAGACTCGAAGAGCTTTCTAACGGCGGGTCACGGAGCTAAAACGGAAGTCGGACGAGAAAGTTATGGCACGTAGAAAGTCGGAGAGGAAAAGCTGGAGATTTTGGCTAAGGAAACAAGTCACAGGACTTGTTGAAACAAGTCATAGGACCTGTTGGACAAAAGCAGTTTGCTGGAAGTCTGGACTTGTTGGCAGAGGTAACAGGACATGTTGGGGGTCGGGTAGATTGCTGAAGTTCTCACAACAAGTCACAGGACTTGTTGGCAGAAGTCACAGGACTTGTTAGATGCAGCATAATTTTCTAAGTGTTGGGAACAAGTCACAGGACTTGTTGAAACAAGTCACATGACTTGTTCGTAGGCAGCATATTTTTGGAAACAATTTGGGGTTATTTTGTAATTACTTGTAACTTGTTCTAAACTCTTTGGGAACGTATTAGACAGAGTTAGGGCTGGTTTTATCGGTATTCGAAGGTTGGAGAACGTGCTTGGAGCTAGGAGAGCTTGCTTGGAGCTTTTGGATCATTCGTTTGGCTTCTCAAACTCTATTTCTTCTCTAGTTTTGCTATTTTGATCATGAAACTTTGTATTGTGATCATGTTTTGGAGTAGCTAAACACTTTTCTCAGGGTATCTCGTAGGGAGCTAGGGTTTGATCACGATATTTGTGATTTATGGATTTGATTTCATGCTCTTGGCTTAATTGATGAACTTTTTATCTAGCTATGTGTATTTTATGTGTTTAATTCATCTTTGCTATCAATAGACGTATTGTTAGGATAGAGCTAGGTTATGAATGTTAGAGACATCAAAATTCATTGCCCGGAAAATTGAAATACACACTAGCCGTATCTAGGGTTGAGAAATCTTGCTAGTTAGCTAGAACAAAGAGTAGACGAATTCTCGTAATGCGTGTTTAAACTCAATTAGGCTAGAGAAATCAGTTTTAAATAGTTTAACCATAGGAGTTGGTTGAGACATCTTCAACGTAATTGTGCTCGTTTAGCTGGATAAATGTGAATCGTGTTAACAAAACATAAATCCAATATCGTGTGAAATACCTAGGGACCCGTAGAGATATACTGACTTTTCCAAACTTTGAGAAATTTTATAATCGTTCATCTTTATTAATCGTGAAGCAATTCAATTGATTAATTGAGACATTTAATTTTAATTTTAGTAGGATCAATAGAACAAAACAACTGCGCTTTGCCCACACAAAGAACAAATTTAATAGCTAATTTACACGAAGTCTCTTGGGTTCGACAACCCGGATTTCCGGAATATTATCACTACACCGACAACTGTGCACTAGCAGTTGGAGCGTGTCACTTGTTTATTTGGAAAAATGACAAATTCCCCTTTCAATAAGAAAGGTGAGAGGACTAGTGAGCAATTGGCGCTCATACATACTGATGTGTGTGGGCCATTTGCCACGCCTGCCAGGGGTGGTTACGTCTTCATTACATTTACTAATGACTACAGTAGATATGGATTTGTGTACCTCATGAGGGCCAAATTTGAATCCTTTGAAAGGTCCAAAGAATTCAAAAGTGAAGTAGAGAAGCAACTTGGCAAAAGTATCAAGGCTCTACGATCGGATCGTGGAGGAAAATACTTGAGCCAAGAGTTTGACGACTATCTTAGAGAGTGTGAGATCGTGTCCCAACTCACTCCACCCGGAAACGCCACATTAGAATGGCGTGTCCGAGAGGAGGAATCGAACACTATTGGATATTGTTCGATCTATGATGTGTCAAACTGATCTCCATTATCATTTTGGGGCTATGCTCTATTAAGTGCAGCTTTCACCATTAACCGTGTTCCATCTAAATCAGTCATGAAGACACCACATGAGATGTGGAGTGGGAGGCGTCCCACACTGTCGTTCATGAAGATTTGGGGCTGCGATGTCTATGTAAAGCGTTTACAGTCAGACAAGCTAGGGCCAAAGTCGGATAAGTGTAAATTTGTGGGGTACCCTAAGGAAACTAAGGGTTACTACTTCTACAATCCAACTGTGAAAAAAGTGTTTGTTGCTCGGTCCGACGTGTTTCTAGAAAGAGAGTTTGTCTCTAAAGAAGAAAGTGGGAGGACTGTAGAACTTGAAGAGATTCAAGAATCACAAATCACTGAACCGATTATGGAACATGAACGGGAACCACAAGAAGTTGTGGGACAACCTGTTCAGGTAACACAAGAGCTTCGTAGATCTAGTAGAGTGCGCCAGGAACCTGAGAGGTATGCACTTCTCGTGACTGATTCTGGTGACACAATGCTCATAGATGATGAGCCTACTACCTATGAAGAGGCCATGAAAGGGTCAGACTCTCATAAGTGGCTAGAAGCCATGAGATTCGAGATGGAATCCATGTATACCAACAAAGTACGGACTTTGGTGGAACCACCCGAAGGGGCGCGATCCATAGGGTGCAAGTGGGTCTTCAAGAAGAAGATCGACATGGATGGTAATGTGATTACCTATAAGGGCCGATTGGTGTCTAAAGGATGCAGACAGATTCATGGTATTGACTATGATGAAACCTTTTCACCAGTCGCTATGACCAAATCCATCCGAATCCTACTTGCCATTGCAGCATATCATGACTATGAGATTTGGCAGATGGATGTCAAAACAGCATTCCTTTATGGGAATCTCCTCGAGGACATGTATATGATACAACCGGAGGGTTTTGAAGATCCAAAGCAAGCCAACAAAGTCTGTAAGCTGCAAGGATCCATTTATGGATTGAAGCAAGCTTCTAAGAGTTGGAATCGACGTTTCAATGAAGTAGTCAAAGAGTTTGGCTTCATCAGAAACGAAGATGAATCTTGTGTCTACAAGAAGGTTAGTGGGAGCTCTGTAGCTTTTCTGGTCTTGTATGTGGACGACATACTACTCATCGGAAACGACGTTCCCATGCTGCAATCTGTTAAAGATTGGCTAGGAAAATGTTTCCCAATGAAGGACTTAGGGGAAGAAGCCTATATACTTGGTATAAAGATATATAGAGATAGATCTAAGAGACTGCTAGGCCTAAGTCAAAGTACATATATTGACAAAGTGTTTAAAGGGTTCAACATGCAAGATTCCAAGAAGGGATTCTTGCCCATGTCACATGGAATTACTCTTTTGAAGAGTGGTTGTCCTTCCAATGAGATTGAGAAGGAACGCATGAGTAAAATACCCTATGCCTCGGCCATAGGATCTATCATGTATGCCATGTTATGTAGTAGACCAAATGTGTCATATGCCTTGAGTATGAAAAGCAGATATCAATCCAATCCAGGTGAGAGTCACTGGATTGCAGTCAAGAACATCCTAAAGTACTTGAGAAGAACTAAGGATGCTTTCTTGATATTTGGCGGTGAGGAAGATTTACGTGTAAGGGGTTACACGGATGCAAGCTTCCAAACCGACATAGATTACTTTATATCACAATCGGGATATGTGTTTTGCCTGAATGGAGCAACGGTGAGCTGGAAGAGTTCCAAGCAAGAGGGTAGTTGATTCTACAACAAAGGCTGAGTACATTGCTGCAAATGGTGCATCAAAGGAAGCTGTTTGGATCAGAAAGTTTGTTTCTGAACTTGGTGTGGTTCCTAGCATTGCGGATCCAGTTGAGTTGTACTGTGACAACACTGGGGCGATCGCGCAATCAAAGGAGCCCAGGTCACACCAGAAATCCAAACACGTGCTCAGGAAGTTCCATCTTATTTGATAGAGGAGACGTTCGGATATGCAAGATTCCTACATATGAGAATCTGTCAGATCCACTTACAAAGCCGCTTGTGCTGTGGAAGCATGAAGGGCACACTAGGAGCATCGGCATACGAGATGCGTCAGATTGGCTCTAGTGTAAGTGGGAGACTGTTGGAATAGATGCCCTGGAGGCAATCTAGTTTAGTATGAATTTATTTTGGCTAGAACATTCAATGTATTATTTATTGGATATTTAATATAATGAAGTCCTTAGATTTACAAATGTGTTGTTTATCTTAAATATCTCTAGTACAGTATAATGATTAATAGGACAATCATCTATAGACTAGTATTGGGTTGGATTGATATGGAGATATCATGATCCAACACATGGGTGTGCATTAAGGGTAATGGCGCACTGGATTGACCCATCTCCGAGAAGGCTACATACATGTTATGTTAAGTCACAAGCGCTTCTCGCGGTGCAATGGTATTATCATCCTTAGACTTGAAGTCACTAGATATTCTAGTTGTGGATTATTGTGATTTTAGTAGCGTTAAACGCTACACCGTAACTGGGTAGCTATAAAGGCGTGTACTGGATACAATAAGAAGCAAGCTTAGAGATTGTAGTGGACGTAGATAGAATTTGCCCCTCCCACATAACGGGAGCAAATATCCTAGGCCACTTGAGGGATAGTGCTTATAGAATGTCTAACCAGACTCAAATAAATCAATATAGGATATTGATGTTATTTGCACGAATAAGGCTATTCCTTGGATCGAGAAACTATGAATTGGATATACGAGTGTGACTTGTATGTCTCGTGCCCAATCAGGATATAGAGACAAAGGTATGTGACAATTACTTGTACAAGGTTTGTCGAATGACTATTCTATTAGTTGGCTAGAATGGATGTTTTGCTAGAGACCGCTCCATATTAGCAAATTCTTGCTACCAACTAGATAGAACCGATGGGGTCACACGCTATGTAGAGTTGAACTAGATTTGTGAATTAATTAATATGATTAATTAATTAGAATGATCACTTTGGAACACCTTGCAAACTTAGTAGGACTAATTTGCAAGGAAGGGACTAAATTGAATTCTAGTATGACTAAAATAGGTCCTTTAGGTAGTTGACTAGGATTCATTGGACTATATAAAGGATGCTCCTTCCTTCCTTCCCACACTTATGAGCCTTTTGATCATAACTTGAGTGGGAGAGAACAAAAAGGAGAGAGAGCAAGCAACAAAGGGTCGAACCCGATCCTTTGCTGCCACCCCCTACCCCGTCGGCCAACAAAGGAGGCGTCACCTCCTTGTTGCCTCGTGTTGCGTGATTTCTTCTTCCTCTTCCTCCATTCCTAGCTAGCACAAAGGAGAAGGAAGATCTAGATCTCAAGTCTAGGTGTGGATCAACTATAGAGACGTGACACAATTCACATTACAAGTCATCACAGGAGAAACCCTAAGGTGTGTAACATGATTTCTTCTTTTACCATCGTTATGTCTCTTGTCCTGTGATCCTCGGAGGGTATTGAATGGATAAATTATATTTTCCGCTGCGTATCCATGATCAAAACCCTGCACTTGCATCTTCCACCGGTTGCTAGCACAAGACTTGGAGGAATCTAGATCTTGATCCTAGGTGTGGACTATTTGTAGAGACACAAACAATACTTTTGCGTCTGAAGTCATCACAAGAGACAAACAAGGTAATTGTTACTAGAACCTTCACTGTCGTTAAGATGTCTCTTCCTGTGATCCTTGGAGGGTCTTGTGCGGATCTTAATTCTTGTTTTTCCGCTGCGTAATCCTTTACAAAACCCTATAGACAACACTAACAACATAATAAAACCCAAAATGAAGCAATTAGACTATAAAATCCGATCACCAAAGCAGCACCAACAAATTGGACACCACAATTCACAAGAGGGTAGATAACTAAACTTACACAGTGCAGCGGAGCAGACACAGACGCCACCATGGAACACCCCCAATTTAATGGAAGGAAACTGAGACATGTCAGAACCCACTACCCTCCCACAAACTCCACCTCCGCCATGTGCAGCTACAACAACTGTCACATTCATCCGCCGCTAATTACAACACGAAGAGAAGGTTCTCGATGAAGAGGAAGAGAGAGACACATACGACGAGAGAGAAGGAGTGCAAAAGAACCACGAACAAAATTTTGCTGCGAGGCACGTGCACCTCTGCCTCATCTTTACCCAAAATAGACACAGTTATTACAAAAAAACCAAGGAACAATAGGCTTCCCACCTATAAAACAACCCAGGACACAAGCGTCAAATCGCCAACCCCGGACGAGCTCATCCTACCTGGCCACATCCTACTGGTCCACCTCGAACATGCGGCTGACATGGCGAGCAACCATTGGCCGAAATGAACAATGATAAGCCCATTTTATTAGAGTAGTAGGATACATTGGGCTGGGTTGACCTTTGCAGCATCTGCAAAGGTAATTTTGTTTTAAAAACTGATTTTGAAAAATTACTATAAGAACTAGCATAGTGAATGCATAGAGGTGGTGTAAGTGACAACATGGTTGTTATTAATAAGGGGTGTAAGTGAAATTTTCTAAACTAGAAGGGGTATAAGTGAAGATCGACCAAAACTGAGGGGATGTGAGTGAATTTTAGCCCTTTTAAGTTGGCGACGGAGTAAAAATTTTATTTTTACTTTTGCCGTATTCCCAAACTGACTCTTAGGGTGAGTTTGGGAATGCTTCTGCTGCCAGCACAACTGCTTTCCGACAGTAGAAGCAGTTTTAGTGTGTTTGGTAAAAATAAAATTTCTGCTTTTCCGAACAGTTTCTGCTGTCCCACAGCAGTTTTCAGGAAGCAAGGGGGAGATGCTTTTCCAGAAAGTGTTTTTGATTAATTTATCTACAACCGATTTTGACCTTACAAATTATAAAATATCAATAGTTATCTTTCCGGAAATGACATGTGTCATATATTTTTGTCATTTTACCCTCTCACAGCAAATTCACATTTGATTTTACCAACACACAAAATTTCTATAACAATATTTCACAGCAGCTTCTACGTAATATTCACCGAACAACATTTTATCGAGAATTCACATCAGCTTTCTAGTGTGCTTTGACACAACAGCTTTCTACCACCACAGCATTCCCAAACTAGCTCTTACTCTCCCCCAGACACTTTTGGTTTTCAAATTGGCGACGGAGTCAAAAGTAGGAGACTGTAAATTCTCCCACCGCCATGGCCGGTGACGCTGCTCCGGAAGCTGCTTGGCGTCTAACGTTTCAATCATTGTCACTGCCAGCGAATAGTGTCGATTACATTGTCTTTGCAGATAGAATGATTGTCAAACCTTTGTTAAAAAATTCCAACACCAGACACAGGGACAGACACCACACCTGTATATTCATTCATATACAGCTAGCCACTCATATATATGTGCAAACGATGCAGAGAATTTTTCTTTCCTTTGGAATTGCATTGGAAGATCGTGCTTGCCAGCTTCACAAACCCAATTCACCCAATTTCAAAGATTGGGTATTGACTTAGTGAAGCTGTCGTTGTGGGTATTGGAAGATAGATAGATAGAAGGGAGCTTATCTAGCTTATTGACCTTTGTTTTAGTTTCTAGAGAGAGATGAGAGAAGTGGGTCTGGTGTTATTCATCGGCATTCTATTGTGGGAGGCTAACTCTGTCAATGGCAAAACTGATGAATCTGATGGTAAGAGCCCACTTTGCAATTTCTGATTTTGGACACATTCTCATGATCTACCAAGTATGTTATTTACGGGTTTGTGAATAAACCGAGTCATTTGAAATGTGATGTTCTCTGATGGGTTTTATGTTTTCAAGCTTTGCTAGTTTGTGATTTTCTTAGCGATTCTTTCTTGTTGGTTTGTGTTTTTGATTCCATTTGGAGAATCGGAAGGCGGGTTTCTTAGATTTCTATTATGGGGAGTAGTCAAACTATCTTCATGTACTGATGAATTGAGATTACTTTAGATTCCATGATGATGATATTGATGATCATTAGCCATTTATGTTTCATTTATACCTTGATTATCCAAGGTTTCTATTTTGAGTTTCTGACTAGTTCTCTGAACTTGGAAAAAAGAAAAGGCTAGCTCTCTGAAGCAGGATGGCAAATTTGAGTGAATTCTGAACATAGATTTGTGTTAGCATACTTAGGTCTTTCCCTTCTCATGCTGGTTTTGGAGGTTTTAGTCGAGCTTGCTTGAGGGATAAGGTTCACCGGCTCATTGCTGAAGATAGGATCTGATACCAAAATTTAATGTAGGGTCGAATTCCATATTCAATTGACTTGACTTGGGAGGAAACCCTATTGGCTTCATACACTGTCACCTTTATTTAGTCCAGTCAAAATTCTTGATTTTCATAGTGGTGGACATTCATTTTCCCTTCTGAATCTCTGAAAGAATTTATGTTTCAGGATTCTACCTCTCTTAGTTGAGCACAGTATATTAGCATTTCGTATAACTATTTTGGTTTATGTTCTTTGATCATTCGGGAAATGCTTGACTTGACTAAGAGGACAAAAGAAAATATTGGCATGATGTAGCCTCTGTTATCAGTATCGAGCGATACTCGATACGTATCGTACGATACGACACGATACATGCCATCAGCGTTACGTATCGTTCGCTGTATCGCTACTGAAAGTGTATCAAACTGTATCGAGCGATACACATCCGATACGATACGTATCACGTATTGCACGATACGTTTGAGAACTGAAACTGGGCTAGGTTTGTTAGAACCTATTAAAATAGAACTTCATATTACATGGATTAGATGAATATTTTGTTAGGTGGTCGTACTTCTCCAGATTTGCCTCAATCTTGCTAGTAAAAAAACTCAATTGTCTTGAATTATTGATAATTGATCTAGCCTTCAGAAGAGAAAGACTGAAGAAGACAATGCCAGATAGAAGACAAATTGTCCTATTTATACATGACTCTAGTGGAACACGGCCGTGTTCGTAGTGGGGAATGATTAGAGATCCCTAACTTTAGTATTCCAGTTTTATTTTCCATTTCATTGGGTGCTTTTGCCACACATAAGCAAGAATATTGAACTACTAAAATGATGCCACATGGATATACCCCACATATAACTGAGAATACTCAATTCTTCTAATTAACTATTGACTCTCATTTATGTAATGTGAATATGTGATTCATTATTGGACATGAGTATAAAATATATTAACATCCCCTTATAATGGGACTCTATAATCTAGTTGCATACAAAAGATGTTAATACGTGCTGGTTAGACTATCTGATCAACCTCTATATGTATTTAATGTATAAGAAAGTAAATGCCAGAGGCAACCAATGAACGCTTCACTATAAGGGTTAATATATATTTTTTAAGTTGTTTTAAGAAGGGTGTGTGTATCGTTTCGATACGCGATACGATACGATACACGATATGAAAATCTTGCTATCGATACACGATACGTATCAAGCTTTGACAACTATGGATGTAGCCAAAAAGCTCATCATCTATGAAGAGACAAGTTAAACACTTGGTGGACAGGTGGTACGAATTGGTAATTATTAAGAGTATAAGAGCAGTCTCAGTTGTCCCGTGTTTTTACAAGTATGAAATAGAAGATGACTAAAATCGTTTCGTGTTATCACAAGCGCATTTTCACCGGACACCTGACTGAAAAAAGAACAAACTGATATTATCTGCATGAGTGATATGTCTTGTCGCAGTTTTTGATCGTCTCTATTTGTGAGATGCATAGTTGAGGATTAGTTTAGAACTTCCTATTAGCTCCTGTTGGCATAAATGCATCAGTTTATATAGTAACTATACCTCTGACTTGTTGGAAATGCAGCGTCTGCTCTCAGGGTCATGTTTAGCAGTTTCAATTCTCCACCGAAGTTAAGCAAATGGCAGTCTAGTGGCGGTGACCCATGTAAGGAGCACTGGGAAGGCATAACCTGTAAAGGCTCAAGAGTCACAGCAATGTAAATCTTCATTTTCTCCTGCTTGTTGTGTTTCTCTCATCAGTTCTTTTGCTGAAATCTAACATAGCTATCCATATATTTGGACAGAAAAATATCTGGTCTTGGACTTACCGGGTCTCCGGGGTACATGCTCTCAAGTTTGACAGCACTAACCATCTTGTAAGACCAACTCTCTCTTAAGATGATACGGCGAATTCTTGTAATAGTAAAAGTTTTGATGTGGTGAACTGAAAAACTTTACAGTGACATAAGCAACAATAACTTCGGAAACATGATACCTTATCAGCTTCCTCCAAAACTGCAGCTATTGTAAGTGTCCCATAGAATTTTCCGCTTCCTTTTATTTCTAACATTACTTTCTTGTGTTCATTTATTCATATTATTAATTCATTAATAATGCAGAAACCTTGCTGGAAATGGCTTCACTGGAAGCATCCCTTTTTCGATATTTCAGATAACTTCCCTGCGATATCTGTAAGTAAAAATTTCAAAAGTTTTACCTTTTCCTGAATTTTACCTAAAAGTTTATACCTAAATTCTGGTTGTTACTCTTCTCCCATAAGTGCAGAAATCTAGGTCACAATCAACTTCAGGGTCAACTGAACGATGTTTTTGGAACACTTTCAGCCCTCTCTATATTGTGAGTTCTCACTCTATTGTTGTTCGAGCATTCGGGGTTCTTTCTTCCCTGTACTGATTGTCATAGTTTATACAACAACAGTCATTTATCGTTCGGAGATTACACTACACTATAATAGAGTTGTGCATTTCTCATTGGTTGGAACATGTTTGGTCAGTAATGTCTATACAGAAAACATATGTATTGTTGCAGAAGAAGATACGTGTTAATATATTTCAATGCTTCAGGGATCTTTCATTTAATTCGTTGACGGGTCCCCTTCCCGAAAGTTTCAGCTCCCTTTCAAGTTTAAACAGCTTGTGAGTTACTTCCCTTATGTAGTGAGCTACTAAATGATATTTTGTTGTGATCATTTCTTGATCAGCATTGTATAACTGTCCAGGTATCTTCAGAACAATCAGTTTACAGGACCCATTAACGTCCTTGGCAATCTCCCCTTAGACAACTTGTAAGTACCTATGAGTTTACTTAGTTTTTCTCTGAAGACATGTCGTTTGGATGCTGACACTAATTCGTGATTTTCAGGAATGTTGCAAATAACCACTTCAGTGGTTGGATTCCTGAACTGCTAAAAAAAGACACAAATCTCCAGTAAGTAGTTTACACAGAGGAGGTTATTAGTTATACTTTCTGAACGTTCTATTGAAGAAAGTTGCTTGTGCTTAAATATATTATAAGAGGTGACTTTGTATTCTTTTCTACCTAGCATATCGGCACAGGACCAAGAATTTAAGAGCTTAGTATTTTCAGTTCGTAGCAAACATGTGTTTGGAGTATAGTAAATTAGTTTTCTGTTCTGCATGGGTTTTGAACCTTATAGGAGTTCACACCAGAAGTGATCAATGTTCTTAACAGGAAAGATGGTGGTAACTCATGGAGCTCAGGCCCTGCACCTCCACCGCCACCTGGCACACCACCAGCAAGCAGGGGGAAGAAGAATAAAAGATCAGGTGATGGTAGCACCTCATCTGGCAGTAGCAAAAAGTCAGGCATGGGTGCTGGAGGTGTAGTGGGAATTGTAATTTCTATTATTGTTGTTGGCGCTGTGGTGGCATTCTTTATCATGAAGAGAAGGTCAAGAAAAACATCATCAGATGTAGAGAAGCGTGATGACCAGCCTTTTGTTCCTCTTGCTTCTCACAAAGTGCAAGGTACAAGCTCTCCAATTATCAAATGATTTCTCCAATTTCACACGACATTGACATGCTTCATTCGTTTTGCGATTTATTGATGAATTAGGGCATCCAACCTGTGAATTGGAAGATGAAAAGAATCTCTACCTTCACAAATACAAGAGCTAGACCTAAACAAATGAATGGTAAAAAAATGCTAAAAAGAAGTGAAAAGAAAGAAAATTAGGGACATCCATTATAGACAAAACCCAGATAGTCCTGAGATTTTTTTTATTAGTGAAACAACTGGCTCAATTGTGAAACTAAGCTGGGCAGAATGAGCCTTGGTTGATCGTCTAATTAGCTCTTCTTGAACTTTGACAAGTTTCTTCTCAGGGTCCTTAATAGCGGTTGAGAGTTTCAAACCCTTTTGTCTCTCTTTTAGTTTATTTTAGTTCAGTCCTCATTGATCCATTCAATGTCTTATCACATCCTCTTTTGGAAACTGCCTTAACACTCTCAAATCAGAATAATCCAAACCCATAGTCTAGATGAAACAGGATATGACTACTCATATTGCTAGCAAACTCTTGATTCAATGAGCCCATGTGCATATAGATGCATACGAGTGCCAAAGTCTTGAAAAGCATTTCAATTATTTTTAGGTAAATTTTGTTTGACATTGAACATTAGTAATCTTCTTTGACGAATAAATTCACACCAAGATGTAATGTCACACAGCCCATTGCCAAACACTGTCTCAAAGGATATTACTGTGAAGAGGGTTGCCATTTATTTTTAATCACTTTGATTCTGCATCCAATCTAAGTCCTCAGCTGTACCTTTGCAGAACTGAAGTCCACTCAAACAGCATCAACTCTTGACACCAAATCTTATGAAATATCTGCTTCTATAAATTTAAGACCTCCGCCAGTTGAGCGCCAGAAATCATTTGGTAGTGATGATTTATCAAGGAAACCTCCTGTTACCAAGAAGATCCATTCATCTTCAATTAAGGCAAAATCGTATTCAGTAGCAGATCTGCAGATAGCTACGGACAGCTTTAGTACTGAAGCTCTTATTGGTGAAGGGTCGATTGGACGTGTTTACCGATCTCACTTTGATGATGGAAAGGTATCTTCTTCTCTGTGAGACTGTGACACATGAACAAGCAGTCGAATGAGTTTTCTAATTATATTTGTCTTTTGTGTATGGCAAAGGTTCTTGCTGTGAAGAAATTAAGTTCAGCATCTTTTCCAAGTCACCTGTCTGAAGATTTCATGGAAGTAGTTTCAGACGTGTCCCGGTTACGTCATCCTAATATTACAGAACTTGTTGGATATTGCTCAGAGCACGGACAGAAACTACTGGTTTATGAGTTTCATGATAGTGGTTCTCTGCACGACTTCTTGCATCTTTCAGATGAATATAGCAAGCCATTATCATGGAATCACCGTGTCAAGATAGCTTTGGGGACTGCACGTGCACTAGAGTAAGTTGATAGAAAATTGTTGGAAACAAATCTCTTGCTTTCTTTCTAAACATTTATAGGCGAAAACTGATAGTTCAGGGAGCTCTGCGATTCCGCTTGATTTTGTGCTTATTTTGTCTCATATAACACCACTGGTTCTGCATTAGGTTAAGATCAGAGTAAAACAAAGATAAACTGGTTAGTCATGTTTGCATGAGCTAAAACTTAAAACATGGTAAATCCCTTACTTCCGACGATAATCTATTAGCAGATCGCAGCATTCGTAAAGTTATCATGGTTATCGGTAAGATGAACTCAGAAGTCTTAACTGCATTTTCCTTTTATTTTCTGTTCATGTAAGAGGGGACTAATTTGGGGTATAAACACCATATTTTCACTATTTAGTACTGGTATTGAAATTATTCAAGAACAATCAAGTACTATATTAATTAATACCTGAACTATATTTAGTCTAATCCAGCTAATACTGCTAATCCTAAAACAAAACGTACTCACTGTAGTCGAGATTCTGGGATTATATATCAGACAAGAAATGCCAACAGATACAATATTCGAGTTTGATGCGGTACCATAAAAAAAAACATTATTCAGTGATGCTTTCCGTGATCAGTTAGCTATGGAGAAGGGCTGGGAATACTTTTTCCAATTGATATCATCGAAAAACCCGGCTCCTACACCTATTCAAATTCCAGCCTGAGTTTAAAAATGTACAGGGTTCAAGGGGAGGGCAAAAAGATGACTGTTGGCCGTGACTTCTTTCTTTGTTGTGTAACATGTAAATAGGGTGCCTGTTCGCATGTGTCCGTCCATCTTACTTCGTAGTGTGTCTCACTAATCTACACAATTTTGTTGTAGTATTTATTATACATCTCTTCGTCCTCTTCATGATTCAAAGAAATATCGTCTACATGTTTAGGAAAAATTAGTATGTCTTCTAATGATGAGATTCCCATTGTTATGAAGTACTTATGAATCCTCTCTCTTTAGGTATTTGCACGAAGTTTGCTCGCCATCAGTTGTTCACAAAAATTTAAGTTCAGCCAACATATTGTTAGACACAGACCTGAATCCCCATCTGTCTGATTGCGGATTAGCAAGCTTTGTCTCTGATGAAGATCAGGTAAATTCCGACTTTGTTGATAACTGCGGTTCACTGTCCTTTGATATGGTTTAGTATCTGAAACTGATTGAAATTCTAAGTATCACATTCACGAGAGTTCACCGATGCTTATCAATATAAGTGGTTGAGATCAGACTTAGTTTGATGTTGATTCATAAAAGTTGCATTCCTTTCTGACTATAGGAAAAACTGGAAGAAAGACCAAAGTTAGTTTGCACTGCCTTTCTAATTCTATTATTAGAAGAAATCAAAATGATTTCATAGACATTCCATAACTAATTCGCATGGTCTCAAGTTTTCAAAAGGAAGAAGAGTTATGCGGGTGTGGTCTTATCCATTTGACATTATTCGTCCTCCAAAATAGTTTTCTTTTGAGTTGAATACGGATAAAGTTTTCTTCTGGGAGGGAATATCAAAATTTTGGCATATAGAGCATCATCTAGAGAGAAAATGTGAAACACATACAGTAAAGCACATATCAGATTCAAATGCGAGTATCAGACTATCAGGTAAGATGATGGAGTCCGAGTAACGTTTAATTTTTTTGTGGTGAGAAAAGGAGTAACGTTTAATTTTGGTAGAGCCAGTTTATGATGAAAATCAGTAAAAAATCAAACTAGGTGAAAATTGTATGGAAATAAAGAAGAGTGATAACATGAACATTCAGAAGTAGGAACCAACACTATTAAATACAGCTTAATCATCAAGCACAACAATATAAACACAAGTTCAGCTCTCCACTCTGCGTGATTCGACCGCAGTAGAAAGAAAGCTAAAAGTGTTCCAACAGAAACCAGCAGAAAAATGCTTGAGATTTGGAAGACCTGTCACTACTGCATAATCTTAGAGGGAGAGCTAGGATTTGGATCAGAGTCTTCAAGAAGCTGTTTTACACATTCCTCTGCTAGAAGACTTTGAGAAAATAGGGTTGATTTATTCTAATGAGCCAGACAAGACTGCAACTGTGGTTTTGGTTGGAGATGTATCGCTAATTGATGAACAACTAATCGTTTTATTTTCCATCTGTTTATTAGTATTTTTTTGCTGTTAGCATGATGCCTCATAGTCTGGCCGCGACAGATTTTAGCAAAAAAGTTAAACCAGAAATTGAATCATGGCAATGGCAACTTCTCTGTACTAGCTGACACTTGGGGGGGGGGGGGGGTTTGGTATGAATTATAAGCTGCTTATAAGTCATTCTGGATTATAAGTTGAAGACAACTTATAAGTAGAGTGTTTCGGTTATTGACTTATAAGCTGAACTTTTGGATTTGACTTGTATGTTCATAGGGTAAAATGAGCTCAAGAAAAAGTTGGGTTTTTGAATCTTTTTTTTAGAACTTTTGGACTTTACTTTTACACCAAACACGCATATCTTTTTTCTCAAAACTTTTTTGTCGTAGACTTTTTTGACATAAACATCGATAAGTCGCTTATCACCCTTAGTTTGACTTTCAACCGCAATTGGCTCAGGACCTCACGGTTCGATAATGTAATCTCTTATTCTTGTGACAATTTCAGGCATTGAACCATAATGTTGGATCCGGATACGCTGCACCTGAAGTTTCCATGTCAGGTCAATATACAATAAAGAGTGACGTTTACAGCTTCGGCGTAGTGATGTTGGAACTTCTATCTGGAAGAACACCACTCGACAGGTAATATAATTGCCTTGAGTTATGAAGACAAAAAAAAAAAAAAAAAAAAAAAAAAACGTAATACTTACTACAATATGAACGCTGACTTTATTATTGATGGTTGTCTCTGATCCTATGATACAGTTCAAGACCAAGAGCAGAGCAGTCTTTGGTTCGTTGGGCGACCCCTCAGCTCCATGACATTGATGCTTTGTCCAAGATGGTTGATCCTGCACTCGATGGGCTCTATCCTGTCAAATCTCTTTCGCGGATTGCAGATGCCATTGCTCTTTGCGTCCAGGTATGAATCAGCGCACGGTTGGGAACGGAGATTTTAATCAGTTTTGATTAAAATTGCCCATTTTAATTTAACCCCGTTTGTTACATTGTTTTGTAATTGGGATTAAAATCTGTTTTGTACCAAAAATCGGTATTTGATCTCAAATTTTGCAGATTCTCTCACATGCTGCAGATTTTCAGTTCATACACCAAACTGTTTTTGGAATTTTCAACTACTTATGATTTTCAGACAGCTTATTTTCTCAAATATCTTCAGCCGATTATTTAGATTTTCAGCTGGTACCAAACAGGCCCTATGCATTCTCATTCTCGATACCTCATATCATTGTTATCTAACCTATTACCCAAAATTCACCTGTTTTGTATGATTTTTCTCCAGCCGGAGCCTGAGTTCAGGCCACCAATGTCCGAAGTGGTCCAAACGCTGGTTGTACTGGTGCAGCGAGCTAACATGAGCAAACGGACTGCTGGAGCATCTAGGGTTGACACACTTGACGACTATGCGTGATGTGGTTGCGCACGGAGTTCGACAAGCCATGTGGCTGTGAAAGAGCCCAGAATGCCATCCCTGGTTCCACGGAGCCCTGCCATTATTTTCTCATAGTTAACTTCATGCTGAGGCTTATGTGTTGAGTATTCCCCAGAATACTAGGATGGCTAGAAGCATCTTGTATAGCTTGCTGTGATTAATTTGCATTCATTTACGACAGATTTTGTATAGTAAAGTTGGCTACATGCTTTTTGTTTAGCTTGCTATGGTTATGCTCACCATTTTTCTTTTTCTTTTTCTGATTAATATGCTGACCAATATTTGGTTATTTTGTAAGTTAAATTTAATTAAGATGATGTGACTACGCAAAACCTGGCGGAAGAGAATTAGGCGGTTTCACCTCAGAACTAAATGGCGACGAGGCGAGTAGCTTACATATCTTATCAAGCCTAGTTGAAACATACATAGTCTATAGGAGAAACAACAATTCTCTGCATGCCCTCTCACACTCAGGAGTGAAAAAAACATGCATGATGAGGGATTAACACCAATTGTCAACATGTTTCCTCGCGCTCAACATTTGAAATAGACATACATGATCAAATTCAGATGGATCGGGTCAGACAAAGTCAAGCTCTGATATCATCTATGTTAAGAATCATGGGGTTCCACCTAAAAACTAATTTTCAATGAGGGGTAGTAGCTGAAATATCTTATTAGGCACAAATGAAAAAGATGGTGCCCAATGTGTGAGAAACAACCATTATCAACACTAACATCTCTTTTGCAATTTATAGACTAATATACGTTGCATAAAATTCAAGTTGTTTTAGTTGTCTTCTCTGAATTCGCTAATCTGAAGACTACTGATAGAGTGTGCCATACATGCTAATAAATCATAAAATTAAGCAACCAGTGCGCAGTTTAATTCCTGCATTGTAAATTTGTAATAACTTGAAACTAGTACTGCTGCTCTATCTAACGAGATTGATCATCTCCAGCTAACTCATTAACAGTCTTTTCTAATTTTTGAACTCTACCCTCGAGCCTTGAAAACCGCAACTTGACTGATTCTTTAGCGGCCTTGTCTGCTGAAACTCTTAAGGCCTCAACATCTTTTCCGAACAGTAACTTGCCTATCCTGTTTAAAAGACAGGATTGTTGAGAAAATAAGCCCGAAATTCATTTATAGTCAAGAAACTACAAGCCCAACAAAACCCTTGAATGGAATTTCATGAATGAACACACATTATCAAGAAACTACCAGTCCAAAGAAACCCTAAGATCGAAGACTAGTTTTCTTGGAAAGGAAGCGAACACTATTGTAGTCAAGAGAACTAGAAAACATGACAACTTACAATTGGCCAAAGCTGTACGCGCCTCCCGCTGCAACAATGAAAGTATTTAAGGGACTCCTTGCGACTGTTCCCAAGCAAACATTTGCAAATTGTTAACATTGATTAGTAGAATATCATTCAATAACTGATTGCATTCACAAAGAGATACTGATAGTAATAATAACCATCGGTAAATCTTGATTCCAAGGTTTTGACAGAGTAAACAACGGGACTTAGATATACAACAGTGACACATCCTTGATTTGTCTTGGCTTGCAACCCTAGTTTCTTTGAGCTCCAACAAGAAAAAAAAAAGAACTGCATGGATAAAAGTATGGCAAGGGTATTAATTAGATCCAAGTATTGTTCTTATAATTCTTAAACAAATAATTGGGTTAGTAAATCAATTTATGTAGTAAAGTTTCGAGAGTCAATTTCAAACATACACAAGAACTATTAAAAACTTGCCAGCACGATAGCACGGGTAGTTTGAGGAAGCAACTTCCAAGATCCGAAAAGATGAGAACGACAAGATTTGCTGCTGAGAGTTGAGAAAAGACCCAGTTGTTGAGAGTCGAGTTGTACGACGTCGAAGAAAAAACCCACTGTGATGATGTGAAAGATGAACGTGGAAATTTCTAGAGATCACGGAGATAAACACGATAGATACGTTCCTAAAAATACTAGGTTTATGAGTTTTTCTTATTTTTACATTTTTAATACCTCAATATTATCCTTTTCTTTTGAGAATACTCAAAGAGACAACAAACGATGTTTGCTACAGCTCTGTGGGTAATCTGGAAGTCAAGGAATAACAAAATTTTTAGAGCAAAAGAGGCCTCAGCAGAAATGATGGCTGACTCAGTGTTAAAGACTATTGAAGAAGAGGATAATGGAAAAAGAGTGAATATGGACTGTAGTAATCCATTGGGCAACGGTCAGCAGATACAAAATGTCCATAACTCGGCCTGGAGACCCCCTGAACCAGACTTTATCAAACTGAATTCTGATGGTTCTTGGAGAGGAGATGAATCTGGTGGTGCTTTTGGCGCGGTTCTGCGTGATGCAACTGGTGCGGTGGTTGTGGCGATGTCGGGCCCTCTGCCTACAATCAACTCGGCGTCCATGTCTGAGATCATTGCGGTGCGAGAAGGTTTATTGCTGGCCCGTCGATGGGGAGTTGCGAGGATAGCTATTGAATCGAACCTGCATGCAATCATTCGAAGTTTATCCAATCCTGATGGTGAAGCCGCTGATCGCTCAAGTTTTGGACTGGTAGCTAATGACTATCGACATCTATTATCTTTGTTCACTGAAGTCAAGATGAGCTGGAGCCGAAGGAAGAACAATATTCTGGCCCATACCTTTGCGTCTATAGGCTATGATTACGAGAATGTTAGAATCTGGGTAGGATGTCTTCCCTCTTGGGCAAATGATATTGATGTAAATGCTTCGAGTATTATTACCCTATGATTTTATAAAATTGTTAACCTTCAAAAAAAAAAAATATTATCATTGTTTTCACTTCACCCCCCCCCCCCTCTGTCGACATCTTCGTCATTCCTAACAGGAAAGAAATTTCTATCATGCATCTATCGCCCCTCTGATCTTTCTATCTCCATCTCTATTCTCTTCATCTCTATTCGATTTTGATTCAGCGGGGATTCTTCATTGGGGCTAGATTGGCTATATTTTGGGTTTGAAATCAATGGGGGTAACCGCTATTGGTAAAGGTGTTGAGGAGAAGAACGGTGGAGGAAATGCTCCGACTTAGGACAGTTAAGTGTCCTCGTGTTCTGGGTTTTGAATCCCTGACTTCTAAGGCGTGAAGGACTTGGATTTGGGGTTTTCTTTGTGATGATCAGAAGTGAGGAGATGGTTGTGTTGATAGCTTTGTTGGTTCTCGGAAGAAGCCTTGAATCTATCTCTCGTTATTCTTGGCCAAAACATGGGTTTTAGTTTGCGGGTTCTGGTTTTGGGTTGTGGTGGTGATGCTCATCCCGGTTGTGATGTTTTGTAGTGCTGATTATGGTTTCGAAATTGGGGTCAATGCAGGGGTTTATTAAGAAGGAGTGTGTGATGATGATCGATTTGTTGTTGAGTTCGGGGTCAATGTAGGGACATTTGTGTTGGTGATGGTGGAGCTGCGGCGGAAATCGTGGTGGATGAGATGGTGATGGTCGCCGGATTCAGGATTGCTGGAGGCGATAGTGGCGGTTGTTGTGGTTAGTATGATGGTGTTCATACAGTTTATATGTTAGACGGAGTTGACACAAATGGCCCTACAAAATGGGACATAAATGCCAACTAACGGCAAACACCGTTAAGTTTTTAACGATAATATTTTACCAATTTCTTTTTTTTTTGCAAGAAAAGGAGAATACCATAGATTAACTAAACGAGTTTACACAACCAAGACCAGATGGGGGGGGGGGGGGAGGAGGGGGGGGGGGGGGACAAAACAAACACTTAAAACTTCCAAGAAACCCCCCATCAACCAAAACACAGAAACCAGAACATTCAAACCATAACAGAAATTAAACATTACAATTTTCAAAAACAAAAGTCAGGCAACAAGTTCTAGTACTAAGCTGCTGAAGATCCCTCATCCGTCTTTTCCACTTCCTTGGCCAATTTTGCTCCTTGTTGCCCTGCTTCTCCGTCATCAGTTTAACCAAATTGTAAACGCATAGATTGTTAGGGAAAATAGTGAGGTGAAAGTAATTCCTGCTAGTTAAGACTGTAATGGCAGAGGCAATAGCATCCATGGTTGCGTTTTGGATGTCTTTAGCAGTTTGCATTTACTTTAAAAAGATCAAGCTTCCCAGAACGCTTGCGTCCCAAGACACTGTTTTTGACTTCTTAGACTTCCTTTGTTTAATGCAAACCTCCACAGTAGGATGAAGACAGGTATTGCCTTTGAATCTGATAGTTATCAAGGCCTGCTTTTGCACTTTCGGGTGCTGGATAATCAGAGAATTCCAAGCTTCCAGAAATTGATTCGTGAGCAGTTTAGCATGGTAAGTTGGAGAAATAAACTCCCTATCATTCTCCTGGTCCTCCTTTGTGAAAATCAACCTATTTCCATACAACCAAATAGTCCATGTGATTCCTCCAAGCCAGCTTAGGTTCCTAGGAAGATCTTGCATGCCAGATTGGGTAAGGACATCCCTGGTAAGCTGAGTAAGAGTGTGGTGGGGGGGGGGGGGGAAAGAAAAAGGAGACAAGGGCCACAGAGGTTTCACATGTTTACAGTGGAGCAGGAGGTGATCAGTGCTCTCATCATAGCTATGACACAAAGTACATTCTGAGGATTTCCCCTGAATTATTTTGCTGACCCTAAGGTTTGTAGGGAGTTTACCTATGAGAGCTTGCCACAAGAAGCAAAGGATTTCGTAAGGGAGTTTAAGGCGCCAAAAACTATCCCAGGGAAAGTTCAAGATGATGCCTTTCCATCCTACCTCATTTGAGGCAGCTAAATCATGGCAGAACTCACTCTTCCACAATTGTTTGTAGGATGAGGCTACTGTGAACTCACCTGTGCCCGAAAAACTCCAACTATGAAAGTCATCCTGATCAGTAATAGGCAAAGGAAGCCTAGTAATCTGCTTTTGAATCAATTTTGGTAATTGACCAACCTTGTCAGTCCTCCATTGTCTCCTTCCTTGGCTGTCTTTGGAAATCCAAGATTCCACCCTATCATCATTTACAGTTTCATTATTATTGTTAGGGTGTGTGTTCAGGAGGTTTGACAGGATAGGAGTATCAGGTATCCACCTATCTTTGTAAACTTTCACCAAATACCCTCTTCGAATGTCCCAAGAGACCCCTTGTCTAATCAGGTCTTTAACCGAAGAGAAGCCAGTCCAGATTTTGGATGATTTTTGGTTTGTCTTCCTACTGAGAAATTCCTTTTGCTTACAATATCTAGAGCAACAGTACTTAGACAGAAGGCTATCCTTTTCAGTTACTATCCTCCAGGCTTGTTTGGCCAAGAGTGCTTGGTTGAGCAACTTGGGGGATCTTAAATTTAGGCCTCCTATGGACTTTGGTCTACAAAAATGTTTCCAGGAGACCCAATGGATTTTCTTTTTCCCCTCAGTGCCTTTACAAATGAAAGAAGACATGATTTTTTCAATCCTTTTAAGGCCTCTTTGGGGAAATTTTATGTTTGAGAAGGGGTAAACAAGAATGCTAGTAAGGATAGATCTAACTAGAGTTATTCTCCCTGCCTTATTAAGACAACAGCCAACCCATCCAGCACATTTACTCTCAACCTTCCTTACAGTTTGTTCTGTTATTTCCTGAGTGTTGACTCCCATTGATAAGGGAAGACCAAGGTATTGTCCTAAAGCCTCCCCCAGAGTGATCTGCAGTTGGGTTGAGAGGGTCATCTTAGTGTGGAAGGAGCAGTTAGGACTTATAGTTAGAGTTGATTTTGCAAAATTAATCTCTTGCCCAGATTGGGAACAATGATCTTTAAAGATTTGGACTAAGTTCTTTCCACTTTCCTCTTCAATTTTGACGAAAAAGATGGAGTCATCAGCAAACTGAATGTGTGTAATTGAAGTGCCATGAAGGTTGTGCTGGATGCCATGCAGCAGGTTATTCTCTTCAGCTCTCACAAGAGACCACGATTGGGCTTCAGCCGTGAGGACAAACAAGAAAGGGGATAGGGGATCTCCCTGTCTTAGCCCACATGCTGGCTTAAAAAGTTCAGAGGTGGAACCATTGAAATTTATGGCTAAAGAGGACGTAGTAACACACTCCATGATTAGATTGATGAAAGACATTGGGAATCCAAATTTGGTGAGAGTGCATCTAAGGAAGTCCCACATGACTCTATTCAAGGCCTTGGACATGTCAATTTTGAGGCTTGCATAAGCCTCATTTGGTGGGAGATGGTCTTTAGTGATAAAATGCATCAGGTCCGAGGAAATACCAGTGTTGTCCTGTATTACTCTTCCCGGGACAATGCCAGATTGATTCCATCTCACAATGTAGGGGAAGACTAATTTCAATCTATTTGCTAAAACTTTCACAATAATGCGATAGATGACATTGGTAAGGCTGATAGGTCTGTAGTCCCTAACTATTTGTGGCTGCTCCCCCTTAGGGATAAGGACTATGATAGTTCTATTTGACTCCCTAAGCATATGGCCCGAATTTAAAAAGGAAAGCACTGCACGTATCGTCTGGCTTCTCACCAAATGCCAATATTTTTGGAAGAAAATTGGTGGAATACCATCAGGTCCAGATGATTTAAGGGGACTCATGGAGAAAACAACTTTGATCACCTCGTTCGAGGTGAAAGGTTTCGGAATCTGTTGGAATTGGTTGGCATTGAGAGCTACCCCTATGGTGTCCAGGATAGGGAAATCATTCCTTTGTTCCTCTTCACTTTGGCTCTGGAATAAACTTCTAAAATAGCAAGTGAAAGCATTACTAATTTCAGTCTGAGTTGTAAGGGGAGTCCCTTGATCTGAGGTAGTGGTCGAAATATGGTTTATGTGTCTACGAAGCTTAGTGTATAAGTGAAAAAAATATGGTATTTTTGTCCCCATGGGTGAGCCATTTGCAATGGGCCATTTGAGCCCAAAAGATCTCATTGTCTAGAAGCAGCTGATTAAGAGTTTGCCTTGCTTCTAAAAACTGTTTCATGGCAACAGGATCAGGTAGGAGACTATGATAATGCAAAGCAGCTTGTCTCTGCTCTTCAATCCGATTTTGTAAGGAACCGTTTTGCTTAGCCCATAGACTAATGGTTCTTACACTAATCTTAAGGAGTTGTTGGAGTTTGAAGAGTGGGGATCCGGGGATATCAAGGGTCCAAATGAACTTGAGAATTTCGTGGACTGCTTGGTGATTAGTCCACCAAGCCTCAAACTTGTACATCCTTCTTGCTCTAACATGCATGGGTTGGGTGGTAACCATGATGGGACAGTGGTCAGAGGAGAAGAAGCCTAGGTTCTGTTGGTGACTATTAGGCATAACATTGAGCCAAGCGGAATTAAACCAGGCCCTGTCTAGCCTCTCAAAGGTTGGTGTGGCACTTATCCTATTATTTGTCCAGGTGAACCAGGGTCCAACATGCTTGAGCTCCATCATACCCCAATTATGGAGGTAATCCCTTAGAGCTTCAGCACCATGATCCTGATGACCATCTGGGCCTAGTTTATCATCTGGGGTGATTACTTGATTGAAATCTCCTACCATGAGAAAAGGAATAGAGATATTCTCAACTTGGCCTCCCATACCTTACCTCTAGCTTGCAAGTTAGGATGACCATACAGTAGTCCTAAGAGACATTCGATCCTTGTGGGGAGGAAAACATGGAGCAGAATGAAGTGTTTAGAAGAGTATGTAACAACTATAGAGATAGTGTTTCTCCAGCCTACCCACAACCCCCCTTAGTTCCCATCAGAGTCAATTCCAAAGGAGTTGAAACCTAACTTTTTAAGATTTTATTTACAAATTGCACTGAATGTTTTGTTTCAGAGAGGAAGATGAGGTTAGCATTTGTTTTCCTGGTCAGTTTGAACACATCTAGAACTGTAGGTCTCTGACTAAATCCCCTGCAGTTCCAAGCTAAGGTGTTCATGGCGACTCCGGAGGTTGTTGAGGGACAACCTGCCTAAACCCATGACCCAGAAGACCCATGTTTCCTCTACTTACCTCGCCGATACAGTTTTGGTTTCTAGGATTCACTACGCCATAACTTGAAAAAGTAGAACAAGAACTAACAGAACAAAGAAAGCAAAAACCTGGAGGATTGACAAGGTGGGGAATACGGGATATGCGAAATCGTTTACCTAGATTAAGGATGTCCTCCATTCTCCACTGTCGTATCTTCCTTGGCGGCATCACCCTCTCCTTCTCTTCAGCCATGTCTGTCCTTTTCGGGCTTGGATCCACCATGTCCTTACTGATGACATTGTTTTGCCCTGTTTCTGCATGTCCTTCAATCTCGTCTTCATCATCACTTATGATGATAATATCTGGATTCCCCCCTCTTCCTTTTGTTTGATTGCTTCCCCTTCGATTCTCGGTATCAAAGCCTCCAGCATATCAAGCTTTCTTTCCGTCAGCTCCTTCATGGCTTCTTCCCTTAACTCCCATTCTGAATCATCATCATCTGAGAGATCCTCAAACTCCGGCACCTCCATCTTGAATGCTGGCCATGTGAGAGGGGTTCCTCATCAATGACCGGAATAATAGCACGGCACTCATTGATACTCTGCTTTTCCTCCAACTTTTCTTTGTCCACTTCTATCGTCTGGGTTTCTCCTCTCTCTTTACAAACTGGAGTGATTTCGTCGTTGCCATCAACGTTTATCTTCCCTACTGTCATAGAGCTCTCTCCCCTCTCCATGTTTGGCGAAACTAGTTCTTGAAACACCTTTTTCCCTTTTATATCCTGCTCAGCTAGAAAACCAAGCGATTGAGTTTCTCCCAAAGTCAAAACGTCCCCTTCCTTCCTCAGGACCATAAAATCTCCGCATGCATGTATCTCGGGACTCGATGCAATGGATGTATTTCCCTCAACTGACTCCAAAAACGAAATTGGACTCATTAACTTTAAAAGAGGGGGGGGGGGGAGATTGGTGCTAAGGGTTCGTTTAGGTCATGAACCATAACTTTAGTGGACCTGTTAGGGCCGTAAAGCCGAAAAGCTCTCAATCTTGGGGTGAAAAGGGGGTATTGGTGCTCAATCATTATGGGAACAACATTTCCGAAACCAGCCTCTTGGTACCTATTGTTCAAATTCTCAACCACCATCCACTCTTCCCAGTCACAAGAGGAAATTTTGTGTCCAATCCGACCACATTTCAAACAGATTTTAAAAACCCCATCGTACCTGAAAAATAGCCATATCTGAGCACCATCCAGCAAGTGAAGAAAAGCAGCCAACATCAATGGTTGATGAGGGTCAATTCTGATGCGGATGCAAAAGAAATCCATATTCACCACTCTCTGATCGTTCCAGTCAATCTCCACAACCTCACCTTCTGGCTTTCCCAAGTCCTCCGCCAAATGAAAGACAAAGTACTCCATTGGCACTCCATGAACCTGCATCTAGACCTCTGTGGATGGGAAATCCACTTCTGCTAGAACTAGGTTTGGCTCTCTGTCTTGTAACATCAGGGCTTTTCCTCTAACAGAAACCAATTTTTCCTTTAGTAACGCCACTTTGTCTTGTGGATCCAAACAGTGGAACAGGTAAACGTTTTGCTTCCTTTCAACCACCACCATGTTTAGTGTGCCCCAGCTAACATTGATCTCCTCTTGAACCGCAGTAGATGGAACATGGCTTTCATCCAGAAACTTCCCTATGATAGTATTGTGCCAGAGGTTCCTCAAAGAGGCAACAAGCACTGGGTTAACAAACATTGTTGGCCCTTGACATGGAAGGGGAATGAAACTCGGGTAAAAAACCTGGTAATCTGGACAAGAGGGAGGAGAGTTGAGATCCATTGAGTAAGACAGAAAGAAAGGAAGAAGAAGAATTTGAAATAGGAGGCAAAACTAGCAGAAACCCTAACCCTAAAACCTAACGTAACCCTAGCTGCTCTCTAATTGGTCAAAAGGGGTGGCATGCAATACTCCTAGACCTTTAGCTACAGTAGCTCTGACCAGCACAGGACCTAAGTGCAGTTAATCTTCTGAACATGAGTTAAGCCAAACAATATGATTTAACTCAGTGATTGATTGAGAAGAAAGAGAAGTTAGAAGATGACTAGAACAGGTTGTTTGATTTAACTCAGTGAGTGATTGATTGTTTTGTGATAAAGGCAGGAAGATGAGTCGAGCAGGTTGTAGGATAGATCAGGTGTAATGGCAGAAGAAAGACGAAGTGGTAGAAAAAGATTTTTCTAGAGAGAGAGAAAGCTCTGTCGAGAGCAAAATCAGATCCGGAAGCAACGTTGTCTTGGTGTTTTCAGTATGGAAGAAACCAATAAGTATGATTTCTTACAAATGGGGGATGCAACAGGCCTGTTTTAGAAGTGGGGATCGCAATGTGTTAATTTCAGTATATTGGAGGTATGAATTAAGTAATAAAGCCAAACAATTAATAGTTACAACACAATATTTTGTTGTGTGACTTTCTTGCCCCCAACAACTTATAATCTTTTCGTGTTAATTGCAAAGAAAATGAGATGTTCAGATATCTATCTATCTCTTGATCTGCTACAAGAAGAAGAAGACATCAATATTTGAGAATATAGCGAAGACAAGATGAGTTAATCATGTGGAAGTTAACCCCGAATCAGCCAGATTCCTGAACTTCTAGTAGCAACAGCAGCAACATCATGCTTAAACAGAAATTGACAGATTTAGAGGAGAATTTAGAGAAGACGAGAGCAAGAATATGAGAGAGTAGGAGAGATTAGGGTTCGGGAAATAATTCTTTATTGACTGAATAATAATAATAAACAAGTACACTGCTTAAATAGATAAAATCATAACCCTAACATAGCCCTATAGGCCTATTATACACGACAAGCCGTATTACTAATTATATAAATAAATAAACATATAATATGATACGTGACCCGTATCGACTCTCCCACCCTTAAAAACTACCTTGTTCTCAAGGCGAGTGTTGAAAAATCCGTCATATTATTGCCCAGATCAAATTGACAGCGAAGTGTTGGACGAACCTCTGTTTGTATACCCATATTAGTAGTAAGCTTTAATACCACCTGCCCAAAATAATTAGGCCCAAAAAGAAAAAGAGACATAATTGAATAATTGGGCTTAAATTTAACTCCCAGCCCACATAAAAAATTAGACCCAATTCCATCTATGTTGGCCCAAATAAAACAATCAGTCCAATTTAATATTGGAGACCAGTTGTGGGAAATAAGCCCAAGGCATTTTTCCTTAAGAACCACGGGCTGAGGAAGAGACCCATTACAGGTAGGTAGTGGCGGATCTATCCGCGTAGAGGCGACTGTTTGCTGGCGGCGGAGCCCTGCAGTGGCCGGAGGGGGATCGTTGGACTTCTGGGGTGCACCGAACAGAGACTTGGGCGACGGGAAAACGCCGGAGACGGCAACCTTGTGCGGCGTCGTTGCCGTGGTGGTAGCACCGGCTGGTCTGGTCGTTTTCTCCTGCTGGTGGTGTTGGGTTTGAATCGACGGTTGCAGGTGTTTGAGGTCGTCGTCGGAGGCTTGTGTCAGGAACTTGATTGTTCCTGACCTAATTCGGATAATTCTCCAACCAAATGCGAGAAGGAAGAAGAAGATTGAGGGAATTTAGAGAGAGAAATCAGAAGATGTATTCATTCCATAACCCTAAAATGAAGAAGAAAACCCCTTTTATACAAAGGAGGTCTAATACATGAATAACCCAACAAGAGGGGCAACAATGAAAATAATAAAAGATAGTAACGGCCTAATCCTTGTCAGCTTCCTGGTGACACGACCGGACCAATCAGAGCACTCCACCTAGGCACCTGGATGCCAGCTGAGCAACCCATAGCCCGCCACTAGCAAACAACACCGTCCCATTTAAGATTTGAACCTCAACGGCCAAATAAGAATGGATGGCCCAGATCATCCTTTCCTTTGAATCCTACGGTTACTGCTGCAGCTCATTTCGTGTCATTAGTTTAGCTATGCATGAGTTTAGTCCTACTTATAGGTCACTAGTTTGTTCCTACTTTCACTTTAGTCCTCCTCTCTTGACAAAGCAACACCCTTTGAAATTCACGTCCTCATGAATCTAGCTATGGAAATTGCCTTTTCAGGGGAAAATACTCTTCCAAGGTAGCCTCAGGGGGTATGACATTGGCCCACTGAACCAGCACCATGACCACAGGAGCATTATGCTTCTTAACTAATTTTCTGTCCAAAATGGCCACAGGAGCAGCTAGCATTTGACCTTCAGGACCAGTTCTTGGCAAAATAGGAGAGTTGAGCAGAGCTTGACCATGAGCTTTCTTGAGTTGGGACACATGAAATACAGAATGAATCTGAGATTTCTCAGGGAGTTAAGGTTGGTAGGCCACCTTACCCACCTTCTGCAGTACTAAAAAAGGCCCATAGAACTTGGCTGCTAGTTTCTGATTAGGCCTGGATACCACTGACCCTTTTCTATAAGGTTGAAGATTGAGAAACACTTGATCACCCACATTGAACTCCCTTTCACTTCTGTGCTTATTAGCAAAGTGGTGCATCCTTTCTTGAGCTTTTGACAGATTGTACTTCAAAATGAGTAGAATTTTCTTTCTCTCCTCAAGAAAATGATCCAACTCAGGCACTCCACTATTGTTGAGCTGATGAAGGGAAGGAATGGCTGGAGCATAACCATGTAAAGCTTCAAATGGAGACATCTGCAAGCTACTATGAAAAGAAGTGTTGTACCTGAATTCAACTAAAGGTAGCCATTTAGCCCACCTGTAGGGTTAGTCAAAAGTTACACACCTTAGATAAGCTTCCAAGCACTGATTCAACCTCTCAGTTTGGCCATCAAGCTGAGGATGGTAGGCAGTAGAGTAATGCAGCTTAGTTCCCAGATATTTGAAGAGTGTACTCCAAAATTGGATGAGAAAAATGCTATCCTTATCACTGACAATGGTCTCTGGCAATCCATGAAGCTTATGGATATTGTCTGGGAAGACTTGTGCAACATCAGCTACAGAATAGGATGAGTAAGTGCTATGAAGTGGCCATATTTAGAATACATGTCAACTACCACCATAATTGAAGTATTCCCCGCTGACTTGGGTAAGCCTTCTACAAAATCTAAACTGATGTGTGTCCAAGGTTTGTTTGGCACAGGAAGAGGCTGTAACAGTCCAGAGTAAGGAACATGCTCCCCTTTCATTCTTTGATAAATGTCACACCCCTGCACCCATTTCTTAACTTCCTGATGCATTTTAGACCAACTGAACACAGTAGCTAACCTCTTATAGGTACCCCTAATACCTGAATGACCTCCCACACCACTGTTGTGCATTTCAACAATGAGAGTACTTCTCAAATCAGTATTGGTAACCACATAAATTCTAGTGCGTTTCTTGAGCATCCCATCCTGCAAATGCCATTCATCAGTAACCCCTGTGCTAACAGATAACTCTGCCATATTCTGAATAGCCCACTCATCTTCTTCATAAGAGTGTAGCACCTCTTCCACCCACCTTGGTACCACCACTGTGACATCATTGTAATGCGACTCAATCATGACCCTGGAGAGGGCATCTGCTACTACATTCTCCTTCCCATTTTTGAAAATAATCTCATGATCCAATCCCATCAATTTGCTCACCCATTTTTGCTGTAATAAAGTACTAATATTTTGTTCTAAGAACAACTTGAGACTATAGTGATAAGTCCTAATTTGGAATTTATTTATTTCTAGGCAGGACCTCCACTTAGTCACAGCTTGCACCACAACAAGTAATTCTTTCTCATATGTAGAATAGCCCAAATGTTTTTCTGCCAAGGCCTTGCTGTAGTAGGCTAAAGATTTCCCTTCTTGCATCAGTACATCACCCAGTTCATAATATCTAGCATCTGTTTCTAATACAAACATTTTTGTGAAATGAGGTAATGCTAAGACAGGAGTAGAACTCATTGCTGACCTCAAAGCCTCAAATGCTACTTGATCTTCCTCAGTCCAGTGGAAGGCTCCTTTCTTCAATAGGTCAGTCAGGGGCCTAGTAATGACTCCATATTCCTTGAAAAATCTCTTGTAATACCCAGTCAAACCCAAAAATCCCCTTAGCCCATCGAGAGTTTTAGGTACTGGCCAGTTCTTCATAGCTGCAATTTTAGCAGGATCAGCCCTCACTCCTTCCCCATCAATAAAATGCCCCAAGTACTCAATAGTTGCTTTCAAAAAAGAGCATTTGGAAAACTTAGCATACAACTCATTATGTAACATTGCCTTCAGAATGGTGCTCAAGTGCTGCACATGGTCTGCATAGTTTTGCTATAAACCAAAATATCATCAAAGAATACCAACACAAATTTCCTTAGGTAGGGTTTGAAAAATTGGTTCATGAGACTTTGAAATGTGGCTGGGGCATTAGTACCATGAATTCATACAACCCTTCATGAGTTCTAAAAGCAGTTTTATGTGTATCCTTCTCAGCCATTCTTACCTGATGATACCCAGAGCTTAGATCCAATTCAGAGAAACATATGGCTCCATGTAGCTCATCTAGGAGTTCATCAATGATAGGAATAGGAAATTCGTTCTTGATAGTGACTTCATTCATTCCCCTGTAGTCAACACAAAATCTCCAAGAGCCATCTTTCTTTTTGACAAGAAGAACTTGTGAGGCAAAAGAGCTAGTACTGTGCTGTATCACCCCATTTTCTAACATTACTTTGACTAGATTCTCAATTTCTATTTTCTGCACATGTGGATAGCTATAAGGCCTGAGACACACTGGTTGTGCTCCCTCATTGAGTTGAATGTGATGGTCATGGATCCTGGGAGGGGGTAGTTTCTTAGGCTCCTCAAACACTTTATTGTACTCCTACAGCACTTGTCTAAACTCCAGGGGCATATCAGTAATTTCTAGCTTCACCTCACTATTAATACTATATAGGTGCCCCACAGTCACTCCACCATTCTTGGAGCAGTAAGAGTGAATGGCATTGTAGTTAGCTGCCTTAAACTGACATTCTTCTCTTTGCGCTTTGAGCTTCACATCATTGCCTTCAATGTGTACAGTTACAGTCATCTCCTTGAAATCTAGGCTTACTAGACTCACCTCTTTGAGCCACTGTACCCCTATCACCATATCACAGCCCCCAAGAGGAGTGATCCTCATTTCATTTTCAAGCACCTTGCAGTTTCAATTTAACCTCTTGACATATCCCTGAGCTTTCTATCTGATTACCATTTACCACTGTAACTCTTATTATGTGGCTAGGTACAGTTACACACTGCTCTCTCTTGGCTGTGTCACAATATATGGAATTGTGAGTACTCCCTGAGTCAATGAGGACATGTATTCTCTTATTCCCCACAAATCCTTGTAACCTATTGGTTTGAGCACCACTGTTACCAGTAATGGCATGTAGTGAAATCTCCATTTCAGGTGGAATTGCAGGTTCTTCTTGAGGTAATGCCACCTCCTCTTCAGTATCACAAGTCTCATTGTTTGTGACTGACTCCTCTTCTACATAAATTAAGAAGAGTTGTGGTTTTTTACATTTGTGCCCTGGTGTGTACTGCTCCTCACAAAAGTAACACAAATTTTTGGCCCTTCTCTCCTTCATTTCTTCTTGCTTGAGCTTCTTGAAAGGCCAAGTGGTACTGGTAGTGGTTTTTTTCTCTGCACTGTAGGGAGTGTAAGTTTTGAGGGAGGAAGTTTTGGAGTTGCCTTTCATCATTCCAGTTACAGTTTGCACTATATTTGGTGGTGGTGATTGCAGTATATCTCCTGAATCTTAGCCATAGCTTTAGCTTGAGCTAGGCTATTAGGTGCTAGCAACTGCACCTGGCTTCTAATTTCTAGTTTCATTCCACCAAGAAATGTTTTCAAAAAGTACTTCTCATCAGCCCAAGGAAACAAGGCTTTCACTCTTTCTGAGAGAGTCAAATTTAGTTTGGAATTCCTTAACACTACCTTTCTGTTCCAGTTTCTGAAACTCAGCAAATACATATTCATGTCCAGGCTCTAAGAATTCTTCACACACTAGTTCACAAAATTCACTCCAGGTTATATTGTCTAATGACTCAAACTCAGCACTAAACCATCTCTCAGCTTCTCCACTTAAGTTGAGAGAGACTAATATAAATTTTTGCACATCAGATAGGTGATGAAGCTGAAAGTAACTATTAGCTTTCATGATCCAACTCAAAGGATCTATCCCTGTGAATTTTGGAAACTCGACTTTAGGAATTGGAACTGTAAAGTGTGTAGAAACCCTAGGTACCTCAGTGTAGACCTCTTCATTTTTTGCAGGCTCTCTAGAGATGAATTGAGCTCCATGAGTGCATTGAAGCTTTTCCCTTGCCTAACAAGCTAGCTATAGATCTAGTTGAAAAGCTGGAAGCTTCCATATGCTCTTTTTCCTTATCATTTTCCATCATGGTGATTCTGTTAGACAATCTCTTCAGCTCTTCTTTAATTTCCCCAAATTGATTCAGCTGGACCAATTGGCCATGAATGAGTTCCTGTCCTTGTTTCAGCTCTTCATAACCTTGCCTGAGCTCAAGCACCACCTCGTCCACTGCGTGGAGATGTCCAAGAACACCGTCTATGGCTTCACTATCAATTACTAGATTGTTCTTCCGTTGTCCCATTGCTTCAGAGCTTCAGAGGGAAGGGAAGCTTTGATACCAATTTGTCAGGAACTGGATTGTTCCTGACCTAATTCGGAGAATTCTCCGACGAAATGCGAGAAGGAAGAAGAAGATTGAGGGAATTTAGAGAGAGAAATCAGAAGTTGTATTCATTCATAACACTAAGATGAAGAAGAAAACCCTTTTATACAAAGGATGTCTAATACATGAATAACCCAACAAGAGGGGCCACAAAAAATAATAAAATATAGTAACGACCTAATCCTTGTCAGCTTCCTGGTGACACGATCGGACCAATCAGAGCACTTGACCTAGGCACCGTGATGCCAGCTGAGCAACCCATAGCCCGCCACTAGTAAACGACACCGTCCCACTTAAGATTTGAACCTCAACGGCCAAATAAGAATGGACGGCCCATATCATCCTTTCCTTTGAATCCTACGGTTACTGCTGCAGCTCATTTAGTGTCATTAGTTTAGCTATGCTTGCAATTTAGTCCTACTTATAGGTCACTAGTTTGTTCATGCTTTCACTTTAGTCCTCCTCTCCTGACAGCTTGTTGGAGGTCGGCGGGAATTTCGGCGGTCTCGAGTGCTGATTGAAAATCCGGCACTTGCTGAAGCTTGGTCGAGTCCATGCGGAGCTTTTCTTTGAGTTTGATGCCACTGTAAAATCAATTGATGGAGGTTCGTTGTGTTGGTGGGTGACTGCTACTTCGTGGGTGTCTTGGGGGTAATGATTGAAATAATCATTTGAATCATTGTTAGGGTTTGTGAGTGTGGCGTCCTCTTCCTAGGTTTCTTGTTGCTGCTTTTGGGTGTCATATGGGGCCGGCAGCGGCGACTGTTCTTGTGATGGTGGCAGCATCACCCATGGTGGTGGTTGATTTTCTGCCTTGGTTGCTGCGGATTTTGGGGTGGTTACTTCGACGACCTTGTTTATGCGATGGACCGTGTTGAGACAGTCTTTGAGGGAAGCCACTATATCCTCCATCGTGACCGGTGAATCCATTGTTGATGAAGCTTGAGAACGTGAGCGACACAGAGAAGACTTGACCGTCGCTCTCAGTGAAAGCACCAGTTTGTATGGAATTCGTACGAAGATAGAGAAATTCACATAGATGAGAATTTAGAGAAGACCTGAGCAAGAATATGAGAGAGTAGGAGAGCTAAGGGTTCATGAAATACTTCTTTATTAACTTAATAATAATAAACAAGTACAATGCTTAAATAGATAAACTCCTAAACCTATCCTTTCCCTACTTGCCTATTATACGGGCCAAGCCGTATTACTAATTAGTTAAATAGATAAACAAATAATATGATATGTGACCCATATCGTTTGCATCCCTGATTCCCCGATTCTTCATTTTATCTCCCTTTGTTTGATCATCAACTCTCTGCTTTGGTCCAAATTCGAGCCCAAACCAAGTAACAACAGCAAAAATAAAGATAGCAGTTGACAAAATCAGCATCAAGCCTTCCAATTAGAAAACTAAATCCCCCCAAATCACTACAATCGATGTTCCTTCATTGAACCCCAAATCAAGTAGTCAAATTGAAGAATATATCTCGTGTAGATCGATGGGAGACGAAGAACAGGAACAACTAGATCGAAACACCCAGATTCACATTGAGAGACTCAATTCGAATCTGGGTTTTGAGCATCCTCTTCACCAAGTCGAAGAAAGGAGAACACGGTGGTGGTACTGTGCTCGATTGTGGTGGTACGTTGTGAGCTTCAGTTAGTGGATATTGAATCAAATAAGTCAAGGGGAAGTAGCAGCGATGTAAAAGAACAATGGTGGGTAGGTGGTGGTTTTCGCGTGGTGGCTGTTCTCGTCTAGAGAGAGAAAGATCATACATAACGGTGGAGGTGAGAAGAAAAAGAGAGAACAGAGGTGGAGTTGAAGAGAGACCCACAAATGTGGGCGGTGGTAAAGTTTGTTTTTATGAGAAATCATTTTACTGAGAATCTACTGCCATAGAAATAATCAAAGCATCAAAGGGTAATATTATCTTTTTCAATAGTTGATTGTGCTGTAACTAGTAATTATTATGCTGCATTATCATCATTACAACACAAGAATTAATAATTACATCACAATATAATATCTTTTCACAATTAGAGTGTGGTTCCTAAATGTGACGTGGTTGTTGCCGCATGGGTCGGTGCAAACATCTGCGGTGATCATAGCATTATTGTTCTTTTTGAAAAAAAACAAAGAGAAATAAAAACATATCTTCTCTAATGATGAATTCGAAACCAATCCAACAAAATATGTATCTCTACTACTAAAAATTTCAATTGTTTCTCCTCAAAAAATAAAAATAAAAAAAATAAAAAAATCAAGTGTTCCTAGCCTTATGCATTTCTAATATATTTAACTAAAAATATATTTATGTTTTGTAAGGCTATAATTACTAAAATAGCCTCGAAACTTGATAGTTGAACTAATAAAATTAGTGAATAGACAAGTCTCTTTGTTCCCCTATTCATTCATTGATGGTAGTGCTTGGTGATTTGGAAGTGCTTTCTTGAAAATTTTGAAGACTAGTTTTCCTGAAAGAGTAATGCTATATGTCCCAAAATATTTGTCGCATCATTCCAAATCGTATGTCATCAATATGGCCCCACCACCTTTGTGCGAAAGACCCCCTTGTGGTCTCAAATGTTGCAGAGCACCCCCTTGTGGTTTCGTATTTGTGCGGTAAGGGGGTAAGTTTCCGTTAATAATGGCAAAAAGACTTCAGTAGCCCTTCACAAATAGCACGTACAGTTCATTTTGTCATCTCACAAATCAGTATCCCTCAAGATACTGAGCTACTAGCCGTTGGAAGAAGCTGTTAAAAGAGTCAAGATTTGAAGCAAATTTTCAGGAAAGTTTGTTGAGAAGATTCTGAAGATATTTCATTCAAAATGGGTGCTTAAAAGGAGAATTGCTGAAGGATTTCAAAAAAACAACTACACAGAGCAATTCAAAGAGACACTCGAAAACATTCAAGGATTGATAAGCAACAAAGAAGTAGATTGATCTCTCAATCCAAGCATCAAAAGAACACTACATACTCACTGCAGTTTTATTTCCTGTCTTCATCTTTTATGAATTTCATTTGTATATCATTTTGATAATACTTCTAGTTCTCATTCTACATGATTTTTCTAGGGGAACAATATAGAATTCTTAGTTAATCAGATAGCTAGAGAAGGTACTAGATAGGCTGTGAGAACCACAAGCTGTAACATAGTAAGGCATCTCTCTGTTCTTGAGATCTAAGGCTTAGCTGTGAATTAATAATAATTTTGTTGAAAATCATACAGGGAGAAGATCCATGAGGTAGATACGTAGGTCCAAGTGGACTGAACTCTATATATCTTGTGTCTCTTGCATTTACTTTTCAGTTACATACTTAGAACTTTATAGCATTCAAAACAGTTTCATTTCAAGGCTTTGAAACTCATTTCAAGGCCTTGAAATAGAACTTTTCCATCCTTACTCTAACTATTTTCATTCCAAGGGCTTGAAACTCATTTCAATTCCTTGAACCTCTTTACAAATCTTTTGAAACCACTACTCTTGCAGTTTTTTAGCAAAAGTCTGCATACTCTATTCAACCCCCCTTCTAGAGTATTGATCCTGTATTTCTACCTACTGTACACCCCTTCAATTGGTATCAGAGCTTGTATCACTGCATAGATCTAACCATCTTGTGATTATGATTAGTGTAGGTGATGGTGATTTTTCTCAAGGAAGAGTTGCTAACAGACCTCCTCTCTTTTGTGGAGACAATTTTGTCCAACGGAAATCATTGATCAAAATGTTCATCATTGATCAAGATATGGAACTCTGGACTATCAATCAGAATTGTCCTCATTCTTTCTACACAGAGAGATGGGATTAGAATTCCCAAATCTGAATACTATCTTTCTTTATTAGAGTTAAAAAAATTTTCTAAAAATTATAAAGCTATGAATCTCTTATATTGTGCTTTGAGTGCAGATGAGTTCAACAAGATCTCAGGTTTCAAGACTGCCAATGAGATATGGGATAAGGTTTTGGTGACTTTTGAAGGAACCAGCCAAGTCAAGCAAACCAAGATCAACATATATCTCAGGCAATATAAGCTATTCAAGATGAATGGAGATGAGTCAATCACAAACATGTTCAAAAGATTCACTGACATTGTCAACAACTTTGATTCATTGGGAAAGCACATTTCCAATAAAGAAAATGTTAGAAAAATTCTTAGAATTCTTCCAAAGGAGAAATGGGAACCAAAAACTAATGCTGTTGAAGAAGCTCAGGATCTCTCATCACTCCAACCTGGTGACCAACAAGGAAAGCTCCTTATACATGAAATATCCATGAATGAAGTTGATGGAGAACTACCAGAAGGTGTCAAGAACCTGTCTCTCAAGGAAAAGGAGAATGAGCCATCTCAAATCCTTGAAACTGAAGATGATGATGAAGATCCAATTGCTTCGATTTCCAAAGCCTTGACTAGAATTCTTAAAAATAAGAAAAACTTTGGAAACAAGGACTTCAGGAGAGATAGAAAAGATCCTCCAATAGCAAAGACTACAAAGGTAAATCTTCTTCACATGGTAATAATCCTAAAGTCATGAATTGCTTTGAGTATGGTGATGCAGGACACTTGATCAGAGACTGTCCACACAGAAGAGAAAGAACTTTCAGAAAAAAGATCATGATAGAAGAAAAAAAGCTATGATAGCTTCATGGAGTGATTCATAAACCTCAGGTGACTCTGAATCTGAATAAAAGCAGGCCAACCTGTGCATTGCCCAAGCATGATGAAAGTTCTGAAAAGAACATTGAGGTAATGGTAAACTGCTTGATTTCAAAACCTACAGAATCCCTCTCTGATTATCTTAGAACAATGCTATTAAATGAAGAGGACTATATGAAAGACTGAAAGAGATTAGAGTTTTGAAAGAAAAGGTTCATGAGCAAGAAAAATAGAACTTACATCTGGTTTGCCTGAATCAAAATCTTGAAATCTCCCAGAAGAAAACTGATAGTGATTTCAAGGCACTGAAAACTAGTTTCAAAGCCTTGAAAACACAAGTCAAGGAAGTAGTCACCGAGAACTCTCTCTTGAGTAATAATATTGTTAATCTAAGACATTAAGTTGATGAATTGGTTAAACAAAGACTGCTCTGACTGAGAAACTTCAAGAATCTGAATTGGTCAAAACAAAACTTTCGGGCTCAGAACACAAAGTGAACTTGATTCTTGGAGGTGACTAAAGTCTGTTAACAAAACTGGTACCTATATACAATCCAAATTTTCCAAAGAAAAACAATATCAGATTTGTGAAAGCTGGAAGCAAAACATCTCCTATGTGCCATTACTACAGTAAGATTGGTCATGTTAAGATGACTTGTCCTTTTAGAAGAAGAGACCCTCACATAATGAAGACCACTTTTCCCTTCCAACCCAAAGGACAAGTTAGACAGATTTGGGTTCCTAAAGGGGTTAGACCACCTAACATGGTTGACCCTGAATATGAATCTAAATTCAGCACTTGGTCTAACAGTTTGGTAATTCCGTGAATGGTGTTTGCAGGTTGCCACCAAGATCAAATGGCAAACATGGTTTATGGAAAGTGGTTGCTCAAGACACATGAGTGGAAAGAGATCTCTATTCTCAGAACTGAAAGAGCAATCTGAAGGATCAATAACACTTGGTAACAAAGGCAAATGCAGCATTCATGGTATTGGTAAAAATTGGTACAAATTCTGAAAATTCTATTTCTGATGTATATCTTGTTGATGGTTTTAAATTTAATTTGCTTAGTGTATCTCAGCTTTGTGACAATGGCATACCTTGGCACAGAAAGTTATGAAACATTAGCTTGCATACCTTGGACAAGTTAGTTCCCAAGAACTTAGTAAGAGGTCTGCCCTCTATCAAGTTCAGAGATGAAGAAGTATGCAAGGCATGTGCACAAGGCAAGCAAACTAGAAGCTCATTCAAGCCAAAGAACTTTGTAAATACTACTAGACCTATTGAACTATTGCATATGGATCTCTATGCTCCTATAAGAAATCAACTCCAAAGGGTAAGAATACATGCTTGTTATTGTAGATGATTTCTCTAGATATACTTGGGTTATGTTTCTTAGAGAAAAATCTGAAGGTCTCACTGAATTTTCAAAGCTTTGTAGAGAACTTCAAACATTGAAAAACCTACCTAACCTACCTATTGCTTCCATAAGGGGTGATCATGGTAGAGAGTTTGATCATCTTGAGTTTGATGTATTATGTTCTAAGCATGGCATCTCTCACAAATTTTTTGCTCCGAGAACTCCTCAACAAAATAGAGTTGTTGAGAAAGAACAGGAATCTTGAAGACATGTCAAGAACAATGCTTCTGGAAAAAAAGTTGCCAAAGTATTATTGTGCAGCATCAGTGAATACAGGAAACTATATTCTTAACAGGTGCTTGATCAAATATATTCTGAAGAAGACTCCCTATGAGCTGTTCAAAGGAAGAAAGCCAATCATTTCTTACTTCAAACCTTTTGTTTATACTTGCTTTTTCCAAAATAATGGTAAGGACAATCTTGGAAAGTTTTGATGCAACAAGTGATGAAGGTATTTTTTTTAGGCTATTCAAAGACAGACAAAGCCTATAGAGTTTATAATAAGATAATCAATCTTGTTGAAGAAAGCACTCGTGTTATTTTTTGATGAAAGCTATGATGGTTCCTAGAGTGAGGGTTTTGCAGATCTCAATCTGAACAAGCACGACTCATATACTGAAGAAGAATCCTCAAAAGGATCCAAGGAAATGTCACAGAAACAAGACAGGAAATTTCAAGGCCTTGAAACCTAGGTTCAAAGCCTTGAAACAGAACCTCCATAGAAAACAATAGAACACGCTACTAATTCAAGTTCTTCAATACTTAAGAAGCAAGCCGGAGAGCCTGAACCATGGACACCAAGAAAGAGATTTAAATATCTCTTATCTCATCTTTCTAATAACATTATTTCTGATCCAACCACTGGGACACAAACTAGATCACAGTTGAAGAATCTTTGTGATTTTAATGCTTTTATTTCTCTTGTAGAACCTAAAATTGTGAAGGAAACATTTCATGAAGCAGACTGGATTATAGCAATGCAAAGTGAACTCAATGAGTTTGAAAGGAACAAGGTCTGGAATCTAGTTCCTCCACCAAGAAATCAGTCTGTCATTGGCCCCAGATGGGTATTCAGAAACAAGTTGGATGAGAATGGAGAGGTATTCAGGAACAAAGCTAGATTGGTAGCTCAAGGCTACAATCAAGAATAAGGTATTGACTATGAAGAAACTTTTTCTCCTGTTGCCAGGTTAGAAGCAATTAGAATTCTACTTGGATTTGCGTCTCACAAAAACATGAAACTATTTCAAATGGATGTGAAGTGTGCATTTCTAAATGGCTATCTACAAAAAGAAGTTTATGTTGCTCAACCTCCAGGTTTTGAAAATGACAAGTTTCCAGATCATGTTTACAAACTTGACAAAGCTCTTTATGGTTTAAAACAACCTCCAAGATCTTGGTATGAAAGATTGTCAACGTTTATACTTGAAAATCATTTCAAAAGAGAATTAGTAGACAAAACCCTTTCCATAAAGACTCATGAGAAAGACATGCTTGTAGTTCAAAATTATGTTGATAATATTCTGTTTGGAGCTACTTATGATCTTCTGTGCAAAGAATTCTCAAGTCTTATGATCAGGGAATTTGAAATGAGTTTGATGGGAGAATTGAACTAATTTCTTGGACTTCAAATTCATCAGATGAAGAATGGCATATTTCTACATCAGAGAAAGTACACAAAGGACTTGATTGTATCATTACTCTACATCACAACCAGTAGATCATATATCATGTTCAGTGTGTGCATGTGTGCTAGATTTGAAGCTGATCCTAAAGAATCACACTTGACTGCAGGTAAAAGAATTTTTAGATATCTCAATGGTACCAAAGACTTAGGGCATTGGTATCCTAAACATTATAACTTCTCTTTGTGTGGCTATTCAGATGCTGACATTGCAGGATATAAAGTTGATAGAAAGAGCATATCAGGATGCTATTAATTTCTTGGATTATCCTTAATCAACTGGAATTTAGAGAAGAAAAACTCAGTTGCACTATCAAAAACTGAAGCTGAATACATAGCAGCTGGAGCTTGCTGCTCACAAGTGTTATGGATAGCGCAAAAAATGAGAGATTTTGGATTTAATTTCAGAGATATACCTATGAAGTGTGACAACACAAGTGCAATATCAATTACAAAAAATCCAGTTTAGCATTTCAGAACAAAACATATTGATGTTAGACATCACTTCATCAGAGATCATGCTGAAAAAGGTGATATTGTTCTTTAATTTGTTTCTACTAACTTTCAATTTTCATACATCTTCACTAAGCCATTGCCAAATGAAAGATTCTCAGCCTTAAGATTGGAATTGGGCATGCTAATTAAAGAAGCATTGGTTTAGGGGGAGAATCAGTTAAGTTTTATGTGTTTCAAAGGTTTGAACCGATTTTCAATGCCTTGAAAATCTTTTCAAAGCTTTGTATATGTGCATTACTTCATACAATTTTCAAGGCCTGGAAATTCTTTCCAAAGCCTTGAAAATAGGACTGCATGCCAGATAGTCAATAAAATAGATCTTTCAATATTGGGTGTTATCTTTCTAGATAATTGCTCAATGTTGCCCCTCAATTTTTCAAATACCCCTTTTTAGCCAAAATAGTATTATATCTTTTTATTTTTCAACGGCACACACAAAAAATTGAATATTTTCGATTCAGTAGATCTTCAAAGATATGAAAGAATATTTAGTTTCCTTTTCAAACTGAAACTCTCTTCTATTTATCTCCTTCTTTCTTTCTCTCCTTCGTATCTATTCTACCTTTCTCTTCTTGTCCAAACCCTAATGAGCACCTGGAGAGCCTCAGATAGAATAAATCTGGCTGGTGGTTCAAAGGCTACAAAAGAGAAGAAAAGAAAGATTACTCTGGACGAGGTTCAAACCATTAGTGGGGATTCCAGCTCAAATACCCCTACTGCAGAAGACATAGCACCTTCTCCTCCCAAGAAGAATGCCAAGAAAGATGAGACACCAGTGTCTAGAAAGAAGAAGAATATGGCAGTAGAGTCTGCACTAGAGAAATAGAAGAGAATTCAGATTGGTAGCCCTAAGAAGACAAAGAAGAAGGCTGACAAAGCAGACAAGTGCAAAGGAAAAGAAAAAGGTTACAGAAGATGAAACAAATGATAACATAGAGAAGGCACTACAGATCTATTGAGAGATGAAGAAATCCACTGGTAAGAAATCAGCCTCTGATAATACATGGTTCGTTACTCATGTTGTTAAAGGTTAATGGCTAGATTGATTTGCTTCCAGATCTATTCTGTAATATGATCAGTATTCCTATGTTACATGGTATGAATCTGGAGTGCATCAAAATCTTGAAGAAAAGATCTCTTTGGTTTATACTAAGTCCTCAAGAGTTAGCTTACCCTAGACTCACCAGATTCTTTTACCTAAACATGAAACAACTCAGAAAAACTGCAAATTTGGTGATTCAGACTTAGGTTGATGGGATTGACATGGAACTAGATTACTCAGAGTTTGCAAATGTTCTATGATGTCCTAATAACTAGGTTACACCAGTAACTACCCTCCTAAGAGTGAAGTCCTGAAGCTAGCAATATAAGAGTTCTTTCTACAAAATACCCCTACCTCATCTAAGCAGTTAACACACTCTGTGCTAACTGTTGAAGCCAAGGTTTTGTTTACTATATTGATGAGATGTGTGGTACCCAGGGAATACTCAAAGGAACTGGTCGCTGATAGGGTGTTGCACTTAATGTATTTGGTTATGCATGGTTATGAAATAGATCTTCCAAATCTTGTAATGGAACACATGCTATACAGCCAAACCTACCAGAGAAAACACCCTTTGCCTCATGCCAACTTGCTCACCTTATTCATTCAACACTTTGAAATTCCAACTGATAGGGAAGAGATTGTTACTATTGGGTTTGGTATGCTTAATGAGAAGGCATTTGAGAAGAATGGTGTGGTGAAAACCAGTGCTAAGATTTGGAAGCTATACTCAAATTTGACAGAGGAAGAGTTGGGATCCAGGAAATTTCTCAAACCCAAGTCCTTGACTCCCACTTCAAGCCAAACCTCTAAGTCTCAAGATAACTCCTTGAATCTCCAGCTGCTGAAAGAACTTCATATAGATATTGATGAGGTAAAGGAGAATGAACATGGTTTTGACACTAATCTCAAACAAGTGAAGTACTTGGTTTAAAACATGTTCAGGAGCATGACATTGTTTGATGTGGATGGAGAAGTGTCTCAAGCTAGAAAGAGTACCAAAAAGGCTGAATTAGCAAAGGATCTGCCCTGTGAACATTTAACTCAGGATGGGGCTGCTCAGGTCAAGGATAAAGGCAAGCAAGTGGTTGTTTAACAAGTGGATGAAGATAAAGACGAAGACAGTCCAGATACAGAAGCACTACTGATAGACCTCGAGAATAAGAAATCTAAGAAGCCCAATGTTCCAGAGATTGTGACTGCTGCTGATTTGTTTGAAGGAGAAGGTGAAAAAGATGATGATGTGGCTCAACAACAAGAAGAACATGATGATGAGGGAGACAGTCAGGAAAAAGATTCAGAGCAGCAAGGAGATGAAGACCCTACCCCTTAACTCTTGCCTACTCTTTCTTCTCCTTTTCAAGGCCTTCAAATCCTTTTCAAAGTCTTGAAAATTTTATCTTTTCAAAACAATCTGGTTAAAATCTTTCCTAAGACCGATCCAACATATTCTCATTCTTTTTGGATGAAAGTCAAAAGGAGGGAGAAATTTAGGGAATTATGTTTTACTTTTTGTGGTTAGAGACCTAGTTTTGGTCAGTAGGATTACCTGAAACTGTGCTGTTATTTTCTACTTCCAGATTGTTTAATAAGTTAGATATTTTGGACTTTATGTTTTGACATTATATGATGTATTATTCTACTGCCGATGAGTATTTGCTGCAGAAACACAGTATCAAACAGATTGGAAGACATTGGTTTTGTGTTTCATCAAGGAGGAGATAGTAAGTTCAGTGCAGGATCAAGACTTGAAATAGTTCTCTATTTCAAGGCATTGAAACAACTTTCAAAGCTTGAAACAGACTGAGCTTCACATGCATGAACTTAGGGGGAGTTTCTGGTCTTAATTCTACTTCTAAAACCCTGTACATGATTATTTTATACTTGATGATGAAAGACAAAGTATTTTGACACTGTTTGCAGGATCTAACATCATTTGTTTAACTCAGTTTTGCAGGGAATTTTGTTTCCTATTTTATAGGAACCATTTTCCTAACTTATGTTTTGCAGATATGGCAACCTGCTTGATGATTGATTCGGTGATCAATCTGCTATGTTTAAAAACTTCCCAACATACTTCCAACAAGATCAAATCAGTTTCCCTAAAGATACTGAGCTACTAGCCGTTGGAAGAAGCTGTTAGAAGAGTCAAGATTTGAAGTAAATTTTCAGGAAAGTTTGTTGAGAAGATTATGAAGATCTTCCATTCAAACTGGGTGCTTAAAAGGAGAATTTCTGAAGGATTTCGAAAAAACAGCTACACAGAGCAAATCACAGAGACACTCAAAAACATTCAAGGATTGATAGGCAATAAAGAAGCGGATTCACCTCTCAATCCAAGCATCCGAAGAACACTAAATACTCACTATAGTTTCATTTCCTTTGTTCTTCTTTTCAGAAATTCATTTGTATATCATTTTGATAATAATTCTAGTTCTCATTCTCAAGGATTGTTCAATGTGAAAAATAGAAAATTCTTAGTTAATCAAATAGCTAGAGCAGGTACTAGATAGGTTAGTGAGAACCACAAGCTGTGACAGAGTAAGGCATCTCTCTATGCTTGAGATCTAGGGCTTAGCTGTGGATTAATAAGAATTGTGTTGAAAATCCTACAGGGAGAAGATCCCTAAGGTAGAGACGTAGGTCCAAGTGGACCGAACTCTATATATCTTGTGTATCTTGCATTTACGTTTCATTTACATACTTAGGAACTTTTGCAGCATTCAAAACAGTTTCATTTCAAGGGTTTGAAACTCATTTCAAGGCATTGAAAAAGACTTCTTCCTTCGTTACTCTAACTGTTTCCAAGTCACTAGATGTTCTAGTTGTGGAAAATCAAGTTTTGGTAGCGTCAAACGCTACACCGTGATTGGGTGGCCATAAAGGCACGTATCGGACACAATAGGAAGCAAGATTAGATATCGTAGTGATGTAGATAGAATTTGTCCCTCTCACATAATGGGAGAAAATATCCTAGGCCACTCGAGGGATAGTGCTTATAGAATGTCTGGCCATACTCAAATAAATCAATTGATGTTATTTGCACGAATAAGGCTATTCCCAGGATCGAGGAACTACAGATTGGATATACGAGTGTGACTTGTATGTCTCGTGTCCAATCCGGACATTGAGACAAAGGGATGAGACAGTACTTGTACAAGGTTTGTCATGATGACTATTTCTATTTGTTGGCTAGAATGGATGTCTTGCTAGAGGCCGCTCCATATTAGTAAATAGTTACTACCAACTAAATAGAACCTATGGGGTCACACGCCATATAGGGTTGAACTAGACTTGGGAATTAATTGATTAATATGATTAATTAATTAGAAGGATCAAATCGCAACAACAAGCAAACTTAATATGACTAATATGCAAGTGGGAATAATCCGAACTTGAGTAGGATTAGGAGAGGGCCTATATGTAGTAACAAAGATTGTGACTTGTAGAATGTCTGGCCATACTCAAATAAATCAATTGATGTTATTTGCACGAATAAGGCTATTCCCAGGATCGAGGAACTACGTATTGGATATACGAGTGTGACTTGTATGTCTCGTGTCCAATCCGGACATTGAGACAAAGGGATGAGACAATACTTGTACAAGGTTTGTCATGATGACTATTTCTATTTGTTGGCTAGAATGGATGTCTTGCTAGAGGCCGCTCCATATTAGTAAATAGTTACTACCAACTAAATAGAACCTATGGGGTCACACGCCATATAGGGTTGAACTAGACTTGGGAATTAATTGATTAATATGATTAATTAATTAGAAGGATCATATCGCAACAACAAGCAAACTTAATATGACTAATATGCAAGTGGGAATAATCCGAACTTGAGTAGGATTAGGAGAGGGCCTATATGTAGTAACAAAGATTTGTTGGACTATATAAAAAATGCTCCTAGCTTCCTTCCCTAAAAACTTATGCTCATAACATACATTGAGTAGGAGAGAAGGAATTAGATAGCAAAACAACACCCAAGGCCGAAGCCCCAGGTGTCGTCCGCCCCCTTCCCCGTCGGCCTCAAGAGAGGTGGCGAAACCTCTCTCTTTGGTGCTCCATTGTGCAGTTTCTTCTTTCTCTTCCATTCTTCCTAGCTAGCACAAGGTGTTTGGAAGATCTAGATCTCAATCCTAGGCGTGGATCAACCCTAGATACGTGATACATTTTGTGTTAGAAGTCATCAAGGAGACCTACAGGGTACTTAACACAAATCATTTACCATCATCATGATTTCTCTTCATGTGATCCTTGCAGGGTCTTGATCGGATACATTTATATTTTTTCCGCTGCGCATCCATGACCAAAACCCTACAGTGGTATCAGAGCCACAGGTTGTAGAGCTTAACGTGGTTTATGTGTTACGTTTTGTTGATTTTTCACCTATAATTGTTAATTATTGCGTTAAAACGACGAATTTTGCATATTAGATGCAACGTGAATTTGATTCAAGACAATCAAGACCTAATTTAACATTGGATGTGAAGATTAGTGATTTTGATCACATAGGATGCGAGTAATTTCGGATCTAAGAGTTAGGGTTTGGGCGCATGCTTGAAAAATGGGTTTTTCAAACATGGAAACACCTAAAGTTGGGCAACAAGGCAAGGAGTTGTTTTGGAAACAACTCCCTAAGGAGGTTCGGCCCCCTAGGGACCGACCCCCTTGCCTTGCCGCCCAAGCTAGGGCACGGCCAAAACATCCAAAATCCTTGGACCGTTTTAACCCTTGGGCGGTTTGGCTATATTGATGGTGAAACCCTTGGACCGTTTTAACCCCAAAACATCCAAAATCAATTTAAATTGACTAAGTGCTTTAAAATTGGTTTTAACTGTTTAAGTGCAATTTTCATGGTGATTGGATATGGCCTTAGATATTGTTTGTTGTGGATGTTTAATTTTGTGGTTTGTTTACGGCCTGCGAGCTGATCACTTTGATGTAATAATTAATTAGGGCTTACGGCCTGAGAGGCGGTATATTTTTTTCTCAACTTTTGAGATTTAGTTTATTTAGTATAATTGTTCGCTAGTACTAGATAAGATTGATAGATAGCCAAGATTGAATAAAAGAAGCCCAAATAATTAAAGGTGCCACAACATGGAGCATGGAGCATTCCACGCGGCTATGAAGGAGGGACCAAGAGGTGGAGGCACATGGAGATGGGTTTTCTATTCTAGGTTTCATAGATATTCTCATTGGCTTTGTAATATCTTAGTCTAGGAGGCCATATCCATATTACGTTAATTTCTTTTTGTGGATGTTTATTTTATTATCTTATTATTGTTCTTGGTGTATGGTTGATGCATGCAATTTGATAATAGGATAATTAACAAACCGGATCTTTTATTTGGAATTTTTTTCCAAACTCAAATAAGTAGATCAGTTGATATGGATCAACAAAAAAATTTAAAATTGAAAAGAAAAATCCCTCAATTTAAATATTGCGTTTTTGCCGTCTCGTTATTTAGAAACTCTTCATGATCATCATTATCAAGCTCGTGCATGCCAAAGCAGGGCGACTTGATTTGTCATGATTGTGTTGCGAAGGCACAAGCAAGTAATGTGCAACTGGCTAAGTAAGAGGTTGGACGCAACTAGGTAATTTTAATAAGATTAAAAACCTAGAGGAAAACAATTGGGATTATCCATGGGATGAATATATAAGGTGTTATTTTCCCAATTGATCCAAGATTTGCACAAGGATGTAATGGGAATTGTTCCTACCTAAATAACTGATTTTGGGTGACTTGCCAAAGCAAGCTCAAAAGAAGTGAAATAGGGATCTTGGCACCCACTAGAAAATATAACGATATTTTTGTTGGGTTTTGATGCAGGTTACGCAGCGGAATAACAAAATTAATCCTGCTCAAATCCCACCACGGATCACAGGCAAGCCATCATAACATGATAAGGGTATAGAAGATGTGTACCTTAGTTTGGGAGTTCACACGAAAAATAGTGTCTTCATCTCTATAAATATCCACACCTTGGATTCTTGATTTGGATTCCTTCTCGCCGTGAAGTGCCAACAACGGAAGAAGGAGGAACGGATCACGTAAAATGAGGAAAAGGAGGGGCGGTCCTCCTTCGGAGGCCGACTATTGAGGGGGCGGAAAGGGGGGGGGGCTCGGCCTCCTATTGTTGATCTCTCTCTCTCTTGCTTTGTTATGTTCTCTCAATAATGACTTGTCTTGAGAAATAACAAGCTAGAGTTCCTTTATATAGTAATAAATCTTTATTAACTACATAAAAGACCCAATACTAATCATGTCCTTACATGCATTAGTCCATTTGCAAATTAGTCCTACTAAGTTTGCTTGTGGCTGTGTTATGATCTTTTTATTAATTATTCCAACTAATTAATACCTATATAAAATTTAATCCATCCGGTGTGTGACCCCATAGGTTTTTATTTAGTTGGTAGTAACTATTTACTAACATGGAGCGGTGTCTAGCAACACATCCATGGCACCCAACAAATAGAAATAGTCAGTGATCACGACAAAACCTTGTGCCCAATGTTCATGTATTGTGTTATCCCTTTTTCTCCATATCCGGATTGGACACGAGACATATTAGTCACACTTGTATATCCAATCCATTGTTCCTCGAAACTGGGAATATGCTTATGTGAGTAGATAACATCAATATCTCCATATTGATCTGGCCAGACATTCTATAAGCCCCATCACTCGAGTGGCCCATGGATATTTTTCCCATTATGTGGGAAGGACAAATTTTCTCTGCGTCCGTACGATCTCTAAGCTTGTTTCCTATCCCGATAACTATCTTTATTGTTACCCGGTTGAGGCGCAACGTTTCATAACATCAAAGCATAATATTCGACAACTAGAGTATCTAGTGACTTCAAGTCTAAGGATTACAATATCATTAGCACTACGAGAAGCGATTGTGACTTTGACATAATGTAATGTATCCTTATCGTTGTGGGTCAATCCAGTATGTCATTACTCCTAATGCATACCCATGTGTTAGAATTGATATCTCCATATCAATCTACCCACATACTAGTCTATAGTTGATCATCCCGTTAACCAATATAATGGACTAGGGATATTTAAGATAAACACCACATCGTATCTAAGGACTTCATTATATTAAATAACACAGTAAATAATAAATGAATGTTCTAGCCAAACATTGTTCATACTAAATATAGATTGCCTCTAGGGCACCTATTCCAACAGTCTCTCACTTGCACTAGAGCCAATCTGGCGCATCTCGTATGCCTATAGATATAGCGTGCCCTTCATGCTTTCGCTGCGCAAGTGGCTTTGTGAGAGGATATGAAAGATTGTCATCCGTTGGAATCTTGCACATCTTCACATCTCCTCTATCAATCATATCACAAATAAGATGGAATCTCCTAAGTACATGCTTTGATTTCTGGTGTTATCTAGGTTCCTTGGCTTGTGCGATCGCTCCAGAGTTGTAACAGTACAACGTCTTAGGATCCACGATGCTAGGGACCACACCGAGCTTAGTGATAAACTTATTTATCGAAACTGCCTCTGTAGCTGCTTCCGCAACAACAATGTACTCAGCTTCAGTTGTAGAATCAGCAACTGTCTCTTGCTTGGAACTCTTCCAGCTCACAGATCCTCCATTCAGGCATAACCCATAACCCGACTGCGATCTGTAGTCATCTTTCTCGGTTTGGAAGCTTGCATCAGTGTAACCAATTATATTGATCTCTTCCTGCAACACCCCACCAAACCACACGGCAGGGCTGGCCGCTTGATTTGGTAGAGATGTTTCCGCCCGAGGTGATGAGCCTCATTGGGAACGGATAAGGATCGTCGGTTCACATTTAGTACAACCATCGAATATCCAAATATAATTATTATACATTCATAAAACCAGTGAAATTGTCTGAATGGTATAAATACAATAATTTACAAAATGACAAATGCTAGGTGAAATACTAAGCAGCTCAATATCCTAGCCAGTGGCGTCGTGAACGGTTCCCACCTTACTAGTAACATGCGGTTTTAAAATAGCAAAAGCCGACGCAATTTTTACAGAAAATGATTAGCAAACGGCTGAGTAAGCTAACACCCATAGCACGTAAACAGATTATGAGGCATACGACAAGAATAACATATTCGCTAAGTAATAAATATCAGAAATGCGCGGGAAAAGAGTTCACATTGTTTTGAGGTGTCAAACTCTGTAACTATCTCAAATTTCGTATTCGAACCCAAAGATGTTAACCATCTTGGGGCTTTACTTTTTAAAATTATTTCACAATATCACTTCAAACCTCAAGATGATAAGATAATCGAGTCCAGGAGTTCATTTTATCAACTAGTTGATACAGGGCGTGACCATATATAATCCACAACCTCTTTCTCATAATGTGAGAAAGCCCCCACATAACCATAACTCAATCACAGGAGGTCCGCATCATAGCGCCTCATAACCATAACTAATCAAAAGGAGGTCAGCGGCTCATAATCTCACAACAGTAACCAATCACAATATGTCAGAAATGTATCGCATCAGGGATATGGCACAAACCCACGCACAACGGTTTCCACTTAACATAATTACGACGTTTCTTTTAACATAATAGAAGATGCAATCGGGAGCTCCAAGTAAAGCCGGTGTGGCACAGTCATAATAATCGATGTATGATTGAGAGATATTAAGATTTGACCAATAAGTAAGCGTTGTGCTACTATTGATAATCGTGGCCCGTGAACTAGGTAAACACGTCCTAATTTGGTAGTCGTGATTGGAATGGTACTTCTCATTTCACAATAAGAGTTTAGATGTTCTTCGTTCAAATTTTTATTTGGATTTGGATACCAATTTCAGATGATACTTTAAGTAGAGTATTTAAAAAAGAGTAAATAACTCAAATAAAACATATATAGTAGTATTTCACAAATAATGCACGCGATACACGAAAGAATGAAAGGCACACAACGCTAGGCATATTAACTTACCTCAATCGAAACGTTAAATATCTCGAAATAGTTCTCGTAGCCCTCGTTTAAGAACCCGACACCTACAAGTTTATCAATTATCCAATTATATACACAAACTTTGTTAACTTATTGTATTAGTTGGTTATTACTTATTTTAAATTTATAGAAATTTTACCTTTTTACTTTCATTACAAATCTAATTATTTTTCTCTATCTATTTAAGATAGTTGTTAAATTCAATAACAGTAATATAGATAAGTTAATAAAAATATATAATTTGGTGTTTAGGTAAAGGACAAGGGTTTCCCCCAAATTTTTAGTTTTAACACTTTATGCCCCTAAAGTTTCTGAAATGACAAAATCACCACCTTCCATCATCTTCTTCAAAATCAACAACCCCAATTCACGAATCTGATTATTCGTTGTTACCCATATGATTTCAATGATATAAACCTAAAATTCAAGTCAAAAGAATGCGGTTCATGTCAAAAATTATCAAAATCGGATACCGAATGATAGAGAACCGGGTTTGTGTTCGGGTCGAGCTTCTCGCCGGAAATCATGGCTCTCCGGTGGATGGGTCGCCGGAATTGGGGTCCTCTGACCTCGATTGCACCTATAGGAAGGTGGGTATGTCTCCGAAAGAGGACGAGATGGAGGCGGAGGCGTCGTCGTCGTTTTCCTTCGGTTGCCGTTGGGTTTGGATCGGCGGTGGTTTCTTGCCACTTCTGGTTCTGATCCTGCTTCGATCGATCAGAGAGAGAGAGAGATAGAACATAGAGGGAGAGAGTTAGAAACAGAGAGGAGGCCGAGATATTGAGTCTTGGGTGTGGAGGTGGAGGTGGCGATGGTGATGGTGGAAGTGACGGGGTGGTTGTGATGTTGTTGATGTTGCTACAACTGTTGGTGTCTCTCAGGCGAATAGAGAGAGGAACAGAGGAGATTATTGAGATTGAGATAAGGAAGGAGGTCTTGTGGTGATATGGTGGTGGTGGTGCCGAAGGTGGTGGTGTTGATGGTGGTGGTGATTGTGGAGTTGTTTGATGTTGGTGGTGGTTATTGTAGCTGTTGTGTTTTGGGAAGAGGGAGGTTGAGAGATTGAGAAGTAGGAGATGGTGGTGATGATGGTGGTTGTAATGGTGGAGATGGTTGTGGTGTTGGTGCCGGCAGTGGGGGTGATAGTGGTCCTTTGGTGATGTTGTTGCCACTGTTTAATGTTATTGTGGCTGCTCTGTTTTGGCATAGTAAAGGGAGAGATGGAGGTTGTCTTGGTGGTGGAGGGGTAAGAGAGATGGCAGTGGTGGTGTTGTTGATGATGGCGTCGGTGGTTGTGGTGATTTTGTTGTTTGTGATGGAGGGAAGAAGAAGATGATGGTGGTGTTGTTATTGTTGTTGCTGTTGTGTTGGAGGAGGCAGGGGGATTATATAGAGAAGGGGGTAGGGATTTGAGGGGGTGTGAGATGGGTCGGGTTGAGGGAGGTGTGAGAGTGTGTGTGTATGTGTGTGTGTTTTACCGTGATGGAGAAGAGAAGCAAGAGAGAGAGAGAGAGAGAGAAATATGTTTTGTGAGAGAAGGGAAAACAAATGGAGAGGGGGTATGGATCTAGTTGGTAGAGAGGTAGGGAGGGAGAGTTGTGGAAGGGGAGGGTGGTGATGGAGGAAGGCAGAGGAAGATGATGACTTTTTTATAGGGGAGTAGGAAGAGGAAGGGGGAATGCATTTAATTTTTAGAGAAGTAGGGAGGAGGAGTTGGGGTGTGTGTGGGTACGGGTGAAAAAAATAAGAGGAAAACAAATGGGTACCGGGTCGGGTAAAGAGAAAAATACGGGTAAGTATAAATATACGTATTATTATACCGGGTGCGGGTTGGTTCAAAAATACGGGTTAAACGTATTATTATACCGGATTATACTTTTATACGGGTCGGGTAGGATAAAATATGAATTTCAATACATATTCTGTACAAGTATAAATTATTTGCATACTTTAACTTTGATAAAAGACAACTACAACCCCCTACATGTAAAAATATTTGCACACTTTTATTGGTCTAAAATACACTAACCTCCCTAGACTTTTATTCAGTTTAGTTTCAAACTTTTCTGAACTACATTTACCTCCCCAACTAATCAATTTAGTTAATTTATGTTTTGAAAAATACAATTAGAACCCTCAAATTTTATCCAACTACTTTCTAATGTCTCAAACTTACAATTTCAATTTTATTCTTTAATTAATTCTTTTAGAACTTTTGTAAATCACAATTATAACCCCAAACTCTATCAAAAATATTAACTTACCCTCTTGTATAAAATTGGGGTATTACATCCTTCTCCCCTTAAAGAAAGCTTCGTCCTTGAAGCTATAACTGTGAGATGTTAAGGGACAATATCAATCTAAGGACGCATCTAAAGTTTAGAAAAATCTTAGAAGGTTTCTAAGTCCACGTGCAAGACTCCTTGGTTCGACGAAATAAGCAAGTAATAATGAACACTAAAATCACAAATAGTAACTCATAGAAAATATCTCTTTCAGTCAACAATAGTCATACCTAGCATATATAAGGTAGAATAGGGATAGAATATCCCTGTCACCCCGGCTAGTTCAATTTTATTACCGATTTTAGTTGTCCTATGTCAATTTTAATTTTGAAAAATATTTTTGGTCTTAGTTTAGTGGAAATCGAAGGGTCGTACTAACATAGAACCGTCGACTCTGATACCATCTGCAACACCCCACCAAACGACACGGCCGGGCGGGCCGCTTGATTTGGTAGAGATGTCTCCGCCCGAGGTGATGAGCCTCATTGAGAACGGATAAGGATCGTCGATTCACAGTTAGTACAACCATCGAATATCCAAATATAATAATTATACATTCATAAAACCAGTGACATTGTCTGAATGGTATAAATACAATAATTTACAAAATGACAAATTCTAAGTGAAATACTAAGCAGCTCAATATCCTAGCCAGCGGAGTCGTGAGCGGTTCCCACCTTACTCGTAACCTGCGGTTTTAAAATAGCAAAACTGACGCAGTTTTTACAGAAAATGATCAGCTAACGGCTGAGTAAGCTAACACTTATAGCACGTAAACAAATTATTAGGCATATGAGAGGAATAACATATTCCCTAAGTAATAAATATCAGAAATGCGCGGGAAAAGCGTTCACGTTGTTTTGAGGTGTCAAACTCTGTAACAATCTCAAATTTCGTATTCCAACCAAAAGACGTGGACCATCTTGGGGATTTACTTTTTAAAAGTATTTCACAATATCACTTTAAATCTCAAGATGATAATATAATCGAGTCCAGAAGTTCATTTTATCAACTAGTTGATACGGGGCGTGACCATATATAATCCACAACCTCTTTCTCATAATGTGAAAAAGCCCCCACATAACCATAATTCAATAAAAGGAGGTCCGCATCATAGCGCCTCATAACCATAACTAATCAAAAGGAGGCCAGCGCCTCATAGTCTCACAATAGTAACCAATCACAATTTGTCAGAAATGTATCACATCAGGGATACGACACAAACCCACGCACAAGGGTTTCCACTTTACATAATTACGACTTTTCTTTCAACATAATTGTGTACGAGAGAATCCTGAAGAGAGAATTAAATATACACCAAGAGTAGGGGATAGAAAGAACGCAGGAAGAGTAAGGTTGTGTGTAGGGAGAGAGTAAGACAATAGCACTGTATGAGAGAGAGACATGATTTTGGCAGAGCTTCCGCGTAACTCAAGTGATTCGCCCTTTTATGGGAGGGTTAACAATCCTATATATAATGAAGAATGTGACCGTTGTAGTGGGTTAATGCTCCCATTAATGACGGCTTAATTAGCTTAACCACAACGGCACGTTCGTCCGCGTATATAGGGACCGTTACGGCACGTTCGTCCGCGTATACCGGAACCGTTATGAGGTTGACCGGGTTTATGGAGCTCGTGCCATAAATCTCTCAAAGCAGTTACTAGGGGTCGCGCGCTGTCTTAGTTTTCGCTCGCGCGCGACAGGACTTACTCTAGCCACCAAACCACTAAGTCCCTACAAGTCCCGTGTGGTGGTATGCGAGGGCCCTCTCTCGCAGCCCCCACGTGGATCAGCGCGGCTGGTGATCCAGTGTGTGTAGAGCACAGCTAGGTGTGCTGGATGGTCTCCACGTGGCTATGATCTGCATGTCTAGAAAGCACTATCTACAGTAGCCCCCTTTCTGCGCGTGAAGACACACAGCCGGATAGGCTTCAATGCGCAGGAACCAATGTACGCGTTGCCACCACGCACCAATTCAAATACCCGCGAATTCAGCCCACGTGCGTGTCATTATGATATAAAATCCCTAGAGTCGTGTCGTCTGGTTTTTTAGGGTTTTAGGCATGATGTTAGCTTGTCCTGTGATTGAGCGATTCGACGGTGACAGTTTCGATTCGACTACTGAAAGGACGCGATCCCTCATTGTTTTTGGATAAATACTCTGTGCTCTCCATTGTTGCAAAGCATTACTCATTTCTCTTAAAGTGAATGATACCCGGAAGCCTTCAAGAGCAGATTCAAGTGATCAATCATCAGTTCTTCCTTGTCAATCGCCTCCTTCAACTGCCTTCATCTAAACAAGCTTTACCAAAACAAGGTTGGCTTTGCTCAATTTCATTTAATGTACTGAAATATGCTTTGAACTGTATTGGATCTGCAAACCTGTGGCTATTTGAAACATATCATTCGTTGAGAACTGCAAAAAGAGACCTTGTTCTTAACCCCAGAACTGATCTAATCACCGGATTTTGAATGTGGGCTTCTGAAATTCAAAGCAATATAAACGATTCCGAACTTCTAAAGCCAGAATTGACCCTGAACTGTTCATCTTATTTTGACAAAACATAGTTGCTTCAAACTGAAATTCAAACTGAGTGTGTGTATTTCTCCCCCTTTTTTCTTGCGCTTCCACAGGAATGGCAAAGACAAAAGGAACCAAACCCGTTAAAGAGGCCGAAGAAATACCTGATCTTCCCCAAACCTTATGGCGGAAAGCCCCCTATTTGGGCGGAAAAGATTTTTATCACGCTAGGGTTAAGGTGAAGAACCTGCCGACTCCTGTTCCCTCTGGAGATTTGCAAACATTGACCCCACCTGTTAACGCGGACATGCTAGAATTGATCGATTCCAAGGATGTGGTTCGATTAGGGGTTGAAAATGGGTTTTTCCACCATACTGCAATTTCTAGCCAAGCGTTTGTCTAGAAATTGGACTTCATGGATGAGTGGATCGACCATGTATTGACCCACCATGCCATCGCATTGAACAATGCTGGCATCTATTTCGCAGTCCGTGCTATGAAGGCTGCTGCCGTGAAGTTGGACCAGTCCATGCTTCTAAGCCTTCTTTCCCGCTATTCGCCTGCGACTCACACCTTCCACTTTGCTGAGTTCGAGGCTGCTCCCACTCTGGAGGATGTGCACATGTTGTATGATCTTTCTCCCATTGGTGAGGTGGATCCTCTGAGTCCTTTGAGGACTGATGCAGAACTTGCTCTGTACAAGCAGATGGAGGAATGCTTGTCGGAGGTAAAGAAAATTTCCACACGGTGGACTCCTGCGAAAGTTCTTCCAGACTGGCAGCTAGTTGATACATCTGCGAAGAACACCTGGGGCAAGTGGGTGCAGTACTTCTTTCGCGACTATGCGAGTAGTAGTATCACCAAGAAACTCCTGAGCCAGAACCCAAAGGAAAAGAATTATGTGAATGGGAAAGGGTATCATCTCACCTTGTGTGGGTTTCTATGCGCCTGGTTATGAAGGTATCTAATTGATGGTCACCCTCATGATGGGGTTTTCTACCATGTCGTCCCTCTTTCTGTGAGACTGACCCTTGGTCTGAGAGTCGCACTTGGGCCGCTAGTCTTGGGCACCCTGTATCATAGATTGGACCAATTGGTTGTGGCGACCAAGAACTCTCGCGGTCGCCTTGATGTATTGTCTTATGTTAACATCGCATTCCTGACCATGTGGGTTTTTGAGCGATGGCCCTCTTATGCTCCTGTTCCTTCTAAGCCCCGCAAATGGTGTGTCCCAGGTGCGAAGGATGAATTTTCCAGTGGAAGAGCTGCTCGATGGTATGGAACCCATTTTCCTAAGTGTACATGGAGCCTGATATGCGATGACCGAAGTAAGTTTACGGCTAGGCCTTAAGCCACGCGCATTGAAAATGTGCGATGGTTCCAAAAGTTGTATCCTGCCAAACCTGTTGCTTTCTCGGAAGAACTCCTTTTCGAGGGTCATGAGCGTTTCCATGAGCGCTATCGCGAATTCTTCTGCTGGTGTCTAAGGGGCTCTCTTCCTGCTCTTGCAGAGTATGTTCGTGAGCTTACTCCCATGTACAAGAGGATCACAGTGGATGTTTATCCCACTCGCGTTTCTCCCCAGTTTTGCTTTGATGCGGTGGCGCCATCAGTCTGGCCTAGATCCATTGTAAGAGGCTGCTACAAGCGGCTACTTTCTGGCGAGTGCCAAACGATCCTGAGGAGTAACCTTCCCTTCGATCAACCTTCAGGTGGCCGCTCAGGTCGCTACTCCAAGAATTGGGTTGCTTACTGGACTACCCAGCAGGCTAGATTTGAGACACAATCGACCCCTCAACCAAGAAGAGCTCCTGTGATCAAGAGAAATTCCTTCCCATTCCATCCTAATTGCAGTTTGGATGACTCCCAGTATGGCTGCTACTCATTGCTGGACCATGAGAACAACTTGTGCCCATCTACCATCCTTGAAGAGAAGATGGCCGCAATTAGGGATGGTGCTTCACATGTTATCAAGTACAGCGAAGATTTTTCGAAGGTAAACAATTTTCTTTGCGCGTGTTAAGTTTCTTTACTTTGATGTGTCAAAACTTATGCTCCATTTTCTGTTTTAGTGCAATCTAAGGAGGTTTGCATCTGGTGAGCGTTCAAAGTCGCTGATCACTACCATTGTTGCTGCGAGAAGGCAGGGTGAAAAAATTCTGCTAGCAATGGGAATGGCTCCCGCAATCGAGGCCCGAATTCACGAGGTAATGGACGCATTTGCTGACTCGCTGATAGACAACACCCCAGTTTTGTCTCCTCCTAGAAACGCTCCATATCCTCCCGCGGACGTTGCTCTAAGGGCGAAAAGACCAAGGCAGAAGGGAATCATAATCTCTCCCCCTAGGATTGCTCCATCTCCCTCTCCTGCGAAGTCCCTTACTTCCAAGGAGAAAGGCAAAGGTCGCATGCCAAGTAAGGCGCGAAAAGAAATCGCATTTGAGACTTTTGTTCCGTTTGGTCAGGAGGTAGAGGAGGATGAGAGGAGAGAGGTGAGAGAAAGAGATGATGATGAAGAAGAATAGAGAGTCGAAAGTGAAAGAGAAGAAGAAAGAGGTGAGATACAAGAGGAATATTCGGAAGGTATCTCGAACGAACTTATCTTCTCATTAATTTAGCCCTCGCACTCTTTATTGAACAGTTTGTTCTTTCCCAGATGATGACGCAGAAACCATCAGCGGCCTTCCAGCGAAGCCATACATGAGGACATCCTTGCTGAGTCTAGGAGAACAGCTGCGGAGGCGGTGGAAAGAAGAAGGAAAAAAGAAGAAGATGAGATCAAACCCATAAAGAAGAGGAGTTTGGAAGAGCAACATGTTGACGACTTGGTGCAGCAAGCCGATGAGGAAGATGCGGCGGATGATTTGAATGCGGCTGCTTTGGAACAAGCTCAAGCAAATTTTGAGGAAATCGCAGGTGGTAAACAAGGTGAGATTTTTAACCTCGCCGTGACTTATCAAGAAGTGATTACGGGTGCGTTAAAGCATGGCTTGTCAAAAGCTGATATCCGCCGATGGCTAGTAAGCAAGTGTGGTGAACCCTCAGGTAATCATTCAAGCTGTGTTTGTAAACTAGGCTTAGTAACCCAAGCATCATCATAACTGGTTTCGCACCCAGGTCACGCCCACCTTAAGGATGCGCTTAATGAAGATACCCTAGTAGGATACGGTGTCGCGTCTTTAGCATATGATGAAGATGCCACAATCCCTCCTACGCGTGGAGGTGCTCGCTCTTGGTTTATCAAAATAACAAAACATTGTGTGATACAAGTTACCTCACATTTTCCTGTCTTGTATCGCAGGCGATGCTGAGGAGGCCATGTCGGAACAGAGAAGTCAACCCCCTGCATCTTATGTTCCAGAGCGAAGCTCCCATGTCGAGAAGCCTGTCGCAACTGCCGATTATGTAGGAGAGCCCTTGGAGGATGTCATTGAAGTTTCTGACGACATCGAAGCTGACACCGTGCTAATGGAGGAAGGTGCTGATGTTGCAGCTGAGGAAATGGAGACAGATGCTGCCGGGGCTGAGGTTCATGAGAATGAGTAGGTCGTGGAAGACATAACATCACATGCAAATGTGAATGTTCAAATGAGTGCTCCCGAGCCCCACAATCCCCTCGCACCCGAAGGTGTTCCTGGTCAAGCAGAAGCTACTACTGTTTCCATTCCTCCAACAGAGATAGAGCTTCCAGAGGTTCCCCAAGCATGGAGTTTTAGGAGCTCGCAAGTGGGAGCTGCAATCGCACCTATTGCGGCCTATACCCTTCCTGCCAACTATGAGGAACTAGAGCTCGCAGCTGATAGACAAGCAATGGAGCGAGGACATACTTCAGCTGCTCCAGCAATGCGCATTCCTTCCTTGCGCGAGATCCTTGAAGGAACCGGTATGTTACCATTTTTCGCATTTTTCATCCTCGTTTAAGGGTTTCATGCTCTAAACTTGAATCAACATTGTTAGGATTGAAGCAAGCTGATGTGGACTGGCTAGTTTGGATGCGTCTCTCCTATCCTCGGTCGTTTGCGAGGTCTCTAGAGATAGAGCCATATAACAGAAGGCTGTTCTTGACCGAAGCCATCTGGATTTTGGAGCAGCTGTCTGTGGCCACTCCCGCGACCATTTCTCCTCAAAGTGCGCAGCTGCTTTTCAGCACATGCCAAGGCCTTCAAGCCAAAGTTCAAGGAAAGCTAGGCTTCGGGTATCTTCTCAACAGGGTCACCCAGATTCGCGCAGCTGTGAATTTGAAACGCGGCTTCCACAACCTCACAGCTGAGGGGCGAAAGGTAGAGGAGCAAAGGCAGAAGGCTGAAGAGGCTGTCAAACTCTTCCATGAGATGAACGCCAAGTACGAGCAGCTGAAGCGAGAAGTGGACCAAGTGAGAGATACATCACTCTCGTTTTCTCCTGATGACACCCTGATCAAAGATTTATTTTGAGAAAAAATAGCAAGTATTGCTTTGAAACAAAAACATTATTGTAATGTTGCTAGGGTTTCTCCCCCCCTTTTTTTTATCCAAACCTTGCATGCCCCGTTTTTCCCTTCCAGGGATTTGCTCAAAAATTTTATGCGTATCAATTATGACTTCACCTGGTGACATATTCGCCTTGATTTTTGCGCTAACTACTTATCAGATAAGCATGCTTTCCTTGGGAAGTCCATCCGTATTATTACCTTCCGTCACTAATTAGGGCACGCCACCGAATCGTCATAGCCTTTAGTAGGGTAATTGAATGTTACCTCTTTTAAGACGCAAGTAATTGATTCTTACCCCTTTTCCATCCCAAAATGTGGCTTTCCATGAGTCCTTACGACTGTTGGCTTCAACGCTTGTCTTTTGTTGATTCATGGCAATTTCAAGTTTTGAAACCTGAGTTTGTGTTTTGTGCCATAGAAATAGCTTCCAAGATCTTCCTTACGAAGCTTATTGATCTTCATAACCATCGTAAAGAAAATGCACATAATACCTCATGCTTGTTCGAATATTTTTCTTCGTCTATTATGTTTGCAGGTCGTATTTCCGGCTGCCTTCCGGCGAGGTGCAGTGCTGTACTGACCTTTTTACCAACTCGTAATGAACGGAGTGTTTCTCCTCTAGATTTCCCGGAGGAGAAATATTTGCCTCCACGTTCTTGAACTAGGGGTGGCGTGCCATCGTGGTCGTCTACGTGGACAAGGAGCTTCCTTCCCCAGGAGTTGCTCCCTGCCTGTTCTTCACCGCCGCATCCGCCTGAACAGGTGGTTCATCTGGCATATCTCTTGGGCAGAAGACCAGGCATAGGCCTTGTGCAGATCCGGGATCTTGACGCTAACGTCGCATGGCTTTGTTAGGAACAGTAGGCCGATCATTTTATAGTAAGATTTACCTTACCATTAGCTTTCACTTGTAAGCTGCTATCTAGACAGATAGATTGTAAGTCATTTTGACTCTTAATGAAATACACTTTTTTGAGTATTTGCTGTCCTTCGCTTTGATAGAACAGTTTGTAATATCGCATGCGAGCCGGCTATAAAACAAGTTATGTTTCTTTCGCCTTTTGCATTTGGATATTTGCCTGCATAGGTCTTCGTTTTACACAGGGTGTTGCTGCTCTAGCTGGGTATCTAATAGATAGGTTCGCAGATCATAAAGATCATACATTAGAGCTGCTATCTTAGCCAGATAAGTTTTTAGATCGTTTTAGATCGCATTTGCGCAGTGCTACTATCTCGGCAGATAGGCTTTATGATCACTTTAGATCGCATTTGCATAGTGCTGCTATCTCGGCAGATAGGCTTGAAGATCACTTAAGATCAGATTTAAGTATTGCTTCTATCTCGGCAAATAGGCTTCGGATCAAGTAAGATCATATTTGATTAGCGCTGCTATCTCAGCAGATAGGATTTGGATCAACTAAGATCGTATTTGATTAGCACTACTATCTCGAAAAATATGCTTTGTTTTTTAAGAAACAGAGAAGTAAATGAAGCGATAAAAGACAGCTAAAGTCATAAAATTCTTCCCATTTGGGAGAAGTCTTTTATTATAAATACCCTCATATGGGAGAGGAAAAATTACAAGTCCCTCATATGGGAGAGGCGAGGTTACAAATCCCTCATATGGGAGGAATGACGCACGAGTTTATCACAATACTAGGCGCAAATAGGCATTGTGATCTGATGCATGTAAAGAGGGGAGTTAAGGATAATACTTCTTAATCCAACGCATGTTAACTCAGCTTGGGGTTGTGGTCGTCCCATGTAGTCTCTGTATGTTGCAGTAGCAACTGTCAAAGACTTCTTTGACTTCAAATGGTCCTTCCCAGTTGGCTGCAAACTTTGGATGATCCGCCTCCCTCATGCAGTGATCTGAAGCGCGCAGGACCAAGTCCCCAACCGCGAAATCTCGATGCTGGACTGTTTTGTTGTATGCGCGAACGATCCTCTCCTTGTACCGTTTATTAGTCTGCTTGGCTTGCTCTCGCTTTTCTTCCAATAGAATCAAGTCATGACCGCGCTGATTGTCATATAATGCGTGAATGGCCAATCTCGCGGAGTTGATTTTCACCTCCGCTGGTACAACAGCCTCAGCTCCATAGCACAAGAGGAATGGGGAGACTCCTGTCGGGGTCCTCGGCGAAGTTCGATATGCCCATAATGCTAAGTTCAAAGAATCGGCCCATTTCTTGTGATCGTCTGCGACCATCTTGCTCAGGATTCTTAGCAGTGTCTTGTTGGTCGCTTCCGCTTGACCATTCCCTTTTGGATAATAAGGAGTAGAACATATCTGCCTTATGTTTTACTCCTCTAGCTTTGCGGCTACTTGGCGATTGACGAAAGGGGTACCATTATCCGAGAGAATTGTGTTAGGAATCCCGAAACTGTATATGATGTTCTATTGGATGAAATGGACCACAGCAAGCGCATTTGCTGTCTTCAACGGTATTGCCTCTACCCACTTGGTGAACAGCTCGGTCGCGGTGAGGATAAACTGGTTCCCATGCGATGCTGGTCGAATAGGGCCAACAAAATCCAGAGCCCAAGTGTGGAATGGCCATGGTGTCCCCAACGCATGTAGATATACAGCAGGGGCATATACGAGGTTGCGTTTGAATTGACACTCGTGGCATCTCATTACTTTAGCGCGGCAATCTGCCTCCATGGTGGGCCAAAAATAGCCAACTGTGAGGAGTAATCTGCATAGTTTTGCACCTCCCTGATGCTCCACTTGGTGAGAGAGATCCATCACCTCTTGCGCTTCCTTTCTATCTAGTCATCGAAGCAGACTACCCTCGTGACCCCTTCACCAGAGTATGTTTTCTTGCACCACGTACCGGGCTGCTTTCCTTTTCAGTTTCTCGGCTTCTTTTCTTGACCCAGGCTCGATTCCTTCCGTGAGGAAATTGAAGAGCGGCTTCCTCGAATTCGCATCATCATCAACTAGAGAAATTGTTAAAGAATCCCTGATCAACGCGCAACTCTCGCAGTTCCCTTGAATTGTCGCCGCGGCCGTTGACATGTCTGGCCAGTGAATCCCATACCTTTGGGCTTTCCGGTAGATTGACATCTCACTTTCCCCGCAAGTATGCCGGTGAATCTTTTCCAACAGCGCTTGTCCCTCCTGCAGCGAGACGCATCGCATGAGTATGTAGGGTTTTGATTCATGGATGCGCAACGGAAGCATAAACAATCATAAAACCATGCAAAACCCTCCAAGGATCACAAGTCAAGAGGCATAACGATGGTAAGGGATAGAAATCATAAACACACCTTAGGGTTCTCCTTTGATGACTTCAAACGCGAATTGTGTCACGTTCTCTATAGTTGATCCACGCCTAGAGTTGATCCTAGATCTCCCAAGTCCTTGGTGCTAGCCCGGAAGAGGAAGAGGAAGAAGAATCACGCAAAACGAGACCCAAAAGGAGGGTCTCGGCTTCCTTTGGCCGACGGGGACGGGGCGGCGGCAAGGGGGCGGTCGGCTCCCTTGTTGCTTGCTCTCTCTCCTTTTGTTCTCTCCCACTCTTTGTTATGTTCAATAATGAGCATAAGTTATTATGGGAAGGAAGGAAGGAAGGTCCTTTATATAGTCCAAAAACTCCTTGTTAACTACCTAAAGGACTTATTCTAGTCCTACTAGAATTCAATTTAGTCCCTTCCTTGCAAATTAGTCCCTACTAAGTTTGCAAGGTTTTGCAAAGTGATCCTTCTAATTAATTAATCCAATTAATTAATTCCCAAATCTAGTTCAAATATATATAGCGTGTGACCCCATAGGTTCTATCTAGTTGGTAGCAACTATTTGCTAATATTGAGCGGTCTCTAGCAAAACATCCATTCTAGCCAACTAATAGAATAGTCATCTTGACAACCTTTGTACAAGTAATTGTCTCATCCCTTTGTCTCTATATCCAGATTGGACACGAGACATACAAGTCACACTCGTATATCCAATCCATAGTTTCTCGATCCATGGGAATAGCCTTATTCGTGCAAATAACATCAATATCCCATATTGATTTATTTGAGTCTGGCCAGACATTCTATAAGCACTATCCCTCGAGTGGCCTAGGATATTTGCTCCCGTTATGTGGGAGGGACAAATTCTATCTACGTCCACTACGATATCTAAGCTTGCTTCTTATTGTATCCAGTACACGCCTTTATAACTACCCAGTTACGGTGTAGCGTTTAACGCTACCAAGATCACAATAATCCACAACTAGAATATCTAATGACTTCAAGTCTAAGGATGACAATACCATTGTACCGCGAGAAGCGCTTGTTACTCAACATAACGTGTATGTAGCCTTCTCGGAGATGGGTCAATCCAGTGCAACATTCCCTAATGCGCACCTATGTGTTGCATCGTGATATCTCCATATCAATCCAACCCCATACTAGGCTATAGATGATTGTCCCATTAATCATTATACTTGACTAGGGATATTTAAGATAAACAACACGATTTTAAATCTAAGGACTTCATTATATTAAATATCCAATAAATAATAAATGAATTTCTAGCCACAAATAATTCATACTAAACTAGATTGCCTCTAGGGCATCTATTCCAACAGTCTCCCACTTGCACTAGAGCCAATCTTGCGCATCTCGTATGCCCATACTCCTAGTGTTCCCTTCATTCTTCCACTGCGTGAGAGGCTTTGTAAGCGGGTCTGACAATTTATCATTTGTAGGAATCTTGCATATCCGAACGTCTCCTCTATCGATAATATCTCGAATCAGATGAAACTTCCTGAGCACGTGCTTGGACTTCTGGTGCGACCTGGGTTCCTTTGATTGCGCAATCGCCCCAGTGTTGTCACAGAACAACTCAACTGGATCCGCAATACTAGGGACCACACCAAGTTCAGAAACAAACTTTCTGATCCAAACAGCTTCCTTTGCTGCGCCAATTGCAGCAATGTACTCAGCCTCTGTTGTAGAATCAGCTACCGTCTCTTGCTTGGAACTCTTCCAGCTCACCACTGCTCCATTCAGGCAAAACACATATCCCGACTGTGATCTAAAGTCATCTCTGTCGTTTTGGAAGCGTGCATCAGTGTAACCCCTTACACGCAACTCTTCCTTACCGCCAAATATCAAGAAAGCATCCTTAGTTCTTCTCAAGTACTTTAGGATGTTCTTGACTGCAATCCAGTGACTCTCACCCGGATTGGATTGGTATCTGCTTGTCATACTCAAGGCATATGACACATCTGGTCTAGTACATAACATGGCGTACATGATAGATCCTATGGCCGAGGCATAGGGAATTCTACTCATGCGTTCCTTCTCAATCTCATTGGAAGGACAACCACTCTTCGAAAGAGTGATTCCATGTGACATGGGCAAGAATCCCTTTTTGGAATCTTGCATGTTGAACCGTTTCAACACCTTGTCAATATATGTACTTTGACTTAGGCCTAGCAACCTCTTTGATCTATCTCTATAGATCTTTATACCGAGTATATAGGCTGGTTCCCCTAAGTCCTTCATTGAGAAACACTTTCCTAGCCAATCTTTAACAGATTGCAGCATGGGAATGTCGTTTCCAATGAGTAGTATGTCATCCACATACAAGACTAGAAAAGCTACAAAGCTCCCACTAACCTTCTTGTAGACACAAGACTCATCTTCGTTTATGATGAAGCCAAACTTTTTGACCACTTCATCAAAACGTCGATTCCAACTCCTAGAAGCTTGCTTCAATCCATAAATGGACCGTTGCAGCTTACAGACTTTGTTGGCTTGCTTTGGATCCTCAAAACCCTCCGGCTGTATCATATACACGTCCTCGAGGAGATTCCCATAAAGGAATGCTGTTTTGACATCCATCTGCCAAATCTCATAGTCGTGGTATGCTGCAATCGCAAGTAGGATTCGGATGGATTTGGTCATAGCGACTGGTGAAAAGGTTTCATCATAGTCAATACAATGAATCTGTCTGAATCCTTTAGCCACCAATCGGCCCTTATAGGTAATCACATTACCATCCATGTCGATCTTCTTCTTGAAGACCCACTTGCACCCTATGGGTCGCGCCCCATCGGGTGGTTCCACCAAAGTCCATACTTTGTTGGCATACATGGATTCCATCTCGGATCTCATGGCTTCCAGCCACTTCTGAGAGTCTGGGCCACTCATGGCCTCCTCATAGGTAGTAGGCTCATCATCTATGAGCATCGTGTCACCAGAATCGTTTACGAGAAGTCCATACCTCTCGGGTTCCTGGCGCACTCTGCTAGATCTACGAAGCTCTTGTGTTACCTGAACAGGTTGCTCCACAACAACTTGTGGTTCCTGTTCATGTTCCATAATCGGTTCAGTGATTTGTGGTTCTTGAACCTCTTCAAGTTATACATTCCTCCCACTTGCTTCTTTAGAGACAAAATCTCTTTCTAGAAACACGCCGGTCCGAGCAACAAACACTTTGTTCTTGGTTGGATTGTAGAAGTAGTAACCCTTAGTTTCCTTAGGGTACCCCACAAATTTACATTTATCCGATTCTGCCCCAACTTGTCTGATTGTAAACGTTTTACATAGACATCGCAGCCCCAAATCCTCATGAACGACAGTGTGGGACGCCTCCCACTCCACATCTCATATGGAGTCTTCATGAATGATTTAGATGGAACACGGTTAATGGTGAAAGCTGCACTTAATAAAGCGTAGCCCCAAAATGATAATGGAAGATCGGTTTGACACATCATAGATCGAACCATATCCAATAGGGTTCGATTCCTCCTCTCGGACACGCCATTCCATTGTGGCGTTCCGGGTGGAGTGAGTTGGGACACGATCCCACACTCTCTAAGATAGTCGTCAAACTCTTGGCTCAAGTATTCTCCTCCACGATCCGATCGTAGAGCCTTGATACTTTTTCCAAGTTGCTTCTCTACTTCATTCTTGAATTCTTTGAACACTTCAAAGGATTCGGATTTTGCCCTCATAAGGTATACAAATCCATATCTACTGTAATCATCAGTAAATGTAATGAAGTAGACATAACCACCCCTGGCAAGCGTGGCAAATGGCCCACACACATCGGTATGTATGAGCGCCAATTGCTCACTAGTCCTCTCACCTTTCTTATTGAAAGGGGACTTTGTCATTTTTCCCAATAAACAAGCCTCACATGTCTCATATGATTCAAAATCAAATGAGTCTAGCAATCCATCCTTATGGAGTCTAGATACACGTTTCTCATTTATGTGGCCCAAACGACAGTGCCATAAGTAAGGAGGATCTAAATCATTTATTTTAATCCGCTTGGTATTAATGTTGTAGACATGATTGCTTAGATCAATGACATAAAGTCCATTAAATAATTGCGCACTAAAATAGTGAATATTATTTAAATAAAAGGAAAAAAAATTGTTATTTATTGAAATAATAAAACCATCCTTGTCCAAACAAGAAATAGAAATAATGTTTCTGCTCATAGCAGGCACAAAATAGCAATTATTTAGTTCTAATACTAATCCTGAAGGCAGAGATAGCTCGCACACGCCTATGGCCAACGCAGCAACCTTTGCTCCATTCCCAACGCGCAGATCTACCTCCCGTTTAGCCAATCTCCTACTTCTCTTTAGATCCTGCATATTTCGACAAATATGAGATCCACATCCAGTATCTAATACCCATGATGTAGAGAAAGTTAAATTGACATCTACAAAAAAAATACCTGGTGGTGGTGGAATCACTATTCCAAGCCCCTTGTCCTCCAGATATTTTGGGCAGTTCCTCCTCCAGTGTCCAGGCTGACTGCAGTAGTGACACTCACCTTTATTCATGCCCTTGGCAATGCCACCAACAGGTTTAAGGGCAGGTTCCTTTGACTTGGCAACTGACTTGCCTTTTCCCTTGGAGGAAGAGGCAAACCTTTTGCCCTTTCCTTTCTGTACCATCATTATGGTCTTGCCCTTACCCTTGTTGATGCTCTGTTCAGCCGTCCTCAACATGTTGAGTAAATCTGGCAGTGGTTTAACGATCTCGTTCATGTTATAGTTCATAATGAACTGTCCATAACTCTGGGGCAACGATTGCAACACGAGATCGGTTGCCAACTCTTGGCCGACCGGGAACCCCAGTCGGGCGAGATTCTCCAAGTACCCGATCATTCGGAGTACATGGGGTCCCACCGGGTTCCCTTCTGCCAGATGACAGTTGAACAACGCCTTTGAGACCTCATACCTCTCTACCCTCGCCTGCTCTTGGAAGATCTGCTTTAGATATTCGATCATATCGACATCATTCATGTTTTCGTGTTGCTTCTGAAGCTCAGAAGTCATGGTGCAAAGCATAAGGCAGGCCGCATCATTAGCGTCATCAACACGCTTATGATACGCCTTTAGGGCAGCAGGTGTTTGGTTCTCTAGACCTTCTGGAACATGATCCTCTATTGCGTACAGTTTCTTCTCTTGCTTGAGAACAATTCTCAAGTTTCTGTACCAATCAAGAAAGTTGGTTCCAGAGATCTTGTCCTTCTCAAGGATAGATCGTAGGGAATGTTGTGAACTCGATGAGTTGTTTGCCATTTGGAATTCTACAAAAAGGAAAATACGCAAGTTTTAGTATTTGTGAATTTTTTGACCATATTCAATAATAGCTAGTTTATCAAATATAGCTCCCACTATTTTTTTACGGATTAATAACCCTCAAGATATTAATGTGGAAAATATCCTTATATTTTCTAGTGGCCAAGATCCATCTTTTATCTCCTTATGAGCTTGCTATGGCAAGTCACCCATAATTTGACTACTTTAGGTAGGAACAACTCCAATTGCATCCCATATGCAACTCTTGGTTCAATTGGGCAAATAACTCCTTATTTATCCATCCATATGGATAATCCCAATTGATTGCTTCTAGGTTTCTTAATCAAATTAATAGCCTAGTTGTGTTCAACCTCTTATCTAAACAATTGCACATTGTTACGTGCTATCGCATTCCATCATGATGAATCAAGTCGCCATGCTTTGGCACGCACGATCTTGATAAATAATGATTATAATGAGTATTTAAATAACGAGAAGGCAAGAACACATTATTTGAATTTTGAGGGATTTTAAATTCAATTCTTAATTGTTTTGTTGATCATTATCAACTAATCTATCTATTTGAGTTTGGGCACAACTCCAAGTAATAGATCCGGTTTGTCTAATTATCTTATTATCCTAATTGCATGCATCATCCATACACCAACCACACAATAATAAGACAATAAAATAAACAACCACAAAACAGAAATTAAACGTGATGTGGATACGCCCTTTTCTAGACTAAGATAATTCCAAGCCAATGGAATTATCTATGAACCCTAAAGCAAACACATCTCCATGCGTCTTGATCTTTTGGTCCATCCTTTATAGTCTTGTGGAATGCTCCATGCTCCATCTTTTGTGGCTTCTTTGGCTTTTGGGCTTCTTTTCTCCAATCTTGGCTAACAATCTACTTTATCTAGCACTAGCTAACTTCTATATTAAATAAAATAAATCTCACAAGTTGAGAAAAAAAATGGCACGCAGGCCATAAAACCCTAATTAATTATTACAATTAATTGATCAGCTCGCAGGTCGTAAACCAAACCACAGAATTAAGCATCCATATCAAACCACATCCTAAGGCCATATCCAATCACCATGCGAATTGCAAATAAACAGTTAAAATCCAATTTTAACGCGCTTGGTCAATTTTAATTGATTTTAAGATTTCTAGGGTTAAAACGGTCCATGGGCCCAACAATTAAATTGCCCGGGCCCATAAAGACGAACCGCAAGGCTCTAGGGCCGGCCTGCCCCTAGGGCGGCCAAGACTTGGGCGGCAAGCAAGAGGGGGCGGTCCCCTTAGGGGGCCTAACCTATATAGGGAGTTGTTTCCAAAACAACTCCCTTGCTTGGTGCCCAAGTTTGGTTGTTTCCTTGTTTTGGAAGAACTCCTTCTTCCCCAAGGATGCACAAACCCTAGATCTAAGATCCTAAAATTTCTCAAACTCACCAATTTATGCATCCAACGCAAAAGTTAGATCTTGTTATGATAGATTATTGACAAATTGCATCCCATGCTTATTTGTCTTGTTTTACGCGATAAACAATCAATTTAAGGTGTAAAACAACTAAAACGTAACACATAAACCACGTTTATGCTCTACAACCTGTGGCTCTGATACCACTGTTGGGTTTTGATTCATGGATGCGCAACGGAAACAATAATTAACCATGCAAAACCCTCCAAGGATCACAAGTCAAGAGACATAACGATGGTAAAGGAAGAAATCAATAACACACCTTAGGGTTCTCCTTTGATGACTTCAAACGCGAATTGTGTCACGTTCTCTATAGTTGATCCACGCCTAGAGTTGATTTCTAGATATCCCACTCCTTGGTGCTAGCGCGGAAAGAGGAAGAGGAAGAAGAATCACGCAAAATGAGACCAACAAGGAGGTGTTCGGCCTCCTTGTGGCCGATGGGGACAGGCGGCGGGCTAGGGGGCGGCGGCTCCTCTAGCTTGCTTGGTCTCTGATAGCTTGAAAATGAGATTAGTTTGGGACATCTTTTTACCATTGGTTCTAACCCTGCGAGAGTTGAGTTTTCCCATTTTCAGCCTATTTTCCACTTGATACGAGGCAGAGACTTATAGGACATGATCGCAAGATTTGAGTAATTTCATGCATAATTTTGTTTGTTGGATATGATCGCGGGTGCATGTTATGCTGTGCAGGTGACAGGTGCCGAGAAATGCATGAGATTGATTTGGATTTGGAGGCAGTGTATCAAGAAAGCTGAGCAGAAAAAGTGCAGAAAAATTCAAGTCTGTGCGTTCAGACGCGGGAGCTGCGTTCAGACGCGCAACATGGCAGCAGAAGGATGAAAGGAAAGAAAAGGGGCTAAGTCTTTGCGTTCAGACGCACAGACCTGCGTTCAGACGCAGGACTCGACTCCAGAACTGTGAAGACCAAGGGGTGCGTTCAGACGCAGGGGAGCTGCATTCAGAAGCACAAGTCTAAGAATCCAGAAGGAAGTAGGGCATAATTGTTTAAGGCCTGCGTTCAAGCGCAGGAAATGTGCGTTCAGACGCACTGCGTTTGAACGCAGGGAAGCTACGTTCGAACGCACGTTGGGTTTCCAGAAGCTTCCAGGACGGGTTTTTGCAAGGGTAGAACAGGAATTTCGTGCATCAGTTTAGAGACTGTGGCAGTATAAAGGAGGTGTCCCAGCACAGAATTAGGGTTACACATACACAATCATCATCACAGCAGCTAGTATCAGAGCCGTCAGGATTGGAGCAGAGCAGGATTGGAGCAGTTTTTCAGTATTCAGCCAAAAACTCGTTTGATCGTTTCTTCTTTCTTTTATGAAACAGTGTCTTTCAATAATGCAAGCTATCTAAACCTTTTTCCTAGGTTCTTGGTGAACCTAGGGTTTATGAGTTCAGCAGACTGGTTTGTTTGATTTTCAGATGCATGACTAGTTGAAGTCTTAATACAGGATGGATTGTTTATTATCTTGTCTTTGATTTTATGTACATACATGAATGGCTTGATCACCCAGGAATGTTATAGACAGGATCTGGTGCGCGAGAGTGACCAGTGAGAGTTAGGAAGAAAAGACAGGATTTAATACCCTATCTTGATGGACCGAGAGGTGAAAAGAACCAGGGTGTTAGCCAGAAGCATGGGACTAACTTCTAGACGTTTAAGGGGAGACCGAGAGGAGAACCTGTAACCCTAGCAGACTTAGAGCAAACCTGCAGATTTAGGTTGACCCAGAGGACCCAAAATCTGTAGGAAAGTGACAGGTACATGAGACCGAGAGGAGAATGTATCACTGGTATGCTGGCATAAATAGAACTACTGTGTTTCTGAAATTAATTGAACCAGGAAAGCTGAAAAGTAACCCTAGGGGATCCTGAGACCTAGATTCGTAGAATCATCAACTTTTACAACTATAACAATCTCCCGGAAATTACACAAAAAATGAAATAAGCTTTTCTAAGTATTGCTTTATTTACTGCAAATTAGTTGAGTATAATCACACCCCAACTTTCCTCCTTTTTAATGCTTTGCATTTATTTCTAGTTCTGATAAGTAAAACTTAAACTGTTCTCGAGGGTTCGACAATCAGAGTCATAAATACATACTCTATATTACTTGATCGTACACTTGCGAAAAAGCAGATAGGTTTACGCTGTCACTCTCTCCCTTTTTGTTCTCTCCCACTCTAGTTATGATCAATTATGAGCACAAGTTTGGGAAGGAAGGAAGGAAGGAAGGTCCTTTATATATTCCAACAACTCATTGCCAACTACCTAAAGGACTTATTCTAGTCCTACTAGAATTCAATTTAGTCCCTTCCTTGCATATTAGTCCCTACTAAATTTGCAAGGTTTTGCACAGTGATCCTTCTAATTAATTAATCAAATTAATTCATTCCCAAATCTAGTTCAACTCTATCTAGCGTGTGACCCCATAGGTTCTATCTAGTTGGTAGCAACTATTTGCTAATATGGAGCGGTTTCTAGCAAAACATCCATTCTAGCCAACTAATAGAATAGTCATCTTGACAACCTTTGTACAAGTATTTGTATCATCCCTTTGTCTCTATATCCGGATTGGACACGAGACATACAAGTCACACTCGTATATCCAATCCAAAGTTTCTCGATCCATGGGAATAGCCTTATTCGTGCAAATAACATCAATATCCCATATTGATTTATTTGAGTCTTGCCAGACATTCTATAAGCACTATCCCTCGAGTGGCCTAGGATATTTGCTCCCGTTATGTGGGAGGGACAAATTCTATCTACGTCCCTATGATCTCTAAGCTTGCTTCTTATTGTATCCAGTACACGCCTTTATAACTACCCAGTTACGGTGTAGCGTTTAACGCAACCAAAATCACAATAATCCACAACTAGAATATCTAGTGACTTCAAGTCTAAGGATGACAATACCATTGCACCGCGAGAAGCGCTTGTGACTCAACATAACGTGTATGTAGCCTTCTCGGAGATGGGTCAATCCAGTGCGTCATTACCCCTAATGCACACCTATGTGTTGGATCATGATATCTCCATATCAATCCAACCCCATACTAGTCTATAGATGATTGTCCCATTAATCATTATACTGGACTAGGGATATTTAAGATAAACAACACAATTGTAAATCTAAGGACTTCATTATATTAAATATCCAATAAATAATAAATGAACTTCTAGCCACAAATAAATTCATACTAAACTAGATTGCCTCTAGGGCATCTATTCCAATAGATCCCACCAAAGTATCAGCCATCACTATCTTGACGGCACCGCACAATCAAAGCACTCTGAAAACATTCTTGGGGAAGTTATCTTACCTGCGAAGGTTCATCCCTGCGATCGCAGAAATAACCTTCTGCTTCAGCGATCTCCTCAAGAAGAATGTTGTGTATAATTAGACCACGGAACATGAGGCTGCATTTGAAAGGTTAAAGGACTTGCTGACATCACAAAGGGTAATGATCGCACCGCAGCTTCGATCGCTGCTTTTGCTGTACCTAACATCAACAAAAAAGTCTATAGGGGAACTTTTGGCTCAGGAATATGAAGGGCAATAAAGGCCGATTTACTATATTTCTCGCATAGTGCAACCAGCCGAATCAAGGTACACAGATATCGAGCGTCATTGCCTTGCTCTATTTTTCGTGATAGAAAAGTTGAAGAACTACTTCGCCTCGCACAAAGTGGTGGTGGTTACAAAGAGTGACCCCCATACGGTACCTCTTAACTCATACCTCTCCCGGCGGAAGATTGGCAAAATGGTATATGACCATCTCCCAATACGACATCACGTGCATTCGACCGCGGGCAATCAAATCGCAAGCGGTGGCGGATTTGCTGGCGCAGTTCTCTGATAACATACACGAGCCCATGATCGAGGAGGAACTAGAGGGACTCGAGATCTATGCAGTCGAGTTGCCTTACTGGACGCTTCATTTTGATGGATCATAAATAAGGAAAGGTAGAGGAATTGTAATCGTTCTGACCAAACCCGATGGAGAGGTCATACAAATGTCCACGAAAGAATCGAGCCTGAAGGAAAGAATTGGATTCTTTAACAATTGCTCTGGTTGATGATGATGCGGATTGGAGGAAGTCGCTCTTCGATTTCTTGACGGAAAGAATCGAGCCTGAGTCAAGAAAAGAAGCCGAAATACTGAAAAGGAAGGCAGCCCGGTACATAGTGCAAGAAAACATACTCTGGCGAAGGGGTCACGAGGGTAACCTACTTCGATGCCTAGACAGCAAGGAAGCAAAAGAGGTGATGGATCTCTCTCATCAAGTAGAGCATCAAGGAGGTGCGAAATTATGCAGACAGCTCCTCACAGTTGGCTATTTCTGGCCCACCATGGAGGCAGATTGCCGCACTAAAGTAAGGAGTGTTGGGTTTTGACGTAGGTAACGCAGCGGAATAACAAAAAAATTTAATCCTACTCAAAGCCCACCAAGGATCACAGGAAGAGACATCATAACATGATTAAGGTCATAGAAGATGTGTACCTTTTGATTTGTGAGATCACACGAAGAACTATGTCCTCGTCTCTACGGTTGATCCACGTCTAGAGGTGAGATCTAGATTCTTCCTTCTCCACAAGTGCTAGCTTGAACCCGGAGGAAGAGGGATGAAGATCAAAGCAACAAATCACCAAAGGCACAAGAGAGGGGCGGCCTCTCTTTGCCGTCGGGTAGAGGGGCGGACGGGTGGCTAGGGTTTCGGCCCTAGCTCCTTGTCTTGCTCTCTCTTTTTGCTCTCTCCCACTTTTGTGTTATGTCTAATTAATAACTCATGTAGTGGGAAGGAAGCTAGAGCCTCCTTTATATACTCCAACAACTCCTTGTTGTTTCCATAAAAGAGTTTTCTTGTTCTAGTAGGACTAGAACTATTCCCTTCCTTGCAAATTAGTCCTACTAAGTTTGCAAGGTGTTGCACAATGATCCTTCTATTAATTAATCCATATTAATTAATCCCAAATCTAGCTCTACTCTATTTGACGTGTGACCCCATAGGTTTCTATATAGTTGGTAGTAACTATTACTAACATGGAGCGGTGTCTAGCAACACATCCATGCAACCCAACCAATAGAAATAGTCAGTGATCCCGACAAACCTTTGTGCCCAATATGTAATATTGCATTATCCCTTTGTCTCCATATCCGGATTGGACACGAGACATAAATAGTCACACTCGTATATCCAATCCATAGTTCCTCGATCCTGGGAATATGCTTATGCTTGCAGATAACATTGATATCTCTATATTAATTTATCTGAGTCTGGCCAGACATTCAATAAGCCTCATCCCTCGAGTGGCCGTGGATATTTACCCCCATTATGTGGGAGGGACAAATCCTATCTACATCACTACGATCTCTAAGCTTGTTTCCTATCACGCCCGATAGCCACCTTTATGATTACCCAGTTACGGTGTAACGTTTGATAACATCAAAGCGCAATATTTCACAACTAGAGTATCTAGTGACTTCAAGTCCAAGGATTGCAATAATATTAGCACTACGAAAAGCGATTGTGACTTCACATAATCTAATGTATCCTTTTCGTCGTGGGTCAATCCAGTATGCCATTACTCCTAATGCATACCCATATGTTAGACTTGATATCTCCATATCAATCTACCCATATACTAGTCTATATATTTGATTGTCCTATTAATCAATATAATGAACTAGGGATATTTAAGATAAATAACACAATTTATCTAAGGACTTCATTATATTAAATATCGCCATAATTAATAAATGAATATTCTAGCCAAAACATTGTTCATACTAAATCTACGATTGCCTCTATGGCATCTATTCCAACAGTCTCCCACTTGCACTAGAGCCAATCTGGCGCATCTCGTATGCCTATAGATCTGGCGTGCCCTTCATGATTTTGCTGCGCAAGAGGTTTCGTGAGCGGATCTGACACGTTGTCATCTGTCGGAATCTTGCATATCTTCACATCTCCTCGATCGATCATATCACGAATAAGATGGAATCTCCTAAGTACATGCTTTGACTTCTGGTGTGATCTTGGTTCCTTTGCCTGTGCGATTGCCCCAGAGTTGTCACAGTACAACTCTACGGGATCCACTATGCTAGGGACCACACCGAGCTCAGCGATAAACTTCTTTATCCATACTGCCTCTTTCGCCGCTTCCGCAGCAGCGATGTACTCAGCTTCTGTTGTAGAATCAGCAACTGTGCCTTGCTTGGAACTCATCCAGCTCACAGCTCCTCAATTCAGGCAAAACACGTATCCAGACTGCGATCTGTAATCATCCTTGTCGGTTTGGAAGCTTGCGTCAGTGTAACCCTTTACACTCAGCTCTTCCATTCCTCCAAATATCAAGAATACATCCTTAGTTCTTCTCAAGTACTTTAGGATGTTCTTGACAGCAATCCAGTGACTCTCACCCGGATTGGACTGATATCTGCTCACCATACTCAACGCGTATGATACGTCTGGTCTAGTACACAGTGTTGGAATAGATGCCCTAGAGGCAATCTAGTTTAGTATGAATTTGTAATTGGCTAGAAATTCATTTATTATTTATTGGATATTTAATATAATGAAGTCCTTAGATTTACAATTGCGTTGTTTATCTTAAATATCCCTAGTAAAGTATAATGATTAAATGGGACAATCATCTATAGACTAGTATGGGGTTGGATTGATATGGAGATATCACGATCCAACACATAGGTGTGCATTACGGAATGTTGCACTGGATTGACCCATCACCGAGAAGGCTACATACACGTTATGATTGAGTCACAAGTGCTTCTCGGGTACAATGGTATTGTCATCCTTAGACTTGAAGTCACTAGATATTCTAGTTGTGGATCATTGTGATCTTGGTAGCGTTAAACGCTACACCGTAACTGGGTAGTTATAAAGGCGTGTACTGGATACAATGAGAAGCAAGCTTAGAGATCGTAGTGGACGTAGAGAGGATTTGCCCCTCCCACATAACGGGAGCAAATATCCAAGGCCACTCGAGGATAGTGCTTATAGAATGTCTGGCCAGACTCAAATAAATCAATATATGAGATATTGATGTTATTTGCACGAATAAGGCTATTCCATGGATCGAGAAACTAGGGATTGGATATACGAGTGTGACTTGTATGTCTCGTGTCCAATCCGGATATGGAGGCAAAAGGATGAGACAATTACTTGTACAAGGTTGTCTAGATGACTATTCTATTAGTTGGCTAGAATGGATGTTTTGCTAGAAACCGCTCCATATTAGCAAAGAGTTGCTACCAACTAGATAGAACCTATGGGGTCACACGCTATATAGAGTTGTACTAGATTGTGGAATTAATTAATTGGATTAATTAATTAGAAGGATCACTTTGCAAACCCTTGCAAACTTAGTAGGGACCAATTTGCAAGGAAGGGACTAAATTGAACTCTAGTAGGACTAGAATAAGTCCTTTAGGTAGTTGACAAGGAGTTGTTGGACTATATAAAGGACCCTCCTCCTTCCTTCCCTACACACTTTATGCTCTAGAGAGAACATAACAAGAGTAGGAGAGAACAAAGGAGAGAGAGAGCAAGCCACAAAGAGGGACGCCGCCCCCTTTGCCGCCGCCCCTTGTCCCCGACGCCACAAAGGGCCGAACCCCCTTTTTGGTGTCTCGTTTTGCGTGATTCCTTCACCCTCCTTTCATTCCGGGCTAGCACCAAGGAGATTGGAGATCTAGGAACAACTCTAGGCGTGGATCAACTATAGAGAACGTGACACTATTCGCGTTTGAAGTCATCAAGGAGAACCCAAAGGTGTGTTTATGATTTCTTACCTTCACTATCGTTATGCATCTAGACTTGTGATCCTTGGAGGGTTTTGCATGGTTGTTTGTTTGATTATGCTTCCGTTTGCGCGATCCATGAATCAAAACCCTACAGTGGTATCAGAGCCACAGGTCATAGAGCATAAACGTAGTTTATGTGTTACATTCTTGTTGTTTTACACCTTAATTTGCTGTTTATCGCGTAAAACAAGACAAATCAAGCATTGGATGCAATTTGTCAAAGAATTAATCATAACAAGACCCAATTATTGCATTGGATGCATGAATTGGTGAGTTTGAGAAATTTTAGGATCTTAGATCTAGGGTTTGGGCATCCTTGGGGAAGAAGGAGTTCTCCCACAACAAGGAAACAACCAAACTTGGGCTCCAAGCAAGGAGGTTGTTTTGGAAACAACCTCCACAAGGAGGTTCGGCCCCCTAGGGGACCGCCCCCTTGCTTGCCGCCCAAGCTTGGAGCCCTAAGGGGCCGGGCGGTCCTAACCCGCGGGCCTAGCTTGCGGGTTTTGGGCCGGGCCGGCCCTAGGGCTTTATGGTTCACTTATTTGGGCCCGGGCAATTGGATTGTTGGGCCCATGGACCGTTTTAACCCTAGAAATCCTAAAATCAATTAAAATTGACCAAGCGCGTTAAAATTGGATTTTAACTGTTTATGTGCAAATCGCATGGTGATTGGATATGGCCTTAGGATGTGGTTTGATGTGGATGTTTAATTTTGTGGTTTGGTTTTACGGCCTGCGAGCTGATCAATTAATTGTAATATTTAATTAGGGTTTTATGGCCTGCGTGCCATTTTTTTTCTCAACTTGTGAGATTTATTTTATTTAGTATAGATATTAGCTAGTGCTAGATAAAGTAGATTGTTAGCCAAGATTGGAGAAAAGAAGCCCAAAGCCAAAAGGAGCCACAAAAGATGGAGCATGGAGCATGGAGCACACCACATGACTATGAAGGATGGACCAAAAGATCAAGACGCATGGAGATGTGTTTGTTTAGGGTTCATAGATAATTCCATTGGCTTGGAATTATCTTAGTCTAGAAAAGGCCATATCCACATCACGTTTAATTTCTGTTTTGTGGTTGTTTATTTATTGTCTTATTATTTGTGTGGTTGGTGTATGGATGATGCATGCAATTAGGATAATAAGATAATTAGACAACCCGGATCTATTATTTGGAGTTGTGCCCAAACTCAAATAGATAGATTAGATGATATTGATCAACAAAATAATTAAAATTGAATTGAAAATCCCTCAAATTTTAAAATATTGTGTTCTTGCCTTCTCGTTATTTAAACACTCATTATCATCATTATTTATCGAGTTCGTGCGTGCCAAAGCATGGCGACTTGGTTCATAATGATGGAATGCGATGGCACGTAACAATGTGCAATTGTTTAGATAAGAGGTTGAACACAACTAGGCTATTAATTTGATTAAGAAACCTAGAGGCAATCAATTGGGATTATCCATATGGATGGATAAATAAGGAGTTATTTGCCGGGTTGAACCAAGAGTTGCATATGGGATGCAATTGGAATTGTTCCTACCTAAGAAGTAATCAAATTATGGGTGACTTGCCAAAGCAAGCTCATAAGGAGATGAAAAAGATGGATCTTGGCCCACTAGAAAATATAAGGATATTTTCCGCATTAATATCTTGAGGGTTATTAATCCGTAGAAAAATAGTGGGAGCTATATTTAATAAACTAGCCATTATTAAATATAGTCAAAAATTCACAAATACTAAAACTTGCGTATTTTCCTTTTGTAGAATTCCAAATGGCAAACAACTCATCGAGTTCACAACATTCCCTACGATCTGTCCTTGAGAAGGACAAGCTCTCAGGAACCAACTTTCTCGATTGGTACAGAAACTTGAGAATTGTTCTCAAGCAAGAAAAGAAGCTGTACGCAATAGAGGAGCAAGTTCCAGAAGGTCCAGAGAATCAGACACCTGCTGCCTTAAAGGCGTATCAAAAGCGTGTTGATGACGCTAATGATGCAGCCTGCCTAATGCTTTGCACCATGACCTCTGAGCTTCAGAAGCAACATGAGAACATGAATGCTGTCGATATGATCGAACATCTAAAGCAGCTCTTCCAAGAGCAGGCGAGGGTAGAGAGGTATGAGGTCTCAAAGGCACTGTTCAAATGTCATCTGGCAGAAGGGAACCCGGTGGGACCCCACGTACTCCGAATGATCGGGTACTTGGAGAATCTCGCCCGGCTTGGGTTCCCGGTCGGCCAAGAGTTGGCAACCGATCTCGTGTTGCAATCGTTGCCCGAGAGTTATGGACAGTTCATTATGAACTATAACATGAACGAGATCGTTAAACCACTGCCAGATTTGCTCAACATGTTGAGGACGGCTGAACAGAGCATCAACAAGGGTAAGGGCAAGGCCATTATGATGGTGCATAAAGGAAAGGGTAAAAAGTTTGCCTCTTCCTCCAAGGGCAAAGGCAAGTCAGTTGCTAAGTCCAAGGAACAAGCCCTTAAGCCTGTTGGTGCCATTGCCAAGGTCGTGACTAAGGGTGAATGTCACTACTGTAGTCAACCTGGACACTGGAGGAGGAACTGCCCAAAATATCTGGAGGACAAGAGGCTTGGAATAGTGATTCCACCACCACCAGGTATTTTTGTTGTAGATGTCAATTTAACTGTCTCTACATCATGGGTATTAGATACTTGATGTGGATCTCATATTTGTCGAAATATGCAGGATCTAAAGAGAAGTAAAAGATTGGCTAAAGGGGAGGTAGATCTGCGCGTTGGGAATGGAGCAAAGGTTGCTGCGTTGGCCGTAGGCGTCTGCGAGCTATCTCTGCCTTCAGGATTAGTTTTAGAATTAAATAATTGCTATTTTGTGCCTGCTATGAGCAGAAACATTATTTCTATTTCTTGTTTGGACAAGGAAGGTTTTATTATTTCAATAAAGAACAATTGTTGTTCCTTTTATTTGAATAATATTCACTATTTTAGTGCGCAATTATTTAATGGACTTTATGTCCTTGATCTAAGTAATCCTGTCTACAACATTAATACCAAGCGGATTAAAATAAATGATTTAAATCCTGCTTATTTATGGCATTGTCGTTTAGGCCACATAAATGAGAAACGTGTATCTAGACTCCATAAGGATGGATTGCTAGACTCATTTGATTTTGAATCATATGAGACATGTGAGGCTTGTTTATTGGGAAAAATGACAAAGTCCCCTTTCAATAAGAAAGGTGAGAGGACTAGTGAGCAATTGGCGCTCATACATACTGATGTGTGTGGGCCATTTGCCACGCCTGCCAGGGGTGGTTATGTCTACTTCATTACATTTACTGATGATTACAGTAGATATGGATTTGTGTACCTTATGAGGGCAAAATCCGAATCCTTTGAAGTGTTCAAAGAATTCAAGAATGAAGTAGAGAAGCAACTTGGCAAAAGTATCAAGGCTCTACGATCGGATCGTGGAGGAGAATACTTAAGCCAAGAGTTTGACGACTATCTTAGAGAGAGTGGGATCGTGTCCCAACTCACTCCACCCGGAACGCCACAATGGAATGGCGTGTCCGAGAGGAGGAATCGAACCCTATTGGATATGGTTCGGTCTATGATGTGTCAAACCGATCTTCCATTATCATTTTGGGGCTACGCTCTATTAAGTGCAGCTTTTACCATTAACCGTGTTCCATCTAAATCAGTCATGAAGACACCATATGAGATGTGGAGTGGGAGGCGTCCCACACTGTCGTTCATGAGGATTTGGGGCTGCGATGTCTATGTAAAACGTTTACAATCAGACAAGCTAGGGCCTAAATCGGATAAGTGTAAATTTGTGGGGTACCCTAAGGAAACTAAGGGATACTACTTCTACAATCCAACCGAGAACAAAGTGTTTGTTGCTCGGACCGGCGTGTTTCTAGAAAGAGAGTTTGTCTCTAAAGAAGAAAGTGGGAGGAATGTAGAACTTGAAGAAGTTCAAGAACCACAAATCACAGAACCGATTATGGAACATGAACAGGAATCACAAGCAGTTGTGGATCCACCTGTTCAGGTAACACAAGAGCTTCGTAGATCTAGTAGAGTGCGCCAGGAACCCGAGAGGTACGGACTTCTCGTAACTGATTCCGGTGACACGATGCTCATAGATGATGAGCCTACTACCTATGAGGAGGCCATGAATGGCCCAGACTCGCAGAAGTGGCTTGAGGCCATGAGATCCGAGATGGAATCCATGTATACCAACAAAGTATGGACTTTGGTGGAACCACCTGATGGGGCGCGACCCATAGGGTGCAAGTGGGTCTTCAAGAAGAAGATCGACATGGATGGTAATGTGATTACCTATAAGGGCCGATTGGTGGCTAAAGGATTCAGACAGATTCATGGTATTGACTATGATGAAACCTTTTCACCAGTCGCAATGACCAAATCCATCCGAATCCTACTTGCAATTGCAGCATACTACGACTATGAGATTTGGCAGATGGATGTCAAAACAGCATTCCTTTATGGGAATCTCCTCGAGGACGTGTATATGATACAGCCGGAGGGTTTTGAGGATCCAAAGCAAGCCAACAAAGTCTGTAAGCTGCAACGATCCATTTATGGATTGAAGCAAGCTTCTAGGAGTTGGAATCGACGTTTTGATGAAGTGGTCAAAGAGTTTGGCTTCATCAGAAACGAAGATGAGTCTTGTGTCTACAAGAAGGTTAGTGGGAGCTCTGTAGCTTTTCTGGTCTTGTATGTGGATGACATACTGCTCATTGGAAACGACATTCCCATGCTGCAATCTGTGAAAGATTGGCTAGGAAAGTGTTTCTCAATGAAAGACTTAGGGGAAGCAGCCTATATACTCGGTATAAAGATCTATAGAGATAGATCTAAGAGGTTGCTAGGCCTAAGTCAAAGTACATATATTGACAAGGTGTTGAAACGGTTCAACATGCAAGACTCCAAGAAGGGATTCTTGCCCATGTCACATGGAATCACTCTTTCGAAGAGTGGTTGTCCTTCCAATGAGATTGAGAAGGAACGCATGAGCAGGATTCCCTATGCCTCGGCCATAGGATCCATCATGTACGCCATGTTATGTACTAGACCAGATGTGTCATATGCCTTGAGTATGACAAGCAGATACCAATCCAATCCAGGTGAGAGTCACTGGATTGCTGTCAAGAACATCCTAAAGTACTTGAGAAGAACTAAGGATGCTTTCTTGATGTTTGGCGGTGAAGAAGAGTTGCGTGTAAGGGGTTACACTGATGCAAGCTTCCAAACCGATAGAGATGACTTTAGATCACAGTCGGGATATGTGTTTTGCCTGAATGGAGCAGCGGTGAGCTGGAAGAGTTCCAAGCAAGAGACGGTAGCTGATTCTACAACAGAGGCTGAGTACATTGCTGCAAATGGCGCAGCAAAGGAGGCTGTTTGGATCAGAAAGTTTGTTTCTGAACTTGGTGTGGTCCCTAGCATTGCGGATCCAGTGGAGTTGTTCTGTGACAACACTGGGGCGATCGCGCAATCAAAGGAACCCAGATCGCACCAGAAGTCCAAGCATGTGCTCAGGAAGTTTCATCTGATTCGAGATATTATCGATAGAGGAGACGTTCGGATATGCAAGATTCCTACAGATGATAATCTGTCAGACCCTCTTACAAAGCCTCTCACGCAGTGGAAGCATGAAGGGCACACTAGGAGTATGGGCATACGAGATGCGCCAGATTGGCTCTAGTGCAAGTGGGAGACTGTTGGAATAGATGCCCTAGAGGCAATCTAGTTTAGTATGAATTTGTAATTGGCTAGAAATTCATTTATTATTTATTGGATATTTAATATAATGAAGTCCTTAGATTTACAATTGCGTTGTTTATCTTAAATATCCCTAGTAAAGTATAATGATTAAATGGGACAATCATCTATAGACTAGTATGGGGTTGGATTGATATGGAGATATCACGATCCAACACATAGGTGTGCATTACGGAATGTTGCACTGGATTGACCCATCACCGAGAAGGCTACATACACGTTATGATTGAGTCACAAGTGCTTCTCGGGTACAATGGTATTGTCATCCTTAGACTTGAAGTCACTAGATATTCTAGTTGTGGATCATTGTGATCTTGGTAGCGTTAAACGCTACACCGTAACTGGGTAGTTATAAAGGCGTGTACTGGATACAATGAGAAGCAAGCTTAGAGATCGTAGTGGACGTAGAGAGGATTTGCCCCTCCCACATAACGGGAGCAAATATCCAAGGCCACTCGAGGATAGTGCTTATAGAATGTCTGGCCAGACTCAAATAAATCAATATATGAGATATTGATGTTATTTGCACGAATAAGGCTATTCCATGGATCGAGAAACTAGGGATTGGATATACGAGTGTGACTTGTATGTCTCGTGTCCAATCCGGATATGGAGGCAAAGGGATGAGACAATTACTTGTACAAGGTTGTCTAGATGACTATTCTATTAGTTGGCTAGAATGGATGTTTTGCTAGAAACCGCTCCATATTAGCAAAGAGTTGCTACCAACTAGATAGAACCTATGGGGTCACACGCTATATAGAGTTGTACTAGATTGTGGAATTAATTAATTGGATTAATTAATTAGAAGGATCACTTTGCAAACCCTTGCAAACTTAGTAGGGACTAATTTGCAAGGAAGGGACTAAATTGAACTCTAGTAGGACTAGAATAAGTCCTTTAGGTAGTTGACAAGGAGTTGTTGGACTATATAAAGGACCCTCCTCCTTCCTTCCCTACACACTTTATGCTCTAGAGAGAACATAACAAGAGTAGGAGAGAACAAAGGAGAGAGAGAGAGCAAGCCACAAAGAGGGACGCCGCCCCCTTTGCCGCCGCCCCTTGTCCCCGACGCCACAAAGGGCCGAACCCCCTTTTTGGTGTCTCGTTTTGCGTGATTCCTTCACCCTCCTTTCATTCCGGGCTAGCACCAAGGAGATTGGAGATCTAGGAACAAATCTAGGCGTGGATCAACTATAGAGAACGTGACACTATTCGCGTTTGAAGTCATCAAGGAGAACCCAAAGGTGTGTTTATGATTTCTTACCTTCACTATCGTTATGCATCTAGACTTGTGATCCTTGGAGGGTTTTGCATGGTTGTTTGTTTGATTATGCTTCCGTTTGCGCGATCCATGAATCAAAACCCTACACACAGCATGGCGTACATGATGGATCCTATGGCCGAAGCATAGGGTATCCTGCTCATGCGGTCCTTCTCCATCTCATTGGAGGGACAGTCATTCTTGGAAAGAGTGACTCCATGTGACATGGGCAAGAATCCCTTCTTGGAATCTTGCATGTTGAACCTCTTCAACACCTTGTCAATATATGTACTCTGACTTAGGCCAAGCAACCTTTTAGATATATCTCTATAGATCTTTATACCCAGTATATAGGCTGCGTCTCCTAAGTCTTTCATTGCAAAGCACTTTCCTAGCCAATCTTTAACAGATTGCAGAGTAGGAATGTCATTGCCAATGATTAGTATGTCATCCACATACAAGACCAGAAATACTATAGAGCTCCCACTAACCTTCTTGTAAACACAAGGCTCATCTTCGTTCTTGATGAAGCCAAACTCTTTGACCGCGTCATCAAAACGTCGATTCCAGCTCCTAGAAGCTTGCTTTAATCCATAAATGGACCTTTGCAGCTTACAGACTTTATTGGCATTCTCTGGATCCTCAAAACCCTCCGGTTGTGTCATGTACACATCCTCAAGGAGGTTTCCATAAAGGAACGCTGTTTTGACATCCATTTGCCAAATCTCATAGTCGTAGTATGCTGCAATAGCAAGTAAGATTCGAATGGATTTAGTCATGGCGACTGGTGAAAAGGTCTCATCATAGTCAATACCATGAATCTGTCTATAACCTTTGGCCACCAATCGCCCCTTATAGGCAACTACCTTGCCATCCATGTCGGTCTTCTTCTTGAAGACCCACTTGCACCCTATGGGTCGAGCCCCTTCGGGTGGTTCCACCAAAGTCCATACTTTGTTGGTGTACATGGAATCCATTTCGGATCTCATGGCTTCTAGCCACTTCTTAGAGTCTGGGCCACTCATGGCTTCTCCATAGTTTGCAGGCTCATCATCCATGAGAGGTACGTCATCGGGCTCAGTAACGAGAAGTCCATACCTCTCTGGCTCATGACGCACTCTTCCTGATCTACGGAGTTCCTGTGTTACCTGAACAGGCTCTTCCACAACCTCTTGTGGTTCCTGTTCATGTTCCATTATTGGTTCAGTGGTTTGTGGTTTAGGAATTTCTTCAAGTTCTACAACCCTCCCACTTGCTTCTTTAGAGACTAGTTCTCTTTCTAGAAACACGCCGGTCCGAGCAACAAACACTTTGTTCTCGGTAGGGTTATAGAAGTAATATCCTTTAGTCTCCTTAGGATATCCCACAAACTTACACTTATCCGCTTTAGGCCCGAGCTTGTCTGTTTGTAAACGCTTTACATAGACGTCGCAGCCCCAAATCTTCATAAACGACACTATGGGACGCCTCCCAGTCCATATCTCATATGGCGTCTTCATGACTGATTTGGATGGAACACGGTTAATGGTAAAAGCTGCCGTCATTAGAGCATGTCCCCAAAAGGATATCGGAAGATCTGTTTGAGACACTATAGATCGCACCATATCTTATAGAGTGCGATTCCTCCTCTCAGATACACCATTCCATTGTGGTGTTCCGGGTGGAGTGAGCTGGGATACTATCCCACACTCTCTAAGATACTCATCAAACTCTTGGCTTAAGTATTCTACTCCACGATCCGATCGTAGAGCTTTAATACTCTTGCCAAGTTGCTTCTCTACTTCACTCTTGAATTCCTTGAACAATTCAAAGGATTAAGATTTGGCCTTCATAAGGTATACAAATCCATATCTACTGAAATCATCAGTAAATGTGATGAAGTAGGTATAACCACCTCTGGCAGGCGTGGGGAATGGTCCGCATACATCAGTATGTATGAGTGCCAACAACTCACTAGTCCGCTCGCCTTTCTTATTGAAAGGGGACTTTGTCATTTTTCCTAATAAACAAGATTCACATGTCTCATATGATTCCAAATCAAATGAGTCTAGAAGTCCATCCTTATGGAGTCTAGATATGCGTTTCTCATTTATATGGCCTAAACGACAGTGCCATAGATATGTAGGATTTAAATCATTAGTTTTAATCCTTTTAGTATTTATGTTATAGATTGGATTATTTAGATCAAGGATATACAATCCATTAGACAAATGCGCACTACAATAGTGCATACTATCAAAATAAATGGAGCAACACTTGTCCTTTATTGAAATAGAAAAACCTTTCTCGTCCAAACAAGAAACGGAAATAATGTTTCTGCTCATAGCAGGCACATAAAAGCAATTGTCTAATTCTAAAATAAGTCCAGAAGGCAAAGATAGCTCATAAACGCCTACAGCTAATGCAGCAACCTTTGCTCCATTCCCGACGCGCAAGTCTATCTCCCCTTTTCGCAATCTTCTACTTCTTTTCAAATCCTGCACATTACGAAAAATGTGAGAACCACATCCGATATCTAATACCCAGGATGATGAAATAGAAAGATTGACGTCTATAACATAAATACCTGGTGGTGGTGGAATCACTATTCCAAGCTTCTTATCCTCCAGATATTTAGGGCAATTCCTCCTCCAGTGACCCGGCTGGCTGCAGTAGTGACACTCACCTTTAGCCACGCCTCCACTAGGCTTTAGGGCTTCCTTGGATTTCGCAACTTTCTTGCGTTTTCCTTTTGAAGTAGATGCAACTGACTTGCCCTTCTTCTTGTGTACCATCATTATGGCCTTGCCCTTGCCTTTATTGATGCTTTGCTCAGCTGTCTTTAGCATGTTCAATAGGTCTGGCAAAGACTTGTTGATCTCATTCATATTATAGTTCATAATGAACTAATTATAACTGTCAGGCAACGATTGCAAGACGAGATCAGTCGCCAAGTCCTGGCCGAGTGGGAACCCCAGTCTCTCAAGGTTCTCTATGTACCCGATCATTCGGAGTACATGAGGGCCTACTGGATTCCCCTCTGCAAGACTACTTTTGAACAACGCTTTAGACACCTCATAGCGCTCATGCCTTGCCTGTTCCTGAAACAATTGTTTCAAGTGTCTGATCATATCATAGGCTTCCATGTTCTCGTGTTGCTTCTGAAGCTCACTAGTCATGGTACAAAGCATGAGGCAAGTCACGTCATTAGAATCATCAACATGTTTCTGACGTGCCCTTACTGCCGCTAGTAGAGACTCATCTTGTGGTGGGTCTGGAATTGGAGTGTCCAAGACGTACAGCTTCTTTTCTTGCTTGAGGACAATCCTCAAGTTTCTGTACCAGTCAAGGAAATTTGTTCCAGACAGTTTATCCTTCTCAAGGACAGATCGTAGGGATGAACTCGATGCGTTGTTGTTTGCCATTTGGAATTCTACAAAACGAGAAATATGCAATTTTAGTATTTTGAACAATTTGACTATATTTAACAATGGCTAGATCATCAAATATAGCTCCCACTATTTTTCTCGGATTAATAGCCCTCACCATTAAAGCGGAAAATATCTTTATACTCTCTAGTGGGTCCAAGATCCTTATTTCACTTCTTCTTGAGCTTGCTTTGGCAAGTCACCCAAGAATTGGTTATTTAGGTAGGAACCATTCCAATTGCATCCCATGCAACTCTTGGTCCAATTAGGTGAATAAATTCCTTTTATTCTTTATCCAATTGGATAACTCCTAATTGTCATGCCTCTAAGCTCATCAATCCAATTGACTCTTGCCTAGTTGCATCCAACCTCTTTCTTTCAACATACACGCATTACTAGCTTGCGTCGTCCGCAACACATCATGAAAAATTAAAATCGCCTTGCTTTGGCAAGCCCGAATTTTAATAGGCCATGATCATGAAGGGTGTTTTGGCAAGAGAAGGCAAAACGCAATATTTAGTTGAGGGATTTCTTTTAATTTGTTTGGTTGATCTTTATCAACATGGTCTACTTATTTGGATTGGGCCATCCACAATAAAAGACCAACCTTGTTTATTATTATCTTGTTATCGTTTTGCTTGTAGCGCCATACACACAAAATAAATAACAAGGCATGAATAATAAACATCCACAAAATAAAAAAACGTGGCATGGATATGGCCTCTAGACTAATGATATTATCAAGCCAATGATAATATCTAATTGCCCTAAAGTGCCGAGCTCATCTCCATGTGCTCCACCATAGCTGCGCGCCTAGGGATGTCTTTTGGCTTCTTTGGTTCTCCGGTCTTCTTCTCCATGTTCTTGGCTATCATCTAAATATTTCTAATTCTAGCCTAACATCTAGAATAAATAAATAATAAAAGCCTCACATGTCGAGGAGAAAAAGAACGACTCGCAGGCCGTAAAACTTAATTAATTATTACATTAATTTGATCAGCTCGCAGGCCGTAAACCAAACCACAAAACAATAAACATCCACAATCCTAGGCCATATCCATCCACCATGCAATAAAGCACATAATACAGTTAAAACCAATTTTTAACGCGCTTGTTTAATTTTAATGAAACTGGGTAACTAGGGTTTCACAACGGTCCAAAGGGTCCAAGCCAACAAGTGGCCCGAACCCTAGGACCGCCGCACGCCTAAGGGGGCCGCGGCCTTGCTTGGCGCGCAAGGGAGGGGCGGGCGGCTAGGGTTTCGGCCCTAGTCCCCTTCCTCCTTCCTTGTTGCCCAAGCAAGGTTGTTTCCTTATGGAATTATTTCCATAATTTTGTTTCCATAATTGAAAACCCCTTTTCAATCATGTGCCCATGAACCCTAATTTTTCAAGAACCCAATTATTCACATCCTATGTGATTAAACTCACCAATTCTAACATCCAATGTTAAATTGGGTCTTGTTTGATTGAATCAAATTCAATATTGCATCTACTATGCCAATTTTTCAGTTTTCGCGTACTAAACAATAATACGGTGTATGAACTGAAATCGTAAACACAGAATATCATGTTATGCTCTACGACCTGTGGCTCTGATACCACTGTTGGGTTTTGACGTAGGTAACGCAGCGGAATAACAAAAAATTTAATCCTACTCAAAGCCCACCAAGGATCACAGGAAGAGACATCATAACATGATTAAGGTCATAGAAGATGTGTACCTTTTGATTTGTGTGATCACACGAAGAACGATGTCCTCGTCTCTACGGTTGATCCACGTCTAGAGGTGAGATCTAGATTCTTCCTTCTCCACAAGTGCTAGCTTGAACCCGGAGGAAGAGGGATGAAGATCAAAGCAACAAATCACCAAAGGCACAAGAGAGGGGCGGCCTCTCTTTGCCGTCGGGTAGAGGGGCGGACGGGTGGCTAGGGTTTCGGCCCTAGCTCCTTGTCTTACTCTCTCTTTTTGCTCTCTCCCACTTTTGTGTTATGTCTAATTAATAACTCATGTAGTGGGAAGGAAGCTAGAGCCTCCTTTATATACTCCAACAACTCCTTGTTGTTTCCATAAAAGAGTTTTCTTGTTCTAGTAGGACTAGAACTATTCCCTTCCTTGCAAATTAGTCCTACTAAGTTTGCAAGGTGTTGCACAATGATCCTTCTATTAATTAATCCATATTAATTAATCCCAAATCTAGCTCTACTCTATTTGACGTGTGACCCCATAGGTTTCTATATAGTTGGTAGTAACTATTACTAACATGGAGCGGTGTCTAGCAACACATCCATGCAACCCAACCAATAGAAATAGTCAGTGATCCCGACAAACCTTTTTGCCCAATATGTAATATTGCATTATCCCTTTGTCTCCATATCCGGATTGGACACGAGACATAAATAGTCACACTCGTATATCCAATCCATAGTTCCTCGATCCTGGGAATATGCTTATGCTTGCAGATAACATTGATATCTCTATATTAATTTATCTGAGTCTGGCCAGACATTCAATAAGCCTCATCCCTCGAGTGGCCGTGGATATTTACCCCCATTATGTGGGAGGGACAAATCCTATCTACATCACTACGATCTCTAAGCTTGCTTCCTATCACGCCCGATAGCCACCTTTATGATTACCCAGTTACGGTGTAACGTTTGATAACATCAAAGCGCAATATTTCACAACTAGAGTATCTAGTGATTTCAAGTCCAAGGATTGCAATAATATTAGCACTACGAAAAGCGATTGTGACTTCACATAATCTAATGTATCCTTTTCGTCGTGGGTCAATCCAGTATGCCATTACTCCTAATGCATACCCATATGTTAGACTTGATATCTCCATATCAATCTACCCATATACTAGTCTATATATTTGATTGTCCTATTAATCAATATAATGAACTAGGGATATTTAAGATAAATAACACAATTTATCTAAGGACTTCATTATATTAAATATCGCCATAAATAATAAATGAATATTCTAGCCAAAACATTGTTCATACTAAATCTACGATTGCCTCTAGGGCATCTATTCCAACAAGGAGATGCCAGGAGTGTCAATTCAAAGGCAACCTTGTACATGCCCCTTCCGTATATCTACACGCGTTGGGGACACCATGGCCATTCAACACTTGGGCTCTAGATTTTGTCGGTCCCATCCGACCAGCCTCACTTGGGAACCAGTTTATCCTCACCACGACCGAGCTATTCACTAAGTGGGTGGAGGCAATACCGCTGAAGACAGCAAATGCGCTTTCTGTAGTCCATTTCATCCAGGAGAACATCATATACAGTTTCTGGATTCCCAACACAATTCTCTCAGATAATGGTACCCCTTTTGTAAATCGCCAGGTGGCCGCAAAGCTAGCGGAGTACAATATAAGGCAGGTCTGCTCCACTCCTTAATATCCAAAAGGGAATGGTCAAGCAGAAGCGACCAACAAGACGCTGCTAAGAATCCTGAGCAAGATGGTCGCGGACGATCACAAGAAATGGACCGATTCTCTGAACATAGCATTGTGGGCGTACCAAACTTCTCCAAGGACTCCCACAGGAGTTTCCCCATTTTTTTATGCTATGGAGCTGAAGCTGTTGTACCGGCGGAGGTGAAAATCAACTCTGCAATATTGGCCTTTCATGCATTATATGACAATCAGCGCGATCATGACTTGATTTTATTGGAGGAAAAGCGAGAGCAAGCCAAGCAGACTAATAAACGGTACAAGGAGAGGATCGCTCGCGCATACAACAAACAGTCCAACATCGAGACTTCGCGGTTGGGGACCTGGTCCTGCGCACTTCAGATCACTGCATGCGGGAGGCGGCTCATCCAAAGTTCGCAGCCAACTGGGAAGGACCATTTGAAGTCAAAGAAGTCTTTGACAGTGGCTACTGCAACATACAAAGACTACATGAAACGGCCACAACCCCAAGCTCAGTTAACTTGCGCTGGATTAAGAAGTATTATCCTTAACTCCCCTATTTGCTTGCATCAAATTACAATGTCTATTTACGCCTAGTATTAATAGACTCATGCGTCGCTCCGCCCATATGAGGGATTTGTAACCTGGCCTCTCCCATATGAGGGACTTGTAATTTTGCCTCTCCCATATGAGGGTGCTTATAATAAAAGACTTCTCCCAAATGGGAAGAATTTTATGACTTTAGATGTTTTTTTACCGCTTCATTTACTTATCTGTTTCTCAACAACAACGGCCTATCTGCCGAGATAGCAGCACTAATCAAATACGATCTTAATTGATCCAAAGCCTATCTGCTGAGATAGCAGCACTAATCAAATACGATCTTAATTGATCCGAAGCCTATCTGCCGAGATAGCAGCAATATTTAAGTATGATCTTAAGTGATCTTAAAGCCTATCTGCCGAGATAGCAGCACTATGCAAATACGATCTAAAGTGATCCTAAAGCCTATCTGCCGAGATAGCAGCACTATGAAAATGCGATCTAAAGTGATATTAAAGCCTATTTGCTGAGTCAACAGCAATATTCGAATGCCATCTTATATGATCTAAAAGCTCATCTGCCTAAGATTGCAGCTCTAATGTATGAGCTTAAGTGGTCTGCGAACCTATCTATTAGATAGCCAGCTAGAGCAGCAACACCCTGTGTAAAATGAATAATTATGCAGGCAAGTATCCAAATGCAAAAGGCGAAAGAAACGTAACTTGTTTTATAGCCAACTCGCATGCGATATTACAAACTGTTCTATCAAATGAAGAACAGCAAATACTCAAAGGGTATATCATTAAGAGTCAAAATGACTTACAACCTATCTGTCTAGATATCAGTTTACAAGAGAAAGCTAATAGTTAGGAAAATCTTACTATAAAATGATCGGCCTACTGGTCCTAACATAAGCTATGCGACATAGCAGCTTACAAGCAAAAGTTAGCAAGAAAAGCCTTGCTATAAAAAGAACGGCCTATAAACGCTAACAAAGCTATGCGACGTTAGTGTCAAGATCCCGGATCTGAACAAGGCCTCTGTCTGGTCTTCTGCCCAAGAGATATGCCAGATGAACCACCTGTTCAGGCGGATGCAACGGTGAAGAAAAAGTGGAGAACAACTCCTGGGGCAGGAAGATCCTTGTCCACGGAGACCAGCGCAATGGCTCGCCACTCCTAGTTCAAGAACGTGGAGGCAAATAGTACTCCTCCAGGAAAGCTAGAGGAGAAACACTCCATTCATTACGAGTTGGTAAGAAGGTCAGTACGGAACTGCACCTCGCCGGAAGGCAGCCGGAGATACGACCTGAAAACATAATAGACGAAGAAAAATCTTCGAACAAGCATGAGGTATTATATGCATCTTCTTTACAATGGTCATGAAGATTAATAAGCTTCATAAAGAAGATCTTATAAGCTATTTCTATGGCACAAGACACAAACTCAGGTTTCACAACTTGAAATTGCCATGAATCAACAAAAACAAGCGTTGAAGCCAGCAGTCGTAAGGACTCATGGCAAGCTACATTTTGGGATGAAGAACCCATGCAGCAAGAGGCAGGGTTTATATAGACCCTACAGAGACTTTTCAGTTCCCCAGCCGAGTCAGCAAAGCTTGGAAAAGGGGTAAGAATCAATTACTTGCGTCTTAAAAGAGGTAACATTCAGTTACCCTACTAAAGGCTATGACGATGCGGTTGCGTGCCCTAATTAATGACGAAAGGTCATAATACGGATGGGCTTCCCAAGGAAATTGTGCTTATATAACAAGTGGTTAGTGCGAAAATCAAGGCAGATATGTCACCATGTGACGTCATAATTGATACGCATAAAATGCTTGAGCAAATCCCCGGAAGGGCAAAACGGGGCATGCAAGTCTTGAATAAAAAAAAGGGGGAGAAACCCTAGCAACATTACAATAATGTTTTTGTTTCAAACAAATACTTGCTGTTTTTTTTTTCAAAATAAATCTTTTATCAGAGGGTCATCAGGAGAAAAAAGAGTGATGTATCTCTCACTTGGTCCACTTCTCGCTTCAGCTGCTCGTACTTGGCGTTCATCTCATGGAAGAGCTTGATAGCCTCTTCAGCCTTCTGCCTTTGCTCCTCCACCTTTCGCCCCTAAGCTGCGAGGTTGTGGAAGACGCGTTTCAAATTCACAGCTGCGCGAATCTGGGTGACCCTGTTGAGAAGATACTCGAAGCCTAGCTTGCCTTGAACTTTGGCTTGAAGGCCTTGGCATGTGCTGAAAAGAAGCTGCGCACTTTGAGGAGAAATGGTCGCAGGGGTGGCCACAGGCAGCTGCTCCAAAATCCAGATGGCTTCGGTCAAGAACAGCCTTCTGTTATATGGCTCTATCTCTAGAGACTTGCAAACGACCGAGGATAGGAGAGATGCATCCGAACTAGCCAGTCCACATCAGCTTGCTTCAATCCTAACAATGTTGATTCAAGTTTAGAGCATGAAACTTGTAAATGAGGATGTAAAATGCGAAAAATGGTAACATACCGGTTCCTTCTAGGATCTCGCGCAAAGAAGGGATGCGCATTGCTGGAAGAGCTGAAGTCTGTCCTCGCTCCATTGCTCGTCCATCAGCTGCGAGCTCTAGTTCCTCATAGTTGGCAGGAAGGGTATAGGCCGCAACAGGTGCGATTGAAGCTCCCACTTGCGAGCTCCAAAAACTCCATGCTTGGGGAACCTCTGGAAGCTCTATCTGTGATGGAGGAATGGCAACAGTAGTAGTAGCTGCTCGACCAGGAACTCCTTCGGGTGCGAGGGGCTCGTGCGGCTCGGGAGCACTCATTTGAACATTCACATTTTCATGTGATGTTATGTCTTCCACGACCTGCTCATTCTCATGAACCTCAGCCCCGGCAGCATCTGTCTCAATTTCCTCAGCTGCAGCATCAGCATCTTCCTCCATTAGCACAGTGTCAGCTTCGATGTCATCAGAAACTTCAATGACATCCTCTAAGGGCTCTCCTGCATAATCGGCAGCTGCGACAGGCCTCTCAACATGAGGGCTTCGCTCTGGAGCATAAGATGCAGGGGGTTGACTTCTTTGTTCCGGCATGGCCTCCTCAGCATCGCCTGCGATACAAGACAGGAAAATCTGAGGTAACTTGTATCACACAATGTTTTGTTATTTTGATAGATCAAGAGCAAGCACCTCCACACGTAGGTGGGATTGTGGCATCTTCATCATATGCTAAAGACGCAACACCGTATCCTATTAGGGTGTATTCATTAAGCATATCCTTAAGGTGGGCGTGACCTGGGTGCAAAGAAACTTGTTATGATGATAATTGGGTTGCTAAGCCTAGCTTACATATATTGCTTGGATGACTACCTAAGGGTTCACCACACTTGCTTACTAGCCATCGGCGAATATCGGCTTTCGATAAGCCATGCTTTAATGCACCGATAATCACTTCTTGGTAAATTAGAGTAAGATTAAAAATATCACCTTGATTGCCACCCGCGATTTCCTCAAAGTCCGCTTGAGCCTGCTCCAGAGCAGCCGCATCTTCCTCATCGGCTTGCTGCACCAAGTCGTCAACATGTTGCTCTTCCAAACTCCTCTTCTTTATGAGTTCAATCTCATCTTCTTCGCGTTTCCTTCTTCTTTCCGCAGCCTCCGCAGCTGTTCTTCTAGACTCAGGAAGGATGTCCTCGTCTATGGCTTCGATGGAAACGCCAGAGTGAGAACCCTTCTTCTGCTTCTTGGCCAGAAGGCCGCTGATGGTTTCTGCATCATCATCTGCGAAAGAACAAACTGTTCAACAAATATTGCGAGAACTAAAGAACTGAGAAGATAAGTTCGTTTGAGATACCTTCTGAATCTTCCTCTTGTATCTCACCTCTTTCTTCTTCTCTTTCACTTTCGACTCTTTCTTCTTCTTCATCATCATCTCTTTCTGTCACCTCTCTCCTCTCATCCTCCTCTTCCTCCTGACCAAACGGAACAAAAGTCTCGACTGTGAGCTCTTTCCGCGCCTTTCTTGGCATGCGACCTTTGCCTTTGTCCTTAGAGGTAAGGGACTTCGCAGGAGAGGAAGCTGGAGCACTCCTAGGGGAAGAGATTGTGATTCCCTTCTGCCTTGGTCTCTTCGCCCTTGGAGCAACGTCTGCAGGAGGAGATGGAGCGTTCCTAGGAGGAGACAAAACCGGGGTGTTGTCTATCAGCGAGTCAGCAAATGCATCCATTACCTCGCAAATCCGAGCCTCGACTGCACGAGCCATCCCCATTGCTAGCAGAATTTGCTCACCATGCCTTCTCGCAGCAACAATGGTATTGATCAGCGACTTGGAGCGCTCCCCAAATGCGAACCTCCTCAGATAGCACTAAAATAGAAAATGGAGCATAAGTTTTGATGCATCAAAGGAAAGAAACTTAATATGCACATAGGAAATTGTTTACCTTGGCAAAATCTTCGATGTACTTGATAACATGCGAAGCACCACCCCTAAATGAGGCCATCTTCTCCTCAAGGATGGTGGATGGGCACAAGTGGTTCTCATGGTCCAGCAATGAGTAGCAGCCATACTGGGAGTCATACAAACTGCAGTTAGGACGGAAGGGGAAGGAATTCCTCTTGATCACAGGAGCTCTGCTGGGTTGAGGGGTCGACTGTGTCTCGAATCTGGCCTGCTGGGTAGTCAAGTAAGCAACCCAATTCTTGGAGTATCGACCTGCGCGGCCACCTGAAGGCTGATCAAAGTGCAGGTTGCTCCTCAGGATCGTTTGGCACTCGCCAGACAACAGCCGCTTGTAGCAGCATCTTACAATGGATCTATGCCAGACTGATGGCGCCACCGCATCAAAGCCAAACTGGGGAGAAGCGCGAGTTGGATCGACATCCACTGTTATCCTCTCGTACCTGGGAGTAAGCTCAGGACCATACTCTGCAAGAGCAGGAAGAGAGCCCCTTAGACACCAGCAGAAGAATTCGCGATAGCGCTCATGGAAGCGCTCATGACCCTCAAAAAGGAGCTCTTCCGAGAAAGCAAGAGGTTTGGCAGGATACAACTTTGGGAACCATCGCACATTTTCAATGCGCGCGGCATAAGGCCTAGCCGTAAACTTGCTTTGGTCATCGCATATCAGGCTCCAGGTACACTTGGGAAAATTGGTTCTAAACCATCGAGCAGCTCTTCCGCTGGAAAGTTCATCCTCCGCACCTGGGACACACCATTTGTTGGGCTTAGAAGGAACAGGAACATAGGAGGACCATCGCTCAAAAACCCACATGGTCAGGAATGCGATGTTAACATAAGTCAACACATCAAGGCGACCACGAGAGTCCTTGGTCGCCACTACCAATTGGTCCCATCTGTGGTACAAAGTACCCAAGACTAGCGGCCCAAGTGCGACTCTCTGACCGAGGGTCAGTCTCACAGCAAGAGGGAGGACATGGTAGAAAACCCCATCATGAGGGTGACCATCAATCGGTACCTTGATAGCTACGCACAGATAAAGCCGCACAAAGTGAGATGGTACCCTTTCCCATTCACATAATTCTTTGCCTTTGGGTTCTGGCCCAGCAGTTTCTTGGTAATACTGCTACTCGCATAGTCGCGGAAGAAGTACTGCACCCATTTGCCCCAGGTGTTCTTCGCAGATGTATCAACCAGCTCCCAGTCGGGAAGAACTTTCGCAGATGTCCACCGCGTGGAAATCTTTTTAACCTCGGACAAGCATTCCTCCATCTGCTTGTACAGAGCAAGTTCAGGATCAGTCCTCAAAGGACTAAGAGGATCCACCTCACCAACGGGAGAAAGATCATACAACATGTGTACATCCTCCAGAGTGGGAGCAGCCTCGAACTCAGCAAAATGGAAGTTATGAGTCGCAGGCGAATAGCGGGAAAGAACGTTTAGAAGCATGGACAGGTCCAACTTCACGGCAGCACCCTTCATAGCACGGACTGCAAAATAGACGTCAGCATTGTTCAATGCGATGGCATGGTGGGTCAATACGTGGTCGATCCACTCATCCATGAAGTCTTGATTCTGGACAAATGCCTGGGTAGAAATTGCAGTATGGGGGAAAAACCCATTTTCAACCCCTAATCGAACCACATCCTTGGAATCGATCAATTCAAGCATGGCTGCGTTAACAGGCGGGGTCAATGTCTGCAACTCTCCAGAGGAAACAGGAGTAGGCAAGTTCTTCACCTTAACCCTACCATGGTAAAAATCTTTTCCGCCCAAATAGGGGGCTTTCCGCCATAAGGTTTGGGGAAGATCAAGTATTTCTTCAGCCTCTTTAATGAGTTTGGTTCCTTTTGTCTTGGCCATTCCTGCGGAAGAGCAAGAAAAAAGGGGGGGAGAAATACACACACTTTCAGTTTGAATTTCAAGAATCAGTTCGAATTTCAGTTTGAAGCAACTACGTTTTGTCAAAAAGAAGATGAACAGTCCCGGGTTAATCTGGGTTTGGAAGTTCCGAATTGCGTTTATATTGCTTGGAATTTCAGAAGTCCAACATTCAAAATCGTCACAATCCGGTGATTAGATCAGTTCTGGGGTCAAGAACAAGGTCTCTTTTTGCAGTTCTCAACGAATGATATGTTTTAAATAGTCACGGGTTTGCAGATCCAATACAGCTCAAAGCATATTTCAGTACACTAAATGGAATTGAGCAAAGCCAACCTTGTTTTGGTAAAGCTAGTTTAAATGAAGCCAATTGAAGGAGACGATTGACAAGGAAGAACTGATGATAAATCACTTGAATCTGCTCTCGAAGGCTTCCGGGTATCATTCACTTTAGAGAGAGAAGGGATGCTTTGCAACAATGGAGAGCACAGAGTATTTATCCAAAAGCAATGAGGAGTCGCGTCCTTTCAGTAGTCGAATCGCAACCGTCACCGTCGAATCGCGCAATCACAGGACAAGTTGACGTCATGCCTAAAACCCTAAAAGACCAGACGGCACGACTCTAGGGATTTTAGGTCATAATGACACGCATGGGGGCTGAATTTGCATGTATTTGAATTGGTGCGTGGTGGCGACGCGTACATTGGTTCCTGCGCATTGAAGCCTATCCGGCTGTATGTTTCACGCGCAGAAAGGGGGCTAATGTAGATATTGCTTTCTAGATAGGCATATCTTAGCCACGCAGCACACCTAGCTGTGCTCCACGCACACTGGATCACCAGCCGCGCTGATCCACGTGGGGGCTGCTAGACAAGGCCCTCGCATACCACCACACGAGACCTGTAGGGACTTAGTGGTTTGGAGGCTAGAGTAAGTCCTGTCGCGCACGAGCGACAACCAAGCCCGCGCGCGACCCCTTGTAACTGCTTTGAGAGATTTATGGCACGAGCTCCATAAACCCGGTCAACCTCATAACGGTTCCGGTATACGCGGACGAACGTGTCGTAACGGTTCCTATACACGCGGACGAACGTGCCGTTGTGGTTAAGCTAATTAAGCCTCCATTAATGGGCGCATTAACCCACTAAAACGGTCACATTCTCCGTTATATATAGGATCGTTAACCCTTCCATACAAGGGCGAATCACCAGAGATACGCGGAATCTCTGCCAAAAACCTGTCTCTCTCTCATACAGTACTATTGTCTTACTCTCTCCCTACACACAACCTTACTCTTCTTGTGTTCTTTCTATCCCCTACTCTTGGTGTATATTGAATTCTCTCTGCAGGATTCTCTCGTACACATCTGTCTATAACCTTTAGCTAGCAATCGCCCCTTGTATGCAACTTCCTTGCCATCCATGTCAGTCTTCTTCTTGAAGACCCAATTGCAACCTATGGGGCGAGCCCCTTCAGGTGGTTCCAAAAAAGTCCATAATTTGTTGGTATACATGGATTCCATTTCAGATCTCATGGTTTCTAGCCACTTCTTAAGGTCTGGGCCTTTCATGGCCTCTCCGTAGGTAGCAGTCTCATCATCCATGAGTGGTAAGTCATTGAGCTCAGTTAAGAGACGTCCGTATATCTCTGGCTCATGACGTGCACTAATTGACCTACAGATTTCCTATGTTACCTGAACAGGTTCTTCCACAAGAACTTGCGTTTCCTGTTCATGTTCAATTATCGGTTAAGTTGTTTCTTGTTCTTGAATTTCTTCAAGCTCTACAGTCCTCCCACTTTATCTTCAGAGACAAACTCTCTTTCTAGAAACACGCCGGTCCGAGCTACAAACACTTTTTTCTCGGTTGGATTGTAGAAATAATATCCTTTCGTTTCCTTAGGATGTCCCACAAACTTACACTTATTCGCTTTGGGTCCACGCTTGTCTGTTTGTAAACACTTTACATAGACATTGCGAACCCAAATCTTCATAAATGACACTATGGGACGCTTCCCAGTCCATATCTCATACGGTGTCTTCATGACTGATTTGGACGGAACACGGTTAATGGTGAAAGCTGCAGTTAATAGAGCATGTCCCCAAAATGATATTGGAAGATCCGTTTGGCACATCATAGAACGCACCATATCTAATAGTTCGCGATTCCTCCTTTCGGGCACATCATTCCAATGTGGTGTTCCGGGTGGAGTGAGTTGGGATACTATCACACGGTCTCTAAGAAATTAGTCAAACTCTTGGCTCAAGTATTCTCCTCCAGGATCCGAATGCAAAGCCTTAATACTTTTACCAAGTTGCTTCTCTACTTCATTCTTGAATTCTTTGAACAATTCAAAGGATTATGATTTGGCCTTCATAAGGTATTCAAATCCATATCTAATGAAGTCATCATAAAATGTAATGAAGTAGGTGTAACTACCTCTGACAGGCGTGAGAAATGGCCCACATACATCAGTATGTATGAGTGCGAGTAACTCACTAGTCCTCTCACCTTTCTTATTGAAAGGGGCTTTTGTAAGTTTTCCCAACAAACAAGACTCGCATGTCTCATATGATTCCAAATAAAATGAGTATAGAAATCCATCCTTATGGAGTCTAGATATGCGTTTCTCGTTTATATGGCCTAAACGATAGTGCCATAGATATGTAGGATTTAAATCATTAGTTTTAATCCTTTTAGTATTTATGTTATAAATGGAATTACTTAGATCAAGGATATACAATTCATTAGACAAATGCGCACTACAATAGTGCATACTATCAAAATAAATGGAGGAACACTTGTCCTTTATTGAAATAGAAAAACCCTTCTCTTCCAAACAAGAAACGGAAATAATATTTTTTCTCATAGAAGGCACATAATAGCAGTTGTCAAATTCTAAAATAATTCCATAGAAAAGATAGGTCATACACGCCTATAGCTAATGCATCAACTCTTGATCCATTTCCGATGTGCAAATCTATCTCCCCTTTACCCAATCTTCTACATCTTTTCAAATCCTGCACATTTCGGCAAATGTGAGATCCACGTCAAGTATCCAATACCCAACATGAAGAAATAGATAGATTGACGTCTATAAAAAATATCTTGTGGTGGTGGAATCACTATTCCAAGCTTTTTATCCTCCAGATACTTGGGGTAATTCCTCCTCCAATGACCCGACTAGCTACAGTAGTGACAATCACCTTAGGCCACGCCCCCACTAGACTTTAGGGTTTCCTTGGACTTTGAAAATTTCTTGCACTTTATTTTAGAAGTAGAGGCAACTCCCTTGCCCTTCTTCTTATACACCATCATTATGGCTTTGTCCTTGCCTTTATTGATGCTTTGTTCAGCTGTCGTTAGCATGTTCAGCAAGTCTGGCAGAGTTTTACTGATCTCATTCATGTTGTAGTTCATGATGAACTGCTTATAACTATCAGGCAACGAGTGCAAGACACGATCAGTTGTCAACTCTTGACCGGGTGGGAATCCAGCCTGGTGAGTTTCTCTAAGTATCCGATCATCCATAGTACGTGAGGCCCAACTGGGTTCCCTTCTGCGAGATTGCTTTTGAATAATACCTTGGACACTTCATATCGCTCATCCCTTGCATGTTCTTGAAACAACTGTTTCAAGTGTTCGATCATATCGCAGGCTTCCATGTTCTCGTATTTCTTCTGAAGCTCGGAGGTCATGGTGAAAATCATGAGACAAGTCACATCATTAGAATCATCCACATGTTTCTGATGTGCTCTCAGGGCAGCTAGGACAGACTCATCATGGGGTGGTTCTGGTATAGGATTGTCTAATACGTACAGTTTCTTTTCCTGCTTAATGAAGATCCTTAAGTTTCTATAACAGTCAAGGAAAGTTTTTCCAGGAAACTTGTCCTACTCAATGACAGATCGCATGGATGAAGTCGATGCGTGATTGTTTGCCATTGGAATTCTACAAAAATGAGAAATGTGCAATTTTAGTATTTTGAACAGTTTAACTATATCCAACAATGGCTAGATTATCAAATATAGATTCTACTATTTTTCTCGGATTAATGGCACTCACTATTAATGCGGAAAATATCATACATATTTTCTAGTGAGTCCAAGATCCATATTTCACTTCTTCTTGAGCTTGCTTTGACAAGTCACCAAAGGATTGGTTATTAAGGTAGGATCCCTTCCAATTGCATCCCATGCAATTCTTGGTCCAATTAGACGAATAAATCATTTATTCTTTATTCTTTAGATAACGCCTAATTTTCATGCCTCTAGGCTCATCAATCCAATTGACTTTGCCCAGTGTGTCCAACCTCTTGCTTCAACAATCACACATTACTTGCTTGTGTCGCCGCAACACACCAAGGTGAATTAAAATGCCTTACTTTGGCAAGCCCAAATTTAATGGACCTTGATCGCGAAGGGTGTTTAGGAAAGAGAAGGAAATTCGCGATATTTCCATTGAGGGATTTAATAGCCATTATCTAATTGTTTGGTTGATCTCATCAACATGATCTACTGATCTGGATTGGGCAATCCACAATAAAAGATCAAACTTGTTTATTATTATCTTTTTTAACGTTTTGCTTGTATTAACCATACACACAAAAATAAATAACAAGACATAAATAACAAACATCCCCAAAAGAAAAATTATAGTGGCATTGATATGGCCCCTAGACTAAGATATTACCAAACCAATGATAATATCTATATGCCCTAAAGTTACAAGCTCATCTCCATGTGCTTCACCGTAGTCGCGCGCTTAGGATGGGACGTCTTTATGGCTTCTTCGTCCTCCGTTCTTCATCTCCATGCTCTTGCCTATCATCTAAATATTCTAATTCTAGCCTAACATCTAGAATAAATAAATAAATAAACCTCACATGTTGAGAAGATGATCAGCTCGCAGGCCATAAAATTAACTAACTATTACATTAATTTAATCAGCTCTCAGGCCGTAAACCAAAACACAAAAATAAACATCCACAACCTAGGCCATAACCATCCACCATGCCACAAAGCACATAATATAGTTAAAACAAATTTTAACGCGCTTGTTCAATTTTAGTTTCAAATTAGGCAACTAGAGTCAAAATAGTCCAAGGAGTCCACCATCCACCATGGCCGAACCACCCAAGGACCAAGGCAAGGCCTAGGGACGGTCGGCCGAGCCTCAAGCGTGGCTAGGCCACACGGTATGTCGGCTAGCCCCTAGGTCGTGCCCTAGCTTGGGCGGCAAGGAAAGGGGACGGTCCCTATAGGAGCTGAACCTCCTTTATGGAATTTCTTCCAAAAAAATTCCTTGCCTTGTTGCCCAAGCTTAGTTGTTTCCAAGTTTGGAAAACCCCTTTTCCAAGCTTGTGAACAAACTGTAGTTCCTACATCCAAAATTATTCACATCCTATGTGATCAAACTCACATATCTTCACATCCAATATTAAATTAGGTCTTGGTTGTCTTGAATCAAATTCAGTTTGCATCTAATATGCCAATTAATTTCTGTTTTTGTGTAATATAAACAATACGGTGTCTAAACTGAAAAATTATAACACATAAGATCATGTTATGCACTACGACATGTGGCTCTGATACCACTGTTGGGTTTTGATGCAGGTTACGCAGCGGAATAACAATATTTATCCTGCTCAAATCCCATCATGGATAACATGCAAGCCATCATACATGATAAGGGCATAGAAGATGTGTACCATAGTTTGGGAGTTCACACGAAGAATAGTGTCTTCGTCTCTATGAACATCCACACCTTGGTTTCTCTATTGGATTCCTTCTCACCGTGTAGTGCTAGCGACGGAAGAAGGAGCAACGGATCACGCAAAACAAGGCAAAGGAGGGGCGGTCCTCCTTTGGTGACCGACGGGTGAGGGGGCGGGAATCGGGGGCTGGGCCTCCTGTTGTTTCTCTCTCTCTCTCTCTCTCTTGCTTCGTTTTGTTCTCACAATAATGAATTGTCTTGAGAAATAACAAGGTAGAGTTCCTTTATATAGTAATAACTCTTTAATAAATACATAAAATCCCCAATACTAATCAGGGCCTTACATGGATTAGTCCACTTGCAAATTAGTCCTACTAAGTTTGCTTGTGGTTGCGTTATGATCCTTTTAATAATTAGCAACTAATTAATACCTATATACAATTTAATACATTCGATGTGTGACCCCATAGGTTTCTATTTAGTTGGTAGTACCTCTTTACTAACATGGAGCGGTGTCTAGCAACACATACATGCCACCCAACAAATAGAAATAGTCAGTTATCCCGAAAAACCTTGTGCCCAACGTTCATGTATTGTTTAATCCCTTTGTCTCCATATTCGGATTGGACACGAGACATATAAGTCACACTCGTATATCTAATCCATAGTTCATCGGTCCTGGGAATATGCTTATGTGAGCAGATAACATCAATATCTCCATATTGATTTATCTGAGTCTGTCCAGACATTCTATAAGCAACATCGCTCGAGTGGACCTTGGATATTTGCTCCCGTTATGTGGTAGGGACAAATCCTCTCTACATTACTACGATCTCTAATCTTGCTTCCTATCATGCCCGATAGCAATCTTTATTGTTACCCGGTTAAGGCGCAATGTTTGATAAAATCAAAGCATAGTATTCCACAACTAGAGTATCTAGTGACTTCAAGTCTAAGGATTACAATATCATTAGCACTACGAGAAGCGATTGTGACTTTGACATAATCTAATGTATCCTTATTGTTGTGGGTCAATCTAGTATGTCATTACTCATAATAAATACCCATGTGTTAGACTTGATATCTCCATATCAATCTACCCACATAATAGTCTATAGTTGATCGTCCTGATAATCGATATAATGGACTAGGGATATTTAAGATAAACAACAAATTGTAAATAAGGACTTCATTATAGTAAATATAACAATAAATAATAAATTAATGTTCTCGCCAAACATTGTTCATACTAAATACATATTGCCTCTAGGGCACCTATTCCAACAATTTTCCGCATTAATATTTGAGGGTTATTAATCCGTAGAAAAATTGTGGGATCTGTATTTAATTATCTAGCCATTATTAAATATATTTAATTGTTCACAAATACTAAAACTTGCGTATTTTCCTTTTTGTATAATTGCAATGGCAAACAACTCATCGAACTCATCTCATTCCCTACGCTCTGTCCTTGAGAAGAACAAGCTCTCTGGGACCAATTTTCTAGACTGGTACAGAAAATTGAGAATCGTTCTCAAGTAACAAAAGAAACTGCACGCTCTACAGGAGCAAGTTCCTGTTGGTCCGGAAAACAACACTGCAGCCCTAAAGGCGTATCAGATGCGTGTTGATGACGCTAATGATGTGGCTTGTCTAATGCTTTGCACGATGTCCTCTGAGCTTCTGAGGCAACATGAGAACATGAATGCCGTCGATATGATCACACACATCCAAGAGTAGGCTAGGGTTGAGAGTTATGAGGTTTCCAAGGTATTGTTCAAATGTCATTTGTCAGAGGGAAACCCCGTGGGGCCGAACGTGTTGCGTATGATCGGCTATCTAGAGAGCCTCGATCGCCTAGGGTCAAGAGTTGGCCACCGATCTCATCTTGCAATTGTTGACTGAAAGTTATGGACAGTTCATCATGAACTATAACATGAATGAGATCGTGAAAAATCTGCCAGATTTACTCAATATGTTGAGGACAGCTGAACAAAGCATCAACAAGGGAAATCCATAATGATGGTACAGAAGGAAAGGGCAAAAGGTTTGCCTCTACCTCCAATGGAAAAGGCAAGGCAGTTGCCAAACCCAAGGAAACTACCCTTAAGCCTGTTGGTGGCGTATCCAAAAGTGTGACTAAAGGTGAATGTCACCACTGCAGTCATCCTGGACACTATAGAGGAACTGCACAAAATATCTGGAGGATAAAAGGCTTGGAATAGTGATTCCACCACCACCAGGTATTTTTGTTATAGATGTCAATATTACTTGATCTTCATCTTGGGTATTGGATACTGGACGTGGATATCACATTTATCGAAATTTGCATGATCTAAAGAGAAGTAGAAGAATGGCTAAAGGAGAGATAGATCTGCGCGTTGGGAATGGAGCAAAGGTTGCTGCATTGGTTGTAGGCGTGTACGAGCTGTCTCTGCCTTCAGGATTAATTTTAGAATTAAATAATTGCTATTTTGTTCCTTCTATGACTACAAACATTATTTCTATTTCTTGTTTGGAAAAAGAAGGTTTTACTATTTCAATAAAGAACAATTGTTGTTCCATTTATTTTGATAGTATTCACTATTGTAGTGCACAATTATTTAATGGATTATATATCCTTGATCTAAATAATCATGTCTATAACATTATTACCAAGAGGATTAAAATTAATGATTTAAATCCTGATTATATATGGCACTGACGTTTAGGCCACATAAACGAGAAACGTGTATCTAGACTCCATAAGGATGGATTCCTAGACTCATTCGATTTTGAATCATATGAGACATGTGAGGATTGTTTATTGGGAAAAATGACAAAGTCCCCTTTCAATAAGAAAGGTGAAAGGACTAGTGAGCAATTGGCACTAGTACATAGTGATGTATGTGGGCCATTTGCCACGCGTGCCAGGGGTGGTTACGTCTACTTAATCATGTTTACTGATGAATTCAGTAAATATGGATTGTGTACCTCAAGAAGGCCAAATCCGAGTCCTTTGAAAAGTTCAAAGAATTTAAGAATGAAGTAGAGAAGCAGCTTAGCAAAAGTATTAAGGCTCTATGATCGGATCGTGGAGGTGAATACTTGAGCCAAGAGTTTGACGACTATCTTAGAGAGTGTGGGATATTATCCCAACTCACTCCACCCGGAAGACCACAGTGGAATGGCGTTTTGGAGAGGAGGAATCAAAATCAATTAGATATGGTTCGATTTATGATGTGTCAAACGGATCTTCTAATATTATTTTGGGGACATGCTCTATTGACTGCAACTTTCACCATTAACCGTGTTCCATCCAAATCAGTCATGAAAACACCATATGAGATATGGACTGGGAAGCGTCCCATAGTGTCATTTATGAAGATTTGGGTTTGCGATGTCTATGCAAAGCGTTTACAAACAGACAATCTAGGACCCCAAGCGGATAAGCGTAAGTTTGTGGGATATCCTAAGGAAACGAAAGGATATTAATTCTACAATCCAACCGAGAACAAAGTGTTTGTTGCTCGGTCCGGCGTGTTTCTAGAAATAGAGTTTGTCTCTAAAGAAGCAAGTAGGAGTACTGTAGAACTTGAAGAAGTTCAAGAACCACAAAGCATTGATCCTACTGTGGAACATGAGCAGGAATCACAAGAGGTGTGGAGCAGCATGTTCATGTAACACAAGAGCTTCGTAGATCTATTAGAGTCCGCCAGGAGCCAGAGAGGTATGGACTTCTCGTGACATGGTCTGCTGACACGATGCTCATAGATGATGAGCCTACTACCTATGAAGAATTCATAGAAGGGCAGGACTCTCAGAAGTGGCTTGAGGTAATCAGATCCAAGATGGAATCCATGTATACCAACAAAGTATGGACTTTGGTGGTATCACCTGAAGGGGCACGCCCCATAGGGTGCAAGAGGGTCTTCAAGAAGAAGATCCACATGGATGGAAATGTGATTACCTATAAGGGTCGATTGGTGGCTAAAAGATTCATAAATATTCATGGTATTGACTATGATGAAACCTTTTCACTAGTAGCAATGACCAAATCTATCCGAATCTTACTTGCTATTGCAGCATACTACGACTATGAGATTTGGCAGATGGATGTCAAAACTGGATTCATGTATGGGAATCTCCTCGAGGATGTGAACATGACACAACCTAAGGATTTTGAAGATCCAAAGCAAGCCAACAAAGTCTGTAAACTGCAGCGATCCATTTATGGGTTAAAGCAAGCTTCTAGGAGTTGGAATCGACATTTTGATGAAGTAGTCAAAGATTTTGGCTTCATCATAAATGAAGATGAGTCATGTGTCTACAAGAAGGTTAATGGGAGCTCTATTTATTTTCTGTTCTTGTATGTGGATGACATACTACTCATTGGAAACAACATTCCTATGTTGCAATCTGTTAAAGGTTGGCTAGGAAAGTGTTTCTCAATGAAAGACTTAGGTGAAGCAGCTTATATACTCAGTATAAAGATCTATAGAGGTAAACCTAAGAGGCTGCTCGGCCTGAGTCAGAGTACATATATACACAAGGTGCTGAAACGGTTCAGCATGCAAGATTCCAAGAAGGGATTCTTGCCCATTTCACATGGAGTCACTCTTTCGAAGAGTGGTTTTCCTTCCAATGAGATTGAGAATAAACGCATGAGTAGGTTTACCTATTCCTAGGCCATAGGATCCATCATGTACGCCATGTTATGTACTAGACCAGATGTGTCATATGCATTGAATATGACAAGCAGATATCAGTCTTATCCAGGTGAGAGTAACTGGATTGCGGTCAAGAACATCCTAAAGTACATGAGAATAACTAAGGATGCGTTCTTGATATTTGGAAGTGAAGAAGAGTTGCATGTAAATGGTTACACGGATGCAAGCTTCCAGACCGACATAGATGATTTCAGATCACAATCGGGGTTGCGTGTAAAGGGATACACCTTGTAAATTAGTCCTACTAATTTTCATGTGGTTGCATATTGATCATTCTATTTAATTAATCATATAACTTGATTCCTAAGTCTAGTTTAATCCATCGGGCGTGTGACCCCATAGGTTTCTACTTAGTTGGTAGTAACAATTAGTAAGCAACACATTTGTAATCTAAGGACTTCATTATATTAAATATCTCCATATATAATACAATGATTATTCTAGACAAAATAATGTTCATACTTAACAAGATTGCCTCTAGGGCATCTATTCCTAACAGTCTCCCGCTTGCACAAGAGTCAATCAGGTGCATCTCGTATGCCTATAGATCTAGTGTGCCCTTCATGCTTGTGCTGAACAAGCGGCTTTGTAAATGGATCTGACAGATTTTCATCTGTGAGAATCTTTCATATCTTCACATCTCCTCGATCGATGATCTCTCAAATAATATGGATCTTTTTGAATACGTGCTTGGATTTCTGGTGTGACATGGGTTCCTTGGATTGTGTGATCGCTCCAGTGTTGTCACAATACTCTATGGGATCCACAATACAAGCAACCACACCATGCTCCGTAATAAAATTCCTAATCCAAACAGCCTCCTTTGATGCAACCGATGCAGCAATATATTCAGCCTCAGTTGTAGAATCAGCAACCGTCTCTTGTTTGTAACTTTTCCTGCTCACAACCCTCCATTAAGTCAAAACACGAATTCCACTGCGATCTGAAATCATCTTTTTCGGTTTGGAAGCTTGCATCCATGTAACCCCTTACATGCAAATCTTACTCCCCTCCATAGATCAAGAACTCATCCTTAGTTCTTCTCAAGTACTTGAGAATATTCTTAACCGCTATCCAGTGACTCTCACCCAGATTGGACTGATATCTGCTTGTCATACTCAACACGTATGACACATCTGGTCTAGTATATAACATCGCGTACATGATGGATCGTATGGCCGAAGCATAAGGAATCATACTCATGCGGTTCTTCTAAATCTCATTGGAAGGACAATCAGCCTTCGATAGGGTGATTCCATGTGACATGGGAAAGAATCTCTTCTTGAATATTGCATGTTGAACCGTTTCAAAACCTTATCTATATGTGTACTTTGACTTAGGCCTAGCAGCTTCGTAGATCTATTCCTATAGATCTTGATACCATGTATATAAGTTGCATCCCTTAAGTCCTTCATTGAGAAACACTTTCCTAACCAATCTTAAATAGATTGCAAGGTGGGAATGTCATTTCCAATGAGTAGTATGTCATCCACATACAAGACCAGAAACACAACAGAGCTCCCACTAACCTTCTTTTAAAAACAAGGTTCATCTTCGTTCTTGATGAAGCCAAACTCTTTGACTGCTTCATCAAAACGTAGATTCCAACTCCTAGAAGCATGCTTCAACCCATTACAGGATCGCTGCAACTTACACACCTTATGGACATGATGTGGATCCTCAAAACCCTCTGGATGTGTTATTTACACATCCTCAAGGAGGTTTTCATATAGAAACGCTTTTTTGACATCCATCTGCCAAATCTCATAATCGTGATAACATGAAATAGCAAGTAAGATTCGAATGGATTTGGTCATTGGGACTAGGAAAAAGGTTTCATCATAGTCAATAACATGAATCTGTCAGAATCCTTTTGCCACCAATCGACCCTTATAGGCATTCACATTGCCATCCATGTCGGTCTTCTTCTTGAAGACCCACTTGTACCCTATGGGTTGAGCCCCTTGGGGTGGTTCCACCAAAGTCCTTACTTTGTTGGTATACATGGATTCCATATCGGATCTCATGGCTTCATGCCAATTTTGGTAGTTCGGCCCTTTAGCCTCTCCATAGGTAGTAGGCTCATCATCTATGAGTAATCTCACCAGGATCAGTCATGAGAAGTCCATACCTCTCTGGCTCCTGGCGCACTCTACTCGACCTACGGAGTTTTTGTGCTACCTGAACAGATCTCTCCACAACATCTTGTGGTTCCTGTCCATGTTCCATATTAGGATTAGTAGTTTGTGGTTCTTGAATTTCTTAATATTCTACTGTCCTCCCACTTGCTCCGTTAGAGACAAATTCTCTTTATAGGAACACGCCGGTCCAAGCAACAAACAATTTGTTCTCGGTAGGATTGTAGAAACAATGCCCCTTCGTTTCATTAGGGTATCCTACAAACTTACACTTATCCAATTTTGGCCTGAGCTTTTCTGTTTGTAAACGCTTTACACACACATCGCAGCCCCTAATCCTCTTAAAATACAACGTTGAACTCCTCCCACTCCACATATCATATGGAGTCTTCATAAGCGATTTAGATGGAACACGGTTAAGGGTGAAAGCTGCACATAATAGAGCATGCCCCCAAAAGGATAATGGAAGATCAAGTTGACACATCATAGATTGAACCATGTCCAACATAGTTCGATTCCTCCTCTCGAACACGCCATTCCATTGTGGCGTTCCGGGTGGAGTGATTTGGGACAATATCCCACACTCTCTAAGATAGTCGTCAAACTCTTGGCTTAAGTACTCTCCTCCATGATCCGATCATAGAGCCTTAATACTTTTTCCAAGTTGCTTCTCTACTTCATTATTGAATTCTTTGAACTTTTCAAAGGATTCAGATTTTGCCTTCATATGGTACACAAATCCATATCTACTTAAATCATCAGTAAATGTAATGAATTAAAGATAATCACCTCTGGCACGCGTGGCAAATGGCCCACGTGTATCAGTATGCACGAGAGCCAATTGCTCATTAGTCCTCTCTCCTTTCCTATTGAAAGGGGGCTTTTTCATTTTTCCTAATAAACAAGACTCACATGTCTCATATGATTCATAATCAAATGAGTCCAGAAATCCATCCTTATGGAGTCTAGAAATGTGTTTCTCGTGTATATGGCCTAAACGAAAATGACATAAGAAAGTAGGATTCAAATCATTAGTTTTAATCCTCTTGGTATTTATGTTATAGACAAGATTACTTAGATCAAGGATATACAATCCAATAGATAACTGCGCACTACAATAGTGCATACTATCAAAATAAATGGAGCTAAATTTTTCCTTTATTTAAATAGTAAAACATTTCTCGTCCAAATAAGAAATATAAATAATTTTTCTGCTCATAGCAGGCACAGAATAGCAATTATCTAATTCTAAACTAATCCTGGAAGAAAAGATAGCTCATAAACGCCCACAGCCAATGCATCAACTTTTGCTCCATTCCCAATGCGCATGTCTATCTCTCCTTTAGCCAATCTTCTACGGCTCTTTTGATCCTGCACATTTCGACAAATGTGAGATCCACATCTAGTATCCAATACCCAAGATGAAGAGATAGTTAAACTTGTATCTATTCCAAGCCTTTTATCCTCTACATACTTTGGGGAGTTCCTCTTCCAGTTTCTAGGCTGACTGCAGTAGTGACACTTACCCTTAGTCAAGCCTTTGGCAACACGACCATCATGTTTAATAGCAACTTCCTTGGTTTTTGCAGCTGCCTTGCCTTTCCCTTTAGAGGTAGAAGCAACTCGCTTGCCTTTTCCTTTGTTCGCCATCATTATGGCCTTGCCCTTTCCCTTGTTGATGCTTTGTTAAGCTGTCCTCAACATATTGAGTATATCTGGCAAACGCTTATTGATCTCATTCATGTTATAGTTCATGATGAACTTTTTATAACTATCAGGCAACGATTACAAATATAAGATCAGTGGCCAACTCTTGACCCACTGGAACCCCTAGGTGTGTGAGATTCTCCGAGTTCCCGATCATGCGTAGTACGTGAGGTCCCACAGAGTTTCCCTCTGACAAATGACATTTGAACAAGGCCTTGGAAACTTCATACTGCTCAACCCTTGCCTTCTCTTGAAAGAGATGCTTCAGATGTATGATCATAACAAACGCAACCATGTTCTCATGTTGCTTCTCAAGCTCAGAGCTCATGGTGGAAAGCATAAAGCATGTCACAATATTAGCCTCGTCAACGATCTTCTGATATGACTTTAAGGCTGCAAGAGTAATATTTTCTGGACCCTGAGGAACTTGCGGCTCTAGAATGTACAGTTTCTTCTCTTGCTTGAAAACGAATCTCATATTCCTGTACCATTCCTGAAAGTGTGTTCCAGAAAGCTTGTCCTTCTCAACGACAGATCGTAGGGATTGTGATGAATTCGATGAATTGTTTGCCATTGGATTTCTATAAAATGAGAACTATAAAAGTTTTAGTATTTTGTGAACAAATAACTACATTTAATAATGTCTAGATTATTAAACATAGCTCCCACTATTTTTATCGGATTAATAATCCTCCATATTAATGGGGAAAATATCATTATTTCTAGTCGGCCAAGATCCACGTTTACTTATTTCTTAGCTTGATTTGACAAGTCACCCAAAAGTTAGTTATTTAGGTAGGAACAATTCCAATTACATCCCATGAAACTCTTGGTTCAATTAGGAAAATAACTACTTATTTATTTATCCCATAGATAATTCCAATTAATTTCCTCTAGGCTTTCAATCCTATTGAAGTAGCCTAGTTGCTTCCAACATCTTAATTCAACAATCGCACATTACTAGTCAGTGTCGTCGCGTCACATCATGATTAATCAAGTCATCTTGCTTTGGCAAGCCTGGACTTGAAAAATAATGATTATGACGAGTGTTAAGTAACGAGAAGGCAAAAACGCAGTATTTAAATTTGATGGATTATCCATTTTAGTTCAATTATTTTGTTGATCCATATCAACGTATCTACTTATATGGGTTGGGAAATTCCAAAATAAAAGATTCGGGTTGTATTATCTTGTAACCAATTTGCATGCATCATCCATACACCAATAATAAATAAATAAACAATAATTTAAACAACCACAAACAATAAATAAAAGTGATGTGGATATGCCCTCCTAAAACTAAGATATTCCCAATCCAATGAAAATATCTATAAGCCCTAAAAATAGCAATCTCATCTACATGTGCCTCCATCTTTTAGTCCGTGCACCTTAGCTTGTGGAATGCCGCCATCTTGTGATTTATTCAATTCTTTAGGCTTCTTCTCCAAGTCTTGACTATCATCTACAATATCTAATTCTAGATAGCATCTATACTAAAAAGAGAGACCTCTCAAGTTGAGGAGAAGACCAGCTCGCATGCCGTAAAACCGAATTAATTAATTATTACAAAAAAACCAAACCACAAAAATAAACATTCACAATATCCACATCCAAAGCCATATTCAATCACCATGCAAAAGCACATTATACAGATAAAATCAAATTTTCACGTTCTTGGTCAATCTTAGTTGATTTTGGATGTACTAGGGTCAAAACGGTCCAAGAGGGCCCACCAACTACTTGGCCGAAACCCAAATGGACCGCCACAAGGCCTTGGGCCAGTCGGCCATAGCCAACGCGGCCAAGCCGCGCGCTAGGCCTATCCGGCCCTTGGATGTGGCTTGCTTGGTCCCAAGTAAGGGGAGGACGGCCCTAAGGATGTTTCCTTCCTCTCCTTCCTTGTTTCCGAAGTTTGCTTGTTTCCAAATTAAGAAAAACCCCTTTTTTCCTAATTTGTGCCCAAACCCTAGTTTTCTAGAACCAAAATTTAACATCATATGTGATCCAAATTCAATAATCTTTACATCATATGTAAAATTTGCTCATTCTTGTTTGAATCATATTCAAATTGCATCAAGATACCTAATTTCGTTTTACGCGATAAATCATAATAACAGTGTAAAACTAACAATAAAGTAACACATAAACCACGTTATGCACTACAACCTGGCTCTGATACCACTGTAGGCTTTGTGTACGGATTATGCAGTGGAATAAACAATAAATAATTCCGTTCAAGACCCTACAAGGATCACAGGACTAGACGTCATAATGATGGTAAAGTATAGAACCATCATGTACCTTATTTGTGTCCTTTGATGACTTGACGTGAAATAGTGTCCACGTCTCTATAGTAGTCCACGCCTAAGATCAAGTCTAGAGTCCTTAACGTATGAGCTAGAAATTAATGGAAGGAAGAAGAAGAAGGTCACGCAAAACGGAGCAAAGGGGTTGCGCGCCTCCTTGAGGCCGACGACAAGAGGGAGGGGCGGACGAGGGGTTCGGCTTTCTTGTCTTGTCTCTATCCTTGCTTTGTTCTCTCACAACTGTGATAACAATTATGACACTTCTGAGAAAAATAAGCTCGGAGTTGTCTTATATAGTTAATAACTGTTTATTAACTGCATATAATCCCCAATACTAATCATGTCCATACACGGATTGGTCCACGTTGCAAATTAACCCTACTAAGTTTGTATGTGGTTGCGTATTGATCCTTCTATTTAATTAATAATATGAACTAATTCCAAAGTCTAGTAATCCATAGGGTGTGTGACCCCAATAGGTTTTTACTTAGTTGGTAATAAAAATTACTAACATAGAGCGGTGTCTAGCAGCACATCTATGCCACCCAACTAATAGAAATAGTCAGTAATCCGACAAACTTTGTGACCAATGTTACCGTATTGTATTATTCATTTGTCTCCATATCCGGATTGGACACGAGACATACAAGTCACACTCGTATATCCAATACATAGTTTTCGATCCTTGGAATAGTCTTATTCATGGAGATAACATCAATATCCTATATTGATTTATCTAAGTTTGGCCAGATATTCTATAAGCACTACCCCTCAAGTGGCCGCGGATATTTTTTCCCGTTATGTGGGAGGGAAAAATCGTATCTACATCACTACCATCTCTACTCTTGCTTCCTATCATGCCCGATAACCACGTTTATAGTTACCCGGTTAGGGCGTAACGTTTGATCATCAATGCATGATATTTCACAACTAGAGTATCTAGTGACTTCAAGTCTAAGGACCACAACAATGTCACTACGAGAAGAACTTGTGACTTTACATAAATTTTACGTAGCCTTCTCGTGGTGGGTTAATCCATTATGCCATTACCCCTAATGCATACCCATGTGATAGACTTGATATCTCCATATTAATCTACCCACATACTTGTCTATAGTTGATTGTCATGTTAATCAATATAATCGACTAGGAATATTCAAGATAAATAACACATTTGTAATCTAAGGACTTTATTATATAAAATATCTCTACTAATAATAAAATAATTATTCTAGCCAATATAATGTTCATACTAAACAAGATTGCCTATAGGGCATCTATTCCAACATCATCAGAGACTTGGAAGGGAGATACGTCGCCAGTTTTGCCAAACGGATCCCGTTTGGTACCAGATCCAGATCATCTTAAGAGCAAGCTATCCTTGAAGGATTAATGTTTGTGATCGATTGTGGCTACCGGAAACCGGTAATCGAAACGGACGCACTCATGGTGATGGAAGAACTCAAGTGGATGAGCGAACGAAATGGAAAGTCAACTTGGGAAGTGGGTTTTGTTCTGAACGAAGCGGTGCATCTCTCCAGAAACATCGACAGTTTTCGGTTGGTTCACACATGTAGGGGAAGTAATAAAGTATCTCATTTGCACGCAAAGCATGGGCTGGCCGTCACATATCAAGTTTTTTCTTTAATGTGCCCCATTGGGCATCAAAGGCTCTCACAATTGATGTAATGGGCCTCACAAGTCCAAATCCAGTTGGTTAATTTTTAATCAAATTCGTTTGTTCCTAAAAAAAGAAATTGCGTAGAGGAGGGGAGAATGCATGTTGTGTTTTCCGAAAAAAAAAATTTGCAGGTTTGTTGAAAAATGTGGATTTAATTTTTTTTATAATAGTTATGCCACAATGTGTTGGGAGCACGATTGTCTAGAGAAATCTTGTGTGTTGGGAACACTACCATGCTATACATTTTATTACTTTACATAAAATGAATAAGGCAAAAATGTGAAAAACAAGTACTCACGACGATATCATTTTCTAGAATTAATATGCGAGTTTCATGTCTATATTTTGAATTCGAAAATTACACAATTCGTTACTCGTAATAAAATTGAACTTCTCGAATAAATTACCAATTTACCCCCAATAATAAAACAGAGTATTACATAAAATATGTAAAAAATAATAATAAATAGTTAAGAAGAAAGGAAGACAAATGAGTGTATATGGACGACGAGGAAGTTGCCTCTCGTCGAGGCATTGCTAGAGGAATATACCTGCATTTGCTTCAAATATTAAAGGCAACCACTTATTCGTAAAAATTTCAAATATGGGTTTGATATCTCTCAATTTCAGTAACTAAGAACTAGTATGAAAATGATGCCAATTTGTGTACGGACCTGTCATGACGAGGGGATGGGAATTGCCGCAAGAGATTTCCAGGGGACTCTCGTTGCCGAAGGTTGAGCACAGTGCAACTTCCACTTTGATGGCCCCCATCTATTGTAATCCCCATTCTCCAAACAAAAAAAATATATCGGTGACCGCCTATCGCTTCAAATTGAGATGGACCCCAGCAATCCGAATGGATACTATGAACCGCCTTTGGAAACTTGCTACACTTAAGCTTCCCTACACATTGTTTTTGCAAAACCCTAGGCTCTTGGGCGTGTGCTGAGCGAGATTGCCTTTCTTGTGAAGTTCCTTCATTCCACGTTCACACATATGACCAAGCCTCATATTCCATAGCTCGGTTTGATCAGCTTCTGAATTTTGATGAGACAACTCCTACAGAAATTGTGATCGCCGAACCATGTAGCATGTACCAATCCTATCCTTGAACACTTGAGCAACACATTCTAACCCTTGTACACTCATAGGTCTACACCTTTACCTTGAAACTAAAGCCCTTGCTGTCGAGTAGACTCAAAGAAATCAGATTCTTTATGACAAGTGGTACGTGTCTAACATCCATCAACGTGCATGTCTTCCTATCATGAATCTTGAATCTAAATGTATTCCAAATCACCTTACATACATTTCTGTTTTCCATATGAAGATAACCTCCATATGGATGGCTATAGCTTGAAAATAGTTCCATGTTAGAACATATGTGATAGGAATCTCTAGATTTTAGAAACCATGGATACGGCTGTGGCGTGACAACATTCGCCAGAAGAACGAAAACTATTTCTTATGTGATAGGAATCTCTAGATTCTAGAAACCATGTCCCTTTCTCCACCACTGCTACATATCCGTTCTGTCCCCGTTGGCCTCATTTCGGGCAATCTCTCTTCCAATTTCTCTTTTCCTTGCACGAAGCACATATATCCTTAGGTAAATTAGAACATGAAAACTATTTTTTCTTTTCCTTCTCAACCTCCTTCCGTCCTCCCGTCGCCATCAATCCAGAAGCATGGTCTTCTATACATGTGCCCCCTTATACCTAGCATGGAAAGCTGATCTCACCTATTTTAAGGCTATGTTTTTCTTATTCACAATAAAGGACTACAAGAAGTTTAAGTACGATGGAGGTAATGATACCAACAAAATAAGGGCATCGTCCTCATCATTCATCTTCTCGTCAATGTTACACAGATCTAGAAGAATTATATTTAATTAATCAAGGTAATCTTTGAGAATCGTATCTTTTTTCACCCACAAAGCGAAAAATCGTTGCTTTAGCATCAACTTGCTGGTGAGTGACTTCTTCATATAGAGACTCTCCAAATTGAGCCATAAAGTTGCTTCCGTTGTCTTATCTGCGACCTTTGTGATAACCTCATATGATAAGCACAGCATGATAGTGGATTGTGCCTTCTCCTCCATCAAACTATACTCCCTTGATGCAACATGCATTCCGTTTATATCCACACCTAATGCCATCTAGATGCCTTGTAACTTAAATAACGTGCACATTTTGATCCTCCATAAGCTGAAGTTGTCCCCTCATGTAAATATGTCGATCTTGAACATTGATCCAGACATTGTTCTTGGTGGGTTTCAATAACCTAAGCTCTAATACAAGTTTGTTGAGACAAACCACTTCACGAACGATGAATGACTCAAGCAAAAAACAAGATTTACGAGGTTCACGAGCAAAAAGTACTCTAATTACGTCCCGGACGAAGAAGATCATTTATTTATCAAGATAAACATGTGTACATAGAGCGCATAAATCTATAGGAACCCTAAGGGTCCTTTTATACTGCCTAAAAACCCCCGAAGCCCCCTAAGAAACGATAAAGGAAAGAAAATTTCCGGCTCTCTCAAGCAACTGGTTGTACGACCAGGCTCAAGTGGTTGTATGACCAGCAAATACTTGGCAAATTTTCTGCATTGTTCTACTTTGCAATGTCTTGGTCTCCTTTGTTACTGTTGGTGATTTATTCTCTATCAATGAATCAATCCAATAGGGAGAGCGAAAATAGTAGAGAAGAAATGTGTTTTTTGAGAGGGGAAACATTGACCTTAGAGCGATCTTGGTTGAACTGGTGAACCGGTGCTTCAACGGGCTGGTTTGAAATCGAATTTCTCGCATAAATTACCCAATTCGTTACTCGTAATAAAATCGAATTTCTCGCATAAATTACATATTTTACCCCAATAATAAGACGGGGAATTACATAAAAAAGTATAAAATAATAATAAACACTTAAGAAGAAGGGTAGAAAAATGATTGTATTTGGACGACGAGGAAGTTTCCTCTGGTCGAGGCATTGCTAGAGGAATGTACCTGCATTTGCTTCAAATATTAAAGGCAACTACTGATTCGTCAAAATTTTAAACATGGGTTTGATTTCGCTCAATTTCGGTAACTAATAACTAGTATGAAAATGATGCCAATATGTATACAGACCTTTCATGACGAGGGGATGAGCATTGCCACAAGCGATTTCCCAGAGACTCTCGTTGCCAAAGGTTGAGCACAGGGAAACTTCCACTTCGATTCCAGGCTTCTGTGCCCCATCTATCGTAACCCCATTCTCCAATCTCAAAAAATATCCATGACTGTAACATCCCTAATCCCCGAGAGAGTTCTTAGTGCAATATCAAGACTTTGGGGGCAAATTGGTAAATAGTTTGTCACGGATTTAAAGTGGGCATTTTGGAGTGTTGACAATATTTGGAAGTTTTTAGAATGATTTTGAGGAACGAGAAATATTTGGGGTGGTTGTGTAATTCTCTAAAATTAAGTAGAACCTCTAATTCTAGTTTATACCAAAACTACACTTTCACCCCCCTTGCATGTATGTCACTTGTCCAACTCCTTGTTACATCTCAAGAGCTAGGGGGCCACTCTACTCTCCCACTTCACCATCTGATGAGAGAGAGAGAGAGTGAGAGAGGGTGAGAGACTTCATCATCTTCCTCTTCTTCCTCCTTCATCCCCACCACACCTCCACCACAACACCACCGTCTCTGCTCCTATTCCCGAACTAATACTAACGGAGGTAGCCACCAACACCAGGAGTAAAACGCACAAATTCATTTCATATTTTATCGAGTTTTAAGGTCAAAATCGAAGGTAACACTTATTAACCCTAGGTTTTGATAGATCAATTCTCCTCCCTCATTGAAAATTAATCAAATTGAGTCTTGGATTCGTGATCCTCATAACCAGGCGCATCTAGAGAACCTAAAATGAAGCTCTGGCTCGACCATTTGTGCCTCAATGGAGTCTGGGTTGAAAACCCGAAGGGAACGCGTCGGGGGCGGCTGACTTTGGTCATTCCCTTCGTTTCCGGCTTATTTTCTCACCCCAAAAACCTCTCGTACCTCCTAGAAGTCGATAGAATCATCTACCAACTCAGAAATAGCTGGGAAGCCTGTTAGTGCAGAGAATCCGGGCGGTTACTCGCCGAATTCCGCCATTACCGCCGGAAAAGCGCTGAGCTCGGTACCGCTTCAATTCTTGCTTGTTACGATCGTTTAAAAGCATGATCATGCACCTAATAATCTAATGAACTCATTTTCATCGTCAAACCATGACTGTAACAACAAATTTGAAAAGTTTGATTCGTGCATGTTGAGTTTTCCGGTTTGAAAACATGCCCTGTTCATGGGACTATAACTCTCTCGATACTTGATGTCTTGACCTGATTTTAGTTTCTTTGGATTCCCTTCATGTAGTACTCCAAATTTCGTGTTGATTTCTTGGTCCAATTCAATCTCTAATCATGTCTAAATCAGAGCTAAAGTTAGGGGAAAGTGAAGTTCATGAATGTGTTCTTGGTGTTCATGTGTTTTTGGTACAAAAACCTCCTCTGTTCAAATGCTTGTTTCTCCTTTGTTTGTAATCCGTTTTAAGTGATCCATAGCTTTCTGGAATCTTCAGGTGATTGGCTACAATTTTCGTTTTTTAAGTTTTGTCAAATTAGATCTATAAACCCTCTTATTTTGGCTCCAAAGTGGCTGCAATGTTAATGTTTTTCGCTAGCAAAAACTCAGAATTTTTCTCTGTGTTAAAGTTTGAATTTAAGTAGTCCTTTTCAAACGACTATAACTCCCTCAATTCTTAATTAAATATTTTTTTCCTTCTCCTGTGTGTAGATTATGTATAATACTTCATTTTATCCTCTCTGGGTCATCTTCAATTTCGTAACAGATTTCTCACAAATCAAGCCTAAAGTTGTTTCTTTGAACGCGTGTAAATATCTTAAATTTTCTAAGTGTTGGAATCTAAAATTTCATCCAACTTTGACTAGCGATATTTATTTTATACTTGGAGTTTGTAGGAGATCAAATATGTTCTGGAATCCTTGAACTACCGTATTCAAAACCCTATTCTTATATTTCCAAGTATTCCCCTCAATGGATTACAAATCAGCTCTCACGTTGACTAGTTGAGTCGATTTTCCTCTATATTTGACTTTTAGATTCGACATTCTAAATCACATTTCTGGCCTTAGCGTTCTTCAAGAAACTTGTCCGTATTCATATTCAGAGTCTAAATATCTGGTTTGACCACTTTTCAAAAACCCTAGTTTGACGGATCTAGGTAGGAGGGGTAAAATAGTAATTTCACTTAATCTTTGAATTGAGATTCGTTTAGTAACTTGGAGTTCGTCAGCATGTATTTTATGCGTATTTGGAGTATTCGTATGTAATTCGGGCCTAATGTTGACCAAGTCAAATGTTGGGGTCTTTTTCTAGTTTTATTAAACTTCGGGGCCTATGTGTATTTAATTAAAGCTTCACACTTGAACAACTTGAGACTAAGTTAATGTTTTGAGAACAAAAAAACCTGACTTAGAAGGATATTTGAAGTCTCAAGAAGGAAGTATTTGACTCGGGAGTTATCAAATCAATGGTGGGGATCTTTTGTAATTTTACCAAACTTTAGGAGCCTAAGTGTAATTTATTGACAGTTTTAGATTTCGTCACTAAGTTTATATGGGAGAGTTATGAGTCATTCTTGCATGTTACTGGGCCAATACGAGTATAATTTGGTGTCCAGGCAGAGTCAGAGACAGTAATGGACAGTTTTGGAGTAGCAGGGTTGTTTTGGTCATTTATCTTGCACGATGTGCATTCCATGGCATTCTTGCATACAACCTCATATAGAGGGTAAATACTAATAGATTGTATACTTGACTTGTTTATATCCAGCCGGTGTGCTCGTACCGAGTAGACGTACGTATTTGTGCTGTCACGTTGACTGTGAGACCCGAATCCAGTGTGAGACGAGCGTTTGTAGGAGTGATAGCCTTTCATGGCTCAGAGGTAAGTACATATGTACGACCTTTTCATATCAAAATGTGTGCATGTGCGTGATGTTACAAATGAATGCTTGGTATATGAAAAAACATGAGAATGAATGATTTAAACTCGAAAATTTGTTTGGAATACTTTATTGATATCCTTTGAAACTCTTGGAACTGACTCGTGAAAGATTTTATACCGATTTGGTTATGTGAAAGGAAGGTAATAAGATAGCTCTAATAGATTTAGGATGATGTACAGAGTTATGTTATTAATGGGAGGCGCCAAGCGATCCTCCATCTTCTTATGGCTAAGACCATTGAAGCAATGCTTCTTATTATTCGATAGAACTTAATAGTTCAAAAATCCATCCCCGATGAGTCTAAATGTACCAAGATATTGAGTCCAAGGGGTTTGTAGAGCTATAGAGTGCTACTTATACTTGTAATGGTCACTACGATATAGGGGTGTCGACACTTAAGGCCTTTTAGCTAATGTTATGAGCGGGGTTGACGGATGGGCTCCCTTAACGCTCGGGTGAAATAGGGTTTGATAGACCCTAGAAGGAACCCTTCGTGATTATTTCGTGATCCCTCGGTTTACATCGATCCGCTGGTGGCTCTGAACATGCCTCAGCTAAATTTAACAGTTAATTGAACTTGAAAGAAAATTGACTACTCTATTTGATGTTGTTTATGGCTCTTTATATGCCTTAATCAAATTAAATGAGTTTAAAAGCATTGGGTACCCATGATTTCATATCATTATCTGTTCAAATGAACTTGTTTGCTGTTGATATCTTACTTGTTTAAGAATATGTGGAATACACATGGTTTACTGATATATTAAAAATGAGAAGTACTTGATAAGTGACTCCTTATACTTGTTCTAAAGTTCCCACCTCTTTACTTATTAATGTTTCAAATCTATTGAACTATTTCAACTCATGCTTCGTGCCACTTGTTGCTTTACATGTCGTATTATGTACTTACTCAGTTTTTACTGATTCTTTTTCTTCAAACCTGTGTCGGCTTTTGCCATTTTAAACCCACATGTCATCAATCAAGGTGGGGGATGAAAACACGAATTGAGATGAAGACGCTTAGCTTAAGATTATATCACGTAGTTATTTTTAAATATATTGATCTTGTAAACTTTTCCTCTCAAATATTGATTTATTTATTAGATAAATTGTAATATTCGTGAACTTATTTCTACTTTTGGTTATTGATTGTCTCTTTAACCCTGAACTGAGATCCCAGGTTATTTCAGTGACCGCCTATCTCCTCAACTCGAGATGGACCCTAGCAATCCGAATGGATATAATCCAATGTGTCTTTCTTTCTATGAACCGCCTTTGGGAACTTTCTACACTTAAGCTTCCCCTCCACATAGTTTTGGCAAAACCCATGGCTCTTAGGCATGTGCTAAGTGAGATAGCTTTTCTTGTGAAGTTCCTTCATTCCACGTTCACTCATATGACCGAGTCTCATATGCCATAGCTTGATTTGATCAAATTTTGATTCTCGATTGAAACGAATCCTACAGACCCTGTGATCGCCGAACCATATAGCACGTACAAATCCTATCCTTTAAACCTTGAGAAACACATTCTAACCCTTGTAGATGCATATATCTCCACCTTTACATTTGAAACTAAAGCCGTTGCTGTCGAGTAGACTCAAAGAAATCAGATTCTTCATGACAAGTGTTACGTGTCTAACATCCATCAACGTGAATGTCTTCTATTCATGAACCTTGAATTTAACTGAAGCGTTCCTAATCACCATACAGAAATCTCCATTTTTCATATGAACAGAACCTCCATATGAATGGCTATAGCTTGATATTTCCCTTTTAGAACATATATGATAGGAAGCGCTACATTCCAGAAACCATGCATCTGGCTGTTGCGTGACAATATTCGCCAGAAGAACGAGATCATACTGGGACGATTTCCCTTTCTCCACCACGAATGCAGATTCATAATGTCCCTGTTGGCCTCATTTCGTGAAATCTCTCTTCCAATGCCTATTTTCCATGCACCACGCACATAAATCCTTAGGTAACTTAGAACTTGAAAACTAATTTTTATTTTTATTTTTGTTTACCCTTCTTTCCTCCTCCCGTCGCCATCAATCTGGAAGCATGGTCTTCTATACTTGTGCCGACATCATTATGATGCAATTACTTTGCATGGATAGATGATCTAACCTATTTTAGGGTTATGCCCTTGTTCATAATAAAGGACTACCCGAAGTTTAATTACGATGGATGTAATAATACTAACAAAATAAGGGCATCGTCCTCATCATTCACCATATCGTCAATTTTACACAGAGCTAGAAGAATTATGTTTAATTGATCAAGGTAATCTTTGAGAATTGTACCTTTTTTCATCCGCAAACCGAACAATCGTTGCTTTAGCATCAACTTGCTGGTGAATGATTTCGTCTTGTAGAGACTCTCCAACTTGAGCCATAAAGCTGCTTCCATTGTCTGATGTGCGACATTTGAGACAACCTCATATGATAAGCACAACATGAAAGTCGAGTGTGCCTTCTCCTCCATCGAACTATATTCCCTTGATGCAACATCCATTCCGTTTATATCTAGAGATAATGGCGTCCAGATGCCTTGTAACTTAAATAAGGCACACATTTTTGTCCTCCATAGGCTGATGTTGTTCCCTCATGTAAATATGTCAATCTTCAACATTGATCCATGCATTTTTCTTGGTGGGTTTCAATAACCTAAGCTCTGATACCAGTTTGTTGAGAGAAAGCACCACACGAACGATTAATGACTCAAGCAAAACACAAGATTTACGTGGTTCACTAGCACAAAGTATTCTAACTACATCCCCGACGAAGAAGATCATTTATTTATCAAGAGAAACATGTGTAAATAGAGTGCATACATCTATAGGAACCCTAAGTGTTCTTTTATACTGCCCAAGAACCCCCGAAGCCGCCTAAGAAACGAGAAAGGAAAGAAAATTTTCGTCTCTCTCAAGGAACTGGTCGTACGACCAGGCTCGAGTGGTTGTATGACCAGCAGATACTTGGGAAATTTTCTGCATTGTTCTTCTTTGAAACGTCTTGGTCTCCTTTGTTACTCTTGGTGATTTCTTCACTATCAAGGCATCAATCCATTCGGGAAAGAGAAAATAGGAGAGATAAAATGTGTGTTATGAGAGGGGAAACATTGACCTTAGAGCGATCTTGGTCGAACTGGTGAACCGGTACTTCAATAGGCTGGTTTGACAATTGGATTGGCCATGTTTGGAACCGGTCACGCTCATCAAAATCAGTCGATTTGCGGCCCATTTGGCAACCTGGGCAGATTGAAAACGGGCCGATTCCAATAATTTTGAAATTTTATTTTTGGTGCCAAACCTTGTCGAACCTGAGAAGAGAATCAGCTCGGCACTGGCGAGCACCTATCCACTGAGCAAGAAACCAGTTGTGATTGTTAGTTCACCATTTTACTACAAATCTTCTGAGTCTCAGATCTTTACTTATTATTTTTAGGTTTACTTTTACAAAACTATTAATAGTAGGATTACAATGCTAAACAAACTTAAAATTGAAACTCGTGTATATAATTGATCAAATTTATACAAATCATTCGGAAAATTAAATAAATTTGTATTATTAAATCTGTGTTCTCAAATGCTGTTATATATGTTTACACATAATGTACCATATTTGAGAAGTATTTTTCTGAGAGCATAATTCCATATTAAATTATTTGTTAGCCCATCTGGGGTGTCCAATGCAATTATCCTAATCTTATGGGGTTAGGTGAGACAAGCTCAAACCTTATGGGGTTAGTAGCACCGACATAAATCCTAGGGGGTAATGTTGCAAACTAGGTATAAGTCTGTCTATATAAGAAGACAGCCTTCTACACATTATTATGAGAGACATAATAATATACACTACTGTAGAGATCACGTGCTGATCGTAATACAGTAAACCCTAGACTCTCTCTCTAACTAGCCTCCATTGGTGGAACTTGGTGTGGATCACAGCTTTCGTCCTAGTGATTCAAGCCAGACTGTGGGAGCAAGGTGGACACGTTAAAGCAAGCATCCTACGATCATCCGATGTGCTTAGGAGCTACGGATGACAAGGTAAACACATGAATCTTCCGCTATAATTCATGTTGTAGATCTGTATGTGATAGATCAGCTTCGTCCTTCATGTTTTATTTTAAATTGCGCAAGAGTATAATTATGGTTCTTTTTATGAAATTTTAGCTTCCAAATCAATAAAATCAGGTGTTTATAAATCATATGGTGTTAATATTATGAAGTTTGATCAAAATGCATGTTGGTAACATTTTTAATTTCAGGTCACATATTAATTAAATCTATTACTTATTTATAAAAAAAAAAATTATATACTATAAAAACATTTGGATCTATCAATTGGAGCCCCGGTTAAACCTCAAACCAGGGCTTCACTGGTCCAATGACCGGTCTGATTTTTAAAACTATGGTCTCGGTGAAAAAATTGCTAAAATTTGGAGTTGTCATATGAGATCATCATGTGTTCTTCAAACCGTAAGAAATGTTTTATCAAGCACTTTGCCAGCACAAAGGCCACAAGACACAATGGAGCGTTTTTGGTGCTTGCTTTAACAATGAGGGAGTGTCTTAAAATTATGCCTAGACTCAGGGGTTTCAACTGTCATTCATTTCTTTCATAAAAAAAAAACCTATCATTCACCATTTTGTAAAATTGTTTAGGATAAAATCCTTCCTCTTAGAAAAATGATAAGAAACACACTCTCATAGTTAATACTGATGTCAATCTCTAAAAAAAGTTAATACTGATGTAAGAAATTCTCTAAAAACAAAATACTTATGTAAGAAAGCATAACACAAGGAACACACTTTTATTCTGATGCAAAAAAGCTATCACATTATAAACGAAGCAGAAAGATGAAAAGCAAGGGAAACACCATTTGTGCTGGGAAACTGAAAAATAAAAAGCAAAGGAAGTTTGCAGGTGAAATTGAAAAATGAAAAGCAAAGAAAGACCGAACTTTTGCAGGTGAATTAGGAGGGCGAGTGAATTCGCTGTAGTACTTTCTTCGAGACCTTCTAAGTCAATAGCTCTTGCTGAGTCTCGTACCTGAAGTTGTAGGTGTTGATACCAACATAAGTGCCGCCATCCATTTCGTGGATTTTCTCATCTCCGTTGACTAGAATGTCACGTATAGTGTATGAAAATGGAACATCACATTTACCTTCAGTGGCGACGAGGCTCACTCTAACCTTAGAATTTGGCGGCACGGTCACCACATGGGTTGTCTCTATTTCTGAAGTAGTTTCCTTTGTTTCACCCCAGGTGTAAGATCCCTCAAAACTTGCCGAAAACTTAATTTCGGTCTCGGCTACGAATGGAACCATAGCTTTGAAAGAGGCCTCAACACCGACAGACAGGGCAAGACCAGCGTTCCAAGTACTGCTAGTTTTCTGTTGATATAACAGCCTCAACTCCACAGTTTCCTTTTCTGAGTTGAAGTTACTGGCCTCTCTGAAGACCATTGTATTGATGGTTTCATCGTAGATCCTGGCGTCCTTAACGCGGAAGTTGACGTTGTAGATGCTCCTTGAGGAAACCAGCTCCTCCACAGTGATGTATGCAAACTGAGTCATGGAGTTGATGTTTGCACTGAGACAGTCTTCAACTTCATTGTTGAATCGCCTGCAAAATAACGTGTTACCTACATTGCGGAGAGCGACAGTGTTTCCCCCAATTCTGACGGGTGCAAATAAGGCGTCTTTCTTGTCATAAGAGTCCGCCTCTGCCATGACCCTCAGAGTGACGTCATCGACCGTCCAGTACTTGTTGAGGAATTTGGACTTTATACCGACGCCTACATCACCTGTGTCGATGATCTCGTGTGCTACCTCTGGATCGCCAATGTCGATGGAATCAAACCTGAGATAGTTTCTATCACCGACTTTGCGAGCAGCTAGGTACATCCCATTATCGCCCTTGAAGGCGACAAGTTTAGGCAATTTCACAAAGTGTTCCAGGCCCACGAGGGTGAACTCGGTTGTCTTGCCTGTTACGGTTTTCGATGCAAACAATGAAGAATGAAAGCGGGAATAGGCAACCAGCTCCTGTGACTGACCCAACAGTAATTGGATAACTCTCTCAGAAGGGTTGCCTTCAGAAACAATCACCGGCCGGAACAAGGTATTATACCCATCCTCCTCCTCCTCTAATCCATTGCTTGGTTTGTCAGCCACCGCCTGAATAAGTCCGGATACCGGGCTCTCCTTTGCCCAGTACCTATTATTATAACAAGATCTGATGGAGAAGAACTCTTTATCAGCCCTCTCAAGTTCAAAAACGCAGTTGGGGCTCCAAACATCATCGCCGTCGACTGCGATCCACCCGTCTTGGTGCTGGCACAAGTATTTGTTGTAGAAGTTGCTTTTGAACACCACATATCGGGGAAAATTGAGCTCAGGCGAATCGCCTTGGTGGTTCGAGTTCGTGTCCGGTTTGGACTCAACGAATACGAAATTCAAAGGCACGGTTTCATAGGATATCAACTTGCCGCCTTCTTCTTTTTCTACACCGAATCTCCACTCAGAATTCCCAGAAGAAACTGGCTCACACGAGCATAGAAGCTTCTGGGTATGTGCATGTCGTAACTGGATGGTTGGGCCGTCAGGATCGGCTAGGGAGGGTTGTTCAGGCTGCTCTCCCAGGGGCTCGAACAATGTGCAAGACCACTGGGATGGGGCTTCGTTCGGTTCGTCTGCCCCCATCTTCAAGAAGATTGAATCCGGACCTTCCAGTACCATGTACTTGTTGCTATAACGTGATCTGATACTGAACAGTCCTTTGACAGTTTTCGCCATCTCCAGTTCAAACTCTTGGTGCGCGTCCGCACCAAAAATCCTGAGTGTCCCCTCTTCGTCATGGCCAATGTAATTCACAGCAGGGTTTTCAGTCGAAAACCCTTTGATTCGGGTGAACCGGGGTAAATCATAAACAGTAATTAGAGTAGCCATAGTTTGACTCTCTGATCACTCTCTCTAAAAGAAATGGAATTGGAAGAAGAGCTTTGAATAGTAGTAGTGTATGTGTTTCTTGCTCTGCTCATTGCTGTGGACTCAAACTCCTATTTATAGGAAAAAAAATCTTTGTCTCATCAGTCCAGTTGATTGATTGCATGGAGATCTTTCCATAAGAAGGTGAGCTGCATTATTATGACCCATCTACCACATGATCCTTGCAGCATTAGTTAGCTATCATGGCATATCCTCCACCCACTCTGAAGCATATTTCTCAGGACCACCATGTGAGATAAGAAGGTGAGCTGTATTAATGACTCGGCAGAGATAGAATACCAAGTGCACATCCTCTAGCCCATTAGCAATCTTCGTAAAAACTTACTAAAAGAGTCCTGATTCTGTACCATATACTAGTACTCTCTTTTGCAAAAAAACAAAGAGAAATAAAAACATATCGATGAACCGTCTGTTCTAAGTTCTAACATAGTGTTCCCTAAGCATACTTGTTCCCCAAGGCCCCAAGCATAGGTTGCTTAGATTCTAACATAGTGTTGCCAATATATCTTTTATCAACATTATGTACATATATACTTCTTTCGCTCTAGAATTCTTTCATGGTATTAGAGCTGAAACGTCAGTTTTACTCAACCGTGTTGCGATGACCAGTACCCTAACAACCTGTCCATTTGACTCGAAATCAAAATCATAACCAAACCCATAATAACAATTATTTTGTATGGAACATGTAAATACATTATAGAGTCCTTGCTAGTAGAACCTCAAATCTCACTATTGATGTTTTGCTTATTGATCAACTACTTGGAATGACAATAGAAATCTTTTTAGTATAAAGAAAAAAGGTAATTTTGTATAAATAATTTTCCTAGTCAGATATTTTTTTTTGATAAAATTTGGTTGATTCCTAGTCAGATATTGATTCCCTAAACAAGAGACTTCGTTATATTACCTGTAGTAGTTGGTATAGTTATATCAGTACTGATGGTCTCTGTATAAAATGTTAAGTTTCTTATTTGGGTTGCTTGCTAATCTTATATCTTATATATAATATAAAAGCAGAAGAGTCCCGAGGTGAAACCACGTTTCGCCATTTGTCATTATTTAAGCATTATTAGCATGACATGTGTAAACGTATGTGTCTATTTTCTCATAATCAACCCAATGAAAAATTGACATGTAATTACTTATTGCTTTGTCATTATAATATGAAGGTTACTATTTTAGTTTGTAACTCATGAGCAATCAATACTCATTTCAATATTATAATGGTAAATTGGCATTGAATAATTATATTTGATTTGATGACTTGAATATAAATATATTTTACATATTAGTGCAAAATACATATGATAATAGCATAATGAATTCATAAATCATTTAAAAGTAGAACCACGTTTATGATTTTTCTGATATAACACATCTGTCCGAATACAAAAATGATATTTTCATTTTATGTAATAATATAAATTGTTTTTATGACTTGAGTATTAATATGTTTTAAATATTAGTACAAAATGTATATGATAATAGCATAATTCACGTAAAAAAAAACTATAGGTACACGGACTTTAGTAGTAAATTTTAGTATTATTTAAAATTATTATTCTTCAGTGAATGTTTGGTTGATGTATATTATATAGTTTAATATTTACAAAATAAATTATGACGTCGTATACACGTTAAATGTTTATGAAAATAAAATTGTAAGAATCGACGTCACAAAAACATATGTTGCATGCATTTATGCATCTACATGTATGTAAATGACATCACATTCTTTTTTTCTGAGAAATTTGCCTCACTTATTAATCCATCATAATTTCCTCAATTTTTATCCTGCTTAATTTTATGTTAGAAAATTCTCTTAAGATCTTATGATGTGAATGTTAAATATATTTTACAATGATGTAAAGAGTGTATGATAATATTATAATAAGTTCAATAAATCAAAATAATATAGGCACACGAACTTTAGAAGCCATTCTGCTGATTATATAAAAATATTATTAGAATCTTCTTGAACTAATATGTTCATCATGCAAATTTGTTTGAAAAAAAAAGGATGAACAAACCCTGCATTAAAATAAGTCATTTGCATTAGAAGAATTCTATACAAATTTGAATGTGTACAAACTTTTCTTATTATTTCAGATAAGATTACTACAACATTCACTAAGGTCGATACATTTTTAGAAGAATTAAAATTTTATATCTTCAAATAAAATAAGAAAAACGTAAAACATCTGGACCAAGTTCCCATTCCAAAGGAAGAATTTCGACTTCGTGACATTATAATGGAGATGTACCAAACATAAAAATTTAGCACTCCAAAAATTTTTATTTGATTTGAAATAAAGTTCATTTTATGCATCATTTGTATTAGTCGAAATTTAGTTAATAGGTGTTTATAATGTCTAAAGTTTATATCAGGATATGGTACAAAGCCTCGCGCTTTAGCGCGGGGTATCGCCTAGTATAATATAAAAGCAGAAGAGTCCCGAGGTGAAACCACGTTTCGCCATTTGTCATTATTTAAGCATTATTAGCATGACATGTGTAAACGTATGTGTCTATTTTCTCATAATCAACCCAATGAAAAATTGACATGTAATTACTTATTGCTTTGTCATTATAATATGAAGGTTACTATTTTAGTTTGTAACTCATGAGCAATCAATACTCATTTCAATATTATAATGGTAAATTGGCATTGAATAATTATATTTGATTTGATGACTTGAATATAAATATATTTTACATATTAGTGCAAAATACATATGATAATAGCATAATGAATTCATAAATCATTTAAAAGTAGAACCACGTTTATGATTTTTCTGATATAACACATCTGTCCGAATACAAAAATGATACTTTCATTTTATGTAATAATATAAATTGTTTTTATGACTTGAGTATTAATATGTTTTAAATATTAGTACAAAATGTATATGATAATAGCATAATTCACGTAAAAAAAAACTATAGGTACACGGACTTTAGTAGTAAATTTTAGTATTATTTAAAATTATTATTCTTCAGTGAATGTTTGGTTGATGTATATTATATAGTTTAATATTTACAAAATAAATTATGACGTCGTATACACGTTAAATGTTTATGAAAATAAAATTGTAAGAATCGACGTCACAAAAACATATGTTGCATGCATTTATGCATCTACATGTATGTAAATGACATCACATTCTTTTTTTCTGAGAAATTTGCCTCACTTATTAATCCATCATAATTTCCTCAATTTTTATCCTGCTTAATTTTATGTTAGAAAATTCTCTTAAGATCTTATGATGTGAATGTTAAATATATTTTACAATGATGTAAAGAGTGTATGATAATATTATAATAAGTTCAATAAATCAAAATAATATAGGCACACGAACTTTAGAAGCCATTCTGCTGATTATATAAAAATATTATTAGAATCTTCTTGAACTAATATGTTCATCATGCAAATTTGTTTGAAAAAAAAAGGATGAACAAACCCTGCATTAAAATAAGTCATTTGCATTAGAAGAATTCTATACAAATTTGAATGTGTACAAACTTTTCTTATTATTTCAGATAAGATTACTACAACATTCACTAAGGTCGATACATTTTTAGAAGAATTAAAATTTTATATCTTCAAATAAAATAAGAAAAACGTAAAACATCTGGACCAAGTTCCCATTCCAAAGGAAGAATTTCGACTTCGTGACATTATAATGGAGATGTACCAAACATAAAAATTTAGCACTCCAAAAATTTTTATTTGATTTGAAATAAAGTTCATTTTATGCATCATTTGTATTAGTCGAAATTTAGTTAATAGGTGTTTATAATGTCTAAATTTTATATCAGGATATGGTACAAAGCCTCGCGCTTTAGCGCGGGGTATCGCCTAGTACAATTTATAAAAGAAGAAGAGAATGAAACTGTAGCACAATTTTTCAATTAAGAGTCAGTAAGCTAGTTGATTTTGACTCTCATAATTCTTGATGGCAAAGAAATGCATTGTCTATCTTTTCTTTGCCGGGATGCCTTGTGTATCTTCGGTGAGAGAAAAAAGAAAAGCATCAGCGGAGCCTTCTCTTAGAAGTTGGTAAAGTTAGTGTGAGACTGTAGATACTATTCAAAAAAAATAAAATAATAATATATGTGTATATATATGAAACGCATTATAAATTGTTCATGACTGTAAAGGAAATATATGTGTATATATATGTAACGCTTCTTTCAAAAAAAAAAAATGTTCATGACTGTAAAAACATTCTCAGACTGACCCTTAGTGGTTGGCGATGCCCTAATAATGTAGGCTTGTGGTCTATCTTTATACATCTAAGAAGATATTACCTTAATGGCGTACACAATAATGTGGTACAACGAAATCATTTGCATGTCATTAGTATTAGTCATATTATATACTCTACTTTTTTCCAACATTTGGCCCCTTCTAATTTTCAAGAGACATGCAATCGTATATGAATTTTATGACATTCTATAGAAAATGCATCATCATCTCCATTAATAGTTAGCAAAATTAAATATGCTTGTAAATTTTATGTGTCCATCTCTCTCATCTTCTTTTATTTTAGTTAACTAGTTTTGGGATACGTGCGTTGCACTTGGGTTGAAAAAAAAATAGTATTATATTTTTACTGTGAGTTTGTTTTGAATTAGATGAGAAAAATCATATCAGACATAAAGACGAACAATATATATATTTATAATAAAGATTATTAAACTTCAACTACAAGTTTAGTCGAAATTTTAGATACAAGGCCAGTGTGTATCTGCAACAATTACTTCTATGTTAATCTCTACTACTAAAAAGAGTGAAGCCCCTCTTGGTGTTTAACCATTTCAAGTGTTTTGTCACTTTATGTGTTTCCTACTTTTTATTAAGTACCAGAAATACCCTTGACTCAAAACATATATTACATATATTGACGAGTATTAAGTATTGAGTATTTATGGCATCAATGTTATTACTAATTGACCTATCATTTACCATAAACCGTTTCGTCTTCTATATTCAATTGATTGATTTTTTTTACCCATTAACATTCAATTAATTGACTTTAAAGAGAAAATGAAGAAGTAGCCCACGTGAGTAACCCACAAACATTTGACAGTACAAACCCTTTTGTTCCACCTCTTTTAGCCTCACAGAAGGGCTTGAAGAGGCCTGCGTTGATGTCTTAATTTGTGTTGCGGAAGAGCAAAAAAGACATAAGAAGGCGAAACAGAAGAGGAACACATCGTGCAGAAGAATAAACCATTATTGTTGTTGTTGTTGTTGTTGTTGTTGTTGTTGTTGTTATTGTCTCTACTACTATAAAAAGTTGAAGAACTTGGAGTGTTTTCTCCGTTTCATACATTTTTCATTTTACCAAAAATACCCTAACTAAAATTTTTTTTTTCTAATTGGGTCTCATTTAAAACTATTGTGTTATTTGGTCAGTTACAAATGTCTATTTGTTGAGAAAATGTAAGTATTAAAAGCATAATTCACACAACCGTTACATTCCATCTTTATTGGAACTAATTATGAGGCCGTTTCATGTTGTCTCCATTTACAATGATCAATTGTTATCATCAGTTTTGTAATTCTAAAATAAAATGATATCATCAGTTTCACTAATATGGGGTTTTTAATTCACCCCTTTTATTTAGTACTAAAGTTTCAGCTTACCATTTTATACAACCGTTTCTCCGTCTCTGACTTCTTCATCCTCACCACCATTGTTGCGGTTCTTCTTCTGTGTCTCAATAATTTGGCGCACTCATGATATGCTTTTAGTATCTGCTTCTATGTCCAGCTAGCTGTGACCCAAAGTTGTTGAATTGCAAATGTCAAATCGCGATTGTCAAATCTCAATTGCATGGAATTGCAATTGTCGAATCTCTTATTAGGTGTCAGTAAAAAAAATTATAATGTCTTTGTTTTTTTATCTGGATAAATAGGCATGCTCAATGTTCCAATATATCTTAATGGTTTGCTCATGGTTTTTTGTGTAGGTGTCAAATCGCGATTGTCAAATATCAATTGCATTGAATCGCAATGGTCGAAATATCTTATTAGGTGTTAGTAAAAAATAAATTCTATTGTCTTTGTTTTTTGATCAGGATAAGTACGTACCCAATGTTTCTATTTTTCTTAACTGTTTGCTCATGGTAGTTGTGCAGGGTTTCTAATCTTTGTTCTCAAGCAAGTCATCGACAAAGAAGATGCATGTCAACTTAGGATGAGAAAATCACATATGGACTAATTCAGTTACCTAATTGGTTTTTTCTTGGAGCTGTTTTCATTCATTTGGTTCCTTATTTTATGGAACAGTTTTATATTTGCTTTCAGATATCATTCCGATTTGGTTTTGTTATTCATGTAGTTTCCAGTTGACATTTTCTAACTTTGGCTTCCCAGTAGCCAAAGTTAATTGGGTTCAAGTTCGAGTTCGTTGGCTCAGTTGATTACAAATATGCCTTAAGCAAGGCCTGCGGGAAAAAAATCGAAGGTCGCAGTAGCTATGGTGGAAAGGTTAATCAATTGGTGATCAATGAATAAACCAAGCCAGTAAAACTTGTTACTGAAATCTTTGTGGAATTCTTGAAAAACAAATGTGATATTTTTGAAGATTTAGGCTAAAATGCCAGTGTTCTTGAGAGTGTCGAGTAAGGGGAGAATTCACGGCCTAATCATGAGTCATTGTATTGTACTTTGAAAAGTACTTATGGCTCCACGGTAGATGAATACGTCAAGATAGTTGACTGTTCTCGAAGCTCGAGTAAGAGAAGGAACCGAATGAGCATTGTCTTAAATAAGATAAATTGTTTAAGAAAGAATTCAGCAATTGGTATTTGGCGTGATCGAAAATACAATTTTTACGATACGTAATCATTTAAGTTACTATTAAGCTTATATATTCAGTTTAGCAAAGGGATGTTCGTAATGCTTCTGAAAAAATTAAGTTATAAGCCTAAATCACCAAGTCATTTGGTACCAAAAGATACAGAATTATCAAGCTTTGTTTAGTTGTTTCAGAGCCTTCTTATACAAAATCTCATATTATCATTTTCGTATAGAAAACTCTCCCCTTTCTAATAACAAACACGAGAGTCACAAACTTAATTTGTAAAGTTATAGGGTGTGTAAATAGACATTGTTTAAAAATTATATAGTATTGTTTTTTTTTCAATGCATATATAGTGTTGTGTATGTTGGAAAATTTAAAAATAAGAATTTCATAAATTCATAATTAAATGTTACGTGCAACGCACGTGCACAAAACTAGTACCATTTAAAAGTCCAGTGTATTTCTCCAACAAATCTACCTATCTTTTTGTGGTAACAATGATAGTCAAAGAAATAAGTTATGCTAGAGATTGTCTCATAATCTGGTTGGAACAAAGGAAGGTACCATATGTAAAAAAATCTAAGTCGCCTAACGCATAGAGTCCCATCACTCCCAAACTTACTGGCCCGCTTTAGAGACTAAAATGTATTGCTCCATAATACTTTTTTTCTACGTTTTGATTTTTAATACTACGAGACACTTTAACCTGTTGATTTGGATAGTAAAACGATCAAACTTTTGTAATAATTTTTTCATGTTGTTGTAGAGTAAAAGTTGTTCTATAACATGCTGAAGAAATTATAAAAAATCATATCGTTTTGCGATCAAAATTACCAAGTCAAAATAAGTCAGATACAAGTAAAAAAGTCAAAACGTAGAAAAAGAAGCGATACAGAGGAAGTATATAAAATGCACTTTATGAAATCTACTGTACGGACTATAAGAACTAGAACAGTAAATCTATATAATAAGACAGAACAGTAGCCTCAAACATTCTAAAACAATGTTTTATATCTACATTTGCTTGCAATAAAACTCATAAACTTTATACAAATAATACAAAATTATAAAATTAATGTACATGTGTGTAAAATTATAAGATATACCACATAGTTCATGAAAAACCCATTCGTTCCATAACCCTTGTAAAATTCATATAATTTAAAATTCTGACAATAATTACAAAATAATAGTATCTATATATATATATATATATAAGTAAAGGAATTGTCTTATTTTTTTCCACGTGTTATATGAGAAGTCCTCTTGAAATGTCATTTGTCAGTTAGTTTCTCCACTTGGCAACAACATATCCTATGTGTGTCAATTAATTTTTTCCATGTCACACTTTGATGATATGTGTAATCATCATATGTAGCCTCCCATTTCAAGACATTTACAGTTATCTTGGGAATGAGAATTTTCTACACCCAAAACTCCAAAACTAAGAGTTTGATTGAATCTGGCCAACATTTCATGTTCAATGTATTCGAATTCAACTAACAGTACAATGGTTGTTCCTGAAAAAATACAATTAACTATATTCACACAAGCTCATACATAAAAGAGTTAACTAATGCTTTTTTATAATGATTTTGTTGAATTATAATGATTAAATAAAGCACACATCATATATGCATCAAGCCATCAACTAATTTAAGAACATTATTCCCCATAAAAAAATTAAGAACATTATTACTTTCTAATTACCCATACTCTATCAGCCCACAGTTCATAGCCACGTCTAACAAATTTGTCAATTCAATTATCAATTTTCTTTCGGCTTTGTTTTTTTCTCCCCATTTGTTGTACTGCCTTTGTCTCTTCTCCTTCTTCCTTATAGGTCTCCTTCGATTGGCGTACACCTAAAAATACAATGAATCTGCACACAGATTTCTACACACAGAAGACTAACAGACTGGTGCTACGGCCATAGATGACATGGGCTTTCTCCATCAGAAGCTGCATGTAGCATAAATTCCAAATCTCCCTCGCTCCAAGGGGTACTCAAAAAGCAAACTTTTTGATTCGTACTGGAAAAAGTCGTATATTCACCTTCATATGAGGGTTCGTCCGCGTTACATGGACTTTCGGTTGAAAACCACATTATAATTCTTCGCACGTACAATAGACTTTGCCAACTTTTTTGCAAAACTCGCCAGGAAGATGAAGACTTGTGAAAACAGTGAAGTTCAAGGCCTTGAAAACAAGTTGAAGCCCTTTGGAAGGAATGCAGTTTGTATAAAGCAAGCCTTTTTCAAGTCCTTGAAAACAAGTTCAAACCCTTGAAAAACAGACAGTTTTGTATGCTGCAAATAATATAAAAAGAATGAACTGTAAATACAAGAGAAAAGTGATTATAGAGTTCAGTCCACTTAGACCTATGTCTTTACATCAGGGATTAGATCTCTGCAGGATTTTCAACACAATTCTTATTAATCAAATGCTAAGCCCTAGAACTGAAGCACAGAGAGTTCCCTTACTCTGTTACAGCTTGTGTTTTTCTCTAACATGTCTAGTACCTGCTCTAGCTAACTGATTAACTAAGAATTCTCTATTGTTCACTTTGAACAATCCTTGAGAATGGATATAGAGATAATACATAAATGATCTACCAATGGACTACAATATAGAAGAACACTTAGAGTGTAGAAAATACAGTGAAGTATGCAGTGATCTTCTGTGAATGGATTGGAAGAATGATGAACTTCTTTGATGCTTGTTAATCCATAACTCTTTCTCTCTTTTTGCCTGTTGAGTGTTGTGTCTTGTTGCTTCAGATTTGAGCTCTATTTAAACTTCAAACAGCTCTGCAAATCTCCCCAGATTTCAGCAACAAACTTCCTATTTTGTAGGCAACATAGTTTGCCTTCTTTGATATCTTCTCCAACGGTTGGATGATAACAATTCAGAGATTTTGTTGTGATCTTTCGTTTAAAAATCTTGAGAAGTTGTCATCCAAGTCTGATTGATCACAGGATCAAAGTGTCCAACTATTTCCAAATCTGCACAAGTTCAGTTTAGGAAACAATCCTGCAAAACTTGGAAATAAAACTCCTGCAATATCAAAGTCAAACAGATGATATTCTACGTTCAAATGTGTTAGAATAATTTTTATTTCATATCTTTCAAACATATGAAAGATAGAGAGGAAATCAACTCAGAGAACTTGCAGAAAGCTCCCCCTGAGAATGTTCACACAGGTTAAGCAGTTTCAAGGCTTTGAATCCAGTTTCAAGGCCTTGGACTAAGCTATTTTCAAGCCTCTGAGAACTGATTCGAGGCTTTGAAAGCTGGTTCAAGGCCTTGAAATAGCTGAACTATTCCAAGTCCTTGCACAACCTGATCTTACAATCTCCCCTTTGATGAAAGACAAAACCAAATTATGTTTGATCCTTAGTCTCTGCAAAAAAAATACTGGTTAGTTCACAATTTATAATAACATAGTGATTCCCAAAATATCCAACTTATTCATAATACCAACAGAAAGTAAACAGTTTAGCAAATAACACCTAGGAATAAAAACTAAAACCTATAATTTTCTCCCCCTTTTTGACTTTCATCAAAAAGATAGAATATGTTGGATCAAGTGTCCGAAAAATTTTGAAAACTTTAAGAAAAAACTTTAAGAAGAGAGAATGGGGAAGAAAGAGTAGGCAAGATTAAGGGGTTGGATCTTCATCTTGATCCCCTGCTTCTTCCTCACTTTCTTCATTGTTGGCTTGAACTTCTTGTGAAACCGCATCTAGTTCCTCAATGAAGGAGCTGATCTTCTCAATAACACTGTTGAATAGGACGGTAAGTTCTTCCAGGGCTTTCTTCCCATGCTTCAGCTTCTTCTTTACAACTAACCTTTCTTTTGAGGAGAAACAGTTTTGATATTCTTCTTTCCTGCTTTTGAAGCTTCTAAAGACTGGGATGGATCCTTCTCATGTTTCCCTTTGTTGGATATGGAGTACACTCCATAGGATCCTGAAGTAGTGTCTGAGTCTGAGTCTTGAATGAGAATTTCTTCTCCTTTTCCTTTGACCTCAGAGACAGTCTTTTTCTTGTCTCTCTTAGGGCTTCCAATATTATTCCCTTCTACTTTTCTTGTGTAGTTTCCGTAGTTTGTTTCTTTTTTTTTGAAGCCTGATATTTTCTTACGATCTTCTTGGGTGGTGAAGATTCTTGTTCTTCATCAGTAGAGCTCTTTGAAGTAGAGTCTTCACTAATCTCTTGAACTTCATCCACTGCTGCTTTTCTTTTCTTCTCTGAAGCAGATTTCGATCCTCCAACCATCTTAATTCTGTCTAAGGCTCTCCTTGTGCTCATTAGGGTTTGGGAGAAGAATAGATAGAGGTGGAATGATACAGATTGAAGGAGAAGAGAAGAAGATAAATACTGAAAGAGTTTGAGTTTCAAAAGAAAACTAGTATCTCTCTGATCTCAAAAGATTTGCAATAATCAGAGATAATTCAAATCTTTTATGCCGTTGGAAAATAAATATTAAGCTATTATATTTGGCTAAAAATAAATTTTGAAAAAGGAATGGCTATATTGCACAAATATCTACAGAGATATCACCCAACACAGAAAGATCCACGTTTATTGACTATCAGTGTAGCAGACTTATTTTCAAGGCTTTGAAAAGGTTTTCAAGGTCTTGAAAAATTGTAACACTGCAACAGATAAAAACCAAAGCTTTGAACTGATTTTCAAGGCTTTGAAATTCAGTTCAAACCTTTGAAAACACATAAAGCTTACATTTCTTACCTGATGCTCCCCCTAAACTAATGCATCTTTATTTAGCATTCCCAGTTCCAATCTTAGAGCTGAGAATCTTTCATCTGCTAATGGTTTAGTGACGTATCTTCAATTTTCATATTAGTAGCAACAAATTCAAGAACAATATCACCTTTCTCAGCATGATCTCTGATGAAATGGTGTCTGAAATCAATGTGCATGGTTCTTGAATGTTGCACTGGATTCTTAGTAATTGAAATTGCACTAGTGTTATCACACTTAATAGGTATGCTCCTGGCAACTGGAGTAAAATTTTCCTCATAATCAATACCTTCTTCTTGGTTGTAACCTTGAGCAACTACCCTTGCTTTGTTTTTGATCACTTTGCCACTTTCATCCAACTTATTTCTGAACACCCATCTGGTACCAATGACAGAATGGTTTGTAGGTGGAGGAACCAGGTTCCACACCTTATTCCGTTGAAACTCATTGAGTTCACTTTGAATAGAAATGATCCAGTCTGCTTCTTGTAATGCTTCTTTCAGAGTTTTTGGTTCTACAAAAGAGATAAAAGTATTAAAAGCACATAAGTTCTTCAACTGTGATCTAGTTTGTGTACCAGTGGTTGGATCTGAAATGATATTGTCAATTGGATTAGATGAGAGATATCTGAATATCTTTCTTAGAGACCACGGTTCAGGCTCTCCATAGGTCTTCTCTGGTCTGGAAGTAGTTTCTCTGTCACTTGTATCCTTCTGATAATCTTTTTCAAGGTTTTGAGGCTTATTTTCAAGGACTTGAGCACCATTTTCAAGGTCTTGAAAATGTCTTCTGTTTTCTTCTGAGCCTTTATTGAATCCTAGTGGATTCTAAGTCTCTTCCTCTGATTCATGCTTGTTCAAATTCAATTCTGCAAAACTTTCACTCAAAGAACCACCATAGCTTTCATCACATGAATGCTCTCTTCTACCAGCTTGGTTCTTTTATTGTAAACTCTATAAGCTTTGCTATTCAGACCAAAAAATATACCTTCATCACTACTTGCATCAAACTTACCAAGATCGTCTTTTCCATTGTTGTGGATAAAACAAGTACATTCAAAGGGTCTGAAGTATGAAATATTTGGCTTCCTCCCTTTGAATAGTTCATAGGGGGTCTTCTTCAGAATAGGTCTGATCAAGCACATGTTCAGTATATAGTTTGCTGTATTCACAGCTTCTGCCCAATAATGTTTTGGCAGCTTGTTCTCAAAGAGCATTGTCCTTGACATATCTTCAAGAGTTCTGCTCTTTCTTTCAATAACACCATTCAGTTGAGGAGTTCTTGGAGCAGAAAAGTTGTGAGTAATACCATGCTTATCTCATAACAAATCAAATTATAATTGATCGAATTCTCTACCGTGATCACTTCTAATTGAAGCTACATGTAGGTTTTTCATATTTTGAAGTTCTCTGCAAAGCTTTGAAAATTCAGAGAGTACTTCAGATTTTTCTTTGAGAAACATAACCCAAGTATATCTAGAAAACTCATCTACATTAACTAGCATATACCTTTTACCTTTTGGAGTAGCAGTTCTCATAGGACCACATAGATCCATATGAAGTAGTTCAATGGGTCTAGTTGTACTTACAAACTTCTTTTGCTTGAAGGAGCTTTTGGTCTGTTTTCCTTGAGAACAAGCTTTGCACATTTCATCTTCTTTGAACTTAATGGATGGCATTCCTCTTGCCAAGTATTTGTAAATCAACTTGTTCAAAGTGTGCAAGCTGATATGACCAAGCATCCTGTGCCAAAGCTTCGAATCCTCCTTCAAGGCCTTGAGACACTTCAAACTTTCACCTGCAACTTTGTTAGTATGAAAAGTATAAACATTGTTTGATCTAGAGGCTGTGAGAATGGAATCTCCTGATTCCTCATTTTGCACCACACACTTATCTTTATCAATGATAACTTTTTTGCCATTGTCACAAAGCTGAGATACACTAAGCATGTTAAATTTCAAACCTTTCAACTAAATACACATCAGAACTAGAGTTTTCAGAATTTTTACCAACTTTACCAATACCAAGAATATTGCATTCGCCATTGTCACCAAGTGTAATTGAACCTTCAAATTGGACTTTCAATTATGAGAATAGAGATCTCTTTCCACTCATGTGTCTTGAGGAACCTGTTGGAATAGATGCCCTAGAGGCAATCTAGTTTAGTATGAATTTGTATATGGCTAGAAAATTCATTTATTATTTATTGGATATTTAATATAATGAAGTCCTTAGATTTACAATCGTGTTGTTTATCTTAAATATCCCTAGTCAAGTATAATGATTAAATGGGACAATCATCTATAGACTAGTATGGGGTTGGATTGATATGGAGATATCACGATCCACAACATAGGTGTGCATTACGGAATGTTGCACTGGATTGACCCATCACCGAGAAGGCTACATACATGTTATGTTGAGTCACAAGTGCTTCTCGGGTACAATGGTATTGTCATACTTAGACTTGAAGTCACTAGATATTCTAGTTGTGGATCATTGTGATCTTGGTAGCGTTAAACGCTACACCGTGACTGGGTAGTTATAAAGGCGTGTACTGGATACAATGAGAAGCAAGCTTAGAGATCGTAGTGGACGTAGAGAGGATTTGCCCCTCCCACATAACGGGAGCAAATATCCTAGGCCACTCGAAGGATAGTGCTTATAGAATGTCTGGCCAGACTCAAATAAATCAATATGGGATATTGATGTTATTTGCACGAATAAGGCTATTCCATGGATCGAGAAACTATGGATTGGATATACGAGTGTGACTTGTATGTCTCGTGTCCAATCCGGATATGGAGGCAAAGGGATGAGACAATTACTTGTACAAGGTTGTCTAGATGACTATTCTATTAGTTGGCTAGAATGGATGTTTTGCTAGAAACCGCTCCATATTAGCAAAAGTTGCTACCAACTAGATAGAACCTATGGGGTCACACGCTATATAGAGTTGTACTAGATTTGGAATTAATTAATTGGATTAATTAATTAGAAGGATCACTTTGCAAACCCTTGCAAACTTAGTAGGGACTAATTTGCAAGGAAGGGACTAAATTGAATTCTAGTAGGACTAGAATAAGTCCTTTAGGTAGTTAACAAAGGAGTTGTTGGACTATATAAAGGACCCTCCTTCCTTCCTTCCTCATAACTTATGCTCTTTAGAGAACATAACAAGAGTGGGAGAGAACAAAGGAGAGAGAGAGCAAGCAACAAGGAGCCGACGCCGCCCCTTGCCGCCGCCCCTTACCCCGTCGGCCAAAAGAGGGCCGAGCCCCTTCTTTTTGTCTCGTTTTGCGTGATTCCTTCACCCTCCTCTCATTCCGGGCTAGCACCAAGGAGTTTGGGAGATCTAGGAGCAACTCTAGGCGTGGATCAACTATAGAGAACGTGACACTATTCGCGTTTGAAGTCATCAAGGAGAACCCAAAGGTGTGTTTATGATTTCTTACCTTCACTATCGTTATGCATCTAGACTTGTGATCCTTGGAGGGTTTTGCATGGTTATTTGTTTGATTGATTATGCTTCCGTTTGCGCGATCCATGAATCAAAACCCTACAGTGGTATCAGAGCCACAGGTCATAGAGCATAAACGTAGTTTATGTGTTACATTCTTGTTGTTTTACACCTTAATTTATTGTTTATCGCGTAAAACAAGACAAATCAAGCATGGGATGCAATTTGTCAATAATTAGATCATAACAAGACCCAATTTTGCATTGGATGCATGAATTGGTGAGTTTGAGAAATTTTAGGATCTTAGATCTAGGGTTTGGGCATCCTTGGGGAAGAAGGAGTTCTCCCAAAACAAGGAAACAACCAAACTTGGGCTCCAAGCAAGGAGGTTGTTTTGGAAACAACCTCCAAGAGGAGGTTCGGCCCCCAAGGGGACCGCCCCCTTGCTTGCCGCCCAAGCTAGGGCGCCCTAAGGGGACGGGCGGCCCTAACCCGCGGGCTTAGCTTGCGGGTTTTGGGCCGGGCCGGCCCTAGGGCCTTATGGTTCACTTTGTTGGGCCCGGGCAATTGGATTGTTGGGCCCATGGACCGTTTTAACCCTAGAAATCCTAAAATCAATTAAAATTGACCAAGCGCGTTAAAATTGGATTTTAACTGTTTATGTGCAAATCGCATGGTGATTGAATATGGCCTTAGGATGTGGTTTGATGTGGATGTTTAATTCTGTGGTTTGGTTTTACGGCCTGCGAGCCGATCAATTAATTGTAATAATTAATTAGGGTTTTATGGCCTGCGTGCCATTTTTTTTCTCAACTTGTGAGATTTATTTTATTTAGTATAGATATTAGCTAGTGCTAGATAAAGTAGATTGTTAGCCAAGATTGAAGAAAAGAAGCCCAAAGCCAAAGAAGCCACAAAAGATGGAGCATGGAGCATGGAGCATACCACATGACTATGAAGGATGGACCGAAAGATCAAGACGCATGGAGATGTGTTTGATTAGGGTTCATAGATAATTCCATTGGCTTGGAATTATCTTAGTCTAGAAAAAGGCCATATCCACATCACGTTTAATTTCTGTTTTGTGGTTGTTTATTTATTGTCTTATTATTTGTGTGGTTGGTGTATGGATGATGCATGCAATTAGGATAATAAGATAATTAGACAATCCGGATCTATTATTTGGAGTTGTGCCCAAACTCAAATAGATAGATTAGTTGATATTGATCAACAAAACGATTAAAATTGAATTGAAAAATCCCTCAAAATTCAATATTGTGTTCTTGCCTTCTCGTTATTTAAACACTCATTATCATCATTATTTATCAAGTTCGTGCGTGCCAAAGCATGGCGACTTGGTTCATAATGATGGAATGCGATGGCACACGTAACAATGTGCAATTGTTTAGATAAGAGGTTGAACACAACTAGGCTATTAATTTGATTAAGAAACCTAGAGGCAATCAATTGGTATTATCCATATGGATGGATAAATAAGGAGTTATTTGCCCGGTTGAACCAAGAGTTGCATATGGGATGCAATTGGAATTGTTCCTACCTAGAAGTAGTCAAATTATGGGTGACTTGCCAAAGCAAGCTCATAAGGAGATGAAAAGATGGATCTTGGCCCACTAGAAAATATAATGATATTTTCCGCATTAATATCTTGAGGGTTATTAATCCGTAGTAAAATAGTGGGAGCTATATTTAATAAACTAGACATTATTAAATATAGTCAAAATTCACAAATACTAAAACTTGCGTATTTTCCTTTTGTAGAATTCCAAATGGCAAACAACTCATCGAGTTCACAACATTCCCTACGATGTGTCCTTGAGAAGGACAAGCTCTCTGGAACCAACTTTCTTGATTGGTACAGAAACTTGAGAATTGTTCTCAAGCAAGAGAAGAAACTGTACGCAATAGAGGAGCATGTTCCAGAAGGTCCAGAGAACCAAACACCTGTTGCCTTAAAGGCGTATCAAAAGCGTGTTGATGACGCTAATGATGCAGCCTGCCTAATGCTTTGCACCATGACCTCTGAGCTTCAGAAGCAACATGAGAACATGAATGCTGTCGATATGATCGAACATCTAAAGCAGCTCTTCCAAGAGCAGGCGAGGGTAGAGAGGTATGAGGTCTCAAAGGCACTGTTCAAATGTCATCTGGCAGAAGGGAACCCGGTGGGACCCCATGTACTCCGAATGATCGGGTACTTGGACAATCTCGCCCGGCTTGGGTTCCCGATCGGCCAAGAGTTGGCAACCGATCTCGTGTTGCAATCGTTGCCCGAGAGTTATGGACAGTTCATTATGAACTATAACATGAACGAGATCGTTAAACCACTGCCAGATTTGCTCAACATGTTGAGGACGGCTGAACAGAGCATCAACAAGGGTAAGGGCAAGGCCATTATGATGGTGCATAAAGGAAAGGGCAAAAAGTTTGCCTCTTCCTCCAAGGGCAAAGGCAAGTCAGTTGCCAAGTCCAAGGAACAAGCCCTTAAGCCTGTTGGTGGCATTGCCAAGGTCGTGACTAAGGGTGAGTGTCACTACTGCAGTCAACCTGGACACTGGAGGAGGAACTGCCCAAAATATCTGGAGGACAAGAGGCTTGGAATAGTGATTCCACCACCACCAGGTATTTTTGTTGTAGATGTCAATTTAACTGTCTCTACATCATGGGTATTAGATACTGGATGTGGATCTCATATTTGTCGAAATATGCAGGATCTAAAGAGAAGTAAAAGATTGGCTAAAGGGGAGGTAGATCTGCGCGTTGGGAATGGAGCAAAGGTTGCTGCGTTGGCCATAGGCGTGTGCGAGCTATCTCTGCCTTCATGATTAGTTTTAGAATTAAATAATTGCTATTTTGTGCCTGCTATGAGCAGAAACATTATTTCTATTTCTTGTTTGGACAAGGACGGTTTTATTATTTCAATAAAGAACAATTGTTGTTCCTTTTATTTGAATAATATTCACTATTTTAGTGCGCAATTATTTAATGGACTTTATGTCCTTGATCTAAGCAATCCTGTCTACAACATTAATACCAAGCGGATTAAAATAAATGATTTAAATCCTGCTTATTTATGGCATTGTCGTTTAGGCCACATAAATGAGAAACGTGTATCTAGACTCCATAAGGATGGATTACTAGACTCATTTGATTTTGAATCATATGAGACATGTGAGGCTTGTTTATTGGGAAAAATGACAAAGTCCCCTTTCAATAAGAAAGGTGAGAGGACTAGTGAGCAATTGGCGCTCATACATACCGATGTGTGTGGGCCATTTGCCACACCTGCCAGGGGTGGTTATGTCTACTTCATTACATTTACTGATGATTACAGTAGATATGGATTTTTATACCTTATGAGGGCAAAATCCGAATCCTTTAAAGTGTTCAAAGAATTCAAGAATGAAGTAGAGAAGCAACTTGGCAAAAGCATTAAGGCTCTACGATCGGATCGTGGAGGAGAATACTTGAGCCAAGAGTTTGACGACTATCTTAGAGAGTGTGGGATCGTGTCCCAACTCACTCCACCTGGAACGCCACAATGGAATGGCGTGTCCGAGAGGAGGAATCGAACCCTATTGGATATGGTTCGGTCTATGATGTGTCAAACCGATCTTCCATTATCATTTTGGGGCTACGCTCTATTAAGTGCAGCTTTCACCATTAACCGTGTTCCATCTAAATCAGTCATGAAGACACCATATGAGATGTGGAGTGGGAGGCGTCCCACACTGTCGTTCATGAGGATTTGGGGCTGCGATGTCTATGTAAAACGTTTACAATCAGACAAGCTAGGGCCTAAATTGGATAAGTGTAAATTTGTGGGGTACCCTAAGGAAACTAAGGGATACTACTTCTACAATCCAACCGAGAACAAAGTGTTTGTTGCTCGGACCGGCGTGTTTCTAGAAAGAGAGTTTGTCTCTAAAGAAGCAAGTGGGAGGAATGTAGAACTTGAAGAAGTTCAAGAACCACAAATCACTGAACCGATTATGGAACATGAACAGGAATCACAAGCAGTTGTGGATCCACCTGTTCAGGTAACACAAGAGCTTCGTAGATCTAGTAGAGTGCGCCAGGAACCCGAGAGGTACGGACTTCTTGTGACTGATTCCGGTGACACGATGCTCATAGATGATGAGCCTACTACCTATGAGGAGGCCATGAGTGGCCCAGACTCGAAGAAGTGGCTTGAGGCCATGAGATCCGAGATGGAATCCATGTATGCCAACAAAGTATGGACTTTGGTGGAACCACCTGATGGGGCGCGGCCCATAGGGTGCAAGTGGGTCTTCAAGAAGAAGATCGACATGGATGGTAATGTGATTACCTATAAGGGCCGATTGGTGGCTAAAGGATTCAGACAGATTCATGGTATTGACTATGATGAAACCTTTTCACCAGTCGCTATGACCAAATCCATCCGAATCCTACTTGCAATTGCAGCATACTACGACTATGAGATTTGGCAGATGGATGTCAAAACAGCATTCCTTTATGGGAATCTCCTCGAGGACGTGTATATGATACAGCCGGAGGGTTTTGAGGATCCAAAGCAAGCCAACAAAGTCTGTAAACTGCAACGATCCATTTATGGATTGAAGCAAGCTTCTAGGAGTTGGAATCGACGTTTTGATGAAGTGGTCAAAGAGTTTGGCTGCATCAGAAACGAAGATGAGTCTTGTGTCTACAAGAAGGTTAGTGGGAGCTCTGTAGCTTTTCTGGTCTTATATGTGGATGACATACTACTCATTGGAAACGACATTCCCATGCTGCAATCTGTGAAAGATTGGCTAGGAAAGCGTTTCTCAATGAAGGACTTAGGGGAAGCAGCCTATATACTCGGTATAAAGATCTATAGAGATAGATCTAAGAGGTTGCTAGGCCTAAGTCAAAGTACATATATTGACAAGGTGTTGAAACGGTTCAACATGCAAGATTCCAAGAAGGGATTCTTGCCCATGTCACATGGAATCACTCTTTCGAAGAGTGGTTGTCCTTCCAATGAGATTGAGAAGGAACGCATGAGTAGAATTCCCTATGCCTCGGCCATAGGATCTATCATGTACGCCATGTTATGTACTAGACCAGATGTGTCATATGCCTTGAGTATGACAAGCAGATACCAATCCAATCCGGGTGAGAGTCACTGGATTGCTGTCAAGAACATCCTAAAGTACTTGAGAAGAACTAAGGATGCTTTCTTGATGTTTGGCGGTGAGGAAGAGTTGCGTGTAAGGGGTTACACTGATGCAAGCTTCCAAACCGATAGAGATGACTTTAGATCACAGTCGGGATATGTGTTTTGCCTTAATGGAGCAGCGGTGAGCTGGAAGAGTTCCAAGCAAGAGACGGTAGCTGATTCTACAACAGAGGCTGAGTACATTGCTGCAAATGGCGCAGCAAAGGAGGCTGTTTGGATCAGAAAGTTTGTTTCTGAACTTGGTGTGGTCCCTAGCATTGCGGATCCAGTGGAGTTGTTCTGTGACAACACTGGGGCGATTGCGCAATCAAAGGAACCCAGATCGCACTAGAAGTCCAAGCACGTGCTCAGGAAGTTTCATCTGATTCGAGATATTATCGATAGAGGAGACGTTCCACTACTAGAAAAATGACCTTTTGCAGCGGGTAACTAGTGTGGCTAAATCATCGATTCCCGTGGCAAATCGATTTAGCCACGGGAGACGCCACGGTAACGAACCGTGGCAACAAGAGGCGTGGCTTTTCACTTTCGCCATGGGTAACAGCCGTGGCGATGTTTTTGCCACGGTAATTCCCGTGGCTAATTAGCCTTCCTGAATTAACCACACGTTTTTCAATGGCCGTGGCTGGTATTCTTTGTGCCGCAGTAGATACCCGTGGCAAATCGATTTTTTTGGTGCCTGATTTAATTAGTTTTGCCACAATCATATCCCGTAGCTAATTGATACTTTTACCCGCCAAATTAAATTAATTTAGCCACATGAAACTCCCGTGGCTAAGAAATGCAGTGTTACAACCACAGCTCTTTGAGGATTAATATCCAAATTAAAAAAATTCTGCAAATTTATAAACTGAAAATTGAACTAGATATACACAATGTATCAATGTAATTCACCGAACTCTTAATTATACAAAATTAAGACATTCATTCACAGAAGTATCAAATTTGCATAAAATGTTTGAAGTCATCATTAAAAATACATTCATACAAAACTGAAAAATAGAAAAGTCCTGCTTGTATTTGAAATCCAAGTTCTCAGAACATCAACATCATATAGATGAAATTTCATTACATTTTCTTGCTCTCTAAACAAAGCCTCAAGCGCGGTATCATCAAACCCCATCAAGTTCCTGTTGAACAAAGGCAATCATAAGTAAGAGAAACGTGTTAAAGCTCACTCTTGCTCAGAAAGTAATAAAGCTAGATGATAATTTTTATACCAAAAACAACTAACAAATCATTAGTATGTAGTCATGCCCAAATAAGCAAATTGCAATCATGGAATTGCAATCAATGTGTAATCTATCGGTGGACCTGAGATTGTCTCGGTTATTTGGAACTTGTTTAGGTTTCCCTTGTTAGTTGTTTTTGTTGGTACTTGGGTAGTACAGTAGCAACCCATATGTACCAAAATGCAACAAACGTCTTAAATCTATGCATTTGAGATGTTTTTGGAACTTTCTTGCGTAAGTTCATTTGCTGACATGAACAACTCCTTTGCAAGATCAGTTTTCAGATTCCCTTCCTAAGATATGGATCACTAAATTAGTGCCTCTAAGTACTCTCCTCTACTGTAAAGCTGTCCAAAATCCCGACCTCAACACCCCACCTGCTGCTGCCTGGGGAACAACCATATGCTCTTATCTATCTAACCTCAAAATATCAGTGATGATCTTGATATCAACTTTTAGCAATTCTATTTTGGAGGCTGTATGAAAACCAAGAAACCTCTGTATTGTTACTCTATGACCAGCTAGCATAACTATTAGGAAATTTTTCACAACCAAATGATCAACTGCATACTTTCAAACGATGAAACTTTTTAGTGAATGGGATCTTCAGTAGCAGAGCCTCTCTATGATACGAGTATACTAATGAGAATGTGTGAGTGCCAACTCGCAGAGTAAAAAGTTTTCCCTAACAAAATAACATGAACATGTAGTAATCAAAAGCCATTAGTACACAAAGCTTATATATCCATTTTCCAAACATTTAGGAACATGACATCAGCGAACGGTTAAATTTATGAACTAAACTAGACAGATTTGCGAGGACTAACTTTAAATACAGAAACTGCACAAATGCGAAACTAAAATTACACTTATCAACAAAGACAAATAAAAATTCTGATTAAACCAAATAAACCTTATTAATCTGGCAGGTTTAAGAGAGTGGGTCAGATTCATAATCAAAACCAGAGTTTAAGAAACTAAGATACAGACTTTTATTGGAACATACAACACCATTATCAACCCAATTACCAACATTCTGGAAAAAAAGAGAAAGAGAAACACATTTTTTTGTTCCATCATGAGTGTGGGGTTTTATAATCCGTGAGTCATTCGAACGCGAAAAGGCTCCTAGAGTGTAAACTCGTATAGAACATTGTCAAACAACTGGCTAAAAGCAAATCTTCTATACAAAATATGAATATCAAAGACATAAAAAACGTTTAAATCAAATGAATTTAATAAGAACTGTGTATCATTAAACCATCCATTTGAACACAAACAGTAACAGATAGCATTCAAGTTGAAAGAAGAATAAATTGAAATTCACCTTCTATACCAGAATAGTGCTACTGCTTCCTGTGGTACTAGTGTTTCCCTTAGAGGAAATCGAGCTCAGCAGAAACAAACGCATTCTACCACCTGTTGTTAATCACCCCTATTCTTCATTCCATTGAGTTCTCTTCATAAAAAGATTGAAATGATTCACCCATCTCTCCAAGTAATAGATAATTATTTAGTAGAACTAGTGATTTCAAATGTAGAAGACAGCAAGGTAAGTTAGATGCATGAGATGGATATACCTCACTCAGAAATCCTTGCCTATGTGGAATGACCTATTCATATCGTTAGAGCCGTCAAGGGCATGATCCCCTTAAAAAAAGATAATCTTTACTTCATCCATCCGAATATTTCACCTACTAATACATACAAGTGGATTACTCATTTACAGCCATCCGTTTACTTCACCAATTAATACAGGTTCACCTCCAGATACCTAAATGCATAGGAACTAATTCCTATCACCAGATAAAGGTACACCTCCCAATACCTAAATGCATTGGAAGAAGTCGGAAAAAGCACTTAAACCTAAACTTGATGGTTAGAATCTAAACAGTTTACAGAAGTTGCCAGAATTACTATCATAGACGTACCAACCACGTGGAAAATAACTCCAATAAACCAACCCAGCACTTTGCTACCCACTAAAAGTTGAACAAGTTCTCATTACATGGAGGGTACATGATTAGACCACCATCTTTTATAAACATCAAATCATATTTTGAATAAGAGTCATTAAAGATATTTCAAATGGAAGAACGTACCTACGATAAATGACAAAAACTTGACCACCAGGCTCCCACAGAATATGGACTGACATTAATAGTGGAAGTACCTACAACACCGGAAAAGAATGCCATTATTTTAAGTTAGTGTTAATAAGATTACATAATTTTATAGATATCAAATCGAATAAATAATTTTCGAGACAAGTCAATGCTGCCAATACACTTCACCAAGCCACAAAATCGACTTCGATTAACTTCGATTAAAGGATGATCAGGTTATTGACTTTGATTAAAGGATTCTTATTATTGTATCCTTATGGAGTAAAATCGACTTCTTGTCAACCAGAAATGCCATTGAAGACATTAAGGTACCTAAATAATTGATGGCTAATATTCATTAGGGGTAATGAACATGTCTCTATTGCCACCAGAAAACAACATCAAAATACACAAGACAAGTAAACTATAACACTATGACTTAAGTTGTTTGAAGCATTAGCATTAAAATTGATTCAGAGACAGAGATATGAACTGTGTTAAGAGACAAAAACTTTTTCCCTTCAGGGTCAGATATGGAACATGAATAACGAATAAGTACTGGGAAAAATACTAACCCAAGTATTGACGAAAAATCTCTGAAGTTGCTCCTGATTCAGAGACTAAATAGGGGCCGATGCTGCTATATCTAAGGCTCAATTTCCTGAAAAAATCTAACGCAATCGCATAAACCCTAGAAAATTAAAGGAAATTACGCATATCAAAGACAGGAACATAAAGAGGCAGAAGAGCACGCGAAGGTAGAACAAGGAGATGGACATAACGACAGCGAGAGAGGACGGCCGCAATGATAACGAAGAGCGCGAGGAAGACGACATCAATCTGCGATTCTACTTCATCTCACCTTGAATAAGTTGAAGATAGAGCCATGACCGATCGAAGGAGGAGAAACGTAAGGTTGAGGGAGGCTCTGATGAGACATTAGGGTTTTTTACTGTAATGAACCGCCTACACCTTTTTGACTTTGTGGGGTGATTTTTTTGAAAATCGAGTTTAATTTTGGAAAATAAACCACGTGTCCACGGTTAACAACCGTGGCTGAACAGTTTTTAATTTTCATTGCCACGGTAACTTAGTCAACCGTGGTTAAAGGACATCTTCGCCACGTTTATTTTTCATAGCCGCGGCTGTTAAAAATTAAATTAACCACGATCACCTACCGTGGTTAATACCACTTCTTGCCACATTTTGTACCTGTGGCTAAGTTTGGCATGGCCAAAAGTCATTTTTCTAGCAGTGTTCGGATATGCAAGATTCCTACAGATGATAATCTGTCAGACCCGCTTACAAAGCCTCTCACGCAACGGAAGCATGAAGGGCACACTAGGAGTATGGGCATACGAGATGCGCCAGATTGGCTCTAGTGCAAGTGGGAGACTGTTGGAATAGATGCCCTAGAGGCAATCTAGTTTAGTATGAATTTGTATATGGCTAGAAAATTCATTTATTATTTATTGGATATTTAATATAATGAAGTCCTTAGATTTACAATCGTGTTGTTTATCTTAAATATCCCTAGTCAAGTATAATGATTAAATGGGACAATCATCTATAGACTAGTATGGGGTTGGATTGATATGGAGATATCACGATCCAACACATAGGTGTGCATTACGGAATGTTGCACTGGATTGACCCATCACCGAGAAGGCTACATACATGTTATGTTGAGTCACAAGTGCTTCTCGGGTACAATGGTATTGTCATACTTAGACTTGAAGTCACTAGATATTCTAGTTGTGGATCATTGTGATCTTGGTAGCGTTAAACGCTACACCGTGACTGGGTAGTTATAAAGGCGTGTACTGGATACAATGAGAAGCAAGCTTAGAGATCGTAGTGGACGTGGAGAGGATTTGCCCCTCCCACATAACGGGAGCAAATATCCTAGGCCACTCGAAGGATAGTGCTTATAGAATGTCTGGCCAGACTCAAATAAATCAATATGGGATATTGATGTTATTTGCACGAATAAGGCTATTCCATGGATCGAGAAACTATGGATTGGATATACGAGTGTGACTTGTATGTCTCGTGTCCAATCCGGATATGGAGGCAAAGGGATGAGACAATTACTTGTACAAGGTTGTCTAGATGACTATTCTATTAGTTGGCTAGAATGGATGCTTTGCTAGAAACCGCTCCATATTAGCAAAAGTTGCTACCAACTAGATAGAACCTATGGGGTCACACGCTATATAGAGTTGTACTAGATTTGGAATTAATTAATTGGATTAATTAATTAGAATGATCACTTTGCAAACCCTTGCAAACTTAGTAGGGACTAATTTGCAAGGAAGGGACTAAATTGAATTCTAGTAGGACTAGAATAAGTCCTTTAGGTAGTTAACAAAGGAGTTGTTGGACTATATAAAGGACCCTCCTTCCTTCCTTCCTCATAACTTATGCTCTTTAGAGAACATAACAAGAGTGGGAGAGAACAAAGGAGAGAGAGAGCAAGCAACAAGGAGCCGACGCCGCCCCTCACCCCGTCGGCTAAAAGAGGGCCGAGCCCCTTCTTTTTGTCTCGTTTTGCGTGATTCCTTCACCCTCCTCTCATTCCGGGCTAGCACCAAGGAGTTTGGGAGATCTAGGAGCAACTCTAGGCGTGGATCAACTATAGAGAACGTGACACTATTCGCGTTTGAAGTCATCAAGGAGAACCCAAAGGTGTGTTTATGATTTCTTACCTTCACTATCGTTATGCATCTAGACTTGTGATCCTTGGAGGGTTTTGCATGGTTATTTGTTTGATTGATTATGCTTCCGTTTGCGCGATCCATGAATCAAAACCCTACAGAACCACTGTCCATAAACCACTTCTGTTCTTTGATGTTGGTGACAACCTTCAAACACCAATCACTGCCTTACCCAGCTGTTAGACCAAGTGTGGAATTTGGATTCATATTCAGGATCAACCATGTTAGGTGGTCTAACCCCTTTAGGAACGCAAATCTTCTTAACTTGTCCTTTAAGTTGAAAAGGAAAGGTGTTCCTCATTATGTGAGGGTCTCTTCTTCTGAAAGGACAAGTCATCTTAATATGTCTAGTTTTACAGCAGTAATGACATTTAGGAGAATTTTTGTTTCCAGCCTTCACAAATCTGGTATTGTTCTTCCTTGAAAAATTTGGATTGAATCCAATACCAGCTTTGTGAACAGACTGTGAACTTCCTCCAAGAATCAAGTTCAACTTGTGTTCTAATCCAGCAAGCTTGACTTTGACCAATTCAGATTCTTGAAGTTTCTCAGTGAAAGCAGTCTTTTGTTTATCTAATTCATCAACCTGATGTTTTAGATTGACAAGGCTGTTACTCATTAAAGAATTTTCAGTGACTACTTCCTTAACTTGTGTTTTTAAGGCTTTGAAACTGTCTTTCAAGGCCTTGAAATCACTGTCAGTTTTCTTTTGAGAGATTTCAAGATTCTGATTTAGACAAACAAGTTGTAACTTCTCTTTTTCATGCTCATGAACTTTTTCTTTCAAAAGTCTGATCTCTTTCAGATAATCTTCGTCATTTAAAAGCATTGTTCTGAGATATTCTCAAAGATCTTCTTTTGGTTTTGAAATCAGACAGTTTACCATTACCTCAATGTACTTCTCTGAACTTTCATCATGCTTGGCCATGAAGCATAGGTTGGCCTGTTCTTCTTCAGATTCAGATTCACTAGATAGCTTTCTTTCTTCTGTCATGGTCATTCTTTTGAAAGCTCTTGCTTTTCTTGTGTGGACAATCTCTTATCAAATGTCCTGCATCACCACATTCAAAGCAATTCATAACTTTTAATTTATTTTGTGTAGAGGACTTACCTTTGTAGCCCTTGATACTAGATGGTCTATGCCTTTCTCTGTTGAAGTCTCTGTTTCCAGAGTTTTTCTTCATCTTGAGGATTCTTGTCAATGCTTTGGAAATCAGGGCAATTTGATCTTCATCATCACCATCCTCAGTTTCAAGGCTTTGAGTTCTCTCATTTACCTTGCCTTTGAGAGGTAAGTTCTTGACACTTTCTGGTAATTCTCCATCAACTTCGATATTTCATGTGTCAGAAGCTTCCCTTGTAGGTCATGAAGTTGTAGAGTTGAGAGATTATGAGCTTCTTCAATTGTTGTGGTCTTTGGTTCCCACATTGACTTTGGAAGACTTCTTATAACCTTCCTCACATTTTCTTCATTGGAAAAATGTTTTCATAGTGAGTCAAGGTTGTTAACAATGTCTGTGAACCTCTTGAACATGTCTCTGATAGAGTCATCTGCATTCATCTTAAACAACTCATATTGCCTGAGATAGATGTTGATCTTGGTAAGCTTCACTTGACTAGTTCCTTCAAAATTAAACACAAGTTTATTCCAGATTTTTTTGGCAGTAGTGCAGCATGAAATACTGTTGAATTCATCTGTACTCAAAGCACAATATAACATGTTAATAGCTTTGTAATTATTTGAGTATTGCTCCAATTTAGAAGAGGAGAGTGTTAATTCTCTAAAAGAGAGTTATTTTACAGTTAATACAGAGTGAAAATTGCTGAGTTTTGGAATATTTTGTGCCGTTTAAACCTAAATTATATTTATATTTGCAGGCATTGTCTAGTTAGGCTTATATCTCAGTTTTCTGTGACTTTATGTTACTTTTAACCCCTTTTATTGAACTACTAACAATTTCAATTGAGATGGTGTGTTTTGAGTTGTTTTGTAGTTCATTCAGGTGAGGTAGAATTGCAAATCGAGGAGCAAGGATAAAGTGCACGAGAAAATTGACGCAACGATAAGAGATAAAGCTAAAGCGCGCCAAGGGTGGTTTGCACTGCTAGACTGAATATGCTGATGTTCCAGGGCTGTCATTGGATCGGATTGACAATTATACACATTATTTGGGGGCCGTTTTGATATACATGGGATCCAATAGCAATTCGGGACAAGTTTGAGGCCCTTTTGAAGCAATCTAGGCCATGTTTTGACCTACTGCACTATTCATACGGGATTTTAATTGGAGCAAGGAAGAAAACATATAAAGGGGGCAGAGATTACGCTAGAATAAGAGACAACAGACACCACGGAAGTACGTACGAGGAGATATATACAAAACAGGAGGACGAACGAAAGAGAATACACAACAAGTAGGATACGTGAAGTACTGAGGCAGCGAGGTCTAGATCGAAGAAGAAGACAGAGAACACGACAATTGCTAGTCAAAATCCTCTTCTCTTTGTTTCTTATTTCCATGTTTGTGTACTCTAAACTCATGAACTCTATCAATATTGTCATGGCAGCGTAAACCCTACACTAAGTTGTATGGTTATGAACTAGTTTTCCTTAGTTGATTATGATACATAGATAACGTTTTCATGAATGCAGATTCCTAATTATTATTCGTACTCTTGTTATCTAGTATTTCGATCATACTGATTTTGATTGTTTGGCCAACAATTGAATGATCTAAGACCTAGTTGATTACTTGAGAAAGATTTAGCTAGGGTTGTAATACATATGCTAGAGTCTCGTATTCAAATCATAAATCCAGAGATAGAATTTGTTATGAGATGGTCGATATGAGTGAATATGAGTAAATATCCCCTTTTGCCTAATGTTAGTAGATCGAGAGATTGCTAATTTGAGTGAATAGGAGTTCAGTTATAGCTTGAGAGAGTGTAATTGATAGCTTGCACGATCTAGCGAGATTGAATAATAGTGTTGACGACTACTATCATCATAATTGGGGGAATTTAGGGATTTCCATACGACTTAGTCTATTATCATCTTAGTAATCACAATCTGTTTTATCGTTTTTGGCTTTGTTTTGTTAATTAGAATTACACTTAGAAATAATCAAATCAACTTGTTCACCCGTTAGCCTAGATAGTATAATGATTAGCATCAGCAAGTAGTTGCAAATTCATTCCCTTGGGTTCGATAATTCCTGGTATTTTCTTACCACATTCATTACTTTCTACGATTTCGTGCACTTGCGAATTACGCTAACAGAGAGTAAGTCTTTAGATTCGGGAGTTCTAATCCCATCTTTCTCCGTGTAGAAAGTATGAGGTCCATTTTGTATAATGGTCCAAAGCTCCATGTCTTGATCAATGATGAACATTTTCATCAAAGCTTTCCAATGAGCAAAATATTATCCACAAAATAGAGGAGGTCTGTTAGCAGCTCTTCCCTGAGAGAAACCACCATCACCTGTAATACTCATGATCACCAAATGGTTAAATCAATACAGTGATACAAGTTCTGATACCAATTGAAAGTGTGAGTGTGCAGGTCTTGATGCAACTAAGATACTCTAGAAGGGGGGTGGGGGGTTGAATAGAGTATGCCAACTTTTTGCAAAACATGCTAGGAAAATGAAGACTTGTTAAAACAATGAAGTTCGAGGCCTTGAAAAAAGTTCAAGCCCTTGGAAGGAATGCAGTTTGTATAAAGCAAGTAAACCTTTTTCAAGTCCTTTCACGATCCCCAATAATCCTGTCTTTTCATCGTATATTTATATATAATAAGAAGTATTCACTTGGTAGTAAAACAATACTTATAAATAATTATTTTGATGACAAGTGATATTTAAAGGAAATTGTTAAAATTAACAGTGATATTAATAGAACATAATTCCATTAAATTAATTATAAGAAGTTATTTTAGTTCAATCACCAATATTTAATTTAAATTTGTATACTTTATGAAAATATTAGTAAAAAAATGTTCAAAAACTCATATTTAGAATCTAATGTACTAAATATGTATTATTTCTTCCTTATTATGCATTACATACACAAAAATACTTTGCTAATTAATAGTACTATTTGTTCTAATTGCTAAAAAATAATATTATTCTCAAAACATTCATTTTATTAGTTTACTTCCAAGAAAATAGTTTATTTTTACTATAGTCATGTTTTTATTTCCAAATTACTACTTTTATTTAAATTATTTGAAACACAATTTAATAGGTGGTTAGCTAAGCTAATAATCCCATTGATGAAAGTTTCAGAATAGATAAACTACAACCACACCCCCAACAGTTTCCTCAACATACACTCACACCCCCAATATTCATCTGCTCAATTAACTGGATTCTCTATTCAGTCTCTTGTATTTTGCGCCGGCTTTCCTCCATTGCACTTTGCCTCTTCTTGAATCTTCATCCGATGAATCAGAGATGAAATTGGAGCATTCTTATTGGAACCTGGCACCCATGTGAAACGACTTGTGACCTCCTCCTCTTCATGAAGGCATTTGCGAATTGGTTTCATGGTAATGGGATTTTCGGGACTACACTTTGATGGAGTCCTTGGAGAAGTGATTTAATTTGCTGTGACTATTTCGGAATGAATGTATGAGATTAAATAGAGTTAATCAGCTATCAGTTTATCTTTTTTTTTTCTCCTCATTAAATATGCAAGTAATTGACTAATTGATTGCCTTGTATATTAATGTTGTTCAATGAGGCAGTTTAGGGAATTTGAACAGTTATAGCAAAATTTTTTGTGAATGGTCATGATGATTAGTGGATTATAAGTTTATTATGATGCCCTTCATGCTCGCTGTTTGTTTCCATGTAGTACTGAACCAGGCCTCTTCATGATTATTATAATCTACTGAATGCTAACTGTTTGCGCTCTAGTGATCCCCAATTTGTCATCTCTAGCAGTAATCCATGAATTTACCATTGAATTCTCATGCCTTACAATTGCCCTTGTCCAAATTACTTCATTTTCACTCTCACGTTCATTTTCGATAATGGTTGTGCAGTGCGTGGAATTTCAGCAGAGGTAAACTTTGTTTCTATTATCTTGTTGATCCATAATTTTCACATCAACATAAGATGAATAAATAAAACTAAACTGTATTTCCTATCACCCGTTGCAGGTAAAATTTCCAGGTTACAGAACATTAATCGATAGTATGGATGAGTGGGAACTTCTTGGACTCTCGCCAGAGGCAAACTAATTTTGGTGCCCCCTTTCATTTCCTTTAAGTCCACTCTCTTCTTGATGTTGATATTCTCGTTTTGAGGGAAACCTTCTCTTATGATCGGCAACATAGCTTTTAGAGTAACATAGCTTTTAGAGTAACTACCTTGTCTTATGATCGCGCAACCTTGTCTTAAGTCCACTATCTTCTTAATGTTGTTGATTCTCTAGTATATTCTTGATGTTGAAATTCCCTTTTGGAGGGAAACCTTGTTTTATGATCGCCTAACATATCTTTCAGAGCAGCTATTGTCTGGATGCATTAGTTGTGACATGTGATAAAATTAAGAGCGAGTACAAAGAAAAACATGTGAAGTAATAGCACTAAAATCCAGCAGCTTCTTCGTGGTTATTCAATGTATCACAAGAAAGCTGGGTTGGAAGTCGAAAACCTATGGGGTTACTGCATAGTATGGTTCATCAACCATCGAATACAACAACATATTTGGTTGGGGCATACTATGGTAGATTAAACATACACATAGCAACCCAATAGATTTTAGATCGCCATGCCAGCTTTATCTGTGATGATTCTCCGTGCCCGGGTGGTGGTAGACGAGATTCTGAATATCTCATTGTGATGCTAGAAACAATCATAAAAAAGCTAGCTGCCACCTCCGGCTGCTTCTTTATGATTGTTCCAGCATCACAATGCTGCCGAACAGAATCGCCGTCGTCCAGAAAATACCAGGCCAGAAATCTCCAAAATTTATGCAGAGTATTTTGTTCAAGGACGAGTTGCGTCGCCAATAGAGGTAAATTACCCTGCAATACTTTATATCATATGACTGTTTCACGCATTTGAAAATCGTAAACAAGACCCCTGCGTGGTGTTGGTGGAGGCTCCTGCCAGGTGGAAGCTATGCATGGAACACGCACTGAAACACTCACTATATATGTTTGACACTTCCACTGCTGTATGCTGCATATTGCTCGCTCGAGACCCTTGCGTGGTGTGGGTGGAGACTCCTGCCTGGTGGAGACCATGCATACAATTCACACACTGCACGCACAATATTATATGTACACTGTATGCGCTTAGGAGTTATGGAATTTTATTGGTATAAATGAATTGAGATGAGGGCTCCCTGAGAGCTGAAAATTGCATTTGACAATGTCACTGTTGCGCCTTCTTCCGACAGGTGTCCATTGTTATCTGTGTGAATCAGATTTAAGAATGTGAATTTTGTATCTCGGGTGAACAGCTAGCTAGCTGAGTTTAGTTTAGCATACACCTTGTACTGCATAACATAATTCTTGTTCATACTTGTCAGGAAATTTATATGCTGTTTGTGAATGTCTTCAGGTTTTGTTAATCATACTCCCAACACGACGATTGCATGACTGTGTAGCTTTCAAGAACTCAAGGTCGCCTCTACCTCCTATGCACGACACACGTTCACATTGGAGCTTCCCTACTCACAACTACGTACCTAGCAAGTGTAGATTGTGCTAAGTTTGTAGTTTTGGTTAGGATGATATATAGTTTGTTGGGACTTTATGTTATAGTTGATGTAAATGTATACAAATTTTTGGTACAACGGGTTTGGTTGATATTAATAGAAATTTCATTTCTTTTCAAGAATTTAGTATTTATTTATAAAAAAATATTATTTTTATAGACGACCACTTCTCGACGAACAATTAGTGAGCAATAACTATATACAACGAGAAAAATTGTCGTTTTACAAAATAAAGACAAGTACTATGGTCGTCTTTTCAGCAAAAAAATGGGCAAACAGCACAAAATTACGAAAATAGATAATAAATAACGAAGAAAATAGCAGTCGTGCAGAGACCAAAGACTACGAGAATAACTGTCGGCATAAATTCAACGACCACCAAAGTTTGGTCAAAATATTCGTCGGAAAAAGTTTTGACCACATACTATTATGGTCGGTAAGTCGTCGACAAAATATCAACGACGAAAAGGTGTAGTCGGCAGAAGTGGTCGGTAAAAAACTCTTACGGACCACTGGGAAAGTTGTCGCCCCGTCGAACTAACAATGGAGCTATTCTGACGCTTTTTAGACGATCGTTTCTCGTCGTTTTTTATTCTAACGACGACATTTCGTGTTTTAACGATGAGTTTACTCGTCGTAATAAACCGATTTTTTTGTAGTGGGGGGTTTCGGCCCTGTTAGTGTTTGTCTCTCTCCTTGTTTTTCTCTCATATTCAAAGTATGTTATGAGCATTAGTAGGATAAATAAACTAGGAGTGCCCTTTATATAGTCCAAAAAATCTTTTTAATTACATATTAGTCCCTCTACTAATCCTATCCATACACGGATTAGTCCAACTTGCAAAGTAGTCCTACTAAGTTTGCAAGTAGTTGCGCATTGGTCATTCTATTTAGTAAATCATATTAAATTCCCAAGTCCGATCTAATCCATACATAGTGTGACCCCATAGATTTCCACTTAGTTGGTAGTAACAATTACTAACATGGAGCGGCCTCTAGTAAGACATCCACGCTAAACAACTAATAGAAATAGTCACCCGACAAACCTTCTGCAAGAATTGTCTCATCCCTTTGTCTCTATATCCGGATAGGACACGAGACATACAAGTCACACCCGTATATCCAATCCATAGTTTCTCCATCTTGGGATATATCTTATTCATGCAGATAACATCAATATCCTATATTGATTTATTTGAGTATGTCCATACATTCTATAAGCACCATCCCTCGAGTGGCCCATGGATATTTGCTCCCGTTATGTGGGAGGGAAAAATTCTATCTACATCACTACCATCTCTAAGCTTGATTCCTTATTGTGGCCGACTAACGCCTTTATTACTAACTTGTTGCGGTGTAATGTTTGACGATGTCAAAACAAAATATTCCACAATTGAAGGATCTGGTGTCAAACAAAATATTCCACAACTAGAGGATCTAGTGACTTCAAGTCTAAGGATGACAATACTGTTGTCACTACGAGAAGCACTTGTGACTTTACATAACTTGTATGCAACCTTCTCGTTTTAAGTCAATCTAGTATGCTATTACTCCTAATGCATACCCATGTGTTGGATCGTGATATGTCCATATCAATCCAACCCCATACTAGTCTATAATTTATCGTCCAATTAATAATTATAATTGACTGGGGATATTTAAGCTAAACAAACACATTTTCAATCTAAGGACTTCATTATATTAAATATCTCCATAAATAATACAATGAATATTCTAGCCAAAAGTAATGTTCATACTAAAAAGATTGCCTCTAGGGCATGTATTCCAACAGTCTCCCACTTGCACTAGAGCCAATTTGGTGCATCTCGTATGCCAATATATCTAGAGTTCCCTTCATGAATGCGCTGAACAAGCGGACTCGTAAACGGATGTGACAGATTCTCATCAGTAGGAATCTTGCATATCTTCACATCTCCTCTATCGATGATATCTCGAATAAGATGGAACTTCCTGAGTATGTGTTTGGATTTATGGTATGACCTGGGTTCCTTTGATTGTGCGATCGCCTCAGTGTTGTCACAATACAACTCTACTTGATCCACAATGCTAGGAACCACACCAAGCTCAGTAATGAAATTCCTAATCCAAACAGCTTCGTCTGCTGCGCCACTTCGAGCAATGTACTCAACCTCAGTTGTAGAATCAGCAACCGTCTCTTGCTTGGAACTCTTCCAGCTCACAACTCCTCCATTCAGACATTACACGAATCCCGACTGCGATCTGAAATAATCTCTGTAGATTTGGAAGCTTGCATCTGTGTAACCCCTTACACGAAAATCCTACTCCCCTCCATAGATTAGCATCGCATCCATAGTTCTTCTCAAGTACTTTAGGATGTTCTTGAACGCTATTCAGTGACTCTCACCTGGATTAGACTGGTATCTACTTGTCATACCCAACGCCTATGACACATCAGGTCTAGTACATAACATGGCATACATGATGGATTCTATGTTCGAGGCATAGGGTACCCTACTCATGTGTTCCTTCTCAATCTCATTGGAAGGAAAATAATTATTCGAAAGATTGATTCCATGCGACAGGGGAAAGAATCCCTTCTTGGAATATTGTATGTTGAACCGATTCAACACCTTGTCAATATATGTACTTTGACTTAGTCCTAGCAGCTTCCTCGATCTATCTCTATAGATCTTGATACCAATTATATAAATTTCTTCCCCTAAGTTCTTCAGTGAGAAACACTTTCCTAGCCAATCTTTCACAGATTGCAGCATGGGAATGCCGTTTTCAATGATTAGTATGTCATCCACATACAAGACCATAAAAGAAACGAGACTCTCACTGAACTTCTTGTAGACACAAGAATCATCTTCGTTCTTGATGAAGTCAGACTCTTTGACTGCTTCATGAAAACGTCGATTCCAACTTCTAGAAGCTTGCTTCAATACATAAATGGATTGTTTTATCTTATAAACTTTATTTGCAAGATCTTGATCCACAAAACCCTCAGTTTGTATCATGTAAACATCCCCGAGGAGGTTTCATACAGAAATGCTGTTTTGACATCCATCTGCCAAATCTAAAGTCGTAGTAAACTACAATGGCAAGTAGAATTCGAAGGGATTTGGTCATTGCGACTGGTGAGAAGGTTTCATCATAGTCTACACCATGAATCTGTCTGAATCCTTTTGCCACCAATCGGCCCTTACAGGTGATCACATTACCATCCATGTCGGTCTTTTTCTTGAAAACCCACTTGCACCCTATGGGCCGCGCCCCTTGCGGTGGTTCAACCAGAGTCCATATGTGACAACCCAGTCAAACTTTTAATAATTGAATACCGATTATACGATAAAAATCACAATTTACTGTCAACCCTTCTGAGACTTCAAGACGTTCGAACCTCAACCTGGAGGACACACTGTCCACCAGAACAACATTTTCAATATATTTATGAAAATGTGGTTCGTGACTGAATTATTTAAAAACTTACACCAACTCGTCAAAAATGACAGTTTTTTGTAAAATATCACAATTCGACTAAAAAGTTACAACTTTCACTAAAAACAGCTAAAAACAATTAATTTAGCTAAAAATCTACTTTTTAACAACTACTCCGTGATCTAGTCGCGCTACGGCTCAACTTGTAAAACAGAGGGGTGAGCCAAACAGCCCAGAAGGTACCGCCTAACCACTGGCGTATAAATCTAAAATCTACTAAACACAACATCCAGTTATTAAACATCAGTATGCGTCACCAAATACACAAACAACATGATTTATCAATCTCCCAACTAATTGTCAAATAGCTAAAGAGCTATAAAATTAAACCAGCAGTATATACAAAAATAGACTTTAACTACAGGAAACTTAGAAGTTAGATCTCCCCTACCCGAAAGATCAGCGATGATAGACAAAACTACAGCTTTAACATCCTTTCTAATCAAACGGAAACTGAAATCAGAAGGCCACTATTGGACCTAAAACACTCTTATTTGAAAAATGAACCCACTTGTCACGTACTCTCCCCTAACAACCAACAAGAGAAAACCATTCCAATGAAGAATCATTTTGAAAAATGGTATCCCAACTCTCTTTTAGAAGGAAATTGAGTTAGCCTCAAAGCCATAATAGACAAAAATATAGTAATAAAGTTAATTCACTAATCCAACAAGTGAACAAGTGGTTTGCTTGCAAAGAAATTAGTCACCTCTACACAAATTTTCTAGAACGAGGTGGCTATGTTTGATAAACATCAAATTTTACTTTTCCTTTTCTCGAAAAATCTAAAACCTTTGTAATAATCCTCACACAAACAAGTATATGGAACCACTGGACTAGGTGACTAATAAACAACCAAATGAGGTTTTATGGAATACAGAGTGTAGTTCTTACTCATTCACAAGCAACAATATAAGCAAGCACACATGCACATATATATTATCAACTTATACAAATTAAACCGAGCAACGTCAAAATTCTTAATAAAACTTTTATTTAACTATTACTTTTAGGCACGGGGTCTCACACCATACTTTGTTGGTATACATGGATTCTATCTCGGATTCCATGGTTTTGCGTCACTTATGAGAGTCCGGCCCTTTCATGGCCTCTCCATAGGTAGTAGGCTCATCATCTATGAGCAGCGTGTAGCAAGACTCAGTCACGAGAATTCCATACCTCTCTTGCTCCTGCCGCACTCTACTCGTCCTACGAAGCTCTTTGTGTTACTTGATCAAGTTTCTCCACAACATCTTGCGGTCCATGTTCATGTTCTATAGTACGATCAGTAGTTTGTGGTTCTTGAATTTCTTCACATTCCTCCCACTTACTTCTTTAGAGACAAATTCTCTTTCTAGAAACACGGCGGACCGAGCAACAAACACTTTGTTCTCAAGTTGGATTGTAGAAGTAATATCCCTTATTTTCTTAGGGTATCCCAAAGACTTACACTTATCCGACTTAGGCCCGAGTTTGTCTGATTGTAAACGTTTGACATATATATCGCAGCCCCAAATCTTCATGAAGGACACTGCAGGACGCCTCCCACTCTACATATCATATGGAGTCTTCATTACTAATTTGGATGGAACACGGTTAATGGTCATCTTCCTTGTTGTGACGTCCACACTCTAGATGAGTCTCGCGCCCCTTCTATTTTAAAATCACGTCTCCTAGACTTGCAGTGGGAAGGAAAATAAGAACCGCAGTTTTCGAAGTCAGCAAGAAATGCTGAGTGAGATACACCTTAGCGTGTAAAACAAGGAAGATGAGATAGTTGCTGACTCACGAGTTACGTAAAACAGTAACAAAGTACGAGTAAAACATTATCAGAGTTTGCAGCATAAATAATCATTTCAGAACGTTCCAGAAACAAATCCATTTATCGAAATTCTGTTCCATTGCACATTTCCAAACAGAGAAGCAAAGATTTCCAGATATTATCTCTTCTCGCTGTACCAGGGTAGACCGGGGACCACGAATGACATACTAGACCTTAAGTGTTGCAACACCCTCCTAAGAGCGTCAATCTTAGGAGTGTTATCTAGATGTTGGACCCTAGCCAATAAGGCGTAGAGCTAAGGGGAACTAGCTGGTATCAGTGTTCCCGGCCGGAGCCAATCATAAGTCCAAGGCAGGAAAGCCAAGGGGAACTAGCTTGTATCGGTGTTTCCGGCCAGATCCAACTATAAGTCCAAGGCCTAAAAGACAAGGGGAACTCGCTGGTTTCGGTGTTCCCGGCCGGAGCCAACTGTAATAATTCAAGATCCAAGCCTACAAAATTAAGCAGGGGGAACTCGCTGGTGTCGGTGTTCACGGCAGGAGCCGATCAAAGTAAATCTACTTGTTCTGGTACATGCGATTCTTTCCACTTTGCATAATGAGCGGATAAATATTGCGTGACGGTTTCAAAGAATCATTTCGAAAATGTAACCAACTCAAATAAAGCATGTGAAGCGCAAAACACATTTCGAGACAATTTACAAAATCATATATTGACACGAAAGAAGCTAGGCTAGCTAGGCTAGGCATGCAACTCACAAATATATTTTGAGACATATTATAAAATCATTCATCGACACGAAAGGAGCTAGGCGTGCTAGGCTAAGCATGTGAACTCACCTGGAGTCAACTCAGCAGTCATACAACGGATGTTCGATGAAACCTACGTCCACGTATCCGTCTCCTACAATCTACAAATCTCTAGTCATAACGGTGTTATTTTTGAATAAACGAATGCACTAACTCTATAAAGATGTGCGACTCGAATGCTAATCACATCTTTCACGATCCCCAATAATCCTGTCTTTTCATCGTATATTTATATATAATAAGAAGTATTCACTTGGTAGTAAAACAATACTTATAAATAATTATTTTGATGACAAGTGATATTTAAAGGAAATTGTTAAAATTAACAGTGATATTAATAGAACATAATTCCATTAAATTAATTATAAGAAGTTATTTTAGTTCAATCACCAATATTTAATTTAAATATGTATAATTTATGAAAATATTAGTAAAAAAATGTTCAAAAACTCATATTTAGAATCTAATGTATTAAATATGTATTATTTCTTCCTTATTATGCATTACATACACAAAAATACTTTGCTAATTAATAGTACTATTTGTTCTAGTTGCTAAAAAATAATATTATTCTCAAAACATTCATTTTATTAGTTTACTTCCAAGAAAATAGTTTATTTTTACTATAGTCATGTTTTTATTTCCAAATTACTACTTTTATTTAAATTATTTGAAACACAATTTAATAGGTGGTTAGCTAAGCTAATAATCCCATTGATGAAAGTTTCAGAATAGATAAACTACAACCACACCCCCAACAGTTTCCTCAACATACACTCACACCCCCAACATTCATCTGCTCAATTAACTGGATTCTCTATTCATCTCTTGTATTTTGCGCCGGCTTTCCTCCATTGCACTTTGCCTCTTCTTGAATCTTCATCCGATGAATCAGAGATGAAATTGGAGCATTCTTATTGGAACCTGGCACCCCTGTGAAACGACTTGTGACCTCCTCCTCTTCATGCAGGCATTTGCGAATTGGTTTCATGGTAATGGGATTTTGGGGACTACACTTTGATGGAGTCCTTGGAGAAGTGATTTAATTGGCTGTGACTATTTCGGAATGAATGTATGAGATTAAATAGAGTTAATCAGCTGTCAGTTTATCTTTTTTTTTCTCCTCATTAAATATGCAAGTAATTGACTAATTGATTGCCTTGTATATTAATGTTGTTCAATGAGGCAGTTTAGGGAATTCGAACAGTTATAGCAAAACATTTTTGTGAATGGTCATGATGATTAGTGGATTATAAGTTTATTATGATGCCCTTCATGCTCGCTGTTTGTTTCCATGTAGTACTGAACCAGGCCTCTTCATGATTATTATAATCTACTGAATGCTAACTGTTTGCGCTCTAGTGATCCCCAATTTGTCATCTCTAGCAACAATCCATGAATTTACCATTGAATTCTCATGCCTTACAATTGCCCTTGTCCAAATTACTTCATTTTCACTCTCACGTTCATTTTCGATAATGGTTGTGCACTGCGTGGAATTTCAGCAGAGGTAAACTTTGTTTCTATTATCTTGTTGATCCATAATTTTCACATCAACATAAGATGAATAAATAAAACTAAACTGTATTTCCTATCACCCGTTGCAGGTAAAATTTCCAGGTTACAGAACATTAATCGATAGTATGGATGAGTGGGAACTTCTTGGACTCTCGCCAGAGGCAAACTAATTTTGGTGCCCCCTTTCATTTCCTTTAATTCCACTCTCTTCTTGATGTTGATATTCCCGTTTTGAGGGAAACCTTGTCTTATGATCGGCAACATAGCTTTTAGAGTAACATAGCTTTTAGAGTAACTACCTTTGTAGGGTTTTGATTCATGGATCGCGCAAACGGAAGCATAATCAAACAAATAACCATGGAAAACCCTCCAAGGATCACAAGTCTAGATGCATAACGATAGTAAAGGTAAGAAATCATAAACACACCTTTGGGTTCTCCTTGATGACTTCAAACGCGAATAGTGTCACGTTCTCTATAGTTGATCCACGCCTAGAGTTGCTCCTAGATCTCCCAAACTCCTTGGTGCTAGCCCGGAATAAGAGGAGGGTGAAGGAATCACGCAAAACGAGACAAAAAGAGGGGCTCGGCCCTCTTTTGGCCGACGGGGTGAGGGGGCGGCGGCAAGGGACGGGTTCGGCCCTTGTTGCTTGCTCTCTCTCTCCTTTGTTCTCTCCCACTCTTGTTATGATCACTAATGAGCATAAGTTATGAGGAAGGAAGGAAGGAGGGTCCTTTATATAGTCCAACAACTCCTTGTTAACTACCTAAAGGACTTATTGTAGTCCTACTAGAATTCAATTTAGTCCCTTCCTTGCAAATTAGTCCCTACTAAGTTTGCAAGGGTTTGCAAAGTGATCCTTCTAATTAATTAATCCAATTAATTAATTCCCAAATCTAGTACAACTCTATATAGAGTGTGACCCCATAGGTTCTATCTAGTTGGTAGCAACTATTTGCTAATATGGAGCGGTTTCTAGCAAAACATCCATTCTAGCCAACTAATAGAATAGTCATCTAGACAACCTTGTACAAGTAATTATCTCATCCCTTTGCCTCCATATCCGGATTGGACACGAGACATACAAGTCACACTCGTATATCCAATCCATAGTTTCTCGATCTATGGGATAGCCTTATTCGTGCAAATAACATCAATATCCCATATTGATTTATTTGAGTCTGGCCAGACATTCTATAAGCACTATCCTTCGAGTGGCCTAGGATACTTGCTCCCGTTATGTGGGAGGGGCAAATCCTCTCTACTTCCACTACGATCGCTAAGCTTGCTTCTCATTGTATCCAGTACACGCCTTTATAACTACCCAGTTACGGTGTAGCGTTTAACGCTACCAAGATCACAATGATCCACAACTAGAATATCTAGTGACTTCAAGTCTAAGGATGACAATACCATTGCACCCGAGAAGCACTTGTGACTCAACATAACATGTATGTAGCCTTCTCGGTGATGGGTCAATCCAGTGCAACATTCCGTAATGCACACCTATGTGTTGGATCGTGATATCTCCATATCAATCCAACCCCATACTACTCTATAGATGATTGTCCCATTAATCATTATACTTGACTAGGGATATTTAAGATAAACAACACGATTGTAAATCTAAGGACTTCATTATATTAAATATCCAATAAATAATAAATGAATTTTCTAGCCATATACAAATTCATACTAAACTAGATTGCCTCTAGGGCATCTATTCCAACAACCTTGTCTTATGATCGCGCAACCTTGTCTTAAGTCCACTATCTTCTTAATGTTGTTGATTCTCTAGTATATTCTTGATGTTGAAATTCCCTTTTGGAGGGAAACCTTGTTTTATGATCGCCTAACATATCTTTCAGAGCAGCTATTGTCTGGATGCATTAGTTGTGACATGTGATAAAATTAAGAGCGAGTACAAAGAAAGACATGTGAAGTAATAGCACTAAAATCCAGCAGCTTCTTCGTGGTTATTCAATGTATCACAAGAAAGCTGGGTTGGAAGTCGAAAACCTATGGGGTTACTGCATAGTATGGTTCATCAACCATCAAATACAACAACATATTTGGTTGGGGCATACTATGGTAGATGAAACATACACACAGCAACCCAATAGATTTTAGATCGCCATGCCAGCTTTATCTGTGATGATTCTCCGTGCCCGGGTGGTGGTAGACGAGATTCTGAATATCTCATTGTGATGCTAGAAACAATCATAAAAAAGCTAGCTGCCACCTCCGGCTGCTTCTTTATGATTGTTCCAGCATCACAATGCTGGCGAACAGAATCGCCGTCGATCAGGAGTTGGGCTATGATAAATAGGGGTTGGCATCGTTATGTTCTGACTACTTGAAGCAACATCTTTGTGATCATTCCATGCATCACAAATCTGCATCAAGAAAACCAGAACATAATGAAATCAATCTTGTGGAGATCGTTGACATCGACATGCTTTTAGACAAGCAAAACTCTATATAGGAAGATGAAAGGTGTAGTGAAATGTACAAGGCTTTAGGCTATGGTTTTATACACAGTTGGGAAGCTGGGGGGTTAGTAGAAGATTGAGAGTTTAAGATTGACAGGTGGGGGTTGGGAGGATTAATTGAGTTTAATAAATGCTAGTTTGAAGATGTGGTTTCATATCAAAATTGCTGCTGGTTTAAAGAGTAGTGCAGGTCAGTAGGTATAGGTTAATGATGAACCTCATTGATTAGGGGTGGCTTTGTTCAGAAAATAGTTTTAAAATTGTTTTTTTCCGGTATCAACGTTTGGCTTTGTGATGTCCGTGGAGTATAAAATTGGGTCTTTAACCGGCTGGCGAATTGGTCTTTGCAATCTACTATCGGTTGACTTAGTCAGAATTTTGTGTCCTTAAGCTGATACCAAACATTCTCTTAGTACCACTCTGTTTCTTCTCCTATAGAAAAATGATGAAATGTTTCTTTTTGATAATAATGACTCAAGAATGAGGCTCAATCTGCAGTGAGATGCGGACGTTTTTTGGAGGGTGGTTGACCCTCTCTGTAGTTGTTTGCTTTGGAGCCGGTGATTTTGAACTCTTTCACTCAACTGCCCTCCCTTATGTGGATTGTTATGTCGCAAACAACATACATACATAGTGAGTGATATCGCTAAATCTGAACTTTCTGGCGAGCAGACCAAAGTATAATAATACATGGGTTTGTAGATTAACATAGATTTAGAGTAATAAATTGATTAATAAATGCTGGTTTAAAAATTTGGTTTCTAAGTAATCATTGCTGGGTTTAAAGATGTGGTTGCAGAGACATCATTGCTGGTTTAAAGATTAGTGCAGTAGGTATAGGCTCATGAACCACCTCATTGGTTACAGCTAGGGGTGGCAACATAACAAAATTATACTAACTGTTTTTCCACTCACCTGTTGCAGGTACAATTTGAATGTTATAGAACATTGATACTAGTAGTATATTAGCGCCTTATGTGATGTCCAGAAAATACCAGGCCAGAAATCTCCAAAATTTATGCAGAGTATTTTGTTCAAGGACGAGTTGCGTCGCCAATAGAGGTAAATTACCCTGCAATACTTTATATCATATGACTGTTTCACGCATTTGAAAATCGTAAACAAGACCCCTGCGTGGTGTTGGTGGAGGCTCCTGCCAGATGGAAGCTATGCATGGAACACGCACTGAAACACTCACTATATATGTTTGACACTTCCACTGCTGTATGCTGCATATTGCTCGCTCGAGACCCTTGCGTGGTGTGGGTGGAGACTCCTGCCTAGTGGAGACCATGCATACAATTCACACACTGCACGCACAATATTATATGTACACTGTATGTGCTTAGGAGTTATGGAATTTTATTGGTATAAATGAATTGAGATGAGGTCTCCCTGAGAGCTGAAAATTGCATTTGACAATGTCACTGTTGCGCCTTCTTCCGACAGGTGTCCATTGTTATCTGTGTGAATCAGATTTAAGAATGTGAATTTTGTATCTCCGGTGAACAGCTAGCTAGCTGAGTTTAGTTTAGCATACACCTTGTACTGCATAACATAATTCTTGTTCATACTTGTCAGGAAATTTATATGCTGTTTGTGAATGTCTTCAGGTTTTGTTAATCATACTCCCAACACGACGATTGCATGACTGTGTAGCTTTCAAGAACTCAAGGTCGCCTCCACCTCCTATGCACGACACACGTTCACATTGGAGCTTCCCTACTCACAACTACGTACCTAGCAAGTGTAGATTATGCTAAGTTTGTAGTTTTGGTTAGGATGATATATAGTTTGTTGGGACTTTATGTTATAGTTGATGTAAATGTATACAAATTTTTGGTACAACGGGTTTGGTTGATATTAATAGAAATTTCATTCCTTTTCAAGAATTTAGTATTTATTTATAAAAAAATATTATTTTTATAGACGACCACTTCTCGACGAACAATTAGTGAGCAATAACTATATACAACGAGAAAAATTGTCGTTTTAAAAATAAAGACAAGTACTATGGTCGTCTTTTCAGCAAAAAAATGGGCAAACAGCACAAAATTACGAAAATAGATAATAAATAACGAAGAAAATAGCAGTCGTGCAGAGACCAAAGACTACGAGAATAACTGTCGGCATAAATTCAACGACCACCAAAGTTTGGTCAAAATATTCGTCGGAAAAAGTTTTGACCACATACTATTATGGTCGGTAAGTCGTCGACAAAATATCAACGACGAAAAGGTGTAGTCGGCAGAAGTGGTCGGTAAAAAACTCTTACGGACCACTGGGAAAGTTGTCGCCCCGTCGAACTAACAATGGAGCTATTCTGACGCTTTTTAGACGATCGTTTCTCGTCGTTTTTTATTCTAACGACGACATTTCGTGTTTTAACGATGAGTTTACTCGTCGTAATAAACCGATTTTTTTGTAGTGGGGGGTTTCGGCCCTGTTAGTGTTTGTCTCTCTCCTTGTTTTTCTCTCATATTCAAAGTATGTTATGAGCATTAGTAGGATAAATAAACTAGGAGTGCCCTTTATATAGTCCAAAAAATCTTTTTAATTACATATTAGTCCCTCTACTAATCCTATCCATACACGGATTAGTCCAACTTGCAAAGTAGTCCTACTAAGTTTGCAAGTAGTTGCGCATTGGTCATTCTATTTAGTAAATCATATTAAATTCCCAAGTCCGATCTAATCCATACAGAGTGTGACCCAATAGATTTCCACTTAGTTGGTAGTAACAATTACTAACATGGAGCGGCCTCTAGTAAGACATCCACGCTAAACAACTAATAGAAATAGTCATCCGACAAACCTTCTGCAAGAATTGTCTCATCCCTTTGTCTCTATATCCGGATAGGACACGAGACATACAAGTCACACCCGTATATCCAATCCATAGTTTCTCCATCTTGGGATATATCTTATTCATGCAGATAACATCAATATCCTATATTGATTTATTTGAGTATGTCCATACATTCTATAAGCACCATCCCTCGAGTGGCCCATGGATATTTGCTCCCGTTATGTGGGAGGGAAAAATTCTATCTACATTACTACCATCTCTAAGCTTGATTCCTTATTGTGGCCGACTAACGCCTTTATTACTAACTTGTTGCGGTGTAATGTTTGACGATGTCAAAACAAAATATTCCACAACTGAAGGATCTAGTGTCAAACAAAATATTCCACAACTAGAGGATCTAGTGACTTCAAGTCTAAGGATGACAATACCATTGTCACTACGAGAAGCACTTGTGACTTTACATAACTTGTATGCAACCTTCTCGTTTTAAGTCAATCTAGTATGCTATTACTCCTAATGCATACCCATGTGTTGGATCGTGATATGTCCATATCAATCCAACCCCATACTAGTCTATAATTTATCGTCCAATTAATAATTATAATTGACTGGGGATATTTAAGCTAAACAAACACATTTTCAATCTAAGGACTTCATTATATTAAATATCTCCATAAATAATACAATGAATATTCTAGCCAAAAGTAATGTTCATACTAAAAAGTTTGCCTCTAGGGCATGTATTCCAACAGTCTACCACTTGCACTAGAGCCAATTTGGTGCATCTCGTATGCCAATATATCTAGAGTTCCCTTCATGAATGCGCTGAACAAGCGGACTCGTAAACGGATGTGACAGATTCTCATCAGTAGGAATCTTGCATATCTTCAGATCTCCTCTATCGATGATATCTCGAATAAGATGGAACTTCCTGAGTATGTGTTTGGATTTCTGGTATGACCTGGGTTCCTTTGATTGTGCGATCGCCTCAGTGTTGTCACAATACAACTCTACTTGATCCACAATGCTAGGAACCACACCAAGCTCAGTAATGAAATTCCTAATCCAAACAGCTTCGTCTGGTGCGCCACTTCGAGCAATGTACTCAACCTCAGTTGTAGAATCAGCAACCGTCTCTTGCTTGGAACTCTTCCAGCTCACAACTCCTCCATTCAGACAATACACGAATCCCGACTGCGATCTGAAATCATCTCTGTAGATTTGGAAGCTTGCATCTGTGTAACCCCTTACACGAAACTCCTCCTCCCCTCCGTAGATTAGCAACGCATCCATCGTTCTTCTCAAGTACTTTAGGATGTTCTTGAACGCTATTCAGTGACTCTCACCTGGATTAGACTGGTATCTACTTGTCATACCCAACGCCTATGACACATCAGGTCTAGTACATAACATGGCATACATGATGGATTCTATGTTCGAGGCATAGGGTACCCTACTCATGTGTTCCTTCTCAATCTCATTGGAAGGAAAATAATTATTCGAAAGATTGATTCCATGCGACATGGGAAAGAATCCCTTCTTGGAATATTGTATGTTGAACCGATTCAACACCTTGTCAATATATGTACTTTGAATTAGTCCTAGCAGCTTCCTCGATCTATCTCTATAGATCTTGATACCAATTATATAAATTTCTTCCCCTAAGTTCTTCAGTGAGAAACACTTTCCTAGCCAATCTTTCATAGATTGCAGCATGGGAATGCCGTTTTCAATGATTAGTATGTCATCCACATACAAGACCATAAAAGCAACGAGACTCTCACTGAACTTCTTGTAGACACAAGACTCATCTTCGTTCTTGATGAAGTCAGACTCTTTGACTGCTTCATGAAAACGTCGATTCCAACTTCTAGAAGCTTGCTTCAATACATAAATGGATTGTTTTATCTTATAAACTTTATTTGCAAGATCTTGATCCACAAAACCCTCAGTTTGTATCATGTAAACATCCCCGAGGAGGTTTCATACAGAAATGCTGTTTTGACATCCATCTGCCAAATCTAAAGTCGTAGTAAACTACAATGGCAAGTAGAATTCGAAGGGATTTGGTCATTGCGACTGGTGAGAAGGTTTCATCATAGTCTACACCATGAATCTGTCTGAATCTTTTTGCCACCAATCGGCCCTTACAGGTGATCACATTACCATCCATGTCGGTCTTTTTCTTGAAAACCCACTTGCACCCTATGGGCCGCGCCCCTTGCGGTGGTTCAACCAGAGTCCATATGTGACAACCCAGTCAAACTTTTAATAATTGAATACCGATTATACGATAAAAATCACAATTTACTGTCAACCCTTCTGACACTTCAAGACGTTCGAACCTCAACCTGGAGGACACACTGTCCACCAGAACAACATTTTCAATATATTTATGAAAATGTGGTACGTGACTGAATTATTTAAAAACTTACACCAACTCGTCAAAAATGACAGTTTTTTGTAAAATATCACAATTCGACTAAAAAGTTACAACTTTCACTAAAAACAGCTAAAAACAATTAATTTAGCTAAAAATCTACTTTCTAACAACTACTCCGTGATCTAGTCGCGCTACGGCTCAACTTGTAAAACAGAGGGGTGAGCCAAACAGCCCAGAAGGTACCGCCTAACCATTGGCGTATAAATCTAAAATCTACTAAACACAACATCCAGTTATTAAACATCAGTATGCGTCACCAAATACACAAACAACATGATTTATCAATCTCCCAAATAATTGTCAAATAGCTAAAGAGCTATAAAATTAAACCAGCAATATATACAGAAATAGACTTTAACTACAGGAAACTTAGAAGTTAGATCTCCCCTACCCGAAAGATCAGCGATGATAGACAAAACTACAGCTTTAACATCCTTTCTAATCAAACGGAAACTGAAATCAGAAGGCCACTATTGGACCTAAAACACTCTTATTTGAAAAATGAACCCACTTGTCACGTACTCTCCCCTAACAACCAACAAGAGAAAAAACCACTCCAATGAAGAATCATTTTGAAAAATGGTATCCCAACTCTCTTTTAGAAGGAAATTGAGTTAGCCTCAAAGCCATAATAGACAAAAATATAGTAATAAAGTAATTCACTAATCCAACAAGTGAACAAGTGGTTTGCTTGCAAAGAAATTAGTCACCTCTACACAAATTTTCTAGAACGAGGTGGCTATGTTTGATAAACATCAAATTTTACTTTTCCTTTTCTCGAAAAATCTAAAACCTTTGTAATAATCCTCACACAAACAAGTATATGGAACCACTGGACTAGGTGACTAATAAACAACCAAATGAGGTTTTATGGAATACAGAGTGTAGTTCTTACTCATTCACAAGCAACAATATAAGCAAGCACACATGCACATATATATTATCAACTTATACAAATTAAACCGAGCAACGTCAAAATTCTTAATAAAACTTTTATTTAACTATTAATTTTAGGCACGGGGTCTCACACCATACTTTGTTGGTATACATGGATTCTATCTCGGATTCCATGGTTTTGCGTAACTTCTGAGAGTCCGGCCCTTTCATGGCCTCTCCATAGGTAGTAGGCTCATCATCTATGAGCAGCGTGTAGCCAGACTCAGTCACGAGAATTCCATACCTCTCTTGCTCCTGCCGCACTCTACTCGTCCTACGAAGCTCTTTGTGTTACTTGATCAAGTTTCTCCACAACATCTTGCGGTCCATGTTCATGTTCTATAGTACGATCAGTAGTTTGTGGTTCTTGAATTTCTTCATGTACTACATTCCTCCCACTTACTTCTTTAGAGACAAATTCTCTTTCTAGAAACACGGCGGACCGAGCAACAAACACTTTGTTCTCAAGTTGGATTGTAGAAGTAATATCCCTTATTTTCTTATTGTATCCCAAAGACTTACACTTATCCGACTTAGGCCCGAGTTTGTCTGATTGTAAAAGTTTGACATATATATCGCAGCCCCAAATCTTCATGAAGGACACTGCAGGACGCCTCCCACTCTACATATCATATGGAGTCTTCATTACTAATTTGGATGGAACACGGTTAATGGTGAAAGCTGCACACAATAGAGTGCATCCCCTAAATAATAATGGAAGATCAGTTTGACACATCATAGATTGAACCATGTCTAACTGTGTTCGATTACTCCTATCGGACACGCCATTCCATCGTGGCATTCCGGGTGGAGTGAGTTGGGATTTTATCCCACACTCTCTAAGATAGTCGCCAAACTCTTGGCTCAAGTATTCTCCTCCACGATCCGATCATAAAGGCTTGATACTTTTGCCAAGTTGCTTATCTACTTCATTATTGAACTCTTTGAACTTCTAAAATAATTCGAATTTGGCCTTCATAAGGTATAGAAATCCATATCTATTGAAATAATCAGTAAACGTAATGAAATAGACATAGCCACCCCTGGCAGGCTTGGCAAATGGCCCACACACATCAGTATGCACGAGCGCCAGTTGCTCACTAGTTCTCTAACCTTTGTTATTGAAATGGGACTTTGTCATTTTTCCCAAAAAACAAGCCTCACATGTCTCATATGACTTAAAATCAAATGAGTCTTAGAAATCCATCCTTATGGAGTCTAGATACACGTTTCTCGTCTATGTGGTCTAAACGACAGTGCCATAGATAAGCAGGTTTTAAATCATTCATTTTAATCCTCTTGGTATTTATGTTATAGACATGATTATTTAGATCAAGGATATATAATCCTTTAAATAATTGCGCACTACAATAGTGAATACTATCAAAATAAATGGAGCAACAATTGTCCTTTATGAAAATAGTAAAACCTTCCTTGTCCAAACAAGAAATAGAAATAATGTTTCCGCTCATAGAAGGAACATAATAGAAATTATTTAATGCTAAAACTAATCCTGAAGACAGAGAAAACTCGTACATGCCTACAACTAATGCAGCAACGTTTGCTCCATTCCCAATGCGCGGATCTATCTCCCCTTTAGCCAATCTTCTATTTCTCTTTATATCCTGCACATTTCGACAAATGGGAGATCCACATCGAGTATCCAATAACCAAGATGAAGAGAAATTTATATTGAAATATATAAAAAAAATACCCGGTGGTGGTGGAATCACTATTCCAAGCCTTTTACCCTCCAAATACTTTCGGCAGTTTCTTTTCTAGTGTCCGGGCTGACTGCAGTAGTGTTAATCACCCTTAGTCACTCCCTTGGCAACGCCACCAACATGATTAAGAGAAACTTCCTTTGATTTCGCGATTGCCGTGCCTTTTCCTATGGAGGTAGAAGCAAACCTTTTGTCTTTCCCTTTGTGGACCGTCCTTATGGCCTTGCCATTTCCCTTGTTGATGCAGCTGTCCTCAACATATTGAGTAGATCTGGAAGAGGTTTCACAATCTCGTTCATGTTATATTTCATAATGAACTGTCCATAACTCTTAGAAAACGATTGCAAAACGATATTTGTGGCCAACTCTTGACCCACCAGAAACCCGAGTCGATCGAGATTCTCTAAGTACCTGATCATTCATAGTACATGAAGTCCCACTGGGTTTCCCTCGGACAGATGACATTTGAACCATACCTTGGAAACCTCATACCTCTCAACCCTAGCATGCTCTTGGAAGAGCTGCTTCAAGTGTGCTATCAGATCGTACACACCCATGTTCTCATGTTGCTTTTGGAGCTAAGAGGACATGGTGCAAATCATTAGGCAGACCGCATCATTAGCATCGTCAACAAACTTTTTATGCGCCTTTAGGGCTAAATCAGAGTTATTTTCTGGACCCTCAGGAACTTCATCCTCTAGAGTGTAAGTTTCTTTTATTTCTTGAGAACGATTCTCAAGTTCCTGTACCAGTCTAGAAATTTCGTTCCAGAAAGCGTGTCCTTCTCAAGGACAGAACGCAGGGAGTGTGATGAACTCGATGAGTTCTTTTCCATTGGAATTCTACAAAATGAGAAATATACAAGTTTTAGTATTTTGTGAAAAAATAAGTACATTCAATAATGGCTAGATTATTAAATATAGCTCCCACTATTTTTCTTGGATTAATAACCATTAATATGAATGCGGAAGATATCATTATATTTTCTAGTGGGTGCCACGATCCGTATTTCACTTATTTTGAGCTTGCTTTGGCAAGTCACCCAATTATTTAGGTAGGAACAACTCCAATTTCATCCTTACGCAATTGTTGGTAAAATTGGGCAAATAACTCCTTATTTATGCGTCCCATGGATAATATCAATTGGTTGCCTCTAGGATTTTAATCTTATTAAAATCACCTAGTTGCGTCCAACCTCTTACTTAAACATTTAAAAATACCTTGCTTGTGCCATCGCAACACAATCATGACAAACCAAACTGCCTTGCTTTTTCACGCACAAGCTTGATAATCATGATCATGATGAGTGTTTAAGTAACGAGAAGGCAAAATGTAATATTTAAATTGAGGGATTTTATTTTTCAATTTTAATTGTTTTTTTGATCCATATCAAGTGATCTACTTACTTTTAGTTGGGAAAACTCACAAATAAAAGATACGGGTTGTTAACTATCTTATTATCAATTTTGCATGCATCATCCATACACCAACACTAAATAATAAGACAAAAAAATAAACAACCAAAAAAGAAAAATTAACGTGATGTAGATATGGCCTCTAAACTAAGATATTCCCAAGCCAATGAGAATATCTATGAACCCTAAGATAGCAAGTTCATCTCCATGTGCCTCCATCGTTTAGTCCATGCTCCATATGTTGTGTGGATGTCGCCATTCACCTTGGCTTGTGGAATGCTCCATAGCTTTGAGGTTCTTTGATTCTTTAGGATTCTTCTCCGTGTCTTGACTATCATCTACTATATCTAATATTAGCTAGCATCTATACTAAATAGAGATATCTCACAAGTTGAGAAGAAGAAAGGCTCGTTAGTTAACTATTACGTTAATTTTATCAGCTTGCAGGCCGTAAATCAAACCACAAAATTATAAAATCACAACATCAACACCTAAGGCCATATAAAATCACCATGTGAATAGCAGATAAACAGTTAAAATCCAATTTTAACGCGCTAGGTCAAGTTTAGTTGATTTTGGACATACTAGGGTCAAGATGGTCCAAGAGGGCTCACCAACATCATGGACGAACCCCTAGAAGACCAACACACGGCCTTGGCCCACGAGCGACCAAGCCATGCGTTAGGCCGGTCCAAGCCCTTGGTCGTGCCTTACTTGGGCGGCAAGGAAATAGGGGCGGTCCCTCGGGGGGGGGGGGGAACCTCTCTGTGGAGTTGTTTCCAAAACAACTCCTTGCCTTGTTTCCCAAGTTTAGTTGTTTCCTAATTGGAAAACCCCCTTTTTCCAATTGGTGCCCAAACCCAAGTTTCTAGATCCAAAATTTTCACATCCTATGCGATTCAAACTCACTAATACCTAACCTTATGTAAAATTAGGTCTTGTTTGGTTGAATCATATTCAATTTGAATCTATGCTTAATTTGTCTGTTTTACGCGATAAACAATAATTAAAGTGTAAATAAAAAAATCGTAACATAAGCTACGTTATGCTCTTCCACCTGTGGCTGTGATACTAATGTAGGGTTTTGTAACGGATTATGCAGCGGAAATAAACAAATAATCATCCGTAAAAGACCCTCCAAGGATCACAAGTCTTGACATCATAACGATAATAAGGTTTCAGTATCATAATACCTTTTGGTTCTCCTATGATGACTTCACTCGTGAAATAGTATTTACGTCTCTGTGGCTAGCCCACTCCTTGAATTAAATCCGGATCCTTCAAGCCTTTGTGCTAGCTAGGGATGAAGGTAGAATAAGAAGATCATTCAAACCGGAGCAAAGGAGGGGGGCGGCACCTCCTTGAGGCCGACGGGTGAGGGGCGGCACTAAGGGGGTTTCAGCCCTCTTAGTGTTTTGCCTCTCTCCTTTTTTTTTTTTTTTCCTCTCCAACTCAAAGTATGCTATGAGCATTAGCAGGAAAAATAAACTAGGAGTTCCCTTTATATAGTCCAACAACTCCTTGTTAACTACATATAAGTCCCTCTACTAATCCTGTCCATACATGGATTAGTCCAACGTGCAAATTAGTCCTACTAAGTTTGCAAGTAGTTGCGCAATTATCCTTCAATTTAATAAATCATATTATTTAATTCCCAAGTATGGCCTAATCAATACGGAGTATGACCCCATAGGTTTCTACATAGTTGGTAGTAACAATTACTAACATGGAGCGGCCTCTAGCAAGACATCCACGCTACCCAACTAATAGAAATAGTCATCCGACAAACCTTGTGCAAGTATTGTCTCATCCATTTGTCTCTATATCCGGATTGGACACGAGACATAAAAGTCACACTCTTATATTCAATCCATAGTTTCTCGATCTTGGGAATAGTTTTATCAATGCAGATAACATCAATACCCTATATTGATTTATCTGAGTGTGACCAGGCATTCTATAAGCACCATCCCTCGAGTGGCCCATGGATATTTTCTCCCGTTATGTGGTAGGGACAAATTCTATCTACATCACTACCATATCTAAGCTTGCTTCCTTATTGTGCCCGACTAACGCCTTTATTACTACCCAGTTATGGACTAGCGTTTGACGATGTCAAAATAGAATATTCCACAACTAAAGGATCTAGTGACTTCAAGTGTAAGGATGACAATACCCTTGTCACTAGGAGAAGCACTTGTAACTTTACATAACTTGTATGAAGCCTTCTCATTGTGGGTCAATCCAGTATGCTATTACTTCTAATGCATTCCCTTGTGTTGGATCGTGATATCTCCATATAAATCCAACCCCGTACTATCCTATAATTGATCGTCCATGTAATACCCCTTCTAAAACTTAAGGGTAAAATAGTAATTGGGAGAGGTAAATAAAATTTTTTTTTGTGGAAAATAATATTTGGGCAATTTATCTTGTTTTAATCGTATAAGATTTTAGAGAAACGTTACATTAAAAATCGTAAGTTAAAACGTAAATATTTCATTTATTTTAGCTACTACCGCGTGTATGACCACCGCGAACTTGTGTTTGTGTGACACACCCAATCACTCTAGAAACTAGTACATAAGATACACCCAATAATTTCTAAAAACTCTATATTTTATTTGAGATTTTTTTTTATAAGAGTTGTTTTTTTCTCAACTTCTTCTTTTTACTTTTTTCTTCCACGACACCATCACTTTCACTGCCACCGCCACCGATCCACAGTTCTCATCATCATCACCTCTCTATAAATATCACCTCTTCCTCCTCTCCCACTGAAGACAACCACCTCCATCATCATCATCATCATCATCTTCCACTCCTCCGGCAAAACAAACACCGCCACCACCTCCGGCCACCAATCACCACCACCACCAACACCCTACTTCTCTCTCTCTCTCTCTCTCCTTATCTCTCTATGTTCCTCTATATTTTGAGCAAACCACAACAGCAATTGCAAGGGGTAACAACCCAGCCACCCCCACCGCTGCTGCCGCCGTCGGAGAAGACACGCGGACCACCACCCCCATCGTTTCTTCTGTTCTTCTCCACCCTCTGCCGATTCCCCTAAATCTTTCGGTCACAAAAACAGAAAGCAGAGCCAAAATCGAACAGAAGGTAACAGCAGCAGCAGCTACAAACTTTTTCTGTGAAAAGCCATTTTTTTCTGGCGAAACCGTCGGCCCAAACAAATCAGAGGCACCCACCTCTTCTCCTCTGACCCTACAGCCTCCCTAGGATCCGAACAAGCTTCTGGAGGCCTCACCCGAAGCCTAGAATCACCGGAAAAGCCCCAGTCTAGTTCCATCTCCGGCGAGTTTTTCGGCATCTCGACCCGCTCAGTTTCTTCGTCGTTTCTCCCGTTTCTTGGGTTGGGTATGCTCTAAATCCTTCCCCAAGTCTTTTTATGTGATCAAAATCATGTATTTAGGCATTGAATTCGTGTTTAAATGAATGAATTTGAATATTCATGTTTGGGGGTCTAGTTGTATTTTAAGAAAGTAGTTTTCTAAAACTTGGGGGTTGTAAGTGTATGTTGAAATTTTTTTTGAGGTTTGGTTGTAGTTTTTCTATTCTGAAGTTACCATTAATGGGATTATTAGCTTAGTTAATCTCCTATTAAATTGTGTTTAAAATAATTTAAATACAAAGTAGGAATTTGAAAATAGAAACATGACCATAGTAAAAATAAACTATTTTCTTGGAAGTAGACTAATAAAATGAATATTTTGAGAATAAAATTACGTTTTAGCAACTAGAACAAATAGTACTATTAATTAGCAAAGTATTTTTGTGTATGTTATGCATACTTAGGAAGAAATAATACATTGTTAGTACATTTGATTCTAAATACGAGTTTTTGAACATTTGTTTACTAATATTTTCATAAAGTATACATATTTAAATTAATATTGGTGATTTAACTAAAATAAATCCTTATAATTACTGTATTATTTTATGTAATGGAATTATATTCTCTTAATATCACTGTTAATTATAATAGTTTTCTTTAAATATCACTTGTGTATCAAAATAATTATCTATAAGTGTTTGTTTATTGATTAAAAAGTGAATGCGTCTTATTATATATAAATATACGATCAAAAGATGAGCTTGATTGGGGAATCGTAAGAGATGTAACCAGTATATGACCTAGCCGAACATTGGTATAGGACTAGTGCATTCGTTATTCAGAAATAACACCGTTATGACTAGATATTTGTAAATTATAGGAGACAGATTCGTGGACGTAGGTTTCGTCGAACATCTATTGTATAACTGCTGAGTTGACTTCAGGTGAGTTATATGCTTAGCCTAGCACGCCTAGCTTCTTGCGTGTCAATATATGATTTTAATATGTCTCAAAATATATTTGCGAGCTTATATGCTTTGCCTTCCTAGCTTCATTCATGCCAAAGAATGATTTTATATTCAGTCTCAAATGTGTTTTGTGCTTCACATGCCTTATTTGAGTTAGGCTACACTTCGAAATGATTTATTTGAAACTGTCACGCAATAATAATCTGTTCATAATGAAAAGTGGAAAGATTCGCTTGTTCCAGATTCAGTTTTATTACTTATATCAGGTTTCGATCCCTTGGAATCATTTCCTAAAATGCGGGACTCCATGTGTACTTAAATTTAAGATACCTTGGGTTTTATTCCCTAAAACGAGGGACTTCGCGTGCCCGGCTCTACACCTTATTGGCTAGGGTCTAGCATCTAGATTACACTCCTAAGATTGACGCTCTTAGGAGGGTATTGCAACACTTAAGGTCTAGTATGTCTTCCGTGGTCACTGGTCTACCCTGGTACAGCGAAATGATAAAAATGGACATCTTTGCTTCTGTGTTTTGGAAACGTGCAACGAATCGGAATTTCGAATGGATTTCTTTCTTGAATGTTCATAAATGATTATTTCTGCTGCAAACTCTGATAATGTATTACTCGCATTCTGTTACTGTTTTGCTTAACTCGTGAATCAACAAATATCTCTTCTTCCTTGTTTTACACGCTAAGGTGTGTCTCACTCAGTATTTTTTGCTGACCTTTGAAACTGTGGTTCTTGTTTTTCTTCCCACCGCAGTCCTAGGAGCTGGATTGTAAAATAGAAGGGGTGCGAGACACGCTTAGATCATGATCGTCATCAGTAGACAATCCAATAAATGTTAGATAAGTTTTGTGTAATAGTAGCAACTCTTGTATAATACTATAAGTTTGATGTTTAATAATATGAATAAGTGCTGTGAAATGTATTGCTTTTGATCTCCACCGCTTCTATTAATCATCGCCCTCCCGGTCTGTCCTGAGCCGGATAAGGGGGTTGTTGCAGTCCAATTAATCATTATAATTGACTAGGCATATTTAAGATAAAAAACACATTTGTAATCGAAGGACTTCATTATATTAAATATCTCCGTAAATAATAAAATGAATATTCTAGCAAAAAGTAATGTTCATACTAAAAAGATTGCATCTAAGGCACCAATTCCAACACTATTGTATCCATACCTTGGGATTGTCAACTGGAATCTCCTTCACGCTTTGTGCTAGCTACGTTGACGAAGTGAACAAAAAATCACTCAAAGCGGAGTAACGGAGCCGAAGCCCTTGGTAGCTGACAGGTAGGGGGCAGCACCTCCTTGGTGTTCTCTCCTTGTTATACTATTTCACTCAATGACAACTCTCTTGTGAAATAATAAAGCTAGGACTCCCCTTTTATATATAATAACTCCGTAACTACAAACTTTCTCTAATACTAATCCTGTCCGTACACGGATTTGTCCACTTTGCAGCTTTGTCCAACTAACTTTGCATGTCGTTGCGCTTTGATCCTTCGGTCCATATAATTGCTAATTATTAACATCCTTTATATTTTAATATTTTTGGTGTGTGTCCTTTTTGGCTCCTATTAAGTTGGTAGAGCGATTTCTAGCAACACATTTATGCCATCCAACTAATAGAAATAGTCAGTGATCTGACAATCCTCGTCCACAATGTTACTGTGTTGTGTATGTCCTCTGGATCCTCAAAAACCTCAAGGAGGTTTCCATCAAGAAACACTATTTTGACATCCATCTGCCAAATCTCATAGCTGTGATAAGCTGCAATAGCAAGCAAGATACGAACGGATTTGATAATTGCGACTTAGGAAAATGTTTCATCATAGTCAATACTATGAATCTGTCTAAATCCTTTTTCCACCAATCGGCCCTTATAGGCAATCATATTCCCATCCATGACGGTATTCTTCTTGAACACCCATTTTCACCCTATGGGACGAGCCCCATCAGATGGTTCCACCAAAGTCGGTACTATGTTGGTATACATGGATTCCATTTCGGATCTCATGGCTTCTAGCCGCTTCTGAAATCTGGCCCTTTCATGGCCTCTCCATAGTTAGTAGGCTCATCATCCATGATTAATACGTCACCGGGCTCAGTAAAAAGAAGACCATACCTGTTAGGCTCCTGACGTACCCTACTCGACCTACGAAGTTCTTGTGTTACTTGAACAGGTTTTTCCACAACATCTTGTGGTTCCTGCTCATGTTCCATAATATGATAAGTGCTTTGTGGTTATTCTTGAACTTCTTTAAGTTCTACAGTCCTCCCACTGGCTTCTTTAGAGACAAATTCTCTTTCTAGAAACACACCGGTCTGAAAAACCAACACTTGATCTCGATTGGATTGTAGAAATAATATCCTTTCGCTTATTTAGGATATCCCACAAACTTACACTTATCCGACTAGGGTCCGAGCTTGTTTGATTGTAAACCCTTTACATAGACATCGCAATTCCAAATCTTCATAAAGACACTATGTGACGCCTCACAGTCCATATCTCATATGGTGTATTCATGACTGATTCGATGGAACACAGTTAAGGGTAAAACCTGCAGTTAATAGAGCATGTCCCCAAAACAATATCGGAAGATCAGTCTGACACATCGTAGATCGTACCATGTCCAAGACGGTGCGATTCCTCCTCTTGGACACACCATTACATTGTGGAGTCCTGGGTGGAGTGAATTGACACAAGATCCCACACTCTCTAAGATTTTCGTCAAACTCTTGGCTTAAGTATTCTCCCCAATGATTCGATCGTAGGGCCTTAACACGCTTGCCAAGTTTCTTCTCTAATTCATTCTTGAATTGTTTGAACTTTTCAAAGGATTCAGATTTGACCTTCATAACGTATACATCCATATCCGTTGAAGTCATCAGTAAATGTAATGAAATATAGATAACCACCTCTGGTAGGCGTGGCAAATGGTCCACACACATCATTATGTATGAGGGCAAATTGCTCACTAGGCCTCTCACTTTTCTTCTTGAAAGGGGACTTAAGTCATTTTTCCCTATAAACAAGCTTCACATGTCTCATATGATTAATAATAAAGAGTCTAGCAATCCATCCTTATCGAGCCTAGAGATGCGATTCGCGTTTATATGGCCTAAACGACAGTGCCATAGATAAGTAGGGTTTAAATCATTACTTTTAATAATCTTGATATTTATGTTATAGACGAAATTATCTAGATCAAGGATATATATTCGATTAGACAAAAGAGCATTTCAATAATTCAAACCATCAAAATAAATGAACAATACTTGTCCTTTATTGTGACACTAAAACCTTTCATGTCCAAACCAGAAACAGTAATAATGTTCCTACTCATAGCAGACACATAATAACAATTTTCAAATTCTAAACTAAGTCCTGAAGGTAAAGATAACTCATAAACGCCTATGGCTAATGACGCAACTATTGCTCCATTCCTTACGTGGAAGTCTATCTACCCTTTAGCCAGTCGTCTGCTTCTCTTTAGATCCTGCATATTTCGACAAATGTCAGTTCAACATCCAGTATCCAATACCCAAGATGAGGAGATAAACATATTGGCAGCTATAAAAAATATATCTGGTGGTGGTGGAATCACTATTCCAAACCTTTATCTTCTAGATTCTTTGGGTAGTTCCTCTTCCAGTGGCCAATCTGACTCAATAGTGACATGCGCCTTTAGCAACCCACCAGCAGGTTTCAAGGAAACTACCTTGGGCTTTTCAACTGCATTGATCTTCCATTTGGAGATCGAATCAACTCACTTGGTGTTCCTATTATTGACCATCATTGTGTTCTTGCCTGTACTCTTGTTAATACTATGTTCAGCGGTCCTCAACATATTGAGCAAGTCTGACAGAGTTTTGTTGATCTTATTCATGTTATAGTTCATGATGAGCTCCCTATAACGGTCCGGAAACGATTGCAGGATGAGATCAGTAGCCAAATCTTGACTGAATGGAATCCTAGACATGTGAGATTCTCCAAGTACCCGATCATGCAGTACATGAGGTCCCAATGGGTTTCCCTCTAGCAGAATACACGTGAATAGTGCCTTAGATACTACATACCGCTCATGCCTTGCCTGCTCTTGGAAGAGATATCTCAAATGTATGATCATATCATATGCCTACATGTTCTCATGTGACTTCTGAAGCTCCGTGTTCATAGTGCAAATCATTCGGCAAGTCAGATCAGTAGCATTGCATCAATCAATAGAGTCGTGAACGATCTTCTAACGTTCCTTCCTTATTGCAGCAGTAGCATTGGAAGGTGGTGGTTCTGGAACATGTTTCTCTAGAATGTACATATTATTTTCTTGCTTGAGAACAATTCTCAAGTTTCTGTACCAGACTAGAAAATTGATTCCAAACATCTTGTCCGTCTCAAGGAACGATCGTAGTGAAAGTGTCAATGTTGGTTGATTATTTTCCATTGGAATATTACAAAATTAGAATTTTGCAATTTTAGTATTCGTGACTAACTACATTTAACAATGGCTAGATTATTAAATATAGCTCCCACTATTTTTCTCGGATTAAAAGCTCTCACAATTAATGCGGAAAATATCATATACTTTCTAGTGGGCTATGATCCATATTTCACCTACTCTTAATCTTTCTTTGGCAAGTCACCTAAAAATTAGTTAATCGCCTCCAAGTTTTCAATCCTATTGATGTAGCTTAATTGCGTTCAACCTCTTATTTCAAAAATCCCACATTACTAGTTTGTGCCGTCGCGCCATATCATGATAAATCGAGTCGCCCTGCTTTGGCAGGCGCGAGTTCAATATATTATGATAGTGACGAGTGTTAAGTAAGAGAAGGAAAAACACAATATTATTCGTTGATGGATTTCCTTGTCAATTTTAATTTGTTGATCTTATCAATTGATCTACTCATTTGGATTGGGCAATCCCAAATAAATGATCCAACAGTTTTAAATATTATTTTGTTACATTTAGCATGCATCATCCATACATCAAAATAAAAAAGGACAATAAGCAATACATAAATAAAATGTGGTATGAATGTGGCCTTTAAAACTAGATATTCCCAAGCCAATAAGAATATCTATAAGCCCTAAAGTAGAAAGTTCATCTCCATGTGCCTCCACCTTTAGTCCATGTGTTGTGGATCATCACTTTCTTTTGGATTCTTTAGTCTTTGATCTTCCTCTCCATGTCTTGGCTATATTTTATCTATCTAGTTCTACCTAGCATCTACAAATTAAATTGAAAGACCTCACATGCGAGGATAAGACGACACGCAAGCCGTAAAATTAATTACATTAATTACATCAAAACAAAACCATAACAAACCAAAAAAGTAAACATCCACAACCTAGGCCACATCCAACCACCATGCGATAAAACACATAAACAGTTAAATCCAATTTTATCACGATTGGTCAATTTTAGTGAAATTGAGATTTCTAGGGTCAAAACAATCAAAACAGTCGTGCCAATCCTATTGACCGAACCAGTGTGACTTGCCAAACCGGGCCGAAGCTGGTCGGATCAGCCTGCATGGTCAAACAGGCGGCTGCCCGAGCCAATAGGCCGGTCGGCCTCGGTCCGCGCGCCAAGAGAAGGGGCGGGTTAGCTAGGCCAAACCCTACAGGGCAAGTTTTAAAAAACTTTTTCCCTTCCTTGCGGGCAGATTTCCAATTTTGGGACAAAAACACCTTTTTCCCCAAATTGTGTCAAAACCCTAGCTTTTCACATCACCAAAACATACATCATATGTATACGAAATCTATAAATCTTTCAATATATGTAAAATTGGCTTTTTTCCTATTGAATCAAATTTAAATCGCATCAATATGCGCATATCAATATTTTTGTGAAATTTAACGATACGGTGTAAAATTGATAAAGTAAGTAACACATAAATCACATTATGCGATACGACCTTTAGCTCTGATACCACATTATGGTTTTGATGCAGGATGCACAGCAAAAATAAAATTAAAATTTCCTGATTAAATCCCTTCATGAATCGCAGGTTAAGCCATCATAACGTGATATGAAGAGCTGTGTAACTGTGGGCTTGTGTGATCACAACATAGCGTCCTCTCATCTACAATATGCACACCTTGGGATTTTCAACTAGATTCCTTCACGATTTGTGCTAGCTACGCTAGAGAAGAGAACAAACAATCATGCAAAACGGAGCAACGGGGCCGAAGCCCTTGGTGGCCGACGGGTAGAGGTCGACGGGTAAGGTGTGGTACCTCCATGGTGTTCTCTCATTGCTCTGTTATTTCACTCAATGACAACTCTCTTGTAAAAAAGTAGAGCTAGGACTCCCCTTTTATAGATAATAACTCCATATTATGTACAAAATTTTCCCCAATACTAATCATGTCCATACACGGATCAATCCACTTTGCAAATTAGTCCAACTAACTTTGCATGTGATTGCGCTTTGATCCTTTGATCCATATAATTTATAGTTAGTCCTACCAATTAACATCCTTTCCTGTTTAATTATGTTCATGTGTGACCCTGTAGGTTTCTATTTAGTTGGTAGTAACTATTAAAAACATAGAGCGGTGTCTAGTCTCACATCTGTGCCATCAAGCTAATAAAAATAGTCAGTGGTCTGAAAAACCTCGTGCACGATGCTTCTTTGTTGTGTATGTCCCTTTGTCTCCATACCCGGATTGGACCCGAGACTTAAATGTCACACTCTTATATCCAATCCATAGTTTATTGATCCTAGGAATAGGCTTATCAATACAGATAATACCAATATCACATATTGATTTATCTGAGTCTGACAAGACATTCCATAAGCACTACCCCTTGAGTGGCCATTGATATTTACTACCATTATGTGGGAGGGAAAAATCCTATCCAAGTCGCTGCCATCTCTCAGCTTGCTTCCTGTCATGTTCGATTACTGTCTTTATTGCTATCCAGTTACGGTGTAGCGTTTGACGAGATCAAAACACGATATTGTGGTGGGTCAATCTAGTATGCCATTACTCATAATGCATATCCATGTATTAGACTTTATATCACCATGTTAAACTACCCACATACTAGTCTATAGTGATAGTCCTATTAATCAATATACATGAACATGGATATTTAAGATAAACATTAATTGTAATTTAAGGACTTTATTATATTAAATATCTCCATAAATAATAAATGAATATTCTAGCCAAAAATAATGTTTGTACTAAAATAAGATTGCCTCTAGGGCATCTACTCCAATATGGTTGGCGGCCTATTCGAGAGGTAGAGGTTTGTTGATGAATTAAAATTGCATATTTTAGTATGTTAACGAACTCTTCTTAACTTGCTAATATGTGTAATTTATCTATTTTATCTCTCTTTCTAGACTTATGCTTGTTTTCGTAGTTTTGGTTGTTTTCTCTCATTTTGTAGGCAAAGAAGTGAGTTAAAACGCAAGGGGCTAGTTGTGAAAGCTTGAATGAGGAATTTGAAAGCTTAATTTGAAGAAGTCAAGTGATAAAGAGGCTAAAGTTGAAGACAAAGCAAGAATTTGCAAGTTAAAGAAAGGTTTCAAGGGTTTAAATGAAGAGGACAAGGGAAAATAGAGGCCAAAAATGAAGATTTAGAAGCCAAGAGGCCACATTACAAGGCCAAAGTTGCATCTATGGGGTTGTTTGAGAAGAAACTAACGGAAGTGGGGCTTAAGTGCAAGTTTTGAAACGTTTTAATGGCTTATGTGAAGAATACTTAACGGATTGGGGGTCAGATTGCTATTTTCAGAAGTTTTTAAGTAAGGAACGGGCCTTTTAAAGCATTCCAGCAAACTAGGGGGGAGCCGGGTGCAATTTCCCAAAACCAGCTCACCCCCCCAGCCCTCTCTCACGCGGCTTTTCCTCTCTCCCCGTCAAGAACGAACCAGCAGCCATTGTTGGCTCTTCCACCTTCGTCCGAAGCTTCCTACAGCCACCCCGACCTCGTCTCTTCACCAAATCAGCCCCAACCGGTCTCAAAACGCTCCTTGTCCAACCCTCTTCCAAAACCACTGCTCAATTTGGCCCAAACCGAAGTGAAGAGAAAAGCCCCAAAATGACCTAGGGTTCGTGAAGCTTCTTCAAATCAACGAAGGGGGAGCTCTGAGATGAATTGAAGGGTGAGGATTGAAGACTTGGAGGCTACGAAACCCCCTCTCACTGCCTATATAAGCTGAAGAGAAAGAAGGAAGAAAGGGGGTGACGAACACACTTTTGGCTGAGCCGAATCTCTATCTCTCTCTCTTCTCTCTCGGTTCTAAACCAATTCTGGGTTTGTTCTGGTGTCTCCGAGCTCGTCCTGAGCTAACACGGAGCCAGCAACAGCCCAAGGGAGACAAGGGTAGGTCTGGTTGGATCTTGTTTCGAGTTGATCACTGTTTTGAGCACTGTTTTGGACAGTGGTGTTTGCAGCAGCAGTTAGTTTGTGTTTTAGCTGCTGTTAGTTTTGAATTGTTGGGTTGTTAGCTGGTTTAGATTGATTAGAGTGTGTTGGAATCAAGTTGCTAGTAGTTTGTTCATCATTTGGTAGCAAGTTGGTGTTATTTGGTGGAATTGAAGAGTATTTGAGCTTGAATATAATGACTATTTTCATGAATACTCTTGATTCTTGTGTCTTGCTCTTGAATATGAACAACTAAGCTACTTGTTGGGTTTGATTGATGAAGATAGATGACTTGTGTGTGAGAAGTTCAATTGTTCTTCTAGTCTTATAAGTTGGATGTCGAATTCGTAGTGTTCAAGTGTTGAATATCAAATCCGAATTGTGGCTTGATCTTTCATATGGAAACGCTCTCGTTTACATATGAAAGATGCTTGACATAACTCGATTTTTCATTTCACTCTTGAATACAAGAGCTAGACAAAATCCTCTTGCTATATAATCCATGCTTTTCTTTGACATAAACTTTGGGTGTTGATGCTCACACACAAGGCATCTATTGGAATCGATTGACCCAACTTACTCTCTTCTTGACAAACTCGTTTGAATCGTATTAGTAATAGTGTTAGTAGTTGTTTTCTTTCTTAGTTATTTGCTTTAGCAATATCAACAACTCTCGCTCCATCACTTGAGTGGTGGATTCAAAGCTAGGCTAGCTCTAAAGCCTTTGGGAAACTTGTTTTGTTGATTTAGTTAGTTGCTTAGTAAGTTTACTAGTTAGCTTAGAGTGTTTAAATCTCCTTCCCAATCCTTGAGGAAATCGACCCCGTTCTTACTCGGGTACTACTTAGAACGATATTCCTATACTTGGGAATTATCGCGAACAAGTTTTTGGCGCCGTTGCCGGGGATTGGTGCTAAGAGACTCACTCTTTAGCTACTTTCTTGTTTTGCTTGTTTTTATTTTTAGTTACGCTTGAAGAAAAATTCCGGGTTCATTTTTGAACTTTGGAACCAAAAAAAAGCGAAAAGTAAAAAAATCACAAAATCATACTCCTAGCTTGTGTTAGGCAACCCTCTTGAACTTAATTTGAGCTTGGGTTGCATGAGTGTGTGGCAACGTGATAGTACTCATAGATTGCATCGCACTTTATTTGAAGAAGAGGGTAGAAATCCCTTTAGTGAAAATACTTCTACTAGTGATAGTAGTAGTTTAGCCCAATCCAACGATTCTAGCTCTCTTAATAGCTTTGAAATCATGGATGGAGATGATGGGCATAGTAGCAACAATGAGATGATGCCATTTCGGTCACTAAGAGATTTGATGCATCCATCTTGACAAAGCTCACCATCTTGCTTTGTGTTTCCATTAAATGAAAGAAACTTTGATGTCAAACCGGGCACAATTCAACTTCTTCCCAAGTTTCATGGCCTAGAGTCCGAGAGTGCTTACTCTCATCTTAAGGATTTCAATGATATTGCCTCAACGGTTAGTTGCAATGGTGTCTCTAGTAACACCATAAGGCTTAGATTGTTTCCTTTCTCTTTAAAGGACAAAGCCAAGGCATGGCTTCACTCCTTGAGACCTAGGACCATAGGCACATGGGAAGAGTTAGAAAAAGAGTTTCTTAAGAAATTTTTCCCTACTTACAAAACAAATGCCATAAAAAGGCAAATTGTTACTTTTTGTGCTAAGGAGGGAGAGCCACTTCCCCAAGCTTGGGAACGCTTCAAGGATCTCCTCATTGCTTGCCCTCACCATGGATTTGAGACATGGAGGTTAATTAGCTCCTTTTATGATGGTTTGCCATGCGACCATAAGCACACAATTGAATCCATGAGTGGGGGAGATTTTTTCACAAAAGGTGAAAATGAGGGTTGGGATTGTATAGATGAAATTTGTGAGAAAGTCCAATCTTGGGACATTAGTGAGCCTTCTAAGGATGCTAACTCTAAGCCTAAAGGTACTATGTATCAACTTAAGGCTAAGAGTGAGGCATTGTGCTCATTTTGTAGTGATAACTCTCATGAGTTGAACAAATGTCCCGATTTTCTAAGAGCCCAAGAGCTCATGGGTGAGCAAGTGAATATGTTAAATTCTATCAATTATAGGAAGCCCTATAATAACTCACCCTACTCGGAGACATACAACTCCAATTGGAGGAATCACCCAAACTTCTCATGGAGACAAGGGCAAGACACTCAAGTAAACCCTTCTAGCTCCACTTATGTTCCTCCTAACAAAAGGAGTATGGAAGAGAACTTTGAGCAATTTATGGCTTCTCAAAACCAAACCAACCACGATTTGAGGAAGTCCAACCAAGAGTTGCAAAACTCTAACCAAGAGTTGAAAAATGCTTTAGCTAGGTTGGAGTCTACCATAAATGCTCAAGAGAAGGGAAAATTCCCATCTCAACCTCAACAAAACCCAAAGGGCCAAAGCTTTAACCATATGGAACATGCTAAGGCCATCACCGTTTTGAGAAGTGGGAAGGTTGTTGACAATGGACTTTCAAGTGGGGAGTCCAATGAAAATGAGGGAGAAGAGGAGTGTGAGAAGAGTGATGACCAAGAGAGAGTTGTCGACTCACAAGAGTCACAAAGTAGTCTTGATAAGGGGAAACAAGTAGTGGAAGAAAGTGAGGAAGTTAAGGTTCCTCCACCATTTCCCCAAAGACTTTTAGCCTCTACTAAGAAAGCTAGCAACAAAGATATCCTTGAGACATTCCAAAATGTCAAGATAAACATCCCTCTCTTGGATGCTATCAAGAAAATTCCGGCTTATGCCAAGTTTCTCAAGGATCTTTGCACTTTGAAGAGAACTCTTCAAGTGAGGAAGAAGGCTTTTCTCACCGAGCAAGTGAGCTCAATTCTCCAAAATAATCTCCCTCCCAAGTATAAAGATCCGGGTTCACCTACTATCACTTGCACCATTGGAGATCATAAAATTCACAATTCTTCATTAGATTTGGGTGCAAGTGTAAACCTCCTTCCATACTCGGTGTATGAGAAGTTGGGGTTGGGTGAGTTGAAACCCACAAGAGTGACTCTACAATTGGCGGATAGGTCCACTAGAGCCCCTAGAGGTATCATTGAGGATGTCTTGGTTCAAGTGAACCAATGTTATTATCCGGTGGATTTTATAGTTTTAGACACCTCCCCTTTGGCTAGTGGCACTTCATCCATTCCTATTATTTTAGGAAGACCATTTCTTGCTACTTCTAATGCAATAATAAATTGTAGAAGTGGTATGATGAATATTTCATTTGGGAACATGACGTTAGAGCTTAATATTTTTAATGCATGTATTCACCCAAGCTCACAAGATGATGATGATGTTTGTGAAGTGAGTTGGGTAGAATCATGTGTTGAAGATATTTATACTCTAGCTACATGTTCCAATGATTCAAGTGAGCTCACTTTAGAAGAATTGGAATTCTTGTATGATGATAACACTCCCCTTTCATCTCTTCTTATGGAAGAAGAATTTGATTTTGATGAAGGGGAGAGACTCTTTGGCCAACTTGACCAAATCATTGAGTCGACTCATGAGCATTCTAGTGTTGATAGTGAGTTGCAAGGAAGTGAGATGATACCTCCCATTGAGAGGGTTCCACCAATTTGTGAGTTGAAACCCCTTCCTTTAGATTTGAAATATGCATTTCTTGGGGTTAATGATACTTATCCTATTATCATCTCATCTTCTCTTGATGTTGAGCAAGAAAAGAGGTGGCTTGAAGTTTTGAAGGATTACAAGGGTGCCATAGGATGATCCATTGAGGATATTAGAGGCATTAGTCCTTCCATTTGCACCCATAGAATTCATTTAGAGGAAAATGCCAAAACTTCAAGGGAGCCTCAAAGGAGGTTAAACCCTCACATGAAAGAAGTTGTGAGAGCCGAGGTGCTCAAGTTGTTGGATGCGGGTATGATTTACCCCATCTCGGATAGTAAATGGGTAAGTCCTACCCAAGTGGTCCCTAAAAAATCGGGGGTCACCGTTGTGGAAAATGAGAAGGGTGAACTTGTGACCACTAGAGTTCCTACTAAGTGGCGGATGTGCATTGATTATAGAAAATTAAATGCCGTCACTAGGAAGGATCACTTTCCCCTTCCATTCATAGATCAAATGTTGGAAATGTTAGCGGGGCATGATTTTTATTGTTTTTTAGATGGCTACTCGGGTTATAATCAAATTGCCATAGATCCAATGGACCAAGAGAAAACCACTTTCACTTGTCCATTTGGAACATTTGCTTATAGGAGGATGCCTTTTGGTTTGTGTAATGCCCCGGCTACTTTCCAACGTTGCATGCTAAGCATATTTTCGGACATGGTAGAAAAATGCATGGAAGTTTTTATGGATGATTTTTCGGTGCATGGAAACTCATTTGATACTTGTCTTGGAAATCTTGAGATGGTTTTGAGAAGATGTGAAGAAAAGAATTTAGTTTTAAATTGGGAAAAATTTCACTTTATGGTTAGGCAAGGAATTGTTTTGGGTCATGTTATTTCCTCTCATGGTATTGGTGTAGACAAGGCTAAAGTAGATGTGATTTCTAATCTTCCACCTCCTAAATGTGTTAAGGATGTTAGATCTTTCCTAGGTCATGCGGGATTTTATAGGAGATTTATCAAGGACTTTAGCTCACTTGCTAAGCCCTTGAGCAATATCCTTCAAAAGGAAAATTCATTTGAGTGGTCTAGTGCATGCCAAGAGGCCTTTGAAAAGTTGAAGAATTTATTGGTAACGGCCCCTATCATGCAACCACCCAAATGGACTCTTCCTTTTGAAATCATGTGTGATGCTAGTGACCATGCGGTTGGTGCCGTTTTGGGTCAAAGAGGTGAAGATAAGAAACCACATGTTATCTATTACGCAAGTAGAACTTTGAATGATGCTCAATTAAATTATTCCACTACGGAAAAAGAGCTTTTGGCCATGGTGTTTGCTATTGAAAAATTTAGGCCATACTTGCTTGGTTCAAAAGTGCTTGTCTACACCGACCATGCCGCCTTGAAATACCTTTTCACAAAGAAAGATTCCAAACCTCGTTTAATCCGTTGGGTACTTTTGCTTCAAGAGTTTGATATTGAAATCAAGGATAAACGAGGTGTGGAAAATGTTGTGGCGGATCACTTGTCTAGGATTGACATTCCCAAGCAAAAAATCTCCTTGCCTATTCTTGAAACTTTTCCGGATGAACATCTCTTTGCCCTTTTAAATGTTCCTTGGTTTGCCGATATTGCTAATTATCTTGCTTGTGGAATTTTTCCGGAAAATTTAAAAGGGCAAGAGAAGTTGAGATTTGTGAGAGAATGCCGGAATTTCTTTTGGGATGACCCTTACTTGTTTAAATATTGCCCGGATCAAATTATTAGAAGGTGCATCCCAAATGAAGAGTTTCATAGTTTCTTTCATTTTGCCATGAGTATGCATGTGGAGGCCATTTTTCGGCTAGAAAAACCGCCGCCAAGATTTTGCAAAGTGGTTTATATTGGCCTACTCTTTTTAGTGATGCATTTCATTTTTGCAAAGCATGTGATAGGTGCCAAAGGATGGGAGGGAATATTGGAAAAAGAAATATGATGCCCTTGAACCCCATTTTAATTATTGAAATATTTGATTGTTGGGGTATTGACTTCATGGGTCCATTTCCATCATCCTTTGGCAACCTATATATACTCTTGGCGGTGGATTATGTGTCAAAGTGGGTTGAAGCCATTCCTTCAAAAACCAATGATCATAGAGTTGTGATTAAGTTTCTTCAACACCACATTTTATCTCGTTTTGGCATGCCCCGAGCTATCATTAGCGATGAAGGGACACATTTTTGCAATAGGCCTTTTGAGAGCCTCATGAAAAAGTATGGGATTGTGCATAAAGTTGGCACACCATACCACCCACAAACTAGTGGGCAAGTGGAAGTTTCTAATAGGGAAATTAAAAGAATTTTGGAGAAAACGGTAAACCCAAATCGCAAAGATTGGTCTTTGAGGTTGGTTGATGCTCTTTGGGCTTACCGTACCGCTTACAAAACTCCCATTGGTGTGTCTCCATATAGACTAGTGTATGGTAAGGCATGCCATCTTCCGGTGGAGTTAGAGCACAAGGCCTATTGGGCCATCAAATTCTTGAATTTTGATCTTGCAAAAGCGGGGGAAGAAAGGAAGTTAAACTTGAATGAGTTAGAAGAGCTTAGAAATGAGGCTTATGAGAACACTAGGATCTCTAAGGCAAGGACAAAGGCTTATCATGACAAACATATTGTTCCTAAGTCTTTTGAGCCTAATCAAAAAGTCCTTCTCTTTAACTCAAGGATGAAACTCTTTGGAGGAAAGTTGAAATCAAAATGGAATGGTCCATATATTGTGAAGCATGTATATCCTTATGGGGCCATTGAAATTTTGAACCCCAAAAGTGGGGAAAGTTTTAAGGTGAATGGCCAAAGATTGAAACCATATGTCGAAAATTTTGAGGCCAAGGTTGAGTCCATTTCTCTTATGGACCCAACCTATACTAACTAGTGTTCACCAAAAGTATCACCTTTGTAAATATTAGTTGTAGTTCTTTTGCTCTTGATTATTTTGTAGGTTGCTCTTGGAGGAGGACTTATGCTTGGTGGCCAAGAAAGCGAAAAATGAGGTCCATCTATCCCTTGTCTCTTTATATGAATTTGTTTGCTCTTCCATTGTTCTCACATTGAGGACAATGTGATATTTTAGTTGGGGGGTGGAGTAGATTTTATTTCTTGCTTAAATGGTTACAAGCATGATTTTTCTTCATTAGTGATTTACATGAAAAAAAATACAAAAAAATAAAAAAATGAAAATCCAAAAAAAAAAAAAAAATTAGAAAAATTGAAAAAAAAATATATGTGAATCTTTCATGAGAAGCATCACTCTTTCCCCGTGTCAAACCATAGATATTTTTATTCTTCTTTCTTTGGTAGTTTTATTTATTTTCACCTTTCATCTTGAGTCTAGATTTTATAGCTTTATTGAGTCTTAGGAAGTTATAGTTGAGTCACTTATTTTGAAAAAAAAAAAAGGTGAAAATTAAAAAAATATAAAAAATATATGAAAAGTGAAAAGGGGGAATTTTAGGAAGCTAGATGTTTTCAAAAAAATGAAATTTCTTAGTCCATGTTCTTTTTATTTTTATTTTAGAAAAGAATTCTTTGCTTATACTCGATACATCTACACCAATATCCCACCTTCCGCGACATCATGCGTTCTCACAAAGCGACACACTAAATTTACGTTTCATGTTTAAGTCCTTCAAGCTAAGTTGATCACATAAACTTTGACGTCTTTTACTTTTGATAAAGGGTGCATTTTCTAAAGCTATTTGAACTTCACAAAAAGATTTTTCTCTATTCGTTTTTGCGGTGGAAACTTGTAGCCCATTGGAGTGGTGGTTACCAATGACACCCCATGCGATGTCTAAGAATTAGAGGGGCGTCCGGGGATAATATTACGTCACCACCTAGATAGCTCCCTTGGTTTAGCTTAAAAAGCCCACTCGCCTGTATATTCCTCTGTTTTTTTGTGGGTCTTGGAGATCCTTGGATTTGAGGTTAAAAATAAAATGTTAATGCTATAAATCTCAAAAAAAAAAAAAAAAAAAAAAAAAAAATCGCATCATCTACCAAAAATCCACAAAAGGATCATACAAGCCCACAACCACATCTCCCCTTCTTAAAAATTTTTGTTCAAAGCTTTGGAAGTCCATCCTACATGGGTGCTTTTGAATAAGTATGAGAATGTCTAGTTTCATGAGATCCTTATTTTTGAAGGCATACTTTCTCGCAAATTGGACTTAATTTAACAAGTTTTGTAGTTCGCATGAGTCACCTTCTACCAAACACCGCCCACATTTGTATGAGTATATGCTTAGACGTCCTTAGGCTTCTTTCTCAATCTTCTTGGACTTTGAGAAATTATTTGAGGAGACATTTATGCATTCTTCTTTTTCCCCCACAAAAAAAAATAAAAAAATAAAATTAGCTAGTAACTCTTAGTATTTTGTTTCTTTGAGTCCTCACTTAGGATAGATAATGTGTGTGTGCGTTTTTGTAAATATTTGAGTCTAGTTTAGAATCGAGTCAAGCCTTGTCTAGTTGAGTGTGTGTCTCTCATGATTGATTTTTCACTAATACTACTTATATCGCTCTCTTTGCTCGAGGACGAGCAAAAGGCTAGTTGGGGGGTGTGTTGATGAATTAAAATTGCATATTTTAGTATGTTAACGAACTCTTCTTAACTTGCTAATATGTGTAATTTATCTATTTTATCTCTCTTTCTAGACTTATGCTTGTTTTCGTAGTTTTGGTTGTTTTCTCTCATTTTGTAGGCAAAGAAGTGAGTTAAAACGCAAGGGGCTAGTTGTGAAAGCTTGAATGAGGAATTTGAAAGCTTAATTTGAAGAAGTCAAGTGATAAAGAGTCTAAAGTTGAAGACAAAGCAATAATTTGCAAGTTAAAGAAAGGTTTCAAGGGTTTAAATGAAGAGGACAAGGGAAAATAGAGGCCAAAAATGAAGATTTAGAAGCCAAGAGGCCACATTACAAGGCCAAAGTTGCATCTATGGGGTTGTTTGAGAAGAAACTAACGGAAGTGGGGCTTAAGTGCAAGTTTTGAAACGTTTTAATGGCTTATGTGAAGAATACTTAACGGATTGGGGGTCAGATTGCTATTTTCAGAAGTTTTTAAGTAAGGAACGGGCCTTTTAAAGCATTCCTGCAAACTAGGGGGGAGCCGGGTGCAATTTCCCGAAACCAGCTCACCCCCCCAGCCCTCTCTCACGCGGCTTTTCCTCTCTCCCCGTCAAGAACGAACCAGCAGCCATTGTTGGCTCTTCCACCTTCGTCCGAAGCTTCCTACAGCCACCCCGACCTCGTCTCTTCACCAAATCAGCCCCAACCGGTCTCAAAACGCTCCTTGTCCAACCCTCTTCCAAACCCACTGCTCAATTTGGCCCAAACCGAAGTGAAGAGAAAAGCCCCAAAATGACCTAGGGTTCGTGAAGCTTCTTCAAATCAACGAAGGGGGAGCTCTGAGATGAATTGAAGGGTGAGGATTGAAGACTTGGAGGCTACGAAACCCCCTCTCACTGCCTATATAAGCTGAAGAGAAAGAAGGAAGAAAGGGGGTGACGAACACGCTTTTGGCTGAGCCGAATCTCTATCTCTCTCTCTTCTCTCTCGGTTCTAAACCAATTCTGGGTTTGTTCTGGTGTCTCCGAGCTCGTCCTGAGCTAACACGGAGCCAGCAACAACCCAAGGGAGAGAAGGGTAGGTCTGGTTGGATCTTGTTTCGAGTTGAGCACTGTTTTGAGCACTGTTTTGGACAGTGATGTTTGCAGCAGCAGTTAGTTTGTATTTTAGCTGCTGTTAGTTTTGAATTGTTGGGTTGTTAGCTGGTTTAGATTGATTAGAGTGTGTTGGAATCAAGTTGCTAGTAGTTTGTTCATCATTTGGTAGCAAGTTGGTGTTATTTGGTGGAATTGAAGAGTATTTGAGCTTGAATATAATGACTATTTTCATGAATACTCTTGATTCTTGTGTCTTGCTCTTGAATATGAACAACTAAGCTACTTGTTGGGTTTGATTGATGAAGATAGATGACTTGTGTGTGAGAAGTTCAATTGTTCTTCTAGTCTTATAAGTTGGATGTCGAATTCGTAGTGTTCAAGTGTTGAATGTAAAATCCGAATTGTGGCTTGATCTTTCATATGGAAACGCTCTCGTTTACATATGAAAGATGCTTGACATAACTCGATTTTGCATTTCACTCTTGAATACAAGAGCTAGACAAAATCCTCTTGCTATATAATCCATGCTTTTCTTTGACATAAACTTTGGGTGTTGATGCTCACACACAAGGCATCTATTGGAATCGATTGACCCAACTTACTCTCTTCTTGACAAACTCGTTTGAATCGTATTAGTAATAGTGTTAGTAGTTGTTTTCTTTCTTAGTTATTTGCTTTAGCAATATCAACAACTCTTGCTCCATCACTTGAGTGGTGGATTCAAAGCTTGGCTAGCTCTAAAGCCATTGGGAAACTTGTTTTGTTGATTTAGTTAGTTGCTTAGTAAGTTTACTAGTTAGCTTAGAGTGTTTAAATCTCCTTCCCAATCCTTGAGGAAATCGACCCCGTTCTTACTCGGGTACTACTTAGAACGATATTCCTATACTTGGGAATTATCGCGAACAAGGTTGGTTCTTGGGCTTCGTTGACCTCGAGTAAAATAAAGAGAGATAGAGAGTAGAGATGAGAGACAAAGGTGACGAAGTTGAAGATGAGGGGGAAGGAGAAGAAAGGAGAATGCAGAAGGAGAAGAGAAATATCATTTCCACGCTGGTCGATCATGATGAAGTAGAAAGTAAATTAGGGTTTTGAAAAGAGGAGGAAGGAGAAGGTAGGTCATTTATAGAAACTTTTAGGGTAAAATAGTCTTTTCACTAGGTGTTTTAGTTAACCGTTAGCCTCCATCCAAAAAAAGGTGCAGACTGTCTTTGTTCAAAGGTCATGGTTGCGGGATGATACCAATCCAACTTTCAGGGGTGGTAATTGTCTTATACCCGTTTTTATTTTATTTTAGCTTTGTAGTATTTTGTAGTATATCAACTTACTTCAACACACATGATAAGTACACATTACAACATGATGTGTAGCGGCATAAAAAGCAAAGTTTATAAAAATTGCAGAGTTTACTTGTGCATACAAACAAGGCCAAAATACTTAATGCATACCCAATTTACTAGAAACTATCACATTACAACCTCCACTTCTAGAACTAGCTGATTACATCCGTTATTTGTAATAAACACGTCAATGTGAAACTAGTAAAAGTTTCCATCCAAGCACCAAACAAACAAAAAGGGTAAATTTGTCAATGGATAAATTATAAATTAGATTCGCAGGTGGTAATCACGAAGCTCCATCGAAGGCATGTGAGAGAGCCAAGAGACGGTTCAGGCCAAGAAATGGCCATCGCTGTCTGTAGATGGTGGGTTACAAGATTTCCTGTGTTAATCCTCAATATTACTGTAAGGACTCAAGTTTCCTCGCGCATTCTTTTTCTCTTTTGGGCTTAGAAGCTTATCAGATATGTATTGGGCTATAATCTGCCCTGACTTGCTGTATGAATTTTTGGCTGTTGATAAAGACCAGATCTAATACATAAATTTTGGTTTCTTTGCCCATTTTGCCCGTGTCAAAATTTACCCATTTTGTGAAGAAATCAATCAATCAGCATGTGAAGAAACAAATCAACATTTACCCTAAAAATGGAGATAGAGAGAGATAGAACCAGGGAGGGGAGCATCAACGAGAGCCCTGCCCATGCCCCCCTTTGATTGATTACCAAAACCCAAATGCCTCTCTCAACATCTTCATGGCAGGGTATTTGAACATGGTGAACTTGATCGAGGAAAGAGAATGACTGAAGGTCTGAGTGAAGGGTTTTGATCATGGATGCGCAACGGAAAAACAAATATAATCCATGCAATACCCTCCAAGGTAAGAGACATAACGATGGTAAGAGAAGAAATCAATAACACACCTTAGGGTTTCTCCATTGATGACTTCAAATACGAATTGTGTCACGTTCTCTATAGTTGATCCACGCCTAGAGTTGAATTCTAGATCTTCGTACTCCTTTGTGCTAGCCCGGAATTGAGGAAGAGGAAGAAGAAATCACACAACGCGAGGAACAAGGAGGTTTCGGCCTCCTTGTTTGGGCCGACGGGATGGGCGGCGGCAAGGGGGGCGGGAGAGCATCTGCTTGCTTGCTCTCTCCTTTTTGTTCTCTCCCACTCAAGTTATGATCAATAAGGTCATAAGTGTGGGAAGGAAGGAAGGAGAATCCTTTATATACTCCAACAAATCCTTGCCAACTACCCAAAGGACCCATTCTAGTCCTACTAGAATTCAGTTTAGTCCCTTCCTTGCAAATCAGTCCTGCTAAGTTTGCAAGGTGTTGCAAAGTGATCTTTCTAATTAATTAATCCTATTAATTAATTCCCAAATCTAGTCCAACTCTATATAGCGTGTAACCCCATGGGTTCTACCTAGTTGGTAGCAACAATTTGCTAATATGGAGCGGTCTCTAGCAAAACATCCATTCTAGCCAACTAATAGAATAGTCATCCGACAAACCTTGTACAAGTAATTGTCTCATCCCTTAGTCTCTATATCAGGATTGGAAACGAGACATACATGTCACACTCGTATATCCAATCCATAGTTTCTCGATCCATGGGAATAGCCTTATTCGTGCAAATAACATCAATATCCCATATTGATTTATTTGAGTCTGGCCATGACATTCTATAAGCACTATCCCTCGAGTGGCCTAGGATATTTGCTCCCGTTATGTGGTAGGGACAAATTCTATCTACGTCCACTACGATCTCTAAGCTTGCTTCCAATTGTTTCCGGTACACGCCTTTATAACTACCCAGTTATGATGTAGCGTTTAACGCTACCAAAATCACAATAATCCACAACTAGAATATCTAGTGACTTCAAGTCTAAAGATGACAATACCATTGCACCGCGAGAAGCACTCGTGACTCAACATAATGTGTATGTAGCCTTCTCGGATATGGGTCAATCCAGTGCGCCATTACCCTGAATGCACACCTATGTGTTGGATCATGATATCTCCATATCAATCCAACCCCATACTAGTCTATAGATGATTGTCCCATTAATCATTATACTGGACTAGGGATATTTAAGATAAAAAACACAATTTTAAATCTAAGGAATTCATTATATTAAATATCCAATAAATAATACAATGAATGTTTTAGACAAAATAAATTCATACTAAACTAGATTTCCTCTAGGGCATCTATTCCAACAGTCTCCCACTTGCACTAGCCAATCTGGCACATCTCGTATGACCATACTCCTAGTGTGCCCTTCATGCTTCCACTGCATAAGCGGCTTAGTAAGTGGATCTGAAAGATTCTCATCTGTAGGAATCTTGCATATCCGAACGTCTCCTCGATCGATAATATCTCGAATCAGATGGAACTTCCTGAGCACGTGTTTGGATTTCTGGTGTGATCTGGGCTCCTTTGATTGCGGCATCGCCCCAGTGTTGTCACAGTACAACTAAACTGGATCCGCAATGGTAGGAACCACACCAAGTTCAGAAACAAGCTTTCTGATGCAAACAGCTTCCTTTGCTGCCCCATTTGCAGCAATTTACTTAGCCTCTGTTGTAGAATCAACCACTGTCTCTTGCTTGGAACTTTTCCAGCTCACCGCTGCTCCATTCAGGCAAAACACATATCTCGAATGTGATCTAAAATCATCTCTGTCAGTTTGGAAGCTTGGATCAGTGTAACCCCTTACACGCAACTCTTCCTCACCGTAAAATATCAAGAAAGCATCCTTAGTTCTTCTCAAATACTTTATGATCTTCTTGACTGCAATCCAGTGTCTCTCACTCGGATTGGATTGGTATCTGCTTGTCATACTCAAGGCATATGACACATCTGGTCTAGTACATACCATGGCTTACATGATAGATCCAATGGCCGAGGCATAGGGAATTCTACTCATGCGTTTCTTCTCAATCTCATTGGAAGGACAACCACTCTTCGAAAGAGTGATTCCATGTGACATGGGCAAGAATCCCTTCATGGAATCTTGCATGTTGAACCGTTTCAACACCTTGTCAATATATGTACTCTGACTTAGGTCTAGCAATCTCTTAGATCTATCTCTATAGATCTTTATACCGAGTATATAGGGTGCTTCCCCTAAGTCTTTCATTGAGAAACACTTCCCTAGCCAATCTTTAACAGATTGCAGCATGGGAACGTCGTTTCCAATGAGTAGTATTTCATCCACATACAAGACCAGAAAAGCAACAGAGCTCCCACTAACCTTCTTGTAAACACAAGACTCATCTTTGTTTCTGATGAAGCCAAACTCTTTGTCCACTTCATCAATACGTCGATTCAAACTCCTAGAAGCTTGCTTCAATCCATAAATGGATCGTTGCAGCTGACAGACTTTGTTGGCTTGCTTTGGATCTTCAAAATCCTCCGGCTGTATCATATACACTTCCTGGAGGATTCCCATAAATAAATTCTTTTTTGACATCCATCTGCCAGATCTCATAGTCATGGTATGCTGCAATTGCAAGTAAGATTCTGATGGATTCGGTCATAGCGACTGGTGAAAAGGTTTCATCATAGTCAATACCATGAATTGGTCTGAATCCTTTAGCCACCAATCGGCCCTTATAGGTAATAACATTACCATCCATGTCGATCTTCTTCTAGAAGACCCACTTGCACCCTATGGGCCGCGCCCCTTCGGGTAGTCCCACCAAATTCCATACTTTGTTGGTGTACATGGATTCCATCTCGGATCTCATGGCTTCTAGCCACTTCTGAGAGTCTTGCCCTTTCATGGCCTCTTCATAGGTTGTAGGCTCATCATCTATGAGCATCATGTCACTAGAATCGGTCACGAGAAGTCCATACCTCTCGGGTTCCTGGCGCACTCTACTAGATCTATGAAGCTCTTGTGTTACCTGAACAGGTTGCTCCACAACTTCTTGTGGTTCCCGTTCATGTTCCATAATCTGTTCAATGATTTGTGGTTCTTGAATCTCTTCAAGTTCTACAGTCCTCCCACTTGCTTCTTTAGAGAAAAAATCTCTTTCTAGAAACACGCTGGTCCGAGCAACAAACACTTTGTTCTCGGTTGGATTGTAGAAGTAGTAACCCTTAGATTCCTTAGGGTACCCCACAAACTTACACTTATCCAATTTTGGCCCTAGCTTGTCTGAATGTAAAAGTTTTACATAGACATCGCAGCCCCAAATCCTCATGAACGACAGTGTGGGACGCCTCCCACTCCACATCTCATGTGGTGTCTTCATGACTGATTTAGATGGAACACAATTAATGGTGAAAGCTGCACTTAATAGAGCGTGGCCCCAAAACGATAATGGAAGATCGGTTTGACACATCATAGATCGAACCATATCCAATAGGGTTCGATTCCTCCTCTCAGACACGCAATTCCATTTAGGCGTTCCGGGTAGAGTGAGTTGGGACACGATCCCACACTCTCTAAGATAGTCGTCAAACTCTTGGCTCAAGTATTCCCCTCCACGATCCGATCGTAGAGCCTTGATACTTTTGCGAAGTTGATTCTCTACTTAATTTTTGAATTCTTTGAACACTTCAAAGGACGCAGTTTTGGCCCTCATGAGGCACACAAATCCATATCTGCTGTAATCATCAGTAAATGTTATGAAGTACACATAACCACCCCTGGAAGGCGTGGAAAATGGTCAACACATCAGTATGTATGAGTGCCAATTGCTCTCTAGTCCTCTCACCTTTCTTATTGAAAGGGGACTTTGTCATTTTTCCCAATAAACAAGCCTCACATGTCTCATATGATTCAAAATCAAATGAGTCTAGTTGTCCATCCTTATGGAGTCTAGATACACGTTTCTCGTTTATGTGGCCTAAACGACAGTGCATAAGTAAGCAGGATTTAAATCATTTACTTTAATCCTCTTGGTATTAATGTTGTAGACAGGATTGTTTAGATCAAGGACATACAGTCCATTAAATAATTGCGCACTAAGATAGTGAATATTATTCAAATAAAAGGAACAACAATTGTTCTTTATTGTAATAATAAAACCTTACTTGTCCAAACAAGAAATAGAATTATTGTTTCTGCTCATAGCAGACACAAAAGAGACATTATTTAATTCTAAAACTAATCCTGAAGGCAGAGATAGCTCGCACACGCCTACAGCCAACGAAGCAACTTTTGCTCCATTTCCAGCGCGCAGATCTATCTCCTCTCTAGCCAATTTTCTACTTCTCTTTAGATCCTGCACATTTCAAAAAATGTGAGATCCACATCCATTATCTAATACCCATGATGTAGAGACAGTTAAATTGAAATCCACAACAAAAATACCTGGTGGTGGTGGAATCACTATTCCTAGGCTCTTGTCCTCCAGATATTTTGGGCAGTTCCTCCTCCAGTGTCCAAGCTGACTGCAGTAGTGACATTCACCTTTAGTCACACCTTTGGCAATGCCACCAACAGGCTTAAGGGCAGGTTCCTTGGACTTGGCAACTGACTTGCCTTTGCCCTTGGAGGATGAGACAAACCTTTTTCCCTTTCCTTTCTGCACCATCATAATGGCCTTGCCCTTACCCTTGTTGATGCTTTGTTCAGCTGTCCTCAACATATTGAGCAAATGTGGCAGTGGTTTACGATCTCGTTCATGTTTTAGTTCATAATGAACTGTCCATAAATCTCGGGCAACGATTGCAACACGAGGTCGGTTGCCAACTCTTGGCCGACAAGGAACCCAAGTCGGGCGAGATTCTCCAGGTACCCGATCATACGGAGTACATGGGGTCCCACCAGGTTCCCTTCTGCCATATGACACTTGAAAAATGCCTTAGAGACCTCATACCTTTCAACCCTTGCCTGCTCTAGGAAGAGCTGCTTCAGATGCTCGATCATATCGACATCATTCATGTTTTCGTGTTGCTTCTGAAGCTCATAATTCATGGTGCATAGCATCAGGCATGCCGCATCATTAGCGTCATCAACACGCTTTTGATATGCCTTTAGGGATGCAGGTGCTTGGTTCTCTGGACCTGCAAGAACTTGCTCCTCTACTGTGTACAGTTTCTTCTCTTGCTTGAGAACGATTCTCAAGTTTCTGTACCAATCAAGGAAGTTGGTTCCAGAGAGCTTGTCCTTCTCAAGGAAAGATCGTAGGGAATGTTGTGAACTCGATGATTTGTTTGCCATTTGGAATTCTACAAAAGAAAAATACACAAGTTTTAGTATTTGTGAATTTTTGACTCTATTCAATAATGGCTAGTTTATCAAATATAGCTCCCACTATTTTTCTACGGATTAATAACCCTTATGATATTAATGCGGAAAATATCCTTATATTTTGTAGTGGGCCAAGATCCATGTCATCTCCTTATGAGCTTGCTTTGGCAAGTCACCCATAATTTGACTACTTTAGGTAGGAACAATTCCAATTGCATCTCCTATGCAACTCTTGGTTCAATGGGGCAAATAACTCCTTATTTATCCATCCACATGGATAATCCCAATTGATTGCCTCTAGGTTTTTAATCATATTAATAGCCTAGTTGTTTTCAACCTCTTATTTAAACAGTTGCACATTACTAGCTTGTGCCATCGCATTCCATCATTCTGAACCAAGTCGCCATGCTTTGGCACGCACGATCTTGATAAATCATGATGATAATGTGTGTTTAAATAACTAGAAGGCAAGAACACAATATTTGAATTTTTAGGGATTTTAAATTCAATTTTTAATTGTTTTGTTGATCAATATCAACTAATCTATCTATTTGAGTTTGGGCACAACTCTAAATAATAGATCCGAATTGTCTAATTATCTTATAATCCCAATTGCATGCATCATCTATACACCAACCACAAAATAATAAGACAATAAAATAAACAACCACAAAACAAAATAAAACGTGATGTGAATATGGCCTTCTCTAGACTAAGATAATTCCAAGCCAATGGAGTTATCTATGAACCCTAAAAGCAAACACATCTCCATGCGTCTTCATCTTATGGTCCATCCTTCATAGTCATGTGGAATGCTCCATGCTCCATCTTTTGTGGCTCCTTTTGGCTTTGGGCTTCTTTTCTTCAATCTTGGCTAACAATCTAATCTATATAGAACTAGCTAACAACTATACTAAATAAAATAAATCTCACAAGTTGAGAAAAAAAAATGGTTCGCAGGCCATAAAACCCTAATTAGTTATTACAATTAATTGATCAGCTCGCAGACCGTAAACCAAACCACAAAAATTAAACATTCACATCAACCCACATCCTAAGGCCATATCCAATCACCATGCGATTTGCACATAAACAGTTAAAATCCAATTTTAACGCGCAAGGTAAATTTTAATTGATTTTTGGATATTCTAGGATTACTTTCCATGGTCCCAACAATCAAATTGCCCGGGCCCAAAAGGAGAACCGCAGAGGCCTTGGGCCGGCCGGCCCCCAGCCCACGCGGCTAGGCCGCGGGCAAGGGCTGTCCCGGCCCCTAGGCCGAGCTTTGCTTGGGCGACAAGCAAGGAGGGGCGGTCCCCTAGGGGGGCCGAACCTCCTTTGGGATTTGTTTCCAAAATAACTACCTTGCTTGGTGCCCAAGTTTGGTTGTTTCTTTGTATGGGAAGAACTCCTTCTTTCCAAAGGATGCCCAAACCCTAGATCTAAGATCCTAAAATTTCTCAAACTCACTATTTCATGCATCCAATGCAAAAACTAGGACTTGTTATGATAGTGTAGATACTGCTTTCTGACATGACAGATCTTGGCCACGTGGCAGCCATCCAGCACACCATATTGTGCTCCATACACAGTGGATCACCAGCCGAGCTGATCCATGTGGGGGCTGCGAGACAGAGCCCTCGCATACCACTGCACGGGACTTGTAGGGACTTAGTGGTTTGGAGGCTAGAGTAAGCCCTGTCGCGTGCGAGCCAAGCCCGCACGCGACCTTTAGTAACTGTTTTGAGAGATTTATGGCACGAGCTCCATAAACCCGGTCAATCCGGTCAAACCCGGTCAACCTCGTAACGGTTCCGGTATTCGCGCACCACGTGCTGTAACGGTCCCTATATACTCGGACAAACGTGCCGTTATGGTTAAGCTAATTAAGCCGCCATTAATGGGCGCATTAACCACACTACAACGGTCATGTTCTCCAGTATATATAGATCGTCAACCTTTCCATACAAAGGAGAACACACTGCCATACGCGGAAGCTCTGCCAAACCTCTGTCTCTCTCTCAGACATTGATACTGCCTTACTCTCTCCCTACACACACCCCTATTCTTCCTGTGCGATCCTTGATCCACTGCACACGGTGCACACGGAGGTCTCCCCGCCGGAATCTCTTGTGCACATTTTGGTGAACCCGACGTGAACTTACCAACAAAAGCAACCATGTCTCAAGAGGATGATGTCAGCAACCGATCGCCTTCCACCGAAACTCCCTCCGGAGACGAGACCCGCCGTACTCCAACGACTCCAAGCGAAGCACCGACGTTAGAGTCTTTGGACGCTACTGTCCAAAGTCAGGCGAAAGCTCTCAAGTCTCAATCTGCGCAATTAGAACAAATCTTGGCCGTTCTGGGCACCCTTGCGCCGAATCCTCCACCAGCCACCGCTATCCCTCAGGGAGGGGGAACCCCTACCGCTCCAGGATTGGGAGTGTCAGCCACACCTCCCAACCCTCATCTGCAGACTCCACCGTCGGCTACGCAGCTGCCTTCGGTTCAAGGATCGACGGCACAGATGCTGCCTCCTGCCGCCCACGCTCCTCAGCCCTCGGCTTTGGCGTCCAACCCAACTCTGCAATACCCTTTGCCTCCCCCGACGATGATCTGGGGAAACGCGGGCAGTCAGTATGCTCCCAATCCTCCAGCGGCGTATGTGTCGCCACCGCCTACGGCAACCCCTGCGTCAACTACCGAGGGGAGCATTCCAGAATGCATGACGTCTCTGCAGAAGCGTGTGGACACTATTCTGGCTCATCAGTCATTCGCGGATACCATTATCCCAAAGCTAGACAACGATCCACCCATTCCACGAGAAATCTATCTCATGCCTAACCCGGCGGGGTACAAGGCTCTTAATGGGATAAGTTCGAAGATGTTAACGGAAACGCTCATGAGCATGTCATGCGTTTCATTGATGTCATGGGTCCGTACGGAGCTGATCCCAAACTGCTAATGCGAGAGTTCCCAAAATCTCTTGGGAACGTAGCATACAAATGGTACCGAACATTGGAGGCTGGATCCGTGAAGACTTGGGACGACATGGTCCAGAAGTTCTATACCAAGTTCTTCCAGATGGAAGAAAAGGTGACAATGATCCATCTCTCGCGGATGTACCAGAAGCGCGAAGAGGACGGAATCACCTTCATCAAGAAATTCAGGGCGAAATCCTTGGAGTGCAAAGATCCAATGCCCGAAAGCCGTCTCGTAGAGATATGCCTGCAATGCATGCGAGATGAATACAAAGGTATGCTCATCAATCTGCAAACACCCACGTTTTCGAAGCTAATCTAATGCACGAAGAACATCGAGCCCATAGTCGAGAGACAGAAAAAGAAGAGCGCTCCAGAGCGACCTGCGAGCGGCACCGCTTACAAGATCGGAAGGTTTAGCTACAAGCGGGGACGCGAAGCTGAGGTCAATACAGTCTCGCCCCAGAAACAAGCGAAGGTTGTGAACTTTGATATACCGCCTCTGCCATGCTCGGTAGAGGAAGCAAGTGACCTCTGCAAACAGTGGCGCAAGGACGGCGTCCTGCCACCGCTCGAGAAAACACCCTCCAAGGAGATGGTGAGGGACCCTAAGTGGTGTGAGTACCACGGCAAGGTCATGCATTCCACCGCCGAGTGCAAGAAACTCAGGTTCGCGTTCGATCAGAAGATGAAGAACGGCGAGCTCATCGTCAGCGACCACCGGAAGGACGTGCGCAACAACCCGCTTCCCGCGCATGCGGAATCGGGCTCGAAGGGCAAAGAGGTCGCTATGATCTCAATCGTCGACTTGGAAGAAGTCGCAGAGGATGGCCTACCCATCGTCGCCGAGGTCCATGAAGACGAAGACTATAGCATGGACACGGAGGATGAACGTGCTGACCGCATGAAAGGGTCGCATGGCTTCAACAAATTCTTCGGTGAAATGAATTTCTCCGAGAAGTGCCGAACTGATATGACAAAAGCGATTTTGAGAATAGCAGAGGACTACGAGGAGGACCTTGTAGTCTCCAACGGGAAAGTCATCAGGGCATCCCGCTCTATGGAAAAGATTATGACCTTTTCCGCCAGCGACAAAAAGACGGATGCGAGTCACCAAAGACCTCTGTACGTGACCGCCATCATCAACGGCGTCGAGTTCAAACGAGCGTTCGTCGATGGAGGAGCAGCGGTCAACGTCGTTCCGCTCCACACACTGAGGCTAGCAGGGATTCCCGAACATAAGGTAGTCAGACGTCCATCTCCGCTGGTGGGATTCGGAAGCGACTCTAGAATGACAATCGGATGGATCCGCCTGGGCGTTCAGATTGGCAAAATCAAGTGCTCAGCAAAGTTCTATGTCATAGACGCGAACACCACATACCACATGATTGTAGGTCAAGCCTGGATTCATCGCTTCGACGCAGTCCCTTCGACGGCTCACCAGGTTATGAAAGCCATCTGGAACGACAGAATAGTCGAGATACCGGCTTCAACAAACCCGTTCAACTTGGACGAAGCACATCTCAGTGAGGCGGTATGGTTCACTGAAATGGCAGATGAGCAAGCACCCGGACCATTCAACCCTACTCCTTTGCCTCTCTGGGAGGACATCAAGGACCAATCGCCTGCAGGGGTAATGGTGACGAGGGAAGATGACAAGGAAAAGCCGCCTACACGCGAAGAGGCGCCGCGTATTGCATATCATCAGAAGAACGTGTACACTCTGAAGAGGATCGCAAAGCATGACCCCGAGGGCAAGGAGATAGAGAGCTTCTACGCCAATGGGAAGAAATGCTACCGCATATGAAGGTGCGCGGGGATGTCCTCACGCGGGCATGGGGATATCCCTGGGCAAATCAATCAAATCGAGCAAATTGCGCTGACAAAAGAGCCAACGCAAGGCACTCCAGACGAGAAACTCAAAGAAGCGCCTGAATGCATGGAAGACAGGCCAAGACCGCAAAAGCAAGAGCTAAAGGAAGTGTTCCTCAGCCCGAACGAGGAAAAGAAAAGGCCAGTCTTCCTAAGCGCGGATCTCACAAGCGAAGAAGAACAAGGGCTGCTACAGCTCCTAACTGAATACAAGGATGTGTTCGCATGGGAGTATGATGAAATGCCAGGTCTGGATACAAGCATCACCATGCACCGTTTAGACATCATCCCTGGGTCTAAACCGGTCAAGCAGAGCACGAGGAGCTTCAGACCAGAGCTTAACGTCAAGATCAAGCAGGAGATTGTCAAACTCCTAGATGCCAAGTTCATAGAGCCGAATCATCATCCCACATGGCTGGCCAACATCGTGCCAGTGGTGAAGAAGAACGGACAGCTCCGCATATGCGTGGACTTCCGAGATCTCAACCGCTTCTGCCCTAAGGACGATTTCCCACTGCCCAACATCGATTTTCTCATCGATTCAACGGCAGGCCATCGCATGTTCAGTTTCATGGACGGTTTCAGCGGGTACAATCAAATCAAGATGGATCCCGAAGATGCGCGGAAAACTGCATTCATCACTCCTGTAGGGGTATTCAACTACACGGTGATGCCGTTCGTCCTTAAGAACGCGGGCGCGACCTATCAGCGAGCCATGATGGCTCTATTTCACGACATGATGCACAAAGAGGTGGAATTCTACGTGGATGACCTGGTGGTTAAATCCAAACACGAAGCAGACCACCTCGCAGATCTGCGAAAGGTGTTCAATAGATGCAGGCGCTTTCAACTGAAGATGAATCCCATGAAATGCGCGTTCGGGGTGACATCAGGGAAATTCTTGGGATGCTTGGTTCATCGCCAAGGGATAGAGCCCGACCCCGCGAAAGTATCAGCTATCACTGGCATGACGCCGCCCCATAATTAGAGTGCATTGAAGACATTTTTAGGAAAGCTATCCTATCTGCGGAGATTCATCCCAGCAATTGCCGAAATCACATGCTGTTTCAGCACTCTTCTCAAGAAGGACGCCGCGTACAACTGGGCTCCGGAGCACGAAGCCGCATTCGGAAAGCTGAAGGATTTACTCACGTCCTCAAAGATAATGATCGCGCCTAAACTGGGGTCACCGCTTCTGCTATACCTGACATCTACAAGGAGATCTATAGGAGCGCTCTTGGCTCAAGAGTATGAAGGCCAAGAGAGGCCTATCTACTACATCTCTCGCATCGTGCAGCCTGCTGAGTGGAGGTACACGGACATCGAACGTCATTGCCTTGCCTTGTTCTTTGTGATAGAGAAGTTGAAACACTACTTTGCATCACACAAAGTAGTAGTGGTCACCAAGAGCGACCCCATAAGATACTTGCTAACTCACACTACTCCGGGAGGGAGACTGGCGAAGTGGTACATGACCATTTCCCAATACGATATCACATGTGTGCGACCACGAGCGATCAAGTCGCAGGCGGGTAGCAGATCTGTTGGCACAGTTCCCCGATAACAGCCATGAGCCCGTGATCGAAGAAGAGCTCGAAGGCCCTGAGAACTACGCAATCGACGTGCCCTATTGGACTCTCCACTTTGACGGTTCCTCAACCCGGAAAGGCGGAGGCATTGGGATAGTCTTGACAAAGCCAGATGGGGAAGTCATACAGATGTCCGCAAAGCTCAACTTCGCAGTCACAAACAACGAAGCGGAATACGAGGCTCTCATTGTGGGGCTCCGTGCGGCGAAAGCTTTGGAAGTAAGCAACTTAACAGTCATGGGAGATTCCAAGCTGATTGTTAAGCAAGCCTCGGGCGAATATGGTTTGAAGGAGATCAACCTCCTGTCTTATCGCACCGTAGTACAGAAGCTGATGCAACAATTCTGCGATGTGAAGTACGAGCACAAGCCCCGAGCAGACAACAGGCACGCAGACGCCTTAGCAACTCTGGGGTCTAAGGTCAGCATAGAAAAATGCCCCGCAAAGATTTCCATCGAAGCGCGAACATCGTCGGCATTGACAGAAGATGCGTGCGACGACGAACACATGGATGACGCAGACTGGCGAAAACCAATCTTGCAAGCTATTGCGAAGGGCACCAGCAACGAAAGCTGGGCACTCACAAAAGGATACTGCATCCATGACAACACCCTTTACTACAAGGGTCCTAGGGGAATACTCATGCGATGTGTCTCCGAGCAAGAGGGACAACAGCTGTTAGAAAAGATTCACCAACACGCTTGCGGAGAAAGCGAGGTGTCAATCTACAGAAAGGCTCAGAGATATGGCATTCATTGGCCAGACATGTCAACAGCTGTAGCCCTGATACAAGGGAAGTGCGAAAGTTGCGCACTAATCAAAGATTCTCTACTCGTCACCTTAATCGATGACGACACGGACTGGAGGAAGCCACTGTTCGATTTCCTTACCCAGGGCACCGTGCCCGAATCGAGAAAAGAAGCCGAAAAATTGAAAAGGAAAGCGTCTCGATATGTGGTACAGGAAAACCTACTTTGGCGAAAAGGCCACGAGGGCAACTTGCTGCGATGTCTACACGACAGAGAAGCACAAGAAGTCATGGACCTTTCTCATCAGGTGGAACATCAAGGAGGTGCGAAATTATGCAGACAGCTCCTCTCAATCGGATATTTCTGGCCCACGATGGAGGTCGATTGTCGTACCAAAGTGCGACGTTGCCAGGAATGCCAATTCAAAGGAAACCTAGTGCACGCTCCTGCCGTGGATCTACATGCACTAGGGACGCCATGGCCATTTCACACATGGGCTCTGGACTTCATCGGTCCCATCCGACCGACGTCGCACGGGAATCATTTCATTCTCACCGCAACTGAGCTGTTCACCAAGTGGGTGGAAGCAATACCACTAAAGACGGCAAATGCGCTGGCTGTGGTCAACTTTATCCAAGAAAGCATCGTATGCAGGTTCGGAATCCCAAACACCATTCTTTCAGATAACGGTACTCCTTTTGTTAATCGCCAGGTAGCTGCGAAATTAGCGGAGTACAATATCAGGCAGATATGTTCTACCCCTTACTACCCAAAGGGAAACGGGCAAGCCGAAGCGACTAACAAGACGCTGTTGAGAATATTGAGCAAGATGGTCGCAGACGACCACAAGAAGTGGGCCGACTCTCTAAGAATAGCTCTGTGGGCCTACAGAACTTCTCCAAGGACACCCACAGGGGCCTCGCCATTTCTACTGTGTTATGGGGCCGAAGCTGTAGTACCTGCGGAGGTTAGAGTCAATTCGGCAAGGCTGGCCTTCCATGCACTCTATGAAAATCAACGCGATCATGACTTAGTCTTGCTGGAAGAAAAGCGAGAACAAGCCAAAAGGACTAACAAGCGGTACCAGGAAAGAATCGCTCGCGCCTACAACAAGACAGTCCAGCGAAGGGATTTCGCAGTCGGAGACTGGGTCTTGCGCGCATCTGACCACTGTATGCGAGAGGCAACTCACCCAAAGTTCGCAGCTAATTGGGAAGGACCCTTCGAAGTCACAGAAGTCTTCGATAGTGGCTACTGCAGCATACGAAGGTTGCACGGCACAACCTCAACTCCGAGTTCAGTCAACATGCGCTGGATCAAGAAGTACTATCCCTGACTTCTCTCATTTCATACGTTCTATGATAACGTTGTTTAATGTCTCATGTGGCTACGATTTACGCAATCTCCTCTCCCATATGAGAGGATTGTAATCTCATCTCTCCCATATGAGAGCGTTGTAATAAAAGAATTCTCCCAAATGAGAAGTTCACATTTCTAGCTGTTTATGTTGCTCTATTCAATTTATTATTACTTTTAACAATAGTTTATTCGCCGCAATAGCAACCAATGCAAACGCGATCTTAAGTGATCATCTAAGCCTATCTCTCTCGATAGCAGCTAATGCAAACGCGATCTTAAGTGATCATCTAAGCCTATCTCTTACGATAGCAGCCAATGCAATGCGATCTTAAGTGATCATCTAAGCCTATCTCTCACGATAGCAGCTAATGCAAACGCGATCTTAAGTGATCATCTAAGCCTATCTTTCACGATAGCAGCTAATGCAAACGCGATCTTAAGTGATCATCTAAGCCTATCTCTTACGATAGCAGCCAATGCAATGCGATCTTAAGTGATCATCTAAGCCTATCTCTCACGATAGCAGCTAATGCAAACGCGATCTTAAGTGATCATCTAAGCCTATCTCTTACGATAGCAGCCAATGCAATGCGATCTTAAGTGATCATCTAAGCCTATCTCTCACGATAGCAGCTAATGCAAACGCGATCTTAAGTGATCATCTAAGCCTATCTCTTATGATAGCAGTAAGTGCAATGCGATTTTAAGTGACCATCTAAGCCTATCTCTCACGATAGCAGCCAATACAAATGCGATCTTAATTGATCATATAAGCCTATCTCTCACGATAGCAGCCAATACAAATGCGATCTTAATTGATCATATAAGCCTATCTCTTACGATAGCAGCCTGTCTAAATGCGATCTTAATTGATCACCCAAGCCTATCTGCTACGATAGCAACTTATATGCAAAGTGATTTTAGTTAATCATCTAAGCCTATCTGTTACGATAGCAACTTATATGCAAAGCGATTTTAGTTGATCGTCCAAGCCCATCTGTTACGATGGCAACGCATGCGCAAGATAATCTTATCAGATCTTCTAAGAGTCTATCTGTTGCGATAACAGTTTATGTGAGAAATGATCTCAATCGATTCTTTAATAAAGCCTATCTGCCATGATAGCAATTCGCACCACTTAACGATCTTAATTGATCTGCTAAAGACTATCTACTACGATTGCAACGTTGTGAAAACGATCTTAAATGATCCGCAATGGCTAACCAACAAGCCCATCTGCCGGGATGGCACAGCTGCGAAGATACGATCTCGAACGATCTAGCGAAACACCCGCGAATCAATATATCGCAGATGCGAAACAATTACATAGCATTATGCAAGGCGAAATATGCCAAAACGCATGCGAAATTGTATTTTGTTGTAAAGAGACAGCAGATAATACAGAAAGCTATTTATCATTACGAGTCAAATGACTTACAATTTATCTGTCTAGATAGCAGCTTACAAGCGAAAAGCTCGAATCTAACTACGCAGCCAATACGGCTTACAATACATTCGAAAAATGTCTGACAAGCCAGAAACACACTATGGGAATTCCGACTAGAAAAGGATGAACCCACCGATTTCAACACCGGCTACGCAACGCCCATATCTGCGGGTGAACGCGACGGTTCGTCATCCCGAGCTCACAAACGTGAAGGTGACGGATTCTTCTCCGGAGATGCTGAAGGAGAATTCCGCCGTTCATTACGAGACGGTAGCACGGTCACTTCGGCGCTGCACCTCACCACGAGGCGGCCGGAAACATGACCTGCACACATAATACACGAAGAAATTTCTTCGAACACATATGAGATATTGTCTGCATCTTCTTTATGATGGTTATAAAGAGCAATAAGCCTCATAAAGTGGATCTTGGAAACTATTTCTATAGCACAAAGCGCAAACTCAGGATTCAAAACTTGAAGTTGCCATGAATCAACGAAAAACAAGCGTTGAAGCCAGCAGTCGTAAGGACTCACGGCAAAGCACATGTTTGGGATGAAGAACCCAAATAGCAAAGACAGAGTTTATATAGACCCTGTACAGACTCTTCGGTTGCCTAAGATGAGTCAGCAAAATTCAAAAAGAGGGTAAGTTCAATCACTTACACCTTGAAAAGCGGTAACAATCAATTACCCTACTAAAGGCTACGACGATTCAGTTGCGTATCCTAATAAATGATGGATAGTCATGATTCGGATGGACTTCCCAACGGCAGCGTGCTTATCTGCCGAAAAATTAGCGCGAAAATCAAGCAGAGAATCAATTGCTGATGTCATAATTGGATATGCACAGAAATATCCAATCAAATCCCGGAAAAGGGCAAAACGGGAAAATTCATTGTTCTTGTTAAAAAAAAAAAAGGGGAGAAACCCTAGCAACATAACATTAATGTTCAAGACATTACATTAATGTTTCAGCTATTTTTCTTGCTATTTTTGCAAAATTCGAAAAATCAAAGCAAATTCTTGATTAAAGAGTCTTGGGGCGCGAACTGCTCGCTCAGCTTCTCTACCTGCTCCACTTCTTGCTTCAGTAGCTCACACCTGGCATTCATCTCATGATACAGCTTTAGAGCTTCATCAACCTTTTGCTTCTGCTGCTCCACCTTCTGCATCTCGACTGCGAGATTCTGGTGACCGAGTTTCAAAGTTACGGCCGCGCGAATCAGCGTGACTCTGTCCTTAAGAAACTTGAAGCCCATTCTGCCTTGGACTTTGGTCACGAGGTTTTGGCACATGCCGCATAACAATTCAGCACTCTGGACCGAAATGGTCGCGGGTGTAGCCGCAGACAGCTGCTCCAAAATCCAAATGGCTTCAGTAAGGAACAGCCTCCTGTCAAAAGGCCCGATCTCCAAAGATCTCACAAACGAGCGAGGGTACCTGAGACGCATTCGAACCACCCAGTCTACATCGGTTTGCTTCAAACCTGAGGAGACGTCAAAGATAAGTTATGATGTCAAAACTCGCAAGCGAATAATGCGACGTGCGAACAGTAAAGCTCTACTTACCAGTTCCTTCCAGAATCTCATGAAGAGAAGGAATGCGGGCTGCCGGGTTTTTCAAAGATTGCCCTCGCTCCATAGCTCTCCTATCGGCTGCGAGCTCCAATCTCTCGTAGTCAGGAGGAAGAGTGTAGGCCGCACCAGCTGCGACTGCATTCCCAACCTGCGAGCCCCAAATGCTCCACGCAGGAATAGGTGCCTCGGGCTCAGTCGTCGCCGGAGGCGAAGGGACAGCCGAAGTCGCTTGGCGAAGGACACTCTCAGATGCGAACGCATTAGCAGCACTTGTCCTCACTTCCTCAACACTAGCATGGACATCTTCGTCCATCAGCACAGCGTCAGCTCCAGCATCGTCGGAAAGCTCGATGATGTCCTCAAGAGGCTCACCCGCGTGGTTAGCAGCTGCGACGGGCTTCTCGGTATGGGAGCTCGGAATTGGAACATAGGACGCAGAAGGCTGACTTCTCTGCTCCAACTCTGGTTCTTCAGCATGACCTGCGACATTAAATACGATGACATGAGGTAACTTGTGTTATAAGTTATTTTGCTATCTTTGCTAAAGCTAAGAGAAAGCACCTCCACGCGAAGGTGGGATTGAGGTATCCTCATCATACACTAAGGACGTGGAACCATGCCCTATCAGTGTGTCCTCACTAAGCAAATCTTTAAGAGAAGCGTGACCTGGGATGCAAATAAACCAGTCATGATTCTGCCTTAAGTTGCTAAGAGCCTAGTACGTGCGAATCACTCAAATAGTTACCTGAGGGTTCTCCGCATTTTCCTACTAACCAACGGCGAATGTCATGTTGGAATAGATGCCCTAGAGGCAATCTAGTTTAGTATGAATTTGTAATTGGCTAGAAATTCATTTATTATTTATTGGATATTTAATATAATGAAGTCCTTAGATTTACAATTGTGTTGTTTATCTTAAATATCCCTAGTCAAGTATAATGATTAAATGGGACAATCATCTATAGACTAGTATGGGGTTGGATTGATATGGAGATATCACGATCCAACACATAGGTGTGCATTACGGAATGTTGCACTGGATTGACCCATCACCGAGAAGGCTACATACACGTTATGTTGAGTCACAAGTGCTTCTCGGGTACAATGGTATTGTCATCCTTAGACTTGAAGTCACTAGATATTCTAGTTGTGGATCATTGTGATCTTGGTAGCGTTAAACGCTACACCGTAACTGGGTAGTTATAAAGGCGTGTACTGGATACAATGAGAAGCAAGCTTAGAGATCGTAGTGGACGTAGAGAGGATTTGCCCCTCCCACATAACGGGAGCAAATATCCAAGGCCACTCGAGGATAGTGCTTATAGAATGTCTGGCCAGACTCAAATAAATCAATATATGAGATATTGATGTTATTTGCACGAATAAGGCTATTCCATGGATCGAGAAACTAGGGATTGGATATACGAGTGTGACTTGTATGTCTCGTGTCCAATCCGGATATGGAGGCAAAGGGATGAGACAATTACTTGTACAAGGTTGTCTAGATGACTATTCTATTAGTTGGCTAGAATGGATGTTTTGCTAGAAACCGCTCCATATTAGCAAATAGTTGCTACCAACTAGATAGAACCTATGGGGTCACACGCTATATAGAGTTGTACTAGATTGTGGAATTAATAAATTGGATTAATTAATTAGAAGGATCACTTTGCAAACCCTTGCAAACTTAGTAGGGACTAATTTGCAAGGAAGGGACTAAATTGAACTCTAGTAGGACTAGAATAAGTCCTTTAGGTAGTTGACAAGGAGTTGTTGGACTATATAAAGGACCCTCCTCCTTCCTTCCCTACACACTTTTTATGCTCTAGAGAGAACATAACAAGAGTAGGAGAGAACAAAGGAGAGAGAGAGCAAGCCACAAAGAGGGACGCCGCCCCCTTTGCCGCCGCCCCTTGTCCCCGACGCCACAAAGGGCCGAACCCCTTTTTGGTGTCTCGTTTTGCGTGATTCCTTCACCCTCCTTTCATTCCGGGCTAGCACCAAGGAGATTGGAGATCTAGGAACAACTCTAGGCGTGGATCAACTATAGAGAACGTGACACTATTCGCGTTTGAAGTCATCAAGGAGAACCCAAAGGTGTGTTTATGATTTCTTACCTTCACTATCGTTATGCATCTAGACTTGTGATCCTTGGAGGGTTTTGCATGGTTGTTTGTTTGATTATGCTTCCGTTTGCGCGATCCATGAATCAAAACCCTACAGTGGTATCAGAGCCACAGGTCATAGAGCATAAACGTAGTTTATGTGTTACATTCTTGTTGTTTTACACCTTAATTTGTTGTTTATCGCGTAAAACAAGACAAATCAAGCATTGGATGCAATTTGTCAAAGAATTAATCATAACAAGACCCAATTATTGCATTGGATGCATGAATTGGTGAGTTTGAGAAATTTTAGGATCTTAGATCTAGGGTTTGGGCATCCTTGGGGAAGAAGGAGTTCTCCCACAACAAGGAAACAACCAAACTTGGGCTCCAAGCAAGGAGGTTGTTTTGGAAACAACCTCCACAAGGAGGTTCGACCCCCTAGGGGACCGCCCCCCTTGCTTGCCGCCCAAGCTTGGAGCCCTAAGGGGCCGGGCGGCCCTAACCCGCGGGCCTAGCTTGCGGGTTTTGGGCCGGGCCGGCCCTAGGGCTTTATGGTTCACTTATTTGGGCCCGGGCAATTGGATTGTTGGGCCCATGGACCGTTTTAACCCTAGAAATCCTAAAATCAATTAAAATTGACCAAGCGCGTTAAAATTGGATTTTAACTGTTTATGTGCAAATCGCATTGTGATTGGATATGGCCTTAGGATGTGGTTTGATGTGGATGTTTAATTTTGTGGTTTGGTTTTACGGCCTGCGAGCTGATCAATTAATTGTAATAATTAATTAGGGTTTTATGGCCTGCGTGCCATTTTTTTTCTCAACTTGTGAGATTTATTTTATTTAGTATAGAAATTAGCTAGTGCTAGATAAAGTAGATTGTTAGCCAAGATTGGAGAAAAGAAGCCCAAAGCCAAAGGAGCCACAAAAGATGGAGCATGGAGCATGGAGCACACCACATGACTATGAAGGATGGACCAAAAGATCAAGACGCATGGAGATGTGTTTGTTTAGGGTTCATAGATAATTCCATTGGCTTGGAATTATCTTAGTCTAGAAAAGGCCATATCCACATCACGTTTAATTTCTGTTTTGTGGTTGTTTATTTATTGTCTTATTATTTGTGTGGTTGGTGTATGGATGATGCATGCAATTAGGATAATAAGATAATTAGACAACCCGGATCTATTATTTGGAGTTGTGCCCAAACTCAAATAGATGGATTAGTTGATATTGATCAACAAAATAATTAAAATTGAATTGAAAATCCCTCAAATTTTAAAATATTGTGTTCTTGCCTTCTCGTTATTTAAACACTCATTATCATCATTATTTATCGAGTTCGTGCGTGCCAAAGCATGGCGACTTGGTTCATAATGATGGAATGCGATGGCACGTAACAATGTGCAATTGTTTAAATAAGAGGTTGAACACAACTAGGCTATTAATTTGATTAAGAAACCTAGAGGCAATCAATTGGGATTATCCATATGGATGGATAAATAAGGAGTTATTTGCCCGGTTGAACCAAGAGTTGCATATGGGATGCAATTGGAATTGTTCCTACCTAAGAAGTAATCGAATTATGGGTGACTTGCCAAAGCAAGCTCATAAGGAGATGAAAAAGATGGATCTTGGCCCACTAGAAAATATAAGGATATTTTCCGCATTAATATCTTGAGGGTTATTAATCCGTAGAAAAATAGTGGGAGCTATATTTAATAAACTAGCCATTATTAAATATAGTCAAAAATTCACAAATACTAAAACTTGCGTATTTTCCTTTTGTAGAATTCCAAATGGCAAACAACTCATCGAGTTCACAACATTCCCTACGATCTGTCCTTGAGAAGGACAAGCTCTCAGGAACCAACTTTCTCGATTGGTACAGAAACTTGAGAATTGTTCTCAAGCAAGAAAAGAAGCTGTACGCAATAGAGGAGCAAGTTCCAGAAGGTCCAGAGAATCAGACACCTGCTGCCTTAAAGGCGTATCAAAAGCGTGTTGATGACGCTAATGATGCAGCCTGCCTAATGCTTTGCACCATGACCTCTGAGCTTCAGAAGCAACATGAGAACATGAATGCTGTCGATATGATCGAACATCTAAAGCAGCTCTTCCAAGAGCAGGCGAGGGTAGAGAGGTATGAGGTCTCAAAGGCACTGTTCAAATGTCATCTGGCAGAAGGGAACCCGGTGGGACCCCACGTACTCCGAATGATCGGGTACTTGGAGAATCTCGCCCGGCTTGGGTTCCCGGTCGGCCAAGAGTTGGCAACCGATCTCGTGTTGCAATCGTTGCCCGAGAGTTATGGACAGTTCATTATGAACTATAACATGAACGAGATCGTTAAACCACTGCCAGATTTGCTCAACATGTTGAGGACGGCTGAACAGAGCATCAACAAGGGTAAGGGCAAGGCCATTATGATGGTGCATAAAGGAAAGGGTAAAAAGTTTGCCTCTTCCTCCAAGGGCAAAGGCAAGTCAGTTTCTAAGTCCAAGGAACAAGCCCTTAAGCCTGTTGGTGCCATTGCCAAGGTCGTGACTAAGGGTGAATGTCACTACTGTAGTCAACCTGGACACTGGAGGAGGAACTGCCCAAAATATCTGGAGGACAAGAGGCTTGGAATAGTGATTCCACCACCACCAGGTATTTTTGTTGTAAATGTCAATTTAACTGTCTCTACATCATGGGTATTAGATACTGGATGTGGATCTCATATTTGTCGAAATATGCAGGATCTAAAGAGAAGTAAAAGATTGGCTAAAGGGGAGGTAGATCTGCGCGTTGGGAATGGAGCAAAGGTTGCTGCGTTGGCCATAGGCGTTTGCGAGCTATCTCTGCCTTCAGGATTAGTTTTAGAATTAAATAATTGCTATTTTGTGCCTGCTATGAGCAGAAACATTATTTCTATTTCTTGTTTGGACAAGGAAGGTTTTATTATTTCAATAAAGAACAATTGTTGTTCCTCTTATTTGAATAATATTCACTATTTTAGTGCGCAATTATTTAATGGACTTTATGTCCTTGATCTAAGTAATCCTGTCTACAACATTAATACCAAGCGGATTAAAATAAATGATTTAAATCCTGCTTATTTATGGCATTGTCGTTTAGGCCACATAAATGAGAAACGTGTATCTAGACTCCATAAGGATGGATTGCTAGACTCATTTGATTTTGAATCATATGAGACATGTGAGGCTTGTTTATTGGGAAAAATGACAAAGTCCCCTTTCAATAAGAAAGGTGAGAGGACTAGTGAGCAATTGGCGCTCATACATACTGATGTGTGTGGGCCGTTTGCCACGCCTGCCAGGGGTGGTTATGTCTACTTCATTACATTTACTGATGATTACAGTAGATATGGATTTGTGTACCTTATGAGGGCAAAATCCGAATCCTTTGAAGTGTTCAAAGAATTCAAGAATGAAGTAGAGAAGCAACTTGGCAAAAGTATCAAGGCTCTACGATCGGATCGTGGAGGAGAATACTTAAGCCAAGAGTTTGACGACTATCTTAGAGAGTGTGGGATCGTGTCCCAACTCACTCCACCCGGAACACCACAATGGAATGGCGTGTCCGAGAGGAGGAATCGAACCCTATTGGATATGGTTCGGTCTATGATGTGTCAAACCGATCTTCCATTATCATTTTGGGGCTACGCTCTATTAAGTGCAGCTTTTACCATTAACCGTGTTCCATCTAAATCAGTCATGAAGACACCATATGAGATGTGTAGTGGGAGGCGTCCCACACTGTCGTTCATGAGGATTTGGGGCTGCGATGTCTATGTAAAACGTTTACAATCAGACAAGCTAGGGCCCAAATCGGATAAGTGTAAATTTGTGGGGTACCCTAAGGAAACTAAGGGATACTACTTCTACAATCCAACCGAGAACAAAGTGTTTGTTGCTCGGACCGGCGTGTTTCTAGAAAGAGAGTTTGTCTCTAAAGAAGCAAGTGGGAGGAATGTAGAACTTGAAGAAGTTCAAGGACCACAAATCACAGAACCGATTATGGAACATGAACAGGAATCACAAGCAGTTGTGGATCCACCTGTTCAGGTAACACAAGAGCTTCGTAGATCTAGTAGAGTGCGCCAGGAACCCGAGAGGTACGGACTTCTCGTAACTGATTCCGGTGACACGATGCTCATAGATGATGAGCCTACTACCTATGAGGAGGCCATGAAAGGCCCAGACTCGCAGAAGTGGCTTGAGGCCATGAGATCCGAGATGGAATCCATGTATACCAACAAAGTATGGACTTTGGTGGAACCACCTGATGGGGCGCGACCCATAGGGTGCAAGTGGGTCTTCAAGAAGAAGATCGACATGGATGGTAATGTGATTACCTATAAGGGCCGAATGGTGGCTAAAGGATTCAGACAGATTCATGGTATTGACTATGATGAAACCTTTTCACCAGTCGCAATGACCAAATCCATCCGAATCCTACTTGCAATTGCAGCATACTACGACTATGAGATTTGGCAGATGGATGTCAAAACAGCATTCCTTTATGGGAATCTCCTCGAGGACGTGTATATGATACAGCCGGAGGGTTTTGAGGATCCAAAGCAAGCCAACAAAGTCTGTAAGCTGCAACGATCCATTTATGGATTGAAGCAAGCTTCTAGGAGTTGGAATCGACGTTTTGATGAAGTGGTCAAAGAGTTTGGCTTCATCAGAAACGAAGATGAGTCTTGTGTCTACAAGAAGGTTAGTGGGAGCTCTGTAGCTTTTCTGGTCTTGTATGTGGATGACATACTGCTCATTGGAAACGACATTCCCATGCTGCAATCTGTGAAAGATTGGCTAGGAAAGTGTTTCTCAATGAAAGACTTAGGGGAAGCAGCCTATATACTCGGTATAAAGATCTATAGAGATAGATCTAAGAGGTTGCTAGGCCTAAGTCAAAGTACATATATTGACAAGGTGTTGAAACGGTTCAACATGCAAGATTCCAAGAAGGGATTCTTGCCCATGTCACATGGAATCACTCTTTCGAAGAGTGGTTGTCCTTCCAATGAGATTGAGAAGGAACGCATGAGCAGGATTCCCTATGCCTCGGCCATAGGATCCATCATGTACGCCATGTTATGTACTAGACCAGATGTGTCATATGCCTTGAGTATGACAAGCAGATACCAATCCAATCCAGGTGAGAGTCACTGGATTGCTGTCAAGAACACCCTAAAGTACTTGAGAAGAACTAAGGATGCTTTCTTGATGTTTGGCGGTGAAGAAGAGTTGCGTGTAAGGGGTTACACTGATGCAAGCTTCCAAACCGATAGAGATGACTTTAGATCACAGTCGGGATATGTGTTTTGCCTGAATGGAGCAGCGGTGAGCTGGAAGAGTTCCAAGCAAGAGACGGTAGCTGATTCTACAACAGAGGCTGAGTACATTGCTGCAAATGGCGCAGCAAAGGAGGCTGTTTGGATCAGAAAGTTTGTTTCTGAACTTGGTGTGGTCCCTAGCATTGCGGATCCAGTGGAGTTGTTCTGTGACAACACTGGGGCGATCGCGCAATCAAAGGAACCCAGATCGCACCAGAAGTCCAAGCATGTGCTCAGGAAGTTTCATCTGATTCGAGATATTATCGATAGAGGAGACGTTCGGATATGCAAGATTCCTACAGATGATAATCTGTCAGACCCGCTTACAAAGCCTCTCACGCAGTGGAAGCATGAAGGGCACACTAGGAGTATGGGCATAGGAGATGCGCCAGATTGGCTCTAGTGCAAGTGGGAGACTGTTGGAATAGATGCCCTAGAGGCAATCTAGTTTAGTATGAATTTGTAATTGGCTAGAAATTCATTTATTATTTATTGGATATTTAATATAATGAAGTCCTTAGATTTACAATTGTGTTGTTTATCTTAAATATCCCTAGTCAAGTATAATGATTAAATGGGACAATCATCTATAGACTAGTATGGGGTTGGATTGATATGGAGATATCACGATCCAACACATAGGTGTGCATTACGGAATGTTGCACTGGATTGACCCATCACCGAGAAGGCTACATACACGTTATGTTGAGTCACAAGTGCTTCTCGGGTACAATGGTATTGTCATCCTTAGACTTGAAGTCACTAGATATTCTAGTTGTGGATCATTGTGATCTTGGTAGCGTTAAACGCTACACCGTAACTGGGTAGTTATAAAGGCGTGTACTGGATACAATGAGAAGCAAGCTTAGAGATCGTAGTGGACGTAGAGAGGATTTGCCCCTCCCACATAACGGGAGCAAATATCCAAGGCCACTCGAGGATAGTGCTTATAGAATGTCTGGCCAGACTCAAATAAATCAATATATGAGATATTGATGTTATTTGCACGAATAAGGCTATTCCATGGATCGAGAAACTAGGGATTGGATATACGAGTGTGACTTGTATGTCTCGTGTCCAATCCGGATATGGAGGCAAAGGGATGAGACAATTACTTGTACAAGGTTGTCTAGATGACTATTCTATTAGTTGGCTAGAATGGATGTTTTGCTAGAAACCGCTCCATATTAGCAAATAGTTGCTACCAACTAGATAGAACCTATGGGGTCACACGCTATATAGAGTTGTACTAGATTGTGGAATTAATTAATTGGATTAATTAATTAGAAGGATCACTTTGCAAACCCTTGCAAACTTAGTAGGGACTAATTTGCAAGGAAGGGACTAAATTGAACTCTAGTAGGACTAGAATAAGTCCTTTAGGTAGTTGACAAGGAGTTGTTGGACTATATAAAGGACCCTCCTCCTTCCTTCCCTACACACTTTTTATGCTCTAGAGAGAACATAACAAGAGTAGGAGAGAACAAAGGAGAGAGAGAGCAAGCCACAAAGAGGGACGCCGCCCCCTTTGCCGCCGCCCCTTGTCCCCGACGCCACAAAGGGCCGAACCCCTTTTTGGTGTCTTGTTTTGCGTGATTCCTTCACCCTCCTTTCATTCCGGGCTAGCACCAAGGAGATTGGAGATCTAGGAACAACTCTAGGCGTGGATCAACTATAGAGAACGTGACACTATTCGCGTTTGAAGTCATCAAGGAGAACCCAAAGGTGTGTTTATGATTTCTTACCTTCACTATCGTTATGCATCTAGACTTGTGATCCTTGGAGGGTTTTTTATGGTTGTTTGTTTGATTATGCTTCCGTTTGCGCGATCCATGAATCAAAACCCTACATGTCAGCCTTTGACAAACCATGCTTTAACGCACCCACAATAACATCTCTATAAGTCACCGCGAGATTGAAGATCTCACCTTTATCGCCACCTGCGATCTCTTCGAAGTCTGCTTGGACTTGCTCCAAGGCCGCTGCATCCTCTCCGGGAACCTCATCTTCCTCTTCCACATGAGGAGCCACTTCTTCGGGAAGCTCGTCTTCTTCGCTAACTGGACGCACTAAGTCGTCAACATGTTTTTCTTCGAGACTCCGCTGTTTCACACGCTCGAGCTCCTCTTCCTCTCGCCGCCTTCTTCTTTCAGCAGCCTCCGCGGCTGTCTTCCGGGACTCAGCAAGAACGTCCTCTCTTATGGGCTCATCTGAAATGCCAGAATGGGCATCTCTCTTTTGTCTTTTGGCCACAAGGCCACCAATGGTTTCATCATCATCTGCGAATACCCAATTGGTTTAAAGAAAAGAAGTGCAAAGAAGTTACGATAACGGGAAAGGAAATGCGACGGAGGTACCTCCTGATTCTTCCTCATGCATCACAACTGTTACTTCTTCTTCATCACTCGCTTGGGGCTCCCCCCTCTCTTCTTCTTCCTCTTGATTGAATGGAACAAAGGTCTCAACTGTGAGATCTTTCCGCACTTTGCTGGGCATGCGACCTTTGCCTTTGTCCTTGATAGAAAGGGACCTCACTGGGGGAGAAGCTGGGGCATTCCTAGGGGAAGAAATTGTAATTCCCTTTTGCCTAGGTCTCTTCACTCTTGGCGCCGCAGTCGCTGGAGGAGACGGGTCATCTCCACGAGGAGACGGAGCCGGAGGATTGTCTATCAGCGAGTCAGCAAAAGCATTCATGACCGCGCGAATCTTCATTTCGAGCTCAGGTTCCATCCTCCACGATAGCCGGAACGACTGCCCTTCTCTCCTGGTGGCAACGATGGCGTTGACCAATGACTTGGAGCGATCGCTAGATGCGAATCGCCGCACATGACACTACAACCGTACAGAGTAAAGATGTCAGCATAAGGAAATCAAGAAGCTTAAATGCACGCGGAAAAATTGCTTACCTCAGCAAATGCCTTGCTATATCTGACGACATGCGTATCGCCCTTCTTAATTGCGGCGACTTGCTCCTTCAGAATGACATCAGGGCACAAATGGTTCTCACGATCCCACAGTGAGTAGCAACCATACTCAGACTCGCTTAGACTGCAAGTGGGGCGAAACGGAAAAGAGTTCCTTTTAATCAAAGGAGATCTACCTGGCTGCGCGGCCGACTCCGTCTCAATCCTCGTTTGCTGGGCAACCCAGTATGCGAGCCAGTTCTGGGAACAACCACCCTCGCGGGTTCCCGCAGGCTGCTCAAAAGGAAGGTTGTTCATAAAAACCGTCTTGCACTCCTTTGTTAGCAAGCGCTTGTAGCATCCTCTGACAATGGACTGGGGCCAGATTGATGGGGCCACCGCATCAAATCCAAACTGAGGAGAGACTCGAGTGGGGTCAACGTCCACGGTAAGCTTTTCATACTTCGGCGCGAGCTCACGAATATGCTCTGCAAGGGCAGGAAGGGAACCTCGCAGACACCAGCAAAAGAACTCGCGGTAGCGCTCATGAAAATGAGGTCTCCCTTCAAAGAGAAGCTCTTCTGAAAAGACCATGCCTTTAGAAGGGTACAGCTTTGGGAACCATCGCACATTCTCAATGCGCGTGGCATAGGGCCTGGCAGTAAACTCCTTCCGTTTGTCGCATATCAAACTCCAAACACACTTGGTGTTGCCTGTTCCGAACCATCTCGCAGCTCTTCCGCTGTTGCGTGCTTCTGTCTCGCCTGGGGGACACCACTTATCAAGTTGGAGAGCAGTTGGAGCATAAGACGGCCAGCTCTCGAACACCCACATTGTCAAAAAGGAAATATTGACAAAAGTCAGTACATCGAGGCGGCCACGCGACTCCCTCATAGCCAGAACCAGCTGATCAAGCCTATAGTACAGCGTGCCCAAGACCAAGGGTCCGAGTGCGACCCTCTGGCCAAGAGCGAGCCTCACAGCAAGTGGCAACACATGGTAGAAGACTCCGTCATGGGGGTGACCATCAATCAAGTACCTCGACAGCCAGGCACAGAGAAAAGCACAAAGGGTCAAGTGATAACCCTTGCCCTCTACGTAATTCTCGGCCTCTGGATCTTCACTCAGGAGTCTCTTAGTAATGCTGCTGTTCGCATAATCTCGAAAGAAGTACTGCAACCATTTGTTCCAGGTATTTTTCGCGGATGTATCAACCAGTTGCCAGTTAGGAAGAGGCTTCGTAGTGGTCCACCGAGTGGAGATTTTCTTCACCTCTGCTAGGCATTCCTCCATCTCCGTGTACAAGGCAATCTCCGCGGATGTCCTCAAGGGACTCAGAGGGTCCACCTCGCCCATGGGGGAAAGCTCGTACAGCATTTGAACGTCCTCAAGTGTCGGGGCAGCCTCGAACTCAGCAAAATGGAACGTATGAGTCGCAGGCGAGTAACGGGACAGAAGGTCTAGAAGCATGGACTGATCCAACTTCACGGCAGCACCCTTCATAGCACGGATAGCAAAGTATACGCCGGCTTCATTAAGAGTCTCGGCGTGATGATCCAACACGTGGTCAATCCACTCATCCATATAGTCCAATTTCTGGACGAACGCCTGAGTAGAAATCGCAGTATATGGGAAGTGCCCGTTCTCGATCCCCAATCGAACTACATCCTCGGAACCAACCAACTCGAGAAAGGCTGAGTTAACTGGGCGAGTCAGCGTCAGCAATCGCTCAACTGGAACAGGATCAGGCATCCTCTTCGCCTTTACCCTCGCATGGTAGAAATCTTTGCCGCCTAAAAAGGGGGCTTTTCGCCACAAGGCCTGCGGAAGGTCGGGTATCTCTTCATCTTCCTTGATGGGTCTGGTTACTCTTGTCTTGGCCATTCCTGCGAAAGAGCAAGAAGAAAGGGGGGAGAAATACCACACTTCAGTTTGAATTTTGGAATTCAAGATCTATGCAAAGGAAGACGAACAGTTCCGGTATCGATTTCAGAAATTGGGGAGTTGCAAGATCCAATATTGTTGAAAGATTAAAACGAAGCAGGTTCAAAGATCAAAGCCTCTTCACAAATTTCATGGGTTTACAGATTCAACGCAGTTCAAGGCAAACACTGGTATCTTAAATCAAAAGTAAACGAGGCCAACCTTGTTTTCTTGAAGCCTGCTTGGATATGCACAATTGAAGAATACGATTTGCAGTTCTGAACTGGTGATTGATTATCTGGATCTGCTCTCGAAGATCTCCGTGTACCATTAACTTTAAGAGAAAGAAGTGATGCTTTGCAATAATGGGGGATACAAGGTATTTATCCAAAACAATGAAGGGTTGCGTCCTTTCGATAGTCGAATCGCAACCGTCACCGTCGAATCGCGCAATCACAGGACAAGCTGACGTCACGCCTAAAACCCTAAAGGTCAGACGGCACGACTCTAGGGGTTTTAGGTCATAATGACACGCACGGGGGCTGAACTTACCCGTATTTGAATTGGTGCGTGGCAGCGACGCGTATGTTGGTTTCCGCGCATGGAAGTCTATACGGCTATGAGTCTTCACGCGCAGAAAGGGGGCTAATGTAGATACTGCTTTCTGACATGACAGATCTTGGCCACGTGGCAGCCATCCAGCACACCATATTGTGCTCCATACACACTGGATCACCAGCCGAGCTGATCCATGTGGGGGCTGCGAGACAGAGCCGTCGCATACCACTGCACGGGACTTGTAGGGACTTAGTGGTTTGGAGGCTAGAGTAAGCCCTGTCGCGTTCGAGCCAAGCCCGCACGCGACCTTTAGTAACTGTTTTGAGAGATTTATGGCACGAGCTCCATAAACCCGGTCAATCCGGTCAAACCCGGTCAACCTCGTAACGGTTCCGGTATTCGCGCACCACATGCTGTAACGGTCCCTATATACTCGGACGAACGTGCCGTTATGGTTAAGCTAATTAAGCCGCCATTAATGGGCGCATTAACCACACTACAACGGTCATGTTCTCCAGTATATATAGATCGTCAACCTTTCCATACAAAGGAGAACACACTGCCATACGCGGAAGCTCTGCCAAACCTCTGTCTCTCTCTCAGACATTGCTACTGCCTTACTCTCTCCCTACACACACCCCTATTCTTCCTGTGCGATCCTTGATCCACTGCACACGGTGCACACGGAGGTCTCCCCGCCGGAATCTCTTGTGCACAGATAGATTATTGACAAATTGCATCATATGCTTGATTTGTCTTGTTTTATGCGATAAACAATAAATTTAAAGTGTAAAACTATCAAAACGTAACACATAAACCACGTTTATGCTCTACGACCTGTGGCTCTGATACCACTGTAGGGTTTTGATCATGGATGCGCGACGGAAAAACAAATATAATCCATGAAATACCCTCAGAAGATCACAAGTCAAGATATATAACGATGGTAAGAGAAGAAATCAATAACACGCCTTAGGGTTTCTCCTTTGATGACTTCAAACGCGAATTTTGTCACGTTCTCAATAGTTGATCCACGCCTAGAGTTGAATTCTAGATCTTCCTACTCCTTTGTGCTGGCCCGGAATTGAGGAAGAGGAAGAAGAAATCACACAACGCGAGGAACAGAAGGTTTCGGCCTCCTTGTTTGGGCCGACGGGATGGGCGGCGGCAAGGGGGGCGGGCGAGCCTCTCTTGCTTGCTTGCTCTCTTCCTTTTGTTTTCTCCCACTGAAGTTATGATCAATAAGGTCATAATTTCGGGAAGGAAGGAAGGAGCATCCTTTCTATAGTCCAACAAATCCTTGCCAACTACCTAAAGGACCCATTCTAGTCCTACTAGAATTCCGTTTAGTCCCTTCCTTGCAAATTAGTCCTACAAAGTTTGCTAGGTGTTGCAAAGTCATCCTTCTAACTGATTAATCCTATTAATTAATTCAAAAATCTAGTTCAAATCTATATAGCGTGTGACCCCATAGGTTCTATCTAGTTGGTAGCAACAATTTGCTAATATGGAGCGGTTTCTAGCAAAACATCCATTCTAGCCAACTAATAGAATAGTCATCCGACAAACCTTGTAAAAATTAATTGTATCATCCCTTTGTCTCTATATCCGGATTGGACACGAGACATACAAGTCACACTCGTATATCCAATCCATAGTTTCTCGATCCATGGGAATAGCCTTATTCGTGCAAATAACATCAATATCCCATATTGATTTATTTGAGTATGGTCAGACATTCTATAAGCACTATCCCTCGAGTGGCCTAGGATATTTACTCCCGTTATGTGGGAGGGACAAATTCTATCTACGTCCACTACGATCTCTAAGCTTGCTTCCTATTGTATCTGGTACACGCCTTTATAACTACCCAGTTACGGTGTAGAGTTTAACGCTACCAAAATAACAATAATCCACAAATAGAATATCTAGTGACTCCAAGTCTAAGAATGACAATACCATTGCACCGCGAGAAGCACTCGTGACTCAACATAACGTTTATGTAGCCTTCTCGGAGATGGGTCAATCCAGTGTGCCATTACCCTTAATGCACACCCATGTGTTGGATCATGATATCTCCATATGAATCCAACCCCATACTAGTCTATAGATGATTGTCCCATTAACCATTATAATGGACTAGGGATATTTAAGATACACAAAACAATTGTAAATCTAAGGACTTTATTATATTAATATCCAATAAATAATACAATGAATTTTCTAGGCAAAATAAATTCATACTAAACTAGATTGCCTCTAGGGAATCTATCCAACACTGAGTTATGGTTAAGGCTTTGCTGGGTGTGTTTTGATTGGGCTGGAGTTGACCGAGGGTTAAGGAGGATATGGGGGTTCTATGTTTGTTGGTGGCATTTGGTTGGTTTCATGGTGGAATCTTGGTGTAGTTTTGCTGAAAGATCAGAATGTCTGTCGAAATTTGGGTACAAGGAGGCAGCATTGGTCGTGGCTCAGGCGGTCGCGTTCTTGGAGACAGCAACAATGTTCATATTTGTTGGATCAACTATATTCTGATTGGAACTCTAAATATGGAGAATATTGAGGATTAATGAGGTCTCTTCGCGTTGAACCCGAGATGAAGGATTTGAGTGCTCATCGGGAAACTCTAGGAGTTGAGATCTATAGAGACATGAAGAAGAAAAATCTCTTCTTATAACGGTAGGGATACATCAAAAAGATCTTGAGAAAATTCGGGAGGTTATCAGCTAAGGCTATAGATACTCCTGTGGCGGCTAAGAGCAAGATATAAATGTATACCATTCAGACCGAGTAGGAGAAGGTATACATGTCCAATGTTCCATATGCTAGCGCAGTTGGAAGCCTAATTTATGATATGGTGTGTGTAGGGTTTTGATGTAGGTTGCATTGCGGAATAACAAATCTTTAATCCTGGTAAAACCCCTCCAAGGATCATAGGAAAGCACTCATAACATGATTAGATAAGAAACATGTGTACCTTAGTTTGTGTGATCAATAAGAAGAATTATGTCTTCGTCTCTACGAGTATCCACACCTTGGATCTTTGACTGGAATCCTTCCCACCGTGTAGTGCTATAAACGGAAGACGGAGGCAAAGGATCATGTGAAACGGAGCAACCACCAACGCCCAAAGGGGGCCGACGGCGAAAGCTAGAGTTCTCTCAATAATGAATTGTCTTTTTTAGAATATAACAAGCTAGAGTTCCTTTATATAGTTAATAACTCGTTATTAACTACATAATTTCCCCAATACTAATCATGTCCTTATCTGGATTAGTCCACTTGAAAATTAGTCCTACTAACTTCACTTGTGGTTGCGTTATGATTCTTTAATTAATTAGTCCTACTAATTAATACCCATATCCATTTTAATCCATATGGTGTGTGACACCATATGTTTCTACTTAGTTGGTAGTAACTATTAAAAACGTAGAGTGGTGTCTAGCAACACATTTATGGAGCCCATCTAATAGAAATAGTCAGTGATCCTGACAAACCGTGTGCGCAATGTTATTGTGTTGTGTTATCACTTTGTCTCCATATCCGGATTGGACACGAGACATAATCGTCACAATCGTATATCCAATCCGTAGTTTCTTGATCGTGGGAATAGGCTTATCCATGTAGATAACATCAATATCTCCATATTGATTTATCAGAGTCTGGCCAGACATTCCATAAGCTCTACCTCTCATGTGGTCGTGCATATTTTCTCCTATTATATAGGAGGGAAAAATCCTATCTACATCACTGTAACCTCTAAGCTTGCTTCCTATCATGTCAGATAGCTATCTTTATAGTTACCCAATTACAGTGTAACAATTGATAATATCAAAGCATGATATTTCATATCTAGAGTATCTTGTGACTTCAAGTCTAAGGATTTCAACACCATTAGCACTACGAGAAGCACTTGTGACGTTGACATCATCTAATGTAGCCTTCTCGTGGTGGGTCTATCCAGTATGCCATTACTCTTAATGGATACCCATGTATTAGAATTTATATCCCCATATCAATCTACCCACATACTATGAAAGTGGAGTATGCAGGCACAGATGCAGCACAAATACTCTAGAAGAGGGGGGGGGTTGAATAGAGTATGCCAACTTTTTGCAAAACTTGTAGAGGAGAAGAGTTTTAGTGAAGAATAATAAAGTTCAAGGCCTTGAAAACAGCTTCAAGCCTTTGGAATGAAATACAATTTGAAAGAAAACAGACAAGTCTTTTTCAAGGCCTCTAAAAGAGTTCAAACCCTTGAAAACATAGTAGTTTGAATGCTGCAAAAACTAAGTATGCAAAAGAAACTGTAAATGTAAGAGACACATGATTTATAGAGTTCAATTCACTTGGACCTACTTCTCTACCTCAAAAATCATCTCCCTGCAATATTTTCAACAAAATTATTATTAATCAAAAGCTAAGCCCTAGATCGCAAGCCTAGAGATATGCCTTACTCTATTACAGCTTGTGGTTCTCTCTATCCTATCTAGTACCTGCTCTAGCTAACTGATTAACTAAGAATTACCAATTGTTCACTTTGAAAAATACTTGAGAATGATAGAAGGAAATATTATAAGAATGATATACAAATGAAGAACAACTCAGAAGAACACTGGAAGTGTAAAACTGTAGTGCAAAATGCAGTGATCTTCTGTGAGATGGATTGTGAGAATGATGTGCTTCTTTGATGCTTGTCAATCCTAAAATGTGTCTCTATTTTTGCTCGTTGAGTGTTCTGTATTGTTTCTTCAAAATGATCTTCTATTTATACAGCGCAGAGCTCTGCAAATCTTCCCAGATTTTCAGCAACAACTTCCTGTTTTGTAGGCAACTACTTTGACTCTTTTAACAGCCTTCTCCAACGGATAGTTGATCATAATGTTCTGAGATATTGATCTGATCTTGTCTTCAAAAAATCGAGAAGCTGTCTACAGTTTCTGATTGATCACAGAATCACATTCTCTCCAAGTTTCCTTTCCTGCAAAAACCAGATTAGGAAACCAATCATGCAAACTAGGAAATAATATTTGCCTGCAAAACTGAGTAAAACAGATGGATTAAATGGTGTTTGATATAACAAAATCGTTGTCCTTCATTATCAAATAATAATAGATAATGCATAGTGGTGAGATAAATAGAATCAGATCAGAAGAGTTCAGAGAAACTCCCCCTTAGATGTGCATATAGGTCAGACAGTTTCAAGGCTTTGAATCCTGTTTCAAGGCCTTGAAATATCAAGCCTGTGAAACCTGATTCATGGCTTTGAAAACTGTTTGAAGGCCTTGAAATAGCTCTGAAGCCTGTGAACTTACAATCTCCCCCTTGATGAAAGACAAAACCTCAAACGGTTTGAATCTTAGTTTCTGCAAAAAATACTAATTAGTACACAGTTCAAATAGTAGCATCACATTGGTTCCAAAAGATCCAACTTATTCAATGAAAAAACTTAAACAAAACACATAAGTCAAGATAATCCTACTGACCAAAAAGATAGGTCACCAAAAAATAAACAAAAAAACCTAAGATTTCTCCCCCTTTTTGACTTCCATCAAAAGAATGATAAAATTTTGGATTAGAGTCTTTGGAAAATTTTGAAAATAAACTTAAAAAGAGAAGTGGGAAATAAAGAATAGGCAAGATTTTATGGGGTTGGGTCTTCATCTCCATCCTGATCTCCTTCGTCTTCCTCACTGTCTTCATCATTGCCCTATTCTTCTTCATCTTCTTCATTCACACCAACAACCTCTTCTTCAGACTTGTCTTTAGTGGTAACCTTTGGATATTTTTTCTTCTTCTTCTTCAGGTTTATCAGCAAGGCATCTGAATCAGGACTGTCTACTTCATCTCCCTATTGAGATGCTTGTTCAACTATCACCTCCTTTCAATTATCATTATCTCGTGCAGCCTCTTCCTAGTTGGAGTGTTCACTAGGCAAGATCTTATCAGAACCATATTTCTCGACACCTTCTTCATCCTCAGGGACATCAAACACAGTCATGCTTCGAAAGATGGTATCCACCATGTACTTCACTTGCATGAGATCAGTCTCAAACCCATGCTGATTCTCTTTGATTTCACTATACTCCATCTCTAAACCATCAAGTCTCTGAAGAATTGAAAACAAGTCAGGAGGCTGAGAGGTCTTGCTTGAAGTAGGGGTCAAGGTCTTGGGCTTAAAAAAACTTCTTTGCATTCAACTCTTCTTCTGTGAAATCTGAATACAACTTCCAAATATTTTCCTTGGTCTTCACCGCTCCAATTTTCTCAAAAGCATTCTCATTAAGCAAACCAATCCCCGAGGTGATAGACTCTTCACCAGCAGTTGGAATTTCAAGGTGTTGAAGAACAGAGTGAGCAAGTTTGCATAAGGAAAATGATGCTTTCTCTGATCTGTTTAGCTAAACATCATGTGTTCCATTAAAAGCTTCTGAAGAGGAATGTCATACCCATGCATAATCAGATACATAATGTATAGCACTCTCTCAGTGATCAACTCCTTGGAATGTTCCCTTGGGAAGATACATCTCATCAAAATGGTAAAAAGAACTTTCGCTTCAACATTTAACACATAGTATTTTAACTGTTTGGTTGAGGTAGGGACATTGGGTAGAAATAATTCTTCTTTGGCCAACTTCAAAACATCAATTTTGGGAGGATGGTTCAGTGTGTCATATCTCTTAGGACAGCCTAGGACAGATGCAAACTCAGCATGATGTAGTTCCATAGTAACACCAACAACTATAGTCTTGATTACTAGGTGTGGAGAGTTCTTAAGTTGCTTCATGTTGAGATAGAAGAATCTGGTAAGTCTTGGGTAGGCTAGCTCAGGAGGATTTAGCATGAACGACAGAGAGCTTTTCTTTAACATAGTAATGCAATTCGGATTCATTACAAGCAACATAGGCATAGTGATCAAGCTACAGAAAGCAATAGACCTAGAGGCAAAGCCATCAAACCACTGACCTGTGGAAGTGTTTGAGATAAACCAAGATTCTTCAGGAGCAGAGTTCTTTGAGTAGACATGTAATGATCTTTCCACATTGTCTCCTGGTCCTTCCTATATCACCTTATCTTTTCCCTTATCAGATGGAGAGGCCTTCTTTTTTTTCTTCAACTTCTTGGGGCTTGAGATCTATGTTTCTGGCTGCTTTTCTGCAGCATCCTTATCTTTCTTTTTCTTCTTCTTCTTCTTCTTTTCTAAAGATGGTGTCAAATCCTTCTTAATCTTCTTCTTTTGTGGAGGAAGTTCTGCAATAGCTTCTTCACTGGGAGTCCTGGAACTTGTATCCCCACTGATTGTTTGAACTTCATCCTCAGCTGTCTTTCTCTTCTTCTCAGAACTAGGTTTTGAACCTCCGGCCATCTTGATTCTGTCAGATGCTCTTCTAGTACTCATCAGGGTTTGGGAGAAGAATTGAGAGATGTCGATTTGATACGTAGTGAAGGAGAATAGTAGAAGAGAAATACTAAAAGAGTTTGAGTTTGAAAAGGAAACTGCAATATTTCTCTGATCTCAGAAGATCTGTAATGATCACAGAGGATTCAAATCTTTGAAGCCATTGGAAATAAATAATTTTTTAATATATTTGGCTGAAAGATACATTTGAACAAGGTAGGGGCAATATTGAGCAAATATCTACAAATATAGCCCAATACTAAATGATCCAAGAATTATTCACTAACAAGTTATTAGACTTATTTTCAATTCTTTAAAAATAGTTTCAAGGTCTTGAAACGCTTCTATACTGAAGCAAGTAAAATCAAAGCTTTGAAAGGATTTTAAAGGCTTTGAAAATCAGTTCAAATCTTTGAAACACATAATAACTTACCTTCCTTACCTGATGCTCCCCCTAAACCAATGCATCTTTATTTAGCATGCCTAATTCCAGTCTTAGAGCTGAAAATCTTTCATCTGGCAATGGTTTAGTGAAGATATCTGCAAGTTGCATGTTAGTAGAAACAAATTGAAGAACAATATCACCTTTTTCAGCATGATCTCTGATGAAGCATATTGGTGTCTGACATCAATATGCTTGTTTCTTGAATGCTGAACTCGATTCTTTGTAATTGATATTGCACTAGTATTGTCACATTTTATAGGTACACTTCTGAAATCAAATCCAAGATCTCTCAAATGCTGAGCTATCCATAATACTGGTGAGCAACATGCTCCAGCAGATATATATTCAGCTTCAGCTGTTGATAAAGCAACTGAGTTTTGTTTCTTCGAGTGCCAACTGATCAAGGAGGATCCAATTAATTGGCAAGTTCCTGAAGTGCTATTCCTATCAACTTTGTAACCTGCAAAATCAGCATATGAAAATCAATGCAAAGAAAAATTAGAATGTCTTGGATACCAAAGCCCTTTGTCTTTGGTACCATTGAGATATCTGAATGTTCTCTTCACATCACATAAGTGTGATTCCTTTGGAATAGCTTGAAATATTGCACACATACATACAATGAACATGATATCTGGTATTCTAGAATTAAGGTACAACAATGATCCAGTCATCCTTCTATACTCTTTTACATTGACACTCTTACCAGATTCATCCTTGTCTAAGGACAGTGTAGAACTCACAGGAGTCTTGATTTCTTTTGACTGAGACATACTGTAGTTGTTCAACAAGTCCCTAGTGTACTTGCTTTGATGCAGAAAGATACCCTTCTTCAACTGATGTATTTGAAGTCCAAGGAAGAAGTTCAACTCTCCCATCATGCTCATTTCAAATTCTCTGCTCATAAGACTTGATAATTCTTTGCATAATAGATAATTAGTAGCTCCAAATAAAATATCATCAACATAAATCTGAACTACAAGTAAATCTTTCTCATGAGTCTTAATAAAAAGGGTCTTGTCTACCAATCCTATTTTGAAATCATTTTCAAGAAAAAATTTTGAAATATTTCATACCAAGCTCTTGGAGCTTGTTTCAAACCATAAAAGAGCTTTGTCAAAGTTTTGTAAACTTGATCTAGAAACTTATCACTTTCAAAACCAGAAGGTTGTGCAACATAAACTTCCTTCTGCAAGTAACTATTCAAGAATGCACATTTCACATCCATTTCAAAAAGTCTCACGTTCTTGTAAAGCAAAAGCAAGTAAAATTCTAATTGCTTCTAACTTGTCAACTGGAGGAAAAGTTTCCTCATAATCAATACCTTCTTCTTGGTTATAACCTTGAGAAACTAACGTTTCTTTTTTTCGGATCACTTTGCCACTCTCATCTAGTTTTTTTCTGAACACCCATCTGGTACCAATGAGAGACTGATTTGATGTTGGGGGAACTAGGTTCCACACCTTATTTCTTTCAAACTCATTGAGTTCACTTTGCATAGCTACAATCCGGTCTGCTTCTTGTAATGCTTCCTTCATTGTTTTTGGTTCTACAAGAGAAACAAAAGTATTAAAATAAAAAAGATTCTTCCACTGTGATCTTGTTTGTGTACCAGTGGTCGGATCAGAGATGATGTTTTCAGCTGGATGAGATGAAAGATATTTGAATCTCTTTCTTGGAGACCAAGGTTCAGGCTCTCCATATTGCTTCTCTGGTCTTGAAGTTGTAGCCTGATCACTTGTATCCTTCTGATCATCCTTGTAGATGCTTTGATCTCTATTTTCAAGGCCTTGAGACCTATTTTCGAGGTCTTGATAATGGTTTTTGTTTCCTTCTGAGCCTTTTTTGAACCCGAGTGAGTTCTAAGCTTCTTCTTCTGATTCATGCTTGTTAAGATTCATGTCTGCAAAACTTTCACTCAAAGAACCATCAAAGAATTCATCAAAGCTAACATGAATACTTTCTTCAACCAGCTTGGTTCTTTTATTATAAAATCTTTAAGCTTTGCTAGTAAGAGAGTAACCCAGAAGGATACCATCATCACTTTTTGCATCAAACTTACCCAAGTTGTTCTTACCATTTTTGTGGACAAAACATGTGCAACTAAAGGGTTTGAAGTATAAAATGTTTGGCTTCCTTCCTTTCAAAAGTTCATAGGGGGTCTTATTCAAGATAGGTCTGATCAAGCACCTGTTCAAAATGTAATTTGCTGTATTCACAGCTTCTGCCCAATAGTGTTTTGGCAGCTTATTTTCCAGAAGCATTGTTCTTGACATATATTCAAGAGTCATGTTCTTTCTTTCAACAACCCCATTCTGTTGAGGAGTTCTAGGAGCAGAGAAATTGTGAGAGATACCATGCTTAACTAAAAACAAATCAAATTCTAATTGATCAAACTCTCTACCGTGATCACTTCTAATTGAAGGAATAGGTAGGTTTTTCATGGTTAGAAGTTCCCTGCAAAGCTTTGAAAATTCGGAAAGGGCTTCAAATTTTTCTTTTAGAAACATAACCCAAGTATATCTAGATTAATCATCTACAATTACTAGAATATACCTTTTACCTTTTGGAGTTGGAGTCCTCATAGGACCACAGAGATCCATATGAAATAACTCAATAGGTCTAGTAGTTCTTACAAATTTCTTTGGCTTGAATGAGCTTTTCTTACCCTGAGCACAAGCTTTGCATACTTCATCATCTTTTAACTTGATAGATGGTAATCCTCTTACCAGATCTTTGGAGATCAACTTGTTCAAGGTATGCAAGCTAATGTGACCATGATTTCTGTGCCAAAGCTTTGAATCCTCTTTCAAGGCCTTGAGACACTTTAAGCTTTTACCTGCAAATTTATTAGTCTGGAAAGTATAAACATTGTCTAATCTAGATGCTGTGAGAATGCAATTGCCTGATTTCTCATTTTGCACCACACACTTCTCTTTATCAAAGATAACCTTGTTTCCATTGTCACAGAGCTGAGATACACTGAACAAGTTAAATTTCAAGCCATCAACTAGATATTAATCAGAAATTTAGTTTTCGGAATCTATAGAAACTTTACCAATACCAAGAATATTGCATTTTCCTTTGTCACCAAGTGTAATTGAACCTTCAGATTTCCCTTTCAATTCAGAGAATAGAGATCTTTTTCCACTAATGTTTCTTGAGCAACCACTATCCAGAAATCACTTATGTTCTTTGACATTGGTGACAACCTCCAAGCACAAATCACTGCCTTACCCAGCTGTTAGAACAAGTGTGGAATTTGGACTCATACTCAGGATCAACCATATTAGGTGGTCTGAGCCCTTTAGGAACTCAAATCTGTCTGACTTGTCCCTTGAGTTGAAATGGGAAAGTGTTCCTCATTATGTTAGGGTCTCTTCTTCTGAAAGGACAAGTCATCTTAACATGACCAGTTTTATTGCAAAAATGACACTTAGGAGAAGTTTTGTTTCCAACTTTCACAAATCTGGTATTGTTCTTTCTTGGAAAACATGGATTGTATCCAATACCAGTTTTGTGAACAGACTTTGAACTTTCTCCAAGAATCAGGTCAACTTGTGTTCTGAGCCTGCAAGCTTGAATTTGACTAATTCAAATTCTTGAAGTTTCTCAGTAAGAGTAGTCTTTTGTTTATCTAATTCATCAACTTGATGTCTCAGATTTACAAGGCTATCACTCAGTAAGGAGTTCTTAGTGACTACTTCCTTGACTTGTGTTTTCAAGGCTATGAAACTGGTTTTCAAGGCCTTGAAATCACTGTTAGTTTTCTTCGAGAGATTTCAATATTCTGATTCAGGCAAACAAGTTGTAAATTCTCTTTTTCTTGCTCATGAACTTTTTCTTTCAAAACTCTAATCTATTTCAAATAATCTTCTTCATTTAAAAGGATTGTTCTAAGATAATCAGAGAGAGCTTCTTTTGGTTTTGAAATCAAACAATTTACCATTACCTTAATGTTATTTTCAGAACTTTCATCATGCTTGGCCATGAAGCTTAAGTTGGCATGTTCTTCTTCTGATTCAGAGTCACTTGAAGTATCTGAATCACTCCATGAAGCTATCATAGATTTCTTTCTCCTGTCATGGTCTTTCTTCTGAAAGTTCTTGCTTTTCTTGTGTGGACAATCTCTTATCAAGTGTCCTGCATCACCACATTCAAAGTAGTTCATGATTTTTGATTTACTTTGTGAAGAAGACTTACCTTTTCAGTCCATGCTACTGGATGATCTGTGTCTTTCTCTGTTGAAGTCTTTGTTTCCAAAATGTTTCTTCGTCTTGAGGATTCTGGTCAAAGCTTTGGAAATCAAATGAATCTTCATCATTATCTTCTGTTTCAAAGCTTTGAATTTTCTCATTCTCTTTGGCCTTGAGTTGTAAGTCTTGAGACCTTCTGGTAGTTCTCCATCAGCTTCATTCATGGATGTTTCATGTGTCAGAAGCTTCCTTTGTAGGTCATCAAGTTGAAGTGACGAGAGATCTTGAGCTTAATCAATCGCATTAGTCTTTTGTTCCCATTTTTCCATTGGTAGACATCTCAGAATCTTCCTCACCTTTTCTTCATCGAAATATGTTTTCCAAGGGAATCAAGGTTATTGACTGTGTGTGTGAACCTTTTAAAAATTTCTATGATTGATTCATCTGCATTCATCTTGAATATCACATATTGTCTGATATAGATGTTGATATTGGTTTGCTTGACTTGACTAGTTCCTTCAAATGTCACCGCAAGATTATATTGTCTGCATCCATCTTGAATTGCACATATCATCTGCATTCATCTTGAATTGCACATATTGTCTTGCAGCTTGAAATCCTGTTGAATTCATCTGCACTCAAAGCACAATACAGTATGTTAATAGCTTTGTAATTCTTAGAGAATTGTTCTAATTCAGATGAAGAAAGAGAGTCTTCAGATTTGTGAGCTTTGATCCCATCTTTCTCTGTGCATAAAGTTTGAGGTCCATTCTGAATAATGGTCCATAGCTCTATGTCTAGATCAATGATGAACATTTTCATTAGAGCTTTCCAGTGAGAAAAATTATCTCCACAAAATAGAGGAGGTCTGTTAGCAGCTCTTTCCCTGTGAGAAACCACCATCACCTGCAGTACTCATGATCACCATATGGTTAAATCTATACAGTGATACAAGCTCTGATACCAATTGAAAGGGGAGTATGCAGGTAGATATGCAACACAAATACTCTAGAGGAGGCGGGGGGGGGGGGGGGTTGAATAGAGTATGCCAACTTTATCGTTTGTCATTCATCATAAAATAATAACAGATAAAGCATAGGAGTGAGAGAGATAGAATCAGATCAGAAGAGTTCAGAGAAACTCCCCTTAGAATGTGCATACAGGTCAGACAGTTTCAAGGCTTTGAATCCTGTTTCAAGGCCTTGAAATAGCTATTTCAAGCTTGTGAAGCCTAATTCAAGGCTTTGAAAACTGGTTCAAGGCCTTGAAATAGCAAGCCATTGAAGCCTGTGAACTTACATACTAGTCTATAGGTTATCGTCTTGCTAATCAATATAGTGGACTAGGGATATTTAAGATAAGAAACACTATTGTAATCTAAGGAATTCATTATATTAAATATATCCATAAATAATACAATGATTGTTCTAGCAAATAAATTTCAAACTAAACAGATTGCCTCTAGGGCATCCAAAACCAACAGTCTCCCACTTGCACTAGAGCCAATCTGGTGCATCGCGTATGCCTATAGCCCTAGTGTGCCCTTCATGCTTTCGCTGAACCAACGACTTTGTGAGAGGATCTGACCAATTATCATCTGTTGGAATCTTGCATATCTTCACATCTCCTCGATCGACTATCTCTCGACTTGGATGGAATCTCCTAAGTACAAGATTTGTCCTCTGGTGCAAACATGGTTCTTTGGCTTGTGCGATCGCCCCAGTGTTGTCACAATATAACATAACGGGATCCACAATGCTAGGAACCATACCAAGCTCAGTGATGAAATTCTTTACCCAAACAACCTCCTTCGCTGCGCCTGAAGCAGCAATGCACTCAGCTTCAACTGTAGAATCAACTACTGTCTCTTGCTAGGAACTCTTCTAGATCACATATCCTCCATTTAGGCAAAACACATAACCCGACTGCGATCTATAGCATTCTTTGTCGTTTTGGAAGCTTGCGTGAGTGTAACCAGTTAAACTCAGCTCTTCCTTACCTCAAAATATCCAGAACGCATCCTTAGTTCTTCTGAAGCACTTAAGAGTGTTCTTGACAGCAATCCAGTGACTCTCACCTGGATTGGACTATTATCAGCTTGCCCTACTCAATGCGTATGACACATCTGGTCTAGTACACAACATGGAACACATGATAGATCCTTTAGCCGATGGATATGGTATCTTACTCATGCGGTACTTCTCATTCTGATTGGAAGGAAAATCATCCTTTGAAAGGGCTATTCCATGCGACATGGGCAACAATCCTTTCTTCGATTCTTGCATGTTGAACCGTTTCAACTCCTTGTCTATATATGTACTTTGGCTTCGGCCAAGCAGCTTCCTTGGTCTATCCCTATAGATCTTGATACCCAGCATATAATCTGCATCCCCTAAGTCCTTCATTGTGAAACACTTTCATAGCCAATCTTTCACAGATTGCAACATAGGAATGTCGTTTCCAATGAGTGGTATGTCATCCACATACAAGAATAGAAACACAACAGAACTCCCACTACCTTCTTGTAAACATGACTCATCATCGTTCTTGATGAAGCCAAACTCTTTGATCGCATCGTCAGAACGTCGATTCGAACTCATAGAAGCTTGCTTCAATCCATAAATGGACCGTTGTAGAATACAGACTTTATTTTCATGCTCTGGATCTTCAAAACCCTCAGGTTGTGTCATATACACATCCTCGAGGAGGTTTCCATATAGAAACTCTGCTTTGACATCCATCTGCCAAATCTCATGGTCGTAGTAAGCTGCAATCGCAAGCAAGATCCGTACGGATTCGGTCATTGCTACTGGGGAAAATGTCTCATCATAGTCAATACCATGATTCTTTCTAAATCCTTTAGCCACTAGTCGGCCCTTATAGGCAACTACATTTCCATCCATGTCTGTCTTTTTCTTGAAGACCCACATGCACCCTATGGCCCGAATCGAGTCGGGTGGTTCCACCAAAGTACATACTTGGTTGGAATACATGGATTCCATTTCGGATCTCATGGCCTGAAGCCGCTTCTTTGAGTCTAGCCCTTTCATGAAATCTCCATAAGTAGTAGGCTCAACATCTATGGGTAGTACTTCACCGGGCTCAGTAACAAGAAGTCTCATGATGTACCGTACTCGACCTACGGAATTCTTGTGTTACTTGAACAGGTTCCTCCACAACCGCTTGTGGTTCCTGTTCATGTTCCATTGCCATTTCAGTGTTTTTTGGTTCTTGAATTCTTCAAGTTCTACAGCCCTCGAACTTTATCCTTTAGATATGAACTCTCTTTCTAGGAAGACGCCGGTTTGAGCAACAAACACTTTGTTCTTGGTTGGGTTGTAGAACTAATATGCTTTAGTTTCCTTAGGATATCCCACAAACTAACACTTATCTGAATTGGGTCCGAGCTTGTCACTCTGTAAATGTTTTACATAGATGAAACAACCCCAAATCTTCATAAACGACACTATGGGACCCCTTCCAGTCCATATCTCATATGGTGTCTTTATGACTGATTTGGATGGAACACAGTTAATGATAAAAGCAGTTGTCATTAGAGCTTGTCCCCAAATCGATATCGGAAGAGCTGTATAAGTGCACATACATCAGTATGTATAAGTGCACATACTAGAGTATGTATAAGTTCCAATAACTCACTAGTCCTTTCACCTTTCTTATTGAAAGGGGAATTTGTCATTTTTCCAAACAAAAAAGATCCACATGTCTCATATGATTCATATTCAAATGAGTCTAGAAGTCCATCCTTATGGAGTTTAGATATGCGTTTCTCATTTATATGGCCTAAACGACAGTGCCATAGATAAGTAAGATTTAATTCATTAATTTTAATCCTCTTAGTGTTAATGTTACTGATGAGATTACTTAGATCAAGGAGATATAATCCATTACATAAATGCCCACTACAATAGTGGATACTATCAAAATAAATAGATTAACTATTATTCTTTATTGAAATAGTAAAACCTTTTTCGTCCAAAAAAGAAATAGAAATAATGTTTTTGCTCATAGCAAGCACATAATAGCAATTGTCTATTTCTAAAATAAGCCCTGAAGGTAGAGATAACTCATTCACGCCTATAGCTAATGTAGCAACTCTTGCTCCATTCCCGACGCGCAAGTCTATCTCCCCTTTAGCCAATCTTCTACTTCGTTTCAAATGTTGCTCATTTCGACAAATGTGATATCCACATCCAGTATACAATACCAAAGATGAAGAAATAGAAAGATTAACATCTATAACAAAAATACCTGGTGGTGGTAGAATCACTATTACAAGCCTTTTATCCTCCATATACTTGGAGCAGTTCCTCTTCCATTGTCCAGGCTGACCATAGTAGTTACATTCACCCTTAGTCACGCTTCCACCGGGCTTGGAGGAAGTGCCCTTGTATTTTGAAACTTTCTTTCTCTTTCCTTTGGAGGTAGAAGCAACTACTTGCCCTTCCTCTTATTTACCATCATAATGGTCTTGCCTTTTCCCTTGTTAATACTCTGTTCAGCGGTCCTCAACATATTGAGCAAGTCACACAAAGTCTTGTTGATCTCATTCATGTTATAGCTCATGATGAACTGGCTATAACTATCAAACAATGATCGCATGATGATATCAAAGGGCCAACTCTTGGCCAAACGGGAAGCCTAAGCTCTCGATATTCTCAATGTATCCGATCGTACGGAGTACATGAGGCCCGAATGGGTTCCCCTTTGCGAGACTACACTTAAACAAGCTTTGGATATTTCGTACCTCTCATGTCGGGCTTGCTCTTGGAAGAGTTTCCTCAAATGTATGATCATATAGTACGCCTCCATGTTCTCATGTTGCTTCTGAAGCTCAGAGCTCATGGTGCACAACATGAGTCATGTCACATCATTATTGCGGTCCACAATCTTTTGATGTTCCCTTAGGACAGCCTCGACTACATCCTCAGCAGGTGGTGGTGGAACGGCTGCATCTAAGATGTACAACTTCTTTTCTAGGAAGTTTTTCCCTGAAAAATGGTCCTTCTCAAGGACAAAACGAATGGATGGTGTCGATGTTTGATTGTTGTTTCCCATTGCAATTCTATAAAATGATAAATATGCAATTTTATTATTTTGAACAATTAACTACATTCAATAACTGTTAGATTATCAAGTATAGCTCCCACTATTTTTCTTGGATTAATAGCCCTCCCCATTAGTGTTTAAAATATCATATATTTTCTAGTGGGTCCAAGATCCATATTTCACTTCTTCTTTAGCTCGCTTTGACAAGTCACCCCAGAATCAGTTATTTAGGTAGGAACCTCATTCCAAATGCATCCTTATGAAACTCTTGGTGCAACCGGGAAAATAACTCCTTATTTATCTATCTCATAGATAATCCCAATTGCTTTGTGTCTAAGTCATCAATCCAATTGAAACTACTTAGTTACGTTTAACCTCTTATTTCAACAACGACATTACTTGCTTGTGTCACCTCATCACATCATGATAAATTAAATTCACCTTGCTTTGGCAAGTCTGAATAAAACCTGATCATGAAGGGTGTTAAAATAAGAAAAGGCAAAACGTAATATTTTATTTGAGGGATTTAAATGTCATTATCTAAATTGTTTGGTTAATCCCATCAACATGATCTACTTATTTGGATTGAGAAATCAACAATAAAAGACCATTCTTTTTTATTATAATCTTGTTACGTGTTGCTTGTATCATCCATACACAAAATAAATAACAAGACATAAATAATAAACATCCACAAAATAAAAATAACGTGGCATGGATATGGCCCATAAGACTAAGATATTACCAAGCCAATGATAATATCTATTTGCCCAAAAGTGACAAGCTCATCTCCAAGTGCCTCCACCATAGCCGCGCGCCCTAGGTGTGCGAGTTCCTCCATCATCTTTGTGGATCCTTGGCTTTTGGTCTACTTCACCATGCACTTGGCTATCATCTAATTATCCAATTCTAGCTATCATCTAAATTAAATAAATAAATAAAACCTCACATTTGTGAAAATGATCAGCTCGCAGACCGTAAAACCTAATTCAATATTATATTAATTAGATCAGCTCTTAGGCTGTAAACCTAACCTTGAAGCAAACAACCCCAACCTAGGCCATATCCATCCACCATGAAACAAAAGCACATAATACAGTTAAAACCAACTTTTAACGCACTTGTTAAATTTTGTTTGAAAAATAGGCAACTAGGGTCAAATGGTCCAAGGTGTCCACCATCACCATGCCCGAACCATCCAAAGGGCCAAGGCACGAACTTGGGCCGGTCCGCCAAGCACACGCGCGGCCAACCCGCACGCTAGGACATCCTAGGCCCTTGGTCGTGCCCTAGCTTGTGTGGCAAGGAAAGGGGGGCGGCCCCTAGGGGAGCTGAACCCTCCTATGGAATTGATTCCAAAAAAATTCCGTGCATTGTTGCCCAAGTTTAGTTGTTTCCAAGTTTGAAAAACGCCTTTTCAACTTGTGCCCAAACCCTAGTTCCTAGAACCAAAATTCAACACATCCTATGTGATCCAAACTCACTAATTCCTACATATCATGTAAAATTAGTTATTGCTTAGTCGATTCATATTCAAGTTGTATCTAATATTCTAAGTAATTTAAGTTTTCGCGTAAAATAACATATACGACGTAAAAACTGAAAACAGTAACACCTAATATCATGTTATGTGCTACGACCTGTGGCTCTGATACCACTCTAGGGTTTTGATGCAGGTTGCACAGCAGAATAAATAAAATTTATTCCTTCTCAAATCCTCCAAGGATCACATGCAAGAACTCATAACATGATTAGATAAGAAACATGTGTACCTTAGTTTGTGAGATAACTACGAATATTTGTGTCTTCGTCTCTATGAGTATCCACACCATGGATCTTTGACTGGAATCCTTCCCACCATGTAGTGCTAGCAACGGAAGAAGGAGGAAAATGATCATGCAAAACGGAGCAACCACAACGCCCAAAGGGGGCCGATGACGGCAAAGGGGAGGACGGACTAGGGGGGGGGGCAAACCTCCGCGTCTCTCTGTCTCTCTCTTGCTTTGTTATGTTCTCTCAATGATGACTTGTCTTTTTTGAGAAAATAACAAGCTAGAGTCCCTTAATATAGTTTATAACTCTTTATTAACTACAAAATTGCCCAATACTAATCATGTCCTTACATGGATTGGTCAACTTGAAAATTAGTTCCTACTAACTTTGCTTGTGGTTGCTGTAATTTAAACTCAGTTTCAAAGGCTTGAAATAGCTAGTCTATTTCAAGGGCTTGAAACAGCTTTCAATGCTTTGAAACTGACTACGTTTTATCTGCATAAACCTAGGGGGAGTTTCTCATCTTCATTCATCTCCTAAAACCCTGTTCTTGACCAGATGTTATTTGATGATGAAAGACAAAGTATTTTGACACTTTGAATTGTATCTAATCCATCTGTTTGACTTAGTTTTATTGGGATATTGTCTTTCCTATATGATATGATCTATTAACTTGAGTTTTGAAGGAAAGGAAACTAAGTGTTGATTTGATTCTTTGACCAATCTTCCGTGTTTGAAAGTTTCCCAACATGTGTTTACACAAGCTCAAATCAGTATCCTTGAAGAATTTGAGCAACCATCCATTGGAGAAGCTGTTAGAGAAGTCAAAGCTGAAGCTACAAAATAGGGAAGTTTATTAAGAGGAGATCTTGAAGATATGCAATTCAAACTGCTCTATAAAAGCAGGAAACTAGAATTCTCAAAATGAGAAGAACTTTGGAAACAAGGAATTTAGCAGTGATAGACACAGATCCTCCAGCAGTAAAGACTACAAAGGTAAATCTTCTTCACGTGGTAATAAGCCTAAAGTTATGAATTTGGTTTGAATTTGGTGATGCAGGACATTTGATCAGAGACTGTCCACACAAAAAGAATGATAGAAGAAAGAAATCTACGATAGCTTCCTGGAGTGATTCAGAAACCTCAGGTGACTCTGAATTTGAAGAAGAACATGCCAACCTATGCTTTATGGACAAGCATTATGAAATTTGAGAAAAGAAAATTGGGGTAATTGTAAACTGCTTGATTTCAAAACCAACATAAGCCCTCTCTGATTACCTTAGAACAATGCTTTTAAATGAAGAGGACTATATGAAAGAGATTATAGTTTTGAAAAAAATGGTTCATGAGCAAGCAAAAGAAAACTTGCATCTTGTTTGCCTGAATCAGAATCTTGAAATCTCTCAGAAGAAAACAGATAGTTATTTTTCAAGGCCTTGAAAACCACTTTCAAAGCATTGAAAACACGAGTCAAGGAAGTAGTCACTGAGAACTCTCTTCTGAGTGACAGCATTGTTAAACTTATACATGAACTTTATGAATTGGTTAAACAAAAGACTACTCTAACTGAGAAACGTCAAGAATATGAATCAGTCAAGACAAAACTTGCAGACTCTGAACACAACTTGAACTTGATTCTTGGAGGTAGCTTAAAGTTTTTTCACAAACTGGTATTGGATACAATCCAAATTTTCCCAGAAAGAACAATACAAGATTTATAAAATGGAAGAAGAACATCTCCTAAATGCCTTTACTGCAATAAAATTGGTCATGTTAGGATGACTTGTTCTTTTAGAAGAAGAGACCTTCACATAATGATGAATACTTTTCCATTTCAACTCAAAGGACAAGCTAGGCAAATTTGGGTTCCTAAAGGGGTTAGACCACCCAACATGGTTGACCCTGAATATGAATCTAATTTCCACACTTAGTCTAACAGATGGGTAAGGCAGTGAATGGTGTTTGTAAGCTATCACCAAGACGAAATAAAAAAAATGATTTATGGACAGAGGTTGCTCAAGACATATGAGTGGAAAGAGATCTTTACTCTCAGAACTGAAGGATGAATCTGAAGTTTCAATTACACTTGGTGACAAAGGAAAATGAAGCATTCTAGGTATTGGTAAAGTTGGTACAGATGTTGAAAAATTCATTTCTGATGTGTTCTAGTTGATTGTTTGAAAGTTAACTTGCTTAGTGTATCTCAGCTTTGTGATAATGGTAATAAGGTTATCTTTGACAAAGAGAAATGTGTGGTGCAAGATGAGAAATATGGAAATTGCATGGTCACTGCCTCTAGGTCAAACAATGTCTATAATTTTCAAAGTAACAAAGTTGCATGAGAAAACTTGAAGTGTCTCAAGGCTTTGAAAAAATATTCAGAGATTTGGAACAGAAAGTTGGGACACGTTAGCTTGCATACCTTGAACAATCTATTTTCCAATAACTTAGTAAGAGGTCGAACCTCTATCAAGTTCAAAGATGAAGAAGTATGCAAGGCATGTGCACAAGGCAAGCAAACTAGAAGCTCATTCAAACCAAAGAACTTTGTAAGTACTACTAGACTCATTGAATTACTGCATATGGATCTCTGTGGTCCATGAGAACTCCAACACCAATGGGTAAGAAGTACATGCTTGTTATTGTAGATGCTTTTTCTAGATATACTTGGGTTATGTTTCTTAGAGAAAAATCTAAGGCCTTCACTGAATTTTCAACGCTTTGTAGAGAAATTCAAACCTTGAAAAACCCATTATTGCTTCAATCTTAAGTAATCATTTTAGATAGTTTTATCAGCTTCAGTTTGATATTTCTGTTTAAGCATGGTATCTCTCACAATTTTTCTGCTCCTAGAACTCCTCAACAGAATGGATTTGTTGAAAGAAAGAACAAAAGTCTTGAAGACATGTCAAGAAAATACTTCCGGAAAACAAATTGCCAAAGTACTATTGGGTAGAAGCTGTGAATACAGCAAACTATATTCTCAATAGGTGCTTGATCAGACCTATTCTGAAGAAGACCCCTTATGAGGTGTTTAAAGGATGAAAGCCAAACATTTATTACTTCAAACCTTTTGGTTGTACCTGATTTATTCATAATAATTGTAAGGAAAATCTGGGTAAGTTTGATGCAAGAAGTGATGATTGTATTTTTCTTGGTTATTCACATACAAGAAAAGCATATAGAGTTTATAATAAGAGAACCAAGTTTGTTTTAGGAAAGCATCCATGTCATATCTGATGAAAGCTATGATGGTTCTTTGAGTGAAGGTTTTGCAGATCTTAATCTGATTAAGCATGATTCAGAATTTGAAGAAGAATCCTCAAAAGGTTCCAAGGAAGTCTTACATGAACAAAGAAGGCAATTTTAAGGCCTTGAAAATAAGGTTCAAATCCTTGAAACAAAATCTCCAGAGAAGACAGCAGATCAAGCTACTACTTCAAGTTCTCAAGGACTTGAAAAACAAATTGGAGAGCCTGAACCTTGGACACCAAGGAAGAGAATTAAATATCTATCATCTCATCATGCTAATAACATTAATTCTGATCCAACCACTGGTACACAAACAATATCACGGTTGAAGAATCTATGTGCTTTTAATGCTCTTATCTCTTTTGTAGAACTTAAAACTTCGAAGGAAGCATTACAAGAAGCATACTGGATTATAGCTATGCAAAGTGAACTCAATGAGTTTGAAAGGAACAAGGTTTGAAATCTAGTTTCTGTTCCAAGAAATCGGTCTGTTATTGGCACCAGATGGGTATTTAGAAACAAGTTAGATGAGAATGGAAAGGTAATCAGGAAGAAACCTAGATTGGTAGCTCAAGGATACAATCAATAAGAAGGTATTGACTATGAAGAAAATTTTGCTACTGTAGACTGGTTAGAAGCAATTAGAATTCTACTTGCATTTGCATCTCACAAGAACATAAAAATCTTTCAAATGGATGTGAAGCGTGCTTTTTTAAATGGCTATTTGCAAGAGAAGTTTATGTTGCTCAACCTCCAGGTTTTGAAAATCACAAGTTTCCAAATCATGTTTATGAACTTGACAAGGCTCTTTATGGTTTGAAACAAGATCCAAGGGCTTGGTATGAAAGATTGTCAATGTTTTTACTGGAAAATGATTTCAAAAGAGGATTAGTAGATAAGACCCTTTTCATAAATTCTCATGAGAAAGACATGCTTGTACTTAAAATTTATGTTAATGATATTCTGTTTGGAGCTACTAATGATCTTCTTGCAAGGACTTCTCAAGTCTTATGAGCAGGGAATCTGAAATGAGCTTGACGGGAGAATTGAAGTTCCTTCTTGGACTTTAAATTCATCAGATGAGGAAAGGAATATTCCTACATCAAAGCAAGTACAGAATAGATTTTCTAAACAAGTATAATATGTCCCAATCCGAAGAGATCAAGACCCCCATGAGTTCTACATTGTCTTTAGACAAAAATGAATCTGGTAAGAGTGTGAATGTAAGAGAGTATAGAGGTATGATTGGATCATTACTATACCTCACAGCTAGTAGAATAGATATCATGTTCAGTGTTTGCATGTGTGCTAGATTTCAAGCTGATCCTAAAGAATCACACTTGACTGCAGTTAAAAGAATCTTTAGATATCTCAATGGTACCAAAGACATAGGGCTTTGGTATCCTAAACAGTCTAATTTCTCTTTGTCTGGCTATTCAGATGCTTACTTTTCAGGATATAAAGTTGATAAATAGAGTACATCAGGATGCTACCAATTCGTTGGATCATCTTTAATCAGCTGGCAATCAAATAAACAAAACTCAGTTGCACTATCAACAGCAGAAGCTGAATACATAGCAGATGGAGCTTGCCGCTCACAAGTGTTATGGATAGCACAACAAATGAGAGACATTGTATTTTATTTCATAGATATACCTATCAAGTATGACAACACAAGTGCAATATTAAGTATAAGGAATCTAGTTCAACATTCAAGAACAATTCATATTGATGTTAGACGTCCCTTCATCAACGATCATGCTGAAAAGGTGATATTGTTCTTGAATTTGTTTCTACTAACATGAAATTTGCATATATCATCACTAAACCATTGCAAGATGAAAGATTCTTAGCTTTGAGATTAGAACTGGACATGCTAAATAAAGATGCATTTGTTTAGGGGGGGGGATGATGTAATTACAAGGTAAGTATTATGTGTTTCAAATGTTTGAACTCATTTTCAAAGCCTTGAAAATCTTTTCAAAGCTTTTAGTGTATGTGCTTTAACCATATAGCTTTTCAAGGCCTTGAAATCCATTCCAAAGCCTTGAAAATAAGAATCTATGCTAGTTAGTCAATAATATAGATCTTTCAATGTTGGGTGTTATATTTGTAGATAATTACTCAATATTGCCCCTCTATTTTTAAAATACCCCTTTTCAGCCAAAATAGTATTATGATATTTACTTCCAACGGCATACATAATTTTGAATCTTTTTTATTCAGCAAATCTTCAAAGATTAGGAAAAATATTTAGTTTGTTATCAAGGGTTGATTTCTTACCATTGGGTTTTTCTTCTCCGAATAGATATCTAGTGCCTTCTCAATGTTCTCCTTTGGTTCATTAACCTCCAGCAACAAGAGTAATGAACCATTTGTTATCAAGGGTTGATTTCTTACCAGTGGATTTTTCTTCTCCGAATAGATATGTAGTGCTTCTCAATGTTCTTCTCTGGTTCATTGAGAAGGCACTACATATCTATTCGGAGAAGGAAAATCCAATGGTAAGAAATCAACCCTTCATAACAAATGGTTCATTACTCTTGTTGCTGTAGGTTAATGGCTAGATGGATTTGCTTGTAGATCAGTTGCATTATGTATTATGATCACTGTTTCTATATTGAATGGTATGAATCTGAAGTGCATTAAAATGTTGATGAAAAGCTCTCTTTGGTTTGTTTTAAACCCTCCATAGATAGCCTACTCCAGACTCACCAGATTCTTCTACCTAAACATGTAACAACTGAAGAAATCAGTGAACCTGGTGATTCAGACCAAAGTTGCTGGCATTGATATGGAAATTTTGAACTAGACCAAAGTTGCCCAAAGAGGTATGAAACCAGTAATTACCATCATAAGAGTGAAGCCCTCAAACTGGCCAAATAAGAACTCTTTATAACCAACACCTCTACCATTGGATTGAATACTAAAATCCATGCTTATTGTATTGGATTATATGAATTTGATAATTATGAGAATGGTTTTGGGCAATGTTTTTGCATTATATTATTACTATGCATAGTTTTCCATTGTTCTAGATAGTAGATCTACATAGTTGAAGATCTGGTGTGTAGAGTCTAGCTTACACACAAAAGATCTGATCTTCCGGTCTTGTGGTACAAAAGTTGCGATTTCACAATCTAGATAGAATAGACCAACCATCAGAACTGTTGTAGCACATTGTTTTAGTAGGCCTGTCTTTGCTACAATAAACAGTATAGTTCATACTATAGTTTCAATTTAATGTTCTAGTATAATTTGTGTATATTGAACCGGACCAAGTTTGAGATCATTGTCTTTTTACTGATTTAATAAGACAAGCTATGTCTCATGGTTATTATGATTACGTATGATCTTAATCCTTAGATAGTAAATGTGCACATGTATTTAGTAGTTATTGCTTTGACAAGTCAAGTGAGTGAGATTCATATGGAGTAAATAACCTCGATGAGTTGGGTTATACTATTAAGTCCATGGTGTACATTGATATATCGAAGGAATCCATGTCCCGGTTATGGGATTGATGATATCCCCTTGATGAAGATTATAAGTTTTGATTATGTCAAACCATGCAGGTAGATTACTTGGTAATCTGGACATATCAAATAAGTTAAATGGTAAGGATCAAGGAATTAGGAAGAGGTCGATTAAATGAATTAGCCCGTAATTAATTTAATCGATGAATTTCTAAAATCTTAACATGGGGTAATAATAAGTATTTAAAAACAGGAGCTCGAAATCTTAGTTTTTGAGAATATGGACAGGAGTGCAATAACAGTTATTTAGTGGAATGAACTGTTATTAACTTTATTCGGGCTAGGTTCAGGTCGAACCAGAAGTCCTAATAAAGTTAGGAGCCTGATTATTTTTTTCTCCTCCAGGTCTCTCCCCCATATTATATAAGTTTCCTTAGTATTCATAATTTGTATGCTTCAGATACACACCGAAATCTAGGGTTTCGAGACTGAGAGCAATTCGTCTGGAGGCCAAGAAAGATTATGGAAGCAGCAAGCCCACACTTGCACCCAGGAGGAACTTCAGGAATACGGGAGAAGATTCAAAGTGATTCAGACCTACATCAACTAGCTAGGACGCAGGTATGAACCCTAATTATGCCTAGTAGGGTTATGGCGTTTTTTTCATAAACGAACAAAATTTTAATCGGTATAGTAGAAATGTAATCGAACTGGTCCAAGGATTCGCCTCCCGTCAATTGGTATCAGAGCCCAGGTTTGACTCTGCATATCATCTATACAGCCATGTGTCCAATAATCAAACCGGGCATGCATGTTAGAATGTGAAGATTGTGATGTCTAACTCTGTTTTGCAGATTGAATCGTGTCCTCCTATTGTGGTCATACTGTTTAATGTACGTGGTTTGATTTGGTTTTGATTCCCACGCTGTTTTTCGTGGATGAAAAATATTTGTTCTGTAATAGAAAACCCTAGGATCTCTTATTCCAGTATTAGATAAACGTGTGAGCTCCTTGGTGGCATTGAAAGTATATAGCAGTCTCTGGTACTCTGTTACATACTGATTTGCAGAATCCGTGGAGAATAGGGTTATTGTAAAATTAGTTGAGACAGAAGGACGAAAGATTGCAGATCGTCAAGTTTCCCATAGTGACGGCATGGCAGTTTTCGGAAAAAGTTTTTCGGCGACCTTACCGGGAAGGTCTATCCCCTTGTCGCAGGGTAAGAAGGATCTTGCTAACCCAACTAAAGAAGCTCGGACTATAATAGCTGGGCTATTTGTGGTTGAATTCTTTTTATGTGCTTGATTATATATGTGTGTATGATTATTGTGGATGCTTTCACGTTAAATCATGGACAAAACGGATAAATAGTTTAATTTGCATTAAAATGGTTCAAACAACTAAGTGGGAGAGGGAGTCTAGTGATCATAGATTCCACTGTCTCCATCATTGATTTATAAGTGATGTAGTTCGTTGTGTGCGTTAGCCTTGGAGTTAACCTTCTTCTCGAATATAACCACTACAGTATCACTGGTATAAATTCGTATTAGGATACTTCTAATAATTACTGTTTATGTGTGATCTCTCCATATGACAACATGTAGTGGGGTAATTGGTTTAGAAGTAAAATGATGGTATACATTTAGATGTATGTTATAGTATCCTCCACATCGGAGTCACTGTTATGGCTTGCGGGACCAAAGGTACCATGTCTAACTATAGAATGAATGATTGACGTCCACCCATCGTGGCATACTATTTTTATGTGTGTTAGATTACTTGTGGTTTACATTGCCCTTATATGTTTTATTTAGATGATTCTAAGGTTCAAAATGTCGAACTCATTCAACCCACTATCTATTATCTTGAATCAAAACAAACTCACTGGTTCAAACTATATTGACTAGAAGAGGAATTTGAATATTGTGCTAATTGCTAAGGATTACAAATTTGTGCTTCTAGAGGAATTTCCTGCATAACGTATAGAAGGGGCTTCTGAAGAAGAAGCCAAGCCTTATAAGAGGTGGCAGAAATCCGATCAGATGGCTAAATGCGACATATTAGGCTCCCTGTCTAATGTGTTGCAGCATCAGCATGAGAACATGGGCTCTGCCAATGAGATCATGGAGAACCTCAAAGAGATGTTTGGGGATCTAGATCGTGCTTCCAGGCAGGTTGCTAAGAAAAACCTCATGAACACAAATCTGGTTGAAGGATCCTCTGTAAGGTATCATGTTCTGAAGATGATAAGTCTTTTAGGTGAACTAGAGATCCTTGGAGCTGTAATTGATGAGGAAACTCAGGTCGATATCGTGCTCATGACGCTGTCTGATTCAATTATAATATGAACAAAAAGACTTATTCTTTAGTCGAATTGTTAAAGAAGCTTCAAGCCGCTGAGGGACTCCTACAAAAACCGGTTAATGTAATGGTGGCGGAAAAGGCTTCTACTTCTAACCCTAGGGCTAAGAAGAAGAAGCTAGTTGCACAAGCAGTAGTTCCGAAGGTAGCTCCGGAACCTCAAGGAATATCTCGTGGGCCACAGGAAGCACTTTCTCCTCACGGGACATTGGGAAAGCAGAAAGGCAAATGTTACCTCTATAACCAGTGAGCGCATTGGAAGATGAAATGTCCAAAGTTTCTGACTCGTCCAACCCAGAACAACTCAATTATATCTCTTTCACCAATAGTTGAATCATGTTTAGTGGTTCGATCTAATAGAACATGGTGTGTAGATTCGGGAGCCACTGACCATGTCTGCAATTCATTGCATGCAATTCATTGCAGGGGTTCCGGGAAACCAGACAGCTTAGTAATGGCGAGATTTATCTACACTTGGGCAATACCAATAAAGTAGCTGCAGTTGCAATAGGAATTTGTTTCTTGCATTTTGGGAATGATAGGATTTTAGTCTTGAAATATTGTATTTATGTACATTAATGACTCTATGGTTATTAAGAAAAATAAACGTTTTATTTTTTCTGCTACATTAATTGGTTGATGGTCTTTATATTATAAATCCTGATCAGACTCCCATAGCGCAAGTATATGAACTTAATAACTCAGATAGCTCAGCTAAAAAGAGAAAGGAACCTTGCGAGATATACCAAACATATCTTTGGAATTTACGACTTGGTCATATCAATACAAACAAAATACAAAGGCTGGTTCAGAATGGACCGTTAGGTTCACTAAAAGTGGAGGCACTACCAGCATGTGAGTCATGTTTAGAAGGTAAGATGACCAAGAGTCCATTTTTGGCAAAGGGTAATAGGGCCAAAGAATTGTTGGAGCTTATCCATTCAGATGTTTGTGGACCAATGAATGTCCAAGAGAGGGGAGGTTTTGAGTATTTCATTACTTTTATTGATGATTACTCAAGATATGAATATATTTATATGATGTGGCGTAAGTCTGAGGCCTTTGAGAAATTTAAAATTATTAAGGCAGAATCAGAGAAGCGTCTAGGAAAATATATCAAGTCATTTCAATCTGATGGAGATGGCGAGTACCTCTTGGGACAATTCAGGGGTAACTTGGAGGAATAACGGATTCAATCCCAGTTATCCGCTCCAGGTACGCCATAACAGAATGGTGTGGCAGAGCAAATGAATAGGACTCTTTTAGAAATGGTGAGATCCATGATGAGTTATTCAAATTTACCAACTTCCTTTTGGGGGCATGCGTTAGAGACAGCTGCATATATTCTGAACTTGGTTCCGTGTAAATCAGTACCAACTACACCACAGGACTTTGGACTGGGCGCAAGCCCAGTCTACGGCATGTTCGGATTTGGGGTAGTCCAGCACATGTGCTGAAGGGGAACGCAAGTAAGTTTGAATCAAGGACTTAAGTATGTGTCTTTGTAGGATACCCGAAATGAAGAAAGGGTGGTTTAGTTTATAGCCTAAAGATCAGAAATTCATTGTTAGCACCAATGTGAGATTCTTAGAGGAAGACTATATTATGGATCACAAGCCTAAAATTAGCATTTTTCTGGAATAAATGCGAGGAAATCAATTAGTCCAAGATCATGATATACCAAATGTACAAGAGGAAATACCACAAGAAAATGATATCGATATTCAACGACATTTGGGTGCTTGGAGAAATGTAGATACTCGTGATACACAACAAAATAGTATTGACATCCCACCGCAAGAGGGCAGTTGGGGAAATGACAATACTAGTGATCCACAAGATAGTAGTGACATTCCGCGGCAACCGAGTAGTGGGGAAAATGATACTGCTAGTGAACCACAAGTACAGCCTTATCGTAGTGTGAGGGTTTCTCGTAAACCAGACAGATACATGTACTTGGGAGAGTCTTTTCACAAGGTCCCTGATGAACATGATACTGATCCCAGTAACTAAAATGAAGTTGTTGGAAGTACAGATGCAGAAAAGTGGAAAACAGTTATGATTTATGAGATGGAGTCTATGTACTCCAATTAGGTCTGGGATCTTGTAGATCTAACAGATCGGGTCAAACCCATCGGGTGTAAGTGGATTTACTAGAAAAAGAGAGGGGTAGACGGGAAGGTAGAAACCTTCAAATGAAGGATTGTTGCGAAAGGCTTTACTCAGAAAGAAGGGATCGACTATGAGGAATTTTTTTTGCCACTAGCCATGTTTAAACCTAGCAGGATTCTCTTGTCCATTGCGGCTCATTTCGATTACGAAATTTTGCAAATGAATGTCAGGACAGCTTTCCTTAATGGAAGTCTTGATGAGTGCATTTATATGATGCAACCAGAATGATTCGTAGCTAAGGGCCAGGAGCACAATTTGTGGAAGCTTAAGAGGTCTATTTATCGACTTAAGCATGTATCTAGATCATGGAACATCCGTTTTTATCAGTAAGTCAAATATTTTTGTTTAGATCAATGTCTGAATGAGCCGTGTGTGTACAATAAGTGTAAGGAAAACATGGTGGTATTCTTGATATTTTACGTTGTTGATATATTGCTCACTGGAAATAATGTGGGTGTATTATCTAGTGTGCGGGTATGGTAATCAATTCGATTTGATATGAAAGACTTGGGAGAAGCAGCATACGTTTTAGGGATCAAGCTTATGCGAGATCGGAAAATTAGGATGTTGGGCTTGTCATAGGCCAATTATATTGACATTGTTCTTGCAAGGTTTAGCATGCAAGATTCCAAGAAAGGGTTGATCCCTTTCAGACATGGAATCAGTCTATCTAAGGATTAGTGTCCTAAGACAGCTGAGGAGATAGAATGCATGAAAGCAGTTCCTAATGCATCGACAGTAGGAAGCCTCGTGTATGCGATGTTATGTACTAGACCGGATATTTGCTTTGTTGTTGGCATAGTTTGTAGATATCAGTGTAACCCTGGAAGAGAACATTGGACTGCAGTAAAACATATATTGAAGTACCTGAAAAGGACTCGAGACAATATGTTCCTTAACCATGAAAATAGTCTTGTACCCACAAGGTACACATACTCAGATTATCAGTCAGATATTGATTCCAGGTTGTCTACCTTTGGATATGTTTTCACATTAGGAGGTGGAGCCATTAGTTGGAGTAGCATCAAGCAATTTTGCATTGCTAATTCCACCATGGAAGCTGAATATGTGGCTGCTTCGGAAGCTACTAAGGAAGCTGTTTGGCTCATAAACTTTCTAATGGATCTTGGAGTGGTACCGAGTGCATAACCGGCTATGACACGTTATTGCAAAATCAAAGGAATCGAGTGCATAACCGGCTATGACACGTACGACACGTTCTGGGTTTTCTTGCAGTTCTGCAGCTCTGCTTTTGCTCGCTGCCTTTCTTTTCTTGCTGAGTTGCTGGCTTCTTGTTGCTGGTATCTGGTCGTGGATGAGGTAGTCTACAGGTGGTTTGTGAATTGTTATGGTGAAGTAGTTTGGGAGGTAATAGAGATGTGAATGGAGTTGTTATTGGTGGTCAATTGGGTTTAGTTAATTGCAGGTGGGTTTGGTAGCTGTTATGGTGTTGGTCGTGGCTTTGGTATTTGCAGGTTTAATTGGGTTAACGTGGAAAGAAGGTGAAGTATGTGGTCTGTTTTGGAGGTCACGGCTGAGAGGTAATGGTGATCTCTGGTGGTAGCAGCGGTGAAGCTCTGGTGAAATCAGGTGGGTTTCTTGGTTGAGTTCAGGGTCTGGTTCTTGATCGGGGTTGAAGGGTTTCAGGTTTGTTGGTGACTTGTAATTTGAGGTGGTTTGGTGGTGAGTTGGAGCTGGGTGATGTTTGAGGTGAGGTTGTCTGTGTGGAGATATATGGAAGGTTGTGAGTTTAGTAGCAGTGGGTAAATTGGCTGGTTGAATTGGCAGGGAAGGTGAAGGATGGCCATGGCCGTGTTGTTGGTCGTGGGTTTATGGTCTGATGAATTGGTATGGTGTTGTTTGATGGTTAGTTAGGTGTTGTAGTTTAATGGTCAGTTGGTATTGAGGTGATGTCTTTTATTGGTTTGTGATTGTTTGTTTGATTATTGTGGTGGCTGCTATGGTTGAAGGAGGTTATTCATGGTGGTTTGGAGATTGAAATTGGGTAGCTATTATGGTGCTGGTGGTTAAGAGGCAGTGGTGGTTTCAGGTTGTAGTTTGGTGGATTAGAGATGTCGGTAGGCACTGTGGTGTTGGTTAAACAAATTGGTGTTCCTGGTGGAATGGGGTAGAGGCAGGTTGTTTAGGATGGGTTGTAGTTGTTTAGGAGCAGTAGTTAATTGCAAGTGGTAGGTTATAGAGAAGATTGGTGAAAGAGTAATGTAATGGTTGTGTGTAGTGTCTTGGTTGGTGACGAATTGGGAGGCAGTTTGGGTACTGGTGATGGTTGTTCTAGGTAATTGGTTATGGAGGATAGGAGGGTTAGAGGTAGGTAATTTGGTTTAATGGTAAAAAGGGAGTTTGGTGTTGGCTTTGGTAATGGTTTAGAGGTTGCAACAACTTGTTTATTCTCTTCTCCAAATCACTCATTTCTTTTCTCTAATTCCTTGAGCTTCTAATCGATTCCGAAGTTCGTTTTCGTTCCCGTTCCACGCTCATGAGCTTCCGGTACCTGAGAATCACAACCCTAACAAATACCGGCATAAAATATGACAATTATAGTTCAAATCAACTTGAAGACGCCCGGACTAATCAAATAAGCATATCTAGCTCAAGTACACAAAATCCACGCATTCAAAGTGCAAAACTCATAATATTTACCCGAAATGCACGCAAAATGATATAAACACGTCAAAGAAATATAACTCTATACAGAGTTATCAAATTCCCCCACACTACCTTTTTGCGCGTCCCGAGCAAAATCTCATTCAAATTTCCTCACACTATGATTTTCAATCCACCGGATTGCATACATTTTACTAGCCATGTGACACAAACAACGCACACACACGACTATGCAACTTACATGCTTTATACAATGCAACTCGATTATTAAACAATGCAAATACTGAAATAACACATTTTTTTCTTCAGTTAGAGATTGGGCAATCTCAAAAAGTAAACCGGCAAGTCATAAGGCTCTCATATTCCATCGGAAGTTCTATAACTTTGGTGATCGGTAGAACTTGCGGCCAGTTTCGTTAGACAGAACGGGCACGAACACAAAATATGTTGCAACCGCACACTCATCAAACGTATCCCTAACACTTACCTTCCGAGCTATTTATCCACGGGTTAAATTGCTGACGGTTTAGGACGGGTAGGATAGGATATTTAGAAGCGTAGTCCTAGACGTCATGATCTAACTCACAAAACCCGATTCTCACACTCCCTCACCAAAATCCAAGGAACCACAACGAATCTCACTACTACGGCCCTCATTCCCTCAATCTTGGTGCAACACCGTTCTCGCGGCCATAAATGTAAAGAAGTGATCTCGAACAATAGCTAATATCCCCGGTCCTCAATTTCAAGCTTGCTCCTTTATTCCCTTTCAATTTCACTTTAACTTTCTATTTTACTTTTCTTTTTCTCTTTTTTTTTCATTTCCACACAATAACATTAAGCACATGGAGCCGACAATACGATAGTAATACCCGAGGAGATCAAATGTCAAAATTAGATAACATGGGGGTGGAATGTGTTAAATTAGTGATGTAATAACATAGATGTCGACACCCCCACACTTGATGCAAAGCAAATAACGAACCCAGTAGTCAATGTGTAAACGTGCTTTTCCAACCGATCCTCCTCATCACCTAAGATATAGAGAATATAAATAAAGCATAAGCACGACCTCCTATAAGATCAACCAACCCCCACCCCATGACGTGCGGAAGAAATATCACGCACTACGGTACTCCACCTGTGATCGTGGTGTTAGGACACGACTCACCGCCACACCGAAGTGTGCTACCGTCTCTAACTCACCCTCACATCCCCTCAAAAGACGACATGTATGAGAATCCACGTAAGATGTATCAAATCAGCTCACCCTCATCGAACCTCCCTAACTCAACTCCCTCTATCATGACGCAAAGGAAAGGACCATTCTAACAAGTGATGAAAGTCACAATGAAAGGCTTCCTAGGCTAGAGGATGTGAATAAAAGGGGTAAACGGATCAATAGGGGTAACTAGTGGACCTAGGAGATGGAGACGGGACGTGAGGCCCCCATAAACATCACTCGCACAGCTGTTTCGTTGCCACTACGAGGAGGGTTGACTACTAACTAAGTGACGGTGGTGTAGCGCTAGTTGGATGACCAGTCAGAGAGGCAGCTACTCGCATTTCTAATGTGCATTAGCCCTATAAGTCTTCCTACTCCAGATTCTTGCGTCTACCTCACCTCAGATTTTCATACTCCTAAGGAATTCTATCATTAAGCCCTTTCCACATTCACTCTCTTCGATTGCCCTCTCTCATACATTTAAAATTTTAAGATTTTTTTTTTTTTTTTTTAAATATTTCCTAACTCTATATGCTTTTGGCCAACTCGATTAAACACAAGTTTTGGGTAGGGGACTCAATAATGTAAAAGTGCTAACAAAATGCATAAACTACACAATCCTACCACAAACCAACACAATATGAACACATAACTATATGTAACAAGGCGATGCAAACAAAGACATGGCTAGTGAAAATAGATACAAACTCCCCCACACTTAAGCGTTTCGTTGTCCTCAACGAATTTAGAGATAATGAAGGAGGACTCGTCGCTTAAATGTGTAGGCGGTGGATTGCAACATTCATCGCTCAAAAATGTAGATTTGAAAGAGAGTGTTGGAGGTACCTGGGTGCCCGCTCCTACATGGGCACCGTTGCCGCGAAATTGCAACAAGAAGGGGTCTTGTGGACCGTTGACAATTTCCGGAGAAGTCTCTACGCGCCCGGATTCCGATGTGCGGCTAAGATATAAATTGTAGCCCTCTCATGCGTGTGGCACCCAACATATTGGAATCGCTCTTACAGTGGTATCAGAGCCACAGGTCATAGAGCATAAACGTAGTTTATGTGTTAAATTCTTGTTGTTTTACACCTTAATTTGATATTTTATCGCGTAAAACAAGACAAATCAAGCATGGGATGCAATTTGTCAATAATTACTCATAACAAGATCCAATTTTTGCATTGGATGCATGAATTGGTGAGTTTGAGAAATTTTAGGATCATAGATCTAGAATTTGGGCATCCTTGGGGAAGAAGGAGTTCTCCCAAAACAAGGAAACAACCAAACTTGGGCTCCAAGCAAGGGAGTTGTTTTGGAAACAACCCCAAAAGGAGGTTCGGCCCCCTAGGGGACCGCCCCCTAGGGGACCGCCCCCTAGGGGACCGCCCCTTTGCTTGCCGCCCAAGCTTGGCCGCCCTAAGGGGCCGGGCGGCCCTAACCCGCGGGCCTAGCTTGCGGGTTTTTGGGCCGGGCCGGCCCTAGGGCCTTGTGGTTCACTTGAATGGGCCCGGGCAATTGGATTGTTGGGCCCATGGACCGTTTTAACCCTAGAAATCCTAAAATCAATTAAAATTGACCAAGCGCGTTAAAATTGGATTTTAAATGTTTATGTGCAATTCGCATGGTGATTGGATATGGCCTTAGGATGTGGTTTGATGTGGATGTTTAATTTTGTGGTTTGGTTTTACGGCCTGCGAGCTGATCAATTAATTGTAATAATTAATTAGGGTTTTATGGCCTGCGTGCCATTTTTTTCTCAACTTGTGAGATTTATTTTATTTAGTATAGATATTAGCTAGTGCTAGATAAAGTAGATTGTTAGCCAAGATTGTAGAAAAGAAGCCCAAAGCCAAAGGAGCCACAAAAGAAGGAGCATGGAGCATGGAGCATTCCACATGACTATGAAGGATGGACCAAAAGATCAAGACGCATGGAGATGTGTTTGCTTAGGGTTCATAGATAATTCCATTGGCTTGGAATTATCTTAGTCTATAAAAGGCCATATCCACATCACGTTTAATTTCTGTTATGTGGTTGTTTATTTATTGTCTTATTATTTGTGTGGTTGGTGTATGGATGATGCATGCAATTAGGATAATAAGATAATTAGACAACCCGGATCTATTATTTTGAGTTGTGCCCAAACTCAAATAGATAGATTAGTTGATATTGATCAACAAAATAAATAAAAAAATTGAATATAAATCCCTCAATTTTTAAATATTGTGTTCTTGCCTTCTCGTTATTTAAACACTCATTATCATCATTATTTATCAAGTTCGTGCGTGCCAAAGCATGGCGACTTGGTTCATAATGATGGAATGCAATGGCACGTAACAATGTGCAATTGTTTAGATAAGAGGTTGAACACAACTAGGCTATTAATTTGATTAAGAAACCTAGAGGCAATCAATTGGGATTATCCATATGGATGGATAAATAAGGAGTTATTTGCCCGATTGAACCAAGAGTTGCATATGGGATGCAATTGGAATTGTTCCTACCTAAAAGTAGTCAAATTATGGGTGACTTGCCAAAACAAGCTCATAAGGAGATGAAAAGATGGATCTTGGCCCACTAGAAAATATAAGGATATTTTCCGCATTAATATCTTGAGGGTTATTAATCCGTAGAAAAATAGTGGGAGCTATATTTAATAAACTAGCCATTATTAAATATAGTCAAAAATTCACAAATACTAAAACTTGCGTATTTTCCTTTTGTAGAATTCCAAATGGCAAACAACTCATCGAGTTCACAACATTCCCTACGATCTGTCCTTGAGAAGGACAAGCTCTCTGGAACCAACTTTCTTGATTGGTACAGAAACTTGACAATTGTTCTCAAGCAAGAGAAGAAACTGCACGCAATAGAGGAGCATGTTCCAGAAGGTCCAGAGAACCAGAAACCTGCTGCCTTAAAGGCGTATCAAAAGCGTGTTGATGACGCTAATGATGCGGCCTGCCTAATGCTTTGCACCATGACCTCTAAGCTTCAAAAGCAACACGAGAACATGAATGATGTCGATATGATCGAACATCTAAAGCAGCTCTTCCAAGAGCAGGCGAGGGTAGAGAGGTATGAGGTCTCAAAGGCACTGTTCAAATGTCATCTGGCAGAAGGGAACCCGGTGGTACCCCATGTACTCCGAATGATCGGGTACTTGGAGAATCTCGCCCGGCTTGGGTTCCCGGTCGGCCAAGAGTTGGCAACCGATCTCGTGTTGCAATCGTTGCCCGAGAGTTATGGACAGTTCATTATGAACTATAACATGAGCGAGATCGTTAAACCACTGCCAGATTTGCTCAACATGTTGAGGACGGCTGAACAGAGCATCAACAAGGGTAAGGGCAAGGCCATTATGATGGTGCAGAAAAGAAAGGGCAAAAGGTTTGCCTCTTCCTCAAAGGGCAAAGGCAAGTCAGTTGCCAAGTCCAAGGAACAAGCCCTTAAGCCTGTTGGTGGCGTTGCCAAGGTTGTGACTAAGAGTGAGTGTCACTACTGCAGTCAGCCTGGACACTGGAGGAGGAACTGCCCAAAATATCTGGAAGACAAGAGGCTTGGAATAGTGATTCCACCACCACCAGGTATTTTTGTTGTAGATGTCAATTTAACTGTCTCTACATCATGGGTATTAGATACTGGATGTGGATCTCATATTTGTCGAAATATGCAGGATCTAAAGAGAAGTAAAAGATTGGCTAAAGGGGAGGTAGATCTGCGCGTTGGGAATGGAGCAAAGGTTGCTGCGTTGGCTATAGGCGTGTGCGAGCTATCTCTGCCTTCAGGATTAGTTTTAGAATTAAATAATTGCTATTTTGTGCCTGCTATGAGCAGAAACATTATTTCTATTTCTTGTTTGGACAAGGAAGGTTTTATTATTTCAATAAAGAACAATTGTTGTTCCTTTTATTTAAATAATATTCACTATTTTAGTGCGAAATTATTTAATGGACTTTATGTCCTTGATCTAAGCAATCCTGTCTACAACATTATTACCAAGCGGATTAAAATAAATGATTTAAATCCTGCTTATTTATGGCATTGTCGTTTAGGCCACATAAACGAGAAACGTGTATCTAGACTCCATAAGGATGGATTACTAGACTCATTTGATTTTGAATCATATGAGACATGTGAGGCTTGTTTATTGGGAAAAATGACAAAGTCCCCTTTCAATAAGAAAGGTGAGAGGACTAGTGAGCAATTGGCGCTCATACATACCGATGTATGTGGGCCATTTGCCACGCCTGCCAGGGGTGGTTATGTCTACTTCATTACATTTACTGATGATTACAGTAGATATGGATTTGTGTACCTTATGAGGGCAAAATCCGAATCCTTTGAAGTGTTCAAAGAATTCAAGAATGAAGTAGAGAAGCAACTTGGCAAAAGTATCAAGGCTCTACGATCGGATCGAGGAGGAGAATACTTGAGCCAAGAGTTTGACGACTATCTTAGAGAGTGTGGGATCGTGTCCCAACTCACTCCACCCGGAACGCCACAATGGAATGGCGTGTCCGAGAGGAGGAATCGAACCCTATTGGATATGGTTCGGTCTATGACGTGTCAAACCGATCTTCCATTGTCATTTTGGGGCTACGCTCTATTAAGTGCAGCTTTCACCATTAACCGTGTTCCATCTAAATCAGTCATGAAAACACCATATGAGATGTGGAGTGGGAGGCGTCCCACACTGTCGTTCATGAGGATTTGGGGCTGCGATGTCTATGTAAAACGTTTACAATCAGACAAGCTAGGGCCTAAATCGGATAAGTGTAAAATTGTTGGGTACCCTAAGGAAACTAAGGGATACTACTTCTACAATCCAACCGAGAACAAAGTGTTTGTTGCTCGGACCGGCGTGTTTCTAGAAAGAGAGTTTGTCTCTAAAGAAGCAAGTGGGAGGAATGTAGAACTTGAAGAAGTTCAAGAACCAAAAATTACTGAACCGATTATGGAACATGAACAGGAATCACAAGCAGTTGTGGAGCCACCTGTTCAGGTAACACAAGAGCTTCGTAGATCTAGTAGAGTGCGCCAGGAACCCGAGAGGTATGGACTTCTCGTAACTGATTCCGGTGACACGATGCTCATTGATGATGAGCCTACTACCTATGAGGAGGCCATGAGGGGCCAGACTCTCAGAAGTGGCTTAAAGCCATGAGATCCGAGATGGAATCCATGTATACCAACAAAGTATGGACTTTGGTGGAACCACCCGATGGGGCGCGACCCATAGGGTGCAAGTGGGTCTTCAAGAAGAAGATCGACATGGATGGTAATGTGATTACCTATAAGGGCCGATTGGTTGCTAAAGGATTCAGACAGATTCATGGTATTGACTATGATGAAACCTTTTCACCAGTCGCTATGACCAAATCCATCCGAATCCTACTTGCAATTGCAGCATACTACGACTATGAGATTTGACAGATGGATGTCAAAACAGCATTCCTTTATGGGAATCTCCTCGAGGACGTGTATATGATACAGCCGGAGGGTTTTGAGGATCCAAAGCAAGCCAACAGAGTCTGTAAGCTGCAACGATCCATTTATGGATTGAAGCAAGCTTCTAGGAGTTGGAATCGACGTTTTGATGAAGTTGTCAAAGAGTTTGGCTTCATCAGAAACGAAGATGAGTCTTGTGTCTACAAGAAGGTTAGTGGGAGCTCTGTAGCTTTTCTGGTCTTGTATGTGGATGACATACTACTCATTGGAAACGACATTCCCATTCTGCAATCTGTGAAAGATTGGCTAGGAAAGTGTTTCTCAATGAAGGACTTAGGGGCAGCAGCCTATATACTCGGTATAAAGATCTATAGAGATAGATCTAAGAGGTTGCTAGGCCTAAGTCAAAGTACATATATTGACAAGGTGTTGAAACGGTTCAACATGCACGATTCCAAGAAGGGATTCTTGCCCATGTCACATGGAATCACTCTTTCGAAGAGTGATTGTCCTTCCAATGAGATTGAGAGGGAACGCATGAGTAGGATTCCCTATGCCTCGGCCATAGGATCTATCATGTACGCCATGTTATGTACTAGACCAGATGTGTCATATGCCTTGAGTATGACAAGCAGATACCAATCCAATCCGGGTGAGAGTCACTGGATTGCTGTCAAGAACATCCTAAAGTACTTGAGAAGAACTAAGGATGCCTTCTTGATGTTTGGCGGTGAGGAAGAGTTGCGTGTAAGGGGTTACACTGATGCAAGCTTCCAAACCGACAGATATGACTTTAGATCACAATCGGGATATGTTTTTTTCCTGAATGGAGCAGCGGTGAGCTGGAAGAGTTCCAAGCAAGAGACGGTAGCTGATTCTACAACAGAGGCTGAGTACATTGCTGCAAATGGCGCAGCAAAGGAGGCTGTTTGGATCAGAATGTTTGTTTCTGAACTTGGTGTGGTCCCTAGCATTGCGGATCCAGTGGAGTTGTTCTGTGACAACACTGGGGCGATTGCGCAATCAAAGGAACCCAGATCGCACCAGAAGTCCAAGCACGTGCTCAGGAAGTTTCATCTGATTCGAGATATTATCGATAGAGGAGACGTTCGGATATGCAAGATTCCCACAGATGATAATCTGTCAGACCCGCTTACAAAGCCTCTCACGCAGTGGAAGCATGAAGGGCACACTAGGAGTATGGGCATACGAGATGCGCCAGATTGGCTCTAGTGCAAGTGGGAGACTGTTGGAATAGATGCCCTACAGGCAATCAAGTTTAGTATGAATTTGTATATGGTTAGAAAATTCATTTATTATTTATTGGATATTTAAATAATGAAGTCCTTAGATTTACAATTGTGTTGTTTATCTTAAATATCCCTAGTCAAGTATAATGATTAATGGGACAATCATCTATAGACTAGTATGGGGTTGGATTGATATGGAGATATCACGATCCAACACATAGGTGTGCATTACGGAATGTTGCACTGGATTGACCCATCACCGAGAAGGCTACATACATGTTATGTTGAGTCACAAGTGCTTCTCGCGGTGCAATGGTATTGTCATCCTTAGACTTGAAGTCACTAGATATTCTAGTTGTGGATCATTGTGATCTTGGTAGCGTTAAACGCTACACTGTGACTGGGTAGTTATAAAGGCGTGTACTGGATACAATGAGAAGCAAGCTTAGAGATCGTAGTGGACGTAGAGAGGATTTGCCCCTCCCACATAACGGGAGCAAATATCCTAGGCCACTCGAGGGATAGTGCTTATAGAATGTCTGGCCAGACTCAAATAAATCAATATATGGGATATTGATGTTATTTGCACGAATAAGGCTATTCCCATAGATCGAGAAACTATGGATTGGATATACAAGTGTGACTTGTATGTCTCGTGTCCAATCCGGATATGGAGGCAAAGGGATGAGACAATTACTTGTACAAGGTTGTCTAGATGACTATTCTATTAGTTGGCTAGAATGGATGTTTTGCTAGAAACCGCTCCATATTAGCAAATAGTTGCTACCAACTAGATAGAACCTATGGGGTCACACGCTATATAGAGTTGAACTAGATTTGGGAATTAATTAATTGGATTAATTAATTAGAAGGATCACTTTGAAAACCCTTGCAAACTTAGTAGGGACTAATTTGCAAGGAAGGGACTAAATTGAATTCTAGTTGGACTAGAATAAGTCCTTTAGGTAGTTAACAAGGAGTTGTTGGACTATATAAAGGACCCTCCTTCCTTCCTTCCTCATAACTTATGCTCATTAGTGAACATAACAAGAGTGGGAGAGAACAAAGGAGAGAGAGAAAGCAACAAGGAGGCCGAACCCGACCCCCTTGCCGCCGCCCTCACCCCGTCGGCAAAAAGAGGGCCGAAGCCCCTCTTTTGTCTCGTTTTGCGTGATTCCTTCACCCTCCTCTTATTCCGGGCTAGCACCAAGGAGTTTGGGAGTTCTAGGATCAACTTTAGGCGTGGATCAACTATAGAGAACGTGACACTATTCGCGTTTGAAGTCATCAAGGAGAACCCAAAGGTGTGTTTATGATTTCTTACCTTCACTATCGTTATGCATCTAGAATTGTGATCCTTGGAGGGTTTTGCATGGCTATTTGTTTGATTATGCTTCCGTTGCGCGATTCATGAATCAAAACCCTACAAAGCATGTGCACAAAGAAAGCAGACCACAAGCTCCTTCAAGCCAAAGAAGTTTAAAGAACAGGACTCTGGAAGATATGTCAAGGACAATGCTTCTTGAGAACAAGTTGCCAAAACACTACTGGGCAGAAGCTGTGAATACAACAAACTATATTTTGAACAGGTACTTGATCAGACCAATTCTAAAGAAGAACCCCTATGAACTATTCAAATGGAGAAAGCTAAACATATCTTACTTCAGACCCTTTGGATCCACTTGTTTTATCCATAACAATGGAAAAGACAATCTTGGTAAGTTTGATGCAAAAGTGATGAAGGTATATTTATTGGTTACTCTATGAATAGCAAAGGTTTTAGAGTTTACAATAAAAGAACCCAACTGGTTGAAGAGAGCATTCATGTTATTTTTGATGAAAGATATGATGGTTATTTGAGTGAAAGTTTTGCAGATTTGAACTTGAACAAGCATGAATCAGAGGAAGAGACTGAGAATCCACTTGGATTCAAGAAAGGCTCAGAAGAAAATAGAAGACATTTTCAAGACCAAGAAAATAGTTCACAAGACCTTGAAAATATAGCTCAAATCCTTGAAGAAGATGATCAGAAGGATTCAACTGACAAAGCCACTACTTCAAGACCATAGAAGATCTTTGTTGATCCTGAACCATGGTCTCGAAGGAAGAGATTTAAATATCTCTCATCTCATCCAGCTGATAATATCATATCAGATCCAACCACTGGTACACAAACTAGATCACAGTTGAAGAACTTATGTGCTTTTAATGATTTTATTTCTCTTGTAGAACCAAAAACTGTGAAGGAAGCTTTGCAAGAAAAAGACTGGATTATTTCTATGTAAAGTGAATTCAATAAGTCTGAGCGGAATAAGGTTTGGAACCTGGTTCCTGCACCAACAAACCAGTCTGTCATTGGTACGAGATTGGTATTCAGAAATAAGTTGGATGAAAGTGGCAATGTAATCAGAAACAAAGCAATGTTAGTTTCTCAAGGTTACAATCAAGAAGAACGTATAAATTATGAAGAAACCTTTTCTCCAGTTGCCACGTTAGAAGCAATTAGAATTTTACTTGCATTTGCATCCTACAAGAACATGAAACTATTTTAAATGGATGTAAAGTGTGCTTTCTTGAATGGTTATTTACAAGAAGAAGTTTATGTTGCACAACCCCGTGGTTTTGAAAATGACAAATTTCCAGATCATGTTTACAAACTTGACAAAGCTCTTTATGGTTTGAAACAAGCTCCAATGGCTTGGTATGAAAGACTGTCAAAGTTTTTGCTTGAAAATGATTTCAAAAGGGGTTTAGTAGACAAGACTCTCTTCATTAAGACCCATGAGAAAGATTTACTTGTAGTTCAGATATATGTTGATGATATACTGTTTGGAGCTACTAATGATCAATTATGCAGAGAATTCTTAAGTCTTATGAGAAGGGAATTTAAGACGAGCATGATGGGAGAACTAAATTTCTTCCTACGACTTCAAATACAATAATTGAAGAAGGGTATCTTTCTGAATCAAAGCAAGTACACAAGAGACTTGCTAAATAAGTACATCATGGCTCAATGCAAGGAAGGTAAGACCCCAATGAGCTCTACACTATCCTTACACGTGGATGAATCAGGTAAGATTGTCAATGTAAAAGAGTATAGAGGCATGATTGGATCATTACTCTATCTGACAGCAAGCAAACCAAATATTATGTTCAGTGTATGCATGTGTGCTAGATTTCAAGCTGATCCAAAAGAATCACACTTAACTGCTGTCAGGACAATATTCAGATATCTCAATGGTACCAAAGACTTAGGGATTTGGTATCCAAGACATTCTAACTTCTCTTTAAGTGGTTTTTCAGATGCCGACTTTGCAGACTACAAAGTTGATAGAAAAAGAACCTCTGGAACATGTCAATTAATTGGATCATCATTGATTAGCTGGCATTCCAAGAAACAGAATTCAGTTGCTCTATCAACAGCTGAAGCTGAATATATAGCTGCAGGAGCATGTTGCTCACAAGTACTATGGATTGCTCAACAGCTAAGAGACCTTGGATTTGACTTCAGGGGCATACCTATTAAGTGTGACAACACTAGTGCAATTTCAATGTAAAAGAATCCAGTACAACACTCAAGAACCATGCACATTGATGTCAGACACCACTTCATCAGAGATCATGCTGAGAAAGGTGATATTTTTCTTGAATTTATTTCTACGAACATGCAAATTGCAGATATCTTCACCAAACCATTAGCATATGAGAGGTTCTAAGCTCTAAGATTGGAATTGGGAATGCTAAATAAGACGACATTGGTTTATGGGGAGCTTAAGGTAAGAAAGGTAAGTTATTTGTGTTTAGAAAGGTTTGAATTGTGTTTCAAAGCCTTTAAAATCAGTTCAAAGCTTTGATCGTTTAGCTGTTGCAATGTTACAATTTTTCAAGGCCTTGAAAGCCTTTTCAAAGCCTTGAAAAGGAATTTGTTACACTAATAGTCAATAAACGTGGATCATTCTATGCTGGGTGATATCTCTGTAGATATTTTCCTGATATAGTCCCTACCCTTTTAAAAAATTTATTTTAGCCAAAAATAGTATTAGTATATTCTTTTTCCAACGACATAATAGTTTGGAATTTTCTCTGATCTTTGCAAATCTCTTTAGAATCAGAGAGATACTAGTTTCCTTTTGAAACTCAAACTCTTTCAGTATTTATCCTCTTATCTTCTCCTTCATTTTGTATCATTCCATCTCTCTCTTTTCTTTCCCTAACCCTAATGAGCACAAGAAGAGCCTCAGATCGAATCAAGATGGTTGGTGGTTCAAAACCTGTCTCAGAGAAGAAGAGAAAAGAAGCAGTGGAAGAGGTTCAAGAAATCAGTGAGGATTCTGTGTCAAAATGTTTCACTGAAGAAGAAGAAGAATCTTCACCACCCAAGAAGATAGTGAGAAAAGATCAAGCTCAAGCAAGGAAGAAACAATCCACGGGCTCTACACAAGATTAGCAGAAGGGTATCCATATTGGAAGCCCTAAGAGAGACAAGAAGAAGACAATCTCTGAGCCTAAAGGAAAAGGAAAGGAAATCCTTATTCAAGATTCAGACTCAGACACTTCTTCAGGATCTTATGGAATGCCATGCCCAACAGAGGGAAACCCGAAGCGAAACTTGACAAATATCCATCCCAAGAGGCATCAATAGCAGGAAATAAGAATATAAAGACTGCCTCTCCTCAACAGAAAAGGTTAGCAGTAAAGAAAAAGCTGAAGCATGGGAAGAAAGCCTTGGAAGGTCTCACTTTTCTATTCAACAATGTTATTGAAAAGATCAGTTCCTTCATTGAGGATATAGATGTGATCTCTCAAGATGTTCAAACCAACAGTGAAGATAGTGAGGAAGGAGATCAGGAGGAAGATGAAGATCAAAATCCTTAATCTTGCCTATTCTTTCTTCCACATTCTCTATGCTTTAATTATTTCTTTAAGTTTTCAAAATTTTCCAGACACTTGATCCAACATCTTCTGTCTTTTTGATGAAATTCAAAAAGGGGGAGAAAATTCTAGGTTTCAGTATAGGATTTCAGGTTTATTTGATGTTGTCTGCTGAACTATTTATGTGTTTTTGTTTGATATTTAAGTAAGTTGGATCTTTTTGGAATAACTGTGTCTTTAAATGGCAGACTAATCAGTTTATTTTGCAGAGACTAAGGATCAAATAGAATTTAGTTTGTCTTTCATCAAGGGGGAGATTGAATGCTCGGGTTGTTCAAGAGTTGAAAGAGCTTGGCTATTTCAAGGCCTTGAAACATCTTTCAAATCCTTGAATCAGCTTCAGAGGACTGAAAATAGTGTTGGCTATTTTCAAGGCCTTGAAACTGGATTCGAAGCCTTGAAACTATTAAACCTGCAAGCATATTCTCAGGTGGAGTTTTTCTATTAACTCTTTCATCTAATTTATTATCTCTCTTGCATATGTTTGATTACCAGTTGTTAGAAGATGAAAGACAAATAGTTAAACATGTTTTGAATCGTACTATATCAACTGTTTGGCCATGACAATGCAGAAATTTTTGTTTCTAAGTTTGCAGGATTGTTTCCTAAACTCGATTGCTACAGATTTGGAAACACTTGAATACTTTGATCCTGTGATCAATCAGACGTGTTTGACAGCTTCTCATAATGTTTAAATGAAGGTCTACAAAAATATCTCTGAAGATCATGATCATTCAACCGTTGGAGAAGATCTCAAAGTAGTCAAACTCTGTTGCCTACAAAATAGGAAGGTTGTTGCTGAAAATCTAGAGAGATTTGCAGAGATATTTGAAGTATTTAAAGAGCTCAAATTCGAAGCAACAACAACACAATTTTTAACGGGAAAATACAGAGAAAGCATTCTGGATTGAAAAGCAGCAAAGAAGTTCTTCATCTCTTCCAATCCATACACAGAAGTTCACTGCATTTCACTTCAGTTTTCTAATCTTAAGTGATCTTCTGTATAGAGCTATATTGGTAGATCATTTCTGTATTATTTCTACATTCATTCTCAAGGATTGTTCAAGATGAACTATAGAGAATTCTTAGTTAATTAGTTAGCTAGAGCAGGTACTATACAGGTTAGGGAAACCACAAGCTGTAACAGAGTAAGGGAACTCTCTATGCTTGAGTTCTAGGGCTTAGCTTTTGATGAATAAGAATTGAGTTGAAAATCCTGCAGGGATGTAATCCCTGAGGTCCCAGTGCACTGAACTCTATAAATCACTTTTCTTGTGCATTTTCAGTTCATTTACTTTCAAAGCTTTGCAGCATACAAAAACGGTTTATTTTTCAAGGGTTTGAACTTATTTTCAAGGACTTCAAAAATGCATACTTGTTCTAAAACTTTCTGCTACATTTCAAAGGCTTGAACGTGTGTTCAAGGACTTGAAATTCATTGACTTCACTAGTTCTTCTACTTGTTAGCTAGTTTTGCAAAAAGTTGGCATCTATTCAACCCTCCCCCCCCCCCTTCTAGACTATCTTAGTTGCTTATACATCTGCATACTCACACTTTCACATTTGATTACATCCAAACTATTTTAGGGTTCGAATCTTAATGTGCAATCTCAATGTAATTTTGCAATAACACTTCCATAACTGCCGGTCAGCACGATCATGTAAACCATTATTGATCGAACATAAAACAAGAAATTACTCCAAATAATCATTACCATTCGCTTATAGGAATGGAAATGATGAAGCTAGAAGAGTGCTTATAATATGACATCTTCTCATGTTTAAGAATTTTCATATACATTTCTCTTCATGAGATATTTACTAAAAATTTATGCAACTTTGAAGAAACAAGATATGGTACATGAGATTGTATGTAACACACCCAATTTCCATCCCTGAGAAACTCGAAAGTGGGCCACTCTGCAAAAGGGAATTAGTCCCAAGTGAAAGGACATTTAATGGCGACCATCAAACCAACTACCAATCCATAATTAATTAAAATAGTTCAATGTAAATTATTAAAATATTCAATTCCTCAACCCGAGGCACTCAACATTACCAACTAGTGTGATCCTCTAATCTTTGCTTGAGTAATGCTAATCATAAGTAAGTAAAAACGTCCCCAAGCTAGATCATGCCTCCATAACCTAAACCTAACATGGCAATAAAATAATGACACCACAGTTTGAAAATCAGCAAAAAATACAGAGTGAGATACACCCAAGCATGTAAACACGAAGATTCATGAAAAGTATTATTTTAAAAGAAATAACCAGAGTATCTAAAATAAAACAAATTCATAAAGACTTCTCAAGTGAACAAACCATTCAATCCTCTTTCCTCATACTTGCCAAATAACTTCTTTACAAAATTTCTTATTATCCTTTTCCAAGAAAAGTAATCTTCGAAGAATATTATGTTGTTCTTGTATTTTGTTCTACGGAGAAGAGTAACCAATATCTCTACAAATTAGCAACACAGACCTTAAGTGTTGGCACCCCTAAAGACTTATTGCGGCCAGAGAGGTAAGTACAAAGAGCGAATCGGTACTCATTAACGAATATGAATTATAAAATGGCCGAGTAACCGTAGTTAGCACGACAATGAAAATTATTCGAGTGACCAAGGTCAAACGATCCTATGTGTGTTATTGATCTCCGTACAAGTCTTTTCACTTTACGTTATTACGCATTATTAACATTTTATGTGATTTCTCGAAAGAATACTTTAAGTAAAAATCAACATTCGAGCAAAACATGTAAAACATGAACTGCATTTTGAGACTTATATAATTAAACTTGTGTAGACACGAAAGAAGGTAATGCTCAACGTGTAATACCCCAAATTATTTTTAGGGTTAAACTTGTAAATTGGTAGGTAAAATACAACTTTTAAGTGTAGGTAGTGATTTTCATAAGTTATCAGAAAAATTGTGCGAATTTTAGAATATAAAACGGTATTTTTACTTGACTAATTCTTTAGCCACCTTGTCTTTTGAAGTCTTGCGGCCTCAACGTCTTTTACCAATTTTGCAAATAGCGTCAAGAATAACTCGCCTATCCTATTTAAATGATAGGATTGTTGAGAAACTAGCCATACATTTATTTATAGTCAAGAAACTACAAGCCCAACAAAACCCGTAGATGGAATTTTCTGAACATGCATTATCAAGAAACTACCAGTCCGAAGAAACCCTAAGATCGAAGACTAGTTTTCTTTGTAAGGAAGCAAACACTATTGTAGTCAAGAGAACTAGAAAACATGATAACTTATAATTGGCCGTAGCTGTACACGCCTCCGGCTGCAACAATGAAAGTAACTAAGGGACTCTTGGACACTATTCTCAAGAAAAGATTTGCAAATTGTTAACACTGATTAGCAGAATATCATTCAATAACTGATTGCATTCACATAGTGATTCATAGTAATAAAAACTATGGGTAAATCTTGATTCCAAGGTTTTGACAGAGTAAACAACGGGACATACATACACAAAAGTGAGACATTCTTGGTTTGTCTTGGCTTGCAACCCTAGTTTCTTTGAGCTCCAGTTTACAAAATAGAAGAAAAAAACTGCATAGATGAAAGGAATGAAAATGGTTATTAATTAGATCGAAGTATGTTCTTATAACTCTCAAACAAATAATTGGGTTAGTAAATCAGTTTATGTAATAAAGTTTCAAGAGTAAATATCTAACATACACAAGAACTATTAAAAACTCTCCCAGTTGTTGAGAGGCGAGTTGTAGGCCGCCGAAGAAAAGAGCCACTTTGATGATATGAAAGATGAACGTGGAAATTTTTAATGATCGCGAAGAAACATGATAGATACGTTTCTAAATATACTAGGTTTATGAGTTCATTGTTGGGACTTAAAACTAGAATTACTGATTTTAGACACACATAATCATTTAACAAATCATGGCCATGGAAACAGAGGCAACAAAGCATGAAGGCAAAAACTGAACAAATCAGAACTGGAAAGAAAAACTGCAATGTAAAAGACATACCTCTTATCCAAGATTAAATAGAATAAGAACTACAGCTGAGTCATCAGGTCTTGGGAGAAGGACTGACTATTCTTGAAGAAATTATCGTCCCCACTTACACATTGTCGGGATGTCGGCGAAGATTCTTCCTAATAAAACAGTTCCGATCTTCTTTGTCACAGCAACGCCGAAGGTCAACGGCGATCAACACCTCCGTTCGCTAGAAGAAACCACGAGTAGAAGGATTTTCGGAGAGACAAAGAAAATTCAGAAGAGATTTTCTCAAAGATTCTACAAATTCATCGGAAATTTTTTCAGTTTTGAAAAAAAGAAAAAACGGATGCATTAATCTCCAATTAATTCTCAATTAATATAGTCAAAACTGTTTTAATTCAATTAACCAAATCACCCATTAATAAAAAATTAAACTGGTGTGTAATTGATTCAAAACTAATTTATAACCTCACGCCAGGTTGTCTCGAGTACGAAAGATGCTGAACAATTTTGCCCAAATCTCCATTCGACCTGACCTGCTCTGGTCCGAGGCGAGGCGGCGGCGAGCGTGTGTGTTCGCGAGAGGCACACAAGAACACCATGGACCACCACACGCCGTAGTAGTTGTACACTACTCTTGTGTGTGATACCATATAAAGCCAGCAACCTCCTTTGTGAATATCAATGTGGGACAATTTGCTTCCTTGGTTTCCTAATTTTTCAAGCCACCAAGTTTACATAAATTTCTCTATGGATTACACTAAGAGAAAATAACTTAGATCCATACAAGAAAATTTCAGTCCCCGTAACAAGGAAAAATTTCCAACTTGTCAAAACATGAACTTAATATCAAGAGCACACAAAATTGTGCTCCAAAAATTCCATTTTCTAACATTTTTCTCATTTTTACATTTTTTATACCTCAATATTATCTTTGTACTATTGGAGTGTGGTTTCTCAAAAAAATTAAATTGGAGTGTGGTGTGGTGCCACATGGACTGGTGCACACATTCTGTGGAGAATTGCGGTGACCATAGAATTATTGTTCTTAAAAAAAAACAGAGAAAAATAAAAACATATCTTCTCAAATATGAATTTGCAACCAGGAAAAGACGAAAGGTTGATTTAACTGAAATCCAATTTATGTGCTTTATTGGTATAGTTTTTAAACTTTTCCAGTAGCACACAAATTCTTGCTTTAAACTTTCATTTTCTAACAATACCCCACAAATCCATACAGAAATGCATACAGGATTCTCATCATGACTTGTTTTTCACAGTTGGTACCGTTCTAGGTTTGAAACCTCCTACTTCATCTACTTCGATGACTACCGGATTCAGATGGAATATTTCACCTTGAAACTTAATCCTTCTGGTGTAATCATGCTCCATAGACAACGACAAGCCTAATGCCATGGTGCCAATCTACGGCTTTGAGACATTAATGGTCTTGTCTTGATTCTGTTCGTCGAATGCTTCAAGGAATAAACCTTTCCTCTAATTGCGACCCCATAATTACATTCACTTAGCTGGGCATCTCCAGAGATGAGTGCCACCATCTCGTCAAAAAACTTTACCCCATTCAGAGTTAGAATAACTCTTGCTACACTGGTAGTGTCTGTAACTTTTAGGTTTACAGGGGATCGAATCCGATACAAATGTATCATCTATGTAGCAAAGGTACTACCAATTTACCCTCACAGCTTGTCATTACCACATTGAATACACATTCGAGGGATCTCCTCTCATGTGTATTGGGTTCCAACTGTTGATGAACTATGATGGGTTGCCAATCCCATCCCGAACCTCGACTTAAGAACCACTGCAGGTTCCAGTTCTTTAATCAAAGGATCAGTTTATTATTCTCAGTTCCTATGAACTCAACAGCTATAATCCTATCAGTCATTAAACCCCTTATATACTTGAGTCTAACTTGGATGTGCCTCATTGTTCTAGAATTATACTTTTAACCTAATTTGTCGATAGGACTATCACAAATAATAGCAATAGCAATAAGTGGTTTGCTTACTACATGTATAGCGACATAAGTCCATTTAACAATTCAGCCTCTGTCCCCGTCGCATCAAGTGCACACATCTCAGCCTCAAAAGTAGACCGAGTTACAGTAGTCTATTTCGTCGACTTCCAGGATATTGCTTTACGTGCCAAGGTAAACACATATCCAGTCAATCCATTGGAACCGGACTTCTTAGCTATCCAAATTTATCAGTGTAACCCTCAAGTACACCAGGAAATCTCCTATAGTGTAAACTTAGGTACATTGTGCCTTTCAGATATCTACGCACTGTATCAAGAGCATCCCAGTGAGTTCTGTTTAGACAACTCGTATATCTAGCCAACTTAGAAACATAGTATGAAATATCTAGTCCATTACAGTTAGCTACATACTGCAAACTCCCAATAATCTGAGAATACCTTAATTAAGACACAGGTACACTTGAAGAATTCTTGACTAAGGCAATTTTAGGATCATAGGGTGTACTAGCGATTCTACTGTGTGACTAACCATATTTCTCAAGTATAGATTTCTCTATATAATGAGACTGAGATAAGGTTATTCTCTCAGCTTACTGAATCACACTAGCCTCACCCATATCCTTCATCTCAAAATGCCTCTTCAAGAAAGCTTTTGTCTCATTAATAATCTTAATATATTGGTTCCCAAAAATTACAATATCATCCACATATAGGCGTGAGATCACACATTTACTACCCTTAACTTTGGTGTAGACACACTTGTCACTTTCATTAATAATAAAACCAAACGACAATACAGTTTCATCAAAATTTTTATGCCAATCCCTTGGAGCTTGTTTCAAGCCGTATAGGGACTTGATTAACTTACATACTTTACTTTCATTTCCTCATGCAACACAACCCTCAGGCTGATCCATATAAATATCTTCTTCAAGATCACCATGAAGAAAAGCTGTCTTAACAACCATCTGATGAATGATAAGACCATGGACCGAGCCAATGCTATAAGCATTCAAATTTTTGTCATCCTAGCAACTAGTGAGTATGTATCAAATTAATCAATTCCTTCCATTTGCCTAAAACCCTTAGCAACCAGTCTAGCCTTGTACTTATCTATTAACCCGTCAGAGTTCAACCTCCTCTTAAAGATCCACCTCCCGATAGTAGAACCTATGAGGGAGATCAACTAAAACATGTTCCATTAGAAACGATATAGTCAAATTCACTCTTTATGGCGCCTTCCAGTGCCTAGATTCAGAGGAATCCATAGCCTGTTGGAAAGATAAAGGTTCGTCCTCGACTTTGTAAGTGACAAAATCACATCCAAAATCCTTGACTACCTTTGCACGCTTACTCCTTCTTGGTTCCTCTCCTTCCTCAAGGACAGATCTACTACTCGTTTCCACCACCACATTTTTATCTTTTCCACATGATCAGGAATAGAACTCGAGGTTTGAGATGATCTTCTTTAGTAGTATCTTGAGGTATACCAGTCTTCATAGGGTAGACATCTTCAAAGAATGTTGAATCACGAAATTCAACTATCATGTTTGCCACTTTACCGTCTATGTCATATTTTAACACTAAAACTCTCATAGCCGTAGTGGTTTCTCGATAGCCCAGAAAGATACAATCAACAGTCTCAGGACCTAGCTTCTTCCTCATGTGTACAAGTACAAGTACCTTAGCAAGGCACCCCCATACACGAAGATAGTTAAGACTAGTGTTCTTCCCCTTCCATAACTCATAGGGTGTTTTATCCATGAGTTTCAGAGGGACTCTATTCAGAATATGACAAGCCGTACTCAAAGCCTCTCCCCACATGTATTTAGGCAACCCAGAGTTTAAAAGCATACTTTTAATCATATCAACGAACGTTCTTTCCTTTCGCTCAGCAACCCCATTAGACTTAGGTGTGTATGGTGGAGAAGAGTAACCAATATCTCTACAAATAAGCAACACAGACCTTAAGTGTTGGCACCCCTAAAGACTTATTGCGGCCAGAGAGGTAAGTACAAAGAGCGACTCGGTACTCATTAACGAACATGAATTATAAAATGGCCGAGTAACCGTAGTTAGCACGACAATGAAAATTATTCGAGTGACCAAGGTCAAACGATCCTATGTGTGTTATTGATCTCCGTACAAGTCTTTTCACTTTACGTTATTACGCATTATTAACATTTATGTGATTTCTCGAAAGAATACTTTAAGTAAAAATCAACATTCGAGCAAAACATGTAAAACATGAACTACATTTTGAGACGTATATAATTAAACTTGTGTAGACACGAAAGAAGGTAATGCTCAACGTGTAATACCCCAAATTATTTTTAGGGTTAAACTTGTAAATTGGTAGGTAAAATACAACTTTTAAGTGTAGGTAGTGATTTTCATAAGTTATCAGAAAAATTGTGCGAATTTTAGAATATAAAACGGTATTTTTACTTGACTAATTCTTTAGCCACCTTGTCTTTTGAAGTCTTGCGGCCTCAACGTCTTTTACCAATTTTGCAAATAGCGTCAAGAATAACTCGCCTATCCTATTTAAATGATAGGATTGTTGAGAAACTAGCCATACATTTATTTATAGTCAAGAAACTACAAGCCCAACAAAACCCGTAGATGGAATTTTCTGAACATGCATTATCAAGAAACTACCAGTCCGAAGAAACCCTAAGATCGAAGACTAGTTTTCTTTGTAAGGAAGCAAACACTATTGTAGTCAAGAGAACTAGAAAACATGATAACCTATAATTGGCCGTAGCTGTACACGCCTCCGGCTGCAACAATGAAAGTAACTAAGGGACTCTTGGACACTATTCTCAAGAAAAGATTTGCAAATTGTTAACACTGATTAGCAGAATATCATTCAATAACTGATTGCATTCACATAGTGATTCATAGTAATAAAAACTATGGGTAAATCTTGATTCCAAGGTTTTGACAGAGTAAACAACGGGACATACATACACAAAAGTGAGACATTCTTGGTTTGTCTTGGCTTGCAACCCTAGTTTCTTTGAGCTCCAGTTTACAAAATAGAAGAAAAAAACTGCATAGATAAAAAGAATGAAAAGGGTTATTAATTAGATCGAAGTATGTTCTTATAACTCTCAAACAAATAATTGGGTTAGTAAATCAGTTTATGTAATAAAGTTTCAAGAGTAAATATCTAACATACACAAGAACTATTAAAAACTCTCCCAGTTGTTGAGAGGCGAGTTGTAGGCTGCCGAAGAAAAGAGCCACTTTGATGATATGAAAGATGAACGTGGAAATTTTTAATGATCGCGAAGAAACATATCAACGAACGTTCTTTCCTTTCGTCAAACTCTTGGCTCAAGTATTCTCCTCCACGATCCGATCGTAGAGCCTTTATACTTTTGCGAAGTTGCTTCTCTACTTCATTCTTGAATTCTTTGAACACTTCAAAGGATTCGGATTTTGCCCTCATGAGGTACACAAATCCATATCTACTGTAATCATCAGTAAATGTAATGAAGTAGACATAACCACCCCTGGCAGGCGTGGCAAATGGCCCACACACATCGGTATGTATGAGTGCCAATTGCTCACTAGTCCTCTCACCTTTCTTATTGAAAGGGGAATTTGTCATTTTTCCCAATAAACAAGCCTCACATGTCTCATATGATTCAAAATCAAATGAGCCTGGTAATCCATCCTTATGGAGTCTAGATACACGTTTCTCATTTATGTGGCCTAAACGACAGTGCAATAAATAAGGAGGATTTAAATCATTTATTTTAATCCGCTTGGTATTAATGTTGTAGACAGGATTGCTTAGATCAAGGACATAAAGTCCATTAAATAATTTCGCACTAAAATAGTGAATATTATTTAAATAAAAGGAACACCAATTGTTCTTTATTGAAATAATAAAACCATCCTTGTCCAAACAAGAAATAATGTTTCTGCTCATAGCAGGCACAAAATAGAAATTATTTAATTCTAAGACTAATCCTGAAGGCAGAGATAGCTCGCACATGCCTATGGCCAACGCAGCAACCTTTGCTCCATTCCCAACGCGCAGATCTACCTCCCCTTTAGTCAATCTTCTACTTCTCTTTAGATCCTGCATATTTCGACAAATATGAGATCCACATCCAGTATCTAATACCCATGATGTAGAGAAAGTTAAATTGACATCTACAACAAAAATACCTGGTGGTGGTGGAATCACTATTCCAAGCCTCTTGCCCTCCAGATATTTTGGGCAGTTCCTCCTCCAGTGTCCACGCTGACTGCAGTAGTGACACTCACCTTTAGTCATGCCCTTGGCAATGCCACCAACAGGCTTAAGGGCAGGTTCCTTGGACTTGGCAACTGACTTTCCTTTGCCCTTGGAGGAAGGGGCAAACCTTTTGCCCTTTCCTTTCTAAACCATCATTATGGCCTTGCCCTTACCCTTGTTGATGCTCTGTTCAGCCGTCCTCAACATATTGAGTAAATCTGGCAGTGGTTTAACGATCTCGTTCATGTTATAATTCATAATGAACTGTCCATAACTCTCGGGCAACGATTGCAACACGAGATCGGTTGCCTACTCTTGGCCGACCGGGAACCCTAGTCGGGCGAGATTCTCCAAGTACCCGATCATTCGGAGTACATGGGGTCCCACCGGGTTCCCTTCTGCCAGATGACACTTGAACAGCGCCTTTAAGACCTCATACCTCTCTACCCTCGCCTGCTCTTGGAAGAGCTGCTTAAGATGTTCGATCATATCGACAGCATTCATGTTTTCGTGTTGCTTCTGAAGCTCAGAAGTCATGGTGCAAAGCATAAGGCAGGCCGCATCATTAGCGTCATCAACACGCTTTTGATACGCCTTTAGGGCAGCAGGTGTTTGGTTCTCTGGACCTTCTGGAACATGCTCCTCTATTGCGTACAGTTTCTTCTCTTGCTTGAGAACAATTCTCAAGTTTCTGTACCAATCAAGAAAGTTGGTTCCCGAGAGCTTGTCCTTCTCAAGGACAGATCGTAGGGAATGTTGTGAACTCGATGAGTTGTTTGCCATTTGGAATTCTACAAAAGGAAAATACGCAAGTTTTAGTATTTGTGAATTTTTGACTATATTTAATAATGGCTAGTTTATTGAATATAGCTCCCACTATTTTTCTACGGATTAATAACCCTCAAGATATTAATGCGGAAAATATCCTTATATTTTCTAGTGGGCCAAGATCCATCTTTCATCTCCTTATGAGCTTGCTTTGGCAAGTCACCCATAATTTGACTACTTTAGGTAGGAATAATTCCAATTGCATCATCCCATATGCAACTCTTGGTTCAATTGATTGCCTCTAGGTTTCTTAATCAAATTAATAGCCTAGTTGTGTTCAACCTCTTATCTAAACAATTGCACATTGTTACGTTCCATCGCATTCCATCATGATGAACCAAGTCACCATGCTTTGGCATGCACGAGCTTGGTAAATAATGATGATAATGAGTGTTTAAATAACGAGAAGGCAAGAACACAATATTTGAATTTTGAGGGATTTTAAATTCAATTTTTAATTGTTTTGTTGATCAATATCAACTAATCTATCTATTTGAGTTTGGGCACAACTCCAAATAATAGATCCGGGTTGTGTAATTATCTTAATATCCTAATTGCATGCATCATCCATACACAAACCACACAACAATAAGACAATAAAATAAACAACCACAAAACAGAAATTAAACGTGATGTGGATATGGCCTTTTGTGGCTTCTTTGGCTTTGGGCTTCTTTTCTTCAATCTTGGCTAACAATCTACTTTATCTAGCACTAGCTAACTTCTATACTAAATAAAATAAATCTCACAAGTTGAGAAAAAAAATGGCACGCATGCCATAAAACCCTAATTAATTATTACAATTAACTGATCAGCTCGCAAGCCGTAAAACCAAACCAAAAAATTAAACATCCACATCAAACCACATCCTAAGGCCATATCCAATCACCATGCGATTTGCACATAAACGGTTAAAATCCAATTTTAACGCGCTTGGTCAATTTTAATTGATTTTAGGATTTCTAGGGTGAAAACGGTCCATGGGCCCAACAATCAAATTGCCCGGGCCCAATAAGGTGAACCACAAGGCCCTAGGCCCGGCCCGGCCCAAAACCCACAAGCCTAGGCCCGCGGGTTAGGGCCGCCCGGCCCCTAGGGCGGGCAAGCAAGGAGGGCGGTCCCTAGGGGGGCCGAACCTCCTTGAGGGAGTTGTTTCCAAAACAACTCCCTTGCTTGGTGCCCAAGTTTGGTTGTTTCCTTGTTTTGGGAGAACTCGTTCTTCCCCAAGGATGCCCAAACCCTAGATCTAAGATCCTGAAATTTCTCAAACTCACCAATTCATGCATCCAATGCAAAAATTGGATCTTGTTATGATTAATTATTGACAAATTGCATCCCATGCTTGATTTGTCTTGTTTTACGCGATAAACAATCAAATTAAGGTGTAAAACAACTAAAACGTAACACATAAACCACGTTTATGCTCTACGACATGTGGCTCTGATACCACTGTAGGGTTTTGATTCATGGATACGCAACGGAAGCATAAAAAAATATAAAACCATGCAAAACCCTGCAAGGATCACAAGTCAAGAGACATAACGATGGTAAGGGTTAGAAATCATAAACACACCTTAGGGTTCTCCTTCGATGACTTCAAACGCGAATTGTGTCACATTCTCTATGGTTGATCCACGCTTAGAGTTGATCCTAGATCTCCCAATTCCTTGGTGCTAGCCCGGAAGAGGAAGAGGAAGAAGAATCACGCAAAACGAGACCCAAAAGGAGGGTCTCGGCCTCCTTTGGCCAACGGGGACATGGCGGCGGCAAGGGGGCGGTCGGCTCCCTTGTTGCTTGCTCTCTCTCCTTTTGTTCTCTCCCACTCTTTGTTATGTTCAATTATGAGCATAAGTTATATTGTGGGAAGGAAGGAAGGAAGGTCCTTTATATAGTCCAACAACTCCTTGTTAACTACCTAAAGGACTTATTCTAGTCCTACTAGAATTCAATTTAGTCCCTTCCTTGCAAATTCGTGCCTACTAAGTTTGCAAGGTTTTGCAAAGTGATCATTCTAATTAATTAATCCAATTAATTAATTCCCAAATCTAGTTCAACTCTATATAGCGTGTGACCCCATAGGTTCTATCTAGTTGGTAGCAACTATTTGCTAATATGGAGCGGTCTCTAGCAAAACATCCATTCTAGCCAACTAATAGAATAGTCATCTTGACAACCTTTGTACAAGTAATTGTCTCATCCCTTTGTCTCTATATCCGGATTGGACACGAGACATACAAGTCACACTCGTATATCCAATCCATAGTTTCTCGATCCATGGGAATAGCCTTATTCGTGCAAATAACATCAATATCCCATATTGATTTATTTGAGTCTGGCCAGACATTCTATAAGCACTATCCCTTGAGTGGCCTAGGATATTTTCTCCCGTTATGTGGGAGGGACAAATTCTATCTAAGTCCACTACGATCTCTAAGCTTGCTTCTTATTGTATCCAGTACACGCCTTTATAACTACCCAGTTACAGTGTAGCGTTTAATGCTACCAAGATCACAATAATCCACAACTAGAATATCTAGTGACTTCAAGTCTAAGGATGACAATACCATTGTACCGCGAGAAGCGCTTGTGACTCAACATAACGTGTATGTAGCCTTCTCGGTGATGGGTCAATCCAGTGCAATATTCCCTAATGCACACCTATGTGTTGGATCGTGATATCTCCATATCAATCCAACCCCATACTAGTCTATAGATGATTGTCCTATTTAATCATTATACTTGACTAGGGATATTTAAGATAAACAACACGATTGTAAATGTAAGGACTTCATTATATTAAATATCCAATAAATAATAAATGAATTTGTAGCCACAAATAATTCATACTAAACTAGATTGCCTCTAGGACATCTATTCCAACATCATTTTCTAACAATCCCCCACAAATCCATACAGAAATACATACAGGATTCTCATCATGACTTGTTTTTCAGAGTTGGTACCGTTCTAGGTTTGAAACCTCCTAATTCATCTACTTCGATGAATACCGGATTCAGATGGAATATTTCACCTTGAAACTTAATCCTTCTAGTGTAATCGTGCTCCATAGACAACGAAAAGCCAAATGCCATGGTGCCAATCTACGGCTTTGAGACATTAATGGTCATGTCTTGATTCTGTTCGTCGAATGCTTCAAGGAATAACCCTTTCATCTAATTGCGACCGCATGATTACATTCACTTAGCTGGGCATCTCCATAGATGAGTGCCACCATCTCGTCAAAAAACTTTACCCCATTCAGAGTTAGAATAACTCTTGCTACACTGGTAGTTTCAGTAACTTTTAGGTTTACAGGGGATCGACTCCGATACAAATGTATCATCTATGTAGCAAACGTACTACCAATTCACCCTCACAGCTTGTTATTACCACATTGAATACACTTTCGAGGGATCTCCTCTCATGTGTATTGGGTTCCAACTATTGATGAACTATGATGGGTTGCCAGTCCCATCCCGAACCTCGACTTAAGAACCACTGCAGGTTCCAGTTCTTTAGTCAAAGGATCAGCTTATTATTCTCAGTTCCTATGAACTCAACAGCTATAATCCTATCAGTCATTAAACCCCTTATATACTTGAGTCTAACTTGGATGTGCCTCATTGTTCTAGCATTATACTTTTAAGCTAATCTTGTCGATAGGACTATCACAAATAATAGCAATAGCAATAAGTGGTTTGCTTACTACATGTATAGCGGACATAAGTCCGTTTAACAATTCAGCCTCCGTCCCCGTCGCATCAAGTGCACACATCTCAGCCTCAAAAGTAGACCGAGTTACAGTAGTCTATTTCGTCGACTTCCAGGATATTGCTCCACCTGCCAAGGTAACCACATATCCAGTCACTCCATTGGAACCGGACTTCTTAGCTATCCAAATTTATCACTATAACCCTCAAGTACATTGTGCCTTTCAGATATCTAAGCACTGTATCCCAATGAGTTCTGTTTAGACAACTCGTATATCTAGCCAACTTAGAAACATAGTATGAAATATCTGGTCCATTACAGTTAGCTACATACTGCAAACTCCCAATAATCTGAGAATACCTTAATTAAGACACAGGTACACTTGAAGAATTCTTGACTAAGGCAATTTTAGGATCATAGGGTGTACTAGCGATTCTACTGTGTGACTAACCATATTTCTCAAGTATAGATTTCTCTATATAATGAGACTGAGATAAGGTTATTCTCTCAGCTTACTGAGTCAACTTTACTCCACGAATCACACTAGCCTCACCCATATCCTTCATCTCAAAATGCCTCTTCAAGAAAGCTTTTGTCTCATTAATAATCTCAATATTGGTTCCCAAAAGTTACAATATCATCCACATATAGGCGTGAGATCACACATTTACTACCCTTAACTTTGGTGTAGACACACTTGTCACTTTCATTAATAATAAAACCAAACGACAATACAGTTTCATCAAACTTTTTATGCCAATCCCTGGGAGCTTGTTTCAAGCCGTATAGGGACTTGATTAACTTACATACTTTCCTTTCATTGCCTGATGCAACAAAACCCTCAGGCTTATCCATATAAATATCTTCTTCAAGATCACCATGAAGAAAAGCTGTCTTAACAACCATCTGATGAATGATAAGACCATGGACCGAGCCAATGCTAGAAGAATTCAAATTTTTGTCATCCTAGCAACTAGTGAGTATGTATCAAATTAATCAATGCCTTCCCTTCGCCTAAAACCCTTAGCAACTAGTCTAGCCTTGTACTTATCTATTAACCCGTCAGAGTTCAACATCCTCTTAAAGATCCACCTCACCCGATAGTAGAACCCATGAGAGAGATCAACTAAAACATGTTCCATTAGAAACGATATAGTCAAATTCACTCTTTATGGCGCCTTCCAGTGCCTAGATTCAGAAGAATCCATAGCCTGTTGGAAAGATAAAGGTTCGTCCTCGACTTTGTAAGTGACAAAATCACATCCAAAATCCTTGACTACCTTTGCACGCTTACTCCTTCTTGGTTCCTCTCCTTCCTCAAGGACAGATCTACTACTCGTTTCCACCCCCACATTTTTATCTTTTCCACATGATCAGGAATAGAACTCGAGGTTTGAGATGATCTTCTTTAGTAGTATCTTGAGGTATACCAGTCTTCATAGGGTAGACATCTTCAAAGAATGTTAAATCACGAAATTCAACTATCATGTTTGACACTTTACCGTCTATGTCATATTTTACCACTAAAACACTCATAGCCGTAGTGGTTTCTCGATAGCCCAGAAAGATACAATCAACAGTCTCAGAACCTAGCTTCATCCTCATGTGTACAAGTACAAGTACCTTAGCAAGGCAACCCCCATACACGAAGATAGTTAAGACTAGTGTTCTTCCCCTTCCATACTCATAGGGTGTTTTATCCATGAGTTTCAGAGGGACTCTATTCAGAATATGACAAGCCGTACTCAAAGCCTCTCCCCACATGTATTTAGGCAACCAAGAGTTTAAAAGCATACTGTTAATCATATCTACAAACGTTCGGTCCTTTCGCTCAGCAACCCCATTAGACTTAGGTGTGTATGGTGGAGTAACTTCTGAATTATTCCATTGTTTGCACCAAATTCATCAAACGCGTTAGTCATACCTCTATCGGATCTCAAACAATTAAGTACCTCACCAGTTTGTTTTTCAACTTTAGTTCTATAAATAATGAATGTATTAAGTACTTCATTCTTATCTTGAAGTAAATAAACATTACAATATCTACTAAAATCATCTATAAAGAGAATGAAGTATCTAAATTGGTCCTTAGTTAACATACCACCAAATTCCGAAATTTCTGTGTGTACTAAATCTAACAAGTCTGATTCCCTAACAACATTGTGAAGCGGTTTCCTTGTTTGTTTAGCAAACACACATACTTGACATTTAAATTTCTTGTCTATGGTGTGTTTAGAAATCAGCTCTAAATTCATCATTTTTTTAAGAGCACAAAAATTTAAGTGACCAAGTCTAGGATGCCATAAATTTGATGATTCAATACAATTAACAGAAGGAGTAATATCATTAGTCAAAGTACCCAAAACGGGCTCAGCATAGATTACAAATAAACCATCCGACAAATAACCCTTGCCAAAAAATGTAACAGTATGAATAAGAACTACTTTATTACACTTAAAAGAAAATTCAAAACCGCTAGCCACTAAACGGCTTCTACTTATTATATTTCTATGAACATCAGGAACATGATGCACTCTCATCAGGGATAGAATACGACCCGAAGGGAACTTTAGGTCCCCGTTTCTTATTCCAAGTACTTGAGCGGCACTCTTGTTCCCCATTGTCACTGTCATGCCACGACTCTGTTGATAAGATACAATAAAATAAGGTCATCAAAAATAAGCACATTAGCTCCAGTATCAATCAACCAATCATTTGACAGAAATGTGGAAAATACCGCAGAGTTGTAGGTAACAAACCGGTCAACGTCGGTTTCAGAAGAAACAGCTTCAACAACAACCATGTTCACCACAAGCCCACTTGTGGTTCCAAGCACACCATTCGCTTACACTACCACAACGGTTTTCTTTGCTTTCTTTTTAGGGCAGTCCTTACTCTAATGTCGAACCTCCCCACAAGACAAACATGGTTTGTTTTCCTTTGGTTTCTTGGCCTTGACCTTGTCATCTTTAGGTTTATCACTTTCATCCTTCTTAGCAACATTTTTCCTTTTTCTTTGCAACAGTAATTACGTTCACCTTCGCGCTACCATGCTCTATTGGCATCACATGTCCCTATTTGGACTTGTGTTGTTCATGCACCGCGATGTCTAGCATAAGGTTAGTCCATGTGATTTCTCCTTACTGTCTTTCAGGGAGAGACAAAAATCTTCCCAAGAATTTTGGAGCATTTCAATCACACACATAACCAAGAACTTTTCAGGGAGGTCCATACCAGAATCCTTCAAAGCATGCACTATCATCTCGAACTCATGCATTTGCTCAGTCATGGACTTATTTTCCACCAGTTTTAAGTCAAGAAACTTAGACACAAAATACTTTTCCAGACCTTGTGAGTCAGTATTATGTGTCTCATTTAGCTTTTCCCATAAGAGTTTTGCGGTGTAGGAATCTAATGAATAAACATCAAACAGAGTGTTCGATAGAGCAGCCAGAATAGCGGGCCTAGCCACCCCATCTTTCTCAGCCCCCTTCGCAGAAGCCTTAGCTGAATCATCTTTTTCTTGATACACGACTAGTTTCTCATATTCCACAACAGGCCACAGACCCTTTATAGTTAACCAAAGTTTCAGCTTTTTCTGCCAAAGAGAAAATTCGACGCCTCCACTGAATTTTTTCTGGTAAACCAGTTAATTCAACAGCTTATGTAAAACTATAACTGGCCCAATAAATAGCCATAGCAGATGCTGACAAAACACCAACAATTTTCTCAGTTTCACTAACCATTTTGATAAATAAATAACGAAAAATCTCTTAAAGATTGTTGGAAATTAACCCTAAAATTACTAACTTTAGACAGGCATAATCATTTAAAAAATTAGACCATGGGAACAGAGGCAACAAAGCATGAAGGAAAAAACCAAACAAATAAAAACTGGAAATGTAAAAGACATACCTCTTATCCCAGCTTAAACAGAATAATAACTACAATTGAGTCGTCAGGTCTTGCGAGAAGGCCTCACTGTTCTTGAAGATATTATCACCCCACTTACACTGTGTTGGGATGCCGGCTATGATTTTTCTATGATAAAACATCTCCGATATTCTTTGTCAAAACAACGCTATATCAGCGGCGATCAGCACCTCAGTTTACCAGAAGAAACCACGAGCAGAAGGATTTTCGGAGAGACAGAAAATTCTGAAGAGATTTTCGCAGATATTCTACTAACTCATCAGAACGTTTTTCAGTTTTGAAACAATAAAAAAACTAATTCCTTAATCTCCAATTAATTCCCAATTAGTATGGTCAAAACTGTTTTAATTCAATTAACCAAATCACCCATTAATTAAAAATTAAATTGGTGTGTTATTGAATCAAAACTGATTTATAACCTCACTCTAGGTCGTCTCGCGTATGCTAGACCAAGAGACATTTCTCCCATATCACCCTTCGACCCGGTCCGATGTTGTTCGATCCGAGGCGAGGCGTGGGCGGCGGCACGCGTGTGTATGTGTGCGTGCAAGGCACACAAGAACACCATGGACCACCACACACCTTAGCATGTGAGTATCAATGTGGGACTATTTTTCTTCCTTGGATTCAAGTTTTTTCAATCCACCAAGTTTACTTAAATTTCTCTATGGATTACACTAAGAAAATAACTAAGATCCATACAAGAAAATTTTAGTCCCCGTAACAAGGAGCAATTTCCAACTTGTTAAAACCTGAAATTAATATCAGGAGCACACAAAATTGTGCTCCAAAAATTTCGATTTTCTAACATTTTTCTCATTTTTACATTTTTAATACCTCAATATTAGCTTTTCACAATTGGATTGTGGTTTCTCAAAAAATTAAATTGGAGTGTGGTGCCACATGGGCTGGTGCACACATGCGACGGAGAATTGCGGTGACCATAGCATTATTGTTATTTTTGAAAATAAACAAAGAGAAATAAAAACATATCTTCTCTAATAATTAATTTGCAACCATGAGAATAGGAAAGGTTGATTAAACCGAAATCCAATTTAGGTGCTTTATTGGTATACTTTCAAAACTTTTTCACGCGGAAAATTTTGCTCCATCTTTCTCGGGGCGCACCAAGGGTGAACTAGGGTTTCATACAGCGGCAACTATCCGGTGTGGTTTCTGAGTGGTTTTAGGCAGCCATTTTAGACTCCAGAGGTCTGGTTCAGCAACCTGGATTATGGCAGAATCATCTAACACAACAGCTGCTGAGACGGAGGACGATGAGCTCTAAACGAGAAAGTTTGGTAAGCTATCTATTGGGGAAGAACATGTCGAGGAATACGACGATGAGTACTACTCAAAAGCGATTCAATGTTGTGGACCGTGTCTGCTAGGTAATTTCCTACACCCAATCAATTTCCATACTTGGTCTATGAAGGTTTTGTTTATAAATATTTGGTCAGAGGGAGAAGAAATGAGGATTCATTAACCATCCCCAAACAAGTTCATCTTTGAGTTCCCAAAAAAAGGACGCGATGGAGAAGGTTCTCCACGGTGGACCATGGCTTTTTGACGAAAACATGTTTCTTCTGCAAGCATGGATGGTTAATGGGATTGTTGACCTAGCTATCCTGGGAAGGATTGATGTATGGGTACAGGTGAGTAATCATTCATTCTAACTTAAGACGGATGTGGAACTTTGGAAAGCGGTCAAGCTAATTGGCACGGTAACAAGAACAGACTCGAGGGTTTTGTCTGGAAATTCAGAGGATTATAAACGCGCAAGAGTGAAGATCGATATTAAGGTCCCTCTTATGAGAGGAAAGTTTATAAAACTATTAGTCAAGAAAAGGTGGTTGACTTTCAGGTATGAACGTCTTCCTGGTGCCTACGAGTGGTGCGGAAGAGTGTTTCATTACAGATCAGATTGTCGAATGGTGGATGACCAAATTAAAGAAGAAGAAACCCCAAGATTTGGTGACTAGATGTTCTTCAAGCCGCAAAAAAATAGGAGATTGTTCTAAGAAGATAGGCACAGAGTTTCAAGCGAACAACATGGAACTACAAGAAAAGATGCTCTGGTGGATGAAAAGAAAGAAAATGGGCATTCGAGTGAAGTAATAGCCAATGATGAAGCTTAATGGGGATTTTAAGGGAAGGAGAGCTCGGAAATAATGCTATGGGAGTAGATCACAGTGGTCAAAAGCATAGGCCACAGGGAATGTACTCTTTTACCAATCCTTTGGAAAATAATGGGACGGAGGAGATTGTCGAGGCACCTGAGATACCAGGTAGATCATCGACCGCGGATAAAGAGAAGATTGCGATAAACGAGGTTATAAACACGATTCTAGGAGCCAAGAGAACGGTTAGTGATGCTAAAATAACTACGAATCCCACTATTAAGATAAAGGATTTTGATTTTGATCCAAGTATCACTGAACGTAGAGGGAAAAACATGAGAGGTGGTGGAGGAAGAAGGGGAAGAGGATGTGGCAGGGGTCGTAATGCAGGGCGGAGTGGCAAAAGCACTGTTAGGGGAGCTGATCAGAATGTTCAGGGGTCAAAAAAACAAGTGTACAGGCGGGTCAAAACTGTTCGGACATTTAACAGGAACACTAAGAAGATGGAGGACTTTTGCAAGTTAGCAAAAAAGGCAATGGTTTAGGAGGCAGTGCAAAAGAGGTGGACAGTGTGGTTGAAGGCTCTTTTTCAGTTTCAAAAGGTGGACCGGGAAATCTGATTTTATCCTCGTCTTTACCAACCCAAAAAATAACTACGAAGGATAACTCTGCTACGAACTTGAGCAAGCCTTCACTGGCTATTGAAGTTAAAAACAGTTTGCAGGCTAATGTTTTGCAGGTTTCTGATCGACAGATTCCAACCCGGTATGGGGGCGCCTTGAATAAATTAAAATTATATTGGCTGAGGTTGCGAGACAATCCAGCCAGAAGCAATGAATCTCTTAATCTAGGACGTATGGAGACTTGGAAACTTAGATTTGTTTCTCTCCGCGATATATTGGGGAGAAGTAAGCCAAATATTGTCTTCTTGATGGAGACAAAACTGTATGCAAAAGAGGTGGATTGGGTTAAAAAGAAGCTACATCTTCCTAATGGTATTTATCGTGATTGTGACGGCAGTTGAGGAGGTAGAAGAGGAGGACTTGCTCTGTTGTGGGATGACTCGTTCAGTATCGGCCTTGATACTTGGTTTGTCGTTGGTCATTTCAACGCTTTCTCGTCTATCTCAAAGAAGGAAGGAGGAATTTTTTTCTCTTAAAGTCAGATATAGGGTTTTTGTAGCATCATTCATCGACTACAGTTGAGGGATATGGGTTATTCAGGTCCTCCTTTCACTTGGAGAAATAATCAGGGTGATGAGAAAACCATTCGTGAGAGGCTTGATCGTAGTTTAGTGACGGATAGCTTAATTATTTACGCGGTTGGGCCAGGGTTCACCATATGATTGCAGAAGTTTCACACCACATTCCGATTGAAGTCTACTGAAATATGAAGGCTCCAGCTAGAAGAAGGGGTAGAAGAAGATTCCACCTCGAGGCTATGTGGCTACATCATAAGGGGTGGATGGGAATTATTTTTGACGTCTGGCTCAACTCAGGGAGCCAGATTGAGGGACGGCAGGATTCTGTGGCTACAACCCTTACGGGCTTGGAGTCTTCTACGTTTGGTAATGTTAAGAGATAGTTGGCTCGACTTAGAGGCATATTGCACGTAGTATGTGATGGTCCACAGAATTCTGAGGCTTTCTCTTAGAAGAGGGATATCCGTAAGGATATCCTTAGGATTCTTCTAAGGGAGGAGGAGAAGTGGAGACAACGTTCTAGTTAGTCCGGGATAAGAACAGGGAATCAAAATACGAGATATTTTCATCGAAAGGCCTCTATTCGTAGGTCGTGGAACTACATCATGGATCTGGAGGAAAATTTAGGTGTGTGGCAAGAGGATCCGACTCAGATAGTATCTATTTTGGAGGATTATTTTCGAGGTACTTTCAGTACTAGTTACCAGTCTAGAGAGCAGATGGAATAGATCTGTAATGAGGTTGAAGAATCGGTCTCTCTAGAACAACGAGCGTTCATGAATCAACCTTTCACAGCTGAAGACATCCGACAGACGGTGAAACAGTTACCGCCGCTCAAATCCCCAGGGCCGGATGGTTTTCCAGCTATATTTTTTCATAAGAACTGGAATGTGATTGGGACGGATGTGGAATCCACTTGCTTGGAAATTCTCAACTGTGATAAAGATATATCCATGTTTAATCATACTCTCCTTGATTTATTCCTAAATTTAAACAAATGAGAAGTCCTTTTTATGTACATCCAATCACTTTATGTAATACTATATATAAGTTACTAAAACTATTGACAACCGTATAAAAACTATTTCGAGTTCACTGATTTTAGAAAATCAGAGTACCTTTTTCCCAGGCCGACTGATTTGGATAATATTATTACGGCTTTCGAGATCCTACATTCTATGAAGAACAGGAAGAAGGGAAGGATTGGTTACATGGATTTAAAAGAGGATATGAGTAAATCCTATGACAGAGTTGAGTGGGATTTTTTTATGTGTAGTGATGGAGAGAATGGGCTTCGGCTTAAGGTGGATTGAAGTTGTGATGAAATGTGTTTCGACGGCCAGCTATAACATATTGGTCTATGGGGAGACACATGGCCACATCGCCCCTAATAGGGGGCTACATCAAGGATGCCCTCTATCCCCATATTTATTTTTGCTCGTTAGTGAAACTCTCTCACGCATTTTATCAATTATTGAGCAAGATGGTCGTATATCAAGACTATTTGCGTCGAGGGGAGGCCCAATTGTTTCACATCTTTCTTTGCACACGATATCTTGCTTTTCACTAAAGCTACACCGGAGGAGATAGAATCTCTACGAGGCATTGTACGAGATTATGAGTAAGCCTCAGATCAAGTCCTCAATCTGCAAAATATTTAGTGGTGTTGTCCGATAATGTCAGTACAGTATACAAACAATTTTTTAGCCATCTCTGTGGTTTCCAAGTGGTTGATGAGCATGACACTTACTTGGGTCTGCCTACTACGGTTTGTAGGAGGAGGACTTCGATGTTCTCTTATCTCCCGGAGGGAGTAATTAAGAAGTTAAAAAGGTTGGAAAGGGAGGAATTGTCGGTGGCTGGTAAGGAAGTCATGATCAAATCAGTCATTTAGTCAATTCCCAATTACACGATGGGAGGTTTCTTACTACCAAAGAAGACCTGTCAGGACTTTGAGAGGTTAATTCGACAGTTTTGGTAAGGAGGAGACGACATCAAAAGGAAGATACATTGGCTTGCTTGGGACAGGATGATAAAGCCCAAAGAAAATTGTTGAATTGGCTTTCGCGATTTTCAAGATTTTAATGTTACACTCCTAGCCAAACATACATGGAGGCTTTGGAGAGATCCTACTAGCCTGATGGGGCGGGTGCTAAAAAAATAATACTTCAGACAATCTTCGATTCTTGAGGCAGAGGTCAAACCGCCTTCCTATGTATCTTATTCTTTTCTTAGTATTATTGCCAGTCGTGATATCATTAAAACTGGGTTATTTTGGAAAATTGGAAATGGGTCACATACTCGCGCGTTCAAAGACATCTACCTGCCCATTAGGTTTCGAAGATGTGAAGGTTTACCATTTTGTAATTCTGCTGAACGGACTTGGAATGAAGACGTAGTCAATCAATTTTTCCTTCTAGTGGATAGAGATATAATCTTGTCTATTCCTATTCAAAGTGGTTCTCGGATGAGTTTTCATTGCTTAATTCCCATGGTAGCAACTTGAAAGTGTGTAACGTAGACTAAATACAGGACCTAAATACTATAGAAGGGAGGGGGTTGAATAGAGTATGGAAACATTTTGCAAAACTTAAAGTTTAATAGAAAGACTTTGTGTGAAACTCAAATCTCAAGGCCTTGTGATTTTAGTAAACTATCTGAAACTTACAAAGGCAAAATAGTAAGCTTCAAGGCCTTGAGCTGTAGACAATTCTAAACAGCTTTTGAACCCTAGTTAGATTTGAGTTTTGTGCAGCAGATAAAAATCAAACTGTAAAGTAAAGAACACAAAGCAGTTTACAGAGTTCAGTCCCAATGGACCTAATCTCTGCCTGAGGGATCTAATCCCACCAGGATTGGGCAAACTTTTCTTATTACTCACACAGAAACAGCCCAAGGTCTTGAAGCTTACTAGTCTATAGATAATTGTCCTATTAATCATTATTATAAACAGGAATATTTAAGATAAACAACACAATTGTAAATCTAAGGACTTCATTATATTAAATATCCAATAAATAATAAATGAATTTTCTAGCCACAAATAAATTCATACTAAACTAGATTGCCTCTAGGGCATCTATTCCAACAGCGTTTGACGCTACCAAAATCACAATAATCCACAACTAAAATATCTAGTGACTTCAAGTCTAAGGATGATAATACCATTGCACCACGAGAAGCGCTTGTGACTTAACATAACGTGTATGTAGCCTTCTCAGAAATGGGTTAATCCAGTGCGCCATTACAGTTAATGCACACCCATGTGTTGGATCATGATATCTCCATATCAATCTAACCCCATACTAGTCTATAGATGATTTTCCTCTTAATCATTATACTCGACTAGGGATATTTAAGATAAACAACACAATTTTAAATCTAAGGACTTCATTATATTAAATATCCAATAAATAATACAATGAATGTTCTAGCCAAAATGAATTCATACTAAACTAGATTGCCTCTAGGTCATCTATTCCAACAAGTTCGGCTTAGGAAAGGGTGTAGAGAACACAATGGTAACTTCAAAGTTCGGGATTTGGTTTGTGAGGATTTTCAAGGATAGGTTTTCATAATCATGTCTTGGTGGATGATTTTGAGAAAAAGAGAAGGGGTAGCGGAGGGTTGATTTCTTAGCAATTTAGAAGTTGTTGGTGTTGGTGGGGATTTGGTGGTAGTAGAGGTGGTGCTCAAGAACATCAAGAACGTGATGAATTCAATAATAAACAACACAAGATGTTATTTTTCCACAACTTGTAAGGGTAAAATTCTCACAAAAAATCAGTTTCCACTGAGGGGCGGAGCCATGTAGCCCCCCCCCCCCCAAATTTTCAGAAAACACCAGATAGCCTCTAGTTTGTAAAAAAAAATTAACCATGTCGTGGTAAAAAAATTAAAGTGCCCCCTTGTTCTCAAAAGCTTCTCTGGCGGAGGTGGTAAAACACGGGTGTTAAAAGCTTGTTGTCAAGGGTTCGACCCTTCCAGCGTGCATTTTTAAATTTTTTCAACAAAAAACTAAAGGATACAAAATTTAAATGCTTCCCAGGAGAGTTGAACACTGGTGGATGAAGTCATTTGGGGAGATCTCTACCAACTGAGCTAAAAGGACTACCATGTTTTTGCTGATATTTAATAATATTTTATCTTTAAATAACAGTACAAATACCCTAATTGTGCCCCCCCCCCTCAGGTAAAATCCTGGCTCTGCCACCCCCCCCTCCCCAACTCCACTAACGAATCGTAACAGAAGGGTGGTATTTTTCCACCCTCTATCCACTTACTGTGATGCAAATGATCTTTATCCATAGTGCAGCGGAAAACGTATTTAATCCATAATACGAAGGTGGAAAATGTCTTTTACAAAAAAAAATTAGTGAATAGACACGTATCTTCTTTTTCCTATTCATTCATTGATGGTAGTGCTTGGCGATTTAAAAGCGCTTCTTTGAAAATTGATAATTCAAGTTATTTAGCTTGAATGTGTATAAAAACTTAGGGGGAGTAATATTAGATGATGAAAGCCACAAGATCAGACATAATAAGTCTCAAAGCTCCAATGCTATGAGATTATGTATTGCTTCTGTTGAAGGCTTAGATATTGGATTGATTGATGATCTTATCACTCAACATTGTCTCTGGTAAGTATGATTGCGCTTCTGTTTTGATTGAATGAATTACACAGATTGCAGGATTCAGTTTTAGGTTCAATCATGTGAACTGGTAATTAAAGCTCCAAAGCTTTGAGATTGCCTGATGCTCATAACTGCTTAAGTGTGCCTAGCTAATCTTGTATGTAGGAAGACTTATGTGGATTCATGACTGGATAATGAGTTAATCTAATTCTTTATTATGTTATTTATCTTGTCTTAAAATAATATATATATAGACACACACACACACACAAACACACATATGGATTTTTATATTGAATTTTATCTAAGGCAATATAGCTAGGGTTTATGGTTAAACTGATATGTTTAACATATCTGATTCTTTAGCTTTTATTTCAGGATCATGTTTGATCTTTGTTACTAGGTATATGCAGGTTTGTTAGTAGTCCAAACGCCCCTAAACAAACTCTAGTAGCTTTCTAAACATAGTTGTTGAAAGAAACATCTCAAGTGGTGAGGATTTGTAGGAATTCGGTTCCTAAAATCTCTCAAGCAGTTGCAAAATGTGGTTATAAGCTGATTTTTGAATTTCAAAAAAAGAGACAAATTGACACATAGAGAGGCTGATCAACAGAGATTTTGAGAGTGTTTTTCATCCGTGGGAGATCAAGTTACATAGTTCTTCAAACATTCAAACAATTCAACACTACAGGAGAAGAAGATCAATCATCCAATCGGAATAATACTTCCAAACTTTATTGCTTATATTTTCTGTGTTCTTCAAGTGAACAACAAGAAGTTCTTATTGTTACAACAAGTTGTAGTTGTTACTAGATAGGTTAGGAACCAAATGTTGTATAAGTGTAAGGTAGCTCACTTAGGCTTGAGATATAGGGCTAAATCCGGGTGATTGATAAGAAGTGTGTTTAAGTCTTGGAGGGATCACTGTGACTGAACACTGGAAAAATTCCTTTGTTCTATAGCTTTACTTTACTGCTTTTTATTCTTGTTGCAAATCAGTTCAAAACAGATAAGCTCCAATGATTTGGAGAATTTCCTATCTCAAAGCTTTCAAGCTTCTAGCAGTTGTAATTTTATCTCAAGCTTTACAAACCTTTTCAAAGCTTTGAGACTTCATTTACACTTTATCTTAATGTTTCAAAACGCTAGTTTTTAGCAAAAAGTTTCATACTCTATTCAAACCCCTTCTAGAGTATTAGATCCTATTTTATACTTTCACTACAAACTTTCAACTGGTATCAGAGATTGGGTCACTACTTAAATATCTAACAATCTTGTGACAGTGAGTAATGTAGGTGATGGAGGATTCTCACTGGGAAGAGCAGCCAACAGACCTTCACTGTTCTATGGTGTTAATTTTGGGCATTAGAAGGCATTGATGAAAATTTTCATCATATACTAGGAAATGGAGCTATGGTCAATTGTTGTTAATGGTCCCTATACGTACTATACTACCTCTCGTGGAGTGAGGAATGTCAAACCATAAGAGATCTCTCAGTTACTAAATTGGAAAAGGTATCAAATAATTACAAAGCTTTGAACTTATTAGATTTTGCTCTTAGTGCAGATGAGTTCAACAGAATATTAAGCTGCAAGAGTTCCAAAGAGATCTGGGAAAAATTGACTCTCACTTATGAAGGAACAAGCCAAGTCAAGCACACCAAAATCAATATCCATCCGAGGTAATATGAACTGTTCAAGATGAATTATGATGAATCCATCAAGGACATGTTCAATAGGTTTACTGATATTGTTAACAACTTGGAATATTTGGGAAAGGCTTTCTCAAATGAAGAAAATTTCAGAAATATCCTAAAAAGTTTGCCAAAAAACAAGTCGGAACCAAAGACAACTGCAATCGAGGAAACACAGGATTTGAGTATTTTAGATCTAGATGATCTGCAAGGCAAGTTGATCACTCATGAGATTTCAATGAAATAAGTAGATGGTTACATGAGTGACAACATCAAGAAACTGGCACTCAATGCTAAAGATAGTGAAAAATCTCAAAGCCTTGAACAGGAAGATGATGATGATGAAGAAGCCTTAATCTTGATCTGCAAATCCTTGGGCAGAATTCTGAAGAAGAAAAAGAGCTTTGGAAATAAGGATTATAACAAAGGAAAATCCAGATCCTCAAATAGCAAGTATCAAAAAGGTAAGTCCTCTTCACATTCACATAAACCTAAAATTATGAACTACCATGAATGTGGAGATGCAAATCACTTGGTGAGGGATTGTCCTCAAAAGAAGAAGAACCGTGATTTTCCAATGAAGGTAAGTGACAACGGAGTAAGAAATCAATGTTGTCTTCTTGGAGTAATTACGATTCTTCAGCAGACTCAGATTCTGATGAGGAGCAGGCTAATCTTTGCTTAATGCCTAAGCATGAAGAAGAAAAAGGCTCAGACAAGCACGTTGAAGAAATAGTAAAGAATATTCTTGCTAGTCCTTATGATGTTTTGCCTGAAATCATTTAAAGTATGTTTTTAAATGAGGAAAGTTATAGGAATGAGATTGGCTCTTTATAAAATGAAGGTTCATAAGCAGGCTAAGGAAAATTTAGATTTAATTTTTCAAAACAAGGCTCATGAAGCTACTAATTTGAAAATTGATAGTGACATCAAAGCGTTGAACAGTAGATTAAATGCTTTGAAGGCACAAGTGTAAGAAGTTATTGATCAAAACTCTCTTTTAACAGATAAGTATGTTGATCTAAAGAATCATTCACATGATTTAGAACAACAAAAAACTTCATTGATTGAGAATTTTCAAGAATCTAAGAAGATCTTATCAACCTTGGATGGCTCAGAACACAAACTCAATCTCATGCTTGGAGGAAGTACGCATTCTGTTTACAAAAGTGGAATTGGTTATAATCTAAATTTCCCAAAAGCTAAAGAAACCACATTTGTTAAATCAGGAAGAATAAATTCTCCCAAATGTCATTATTGTGGAAAAATTGGACATATTAAGTTAACTTGCTCCTTTAGAGGGATAGAACCTCACATAATGAGGAACACTTATCCTTTCCAGCTTAAGGGACAAGTAAGAAAGATTTGGGTTCCTAAAGGAACCAGACCACCCAACATGGGTGATTCTGCATATGAATCCAAATTATAAACTTGGTCAAATAGCCTGTTAAGGAATTGATGGAATTTTACAGGCTGTCAACAAGGCATTGAAGGATCAACATTGGTTTCTGGATAGTAGTTTCTCCAGGCATATGAGTGGAAAGACTTCTAAATGCAATATAATTGGTATAGGCAGTATTGGTAATGATTCTGCAAGTTCAATTTATGATGTTTATTTAGTTGAAGGATTAAAGTGTAATCTGCTTAGTATATCTCAATTATGTGATAGAGGTAACAAATTAGTTTTTGACAAGTAGAAATGTTTGGTGTAAAATGAGAAATCTAGCAATTGCATACTCATTGTTCCTAGGTCACGCAATGTTTATGCTTTGAGTACTAACAAAGTTGAAGGTGAAACTCCGAAGTGTCTTAAAGATTTGAAGGAAGACTCAAAGCTTTGGCATAGAAACTTGGGCATATTAGCATGCATACAATGAACAAGCTCATCTCCAAAGACTTGGTAACAGGTTTACCAATCCTGAAATTCAAAGATGATAAGATTTGCAAGGCATGTACCCAAGGTATACATACAAAGAGCTCATTCAAGCCAAAGAACTTTGTAAGTACCACTAGACCCTTAGGATTGTTTCATATGGAATTGTGTGGTCCTATGAGGGTTCAGACACCCAAAGGTAAGAGATATTTGATTGTTGTGGTATATGATTATTCTAGATTTACATGGGTTATGTTTATTAGAGATAAATCTGAAGCATGGTCTGAATTCTCAAAGCTTTGTAAAGAGCTTCAAACTTTCAAAAACTTACTTGTTGCATCAACTAGAAATGATCATGGTAGAGAATTTGATCAGCTTGATTTTGATTTATTTGGTGCAAAGCATGAAATCTCACACAACTTTTCTGCACCTAGAACTCCTCAGCAGAATTGTAATCCATCGGTTTTAATTATGTCATTTTAAGTACTTCTTCTAGTATATTGCTCATCGTGCATGATCATAGGTTTGCATTTAGAAGATATACCCTAGGGTGGAGACTATACCTTACTGATTTTTTAGAAGTTGGTTTAAGATTCGAGGACGAAGCTCTCTTTGAGGGGGGAATGATGAAAGACCCCGTTTTGTAGATACGGGTATTTTCTGACTTTATTATAAGTTTTGAGAGTTAATTTTTATTATTATTAAAGTCTTGGGGGATTTTATGAATTTTACCAAAATTAGTTAGTGTCTTTTAACTAAGTTAAAGGGTGATGGATGTCTTTTACCTTAACTAAGAGGGAGATAAGTGTCATTTATATATAAAGTTTACTAAGTGTTTTATTTATTAAAAAATTACGTATCGTGTACACGTTTAGAACCTGTCCAAAAAAAAGTTTTTAATTAATTTTATGTAACCAGCCACCGCGTGGCCAGGTACTCCTGCCACACCCAACACCTCCTTACTTCATCATCTCCAACTCACATGAGAGTTTTGCCGCCCCACTTCTCCTCAGACTTCAACACCACCACCGCCAAATTCGACCACCAAATCAACAAAAAATATTTCCAATCCACTACATATTCAACAAAGACCGAAAATTTTGCATCAAGAAAACCCAATTCGCCAATTTTGCATCCCGAATCGGAATCGAAAATATCTCCGGTGGGTTTCCTAATCCTCGCCGCATTCTTCACTTGAGGGCTATAAATACCTCTTGAAATTAAGAAAAAACCCACTCCAACACCTCTCAATCTCGCTCACTCTCTCTCACTCCTCTCTGTTGAGTCCGACGAACAGCCCCGACCAAGGTCGAGCCCAGCTTCAACATCGCCACCATCGTCCTCGCCCGATGCCATCGCTGTCGTCCTTCACGTCTCCTCCGTGCACCGTCACGGTCGTCTCCATCTTCCCATCCTCCTTCCGGTAAACCTAACTCCACTTCTTCTTTCAATTTTTGGTTTGGTTGCCTCGAAACTCCATGGTTGTCTTGGAAAAAATTGTTACAGTGGGGTTTGTTTTGGAGAAGAAAGTGAATTGAATGTACTGGTAAACTAGTGGGGCTTTTTTTCTTCAATCTGAAATGGTGGGGTGGCCTCCAACGTTTCTGGAAACAGATGGGTTGATTCCATCTTTTGGTTAAAATGGTTTTGTTAGCAACATTGTTTATTAGTTGTATATTAGTAAAACTATTTGATAATAAATATAAAATTTCATGGTCTGGTTTATAATAATAATAATAATAATAATAATAATAATAATAATAATAATAATAATGATGATAATAATAATAATAATAATAATAATAATAATAATAATAATAATAATAATAATAATAATAATAATAATAATAATAATAATAATAATAATAATAAAAGAGGAAGTATCTTAGTAAAACTCAATTGGCATTTTTGAAAAGTTAAGAGAAACTTTATTTTCTTTAAGTTATTTTCTTAAAAAGAGTTATGAGCTTATAAGAATTGGGTACTCATTATTTTCATAAGTTTAAAAAGTTGATTATAACATCTTGTCACTATCTTGATCTTATGAGGGCTATTCAAATAAATAAATAGTATATGATTGTTTAAATAGTTTTAATAGTTTCTCTTACAAATAAAACTATGTAAAAAATATTCTTTTTTATTTTTTATTATTAATGAGTTGCAATGAAATCTAATTGGGCGTGTAAGGGGGTTACACTTGCATTGCATATAGGACTTTGTGTGTATAATTGTCGTGTTAGCAATATGTTGATTAGAATATTGTTAACAATGAGTCTGCTGAGTTGGAACGTACGTGGGTTGGGGAACCCGAGTACGTTCCTATCGCTTTGCGATCTCGTAAAGCAAAAATCCCCTGACTTGGTTTTTCTCCTGGAAACCAAGTTATCAAGACAGGAGATGCAACAGAAGATTGCTAGGATGGGCTACTATCAAGGTTTCACGGTTGATTCCAGAGGTAGAAGCGGGGGACTAGCACTTTTGTGGCGTGACAGTATGCAGGTAGATGTGCTAAACCACACTCGCTTTTTTATTGACGCTATTGTTAAGCGAGTTGATGACTGTACTAGCTGGAAATTGACGGGATTCTACGGAAATCCGAACAGTGAGGAACGTTCTCTCTCATGGGAACTGTTGCGAAGATTAGCACCTCAACCAGACATCCCGTGGTGCGTCGTAGGTGATTTTAATGCGATCACTTCATACGCCGAGAAGGATGGAGGATTGGGGAGTAACTTCACACAGTTGGATCAGTTCAGAGAAGCTCTTTGCGATACGGGTTTGCTGGATCTAGGCTTCAAAGGTAATCCGTTTACATGGACTAATAACCAGGAAGACAACAGAAACATCAGAGAAAGACTTGACAGAGCGGTGGCAAACATCATGTGGATGAACGCTTTTCAGGGAGCTAAAGTAACTCATCTTTGGTGGCCCAATTCGGACCATGTGCCAATTCTAGTTGAGTGGAATCAGGGGGCACCTCGAAGACGGAATCGAAGGTTTCAGTACGAGAAGATGTGGGAAAGACATGGGGAGTTCAGGGAAATTGTTGCAGAAGATTGGGCCAGCGGCGAAGGCTCGGTCAAAGAGAAACAGACAAGGCTTGCTCGAAGGTGTAGAATCTGGAACAACAAATGCTTCAGCCAAGTCACCAAAAGATGCAATTTTATCAGAGACCGAGGGAAAGAACTTGATGGTATGTTTCAATCTGCGGAGGTCATTGCGGAAAAGAAAGCCCTAACGAGGGAGTACAATGAACTACAGAAGCGTGAAGAAATAATGTGTAAACAAAGATCTCGAGTTGACTGGCTCAGGTATGGAGACAACAATACCCGTTTTCTTCATCTTAAATTAACCATTCAGCGTGCTAGAAATAACTTTCAGGGGATCGAAGATGATAGTGGCAATTGGGTTACTGAGAATCAGCAGGTTGAAGCAGTTCTTGAGAAGTATTTCGCCGACATTTTCAGTTCGACTAGTCCAGATATGGATGACATCGAACGTTTTCTAGTTCCCTCGGCAGAGATGCTTACCGCAGCGGAGATGGAAAAACTTGAGGAAGAATACACGACTAAGGAGGTTAGGGACGCTCTTTTTCAGATGGCTCCTGACAAAGCCCCGCGTGAGGACGGTTTTAACGCAGGTTTCTATCAGAAGCACTGGGAGATCGTTGGTACTGAGGTAACATCTGCAGTTCTTAACATTCTAAGTTAGGGGGGTTCGGTCAAGGATTTCAACCATACTCTGATAGCTTTAATCCCTAAATCTAAATAGCCAAGGAAGCCGAGCGAGTATCGTACGATTAGTCTGTGCAATGTGATATACAAGATCGTAGCGAAGTGTGTGTCAAATCGTTTGAAGATCATGCTCCCTAAGCTCATATCCGAACATCAAAGTGCTTTTGTTCCAGGTCGTCTAATTTCGGATAATATCCTTACAGCTTTTGAGGTTATGCATTCTCTCAAAACGAGAAAGAAGGGTAGGAAGGGCTTCTTAACTATGAAGGTGGACATGAGCAAAGCTTACGACAGGATCGAGTGGAAGTTTTTGAAAGAAGTTCTATTCCACATGGGGTTTGGCATGCGGTTCAGAGAGACAGTGATGAATTGTGTATCTACAGTTTCCTATTCAGTGCTAAGGAACGGAATACCAGTGGGTCATATCGATCCTACGAGGGGCCTCAGGCAGGGGTGCCCTCTGTCCCCCTACTTGTTCCTTCTCTGTAGTGAGATGTTGTCGAGAGCTATCTCAGCTGCGGTTGACGAGGGGAGGCTAGCGGGGGTGACAGCCTCTCAGGGAGGACCAGTGGTCTCCCACCTCTTTTTTGCTGACGATTCTCTTTTCTTTACACAGGCAAACACGAAGAATATCCAGGCTCTACAAGATATCCTCAAAGCATATGAGAACGCTTCTTGCCAGAAAATCAACTTGGACAAGTCGGGATTGTTTTCTCTCCCAACGTTGCAGAGCCTATCCGAGACGGCATTCTTCAGCTTATTGGAATCCCTAAAGTCCCCCAACACGACCAATATCTTGGTCTTCCCACGACTATGGGGAAAAACAAATCTATCACGTTTAGCAAGCTAATTGAGAGGTTGTATAACAAACTTAAAGGCTGGAAAGAGAGGAACTTGTCAGCTGCAGGCAAGGAAGTCCTAATCAAGACGATTTCTTAAGCTCTCCCAACCTATACTATGGCCTGCTTCAAGCTTCCGCACGGAGTATGCGACAAGATGGAGATGATTATCCGGAGATTCTGGTGGAGCAAGAATAACAGCGATAGAGGAATTCCATGGGTGGCTTGGGAGTGTATGCAAAAGCCGAAGAATCAGGGGGGTATGCAATTTAGAAATCTGAAACTTTTTAACCTGGCGATGCTATCAAAACAGGGATGGAGAATCATTCAGAATAGCAACTCTCTCTGCAGCCGGGTTCTAAGAGCCAAGTACTTCCCGAACAAGAGCTTCATGGATGCTGAGCTGGGCCATGCTCCCTCTTACGCTTGGAGAAGTATAATTGCAGGTCGCAAAGTTCTACAATATGGACTGAGGTGGAAGATTTCCAATGGAGAAGACATCAAACTCACGGAAGCATGGGTACCGAGTAACCCAGCCTTCAAACTTATCCCAAGATTTCCAGAAGGCGAAGAGACTAAGGGCAGCAAGCTTATGGTTGCGGGAGAAAACAAAATGGGACACCCAAGTCTTTAGTTCAACTTTATGGACTGTTGATCAAAAAGTTGTGCTCCGTATGAAATTACCAGCAATGAGATGCCAAGATAAGTTGATTTGGTCGCATGAAAATACGGGTAACTATTCTGTGAGGACTGGATACAAGGTTGCTGAGGCAATAGAAGACGCCAGCAAAAGTTCGGAGGGATCGACGACGATGGAGGCATATTACTACAAGACTCTGTGGTCAGTCAAATTTCAGAAGAAAACGAATCATTTTGTGTGGAGAGTGATCAATAATGCTATCCCCACCCGAGGAAATCTGAGAAGGAGAGGTATTAAAGTTAACACAAATGTTGTAGTTGCGATTGTCCGATTGAAACTACCACTCACACTCTGGTAGACTGTCAGCTTGCTAGAGAAGTCTGGGAAGGTCTGGGTGTTTCTGATTTCCTAGGAGGAGAGGGGATTAGTGTGGGGGGAAAAATCCAGCAGCTCCTGTTGAAAAAACAAGAAAAAGAACTGCAAATGATCTTCACTGGGTTGTACTCCATCTTGATTGAAAGAAACAATAGAGTCTTCAATCGGAAGTTTACAGACCCGCGAGAAATCACAGCCAGTGTTATAGAAAGAATGGAGGAATATCGAGAAGCCATTGAAGTTGAAGGGCACATTCAGAGCTCCAGCACCTCGCAGAAATGGGAGAAGCCATTAGCGCCATGGGTCAAAGTGAACTACGACGGTGCTTGGAGACAGAACATAGGAGAAGCATACGCCGGAATTGTGGTGAGAAACGGAGAAGGCTCTGTTCTTGCACCTGGAGCTTCAGCCACTGGAACAGCGGGGTCGGCGAAGGATGCAGAGGCCAAAGCTTTCAGTCTGGCGATTGATTTAGCCGTCAAGTTGGGGATTGAATCATGTATTTTCGAAGGGGACTCAAAGCTTCTAGTTCAAGAGTTCTTGCATCGGAAAGGGGGAGGCAATCCAAACGATCTCACAGAGGTTAAGGACGAAATCAGTAGAGCTGTCAGTGTAATCAACTTGATTCCCCAATCGTCTGTTATTTTTTCCAGGAGAGGATGCAATGATCTAGCTCACAGCTTGGCCCAATTTAGAAGCAAATGTTCAAATGATGTAGAATGGATAGATGAGGTTCCTAACTGGGTCTCTAAACTAGCTCTAGATGAAATTAGTGTAACAGAGCTTCCTCCCCCTTAGTGGGTTCTATATACATCCATTTCTCAAAAAAAAAAAAAAAAAAAAAAAAAAAAAAAAAAAAAAAAAAAACACTTGTAGGCGACGAGTTAACGCCCTTTCGTGTCAAATGATTTCTTCCTACTTGTCTCATAATGAATCTATGTGCTATGTGTTATTTAAACTTTCGATTTCCACTTTTTCAAACGTTTTTCTGAAAACATCACTATAATCTAATAATCGACGATAACGTTAAGTGAAAGATTTGTGCAGGGTTTTTCTATAGTTTCTTTTGGCTTGGTCGTGTTGACTACAGTCACTCGTCCAAATAATTTTATTTAATCTGGTTGCAATGCCCCGGATAGCTCCTTGTACTCACTCTTCTGGCCGCAAGAGTCTTAAGGGGGTTTCGACACTTAAGGTAGTGGATGCTAGCGAGATGATTGGTTGTTTTTCCCCGTATCAACAAACTAACAATGTGATTTTGGACTTGATGGAAAATGGATGAATATGTGAATTTTGAATTTCCTAATTTAATAATAAAATTGAAATCTCACTTGTTTTCTTATGAGTGTCAAAGCCTTTACTTCCACTTTGTTTTAGATAAACTACTACAAGTTGCTTACTGTTTTCGAATTACTTCATCATCATTTTACATGCTTGGGTGTTTATTTACTCAGTATTTATTGCTGATTTTGAAACTGTGGTGTTCCCTTTCAGTTTTCTGCACCACGCGTTTTGGTGGGAGCTTGGCTTAACGGGAGCGCGACTCATGACATTACTAGAACTTTCACATTTATATTTCTTAGAACTCGCTTAGTTATCATTGAATTTTAGATTGTTTTATGCCCGCGTTTGAGATAGAAGGATTTGAATTTTAATAAGTGTTATTTTAAGACATGTTGGTTGTTTATGCTTGGATCCACTGTTTAAATATCATTTTTCCAGGTTTCATCTTGGGTACGAAGTGACACCCCCGGGCTTTTGGCTTTGATTATTTTGGGGGAGTTACAGGTGGTATCAGAGCCGGCAATCCAAAAAATAAAATTAAAATTTGTAGGAAAATTTAAAATGGACATAGAAAAATAATTTAAAATTTGACAAGCCGTTGGGTATTTGGATAGTTTTGAATAGATCTATTATGTGTTTTGGCTTTAGAAAATAGGCTTTGGAAGCAAGTATTCCTACCCACCGTCTCCTAGCTAAGAGCTTTGTTCTACCCGATTAGCTAAGTATTTTGGTTTGAGGCTTTTCATTAGAGTTTGGGTTAGGTGTCTATTGTTTGGGTGACCAAAAGTTGGGTACTGCTTCCAAAAATCTGGTGTGATCAAACATTGAGGTCTTGGGAGTATGTACATATGGTAGTCATTTTAGTTTTGTGATATATACTTTGTGGAGTAAGAGACTTATAGAGTTGTCTTCTTTTGTAGATGGCTAAAACCGAGATGTAAGTACAACCTGTTTCAAAGGCTTGAAACAAACAAGCTGTATCAAGGCCTTGAAAATGATTTCAAGGGTTTGAAATCAACACTGCAATTTCTTGCATGAACTTAGGGGGAGTTGATGATCTTATTCAAACTCCTAATCTCTTATAATTCATTATCTGTTACTTGATGATGAAAGAAAAATCATTTCTCTACTATATACTTTGATTAATATATTTGTTTGACTCAGTTTGTGCAGGGATATTTAGTTTCCTATTTGCAGGATTTTTTCCTAACATATTTGATTACAGAATAGAAATCAATCTGAAAGAGTTACTATGCACAATGATCTACTACACCCAAAGCTTCCTAACCCTACAAAAAACAAGATCAAGACAGTATATTTGATCATATTGAGTAACTATCCATTAGGAGAGCTGTTACAAGAGTCAAACGCCTGCAGCTTATTTTTAGGAAAGTTTGTTACAGTGAAGATCTTGAAGATCTTCAATCCAAACAGCTGAATAAAAGTGGGAAGACTTGAAGAAATAACAACAGAACTTTTACAAAAACTTTCAAGCATCTCACAGAGATTGGCAAGCAACAAAGAAGAATATCAAATCATCAAATCTAATCATCTGAAGAACACAGCACATTCGTCTACAGACTCAGTTCTAGTATTATTTTATTAGGAGCTTTATTTGTATATCATTTTGATAATACTTCTAGCTTTTATTCTCGTGGATTGTTCAAAGTATAAAATAGAGAATTCTTAGTTAATCAGTTTGCTAGAACATATACTAGATAGGTTAGTGAGAACCACAAGCTGTAACAAATTAAGGCATCTCTCTTTGTTTGAGATGTGGATACTTAGCTTTCGATTAATAAGAATTGAGTTGCAAATCCTTGAGGGATTAAATCCCTTAGGTAGAGACGTATGTTAAAGTAGATTGAAATCTATAAATCACTGTGTCTCTTGACTTTACTTTGCAGCATTTTACTTAGCATACAAACTGCACAAAACAGATTTTCAGTTCAAGGGCTTGAACCTCATTTCAAGGCCCTGAAAACTATCAAATTTCACTTTACTGTCTATTTTGATTCCAAGGACTTGAAACTCATTTCAATGCCTTGAAATACTTGTTGTATTTCACAATATCCTTTGAAACCACTCTTTTAGAAAATGTTGAAAAGGTTGTCATACTCTATTCAACCCCCCCCCCTTCTAGAGTATTGATCCCGTATTTATTTGTACAGTACTATACTTCAATTGGTATCATAGCTTGTATCACTGCATGGATCTAACAATCTTGTGATTATGAGTACTGTAGGATATGGTGGTTTCTCACAGGTAAGAGTTGTTAATAGACCTCCCTTGTTTTGTGGTGACAACATTGTGCACTGGAAAGCTCTGATGAAAATGTTCATCATTGATCTCGATATGGAACTTTGGACTGTCATTCAGAAGGGTCCTCAAATATTCTATACTGAGAAAGATGTGATCAGAACTCCCAAAATTGAGGATTCACTTTCTGATTTTGAGTTAGTACAATTTTCTAAGAATTACAGAGCTATGAATCTCTTATATTGTGCTATGAGTTCAGATAAATTTAACAGGATTTTAGGTTTGAAAACTACCAAGGAGATCTGGGATAAGCTTGTGGTGACTTTTGAGATAACCAGCCAAGCCAAGCAAACCAAGATCAAATTGTACCTCAGGCAACATGAGCTATTTAAGATGAATGGAGATGAATCAATAAGAAACATGTTCGAAAGATTCACTGATATTGTAAAAAACCTTGATTCATTTGGAAAACATATTTCCAATGAAGAAAAGGTTAGAAATATTCTGAGAAGTCTTCCTAAAGCAAAATGGGAACCAAAGACTACTACTATTAAAGAAGCTCAAGATCTATCATCTCTTCAATTTGATGATCAACAAAGAAAGTTTCTTAAACATGAGATCTCTATGAATGAAACTGATGGAGACCTGCCAGACAGTCTCAAGAACTTAGCAACAAAGAGAGTGAAGCCTCTCAAAGCCTTTAACCAGAAGAAGATGATGATGAAGATTTTTTTGCTCGTATTTCTAAAGCCTTGACCAGAATTTTAAAGATGAAGAAGAACTTTGGAAAAAAGGACTTCAGCAAGGCCAAACACATATGCTCTCAAAGCAGAGAATACAAAGGTAAAGCAATCTCTCATGGTATTAAATCTAAAGTAATGAATTGCTTTAAGTGTGCTGATGTAGGACACTTAATCAGAGACTGTCCACACAAGAAAAGCAAGCCATTTGAGAAGAAAGACCATGATAGAAGAAAGAAAGATATGGTAGCTTCTTGGATTGACTCTGAGGAAGAACAAGCCAACAGATTTTCTCACTGATTATCTTAGAGAAATGCTTTTAAATGAGGAGGACTATGTTAATGAAATTATAATTTTAAAAGAAAAGTTTCATGAGCAATAAAAAGAGAACTTGGAACTTGTTTGTAAAATAGCCTTGAAATTTCTCAGAAGAACTCTAACAGAGATTTCAAATCCTTGGAAACCAGTTTCAAGGCCTTGAAACTCAAGTCAAGGAAGGAGTTTATGAGAACTCTCTACTGAGTGACATAATTTTTTCTCTAAGACATCATTGTGATGAATTGGAGGAACAAAAGACTACTCTAACAGAGAAACTTCAAGATACTAAGAATGCAATGACAAATCTTGCTGGCTCAGAACACAATTTGAACTTTATTCTTGGAGGAAGCTTACTGTCTGTTCACAAAACTTATATTGGCTACAATCCAAATTTTCCAAGAAAGAGCAACACCAGATTTGTGAAGGATAGTAACAAAATTTATCCTAAGTGCATTACTGCAACGAAATTAGTCATGTTAAGATGACTTGTCCTTTTAGAAGAAGAGACCCTCAAATAATGAGGAACACTTTTCAATTCCAACTTGAAAGACAAGTTAGACAGGTTTGGGTTTTAAAACGGGTTAGACCACCTAACATGTTTGAACTTGAATATAAATATATATTCCACACTTGGTATAACCGCTGGGTAACGCAGCGAATGGTGTTTGCATGATATCACCAAGAATAAAGATCAAAAATGGTTCATGGATAGTGGACGCCAGACACATGTGTGGAAAGAGATCCTTATTCTTAGAACTGAAAGAGCAATCTGAAGTCTCAATCACACTTAGAGATAAAGGGAAGTGCAACATTTTAGGTATTGGTGAAGTTGGCACAAATTCTGAAAACTCTATTTCTGATGTTTACTTAGTTGATGGTTTGAAATTTAATTTGCTTAGTGTATCTCAACTCTGTGATAGTGGTAAGAAGGTTATCTTTGATAAAAAGAAATGTGTGGTGCAAAATGAGAAATCTGGAATTTTCATTCTCATTGCCTCAAGAACAATGTCTATACTTCACACACTAAAAAAGTTGCAGGTGAAAGCTTAAAGTTTCGGAAGGCCTTGAAAGAAGATTCAAAGCTTTGGAACAGATAGCTTGGACATATTAGCTTGCACCCCTTGAACAAGTTGATTTAAAAAGACCTAGTAAGAGGTCTGCCTTCCACCAAGTTTAAATATGATGAAGTATGTAGAGACCATGCTCAAGGTTAGCAGACAAGGAGTTCATTCAAGACAGATAAATTTGTAAGTACTACCAGACCCATTGAATTACTTCACATGGATCATTGTGGTCCTATGAGAACTCAACCTCCAAAGGGTAAGAAGTATATGTTACTTATTGTTGATGATTACTCTAGATTTACTTGGGTTATGTTTTTGAGAGATAAATCTCAAGCTCTATCTGAATTTTTAAAGCTTTCCAAGGAGCCTCAAACTTTGAAAAACTTGTCAATTGCCTTTATTAGAAGTGATCATGGTAGAGATTTTGATCAACTTGATTTTGACTTATTTTATGCTAAGTATGGTATATCTCACAACTTTTTTGCTCCAGGAACTCCTCAACAGAATGGTGTTGTTGAATGAAAGAACAAGACTCTTGAAGACATGTCAAGGACAATGCTTTTAGAGAACAAGTTACCAAAGTCATTCTGGGCAGAAGCTGTGAATACAGCCAACTACATACTTAACAGGTGCTTGATTAGGCGAATACTGAAGAAGACCCCCTATGAACTCTTCAAAGGAAGAAAGCCAAATATTTCATATTTCAAACCTTTTGGCAGCACTTCTTTTGTTTACAACAATGGTAAGGATAATCTTGGTAGGTTTGATGCAAGAAGTGATGAAGGTATCTTTCTTGGTTACTCTCTGACTAGAAAAGATTATAGATTTCACAATAAAAGAACTAAGCTTGTTGAAAAAAGCATTCATGTTATATTTTAGTGAAAGCTATGATAGTTCTTTGAATGAAAATTTTGCAGACTTGAATTTAAACAAGCATGATTCAGAAGATGAAGCAGAGACTTCACATGGCCTCAATGAAAGCTTGCAGAAAAACAAGAAAAAAAAAATCAAGGCCTTGAAAATGGTTCTCAATGCCTTGAAAATGAGCTACAGAAGAATCAAAGTGATCAAGCTACTTCCTCAAGATCTCGAAGGATTGAGAAGTTACCTAAAGAGTTCGAGCCTTGGACTCCAAGAAAGAGATTCAAATATCTATCATCTCATCCAGTTGACAATATTATATCTGATCAATCCACTGAATCCGAAAATGTGAAAGAAGCATTACAAGAAGTAGACTGCATCATTTCAATGCAAGTGAACTCAATGAATTTGAGAGAAACAAGGTGTGAAATTTTGTTCCTACACCAAAAGATTAGTCTGTGATTGGCACAAGATGGGTGTTCAGAAACAAGTTGGATGAAAATGGCAAGGTAATTAGAAACAAGGCTAGACTAGTAGTTCAAGGCTACAACCAAGAAGAAGGTATTAACTATGATGAGACTTTTTCTCATGTTGCAAGGTTCAAAGATATTAGAATGTTACTTGCATTTGCATCTTACATGAACATTAAAAAAATTTAAATGGATGTCAAGTGTGCATTTATAAATGCTTACTTGCAAGAAGAAGTTTATGTGGCTCAACCTCTAGGTTTTGAAAATGATGAGTTTCCAAATCATTTCTATAAAATTGACAAAGCTCTATATGGTTTGAAACAAGCTCCAAGGGCTTGGTATGACAGACTGTCAAAGTTTGTACTTGAAAATGGTTTCAAGAGAGGACTGATTGACAAAACTCTTTACATCAAGACTCATTAGAAAGACATTTTAGTAGTTCAAATTTATGTTTATGATATTCTGTTTGGGGCTACTAATGATTCTCTTTGTAAGGATTTATCAAGTCTTATGAGCAGGGAATTTGAGATGAGCTTAATGGGACAATGGAACTTCTTCCTTGGGCTGCATGTACAAAAGATGAAGAAAGGTATCTTTCTTCATCAAAATAAGTAAACTAAGGACTTGATTAACAAGTACAATATGTCTAAGACCAAGGTTACAATATGAGTTCTACACTATCCTTAGCTAAGGATCAAGCTGGTAAGAGTGTGAGTACAGAGGTTTGATTGGATCGTTTCTATATGTTACTTCTAGTAGGCAAGACATTATTATTAGTGACTGAGTTTCTACAAGATTTCAATTTGATCCTAAAGAGTCACATTTAACTGCTGTTAAAAGGATATTCAGATATCTAAATGGTACCAAAGACTTAGGTCTTTGGTATCCAAAACAGTCTAACTTCTCTCATTGTGGATATTCAGATTCTAACTTTGCAGGATATAAAGTTGACAGAAAGAGCACTCAAGGGTGTTTTAAAATCCTTGGTTCATCCCTAATAAGCTGAAATTCAAATAAATAGAGCTATGTGGCTTTATAATTAGCTGAATCTAAATTTATAGTTGTTGGAGCCTGTTGCTCACAAGTTTTCAGCAAATGAGGGATCTGGGATTTGATTTCCAGGAAATTTCTATAAAATGTGACAACACTAGAGTTATCTCAATCACAAACAATCCATTTCAACATTCCAGAACCAAGCACATTGATGTTAGACATCATTTCATCAGAGATCATGCTGAGAAAGGTGATATTGTTCTTGAATTTGTCTCTAATAACATGCAACTGGCAGATATATGTTGGAATAGGTTCCCCAGAGTAAATATAGTTTAGAATGAACAATAAATTGTCTAGAATATTCATTGTATTATTTATCGAGATATTTCATATAATGAAGTACTTAGATTTACAATTGTGTTTTTTATCTTAAATATCCCTAGTCCATTATACTGATTAACACGAAAATTATCTATAGACTAGTGTAGGCTTGGATTGTTATGGAGATATCACGATCGAACACATGGGTATGCATTAGGAGTAATGGCATACTGTATTGACCCATCTTCGAGAAGGCTACATACATGTTATGTAAAGTCACAACTGCTTCTCGCGGTGACAACGGTATTGTCATCCTTAGACTTTAAGTCACTAGATCTTCTAGTTGTGGAATATTGTGTTCTGGTAGGGTCAAACGCTACACTAAGAGTGGGTAGTCATAAAGGCGCGTATCGGAAACAATAGGAAGAAAGCTTAGATATCGTAGTGATGTTGATAGAATTTGTCTCTCTCACATAACGGGAGAAAATATCCTAGGCCACTCGAGGGATAGTGCTTATAGGATGTCTGGCTAGACTCAAATAAATCACTATGGGATATTGATGTTATTTTCACGAATAAGGCTATTCTTATTTCTTCTTTGGATATACGAGTGTGACTTGTATGTCTCGTGTCCAATCAGGATATTGTGACAAAGGGATGAGGCAATACTTGCAAAAGGTTTGTCAAATGACTATTTCCATTAGTTGGCTAGAATGGATGTCTTGCTAGAGGCCTCTCCATATTATTAAATAGTTCCTACCAACTAAGTAGAAACCTATGGGGTCACATGCCATATAGGATTGAACTAGACTTGGGAATTAATTAATATGAAATTAGAAGGATCATATCGCAACAACTTGCTAACTTAGTTGGACTAATATGCAAGTTGGACTAATCCGAACTTGAGTAGGATTAGGAGAGGCCCTTTATGTAGTAACAAGGAGTTGTTGGACTATATAAAGGATGCTCCCAGCTTCCTTTTATAGAACTAATTCTCATAACACAAGTTGATTAGGATGGACGCATAGAGAGAGAAAGACAACAAGAGGGCTGAAAACCCTCTTGCCTTCCGCCTCTACCTGTCGGCAAAAGAAGAGAGCCCGCCCCTCTCTTTGGTGCTCTGCTGCGTGATTTTTTCTTCCACTTCCATTCATCCTAGCTATCACAAGGAGATTGGAGGATCTAGACCTCAATCCTAGGCGTGGATCAACCATAGAGATGTGATACTTTTCGCGTTAGAAGTCATCAAAGGAGACCTGCAAGGTACATGACACGAATCATTTATTATCGTTATGAATTCTCTTCCTGTGATCCTTGGAAGGTCTTGATCGGATAAATTATTGTTATTCCGCTAGGTATCCATGATCAAAACCTACGGTGGTATTAGAGCCACAGGTCGTAGAGCATAACGTGGTTTATGTGTTAGTTTTTGTTTTTTTTCACCTCTAATTAGTGATTATTGCGTTAAAACAAAAAATTAAACATATTAGATGCATGTTGAATATGATTCAACCAAACAAGATCTAATTCTTGCATTGGATGTATGAATTAGTGAGTTGGAGAAATTTTGGGATCTTAGATCTAGGGTTCTTGGGCATCCAATTGGAAAAAGGAGTTTTTTCAATTAGGAAACAACCAAACTTGGGCAACAAAGCAAGGAGTTATTTTGCAAACAACTCTTAAAGGAGGTTCGGCCCCCCTAGGGACCACCCCTCTTTCCTTTCCACCCAAGCTAGGCTCGTCCAAGGTGCCGGGGTAGCCCTAGCTCACAACCTATCCATGTGGTCTAGGGGCCGGCCGGCCCAAGGCCATTGGGCGGTCTATTGAGGGGTTCTGCCAAGTTTTGGTGGGCCCTCTTAGACCGTTTTGACTCTAGTAATCCTAAAATAAACTAAAATTGACTAACCACATTAAATATTGGTTTTAACTGTTTATGTGCAATTTGTATGGTGATTGGACATAGCCTTAGATGTGGTTTGTTGTTAATGTTTAATTTTTGTGGTTTGTTTATGGCCTGCGAGCTGATCAATTTGATGTAATAATTAATTAGGGTTTACGGCCTGCAAGACGGTATTTTTCTGAACTTGTGAGATTTATTTTATTTAGTGTAGATGTTAGATTGTACTAGATAAAATAGATGATAGCCAAGATTAAAGAAAAGAAGCCCAAATAATTAAAGGATCCACAACATGGAGAATGGAGCATTCCACAAGGCTATGGAGGATGGACCAAGAGAAGGAGGCACATGGAGATGCGTTTTCTATTCTAGAGTTCATGGATATTCTCATTGTCTTGGGAATATCTTAGTCTAGGAGGCCATATCCACATCACGTTAATTTCTTTTTGTGGATGTTTACATTATTGTCTTATTATTGTTGTTGGTGTATGGATGATGCATGGAATTTGATAATATGAGAATTAAACAACCCAGATCTTTTATTTGGAGTTTTGCCCAAACTCAAATAATTAAAGTTGACAAGAATATTCCCTCAAAAGTAAATATTATGTTTTGCCTTCTCGTTACTTAATTACTCATCACAAAATCGATTAATCAAGTTCGTGCATGTCAAAGCAGGGCGACTTAATTCATCATTATGTGGTGCGATGGCACATATGATGTGCAATTATTGGAGTAAGAGGTTGAATGTAACTAGGTAATTTTAATAAGGATAAAAAACCTAATCAATTGGGAATATCTATGTGATAGATAAATAAGGAGATAGTTGCCCAATTGAACCAAGAGTTGCATGGGATGCAATTGGAACTGTTCCTACCTAAATAACTAACGTTTTGGGTCACTTGCCAAAGCAAGCTCAGAAGGAAGTGAAAATATTGATCTTGGCCCACTAGAAAATATAATGATATTTTTCGCATTAATATCTTGAGGGTTATTAATCCGTAAATAGTGGGAGATTTATTTAATAATATAGCCATTATTAAATATAGTTAAATTGTTCACCAATACTAAAATTTGTGTATTTTCATTTTTGTAGAATTCCAATGGCAAAAAAATCATCAAACTCATCTCTCTCCCTACGCTCTGTTCTTGAGAAGGACAAGCTCTCCCGTACCAATTTTCTAGACCGGTACAAAAACTAGAGAATCGTTCTCAAGCAAGAAAAGAAATTGTACGCTCTAGAGGAGCAAGTTCCTGATGGTCTGGAAAACAACACTCCTGCAAATCTAAAGGCATATCAGAAGCGTGTTGATGACGCTAATGATGTGGCATGCCTAATGCTTTGCACCATGTCCTCTGAGCTTCAGAAGAAACATGGGAACATGAATACATTCGATATGATTGCACACTTGAAGCATCTCTTCTAAGAGCAGGCTAGGGTTAAGCGATTTGAAGTTTCCAAGGCATTGTTCAAATGTCATCTTTCAGCGGGAAACCCCGTGGGGCAGCACGTGTTACAAATGATCAGTTATTTAGAGAGCCTCGACTACTTAAGGTTTCCGGTGGGTGAAGAGTTTGCCACCGATATCATATTGCAATCGTTTCCTGAGAGTTATGGACAGTTCAACATGAACTATAGCATGAATGAGATCATGAAACCGCTTCCAGATTTACTCAATATGTTGAGACACCTAAAGAAAGCATCAACAAGGGTAAGGGAAAATCCATAATGATGGTACAGAAAGGAAAGGGGCAAAATATTTTCCTCTACCTCCAAGGGAAAAGGCAAAGAAGTTGCCAAACCCAAGGACGCTTCCCTAAAGCCTGTTGGTGGTGTTTCCAAATGTGTGACTAAAGGTGAGTGTCACTACTGTAGTCAGTCTGGAAAATGGAGGAGGAACTGCCCAGAATATCTGGAGGATAAAAGGCTTGGAATAGTGATTCCATCACCACCAGGTATTTTTGTTGTAGATGTCAACTTAACTATCTCTTCATCATGGGTTTTGGATACTGGATTTGGATCTCACATTTGTCAAATATGCAGGATCTAAAGAAAAGTAGAAGATTGGCTAAATGGGAGATAGACCTGCGCGTTTGGAATGGAGCAAGAGTTGCTTAATTGGCCGTAGGCGTGTACGAGTTGTCCCTGCCTTCAGGATTAATTTTAGAATTAAATAATTGCTATTTTGTGGCGGCTATGAGCAGAAACATTTTTTCTATTTCTTGTTTGGATAAGGATGGTTTTACTATTTCAATAAAAAAAAATTGTTGTTCCATTTATTTTGATAGTATTCACTATTGTAGTGGACAATTTATTTCATGGATTATATCCTTGATCTACGCAATCCTGTCTATAACATTAATACCAAGATAATTAATATGGATAATTTAAATCATGCTTATCTGTGGCACTGTCGTTTAGGCCCTATAAACAAATAACTTGTATCTAGACTCCATCAGGATGGATTCCTAGACTCATTTGATTTTGAATCATATGAGACATGTGAGGCTTGTCCATTGGGAAAAATGACAAAGTCCCCTTTCAATAAGAAAGGTTAGAGGACTAGTGAACAATTGGCGCTGGTACATAATGATGTATGTGGGCAATTTGCCACGCCTTCCAGAGGTGGTTACGTCTACTTCATCACGTTTATTGATGATTTCAGTAGATATGGATTTGTATACCTTAGGAAGGCCAAATCCGAATCCTTTGAAAAGTTCAAACAATTCAAGAATGAAGTAGAGAAGCAGCTTGGCAAAAGTATTAAGGCTCTACGATCGGATCGTGGAGGAGAATACTTTAGTCAAGAGTTTGACGACTATCTTAGAGAGTGTGGGATAATATCCCAACTCACTCCACCCGGAACGCCACAGTGGAATGGCGTGTCCGAGAGGAGGAATTGAACTCTATTGGATATGGTTCGATCTATGATGTGTCAAACTGATCTTCCATTATGGTTTTGGAGATATGCTCTATTGAGTGCAGCTTCCACCATTAACCGTGTTCCATCTAAGTCAGTTATGAAGACACCACATGAGATGTGGAGTGGGAATCATACCCACAGTGTCGTTCATGCAGATTTGGGGCTGCGATGTCTATGTAAAATGTTAACTATCAGACAAGATAGGGCCTAAGTCGGACAAATGCAAGTTTGTGGGATACCCTTAGGAAACTAAGGGATATTATTTCTACAATCCAAATGAGAACAAAGTGTTTGTTGCTCGGACCGACGTGTTTCTAGAAAGAGAATTTTTCTCTAAAGAAGCAAGTGGAAGGACTGTAGAACTTGAAGAAGTTCAAGAACCACAAAGTAGTGATCCTACTATGGAACATGAACAGTAACCACAAGACGTTAAGGAGCAGCCTGTTCAAGTAACACAAGAGCTTCGTAGATCTAGTAGAGTGCGCCAGGAGCGAGAGAGGTATGGACTTCTCGTGACTGAGTCTGGTGATTACCTATAAGAGCTGATTGGTGGCGAAAGGATTTTGACATATTCATTGTATAAACTCTGATGAAACTTTTTCACCAGTCGCAATGACCAAATCCATCCGTATCTTACTTGCTATTGCAGCTTACTACGTTTATGAGATTTGGCAGATGGATGTCAAAACAGCATTCCTGTATGAGAATCTCCTCGAGGATGTGTTTATGACACTACATGAGGTTTTTGAAGATCCAAATCAAGCCAACAAAGTCTGTAAACTGAAACGATCCATTTATGGATAGAAGCAAGATTCTAGGAGCTGGAATTGACGTTTTAACAAAGTAGTCAAGGATTTTGGTTTCATCAGAAACGAAGACGAGTCTTGTGTCTACAAGAAGGTTAGTGGGAGCTCTGTTTCTTTTCTGGTATTGTATGTGGATGACATACCACTCACTGGAAATGACATTCCCATGCTGCAATATGTTAAAGATTGGCTGGGGAAGCGTTTCTCAATGAAAGACTTAGGTGAAGTAGCTTACAAACTCGGTATGAAGATCTATAGAGATAGATCAATGAAGCTGCTAGGCCTAAGTTAAAGTACATATATATACAAGGTGATGAAACCGTTCAGCATGCAAGATTCCAAGAAAGGATTCTTGGCCATGTCGCATGGAATCACTCTTTCGAAGAGTGGTTGTCCTTCCAATGAGATTGAGAACGAACGCACGAATAGGGTTCCCTATGCCTCGACCATAGGATTTATCATGTACGTCATGTTATGTACTAGACCAGATGGTCATATGCATTGAGTATGAAAAGCAGATATCAGTAAAATCTAGGTAAGAGTCACTGTATTGGAGTCATGAACATCCTAGAGTACTTGAGAAGAACAAAGGATGCAGTCATCATACATGGAAGTGGCGAGGGGTTGCGTGTAAGAGGCTACACAGATGAAAGCTTCCAGACCGTCAGAGATGATTTCAGATCACTGTCGGGGTTTGTGTTTTTCCTGAATGGAGCTACAGTGAGCTGGAAGGGTTCCAATAAAGAGACGGTGGTTGATTTTACAACAGAGACTGAGTACATTGCTGCGAATGGCGCAGCAAAGGAGGCTTTTTGGATTAGGAAGTTCATCAGTGAGCTTGGCGTGGTTCCTAGCATTGCGGATCCAATGGAGTTGTAATGTGACAACACTGGATCGATCGCGCAATCAAAGGAACCCAAGTCACACTAGAAATCCAATCACGTACTCAGGAACTTCAATCTTATTCGAGATATTATCAAAAGAGGAGACATTCAGATATGCAAGATTCCTACAGATGAGAATCTGTCAGATCCACTTACAAAACTTCTTGTTAAGAACAAGCATGAAGGTCACACTAGGAGCATTCGCATGCGAGATGCACCAGGTAGGTTCTTGTGCAAGTGGGAGACTGTTGGAATAGGTGGCCTAGAGGCAATCTAGTTTCGTATGAACAATAAATTGGCTAGAATATTCGTTGTATTATTTATTGAGATATTTAACATAATGAAGTCTCTAGATTTACAATTGTGTTATTTATCTTAAATATCCATAGTCCATTATACTTATTAACAGGACAGTCATCTATAGACTAGTATGGGGTTGGATTGATATGGAGATATCACGATCCAACACATGGGTATGCATTAGGAGTATTGGCATACTGGATTGACCCATCTCCGAGAAGGCTAAATACATGTTATGTAAAGTCACAAGTTCTTCTCGCGGTGACAACGGTATTGTCATCCTTAGACTTGAAGTCACTAGATATTCTAGTTGTGGAATATTGTGTTTTGGTAGCGTCAAACACTACATCGTGATTGGGTAGTCATAAAGGCGCGTATCGGACACAATGGGAAGCAAGCTTAAATATCGTAGTGATGTAAATATAATTTTTACCTCCAACATAACGGGAGAAAATATCCTAGGCCACTCGAGGGATAGTGCTTATAGAATGTAAGGCCAGGCTGAAATAAATCAAAGTGAGTTATTGATGTTATTTGTATGAATAAGGCTAATCCCACGATCGAGGAACTATGGATTGGATATACGAATGCGAATTTTATGTCTCGTATCCAATCCGGATATTGAGACAAAGGGATGAGACAATACTTGCACAAGGTTTATCGGATGACTATTTCGATTAGTTGGCTAGAATGGATGTCTTGCTAGAGGCCTCTCCATATTAGTAAATAGTTACGACCAACTACGTACAAACCTTTGGGGTCACACGCCATATAGGATTGAACTAGACTTGGGAATTAGTTAATATGATTAATTACTTATAAGTATCAAATCGCAACAACTTGCTAACTTAGTAGTACTAATATGCAAGTTGGGATAATCCGAACTTGATTAGGATTAGGAGAGGGCCTTTATGTAGTAAACAGGAGTTTTTGGACTATATAAAGGATGCTCCTAGCTTCCTTCCCTACACCTAATTCTCATAACATAAGTTCAGTAGGAGAGAATCAAGGAGAGAGCAAGACAACAAGAGGGCCGAACACCCTCTTTCCGTCCGCCCGTCTCTTTATTGCTCCGTTGCGTGATTTCTTCTTCCTCTTCCATTCATCCTATCTAGCACAAGGAGATTAGAGGATCTAGACCTCAATCCTAGGTGTGGATCAACCGTAGAGACGTGATACTTTTCGCGTTAGAAGTCATCAAAGGAGACCTACAATGTACATACCATGAATTATTTACTATCGTTATGAATTCTCTTCTTGTGATCCTTGGAAGGTCTTGATCAGATAAATTATTGTTATTTCGCTGGGTATCCATGATCAAAACCCTAAAATATCTTCACTAAAGCATTTCCGGAAGAAAGAATTACAGTCCTCAGATAGAAGCTCGGCGCGCTCAATAAGTAAGCATTGGTTTCAGGGGAGTATCAGGTAAGTACAAGGTAAAGTTTTATGTGTTTCAAAGTTTTGAACTGTTTTCAAAGCCTTAAAAATCATTCCAAAGCCTTGATTTTATTTTTTCCAGCAATATAGCTTTTCAAGGCCTTGAAACTCTTTCCAAATCCTTGAAAATAAGTTCATATGATACATAGTCAAAAATTTGATCTCTCAATGTTGGATGCTATCTCTGTAGATAATTGTCCAATCTTGTATTTACCTTTAAGATTTATTTTTGCATAAATCCGCATTATTTTATTTCCTTTCCCACGTCACAAAGACACATCGATCTGAATTCAAACTGTATGTATCTCAAAAAGATTTGGAAATATTTAAGTTTCCTTATCTAACTCAAATTCTCTAGTATTTATCTTCTTCTATGTCACTCTTCTCTCCGTATCACTCTTGCCTATCTCTTCTTCACCCCCAAACCCTAATGAGAACCAGAAGAGAATCCCAAAGAATTAAGATGGCTGGAGGTTCAAAGGTAGTTTCATAAAATAAGAGGAAGACTGCAGAAGATGTGATTCAAACCATCAATGGTGACTCTAGTTCTAGAACTATAACTGAAGAAAAGGTTCCTTCTCCTCCAAAGAAGAAAACCAAGAAGGATCTGACACCAACTTTCATGAAGAGGAAGATGGGAGATCAGTCTTCTCCAGAGAAACAGCCAAAAGAACAAGTGGCTAGTCCAAAGAAGTTGAAGAAGAAGAAGCCTACAGCTGCGGACAAGGGAAAAGGAAAAGATATAGAGGTTTCACAAAAGAAAATCACTGGAAAGGAACTTCATATCTATTTTGAAAAGCCTCAATCCCCTGGTAAGAAACTTTCCAGCAAGTGGTTTATTTCTCAAAGTGATAGAGGTCAGTGGTTTGATGGTTTTGCTTCTATCAGTAGCTTACTGTAGCATGGTTAGTGTTGACATGTCGAAAACAATGAACCTAGAATGTCTTAAGAGACTAAAGAAAAGTTCTCGTTGGAAAGTTTTGAACCAGCATGAAGTTGCCTACCCCAGACTTAGTAGGATTTTCTATCTGAACTTGGTGCAAATCAAAACCACTGTGAACCTAGTGATTCAATCTAAAGTTGCTGGGATTACAATGGAGTTAGATCACTCATAGTTTGAAAATGTTCTAGGTTGTCCAAAGACGTACAATACTAAGAACTATCCAAACAATATTGAATCATTGAAACTGGATAGGGAAGAATTCTTTCTACCTAATGTCTCTACCTCCTCCTAACAGTTAACACACTATGTGCTAACTTTGGAATCCAAATTTTTGTTCACATTCTTGATGAGGTGTGTAGTGCCTAGGGATAATTCGAAAGAGATGCTGACTGACATGGTAATTTATTTGATGTCTTTGATTATGCATGGGTATGAGATTGATCTTCCAACAATTGTGATGGAACATATGCTCTACTATCAAACCAAAGAAAGAAAGCACACTCTACCCTATGCTAATTTACTCTCTGCATTAGTTCTTCACCTTGATCTTACCTCTGACAGAGAAGAAACCATTACTAGTGATTTTGGAATGCTTAATGAGAAAGCAGTTGATACAATTGGTGTTGTGAAAACCAGTGATGGAATATGGAAGTTATACTCCAATCTGTGTGAGAAGGAACTACAATCCAAGAAGTTTCCTAAACCGAAGGCCTTGACCCCTCCTTCAAACCTACCCTCTCAAACTCTGGATCTTTCCTTGGTAATTCCAAAAACTTTTCTTTCTTGAGAAGGACATGGATGAGATGAAGGAAAATCAGCATAAATTTGGCACGAAATTCAAACAGGTAAAGTATATGGTTGAAAGAATCTTCAATAGCATCAATGTACTTCATGTGTAAGAAGAATTATCTCAGGCTACATAAGGATCAATGAAGGATGCAGAAGGTTCAACTAGAGAATTTTCAGTGACCATACACCTAAAGATGAGGCTACAGGGTTTGTGGACAAGTTCAAAAAGGTAGCTCAAGAATAGGGTGATGAAGAACAGGAACAAGCTGATGTAGACTGTCCTGACTCTGGAATGCTGATCAAAGATCTCAAGAAGAAGAAGAAGAAGAAATCTGCAATTCTAGAGGTAGTAACTGAAGAACAATTGTTTGAAGAAACTGGTGATCAGGAAGAGCAACAAGATGATAAGGATGATGAAGAAGATAGTGGTGAAGAAGTGTATGAGCCCAAGGGAGATGGAGACCTAATTCTTTGATTCTTGTCTCTTCTTTCTTTCATTTTCAAGGCCTTGAATTCCTTTTCAAAGTATTGAAAATTTTCTATCTTTTAAAACTGTTTTCTTAAATGTTTCCAAACTTTAATCCAACATTTTATTCTCATTTTCTTTTAATGAAAGTCAAAAAGGGGGAGAAAGTATAAGAGTCTTATTTCTTTTTCGATCTTAGAGATGTGGTTTTAGATCATTAGAAGATGATGCTAGTAAACTGAGACTTTGCACTTTGCCGATATTTTTGTTGCTAATAAGTTGGATCACATGGATATCTGGTGATAAGTTTTATTTTCATGGATACTGATATGCTCTAATGACTAGTTATTGCAGAAAATCAATTCGTAATGGATTTTTGGTTTTGTCTATCATCAACAGGGAGATTGTAACAGCTTCTTTCTTTCAAGGCCTTGAAACTGATTTCAAGGGTGTGAAATCAACACTACAATTTCTGGCATGAACTTAGGGGGAGTAGATGATCTTAATCAAACTCCTAATCTCTTATAATTCATTATCTGTTACTTGATGATGAAAGAAAAATAATTTCTTTACTATATACTTTGATTAATATATTTGTTTGACTCAGTTTGTGCAGGGATATTTAGTTTCCTATTTGCATGATTTTTTGCTAACATATTTGATTACAAAATAGAAATCAATCTGAAATAGTTATTATGCATAATGATCTACTGCACCCAAAGATTCCTAACCCTACAAAAACAAGATCAAGACAGTACATTTGATGATATTGAGTAACTATCCTTTGGGAGAGCTGTTACAAGAGTCAAACGCCTGCAGCTTATTTTTAGGAAAGTTTGTTACAGTGAAGATCTTGAAGATATTCAATCCAAACAGTTGCATAAAAGTGGGAAGACTTGAAGAAATAAGAATGGAACTTTTACAAAAACTTTCAAGCACCTCACAGAGATTGGCAAGCAACAAATAAGCAGATCAAATCATCAAATCTGATCATCTGAAGAACACAGCACATTCATCTACAGACTCAGTTCTAGTATTTTTCTATTATGATCTTTATTTGTATATCATTCTGATAATACTTCTAGCTTTTTATTCTCGTGGATTGTTCAAGGTGAAAAATAGAGAATTCTTAGTTAATCAGTTTGCTAGAACATATACTAGATAGGTTAGTGAGAACCACAAGCTGTAACAAAGTAAGGCATATCTCTGTGTTTGAGATGTGGATACTTAGCTTTTGATTAATAAGAATTGAGTTGAAAATCCTTGAGAAATTAAATCTATGAGGTAGAGACGTATGTTCAAGTGGATTGAAATCTATAAATCACCGTGTCTCTTGACTTTACGTTGCTGCATTTTCCTTAGCATACAAACTGCACAAAACATGTTTTCAGTTCAAGGGCTTGAACCTCATTTCAAGGCCCTGAAAACTATCAAATTTCACTTTACAGTCTATTTTGATTCCAAGGACTTGAAACTCATTTCAATGCCTTGAAATACTTGTTGTATTTCACAGTCTCCTTTGAAACCACTCTTTTAGAAAAAGTTGCAAAAGTTGTCATACTCTATTCAACCCCCCCCCCCTTCTAAAGTATCCCGTATTTATTCATACAGTAGTATCCTTCAATTGGTATCAGATCTTGTATCACTGCATCGAACTAACAATCTTGTGATTATGAGTACTGTAGGAGATGGTGGTTACTCAAAGGTAAGAGTTGTTAATAGACCTCCCTTGTTTTGTGGTGAAGCACATTCATCATCACTCTCAGTTCTAGTGTTATTCTATTCTACGCTTTATTTGTATATCATTCTGATAATACTTCTAATTCTTATTCTCGTGGATTTTTAAAGGTGAACAATATAGAATTCTTAGTTAATCGGTTAGCTAGAACATGTACTAGATATGTAAGTGAGAACCAGAAGCTGTAACAGAATAAGGCATCTCTCAGTACTTGAGATCTAGGGACTTAGACTTTGATTAATAAGAATTGAGTTGAAAATCCTACAGGCATTAATCCCCTGTTGTAGAGACGTAGGTCCAAGTGGACTGAACTCTCTAAATCATTGTGTCTCTTGACTTTACTTTGCTGCATTTTACTTAGCATACAAACTGCACAAAACAGGTTTTCAATTGAAGGGCTTGAACCTTATTTCAAGGCCTTGAAAACTATCAGATTTCTCTTTACTGTCTATTTTGATTCCAAGGACTTGAAACTTGTTTCAAGGCCTTGAAATACTTGCTGCATTTCACAAAATCCTTTCAAACTACTCTTTTAGCAAAACGTTCAAGTGTTACCTACTCTATTCAACCCCCCCCCCCTTCTAGAGTTTTGATCCTGTATTTATTCCTACTGTAATATCCTTCACAAGAGAACCACAAGGAAGCGTGTGTTGATAGAATAGAAACACCCTAACCTAACTCCTTTCGTGGAAGGCGAGACTCTACGAGTTCATAACCGTGTGCTCCAATTTTGCGAGGATAGGTTCAATGCGTTTGAATTTCCACGATATCAGAATTCTGATTTCCAAGCTTATAGCATGGTGAAGGCTCTACCTATAGGGCCTATGTTTGGGGAGATCTTCGCAAAGTATAGAAACATTATGACTAGGTTCAACAAACTAAACTTTAAAGACTATTTCTATCAAGATGAGTGGATGGTCGATGCCAACTTTATGTGAAAATTGTTGACGGAGTCTCATGGTAAATGTCAAAGTCACATGGTGATCGATGTAGAATCTAGTGACGACGATGAGGTCAGGGAAGAAACTAGTGAAGACGGTGAGATTGAGGAAGACCCTAGTGAGGATGATGAGTTCGAGGATGAACCAAATGAAGACATGGAGTTGGAGACAGGTGATGAGGACGAGGAGTAGGCATGTTAGAATTCTTCGATTTCTTGGACTTAATGCTTTTTGAAGTTTTAGTTTTGAATAATTCCATGGCCAAACAATACTTTAAGGTTTCTCCGAATGATTTTTGCATAGCCACTTTTGGGCTAGAGATGATTTATTCGTAATTTACGTAGGTTAATCTTGCTTTCTTACTGAAGGATGATTTTTTGAGGATCCGTTTTGGAATTTAATGATTTTATGTTTTATTGATTTGGATTATGAGTAGAAAAATTAAGGATGTCTTGTGTTTCGTTATTATTGATTAGTACATAGAAACCGTTCATATAGTTAGAACGCGAGAACGTTGTGTTTGTGGTGTTTGAATCTGTGCGGTAGTTAGTATTTCATGTAGGAGACGTGTTTAAATTTAAATTATTATACTCTAAGTTTTAGTCAGTTAGAAGACATGTTCAGGTATCTGCGATAAAATTTTTAGCCTCAAATGAGTTTGCGAGTCTTACATACAAATTTTTAAAGTTTGTCGTTCAGTAGCAGATTTGCAAAGTGACCAGCTGTAGAATTTTTTATTTTAACCTATCTTCCATATCTTTAATGAGTCTCAAATTTTTATGGTGGTTATTAGACACATAGAGCTATATCAAGGTGAAACCAAAGCCCATTTTGAAAAAGTTAATATCTGTTTAAAACCTTGAAAAATCAAAGTTTCTGTTCTGGTGGTCGGTGACAGAAGTTGTGCTATTCTCTGCATAACTTGAGTTTCGTGATTTATTTTGAGTTGATTCTTCTTGATTATAGAAGTAGACTCATATAGGTTATTTCAAACCAAAATTAATAATTTTTTCTTTCCTGATTGATCACTTTTCTAATTTTCAAAGAAGCATGAGAAATAAGATGTTTTCAGCCTATGTGAAAATTGCATGTGTAACTGATTAGATGTTGATCAATGTGTGATATTACATGCCTACATGAGCATTATATGCCATGTATTTAATTTTACTCATACAAAATGTTACAATATGAACGAGACAATAGGTTATAGTGTAGGGATTATGACTGTTAGACCACATCAATACTACACCAGGAGAAATCGTCAAGTCCCTATGGCAGCCACAAACAACAACAACAACAACAACATGGAGTAATTATTTTCCCAATTTACTCAAATGGCTAAGAATATGAACGATTGGGAACATAATACGGCCAACTGGGCAAAGAAAGTCGCTGACATGAAGTCTGGAAGTTTCAAAGCCTATGAGGATCCAGTGGAACTTGAAGACTGGATTGATGAGATAGACAAAATCCTTGAATTGGTTGAGTGCCCTAACAACTGCAAGGTAGTTTGTGCGGCGTTCTACCTAAAAAATAAGGCAAATATCTGGTGAGGTAACTCGTGTCAAGCTTTCTTGGCTCAACACAACTTCAATTGGGAAGCTCTTCAGACTGCTCTTCGCACTCGCTTGTACCCATCTCATATCAAGGATCAGAAGTACACAGAGTTTTTGAACTTGAAGCAGGGAAGTGTTTCTGTGACGAAATACTTTAAGAAGTTCATGCAGTTAGCCCGATTCTCAGGCCACCTAATGCCAGATGAGGCAACCACGGTTAGGAAGTTCATGGCAGGTCTGCAAGTCCATATGCTGAAAGACTTGCTGTGTAGGACATAAGACACTCTTCAGGAGGCGTATGATAGATCTGCATCTGGTTGGCGCATCCAAGAGTGGAAAGATGAGAATCTTGGAAAGCACAAACTTGAGAATGTTGGGGGTAATGGTAGCAACTAGGGTAAAACTAACAATGGTGGACATGACAAGAGGTTCAAATCAAACCATGGAGGAGATAACCAGGGTTAGTACCGTGGCAACAAGCAGAACTAGTGACATGAGCCACCTAGCCGCTACATCTGTAAAACGTTCCGGCATAACCACCCCGGAGCTGACTGTCAGAGGAACCTCGTCAATTTCCACAATTGCAGCAAGAAGGGTCATCGTTCTAATGAGTGCCGATCACGACCAAACGGAAACCAACAGGTGAACCAAGGAGTAAACTATCAGGGAAACCGACAGATCAAAGGAAACAACAGGGGCGGAAACCAACAGTTCAGAAATAGGAACTATGGAAACCGCAACAAACAGTGTAATGGGGGCAACAACTATGGAGGATAGCAGAGGAACAACCAAGGAAATGGGGGAAGTAATGGAGTTCAGAATAGGAATTGCAAAAATGCTCAAGCTAATGCAAACAAAAACAATGGAACTGGTACAACAGGCACCGTAGCATAGAATGGGAAAGCTGTGTTGATTGCTGTGATGAGTAGGACTGAGGCAGAAGAAGCAAGTGGAGTAGTCACTGGTACATTTCTTGTTCATGATCAACCAGCATTTAATGTATTTGATTTTGGATCTTGATACTCATTTATTGCATCATCATTTGTGGAAAAGTTAGTCTCAAGAAGCCGTCTAGAATATCCATCCCTGTAGCTACCCCAACCAGACATGTAACAGTGTGTGACACCATTTTATAAGGGGTAAAAGTTAACATCCTCGCTAGTACCTTGCCATCCAATTTGATACAATTTAACTTCGAGGGAATAGATTTTATATTGGGAATAGATTTGATGAGCAAATATTGAGCAGTCATAGACTGTCACGATCTGAAGATCAAGCTTAAGGGTCTGAAAGGAGAAATGGTTTCTTACCGTGGCATCACGAGGGAACCACACATCCGACCAGTGTGTTTTAACCATAGTCCACCAAGTGAAGAAGGGGAATAACGCTTATTTGTGTTATGTCCAAGACGTGACTATGAAGGAGAATGTGCTAGAAGAGACACCAGTAGTCAAGCACTTTCCAGATGTATTCCTAGATGAGATTCCAGAAATGCCACCTAGGAGGGAAGTTGAGTTCACTGGACTTGGCACCTGGAACAGCTCCAATTTCGAAGGCGTCATACCGTATGGCACCAGCGAAATTAAAGGTACTAAAAGATCAGTTGCAAGAACTCCTTGAGAAAAGGTACATAATGCCAAGTGTGTCACCTTGGTGAGCACCAGGGTTGTTTGTGAAGAATAAATATGGAAGTTTGAGATTGTGCATTGACTATAGAGAGTTGAACAGTGCAACAATCAAGAACAAATACCCTTTACCCCGAATTAGCAACTTGTTCGATCAGTTTCAAGGGGTGAGTGTTTTCTCAAAGATAGATTTGAGATTAGGGCATCACCATCTTTGGGTAGCCGGGAAGGACATCCCAAAGACAGCCTTTAGAACGAAGTATGGCCATTACGTGTTTACTGTGATGCCTTTTAGCTTAACTATTTCTCCTGTAGAGTTTATGGATCTAATGAATCGTGTTATGACGCCATTTCTAGATCGGTTTGTAGTCATATTTATTGATGACATCCTCGTTACTCAAAGAGCGAGGAAGATCACCAAGAACATCTCAAGGAAGTATTGGAGACTATGAGATATGAGAATTTGTATGCTAAGCTCTCGAAAAGTGAGTTTTGGATAAATCATGTTCCATTTATAGGTCACATAATCTCAAATAAGGGATATCAGTAGATCCAGGAAAGATTTCAACAGTTAAAGACTAACCAACTCCGGAGAATGTGTAAGAAATAAGAATTTTTCTGGGATTAGCAGGTTATTATCGGCGTTTTATGAAAAATTTCTCAAAGATCACTAGACCCCTGACTACGCTAACAAAGAAGGCAGTAAAGTATCAGTGGAGCGAAGATTGTGAGGAAGCATTCCAGAAATTGAAGGAATAGTTTACAACAACACCTGTGTTAGCTTTACCTAATGATTATGGCGAGTTTGATGTTTACAGTGACATATAGAAGAAGGATCTAGGATGTTTGCTTATGCAGGAAAGAAGGGTTATTGCCTATGTCTCAAGACAGCTGAAAAATCATGAAGAGAGCTATTCTACGCATGATTTAGAGCTTGCAACAATAGTTTTTGCATTGAAGATATGGAGGCATCACCTATATGGGTCAGTGTGTAGATTGTATACGAACCATAGTAGTCTCAAATACATCTTCACACAGAAAGAGCTAAACAACAGGCAAAGATGTTGGCTAGAGATTATAAAGGATTATGACTTGCGTATCCAGTAGCAAGAGGGGAAGGCAAACGTAGTAGGTGATGCGTTAAGACGGAAATTGAGCCATACTTTGGATGCTATGCTAGTTTTGCCAGACTGGATATGCCATGAGTTTTGACAGCTCGAAATTGAAGTGGTGGAACAAGGTGAAGTAAAGAATATCCTTGGGAATATGACAGTTGTTCCAGATGTAATAGAAGGAATAAGGAGTAACTAGCCAGGAGATGTGAAGCTGGAAAGAATAATGAAAAATATTGTTGAAGGGAAAACAAAGGATTTTAAGATCCATGAAGATGGAACTATCCGCTACAAGTGGAGATTGTGTGTACCACATAAGTGTGCGGAAACCAAGGAGAATTTGATACGTGAAGCACACAACCTATCATATTCAGTACATCCAGGAGTAGACATACTCTATAAAGATTTAAAGAAGACATTTTGGTGGCCCCACATGAAAAAAAAATAGCAGAGTTTGTGGCTACATGTCTAACTTGTCAGAAGGTCAAATTCGAGCATAAAGTAATGGGAGGCTTAGTCCAACCATTGGATGTTCCATTTTGGTAGTGGGATTTCATTTCGATGGGTTTCGTGAATGCTTTTCGGACATCAAAGAATGGACTGAATCATTTTAGGTTCATGGTTGACAGATTGGCAAAGAAAGCAAGATTCATTCCAATGAAGGATACATGGAACACGGAAAAAAGAGTCGTGGCTTATATGAAGAACATTGTGAGGTAACATGGAGTCCCAAGCTCTATAGTTTCCGACACAGATCCTAACTTTCTCTCTCACTTCTCGAAAAGAACTCCAGGAGGCATTGGGAACCTAGTTGAAATTCAGTACAGCATTCCACCCTGCTACGGATGGAAAAATCGAGAGCACAATTCAGAAATTGGAGGATATGATAAGGGCTTGTGTTACGGACATTCAAGGATCATGGTTTCATATACTACCTCTGATAGAGGTTTCCTACAACAACATTTACCACTCCAGCATTGGCATGGAACCTTACGAAGCGTTGTATGGAAGAAAGTATTGAACACCACTGTGTTAGAGCGACATAAGCGAGGCAATTGTGATTGGTCCACAAATAATTGAAGAGATGACAGATCAGGTGAAACTTATCCAACAGCGATGAAAACAGCTTAGGATAGGCAAAATTCCTAAGCTGATCAGAAGAGGAGACCGTTGGAGTTTCAAATTGGAGAAAAGGAGTTTCTTGAAGTTTCTCCTACTAAGGGAGTCATAAGTTTCAACCAGAAAAGGAATTTGAGCCCCAAATTCGTTGGACCATACGAAGTCATATAGAAGATTGAAGAAGTGGCTTATCGGTTGGATCTATTATCAAATTGGTTCGTGTTCACAATGTATTCCACGTATCTCAGCAGAAGAAGTACGTGCATGACCCGTCTCATGTATTAGATCCCGAACCGGCAGAATTGGATCCTTCGTTGAGTTATGAGGAGCAACCTGTCATGATTTTAGACACCAAGACAAGGGACACCCGCAACAAAAGTGTCAAGCTGGTAAGGTCTTTGGACAAATCATCTCACAGAAGAGGCAACATGGGAAGCGGACGCTGATATGAGGAAGAAATATCCTCACCTTTATTAGGAGGTATTTTGATTTCCCCGTACGTCACTCCTCTAAGGGGAAGAGGATGTAATCCCTCAGTTGTAAATACGTCATTTTAAGTACTTCTTATAGTATATTGCTCATCGTGCATGACCTCAGGTTTGAATTTATTAGATATACCCAAGGGTGGAGACTTATACCTTAGTGATTTTTAAGAAGTTTGTTTAAGCTTCAAGGATGAAGCTCTCTTTGAGGGAGGGGGAGGATGAAATACCATGTTTTTTAGATACGGATATTTTCTGGCATTATTATAAGTTTTGGGAGTTTATTTTTATTGTTATTAAAGTCTTGGGGGGGTTTTATGACTTATAACTAAATTAATTAGTGTTTTTTAACTAAATTAAGGGGCGGTGGATGTCTTTTACCTAAATTAAGGGGGAGATAGGTGTCTTTTATATATAAAGTTTACTAAGTGTTTTTTTTTAAAAAAATTTACGTATCGTGTACACGTTTAAAATGTGACCAAAACAAAGGTTTTAACTTATTTTACTTAACCAGCCACCGCGTGGACTGGTACTCAAGTCACACCCAAGACCTCCTCACTTCATCTTCTCCAACTCACAAGAGAGTTTTGCCGCCTGACTCCTCCTCCGACTTCAACACCACAGCCGGCAAATTCGACCACCAAATCAACCAAAAACAGTCCCAATCCACTAAAAATTCAACAAAGAACAAAACTTTTGCATCAAGAAAACCCAATTTGCCAATTGAGCATCCTGATTCCGAATCAAAAATACCTCTGGTGGCTTTCCTGATCCTCGCTGGATTCTTCACTTGAGGGCTATAAATAACTCTTTAAATTCAGAAAAAAACCCACACCAACACCTCTCAATCTCGCTCACTCTCTCTCTCTCTCCCTGCTCTCTGTTGAGTCCGACGAGTAGCCCAGACCAAGGCCGAGCCCAGCTCGGCCATTGCCGATGTCGTCCCTGCCCGCCGTCGTCCTCGCCGTTCTTCCCGTCGCCTCCGTGCTCCATCAACGTCGTCGTTATCTTCCCGTCCTCCTTCCAGTAAACCCAACTCCGCTCTTGTTTCAATTTTTGGTTTGGTTGCCTTGAAACTCCATGGTTGTGTTGGTAAAATAGTTACATTGGGTTTTGTTTGGGAGAAGAAAGTGAACTGAATGTAGTTGTAAACTAGTGGGGGTCTTTGTCTTTAATCTGAAACGGTGGGGTGGCCTCCAACGTTTCTGGAAACAGATGGGTTGTTTCCATTTTTTTGGTTAAAATGGTTTTGTTAGCAATATTGTTTATTAGTTGTTTGTATAGTAAAACTGTTAGTTAATAAATATAAAATTTTATGGTTTGGTTTATAAAATTAATAATAATAATAATAATAATAATAATAATAATAATAATAATAATAATAATAATAATAACAACAACAACAACAACAACAACAACAACAACAACAACAACAACGGAATAATAATAATAATAATAATAATAATAATAATAATAATAATAATAATAATAATAATAATAATAATAATAATAATAATAATAATAATAATAATAATAATAATAATAATAATAATAATAATAATAATAATAATAATAATAATAATAATAATAATAATAATAATAATAATAATAATAATAATAATAATAATACAACAACAAAATATTAAAAGAGAAAGTGTTGTAGTAACAACTCAATTGGTATTTTTGAAAAGTTATGAGAAACTTTATTTTCTTTAAGTTATTTTCTTAAAAAGAGGTATGACCTTATAAGAATTGGGTAGTCATTATTTTTATAAGTTTCAAAAGTTGATTATAACTTCTTTTCACTATCTTGATCTAATGAGGGCTATTCAAATAAATAAATAAATAGTGTAGGCTTGTTTAAATAGTTTTAAATAGTTTCTCTTACAAATAAGACTATGTAAATAAATATTTGTTTTTGTTTTTAATAAGTAATGAGTTGTAATGAAATCTAATTTGGAGCCTAAGGGGGTTACACTTACATTGCATATAGGGCTTTGTGTGTATTATTGCTATGTTAGTAATATGTTGATTAGAATACTGTTAGCTTATACGCGACGAGTTCTCAGACGAAGTACGTTGAGTACTACGATTGAGATGATGTAGTTGCTTTTATTTGAGGTGAGTAAACATGCAAGGCCTAGCGTGCCGAACGCCCTTTCATGTCAAATGATTTCTTCCTACTTGTCTCCTAATGAATGTATGTGCTATGTGTTATTTGAACATTCGATTTTGACTTGTTGAAACGTTTCTCTAAAAACATCACTATAATCTGCTAATCTATGATAACGTAAAGTGGAAGAGTTGTGCGAGGTTGTTTCATGGTTACTTTTGGCTTGGTCCTGTTGACTACGGTCACTCGTCCAATTAATTTTATTTAATCCGGTTGCAATTCCCCGGATAGCTCATTGTACTCACTCTTCTGGCCACAAGATTCTTAAGGGGGTGTCGACACTTAAGGTCCTGGATGCTTGCGATATGGATGGTTCATTTCCCTCGTATCAATAAATTAACAATAATATTTTGGACTTTATGAAAAATGGATGAATATGTAATTTTTGAATTTCCTAAATTAAAAAATGAAATTGGAATCTCTCTTTTTTCTTATAAGTTTCAAAGCCTTTACTTCCACTTTGTTTTAGCTAAACTAATACAAGTTTCTTACTGTTTTCAAATGATTCATCATCATTTTACATGCTTCGGTGTTTATTGACTCAGTATTTATTGCTGATTTTGGAACGGTGGTGTTCCCTTTCTGTTTTCTGCACCACATGTTTATATGGGATCTTGGCTTAACGGGAGGGAACTCATCACATTATCTAGACCTTTCAGATTTAAATTTCATAGAACTCGTTCAGTTATCATTGAATTATAGATTGTTTTATGCCCGGGTTTGAGGCACAAAGATTCGAATTTTAATAAGTAATATTTTAAGACATGTTGGTTATTTATGCTTGGATCCACTGTTTAGATTTCCTTTTATCGAGGTTTCATCTCGACTACGGAGTGACACACCTCGTGAAACAACCTAGGATCTCGGTTCAGGGTTAATGCGACAATCGATAACCAAAAGTAGATTGTCGCGTTAACCCTGAACTGAGATCCTGGGTTGTTTAGATGGTATCAGAGCATCGGTTCTCCGGTTAAAGTTACTTTTCGATTTCCTTTAGTAGGGAATAAGAAAGATAACACGTTTTCAAAATCTTAAAATAGATTAGGATAACCTAATTTGGTAATAACAAAGTAAACAAGCCGCCGGGAGTTGGGGTACTTACCTGTCATTAATATTGATTTGTACCATATTTGTTGATTAAATATTAACGGCTATTTGAGATGTGAACCGTACAAATTTTACTTGCTTATTTGCATGCTTAGGACTTATCCCCTTGCTAATTTATATCGAGATGCTTGCTATAGTTGTGAGATACGTATCTATGAGTCTTTATGTTTCTATGTTATTTTTTCGACGAGAGAGTAACGACGCTTTGACTTAGAAGAACATGAGACCATTCTTTTCCTACCTATGAGTGCGATTTTTAAGATAATATTTTATTTTATCTCATTTTGAGTTAATTTGACATGGTTGTTCCCAAAATTGGAAAGTTTTGACAAAAATATATATTCTTTAAAAAAAATGATTTTGAAAAAAAAAATGATTGGGTGCGGAGATACCAAATGCCAAGTGATATGACCACTTTGTTTAGCAGTCCGCTGGCGTGACTCTTAGTACGACGGTACTATGAGTTGTACCCGCTGTGTAGACTAAGTTTAAACATTTGAAACACATGCGAGTTGTGATGGAGAGACACATTGTGTGACGACACATAGTGTTCTTTTCTCCCTCTTATGCGTGGAACACTTGAGGTGATTGGTTTACCTAATCCTATAAAGGTAAGATAATATTTTTCATGAGGATGAGCAAAAAAAAAAACATGACATGTTAGTTTCGATCAATGTATTTTGTGCCTTCAATTTCGAGATTTTTTTTTCAATGCTAGAAATCTTTTTGAATCGCTTTGTAAACGTGATAACTTGTATGTTGGTCTAGACCTTTCAAAATTTGATGCCGACATTTTACTTGAGCTAACTGTATTTGAGTCCCTACTATTGTACGATTGAGATAAGACGTAACCGATCGAGAGCGCATTTCCCGTTAATTAAAGTGTCGCATGTGCATTAGCATTGCATACAAGTTTCATTTGCATTACATGCATTCTCTTGAAGTATGTTCATAATTTCATTCAAAATATTTCTTAAGCTTCGGGGACGAAGCTTCATTTTAAGGGGGATATAATGTAATCCCCAGTATTTAAGTAAGGGGTTATTTGGTCATTTCGGAAAAATACGTGAAAATTTTGAAAAATTAGTATTTCAAACTTATCAATGACTTTTCTTAGTTTTAAAATATAATGGTGTTATTTGACATCTATGATGATGTAAATTTTAATTTGGGGTTATTTTGTAGTTTTTGAAACTTGGATGATACTATACGAAACTTATTTGCATACTTGAGATATACTTGTAGTTTTCTAAAATTTGATTTTAATATTTATATACAAAGTGGTGTATTTGAAATTTTCTGGAAATTTTATTATTTATGAAAATTAACTTATATGTGTGAGCTATTAATTGGAAATTATCTTTTCACCCCTCAGCCTTTTGTTTTCACAAAGAAACCTCTCATTTATCAATCTTATATTTTCTACCCCAACTAGCAATTCAACTTTTAGAAATACATGTCAATCCTATTTTTATTGTTATTTCAATTTCCACCCCAAATAATTTGTTGGGAGACTCGTAATAGCACTTCAATCCTCCCTCCATCAACATCTCTACCAACCCCATCCATCTACTCATGTAATTGATATTTTCACCCTAAGTATTCTCACCATCATATTGGTCAACACTAATAAAATAATATCTCCTAATGACCACTACCTACCATCTTTTATGTAAATCCTCTTGTGGGATTCTACACCATCAACCTTCACAATCAACCCAATTTCATTCATTCTCATTTTATTCCATGTTCTCTCTTGAAGAACACTCATACAAGCAATATTCTCTCTCCCAAAACTCCATTCCCGTTTTTGGAGCTTGACCTCCACAAAATTTCATCAAAACTCAACTTTCTTGGCTCCAAATATGAAAAAATTGAGTCTAAACTTAGTAGCATCATGGAGGGGAGTTCTTTCATCATTCCACTCAAGAATTCAAGGCCAATTCCACTCATTCATGCACCATCTTTTTGAATCTTTTGGTAAAGTTTCTTCTAGCCTTCAATTCATGCTTGCATGTCTATGTTTATAATTGATTTATGAAAACTCATATTAGATTTCTTCATTTCCAAACTTGATTCTCTATTTTTTTGGCTTGATCATGAGTTTGACACTTGATTGTTCTCTATTTCATAATACCCACACTAGAACCCACATGCATGTGGTGAATGTAATCTTCTTTGCATTGTTACCCAAGAGGGTTTTGATCATTTGTGTCAAGAGCAAGTAAAAATATTAGTTAATTCCTAAAATGGTGTTATTTGGGTGAAAATCAAGTCTCCATAAGTTGCATGTATCATTTGAACCAAACTTGTTAATTTTTTTGAAAAAATTGCATATTTTTTATTATCTGACCAGACTCAAAGAGGATCATTTAGAGAAAAAAAATCAACTTCATAACCTTTTTGGTTTGGGAGATAAGCTCATTCTAAGTTGTAGGTTTTCTTAAAATCTATTTCTGGACCACTCTTGCCATTTTTGTTAAAAACTCCATTTTCAGAAACCTATAGCATCTCATCTTTTTTGTGATTAAATTAGACACATATAGTATTCATTCCGGAGAATATGGGCATCTTTCATATTCTCAAAGTAGTAGTATTTGTTCTTTAATTTTGAAACTTTCTTCCAAACTTGTCTCTGCATAGCAAAGTTTGTTATTTTTGTATCTTGAGTTTTATAATAGCTATGTATGATTTTATTGGTATTTCTGAAAGTAGACACATATAGGTTCATCATACATTAATTTCAAAATATTAGGAGATTATTTGATATGGTAAATATGGCTCCAAAGTCAGAGCTACAATTCTGTCCAGAATTGTAGTTTCACATTTTTTAGAAAACTTGAACTCTTGAATTTCTAGGTGCTTTGTTGGACTAGTTTTGATAATTAAACATAATTATATGTGCATTAGTGAAATTTAGGATTATGTACATGTAGGTATGCATTTTTATTATGCGTGTGTAAATTGTTTATAACGAGTACGTCATACGTGTGATTGTAGACATCGACCTCGTAGGAAAGAGCGGTTGTCGTCGGAGTGCTAGGCTTAGTTTATTGCTTTTTATTGTGCTTCATCTCAGTGGTAAGAACATATGTACAACCTTTTCATATCAAAATGTGAGTATGTGTTTGATGTTTCAAATGAATGCTTGTTATATGAAAAAGTAGGAGAATGCATGTTTTTCACTCGAATGTTGTTAAACTATTTTATTCATCTCCGTTGAGAACTCTCGGAAATTACTTGTGAAATAATGATATTCTTATTTTCGTTATGTTAAAGAGAAGAATAAAATACCTCTAATAGACTTAGGACGATCTACAGAGTACTGTTATTAATGGGAGGCGTCAAGCGATCCTCCATTTTCTTATGGCTAAGACCATTGAAGCAATGCTTCTTATTATTGGATAGAACGTTAATGTTCACAAATTCGCCCCCGATGAGCCAAATGTATCAAGATATTTAGGCCATGGGGTTTATAGAGCTATAGAGTGCTACTTATACTTGTAAGGGTCACTACGGTATAGGGATGTCGACACTTAAGGCCTTTTAGCTAATGTTGTGAGCGGGGTTGACGAATGGGCTCCGTTAACTCTCGGGTGAAATAGGGTTTGATAGACCCTAGAGGGAACCCTTAGTGATTATTACGTGATCCCTTTGTTTACATCGATCCTGCTGGTGGCTCTGGAGATGCCTCAGCTAAATTAAATTGTTGATTGAAGTCGAAATTAAAAGTTGACTACTTTATTAATGTTGTTTGTGGCTCTGAATTACCCTAATCAATTGAAATGACTTGAAATGCTTTGGCTACTCATGAACTAAGTTATTCTCTTAAATGGACTTGTTTACCCTGTATATGTTACTAACTACTCGTGGTTTCTCAATGCTATTAAATTGAGAGATTGTTACTCGGTTACTTCTAGTTGTTCCAAATTATCCAACATGATAGTTTTACTGTTTAAATCTTCTGATTTGTTTCAACTCATGCTTCCGTTCCACTCATTGCTTTACATGTCGTAGTATGTATTTACTCAGTTTTTACTGATCATTTCTTCAAAACTCCGTCGGCTTTTGCCATTTTAAAACCGCAGGTCATCAATCAAGGTTGGGGAATGGGAACGCGAATCGAGACGAAGCTGCGTGCTTAAGTTAGATCATTTAGAATATCACACACTTTTTATTTATTTACTTTTTTTGTAGACTTAGTTCGACAAGATTTGTTGTATACACTAAACGAAATGTAATCTTAATAGTTAACAATCTACTTTTGGTTATCGATTTTCGCGTTAACCGTGAATCGAGATCCTGGGTTGTTTCACCTCGGGCTTCCGACTTGGTCATAATTGGGGTGTTACAAGAATGGAGTAGTTGAGAGGAAGAATAGGAAACCTTAAGATATGTCTAGAACCATGCTACTTTAAAGTAACTTGCCAAAGTATATGTGAGAAGAATTTATTAACAATGCCAACTATGCTCTGAATAGATAATTGATTAGACCTTTTTTTATGAAAACTCCTTATGAACTGTTTAAAGGCAGAAAGTCAAGTGTTTCTTATTTTAAGTCATTTGGTTGTACTTTTTATCTTCATAATAAAGGCAAGGATAATCTTGGAAAATTTGATGCTAGAAGTGACGAAGGTGTATTTCTTGGTTATTCTCAAACTAGCAAAGCATATAGAGTTTTGAATAAGAGAACTAGGATTGTTGAAGAGAGTATTCATGTGATTTTTGATGAGAGTACTGATAATTCTTTGAGTGAAAGTTTTGCATATCTTAATTGAATAAGAATGAGACCGATGATGATTGAGAGAAAAAGAAAATAAGAAAAACCAACTTGCAGGAACAGCCAGAAGAATCTCAAAGCTTTGACCATTCTTCAAAGTCCAAATCTCAACGCCTTGAGACTGAACCTCAAAGAACACAAAGTGCTCCTTCTACTACATCAAGTTATCAAAGGATTAACTATGAGGAGACATTTTCTCATGTTGCCAGGTTAGAAGCTATCAGAATACTTCTTGCATTTGAATATCATAAACACATAAAGCTTTTTCAAATGTATGTCAAATGTGCTTTCCTTAATGGTTATTTACAAGAAGAAGTATATGTTGCTCAACCACCTGGTTTTGAAGATGACAATTTCCCTATGTTTACAAATTAGACAAGCTCTTTATGGACTTAAGCAAGCTCCAAGGGCTTGGTATGATAGACTCTCAAAGGTTTTACTTGACAATAGTTTTAAGAGAGGTCTAGTAGACAAAACTCTTTTTTATTAAGAATCATGAAAAGGGATTTGTTAGTATTACAGATTTATGTTGATGATATACTATTGGGTGCTACTAATGATGCTCTTTCAAAAGAGTTTTCAAGTATAATGTGCAGGGAATTTGAGATGAGCTTAATGGGAAATTTGAGTTTCTTTATTGGACTTCATGTACATCAAATGAAGAAAGGAATATTTGTACATCAAGGGAAATATACCAAGGACTTGTTAAAGAAGTACAATATGTCTCTGTCTAAGGTATTAAGACCCCTATGAGTTCATCATTATCCTTAGAAAAGGATACAAGTGGTAAGATTGTGAACCAAAAGGATTACAGAGGTATGATTGGTTCACTATGGTATCTAACTGCTAGTAGACCAGACATTATGTTTTATTTTCTATATGTGTGTAATGTTGCAGATCCTAAGGAAAGTCATTTGGTTGCTGTCAAAACGATATTTAGATATTTGAATGAAACCAAAGACTTGGGGATTTGTTATCCAAGAAGAATTAATTTCTTATTGAGTGGTTATTCAGATGCAGACTTTGCAGGCTACAAAGTGGATAGAAAAATTACTTCACGCTGTTTCCAATTTCTTGGATCATCATTGATTAGTTGGAGTTCAAAGAAACTGAATTTAGTAGTCTTGTTAATTGCAGAAGCTGAATACATTTCAGTTGGTGCTTGTTGTTCACAAGTACAATGGATTGCTCAACAATTAAAAGATCTTGGATATGAATTCAGAAAAGTGCCTATCATCTGTGACAATACAAGTGCCATTTCAATATCAAAGAATCTTGTGCGGCATTCCAGAACTAAGCACATTGATGTAAGATATCATTTCATAAGAGATCATGCTGAGAAAGGTGATGAATCTTTATCTTTCATTTTAACTACTATGCAGATATCTTTATCTTTCGTTTGCATCCCTAAGGCTTGAATTGAGTATGCTAAACAAAGATGCATTGGTTTAGGGGGACTATTTGTTCTTATATGTATTATGTGTGAAAATCTCAAATCCTTGAGATCATACTTTCCGAGCCTTGAAAGTATGCTTCAAAGCATTGAAGTTTTCTGGCAACTTTGAAGTTCCTCAAAGCTTTGGACTACTATTTCAAATCTTTGGTTAATCAGCTGTGTAGTATTGTTCAAAAATTGGATCAAGAAATATTTTGTACTATCTTATGGATAATTAAAGAATATTTTAAATGCTCAGAGATTTGTTCAAAATATCCCTAAAATATCTCAAGAATATATTTAAAGATCTGATTTTTCAGGCAATCCTATTTTGAGTCCAATTTTTCTACCTACTTAAGCCAACTTCAGGGATTTTTTCTCTCATTCTCAATCACTTTCTCTCCGTCTATATCCATATCTTTTCTCTCTAAACCCTCTCAAAAATCTAAGACCCAATGGAGAAAAAATCTGAAAAGAATCAAGCAGCAAGGTAAGATTCTTCAAAGAGAATCAAGAGGAAAGAAAATAGGAAGATCATCATTCAGGGACCAGACTCTGAGGATAAAACAAGAATTCATGAAACTTCTCCACCATTGAAGAAATAAATAAGGGGAATGAAGTTCAAGAAGCTGGCGTCAAAATCTGAATCAGTAACAGAGACAGTGGTGAAGGATAAGGAACAGGAGAACAAGGATCAAGGTGATCAGTCAACTGACAAGAAGAAAGTGGATGCTAAAGAGAAGAAGTATGAGGCAGAGAAGAAGGGTGATCAAACACCAAAAGAGAAGAAGCCAGAGGAGAAGAAAGGTGATCCATCTACAAAATAGAAGAAGAGAGTAAAGCACAATGCTGTGAAGATTAAGAAAAGTTCTAGACATGGTAAAAAAAATTCCACAAACTTGGTTTATAAATCCATAAGGTAAAGCTGTTTGGATGGATGGGTATGCCTCATCAAAAATTGCCTATTGCAGTACGATATGCGAAGAATTGTTAAGTATATGGGATATTGACTACATTAGGAAGTTAAAAGATTCATAAATTTGAAAGATGTTGAGTCCAACTTCTGAGGCTTATCCTAGGCTAACTTGGTTGTTTTATTTGAATTCGGTTCAAGAAGTTGATGATAGTGATAGCTATGTTTTGACCTCTAAGGTTGCTGGAATTTATATGAGGTTAGACCATAAGGTTTTTATCAAATCCTTGGGAGTACCTAGGAACACAGAGCGCATGAACATCCAGATTGGAGGGGGTGTTTGGAGAAGGCCAAGTCTATGTTTTTCTTGGAATGAACACCAACTGGACCTAAATATATAACACATTATGTGTTCAAATGTGAAGCCAAAATCTTATTTTCAATCATCATGAGGTGTGTGGTACCAAGAGAGCATTCTAAAGAACAGGTGACTGACAGGGTTTTAACTTTGATGTACTGAATGTGTCAAGGCTTTGAAGTTTATTTTCCTTGTGTGATCATGGAACACATGGGTTACTGTGGAACTAGGACTAGGAATCATTCTTTTCCTTATGCAAATATGTTGCCACTATTCTTTATGTACTTTGGAGTGCCTGTGGAATACGAGGAGAAAATCACAAGTAGTTTTGGGTTGGTTGATGAAACTTCACTTCAAAGGATTGGAGTTGTTCAGACTGACAAAGGGAAGTGGAAGTTCTATTCGGAATTGTCTACAAAGGAGTTGAAGGAAAAGGATTACATCAAACTAAGAGCAGCAACAACATCAAAAGCTTCAGGCAACTTGGATTTCTCTCAGGTTCTAGATGAAGTTCAGGTCTTAGAGGATGGTATAGAAGATCTTAGGAAAGGGTTGTTTGATCTGTCTACTTAATTTGGTAAGTTCAAAGGCTTGGTGACTTCAATGGAAGGGAGGCTAGATGTGATAGTCAAAGGTTTAAACTTGGAGAAGATACCATATGCTGAAAGTAGGGATACCATTATTGATTCAGAAGAATTTATTGGGGAAGTGAAGAAGAAGAAGGTTCCAATAGTTCTTGCTTGAAAAGATCTGTTTGAACAGTCCGATGAAGAAGTTGGTGGTGAGGACACTTTTGAGAAAGCTGCTGAGAAGAATGTTGCAACATTTGAAGCAGTCATTGCCGAAGTGGTTAGAGATGTTGAGGCAGAGAATGTGGAAGAAAAATCTGGAAATGATGAAGAATCAGATGAATAAACAGTAGAGGAAGAACAGGTAGAGACTAAGAGTACAAAGGCCAAGGGCAAGGGAAAAGTTCAAGGAGGAAAGAAGACTACTAAGAAGAGTACTGATACTGGAACCTCAAAGCCTTGAAACCTCTCCTTTCTGAACCTCTCTTTCTTTCTTTCTTTAAAGGTCCTGAAGTCTCTTTCTTTATTTAAAGGTAGTCAAACATTTCTTATCTTGAATGTGTATATAAAATCATGTCGAGTTATATCTTAGATGACGAAAGCCACAATATTAGAGACAATAAGTCTCAAATCTCCAAAGCTTTGAGATTTTGTACTCCTTGTTCTAACTATATATTGTGCTTAACAGTTTTTTTGTTGCAGGTTTAGATATGGGATTGAATGATGATCTTATCATTTAATATTGTCTCTGGTAAATATTACTGATCATTTTTTTTATTAAATATGTTATACAAAATGCACGATTCAGTTTCAGGTTCAATCATATGAACTGGTAATCAAAGCTGCAAAGCTTTGATATTACCTTCTGCTCGTAATTTCTTAAGTTTGCCTAAGTGAATTATGTATGCATGAAGACTTATGTGGATTTATGACTTGATAACAATTTAATCTAATTATGTATTATGTTATTTATCTTATCTTACAGATATATATACACATATGCATTTTAATATTGAGTTTCATATGAGGCAATATAGCTAGGGTTTATGGTTAAACAGATTTGTCTAACATATCAGATTCTATAGCTATTGTTTCTGGATTATGTTTGATCTTTGGTGATGAGTATATGCAGGTTTGTTGGTCGTCCAAAGGTTCCTAAACAAAATCTAATAACTATCCAAACATAGTTGTTCAAAGAAGCATCTCAGGGGGTTTGGATTTGTAGGAATTCAGTTCCTAAAATCTCTCAAGCAGATGCATAATGTTGTTATCAGCTGAAATTTGAATTTCAAACAAAGATAGGCAGTGACACAGAAAGAGGATAATCTACTGAGAGTTGAAGAGTGTTTTTCATCCATGGGAGATCAAGTTACTTAGCTCTTCAAACATTCAAACAATTCAACACTGCAGGAGAAGAAGATCAATCATCCAATCTGATTTTCTCAACCTCATAAACTTAGAAGTTTCTTTTTTCAAGTGAGCAACAAGATGTACTTATTGTTTCAACAGGTTGTAGCTGTTACTAGATAGGTTGGGAACCACAAGCAGTCAAAGTGTAAGGTAGCTCACTTAGGCTTGAGATCTAGGGCTAAATCTGTGTGATTAACTAGAAGTGTGTTCAAATCCTGGAGGGATCAGATCCCTCAGGCAAAGACTAGGTCCAATTGTCAATAAACTATGTAAAAATTCATGTGTTCTATAGCTTTACTTTACTACTTTTTATTCATGTTGCAAATTAGTTCAAAACAGATAAGCTCCAAAGTTTTGGAGTAGGGCTGAGCAGAACCCGCCCCGACCCGCCTCCCCGAACCACCCCGCATCAAACTGGTCCGAATTTAGCATAAATCGATACAACATGACTGATTACGGTTATAGATTTCTCAACTCGAACGATGTTCGATCGATCATGGTTAGAGACATGGAAAACCTGCTTAAAACCAAACCGGTCCGATTAGTATTTCATATGTAAAAGTTACAATTTTTATTTTTGATAATGGTTTCCAAATTAAGCTTTTTAAGAGTTAACAGCATCAATATGATTGATTTTCCTCAAACTATTCATCATTCATGGGAAATTACGTTACTTTTTCAACTTTAAACATTACACAAACGTATGTTACAAAAAAAATAATAAAAATAATTTATTTTTTCAAGTGAAATCTCAAGATTTTCTAACCCGTTTAATCGGTCCGAACCGGGCCGAGTCGATCAATTACAATTGGTTTGGGTATTACAAAACACTGGGTGTGTTTGGGTAGGACATTTTATTACCCCAACCTATTGGGTCGGGTAGAAATTTTCGGTAAAATCTGTCCAAACCGGTCCGTCCTCACCCCTACTTTGGAGAATCTCCTATCTCAAAGCTTTGAAGCTTCTAACAGTTGTAATTTATCTCAAGCATTACAAATCTTTTCAAAACATTAACATTAGCTTAAAGTTTCAAAAGGCTAGTTTTTAGCAAAAAATTCCATACCCTATTCAACCCCCCCCCCCCCACCTTCTATAGTATTAGATCATGTTTTATACTTGCATGACAAACTTTAAGAAATTTTGAAGACAAGTTTTCTTGGAAGGAAGAAAACACTATGCACTTTTAGAGAGTTATATAGTGAGCATAATTGAGATAAACCTGTCGAGTTTTCTCGAGTTTTGAGCCGGTTTTAACATTAAAAATCTGAGATATGCACACGGCGTGCATTTGCGGGAACAGGTTTGGGAAATGCATTGGGATGTGTGCCGAGGCAGAACCAGAATAGAGTATTTACTGCACTTTTGAGCCAAGGGTATTTTTGTAATTTTGACACAAAGCCCGGGTTTTTAGAGTCGAGTTCTGATTTTGTTTCAAAAATTCAGTGATCAGTTTTCCTGTGACCAGATTCAGTATTGGGAGGAATTTAGAGCACTTTTAACCCAGGCGTATTTTTGTAATTTTGATAAGTTTCCGGTTAAAACGCAGACAGTAGAGAGAGACAGACCTTTTGAGTAGACAGAGGAACCAGTCTGCGTGGCTTACTGCCAGCCACGCAGGCAAGGGGCAAAAGGAGTTTTTTGGAGGTGTAAGAGTCACCGTATGCGTGGCACACAGAAGCCACGCGGACATCATGGTTTTCTGAGGCGGTTTCGGCCAATGGCGGTTTTGTAAATTCGGGCAGTTTTTGGAAGCTTGTCAGCACTACATAAAGGAACATCCAGAGCTCGTTTTTTACGCACAATACACCCAAGGAGAAATCTTAGCATCCTCGGAGAGCACGGAAGCGCGGATCTAATTCAAGACAAACGTTTGATCTCAACTCTCTCTTTATTTGAGAACTTTATTATGTTAATTATGTTTTTCAGTAGCTAAACTCTTTACCAAGGTTCTCAGTGAACCTTAGGTTTCATACTCAGTATTTAGTTTTGTTCTAACTATGGATTCATGATGTTAATATCAGCAGTTGTTTTTAGTTATTCTGTCTTTGATTTTACTGTTTATGCATGATCGGAGTCTGGAACCAGAACTGCTACAGACTCGAATCGGTAGGTAAAAACAGCTGGTTAGGGTTAGGAAGAGAATACAAAATTTTGCACCTTACCCCGATGAACAAATGTTGTGTGTTTTCATAATCTGCAAGATCGGGACAACGTGCATGAACTGAATAGTGACGCCACTAGAGGTACGTGGCACGAATAAGTAAATGTTGTGTGGGTTCATAATCAACCAGAACGACAAACTAAAGGGACCCTAGGGGATCATGGAATATATTAACATAAACCATAGAATTAGAACACTAAAGATTATACCGAATATTCTCACAAAAAATATTTACTTTTCAGTTCTTTACTTTCAGTATTTAGTTTGAATTACAAACTTTCAAAATATTCCTCCTTTTCACACTCTGTTCGTTGAAACTGATTACTAGAAAAACCTGTAATAGTCCTCGTGGGAATGATAAACCGAGTTTAAATACACCCGGTACTACCTGATTCGTATACTTGCGACTAGCACGCTAATTTCCGCATCAAGTTCTTGGCACCGTTGTCGGGGACTTTTTAACGGTTTATTTAGTAGTCATAATTAATTTTCAGAGTTTTATCTTTTATTTTTTTTTTCTTTTCTCTCACTGCTCTTGAGATCTCTGTTTTTCAGGAACAGCCTTTCAAAGACTAGAGACGATGACACCATGAAATTCGGATGGCAGATTTACCACCTGACCTAGAGGCACGCACTCCAGTTCAGATGGCTCGTTACATCGAGGAGGTGATCACTGCGGGCTTTGCTTCCCGGAACAACCAGGGGGCATACAACAGGTCCGGAAAAGCTTTGGTGGAGAAATTTGAAGTCCCTACGGGAGGACATGATCCGGCAATCGTAGTGCCGAAAATAACCGTAGAGCACTTCGAATTAAAACCCTCCACCGTCCAGACTGTACAGAATATCTGTCCGTTTCACGGTAGAGCTGATGAATACCCGATTGAATTTATCGGGAAATTTAATGACTACTGCAACATGGTCCAGTACAAGGGAGTCAACCCAGAGGCACTCAAATGATTCTGTATCCATACTGCCTGTACGGAACAGCGAGGGATTGGCTCGAATCCCAAGCTCCCAGATCCATCACTACATGGGAGGGATGTGTTGCTAATTTTCTGGCAAAATTGTAACCCACCTCTCGAGTTATCAAACTGCAGAGCAAGACTCTATCATTCAAACAGAAGATGGGAGAGACGGTGGTAGATGCATGGGACAGACTGATGAGATTGGTGAAAAAGTGTCATAATCATGGTTTTGGGGACCCTAAGATTCTGCATGTATTCTACTATGCTCCAGACAGGGAGAATGCAGACAGGATTGATAGAGAAGACGGAGGAAACTTTTTGTACCATGTGGACAAGGACAGGGCATATGGTTTAATGAAGCAATTAGCCAAGCAGGATACTCGCCTGTGGTGACTGACCTGGTCAAGCAGGTTTACTCAGAAAAACAAGATGTTGCAGCAGTACAAGAACCAGAAGATGCCAATTATGTGCAGCAAAGTGGGACCCAAACCGTTACAGACCTCGAACGCGAGACCATTATGGGTTTTAGTACGGAAATCTTTATTCTACAATTTATGCACCGGGATTCCAGCAAAATCCACATGCACAGCAGGCGACACCAACCCAACAAGTTAGCAACGAGATGGAAGAAGTCAAGACCATGCTACAAAACATGACCACGAGTTTTAATGACATCTTCACACAAATCGACACAGCTTTCAATACATTGACAGCCGATCTCTACTCAACCAAAATTGCACTGCGGAAATTGGAAGTACAAGTTGGGGAGTTAGCGCAGCAACAAGCAGAAAGAGCACCAGGGAACTTACCCTCAACCACAGTTAACAATCCAAGTACTCATATCAATGCCATCACCACTCAGATTGGATTAGCAATGTAGGATCCATCGTATCCCATCCATGCTTGTGCAGAAAAGTCAAAAAATATCGAACATGAAGTATTTGACGGGGAAGACAATCCAATCGACAGCCCCTAGCTGAAGGGCTCGGTCGGACAGGATGGAGTGCCGAATGAGAAGACTGACTGAAATAGTACTTATCTCCAAGGAGGTACCATATCCTTTTAATACATGGAAGAAAGATGATATCAAGGGCTACGCTAGATTTCTCGAGATATTCAAACAGCTGCAGATCAACATACCCTTTATTGAGGCTTTGGAAAAGATGCCCACTTATACCGAATTCCTCAAAGACATTCTTTATGGAAGGAGGCGGATGTGAAATTTCGAGACTATAAATCTGACGGAAGAAGTGAGCAACTGCGTTAAGAAAGGGCTACCAAGGAAGAGGAAGGACCCAGGTAGTTTCGTCGTCCCGGTGACCCTAGGTAATGCTCACACAGGAAAGGCTTTGTGTGACCTCGGGGCCAGCATTAATCTGATGCCTTTGTTGATTTTCAAAAGTTTGAATGTCGGTGAACTCAGGCCCACCAGAATCATGCTTCAGATTGAGGACAGGTCCTTAAAACATGCATATGGAGTCAATGAATATATTCTGATGAAAGTCGGAGAGTTAATTTTTCCGGCAGATTTCGTAATTCTGGACATGGAGGCGGTAGATGTACCACTCATTCTCGGCAGACAATTTTTGGCCACTTGACAGACCATGATAAGCTGCAGGAGCGGAGAACTAACTATTGAGAATAATGAGGACAAGGTGAAATTCAACGTCTTCGAATCTCTCTAGCTTCCCAATAATTACGAACATGAAGACTGCTTCGCTGTGGAGGTAGTCAGCAATAGCCTGGAAAACGAGGAGTTGGACGAGCTATCGGTAGATATTGATATAGTTGAAAGAGAGAATGAGGAGCGGTTCTAGGAGGAGCATGCCATGCAAGCAGAAAACAGGACCAATTTACATCTGGATGAAAGAGTATGGCAGACATTGGCACAGGTCCCTTCACACAAAGAGCCACCAACCCTGGAGCTGAAACCACTCCCGAACCATCAGAGTTCAACGCAGCGAAATCAGTTTCAAGTAGGGAAGGAAGTACTTTTGTGGGATTCTCGAAAGTAGTTTTTCTTGGGAAAATTGAGATCCAAGGCGTCAGGACCGTTCATCATCAAAGAGATATTGTCATGGGATGTAGTGGAATTGGAGAATCCGCAAGACAATACAACATTCAGAGTGAGCGGAAACCGAGTCAAGTGAAAACTGGATCAGGAAGCAGTCGTCTAGGTAGAAAACTGGTCAAAAGTTGTCAGCGTGGCTGATTGGTAGTCATGTAGAAGCAACGCAGCCCGACAAGAGTTGCAGAAAATTTTGTTACCCAAAAAGTTGCTGTCAGCCATGCAGCAGCCACGCAGACAAGAGGAAAAAAATTTGAGCAGCCAGGGAGTGGAGAAATGCAACCCGGGAGTGCAGAAACGCAATCAACGCAGTCACAGATGGAGTAACGTAGCTATGGAGCTAGCAACATAGCCTGAGAAGTCTATCACGCAAGCCAGAACCTCAACCACGCAGATCAAGCTTCAACCAAGCGGGCCAAGGGGTAGCCATGCAGAAATCGAAAGATTTTCGGCAAATTTTTACGGTGTGCGTGGCTATCTGTGTAGCAACGCAGACAAGAGAAGGTTTTGGACGTTAAAAAAAAGCGGATCAAAAAGTTGTTTTCAGCGTAGCTATGGAGTAGCTACGCAGGTAACAATGCATACAGTAAGAAGAAAAGGCAGATTTCCAAAATTGAAAAATCGACCCTGTGTGCTCTGCCACACTCGACCATCACAGGGACTCATACGAGTTGGGAATTCTTCAAGAAAAATTTGGTGCAGAAATAGAGCAATCAACCCCAGTGAACGGAAATACACTCCACCATATGGGAACACATTGTCACACAAAATGTTTTTTGGGGATTGCACTCTTGAAAAGCGCATGCAGAGCCCGAAAGGTTGACAACTTTCGTTAAGAAATTTTCTGGCGACCGGTCAACGGTCTTTCTCTGCCGAAATTTGCAGAAATAATTCTGCACCCGTAAGACTTGCTTCGGGTGCGTAGGTCAACGGTCCTTCTCTGCCGGAATTTTCAAAAAAAATTCAGCACCCGTAAGACTTGCTTCGGGTGCGCAGGTCCAAAATTTCTTCATTCTCTCTACTTCCAGTTTTTAATTTCTGCACGTTTTTTTGTATCTTCGCTACCAGCTGGTTAGAAGAGGCTGAGTCGAGTCAGCAAGCTAGTGACCCAACTCCACAGCAGTCTGACAGCCGGTCTAGTTCTCGGGCCTACCAGACGCTGACAGCCCGCGCGCGCCGGAGTGAAACCAGCAGCAGTTCTACCAACACTATATCTGTAACCACGGATTTAGTTCCAGACCCGAATTTTGTGTCAAATCAGCTTATTTCATGAGGACATGCCATCTCTCATTGCGGGAACAGTAGTCGTGTCTGCATTTACCAGGTTTGCACGTTTTTCATATTTATTAGCAGTTTTTTTTGAGTCTGCACGTTTTTTTTATTTTGAGTCAACCCACCACTCTTTTCTGACCTTGCATTGTAGATAGTTATGGAAAAATTAAAAAATATAAAATACCAAAAATCCGAAAAAAAAAGTTCAAAAAATTCTAAAAATTCTAAAAATTGAAAAATCATAAAATTTTAAGAAAGGACAATTGAGATAACATAGAACTGGGGAGAGATCAATGATAGTCTTCTGACAGGGAAGAAAAACCGCACAAAGGTGTAATAGATTAGGCTTCTGTACGGTTTGGTTAGAGCCAGTGCGCCTCAAAATCATCGATTAGTTATCTCCTAAGCTAGAAATCGGACTAGTTGCCACACCACCATCTCTTAGGTAGTTGACAACCTGCCTACGGGCGCCATCACAGTCATCGCATTTTTGATGGAGTGACTGGCTCATAATGGACCCACTATCCTGTTTCTTAACCCTAGGTCCTACTAGTTAGCCCGTTTGAAACTGTTTACCGCTTTTATTCTATCCACTATAGTCAAGGGAGCCTTCTTTGTGACTTTCATCACTAGTTAATTGGCTAATCCTACGCGTTATGATAGAGGGACTGAGTTAGGTAGGGTTTCGATTGGTGAGAGCTTCATGACAGATCGTTGTTGGACAATTTGACATTTGCACGTTTTTCGAGGGTTGGACGGGGTGAGTTAGAGGTGACTGCATTAATTTGCGGAGGTGATTCACTACACGACATAATGATCACAGGTGGAGACGTCGCGTGCGAGGCATTTTTCCGCACAAAACTGGGTACCAGGGTTTGTGGGTTTAATTGTAGGTTGTTTGATTATTACATCTTTGGTGATGAGGAGGTTCGGTAGGAGTACACGTTTTATCTTCCGCATACAGGATCGACGCTTCCTGATTAGTGCGGGGGTACTGCACACGAGGATATTTTTCGTACCCCGCAACATTGGATTATTTCTGCACTGCTCAGCTTATATCAGTTTGTTTATTTATGTTATTGGTATTTGTTTTTAAAAGGAAAAAAGACAAACAAAAACAAAAAAAAAAAAAAAAAAACAAAACAAAAAAAAACAAAAAAAAACAAAAAAAAACAAAACAAAAAAAACAAAAAAATAAAACAAAAAGAAAAAAAAAAGAAAAAAAAAATATGTTCTTGTTTTGCGATTTTCGGGTTAGGTCAAAGCTGATTTGGTGTTATTGATTTCAAGATTCGACACCGTTTCACATTCGTGGCCGCGAGAATGACTTCAAATTCGTGGCCGGGAGAACGGCGAAGACACATCGGGAGCTGGGGAAATTGAGTGAGCAGAAACTTAGGTGTTTCTGTCAGTTTTTCGGGAACTCGGTGAGGGGTGTAAGTTGGGGAACAGTGAGAATGTCATATCAAGTAGGATCATGTCGTACCACGTTACATATGTATATATGCTACCGGTTAGACTTAGGACCCCGGATTCGGAAATAGCACGGATGGTCGGTTAACGGGGGATTTGCTCAGGTTGAGTACGAAAGTAATTGTATCAGGTGCCAGCGTTTATTTTCCACTCGTAAATCTGTCCATGATCGTCGATCGCTTGCGGGTTATTACTTCCTGGAAAGAGGGTGAGGTCTTGATGACACACCGGTTCTCACTTTGGAGATTGCCCGATCTCACCAAAAAGAAATGTTTACTGTTGAATTTTTTGAGTATGCGTTTACTTAGTCGTATTATACTCTTTCTGAGTCGTTCGTATAGTCGAGTCATCGGTAGTTAAGTCTGGGTTAGCAGGTGCGTATGCAACGGTAGTAGTATGCAAAGGAAGAGTATGCAAAGCAGAATCCTCCGAGATTGCCCCGGAAGAGCAATGGGCAGTGCGGGGGTATTTATAACTCCCATAAAGAAGTTATCTATTGAGCATAATTGAGATAAAAGTGCAGAGTTTTCTTGAGTTTTGGGCCGGTTTTAACATTAAAAGTCTCGGTAATGTAGACGACGTTTTGAGCTAGTATCGGGATTTGAGTATTTTCTGCAATTTTCTCATATATATATATATATATTGGGATATGATGGCAGATTTGTTCATGATGTCTTTGCAGGAACAGGTTCGGGAAATGTATTGGTATGCGTGCCGAGACTGATCCCGGAGTACCTCGGGAGACGTGCAGAATATGCTCAAGGCGATTTTAAGTCAGGGGTATTTTGGTAATTTTGACACCGAGCCCGGGTTTTCGGATTCAAGTTCGGATTTTTTCGCTTTAATTCAGCGAGCAGTTTTCGTATGACCAGATTCAAGATTGGGCAGAATTTGGAGCGGTATTGACCTAGGCGTATTTTGGAAATTATAACAAAATTCAGGTCAAAACGCAAGCAGGAGAGAGACGGACCTTTTTAGTAAACAGAGGACCCTGTCTGCGTGGCTAACTGCTAGCCAGCAGCCACACAAGCAGGGGGCAAAAAGGAGATTTTTGGAGGTGTTAGACTCACTGTCTGTGTGGCACGCAGCCGCGATGCAGTCAGCAAGTTTTCTGATGCAGTTTTGGCCAGTGGTAGTTTCAAAAATTCAGGCAGTTTCCGGAAGCTTCTCAACACTACATAAAGGAACGTCCAGATCTCATTTTTGACACAGAATACATCCAAGCAGAAGTCTTAGCATCCTCAGAGAGCACAAAAGCCCTGATCCATAATTCAAGACACTAGTTTGATCTCAAATCTCTCTTTATTTGAGAACTTTGTTATATTAATTATGTCGTTCAGTAGCTAAACTCTTTATCAAGGTTCTCGGTGAACCTAGAGTTCCGTACTTAGTATTGTAGGGTTTTGATTCATGGATCGCGCAAACGGAAGCATAATCAAACAAACAACCATGCAAAACCCTCCAAGGATCACAAGTCTAGATGCATAACGATAGTGAAGGTAAGAAATCATAAACACACCTTTGGGTTCTCCTTGATGACTTCAAACGCGAATAGTGTCACGTTCTCTATAGTTGATCCACGCCTAGAGTTGTTCCTAGATCTCCAATCTCCTTGGTGCTAGCCCGGAATGAAAGGAGGGTGAAGGAATCACGCAAAACGAGACACCAAAAAGGGGTTCGGCCCTTTGTGGCGTCGGGGACAAGGGGCGGCGGCAAAGGGGGCGGCGTCCCTCTTTGTGGCTTGCTCTCTCTCTCCTTTGTTCTCTCCTACTCTTGTTATGTTCTCTCTAGAGCATAAAAATGTGTAGGGAAGGAAGGAGGAGGGTCCTTTATGTAGTCCAACAACTCCTTGTCAACTACCTAAAGGACTTATTCTAGTCCTACTAGAGTTCAATTTAGTCCCTTCCTTGCAAATTAGTCCCTACTAAGTTTGCAAGGGTTTGCAAAGTGATCCTTCTAATTAATTAATTTAATTAATTAATTCCACAATCTAGTACAACTCTATATAGCGTGTGACCCCATAGGTTCTATCTAGTTGGTAGCAACTATTTGCTAATATGGAGCGGTTTCTAGCAAAACATCCATTCTAGCCAACTAATAGAATAGTCATCTAGACAACCTTGTACAAGTAATTGTCTCATCCCTTTGCCTCCATATCCGGATTGGACACGAGACATACAAGTCACACTCGTATATCCAATCCCTAGTTTCTCGATCCATGGAATAGCCTTATTCGTGCAAATAACATCAATATCTCATATATTGATTTATTTGAGTCTGGCCAGACATTCTATAAGCACTATCCTCGAGTGGCCTTGGATATTTGCTCCCGTTATGTGGGAGGGGCAAATCCTCTCTACGTCCACTACGATCTCTAAGCTTGCTTCTCATTGTATCCAGTACACGCCTTTATAACTACCCAGTTACGGTGTAGCGTTTAACGCTACCAAGATCACAATGATCCACAACTAGAATATCTAGTGACTTCAAGTCTAAGGATGACAATACCATTGTACCCGAGAAGCACTTGTGACTCAACATAACGTGTATGTAGCCTTCTCGGTGATGGGTCAATCCAGTGCAACATTCCGTAATGCACACCTATGTGTTGGATCGTGATATCTCCATATCAATCCAACCCCATACTAGTCTATAGATGATTGTCCCATTTAATCATTATACTTGACTAGGGATATTTAAGATAAACAACGCAATTGTAAATCTAAGGACTTCATTATATTAAATATCCAATAAATAATAAATGAATTTCTAGCCAATTACAAATTCATACTAAACTAGATTGCCTCTAGGGCATCTATTCCAACAGTCTCCCACTTGCACTAGAGCCAATCTGGCGCATCTCGTATGCCCATACTCCTAGTGTGCCCTTCATGCTTCCACTGCGTGAGAGGCTTTGTAAGCGGGTCTGACAGATTATCATCTGTAGGAATCTTGCATATCCGAACGTCTCCTCTATCGATAATATCTCGAATCAGATGAAACTTCCTGAGCACATGCTTGGACTTCTGGTGCGATCTGGGTTCCTTTGATTGCGCGATCGCCCCAGTGTTGTCACAGAACAACTCCACTGGATCCGCAATGCTAGGGACCACACCAAGTTCAGAAACAAACTTTCTGATCCAAACAGCCTCCTTTGCTGCGCCATTTGCAGCAATGTACTCAGCCTCTGTTGTAGAATCAGCTACCGTCTCTTGCTTGGAACTCTTCCAGCTCACCGCTGCTCCATTCAGGCAAAACACATATCCCGACTGTGATCTAAAGTCATCTCTATCGGTTTGGAAGCTTGCATCAGTGTAACCCCTTACACGCAACTCTTCCTCACCGCCAAACATCAAGAAAGCATCCTTAGTTCTTCTCAAGTACTTTAGGATGTTCTTGACAGCAATCCAGTGACTCTCACCTGGATTGGATTGGTATCTGCTTGTCATACTCAAGGCATATGACACATCTGGTCTAGTACATAACATGGCGTACATGATGGATCCTATGGCCGAGGCATAGGGAATCCTGCTCATGCGTTCCTTCTCAATCTCATTGGAAGGACAACCACTCTTCGAAAGAGTGATTCCATGTGACATGGGCAAGAATCCCTTCTTGGAATCTTGCATGTTGAACCGTTTCAACACCTTGTCAATATATGTACTTTGACTTAGGCCTAGCAACCTCTTAGATCTATCTCTATAGATCTTTATACCGAGTATATAGGCTGCTTCCCCTAAGTCTTTCATTGAGAAACACTTTCCTAGCCAATCTTTCACAGATTGCAGCATGGGAATGTCGTTTCCAATGAGCAGTATGTCATCCACATACAAGACCAGAAAAGCTACAGAGCTCCCACTAACCTTCTTGTAGACACAAGACTCATCTTCGTTTCTGATGAAGCCAAACTCTTTGACCACTTCATCAAAACGTCGATTCCAACTCCTAGAAGCTTGCTTCAATCCATAAATGGATCGTTGCAGCTTACAGACTTTGTTGGCTTGCTTTGGATCCTCAAAACCCTCCGGCTGTATCATATACACGTCCTCGAGGAGATTCCCATAAAGGAATGCTGTTTTGACATCCATCTGCCAAATCTCATAGTCGTAGTATGCTGCAATCGCAAGTAGGATTCGGATGGATTTGGTCATTGCGACTGGTGAAAAGGTTTCATCATAGTCAATACCATGAATCTGTCTGAATCCTTTAGCCACCAATCGGCCCTTATAGGTAATCACATTACCATCCATGTCGATCTTCTTCTTGAAGACCCACTTGCACCCTATGGGTCGCGCCCCATCAGGTGGTTCCACCAAAGTCCATACTTTGTTGGTATACATGGATTCCATCTCGGATCTCATGGCCTCAAGCCACTTCTGCGAGTCTGGGCCTTTCATGGCCTCCTCATAGGTAGTAGGCTCATCATCTATGAGCATCGTGTCACCGGAATCAGTTACGAGAAGTCCGTACCTCTCGGGTTCCTGGCGCACTCTACTAGATCTACGAAGCTCTTGTGTTACCTGAACAGGTAGATCCACAACTGCTTGTGATTCCTGTTCATGTTCCATAATCGGTTCTGTGATTTGTGGTCCTTGAACTTCTTCAAGTTCTACATTCCTCCCACTTGCTTCTTTAGAGACAAACTCTCTTTCTAGAAACACGCCGGTCCGAGCAACAAACACTTTGTTCTCGGTTGGATTGTAGAAGTAGTATCCCTTAGTTTCCTTAGGGTACCCCACAAATTTACACTTATCCGATTTGGGCCCTAGCTTGTCTGATTGTAAACGTTTTACATAGACATCGCAGCCCCAAATCCTCATGAACGACAGTGTGGGACGCCTCCCACTACACATCTCATATGGTGTCTTCATGACTGATTTAGATGGAACACGGTTAATGGTAAAAGCTGCACTTAATAGAGCGTAGCCCCAAAATGATAATGGAAGATCGGTTTGACACATCATAGACCGAACCATATCCAATAGGGTTCGATTCCTCCTCTCGGACACGCCATTCCATTGTGGTGTTTCGGGTGGAGTGAGTTGGGACACGATCCCACACTCTCTAAGATAGTCGTCAAACTCTTGGCTTAAGTATTCTCCTCCACGATCCGATCGTAGAGCCTTGATACTTTTGCCAAGTTGCTTCTCTACTTCATTCTTGAATTCTTTGAACACTTCAAAGGATTCGGATTTTGCCCTCATAAGGTACACAAATCCATATCTACTGTAATCATCAGTAAATGTAATGAAGTAGACATAACCACCCCTGGCAGGCGTGGCAAATGGCCCACACACATCAGTATGTATGAGCGCCAATTGCTCACTAGTCCTCTCACCTTTCTTATTGAAAGGGGACTTTGTCATTTTTCCCAATAAACAAGCCTCACATGTCTCATATGATTCAAAATCAAATGAGTCTAGCAATCCATCCTTATGGAGTCTAGATACACGTTTCTCATTTATGTGGCCTAAACGACAATGCCATAAATAAGCAGGATTTAAATCATTTATTTTAATCCGCTTGGTATTAATGTTGTAGACAGGATTACTTAGATCAAGGACATAAAGTCCATTAAATAATTGCGCACTAAAATAGTGAATATTATTCAAATAAAAGGAACAACAATTGTTCTTTATTGAAATAATAAAACCTTCCTTGTCCAAACAAGAAATAGAAATAATGTTTCTGCTCATAGCAGGCACAAAATAGCAATTATTTAATTCTAAAACTAATCCTGAAGGCAGAGATAGCTCGCAGACGCCTACGGCCAACGCAGCAACCTTTGCTCCATTCCCAACGCGCAGATCTACCTCCCCTTTAGCCAATCTTTTACTTCTCTTTAGATCCTGCATATTTCGACAAATATGAGATCCACATCCAGTATCTAATACCCATGATGTAGAGACAGTTAAATTGACATCTACAACAAAAATACCTGGTGGTGGTGGAATCACTATTCCAAGCCTCTTGTCCTCCAGATATTTTGGGCAGTTCCTCCTCCAGTGTCCAGGTTGACTACAGTAGTGACATTCACCCTTAGTCACGACCTTGGCAATGGCACCAACAGGCTTAAGGGCTTGTTCCTTGGACTTAGCAACTGACTTGCCTTTGCCCTTGGAGGAAGAGGCAAACTTTTTACCCTTTCCTTTATGCACCATCATAATGGCCTTGCCCTTACCCTTGTTGATGCTCTGTTCAGCCGTCCTCAACATGTTGAGCAAATCTGGCAGTGGTTTAACGATCTCGTTCATGTTATAGTTCATAATGAATTGTCCATAACTCTCGGGCAACGATTGCAACACGAGATCGGTTGCCAACTCTTGGCCGACCGGGAACCCAAGCCGGGCGAGATTCTCCAAGTACCCGATCATTCGGAGTACGTGGGGTCCCACCGGGTTCCCTTCTGCCAGATGACATTTGAACAGTGCCTTTGAGACCTCATACCTCTCTACCCTCGCCTGCTCTTGGAAGAGCTGCTTTAGATGTTCGATCATATCGACAGCATTCATGTTCTCATGTTGCTTCTGAAGCTCAGAGGTCATGGTGCAAAGCATTAGGCAGGCTGCATCATTAGCGTCATCAACACGCTTTTGATACGCCTTTAAGGCAGCAGGTGTCTGATTCTCTGGACCTTCTGGAACTTGCTCCTCTATTGCGTACAGCTTCTTTTCTTGCTTGAGAACAATTCTCAAGTTTCTGTACCAATCGAGAAAGTTGGTTCCTGAGAGCTTGTCCTTCTCAAGGACAGATCGTAGGGAATGTTGTGAACTCGATGAGTTGTTTGCCATTTGGAATTCTACAAAAGGAAAATACGCAAGTTTTAGTATTTGTGAATTTTTGACTATATTTAATAATGGCTAGTTTATTAAATATAGCTCCCACTATTTTTCTACGGATTAATAACCCTCAAGATATTAATGCGGAAAATATCCTTATATTTTCTAGTGGGCCAAGATCCATCTTTTTCATCTCCTTATGAGCTTGCTTTGGCAAGTCACCCATAATTCGATTACTTCTTAGGTAGGAACAATTCCAATTGCATCCCATATGCAACTCTTGGTTCAACCGGGCAAATAACTCCTTATTTATCCATCCATATGGATAATCCCAATTGATTGCCTCTAGGTTTCTTAATCAAATTAATAGCCTAGTTGTGTTCAACCTCTTATCTAAACAATTGCACATTGTTACGTGCCATCGCATTCCATCATTATGAACCAAGTCGCCATGCTTTGGCACGCACGAACTCGATAAATAATGATGATAATGAGTGTTTAAATAACGAGAAGGCAAGAACACAATATTTTAAAATTTGAGGGATTTTCAATTCAATTTTAATTATTTTGTTGATCAATATCAACTAATCTATCTATTTGAGTTTGGGCACAACTCCAAATAATAGATCCGGGTTGTCTAATTATCTTATTATCCTAATTGCATGCATCATCCATACACCAACCACACAAATAATAAGATAATAAATAAACAACCACAAAACAGAAATTAAACGTGATGTGGATATGGCCTTTTCTAGACTAAGATAATTCCAAGCCAATGGAATTATCTATGAACCCTAAACAAACACATCTCCATGCGTCTTGATCTTTTGGTCCATCCTTCATAGTCATGTGGTGTGCTCCATGCTCCATGCTCCATCTTTTGTGGCTCCTTTTGGCTTTGGGCTTCTTTTCTCCAATCTTGGCTAACAATCTACTTTATCTAGCACTAGCTAATATCTATACTAAATAAAATAAATCTCACAAGTTGAGAAAAAAAATGGCACGCAGGCCATAAAACCCTAATTAATTATTACAATTAATTGATCAGCTCGCAGGCCGTAAAACCAAACCACAAAATTAAACATCCACATCAAACCACATCCTAAGGCCATATCCAATCACCATGCGATTTGCACATAAACAGTTAAAATCCAATTTTAACGCGCTTGGTCAATTTTAATTGATTTTAGGATTTCTAGGGTTAAAACGGTCCATGGGCCCAACAATCCAATTGCCCGGGCCCAAATAAGTGAACCATAAAGCCCTAGGGCCGGCCCGGCCCAAAACCCGCAAGCTAGGCCCGCGGGTTAGGGCCGCCCCCTTAGGGCTCCAAGCTTGGGCGGCAAGCAAGGGGGCGGTCCCCTAGGGGGCCGAACCTCCTTGTGGAGGTTGTTTCCAAAACAACCTCCTTGCTTGGAGCCCAAGTTTGGTTGTTTCCTTGTTGTGGGAGAACTCCTTCTTCCCCAAGGATGCCCAAACCCTAGATCTAAGATCCTAAAATTTCTCAAACTCACCAATTCATGCATCCAATGCAATAATTGGGTCTTGTTATGATTAATTCTTTGACAAATTGCATCCAATGCTTGATTTGTCTTGTTTTACGCGATAAACAACAAATTAAGGTGTAAAACAACAAGAATGTAACACATAAACTACGTTTATGCTCTATGACCTGTGGCTCTGATACCACTGTAGGGTTTTGATTCATGGATCGCGCAAACGGAAGCATAATCAAACAAACAACCATGCAAAACCCTCCAAGGATCACAAGTCTAGATGCATAACGATAGTGAAGGTAAGAAATCATAAACACACCTTTGGGTTCTCCTTGATGACTTCAAACGCGAATAGTGTCACGTTCTCTATAGTTGATCCACGCCTAGAGTTGTTCCTAGATCTCCAATCTCCTTGGTGCTAGCCCGGAATGAAAGGAGGGTGAAGGAATCACGCAAAACGAGACACCAAAAACGGGTTCGGCCCTTTGTGGCGTCGGGGACAAGGGGCGGCGGCAAAGGGGGCGGCGTCCCTCTTTGTGGCTTGCTCTCTCTCTCCTTTGTTCTCTCCTACTCTTGTTATGTTCTCTCTAGAGCATAAAAATGTGTAGGGAAGGAAGGAGGAGGGTCCTTTATGTAGTCCAACAACTCCTTGTCAACTACCTAAAGGACTTATTCTAGTCCTACTAGAGTTCAATTTAGTCCCTTCCTTGCAAATTAGTCCCTACTAAGTTTGCAAGGGTTTGCAAAGTGATCCTTCTAATTAATTAATCCAATTCATTAATTCCACAATCTAGTACAACTCTATATAGCGTGTGACCCCATAGGTTCTATCTAGTTGGTAGCAACTATTTGCTAATATGGAGCGGTTTCTAGCAAAACATCCATTCTAGCCAACTAATAGAATAGTCATCTAGACAACCTTGTACAAGTAATTGTCTCATCCCTTTGCCTCCATATCCGGATTGGACACGAGACATACAAGTCACACTCGTATATCCAATCCCTAGTTTCTCGATCCATGGAATAGCCTTATTCGTGCAAATAACATCAATATCTCATATATTGATTTATTTGAGTCTGGCCAGACATTCTATAAGCACTATCCTCGAGTGGCCTTGGATATTTGCTCCCGTTATGTGGGAGGGGCAAATCCTCTCTACGTCCACTACGATCTCTAAGCTTGCTTCTCATTGTATCTAGTACACGCCTTTATAACTACCCAGTTACGGTGTAGCGTTTAACGCTACCAAGATCACAATGATCCACAACTAGAATATCTAGTGACTTCAAGTCTAAGGATGACAATACCATTGTACCCGAGAAGCACTTGTGACTCAACATAACGTGTATGTAGCCTTCTCGGTGATGGGTCAATCCAGTGCAACATTCCGTAATGCACACCTATGTGTTGGATCGTGATATCTCCATATCAATCCAACCCCATACTAGTCTATAGATGATTGTCCCATTTAATCATTATACTTGACTAGGGATATTTAAGATAAACAACGCAATTGTAAATCTAAGGACTTCATTATATTAAATATCCAATAAATAATAAATGAATTTCTAGCCAATTACAAATTCATACTAAACTAGATTGCCTCTAGGGCATCTATTCCAACAAGTATGTATCTCTGTTCTGACTATGGATTCATGATCTTAGGATCTTAATATCATCAGTTTTTTATTAGTTATTCTGTCTTACATTATACTATTTATACATGATCGGAGTCGCGAACCTTAATTGCTACAGACTCGACCCGGTAGGTGAAAACTGTTGGAATAGATGCCCTAGAGGCAATCTAGTTTAGTATGAATTATTTGTGGCTAGAAATTCATTTATTATTTATTGGATATTTAATATAATGAAGTCCTTAGATTTACAATTGTGTTGTTTATCTTAAATATCCCTTGTCAAGTATAATGATTAATGGGACAATCATCTATAGACTAGTATGGGGTTGGATTGATATGGAGATATCACGATCCAACACATAGGTGTGCATTAGGGAATGTTGCACTGGATTGACCCATCTCCGAGAAGGTTACATACACGTTATGTTGAGTCACAAGCGCTTCTCGCGGTGCAATTGTATTGTCATCCTTAGACTTGAAGTCACTAGATATTCTAGTTGTGGATTATTGTGATCTTGGTAGCGTTAAACGCTACACCGTAACTGGGTAGTTATAAAGGCGTGTACTGGATACAATAAGAAGCAAGCTTAGAGATCGTAGTGGACGTAGATAGAATTTGTCCCTCCCACATAACGGGAGCAAATATCCTAGGCCACTCGAGGGATAGTGCTTATAGAATGTCTGGCCACACTCAAATAAATCAATATGGGACATTGATGTTATTTTCACGAATAAGGCTATTCCCATGGATCGAGAAACTATGGATTGGATATACGAGTGTGACTTGTATGTCTCGTGTCCAATCCGGATATAGAGACAAAGGGATGAGACAATTACTTGTACAAAGGTTGTCAAGATGACTATTCTATTAGTTGGCTAGAATGGATGTTTTGCTAGAAACCGCTCCATATTAGCAAATAGTTGCTACCAACTAGATAGAACCTATGGGGTCACACGCTACATAGAGTTGGACTAGATTTGGGAATTAATTAATTGGATTAATTAATTAGAAGGATCACTTTGCAAACCCTTGCAAACTTAGTAGGGACTAATTTGCAAGGAAGGGACTAAATTGAATTCTAGTAGGACTAGAATAAGTCCTTGAGGTAGTTAACAAGGAGTTGTTGGACTATATAAAGGACCTTCCTTCCTTCCTTCCCACATAACTTCTGCTCATAATTGAACATAACAAAGAGTGGGAGAGAACAAAAAGGAGAGAGAGCAAGCAACAAGGGAGCCGACCGCCCTTTGCCGCCGCCCCGTCCCCGTCGGCCACAAGGTGGCCGAGCCCTCCTTTTGGGTCTCGTTTTGCGTGATTCTTCTTCCTCTTCCTCTTTCGGGCTAGCACCAAGGACTTGGGAGATTCTAGGATCAACTCTAGGCGTGGATCAACCATAGAGAACGTGACACAATTCGCGTTTGAAGTCATCAAAGGAGAACCCTAAGGTGTGTTATTGATTTCTTACCCTTAACATCGTTATGTCTCTTGACTTGTGATCCTTGGAGGGTTTTGCATGGTTTTATGATTGTTTATGCTTCCGTTGCGCATCCATGAATCAAAACCCTACAGTGGTATCAGAGCCACATGCCGTAGAGCATAAACGTGGTTTATGTGTTACGTTTTAGTTGTTTTACACCTTAATTTGATTGTTTATCGCGTAAAACAAGACAAATCAAGCATGGGATGCAATTTGTCAATAATTAATCATAACAAGATCCAATGTTTGCATTGGATGCATGAATGGGTGAGTTTGAGAAATTTTAGGATCTTAGATCTAGGGTTTGGGCATCCTTGGGGAAGAAGGAGTTCTCCCAAAACAAGGAAACAACCAAACTTGGGCACCAAGCAAGGGAGTCGTTTTGGAAACAACTTCCATAAGGAGGTTCGGCCCCCCTAGGGACCGCCCCCCTTGCTTGCCGCCCAAGATTGGCCGCCCTAGGGGCCGGACGGCCCTAACCCGCGGCCTAGTCTTGTGGGTTTTGGGCCGGGCCGGCCCTAGGGCCTTATGGTTCATCTTATTGGGCCCGGGCAATTTGATTGTTGGGCCCATGGACCGTTTTAACCCTAGAAATCCTAAAATCAATTAAAATTGACCAAGCGCGTTAAAATTGGATTTTAACTGTTTATGTGCAAATCGCATGGTGATTAGATATGGCCTTAGGATGTGGTTTGATGTGGATGTTTAATTTTGTGGTTTGGTTTTACGGCCTGCGAGCTGATCAATTAATTGTAATAATTAATTAGGGTTTTATGGCCTGCGTGCCATTTTTTTTCTCAACTTGTGAGATTTATTTTATTTAGTATAGAAGTTAGCTAGTGCTAGATAAAGTAGATTGTTAGCCAAGATTGAAGAAAAGAAGCCCAAAGCCAAAGAAGCCACAAAAGATGGAGCATGGAGCATTCCACATGACTATGAAGGGTGGACCAAAAGATCAAGACGCATGGAGATGTGTTTGTTTTAGGGTTCATAGATAATTCCATTGGCTTGGAATTATCTTATTCTAGAAAAAGGCCATATCCACATCACGTTTAATTTCTGTTTTGTGGTTGTTTATTTTATTGTCTTATTATTGTGTGGTTGTTGTATGGATGGTGCATGCAATTAGGATAATAAGATAATTAGACAACCCGGATCTATTATTTGGAGTTGTGCCCAAACTCAAATAGATAGATTTGTTGATATTGATCAACAAAAACAATTAAAAATTGAATTTAAAATCCCCCAAAATTCAAATATTGTGTTATTGCCTTCTCGTTATTTAAACACTCATAATCATCATTATTTATCAAGTCCGTGCGTGCCAAAGCATGGCGACTTGGTTCATCATGATGGAATGCGATGGCACGTAACAATGTGCAATTGTTTAGGTAAGCGGTTGAACACAACTAGGCTATTAATTTGATTAAGAAACCTAGAGGCAATTAATTGGGATTATCCATATGGATGGATAAATAAGGAGTTATTTTCCCAATTGAACCAAGAGTTGCATATGTGATGCAATTGGAATTGTTCCTACCTAAAGTAGTCAAATTATGGGTGACTTGCCAAAGCAAGCTCATAAGGAGATGAAACATGGATCTTGGCCCACTAGAAAATATAAGGATATTTTCCGCATTAATATCTTGAGGGTTATTAATCCGTAGAAAAATAGTGGGAGCTATATTTGATAAACTAGCCATTATTGAATATAGTCGAAAATTCAAAAATACTAAAACTTGCGTATTTTCCTTTTTGTAGAATTCCAAATGGCAAACAACTCATCGAGTTCACAACATTTCCTACGATCTGTCCTTGAGAAGGACAAGATCTCTGGAACCAACTTTCTTGATTGGTACAGAAACTTGAGAATTGTTCTCAAGCAAGAGAAGAAACTGTACGCAATAGAGGAGCATGTTCCAGAAGGTCCAGAGAACCAAACACCTGCTGCCCTAAAGGCGTATCAAAAGCGTGTTGATGACGCTAATGATGCAGCCTGCCTTATGCTTTGCACCATGACTTCTGAGCTTCAGAAGCAACACGAAAACATGAATGCTGTCGATATGATCGCACATCTAAAGCAGCTCTTCCAAGAGCAGGCGAGGGTAGAGAGGTACGAGGTCTCAAAGGCACTGTTCAAGTGTCATCTGGCAGAAGGGAACCCGGTGGGACCCCATGTACTCTGAATGATCGGGTACTTGGAGAATCTCGCCCGACTAGGTTTCCCGGTCGGCCAAGAGTTGGCAACCGATCTCGTGTTGCAATCGTTGCACGAGAGTTATGGACAGTTCATTATGAACTATAACATGAACGAGATCGTGAAACCACTGCCAGATTTACTCAACATGTTGAGGACGGCTGAACAGAGCATCAACAAGGGTAAGGGCAAGACCATAATGATGGTACAGAAAGGAAAGGACAAAAGGTTTGCCTCTTCCTCCAAGGGCAAAGGCAAATCAGTCGCCAAGTCCAAGGAACCTGCCCTTAAGCTTGTTGGTGGCATTGCCAAGGGCGTGACTAAAGGTGTGTGTCACTACTGCAGTCAGCCTGGACACTGGAGGAGGAACTGCCCAAAATATCTGGAGGACAAGATGCTTGGAATAGTGATTCCACCACCACCAGGTACTTTTGTTGTAGATGTCAATTTAACTTTCTCTACATCATGGGTATTAGATATTGGATGTGGATCTCATATTTGTCGAAATATGCAGGATCTAAAGAAAAGTAGGAGATTGGCTAAAAGGGGAGGTAGATCTGCGCGTTGGGAATGGAGCAAAGGTTGCTGCGTTGGCCATAGGCGTGTGCGAGCTATCTCTGCCTTCAGGATTAGTTTAAGAATTAAATAATTGCTATTTTGTGCCTGCTATGAGCAGAAACATTATTTCTATTTCTTGTTTGGACAAGGATGGTTTTATTATTTCAATAAAGAACAATTGTTGTTCCTTTTATTTAAATAATATTCACTATTTTAGTGCGCAATTATTTAATGGACTTTATGTCCTTGATCTAAGCAATACTGTCTACAACATTAATACCAAGCGGATTAAAATAAATGATTTAAATCCAGCTTATTTATGGCACTGTCGTTTAGGCCACATAAATGAGAAACGTGTATATAGACTCCATAAGGATGGATTACTAGACTCATTTGATTTTGAATCATATGAGACATGTGAGGCTTGTTTATTGGGAAAAATGACAAAGTCCCCTTTCAATAAGAAAGGTGAGAGGACTAGTGAGCGATTGGCGCTCATACATACCGATGTATGTGGGCCATTTGCAACGCCTGCCAGGGGTGGTTATGTCTACTTCATTACATTTACTGATGATTACAGTAGATATGGATTTGTGTACCTCATGAGGGAAAAATCCGAATCCTTTGAAGTGTTCAAAGATTTCAAAAATGAAGTAGAGAAGCAACTTGGCAAAAGTATAAAGGCTCTACGATCGGATCGTGGAGGAGAATACTTGAGCCAAGAGTTTGACGACTATCTTAGAGAGTGTGGGATCGTGTCCCAACTCACTCCACCCGGAACGCCACAATGGAATGGCGTGTCCGAGAGGAGGAATCGTACCCTATTGGATATGGTTCGATCTATGATGTGTCAAACCGATCTTCCATTATCATTTTGGGGCTACGCTCTATTAAGTGCAGCTTTCACCATTAACCGTGTTCCATCAAAATCAGTCATAAAAACATCATATGAGATGTGGAGTGGGAGGCGTCCCACACTGTCGTTCATGAGGATTTGTGGCTGCGATGTCTATGTAAAACGTTTACAATCAGACAAGCTGGTGCTGAAATCGGATAAGTGTAAATTTGTGGGGTACCCTAAGGAAACTAAGGGATACTACTTCTACAATCCAACCGAGAACAAAGTGTTTGTTGCTCGGACCGGCGTGTTTCTAGAAAGAGAATTTGTCTCTAAAGAAGCAAGTGGGAGGATTGTAGAACTCGAAGAGGTTCAAGAACCACAAATCACTGAACCGATTATGGAACATGATCAGGAACCACAAGCAGTTGTGGAGCAACCTGTTCAGGTAACACAAGAGCTTCGTAGATCTAGTAGAGTGCGCCAGGAACACGAGAGGTATGGACTTCTCGTGACCGATTCCGGTGACACGATGCTCATAGATGATGAGCCTACTACCTATGAGGAGGCCATGAGTGGCCCAGACTCTTAGAAGTGGCTGGAAGCCATGAGATCCGAGATGGAATCCATGTATACCAACAAAGTATGGACTTTGGTGGAACCACCCGATGGGGCGCGGCCCATAGGGTGCAAGTGGGTCTTCAAGAAGAAGATCGACATGGATGGTAATGTGATTACCTATAAGGGCCGATTGGTGGCTAAAGGATTCAGACAGATTCATGGTATTGACTATGATGAAACCTTTTCACCAGTCGCTATGACCAAATCCATCCGAATCCTACTTGCGATTGCAGCATACCACGACTATGAGATTTGGCAGATGGATATCAAAACAGCATTCCTGTATGGGAATCTCCTCGAGGACGTGTATATGATACAGCCGGAGGGTTTTGAGGATCCAAAGCAAGCCAACAAAGTCTGTAAGCTGCAACGATCCATTTATGGATTGAAGCAAGCTTCTAGGAGTTGGAATCGACGTTTTGATGAAGTGGTCAAAGAGTTTGGCTTCATCAGAAACGAAGATGAGTCTTGTGTCTACAAGAAGGTTAGTGGGATCTCTGTAGCTTTTCTGGTCTTGTATGTGGATGACATACTAATCATTGGAAACGACATTCCCATGCTGCAATGTGTTAAAGATTGGCTAGGAAAGTGTTTCTCAATGAAGGAATTAGGGGAAGCAGCCTATATACTTGGCATAAAGATCTATAGAGATAGATCTAAGTGGTTGCTAGGCCTAAGTCAAAGTACATATATTGACAAAGTGTTGAAACGGTTCAACATGCAAGATTACAAGAAGGGATTCTTACCCATGTCACATGGAATCACTCTTTCGAAGAGTGGTTGTCCCTCCAATGAGATTGAGAAGGAACGCATGAGTAGAATCCCCTATGCCTCGGCCATAGGATCTATCATGTACGCCATGTTATGTACTAGACCAGATGTGTCATATGCCTTGAGTATGACAAGCAGATACCAATCCAATCCGGGTGAGAGTCACTGGATTGCAGTCAAGAACATCCTAAAGTACTTGAGAAGAACTAAGGATGCTTTCTTGATATTTGGCGGTGAGGAAGAGTTGCGTGTAAGGGGTTACACTGATGCAAGCTTCCAAACCGACAGAGATGACTTTAGATCACAATCGGGATATGTGTTTTGCCTGAATGGAGCAGCGGTGAGCTGGAAGAGTTCCAAGCAAGAGACGGTAGCTGATTCTACAATAGAGGCTGAGTACATTGCTGCAAATGGCGCAGCAAAGGAAGCTGTTTGGATCAGAAAGTTTGTTTCTGAACTTGGTGTGGTCCCTAGCATTGCGGATCCAGTTGAGTTGTTCTGTGACAACACTGGGGCGATCGCGCAATCAAAGGAACCCAGGTCGCACCAGAATTCCAAGCACGTGCTCAGGAAGTTTCATCTGATTCGAGATATTATCGATAGAGGAGACGTTCGGATATGCAAGATTCCTACAGATGATAATCTGTCAGACCCGCTTACAAAGCCTCTCACGCAGTGGAAGCATGAAGGGCACACTAGGAGTATGGGCATACGAGATGCGCCAGATTGGCGCTAGTGCAAGTGGGAGACTGTTGGAATAGATGCCCTAGAGGCAATCTAGTTTAGTATGAATTATTTGTGGCTAGAAATTTATTTATTATTTATTGGATATTTAATATAATGAAGTCCTTAGATTTACAACTGTGTTGTTTATATTAAATATCCCCAGTCAAGTATAATGATTAATGGGACAATCATCTATAGACTTGTATGGGGTTGGATTGATATGGAGATATCACGATCCAACACATAGGTGTGCATTAGGGAATGTTGCACTGGATTGACCCATCTCCGAGAAGGCTACATACACGTTATGTTGAGTCACAAGCGCTTCTCGCGGTGCAATGGTATTGTCATCCTTAGACTTGAAGTCACTAGATATTCTAGTTGTGGATTATTGTGATCTTGGTAGCGGTAAACGCTACACCGTAACTGGGTAGTTATAAAGGCGTGTACTGGATACAGAAGCAAGCTTAGAGATCATAGTGGTCGTCGATAGAATTTGTCCCTCCCACATAACGGGAGAAAATATCCTAGGCCACTTGAGGGATAGTGCTTATAGAATGTCTGGCCAGACTCAAATAAATCAATATAGGATATTGATGTTATTTGCACGAATAAGGCTATTCCCATGGATCGAGAAAATATGGATTGGATATACGAGTGTGACTTGTATGTCTCGTGTCCAATCCGGATATAGAGACAAAGGGATGAGACAATTACTTGTACAAAGGTTGTCTAGATGACTATTCTATTAGTTGGCTAGAATGGATGTTTTGCTAGAAACCGCTCCATATTAGCAAATAGTTGCTACCAACTAGATAGAACCTATGGGGTCACACGCTACATAGAGTTGGACTAGATTTGGGAATTAATTAATTGGATTAATTAATTAGAAGGATCACTTTGCAAACCCTTGCAAACTTAGTAGGGACTAATTTGCAAGGAAGGGACTAAATTGAATTCTAGTAGGACTAGAATAAGTCCTTGAGGTAGTTAACAAGGAGTTGTTGGACTATATAAAGGACCTTCCTTCCTTCCTTCCCACATAACTTATGCTCATAATTGAACATAACAAAGAGTGGGAGAGAACAAAAAGGAGAGAGAGCAAGCAACAAGGGAGCCGACCGCCCCTTGCCGCCGCCCCGTCCCCGTCGGCCACAAGGAGGCCGAGCCCTCCTTTTGGGTCTCGTTTTGCATGATTCTTCTTCCTCTTCCTCTTCCGGGCTAGCACCAAGGACTTGGGAGATTCTAGGATCAACTCTAGGCCTAGATAAACCATAGAGAACGTGACACAATTCGCGTTTGAAGTCATCAAAGGAGAACCCTAAGGTGTGTTATTGATTTCTTACCCTTACCATCGTTATGTCTCTTGAATTGTGATCGTTGGAGAGTTTTGCATGGTTTTATGATTGTTTATGCTTCCGTTGCGCATCCATGAATCAAAACCCTACAAAAACGACTGGTTAGGTTTAAGAAGAGAAGATAAAATTTTGCACCTTACCTCGATGGACCCAAAAGAGAAGGGGAGATAATATTAGCCTAAGCGTTTGACCAACTGTTAGAGAATTAGACCCCGGCCTTTAGGACAGGTTAGAAACTCTAGCAAACTTAGAACGAGACTGCAGATTTAGATAGCTTAATAGGATTTGAAAATCTGCAGGATCGGAACAACATGCAGGAATAGAATAGTGACTGCGCTACAGGTATGTGGCATGAATAAGAAACTGGTGTGTTTTTTCATAATCAAATTGAAGAGACCATAGGGCATCCTGGAATCTTGTAACTTAAACCCTAGATTTACAACACTCAAGATTATACCGAAAATTCTCACACAAAATATTTACTTTTCGGTTATTTACTTTCAGTATTTAGTTCGTAATTACAAACTCTCAAAAATATTCCTCCTTTTTCGCACTATGTTCGTTGAAACTAATTGCTAGAAAAACCTGCAATAGTCCTCGTGGGAATGATAATCCGATTTCAAATACACATGGTACTACCTGATTTGTATACTTGCGACTAGCACGCTAATTTGTGCATCAGTAGTCAAGAGAACTAGAAAAAATAACAACTTACAAGCGGTCGCTGCTGTACGCGCCTCCGACTATAACCATGAAAGTAAACAAGGGACGGTTTGCAACTATTGCCAAGCAAAGATTTGCAAATTGTTAGCATCGATTAGTAGAGTAGCATTTTGTTAAGCAAGTAGAGTAGAATTCAATAACTGATTGCATTCACATAGTAACAGCAATAATAACTATTGGTAAATCGATTGATGATAGAGTAAACAACGGGACTTACAGACACAATACTCAGACATCCTTGATATTTCTTCGCTTGCAATCCTAAGTATCAAAGTATGTGGCCGAGAGAAAAAAGAAAAACATTACTGTTGTTAGTAAGGACACTTTTACCCCCTCAAATTTGATGCAATGACACTTTTACATGTTCCAATTTCGGAAATGACACTTTCACCCCTTCAGGAAACAACATTCTCTAATTTTGACATCCTTAGTTTGGGGGTGGGGATCCGTCCCTGATTTGTTTCTTTTATCACATTAGAAGGATCTTAGGTGTCAAGAAGTTTAACAAACTTAAGTTTTCGGCTTAGAGTGTATAATGACTACCGCGGAAAATCGGGCATCGACACGACGACCGACATGAACACGACACAAATTTTGAGGGTTTGAGTTTAGTCATATGAGTTTTGGTCATAAGCGGGTCGACACGCTTGAACACGACACTTAAACATGTTGGATATGGGTTGAGTTGCGAAACTTATTTATAACCCGCATAGCCGACACTTTTTAATCAAGTCACCCGTTTAAAATTAAAATCAAACACGGCATATTTTAACCCGAATTTAAATCTTATATTTTATACTATAGATAATATATTGGCTATTGGAGCACAAACCAATAAAAAATTTCCCTAGTTGTACGTACTAAAAATTCTACCGCATGGTCTGCAACCTCTAATTATCTAAAAAAATTCCTTAGTTTGTCGTTTCATCTTTTATTAGTGGCGCGTTGATGAGCCGGTTCTCTGCTATGCCGGTTGTGGTGACGCTATCATTAGTAATACTACTTAGTTCCTAACCAACTCTATTACAGAGATTTCGATTAGTTCGATCTTGATAAGACAATGAAATACACACACACACACACATAAATTCTCAAATTTTGATGTTAAATTTTATACCAAGTACAATCTCGCATGTTTGTCAAAAATACAATATAGTTTATATTTGATGTTTGATTAGTGCCATATTTTTGGGGCGTTTACATTTGATTTCACGTGCTTTAATTTGTGTACTCGTATCATATGTACATGTAGCTTATATTAAGTAGTGATATTTCTGTGATTGTGTGAATTAAAAGGTTACACGACGAGTTGTCTGTTTATTATATATGTCAGGTTATGGTCCATACAATACACACGTTTAATATATGGGTCGGGTTCGAGTTCACCATATATGGGTGTCGACTTGAATATGACACGATACGAACACAACCCGCGACACGAATTGCCAGCCCTAAAATGACAAATTCAATCAGTGTAAGTGTCTAGAAGTTCGGATACAGAAGGGATAGAAGTATCGTCTCCAAAACTAGGAGGGGTGGATGTGTCTTTGTGTCAAATTGATGGGGTGGAAATGTCTATAACCCTACTATAATTTAATAGAGTAATCCTAGGCAAAGATTTGCAGATTGTTAACATCGATCGGCAGGGTATCAATGTATCATCATTCAATATATGAATGCATACATATAGCGATGGTATTAATAACTATTCGTAAAACTTGATTTGAATGTTTTTGATTGAGTAAAGAACAGAACTTACAGTAACAGTTTGACATCCTTCATTTGTTTCGACTTGCAACCCACGTGTCAAATTATGCTTAACTATGTAGGTAAAATTGTACTATAGGTACTCATATTGTACTATAGTGCCCAAATTATAAAATAGTGCACTCATGATACCATTCTTTCAAAAATCTCGCAAGTTAGTACGCGCAAGCTAAGAGCGGTGAAATTTTTGGAGGGAATTAGACACCAGGCTTCCACTTGACTTTTAAGTGGAATATTATGGACTTTAATCATAAATAAGGGTGAAAATTAGAGCATAAAAAACGTAAAAAAAAAATCTGAAGAAAGGCAGACAAGCGATTGTATCTGGACGGAGAAGAAATCGCATGTGGTCGAGGAATTTCTTGAGGATTGTATCTGCATTTGCTTCAACTATGAAAGACAACTTCTGATTCGTGGGAATTTCAAACATGAGTTTGATAGCGATCAATTTCAGTAACTAAGAACCAGTACGAAATTGATGCCAATTTGTGTCGGACCTGTCATGACCAGGGGATGAGCACCATTGCGAGCAATTTCTCGGAGATTCTCGTTGTCGAAGGTTGAGAACCATGTTCCACTTCGATTCAAGGCTTCTAGTCCCCCAATATCCTGTAATCCCCGTTCCCAAACACAGAAAGTACCTGTGACCGTCAATCGCCTCAACTCGAGATGGACCCCATCAATCCGAATGGATATAATCCAAAGTGCCTTTCATTCTATATGAATCGCCTTTGGGAACTTGCCACATTGTAATTTCCCATACTCCCCCTAGGCACTTGGGTGTGAGCTCAACGAGATAGCCTTTCGTGTGAAGTTTCTGCATTCCACATTCACTCATATGACCAAGCCTTGTATGCCATAGCTTGGTTTGATCAGCTTCTTGAATCTTGAATGAGATAACTTGGACAGATGTTGCGATCGCTGAAACATGTAGAAGCATAGATCTTCACCTTCACCTTTGAAACTAAATCCCTTGTTGTCGAGTAGACTCAAGGAAATCATATTATTTACGACAAGCAGTACCTGTCTAACATTCTTCAATGTGCATGTCTTCCTATCATGCGTCTTGAATCTAAATGAACCGTTCCTAATCACCTCACAGACAGCTCCATTTTCCGTATGAACAGAAACTCCATCTAAAAGTCCATAGCTTGAAAATAGCTCTCTGCTATAATATTTGTGGCTGGAAACCCCAGAGTCTAGAAACCACGCATCGGGCTGATGCGTGACAACATCTCTAGAAGAACGAAGTTGTACTCGGACAAATTCCCTTTCTCCACCGCGGCTGCAGATACGTTGTGTCCCTGTTGGCCTCGTTTCGGGCAATCTCTCTTCCAATGCCCCTTTTCCTTGCACCAAGAACATATATCCTTAGGTAACCTAGAACCTGAAAACAATATTTTCTTGTTCTTCTTAACCTTCTTGTCTCCTCACATCGCCATCAATCTGGAAGCATGGTATTCTATACATGTGTATGCGCCCTAATGGCGCAATACCCTAGCATGGAGAGCTGATCTCACCTCTTCTAGGGTTATGTTGTACTTATTCATAATAAAGGACAACATAAAGTTTTCTTATGATGGAGGTAACGATACCAAAGATAAGGGCAGCGCCCTCATCATTCACCTTCTCGTCAATGTTAGAAAAATCTAGAAAGAATTATATTTAATAGATTAAGGTGAGCTTTCAAAACTGTACCTTCTGTCAACCGCAGACTGAAAAACGATTGCTTTAGCAACAACTTACTGTGAGTGACTTCGTCTTGTAGAGACTCTCCAACTTGAGCCATAAAGTTGCTTCCGTTGTCTGATCTGCGACCTTTGTGGTAACATAATCTGATAAGCACATCATGATAGTCGAGTGTGCATTCTCCTCCATCGACCTATACTTCCTTGATGCAACATCCATTTCATTTATGGACACAACTAATGGCGTCTAAATGCTTTGCATCTTCAATAAGGGACACATCTTGATCCTCCATAGGTTGAAGTTGTTCCCTCATGTAAATATGTCGTTCTTCAACATTGATCTAGGAATTGTTCTTGGTGGGGTTCAATAACCTAAGCTCGGATACCAGTTTGTTGAGACAAACCACCTCACGAATGATGAATTATTCAAGCAAAACATAAAATTTAAGTGTTCACGTGCACCAAGTATTCTAACTACTTCCACGACGAAGAAGATTCTTTATTTATCAAAAGAAACATGTTCACATAGAGTGCATTCATCTATATAAGGGCCATTTATACTGCCCAAGAACCCCCGAAGCCGCCTAAAAACGAGCAAGGAAAGATAATTTCGACTCTCGAGGACCTGGTCGTACGACCAGGCGCGAGTGGTCGTACGACCAACAGAGACTTGGGGGAAATTTTCTGCTTTGTTCTCCTTTGCCATGACTTTATCTCCTTTGTTGCTCTTGGTGAGTTCCTCACTTTCAAGTCATCAATCCAATATTGAGTGCGAAAATAGAGAGAGGAAATGTGTGTTTTCAGAGGGAAAACATTTACTTTAAAACGATCTTGTTCGGACCGGTGAACCGGTGCTTCAACGGTCTGGTTCGATAATTGGATTGGTCATGTTTGGAACCGGTCAAATTAGTTGAAATCGGTCAATTTGCGGCCCAATTGGCCAACTGGACAGATTAAAAACGGGCCGATTCCAATAATTCTAAAATTTTATTTTTGGTGCCAAGGCTTGTCGAACCTGAGAAGAGCATCGAGCTCAGGACTGGCGAGCAATTATCCACTGAGCAAGAAATTGTAATTGTTAGTTCACCATTTTACTACAAATCTTCTGAGTCTCAGATCTTTAATTATTATTTTTATGTTTGCTTTTACAAAACTACTAATAGTATGATTACAATGCTAAACAACCGTAAAACTGAAACTATTGTATATTATATTGATCAAATTTATACTAATCATTCCGAAAATTAAGTAAATTTATATTACTAAATTTGTTCTCGAATGTTGTTAAACGAACTTAAAATCCACTCGTCCTCCGGTTAATTTTTAGAATATTGTAAAATACTGTATGCGAGATTTTTTTATTTTTACGTGCCGCTTTACCAAATGTTGTTAGTGCCAACGGCACGGGTCATGTGGTAGTATACTATAAAACATGTGGTTTTATTGACTGGAGCCCTGGTTAAACCTCAAATCACAGCTTCACGGCCTGTCCGATTTTAAAACTATGGTCTCTGTGCCAAAATTGCTAAAATTGGAGTTGTCATATGAGATGATTATGTGTTCTTCAAACGGTAAGAAATGTTTTGTCAAGCACTTTGGCAGCACAGAGGCCACAAGACACAATGGAGCGTTTTTGGTGCTTACTTTAACAAAGAGGGAGTGTCTTAAAATTATGCCTAGACTCAGGGTTTCCACTATCCATTCACTTAAAAAAAACACACACACACACACACTTTAATAGTTAATACTGATGTAAGAAATTCTCTATAAAGAAACTACTGATGTAAGAAAGCATAACACAAGGAACACACTATTATTCTCATGCAAGAAAGCTATCACATTACAAACGAAGCAGAAAGATGAAAAGCAAAGAAAACACCATTTGCGCTGGGAAACTGAAAAATAAAAAGCAAAGAAGTTTGCAGGTGAATTGAAAAATGAAAAGCAAAGAAAGAAAACACCATTTGCGCTGGGAAACTGAAAAATAAAAAGCAAAGAACTTTTGCAGGTGAATTGGGAGAACGAGTGGATTCGCTGTAGTACTTTCTTCTTCGAGACCTTCTAAGTCAATAGCTCTTGCTGAGTCTCGTACCTGAAGTTGTAGGTGTTGATACCAACATAAGTGCCGCCATCCATTTCGTGGATTTTCTCATCTCCGTTGACTAGAATGTCACGTATAGTGTATGAAAATGGAACATCACATTTACCTTCAGTGGCGACGAGGCTCACTCTAACTTTAGAATTTGGCGGCACGGTGACCACATGGGTTGTCTCTATTTCTGAAGTAGTTTCCTTTGTTTCACCCCAGGTGTAAGATCCCTCAAAACTTGCTGAAAACGAAAATCCGGTCTCAGCTATGAATGGAACCTTCGCTTTGAAAGAGGCCTCAACACCGACCGACAGGGCAAGACCAGCGTTCCAAGTACTGCTAGTTTTTTGTTGATATAATAGCCTCAACTCCACAGTTTCCTTTTCTGAGTTGAAGTTACTGGCCTCTCTGACAACCATTGTATTGATGGTTTCATCGTAGATCCTGGCGTCCTTAACGCGGAAGTTGACGTTGTAGATGCTCCTTGAGGCAACCAGCTCCTCCACAGTGATGTATGCGAACTGAGTCATGGAGTTGATGTTTGCACTGAGACAGTCTTCTACTTCATTGTTGAATCGCCTGCAAAATAACGTGTTACCTACATTGCGGAGAGCGACAGTGTTTCCCCCAATTCTGACGGGTGCAAATAAGGCGTCTTTCTTGTCGTAAGAGTCCGCCTCCGCCATGACCCTCAGAGTGACGTCATCGACCGTCCAGAACTTGTTGAGGAATGTGGACTTTATACCGACGCCTACATCACCTGTGTCGATCATCTCGTGTGCTACCTCTGGGTCGCCAATGTCGATGGAATCAAACCTGAGATAGTTTCTATCACCGACTTTGCGAGCAGCTAGGTACATCCCATTATCGCCCTTGAAAGCGACAAGTTTAGGCAATTTCACAAAATGTTCCAGGCCCACGAGGGTGAACTCGGTTGTCTTGCCTGTTACGGTTTCCGATGCAAACAATGAAGAATGAAAGCGGGAATAGGCAACCAGCTCCTGTGACTGACCCAACAGTAATTGGATAACTCTCTCAGAAGGGTTGCCTTCAGAAACAATCACCGGCCGGAACAAGGTATTATACCCATCCTCCTCCTCCTCTAATCCATTGCTTGGTTTGTCAGCCACCGCCTGGATAAGTCCGGATACCGGGCTCTCCTTTGCCCAGTACCTATTATTATAACAAGATCTGATGGAGAAGAACTCTTTATCAGCCCTCTCAAGTTCAAAAACGCAGTTGGGGCTCCAAACGTCATCGCCATCGACTGCGATCCACCCGTCTTGGTGCTGGCACAAGTATTTGTTGTAGAAGTTGCTTCAACGCCACATATCGGGGAAAATTGAGCTCAGGAGCATCGCCTTGGTGGTTCGAGTTCGTGTCCGGTTTGGACTCAACGAATACGAAAATCAAAGGCACGGTTTCATAGGATATCAACTTGCCGCCTTCTTCTTTTTCTACACCGAATCTCCACTCAGAATTCCCAGAAGAAACTGGCTCACACGAGCATAGAAGCTTCTGGGTATGTGCATGTCGTAACTGGATGGTTGGGCCGTCTGGATCGGCTAGGGAGGGTTGTTCAGGCTGCTCTCCCAGGGGCTCGAACAATGTGCAAGACCACTGGGATGGGGCTTCGTTCGGTTCGTCTGTCCCCATCTTCAAGAAGATTGAATCCGGACCATCCAGTACCATGTACTTGTTGCTGTAACGTGATCTGATACTGAACAGTCCTTTGACAGTTTTCGCCATCTCCAGTTCAAACTCTTGGTGCGCGTCCGCACCAAAAATCCTGAGTGTCCCCTCTTCGTCATGGCCGATGTAATTCACAGCAGGGTTTTCAGTCGAAAACCCTTTGATTCGGGTGAACCGGGGTAAATCATAAACAGTAATTAGAGTAGCCATAGTTTGACTCTCTGATCACTCTCTCTAAAAGAAATGGAATTGGAAGAAGAGCTTTGAATAGTAGTAGTGTCTGTGTTTCTTGCTCTGCTCATTGCTGTGGACTCAAACTCCTATTTATAGGAAAAAAATCTTTGTCTCATCAGTCCAGTTGATTGATTGCATGGAGATCTTTCCATAAGAAGGTGAGCTGCATTATTATGACCCATCTACCACATGATCCTTGCAGCATTAGTTAGCTATCATGGCATATCCTCCACCCACTCTGAAGCATATTTCTCAGGACCACCATGTGAGATAAGAAGGTGAGCTGTATTAATGACTCGGCAGAGATAGAATACCAAGTGCACATCCTCAAGCTCATTAGCAATCTTTGTAAAAACTTACTAAAAGAGTCCTGATTCTGTACCATATACTAGTACTCTCTTTTGCAAAAAAACAAAGAGAAATAATAACATATCTTCTCTAATGATGAACCGTCTGTTCTAAGTTCTAACATAGTGTTCCCTAAGCATACTTGTTCCCCAAGGCCCCAAGCATAGGTTGCTTAGATTCTAACATAGTGTTGCCAATATATCTTTTATCAACATAATGTACATATATACTTCTTTGGCTCTAGAATTCTTTCATGGTATTAGAGCTGAAACGTCAGTTGTACTCAACCGTGTTGCGATGGCCAGTACCCTCACAACCTGTCAATTTGACTCGAAATCAAAATCATAACCGAACCCATAATAACAATTTTTTTATGGAACATGTAAATGCATTATAGATCAGTCCTTGCTAGTAGAACCTCAAATCTCACTATTGATGTTTTGCTTATTTATCCAATCATTTTAGTATAAGAAAAAAAAATGTAATTTTGTATAAATGATTTTCCTAGTCAGATATTGATTCCCTAAACAAGAGACTTTGTTACATTACTTGTAGTTGTTGGTATAGTTATAACAGTAGTGATGGTCTATGTATAAAATGTTAAATTTCTTATATGGATTGCTTGCTAGTACAATTTATAAAGGGTAAAAGACATTTTCCACCCTCCATTTATGGGTTAAATACATTTTGCCACCTGATTTATGGGGAAAATACCTTTTACACCCTTATTAACGGATGGAGCTAACGGAGTAGGCTACATAACATATTTACCCTCACATGGAAGAAAAATTACACACGTATTTAAGTCTCTATTCTCTCCTCATTCTCATTTCTTCCCAACCGTAACACTTATTTGTCTCTCTCTCTCCTCTGCATACTCTCTCCGCCTCCCTCCTCTCCCTCCCTTCACAGCAGCAGCGACGAAAACCGCCCTCTCTCAGCAAATGCTCTGTCGTCGTCTTCTTCTTCTTCTTTCTTTCTTTCTGTGTGGTTCAGATTGTTGGGTTTTCAGATCTGTAGTTGTGGGAGAGACTTCACCAATAATCGATTGGTTTTATCTCTCTCTCGTCTTTCACTCACGTCACTGATTGTGGGTTGAAGACCGACAAAGACGAGCGGCGATTGTGGGTTATGTGTCGGAGATTCATCGGAATCAATGGAGACACTAGCCCACGAGCGATTTCCTCGTCGATTCACTCCCGTTGCCCTCTCAATCGGCAAATCCGGCGACAGGCAAACGGAAACAGAGCTGCGCTGCTACTGTTGACAAGCTAATTTCGGTCGACACTCTACGAATCGACGGGTCTATAGGTAGTTTAGGGTTCGATTTTATCAGGTCTGTGAGGTGGTGGCTATGGAGGAAACGGCAATTTCAGGAGCAGGGGGTTAGTTCGGGAAACTAGGTCGAGGTTCGTTCTAGGTTGGAGATGGTTCTGGGTTTGTTAGAGAGGGCAGTGGTGGTGTTTAGAGGAATAACGGGCTTAGAGACCACTACTACTAAATCATCCATGTATGTTGGTAATTTTCTCCTTTCTCAGTTTTGTGTATTTTGTTCTCTTTTCTTAGTATAGATGTACCCAGATTTAAATGAAATTGAAATCCATGTGAGTTTTTCAATAATAACTAGTATTTCATTAATCCCAATTCAGAATGATTCTTCATTTGTGTTTATGTTCTTGCCCGTTAGGTGTTTGATGAAATTTGAAGTTGAGTTGGGCACTTCAATCCCAATCCAGCATTATTCTTCAAGCTAAGAGTGGGTTTCTGAGATTTTGTTTACACCGATCACAATTTCAGTTTGTGATTTGAATTCCCTCTCCCACTCAGTGTGTTTGATGACCTTCTTCCTCTATCTTTTGAAATTGATTCAAACAAATTCCTATTTGAAGAAAAAAGTGAGATCCAATCCGGAACGTGAAAGGAAGGAGGATTGGTGGAAGAAGAAGTCAACAGCTCTCTCTGTGAGGAGCTTAACTCTCTCCCTCCATGATTTATGTTTTTAATTTTTTTCAATCGATGAACTGGGTTCTGGGCTCTGGGTTTCTGGATTCAAACTGGGTCTTTTTGGTTAACCCTGTGTGGTAATGGTGGTGGTGGTGGTGGTGGTGGTGGTGGAGATTTGGTAGGAGTGGAGGTGGTGCTCAAGAACATGATGAACTCTAAATTAAACAAATAAATGGTGGTACTTGTCCACAATCAATAAGGGTAAAATGGTCACAAACAGTATGTTTGCACCCCTCCACTAACGGATTGTAACAGAAGGGTGGTATATGTCCACCCTCCATCCGTTAACAAGGGTGCAAAATGTATTTTCCCCATAAATCAGGAGGCAAAATGTATTTAACCCATAATTAGGGGGTGGAAAATGTCTTTTACACATTTATAAAAGAAGAAGAGAATAAAACTGTGGCAAAATGTTTCAATCAAGACTCAAGACTCAGTAAGCTAGTTGAGTTTGACTATCATAATTCTTGATGGCAAAGAAATGCCTTAATATCTTTTTTGGGGGGGATGCCTTTGTGTCTTCGGTGAGAGAAAAAAAGAAAGGCATCAGGGGGCCTTCTCTTACCCTTTGTCGTTTGGTAAAGCTGGTATGAGACTGTAGAAACTGTTCATAAAATAAAAATATATATATCAAATGCATTACAAAATGATGTATAACCAGGCCCGGCTTTAGCATTAAGCAGCTAAAGCAGTTGCTTAGAGCATCTCCAATAGTGATAGTTATATGTTATGTATAATTTAAATTAGAGAGAACTACAAAAAACCCTACCTGTAAAAGTTGAATACGACGGAAGCACGATCGTAACAAGGAGCATGTCTTCAGCTTTAAAGCTTTCGAAGCTCATGATGAAGGTGTCGCTGGAAGATTTTCAGGGTCGTTGAAATATTTACGGACTGAAAATCAGGGAGTAGTTGGAATAGTGATAGTTATCTGCCTCGCTACATGTAGCGAGGCAGATAACTATCCATTATTTTAAATAAGCAGATAACTATCCTACTGGACTCCTAATTTGTGTAAACTTATCTAAATTTTAACTAGAATTTTGATTTAACTAGCCTACTGGAGATGCTCTTAGGGCACCAATTTATAAGGGGGCACCAGATTTATTTATGAAATATAGGGATATGTTTTTTTTTTTTTAATAAAATATAGGGATATGTTAGTTACTACTATTTCGGTATAGTGATTATTGTGTAAATAATAGAAAAGTCAAACACGCATCTACTTGTAAATCTCTTTCACTCTTCCATGTTCCTATTTTCTAGCGAGATATACAGATCGTGATTGGTGATACTTATCTGTTCGTTACCAGATATTATTTCTCAAATATCTCAAAACATTTTCTCTTCTTTAAGACTCTAGCAGCAATAACTATTCTCCGTAACTACTGCAAACGTCAAAAATCATTTTTCTATTTAATAACTTTTCTGATAGTTCATCGGATCAGATTGTCAATGTAAGATTTCTAGCAAGAAAATCAATATTTACACTGTTAAAATTGCTCAAAATCATCTCCATTCTCCATGATATGTGTTTGGAGATACAAAAATTTGAAAAATATTTCTTCGCCGCAAATGCTAGAATTCAATTTCTACTCTGAATTAATTAATAGTTCAACTGTTATGTTTTTCAATTTTGGGGTTGGAATAATTTTTCTGCAATCCAATTATTAACAAGTTATTAACAACTTTTTTTGAGAAAAAAAAAAAACAAGTTATTAACAAGCTAGTCGGGACTTCATCCAAATTCTTGGTCGACCAAATTGAAGTATATTCAATGCATCAAAAGATCAGTAGGCTTTACCAATTTCCGTATGAATATAAAGTTGACCAATTCTGTTCCTATATCTCAATGGCATGAATTACTAGCTCAAATTTCTTGTTTTTCATTTTAGAGTTGAAGTTAAATTTCTTCAAACTGGTTATAATACTGATTTCCGATGTAACAAAAAAAAAATTATGATACTCAATGTTGATCATGTCATGTCTTTTCATTTTGTATATCCGATATTTTGAATTATCTAGGTTCGTTCGAGCATTTTCTTTTCTTTATTTTTTGAGGAAGTTTGAGCTTTTGTGTACTAGGGAAAAATGTGGATATGAGAATAAGAAAAAGAAAATATAACTATTAGTTGGCTGAAATTTGTCACCGAAATACATTTGAATGCTGATAAACTAGTAGATCTCTATGAAAATGCTATTTGTGTGGTAGATACTTAGATAGGAATATAGAAGAGCAAAACCATTAATTCTCAGTGCATATTTTTATATTTATTCACAAAGGGCATCAAACTTGTCCTTCGCTTAGGGCACCCAAAGACTTAGAGCCGGCCCTGTGTATAACAACAGTTGTGCTGACTGTAAAAACATTCTTAGAATGACCCTCAGTGGTTGGCGATGCTTAATAATGTGGGCGTGTGGTCTATTCTCAAACATGTAAGAGATATCTATATCTATATTATTATATATAAAAGGTAGGAGGTGAGGAAAAACTAACCCTCCTTATACCATTTTTCATCCACGTCATGGAATACATGTCATGAAATTACCAATTAAAATGCATATTTTTGTTCGTTTCATGAAATTTATATTATCTATAAAAACTAGGAGGTGGGGGAAACTAACTCTCCTTATGCCAATTGTCGTCCACGTCATGGAATACATGTCATGAAATAACCAATTAAAATGCTCCATGTAATTAACATATTTCACGTAGGATGAGTGAGACAAAAAAAAGAGACTTAATTTATATACAAAAGTATAACTTATTGCACTAAATAGGCAACTTTTAATGAATAAGTTATAAAATAAATACTATTAAAATTAAATTGAATTGAATAAGAGAAGGTGTCAATCAGTTGAAAAAATATATTTCGAGCACAAAAGTAAACCTTTTGAAAAACACAACTTTCATGTATGCATATTTTTATTCGTTTCATGAAATCTCAGCGATTTTATTTTCATAGTGCAATCTAGAGAAAAAAGGTTATAAAATTTATTAAAGATATTCGAACAGAAAATAATTTTTTCGAAACGCACAAATTTAATGTATCAATTTTTTTTTCTTTCAAAAAAAACTTAGGGATTTTATTTTTTTAGTGCAATCTAGAAAAAAATATTATAAAATTTATTACAGATAAGCTTAATATCTTATATATCAAATGATTTCATTCAAAATCTATTGAACGAACAAAAAAAATTACTAATATGCTATAGTTGAATCTATATTATATATACAAGCTAGGAGTTGGGGAAAAACTAACTCTCCTTATGCCATTTTTCATCCACGTCATGGAATACATGTCATGAAATAACCAATTAAAATATGCCATGTAATTAACATATTTCAAGTAGGATGAGAGAGGCAAAAAAAAAGACTTAATTTATATACAAAAGTATAACTTATTGCACTAAATAGGCAAATTTTTATGAATAATTTATAAAATAAATACTATTAAAATGAAATTGAATAAGAGAAGGTGTCGATCAGTTGAGAAAATATATTTCGATCACAAAAGTAAACCTTTTGAAAAACACAACTTTCATGTATGCATATTTTTGTTCGTTTACTTAGCAAAAAAAAAATTATTTTTGTTCGTTTCATGAATCATAGCGATTTTATTTTCATAGTGCAATCTAGAAAAAAAGGTTATAAAATTTATTAAAGATATTCGAGCAGAAAATAAATTTTTCGAAAAACACAACTTTAATGTATTAACATTTTTTTCTTTCAAAAAAACTTAGCGATTTTATTTTCTTAGTGAAATCTAGAAGAAAATGTTATAAAATTTATTACAGATACGCTTAATATTTTATATATCAAATGATTTCTTTAAAAATCTATTGAGTGAATAAAAAAATTACTAACATGCTATAGTTGAATGTCATAATTTGTGAAATTCTAAATCTACATCTATACTTTTTAATTATATAAAAGCAAGGAGGTGAGCATCTCCTTATACCAATTTTCATCCAAGAACATATTTCAAGTAGCATGAGTGAGATAAAAAAGAGAGAGAGAGAGAGAGAGAGAGAGAGAGAGAGACTTAATTATATACAAAATTATAACTTATTTCACTAAACAGACAACTTTTAAATGCATAATTTATAAAGTAAATACTATTAAAATAAAATTGAATAAGAGAAGGTGTCGATCAGTTGAAAAAATATATTTCGAGCACAAAAGTAAACCTTTTGAAAAACACAACTTTAATGTATGCATATTTTTGTTCGTTTCATGAAATCTTAGCGATTTTATTTTCATAGTGCAATCTTGACAAAATGGTTATAAAATTTATTAAAGATATTCGAGCAGAAAATAAATTTTTCGAAAAAAAGTACTTTAATGTATCAACTTTTTTTCCTTTAAAAAAAACTTAGCGATTTATTTTTTTAGTGCAATCTAGAAAAAAAGGTTATAAAATTTTATTACAGATAAGCTTAATATTTTATATATCAAATGGTTTCTTTAAAAATCTATTGAATGAATAAAAAAAATACTAATATGCTATAGTTGAAACGTCATAATTTGTGAAATTCCAAATCTCTATCTATATTTTTTAATTATATAAAAGCAAGGAGGTGAGCAGCTCCTTGTACCGATTTTCATCCAAGTCATCTTACATGTGTCGTGAAATAGCCAATTTAAACACCCTACTCCATTTATAACCTAGTATTAGGGTAGTAAAAGAACCAAAATATAGGGATTCAAACAAAACGCAAAATAATGACTTTATGGTTGATGATTTTACGAAATTATGCTGGAGGTTATAAAGTGAAAATGAAAATGATTTAGTATGAAAAAAGTACGAAAAAAATATTTTAATTATAGAAATGGTAAAGGATGCCTTTAAGATTGCCATATTTACAACAATAATTATACTGGAGGTTACAAAGTGCAAATTAAAGGTGTAGTGCTATTATTATTTACTAATAGTTAAACTCTTGATTTCCTACATATGTAACTCCCAAAATTTAAAAACTGAGTGTTTTGTATCCAAATGTTCAAGTAAACAGCTTGAGAAGATAAGAAACATAAAAAAACTTACAAGGTACTAGTATATAGGAAAGTGCCGAGAGTGAACTCGGAATTGCCATTTTTCAATTAACTTTTAATTGCGTGTATGTATGCTTACATTGTCTTTCAAAAAAAAAAAATATTTAAAATGTCAACCTATCAAAGTAAATATACAACATGTCTAATGACTCATCATGTAACGTCCATAGTAATTACTAATTAATTTGTTAACTTGCCCAATTAATAGTCACCACTAATTATTTATTTTTTATGAGTTATGAAATTTTCATTAGTTCAATTTATGTGAAAAGTTTAATATGCCGTCTAAACCAAAGTTTAATATACTATCAATTTTTCTTATGTGGACTTCTTAAATTTATAAACAAAATTCGTCATTGTGTATGGATTGTTCTTTTTTTAGGGAATATGTATTGTTCTTCATAAAAGGGTAACCTACACATATACTATAATAATCAAAACTTTCTACTCATTTTTCTATATAAAAAGATATTTATTATCTGAACATGAAAAAACAAAAATATTCCATTGGAATCTGATGTGACTAATACTTGAAGTCAATTTGTAACCCAACATAAATGAACTAAACTATGAATATTTTAAATAAAAATTACGAGCCAAATACATTTTATGTTGATTATACTGTAATAGTCAAGGTTAAGCCCAATGTATAATTGAGATACTTTTGTATTTTCTATTAGATCCAATCCCCATACATATTTATTAGAATACTCAATAGATTATATTATCATATTTAGAAAGTTATGTAATACTAATGTTTTATCTCATATTTATTCTATAATGCATCGAATAAACGATGTCGTTGTTACTAATTTTGCCACATTGTATGCAATTATATGAAATACATGTAATTACTATAAAACCCTAAACCCTGAACCAGGAAATTGCCGAGAGTGAACTCGGAATTGCCATTTGTCAATTAACTTTTAATTACGTGAAGACATGTGTATGCTTACATGGACTTTAACCAATTAAAAATATTTAAAATGCCAACCTACCAAAGTAAATATACAACATGTATAATGACTCATCATGTAACGTCAATAGTAATTACTAATTAATTTGATAACTTGCCCAGTTAATAGCCAAGACTAATTATTCATTTTGTTTTGCGAGTTATGAAATTGTCACTAATTCAATTTATGTGAAAAGTTTAATATACCTTCTCAAAAAAAAGTTTGATATACTATCAATTTTTCTTATGTGGACTTCTTAAATTTATAAACAACATCCGTCATTGTGCATGTATTGTTCTTTTTTTAGGGAATATGTATTGTTCTACATAAATAGGTAACCTACAAATATACCATAATAATCAAAACTTTCCACTCATTTTTCTATATAAAAAGATATTTATTATATAAACATGTAAAAACAAGAATGTTCCATTGGGATTTGATGTGACTAATACTTGAAGTCAACTTGTAACCCAACACAAATGAATTAAATTATGAATATTTTCAATGTACATTACGATCCAAATACATTATATATAGATTATACTGTAATAGTCAAGGTTAAGCCCAATCTATCTGAGATACTTTTGTATTTTCTATTAGATCCAATACCCATGCATATTTTTTAAAATACTCAATAAATTATATTATAATATTTAGAAAGTTGTGTAATACTAATGTTTTAGCTCATATTCATTCTATAATGCATCGAATAAACAATGTCGTTGTTACTAATTTTGCCACTTTGTATGCAATTATATAAAATACACGTAATTACTAGGATTTTTTGCAAATTACAATATGACAGTGTAACTTTTCGAACTGATTGTCTCTTATATATTTTTAGTGAATTAGTGAATAGAAATAAGTACTTATATTGATAAGTGATCATACTATAAACATATTTTGTTATTTGATTGGCACATGTGCCATTTGTGGGGGAGTTGAATATTTTTTACAAAGATCAAAATTGTATATATAGCACCTTCTTAGTTGCAAAAGAATAAAAAGTATATAAGAAGACTCACAAGAATGTGACAGGACTTTGCAGACAATAGATTAGAACATAGTTACTTTGAAATTGAATTATGGATACATCAATTGATAAATATACAAGATTTTAAAAGTTCAATTACAAGTTAGCATTTACTGTAGTGGCGAAAGAAAAAAAGTTTTGATTTTCCTTTGAATCTTCGGATTAAAGAAGAGAGGAAGTAGTATGAATAAACTTGAAAGATCTACAACTCTAGCTATCAATCATGATCTTTTAATGGTCAGTGTAGGCTAACACACTAACTATCGTATATACATATGTATACACACACTTATACTTTAAGCTGTATAATCAATTTGTAGATTTCAATGTAAATCTATTGAAAAGATCGCTAACTTCTCTAGATTTTTTTTTATATTTTTTTTTATTTCTAGATCATGTTTCAAAGTAAGTATGGAAAATTCGTGCATTAGAAACGCGTCGCTGGTAGTTTTTGCTTCAGTGTTCTCAAAATCATCAAATCCTACAAAATTTAAGAGTTAAATATGTGGGAACTGGCGTATTTATGATACTAAATAAATTATCTAAATTTTCAATGCACGAATATTTAATTTTGCATGCAAGATTAATTTGTATAGTGAAAAGTTAGAAATTTGTTGTGTTCATATAATCTTTTATTTTTAGCGAGAATTTATCTCTTTGTTCGAACGACAGTTTTGCCGTTGTGATAATTCTATAAGAAATGAGGTATGTTTGTTCCTCTCCCTGCCAGTATCACTGAATTGGTTTCGTACGTCATTCCGTCAAAGTTGAACCCTCTATGGCTGACGTAGTCAAACAGTCACTAACATCATAGGATATTCAGGTAATCTTCATGAGTATTTACTTATATCAATGCATATTTCAATACATATATTTGCTACACGAAGATTAAATTTTATACAGTTAAAAAAGGTAAACTATCTAATAAGAGAATGACTGTTGCGGAAGAAGTTATAACAACCTCTATAATGTAAATGATGTTGACAATTATCTAAATAAATCTACATGGTAAAATATTAAAAATAAAAAATGTAGTGGAAATTCCCATTTGGGCAGCTCTTGATTTATTTTCCCAACAATCTTTGTTTTTGTCCATGTGTTTTAAATCATGTTATTCCTTTCATATAATAGTACAAAACATCAAAGTTCACTCTTCCTATACAAATTAATTTTAGTAATACATACTTTTTTTTATCTCAATGCACAATTTTTAAATGTATACATGTTTGCATTTTGTGATTTGTAATTATTGCATTAATAATATTTTTGGTAAGATTCAAAATGAAAATATCAGACATTGTTGAGTTTTTTGCAATTAGATAGTGAAATTTTGAATTATTTTGTTATGGCGTGGTTAAAATAGTAATTTAAAAAAATAGAAAAAACATTTGTGAGAAAAAAATCCTTCTCATGCTTCTCAAAATTTGCGGTGCGAAAGCAATTGTTATCCATAAAGCAGATAAATAAAAATTACCAAACACATTAACAACCTGCTTTGGACATAAAAAAAGCAGAGCTAGATAAAGAAAAACACACACATCACCAAGCAATCTCTTAATGGGGTAGAAATTTGCATTTAAATGTGTTACAACATTTTAGCACCCATTATTGTAAATATCTGAATCAACCCTGGATCATGGTTATAGACGATGAGTACCAATCAAGTTTATTACATATATTTTATGTGGTAAACTAAATGTCGGTCCATGATTCGCAAAGAAATTTGGGGAAAGCCCCTGTATTTGAAAAATAACTTTTTTTTTTCTGAATGGCGCCAAGTTACCTTAATCGCCAAGTTACCCTAATGGGGAAATTTGGGGAAAGCCCCTGCATTACCAAACAAATGCATTAAGCCCCTGTATCGCCAAGTTACCATAATGGCGTACACACTGATGTGGTACAACGAGATCATTTTCCTGTTGATTATTACCTCTGTTTCTGCTGCTTCTTGCATCGTTTAGCTAATCAAATAATGTGGTTAAAGTGGTCATGTCAATTCCTCATGTTGGAATTTATCTTCCTGTTTTCAGTCACGGACAGCTATATGTTGCATTGTCTAGGAGTACTTCTAGGAATACAACTTCATTAGTGTTCATAAGAATATGTATCCGACAAAGCTATCTAAATTTATATTGATAACATATTTCTCTTTCAATAATACCATTCTAACACTAATAAGACATTATTAAAAACATGTTTGTTTGCAAACGCATCGCGTTTGCCCGTTTTGTTGGCGTAAATAATGTTAAAAGTCAAATTAGGAAGAAGCTGACGAAACAGATATAGTGTTGGTGATTTTAGTATCATCAATCATGTTATGTAATTGGATTTACTTACGACCAAAATAGACAGTGGCGTATGCATTGTACATGTTAGGAAGTGTGTAGTAATCGCGTGTACACAACTATACTAATGTCTTAAACTACGAATTTCGGGACGACTGTGGGGGTTCGTTGGCGCAGCCCCCAACGGGGTCCAAGGGACAACGCTCCTGCTGGCGGTTGGATTTTAGATGTTTTTTTGCTTCACAAAACACGTCTTCGATTTTGTTTCGTTGGAAAAATAACGGACTGAAATTGCAACAGTTATAAGCGCTGCGTTGGCGGTTATAACCGATGCGATTAACTACCGTCCCCTTCCTTTATGTTGGCATTTTAGTCTAATGAAGAAACACATAGAGAAACTGTGTTCGGAAATTCATAGAAAATTATATTCGTTCTTGAGAAATTCTGTTTTATTCGATTATTGATTTCGTGTGTACCACCGAAATACTCTACTTTAAAAGTGATCCACACGACTCAAATATTATCCAGGTCCATTGATTCCTATATACACACCCAATTTCTTACATGTACTATATGGCAATGAATTGTGACAAGTATTAGTCATATTATATACTCTATTATTCCAATATATGGTTCCTTCTAACTTTTTAAGAGGACATACAATCATTAATATGATTTCTATTAATTTTTTGCAGAAAATGCATCAACCTCTCCATCAATAGTTGGCAAAAAAAGATATGCATGCAATGCAATTTTATGTGTCTATCTCTCTATTTCTTGTTAATTGAATAAATTATTCTGTAACTATAAAATCATGGAACAAATTATGTCATTAAAATCATTACTACAAAAACATACTATGCATAATTGAAATTTAAAAAATTTACATAAACATATATTTTACTATTGGAGATGTTCTAATTTTTTTAATTCTTGGTAATGTCATTCCAACTTTTCTTTAGACAAACTAGGAAAGTTACAATATTATGAATACAACATAAAGGAAAAAGTGGACAAAAGTTTTTGGAAAACAAAATATAGAATATGGGAACAAAATATTGGGACGGGCAGAATTTTTATCTAAGGAATTTATGAAAATTATCTTTTTTTTAGACCTATGTCGGTGTCCTTTGCCGGGTTTATGCTCTACCACTTGAGCTATCACCTATTTGCATGAAAATTATCTTCAGTGTGTAAACAAAATTACTTTTTTAGGAACAAAAAAAATTGCCAATATATTCTACTATATTATGGTAATCAATTTTCAATATATAAATATGATTCCTTTACATAAGCTTAAATGTTTTTTCCCTAAAAAATAGCTTAAATATATTTTTTTAATATGAAAGTACTAGTAGTGATGGTCCAATTGACTCACTCCCATGGGAAATTGAGAATCTGTTTTTCTTTTTTTTTTTTTTTTTTTTTTTTTTTTTTTTTTTTTTTTTTTAAAGAATTGCATCATATAGTCGGTTCAAGCTCGAGACATGCATCATGCAAATGTTTCAAATTCACTACCCCTGAGAGCATGTTTGGTATCTGTTTAAAAACAGAATTACAAAATTATTTGGACATGCTGAAAACAGTGTTTAAAATCAAAAACGCGTTTGGCAACATTAATAACTTTCAATGTTAATTTGCTTGAATACCATTTTTTCAGACAATACTGACATATATTTGTTACTTTATATTTCAAATTAGAGTTGAAATGTCTTTAACCACCAGTAGTATGAAAAAATACAAAAAAAAAAACCAAATTTTGTTTTTTTCTATAAACAATAATTTTTCAGCATTTTTTTAATTTTAAATAGGTATAAATAGTAACGCTACCATATACTTCCTTTGTTTCTTCTTTTTCTCCCGATTTTGAGTTTACCACTATTCATCGGGTCGCTTTGACCCGACGATTTAATTAGCAATTTGATGTAATTTTTTGACAAATTTTCATGGTGTTGTACAGGAAACATTACTCTACAACATCATGAAAAATTATCAAAAAATTGTATCGTTTTCAAATCAGCGGGTCAAAATGACATGACTACAGATGAAAAATTCAAACTAGAAGAAAGAGAAGAAATGGACCAAATAAGTTTGTACAGAAAATAGTGGGCTACCTAACATGGACTGAGTTAGAACCACGCGGTGAAATATCTCACCCTGACAAAGCTACGTTAAGAAATACTACTATGTTACTACATCCGTTTCTTCTCTATCACACCGGTTTGACTTTTTGACTCGTATTTTGGTCACTTTGACCGGGTGATTTAAATAGCAAAACGATGTGAGTTATTGATTTTTTTTACCGTGTTATTGATCAACTTTTACTTTACAACACCATGAAAAAAAATCGAAAAATTGCATCGTTTTGCTACACAAATCATCGGATCAAAACAACCAGTGAAGAGTGACAAAAGTCAACCAGGTGTATAGAGAACAAACGGAAGCAGTAAGAGTTAGTAAATACCATTGTTGTCACCAAAATTGGCAGAAAAAAACCGAATCATGCCAGTGGCTACGCGAGTGGTCCTGGGTAGGAGAAAACATAACATAAAACTTGTGGCTCTGCTTGTACCGCGTAGCAATCTCACCTACGTTCCTACTCAGTGAGTTGTGCATCATCACTCCATTATTGGGCATGCATGATTGTTATTTATTTTTTTGAAAAGAGAAATGCATTAAACTAGGAAGAATTACAATGCGAATTTTTTCCCTTGAATTCGGTCGTGAATATTCGCTGGATAAGATCCCTGTTAACAAATTTGATTATGAAGAAATTAAAATTTATGCTTTTTATTCGAATGTCTTCAATAATTGTTCTGGTGGAGAAACCAGTTGTTGAACCTTGAAGATTTTTGATCGTTTTGAGTGAGTCATAGTTCAACATTAGAAAAGTCGTGGGATAACATCCAATGCAGAGCTTGAAAATTACGCACCTTTTCCGCTATGAGGGGGGATGAGCTTGGAAAGTGAAGTAGCAATCTTCAATTCTTTCGTTTTCTCGAAACCAGGCAGCTGCAGCGTTCACATTTGTTTTCCAGAATGCATCCACCATGAAGGTGGTAACATGGGTTGTCTGAATGCCATATGTCGGGAAAAAAAATTGACTATAAACATAATGTTCTTGGGGCATGATTGTTTTGGATACAGTATTTTTTTCCAACTTTTTTTTTAGTTCTCAAAAAAAATAATAAACTTTTAGGGCATGTTTGGAAGCACTAAAAACAGTTTCTTTTCACCGTAGAAAAAAGTGTTAATTTTAGAACATGTTTGAGAGCGGAAAAAAGTGTATTCAAAACAAAAACTGGTGAAAAATAGTGTTTCTAAACACACTACACAGTGTGCTTTTTTCATGATTTCCGTATTTTTAGTGGTTAAACATATTCATACTTTTGATTAACGCATAAAATAACAACTATATGCCCTTATTTGATATACAAAATTATGTTAGTAAATTAACGCTAAAATTTTATAGTGTTGTCAAATGTATTGTTGATTCTAAATAGTATTTTTAAACAAATACCAAACGATTTCTTGATTCTATTTTTAAACATGTTTTTTCAACATTTTTTTTGAATTTTTTTTAATGCAGTTCAAATTTTGAAGTATACAATATGTTTGGTGTTAATGCATACCCCAGTATAGTATATTGAAATTGACACATTGTTACCTCTAGCTTTAAAATAGGCTTGTTGCATCATCCATTTGTAATAAATCATACTTATGAATTAGTAAAATAATTCTTTCAATCGCCATTCACTAAAAGAGGAGGGGGGGGGGGGGGGGGGGTGGCATATACAGTTTCTACCCTTGTAATATGGAAAAAGGCAATCAATACCCCCACTGCTCATTGAGTGACAAAAGACACCCTTATTTTGTGCCAAACTATTTACAGAAAGCACCCTTCCGTTAGTGGGCGATGTGCTTGCTGTGGGGCATACATGTTGAGCTATTTTTCCTTCCACTTATGCCCTCCAATGGCTTAATTGTCCATTTTGTCCTTGTAATGGTGAAACAACACACCTTTTACCACCCATAAGATTAATTTACCATTTTCTCTCAATTACAATATTTGGGAATGTATCACATGAACTCCCAATTGCACTAAACAAACCCAGTTGCACAAATTAAATCTACATCTTATTATCAACAAAATCCTAAAAACAAAGATGAATCTAGAAAAAAAAAACATGAAGAAATAATGTTAATTTTATATTTGTCCACTTAAAGTTTGATTCGAGTTCCTCTGCTGTCAATTGACAAGGTCTCAGAGCAGATCGTTTTGTTGTTGAGACGTAAACGAGGGAATTGAAAATTTATAATCGGTGGGTTGTTCTGTGAAGTGTTGATTCAAACTCAAGTAATCAAGACACGATGTTACTAGAAACCAAATCAGGGGGCAATTGGAAATATGCCAGTCTGTGAATTGGTCTTAGAAAAATGCATTCGAGTGAATTGGTATTTGAAAAATATCCTCCTTTTTAAATACTAAGTAACAAGGGGTTGTTAGCAGGGTAGTGGGGCCATCTGTCTCTCTTGTCTGCATTCTCTCTCTCTCGTCTCCATCTCTCTCTCTCGTTTCCAACTTCAATCTCTCTCTCGTATCCAACTTCCATCTCTCTCTCTCGTCTTCAAACACAGGTATCTCTCGTCTCCAAACACATGGGGAGATTTGTTAAATGACTCTGCTACGCTTATCATCTCAAAATAAACCCTAAAAACGCGTACTATCTCTCTCTAACATTGAATTGTTTCTATCTACCTCAACCTATCAAGTACAGTTGAATTTTCTCCAACTGTAAACTTTATGAATGTATACCTTAAACTCCTCAAGAATATGGCTCATTTGTCACTCTCACTGGCTCCAATTCTTCCATAGAAGTATCCCATTTGTCTGTACAAGTCTCTCTCTTTCCTCACTTTTGTTCATCAGCTACGGTAAAAACTTAAGCTCTCATCTCTCTACTTTTGTCCTTATTATATGTTGATCACAGTACTCTAAAATGTATGGTATTCTCATTTTTTTACTTTCATCCTTCCAATATGTTCATCACATTACTCTAAAATGTAGGTAACGTTCGTTATATTTCTTCTTTCTTCTTCATTATTGGTTTGATGTGTGTTGTTGTATGTGGAGAGACTGGGATGAGTATATTCATCGTCTCTGTCTTCTCATATGACTGAGACGTGAAATATGATCCTACCAGTCTTCCACATGCACAACTAGGAAGAGCAAGGCCTGCCAGACTGGGACGAGTCGTCAGGCATTCAAATCACAGACGAGAGAGGACTCGTCCCAGTCTGGCATTAGATAGACTCGTGGGACGAGTAATCTCTCGTCTGCCATTCAAATCGCAGACGAGAGAGGACTCGTCCCAGTCTGGCGTGTGATAGACTCGTACGAGTACGATACTCAAAGATGAGAAGACAGGGACGACAGAGACGAGCATACCCTTAACCCTAAACCCTGAAATCCTCTCCTATCATGAAAAAATGGTATTCAATATTGTTAAAATGTAAATTGTAAGTCCTAAACCATATAATCATGTAATCTAAACTATAAACTCAAAATCATACAATCATCATTTCTTAATCATGTAAAGCATAAACCTTATACATACCATTAAACCATATATCATCTAAACAAAATCCTACATTTGTAGACACTAAACACTAGAACCAACTAAGTATCATTCCTATAGCCACTAAAGATGTTAATTGTAAGTCCTAAACCATATATTCATGTGATCTACACTATAAACTCAAAATCATACAATCATCATCTCTTAATCATGTAAAGCCTAAACCTTATAGATACCATTAAACCATATATCATCTAAACAAAATCTTACATTTGTAGACACAAAACACTAGAACCAACTAAGTATCATTCCTATAGCCACTAAAGATGTTAATTGTAAGTCATAAACCATATAATCATGTGATCTAAACTATAAATTCAAAATCATACAATCATCATCTCTTAATCACGTAAAGCCTAAACCTTATACATACCATTAAACCATATATCATCTAAACAAAATCCTACATTTGTAGACACTAAACACTAGAACCAACTAAGTATCATTCCTATAGCCACTAAATATGTTAATTGTAAGTCCTAAACCATATAATAATGTAATCTAAACTATAAACTCAAAATCATACAATCATCATCTCTTAATCATGTAAAGCCTAAACCTTATACATACCATTATAATTCCAATAGCTAATTATCATCCCTATAGCTACTTAAAGTGTTACTAAATAATATTAAACCCGAATCCCTAAATCATAGAACATCTAAACATTTTAAGTAAACCCTAAGATTGTACACCTAAGACTGGGACGAGTATGCTCTCGTCCCAGTTGGAAATACTGGACGAGTATGCTCTCGTCCCAGTTGGAAATACTGGGACGAGTATGTCCTCGTCTCAGTTGGAATTACTGGGACGAGCATTTCCTCGTCCCATTATTAAAATAAAGATGTTGTCTGAGATGGTGGTGGTCCCTCTCCTCCCTGTCTTCTCGGACAAAAGTACAAAACATTCTGTTACCCATCATATGGTGAGACATAACCTTTTTACTTTGTCAGACCAAACCCTAATATCAACGAAACCCTAAATTTTATCTCTCTCTTCCTACTATCCAAACCCTAAACCCTAAAATCATTCTCTCTCTTGACATGTAGAAATGGTGAGAAAATTGATGTTCCGTGCTGTTTGGAATGGTGAATGGACGCGTGCCGAAGGTAGACACATATACATAGGCCAGGCAGTGAAGAATGCAGTTTTCAAGATAATCCAAGGCAGTACCGTCGAATCATTAGAGTATGAAGTTTCGGTCAGAATGGATACAGATTGTCCGCTTACCAAAAAGGTGGTCTTATGTTATCATTTCCAATTTCCAGATGCTAACTTGATCGAGCCTAATATCCTCACTAAAGATTTAGAAATCAAAGATATATTTGATACTACGGAAAATGGATCTATTGTAACCATGTACGTCACGTTAAAGGATTTGGTGGATCAACCATACATAAATGCTGACGTTGGTGACCAGGAATTGGTGGATCAAACTGAAACCCTTAACAGTCAGTTGGTTCCTTTGAGCCCCCCCTTACATACCACGAGGATTAATTTCAGGGTATCGAGATACTCGCCGTTGATCATGACGAAAACAGGGTAGCATATAATGCAATAGAACTCACTCCATCGTCATCGGTTCACCGTAACGACATTGTGCAATTAGTTGACAAAGATATGGTTGCCACTCATGAATCAATGGAGCAAACTAATCTTGCATTGAGAACTGTTGCGGTAGATTGTATAGGGATTCGTGGGCAGACTGGTGTGGGAAGGCTAGACGGTCTGGAAATAGAGATGAAAGGTTTATATAATGGGAGGGCGTTTTCCCACCATATCAGAACGGTTGCTGGTTTGAAGAGATGGACTTTTTACGTTTATTATACTGCGGTGCTTGAAAGATGAATGCAAATGGATGCTTGGGGCGTACAGGCATAAAGATTCTGTGCACTACCAGGTGAAGAAACATAACCCATTCACACATGTACGGCATGCAGCGTAGATGGGAAGTACCGTAACATTAATAGCGACGTAATCGCGCAGGAATTGCTGGGAATGATGGGTCAAACAAAAAAACACCCACAATTAGTGAAGTAGAGAACATCACCTTAAGAATGGGAAAGTAGAATATCGTACTGGCCGGCATGGTATGCACGTCAAAGGGCCAAACAGATGATCCAGGGTACTCGTGCTCAAAATTACGCCGATCTTCCCGTGTTCATGTCTGTATGTGAAATCCTGAACCCCGGTACTAAATGGGATATGGGAGTGGACGGAGGTGGTGTTTTCTTGTACTGCTTCCTTGCGTTCGGGGCACAAATTCAGGGGATACCGTATATGCGACCCGTAATTGTCATCGACATGTCGCACCTGAAGAAAGAACCCCTGCAATTGGTCGTATGCACAATGGTTGATAGCGAGAAACAATGATATACCATTGCATGGGGACTAGTGGACAAGGAGAACACCGTTGCATGGTCTTGGTTCTTAAAAAGACTGAGCTTAACTGTCAAGGACCACGATGAGTTGACGTTCGTTTCAGATCGAAACCAGGGTATCGTCAATTCAATCAAGGCCGTGTACCCCTTATCCAACCACGTCCGCTGCTATTACCATTTGAAAATGAACGCTCTGTCGCATTACAATACACAAAAGTGGGTGCCTCATTACCACAATGCGGCCTACACATTTGATAAGGATGTGTGTGAGTCACATCTGATAGACATGGGTATTGAGTGCGACCGTGTAAACGGCGTTAACCACAAGACCGTCGAACGTTACTTACGGGATGCCGGTCTAGAGAAATGGGCAAGGTCGCATTGTAAAACAGCACGGTTTGAGATGCTTACATCCAACCATGCATAGTCTATTAACTCGTGCCTGCTGCCGACGCGGTCTGACAAAACTCTTACAATGTTCTCCCAAATATGCGACCATCAGAGCGAGTGGCACCCGAAAAAACGAAACTTGGGCATTGACATGGGACACACCTACCTGACTGCAAAAAGGAAGAAAAGAATATTGAGCCGTTCTATAAACTGTATAGATTTTCGCGTGTGACCAATTTCAGAGTCTGTGTATGAAGTCCGCGGTAATCATCTGAAAACTCATATCGTGGAATTCAAACCAGGACATTGCCTCGGAACCTGCACGTGCGGCAAATACCAAAAGATGTGGTTACCGTGTGTACATGTGTGTGCTTGTGCAAAAGAACTCAGAAAACTTGGCCGTTACAATGTCGACCACGATATGAAGGTCATGTACGACCACACCAGCGTGTTCTATTCACTGGACTTCTACAATCAAGCTTATGCAGGTACAATTAAGACTCCTCCCAACCCAGCAACGTGGGACACAAGCGAAGTACCTTCACACATAAAAAACATTCGCCCACTTCCACCGAAGAAAGTGGTAACAGTTGGGAGGGACAAGGAGAAAAGACACAAGCCAATGGTCGAAACCGTGCGTGAAAAGAAGCGAGGAACGAGAACGTACGGATGTAGCCATTGCCATGTAAAAGGGCATACCATAAAGATTTGACCTCAGTTGAAAAATTAATGTTGTGATAGAAGTCGTTGTTCTTCGTTCTTTGTAATCCCAAGTTCGCAACCTCTTTTGATGATTGCCCAAACAATATATCTTTTGTTTCGATCAATTATTCTGTTTTTTAATATAAATATGCATTTTTTATAAATATATAAATTTGCATTTTATTACATAATAAAAAAAATTAATATTTAAATTTATTGGCAAAGAGGAAAACTTTGATACATTGTAAAACTGTTACATGTTTTAAATTTGGATACATTGCAGACATGCGTGTTTTCTAAAAAAAGTATCCAAATTATTACATTTTCTACAAAACATGCTAAACATAACCACGACACATGAACCTAAAATCTCTCTCCGTCTCTTCATCTACCCAGGGAGCATCTACAAAAAGCCACTGTTCTCTCCTCCAAAACTCATCACATCTCTCCTCTAAAACTCATCACATCTGAAATGGCAAAGAAAAAGCTACCAAAGGAGTGGGAAAACGACGAGGAGGAAAGTGAAAGGTCCAAGGAAAGTGTCGAGGAAGAGTAAGAGGAAAAGGACGAAGAAGATGAAGAAAGCGAAGACACCGACGATGATGCAAAAATTACAGCATCTTTCAGGGCAAAAAGGGGCTCCGAAACGACTCAGTACACTGAAGATGAAGAGGAAGAAGAAGATGATGACTTGGTGGTTTCTCCGCCATCTCCGCCATATCCACCGCTGAACAAAAGAAACAGAGACGAGAGCAGTGAAGAAGAAGATCCGGAGCTGTGGGGTTTCAAACCAAAAAAACCCAAAAAAATGTAATCTTTTTCAAGTGTTTCTAAGTTTATAATGTAATGAACTGTTTTGTTTCCATTTTGGATCTTTTTAAACTGTTTCTGTAATCTGAATTTTGATCTATCTGAACTTGTTTTGTGTTTTTTTTGCTGGAAAAACACAGTTTCTGTGGCAGACGAGCAGTTGCTCGTCCCAATATAGTTTGCTCGTCTCAGTACCAGTATGACAATATACTTAGACGAGCAGAACTCTCGTCTCAGTATATTGCCACACTGAGAAGAGGGAATACAAACAGGGACGAGCATTAACTGGGAGGAGAAACATTTGGAACGAGCAAGCGAGTCTCACGTCCCAGTTGTTAAGAAGAGAGAAGAGAGAGTTTTGTTTTAAAAAGAAATTTAATTAAAAGATAATTGAGTTAGTTACAATGGTTAACCTAAAGTCAGGTCAAAACATAAACATAAGTGAGAGACGGGTATTTTTCAAAGACCAATTCACCAGACGGGTAGGACGCCAATTCTTTCCCAAATAGGACGTACAAGAGCAACAAAAAAAAAACAGTCGTGAATGTGGATTTGATCAAGAAAAAGGAGAAAAACAAGTCAATGAACAAATTTTAGTTGACTACTCCCATTAAAGCACCCAGATTGAGAACAAGCACCTAGATTGAGAACATCAAATCCTCGAGCCAGAGACCTGAACCACTTCCTCGAGCCAGAAACAACAAGAGTCCAATAATAATAATAATAATAATAATAATAATAATAATAATAATAATAATAATAATAATAATAATAATAATAATAATAATAATAATAATAATAATAATAATAATAATAATAATAATAATAATAAACTTTGTAATAATAGACCTAGAACACAACAACCAGAACCAATGAACTGGAGTGAATCACTCCGATAGACCAAGCAAGAAATCATTCTAAATCACTCTCGAACAGAGAGTTGCATATGGGCTGGTATCTGTTTATATTTTATGACAAAAATTAATTGTGTTGCAGGGTGTTGATAATGGTTCAACCCAGATCTGGTTATGAGGCAGAGAGAGAAGAGGAGGCAGACGAACAAGAAGTCCACAGCCACCGGTCCATTGCCTAACACCTCCGGCCCGAAGCTCGTCGCTAGTGCGAGGAAGAAACCGTCATAGGGTCCGGGAGGATGCTTGCCCCTTTCTACTACTCGCTGGAGCCCTCCGGTCTTCAAGCGCCCGACCTCGACCTCCTCTTCCATCTTCGTGTTTCTGTTTTTCTTTCCCTCTTCTATCTGGCTATCTATCTATCTCTCTATCTAGGAGAATGGTTTGAGAGAGAGAGGAAAAATGTGAGGAATAAATGAAGGGAACAACAAACAAGAAGAGGATATCTTGGTCTTTTAAAGTTGTAACGAAATATCAGCAAGTAGTTACTAAAATATTGACATAAAAATGAAGGGAAAAAGGGAACTTTCGGCCTTTCCGTTCAATTCCGTCACTTTCCGTCCAAATGAGGGGTGTCCTTCGTCATTCAATGAACAATGAGGGTGCACATTGCCTAGTTACCATACTACAAGGGTAGAAACTGTAAATTACCCCTAAAAGGGGGTATATTTTTCAACAAATAAGTAATAAATTTACAAAAATAAAAAATGAAAAAGAAATCCTTAAGAGATAAGGTTGAAGGAGATTAGAAGAAGTTAGCCAGTTGTGTTCCCAAATCTTTCAACAGCTTACCCTACAATCTCGCGATGGCATCCCTCTCTTACCTCTTTCAACAACTTACCATGCAATCTAACGAGGGCATCCCTCTCTTACCTCATCTCTTCTCTCTCATCACCTTCTCTCTTTGTCCTTCTCCTTCTCATCTCTCTCTCTCTCCTTCTCATCTCTCTCTCGCTCTCTCTCCTTAGGTTCTGCGCTAGGAACACAACAACAACAATAGCCAACACAAAAATCACCGAAGCCGTCACCACGAGTTTTTCACCTTATTGGCCTTGTTCGAGCCGAGAAAAATGGAAGAAACCCCCCTGGGGAACCGTATGCAAGGATTCGTACAAGAACGATCCGAGCATGTACCTGCAATAGACAAGAACAACCAACGAAACACAAAGATCATTAGTATGAGGTTAAGTGGGCAAGGGTAAGAATAAACCAAGTCAGATATCTGAGAGTGAGATAGTAAGAAAAGGGGTGAATGATACAGAAAGATCCGAACTCTATCAGAGGGCAACCCTCCTGTATATACTGGTCTTAAGACAACCGTTATGGGAAGTTATATAACTGCATGCGACAGTTATATAATTGCCTCGCGCGTGTACGTTCGACCAAACATATAGGGGGGTGTTTCGCATGTCTCTCAGATAAATGAAAAGGGTCGCACGTGAGCATAACCATGGTTCACGGACGACGAACCTTACTCTAGCCTCCAAGCCACTTAGACCCCTTGACTCCCGCATGGTTCATAAGAAAGGAGCCCTGTCTCACAACCCCCATATAGATAAGTGAGAACATGGTAGTAGTAATCATATAATAGTGATGGAGTAACAGTAGGCCTTTACCTTAGGATGCCATGTGGATGACAATTGGTATACCTGATTTACGTTATCTACAGGAACAAATACAAAACTGAGCTCTTTTTGGAAACCGACGGTACGAGAGTCGGTTCTTGAGACAAAAAACTAATGTTAGGACTGTCGGTTTTGAAGCTTTTCTAGGTCAAAATCAAAACCAAGTTTCTCACTATCAGTTGTTCAAAATCGAGTTTCCTAAAGTCGGTTTTAACCAAAACAGACAATATGAATTTCGGTTATGTCCTTAGTAGAATTTAAGAAAAATCTCCAGACGTTCATGATCTTCCTGTCCTAAACAACATGTTTTATCGCACAACCTCGTACTCCCAAACATCAGCTTCAACAGAAAACTATATTTTCCAAAAAAATCATATTACATTAAAAATACTCGAATGTTAACCGTTTTGATCCAAAATACAACTTTTTGATTCAAAACACATCATCCTACACTTCATCAATTCAACCTACTATGTACCAAATTTGCGTGGTTTGGGCACCCTCTTACCTACCTGCGGGGTATTGTCCTCCTCTCTTAGCTTCCGTTTCTTCGATATCTTCTTGTACACATTTTTCACGGGAGGGGTTCCTCTTGGAAACAACGGTAATGCGTCACCAGTTAATTCCTGAGTTACTTGAGTGACTTGGGACATATTCTCTGTCAACTTTGAAAAATCTAGCCCCGAGATCGAATGTTGGTGAGCCACTCGTCCCTACATTACCACAAGTAGTTAAAATACGAGAACTTAGGTAAAAATTTAAAAAATATCAAGTGATTTTAATGACATACCCTCAGCCTGCGTGATGATAGTGGTTGGTCGTGGTGGAGAGGATGTAGTGGTGGTGGAGGTGGTGGTCTTGGAGTGGTTGTGGTTTGCGGTGGTAGGTGTTCTTGGAGGGCATGCGACGGTAGGCGGAGGAGGCGGTGATGGAGCAGATGTACTTATAGGTGTAGGTGGAGTGGATGTGGTGGTAGGAGGTGGTGGTGGTGGGGTAGTTGAGGCCATGACAGGTGGCGGTGTAGTGGATGTGGCTGTGATGTCGTAGCCTGGCTCATCAATTAGGGAATCCACGACCGGACCTGTCACCATAGTACCTGAGGCACTGACGCACATCTTACGCCTTGGACGATGTAGCGTGACAGTAGGAGCTGCATCGTGGGCCCACTGCTGGAAGGAGCATCATGTTGGGTGCCTGTTACCTGTTCGCCTTGCATCACATCAATTCCCATATTTTGCGTGGCTGCTGACCTACAAATCGCCCCAACTTCCCTCCAGGCAGTCTGGTGTACCAGGATTTGGTCTACTATCAAATGACCATCCTCTATGCGACAAACCATATGTAGTGTCTATACCTAAAAACGAAAAAGAATTGATATTCAAGCAGTCATGGATATAATTAATCAATTAACTTAATGAAAGAAATTAATGTATTTTACTGGATGTACCAGAGGAGTATGATGCGCTCCGACAGTGGAAAAAATCAACACTACTGACTGGAGGGATAAATGGATGTATCATTAGTCTTGTCACCCTCTGGTATCACTCCATGTACGGATTTTTTGCCTGCATAGGACCTATGAATGGCGGGACTTGCACAACACTGTTGCGCATGTCGTTCTAATGGCCAATATAAGGCGCATGCTTCGAAGCCCATTCATGTTTGGCTCTCCCACGTCTGTACACCATGTGCAACTCCATGCTGCTATCACTTCTGAGGGGTGGTTGTTGTTGCATTCTGCAGTCATGTCTGCAAAAAATAAAACTTGTTAGGCTAACGAATGCCCTGATCACTGAGACATTCTGCAGTCAAGTCCGCAAAAAATAAAACTTTACGTGCTATTGTTGATGATCAAGGTAAGTAAATATGCCAAGCCTTGCGTGCCTAGTTCCTTTCGTGTCATAATATGATTTTTAATATTTGTATCAAAATGTGTTGTGATATATATGTTTTACTTGATATTTGTTTACAATTTGAAATACTTTCTTTGAAATTGTCACACGAGAATAATAAAATGTAATAACGTAAAGTGGAAAGAGTTGTACGGGAGAAACATATTATTATTGTCGTGTTGACTTCGGTCACTCGACCCCTATTATTTTAACCCGGTCGCAACCTGCCGGGTCGCTCCATGTACTCATCTCTCTGGCCGCAAGAAGTCTTAGGAGGCTGCCGGCAGTTAAGGTCATGGCTGCTAGTGATAGTATAATAGATCTTTCCCCGTATCAACAAATTTAAAATATGGTTTTCTCTGAGACAAGGATGTTTATGAAAAGGAAAGAAGAAGAGATTGGGATTAACACTCACCGTTTTAGATTCAAGAAAGAGAATTGAGAAAATAAGAATTTTATTCAAGTTTCAAGTTTACTCTTTTGCAGTTTATTCTTCTTGTTATTGTTATGAAAAGAAATCGTGCTTCGTCGGGTGTTTACGATCTCGGGTGTTTACTTACTCAGTATTTTATGCAGACTTTGCAAACTGCGGTTCTTGTTTGCCTTCCCACCGCAGGTATAAGAGACTGGGACTACGGAATAGCTGGATATCGAGACTCACGTAGAACGATAAAGTCACAAGAAGTCATCTAGTATGCTTGTATAGTACTGTATCACTTAGTGAAGCATGTAATATCTAAAGACTCTCGTGAATGTTTAATAGTAATATAATATATATGAAATGTTTTGCTTTCGATGTCCGCCATTGCTTTTAGCAGCGCCCTTTCGGCTTGTCCGATCAAGATAAGGGAGTTGAGGCAGAATGGGTTGGATATGAGTATTAGTTTGAGGGAGGGGGAGGGGATGAGGAGGTGAGGGAAGAGAAAAAATGACATGGGTTTGAAATGCCCTAATGTGGTACTTCCTTCTCCAAAGAGCATAACTCTGTCAAAATATTGAATATTCTCCATTCGTGCTTTCACTGTGACAAAATTACAAATCACAAAGTGTAGATGCTTGGATCTGGGTACGCCATTTCAGACTTGGCACCTCCAATAGCACAGTTCCACATGGAGCACTAGAAGTAGGGAATCATATCATGTATCCTACTCATCCTAATCATCACTCAACCCTCACCATGTTCAAGATGACGGTCATTTGTCAGAGGGGCGCTAAGCCACATGCTACTACCTAAGCTCATACCAGTAGAGAGGGTTCAAGGCGAACCACACGGTTGCGGTGCCCGCTCACAACGATGTTGCACACACCAGGACTGGGAAGTCTAGTTGAGTGGAGACTAAAGTAATGTTTGTCGATATGTCTGCGAGGGGCCTGAACTTGATTGCTTGGAGAGAGAGCTCGCGGTTACTATACGAAATTTTAACTATCTCTTCATGTCATAATTACAAGTTTAAGCAACATGTCGTGTATTCCGTAGCTTAGAGTACAATACATGGCTATATAAGCATATCAATAGCTTATGCCAAGTTAAAGTTTATGGACATAGATCCTCTTCTAGAGGCTCTAATTTAATCGACAACAAGAAAGAACAAGGTATGAAGAAAAATAAGTGTGTATCGGGTATGTGGAAAAATAAATCAACATGACATGACCTCTTCAAGAGGTTCTAATAATTCATTTTAGCTTCTCTTAAAGAGGAATCTAGTGATAATGTCTAGCGACTTCTGGTCATAAACAAAGCAAGTATAATGTCATAATTTCTGATATGAAAATATTTTTCTTATGAAAATTAGTTATCAAAATCTCTTCAGGAGATTGTTTTTTCAAAAAAATAATAAGTGTAATAGTGAAAGATGAACGTGCGAATGAATGACAATATATACAAATTTTAATACGAAGCAGTAAAGTAACGAATCGAATCTTCTGGATCGATTGTGTATATTCTTAACTCAGGAAGACATCTAAATTATAAATTCAAGTAAAGAATAAATTGTAACTTATGCTTATTGTTTATATGAACTCAAGTAAAGAATAGTTTATAACTTCTTGTCATAGTTCATCATTTGTTTCATAGCTAGTCGTATGAAAAACACTGTTCAATTAGCGTACCAATAGCTTTTCATACCAAAACATGGCTATGGGTAAAAACTCTCCTGTAGTATTGAATTTCTCGAAGGAACTGCAAATTTGCTTCATGAGCATAAGCAAAAGTTCAATTGAAAGAGGAGGGTTTGAAACCCTAATATCCCAAAACAGAAACGGAAGAAAAAAAAATGAAAAATTACAACGAAATGCTGACGAAACACCAATCAGAACACAACACGTGTCTGAGAAGGTGAGTCAGCTAAAACTAATAATTAAAATACTAATCACGCGCTAATGAAGATTAAAACATCCGTTAGGATCAAAACGCCACCGTTCCATTTAAAGCTTTAAACAAAATGGACGTTGCAATCCAACGGCTCCTGAACGATTCTCACGCTCCATCCAACGGTAGCTGCTTCTTTATGATGTTACTGTTCATTTGGTAAAACTGATACCAAATGAACAGTAACTTTCCACTTTGTAAATCATCTCCTGAGCTCCAAGATCTTCAATACCCCCTCTCAAGTTGGAGAGTGTACCAGCCTAACTCCCAACTTGGACAATAGGAAACCAAAATGCTGGATGAAGAGCTTTGGTGAGTATGTCTGCCAACTGGTGTGAAGTGTGAACATACCTCAAAGAGAAGACTCCCTTTTGCACAAGATCTCTAACAAGGTGGCAATCAATATCAATGTGCTTGGTCTTGTCATGGAACACAGGGTTAGCAGCCAGCTGAAGAGCTGAATTACTGTCAAAGAAAACCACTGGAACTTTGGCTAAAGAAATCCCAAAATCAGCAAGAAGATACAAGAACCACTGAATCTCACAAGAAATTGCAGCAAGTGCTCTATATTCTTACTCTGTGGAGCTTCTTGAGATAACTGTCTGCTTCTTGGATTTCTATGAAACTAAGGAGTCCCCTATATAAATCAGAAAACCAGAAGTAGACTTCCTTGTGTCTAAGCAACCTGCCCAGTCTGCATCAGAATACCCCACCAATTCAATAGCTGAAGAAGCAGTAAAGAAGAGACCTTGAGAAGGTGCATTGCTGAGATATCTCAAAATGTGATGTGCTGCTTTGAGATGAATAGCTGTAGGCTTGGACACATATTGAGACAGTTTGTGTACTGCATAGCACATGTCTGGCCTTGAATTGCATAGAAACAACAACTTGCCCACTAATTTTCTGTATTTCATACTTTCTATCCCAGATAAAATGTCACCTGCTGCTGCTTTGAGTTTCAAAATAGGATCCATAGGCACTGATGCTGCTTTGCACTTGCTGTAACCATACTCCTCCAAAATATCCATAGCAAACTTCTTTTGACACAAGCTAATACCATGATCAGTTCTTGCTATTTCAAAACCAAGAAAATACATGAGATTTCCCAGATCCTTCAGCTGAAACTTTTTGTTCAAAACCACTTTGAGAGCTTGTAACTGTGACAAATCAGTACCTCCAAGAACTATATCATCCACATTGAACAAGATACAAATGAAAAAATCATGAGATTTCTTGATAAAGAGAGTATAGTCAGTCTTGCATTGTGTAAAACTAACCTCAATAAGAGTGGTTGAAAACTTGCTATACCATTGTCTGGATGCTTGTTTTAAGCCATAAAGTGATTTTTTTAAATGACATACCATTCTGCCATTACCACCTTTCTTGAGAAGAGATTGAGCTGACGGGGTATAGCCCAAAGGCAAACACATATAAACTTCTTCATCTAGCTCTCCATGCAGGAAAGCATTATTGACATCAAGCTGCAATAAATGCCATCCTCTAACAGCTGCAAGTGCTAACAAACACTTCAAAGTAGGTAGTTTAGCAACTGGTGAAAAAGTTTCATTATAATCTATCCCCTCAGTTTGAGTATACCCTTTTTCAACAAGCCTAGCCTTGTACCTTTCAATTGTACCATTTGAATTGAGCTTAACCTTGTACACCCACTTAAAACCAACAGGTTCATGTCCTGGTGGTAGTATAACAATTTTCCAGGTTTGATTAGCTTCAAGAGCTGTCAATTCTGTCTGCATTGCCTTGATCCACTTTGGATCCTTGCAGGCTTCTTGATAAGTGTCAGGTTCACAAATAGCACTAATAGTGTTTAAACACTGAGAATACACAGAATTGTCACCTGGAAGTGTATCAATTATGACTGGAGATAAACAAGCAGAGACCATTCTTGGTGCAGTAGTCACATAATCTCTCAAGTAACTTGGAGCTCTTGTCTCTCTCCCATTCCTTCTGGGTTGAAAGATTTGATTAGGTTGAGCAGTAGTGACAATTTCTTGTGTTTCCTGCTGAGTTCCTGATGAACTATCTCCATAATTTGGCACATTACCCAAAACATTAGGCACAACAATATCATCTGAGAATTGAGGCCATGAAGATGAGGGACTAGCAAAAGGAAAGACTATCTCATGAAATATGACATTTCTAGAGACTAAGAAGCTGCATTCTTTCAAATTGTAAAGTTTGTACCCCTTCATCCCAAAAACATAACCAAGAAACACACAAGGCACTGCCCTTGGTTCAAATTTGGTTCTACCTTGCATGAGAGTAGAACTATAATGTAGACATCCAAATACTCTAAGTAAATCATAATCTGGAGATATCCCATGAAGACACTCATAAGGAGACTTATGATTCAATACAGCTGCAGGAACTCTATTAATTAAATATATAGCAGTCAAAATACTATCTCCCCAAAATCTTTGAGGCAAAGAAGACTGAAACATCAAGGCTCTGCTTACATTCAGCAAATGCTGATGCTTTCTCTCAACAACTGAGTTTTGTTGATGTGCCTCCACACAGCTAAGTTGATGCACAATGCCTTTTGAAAGCATAAAATCCACAAGAGCCAATTCTTTAGCATTGTCACTTCTAAATTTCTATATCTTGACCTTGAACTGTGTTTCAACCAGTTGATAGAACTGAGGAATAACAATCTGTGCCTAAGATTTGTGAACAAGAAGATATACCCATGTCATTCTTGTAGCATCATCAACAAGAGTAAGGAGATATTTGTGACCATCACATGTAGGCACTTTATAAGGTCCCCATATATCACAATGAACTAAAGCAAATGGAGAAGATTCCATCTTACCAATGCTAGGATATGGAAGCTTTCTTTGCTTTGCTTGAGGACAAACCCCACAAACAGAATTATCTATTGCATCATCATTTCTCAAATTCTTCTGCATTCTTTTCAGCTTTGTATCAGATAAATGGCCAAGTCTCTTATGCCAAGTTTCATTACTCACAACTGCATTTGCAGTAACTTGACACACTGTAACAACATCTGTTTTCAAAAGATATAAACCATTTGATTTACTACCTTCACCCAAAACAGCATGAGTAACTGCATGAAGAATTTGTCACCTCTCTGCATCACAGAGAAACACAAAACTTTGTTGTTTTGCCAATTGAGTCATAGACACCAAATTGAACTGAAAATCAGGTATATAAAGAACTCCCTGTAACTTCAATTTAGAAGTAACCTGAACTGAACCTGTGTGAGAAGCTTTAACCTTCTTACCATCAGGTAAACAAACATAGACCTCTGTCAATTCAACAGGATCTAGCAAAATTTCAAAAGAAGAGCACATATGATCAGTTGATCCACTGTCAATTATCCAAACACCTTGGACATTAACATCCCTCTTTAGAGTCCCCTTAAAACACAAAGAGTGTATTACACTTCCCATAAAGTGTTGACTGTAACTAGAATCCCCTTTCTGATATTGGTGAATTGGACTTTCCATGGAATGATGGTTGTGAGATGGAGAAACTGAACCAGTGTCACTCACTGTACCAGGGGATGAGTGCTGCATCTGTGTATTAATGTAATGCATCATTTGTTGACACTGACTTTGTGTGAAAGGAAAAGCAGCTTTGCATTCTGTCTTGTCTTGACTAGGGTGTCCCTCACTTGACACATTGTGTGCTTGTGACTTATGCTTACTCTTAAAGTTTGCAGGATATCCATGCAATTTCCAGCATTTGGCCTTAACATGACCAGATCCCCCACAATGGTGACAAGTGAGTCTAGACTTAGCAGACACATTTGAGTGGACTTCTGATTCCACATGAGGAGGCCCACCATAAGAGTGACCATTATGAAAAGGAGAGGAATACATTGCCATAGAGGGTGGAGAAATCAGAGATGAAGGCTCAGAGATAGCTCCCTGCATCTCTTGTTGCACAATTTTAGCAAACACCCTATTTAAACTTGGCAATGGATCCATGAGCAAAACTTGATCTCTAACAGATTAATAACTTGAATTAAGCCCCATCAAAAACTGCATAACATGTTCTTGTTGAACCTTGTTATGTATCATACCCAACACATTGCAAGTGCAAGAATGGAGAGCTCCACAAGTGCATCTAGGCATTTCTGTGTAATTCTCAAGTTCATCCCACAAAGACTTGAGCCTAGTATAATAGGCAGTAACAGTCAAGTTACCTTGCTTAAGATTAACTATAGCACTGCTTAATTGAAAAATCTTAGGCAAATTCTTTTGGGAAAATCTCTCCACAATATCAAACCAAATATCTTTAGCTGTAGAGTAATAGACAACACTAGAAGCAATTTCTTTGCTAACAGAGTTTAACAGCCATGAAATAACCATACGATCACAACGCTTCCACAATGAATAAAGTTTAGAAGTCCTATCAGGTTCCACAATCACACCGGTAATAAAATCTAATTTGTTCTTAGCTTCAAGTGCAACAATCATGGATCGGTACCATAAATTGAAATTGTCACCATTAAGGACTTGAGATACTAAGATCATACCCGGCGAATCTGAGTTGTGCAGAAAATAGGGAGAAGAACCATCCATAGCGCGAGATCCAGAACCGGAAGAAACCTCTTCTTCAGGTAGAACCATGATGAGAAATAGACGACTAGATCGGCGCTACAAAGAGCAACCCTAGCCACGACGATGAAGAGATCAACCTGAGAGCTCTGATACCATATTGAATTTCTCGAAGGAACTGCAAATTTGCTTCATGAGCATAAGCAAAAGTTCAATTGAAAGAGGAGGGTTTGAAACCCTAATATCCCAAAACAGAAACGGAAGAAAACAAAATGAAAAATTACAACGAAATGCTGACGAAACACCAATCAGAACACAACACGTGTCTGAGAAGGTGAGTCAGCTAAAACTAATAATTAAAATACTAATCACGCGCCAATGAAGATTAAAACATCCGTTAGGATCAAAACGCCACCGTTCCATTTAAAGCTTTAAACAAAATGGACGTTGCAATCCAACGGCTTCTGAACGATTCTCACGCTCCATCCAACGGTAGCTGCTTCTTTATGATGTTACTGTTCATTTGATAAAACTGATACCAAATGAACAGTAACTTTCCACTTTGTAAATCATCTCCTGAGCTCCAAGATCTTCAAGAGTTTTCATAAATAATCCATATAAGATATGCACTCTAAAGCTACATTTACTAACCTTCAGGGCATTGCAAATGAGTGTTGCTCAGTCATAGAGCGTTTGAAGTCCCTGCATGAAGTCCCGGATTCGAACCCGGCTATATGATGAAGGTCTCAGATTCACGAATGAGGGTACTGTCATGTGTGGTTTGTCGAAGTGAAGAAAGACCCTTTGAAACCCTAATTTCAGGATATAAAATTCTTGACAATTTCTATAACACCTAAAAACCAGTAGCAGAAATAACGGGTAGACATATTGCACAAGTAACTCATTAAATCACCCGAGACCAGCCAAAAGAGAGTAAAACATTCAATCTAATAAAAAAATCCTTTCCACTATCACAAGAACAAACAATTCTGTCCGTCTGTCAAAATACATATTGAGAACCACGACGGAAGAGTATTAGCAACAACTTGAAATGGAACAGGGAGATGAGGTCCACAGTAATCTGCATTTTAATTTTTAAACACATCGATAAGTCCGCAAATTACAAACACGGAGTGTTCCCGAGGCAGTTGCAGGAACTACTCCCACAGGAAAGCAAACATCATGCAAACCACTGAGTCGCACGCGAGCTGCAGCAGAGATGATTTCTTCAGTTGTAGACCATGTATTTGGGAGTGGCACTGAACTTCTGGTATCCCTTAATGACTTTGTTCACTGCATCAAGGAAGTCTTTTTCGGTACTGTTTTTCTTCGTGCTCGGATGGCGTACATCCCAGCCTCAGTACATACACTCCTTATGTCAGCTCCTGATTCAGGAAAGAAACTCCAAATATTAAATTAAATGGGAAAAAAAATCTCGTCTGGAGCCCAGGTGACCAATTAAACAGATAGGCCTCGTTCAGACATTCGCATTATTTAAATTGTTTGACGACCTGTCACAACTTGATTGGCACACTGAAACAAGTATCGCATAAACCAGAACGGGTACCTATAAATGATGATGTCTCACAAGTTTATTGGCTCAATTGAGAATGATATTTCGTTTTACCCTACCCTTCGCGAGGTCCCTACACTCCCACTTGGCAAATAGGATCATATTATAATTTAATGCAATAACTTAACATCCCAAATAACACGAAGAGTCAAAACGCTGCACATTCACTAAGGTTTAATTGTTCTGGGAAAAGTCTGTTCTTCCGAAGAGGGTGATAGAAGACAGAGAGTGCTTCTGAAGGCATGCAAATCTATAGAGTTCATGTCTTTGAGCCTCTACCAGCAGATCAGTTTTATGTTGACCTGACTAAGAATTAGGAAATAGAGGCTTGTACTACTCCAGTTTCCATCACATTATCACACTATTTATGTTTGAGAATGCAAGTAAAAGATATCTGCAATACTCATGATCAAAATATCATAAATAGGCCACACGGCATTATTGGGAAAAGCATCGTTACCAGTGGCATTCGGACAGAGGCGAGCGAGAAGTTCAAAGCGAATATCCCTTTCACAGTTCATTGTCCTTGTATGGATCTTAAATATCTGAGTCCTACTCTCCAAGTCCGGTAGGCCAAACTCCACTTTTCGGTCCAACCTTCCAGGACGCAAAAGCGCTGGGTCCAAGGTATCAGGTCTGACAGATGTCATGAAACAAACACATTGTGAGGTAGCAGACCAAGTTATGGAACAACAACAACTTCCTGAACTACATCCACTATAAGAGATCCGATTCGAGTGCATAAAAAGCTAGCCACAGAATAGTCCATTTTGAAGAAGTCCTAGATCTTACCAATTACACGCATCAAGAATTCAAGATCATGTAATAAAAGAAATTTAACAGCCTAAAATTCTGTAACTTACACCATTTCTGTCTAAATCTTGCGGTCACAAACTCAAATCGTAAATTAGTAAAACTTCCCCTAGCGTTTTAGGTTTTATTCACTGCAAGCAACAATCAAAGTGGCATACTAGCCTTAACCAAATTCAACAATGATTAAAACTTAAAACTCCAAAAAACCAGGATGACAGGAAGGACAAGATTCTTTAGAAGCAAATTTCTGAAGCCTTGGAGCCCTGAAGCAACACCAATCTACTTGACATAGTATCTTGAACCAATAAGTGAACATAAAACATCATAACATGTAGGGAACAAACCTATTTGTTGCCATTAGAACCTTAATGTTGTTGGAAAAACAATATTTTGGGTCGACTTTTAACACGGTTTACGACAAGTCGGGTTAACGGTTAGGGAAACCGAAAGTGGCTATGGAATCCTTGCGACTAGGAGATAATTCTACCACTTTGTTTCGTCCAAAATAGTGTTCGGATTAGTGAAAAATTCATGTGTGAAAGTGTGATGTAGAGATGTTGGAAACACTTGAAGAAGAGTGTCCCACATCTTCATGTAGAGCAACAAAGTGTTGCATGAATATTCCAAGGTAGCACCTTAAGGGCACGCCCTTTGGGTGATACACATTTTGTGTAGGAGGGAGGAGTTGAACCACCACACGCGCGCCGGTCTCCATCCGTCTCGGTCTCGGGCACGGGCCATGGCGAGGTGTGGGTTGGGCTGATTTGTTAGTCAAGCCCATACTTAACTTGTTGGGCCCAAAACAAACTTTGGAATTAATTTTTCAGAAACGGTTGCAACCGTTACAGACAGTTGAACTGTCATGAACAGTTACAACCGCTCTTCCAACACCGCTTTTTCCTCACTTACCAGATTCCAACAACACCTCCAACATTCTTGCAAACCCGTAGCCTTTCCCAGAGAGAGTTCCCATACCATTGCGGTTCGTAGGGTGCAGCAAGTGTACTGACAAGCTGCACGGTTGAGACGATTATCCTGTGAGGCGTTTGCTCCATAACAAGCAGTACCGTAAGGGGCAAATAAGCCTTAAGGACATCGAGTCTATGCTCGAGATCGTCTCCGATTTAATCTGCAGATTCTCTATACTCTGTAAGTATTTATTTATTCTGCATTTCTTTACAGTTTCTTTTCTGTTCTTATTCTCTTCTTCTTCCCTTCTTCCGGTCCAGTTTCGATTGTTATCCAACAATCTTAAGGCTTAGTTTTTGTCGAAACTGGTTTTTACAGAACTTCTATACTGCTATATACAATCTGCTCATAATCTGAGAGTTTTAATAGTACTCACAGATTACTGTTTTAAGTTTTTATAATACTTATTAAAACAATGTTGCAAAGAGTTTAATAGTACTCATTGCGTTACAGTTTCTGACTTTTGCTTTGCAAATTTCAGCGATGGCCGAAACTGGGAGTACCAGTCAGTCCACCCCTGCAACAGGCCCGAACATGATGAATGGCCATGGGGAAAAACCGGAGCGGTTCAATGGGAAGGACTTCAAGAGATGGCAACAGAAGATGCTGTTCTACTTGACGACCTTGAACTTGGCGAAGTTTCTTCGGGAAGATGCTCCTGCACTACCAGAAAATCCTGACAAGGAAACTGGAGCGGTGGTAGATGCATGGAATCATTCTGATTTTTTGGCTAAAAATTATGTGCTTAACGGTTTGGACAATAATTTGTATGGTGTATATTCGGTGGCCAAAACCGCTAAGGAACTATGGGAATCACTAGACAAAAAATATAAAACCGAAGACGCCGGTGCCAAGAAATTTGTGGTTGCCAAATTCCTGAAATTTAACATGGTTGACAATAAGACTGTAATCAGTCAAGTGCAGGAATTGCAGGTCATCCTCCACGACATCCATGCCGAGGGAATGACTCTCAACGAGTCGTTTCAAGTTGCATGCATGATTGAGATTTTGCCTCCTTCTTGGAAGGATTTTAAGAACTATCTCAAACATGAACGCAAGGAGATAAAAATGGAAGAACTCATTGTTCGGCTAAGGATAGAGGAAGATAACCGCAACTCCGACAAGACAGGAATGGTGCAATCCAAGGCCAACGTTGCGAAACATGTCTCCAAGAAAAAGAAAAGGAAGGCTCGCGACTTGGACACCGCCGACGCGGAAGATAAAGACTTCAAGGGAAAGTGCTATAATTGCGGGAAAATCGGGCATCGCCGAAGAGACTGCAAAAAGAAACGGAAGAATCCAAAGAAGAAATCCGAAGCCAATGTTGCTGAAGTCGAAAAAGATGATGGTATCCGCCTATCCGCGGTGGTCTCGGAGGTGAACATGATTGGAAGAAACCCTAAGGAGTGGTGGGTCGACACCGGCGCAACCAGTCACATATGCTCGGAAAAATCAATGTTTACCAACTTTGAACCGGTGAAGGACGGTGAATAAATTTAGATGGGAAACTCTTCATCCTCTACCGTCGAAGACAAAGGAACCGTCACCCTCAAGATGATTTCTGGGAAACTTCTCACGCTTAATGATGTACTCTATGTTTATGAAATTCGCAAGAATTTAGTGTCGGGGTCTGTGTTAGTCAAGAAAGGATTCAAACTTGTTTTCGAATCCGAGAAAATTGTACTTGTTAAGAGTGGCATGTACGTAGGCAAGGGTTACCTTAGCGATGGGATGTTTAAGTTGAATGTAATGACTGTGATGCCTACTGAGGCTATAAATAAAGATGCCGCTTCTATTTATATGGTTGAGTCATCTAAATTATGGCATTGTAGACTAGGTCACGTCAACTACAACTCTATTCGAAAATTAATGTCTATGGAACATCTTCAAAAACGCAACTATAGATAAGTCTCATAAATGTGAGACTTGTGTTGAAGAAAATTTAACAAAGAAATCATTTCGACCAATTGAAAACAAAATTACTACGCCTCTTGAATTAATCCATACGGATATTTGTGATTTGAAGTTTCTTCAAACAAGAGGTGGAAAGAAGTACTTCATTACGTTTATAGATGATTGCACACGATATTGCTATGTCTATCTTCTACGAAGTAAAGATGAAGCAATTGACATGTTCAAACACTATAAAAATGAAGTGAAAAATTAATTAGGAAAGAAAATTAAAACGGTGCGTAGCGATCGTGGTGGAGAATACGAGGCACTACTTAAGGAAATATGTCTAGAAAGTGGAATTATCCACCAAAACTACGGCACCATATTCGCCTAAACAAAATGGCATAGCCGAGAGGAAGAATAGGACTTTAAAAAAGATGCTAAATGCATTACTCCTAAGTTCGGGATTACCACAGAACTTGTGGGGGGAAGCCCTATTAACGGCCAACCACATCCTTAATAGGATACCTCGGAAAAATGTTAGAAAAACTCCATATGAATTATGGAAAGGAAAACCGCCATCTTACAAATACCTCAAAGTGTGGGGGTGTCTCGCAAAGGTGGCAATACCATTACCTAAAAAGGTGAAACTTGGACCGAAGACAGTAGATTGCGTCTTTATCGGGTATGCTCATAATAGTAGTGCATATCGATTTTTTGTTATCAAATCAGAAATCGAAGATATACACGAAAATACTATTTTTGAGTCATGCAACGCATCATTCTTCGAAGATGTATTTCCATACAAAGAGAAGAATGAACAAAGTTCTAATAAAAGAACACGGGAATCAACATCCCAAGAGTCTGAAACGGAAAACGAACCTAGACGTAGCAAGCGGACAAAAGTTGCTACAACATTTGGCCCAGACTTTCTAACCTACTTGGTAGAAATTGAGCCTCAAACCTACAAGGAAGCTATGTCTAGTTCCGAGGCATCATATTTGAAAGAAGCAGTGAATATGGAAATTGAATCCATACTTCAAAACCATACTTGGGAATTGGTGAGTGTTCCACCAGGAAGTAAAGCGTTAGGCTATAAGTGGGTTTTTAAGCGGAAGCTTAAACCTGACAGTTCAATCGACAAGTATAAGGCTAGACATGTCGCAAAAGGTTTTAGACAAAAGGAAGGTATTTACTATTTCGATACCTACTCACCAGTTACAAGGATAACGTCCATCCGCATGCTTATAGCTATTGCAGCTATAAATAATCTGGAAATTCACCAAATGGACGTTAAGACTGCATTCTTAAATGGTGAATTAGACGAAGAGATTTACATGGAACAACCTGAGGGTTTTATTGCTCCTGGGCAACAAAATAAGGTATGGGGTTTGCTAAAATCTCTTTATGGTCTTAAACAAGCTCCGAAACAATGGCATATCAAATTTGATAATACCATGTTATCAAATGGATTTCATATTAATGAATGCGACAAGTGTGTTTATAGCAAAACCACTAGTGATGGATATGTCATCGTGTGCTTGTACGTTGATGATATGTTAATTATGGGAAGTAATTCAACTATCATTAAAACAACTAAGAAAATGTTGACAAAATAGTTCGATATGAAGGATATGGGTATCGCTGACGTTATTTTAGGGATGAAAATCACTAGAACGACGAATGGATACTCATTATCTCAGTCGCACTATGTTGACAAGATTCTTGAGAAATTCGACAAGAACGATGGCAAGATAGTTAAGACTCCCGTAGATCTTAATTTACATCTCGCCAAGAACTATGGTGCAAGTGTAAGACAAGTCGAATATGCTCAAGTAATTGGCTGTTTAATGTACCTCATGAATTGTACAAGGCCCGATATTGCTCAAGCAGTTGGAAAGTTAAGTCGATTCACTAGTAATCCAAGTGATAAGCATTGTAAAGGAGTGACTCGAGTGCTAAAATATTTAAGATATACTTTAGCATATGGACTACACTATACTAGTTATCCTGCGGTACTGGAAGGGTATAGTGATGCCAACTGGATATCGAACACATTGGACTCTACGTCCACAAGCGGGTATGTTTTTACCCTTGGAGGAGCAGCCGTGTCTTGGAAATCTTTTAAACAAACCTGCATTCGAGGTCCACAATGGAATCGGAATTCATTGCGTTGGATAAAACCGGAGAGGAAGCCGAGTGGCTTCGTCAATTTTTAGAAGAACTTCCTATGTGGCCAAAACCGGTGCCAGCTATCTGCATTCATTGCTATAGTCAATCGGCAAATGGAAGGGCCCAAAGCACCATTTACAATGGTAAGTCTAGACATATACGTCGTAGACATAATACCATTAAACAATTGCTCTCAAACGGAATTATATCGATCGATTACATAAAAAGTAAGGAAAACTTAGCAGACCCGCTAACCAAAGGCTTAAGTAGAGAGCAAGTTTTTAGTTCGTCAAGGGGAATGGGATTGAAGCCTATCTCACTGAGTTGCACGTAACGGAAAACCCAACCTAGATGACTCGAGATCCCAAGAACTAGGTTCAAAATGGACAACCTAATTACTGTGCAAAAATAGTCACTGTAGGAAATTCTATTTCCAAACCCATTCCAAGGGCGACACAGAGTGACACTTGCATTGGTAAGGATAAGAAATCAGCTTTTAATAAGCTCATACCTTGGGGATTAAACCAAGTGGAGTATGGTAAGATACTCTTTATGAGACTCACCTATATGAGTGGGAACTGGCGGCCGGTTCTACGAGAGTGACGGGGCTAAATTCTCTAAGACCACTCACGAAAGCAGGAATAAGTGTTCCAGGGCCAAAATGGACACAACAATGAGAACCTAATATGGAAGGATGATAACCGTGTGGGTACTATTGTCTAGGTATACAATACGGAAAGCAGTTCAAGGTGCTTCACCACTGACAATCCAGTATATCCGATAGTATTCCACTAGGAGAGGTTCAAGGTCTTTGGCTACCTTTCTCATGCGATTATCATTCGCTTGGTAGCTCTCTCTCTCTTCCCTGATAATCCGGCTCTTATGCCAATTTTATCATTCATGTGGGGGATTGTTGGAAAAACAATATTTTGGGTCGACTTTTAACCCGGTTTACGACAAGTCGGGTTAACGGTTTGGGAAACCGAAAGTGGCTATGGCATCCTTGCGACTAGGAGATAATCCTACCACTTTGTTTCGTCCAAAATAGTGTTCGGATGAATAAAAAATTCATGTGTGAAAGTGGGATGTAGAGATATTGGAAACACTTGAAGAAAAGTGTCCCACATCTTCATGTAGAGCAACAAAGTGTTGCATAAATATTCCAAGGTAGCACCTTAAGGGCACGCCCTTTGGGTGATACACATTTTGTGTAGGAGGGAGGACCTAGACAAAGGTTGAACCACCACACGTGCGCGTGCCGCCGCCGCCGTCCGTCCGGCTCGGTCTCGGGTTCGGGTTCGGGCACAGGCCGTGGCGAGGTGTGGTGTGGTTTGGGCTGATTTGTTAGTCAAGCCCATACTTAACTTTTTGGGCCCAAAACCAGTCCAGACTTTTACAGAACGGATTTTGATATTCAAACTGATTGGTTGCAACCGTTATAGACAGTTGAACTGTCATGAACAATTACAACCGCTCTTCCAACATTGCTATAAATAGCAGGCGTCCCCACCGCTTTTTCCTCACTTACCAGATTCCATAAACACCTCCAACATTCTTGCAAACCCGTAGTCTTTTCCAGAGAGAGTTCCCATACCATTGTGGTTCGTAGGGTGCAGCAAGTGTACTGACAAACTGCACGGTTGAGACGATTATCCTGCGAGGCGTTTGCTCAATAACAAGCAGTACCGTAAGGGGCAAATAAGCCTTAAGGACATCGAGTCTATGCTCGAGATCGTCTCCGATTTAATCTGCAAATTCTCTATACTCTGTAAGTATTTATTTATTCTGCATTTCTTTACAGTTTCTTTTCTGTTCTTATTCTCTTCTTCTTCCCTTCTTCCGGTCCAGTTTCGATTGTTATCCAACAAATGTTCCCTCGCGCATCAAATCGATCAAGCTGGTTCACTATTTCAAGCATTGTCCGCTGAACCTCATTGTCCCCACCCGCACCATCATCAAAACGTGCACCACCAATGGCATCTACCTCGTCGAAAAATATAATACAAGCTTTTTTGGAACGTGCCATCTGCCACAAGAAGTCAAGTGATGAGAATGTTGTGATGACGTGGACTATTCCAGGCCTAAGAGAGACAAAGTACCTGAAATAGCTCACGGACCATACGGGCTCCCTGTCCAACATATTTCTGAACGAGTTCACTTCCAATAGCACGGATGAAGCAAGCATCAGTTCTATTGGCCACAGCTCTAGCCAGAAGTGTCTTACCTGTGCCAGGTGGACCATAGCACAGAACACCTTTAGGAGGGTCAATGCCAAGTTGCACAAACTTTTCAGGGTGGAGCATAGGCAGTTCAACAACCTGCAACAAAAACCATGCACATTAAGAAGTGGTAAAGGATGTCCTGTTCATATCAGACGTAAAATATCTATTTAACTATTCTTGATAGGTGTAGAATATCAACATCACGAACCTCTCGCATCTTCTCAATCTGCTCCTTGCATCCACCAACATCATTGTACGTAACATCTGGTTTTTCTTCCACAGTCATCATGGTTACACTTGGATCAATTTTTGGAGGCAATGGAATTTGAATTTGATATTTGTTGCGATCAACTCTATATAAACAGTAAGGGCAAAAGACATCATAAACCTGAACACAGCTTCCGTAGGATGAAAAAAGGACCAGCAAGAACAAATAGGTGAAAACAATGACAAGGGTGCATAGTCAAAAGATTCATAATACCAAAACACGAATATACAACTATACATAGAGTACGTACAGAAGTTCCTGCAGCTTAATCTGTTAGAAAATGTTTTCTATGGGCAGTCTAGCATGACAGCTCCAAAACTGATAGGAGTATTATATATAACCAGGACTCGGGCATTGTTTTAATTTGCTCCTGAACTTCCTGAAGCAGTGCTGGACTGTGCAAATTTCCAAAAGGTGTAGTTTCGCGTAAGTTATACTGAGTATCAACTCGAACTTCCATTTTTTGGATCTATCAGGAAAAACGAGAAGGCTAAGCATAACTTCAACTATTAACTGCTCAGCTTCAACTGCTTTCCTTCCCTAGCTTTTTGGACTTGCAACAAGTGTACTTCTTTTTGAAAGGTCCAAAACTACCATAATTTTCATTCATTATCTACATATTTTTATCTTTTTTTCCTTCCAACATTTCTTCAATATAATTCTATTCTGGTTGAGACTTCCCAGCAGCTTTGGCATACTCTTAATTGTTGCAAAGAATATGAAAATCTAGTATCTATACAGTTCGCATTAGGGCATATGAAATTGAGAACACATCTGGAAGTGACGAGCTTCAGTTCGATAAACACAAAACAAATCCAACAACAACATTATCTTACAATGGGCTGAACTTATTTTTTTAAACTACATCCATTCATATTCTACAATATTCTTCTGAAGCAAATAAACAGAATAATTATCTACAATAGGCGTCCGAAGCTTAGCAGAATCACCAATATCATAAGATAGAACACATTTCATGGTAAAACCGTTTACCCTGAAATGAAGAATATCATAAACAAAAAGGAAGGTGGCAGGGTCCTAAAATGCATGTATTAGAACTTCAATGTAACACGCTCAGAGAACAGCATGCTTTGCAAAGAATGAAAAATACTAATTCGCTCAAAACATAATATAAATGCACATGGAAACATACCCGACACGCATGCCTTCCTCAATATCAGTAGGGGAAACTTTGTCACCCAGCCCAACAACAAACTGCAATTTGAAAAGGAAAGTTAACATAGTCAGACTAGTTAAGAAACGACACTCATATAAGACCTTTTTTGTAGGGGTAAGACTACTTAAGACAATCTATCTGCATGCCAAGAGTATATTCTTATGAAGCAAATAGAAAAAGTTGAAAATCAGTCTGCCTGCACTATTATTATTATTATTATTATTATTATTATTATTATTATTATTATTATTATTATTATTATTATTATTATTATTATTATTATTATTATTATTATATTTTTTATAGGTAATAAGACACTTTATTAGAACAAATAAGAACGGTTAAGGACGTTGACACGAACCAAGGATTGGCGTGGAAGCTGAAGGATATCTATACATTCTTTTGACATTGGGTTTGATTGGATTGGAGGATTAAGTAAATATGGACAACTGGGAGTGTGTCCTTAAAAAGTGTATGTCCACTTTTATCGTCATCTCAACTACACATTCCCAATAATCCAATAATGCATAATGAAATCATCTATCAATCAAAACAACGCAATTATTTACTTGATTCAATATAAACTTATTTCTGTATGGATTAAAACTAAAAGCAAGTTCATATTCATGAATTCCCAAGTTTCTTGACTTTCGAAAAGAATAAAGGTACCAGAAGAATCATACATTGCTTAAAGAGTATCTGATGAGAAATATACCTCAGCAATCTGCTTGACATTTATGATATATTTCGCGTCTTCAGTGTTTGGGCTGATAATTTTTGTGCATCTAGCCACCTGTCCACAACATAATTATTAAAGAACAAGAGATAGCACATCCATAACAACAAAATGGTTTGCCAGCCACAAAAACACACCTGCAAGGGCTGCTCTTCTTGCATCATTTGCTTATCAGATACAAGATCCCATTGGCTTGGCGCAGATAACCCCGTGTCAGATTCCTTTATACCTATGCAAAGCATGAACCAGCATAAATTCCAGTAGTTGTACAAGTAAAAGTTAAACAATTGCACAAGTGTATGCATAGAGAATAATAAATCCGAGTTTGTGAAGCTGATAGTTTAGACACACAAGGGCAAAGTAATAGACAATAAATGCTAAAAGAAGTGGCCAGATCATATAATCTCTAATCTAACCAACTACTGAGTAATGCAAACATCTTTTTAAATAGTTGAAAAACGATTATGTATCTTTCATGTTAAGATTTAAAAACAAATGTTTAGCAGAGGGAGATTGGACTAATTTCCCAAACTATCCAATCAGCTCTGTCAGCAGAGATCGGTTCATAGAAAACATACCACGTAGGTCATTAACCTTTTTGGCCAAATCTTTAATCTCCTTCTCTGCGGTCTTTATGCTGGCGGAAAGCTCCCAGACCCTGCATACACTATACATTTAAAACACAAACAACAAAAAACGCCTTTGGCGCACAGATCTAGCTTGATGAACATCCAACATAGTATGCGAACACTCACCCAAAGAAGATGCTATGAACAATAAATATTACAAGACGCTCAATTACGAATGATCTCCATTACTCTTGCAGCTTTACGAGTACTTATGAACTCTCAAATTTTGTCATTTATACATTATAGCTTGAAACACATAACAAGTATGTGCCCATTCAAAATATCAAGACCACAAATCTGGAGAGTTGTTATGACAAACCACCTCACGAACAATGAACGAATAAAGAAGAACACGAGTATTTTACGTGGTTCGCTAGCAAAATATTTGCTAACTACCTCCACGGCGGAAAAGCACCCTTTATTCACTTAAGAGGAACAAGACTACAAGAATGTTTTGCATACCTAGTAGAGAGACTACTAGCTTCTTTATATAGTACCCTAGAGGAAACCCACAGGCCAAAGGTTTCCAAAACCAAATTGGAAACAAACTTGCTGCCCATAAGTTTCCATCTTTGATATGAAAACAATTCCTAACAATTGCTACTTCATTATTCCACCGCCTTTGACTAATTCAACATATTCAAGGCACTTCCTTAACAAATCTCCACCTTGACTTGAATTCTCTTGTCAACAGCAGCTGCTCCTCTTCTCGTAAATAAAGCTACGTCTTCTCCGCACCCAATTGTCTCTCGTCGCAGAGACTCACTGGACCCCCACCGGGTCCGACATGGCCCCTAAGGGCCTCACTGGCTCAAGATGTTGAGCAATTCCAGACAATGCTGGAACTTGCTCTCCGGAACCGGTTTGGTGAACATATTTGCGGGGTTGTCAGCAGTCCCCACCTTCATCACCTTGATCCTTCTCTCGTTTCTCAGAAAATGATACCTGACGTCGGTATGCTTGGTCCTTTCATGATGAACCTGGTCCTTAGTCAAGCAAATCGCACTCAAGCTATCACAGTAGACTATCGCCTGATCTTGAAGTAGCCCTAGATCATTGACCATTCCCTTAAGCCAAATTGCCTCCTTTGCTGCTTCCGTTAGAGCCATATACTCCGCTCCCGTGGTGGACAAAGTCACCGTCGGCTGTAGCGTCGCCTTCCAACTCACAACAGATGCTCCCAGAGAAAATACGTAGCCTGTCATTGATCTTCTACTGTCAATATCCCCTGCATAGTCCGCATCCGAGAAACCAGCTACCAAGATGTCTTCACTAGCCCCATAGCATAGGCCAATGTCTGACGTACCCTTAAGGTACCTGAATATGCGCTTCACCGCCTGCCAATGGTCCCTACCCGGATGAGCAATAAAACGACTAACCACACTAACAGCGAATGCTATGTCTGGTCGAGTGCAGACCATAGCATACATGAGACTTCCAACTGCGCTAGCATATGGAACCTTGGACATGTACTCCTTCTCCTCCTTGGTCTGAACGGTGTACATTCCAAGCTTGCTATTAGTTGCCATAGGAGTATCTATAGCTTTAGCTGATAACATCCTAAATCTTGCCAAGACCTTCTTGATGTATCCCTGCTGTGACAAGAAAAGCTTCTTCTTCTTCCTGTCTCTATAGATCTCAACTCCTAATATCTTCTGAGCAGCTCCCAGATCCTTCATCTCGAATTCCGCGCTAAGGGACCTCTTCAGTTCTCTGATGTCCTTGATATCCCGAGTTGCAATCAGAATATCATCCACATACAGAACTAGGTAAATACGTGATCCACCATGCAACTCTTTGTGGTACACGCAACAATCATACTCGCACTTGTGGTAACCAATCTTCCACATGAAGCTGTCAAACCTCTTGTACCATTGCCTCGGCGACTGCTTAAGTCCGTAGAGAGATCTCTTCAGCTTGCACACGTGGTTCTCTCTTCCGGGAACTTGGAACCCTTCCGGTTGGCGCATGTATATCTCCTCTTCCAACTCTCCATGTAGAAAAGCTGTTTTGACATCCAATTGCTCAAGCTCTAGGTCGTGGTGTGCCACCATTGCTAGTAGCACCCGGATAGAAGTATGTCTAACCACCGGTGAGAAGATCTCATTGTAGTCGACTCCCTCTTTCTGACTAAACCCTCTTGCAACTAGCCTTGCCTTATACTTGATGCCCTCTCCAGATATAGTTCCAGTTTTTCTTCTAAAAACCCACTTGCAACTGACTATCTTCCTTCCTGCTGGCAATTTAACAAGCTCCCAAGTCGAGTTCTTTCTAAGAGACTCCATCTCTTCTCCCATCGCGGCAATCCATTGTGCTGACTCAGAACTAGATATAGCGGCCTTGTAGGAGGATGGCTCGTCCTCTACCTCTTCCGCTACCTGTAATGCATATCCCACCATACCATCATCTCTGTATCTCGCCAGAGGCTTTATGAGTCTCATTGGTCTTCCTTCAGCAATACTTTGATGAACCGGTTCCTCTGGTGTAGACGCATCCTCACTATCAGATTCTTCTGCTTCTTCCTCTTCTGCTTCTAGCGACGGTGCAGGGATTTCGGAATCCTTAGGATCAGTAGGATCCGACTCTCCCTCCACCTTCTTCTTTGAACCTCCAAGCTCCACCTCCATGGAGTTTTTCAGTATATGAGTCTCATTAAAGACTACACTTCTGCTAAGTATAATCTTGTTGTCTGCCCATATCTTGTATCCCTTCACACCTGTTCCGAAACCCATGAATACTCCCTTCTTAGCTCTTGGTTCTAGTTTGCCATCGTCAACGTGATAATAGGCAACACAACCAAAAACTCTCAAATCCGAGTAATCCACTGCATTATCGGTCTAGACTTCCATAGGAATCTTGCATCCTATACCTTTGTGCGGGCTCCGATTTATGAGATAGCATGTCATGGAAATTGCCTCTCCCCAGAAACCTCTAGAAAGACCTGCATACGAAAGCATGCACCTTGCTTTCGCTAAAAGTGTCTGATTCATTCTCTCGGCTACACCGTTCTGCTGCGGTGTGTGCCAAACGGTGCGATGGCGTGCTATTCCCTGATCCTTGCAGAATCCATCAAACTCTGATGAACAGAACTCTAAGTCGTTGTCCGTGCGCAGCCTCTTCACCTTCTTTCCCACCTGATTCTCTACTAGTGTCTTCCACTCCTTGAATCTTGCGAAGGCTTCACTCTTGTGCTTCATCACGAATACCCAAGTCATCCTGGAGTAATCTTCTATGATGCTCAGAAAATACCTGTACCTGCCAATCGCCTCAACTCGAGATGGACCCCACCAATCCGAATGGACATAATCAAGAGTACCTTTCGTTCTATGAACCGCCTTAGGGAACTTGCTACGTTGTAGCTTCCCATACACGCAGTGCTCACAAAACCCTAGGCTCTTGGGCGCATGCCCGGTGAGATATCCTTTCTTGTGAAGTTCCTGCATTCCACGTTCACTCATATGACCGAGCCTCATATGCCACAGCTTAGTTAGATCAGCTTCCTTAATCTCGGCTAAGACAACTCCAGCAGAACCTGTGATCGTTGAACCTTGCAACATGTACAAAGTCCCATTCTTGACTCCCCTGAGAATCACCTTAGAACCCTTGCAGACTTGTAGATCTCCACCTTCACCTTTGAAACTGTATCCCTTGCTGTCGAGTAGACTCAAGGAGATCAGATTCTTCTTAATAAGTGGTACATGCCTGACTTGCTCCAAAGTACATACCTTCCCCTCATTCGTCTTCAATCTAACTGAGCCGCTCCCAATCACCTTACAGACAGCTCCGTTTGCCATGTAGACAGACCCTCCATCCGTTTGGTTGTACGTCGAGAATATCTCCCTGTTAGAGCAAATATGATAGGAAGCTCCGTAATCAAGGACCCACGCATCTTGAGAGAGCGTGACAACATCTGCCATTAGAACGTAATCATCCTCAGATAAGTTACTTTGTTCTGCTACGGTTGCAGATCCATTCTGCCCCTGTTGACCTCGTTTCGGGCAATCTCTCTTCCAGTGCCCCTTTTCCTTGCACCAAGCACAGACATCCTTGGCAACTTAGAACCAGAAAACTGCTTTTTCTTGTTCTTCTTACCGTTCTTGCTTCCCCCCGTTGCCATCAGTCCGAAAGCATGGTCCCCTGTACTTGTGCCTGCACCCTTATGGCGCAGTTCCCTACCATGGAGTGCCGATCTGACCTCCTCTAGAGAGAAGTCGTCCTTGTTCACAATGAACGACTGCACAAAGGTTCTCATATGATGGAGGTAACGAGATCAATAACAAAAGTGCGGCATCCTCATCGCCCACCTTCTCGCCAATATTACGCAAATCTAAGAGAATTGTATTCAATTGATCGTGATGGTCCTTGAGAGCCGTACCTTCGAGCATCCAAAAAGTGAATAGCCTTTGCTTTAGCATCAACTTGCTAGTGAGACTCTTCGTCATGTAGAGACTCTCCAACTTGAGCCATAGCTTCGCTGCTTCCTTCTGAACTGCGACCTCGATGATCACGTCATCCGATAAGCACAACATAATGTTAGAATGTGCCTTCTCCTCCATCGCCTTGAACTCTGCTGATGCAACATCCATGCCTCCTCTGTCTGCAGTCAAAGGTGCCCATATGCCTTGCGATTTAAGCAAAGCCTCCATCTTTATCTTCCACAGACTGAAGCTGTTCCCTCCTGTGAACCTGTCGATCTTCAACATCGATCCGGACATCGTTCTTTGTGGATCTTGAACTCTAGTCGCGTGCTCCACCTAGATCGTAAAACCCTAGCTTTGATTTCACCAAGTTGTGAAACCCTAGCTTTGCTCCTCCTTGATCTTAATCTTGAATACCGCCAAACCCGAGCTCTGATACCAGTTTGTTATGACAAACCACCTCACGAACAATGAACGAATAAAGAAGAACACGAGTATTTTACGTGGTTCGCTAGAAAAATATTTGCTAACTACCTCCACGGCGGAAAAGCACCCTTTATTCACTTAAGAGGAACAAGACTACAAGAATGTTTTGCATACCTAGTAGAGAGACTACTAGCTTCTTTATATAGTACCCTAGAGGAAACCCACAGGCCAAAGGTTTCCAAAACCAAATTGGAAACAAACTTGCTGCCCATAAGTTTCCATCTTTGATATGGAAACAATTCCTAACAATTGCTACCTCATTATTCTACCGCCTTTGACTAATTAACACATTCAAGACACCTCCTCAACAAGAGTCAATTGACTAAACGCTGAAGGCCAAAAGACAAAGAACCAGAATCCTCTTTAAGGGAACTAAATTGTAAATCAAAGGAAGAGAATCAAGTTGTGTGACTCATTAGACAGTATTTAACTGTTGATTTATGAGTTCTCTCCTGACCTATACTTCTGGGATTAGATGGAAGACAAACAAAAGCAGTACATTCCACCTTCATCATCTTCAAATTAGAAGGCCATTACTAAGTTGCAGTAAGATGCAGGACCTATGTGCATAGACTTCTTCTAGAGCTCTTACAGCTCATCTATTTTAGCTTAACATTGTTCATTCCACTCAACCCTACTATCTTTTCTTGTAAACTAATTAACTTCCAGAGATGAGCACTTTTGTATCCCCAAAAGAAAAGAACTTGAAGCACACAGTGAGAGCACATCGAAAAAGCGAAGAACTTGCACCAGACAGCAAACAAGTTCCAACGGAGTACCTCCTACCGGGAAAACCCAATCTGGACATAGCCTAAAAAGGAACGATATGACACATCTGGTCTAGTATATAACATGGCGTACATGATGGATCCTATGGACGAAGCATGAGGAATCATACTCATGCGGTTCTTCTAAATCTCATTGGAAGGACAATCAGCCTTCGAAAGGGTGATTCCATGTGACATGAGAATGAATCCCTTCTTGAATCTTGCATGTTGAACTGTTTCAACACCTTATCTATATATGTACTTTGACTTAGGCCTAGCAGCTTCCTAGATCTGGTATAGATCTTTATACCAGGTATATAAGCTGCATCCCCTAAGTCCTTCATTGAGAAACACTTTCCTAGCCAATCTTAAATAGATTACGAGGTAGGAATGTCATTTTCAATGGCTTAGTTTGGCAAAGATAGATTATTAGATTGATTACTGGATGAGTGGTTGAGATGAGGTGAGAGAGACTCCACCACTTCATCTCAACCACTCATTCAATAATCTATCTAATAATCTATCTTTGCCAAACTAGGCCAATGAGTAGTATGTCATCCACATACAAGAACAGAAACACAACAGAGCTCCCACTAACCTTATTGTTAAAACAAGGTTCATCTTCGTTCTTGATGAAGCCAAACTCTTTGACTGCTTCATCAAAACGTAGATTCCAACTCCTAGAAGCATGCTTCAACCAATTACTGGATCGCTGCAACTTACACACATTATGGACATGTTGTGGATCCTCAAAACCCTCTGGCTATGTTATTTACACATCGTCAAGGAGGTTTCCATATAGAAACGCTTTTTTGACATCGATCTGCCAAATCTCATAATCGTGATAAGATGCAATAGCAAGTAAGATTCGAATGGATTTGGTCATTGCGACTGGGAAAAAGGTTTCATCATAGTCAATAACATGAATATGTCTGAATCCTTTTTCCACCAATCGACCCTTATAGGCATTCACATTGCCATCCATGTCGGTCTTCTTCTTGAAGACCCACTTGCACCCTATGGGTCGAGCCCCTTGGGGTGGTTCCAACAAAGTCCTTACTTTGTTAGTATACATGGATTCCATATCGGATCTCATGGCTTCATGCCAATTTTGATAGTCCGGCCCTTTCATGGCCTCTCCATAGGTAGTAGGCTCATCATCTATGAGTAATCTCACCAGGATCAGTCACGAGAAGTCCATACCTCTCTGGCTCCTGGCGCACTCTACTCGACCTACGGAGTTTTTGTGTTACTTGAACAGATCTCTCCACAACATCTTGTGGTTCCTGTCCATGTTCCATATTAGGATCAGTGGTTTGTGGGTCTTGAATTTCTTCAAGTTCTACTGTCCTCCCACTTGCTCCTTTAGAGACAAAGTCTCTTTCTAGGAACACGCCGGTCCAAGCAACAAACACTTTGTTCTCGGTAGGATTGTAGAAACAATGCCCCTACGTTTCATTAGGGTATCCCACCAACTTACACTTATCCAATTTTGGCCCGAGCTTTTCTGTTTGTAAACGCTTTACATACACATCGCAGCCCCTAATCCTCTTAAAATACAACGTGGGACTCCTCCCACTCCACATCTCATATGGAGTCTTCATAACCGATTTAGATGGAACACGGTTAAGGGTGAAAGCTGCACATAATAGAGCGTGCCCCAAAAAGGATAATAGAAGATCAGTTTGACACACCATAGATCGAACCATGTCCAATAGAGTTAGATTCCTCCTCTCAAACACGCCATTCCATTGTGGCGTTTCGGGTGGAGTGCGTTGGGACAATATCCCACACTCTCTAAGATAGTCGTCAAACTCTTGGCTTAAGTACTCTCCTCCATGATACGATCGTAGAGCCTTAATACTCTTTCCAAGTTGCTTCTCTACTTCATTCTTGAATTCTTTGAACTTTTCAAAGGATTCAGATTTGGCCTTCATATGGTACACAAATCCACATCTACTGAAATCATGAGTAAATGTAATGAAATAAAGATAACCACCTCTGGAACGCATGGCAAATGGCCCCACGTGCATCATTATGCAAGAGAGCCAATTGCTAATTATTCCTCTCTCTTTTCTTATTGAAAGGGGACTTTGTCATTTTTCCTAATAAACAGGACTCACATGTCTGATATGATTCATAATCAAATGAGTCCGGAAATCCATCCTTCTGGATTCTAGAAATGTGTTTCTCGTGTATATGGCCTAAACGACAATGCCATAAGAAATTAGGATTCAAATCATTAGTTTTAATCCTCTTGGTATTTATGTTATAGACAGGATTACTTAGATCAAGGATATACAATCCATTAGATAACTGTGCACTACAATAGTGCATACTATCAAAATAAATGGAGCAACATTTGTCCTTTATTAAAATAGTAAAACATTTCTGGTCCAAATAAGAAATATAAATAATGTTTCTGCTCATAGCAGGCACAAAATAGAAATTATCTAATTCTAAACTAATCTTGAAGGAAAAGATAGCTCATAAACGCCCACAGCCAATGCATCAACTTTTGCTCCATTCCCAATGCGCATGTCTATCTCCCCTTTAGCCAATCTTCTACGACTCTTTAGATCCTGCACATTTCGACAAATGTGAGATCAACATCTAGTATCCAATACCCAAGATGAAGAGATAGTTAAACTGGCATCTATAACTGAAATACCTGGTAGTGGTGGAATCACTATTCCAAGCCTTTTATCCTCTAGATACTTTGGGGAGTTCCTCTTCCAGTTTCGAGGATGACTGCAGTAGTGACACTCACCCTTAGTCACGCCATTGGCAACACAACCAGCATGTTTAATGGCAACTTCCTTGGTTTTTGCAACTGCCCTGCCTTTCCCTTTAGAGGTAGAAGCAACTCGCTTTCTTTTTCCTTTGCTCGCCATCATTATGACCTTGCCCTTTCCCTTGTTGATGCTTTGTTAAGCTGTCCTCAACATATTGAGTAGATCCGGCAAAGGCTTATTGATCTCATTCATGTTATAGTTCATGATGAACTGTCCATAACTATCAGGCAACGATTGCAAAGATAAGATCAGTGGCCAACTCTTGACCTACTGGAAACCCTAGGTGTTTGAGATTCTCCAAGTTCCTGATCATGCGCAGTACGTGAGGTCACACAGGGTTTCCCTCTGACATATGACATTTGAACAAGGCCTTGGAAACTTCATACCACTCAACCCTTGCCTGCTCTTGAAAGAGATGCTTCAGATGTATGATCATAATAAACGCAACCATGTTCTCATGTTGCTTCTCAAGATCAGAGCTCATGGTGCAAAGCATAAAGCATGTCACATTATTAGCCTCGTCAACGATCTTCTGATATGACTTTAAGGCTGCAAGAGTAATATTTTCTGGACCCTGAGGAACTTGCGGCTCTAGAATGTACAGTTTCTTCTCTTGCTTGAAAACGATTCTCAAATTCCTGTACCATTCCTGAAAGTGTGTTCCAGAAAGCTTGTCCTTCTCAATGACAGATCGTAGGGATTGTGATGAATTCGATGAATTGTTTGTCAGTGGATATCTATAAGATGAGAAATGTAAAAGTTTTAGTATTGTGTGAACAAATAACAACATTTAATAATGGCTAGATTATTAAACATAGCTCCCACTATTTTTCTCGAATTAATAACCCTCCATATTAATGGTAAAAATATCATTATTTTTAGTCGGCCAAGATTCATATTTACTTATTCTTAGCTTGCTTTGACAAGTCACCCAAAAATTTGTTATTTAGGTAGGAACAATTCCAATTATATCCCATGAAACTCTTGGTTCAATTGGGAAAATAACTACTTATTTATCTATCCCATAGATAATTCCAATTAATTTCCTCTAGGCTTTCAATCCTATTGAAGTAGCCTAGTTGCTTCCAACATCTTAATTCAACAATCGCACATTACTAGTCTGTGTCGTCGCGTCACATCATGATTAATCAAGTCGTCTTGCTTTGGCAAGCCCGAACTTGATAAATAATGATTATGACGAGTGTTAAGTAACGAGAATGAAAAACGCAATATTTAAATTTGATGGATTATTCATTTTAGTTTAATTATTTTGTTGATCCATATAAACTTATTGTAGGGTTTTGATTCATGGATGCGCAACGGAAACACAAACAATCATAAACCATGCAAAGCCCTCCAAGGATCACAAGTCAAGAGACATAACGATGGTAAAGGAAGAAATCAATAACACACCTTAGGGTTCTCCTTTGATGACTTCAAACGCGAATTGTGTCACGTCTCTACGGTTGATCCAGGCCTAGAGGTGAATACTAGATCCTCCAATCCCTTGTGCTAGCTAGGAAGAATGGAAGAGGAAGAAGAAATCATGAAACAATGGAGCACCAAGGTGGGGCGGCTCCTCCTTGTAGGCCGACGGATAGAGGGGCGGTCCCAATGGGGGGGTTCGGCCCTCTTTTGAGACTTGTTCTCTCCTTGCTTTATTCTCTCCTACTCTATCATATAGATGTGTGGTTGTGTAGAGAGAAAAATAAGCCAGGAGTGTTTTTTTATATAGTCCAACAACTCCTTGTCCAACTACATAAAGAACCCCTCTCCTAATCCTACTCAAGTTCGGATTAGTCCCTTTTGCAAAAAATAGTCCTTATCATGTCAATACATGGATTAGTTCTATTTGCAAATTAATCCTAATCATGTCTCTACATGAATTAGGCCACCTTGGCATATCCTAATCATGTCTATACATGGATTAGTCCAACTTGCTTATTAGTCCTACTAAGTTAGCAAGTTGTTGCGATTTGATCCTTTTAATTAATTAATCATATTAATTAATTAATTCCCAAGTCTAGTTAACCCTATCATATTAATTAATTAATTCCCAAGTCTAGTTAACCCCTATATGGCGTGTGACTCCATAGGTTCTATTTAGTTGGTAGTGACTACTTACTAATATGGAGCGGCCTCTAGCAAGACATTCATTCTAGCTAACAAATAGAATAGTCATCATGACAAACCTTATGAAAGTAATTGTCTCATCCCTTTGTCCCAATATCCGGATTGGACACGAGACATACAAGTCACACTCGTATATCCAATCCATAGTTTCTCGATCCTGGGAATAGCCTTATTCGTGCAAATAACATCAATATCCGATATTGATTTATTTGAGTCTGGCCAGACATTTTATAAGCACTATCCCTCGAGTGGTCTAGGATATTTGCTCCCGTTATGTGGGAGGGAAAAATTCTATCTACGTCTACTACGATCTCTAAGCTTGCTTCTTATTGTATCTAGTACACGCCTTTATAGCTACCAGTTACGGTGTAGCGTTTGACGCTACCAAGATCACAATAATCCACAACTAGACAATCTAGTGACTTCATGTCTAAGGATGACAATAGCATTGCACCACGAGAAGCACTTGTGACTTAACATAACATGTATGTAGCCTTCTCGGACATGGGTCAATCCGGTGCGCCATTACCCTTAATGCACACCCATGTGTTGGATCATGATATCTCCATATCTCAATCCAACCCCATACTAATCTATAGATGATTGTCATATTAATCATTATAATCGACTAGGGATATTTAAGAATATAACACTTATATTCTAAGGACTTCGTTCATGTTAACATATCTCTATATCGATAACATAATGAATCGTAAATCCATAAATGTCACAATTAATTGATTGCCTCTAGGGCACAATTCCAACAGTCTCCCACTTCCACTAGAGTCAATCTCCTGCATCATATGCCTATTGATCTAGCGCGGCCCTGCACGCTTACATTGCGTAGGGGCGAGACATATGCTGGCACCTTGCAAATATTCACATCTCCTCCATCAACAATTTGATTGAGATTGAATATTCTGAATAAATGCATCTTATGCATTAATTTACTCAGTCCTCTATGTTAGAATCAGTGACTGAATCTTGCCTGGAACCTTTCCAGCTCACAGTCGCTCCCACTAGGGCAAAACTCAAAACTCGACTTATAATCTGGATCTTCTTTGTCAGATTTGAAGTTCGCATCACTGTAACCCCTTACAGCAAACTCTTCATATCCTCTATTTATCAAGAATTCATCCTTAGTGCTTCTCAAGTACTAAAGGATAATCTTGATAATTTATCCAGTGACTCTCACCCCGATTTGACTGGTATATTTTTGTCATACCACATGACACATCTGGCCTAGTACATTCCATGGCGTATCTCGTGAATCTAATTCATACGGTCCCTTCCCAATCTAATTGGAAAGACAACTAGTCTTCAAAAGACCGATTCCATGTGACATAGGTAGAATCCATATTCTATACATGTTGAACCATTTCAACACCTTTGTCAATTTATGTACTGTGACTTAAGCCGCACAACCATCTTGATCTATCTCCATAGATCTTCCTAAGTTGTTTTGCCTAAGTCTATCATTTGAAAATCAATTCCCTAGTCAATCTACGTAAGATTTCCAAGTAGGGACATCATTCTCAATGATTATACAAGACCAGAAATATAACTGTGCTCCCACTAACCTTCTTGTAGACACAAGTCTCATCTTCAATTTTGATGGAACCAAACTCCTTTGATTACATCATCAATTCGAAGAGCTCAACTCTTAGAAGCTTGATTCAATCTATAAACAGATTGCTACAAGCAAAATACTAATGGATTTAAGTATCACAACTGGGAAAGATTTCGTCATAGTCTATACTATGAACTCACAGGAAATCCTTACCCAACCAATTGTCCCTTAAAGGTAATCATATTACCATCCATGTTGGTTTCCTCATAACCCACTTGCACCTTTCAGGTGGTTCCACCAAAGTCCATACTTTGTTGGTATACATGGATTCCATTTTGTATCCCATGGCTCCAAGCCATTTCTGTGAGTATGGCCCATTCGTGACCATCTCATAGGTTGTAGGCTCATCTTATGAGCAATATATCCTGGGTTATGAGAAATCCTTATTTCTCTAGTCCCTTGATATATCCTACCTAACCTACGAGGTTCTTGTGTTTTCTGAGTAGGTTACTCCACAACACCTTGTGATCCTGCTCATGTTCCATCAAAAAGGATCAATGTTCTGTTGTGGTTCTTGAACTTATTCAAGTTCTACTGCCCTCCCACTGTTTCTCTTAGAGACAATCTCTACCTAGAAACACTGTAGTTCGAGCAACAAACAGTTTGTTCTCGATTGGGTTGTAGAAATAATATATTTTTTAGGATATCCCACAAAACATTTATCCGACTTGGGTCCAAGTTTATTTGTAAACTCTTTTACATAAACTTCATAACCCCAAATCTTTATGAATGACATACTAGGACACTTCCTAGTCCATATCTCATATGGTGTATTTCATAATCTGTTTTGATGGAACAAGGTTAAGGGCAAAATTTGCGGTAATTAGAACATAGCCCCAAAAAGTAAACTGGAAGTTCTGTTTGACTCATCATGGACCGAACCATGTCCTACAAGGTCCGAACTCTCCTCTTAGACACGCCAAACCCATGTGTCGTGCTAGGTGGAGCGAGTTTTGGATCATATCCAACACTCCCATCGTTTTTTTTGTCAAACTCTTGGCTCAAGTACTCTCCTCTACGATCCAATCGTAGAGCCCTAATACTTTTGCCAAGCTGGTTCTCTACTTCATTCCTAATACTTTGAACAATTCAAAGGATTCTGATTTATTTCTTCATAAGATACACAAATCCATATTTCTCTGATCCTATCAGTAAATATGATAAAGTACTGAAAACCATCTTTAGCATTTGTGCTTAGCGGCCTTCATACATCAATATGTATGATTCCCAAAAGATCATATCTTTTCCTAATAAGTCTTACATGTCTCATATGATTCAATAATCAAATGAGTTCCAGAAATTCATCCTCATGGAGTTCTAGATATGTATCTCTTATTTATGGGGCCTAAACGATAATGCTAAGGATAAGTTAAGTTCATATCATTATATGAAAACCTTTAGGTATTAATGTTATAGATGAAATTATCATGATCATGGATATAGAATCCACTTAGACAAAATTGCATTACAATAATGCATATCATAATAAGTGGAACAACATTTGTCCTTTATTATGATAAGGAGTTTTCTTGTCCAAACAAGAAATTATGATAATGGTCCTACTCATAGCTAGGACATGATCGCTTTTGTATAATTCATGAAAAATTTCTTAAAGGTATAAATAATTCCCTACGACTTATTCAGCAACCCTTTGCTTCATAGCCCCATGTGTAGGATTATTTCTTCCTTATCCAATTGTCTTCGTCTCTTGAGATCCTCCACATCTCTGTAAATGTGGGATCCTCATCTAGTATCATATACGTATGATGATGAGATAGACACATTGATTTCTATAACAAAATATCAATATTGGAATTCATAATTCCTTTATTACTTACTTCCAGGTACTTTGGGTAGTCTCTCTTCCTCTGCACCACCTATGGGACTCCAGGGCAACTTGGTTTTAGCAACAGGCTTGCTTTATACCCATGGGGTCGGCGCAAACTATTTGCCCTTACCCATGTTGTTATCCATTAACAACTTTGCCCATGCCCATTATGAGTGTTTTGTTCAGTGATTTTTCAATCATATTGAGTAAATCAACTTTAAAACAAAACTATAATTGCATCCAATGCAATTCTTGGTCCACTTAGGTGAATAACCTTTTATTCTTTATCTATCTCATAGATAATGCCCATTCACTAATGTTTCAATCATATTGAATTAGCTTATTTGCATAACGCGAAGTGGAGCAACACTTCAAAACTTTCATGTCTAGCTCGCTCTTTTTGAAAGAGCTTCTTTCAATGTATGATCATATCATACTTCTCCATGTCTCTCTTCTTGCTTCCAAAGCTCAGAGTTCATGGCAGCTAACATGGGGCAAGTCATAACCAAAGAACCATTCTTTGGTGTTCCTTTCATAGGTTTTAGTGTGTTTTGGTAGTCGGTGGAAGAGAACTTTATGTTCTACGAAGTACAACAAATTCTCTTTTATTTGAGAACAACTTCTCAATTTTATACCAGCCTAGAAAAAGTTAAAGTCGTGTTTTTGTTTGTTTAATGCCATGGGTATTCAACACAATAGGATTATGCAAAGTTTGTGACATTTTAACTATATTTAACAAGGACTTAAATTGTTAAACATAGCTCCCACTATTTTCTACGGATTAATAACCCTCAAGATATTAATGCGGAAAATATCCTTATATTTTCTAGTGGGCCAAGATCCATGTTTCATCTCCTTATGAGCTTGCTTTGGCAAGTCACCCATAATTTTACTACTTTAGGTAGGAACAATTCCAATTGCATCTCTATGCAACTCTTGGTTCAATTGGACAAATAACTCCTTATTTATCCATCCGAATGGATAATCCCAATTGGTTTCCTCTAGGTTTTAATCATATTAATAGCCTAGTTGTGTTCAACCTCTTATTTAAACAGTTGCACATTACTAGCTTGTGTCATCGCATTCCATCATTATGAACCAAGTCGCCATGCTTTGGCACGCACGAACTTGATAAATCATGTTGATAATGAGTTTTTAAATAACGAGAAGGAAAGAACACAATATTTGAATTTTGAGGGATTTTAAATTCAATTTTAATTGTTTTGTTGATCAATATCAACTAATCTATCTATTTGAGTTTGGGCACAACTCCAAATAATAGATCCGGGTTGTCTAATTATCTTATTATCCTAATTGCATGCATCATCCATACACCAACCACAAAATAATAAGACAATAAAATAAACGACTACAAAACAAAAATAAAACGTGATGTGAATATGGCCTTTTCTAGACTAAGATAATTCCAAGCCAATGGAATTATCTATGAACCCTAAATGCAAACACATCTCCATGCGTCTTGATCTTTTGGTCCATCCTTCATAGTCATGTGGAATGCTCCATGCTCCATCTTTCGTGGCTCCTTTTCGCTTTGGGCTTCTTTTCTTCAATCTTGGCTAACAATCTACTCTTTCTAGCACTAGCTAACAACTATACTAAATAAAATTAAATTCACAAGTTGAGAAAAAATGGCTCGCAGGCCATAAAATCCTAATTAATTATTACAATTAATTGATCTGCTCGCAGGCCGTAAACCAAACCACAAAAATTAAACATCCGCAACAAACCACATATCTAAGGCCATATCCAATCACCATGAGAATTGCACATAAACAGTTAAAATCCAATTTTAACGTGCTTGGTCAATTTTAGTTGATTTTAGGATATTCTAGGGTTAACACGGTCCATGAAGCCCAACAATTCAATTGCCCGGGCCCAAAAAGTGAACCGCAAAGGCCTAGGGCCGGCCGGCCCCTAGCCCACACGGCTAGGGCTGCCCCGGCCCCTACGCCGAGCCTTGCTTGGGCGGCAAGCAAGGAGGGGCGGTCCCCTAAGGGGGCCGAACCTCCTTTTGGAGTTGTTTCCAAAACAACTCCCTTGCTTGGTGCCCAAGTTTGGTTGTTTCCTTGTTTGCGAAGAACTCCTTCCTTCCATAGGATGCCCAAACCCCAGATCTAAGATCCTAAAATTTCTCAAACTCACTAATTCATCCATCCAATGCAAAAACTAGGTCTTGTTATGATTGATTATTGACAAATTGCATCATATGCTTGATTTGTCTTGTTTTACGCGATAAACAATAAATTTAAAGTGTAAAACTATCAAAACATAACACATAAACCACGTTTATGCTCTACGACATGTGGCTCTGATACCACTGTAGGGTTTTGATTCATAGATGCGCAACGGAAACACAAACAATCATAAACCATGCAAAACCCTCCAAGGATCACAAGTCAAGAGACATAACGATGGTAAAGGAAGACCTCTAGGATCACACGCCTAGAGGTGAATACTAGATCCTCCAATCCCTTGTGCTAGCTTGGAAGAATGGAAGAGGAAGAAGAAATCATGCAACAATGGAGCACCAAGGTGGGGCGGCTCCTCCTTGTAGGCCGACGGGTAGAGGGGCGGTCCCAATGGGGGGTTCGGCCCTCTTTTGGGACTTGCTCTCTCCTTGCTTTATTCTTTCCTACTCTATCATATAGATGTGTGGTTTTGTAGAGATAAGAATAAGCTAGGAGAGTTCTTTATATAGTCCAACAACTCCTTGTCCTACTACATAAAGAACCCCTCTCCTAATCCTACTCATGTTCGGATTAGTCCCTTTTGCAAAAAATAGTCTTTATCATGTCAATACATGGATTAGTTCTATTTGAAATTTAATCCTAATCATGTCTCTACATGAATTAGACCACCTTGGCATATCCTAATCATGTATATACATGGATTAGTCCAACTTGCATATTAGTCCTACTAAGTTAGCAAGTTGTTGCGATTTGATCCTTTTAATTAATTAATTAATCATATTAATTAATTAATTAATTAATTAATTCCCAAGTCTAGTTCACCCCTATATGGCGTGTGACCCCATAGGTTCTATTTAGTTGGTAGTAACTATTTACTAATATGGAGCGGCCTCTAGCAGGACATCCATTCTAGCCAACAAATAGAATAGTCATCATGACAAACCTTGTGCAAGTAATTGTCTCATCCCTTTGTCCCAATATCCGGATTGGACACGAGACATACAAGTCACACTCGTATATCCAATCCATAGTTTCTCAATCCTGTGAATAGCCTTATTCGTGCAAATAACATCAATATCCCATATTGATTTATTTGAGTCTGGCCAGACATTTTATAAGAACTATCCCTCGAGTGGCCTATGATATTTTCTCCCGTTATGTGGGAGGGACAAATTCTATCTACGTCTACTACGATCTCTAAGCTTGCTTCTTATTTTATCCAGTACCGCCTTTATAGCTACCCAGTTACGGTGTAGCGTTTGACGCTACCAAGATCACAATAATCCACAACTAGACAATCTAGTGACTTCAATTCTAAGGATGACAATACTATTGCACCACGAGAAGCACTTGTGACTTAACATAACATGTATGTAGCCTTCTCGGAGATGGGTCAATCCGGTGCGCCATTACCCTTAATGCACACCCATGTGTTGGATCATGATATATCCATATCAATCCAACCCCATACTAGTCCATAAATGATTGTCCTATTAATCATTGGAATCGACTAGGGATATTTAAGAATATAACACTTATATTCTAAGGACTTCATTCATGTTAACATATCTCTATATCGATAACATAATGAATCGTAAATCCATAAATGTCGCAATTAACTGATTGCCTCTAGGGCACAATTCCAACACTTATCTACTCATTTGAGTTGGGAAATCCCAAAATAAAAGATCCGCGTTTCATTATCTTGTAAGAAATTTGCATGCATCATCCATACACCAATAATAAATAAATAAAAAATAATTTAAACAACCACAAACAATAAATAAAAGTGATGTGGATATGCCCTCCTAAAACTAAGATATTCCCAAGCTAATGAGAATATCTATAAGCCCTAAAAATAGCAATCTCATCTACATGTGCCTCCATCTTTTAGTCCGTGCACCTTATCTTGTGGAATGCCGCCATCTTGTGATTTATTCAATTCTTTAGGCTTCTTCTCCGAGTCTTGACTATCATCTACAATATCTAATTCTAGCTAGCATCTATACTAAAAAGAGATACCTCTCAAGTTGAGGAGAAGACCAGCTCGCATGCCGTAAAACCTAATTAATTAATTATTAGAAAAAACCCAAACCACCAAAATAAACATTCACAACATCAACATCCAAAGCCATATTCGATCACCATGAAAAATCACATAATACAGTTAAAATCAAATTTTAAAGCGCTTGGTCAATTTTAGTTGATTTTGGATGTACTAGGGTCAAAACGGTCCAAGAGGGCCCACCAACTACTTGGCGGAAACCCAAATGGACTGCCACAAGGCCTTGGGCCGATCGGCCCTAGCCCACGCAGCCAAGCCGCGCGCTAGGCCGATCCGGCCCTTGGATGGGGCTTGATTGGCGCCCAAGGAAGGGGCGGACGGCCCTAAGGTTGTTTCCTTCCTCTCCTTCCTTGTTTCCTAAGTTTGCTTGTTTCTAAATTAAGAAAAACCCCTTTTTCCTAATTTTTGCCTAAACCCCAGTTTTCTAGAACCAAAATTTCACGTCATATGCGATCCAAATTCAATAATCTTCACATCATATGTAAAATTAGCTCATTCTTGTTTGGATCATATTCAAATTGCATCAAGATACCTAATTCAGTTTTACGCGATAAATCATAATAACAGTGTAAAACTAACAATAAAGTAACACATAAACCACGTTATGCACTACAACCTGGCTCTGATACCACTGTAGGCTTTGTGTACGGATTATGAAGTGGAATAAACAATAAATAATTCCGTTCAAGACCCTCCAAGGATCACAGGACTAGACATCATAACGATGGTAAAGTATAGAAACATCATGTACCTTATTTGTCTCCTTTGATGACTTCACGTGAAATAGTGTCCACGTCTCTATAGTAGTCCACGCCTAAGATCAATTCTAGAGTCCTTACACTCGTATGAGCTAGAAATTAATGTAAGGAAGAAGAAGATGGTCATGCAAAACGGAGCAAAGGGGTTGGGCGCCTCCTTGAGGCCGACGACAAGAGGGAGGGGCGGACGATGGGTTCGACCTCCTTTTCTTGTCTCTCTCCTTGCTTTGTTCTCTCTCAACTGTGATAACAATTATGACACTTCTGAGAATAATAAGCTCGGAGTTGTCTTATATAGTTAATAACTGTTTATTAACTGCATATAAGCCCCAATACTAATCATGTCCATACACGGATTGGTCCACGTTGCAAATTAGCCCTAGTATGTTTGTATGTGGTTGCGTATTGATCCTTCTGTTTAATTAATCATATTAATGAATTCCAAAGTCTTGTTTCATCCATAGGGTGTGTGACCCCAATCGGTTTCTACTTAATTGGTAGTAAAAATTACTAACATAGAGCGGTGTCTAGCAGCACATCTATGTCACCCAACTAATAGAAATAGTCAGTAATCCGACAAACCTTGTGACCAATGTTACCGTATTGTTTTATCCCTTTGTCTCCATATCTGGATTGGACACGAGACATACAAGTCACACTCGTATATCCAATCCATAGTTTTTCGATCCTGGGAATAGTCTTATTCATGGAGATAACATCAATATCCTATATTGATTTATCTAAGTTTGGCCAAATATTCTATAAGCACTATCCCTCAAGTGGCCGCGGATATTTTCTCCCGTTATGTGGGAGGGAAAAATCATGTCTACATCACTACCATCTATACGCTTGCTTTCTATCATGCCCGATAACCACGTTTATAGTTACCCGGTTAGGGCGCAACGTTTGATCATCAAAGCATGATATTTCACAACTAGAGTATCTAGTTACTTCAAGTCTAAGGACCACAATACCAAGGTCACTACGAGAAGCACTTGTGGCTTTACATAACTTTTACGTAGCCTTCTTGTGGTGGGTCAATCCAGTATGCCATTACCCCTAATGCATACCCATGTGATAGACTGGATATCTCCATATTAATCTACCCACATACTAGTCTATAGTTGATTGTAATGTTAATCAATATAATCGACTAGGAATATTTAAGATAAACAACACATTTGTAATCTAAGGACTTTATTATATAAAATTTCTCTATAAATAATACAATGATTATTCTAGCCAATATGATGTTCATAATAAACAAGATTGCCTATAGGGCATCTATTCCAACATCATCAGGGACATGGAAGGGAGATACATCGCAAGTTTTGCCAAACGGATCCCGTTTGGTACCAGATCCAGATCATCTTAAGGGCAAGCTATCCTTTAAGGATGAATGTTTTCCATCGATTGTGGCTACCGGAAACCGGTAATTGAAACGGACGCACTCACGGTGGTGGAAGAACTCAAGTGGATGAGCGAACGAAATGGAAAGTCAACTTGGGAAGTGGGTTTTGTTCTGAACGAAGCGGTGCATCTCTCCAGAACCATCGACAGTTGTCGGTTGGTTCACACATGTAGGGGAAGTAATCAAGTAGCTCATTTGCACGCAAAGCATGGGCTGGCCGTCACATAACAAGTTTTTTTCTTTAATGTGCCCCATCGGGCATCAAAGGCTCTCAGAATTGATGTAATGGGCCTCACAAGTCCAAATCGAGTTGGTTAATTTTTAATCAAATCCGTTGTTCCTAAAACAAGAAATTGCGTAGAGAAGGGGAGAATGCATGTTGTGTTTTCCGGAAAAAAAATTGCAGGTTTGTTGAAAAATGTGGATTTAATTTTTTTTATAATAGTTATGCTACAATGTGTTGGGAGCACAATTGGCTAGAGAAATCTAGTGTGTTGGGAACACTATCATACTATACATTTTATTACTTTACATAAAACGAATAAGGCAAAAATGTGAAAAACAAGTACTCACAATGATATCATTTTCTAGAATTAATATACGAGTTTCCTTTCTATATTAGGAATTCAAAAATTACCCAATTCGTTACTCGTAATAAAATTAAATTTCTCGCATAAATTACCAATTTACCCCCAATAATAAAATAGAGTATTACATAAAATATGTAAAAAATAATAATAAACAGTTAAGAAGAAAGGAAGACAAATGAGTGTATTTGGACGACGAGGAAGTTGCCTCTCGTCGAGGCAATGCTAGAGGAATATACCTGCATTTGCTTCAAATATTAAAGGAAACCACTGATTCGTAAAAATTTAAAATATTGTTTGATATCTCTCAATTTCAGTAACTAAGAACTAGTATGAAAATGATGCCAATTTGTGTACGGACCTGTCATGACGAGGGGATGGGAATTGCCGCAAGAGATTTCAAGGAGACTCTCGTTGCCGAAGGTTGAGCACAGTGCAACTTTCACTATGCTGGCCCCCATCTATCGTAATCTTCATTCTCCAAACTCAAAATATCGGTGACTGCCTATCGCCTCAAATTGAGATGGACCTCAGCAATCTGAATGGATATAATTCAAAGTGCCTTTCTTTCTATGAATAGCCTTTGGAAACTTGCTACACTTAAGCTTCCCTACACACAGTTTTTGCAAAACCCTAGGCTCTTGGGAGTGTGCTGAGCGAGATAACATTTGTTGTGAAGTTCCTTCATTCCACGTTCACTCATATGACCTAGCCTCATATTCCATAGCTCGGTTTGATCAGCTTCTGAATTTTGATTGAGACGACTCCTACAGACCCTCTGATTGCCGAACCATGTAGCATGTACCAATCCTATCCTTGAACACTTGAGCAACACATTCTAACCCTTGTAGATTCATAGTTCTACACCTTTAGAAACTAAAGCCCTTGCTGTCGAGTAGACTCAAAGAAATCAGATTCTTTATGACAAGTGGTACGTGTCTAACATCCATCAACGTGCATGTCTTCCTGTCATGAATCTTGAATCTAAATGAAGCGTTCCCAATCACCTTACAGACATCTCTGTTTTCCATATGAAGAGAACCTCCATATGGATGGCTATAGCTTGAATATAGTTCCCTGTTAGAACATATGTGATAGGAATCTCTAGATTCTAGAAACCATGGATCCGGCTGTTGCGTGACAACATTCGCCAGAAGAACGAAATCATACTTAGACGATGTCCCTTTCTCCACCACAGCTACAGATCCGTTCTGTCCCCGTTGGCCTCAATTGTGGAAATCTCTCTTCCAATTCCTCTTTTCCTTGCACGAAGCACATATATCCTTAGGTAAATTAGAACATGAAAACTATTTTTTCTTTTGCTTCTCGACCTTCTTTCGTCCTCCCGTCGCCATCAATCCGGAAGCATGGTCTTCTATACATGTGCCTACACCCTTATGACGCAATTACCTAGCATGGAAAGCTGATCTCACCTATTTTAGGGTTATGCTTTCCTAATTCACAATAAAGGACTACAAGAAGTTTAAGTACGATGGAGGTAATGATACCAAAAAAATAAGGGCACCGTCCTCATCATTCATCTTCTCGTCAATGTTACACAGATCTAGAAGAATTATATTTAATTAATCAAGGTAATCTTTGAGAATCGTATCTTTTTTCACCCGCAAACCGAAAAATCGTTGCTTTAGCATCAACTTGCTGGTGAGTGACTTCGTCATATACGGACTCTTCAAATTGAGCCATAAAGCTGCTTCCGTTGTCTTATCTGCGACCTTTGTGATAACCTCATATGATAAGCACAACATGATAGTCGAGTGTGCCATCTCCTCCATCGAACTATACTCCCTTGATGCAACATGCTTTCCGTTTATATCCACAGCTAATGGCGTCTAGATGCCTTGTAACTTAAATAAGGTGCACATTTTGATCCTCCATAGGCTTAAGTTGTTCCCTCATGTAAATATGTCGATCTTCAACATTGATCCAGGCATTGTTCTTGGTGGGTTTCAATAACCTAAGCTCAAATACAAGTTTGTTGAGACAAACCACCTCACGAACGATGAATGACTCAAGCAAAACACGAGATTTACGTGGTTCACGAGCAAAAAGTAATCTAATTACGTCCTTGACAAAGAAGATCATTTATTTATCAAGAGAAACATGTGTACATAGAGCGCATACATCTATAGGAACCCTAAGGGTCCTTTTATACTGCCTAAAACCCCCAAAGCCCCCTAAGAAACGAGAAAGGAAAGAAAATTTCCGGCTCTCTCAAGGAACTAGTTGTACGACCAGGCTCAAGTGGTCGTATGACCACCAGATACTTGGCAAATTTTCTGCATTGTTCTACTTTGCAACGTCTTGGTCTCCTTTGTTACTGTTGGTGATTTCTTCACTACCAATGCATCAATCCAATAGGGAGAGTGAAAAGAGGAGAGAAGAAATGTGTTTTTTGAGAGGGGAAACATTGACCTTAGAGTGATCTTGGTCGAACTGGTGAATCGGTGCTTCAACGGGCTGGTTTGAAATCGAATTTCTCGCATAAATTACCCAATTCGTTACTCGTAATAAAATCGAATTTCTCGCATAAATTACCAATTTTACCCCAATAATAAGATGGGGATTACATAAAAAAAAGTATAAAATAATAATAAACAGTTAAGAAGAAAGGTAGAAAAATGATTGTATTTGGACGACGAGGAAGTTTCCTCTGGTCGAGGCAGTGCTAGAGGAATGTACCTGCATTTGCTTCAAATATTAAAGGCAACTACTATTCGTCAAAATTTTAAACATGGGTTTGATATCGCTCAATTTCAGTAACTAATAACTAGTATGAAAATGATGCCAATATGTGTACAGACCTTTCATGACGAGGGGATGAGCATTGCCACAAGCGATTTCCCAGAGACTCTCGTTGCCAAAGGTTGAGCACAGTGAAACTTCCACTTCGATTCCAGGCTTCTGAGCCCCATCTATCGTAACCCCATTCTCCAAAATCAAAAAATATCCGTGACTGTAACACCCCTAATCCCCGAGAGAGTTCTTAGTGCAATATCAAGACTTTTGGGGCGAATTTGTAAATAGTTTGTCACAGCTTTAAAGTGGGAATTTTGGAGTATTAACAATATTTGGAAGTTTTTAGAATGATTTTGAGGCACTAGAAATATTTGGGGTGGTTGTGTAATTCTCTGAAATTAAGTAGAACCTCTAATTCTAGTTTATAACCCCAAAGTTTGGAAAACTACACTTTCACCCCCTTTGCATGTATGCCACTTGTCCAACTCCTTGTGACATCTCAAGAGCTAGGGGCCACTCTACTCTCCCACTTCACCATCTGATGAGAGAGAGGGAGAGAGAGAGACTTCGTCATCTTCCTCTTCTTCCTCCTTCATCACCACCACACCTCCACCACAACACCACCATCTCTGCTCCTATTCCCGAACTGCTACTACGGAGGTAGCCACCAACACCATGAGTAAAACGCACAAATTAATTTCAGATTTCATCGAGTTTTGAGGTCAAAATTGAAGGTAACACTTATGAACCCTAGTTTTTTTGATCGGGAAATTCTCCTCCCTCATTGAAAATTGATCAAATTGAGTCTTGGATTTGTGATCCTCATAACCAGAAGCATCTAGAGAACCCAAAATGAAGCTCTCGCTCGACAATTTGTGCCTCGACGGAGTCTGGGTTAAAAACCCGACGGGAACGCGTCGGGGGCGGCTGACTTTGGTCATTCCCTTCGTTTCCAGCTTATTTTCTCACCCCGAAAACCTCCCGTACCTCCTAGACGTCGATAGGCTCATCCACCAACTCAAAAATAGCTGGAAAGCCTGTTAGTGCAGAGAATTCGGGTGGTTAGTCGCCGAATCCCGCCATTACCGCCAGAAAAGCGCTGAGCTCGATACCGCTTCAATTCTTGCTTGTTTTGATCGTTTAAAAGCATGATAATGCTCCTAATCATCTCCTTAACTCATTTTCATCTTCAAACCATGAATGTAACAACGAATTTGACAAGCTTGATTCGTGCATGTTGAGTTTTCCGGTTTGAAAACAAGCCCTGTTCATGGGACTATAACTCTCTCGATACTTGATGTCTTGACCTGATTTAGTTTCATTGGATTCCCTGCATGTAGTACTCCAACTTTCGTGTTGATTTCTTGGTCCAATTCGATCTCTAATCATGTCAAAATCTGAGCTAAAGTTAGGGGAAAGTGAAGTTCATGAATGTGTTCTTCGTGTTCATGTGTTTTTGGTACAAAAACCTCCTCTGTTCAAATGTTTGTTTCTCCTTCGTTTATAATCCGTTTTGATTTATCCATAGCTTTCTGGAATCCTCAGGTGATTGGCTACAACTTTTGTGTTTTAAGTTTTTTCAAATTAGATCTCTAAACCCTCTGATTTTGGCTCGAAAGTGGCTGCAATGTTAAAGTTTTTCGCTAGAAAAAACTCGGAGTTTTTCTAGTGTTAAAGTTTGAATTGAAGTAGTCATTTTCAACGACTATAACTCCCTCAATTCTTAATTAAATCTTGTTTTTCCTTCTCCTCTGTGTAGATGATGTATAATACTTCATTTTATCCTCTCTGGGTCATCTTCAATTTCGTAAAATATTTCTCACAAATCAAGCCTAAAGTTGTTTCTTTGAACGCGTGTAAATCTCTTAAATTTTCTGTTGGAATCTAAATTTTCATCCCACTTTGACTAGCGATATCTCTTTTATACTTGGAGTTTTTAGGAGTTCAAATATGTTCTGGAATCCTTGAACTACCGTCTTCAAAACCCTATTCTTAGATTACTAAGTATTCCCCTCAATGGATTACAAATCAGCTCTAACGTTGACTAGTTGAGTCGATTTTCCTCTATGTTTGACTTTTGACTTCGACATTCTAAATGACATTTTTGGCCTTAGCGTTCTTCAAGAAACTTGTCCGTATTCATATTCGGAGTCTAAATATCTAGTTTGACCAGTTTTCAAAAACCCTAGTTTGACGGATCTAGGTAGGAGGGGTAAATAGTAATTTCACTTAAGCTTTGAATTGAGATTCGTTTAGTAACTTGGAGTTCGTCAGCATGTATTTTATGCGTATTTGGAGTATTCGTATGGAATTCGCGGCTAATATTGAACAAGTCAAATGTTGGGGTCTTTTTGTAGTTTTATTAAACTTCGGGGCCTATGTGCATTTAATTAAAACTTCACACTTGAACAACTTGAGACTAAGTTAATGTTTTGAGAACAAAAAAAAAAAACCTGACTTGAAGGATATTTGAAGTCTCAAGATGGAAGTATTTGACTCGGGAGTTATCAAATCAATGGTGGGGGTCTTTTTATAATTTTACCAAACTTTAGGGGCCTAAGTGAAATTTATTGAAAGTTTTAGATTTCGTCACTAAGTTCATATGGGAGAGTCATGAGTCATTATTGCATGTTACTGGGCCAATACGAGTATAATTTGGTGTCCAGGCAGAGTCAGAGACAGTAATGGACAGTTTTGGAGTAGCAGGGATGTTTTGGTCATTTATCTTGCACGATGTGCATTCCATGGCATTCTTGCATACAACCTCATATAGAGGGTAAATGCTAATAGACTGTATACTTGACTTGTTTATATCCAGCCGGTGTGCCCGTACCGAGTAGACGTACGTATTTGTGATGTCGCGTTGACTGTGAGACCCGGATCCAGTGTGAGACGAGCGTTGTAGGAGTGCTAGCTTTGTTTGCGCCTTTCATGGCTCAGAGGTAAGTACATATGTACGGTCTTTTCATATCAAAATGTGCGCATGTGTGTGATGTTACAAATGAATGCTTGTTATATGAAAAAAACATGAGAATGCATGATTTAAACTCAAAAATTTGTTTGGAATACTTTATTGATATCCTTTGAAAACACTTGGAAATGACTCGTGAAAGATTTTATACCAATTTGGTTATGTGAAAGGAAGTTAATAAGATACTTCTAATAGATTTAGGACGATGTACAGAGTTATGTTATTAATGGGAGACGCCAAGCGATCTTCCATTTTCTTATGGCTAAGACCATTGAAGCAATGCTTCTTATTATTCGATAGAACTTAATTGTTCATAAATCCGCCCCCGATGAGACAAAATGTACCAAGATATTGAGTCCAAGGGGTTTGTACAGCTATAGAGTGCTACTTATACTTGTAAGGGTCACTACGATTTAGGGGTGTCGACACTTAAGGCCTTTTAGCTAATGTTATGAGTGGGCTTGACAAATGGGATCCCTTAACGCTTGGGTGAAATAGGGTTTGATAGACCCTAGAAGGAACCCTTTGTGGTTATTTCGTGATCCCTCGGTTTACATCGATCCGCTGGTGGCTCTGAACATGCCTAAGCTAAATTTAACGGTTAATTGAACTTGAAAGAAAATTGACTACTCTATTGATGTTGTTTGTGGCTCTTGATATGCCTTAATCAAATTAAATGAGTTTAAAAGCATTGGGTATCCGTGATTTAATATCATTATCAGTTCAAATGAACTTGTTTACTGTTGATATCTTACTTGTTTAAGAATATGTGGAATACTCATGGTATACTGATATATTAAAAATAAGAAGTACTTGATATGTGACTCCTTATACTTGTATAGAAGTTCCCACCTCTTTACTTATTAATGTTTCAAATCTCTTGACCTATTTCAACTCATGCTCCGTGCCACTCGTTGCTTTACATGTCGTATTGTGTACGTACTCAGTTTTTACTGACTCTTTTTCTTCAAAACTGTGACGGCTTTTGCCACTTTAAAACCGCAGGTCATCAATCAAGGTGGGGGATGGGAACGCGAATCGAGATGAAGACGCTTAGCTTAAGATTATATCACGTAGTTCTTTTTAAATATATTGATCTTGTAAACTTTTATTCTCAAAGATTGATTTATTTATTAGATAAATTGTAATATTTGTGAACTTATTTCTACTTTTGGTTATTGATTGTCTCTTTAACCCTGAACCGAGATCCCAGGTTGTTTCAGTGACCGCCTATCTCCTCAACTCGAGATGGACGCTAGCAATCCGAATGGATATAATCCAATATGCCTTTCATTCTATGAACCGCCTTTGGGAACTTTCTACACTTCAGCTTCCCCTACACATAGTTTTGGCAAAACCCATGGCTCTTAGGCATGTTCTAAGTGAGATAGCTTTTCCTGTGAAGTTCCTTCATTCCACGTTCACTCATATGACCGAGTCTCATATGCCATAGCTTGATTTGATCAACTTTTGATTCTTGATTTAAACGAATCCTACAGACCCTGTGATCGCCGAACCATGTAGCACGTACAAATCCTATCCTTGAAACCTTGAGAAACACATTCTAACCCTTATAGATGCATATATCTCCACCTTTACAATTGAAACTAAAGCCCTTGCTGTCGAGTAGACTCAAAGAAATCTGATTCTTTATGACAAGTGTTACGTGTCTAACATCCATCAACGTGAATGTCTTCTATTCATGAATCTTGAATTTAACTGAAGTGTTCCTAATCACCATACAGAAAGCTCCATTTTTCATATGAACAGAACCTCCATATGAATGGATATAGCTTGAAAATAGTTCCCTGTTAGAACATATATGATAGGAAGCGCTACATTCCAGAAACCATGCATCTGGCTGTTGCGTGACAACATTCGCCAGAAGAACGAGATCATACTGGGACGATTTCCCTTTCTCCACCACGATTTCGGATTCCTTATGTCCCTGTTGGCCTCATTTCGAGAAATATCTCTTCCAATGCCTATTTTCCATGCACCAAGCACATATATCCTTAGGTAACTTAGAACTTGAAAACTACTTTTTCTTTTTTTTGTTACCCTTCTTTCCTCCTCCCGTCGCCATCAATCCGAAAGCATGGTCTTCTATACCTGTGCCGACGTCATTATGAAGCAATTACCTAGCATGGAGAGCTGATCTAACCTATTCAGGGTTATGCTTTCCTTATTCACAATAAAGGACTACCCGAAGTTTAAGTACGATGGATGTAATGATACTAACAAAACAAGGGCATCGTCCTCATCATTCACCTTATCGTCAATGTTACACAGAGCTAGAAGAATTATATTTAATTGATCAAGGTAATCTTTGATAATTTTACCATTTTCATCCGCAAACCGAACAATCATTGCTTTAGCATCAACTTGCTGTTGAATGATTTCGTCTTGTAGAGACTCTCCAACTTGAGCCATAAAGCTGCTTCTGTTGTCTGATCTGCGACCTTTGAGATAACCTCATATGATAAGCACAACATGAAAGTCTAGTGTGCCTTCTCCTCCATCGAACTATACTCCCTTGATGCAACATCCATTCCGTTTATATCCAGAGATAATGGCGTCCAGATGCCTTGTAACTTAAATAAGGAGCACATTTTGGTCCTCCATAGGCTGATGTTGTTCCCTCATGTAAATATGTCGATCTTCAACATTGATCCAGGCATTGTTCTTGGTGGGTTTCAATAACCTAAGCTCTTATACCAGTTTGTTGAGACAAAGCACCACACGAACGATGAATGACTCAAGCAAAACACAAGATTTACGTGGTTCACTAGCACAAAGTATTCTAACTACGTCCACGGCGAAGAAGATCATTTATTTATCAAGAGAAACATGTGTACATAGAGTGCATACATCTATAGGAACTCTAAGGGTTCTTTTTGTAAGTGGAGAAATCTTCCGTGAGTATTATTGCATCTTCACAATCTGTAAATAGAGGTTACAAACACTACTCCTACTAATTACAAACAAAGTCCTCAACTAAGTGAGGTATATACGAAAACGTCCTACGACTATTACTTTTATACTGCCCAAGAACCCCCGAAGCCGCCTAAGAAATGAGAAAGGAAATAAAATTTCCGGCTCTCTCAAGGAAGTGGTCGTACGACCAGGCTCGAGTGGTTGTATGACCAGCAGATACTTGGGAAATTTTCTGCATTGTTCTCCTTTGAAACGTCTTAGTCTCCTTTGTTACTCTTGGTGATTTCTCCACTATCAAGGCATCAATCCAATAGGGAGAGAGAAAATAGGAGAGATGAAATGTGTGTTTTGAGAGGGGAAACATTGACCTTAGAGAGATCTTGGTCGAACTGGCGAACTGGTACTTCAATAGGCTGGTTTGAAAATTGGATTGGCCATGTTTGGAACCGGTCAAATTCATCAAAATCGGTCGATTTGCGGCCCAACTGGCCAACTGGGCAGATTGAAAACGGGCCGATTCCAATAATCTTGAAATTATATTTTTGGTGCCAAACCTTGTCGAACCTGAGAAGGGAATCAGCTCGGCACTGGCGAGCACCTATCCACTGAGCAAGAAACCAGTTGTGATTGTTAGTTCCCCATTTTACTACAAATCTTCTGAGTCTCAGATCTTTAATTATTATTTTTAGGTTTACTTTTACCAAACTATTAATAGTAGGATTACAATGCTAAACAAACTTAAAATTGAAACTCGTGTATATAATTGATCAAATTTATACAAATCATTCGGAAAATTAAATAAATTTGTATTATTAAATCTGTGTTCTCAAATGCTGTTATATATGTTTACACATAATGTACCATATTTGAGAAGTATTTTTCTGAGAGCATAAGTCCATATTAAAATATTTGTTAGACAGAGTTTGTTCCTCTGTTAATGTTTTATTTTAAATTGCTCAAGAGTATAATTATGGTTCTTTTTATCAAATTTTAGCTTCCAAACCAATAAAATCAGGTGTTTATAAATCATATGATGTCAATATTATGAAGTTTGATCAAAATGCATGTTGGTAACATTTATAATTTCAGGTCACATATTAATTAAATCTATTACTTATTTATAAAAAAAATTAATTATATACTATAAAAACATTTGGTTCTATCAATTGGAGACCCGGTTAAACCTCAAACCAGCGCTTCACTGGTCCAATGACCGGTCTGATTTTTAAAACTATGGTCTCGGTGACAAAATTGCTAAAATTGGAGTTGTCATATGAGATCATCATGTTTTCTTCAAACGGTAAGAAATGTTTTGTCAAGCACTTTGCCAGCACAAAGGCCACAAGACACAATGGAGCGTTTTTGGTGCTTGCTTTAACAATGAGGGAGTGTCTTAAAATTATGCCTAGACTCAGGGGTTTCAACTGTCATTCATTTCTTTCAAAAAAATATATATATATATATCATTCACCATTTTGTAAAATTGTTCGGGATTAAATCCTTCCTCTTAGAAAAATGATAAGAAACACACTTTCATAGTTAATACTGATGTAAGAAGTTCTCTAAAAACAAAATACTGATGTAAGGAAAGCATAACACAAGGAACACACTTATATTCTGATGCAAAAATGATAAGAAACACACTTACAAACGAAGCAGAAAGATGAAAAGCAAAGAAAACACCATTTGTGCTGGGAAACTGAAAAATAAAAAGCAAAGGAAGTTGCAGGTGAAATTGAAAAATGAAAAGCAAAGAAAGACCGAACTTTTGCAGGTGAATTAGGAGGGCGAGTGAATTCGCTATAGTACTTTCTTCGAGACCTTCTAAGTCAATAGCTCTTGCTGAGTCTCGTACCTGAAGTTGTAGGTGTTGATACCAACATACGTGCCGCCATCCATTTCGTAGATTTTCTCATCTCCGCTGACTAGAATGTCACGTATGGTGTATGAAAATGGAACATCACATTTACCTTCAGTGGCGACGAGGCTCACTCTAACCTTAGAATTTGGCGGCACGGTGACCACATGGGTTGTCTCTATTTCTGAAGTAGTTTCCTTTGTTTCACCCCAGGTGTAAGATCCTTCAAATTTTGCCGAAAACTTAATTTCGGTCTCGGCTACGAATGGAACCATAGCTTTGAAAGAGGCCTCAACACCGACCGACAGGGCAAGACCAGCGTTCCAAGTACTGCTAGTTTTCTGTTGATATAACAGCCTCAACTCCACAGTCTCCTTTTCTGAATTGAAGTTGCTGGCCTCTCTGACAACCATTGTATTGATGGTTTCATCGTAGATCCTCGCGTCCTTGACCCGGAAGTTCACATTGTAGATGCTCCTTGAGGCAACCAGCTCCTCCACAGTGATGTAAGTAAATTTAGTCATGGAGCTGATGTTTGCACTGAGACAGTCTTCTACTTCATTGCTGTACCGCCTGCAAAATAACGTGTTACCTACGCTGCGGAGAGCGACAGTGTTTCCCCCGATTCTGACGGGCGAAAATAAAGCGTCTTTCTTGTCGTAAGAGTCTGAGTCCGCCATGATCCTCCGAGTGGTTTCATCAACCGTCCAGAACTTGTCGAGGAATTTGGACTTTATACCGACGCTTACATCACCAATGTCGAAGATCTCGTGTGCTACCTCTGGGTCGCCAATGTCGCTGGAATGAAACCCGAGATAGTTTCTCCCATTGATTTTGTGAGCGGCTAGGTACATCCCATTATCGCCCTTGAAGGCGACAAGTCTGGGCAATTTCACAAAGTGCTCCAGGCCCACGAGAGTGAACTCGGTTGTCTTGTCGGTTACGCCTTCCAATGCAAGCAATGAAGAATGAAAGCGGGAATAGGCAACCAGCTCCTGTGACTGACCCAACAGTAATTGGATAACTTTCTCCGCGGGGTTGCCTTCAGAAACAATTACTGGCCGGAACAAGGTATTATATTTATACCCCTCCTCCTCGTCCTTCTCTTCGTCTCCATTGCTTGGTTGGTCAGCCACCGCCCGAATAAGCCCCGACACGGGACTCTCCTTTGCCCAGTACTTGTTATTATAACAAGATCTGATGGTGAACAACTCTTTGTCAGCTCTCTCGAGTTCAAACACGGAGTTGGGGCTCCAAACGTCGTCGCCGTCGACTATGATCCACCCGTCTTCGTGCAGGCACAAGTATTTGCTGTTGAAGTTGCATTTCAACGCCACATATCGGGGGAAATTGAGCTGAGGAGCATCGCCTTGGTGGGACGAGTTCGAATCTGGTTTGAACTCGACGAGTAGAAAATTCAAAGGAAGGGTTTCATAGGTTATCGGCTTGCTTTCATCTCTTTCTAGACCGAATCTCCAATCAGAACTCCCAGCAGCAAGTGGCTTACACGAGCATGCAAGCTTCTTGGAAGACACGTGTCGCAACTGGATGGTTGGGCCGTCAGGATTGGCTGAGGAGGCCTGATCAAGCTTCTCTCCCAGGGGCTCGAACAATGTGCACGACCACTGGGATCGGTCTTCGTTCGGTTCGGCTGCACCCATATTCAGGAAGATTGAATCCGGACCTTCCAGTACCATGTACTTGTTACTATAACAAGACCTGATACTGAACAGTCCTTTGGCAGTTTTCGCCATCTCCAGTTCGAACTCTTGGTGTGCGTCATTACCGAACATCCTGAGTATCCCGGCTTCGTTATGGCCAATGAAATTGAGAGCAGTGTTTTGAGTCAAAATACCTTTGATTTTGGTGAACCGGGGCAGATCATTAACGGTAATTAGACGAGCCATAGTTTGACTCTCTGATCACTCTCTCTAAAAGAAATGGAGTTGGAAGAAGAGCTTTGAATAGTAGTAGTGTATGTGTTTTCTCTTCTGTCTTTGTTGGTCTGCTCATTACTGTGGACTCAACTCCTATTTATAGCCAAAATATCTTTTGCTCATCAAGTAGATTGATTGCATAGAGATCTTTTCATAAGAAGGTGAGCTGCAATATTTATGACCCAACTACCACATGATCTTTGCAGCATTATTTAGCTTATCATGGCGTATCCTCCACCCACTCTGAAGCATATTTCCCAAGACGACCATGTGAATTGTGAGGTAAGAAGGTGAGGTATATTATCTAGTCGGCACAGACTGAATTAACAAGTGCACATCCTCTAGCTCTTTAGCAATCTTTGTAAGAACTTACTAAACAGTCCTGATTATGTCGACCATATACATGCAGTACTCTCTTTGGCAAAAAACAAAGAGTATCTTCTCTAATGATGAACCGTCTGTGGTTCTAACATAGTGTTCCCAAAGCATACTTGTTCCCCAAGCATGTGTTGCTTCGATTCTAACATACTAGTGTTGCCAACATAAAGGCATATTGTACATATTAGAGCTGAAATGTGTTGCGATCGTCCAGTAACCTCACAACCTGTCCATTTGACTCGAAGTCAAAATCTGAACTGACCCCCAAAGTTTCCTAACCAAAGGACACTCTACGCTCCACCCAAGGTTTCCAACGCACTCATCACATGTCGGGTCATCTTGTCCTCGAAGCTAGTGTGGCTTCTCACGATTGCAACTCCACTCGCGGCCAGTCTCTTGGGCTTGTCTTCCATGTAATAACTATTTCATTTTTATGGAATATGAAAACGCATTTTGTAATAGAGGCCTTGCTAGTAGAATTTCAAATCTCACTGTTGACGTTTTGCTTATTGATCAACTGGGAATGACAATAGAATTATTTCTAGTATAAGAAGAAAAAAAATGTAATTTTGTATAAATGATTTTCCTAGTCAGATATTGATTCCCTAAACAAGAGACTTCGTTATATTACCTGTACTAGTTGGTATAGTTATAGCAGCACTGATGGTCTCTGTATAAAATGTTACATTTCCTTTCTTTTTTTTTTTTTTTTTTTTTTTTTTTTTGAGAAACGAAACATTTTATAGAAGAACCCCTAAGGGGGATGGAAAGCAATTACAGAGTTGTCTGCTAAAGTTAGCTTTGTGATCCAACTAGGGAATAAATCAACCCATTCGACGTCCCCATCAATATCCTTTCTAAACCGAGCCAAATTGTGCGCTAATCTATTGCTCTCTCTTCTACAGAAGTTTACAGTAACTGGAGTTAGCTTATTCGATTCCGAGATTGCTCTGCTGAGTTCATCTTCTACATCAGAAAGGTCCATCGGAATTCCCTCATTTACTCTGTGATTGTACTCATTTGTTTGTTCTTCGAGTCTCCTTCGAAACAGCATTGGGAGAGTCCCAATTGGACGGCGAAATCGATAGCAGCGTTGAGTCAGTACAATTTATAAAAGACGAAGAGAATAAAAATGTAGCAAAATGTTTCAGTTAAGAGTCAGTAAGCTAGTTGATTTTGACTATCATAATTCTTTTTTTTTTAACTCAAAAAATATCATATTTTTTATGGCAAAGAAATGCCTTGTGTATCTTCGGTGAGAGAAAAAAAGAAAGGCGTCAGAGGATCCTTCTTTTCCCCATTGTTGTTTGGCAAAGTTGGTTGACTGTGCTGAAAAACAGTGTTTCAAATTAAAAGTTCATTTGCCAACATTAGTCAATTTTAATGTTAATTTGTTTGAATATTATTTTTACGTATAATATTAACATATATTTATTACTTTAAGCATTAAATCATATTTGAGATGTCTTTAACCTCCAATGGTATGAAAAAAACAAAAAATACCAAATTTGCTATTTCTATAAACAATAATTTTTCAGCATGTTTTTATTTTTAAACAAGTAAAAGCTGCCAAATAAGTTTCACAGAAAAATAATATTTTTATCAATTTTAATTTAAAACATCCATACAAAACATGCACTGATTTAGCACTACGCGGTGAAATATCACTAAAAAGTTACATTAAGAAATTTGCTAGAGTTTAAAGCCCCTTCATGAGATTTTGGGTTCGAACTATTTGACGACAAAACAATTTTTCAAAAAAAATATATATATATATTAAATTAAAGGGTAAAAGACACTTTGCACCCCTATCTTTAGGCAAAAATACACTTTTCACCCCTGACGTTTGAACAATTCCATTTTGCACCCTCGAAACTGATGGAGTCTAACAGAGTTATCTAAAAGACAGTAATACCCTCTTCAATTCAGTAAAATCCAACCCATCTTTTCACTATCCCGCTTCATCTTATTCCTCTAACCTAGCAAAGCCGCAAGCCCTCTCTTCTCCTCTTCCTCCACCTCATTCCTCCATCAATTTGTTGTTCATCTCTTGAAGAAATCAGAGACCACCCTCCATCGCGTCCGACTGCTCTCTATCATCCACCTTCATCATCAACAACCCCTGACGCCACCGTCGGACATGGAAGCTGGCGACACACCCACCCACCTTGAATCGAACCGCAACGACCAACAAACCCTAAAACGACCCTTACTTCAACCCACGGCCAGATCGAAACAAAACCACAGTCTGTTTATGGGATCTGAGAGAGGTGGTTGGGTTGGGGGAGCTCTAAGTTTGGTTTTGGGAGGTTCGATTCCAGTGTCTAGAGAAAGATCAATTCTGAAGAAAAAAGGTTCAAAATGGAAGTCAATGGTACTCAATTTATGGGTTGTGAGATTAGAAATTTGGGCTGAAACGGAGCATCCCACCGTCGAATCTCGCCGGACAGCTGGTTGCGGCTCGTCCAAAAACCTGAACCCACAACCTCTGTTTTGGTATTTCTTCATTGTTGGGCAGCTACTCACCAAAGCCCACCTCTACCTAACTCCCTCTCTCTCTCTAGAAGAGAAAACCAACAATCACTAATTGGGTGTAAGAAAACACACACCATCTGTGTGCTCGCGGTGAACCAAAAACCATTCCTTCTTTGGTTTTTGCGGGTTTCCTATTTCGCACATTTCTAGTGAAAGTCGATTTCTTCGCACAACAATTTAGTTCTTTTTCGCTGTTTTCTCGATGGCTTTACAAATAGGTGGTTTGGTTGTGCTCACATGACTCATAGATCAACTGGGGTAGGTGTAGATTTGTGATTTGGATTGGTGGGTGTGGTTTAATTTGGGAAGCTGTCGCACATTTCTTGGAGATTCAATCTCAATTTTAAGATTTAGCTACTCAAGATTATGATTTTGTGATGGTTGTGCTGGTGGTGTTAGGGTGTGAGAAAGGGGGCAAAGACGTGAATTTGCAGAGAATGGCTCACTGGTTGGGTCTTTATCCTCTAAAACTCTATCAACAAGTTGTTGTGTTCTAGTTGGAGACTTCTGTTTGGTGGTGGGGGATGTTCTTCACTTATTTGTGGCGTTCATACATTCAAAGAGGAGGAGAAAGATTTTTTATTGATAATTAGGGGCAAAACAGGCAAATAAATGCTAAAAATTACTTTATGGACGGATTTTGACAGAAAGGGTGGTAACTGTCCTATCATTTTTCCGTTACAAGGGTGCAAAGTGGAATTTTTCAAACGTCAGGGGTGCATAGTGTATTTTTGCCTAAAGATAGGGGTGGAAAATGTCTTTTACCCTAAATTAAATACAAGTGTTATCACCAAAACTGGCAGAAAAAACGGAATCATGCCAGTGGCTAAGTCAGTGTAGGAGAAAACTTAAACATAAAACTTGTGGCTCTGCTTGTACTGCGTAGCAACCTCTCACCTCCGTTCCCACCGACTGAATCGTGCATCATAACTCCATTATTATTTGGCATGAATCAAGATTGTTATGGACACAGTATATATTTTCCAACTTTTAGTGCATGTTTGGAAGCACTAAAAACATTTTTTTTCACCGTAGAGAAAAAGCGTTCAGTTCTTAAATATGTTTGAGAGGAAAAGGTGTAGAGTTTAAAAAAAAAACGGGGGAAAAGTAGTTTTTTTTTTGGAAAGGTAGGTAATATGATAGATTAAAAGCTGAGTGTCTGCATAGTCCTTATAATGGCATGTGCTTTGTCATGCGCTGCTTGAACACCTATTCTAGGAACATAAGTGATATTCAGTAATGAAATTTACTTGCGGAGTTCCGAATATCCAGTAAGATAGATCGCAATTCAGCTGGGTTGGAGTTGCGTTGTAGGTGTTGCAGAATGACCGGCAGTCCGTGCGAATATCGATGTCTGTGTATCCGTGATTGAGCAGCCATCATAGTGCTTCGGAAACTCCTCTAGCTTCAGCTTGCAATGGCGAGGCTGCATTGAAACATGCATTGTGCCCTGTAGTTACTTCATTTGCATCTATCCATGCAGCCACAGACGGTGCATTGCTTGTCCAAGTGGCGTCGACCACGAAGGTCGCGGACGTTGGCCCAGTAAGTTGAGTGTTGAAATACCCTGGGTTAGCGGCAGCCAGGTGTAGATAGTGCTTTCTGGACAGACAGATCACAGCCACGTGGCAGCAATCCAGCACACCCAGTTGTGCTCCATATACGCCGGATAACTACCTATGCTTATCCACGTGGGGGCTGCGAGACAGAGACCTCGCGTACCAACACGGGATTTGTAGGGACTTAGTGGTTTGGAGGCTAGGGTAAGGCCTGTCGCGCGCGTGCGACAACTAAGCTCGTGCGCGACCCTTTATAACTACTTTGAGAGACTTAATGGCCACGTCCTATAAACCCGGCTTGACCTCATAACGGTCTCCGGTATGTGCGGTCAGGCGCCTAACGGTTCCTATATACACGGTCGAATGCGCCGTTACAGGGGCTATCATTAAGCCGCCATTTATGGTGCATTAACCCCCTTCACAATGGTCACTTCCCCTCTATAAATAGGATCGTTAGCCCTCCGTTGCGACAGGATCTAGTTCTTCTAGACTTACCGAAGCTCTACCATTAAGCTGTTTCTCTCTCTTTCTCTCTCACAGTTACCATTTCTTACCCTCTCCCTACACACACCTTACATCTCCATGTGTCCTTATTCTCTACTTGAGGTGCACACTTGGATCTCTCCGAGGGATTTCAATGAGCACACCAGGAAAATAGAGTTTTTCGGAGCGGGTTGATGCTACATTGGTGAAGATTTATTGATGGATACATTACGTGAAATGTGTCTGTGAATGGCTATGGGAATGGCATTGAGAAAATCCAATGGAGAGACGGCCTTGTTTTCCATCGTCATTGAGTTCATGGCGGGCCAAATTTGTCTAAGAGTAATTATAGCTGTTACTTTGTCGTCCGCTGAAATTGTTGACTGAAGCAACGTTAATCATATGATTTGGAATCATATGAGACATGTGAGTCTTGTTTATTGGGAAAAATGAAAAATTCCCCTTTCAATAATAAAGGTGAGAGGACTAGTGAGTTACTGGCACTCATACATACTGATGTATGTGGGCTGTTTCCCACGCGTTCCAGAGGTGGTTACCTTTACTCCGTTACATGTACTGAGACTTCAGTAGATATGAATTTGTATACCTTATGAAGGCCAAATTCAAATCCTTTGAATTGTTCAAGGACAAGAATGAAGTAGAGAAGCAACTTGGCAAGAGTATCAATGCTCTACGATCGGATGTTGGAGGATATACTTGAGTCAAGAGTTTGACGACTATCTTAGAGAGTGTGGGATAGTATCCCAACTCACTCCACCCATAACGCCAAAGCGGAATGGCGTGTCTAAGAGGAGGAACCGCACCCTATTGGATATGGTGCGGTCTATGATGTGTCAAATAGATCTTCCGATATCATTTTGGGGGCACGCTCTATTGATTGCAGCTTTCACCATTAACCGTATTCCATCCAAATCGGTCATGAAGACACCATATGAGATATGGAATGCAAAGCGTCCCATAGTGTCGTTTATGAAGATTCAGGGTTGCGATGTCTATGTAAAATGTTTACAAACAGACAAACTCAGACCCAAAGTGGATAAGTGTAAGTTTGTGGGATACCCTAAGGAAACGAAAGGGTAGTATTTTTACAATCCAACCGAGAACAAAGTGTTTGTAGCTTGGACCGGTGTGTTTCTAGAAAGAGAGTTCGTCTGTAAATAAGAAAGTGGGAGGAATGTAGAACTTGAAGAAATTAAATAACCACAAAACACTTATACAATGATGAACAAGAGCAGGAACCACAAGGTTTTGTCGGGGAACCTGTTCTGGTAACACATGAACTCCGTAGGTCGACTAGGGTACTTCATGAGCCAGAGAGGTACGGAATACTCGTGACTGAGCCCGATGGTGTACCACTCATGGAAGATGAGCCTAATACCTATGGGGAGGCCATGAAAGTGTAGGGTTTTGATTCATGGATGCGCAACGGAAACAAAACAAACCATGCAAAACCCTCCAAGGATCACAAGTCAAGAGACATAACGAAGGTAAAGGAAGAAATCAATAACACACCTTAGGGTTCTCCTTTGATGAATTCAAACGCGAATTGTGTCACGTTCTCTATGGTTGATCCACGCCTAGAGTTGATCCTATATCTCCCAAGTCCTTGGTGCTAGCCCGGAAGAGGAAGAGGAAGAAGAAATCACGCAAAACGAGACCCAAAAGGGGGCTCTCGGCCTCCTTGTGGCCGACGGGGACGGGCGGCGGCAAGAGGGGCGGTCGGGATCCTCTTGTTGCTTGCTCTCTCTCTCCTTTTGTTCTCTCCCACTCTTGTTATGTTCAATTATGAGCATAAGTTGTGGGAAGGAAGGAAGGAAGGTCCTTTATATAGTCCAACAACTCCTTGCCAACTACCTAAAGGACTTATTCTAGTCCTACTAGAATTCAATTTAGTCCCTTCCTTGCAAATTAGTCCCTACTAAGTTTGCAAGGTTTTGCAAAGTGATCCTTCTAATTAATTAATCCAATTAATTAATTCCCAAATCTAGTTCAACTCTATATAGCGTGTGACCCCATATGTTCTATCTAGTTGGTAGCAACTCTTAGCTAATATGGAGCGGTTTCTAGCAAAACATCCATTCTAGCCAACTAATAGAATAGTCATCTTGACAACCTTTGTACAAATAATTGTCTCATCCCTTTGTCTCTATATCCGTATTGGACACGAGATATACAAGTCACACTCGTATATCCAATCCATAGTTTCTCGATCCATGGGAATAGCCTTATTCGTGCAAATAACATCAATATCCTATATTGATTTAATTGAGTCTGGCCAGACATTCTATAAGCACTATCCCTCGAGTGGCCTAGGATATTTACTCCCGTTATGTGGGAGGGACAAATTCTATCTACGTCCACTACGATCTCTAAGCTTGCTTCTTATTGTATCCAGTACACGCCTTTATAACTACCCAGTTACGGTGTAGCGTTTAACGCTACCAAAATCACAATAATCCACAACTAGAATATCTAGTGACTTCAAGTCTAAGGATTACAATACCATTGCACCGCGAGAAGCGCTTGTGACTCAACATAACGTGTATGTAGCCTTCTCGGAGATGGGTCAATCCAGTGCAACATTCCCTAATGCACACCTATGTGTTGGATCGTGATATCTCAATATCAATCCAACCCCATACTAGTCTATAGATGATTGTCTCATTAATCATTGTACTGGACTAGGGATATTTAAGATAAACAACACAATTGTAAATCTAAGGACTTCATTATATTAAATATCCAATAAATAATAAATGAATTTCTAGCCACATATAAATTCATACTAAACTAGATTGCCTCTAGGGAATCTATTCCAACAGTCTCCCACTTGCACTAGAGCCAATCTGGCGCATCTCGTATGCCCATACTCCTAGTGTGCCCTTCATGCTTCCACTGCGTGAGCGGCTTTGTAAGAGGGTCTGACAGATTCTCATCTGTAGGAATCTTGCATATCCGAACGTCTCCTCTATCGATAATATCTCGAATCAGATGCAACTTCCTGAGCACGTGCTTGGATTTCTGGTGCGATCTTGGTTCCTTTGATTGCGCGATCGCCCCAGTGTTGTCACAGAACAACTCGACTGGATCCGCAATGCTAGGGACCACACCATGTTCAGAAACAAACTTTCTGATCCAAACAGCTTCCTTTGCTGCGCCAATTGCAGCAATGTACTCAGCCTCTGTTGTACAATCAGCCACCGTCTCTTGCTTGGAACTCTTCCAGCTCACTGCTGCTCCATTCAGGCAAAACACATATCCCGACTGTGATCTAAAGTCATCTCTTTCGGTTTGGAAGCTTGCATCAGTGTAACCCCTTACACGCAACTCTTCCTCACCGCCAAATATCAAGAAAGCATCCTTAGTTCTTCTCAAGTACTTTAGGATGTTCTTGACTGCGATCCAGTGACTCTCACCTGGATTGGATTGGTATCTGCTTGTCATACTCAAGGCATATGACACATCTGGTCTAGTACATAACATGGCGTACATGATAGATCCTATGGCCGAGGCATAGGGAATTCTACTCATGCGTTCCTTCTCAATCTCATTGGAAGGACAACCACTCTTCGAAAGAGTGATTCCATGTGACATGGGCAAGAATCCCTTCTTGGAATCTTGCATGTTGAACCGTTTCAACAACTTGTCAATATATGTACTTTGGCTTAGGCCTAGCAAACTCTTAGATTTATCTCTATAGATCTTTATACCGAGTATATAGGCTGCTTCCCATAAGTCTTTCATTGAGAAACACTTCCCTAGCCAATCTTTAACATATTGCAGTATGGGAACATCGTTTCCAATGAGTAGTATGTCATCTACATACAAGACCAGAAAAGCTACAGAGCTCCCACTAACCTTCTTGTAAACACAAGACTCATCTTCGTTTCTGATGAAGCCAAACTCTTTGACTACTTCATCAAAACGTCGATTCCAACTCCTAGAAGCTTGCTTCAATCCATAAATGGATCGTTGCAGTTTACAGAATTTGTTGGCTTGCTTTGGATCCTCAAAACCCTCCGGATGTATCATATACACGTCCTCGAGGAGACTCCCATAAAGGAATGTTGTTTTGACATCCATCTGCCAAATCTCATAGTCGTGGTATGCTGCAATCGCAAGTAGGATTCGGATGGATTTGGTCATAGCGACTGGTGAAAAGGTTTCATCATAGTCAATAACATGAATCTGTCTGAATCCTTTAGCCACCAATCGGCCCTTATAGGCAATCACATTACCATCCATGTCGATCTTCTTCTTGAAGACCCACTTGCACCCTATGGGTCGCGCCCCTTCGGGTGGTTCCACCAAAGTCCATACTTTGTTGGTGTACATGGATTCCATCTCGGATTTCATGGCTTCTAGCCACTTCTGAGAGTCTGGGCCATTCATGGCCTCCTCATAGGTAGTAGGCTCATCATCTATGAGCATCGTATCACCGGAATCGGTCATGAAAATTCCATACCTCTCGGGTTCCTGGCGCACTCTACTAGATCTACGGAGCTCTTGTGTTACCTGAACAGGTTGCTCCACAACTGCTTGTGGATCCTGTTCATGTTCCATAATCGGTTCAGTGATTTGTGGTTCTTGAACCTCTTCAAGTTCTACAGTCCTCCCACTTGCTTCTTTAGAGACAAACTCTCTTTCTAGAAACACGCCGGTCCGAGCAACAAACACTTTGTTCTCGGTTGGATTGTAGAAGTAGTATCCCTTAGTTTCCTTAGGGTACCCCACAAATTTACACTTATCCGATTTCGGCCCTAGCTTGTCTGATTGTAAACTCTTTACATAGACATCGCAGCCCCAAATCCTCATGAACGACAGTGTGGGCGCCTCCCACTCCACATCTCATATGGTGTCTTCATGACTGATTTAGATGGAACACGGTTAATGGTGAAAGCTGCACTTAATAGAGCGTAGCCCCAAAATGATAATGGAAGATCGGTTTGACACATCATAGATCGAACCATATCCAATAGGGTTCGATTCCTCCTCTCAGACACGCCATTCCATTGTGGCGTTCCGGGCGGAGTGAGTTGGGACACGATCCCACACTCTCTAAGATAGTCGTCAAACTCTTGGCTTAAGTATTCTCCTCCACGATCTGATCGTAGAGCTTTGATACTTTTGCCAATTTGCTTCTCTACTTCATTCTTGAATTCTCTGAACACTTCAAAGGATTCGGATTTTGCCCTCATGAGGTACACAAATCCATATCTACTGTAATCATCAGTAAATGTAATGAAGTAGACATAACCACCCCTGGCAGGCGTGGCAAATGGCCCACACACATCGGTATGTATGAGCGCGAATAGCTCACTAGTCCTCTCACCTTTCTTATTGAAAGGGGACTTAGTCATTTTTCCCAATAAACAAGCCTCACATGTCTCATATGATTCAAAATCAAATGAGTCTAGTAATCCATCCTTATGGAGTCTAGATACACGTTTCTCATTTATGTGGCCTAAACGATAGTGCCATAAATAAGCAGGATTTAAATCATTTATTTTAATCCGCTTGGTATTAATGTTGTAGACAGGATTGCTTAGATCAAGGACATGAAGTCCATTAAATAATTGCGCACTAAAATAGTGAATATTATTTAAATAAAAGGAACAACAATTGTTCTTTATTGAAAGATATAAAACCATCCTTGTCCAAACAAGAAATAGAAATAATGTTTCTGCTCATAGCAGGCACAAAATAGCAATTATTTAATTCTAAAACTAATCCTGAAGGCAGAGATAGCTCGCACACGCCTATGGCCAACGCAGCAACCTTTGCTCCATTCCCAACGCGCAGATCTACCTCTCCTTTAGCCAATCTTCTACTTCTCTTTAGATCCTGCATATTTCGAAAAATATGAGATCGACATCCAGTATCTAATACCCATGATGTAGAGACACTTAAATTGACATCTACAACAAAAATACCTGGTGGTGGTGGAATCACTATTCCAAGCCTCTTGTCCTCCAGATATTTTGGGCAGTTCCTCCTCCAGTGTCCAGGCTGACTGCAGTAGTGACACTCACCTTTAGTCACACCTTTGGCAATGCCACCAAAAGGCTTAAGGGCAGGTTCCTTGGACTTGGCAACTGATTTGCCTTTGCCCTTGGAGGATGAGGCAAACCTTTTGCCCTTTCCTTTCTGCACCATCATAATGGCCTTGCCCTTACCCTTGTTGATGCTCTGTTCAGCTGTCCTCAACATATTGAGTAAATCTGGCAGTGGTTTCACGATCTCGTTCATGTTATAGTTCATGATGAACTGTCCATAACTCTCGGGCAACGATTGCAACACGAGATCGGTTGCCAACTCTTGGCCGACCGGGAACCCTAGTCGGGCGAGATTCTTAAAGTACCCGATCTTACGGAGTACATGGGGTCCCACCGGGTTCCCTTCTGCCAGATGACACTTGAACAGTGCCTTAGAGACCTCATACCTCTCTACCCTTGCCTGCTCTTGGAAGAGCTGCTTCATATGCTCGATCATATCGACATCATTCATGTTTTCGTGTTGCTTCTGAAGCTCAGAAGTCATGGTGCATAGCATAAGGCAGGCCGCATCATTAGCGTCATCAACACGCGTTTGATACGCCTTTAGGGCAGCTGGTGTTTGGTTCTCTGGACCTTCTGGAACATGCTCCTCTATTGCGTACAGTTTCTTCTCTTGCTTGAGAACAATTCTCAAGTTTCTGTACCAATCAAGAAAGTTGGTTCCAGAGAGCTTGTCCTTCTCAAGGACAGATCGTAGGGAATGTTGTGAACTCGATGAGTTATTTGCCATTTGGAATTCTACAAAAGGAAAATACGCAAGTTTTAGTATTTGTGAATTTTTGACTATATTCAATAATGGCTAGTTTATCAAATATAGCTCCCACTATTTTTCTACGGATTAATAACCCTCAAGATATTAATGCGGAAAATATCCTTATATTTTCTAGTGGGCCAAGATCCATGTTTCACCTTCTTATGAGCTTGCTTTGGCAAGTCACCCACAATTTGGCTACTTTTGGTAGGAAAAATTCCAATTGCATCCCATATGCAACTCTTGATTCAATTGGGCAAATAACTTCTTATTTATCCATCCATATGGATAATCTCAATTGGTTGCCTCTTGGTTTCTTAATCAAATTAATAGCCCAGTTGTGTTCAACCTCTTATCTAAACAATTTCACATTGTTACGTGCCATCGCATTCCATCATTATGAACCAAGTCGCCATGCTTTGGCACGCACGATCTTGATAAATAATGATGATAATGAGTGTTTAAATAACGAGAAGGCAAGTACAGAATATTTGAATTTTGAGGGATTTTAAATTCAATTTTTAATTGTTTTGTTGATCAAAATCAACTAATCTATCTATTTGAGTTTGGGCACAACTCCAAATAATAGATCCGGGTTGTCTAATTATCTTATTATCCTAATTGCATGCATCATCCATACACCAACCACACATAATAAGACAATAAAGTAAACAACCACAAAAACAAAACAAAAAACGTGATGTGGATATGGCCTTTTTTAACTAAGATAATTCCTAGCCAATGGAATTATCTATGAACCCTAAAAGCAAACACATCTCCATGAGTCTTGATCTTTTGGTCCATCCTTCATAGTCATGTGGAATGCTCCATGCTCCATGCTCCATCTTTTGTGGCTCCTTTTGGCTTTGGGCTTCTTTTCTTCAATCTTGGCTAACAATCTACTTTATCTAGCACTAGCTAACTTCTATACTAAATAAAATAAATCTCACGAGTTGAGAAAAAAAATGGCACGCAGGCCATAAAACCCTAATTAATTATTACAATTAATTGATCAGCTCACAGGCCGTAAAACCAAACCACAAAATTATACATCCACATCAAACCACGTCCCAAGGCCATATCCAATCACCATGCGAATTTCACATAAACAGTTAAAATCTAATTTTAACGCGTTTGGTCAATTTTAATTGATTTTAGAATTTCTAGGGTTAAACGGTCTATGGGCCCAACAATCAAATTTCCCGGGCCCAATAAGGTGAACCACAAGGCCCTAGGGCCGGGCCGGCCCATAACCCGCACTCCTCGGCCGCGGGCTAGGGCCGCCCGGCCCCTAGGGCGGCCAATCTTGGGCGGCAAGCAAGAGGGGCGGTCCCCTAGGTGGGCCGAACCTCCTTGAGGGAGTTGTTTCCAAAACAACTCCATTGCTTGGTGCCCAAGTTTGGTTGTTTCCTTGTTTTGGAAGAACTCCTTCTTCCCCAAGGATGCCCAAACCCTAGATCTAAGATCCTAAAATTTCTCAAACTCACTAATTCATGCATCCAATGAAAAAATTAGATCTTGTTATGGTAGATTATTGACAAATTGCATCCCATGCTTGATTTGTCTTGTTTTACGCGATAAACAAAAATTAAGGTGTAAAACAACTAAAACGTAACACATAAACCACGTTTATGCTCTACGACATGTGGCTCTGATACCACTGTAGGGTTTTGATTCATGGATGCGCAACGGAAACAAAATAAACCATGCAAAACCCTCCGAGGATCACAAGTCAAGAGACATAACGATGGTAAAGGAAGAAATCAATAACACACCTTAGGGTTCTCCTTTGATGACTTCAAACGCGAATTGTGTCACGTTCTCTATGGTTGATCCACGCCTAGAGTTGATCCTAGATCTCCCAAGTCCTTGGTGCTAGCCCGGAAGAGGAAGAATAAATCACGCAAAACGAGACCCAAAAGGGGGCTCTCGGCCTCCTTGTGGCAGACGGGGACGGGCGGCGGCAAGAGGGGCGGTCGGGCTCCTCTTGTTGCTTGCTCTCTCTCTCCTTTTGTTCTCTCCCACTCTTGTTATGTTCAATTATGAGCATAAGTTGTGGGAAGGAAGGAAGGAAGGTCATTTATATAGTCCAAAAACTCCTTGCCAACTACCTAAAGAACTTATTCTAGTCCTACTAGGTTTCAATTTAGTCCCCTCCTTGCAAATTAGTCCCTACTAAGTTTGCAAGGTTTTGCAAAGTGATCCTTCTAATTAATTAATCCAATTAATTAATTCCCAAATCTATTTCAACTCTATATAGCGTGTGACCCCATAGGTTCTATCTATTTGGTAGCAACTATTTGCTAATATGGAGCGGTTTCTAGCAAAACATCCATTCTAGCCAACTAATAGAATAGTCATCTTGACAACCTTTGTACAAGTAATTGCCTCATCCCTTTGTCTCTATATCCGGATTGGACACGAGACATACAAGTCACACTCGTATATCCAATCCATAGTTTCTCGATCCATGGGAATAGCCTTATTCGTGCAAATAACATCAATATCCTATATTGATTTATTTGAGTCTGGCCAGACATTCTATAAGCACTATCCCTCGAGTGGCCTAGGATATTTACTCCCGTTATGTGGGAGGGACAAATTCTATCTACGTCCACTACGATCTCTAAGCTTGCTTCTTATTGTATCCAGTACACGCCTTTATAACTACTCAGTTACGGTGTAGCGTTTAACGCTACCAAAATCACAATAATCCACAACTAGAATATCTAGTGACTTCAAGTCTAAGGATGACAATACCATTGCACCGCGAGAAGCGCTTGTGACTCAACATAACGTGTATGTAGCCTTCTTGGAGATGGTTCAATCCAGTGCAACATTCCCTAATGCACGCCTATGTGTGGGATCGTGATATCTCCATATCAATCCAACCCCATACTAGTCTATAGATGATTGTCCCATTAATCATTATACTGGACTAGGGATATTTAAGATAAACAACACAATTGTAAATCTACGGACTTCATTATATTAAATATCCAATAAATAATAAATGAACTTCTAGCCAAAAATAAATTCATACTAAACTAGATTTCCTCTAGGGCATCTATTCCAACAGAAAGGGCCAGACTTAGAGAAGTGGCTTGAATCCATGAGATCAGAAATGGAATCCATGTACACCAACAAAGTATGGAGTTTGGTTGAACCACCCGAAGGGGCTCGGCCCATAGGGTGAAAGTGGGTCTTCAAGAAGAAGACCGACATGGATGGCAAGATTGTTGCCTACAAGGGGCGATTGGTGGCAAAAGGGCACAGGCAGATTCATGGTATTGACTATGAAAAAACATTTTTCCCAGTGGCTATGACCAAATCTATTCGAATCCTACTTGCTATTGCAGCTTAATACGACTATGAGATATGGCACATGGATGTCAAAACAACATTTATGTATGGAAACCTCCTTGAGGATGTTTACATGACACAACCAGAGGGTTTTGAGGATGCAGAGCATGCCAACAAAGTCTGTATGATACAACGATCCATATATGGATTGAAGCAAGATTCTAGGAGTTGGAATCGACATTTTGATGACGCATTCAAAGATTTGGGCTTCATCAAGAATGAATATGAGCCCTGTGTTTACAAGAAGGTTAGGTGGAGATCTGTTATGTTTCTGGTCTTGTATGTGGATGACATACTACTCATTGGAAATAACATTCCTACCTTGAAATTTGTTAAACATTGGCTAGCGAAGTGTTTTGCAATGAAGGACTTAGGGGATGCATCTTATATTGTTTGTATCTAGATCTATATGGATAGATCTATGATGATTCTCGGCCTATGCCAAAGTACATATATATACAAGGTGTTGAAACGGTTCAACATGCAACATTCCAACAAGGGTTCTTGCTCATGTCGCATGGAGTCACCCTTTCGAAGGATGAATGTTCCTCCAATGAGATTGGGAAGGACCGCATGAGTAGGGTTCCCTATGCGTCGGCCATAGGATCCATCAAGTACGCCATGTTGTTTACTAGACCATATGTGTCATAAGTGTTGAGTATGGAAAGCAGATATCAGTCCAATCTGGGTGAGAGTCACTGGATTGTTGTCAAGAACATCCTTAAGTACTTGAGAATAACTAAGGATGTGTTCTTCATATTTGGAGGTGAGGAAGAACTCAGTGTAATCGGTTACACTGACGCGAGCTTCCAAAACTATAAGGATGACTACAGGTCGCCATCGGGCTATGTTTTTTTCTTGAATGGAGGAGCTATGGGCTGGAAGAGTTCCAAGCAAGAGACAGTTGCTAATTTTACAACTGGAGCAGAGTACATTGCTGCTTCAGGCACAACGAAGGAGGCTGTTTGGATAAAGAATTTTATCACTGATCTTGGTGTGGTTCCTACCATTTTGGATTCCATTGCGTTGTATTGTGACAACTCTAGGGCGATCGCACAAGCCAATGAACCAAGACCACACCATAAATCAAAGCATGTACTTAGGAGATTCCATCTCATTCTTGAAATGATCGAAAGGGGAGATGTGAAGATATGCAAGATTCTAACGGATGACAATCTTTCAGATCCACTCACAAAGTCGATCGTTATGAAAAAGCATGAAGGGCATACTAGATCTCTAGGCATACGAGATGCACCAGATTGGCTCTAGTGCAAGTGGGAGACTGTTGGAATAGGTTCCCTAGAGGCAATCTATATTTAGTATGAACATTGTTTGGCTAGAATATTCATTTATTATTTATGGCGATATTTAATATAATGAAGTCCTTAGATACAATGTGTTGTTTTATTTTAATACCCCTAGTCCATTATATTGATTCACGGGACGATCACTATAGACTAGTATGTGGGTAGATTGATATGGAGATATCAAGTATGACACATGGGTATGCATTAGGGGTAATGACACACTGTATTGACCCACGACGAGAAGGCTACATTAGATTATGTCAAAGTCACAAGTGCTTCTCGTAGTTCTAATGGTATTGTAGTCATTAGACTTTAAGTCACTAGGTACTCTAGTTGTGGAATATCTTCCTTGATATTATCAAACGTTGCTCCTTAAACGGGTAACTATAAAGATAGTTATCGGGCATGGTAGGAAGCAAGCTTTGAGATCGTAGTGATGTATATAAGATTTTTCCCTCCCACATAATGGGAGAAAATATCCATGGGACACTCGAGGGATGGTGCTTATAGAATGTCTGGCCAGACTCAGATAAATCAATATGGGATATTGGTGTTATTTGCACGGATAAGCATATTCCCAGGATCGAGAAACTATGGAATGGATATACGAGTGTGACTACTATGTCTCGTTTCCAATCCGGATATGGAGACAAAGGGATAACACAATACGCAAACATTGGGCACAAGGTTTGTCGGACCACTGAATATTTCTATTAGTTGGTATGGCATGGATGTGTTGCTAGACACCGCTCCACGTTAGTAAAGAATTACTACCAACTAAGTAGAAACCTATGGGGTCACACACCAAATGGATTAAACTGGAAATGAGCATTAATTAGTAGGACCAATTAATCGATAAGATCTAAGCACAACCACATGAAAAGTTAGTAAGACTAATTTGCAAGGTGGACTAATCCGTGTATGGCAGGACTAGTAATGGGGTAATTATATAGTTAATAAAGATTTATTAACTATATAAAGACATCCTAGCTTGTTATTTTCTCAACACAAGTCCTTATTGAGTGAACATAACAAAGCAAGGAGAGAGAGAGTTGAGGCCGAAGCCCCAACTTGTCCGTCCGCCCCTTTCCGTCGGCCATTCCTTGTGGCGCGAATTGCTCCGTTTTGCATGATATCTTGCCTCCTTCTTCCGTTTCTAGCACTACACGCTGGGAAGGACTACATTCAAAGATCCAAGGTGTAGATACTCGTAGAGACAAAGACACTATTCTTCGTGGTGATCACGCAAACAAAGGTACACATGTTCTCTACCCTTATCATGTTATGATGGCTTTCTTGTGATCCTTGGAGGGATTTGTGCAGGATAAATTTTTGTTATTTTGATGCGTAACCTGCATCAAAACCCTACAATTTCTTATCAGATTAATAACACTCTCTTTTAATTCGGAAAATATCATATGTTTTCCGAATGGGTCAAGATCCATATTTCACCTCCTCTTGAGCTTGCTTTGGCAAGTCACCCAAAAGTTAGTTATTTAGGTAGGAACACCTTCCAATTGCATCCTATGAAACTCTTAGTTCAATTTGAAAAATAACTTCTTATTTATCTATCTCATAGATAATCCCAATTGCCTTGCCTCTAAGCATTCAATCCTATTGAAGTAACTTAATTGCGTTTAACCTCTTACTTCAACAATCGCACATTACTAACTTGTGCATCGTGCCACATCATGAAGAATCAAGTCGCCTTGCTTTGGCAAGAACAAACCTAATAATCCGTGATAATGACGAGTGTTAATAAAGAAAAGGCAAAATGCAATATTTATCTTTGAAGGATTTTCTTGTTATTTTATTTGTTGATCGTATCAACTGATCTACTTATTTGGATTGGGCAAGTCCAAATAAAAAGATCCAAATCATTTACTAACGATCTTGTTATCGTTTTGCATGCACCCATACATCAAAATAAAATATGATTAATAAACAATAAATAAATGTGGCATGGATGTGGCCCATAAGACTAAGATATTCCCAAACCAATGAGAATATCTATAAGCCTTAAAACAGCAAGCTCATCTCCATGTGCTTCCGTCTTTAGTCCATTCATCCTAGATTGTGGGTTCCATTGTGTTGTGGTATTTGGTTCTTTGATCTTCTTCTCCATGCCTTGACTATATTCTACCAATCTAATTCTAGCTAGCATGTACGAACTAAGTAGAGAAACCTCACATTCAAGGGAGAAGACGACACGCATGCCGTAAATTTAATTACATTAATTACATAAAAACAAAATCAAACCACAAATTTAAAAAATCACACAACTAAGGCCACATCCAACCACCATGCAATAAAACACATAATCCAGTTAAAATCCAATTTTCACGCGCTGGGTCACTTATTAGTTAAATTGGGACACTAGGGTCAAAACGATCAAAATGATTGTGCAAGTCATACTGGCCGAACCATTCAAACCTGCCGATCCTTTCCAACCCGGTCGAACCAGCCAAATCGGCCATACCGGTCAACTGGCCGTACCGGTCACACCCGTCGGCCAGGTCCGGCGCACGGAGAGAGGGGGCGGACGGGCTGCTGGAGGAAACCGTCGTGTTTGGCCACCATGGCCGAACCCCTTGGGGTAGAAAAATCATATTTTCTCCTTCCCATTGTACCCAAACCCCAACGTGGGACAGAAAATACATTTTCTTTCAACATTGTGCCTAAACCCTAGCTTTTCATCACCAATTTTCATACATAATATCTATACAAAAATCACTAATTTTCACATCATATGTAAAATTAGCTAATTCTCTATTGAATCATATTCAAATCGTATCCTAATACGAATATCAGTTTTACGCAAAAATTGTCAGTACGGTGTAAACTGATAAAATATATAACCACGTAAATCATGTTATGCGCTATCAACAAGGCTCTGATACCACTGTAGGGTTTTGATGCAGGTTATGCAGCGGAAATAAAATATATATATATATATACATATATATATATATATATACCCTCCATGAATCGCAGGTGAAGCATCATAACATGATGAAGGAGAAGGTTACCCAATCATATTGACTGGGATGATCACATGCACAGATCAAAAAAGCGACGTCTCTACGGTATCCACACAGAAAGACCTCAACTGGACTTCTTGTCCTATGGTGCTAGGAATCTTGAGAAGAAGGAGTATCTTGTCATACAAGATGTTGACTTGGAAAAGTGTAGGTCCCGACCATCTTATGGCCGTGAGAATCAAAAGGGGGCGGCACATCTTGTTGGCCGAACCCTAGGTGGAGAGACTCTTTTATCTCTTCCTCTTTTCTCTTTAGTATATTGTGTGGAGTAGGAATTAATCTAGACTGATTTTTCATAGCCTATAAATCCTATTTATAGCTAGAGAAATCCATCTTTGCCCTTAAATCCAACAGTTTGAATTAGTTTGCATTCTAGTCCACAAATTGCTCTTCAGTCCAACTGATGAGAACATTTTACACTTTACTCTTATCAATTCATTATTCCTCTTTAATCCAACTAATGAGCAACTAATTCCTGTTTGGTCTATTCTTGTGTGTGACCGTGGAGGTTCCTAATTATGTTGGCAGTAATAAAAATTATTACAAAAATTGAGCGGCATCTAGCAATCCATAAATGATACCCAAGTAATAGGAATGTCAGTGATGTTACTAACCTCTGTGACCAATGTTACCGTGTTGTATAACCCCTTTTTCTCATTTATCCAGATTGGGCACAAGACATGGAGTGTCAAACTTTTATATCCAATATATAGTTTCTCGATCTGTGATTAGACTTAGATAAACAAATAATTAATATCTAATATTGATTTATTCGAGCGACCACGCATTTCTCTAAGTCTCACTCATCGAGTGGTCGTGGATATTTACTCCCGTTACGCGGGAGGGAAAATCCTATCTACATCACTACCATCTCTCAGCTTGCCTTATATCATGTCGTTATTGCCTTTATAGTTACCAGTTGTGGTGTAACGTTTGACGATATCAAGACATGGTAATTCACAACTAGAGTATCTAGTGACTTCAAGTCGTAGGATCACAACACCATTGTCACTATGAGAAGCGCTTGTGACATTCACATAACTCCCTTGTAGCCTTCTCATGCCAGGTCAATCCAGTATGCCATTAATCCTAATGCGTACCCATGTGTTACACTTTATATCCCCATATCAATCAACCCACATACTAGTTTCAATATAATACAATCGTCCTAATTAACTGTAGTACTCAACTAGTGATATTTAAGAATATAAAATTTATATTCTAAGGACTTCATTTATGTTAACATATCTCCATATCTAGAACACACTGAATAGTAAGTGCATATAAATTTCACGATAAATTGATTGCCACTAGGGCATACTCCAACACTGCATTACCTGCTTGAAGTTGTATGCGTATTGTCTCATGGAATTGATAGATTTCTTCTTGATTATGGCAGTCTTCTCATCAAGGATCAATCGAGCACACAGATGATGGTCTTTATCCATTAGAGAATAAAAACCATACTTAGACGCGTCCTGAGAGCAGGTTGATTTGAATGGATAGTCTTTTATCGCAAGCGCAGGGGCTTTCCTTGGTTGAATCTGAGCTTGAGATCTCACAAGAAGACGGATTTGTGTGTTCCAAAAAGAAACCAAAATTTGGAGTTCTCTTCCCTCGCGTTCCCTGGATGGTTGAATCAGTGGAAGCTCAGCAATCAATAGACTTTTGCTCCTTCCGTAGAGCAACCCATTGTAGCAGCCCTTAGTGATTGAATTGGACCACAAAGGGGGCCCGACGACATGAAAGCCAAGTTGGAGTATCACTCGAACGGGGTCATAATGAACCGTTATAAGTTCATAGCTCGATGTTTCTAGGCTAGTCACATGCTCTAGGATAGCAGGAAAATACCCTCTCTTGCACCACTTGAAAAACTTCTCGTAACGCCTGGCTCCTTTGGAAATATGATGGGTATATACTTAGTGTCCACCTCTGGATACATGCCTGTCGTGAAAGACGATGTTCTCCAGATTGGCGACATAAGGCCTAGCCTTAAAGTAGCTGATATCGTTGCACATCAAAGAGAAGGGGCGTTGAACGGGCTTAGTCTTGTAACAACGCCATGTTAGCATTAGGCGCGTTCCACAGCTCCACATGCGAGGGGCCAGGAGCGTACTTGGGCCACCTTTCCCAAACCCACATTGTCAGAAAGGCGATATTGACGAAGGAGACAATATTGACTCTGCCTTGTGACTGCTCAACATGTGTCGCAGCCAAATCCATGCAATGAAACAAGGAGCCCAAGACCAAAGTCCCCAAGGCTACCTTATGGCCGAGTGAAAGCTTGACCGCGAGCGCGAGAACGTGAGTAATCACTCCATCACGAGGGTGCCGGTCTATAAGGTAGCGCGACAGCCAGACGCAGAGAAAACCAAAGAAGGTCCAGGCAACACCTTTTACCTCGTAGGAGATAATCACATATGTGTCCTCCTCCGCTAACTCCTGGGAAAATTTTGGCTTCGCGTAATCTCTGAAGAAGTACATGACCCATTTGGACCAGATGTTCTTCGCGCCAAAGGATACGAACATGTATGTGTCAGCATAAGTGTTTCTGTTCGGGTTCCATCTCTAGGCCGCCTTCTTCATATCAGCAATTCACTCTTTCATCTGATCAAAGAGTATGAGCTCTTCATCAGAAGCCAGAGGAGCCAAGGGGTCTACAGCTCCCATGCTAGGAAGTTCCAGCAAAATCTTCGTATCCTCAAGAGTTGGCCCAGCCTCGAAGGTGAAGAAGTGGAATGAGTGAGTTTTCTTGGAGTAACTCGAAAACAGGACCTTCAACATGTCATGGTCAAGCCTGACGCTAAGACCCTTTCTCGCGCGCACGGCGTCGTATATCCTAGATTTCGTCAACTCCTCTCCGTAGTTTTCGAGGATGAACTCTGTCCAATCCTCCATCCAGTCGAGTTTCTCCATGAATGATTGAAGAATAACATCCGTGAAAGGGTACAACCTAGCTTCGAGGCCTAGCCGCTGCACGTCCTGAGCATTAACCAAGTCCCAGTCATCCCTCACCGGTTCGGACACTAACTGTAAGGCATCTGTCACCGGAGGTTCTTGGAAAGTGGTACCTCACATGGTTGCCAGGTAGAAATCATCGCCGCCCAAGTAAGGGGCTTTACACCACGTATCTTTGGAGAGTTTGGGCAAATCGACTGCTTCCTTCTGAGATTTCTTGGGAGCCATTTATATAACGACCTATCAGATCATTTCGAATCATTCTTGCCTCGAAAATCAGCGAAATATGTGGATGTCGTAAGATTAGCTTCGCACCGGCCATGCCTCATTAAATACTGTTCGACGTTACAGAGACGTAGGTAATCATGGCTACTTTTGGTGGTTAGGGTTTTTGAATATTATTCGGATTGATACGAGGATCTGCGTGGGGCCACGCATGGTTGGTTTTGCGCGTCTACGCAACGACGTGTGTCATATACGTGCAAAAGGGGGAAAATGTAGATAATGCATTCTGAGCATATCAACTACCGTCACGGGCAGTCAACAAGAACGTCTGATGGTACTCTGTATACACCCTACCATACCTTCATTTTCAAGCTTATCCATATGGGGGCTGCGAGACAGGGTCACCCGCGATACTAACTGCACGGGAGTTGTAGGGACTTAGTGGCTTGTAGGCTAGAGTAAGGAACGTCGCGCGAGAGAAACAACCACGCTCACGCGCGACCCTTGGTAACTGTCTGAGAGATTTAATGCCTACGTGTCCCATAAATGCGGGGATCTCATAACGGTCCCCTACTTATGAGGATGAGTGTGTAACGTGCCCTATATATATGGTCGAACGTGCCGTTACGAGGCTAACATTAAGCCGCCCTTTATGGGTGCATTAACCCCTCATAACGGTCACTTCCCCACTATATATAGGAACGTTAGCCTTCTATGGAAACGTCTTGTATCTCTTAGCCAATTTGTTATACTGTCTCTCTCTCAAGAACAATTATCAAGTGCTTACTCTTTCCCCCACGCCAACCCTCAATCTCTCTGTTCTTTATTCTTGTTCTTGTTCTTATCTCCTGTTAGAGGTGTACACTTGGATCTTCCTCTAGAATTTCCTTGTACACAATGTCAAAACAGCATTTCTGTATGGAAACCTCTGTGATGATGTGTACATGACACAACCAGAGGGTTTTGAGGATCCAGAGCATGCCCATAATGTGTGTAAGTTGAAGTGGTCCATTTATGGGTTAAACCAAGCTTCTAGGAGTTGGAATCTTTGCTTTCATGATGCATTCAAAGAGTTGGCTTCATCAAGAAAGAAGATGAACCTTGTGTCTACAAGAATGTTAGTGGGAGCTCTGTAGTGTTTCTGGTCTTGTTACTACTCATTGGAAATGATGTCCTTACCTTGCAATCTGTTAAAGATTGGGTAGGGAATTGCTTCTCAATGAAAGACTTAGGGGATGGAAATTATATACTCGGTATAAAGATCTATAGGGATAAATCAAAGAAGTTGCTCGGCTGAAGTCAAAGTACATATATTGACAAGGTGTTGAAGGGGTTCAACATGCAGGAATCGAAGAAAGGATTATTGCCCATGTTTCTTGGAGTTATCCTTACGAAGGTTGACTATCCTTCCAATCAGATTTAGAAGGACCGTATGAGTAAGATCCCATATGCGTTGGCCATTAGATCTATCATGCACGCCATGTTATGTACTAGACCAGATGAGTCATATGCTTTGAGTATGACAAGCAGATACCAGTCCAATCTGGGTGGGAGTCACTGAATTGATGTGAAGAATATCCTTAAGTACTTGAAAATGACTAAGAATGCATTCTTGATATATGGAGGGAAGGAAGAACTCAATGTAAAGGGTTACACTGATGCGATCTTTCAAACCGATAAGGATGATTTCAGATCGCAGTCGGGTTATGTGTGTTGCCTAAATTGAGGAGATGTGAGCTGGAATATTTCTAAGCAAGAGACAATTGCTTATTCGACAACAGAGGCTGAGTACATTGCTGCATCGAATGCTGCAGAGGAAGCTGTTTGGATCAAGAAGTTCATCACTGAACTGGGTGTAGTTCCTAGCATAGTGGATCCCATTGCTTTGTATTGTGACAACGCTGCGCCGATCGCACAAGCTATGGAACCCAGGTCATACCAAAATTCCAACCGTATATTCGGGAGATTCCATATCATTCGAGAGATCTTCGAAAGAGGAGATGTGAAGATATGCGAGATACCAACAGATGATAATCTTCCAGATTCACTCACTAAACCCCTTGCTCAGCGTAAGCATGAGGGGAAAACTAGATCAATAGGCATATGAGATGCACCAGATCGGCTCTGGTGTAAGTGGGAGACGGGAGTATGTATCCATGGCCACTTGATGACTAGGAATAACAGATGTCTGGCCAGTCTCAGGTTAATTAATGTACGATATTGATGTTATATGTTTAGATAAGTCTACTCCCAGGACCGAGAAACTATGGATTGGATAAACGAGTGTGACATCTTTGTTTCGTGTCCAATCCGGATATTGTGACAAAGTTACTATACAGCACGGTAACATTGGTCACACAGGTTTATCAGATCACTGACTATTCTTATTATTTGGGTAGCATTGATGTGTTGCTAGACACCGCTCAATGATTGTGATTGTTACTGCCAATGTAATAGGTACCTACAGGGTCACACACAAAATGATTAAACTGGATGAAGATGTTAATTAGTTGGAATAATTAACAGTTAAAACAATCAGGAATCAAAGTGCAACAACGTGCATATTTAGTTGGATTAAATAGCAAATTGGACTAAAACGAAAGTTAATCGAAGTATGGATCGGAAGTGGGCAAGTTTTGTAATTAATAAAGAGTTATTAATTATATAAATAATTTGAAGCTTTAATATTTGATTAGATCAAAAATTAGAGCCAGAGGAGAAAAGAGAGAGAAAGGTCGAGCACCCTACCCGATGGCAAGAGGCGTACCCCGTCCTCCCTCCTCCATTGTTGCACAAGCTTGATTGGATCAAGCTCCTTATTGCTCCTACTCGTACACCGCTAGCACGTTTAGTAGAGAAGGTTCCAGTTGTTGGTCCTATGATGTGGATACCAAAAGAGGCGTGGACATTACTTCTGCGCAGTGATCAGTCAGATTAACAAGGTAACCCTTGAGATAAATTAGCATTTAGGATCGTTAGGACCGCCTGATCCTGTAAGTGCCAAGCGATGAAGGCCCGATTGATAGTCGGAGGCTCAGATCCGACGTCAGAGTGGAGAAACTCATCGGGACATGGTATTGAACCATCCAAATAACCAAATAAAGTGTGAGTTCGAAAGATCAAAGTAATTTGGTGCTTCCAGATAACAAAACTGGAAGCATCGAGCTTAAAAGGCGGGAGGTTGTGTATATTGGAAAGAAAATAAAGAGGCGGCAAAGCATGTGGGATGGTTGTGATAAGAGACATCAGAGCTCTGATATCATGAAAGGGTTTGTGTGTGATTGAATCTATAAACCCTAATAACATAGAGTAAAATGACAAAGAGGAAGAAGAAGATGTATATACATTGATGAAGGAAATGAAACCCTAATTCTCTCAACAATAGACAAGAGAGAACCTATACAAGACCACCAACGGTCAGATTAGTACGGATCATAGCCAACGACTGGATATAAGCTACGGGTTCTTGTAGAGAGAAAGACTAAAATACCGTTATAAATGATGGGTTGTTACAAACACTGATATGGGTTTAGATAAGTAACAGGCTATGTGTTGTGTGTAATAACCCGAATTCTACCTAGGGTATTTTAGTATCTAACACAGCGTAGTTATAATTCGATAATGTGAGAATGTGTTTTTTTGATATTAGTGTTAGTCTTAATAAGACGTTGAGATATTATGCCTGATTTCATAGTGATTACTATTCATTTAGTTTATAATTATTTTGATAAAACTAGCTTATTGTGTTATAAATGACTTATAAACAAATCTCTTTTATTTCAAATAATAAGTTGATTATAATTTCAGTTAACAGTTTAGTAATTTTTATTATAAAACGTTTACCAGTAACTTCAAAATCAATTTCAAATTTATTTTGAAATATTAGTTAGATTCATTTTTCTTAAAAGTCATCATTCATTTTATTTGTCGAAACTTATGGTTATCAGATAAATTTATATTGAAATAGTCACATGTAGTTAATTAGTCTAATTTTATTATTATTTATGAAATGTCGTTTTAACGTTACAAATAGTATTATCAGTCCAACTTCTACTTTTTGTCAAATTTTATTTATCACTCAAATCTTAGCTTTTCAGTCGCGAACATTTTATTTCCTTTCATTCTCGTATTAACTATTTATGTCATGTTATTATTCACCGTGTATTATTATTTTATTTGTTTTATTGGTATTGTATATGTCACGTATTTTTTTTTTAATTATTTTACCTGTGTTTTTAATATTCTCAGCGTGTCGAGCCACCGCATTAACCCGTACTCTCACCTCACCTTATAACCCCCACATGTGACCTCACCTACTCACTTCCTTACCTAATCTCTTCACCTTCATTATTTTATTTACCAGCTTTATAACATCCACATCACCTTCTTCTTCTTCTTTCTCTGCCACTGCCGCGACCATCACCATCGCCATCACCACCTCCAACACCGACCACCACCACCACTCCTTCCATCTCTCATCTCCACCTCCCTCTCTAACTCTTTCTGCTTTGCTGAGAAATAGCCCGAACACATCCTGCCACCACTTCACACCACGACCACCAAAAACACAACCACCATCACCACCACCCGTACCTCCATCGCCACCACCGTCACCTCCACTTCTCCCTCCACATCTCTGCATCTCATCTTCATCTATCCCTCTCTCTTTCTCTCTGTTTTGTCGGAGAAATAGACCCAGAAATAACCCCCCACCATCACCGACGACACCATCGCCATCGACCACCAACCAGCGACACCACCACCTACAACCCCGCTCCTTCTCCATATATCTGCCCTCTCTCCCACTCTCTGTGAACCAGAAACCAGAAGGAGCAGAAGCAACAACACTCCAGCAGCAGCAACTAGCAGCACCGGCACAGCAGAAACTGTCGCCGCCGCCGCCATTAAATCCGGCGACGAGCTCGCCCGTGCACAACCGACACCACCCACCTCCGTTTTCCTATCCCAACAAACTCCTGGAAGTCCAAGGACACCCTAGGCAGAATCAAACGGATCCAGAAGCCGCCGGAGCAGCCCCGTCGAGCTTTACCACCGGCGCCATCGACGGCGAACTCGACCCATCTCATTTCTCCACCATTTCTCGACATTATTAGCTCGGGTAGCTCCTAAATCCCCTTCTAATTCGTTTCCAGTATTCGAAATCGCATTTTTACTAGCTCGGTTTCACTTTGAATCATGTTGATTTGGGTTGGATGTTGTGTTTACTGAAAGTTTATAATCAGGGGTCATTTCTCTCATTAAGGAAACTATGAGGGTAGGTTTATTAATGTGGGTTAATGGTGGGAGTTGTTGTAATTTACAGTTTCTATTATTTTAGAAAATACTAAGTTAGTTGTTTTTGGTAAAAATTATAGTTATTTAATTTTATAAATTCTGAAAATAATTGTGTATTCTAGAAATTAAAAATTAGTTACAAATCAATATTCATAAGTTGTTTCATTGAAAAAGAAATTGACATATTACATTGTGAACATATACATGTATATTTGAGAAAGAATATCATTTTAGAAACTAAAAATGCAAATTTTGTTTCATTTAAATACACAATACTTTCAAGTTACTTTTGATTAGTAATATTACTCTTATCAATAAATAATTTCATTTGTTTAAATAAATTGTCAGTTTATCGAATAATAATAAATAGAGATGTTGTTTTTTTTTATCAAAATTAAATTCGTTTATTAACTATTATTTTGCATTGTTTATTTGGAATCCTAAATTTTTCTTTCAATTTATTGTAATCGTAATTAGAGTATTGAATAGATTTATAGTCTCAAATTATTACGTAATTTCCTAAAATTATTTTAAACATTTCTGACACACTAGCAATCGAGACTTCAATTATCTAAAGACAAATTGGGTGTTATATTTACTTAGAGCTGTCATTTGCATATCACGTAGTAGGTATTGCGATTGGTTGTGATTAGGAATTTTTGTATATGATTGTAGAGCCTGTCTTCGAAGAACAAGGCGTAGTGTACGAGTAAAGATTTGCTAGCGTATCTTCGGCTCTCACGTTTAGTATTCATGCTTAGCATTGCGCACTTGCTTCTTTCGTGTCAAAACGTGATTTATCTTGTCTCAAAATATACATGTGAGTATACACCGGATTCTTTCATGTGATCTACTTGTTTATTTGAAAATAATTGTTGTACTCTACTCTTTATTTGTCAAATGTGCCATACTTTCTATTGAACCAACACTTCACTACTCGTCTTCGAAATCGGAAAACTCTTTATCCAAATGTCACTAAGTCATAAATCATTAACAAAGTAAAGTGAAAGAATCGCATGTACTGGAACTAGTGGACCGTTACTAAGTTGGCTCCGACCGGGAAAACCGATTTAGCTAGTTCCCCTTGACTACTTGCAGTCTTGGACAATGATCTGTTACTATGTTGCCTCCGAGCGGGAACACCGATTCGCTAGTTACCCTTGGCTTCTAGTTGAAGTCTTGGACTTATGGTTGGCTCCGGCCGGAAACACGGATTCGCTAGTTTCCCTTGACTACCTATTGGAGTCTTTGACCCGTTACTACTTTGGGACTCCGAGTGCCCCGACTCCTTTCGCCTTAGGCTGGGGTCTAGCATCTAGTACTATTCTTCTGACTTACAATTTAAGGGGGTGTCGACACTTAAGGTCTAGTTGGATATTTGTATGATGACTAGCGTGATCGGAGAAACACTGATCCACAACGCTTGGTAGAGAGGTTGGGTTATCAGAACCCCCTAAAGGCCAGTATCATCGGTTAACATCTACCCTGGTCTCTCTTGGATACTGCGACTTAATAATATGACTTATTTCATTCCACGTTTGGGAACTTATCTCGGTAAACGAATCGGCTACTTGTAATAACTTTCAGTTTGGAAATAACAACTTTCGATAACTCTGATAATCGTCACTTCTACTCGTACTTATATTTCTGAAAATTGTTCAAAGTCTTTACTCTAATGTTTATACTTATACTCTGTTACTGTTTAAACTCTTTTAAATACAAAACCCCGTAGCCTGTCTCAGCCACTCTGTTTTACATGCTAAGTTGTTTATTCACTCAGTTTTTACTGATACTCGAAAAACTGCGGCCTTGTGTTTCTTTTAATTCCCCGCAGTTTTATGATTGGTTGCTTTGGGGTAACGCGCTGTGGTCACGACTCTTTCTCACTTGCAAGCATTAAAGCTTAGTAATTAACCGGAGAGTTCTTTTGTTGTAAAAATGTATTTTGTTAGGCTTGGTGTCCAGGTTGGAACCAGTCGCCAATGTTGTAAACTTTTTATCGTAATTAATCAGTAGTTGGATGTTTCTTTTCACTTGCTTATCGTTACTACTCCTTGTACGAAAGGGTAAAATCCCTTGTACGGAGGGAACCATCCCAGTCTCCAGATCCTCTGGAAATCGGGGGTGTTACATTGTGGGCTTCATCAGTTGGACCAAGAGTCTTTGGGCTTGATAGATATATCTGTTATTACTAGTAGTGACCCCAAAGGTTATACATATGTCTGGATTTAAATCGTCGAAGAAACAGAATTGAAGCCAAAAATCCGTCTAAATCGAAGTTATGTACATAAATTTATGACCCAAACAAGCCATGGCACCGGATTTGACTTCAGCTTCGACATATGACCCAAACAAGCCAGCGACCTCTACCCGCACCACTTCCTTCCTTGGTCGACTACAAAAAGAAAGGGAAAGAAACAAAATTGAGAAGTAACATCAAATTAACTCATTTTTTCCTCCCGACTTTCGAAGCCATCAAAAACACTGAGCTGCATAGATCTTCGACTGCCTGATTGACAAGGTATCTGCGTTGGTACCACTCCGGCTCTGCTCTTTATTCCCATTTGACTTTTTGACTCGTATCTGGGTCACTTTGACCGGGTAATTTGGATAGCAAAACGATGCGATTTTTTGATATTTTTTCACCGTATTATGGAGATGATTTTACTCTACAACACCATGAAAAGATTATCAAAAAATTACATTATTTGCTATCCAAATTATCGGATCAAAGTGACACAATAAATAGTGATAAAAGTCAGGACGAGAACAAAGAGCAGAGACGGAGTGATAACAGATTGCCAACAATTTAATGAATGCTCGTCAAAAAATAAGAGCGGCAACACCAACACCAATGTCTCAACCACGCCTGCAAATTTCCTACGTCCACGGTGCGACTAGTCGCATTACAATTTTACTGAGAAGAAGAACGAATAAGATGAAATTGGATTGCCACTCTCAAAGCTCAATCACCTCCCATTTTTGTACTCCTCTCTACAAATATGCTAGAGAGTCCCTCTCTAACTATAAATTCTCTCAGTGATGCAGATGGAAAATAATAATTATTGTGTAAAAATTACCTATTTGTACGCTATCTAGTAACTCACTAACTCCTCGAGCACACTAGGAGACATAATCGTGAGCAACAAAACTTCGGAGAGAAGGCATCCTTAGCTTGGGCGGTAATTAACCAACCCACTCACCCAATCTAGGGCCCTGGTCTTTTATCCTGAACAAACCATGAACAACAGCCGCGGAGCCAGGATGTTAACAATGGGGCCACAACTACTATAAACACTTTTAACGACACTAAAAGATTATGCTTAGGCAGACTATCGAATGTCGGTATTGAATTTATATCTGAACTACAAACATTAAAGTCACATTTCAAGCACAAAGAAGAAACATACGTTTCAAATTATTGGATACATGGTTTTTCTCTTGACAGTGTTCACGACTTCAGCTTACCTATCTCTCCAACTAATCACTTGCCATGATTTTCAAAGAAAATAATAAAGTTCCTTCTGCAAATTGAAGAGCACGATCAAGCGGCAACGGAAATTGATGTAAACTACACCAGTACAGACCAAATTCTATTAACTAAAAAAATGCACTTCTCTAAATAATACCTCAAGAAGCACACTGAACAATAAATTCCCCACAATTTCCACCCAACCCATTTCAATGTTTGCTTGAAATTCTCAATTCTAATCTCCATATGCAGGTAAATCGTAAAGCAAAGTAGCAGAGATCCCAGATTCGAACCTAGTAAACTCAAAATCTTAAACAAGGTTCAGCATATTTCATGAGAGGTGTATAATTGTTTGCTTATCTTATGCCCAACAAATCGCATAAATCCTGTACAGTAAAATTAGTGGTTCGGAAGGAAGATGAAGCAACAGTCTGGGCTAAGTACCTAACGGTTATCGGGCGAAAACGAGTAGATACTTCACCCTGGTATATTTAACAGGGATCAGTTCGCAAGACCCAATTATCGAATTCATAAACGTTGTGAAAAAAGAGAGATTGGTGTGAACCTTGAAATGTTGTTCTCGTTTGAGAAATTATAGAGATAGAGAGAAACGTGAGATTTGTTGGAGCCCTGAAAATGCCATTTCAGAAAGAAAAAAAAAAATCATATACTTAGGGAAATTCAGATACTTGTGGAACCTTATTAATTTTAGGCAAAATTGCACCTGAGGTACCCATAGTTTAATTTTCTTGTGAATTTAGTACACATACTTTATAATCATGCAGTCACGGTTAGGGATGGCAACGGGTCGGATCTGGATAGGATCAGGCCCTTCCCGATCCTGATCCGACCAAGAGAAATGGGATCCAGATCCGATCCAGATCCGTTCGGATCATCACCGGATTCGGCTCAGATCGGATCGGGTTTTCATTCAGCTGATCCAAATCCGATCCGTAGATCCATATAGTATGTTGTCTAATCGTATTCGGATCGGATCCGGCTCGAGTTTGCAAAAAAAATAGAAAATATAACATAAAAAATAAGCACTATTTCATACGCTAAGGCACGTTCATAAATTATGAAGCGTAAAAAACAAAAGAAATAGCTTTGTAGGTTGGATTTACTATAGTATTTTTCTTGTAAGTGTAAGTGGAGAGGTAATAGAGGTATATTTGTAAAGCACACATATATGTCGAATCGGATCGGGTCGGAACCCGGTGGATCTGCCCTCAGATCCAAATCCAGATCCAAATCCGTTCGGGTCTGAATTTCCGGATCCAAATCTGATCCATTTTTAATTGGATCGGATTCGGATCTGATCCATTCGGCTCTGATCACTCGGATCTCGAATCGGATCGGACCATATTGCCCTCCCTAGTCACGGTACCAAACTTTCAAATATCATGCATTGCAGGTACCCACTAATAATTCCGTTACATTTAGTGGATGCAATTTTTTTCAACCGAGGGTTTTGTGTCATTTCCCACTTTGTTGGGCCTAAAAAAAATCTCAAAAGAACAGTCTCTTGCACCTCTCTATGCCGTCGATTACCACATGACCGTCTCCTCCTCAGTTCTCCTTTGCCGGTGAAAACCCATCCATCTGAATTAGACCAATCAACTGACTATAAACCCTAACCTGGACGCTCAAAATCGAAAGAGGTCCTACGAATTTCAACAACTTGATACTTGAATTGTAGCCCTTGAAATCAAATTCAGAAACTAATTGGTACATGAATGGCACCGCTGCTGCTTCTTCTTGATCGCCGGTCAAAGAGGCGACAACATGCAGAGAGAGAGAGAGAGAGAGAGAGAGAGAGAGAGAGAGACGGCATCGGGTTCATAGATTGTTTCTCGTTCCGAGGCTTGCTTCGTCAAAGATGTCCTCATGTCCTCACTCTCTGTTTCACTGCTCTACAAAGCTTGTTGATGTTGTCAAGCTATTTCCACGAGAAGCTTTGGTCAAGTGATAGCATTTGAGGTAATCAAGGTCTTGAGTCATATACACTGAAACCCAGAAAAATTTTTGATTTCTCTAAAGCTTACTAGAACACAATTAGAGCTTATTCATTCTTTTGAATGTTATATCCATTTGTCAATTGGGTGTTCATGATTTAGCTAAATTAATTGGTGATTGGGGTGTTGACTCAAAGACTTCTAAGTGTGTTTTGAGAAGTAACTGTTTTGAGTGATGAAAGACAATGACAAAGAATTTATAAGGCTCCAAGGCCTTGAGATACTGATCAGAGCTTCAAAGCTTTGAGAGTAGCTTTATTATACTGTATGATCTAATAATCTTGTGATGCAGGTTGTATATCCGATGTTTAAGATAAGAGATTTGCTGCAAATATCTGTGTTATATATTCTTTATATATCTAACACAATTGCAGATATCCTGATCAGAGTGAATCAAAGATTTCTGGTCTTAATATTAAAAGATTGTGAAGCATGTTCAGAGCTTCAAGGCCTTGAGATGTGCCTTAAGCTGCTGACAGTTCTACATAATTAATTTGACTCTCTCTTGCAGGATTTGAACTTTATTATTATGGTTGTTTAATGATTTCTATAAGTCTTAAACTAGTTTATCATGAGTTATATGTTTCAGAAGTTATTCAGGTTATTGTTTTATTCATTTGATCCAGTTTTTATTTAGAAACTGGAAATCCAAACAGGCTTAGTTCTGTTATATTTCTGGATTTTGTTGTTGCTGTGTTTTAATGTTGTTACAGGTTTTTTAAACGTGCAAATGCAATCTCAAAAAACTCCAACGGATATCTACTCAAAGTTGTTTTAAATTGCAGTTAGAAAGGATGAGGATTTGCAGGAACTGAGATCCTAAAATCTCTCATTCAGTTGCAGAGAGTGGATAAAAGACTGGTTTGAAATTTGAAAGAGAAGAGAAGGTTACAGAGAACTGAGAGAGGTGTGAAAACTTCGTGGAAGACCAGACATTCAAACACACACATTCAGGCTTCAATTACAGCTTTCAGAAGATCAATCATTCCAGTTTCTTGAAGAACACATCCAGGCCTTCACAAGTTCATTCTTATACTGTGTTCTTCTTCTGTTTTGTAATCTGCTTATCTTTTGTATATCTAAAACCTCACAAAACCTAGTGGTTGGTTGTTCAAGTGAACAACAAGAGGTTCTTGTTAGCTCAACAGTTAGTAGCTGATACTAGATAGGTTCGGAACCACAAGCTGTATAGGTGTAAGGGAATTCACTTAGGCTTGGAGATCTAGGGATGTTTCTGTGTGAGTAATAAGAAGTGTTTGCCCAATCCTGGTGGGATTAGATCCCTCAGGCAGAGATTAGGTCCATTGGGACTGAACTCTGTAAATTTTCTTGTGTACTTTACTTTACAGTTTTGCTATTTCCTTCTGCAAGCAACTCAAATTAAAGAAGGGTTTATAAACTGTTTAGAACTGGTGATAGTTCAAGGCCTTGAAGCTTTCTGTTTGCCTTAGAAAGTTTCTGACTAGTTTTGTAAAATCTCAAGGCCTTGAGATTTGAGTTTCTCACATGTTCACTTAGTTAAAATTTGTTTTTTAGCAAAAAGTTTCCATACTATATCCAACCCCCCCCCCCTTCTAGAGTATTTTGGTCCTGTATTTAGTTTACATTACAAACTTTCATGGGGATATGAAACTTGATGGACGTTTATTTAATGGTTCATTTTTGGAGTTTCAAACTTAGGTGTTTTGATGGGTTGAATTCGGTCTGGCTGGGTTATTGCCGGCAAACAAGAACCAAGGAGATGTCGGTGCTGTGGTAATCGACGGCATAGATGTGCAGCAGAGTTATTTTGTTTTGGAAACAAAAAAAATAGATTTGTTGTAATCGTTAAAAATGCCATAAGAACCAAATATTTTAATTTTTATGCCCAACAATAGTAGGAAATGGCAAAAACCCCTCACTTAACAATGTCCATCCAATCAAATGTAACAGAGTTATTAGTGGATACCTGCAATGCATGATATTTGAAAAGTTGATACCGTGACTGCATGATTTTAGAGTATGGGTACTAAATTCACAAAAAAATTAAATTATGAGTACCTCTGGTGCAATTTTGCCTTAATTTTATACATCTTGGAGTATTGTGAAATAGATTTTAGGGCTCCTTAGAACAACCATGCCATGATTTAGGGCACACTTGTGAATTTTTAGAGGGCACATTACAATAAGCATAGGGGCGCACTTGAATTAGACACTAAAAACTAAGATGAGTTTGTAGCTTTGGAAATTTGAGGGGGGCACGTGTGAAAGTTTTAGGTGTTCAAAAGTCCACAACCGTTCTCCCGCATCCGTGTGGTTCGCCTTCAAGAGGAATCTAGTGATAATGTCTACCGACTTCTGGTCGTAAACAAAGCTAGTATAATTTCATAACTTTTGATATGAAAATATTTTTCTTATGAAAATTAGTTATCAAAATCTCTTCAGGAGATTGTTTTTTCAAAAAAATAATAAGTGTAATGGTGAAAAATCTTCTGGATCGATTGTGTATATTCTTAACTCGGGAAGACATCTAAATTATAAATTCAAGTATAGAATAAATTGTAACTTATGCTTATTGTTTATATGAACTCAAGTAAAGAATAGTTTATAACTTCTTGTCATAGTTCATCATTTATTTCATAGCTAGTCGTATGAAAAACACTGTTCAATAAGCGTACCAATAGCTTTTCAGACCAAAACATGGTTATGGGTAAAAACTCTCCTGTAGCTTTCATAAAATAATCCATATAAGATATGCACTCTAAAGCTACATTTACTAACCTTCAGCGCATTGCAAATGAGTGTTGCCCAGTGATAGAGCGTTTGAAATCCCTGCATGAAGTTCCGAATTCGAACCCCGCTGTATGATGAAGGTCTCAGATTCACGAATGAGGGTACTGTCATGGGTGGTTTGTCCAAGTGAGGAAAGACCCTTTGACACCCTAATAAAAAACCACTAGCAGAAATAAGGACGGGCAGACATATTGCACAAGTAACTCATTAAATCACCCGAGACCAGCCAAATGAGAGTAAAACATTCAATCTAATAAAAAAAATCCTTTCCACTATCACAAGAACAAACAATTCTGTCCGTCTGTCAAAATACATATTGAGAACCACGACGGAAGAGTATTAGCAACAACTTGAAATGGAACAGGGAGATGAGGTCCACAGTAATCTGCATTTTAATGTTTAAACACATCGATAAGTCCGCAAATTACAAACTTGCAGTGTTGTCGAGGCAGTTGCAGGAACTACTCCCACAGGAAAGCAAACAGCATGCAAACCACAGAGTCGCACGCGAGCTGCAGCAGAGATGATTTCTTCAGTTGTAGACCATGTATTTGGGAGTGGCACTGAACTTCTGGTATCCCTTAATGACTTTGTTCACTGCATCAAGGAAGTCTTTTTCGGTAACTGTTTTTCTTCGTGCTCGGATGGCGTACATCCCAGCCTCGGTACATACACTCCTTATGTCAGCTCCTGATTCAGGAAAGAAACTCCAAATATTAAATTAAATGGGAAAAAAAATCTCGTCTGGAGCCCAGGTGACCAATTAAGCAGATAGGCCTCGTTCAGACATTCGCATTATTTAAATTGTTTGACGACCTGTCACAACTTGGCACACTGAAACAAGTATTGCATAAACCAGAACAGGTACCTATAAATGATGATGTCTCACTAGTTTATTGGCTCAATTGAGAATGATAGTATTTCATTTTACCCTACCCTTCACGAGGTCCCTGCACTCCCACTTGGCAAACAGGATCAGATTATAATTTAATGCAATAACATAACTTCCCAAATAACACGAAAGAGTCAAAACGCTGCACATTCACTAAGGTTTAATTGTTCTGGGAAAAGTCTGTTCTTCCGGAGAGGGTGATAGAAGACAGAGAGTGCTTCTGAAGGCATGCAAATCTATAGAGTTCATGTCTTTGAGCCTCTACCAGCAGATCAGTTTTATGTTGACCTGACCAAGAATTAGGAAATAGAGGCTTGTACTACTCCAGTTTCCATCACATTATCACACTATTTATGTTTGCGAATGCAAGTACAAGATATCTGCAATACTCATGATCAAAATATCATAAATATGCCACACGGCATTTTTGGGAAAAGCATCCTTACCAGTAGCATTCGGGCAGAGGCGAGCGAGAAGTTCAAAGCGAATATCCCTTTCACAGTTCATTGTCCTTGTATGGATCTTAAATATCTGAGTCCTACTCTCCAAGTCCGGCAGGCCAAACTCCACTTTTCGGTCCAACCTTCCAGGACGCAAAAGCGCTGGGTCCAAGGTATCAGGTCTGACAGATGTCATGAAACAAACACATTGTGAGGTAGCAGACCAAGTTATGGAACAACAACAACTTCCTGAACTACATCCACTTTAAGAGATCAGATTCGAGTGCATAAAAAACTAGCCACAGAATAGTCCATTTTGAAGAAGTCCTAGATCTTACCAATTACACGCATCAAGAATTCAAGATCATGTAATAAAAGAAATTTAACAGCCTAAAATTATGTAACTTACACCATTTCTGTCTAAATCTTGCGGTCGCAAACTCAAATCGTAAATTAGTAAAACTTCCCCTAGCGTTTTAGGTTTTATTCACTGTCAAGCAACAATCAAAGTGGCATACTAGCCTTAACCAAATTCAACAATGATTAAAACTTAAAACTCCAAAAAACCAGGATAACAGGAAGGACAAGATTCTTTAGAAGCAAAGTTCTGAAGCCTTGGAGCCCTGAAGCAACACCAATCTAATTGACATAGTATCTCGAACTGAACATAAAACATCATAACATGTAGGGAACAAACCTATTTGTTGCCATTAGAACCTTAATGTTCCCTCGCGCATCAAATCCATCAAGCTGGTTCACTATTTCAAGCATTGTCCGCTGAACCTCATTGTCCCCACCCGCACCATCATCAAAACGTGCACCACCAATGGCATCTACCTCGTCGAAAAATATAATACAAGCTTTTTTGGAACGTGCCATCTGCCACAAGAAGTCAAGTGATGAGAATGTTGTGATGACATGGACTATTCCAGGCCTAAGAGAGACAAAGTACCTGAAATAGTTCACGGACCATACGGGCTCCCTCTCCAACATATTTCTGAACGAGTTCACTTCCAATAACACGGATGAAGCAAGCATCAGTTCTATTGGCCACAGCTCTAGCCAGAAGTGTCTTACCTGTGCCAGGTGGACCATAGCACAGAACACCTTTAGGAGGGTCAATGCCAAGTTGCACAAACTTTTCAGGGTGGAGCATGGGCAGTTCAACAACCTGCAACAAAAACCATGCACATTAAGAAGTGGTAAAGGATGTCCTGTTCATATCAGACGTAAAATATCTATTTAACTATTCTTGATAGGTGTAGAATATCAACATCACGAACCTCTCGCATCTTCTCAATCTGCTCCTTGCATCCACCAACATCATTGTACGTAACATCTGGTTTTTCTTCCACAGTCATCATGGTTACACTTGGATCAATTTTTGGAGGCAATGGAATTTGAATTTGATATTTGTTGCGATCAACTCTATATAAACAGTAAGGGAAAAAGACATCATAAACCTGAACACAGCTTCAGTAGGATGAAAAAAGGACCAGCAAGAACATATAGGTGAAAACAATGACAAGGGTGCATAGTCAAAAGATTCATAATACCAAAACACGAATATACAACTATACATAGAGTACGTACAGAAGTTCCTGCAGCTTAATCCTAATATCTGTGAGAAAATGTTTTCTATGGGCAGTCTAGCATGACAGCTCCAAAACTCCAATGACATAAGGGGTGAGCCCAAATCAAAACTGATAGGAGTATTATATATAACCAGAACTCGGGCATTGTTTTAATTTGCTCCTGAACTTCCTGAAGCAATGCTGGACTGTGCAAAATTCCAAAAGGTGTAGTTTCGCGTAAGTTATACTGAGTATCAACTCGAACTTCCATTTTTTGGATCTATCAGGAATAATGAGAAGGCTAAGCATGACTTCAACTATTAACTGCTCAGCTTCAACTGCTTTCTTTCCCTAGCTTTTTGGACTTGCAACGAGTGTACTTCTTTTTGAAAGGTCCAAAACTACCATAATTTATTTTCATTATCTACATATTTTTATCTTTTTTTCCTTCCAACATTTCTTCAATATAATTCTATTCTGGTTGAGACTTCCCAGCAGCTTTGGCATACTCTTAATTGTTGCAAAGAATATGAAAATCTAGTATCTATACAGTTCGCATTAGGGCATATGAAATTGAGAACACATCTGGAAGTGACGAGCTTCAGTTCAATAAACACAAAACAAATCCAACAACAACATTATCTTACAATGGGCTGAACTTATTTTTTTCAGACTACATCCATTCATATTCAACAATATTCTTCTGAAACAAATAAACAGAATAATTATCTACAATAGCCGTCCGAAACTTAGCAGAATCACCAATATCATAAGATAGAACACATTTCATGGTAAAACCGTTTACCCTGAAATGAAGAATATCATAAACAAAAAGGAAGGTGGCAGGGTCCTAAAATGCATGTATTAGAACTTCAATGTAACACGCTCAGAGAACAGCATGCTTTGCAAAGAATGAAAAATACTAATTCGCTCAAAACATAATATTAATGCACATGGAAACATACCCGACACGCATGCCTTCCTCAATATCAGTAGGGGAAACTTTGTCACCCAGCCCAACAACAAACTGCAATTTGAAAAGGAAAGTTAACATAGTCAGACTAGTTAAGAAACGACACTCATATAAGACCTATTTTGTAGGGGTAAGACTACTTAAGACAATCTATCTGCATGCCAAGAGTATATTCTTATGAAGCAAATAGAAAAAGTTGAAAATCAGTCTGCCTGCACTACACCTATTATTATTATTATCATTATTTTATTATATTTTTGATGGGTAATAAGACACTTTATTAGAACAAATAAGAACGGTTAAGGATGTTGACACGAACCAAGGATTGGCGTGGAAGCTGAAGGATATCTATACATTCTTTTGACATTGGGTTTGATTGGATTGGAGAATTAATTAAATATGGACAACTGGGAGTGTGTCCTTGACAAGTGTATGTCCACTTTTATCGTCATCTCAACTACACATTCCCAATAATCCAATAATGCATAATGAAATCATCTATCAATCAAAACAACGCAATTATTTACTTGATTCAATATAAACTTATTTCTGTATGGATTAAAACTAAAAGCAAGTTCATATTCATGAATTCCCAAGTTTCTTGACTTTCGAAAAGAATAAAGGTACCAGAAGAATCATACATTGCTTAAAGAGTATCTGATGAGAAATATACCTTAGCAATCTGCTTGACATTTATGATATATTTCGCGTCTTCAGTGTTTGGGCTGATAATTTTTGTGCATCTAGCCACCTGTCCACAACATAATTATTAAAGAACAAGAGATAACACATCCATAACAACAAAATGGTTTGCCAGCCACAAAAACACACCTGCAAGGGCTGCTCTTCTTGCATCATTTGCTTATCAGATACAAGATCCCATTGGCTTGGCGCAGATAACCCCGTGTCAGATTCCTTTATACCTATGCAAAGCATGAACCAGCATAAATTCCAGTAGTTGTACAAGTAAAAGTTAAACAATTGCACAAGTATATGCATAGAGAATAATAAATCCGAGTTTCTGAAGCTGATAGTTTAGACACACAAGGGCAAAGTAATAGACAATAAATGCTAAAAGAAGTGGCCAGATCATATAATCTCTAATCTAACCAACTACTGAGTAATGCAAACATCTTTTTAAATAGTTGAAAAACGATTATGTAATTTTCATGTTAAGATTTAAAAACAAATGTTTAGCAGAGGGAGATTGGACTAATTTCCCAAACTATCTAACCAGCTCTGTCAGCAGAGATCGGTTCATAGAAAACATACCACGTAGGTCATTAACCTTTTTGGCCAAATCTTTAATCTCCTTCTCTGCGGTCTTTATGCTGGCGGAATAAGCTCCCAAACCCTGCATACACGATACATTTAAAACACAAACAACAAAAAACGCCTTTGGCGCACAGATCTAGCTTGATGAACATCCAACATAATATGCGAACACTCACCCAAAGAAGATGCTATGAACAATAAATATTAAAAGACGCTCAATTACAAATGATCTCCATTACTCTTGCAACTTTATGAGTATGAGTCACAAATTTTGTCATTAATACATTATAGCTTGAAACACATAACAAGTATGTGCCCTCTCAAAATGTCAAGACCACGGATCGGAACAGTCAATTGACTGAACACTGAAGGCCAGAAGACAAAGAACCAGAATCCTCTTTAAGAGAACTAAATTGTAAATCAACGGAAGAGAATCAAGTTGTGTGACTCATTACACAGTATTTAACTGTGATCTACGAGTTCCCTCCAGACCTATACATCTGGATTAGATGGAAGACAACAAAAGCAGTACATTCCTAGGGTCCAACCATTCCACCACCATTATCTTCCAATTAGAAGGCCATTACTATGTTGCAGTAAGATGCAGGACATATGTTAATAGACTTCTTCTGCAACTCTAGCAGCTCATCTATTTCAGCTTAACCTTGTTCATCCCTCTCTACCCTACTAAATTTTCTTGTAAACTAAATAACTTCCAGAGATGAGCACTTTTTACTGAACTTGAAGCACACAGTGAGAGCACGTCAAAAAAGGGAAAAACTTGCACCAGACAGCAAACAAGCTCAAACGGAGTACCTACCGGGAAAACCCAATCTGGACATAGCCTAAAAAGGAACGACTAGATTCAGTTTTTTATTTAAGCTTACAGCTTCGCAATTTACGAATTTTAGTTCTCCAAAGAAAGATAAGCTCTATGGGAATCCGAATTAAGAGAATGAATGAAAAAAGTACCAAAAACTAGGGTTTGGAGAGGGGAAGAGTAATTACATATGTTTTGAGCAGAGCGATATCGTCCTCGTCGAGGGGACGGGGGTTCTTCTCGTCCTTGATCTCGTCTTCTGGTTCAGGCGCCATAGTTGGATTCCTGAGCTTCTCTTTCGATGAACTAGTTCGTCTCTCTTTCTCTCTGCAAGTGTTCTGCCCTTTTTCTAGACGTTTTCTTGAGCAAGAAACCAGTGAGTTGACGATTCAACGAATCGAACTTTGAAATGGGAGTTTATAGGCTACGGACGGGAGCACGTGACGTGCACCTGACAGGCATTGGATATGCCCCTAGAATTTACAACGGATTGCAAAAGGGTAAATTTCACTTACACCCCCTCAGTTTAGGTAGATATTCACTTAGACCCCTTTAGTTTGGAAAACTTCTCTTACACCCCTTATGACTCCCAAATTAGTTTTCACTTACACCCCCTCCATCAAATTCCGTCAGCTAATGTGTAGAGTACCCTCAAAACCAATATCCGAGACAACTTTGCCCTTAGACCCTTTAATGTCCATTCAAACTAACAAGTAACAACCTTCACCAAAACCCACCGCCACCACCCAGCAACACCCAAACCCACCATCCACTGCCAGAAAAATGTTTTTTTGGCCACACTAAAATTCGCCACGGTGACAAATGTGGCAAGAAGTATTACTTACCACAGTACTTGACTGTGGTTAATTTATTTTACCACAACCAGGGTTATTAGAAAAAACCGGTGGCAACTTTATCATTTAACCACGGTATTTTAAATTTGCGTGAAAAACATGACTTAAAATTAAAATTGCCACGGACATTAACCGTGGCCAATATAAAAATACCCTTGTGGGAAAAAAACTATGACCCGCGAAGTGAAATGTACATTGGCCGCTCAATATTATCAAAGATTTCAATCCTTTTCTCATCCACGCCCCTCTAGCTACCTCCCCCATTACCCTGTACGCGTTCCATCGATTGATCGCCGCCCTTTCTCCATCCAACTCAGTGCGAGGTCAAGAGAGAATAGATCGAGGCAATTGAATGAATCGATTGCAATCGCAAGTCGAACCAAAAGTAGTTGCAGTCTCTCTGACGTTTTGGTCTCCTCTTCCGTCATGGTCATGATCTTCGGTGCAGCGGCTCCATGTATGTTAATCTCCTTAACTCTTTTCTCCTCTTCTTCGTCCTCTTCTGCCTTTCATATCCCTCTCAATTATCGTGATTGGTGTAATTTTTTAGGGTTTATTGTCCAGTTTGCCATTTACAAACCATGGTGTTTAGACAAAATTTAGGAACACATAAAACGTTATGAAAGATTTACAAATCACTAAGATTTGTTTGGGATTTAGTTCTATGCTTATTTTTCCTTAGTTCATATACGTTGAAAGCTTTTGATCAATTGCTTATTAACTTAACTTTGTTATAGCAATGTTATTAAAGTTCTAGTAATTTTTAGGGGAAGATTTGGTCTGACCTCATCTGCTAGGGCTTTCTTAGTTTGGCACATAAACAAAAAGTTGTCAGAGCCTTTCCAACTGTATTTGCACAATTGTTTCAATACTTGGCCTTAAATGACGTGGATTTGACCTAAATGTGAATCAATTCGGAAAATCTCCTAAATCTTTAAGTCTCTAGCAAGACTATTGAAGGGAGGCGAATCCCTGGACCAGTTCGACTGCATGTCTGCTATACCGTTTAGAATTTGTTTCAACATGAACGCTATAAACCCTACTAGGGGGAATTAGGGTTCATACCTGCGTCCAAGCTATCTGATGTAGGTCTGAAAACACTCCTGATCTTCTCCCGTATTCCTGAAGTTCCTCCTGGATGCAAGTGTGGGCTTGCTGCTTCCAGAATCCTTCTCAGCCTCCAGACAAATTGCTCTCACTCTCAAAACCCTAGATTTCGGTGTGTATAAAAGCATCCGAATTCTGAAGGCTAAGGAAACTTATATAGGCTGCGGGAGGGACCTGGAGGAGAAAATACGAATCAGGCTCCCAACTTTATTAGGACTTCTGGTTCCACCCGACCCTAGTCTGAATAATGTTAATAACAATTAGTACCCCTAAATAACTGTTATTGCACTCCTGTCCATATTCTCAAAAAGTAATATTTCGAGCTCCTGTTATTAAATACTTATTATCTCCCCATGTTAATATTACAGATATCCGTCGATTAAATTAATTACTGACTAATTCATTTAATCGACCTCTTCCCAAATTCCTTGATCCTTACCACTTAACTTATTTGATATGTCCAGATTACCAAGTAATCTACCTGCAGGGTTTGACATAATCAAAACTTATACGCTTCATCAAGGGGATATCATCAATCCCATAACCGGGACATGGATTCCTTCGATATATCAATTTACACCATGGACTCAATAGTATCACCCAACTCATCGAGGTTATTGATTCCATAGGAATCTCACTCACTTGACTTGTCAAAGCAATAACTACTAAATACATGTGCAAATTGACTATCTAAGGATTAAGAGCATAAGTAATCATAATAACCATGAGACATAGCTTGTCTTATTATGTCAGTACAAAGACAATGATCTCAACTTGGTCCTGTTCAATATACACAAAGTAAACTAGCACATTGAGTTGAAACTATTGTATGAACTATACTGTTTCCTGTAGCCAAGACAGACTTACTAAAACAATGTGCTACAATCGTTCCGATGGTTTGTCTAATTCCCTCTAGATTGTGAACTCACAACTTTCATTCCACATGAACCGAAGATAAGATATTCTGTGTGTAAGCTAGACTCTACACACCAGATCTTCTACTATGTAGAACAATAGACAACTATGCACAATAATAATATAATGCAAAAGCATTGCCCAAAACTATTCTCATAAATATCAAATTCATACAATCCAATACAAAAAGCATGGCTTTTAGTATTCAATCCAACAATCTCCCACTAAGACTCAAAGCCATGCAGCATCACACCTCAAACCCATTCCCTCTACGTGACCATCAAAATCCTTAGCTGTCAAACTCTTCGTAAATGGGTCTGACAGGTTATCCGCTGATGCAATCTTCATCACTTCCACATCACCTCTGTGCACGATTTCTCTAATCAAATGATACTTACGCTCTATGTGTTTTCCTTTCTTGTGAGCTCTTGGTTCCCTTGAGTTTGCAACCGCGCCGCTATTATCGCAATAAAGCGTCATAGCCGGTTGTGCACTCGGTACCACTCCAAGATCCATTAGAAAGTTTCTGAGCCAAACAGCCTCCTTAGCAGCTTCAGAAGCAGCCACATATTCAGCTTCCATGGTGGAAACAGCAATACAAGATTGCTTGATGCTCCTCCAACTAATGGCTCCACCTCCTAATGTGAAAACATATTCAGAGGTAGACTTCATGGAATCCCTATCTGACTGAAAATCTGAGTCTGTGTACCGGATGGGTACAAGATTATTTTCATGGTAAACCAACATATCGTCTCGAGTCCTTTTCAGGTACTTCAATATATGTTTTACCGCAGTCCAATGTTCTCTGTCAGGGTTAGACTGATATCTACTAACCATGCCAACAGCAAAGCAAATATCCGGTCTAGTACATAACATCGCATACATGAGGCTTCCTACTGCAGAAGCATAAGGAACTGCTTTCATGCTTTCTATCTCATCAGGTGTCTTAGGACACTGATCCTTAGATAGACTGATTCCATGTCTGAAAGGGATCAACCAGTTCTTAGAATCCTGCATGCTAAACCTTGTAAGAATAGTATCAATATAATTGGATTGTGACAAGCCCAACATCCTATTTTTCCGATCTCGCATAAGCTTGATCCCTAGAACGTATGCTGCTTCTCCCAAGTCTTTCATATAAAATTTACTTGATAACCATACTCGCACACTAGATAATACACCCACATTGTTTCCAATGAGCAATATATCATCAACGTAAAGTATCAAGAATATCAACACGTTTTCTTTACACTTCTTGTACACACACGGCTCATCCGAACATTGATCAAAACCAAAAGATTTGATTGCCTGATCAAAACGGATGTTCCATGATCTAGATGTCTGCTTAAGTCCATAAATAGACCTCTTAAGCTTGCACAAATTGTGCTCCTGGCCCTTAGCTACGAATCCTTCTAGTTGCATCATATAATGCACTCATCAAGACTTCCGTTAAGGAAAGCTGTCATGACATCCATTTGCTAAATTTCGTAATCGAAATGAGCCGCAATGGACAAGAGAATCCTGATAGACTTAATCATGGCTACCAGCGAAAAAGTTTCCTCATAATCAATCCCTTCTTTCTGAGTAAAACCTTTCGCAACAAGCCGTGCTTTGAAGGTTTCAACCTTCCCGTCTACCCCTCTCTTTTTCTTGTAAATCCACTTACACCCGATGGGTTTTACCCCATCTGTTGGATCTACAAGATCCCAGACCTGATTGGAGTACATAGACTCCATCTCAGAAATCATAGCCTTTTTCCACTTTTCCGCATCCGTACTTCCAATAGCTTCATTATAGTTAATGGGATCAGTATCATGTTCATCAGGGACCTTGTCAAAAGACTCTCCCAAGTACATGTATTTGTCTGGTTTACGAGAAATCCTCCCACTACGACGAGGTTGTACTTGTGGTTCACTAGTAGTAACATTTTCCCCACTGCTCGGTTGCGGCGGAATGTCACTACTATCTTGTGGATCACTAGTATCTACATTTCTCCAACCACCCAAAGGTAGTTGAATGTCGATATCATTTTCTTGTGGTATTTCCTCTTGTACAGTTGGTATATCATGACCTTGGACTACTTAATTTCCTCGCATTTCTTCCATAACAATTTTACTTTTTGGCTTGTGATCCATAATATAGTATTCCTCTAAGAATCTCGCATTGGTGCTAACAATGACTTTCTGATCCTTCGGACTATAAAATAAACCACCATTTGTTCCTTTCGGGTATCCTACAAAGACACATACTTTTGTCCTTGATTCCAACTTACTTGCGTTCCCCTTCAGCACATGTGCTGGACTACCCCAAATCCGAACATGCCGTAGACTAGGCTTGCGCCCAGTCCAAAGTTCTGTGGGTGTAGTTGGTACTGACTCAGACGGAACCAAGTTTAGAATATATGCAGCTGTCTCTAAAGCATGCCCCCAAAAGGAAGTTGGTAAATCTTAATAACTCATCATGGATCTCACCATTTCTAAAAGAGTCCTATTCCTTCGCTCTGCCACACCATTCTGTTGTGGCGTACCTGGAGCAGACAACTGGGATTGAATCCCTTGTTCCTCCAAGTAATCCCTGAATTGTCCCAAGAGGTACTCGCCACCTCGATCAGATCGAAATGACTTGATATATTTTCCTAGACGCTTCTCTGATTCGACCTTAAAAATTTTAAATTTCTCAAAGGCCTCAGACTTACGCCGAATCAAATAAATATATCCATATCTTGAGTAATCATCAATAAAAGTAATGAAATACTCAGAACTCCCCTTGCTTGGATATTCATTGGTCCACAAACATCTGAATGGATAAGCTCCAACAGTTCTTTGGACCTATTACCCTTTGCCAAAAATGGCCTCTTGGTCATCTTACCTTCTAAACATGACTCACATGCTGGTAGTGCCTCCACTTTTAATGAACCTAATGGTCCATTCTGAACCAGCCTTTGTATTCTGCTTATATTGATATGACCAAGTCGTAAATGCCAAAGATATATTTGGTTTATCTCGCAAGGTTACTTTCTCTTTTTAGGTAAGCTATCCGAGTTATTCAGTTCATATAGCTGCGCTATGAGAGTCTCAAGATTTATAATGTAAAGACCATCCACCAATGTACCAGAACAAATAAAACGTTTATTTTTCTTAATAACCACAGAGTCATTAAATAAACTGAATATTCATTCTTAACCAACTTAGAAACTGAAATCAAATTCCTTCTACGGGAAGGTACATAAAGACAATCTTTCAAAACTAAAATCCTATCACTCCCAAAATGTAAGAAACAAATTCATATTGCAACTGCAGCTACTTTATTCGTGTTACCCAAGTGTAGATAAATCTCGCCATCACTAAGTTGTCTGGTTTCCTGGAACCCCTGCAATGAATTGCAGACATGGTCAGTGGCTCCCGAATCTACACACCAGGTTCTAGTAGATCGAACCGCTAACATGATTCAACTATTAGTGAAAGAGATATACCTGAGTTTTTCTGGATTGGACGAGTCAGGAACTTTGGAAATTGCTTCTTCCAATGCCCTCTCTGGTTACAGAGGAAACACTTGCCTTTCGGCTTTCCCAATGTCCCCTGAGGAGCAAGTGCTTGCTGTGGCCCACGAGCTATTCCTTGAGGAGCCGGAGCAACCTTCGGAACTACTGCTTGTGCAACTTTCTTCTTCTTCTTAGCCCTAGGGTTAGAAGCAGAAGCCTTTTCAGCCACCATTACATTAACCGGTTTCTGAAGGAGTCCCTCAGCTGCTTGAAGCTTCTTTAACAATTCGGCTAAAGAATAAGTCTTTTTGTTCATATTATAATTTAGCCGAAAACTGTTAAATGAATCAGACAGCGTCATGAGCACGATATCAACCTGAGTTTCCTCATCGATTGCAGCTCCAAGGATCTCTAGTTCACCTAGAAGACTTATCATCTTCAGAACATGATCCCTTACAGAGGACCCTTCAACCATTTTTGTGTTCATGAGGTTTTTCATAGCAACCTGCCTGGCAGCACGATCCTGATCCCCAAACATCTCTTTGAGGTTCTCCATGATCTCAAGGGCAGAGCCCATGTTCTCATGCTAATGCTGCAACACATTAGACATGGAGCCTAATATGTAGCATTTAGCCATCTGATCGGCTTTCTGCCACCTCTTATAAGGCTTGGCTTCTTCCTCAGAAGCCGCTTCTAGAGGTTCTGCAGGACATTCCTCAAGAAGCACAAATTTGTAATCCTCAGAAGTTAGCACAATATTCAAATTCCTCTTCCAATCAATATAGTTTGATCCACTGAGTTTGTTTTGATTCAAGAGAATAGATAGTGGGTTGAATGAGTTCGACATTTTTGAACCTGAGAATCATGTAAATAAAACATATAAGGGCAATGTAAACCACCAATAGTCTAACACACATAAAAATAGTATGCCACGATGGGTGGACGTCTACCATTCATTCTATAGTTAGACATGGTACCTTTGGTCCTGCAAGCCATAGCAGTGACTCCGATGGGGAGGATACTATAACTTACATCTAAGTGTATACCATCATTTTAATTCTAACCCATTACCCCATTACATGCCTCTCAGATGGAGAGATGACACATAAACAGTAATTATTAGAAGTATCCTTAAAGGAATTTATACCAGTGATACTGTAGTGGTTATATTCGATAAGAAGGTTAACTCCAAGGCTAACACACAAAACCAACTACATCACTTATAAATCAATGATGGAGACCGCGGGATCTATAAGCACTAGACTCCCTATCCCAATTAGTTGTTTGAACAATTTAATACAAATCAAACCACATACATCAAACAGTATGACCATAATAGCAGGACAAGATTCAATCTGCGAAACAGAGTTAGACATCGCAATCTTCCTACTCTAACATGCATAGCCGGTTTGATTATTGGACAACATGGATGTATAACAGATATGCAGAGTCGAACGGGGCTCTGATACCAATTGAAGGGAGGCGAATCCATGGACCAGTTCGATTGCATGTCTGCTATACCGTTTAGAATTTGTTTCAACATGAACGCTATAAACCCTACTAGGCGGAATTAGGGTTCATACCTGCGTCCAAGCTATCTGATGTAGGTCTGAAAACACTCCTGATCTTCTCCCGTATTCCTGAAGTTCCTCCTGGATGCAAGTGTGGGTTTGCTGCTTCCAGAATCCTTCTCAGCCTCCAGACGAATTGCTCTCACTCTCAAAACCCTAGATTTCGGTGTGTATAAAAGAATCCGAATTCTGAAGGCTAAGGAAACTTATATAGGCTCCGGGAGGGACCTGGAGGAGAAAATACGAATCAGGCTCCCAACTTTATTAGGACTTCTGGTTCCACCCGAACCTAGTCTGAATAATGTTAATAACAGTTAGTACCACTAAATAACTGTTATTGCACTCCTGTCCATATTCTCAAAAATTAATATTTCCAGCTCCGGTTATTAAATACTTATTATCTCCCCATGTTAAGATTACAGATATCCGTCGATTAAATTAATTACTGACTAATTCATTTAATCGACCTCTTCCCAAATTCCTTGATCCTTACCACTTAACTTATTTGATATGTCCAGATTACCAAGTAATCTACCTGCAGGGTTTGACATAATCAAAACTTATACGCTTCATCAAGGGGATATCATCAATCCCATAACCGGGACATGGATTCCTTCGATATATCAATTTACACCATGGACTCAATAGTATCACCCAACTCATCGAGGTTATTGATTCCATAGGAATCTCACTCACTTGACTTGTCAAAGCAATAACTACTAAATACATGTGCACATTGACTATCTAAGGATTAAGAGCATAAATAATCATAATAACCATGAGACATAGCTTGTCTTATTATGTCAGTACAAAGACAATGATCTCAACTTGGTCCTGTTCAATATACACAAAGTATACTAGCACATTGAGTTGAAACTATAGTATGAACTATACTGTTTCCTGTAGCCAAGACAGACCTACTAAAACAATGTGCTACAATCGTTCCGATGGTTTGTCTAATTCCCTCTAGATTGTGAACTCACAACTTTCATTCCACATGAACCGAAGATAAGATCTTCTGTGTGTAAGCTAGACTCTACACACGAGATCTTCTACTATGTAGAACAATAGACAACTATGCACAATAATAATATAATGCAAAAGCATTGCACAAAACTATTCTCATAAATATCAAATTCATATAATCCAATACAAAAAGCATGGCTTTTAGTATTCAATCCAACAACTATAATAACAACAGTGCTGCTTTACATCACTGCATAACAAACTACCAATCCATCTAGGACAATAGTAAGTCCATTATTCTGAACAGTGAAGACCCTTTTGCTCTTGCTGCTATTTGAAGGGCTACTTGATTGCATTCACGGGGTGTCCACCTGAGATGTACCTCGTCGAATTCAGCAGCAGTACTTTGATCTCTTCTAAAGCTTCAGAACTGAGTTATCCTCCCTGATCTGACCATGAACGGACTGTGACAACTCTTCTATAAGCAATTTAGCAACCCCCCTCCAGGATAAGTCTTCGACACCCATTTCAATAATATCGCTTTATTCAATAAAATATGTTCATGCCTATGTCTGTTCGGCGAAACGGACCGCCACCCACCTAAAACATAAAAAGAAAACACATAAGTGTGTTAAAGCTAGTTCCTATTTGCTATTTGTAGATACTGCTTCCCAGACAGAAGGATCAATGCCACATGGCAGCCATCCAGCACACCTAGCTGTGCTCCATCCACACCGGATCACCACCCGTGCTGATCCCCGTGGGGCTACGAGACAGGGGCCCCCGCGTACCATAACACGGGACTTGTAGGAACTTAGTGGTTTGGATGCTAGGGTAACGTCCGTCGCGCGCATGCGACAACCAAGCTTGCGCGCGACCTATGGTAACTGACTGAGAGATCCTAGGCTTACGTGTCCCATCAATGCGGCTGATCTCATAACGGTCTCCTATACTTGCGGGCAGATACGTAACGGTTCCTATATACACGGTCGAACGTGCCGTTGGGGGTCTATCTTTAAGCCGCCATTTATGGTGCATTAACCCCTCAACGTTCACTTCCTCACTATATATAGAATCGTTAGCTCTCCATTGCAACACAAGACACATTGGTCCAGTACCATAGCTCACTGTCTCTCTCTCACAAGCAGTTACTAGTGTTTACTCTCTCCCTACACACACCCTACAACTCTCTGTGTCCTTATTCGCTACTTGAGGTGTACACCTGGATATCTCTTGAGGATTTCCTTGTACACATTTTGGTGAACCCGACGTCAATAGCCGTGACTTTTCAAGGGTTTATTTAAACCCTACTATTCCTTCGATTGCAACTTTTCCATTGTTGCACTTTTGAGTTCGTATGCATCGGAGAGAGTTCCCACAACAGGAAGAAGAGTCCTTTGACCAAGTTTGCGATCAAATCCTTGACAATATTTCCAAAGCAATTCGAGTACTCAGGCGTGAACAAGGTAATTTGAACTTTCACTTTTGAAGTTTGCAGTCAATTTAGTCAATTTCTTACACTTCTTTCTCCCCCCTTTTCCTTCTGCATGCTTATCCAACCCATGATATCTGGTCCTCTTCTTCTTTTACAATAATGGCTCACAAAAAGACTACTGAAGTCGCAGAACTACCCAGCGAATTATGGCGAAAAGCCCCCTACTTTGGGGGTGATGACTTCTACTTGGCCTCCATCCGAGGGCACGCCCTTGAGGTCTCCTCTTCAGGCACGGCCTTGGGATTGAAACCTGAACCAGACAGAGAGGAGTGGGATCTAGCAGAGGTTCATGATGTTCACAGATGCGGCATCGAGGCTGGCGTTTACCCTTACAACGATGTTCTCTTCCAAGCTTTCTTGGAGAAGCTGGACTGGATGGACGAGTGGACTGACTATGTTCTCGATAATCACAGGGACGTGCTGATGGAGGCTGGAATTTATCATGCCGTTCGCGCGACCAGGGGTTTCAATCTGAAGGCACACCAGGACATGCTAAAGGTCCTATTCTCTCCATACTCACCAAAGACTCACACATTCCACTTCTCTTCCTGTGAGGCCACACCTACTGGAAGATGTGGAGAACCTGCTAATGCTTCCAAGCCTGGGAGCCTTCGATCCTTTGAAGCACTTAACTCCGATGAAGAAATTGCTCTTTTCCGTCAGATGCTAGAATGCATGGCGACCTTGAGGAAGGCTGCTTCAAAGTGGGCTCCCGAGGCGATAAAACCTTCTGATACCTTCGTGACAGTTTCTGCTAGCGCGAAGAACATATGTTCTAAATGGATCATGTTCTTCTTCAAGGACTTCCCCAAACCTCACATTATCTAGCAAATTCAGGTGGAGACTCCGGACGAGGTTACTTCCACTGGAGGACAAGGGTGTGAGTATTCCTTGTGTGGTTTTCTTTGCGTCTGGTTGTCACGTTTCCTTATAGATGGGAGTCTGCGAGATGGAGTTTTTGTCCATGTACTCCCACTTGCGGTGAAGCTTGCTCTTGGTAAGAGAGTTCCCCTTGGACCTCTTGTCTTGGGTTCCCTATTTTATCGTCTTGATCTGGCAGTGGAAAATGTTGAGCAATCACAAGACAGGGCTGATGTCATGTGTTTTGTCAACATTGGATTTTTGACTATGTGGGTTTTTGAACGATGGACTCCATATGCCCCCATACCCACTACTGTCGAATTATGGAATGCTCCAAGATGTGAGGAAGCCTTCTTGTGCCCCCGATCCTGGCGTTGGTTTAATACCAAAAATGCTCGCCGCAATTTTTCTTTGGTTTGTGATGATTGTAATATCCTGTACTTTCAATGCCTTATTTACGCTATATTAAATTTAGTTACCGAGTTGTCTCGAAAATCTATTTACCAAAAGATAAATTGATAAATTAAACATTTAAATAAAGTAATTACATTTTTTGAAAATGAAATAAAGAATTGTCACTTTTATGTACTAATGATTTTTTTATGTTTTTTTTTTGTATTACTATGTGGTTACCTCTTTAAAATAATTTTTCTAAAAAAAAAGAAAGAAAGAAAATATAATAAATAAAATAGTCCTCTACATTAAGGCATATGGGAACACTATTTCAAATGATCCATTGGTCAGCTATGACCAAAAGAAAAGCTAGATAAAAAAAATATCCAATTCATATTTTCATGTAATATGCCCAAACGTGGCATTAATAGTTGATGGAGGTTGCTTAACCATGATATCTTCCTCAATTGTGGATAAACATACAAACTTTTCATGATGAGATCAAATGATTTTGGTCCAATAGAAATGTTACTTAATGTAGTGGTAAATTGTTGTGATAAGAATTGTAAACTTTTGGTTCTTAACTCTATAGTAGGCTATAAATAGGTTCAATGTAGAATTTGATTTGAATCATCCATCTTAGAAACAAAAGTAGTTTCATATAAGTTTAGGTACTTTCATGCCAGACCAAATGGCCACGTCCAGTGTTTAGTTCTCGTATTAATTGTCTCGCAGTCTACATAATCATCCGGCTAAGTCAGGATGTGAGTAAAATCACTCTCACTCTACGTCACTGATTTTAAATGTTACATATATGCTATTTAAATAACGTACTTTTTAACTGTTAAAATGCGGTGTATATATTTTTATTGTCCCCTCCTCCTTGATTGACCGTTTTATAGTTAATCGTTTTAAAAGTCTATTCTAATTATTGGTATATACATTTTAAAATGATCACTAATTAAGAAAATACAAAGACGAGATGCTTTGGACAACTTTTGTTGTTCTATATCTACGAGACCCTATCGTCCGGGTAATAATAGGCGACGAGCCACTACGATGGTGCTAAGACATGTCGAATTACGGATATATTACTGGCCTACCAACTACTCTCACGGGTAGGTAAGGGGATATATCAACATATAGTTCACGAATGGTTACCAAATGCATCTCAACTGATAAATAGAAATTGAAAGGTCATGCTATTGTTTAGTTCTGAAGCTTTGTTTATGTTAAAGTAATTTTATTTATTTTATTAAACGGAGGAGTCTACCCCCCTCACTGAGCTTTTCAGCTCACCCCTTTTTTTAAATATAATGTTTTCAGGATACGAGACTCAAGATGATTGATAAGGCCAGTATACAATGAATGGTGGAAGACTATAGATCGATATTTCATGCAAGACCTAGTTATAAATTATGTTGTGTATTTCTCTACCTGAGTTGGACTATGTAAATTGATTATGTTATTATCAAATAAAGCCCTGTTTCAGAATAAATAACATCAATGTCTTATTTGACAATTTATTTGGAGGTCATTATGAAAAGTTAACTTGGTGGATTTGGACATTTCTTTTCTCAAAATTTATCGAATACTAAAGGCTTTTGACCTATCTCTTCAAAATTAGAGTGAGACCCAAAATAATTTAAATTCGCTTCCGCAGCTACTAAGGGGAATCTATTATCTAAATGGGTTTGCTCAGATTTTTCCTATTTTATTTGAAATAATTAAAGACTAAAAGCGAGTTCACGACCACTAAAGTCGCTGTAAAACATTTACTAAGATAGGTCAAAATTATGGGTCGTGACAAATGGTATCAGAGCAATTCTCTTAATGTTATCAAAGTTTAGAATGATTATTGAAATTATGTATTTTACACTTTGAGGTTACATAGTTTCACTTCATTGACCAGAAAACAATATTATTAGGAAATTAATTTTTAATGATACGTCTACCCTTTCCTTGATTGTTTTGCACCATGTGTGTTTAAATCAAATTTTCTTTTGAACGTATTATAGAATCGGTAAAACTTAAATTTTCTTGGTAGATGTATAGATCATCTTTTTTTACAAAAAAAAAAAAAAAAAAAAAAAAAAACTAAATGTGGAGGAAAGTTTGTTTTCGGAAACTGGTTTTACGAACTAGGACCTAGATGATATGTCATGCCGGTTGTGTGTAAATTTCTGAAACAAAGTGACCCACTTCAATGATAAGCTCCTATTATTAGTCATAGTAGATCTTAATTTCTCTATGTATATATGCCTTTTTATAAATTTTATAGGTACATCAGGAGATAAACAAATATATGTATATATACATACATATATATATATATATATATATATATATATAACGAACTCATTCTTTTCTCATGTATATTTGAATCACTGATTGTTATTCACAGTTCAGAAAAAGAATGTGACTTTTTTCGAAAAAAAATAGAAAGAAAGGAGGTTATTGAAAATAACACAATAAAGCCCACTGGCAACCCAACCTTTACTAAAATGGAATTATATTTAATTGTTTTGTTTTATGTATGAGATAATTATATTAATCTATTGCTACTCCATATTCAATAAGTTTTGTTTGAAAATTCGTTGTAAATATGACATGACAAGATAAAACCTCCCACTGTGAAGATAGATGTCATCACAACATCTATTTTTGTTAAATTTTAATACATCACATTTACATATTTGGTGAAATGGGAGTTTCTTAGAGTATATGATTTACAAGATACCACTCCTTGTATATTATTCACGTTTCGATATCTTTTTCAAAATATTACAAATATCCTTAAAAAAAAGGAAATCTAGTAAATATGCATAGATTAAAATTTTAAAATTGATTGTGATCGTATCTAAATTGAAATAGAACGAAGCGATGTTCTGACAGACTTTAGAACATGTATGTACATATAATTATTTATGTCTAAATGGTAGTAAAACATCATTGCGCATTAGACATAGTTAAAACATAGAACTTTATAGTATTATACAATAACTATTACACAATACTACATAAGCATCAAAGGACCAAAAAGTATGGAAACATGTCCACATTCTACCTACGACAAAACTATTTGCCCAGTGAACATACTATATTACAACAAAAAGTTGAGCAAATAGATACTCTGTAAAATAAGTACCAAAAGAGTGGATCATTTGCATATCAGTCATCGTCCAGGTTTATGATCTCAATTGGTTCATCTTCCACATCTATGACCTCTGTAGGTTCATCCTCCAACTCTACAAATTCTATAGGATCCTCTTCTTCCTCACTTGAAACCATATAAGAATCGCCACGAGAGCCATTATTGTCTTCTTCCATGTCAGGAACTGGGATTGCCGGGTTGTCTTGCACATTGATATTGGGAACCAATAGTGTGCGATGGCGGTAGAAAACAGTTAAGTATGTACCACGGGGTCCGTCTTGATGGTCCACGCGAGAAGGCCCATCTGTCCATGACATTATAATACGAGAGGTCCCGAAGATATTGCGATTGAAAATTTGACAGTTACCATTAGTATAAAGGGGGTGAGTAGGAGCAAAGATAACACGAAACCGGTATTGGATAAGGAGGGTATCCAAACGCCGCCTGTAGCGTGCCATAGCCGTTGAATAAGACATGTCACAAAATGATTCAGTATGACCAACCCGACCAAAGCGCAGACATAATCGACAAATGTTAGCATAACTGAATTGCAGGAAAACCTTGGAACCATCGTCTAGACGTAAAGCAACACCAGGTAGCAAGTGATCAAAGAGATTAATTTGTACCTTAACTTTCATGCCACCTGAGATAGAACCATTTGGAGCACGAGGATAGATATCGATAACCTGGCCGAGGAGACTTCCGATGGTCATAGCTAAATCAGGTTCAACGTATTCATCAGGAACCCCCCTTATTGTAGTCCAAATAGTAACATCTGTGAAAGAAGAATGATGCAATGGTAGATTTTCCATCCATGGACGAACCACAACGATAGCCTCAAGTATGTTCCACGGACCATAGTTGAGAATATCTTGACGGTCACCGGGGTCTTCTACATCGAAGTAAAAGATATGTTCGTAATCCGCTGGTGTTACGAAGACCTTCCCCGCGAGCTGCCAGAGGTTATCTATTTCATCTTGAATATCTCGAGCATGTAGAAGTCTATTATCAACGAAATAGGCAACAACTAAATTTTCTCGATGATGGCGTATCGTGGTCCGAATACGATCTGGAGGAGTAGGAATTTTTAACAACTCTAGGTAATGGTTAGGCCTTGGAATAGAACCCGAGGGTTGGAAGGGCGAAGCATATGAGGACATGTCTTGGTCTAAGTTCGACATGAATACAGAGAGTACGAGCTTAGAGGAAGGTATGGAAATGGAGGGTGAACTCTATGGCAACAAGTAGAACTGAGAGTTGATAAAGTAAAGAAAAACAAACCAGGCATAAGAAGAATAAGGGACTAGATTTCAAATGAGCAGACCATGCATGTATATATAGGAATCAAAGAGCAATATAATATAATATATATCAACCTCTTGAAACATTCTATTAATTGCATTAGTTCCTTTACATGTGACCGACTAGTGATGATAGAGACAATTTGAGATCACTTTTTTGAAGGCTCTTATAATTTTGCAGATCAATGCTAGATTAGTTTTGGGTTAAATTACTTTTTTATAGGTATATATGTATGATCTTAAAAGTAATAATCAATGTCTATCCATTTCTTTATTTTATTTTATTTTGAAAACTAAGTCTATCCATTTACAAAGCATAAATTGGAAGGAAATTAAATGAGATTTGTTTTTATTTTATATTTTTTTACACATAACCGAACGTAACGTATTTCCCAGTCTAGACATAGAGTTAGTAAAAAAAAAACACTTTGGGGTCCAATTATGGTGATCGAAACGTAATAAGATATTTCAATTTATTTTATTTCTTATTAATTTGGTCAATTTTAAGTTTGGGGACCAAACTTATATAAGGTGGGAAGGATGTAATATCCTGTACTTTCAATGCCTTCTTTACGCTATATTAAATTTAGTTACCGAGTTGTCTCGAAAATCTATTTACCAAAAGATAAATTGATAAATTAAACATTTAAATAAAGTAATTACATTTTTTGAAAAGGAAATAAATAATTGTCACTTTTATGTACTAATGATTTTTTTATGTTTTTTTTGTATTACTATGTGGTTACCTCTTTAAAATAATTTTTCTAAAAAAAGAAATAAAGAAAGAAAATATAATAAATAAAATAGTCCTCTACATTAAGGCATATGGGAACACTATTTCAAATGATCCATTGGTCAGCTATGACCAAAAGAAAAGCTAGATAAAAAAAAATATCCAATTCATATTTTCATGTAATATGCCCAAACGTGGCATTAATAGTTGATGGAGGTTGCTTAACCATGATATCTTCCTCAATTGTGGATAAACATACAAACTTTTTATGATGAGATCAAATGATTTTGGTCCAATAGAAATGTTACTTAATGTAGTGGTAAATTGTTGTGATAAGAATTGTAAACTTTTGGTCCAATAAAAAAATTACCATCTTAACTCTATAGTAGGCTATAAATAGGTTCAATGTAGAATTTGATTTGAATCATCCATCTTAGAAACAAAAGTAGTTTCATATAAAGTTTAGGTACTTTCATGCCAGACCAAATGGCCACGTCCAGTGTTTAGTTCTCGTATTAATTGTCTCGCAGTCTACATAATCATCCGGCTAAGTCAGGATGTGAGTAAAATCACTCTCACTCTACGTCACTGATTTTAAATGTTACATTTATGCTATTTAAATAACATACTTTTTAACTGTTAAAATGCGGTGTATATATTTTTATTGTCCCCTCCTCCTTGATTGACCGTTTTATAGTTAATCGTTTTAAAAGTCTATTCTAATTATTGGTATATACATTTTAAAATGATCACTAATTAAGAAAATACAAAGACGAGATGCTTTGGACAACTTTTGTTGTTCTATATCTACGAGACCCTATCGTCCGGGTAATAATAGGCGACGAGCCACTACGATGGTGCTAAGACATGTCGAATTACGGATATATTACAGGCCTACCAACTACTCTCACGGGTAGGTAAGGGGATATATCAACATATAGTTCACGAATGGTTACCAAATGCATCTCAACTGATAAATAGAAATTGAAAGGTCATGCTATTGTTTAGTTCTGAAGCTTTGTTTATGTTAAAGTAATTTTATTTAGTTTATTAAACGGAGGAGTCTACCCCCCTCACTGAGCTTTTCAGCTCACCCCTTTTTTTAAATATAATGTCTTCAGGATACGAGACTCAAGATGATTGATAAGGCCTGTATACAATGAATGGTGGAAGACTATAGATCGATATTTCATGCAAGACCTAGTTAGAAATTATGTTGTGTATTTCTCTACCTGAGTTGGACTATGTAAATTGATTATGTTATTATTAAATAAAGCCCTGTTTCAGAATAAATAACATCAATGTCTTATTTGAAAATTTATTTGGAGGTCATTATGAAAAGTTAACTTGGTGGATTTGGACATTTCTTTTCTCAAAATTTATCGAATACTAAAGGCTTTTGACCTATCTCTTCAAAATTAGAGTGAGACCCAAAATAATTTAAATTCGCTTCCGCAGCTACTAAGGGGAATCTATTATCTAAATGGGTTTGCTCAGATTTTTCCTATTTTATTTGAAATAATTAAAGACTAAAAGCGAGTTCACGACCACTAAAGTCGCTGTAAAACATTTACTAAGATAGGTCAAAATTATGGGTCGTGACAATGATGATGATTCCTTCGTGGCCCGTCCTTATGTTAAAGAGTTTGGCAACATCATGTTTCAGGGGGACATGTATCCCGTGATTGATACTCCTCTCCGCGCCTGGCACATTACTAGCGGACCCCGTCACTATAGTCAATACGTGAACTGGTGTAGACAGGGTTATTTGTCTGCTTTGGCAGAGTACGCCCCTGGAACCGAGTCCTGCAAATATGCCCCCATAACTATCCACTTTGACCCTCTTCGTGTGGCGCCTCAGCTGGGTTTTGACACTATTGCGCCACCCATGTGGTCCGAACTCCCTGCAAAGGACTGCTATGATGGGATTAATTTTAGAAAGAGCCGTGAGTTGCTTCTCGCGGAACTCCCTCTTGTGCAGCCCTCCAAAAGTAGAACAGGAAGGGTAACAGCTAGTTGGGTGTCATTCTGGAAAACTCAGGTCCGTCGTCTAACAAGCCTGCGGACTCAGCTGCAAGTTCCCAAGGCGCTTGCACCTTTGTCGAAGGATTACCCTTTCAAGTCTAATCTTTCCCGGGGTTGGGCTCCCTATGTGTACTACTCGCTGTTAGCTGCGGACCATCTTTGTCCACAACTAATCCTGGATGAGAAGAAGACTGCTGTCATGCAGGACTTCCTCAACTTGCGGGCACAGTACGCGAGAGCATTTCAAGCGGTATTGTATAACTCTTTATCAGCTTTCTTCTATTCGAGTCTCATTATTCCCCATGTTTCTTGATACCTTGTTGTTTTTCTTAACAGTGTTGCTTAAGGTGCTTCGCCTCAGGGGATCGCAGCGGGCGCCTTGTTGACCTTTGTCGGTCGAAGAAAAAGTATGCTGACAACGCCATCCCCCCAGTGCTGTGCATGGAAGAAGGGATTAGGAGTGCGATCTCGGATGGGCTTGAGATCTTCCTCGCACCATTCCTTAAAGAGATGAAAAAGAGAAGTGCTGATGCTCCTGCAACTGACGATCTGCCAGCTCGGCCACCGAAGCGCGTGCAAAATGAACCTGCTCCCAAGAAGGCCTCTCCAGCGAAGAAGAAACCTGCTTCTCTCAAGAAGAAATCGCTCCCAAAACCAGTCTCAGACTTTGTCGCCTCGGAGAAAGAAGGTTTGACCCAAAAATATCCTTGCGTATTTAAAGCTTCATGGAATGTGTCTTACCCCCTTCTTTCTTCTTTATTTAGATGATGACGATAGCCCTCTCAAGGGAAATACCATCATGACTGAGGAGGAGGCCGTTGAAGAATCCCGACATATGGCAGAGGAAAGGTCTCTGCGAACTTGGTTAAAGGACTCTTCTTCCTTTTGTGGGAACTCTCTCCGATGCATACGAACTCAAAAGTGCAACAATGGAAAAGTTGCAATCGAAGGAATAGTATGTTCTAAATAAACCCTTGAAAATTCACGGCTACTGACATTTGATGAGCCAAGCAACGATTCGATTGCTGGGAAGATTTTATGTTTGATCTATCCCTGCCTCGAAAAAAGGCGAATCTGGATGGCGATTGATTAACTCGACAGAAACCACGCTTCATCAAAGGCTGGACGGCGCTTCCCAAACCCTAGGAAATCATGGCTATGACATGGGGCTATGGGGATTCGAATTCAAAATTCAAAAACGCCTGCGTGAGCTTCACGCACGGTTGATTTTGCGCGACTGCACAACGAAAGAGCGCGTGACAACCGCGCAAAAGGGGGCTATTATAGATACTGCTTTCCAGACAGACGAATCATTGCCACATGGCAGCCATCCAGCACACCTAGCTGTGCTCCATCCCCACCGGATCATTACCCGTGCTGATCCCCGTGGGGGCTACGAGACAGAGCCCCCCGCGTACCATAACACGGGACTTGTAGGGACTTAGTGGTTTGGAGGCTAGGGTAAGGTCCGTCGCGCGCATGCGACAACCAAGCTTGCGCGCGACCTCTAGTAACTGACTGAGAGATCCTAGGCTTACGTGTCCCATCAATGCGGCTGATCTCATAACGGTCTCCGATATTTGCGAGCAGATACGTAACGGTTCCTATATACACGGTCGAACGTGCTGTTGGGGGTCTATCTTTAAGCCGCCATTTTTGGTGCATTAACCCCTCAACGGTCATTTCCCTACTATATAGGATCGTTAGCTCTCCATTGCGACACAAGACACATTGGTCCAGTACCATAGCTCACTGTCTCTCTCTCACAAGCAGTTACTAGTGCTTACTCTCTCTTTCTACACACACCCTACAACTCTCTGTGTCCTTATTCTCTACTTGAGGTGTACACCTGGATATCTCTTGAGGATTTCCTTGTACACACTATTATTCGGCCAAAGTAAAATATTTTGTAGTTTATTGTTACTGCATCTAATCCAAATATGCAAGGAAGTGATCAAGTGTAGTTGGTTTTATGAGCATGTTAAAGAAAGTGACTTAATCATGTTTTCTTTATATTTTGACGTTTTTGGTTTCTTTTGTTGGTTAGTAAATATAGCTGTATTATTTTGGTCGTCAAGTTGACTGTAGTTGCCCCAAACATTGAAGTTTCTATACAGTCTCTAGGATGTTAGGAATTTACAAAGATAAGGTAATTGATTTAACCAAGGTATAATTAGGAATTGCATTTGGAATGAGTCTACACATCCCACTGTTGTACCCACGCTGTGTCACCCTGCTTTTTTGTTTTACAAAGTTTGACACATCCAACGGTACATGAAAAATTAGCCATATATGCAACCAATACAAGTCATGGTGATGGTTGCTGTCGCTTTGGAGGGAGAAGCTTTCCTCTCTTTCCACCCTCTAAAATAGCAAACCCTTCTTTCCCAATCTTAGCTAGCTGCTTTTGGTGGTGACATGCCATTACAACTTCTAGACACAATACTCTCTAATTTAGACTCTGTTATTGTCTTGGTGAAAATTTGTTTCACCATTTGATTCCTTTTTTTTGAAATGACTTGAATCCTTATACAATGCTGAAAGAAGCATCTAAATAATATCTAGTTACTTCTACATATATTTCTGAAATTTCTGAAACTAATTTGTTTGTTTGTTTGTCTTAGTTTATCATATCTTGATTCAACAACTTCTACCACTTGCGGTGAGAAAGCTTCTTCTGAAGAATATAGCTCATGCGATAGTTCAACTTGAAAATTTCTTTCGAATACTATGCTCTAAGGTCATAGATGAAGCTGAGTTCACGCTTCTTGAGGAAAGAATACGGTTAACTCTATGCCAACTCGAGAAGATATTCCCACCTTCTTTATTTGACATTATGGTCCACCTTCTTGTTCACTTACCAGAGGAGGCAAAAATTGTCGGTCCCGTGCCAAAGAGGTAGATGCATTCTCCAGAGAGGTATATTCAAATAATTAATGTAGAAATTAATTTTTTCATCTTTTTCATCAATAATTTATCTTCATTACTGTAGATATATGCATGCACTTAAACAATATGTGCGGAATCAAACTCGCCCTGAAGAATAAATTGCAGAAGAGTATTTGGCTGAGGAATGCACCACCTTTTGTTCTAGATATTTGAATAATGTTGAATCAAAGTTGAATCCCACTACTCAAAAGTGTGTAGGTGCTGAAGAAAGGATGGGGAAGTGAAAGAGATATGAGTTTGTATTTGGTCATACTGAATGAGAACAAGCTCATAGGTATGTGTTAGCAAACTGTTCAGATGTTTCCTCGATTCGAGAGTAAGTCTTCATGCTAGATCATTCAAATTACATATTTTGTGAATAAATTAATACATAAAATCTAGTTTTCTTCGTAGGAAACATAGAATGGAGATTGAATCTGCTAGGAAAAAAGGTCGTAAGGGTATGAGAGAACTAGCTCAAATATTGCACAAGTCATTTTCAAATTGGTTTCGAGAGCAAGTCAGTTCCCACTTACATTAATTTTGCGACTGGTACGTGTATTTGTAACGACAAAGTTATATTAATTAACTTAATTAAAAACTAGGTGGAGGAAATGCTAAAGTCGACTTTTCTTCTGTGTCTGAAGAACTGAGAAGCCTCGAAATGGGTCATAATAAGTGGGTTAAGAGGTACAAGGAATTTTGTATTAATTGGTTGAGGTTTCGGAAAATTGGCAGTGAAAGGAAGTTGACAACCCAAAACAGCGGAGTTGTGGCGAAAACATCCACTCTGAGTTTCTCAATCGGAAGTGATGATCGTCCGGTTGAAGGAGACTTTACATATTACAGACTTTTAACTGATATTATTGAGTGGAGGTACTCCGATAAGGTGAAACATGTCATGTGCAAGTGTGATTGGGTTGATAATGAGCATGGTATGAAGGTAGATGAGTTCAAGTACATGATGGTGAATTTCAAACATCTCATGTACAAACATAATTTGGTGTATGATGAACCATTCATTATTGGACTGGAAAGTCGTTGTCAAATCGACACCACATGTTACGTGCGTAGCGGTTATGGTGCAGTTGACTCGCGGTTTGAGAATAACACATCATAACTGTTACAAGGTGTATGTGAATCCATATTGGTAGATGATGATGAAGCAGTGGCCGATGGCGAGAATATAAATTTCGGTAGTCAGCTTGGTGATGATATAGAGGATGAATATGTTGATCGTGGATTTGATGGTGATGATTACAGAGATCATGGAGGAAGCGGTGATGAGTTGTAGAGTGATTATTACGTTACGGGGTCCTTCTATTGTCCGTATTTTCTAGTTTGTAATACATCGAATATGGAGTTAACATGACCTCGTTGCGCTGATCTCTAGGCGATTTTTTTTCTACCGATCTGAATTGCTATATTTTTAATGCAATGAATTTATAAAAATTAAGTTAATATGACCTCCACTTGATATCGTGTTTCTATATGCTTATGCAAAATTGTTAATTATCGTTTCATATTATTTTCTAGTCAAGTAACTGATCCCTTTGAAGAAACAGGTTGGTCGAAAGAGGCGACCACTTTTATCTAAAGTAACTACTCAGTCACAACTTCTAGATGCTTCTCAGACCATCTCCCACCATACTAAACTTCAACCTCCCATCTCTCATCCATGACCCCTCCCCAAACACAACTCCCGATTGCTTATCAAACCACCCCCACCCTTCTCAATTACATCCTTCTATTAATCACCCACGCCCCAATATACAACCTCCCATTTATCTGCCACGACCACCTCCCCAAACCACACTCCTGTTTGCTTCTCCTAACAACCCCCACCCTTCTCAAGTACGTTCATCCCTTAATCAACAATGCCCTCCAATACGACCCCACAATTCTCTGTCACGACCCTCTCCCTAACCACAATTCCAAGTTGCTTCTCCAACCACCCCACCCTTCTCAACCATCACCCACTCCACTTGAAGGAAAAAATGGTGCAACTAGTCAACCTGTGCCTTCAGCGGAAGGTAGTACCATTGGTATGTCATTTTTATAGAACTGTCATAATTTCCAGAATAATTATATGGTGTTTTTTTGTGCTCTTAGATTATTCAATTGAAGTCAAATAACAAACAAACAGAAAATCTAACTGAAAGCGTTTTACATTTTCTGGAATTTTAATATGCTCCAGGAATATGTTCCTTCCTCTTATCGTATTTGTCTTATTTTCCTTTTGTGCTCTTAGATGATTTCTAAACTTATTTTTTATTTTGGTTCATGTTAACCTGATTATCTTTTCTACTATATAAAGAAATCAGTTTAAAGGTATTTTATACTTATTTAATTCCCTGCTTGTTTGCTGTAGTTAACATGTCCAGTCAAGCTTCCTGTTGTAGTTCACTTGGCCAATTTTCTATCTTGTCAAGTTTATCTTTGTTCTAGGATCCGTTTATTTATGTGATCTTGATTAGAGCTGGCAAACTTGAAAGAAATTTACCCGTCCATTTATCCTTTCTTTTTTGTGCATTTACCTGATTGGTTTCGTATGTATGGGTGACTTCTATGGTAGTCCTAGGTGAGAGCTCCAGGATAAGATGTTTTACAACATATAGCACATTCTTTGTTATAATTGATGAATATAGTGACATAAGCCATCCTAAGTTGTGTTTTTTTTGGTTTTGTTTGGCTTTATGGGTTGTACTATATACTATCATAGAATAATGCATCTCATATCGATCGCTAGTTTATATGAATGTCCTAATTTCACTCCAGTATGTCATAGTTCACAAACTTAGCCAAAAGTATTGTACAGATGAGCTGAATAATGATACAAGTTGTTACCTAAAATCTTTTTCGTTATGCAGGATCTTGCTCAAGATCTTATTCTCGGTTGGGCAAGAGAGGGTACACACCCAGTAGCAGGATGGAGTGACACCAAAAAAATGGTTATAGAGTTTGATGATTATTGGAAACCGATTGGTGAAATCAAACAAAATTTTCAACGCAACTAGGCATTCTTGCAAGAAGATGTGACCTTGCACCAATTCAATACTCTAACTGGAAATGAGACGAGAAGAAATACTACAAGGATTGACTGGGGTGAGGAACAGAAGAATTCCACTACTCTTGACGAGTTAAAGGAAGTCTGCCTAATGATAGTTGTTGAAGTGTGGAGAGGTTGGAAATACGATCTTCGAAAGCACATGCGCAAATTTACTACTACAGAAGAACGATTGGCCAATTGTCCTATTAGGGTTGTTTCTGCTCAGTGGCCCGACTTTGTAAAACATGAAGAGGGCGCAGACAGGATGGTATGGTGTATCTTCTATCATGTAAATTATTTTACTAATTCGTCGCCTATTTTATCTTCTTTGCTAAGGTATAATGATATGTATAGTCTCTATGTGCACGAAACAAGACTAACAGAGAGAATCTGAAAATGGCACATACATCAGGCTGGAAGTCATGCAGCAGTTTGAAATAAGGTTACAATCAATTTTGTAAATGATTGTGCTTACATGTTTCTGTTGAACAATAGGTTATTCATGTTTGTTTTCTTATAATTATATTTTTTCCATGTATATGGAGAAGGAGAAGAGAGGGAAAGTTGCACATATGGACGTGTTCATTAAGACACACACCCAAAAGGGCGACAAGGCTCCATTTGTTTCAGCCGGAAAAAATGGTAACTTTACTTATCAATTGATTTACCTTTGAAATTAATAATATTTAGTTTAGTTAACTATTTCCCAGTGTATTTGTATCCCTCATTTGGCTTGCCTATTAGTTTTGCTAGCCCAAAGTCTGAAATCTGGATGAGGATAATGATCAGACACATTCGTCAAGTTAGGATAGGATTAAAACAGATGATAGCCAATAGGAAAAAATAGGAAAAAATTAGATCAGACAAACTTTTTAAGATTGTAGATCACTGAACTTCAAACCAACTTCTTAGCTTAAATCCTTGTGCCAGTAGCTAGACTTGCTAACCGCATCACGTTCCTATACATGAAAATAGCTAGTTTGCATTAACCATCTACGAAAAATTATGTATTAGAAGACACCAAGGAAAAAAATGCTGAATTGTTAGTAACCTTATACAAATGGTAACTTTTATTACGAAGATTTAAAAAAGAAAAAAATAGAGCTTTAAGGGGTGGAAATTTTAATTTGTAACCGACTTACAGTTTTACCTGAAGATAAAAGTTAAAACAAAAAATTAAAAGAGAAGAGAAGTGGAAGAAAAGAGCAACCCTTGACAGCATAACGAACCGGAAAATTAACGGATAAACAAAAAAACCACATTCCAGCAAGATGGAGCGGCACGACCGAGCCTTTGGCTGCAAAGAGGAATTGCGGATGAACACAAAAACAATGAAAGAAAAGTTGAATAAACGCAGTATGTCTCACCAGACAAAGAATTAATAGGAAAGATTAATAAGGGGGGTATATTATGGGTATTTGATAGATGCTTCTATTTGCTATTATTCGGTCAAATTAGAATATTTTGTGGTTTATTGTTACTGTATCTAATCCAAATATGCAAGGAATAATTTATTGAAGTTAATTTTATGAGCATGCTAAAGAGAGTGACTTAATCATGTTTTCTTTATATTTGGACGTTTCTGGTTTCTTCTGTTGGTTAGTAATTATACTTGCATTATTTTGGTCGTCGAGTTGACAGTAGTTGCCCCAAACATTGAATTTTCTATACAGTATCTAGGATGCTTGGAATCTACAAAGATAAGGTAACTAATTTGGCCAAATTATAATTAGGATTTGCGTTTGGAATGAGTCTACACATCCCACTGTTGTACCCTTGATGTGTCACACTGCCTTTTGTTTTAAAAAAATTGACACATCCAACAGTACATGAAAATTTAGCCATCTATCCAACCAATACAAGTCATGGTGATGATTTGATGTCGCTTTGTATAGAGAAGCTTTCCTCTCTTTCCACCCTCCAAAATAGCAACCCTTCAAGTTATACAAGTCATGGTGATCATTTCCTATGATGTACGTTTTGAAACGTCAGTTTTTGATTTCTTTTGTTAAAGGTTGTTACTTTTTATCAAGGAAGGCATTTATGAAAATGTCATGGGGCCTGATAGGCATGGTCGTGTATGTACGTACGAGGTTGGTGTGTGCCCGACACAAGTTTTTGGGAGCAAATTGAGCAGACAAACACCCGGACTACTATGGCTACCATGCGAGATGAGATGGATCGACGAGTTGCAGAAGAGGTGGATCAGCTGTTGGCAACAGAGGTTCAATGACATGTTTCAGAGGAAATGAAGAAGATGTACAAGAAATTACGTGTGCAACAAGGGGGCAATGCAAACAATGACGAGATTCTTGACTACGGATCATCAGATGGGGACGAAGCTGACGAGGGTGACTTTTTCGATGATGAATTAGAGGAAGATGTAGTCGAGGAATATGCAAATTATGATATGGATGAGGTCAGTCCATTGTTATTTGTGATGCGTTATGAATTTGAACTCCGATGACTTCATTGGTTTGCACGTAATTAACATTTTTTTATGTTCATGTAGATTAATGTTGGAGATACGGTCCACTTTGTAACTGCGAAGCTACCTACAGAGATTGTGGCGACTGCCATCCTCATATCAAATGTAGCAACTCAAAATGTAGCGACTCAAAGGAGGTCAATTGTTGCAATTGGGCCGTTCGTAATGAAGATGTTGTGAAACATGAATACTCGTTAGTGAAGCATATTTGAAAAACACGTTGCGATAGGTACTTGTGTAGGCTTTACCGTGCCTTGGCGAGCTACTTATGAAAGCTATACTCTACCTTCTGTATTTTGTTATTTGTTAAATTATATTATGCTACGTAATGCATTATTTATCGTTGTTGGAGGTACTTCCACCATAATTACGGTCTATATTCTGTGGGAGCAAGGCGGTCAGTTTTTATAATTTGGCGTAGGTACGTTCTTGACCCCTGTTTTATGTTTCATATTTGCATTTCTATTTTTGTCAGTTGTCGTAGGTACGAATTTTCTGGAACTTCAGTTCTAATTTGTTGTCAGATTTTCGATGCTAAATTTGTGCATATGATCTTCCTAGGGTATAGCTCTGCATGGTTATGTTTTGAATCTGAATTTATGTTTCATGAAATTCTGCACTCTCTTTATCTGCAATCTGGAAGTTATTGTCCAGTTTGTTTACATGTTTGACCTTCCCCTTTTTTCAGTACATTCGTAGTTCTGTTTCGCCACTTATCTGTTCATGTCCAGATTGCTAAATTGTTGGTTTTAACTTCAACTTCAGCTTCATGTTGGTGCAGCAGTTTCATTTATAAATTTCATCAGGTTTATTCTGTTTCATCAAGTTTTCCTAAACCTATTTAGTTAGGTCTTCTGTTTTGAACTCTTGAGGAAGAGTGCTTTGAACTAGTTTATGTGTTGTATTACTTGTTCACATGTGAAGTTAGTTTTTAGTGATCAATAGCTACAGTTTCCTTTTCTATTTACTTGTGTTGACTTTATATGTTGCTTGTAGTACTATGTTTTGCCCGAGCAAATCTTTGAATCAGTGTTACCGGTGGAAATGGCATCGTCTTCTAGTTCTTGACCCAGTTGTTAACTCTATAAGGTCTGAACTTATTTATGTTTTTATTGTTTAACCTCTGTCTTGTAGTTCATGCTTCTTTGCTAACTACTGTTTGAAGTTTTAAATGATTTACTTGTTTAATTTATTCAATTCTTTTTCAGTAATAATTTTCAATGGTAAGCATATTTGATTTGGTTGGTGCAACTTGTTCATTTTCCCTTAATCATTTGAGTTAATCTGATAGCATATTTACTCTGCTGAGTTGATCAGTCTAGTTATTTATTTGTTAATAGTGTGGTGGACGTGGTATTGCATAGGTTTATAGAAAATGGAGTACTAAAGGCAAAAATTAACTGATTTGACGAGTTTCTACAAATATTGAAATAAAGATGACTGTAAATATTGTGTCTCATCTGATTTGATATGCCAGATTTGTTCAACTGCAACTAACATTTTGGTTTAGAACTGAGCATGTGGGAATGCTTTTTGTTTATTTTGGTTCAATTTTTCAGTATTTACATTTAAGCTTCGTAAGTATGGTTGAAAGCGCATGTAAAACTAATTTTTTTTTACAGTTTATTGCAGGTTGATGAACATGGTATATATAGGAATGCGATGTCCACTACTTTGAGGAGACACTACTTTTTTACCCGGTAGTCATCTACATGACTGTCTATGTTTTGAGTACATTTAGTTAAAATAGAACATGTTTCTTCTACGTTTCTGTGATGGTTTTTTGTGTATCAATATGACGCGACTTCGAACATTTGTCGGAAGTTTTAATTTGCTATGACAATATTTATATATTTAAGAGTTGTGAATTTCATCGATCCATTGTTTTTGTACCATTAATCGATAGTTATTGAATTTAAATATTGTGATTCTAGCTAGTCAGAGATTTTACATATAGTAGAAATAGTAATTTTGGCACTATATATATATTAGACACGACATATTTAGGTCGCTAAGTCAATTTATTTTGGCGGTAGAATAACAATTAGCCATGGCAGATTACTGCGACAAATAAATTTAATTTGGCGGGTAAAGAGATCAACTGCCTCGTTATGTGGTCGTGGCAATGAATATCATAGCAACGATTAAGTACCATGGCACAAAAAAAAACTACAACAGTTACCACCCGTGGCGCCTGGACCATTTAGCCACGGACTTTCCTTTACCGTGGTTTTTGGCGGACACAAAAATCGCCACGAGTACTACCGTGGAGATTAATTAGCCAGGGATTTTACGCGTGGCTAAATCGAAAATCCACGCCCCCTTCCCGCTAGCACCGTTAGTTACCGTGGCATCTCCCGTGGCAGACCATTTTTTGTCACGGTAATACGAGCTTTTTCCACACTCAATGTCCGTGGCTAAAGTCAGCTTTTCTAGTAGTGATCATTTCTTCTTCTTCAACCAACCAGATGGCGTAACTAATATTTAACCACACTTTCACTCTTTGTTTGCTCGATCTTCTTGTAGTCAAACCCACAAGTTCATTGAATTCGATTCCCCGAGTCTCTTCAACCTAAACTAGCCCACATTCCATCGCTCAGGGACCATGGCATAAGAGACTAAATCCAGAATTTGATTATAGTAGAAACTTCCAAAGGATGTTCAAAATCAAACAAACTTAAAAATTTCCAATTTCTCATTTCTAAGGACCCAGCCCTAACATTATAGAAGAAGATACATCAACAACCCGAATTTCAGTAACAAAAATTGACGTGGAGAGAGAATCAAAGAATTTCAGGCAACATATCATAAACTCGGCCTTGTTTACATTTTGTGAAAAGAGATTGTCGATCGTTTCCGCCTCAGGAGACATAGAGAAAAAGGAGACGATGATTATTATTGCGAGGAGTTGAGGCCGATTCGTGAAAGTTAGGTCGTGCACTTTTCATTACCTGTTGGGATAATTCAATGGAGGTGATGACGATTGCTTATATTTCTCAGACTAGAGGTGGATATCGGTCCTTATCTCTTAGTGAGGCATCTAAGAGCGCCGTGTGGAGTGGCGTTGAAGCATCATGGTGGTGGAAGTTTTTCGATCATCGGTAGCTTGCATGGCGTGGAGGTAGATTTGTGTTTCCATGAGAGTGATAGAGAGAGCTATGGCTAGAAGTAGTTGCCATTTGGTGGTGGAAGTAGTGTTGAGGGCGGGAGTTCAGGAGGTGGAGGAGTGAGTGAGTGAGAGAGAGAGAATGGGATATGGTTTGTTCGAAAGAGAAAAGACGAAAGGATTAAAGATGAATTGATAAAGATAAGGTATTTTTTCTGGTCCAATTCTTTCTTATTTAAGGGTATAACAGTCTTTTTTAATAAGTCGTTAGTATCTGTTAGCTAGAAGAGGTGTGAGATAAGTTTCCCAAACTAGAGGGGACGTAAGTAAAGACCTATTTACATTGAGGGGGTGTAAGGGAAATTTTCCCAAACAATAACAATATTCTTCCTCAAAAAAGAATAAAAATTTCAAAAAGTCAGAATTTAGAAGTAAAATAAAAATGAAACAAAAGCCTGGAAGATAGAAGAATTCCTCTTTATCTCCCTCCGTCTTCCCCGTCTCTTATTACTTATTTGTATATCTCTTTGCCTACGTCCGATACGATCAAACTAAACTCAGAGCTAAGCCACTCTGGAATCCGGCGGCACACTTAAAAGGCTGAAATTACAAACTGGGGTTTGAAAGTTGTGCGTTCAATTTTCATACTGTGGGTAGGATCAAATTTTTATATTGATTTTTCCATTTTTGTTTTGGTTTGGATTTGCTCGATTTGAGGACGATTTAGTGTTGAGTTGTGGTTGCTTCCTAATTCATTTGTTAAAACTGAAACGGAACGAGAGAGATGAAACTAAGAACAAGCAAGAGCAATATCGCACAACGATATAACATGGTTCACTAGTTATGAGACTAGCTACATCCACGACCAAATGAACCAATTTATTGATGAGAGAACCCAATTACAATCAACCACTATAACCACGACCCTAGACATGTATATATACTAGGATTATGACTTGTGCCCAAATCAACATAAAAAAAATGCCTAAACGGACTTGAGAAAAAAAGGAACCGACCCAGCTCAGTACCGTTCGAACGAATGACACTACCATTCACATGAGTCATTTGTGCGAAAGCCCTCTTCCTTTTGTGCGAAAGAGTAATGGGTTTTTCCTTCCTCTATTGCATTCTTGTCCGGATGCTTTGTCTTTTAATTCCTCGCTTGAGCCTTGACGAGTCCATTCAAGGCACATTCATAACAAACCTCCACCTTTTCTTGAACCCTCTCGTCCACTCGAACTTTAATTAGCCGATTCTCTCCAATTCCACAATCTGCTCCAACTTCGCAAAGTTCCCGCAATAAGTGCCCCCGACGATGGTCCAACTACCGTCAATTTCCTGCAATCAAAACCCTTTCGATGCTCCAACTCCAACCGAGTTCCTTGCGATCGAATCGCCTATTAGTTTTTCCAACTCCCACTGAGCTCCTACAACAAAACCTTCAATATGTTGCTCCAATTCCCACCGAATTCCTGAAACATTTTTCAAAATTGCTCCAACTCCCACCAAATTCTTGCAACATTTTGCGTATTTCTCCAATTTACACCGAGTTCCTGCATTATCTCCCCCTTGCACGCCCCTTAAGTGTCGTGTCTCTCATCAGAGACTACCCATGCCAAATTCACCTTCTCGTCAAGAGCACATATTCCATGCCCCAACGGGGCCTAGAGAACGAAGTCAGGCTCCGAATACCCCGCGCCTCAGCTAGATCCGTACCTCCCGTCATTCATAGACCAAACAACTGCTTCTTAACATCAATTTCTTGGTGAGCGACTTAATCTTGTACAATCTCTCCAACTTCTTCCATAAGCCTACACATGTCTCTTGATCTGCAACCTCTGTGATCACGTCATCTTCCAGTCTCAACACGATCGTTGCGTGAACCCTCTATCGTCTCGTACTCTGCGGTGGTTGTAGTAGCTCCATTCTTATATTTTGCCAATGGAAACCAAATACATTGTTGCTTCAACAATGAACACATCTTGATCTTCCATAGATTGAAGTTGTTACTCCCAGTAAACTTGGCAATCTTGATCATCCCTCTAGACATTGTTCTTCGTAGCTGCGAATCCCCTTAATTGCGTGCTCTGCCTAGATTGCGAAACCCTAGCTATGAATTTCACCGGATTGTGAAACCCTAGCTCTTTAGCTCCACCTTGATCTTTGAACGTCGATAACCTGACTCTGATACCACTTGTTAAAGCTGAAACGGGACGAGAGAGTCATGAAATGAAGAAGCAAGAACAAGACCGCACAACGATATAATGTGGTTCGCTAGGTTAGAGACTAGCTACATCGATGACCAAACGAACCAATTTATTGATGAGAGAACCCGATTACAATCAACCACTATAGCCACGACCATAGACATGTATATATACTAGGATCCAGACTTTTGCCCAAAGCAACATAAAAAACAATGCCTAAACGCACTTGGAAACAAAACGAACCGTTACTACTCAGTACCATTCGCATAAATTCGTGCCAAAGCCCTCTTCCTTTCGTGGAAAAGAGCAGCGAGTTTTTCCTTCCTCCATTGCATTATTGTCCTGATGCTCCGTCTTCTAATTCCTCGCTTGAGGTTTGCCGATTCCGTTCAAGGGACATTCATAACATCGTTCTTGCTTGATGAGTTTACAACTTTTGTTGCAATTTCTGTTGGCTTTTGAACTTGGTTTGGTTTAGATTGTGGGGAAGTCGCTAAGTGAAGAAGGGAAGGTTGAGAAGGAGATCTGCTAATGATTTCTTCAATTAATGGCCTACAAAAAAATTTCATAAGACCACTTACCATTCAAAAATAACAAAATGACCCAAAGTAAATAACAAAATGACTCACAGAATATGAAATAATTCCTTAATTTTTGAAATATTTTTTGAGTATCACGTCTCGCTCTCATTCGTCTCTTTCAAACATGAATGGTGCTACATCATTCACCTCCCCGGTCTTATTCATTCTTTGACCGTTCACATAAAACTATAAAAGTCTTTGATTGAGGTCGTGCAATGTGTGAGTCATTTACAAGTTCTCGCGTTGAGAAGTCCCATATCGGACGTTGAGAATGATTAAATATAATTAATAAGTTTCATAGGCTACTCTTCTCATTGTCAATTAGTTTTGAGGTGAAACCTATAGATTCTAACATGGTATTAGAACAATGTTCCACACACGTGAATGGTCTAAAAATCCACTGCCCTCATTGCTAATTAATTTTGAGGTGGAACTCTATAAATTTAACACATAAGTAATTATGAGACTAATAATTCACTTAAAACTAGCACCCTCCACCCACTGATGACACAAAATGTCGCCCCTAATTGTGTAGTGTAGCGATCCTTTCCACCATCAATATTTATGAACCCGGAGGATTGAAACTTGAAGTCTAAAACGGGAAGATTAAGGAGAAAAGAAGCACCTAGAAGTGTGGCATGGCAGCTAGAACAATGGGTCAGTGGTATCCTCTACTTGAGACACGCGTCTTATTGGCATGTCATACACCTCACAACTCACCCAATAAAAATGCTCTTTAACCTTTCATTTCATTTAACATCCTCAGAAATAGATTGCTCAATAGAACAAGCATGAGGTTCACGTCTCCGGTAACAATTGCCGTCCGGCTACGACACTGTCGGCAAATGGTAAGCAAAGCGCCCAACCGCACCGCCGTGCACGGTGAGAAGCTGCCTGTCACCTCCATCATAAACGTAAGCGTGTCTGTTATTGCAACTTAAACGAATTATAATTTAGTTTATCGAATTTTAATGATTTCTTCAATTTTGGGGGGTTATCAGGAGGAGGAGGTGGAGAAGGAAATACAGAAAGGGAAAGAAGAGAAAGAGAAGAAGAGGAGAGAGATCGAGGAGACTATCGATTCTCAGATCAAACAATCTCAGCTTCCTACCGAGACTTCCAGAATATAGAATATATATTCTCAATTCAGCCCCTCTGCTTTTGTGTATCGTTACAGATATCTCGTTTGTTTTTGATTGGAAGGATAAGGCAGGAAGAAATTGATCTCTAGTCTTTAGGGAGTAGATTTGATTGATAGGAATTTGGTTTGGGAGTTGTGAATGGATTGATTTTCTTTTGTTTTCATGTCTGCCTTCCTTTTGGCTATCTAACTATCCAAACTACCACTCCGTCTCAGGTGCTTTGCATCATTTGGACTTTTTGACCCGTAATTGGGTCACTTTGACCCGATGATTTGGATGGTAAAATGATGCAATTTTTATCTAATTTTTTATTGTCGTGTAGAATAAGAGTTGCTTTACAATACTACGAAAGAATTATGGTCAAAATGAATAGTGGTAAAAGTCCAAATAGTGCAAAATAGTTGGGACGGAGTGGTAGTTAATATGAATTTACGGGTGTCTTCGCTAGAATTATTTTACGTCAATGGGATAATAAGATGTGATTTGTGAATCTGACGGAGAGAAATAAAGTAACATACTTTTTTGGAATTTAGGTTGAATCATATCATTATTAGGTATTCTGGAGTAAATAATGTGTCTGTATTCAAATTCATATAACACAAAATATGATATGAAGTTATTACGTGTCGTGAGACTGGAGTACGAATATTGCATTTACTCTGGACCAAGGTTTTAAAAAGCGGAAGCGGCTTATGTATCGGTTGCATTTACTCTGGACTAAGGTTTTAAAAAGCGGAAGCGGCTTATGTATCGGTCGCGGTCGCGTGTAACGGGTTTAGACTATATCGGAGGGACTGTAACGAAAAACGGGGATTTAATGTGTGAATTTTAGAAAACATTCACGGACGTTTTCTCCGTTTTTCCCGTTTCTTTATCGATTTCCCCGTCACGAAACGGTCGTTTTTTCCGATGTGAAATCGCCGTTTTTCCCCTTTTTTCACATGTGAAACGGCCGCTTTTCTCGTTACTGCAGCGAAACTTGTGGCTCTCACAAGTTTTTCATTCTCTGCTCAGCGAGAGGTCTTATTGTTTCTTGTTGCAAGAAATGAGTTCGGAGGAAGAGGTGGCGTTAATCGAAGGCTTAAATCAGGTCGAAATCCTCTCGAAAGAGGGATTTGCTATTGAGCTCAGTGACGAGGAAGTCAAAGAAAGGGTGGGAGAGTATGCTTGCAGTCTCGTTGGAAAAGTATTCGCGAGGAAGGCGGTTTGAAACGAACCATGTTTGAAGTCTGGGGAAAGCCGGAACGATTCAAGGTTGAACACATCTCGGTAAGTGTTTTCAGTTGTTGTTCGGAAAAGATGAAGACCTAGAAAAAGTTTTGCGTGGAAGGCCTTGGTTCCTTAAAAGTGATCTCATAGTTCTGAACAAGTGGGATCCGGTGTTGAACCTTGATGATGAGCAATTTAGATTTACTCCTTATTGCGTTCAAGTTTGGAACTTGCCTGGAACTTCATGACAGATCGAGTCCTGAATAAAGTGGGAACACGATTCAAAGAACTCCTAGAGAAGAAGGTTATTGAAAAAGCTACTGACTTCGGCAGAATTGCAAGACTGAAGGTGCTCCTATATGTCACTAAACCAGTTCCAAAAGATGCTAATCTAAAGTTAAAGGGGCAGAGCATCACGAAAGTACTCTTCAGCTATGAAAGACTCCCTTTTCTCTGTGAGAAGTGCGGAGTTATCGATCATAATGAGAACTTATGCGCTTTCATTCATGCCAAAGAAGCTCAAAATTTTGATGTTAAAAGACTCAAGGCCAAACATCCGTCTGACCTTTGGCTAATTGATAGCTCAAATTTTTATGGAAATCATTCTGAAGCTCAATCGAGTGCTTTAGCTCTGAAATTGGCGCTTCCGGTTGTTTGCCGGAGCAAACTGCCGGAAAAAATGGCTTCTCCGACTTTCTTTAAGAGGGTAGCTGAAAGGACGTCAGAGCTTGAGAAGATGAAAAGTCGCGATCCACGCTCAGGTTTGGATGATAGTGGTTCCTTGGAAAATGATGATAATGGAGATAAAACCATTAATTCAGAACTCCAGAAGGAGATCATAGTTGGCTGCAACAAGTTAGTAGACTTCTTGAAAATTGGAGAAGATAATGCAGTGAAGGCAGGAAACTTTGATCAAAGTGGGTCTATTCCTTCGGATCTCATTACCGGGCCGGACTCTGAACCGAATCCAGATCTTTTATACAAGGCTTCTAATTCGCCAGGTTGGGCCTCTCCTGGCCCAAAAGCCCAGACTTCAAAGTCTAATGAACCAGTTATCCCACCGCACTCCTCAGACCCAATCAAAAACTCAAAGGACAAAACAGACCTCTCACCCGATACACCTGGAAAAGGGGAACGACTTACACGAAGTCTCTGGTATGAATTCTGAAGAAACCCTAGAATCCTTTAACGAAATTGGAGAGGTCAAGAAGACGATAACAAAAAGATGAAAAGGCTCGCCAGGGAGCATGGCGCTCAAGTTACGGAATCGAACCCCTCAGAGAAAAGAAACTGAAGAGAAGAGAGGAAGATTGGATGGATCTTGACATACCAGAGGAAGAGTTTATCAAAAAGACAAAGAATTTGAAGACTACTTTCTACTGTGATGACTCAAGGGTGGAGGAAACCAACCCCAACTGGTCCCAGCCAGCCCAATGAAGCTCTTGGCGTGGAATTGTCAGGGTGCTGGCAGACCCCTGACAATTCTTTAATTCAAGAAATCTATCAAACTTCATGTGCCAGAGGTATGCTTTCTGGGTGAAACAGAGAGGAAATCTTCGTTTATGAATCTGAAATACTGCTGTAAAAAGTTACCTTATAGCTGTTGGTTTGACCCTATCGGCAAGTCTGGGGGTCTTGGAGTGATCTGGAGTGAGGATACGAAGCTTTCTCTAATAAAATTTAGTAGTTTCTTTATTCATGTTGAGCTTGCATCAATTGAATGGCCCTCATGGCATGTTATTTTTGTGTATCTCTGTTCTGATGACTCTGTGCGGTATTCATAGTTACCACGTTAAAGAGATACATGTCTTCTTGCTCTTCTAAGATTGTCATTTGGGGTGATTTTAATGACTTGGCTAGCTCAAATGAAAAGAGAGGGGTTATTCCCAGATCAATGCTTTCTTGTAAGTCTCTTTATGATTTCTTTTCTTATAGCAACTTGGTTGATATTTGCTTCATTGGGTATCCTTATACTTTGTGGAACAAGAGGAGGGAGGAGAATTTGCATTGAGGAGAGAATTGACAAATGTGTTGCTTCAGCTGAATGGCCGAACCTCTGGTGTAATTCCAAAGTTGAACATCTTCATGTTTCAGTATCTGATCATTGTATTTTAAAGCTTGACACTTGCCCCTCCCTTATCTCAAGAAGAAAGCCAGTTTTGTTTTGTTACAATAGCAGGTGGAATAAGCATCCAGAAATGAAAGAGTTTATCACTAAATGATGGAGTCTTGAAGTGGATGGCAATACCATGTTCACTGTCAAAACCAAGCTTAAGCATTGTAGACAAGAGCTAAGAAAGTGGAGCTACAAGAATGACAGAGGCTTAATGCATAACATCATACACAAGGAAGATAGGGTGAACATGATCAGATTGGATGGGCATGAAGCTGATACTGAAGAGTTGGGGAGGCTTGAAGCTAAATTAGAACCACTCTGGTCTGAAGAAGAGCTGCTGTGGAAGGAGAAGTAAAAATTTAATTAGCTCAAGGCTGGATACAAGAACTCAAGTTTTTTCCATTCAATTGTAAGGCAGAGAATAATGGGGAATCAAATTGTGGGCGCTAGTAAGGAAGATGGTATTTGGTGCTCAGACCCAGAAGACATTAAGTTGCAGTTCACCAATTTCTATAAAGACCTATTCACAGAGGATGAAGTCAGAGAACCTGATCTAATTTTTTCCACTATCAAGAGGAAAGTTGGCAGAGAGATGAATAACTTCCTTACTCAGGACTTTTCGGATGAGGAAATCAAGAAGGCCTGTTTTGACTTACACCCTGACAAGGCTGCTGGTTATGATGGCTTCACAGCCAGTTTCTTTCAAGCTCATTGGAGCACTGTTGGGAGTGATGTTTGCAAGGCAATCAAAAGCTTTTCCAAGTCAGGTAAATCACTCAAATGTGTTAATTTAACTCATATAATTCTGATTCCAAAGGTCAAGAATCCCGCTCATGTAAAGTATTATAGGCAAATAAGTTTATGTTCTGTTATCTACAAAATTCTTGATAAGTGCCTAGCTAATAGATTGAGTTGTGTGCTTGATGCTCTCATAGCTAGAAACCAACCTGCTTTCATTATGAACAAACACATTGTGGATAATATCATGGTAGCTCATGAAATCCTTCACCATATTAAATCCAAAAGAAGAGGAGATGGTGAGATGGCTATCAAATTAGATATGCTAAAGGCCTTTGATAGAGTGAATTGGTCTTATCTTGAGAAAATCATGTCGAAGATGGGCTTTTGCAGAAAGTGGAAAAAGTCGATCATGGCATGTATAACCACAGTAAGCTTCTAATTAGTTATCAATGGAGAACTTGGTGAGTTTATTTCGCCGTCTAGGGGGATTAGGCAGGGTGACCCCCTGTCTCCTCTTCTCTTTGTATTATGTGCTGAGGGGCTTTCCTCTCTTGTTCATCATTTTGAGCACAACAAGTGGATCGAGGGTTTGAAATTAGCTAAGCAAAGTCCCTCTGTCAGTCATTTGCTCTTAGCAGAAGACTCTATTTTATTTTTCAAAGCTAACATACATAACCGTTGTGCTATTAATACTGTTCTTGGAATGTATGAAAGAGCTTCAGGGCAGGTTGTGAGCAAAGAAAAATCAGAAGTCTTTTTCAGTCCTAGCACTAGCAATCTTTTGAAAAGCTTTTTGCAATATTATCTGGGTATAAATAAAGATTTCAAGGAATGCTACTATCTAGGTCTACCAGCCCTTATTGGTAGATCTAAAACTAATGTACCTCAATTTCTGAAGGAAAGATTGCTAGCAAAGTTCAAATCTTGGAGCTCCAACTTCCTCAGCCCAGCGGGAAGAGATGTTCTAATTAAGTCAGTCCTTTCAGCATTACCAGCTTGTACAATGTCCTACTTCTTGCTCCCAATTAAGACCCGCAATGAACTCTCTCAAATCATGGCAAAGTTCTGGTGGGGTTCAATGAGTATTGAGCAAAAAAAAGGTTCATTGGCTTACTTGGGATCACTTGTGTAAAGATAAAGAGCTAGGTTGTTTAGGTTTCAAAATCCTTCTTAATGATAACGCTTGGAAGCTGGTGAGAAGCCAAAATTCTCTCTTCAAAAGTATTTTTAAAGGGAAATATTTTCCTTGTTCATCTATTTTGCCAGCCACGATTCCTCAAATCTGCTTCTGGATATGGAGGGGTTTGTGTTCTAGTAGGAATGCCATCAAACCTAGTTGCAGATGGAGAATTGGTGGTGGCACCTCCGTTAATATTTGGAATGATCCCTGGATTCCCAGACCTGAAAATTTCTATGTGGAATCTATGAAGCCCACTGTTTGCAACATTTCAAGAGTTAGTGATCTTATAGATCATGAAAAGAGATGCTGGAACATGGATTTTATTCGGGGTTTATTCAATGAAGATGAGGTAAGGTTAATTCTCACTCTCCCAGTTAGTTATAAAGAAGGTCCAGACAAGTTAGTGTGGAATTTTTCTAGTAATGGAGAGCTGAAAGTTAGTTCAGTTTATAAATATTTATGATCTGCCTCTTTGCATTCTAATGCCTCAAGCAGAAGGGCCAGATGTTGGACATTATTCTGGGTTTGCCTATTCAACCAAAAATGAAACACTTCTTTTGGAAAATCCTTTCTGGGGTTCTCCCAATTTATGCAGCTTTGAAAGGAAGAATTTTGTCGAGGATGCAGTTTGCAGGCTCTGTGGAGGTGGCTTTGAAGATGAATTCCATCTTTTTTATTTGTGCTCTTTTGCATCTGAAACTTGGAAGCTGTCTCCTCTGAGAACTCACGTTCACCCTCAGAATTTTAGATGCATTATTGAATGGTGGGACTAGGTTATCAATTTGGCTGATTCCTCCCCAGATCCTAAATGGTTTATGGATTTATTTTTTAATACTTGTTGGAGCTTATGGACTGGTGCCTCAACAAAGTCAAGTGGATGCCAATCCAGGTTGTGAAAAAAGCATTTGTTTGTACCAGTGAATGTATAAGCTTTAATGGCTCTCTTGAAAGTTGTTATGGATTAGTACCTCCTGATACGGCCATTTCCCAGCCTCCTACTTTAATTGAGGGGCATAATATATTCACAGATGCAGCAACTAATCTTGCTCTCTGCAGGTGAGGTATTGGTGCTGTATGTATGGATGTTCAAGGTGGAAAAATTGATATTTATTGCCAGCCAATCCCAGGAGTTGTTGATCCTCTTGTGCTTGAGGCCTGGGCTATTAGAAATGCTCTGACTTGGGGTGCTGTCTATGGTTGGTGTAATGTTTGCATCTTCTCTGACAGTAAGTTGGTGGTCAATTCTCTTAACTCCCATAACTCATTTTGGCCTCTGAGAATTGCAACACTCACTGAAGATTGTCTGAAACTGAGATATTTTTTCTCTTCTTGTTTTCTTGTTTTTGTTCCCAGAAATTGGAATCCTCTAGCTCATGATCTAGCTAAAGCTTCCCTTGCTCTTCCAGTTGATTCTTTTGCATCCTTCTAATTGTTCTTTCACAATCAATGAAGCTTCATTTTCCATTAAAAAAACAAGTAGTTTGGTAAGGATTTTTAAAAGTTTACACTGGAATGTCTTGTTAAAATATCTATACCAAAAGGGCCAATTTAGTATTATAGTATTACATAACAATAGAGGGATCTGGGTCTGCAAGGTTCGCAAATTAGTATCGTGGTAATAGTATAGTTTATAAACACATGACTATTGTACAGGCGTAACAGACACAATAATACAATTGGTCATTCCCCATATCGTACCATGGTATCATAGTCGTGTTTTATTGATTTGTCTGAATCTATTCTTGTCTCTCTCCGTCTCACCCTGCGTGAGGGGGCGTGTACTATTGTACAGGCTTAACAGACACAATAATACAATTAGTCATTCCCCATATCGTACCATGGTATCATAGTCGTGTTTTGTTGATTCGTCTGAATCTGTTCTTGTCTCTCTCCGTCTCACCCTGCGTGAGGGGGCGTGTGAATCTGTTCATGTCTGTCTCCTTCGCCCCCAGCGTGTGAGGGTCTTGTTGAGAGTCGCTGCTTGTCTCACATCTGGACTATGTATATTTTGCTTGTGCCTAATAAGATATTTTGACAGCTCTCTTCATTGCCAATGTGGAATGGAAGTGCACTGCAGCAGTCACTAATTATGCTCCTACCCAGTCTGAACTTGTTGAGGTAGAAAATTATTTGAAGGAACTTTTTTTGTTAGCAGGATCCAAACATGCCCTCTCAGTATACTTAAGTTACTCTTCATGGTACTTTGATTCATGCAGCTCTAACCATATGAAATGTGATGAATCTGTCTTTACACGAAATCTTCACCTATTCATGATCCCATCATCCATGCTGTTGATGGCAAGCTTGCTTTGAATCTTATATCGGTGGGGGCAGTTATGTGAACTTTGACGTGATTCTATTTTCTCTATTGATGGTTGTCGTGTGTAGGATCCACAGACAGGGAAGCTTCTTGGGATCGAGCGTGGGGTTGGACTATTGCTTAAGTTCACATATCTTCATCTTCCATTGCATCTTGTGGAGTCTCTTCATTCAGTAGCTTCTAAAGTTCATTCTTCCTTTAGTTTATGGTAATGACACACGAAATTAATAGTGTATATACACAAGTGCACATTCAAGTAAAATGATGGAGTATTTTAAGGCTCCAAGATGTCGAACCACGAGGACATTCTTAAGACGATTTAGTCAAATAACTAACTTATAGATATAGTAACCGTGAGTAATTACGTGATTCTGATCTAAACTAATATCAAAATTAACGAAATAAAATCAACTAGCTTTTGTATTTTTCTTGTTAAAAGAGTTGTAATCGATGCAATGGAGAAAAATAGGTGATCCGTCCAAGATGTCGAACCACGAGGACATTCTTAAGACGATTTAGTCAAATAACTAACTTATAGATATAGTAACCGTGAGTAATTACGTGATTCTGATCTAAACTAATATCAAAATTAACGAAATAAAATCAACTTGCTTTTGTACTTTTCTTGTTAAAAGAGTTGTAATCGATGCAATGGAGAAAAATAGGTGATCCGTGGATCCCCCTAAGCTCTATAGATAATTATGAATATTGTGTTGCAACGCGCTACTGATGATCGAACTATGTCATGCTAATTATTTAGTATGAATTCCTCTCCGTAACACACCATTGCGTATCGGTCAACACCGGACCTCTCAGTCCACCGATACCTACCAACTCCGTTCTAGTTCGTTCTACAATCCTGATAAAAAATTAGGCCTCTCGGTCCAACAGTAATTGATTGAGATATACTAACAACTGATTTGAGAGTGTGGCTACCAATGTCTCACTTCTCAGTTCTTCATGGTCCGGGGTTAATCTTGTTACCCTATCCAAACCTAGTATTTTGTCTCTGGATCACAACCCTAATTTTACTAGCGATTGAGGGTCATGACTGCTCGACATGCATATAATAAAACATGTGCAACACGAAATAAGTGCGATAATCAATAAACTTTAAGATATAATTCAATTGAAATTCAAATAATTAATATCATATGACAAGTTGTTGTTGGAATAGATTCCCTAGAGGCAATCTAGTTTAGCATGAATTTATTTGTGGCTAGAAAATTCATTTATTATTTATTGGATATTTTATATAATGAAGTCCTTAGATTTACAATTTTGTTGTTTATCTTAAATATCCCTAGTCCAGTATAATGATTAATGGGAGAATCATCTATAGACTAGTATGGGGTTGGATTGATATGGAGATATCATGATCCAACACATAGGTGTGCATTAAGGGTAATGGCGCACTGGATTGACCCATCTCCGAGAAGGCTACATACACGTTATGTTAAGTCAAAAGTGCTTCTCGCGCTGCAATGGTATTGTCATCCTTAGACTTGAAGTCACTAGATGTTCTAGTTGTGGATTATTGTGATTTTGGCACCGTTAAACGCTACACCGTAACTGGGTAGTTATAAAGGCGTGTACCGGATACAATAATAAGTAAGCTTAGAGATCGTAGTGGAAGTAGATAGAATTTGTCCCTCCCACATAACGGGAGAAAATATCCTAGGCCACTCGAGGGATAGTGCTTATAGAATGTCTGGCCAGACTCAAATAAATCAATATGGGATATTGATGTTATTTGCTCGAATAAGGCTATTCCCATGGATCGAGAAACTATGGATTGGATATACGAGTGTGACTTGTATGTATCGTGTCCAATCCGAATATAGAGACAAAGGGATGAGAAAATTACTTGTACAAAGGTTGTCAAGATGACTATTCTATTAGTTGGCTAGAATGGCTATAAACCGCTCCATATTAGCAAATTGTTGCTACCAACTAGATAGAACCTAGGGGGTCACACGCTATATAGAGTTGAACTAGATTTGAGAATTAATTAATTGGATTAATTAATTAGAAGGATCACTTTGCAAAACCTTGCAAAACTTAGTAGGGACTAATTTGCAAGGAAGGGACTAAATTGAATTCTTGTAGGACTAGAATATGTCCTTTAGGTAGTTGGCAAGGATTTGTTGGACTATATAAAGGACACTCCTTCCTTCCTTCCTTCCCACACTTATGATTCAATAAATCATAACTTGAGTGGGAGAGAACCAAAAGGAGAGAGAGGAAGCAAGCCAAGGAGCTCGCCGCCCCCTAGCTCGCCGCCCCTTCCCGTCGGCCCATAAGGAGGCCGAACCTCCTTGCTTCGGTCTCGTTTTGCGTGATTCTTCTTCCTCTTCCTCTTTCCGGGCTAGCACCAAGGATTGGAAGATCTTGAAATCATATCTAGGCGTGGATCAACTATAGAGAACGTGACACAATTCGCGTTTGAAGTTATCAAAGGAGAACCCTAAGGTGTGTTAATTGATTTCTTTCGTTTACCATCGTTATGTCTCTTGACTTGTGATCCTTGGAGGGTTTTGCATGGTTAATTATTGTTTCCGTTGCGCATCCATGATTCAAAACCCTACAGTGGTATCAGAGCCACATGTCGTAGAGCATAAATGTGGTTTATGTGTTACGTTTTGATAGTTTTGCACTTTAAAATTGTTGTTTATCGCGTAAAACAAGACAAATCAAGCATGTGATGCAATTTGTCAATAATCAATCATAACAAGATCTAGTTTTTGCATTGGATGCATGAATTAGTGAGTTTGAGAAATTTTTGGATCTTAGATCTGGGGTTTGGGCATCCTTGGGAAAGAAGGAGTTCTTCCCAAACAAGGAAACAACCAAACTTGGGCATCAAGCAAGGGAGTTGTTTTGGAAACAACTCCCAAAGGGGGTTCGCCCCCTCTAGGGGACCGCCCCTCCTTGCTTGCCTCCCAAGCAAGGCCGGCCTAGGGCCGGGGCAGCCCTAGCCGCGTGGGCTAGGGGCCGGTCGGCCCTAGGCCCTTGCGGTTCACTTTTTGGGCCAGGGCAATTGGATTGTTGGGCCCCATGGACCGTTTTAACCCTAGAATATCCTAAAATCAATTAAAATTGACCAAGCGCGTTAAAATTGGATTTTATCTGTTTATGTGCAATTCGCATGGTGATTGGATATGGCCTTAGATGTGGTTTGTTGTGGATGTTTAATTTTTGTGGTTTGGTTTACGGCCTGCGAGCTGATCAATTAATTGTAAAAATTAATTAGGGATTTATGGCCTGCGAGCCATTTTTTTCTTAACTTGTGAGATTTATTTTATTTAGTATAGTTGTTAGCTAGTGCTAGATAAAGTAGATTGTTAGCCAAGATTGAAGAAAAGAAGCCCAAAGCCAAAGGAGCCACAAAAGATGGAGCATGGAGCATGGAGCATTCCACATGAATATGAAGGATGGACCAAAAGATCAAGACGCACGCATATCTGTTTGCTTTTAGGGTTCATAGAAAATTCCATTGGCTTGGAATTTTCTTAGTCTAGAAAAGGCCATATACACATCACGTTTTATTTATGCTTTGTGGTTGTTTATTTTATTGTCTTATTATTTTATGGTTGGTTTATGGATGATGCATGCAATTAGGATAATAAGATAATTGGACAACCCCGATCTATTATTTGGAGTTGTGCCCAAACTTAAATAGATAGATTAGTTGATATTGATCAACAACCAATTAAAATTGAATTTAAAATCCCTCAAAATTCAAATATTGTGTTCTTGCCTTCTCGTTATTTAAACACTCATTATCATCATGATTTATCAAGTTCGTGCGTGCCAAAGCATGGAGACTTGGTTCATAATGATGGAATGCGATGGCACAAGCTAGTAATGTGCAATTGTTTAAATAAGAGGTTGAACACAACTAGGCTATTAATATGATTAAGAAACCTAGAGGCAATCAATTGGGATTATCCATATGGATGGATAAATAAGTAGTTATTTGCCTAATTGATTCAAGAGTTGCATAAGGGATGCAATTGGAATTGTTCCTACCTAAAGTAGTCAAATTATGGGTGACTTGCCAAAGCAAGCTCATAAGAAGATGAAACATGGATCTTGGCCCACTAGAAAATATAAGGATATTTTCCGCATTAATATCTTGAGGGTTATTAATCCGTAGAAAACTAGTGGGAGCTATATTTGATAAACTAGCCATTATTGATTATAGTCGAAAATTCACAAATAATAAAACTTGCGTATTTTCCTTTTGTAGAATTCCAAATGGCAAACAACTCATCGAGTTCACAACATTCCCTACGATCTTTCCTTGAGAAGGACAAGCTCTCTGGAACCAACTTCCTTGATTGGTACAGAAACTTGAGAATCGTTCTCAAGCAAGAGAAGAAACTGTACGCAATAGAGTAGCATGTTTCAGCAGGTCCAGAGAACCAAACACCTGCTGCCCTAAAGGCGTATCAAAAGCGTGTTGATGCCGCTAATGATGCGGCCTGCCTTATGCTTGCACCATGACTTCTGGGCTTCAGAAGCAACACGAAAACACGAATGCTGTCGATATGATCGAGCATCTGAAGCAGCTCTTCCAAGAGCAGGCAAGGGTTGAGAGGTATGAGGTCTCTAAGGCACTGTTCAAGTGTCATCTGGCAGAAGGGAACCCGGTGGGACCCCATGTACTCCGTATGATCGGATACTTGGAGAATATCGCCCGACTAGGGTTCCCGGTCGGCCAAGAGTTGACAACCGATATCGTGTTGCAATCGTTGGCCGAGAGTTATGGACAGTTCATCATGAACTATAACATGAACGAGATCGTGAAACCACTACCAGATTTACTCAATATGTTGAGGACAGCTGAACAGAGCATCAACAAGGGTAAGGGCAAGGCCATTATGATGGTGCAAAAAGGAAAGGGAAAAAGGTTCGACGCATCCTCCAAGGGCAAAGGCAAGTCAGTTGCCAAGTCCAAGGAACCTGCCCTTAAGCCTGTTGGTGGCATTGCCAAAGGTGTGACTAAAGGTGAGTGTCACTACTGTAGTCAGCCTGGACATTGGAGGAGGAACTGCCCAAAATATCTGGAAGACAAAAGGCTTGGAATAGTGATTCCACCACCACCAGGTATTTTTGTTGTAGATGTCAATTTAACTGTCTCTACATCATGGGTATTAGATACTGGATATGGATCTCACATTTGTCGAAATGTGCAGGATCTAAAGAGAAGTAGAAGATTGGCTAAAGGGGAGATAGATCTGCACGTTGGGAATGGAGCAAAACTTGGTGCGTTGGCCGTTGGCGTGTGCGAGCTATCTCCGCCTTCAGTATTAGTTTTAGAATTAAATAATTGCTATTTTGTGCCTGCTATGAGCAGAAACATTATTTATATTTCTTGTTTGGAGAAGGAAGGTTTTATTATTTCAATAAAGATCAATTGTTGTTCCTTTTATTTGAATAATATTCACTATTTTAGTGCGCAATTATTTAATGGACTATATGTCCTTGATCTAAGCAATCCTGTCTAAAACATTAGTACCAAGCGGATTAAAATAAATAATTTAAATCCTGCTTACTTATGGCACTGTCGTTTAGGCCACATAAACGAGAAACGTGTATCTAGACTCCATAAGGATGGACTACTAGACTCATTTGATTTTGAATCATATGAGACATGTGAGGCTTGTTTATTGGGAAAATGACAAAGTCCCCTTTCAATAAGAAAGGTGAGAGGACTAGTGAGCAATCGGCGCTCATACATACTGATGTGTGTGGGCCATTTTCCACGCCTGCCAGGGGTGGTTATGTCTACTTCATTACATTTACTGGTGACTACAATAGATATGGATTTGTGTACCTCATGAGGGAAAAATCCGAATCCTTTGAAGTGTTCAAAGAATTCAAGAATGAAGTAGAGAAGCAACTTGGCAAAAGTATCAAGGCTCTACGATCAGATCGTGGAGGAGAATACTTGAGCCACGAGTTTGACGACTATCTTAGAGAGTGTGAGATCGTGTCCCAACTCACTCCACCCGGAACGCCACAATGGAATGGCGTGTATGAGAGGAGGAATCGAACCCTATTGGATATGGTTCGATCTATGATGTGTCAAACCGATCTTCCATTATCATTTTGGGGCCACGCTCTATAAAGTGCAGCTTTCACCATGAACCGTGTTCCATCTAAATCAGTCATGAAGACACCTTATGAGATGTGGAGTGGGAAGCGTCCCACATTGTCGTTCATGAGGATTTGGGGCTGCGATGTCTATGTAAAACTTTTACAATCAGACAAGCTAGGGCCAAAATCGGATAAGTGTAAATTTGTGGGGTACCCTAAGGAAACTAAGGGTTACTACTTCAACAATCCAACCGAGAACAAAGTGTTTGTTGCTCGGAACAGCGTGTTTCTAGAAAGAGAGTTTGTTTCTAAAGAAGCAAGTGGGAGGACTATAGAACTTGAAGAGGTTCACGAACCACAAATCACTGAACCGATTATGGAACATGAACAGGAACCACAAACAGTTGTGGAAGAACCTGTTCAGGTAACATAAGAGCTTCGTAGATCTAGTAGAGTGCGCCAGGAACCCAAGAGGTATGGACTTCTCATGACCGATTCCGGTGACAGGATTCTCATAGATGATGAGCCTACTACCTATGAGGAGGCCATGAAGGGCCCAGACTCTCAAAAGTGGCTTGAAGCCATGAGATCTGAGATGGAATCCATGTATACCAACAAATTATGGAATTTCGTGGAACCACCCGAAGGGGCGCGACCCATAGGGGGCAAGTGGGTCTTCAAGAAGAAGATCGACATGGATGGTAATGTGATTACCTATAAGGGCCGATTGGTTGCTAAAGGATTCAGACAGATTAATGGTATCGACTATGACGAAACCTTTTCATCAGTCTCTATGAACAAATCCATCCGAATCCTACTTGCCATTGCAGCATACCATGACTATGAGATTTGGCTGATGGATGTCAAGACAGCATTCCTTTATGGGAATATCCTCGAGGACGTATATATGATACAGCCGGAGGGTTTTGAGGATCCAAAGCAAGCCAACAAAGTCTGTAAGCTGCAACGATCCATTTATGGATTGAAGCAAGCTTCTAGGAGTTGGAATCGACATTTTGATGAAGTAGTCAAAGAGTTTGGCTTCATCAGAAATGAAGATAAGTGTTGTGTCTACAAGAAGGTTAGTGGGAGCTTTGTAGATTTTCTGGTCTTGTATGTGGATGACATACTAATCATTAGAAACGACGTTCCCATGCTGCAATCTGTAAAGATTGGCTAGGGAAGTGTTTCTCAATGAAGGAATTAGGGGAAGCAGCCTATATACTCGGTATAAAGATCTATAGAGATAGATCTAAGAGACTGCTAGGCCTAAGTCAGAGTACATACATTGACAAGGTGCTGAAGCGGTTCAACATGCAAGATTCCAAGAAGGGATTCTTGCCCATGTCACATGGAATCACTCTTTCGAAGAGTGGTTGTCCTTCCAATGAGATTGAGAAGGAACACATGAGTAGAATTCCCTATGCCTCGGCCATAGGATCTATCATTTACGCCATGTTATGTACTAGACCAGATGTGTCATATGCCTTGAGTATGAAAAGCAGATACCAATCCAATCCAGGTGAGAGTCACTGGATTGCAGTCAAGAACATCCTAAAGTACTTGAGAATAACTAAGGATGCTTTCTTGATATTTGGCGGTGAGGAAGAGTTGCGTGTAAGGGGTTACACAGATGCAAGCTTCCAAACTGAGAGAGATGACTTTAGATCACAATCGGGATATGTGTTTTGCCTTAATGGAGCAGCGGTGAGATGTAAGAGTTCCAAGCAAGAGACGGCGGCTGATTCTAAAACAGAGGCTGAGTACATAGCTGCAAATGGCGCAACAAAGGAAGCTGTTTGGATCAGAAAGTTTGTTTCTGAACTTGGTGTGGTTCCTAGCATTGCGGATCCAGTTGAGTTGTACTGTGACAACACTGGGGCGATCGCGCAATCGAAGGAACCCATGTCGCACCAGAAATCCAAGCACGTGCTCAGGAAGTTCCATCTGATTCGAGATATTATCGATAGAGGAGACGTTCGGATATGCAAGATTCCTACAGATGAGAATCTGTCAGACCCGCTTACAAAGCTGCTTACGCAGTGGAAGCATGAATGGCACACTAGGACTATGGTCATACGAGATGCGCCAGATTGGCTCTAGTGCAAGTGGGAGACTGTTGGAATAGATGCCCTAGAGGCAATCTAGTTTAGTATGAATTTATTTGTGGCTAGAAAATTCATTTATTATTTATTGGATATTTAATATAATGAAGTCCTTAGATTTACAATTGTGTTGTTTATCTTAAATATCCCTAGTCCAGTATATTGATTAATGGGACAATCATCTATAGACTAGTATGGGGTTGGATTGATATGGAGTCCAACACATAGGTGTGCATTAAGGGTAATGGCGCACTGGATTGACCCATCTCCGAGAAGGCTACATACACGTTATGTGAACTCACAAGTGCTTACCTATTGTCATCCTTAGACTTGAAGTCACTAGATGTTCTAGTTGTGGATTATTGTGATTTTGGTAGCGTTAAACGCTACACCGTAACTGGGTAGTTATAAATGCGTGTACCGGATACAATAAGAAGCAAGCTTAGAGATCGTAGTGGACGTAGATAGAATTTGTTCCTCCCACATAACGGGAGCGAATATCCTAGGGCACTCGAGGGATAGTGCTTATAGAATGTCTGGCCAGACTCAAATAAATCAATATGGGATATTGATGTTATTTGCTCGAATAAGGCTATTCCCATGGATCGAGAAACTGTGGATTGGATATATGAGTGTGACTTGTATGTCTCGTGTCCAATCCGGATATAGAGACAAAGGGATGAGACAATTACTTGTACAAAGGTTGTCAAGATGACTATTCTATTAGTTGGCTAGAATGGATGTTTTGCTAGAAACCGCTCCATATTAGCAAATTGTTGCTACCAACTAGATAGAACCTATGGGGTCACATGCTATATAGAGTTGAACTAGATTTGGTAATTAATTAATTGGATTAATTAATTAGAAGGATCACTTTGCAAAACCTTGCAAAACTTAGTAGGGACTAATTTGCAAGGAAGGGACTAAACAAAATTCTAGTAGGACTAGAATAAGTCCTTTAGGTAGTTGGCAAGGATTTGTTGGACTATATAAAGGACACTCCTTCCTTCCTTCCTTCCCACACTTATGATTCAATAAATCGTAACTTGAGTAGGAGACAACCAAAAGGAGAGAGAGCAAGCAAGCCAAGGAGCTCACCGCCCCCTAGCTCGCCGCCCCTTCCCGTCAGCCCACAAGGAGGCCGAACCTCCTTGTTTCGGTCTCGTTTTGCGTGATTCTTCTTCCTATTCCTCTTTCCGAGCTAGCACCAAGGATTGGAAGATCTAGAAATCAACTCTAGGCGTGGATCAACTATAGAGAATGTGACACAATTTGCTTTTGAAGTCATCAAAGGAGAACCCTAAGGTGTGTTAATTGATTTCTTCCTTTACCATCGTTATGTCTCTTGACTTGTGATCCTTGGAGGGTTTTGCATGGTTAATTATTGTTTCCGTTGCACATCCATGATTCAAAAACCTATAGTTGTTCCCCAAATAGATGTATCAATAATAAAGCTTTGGAACTTCTGATTCAAGATCATGAACTTACACGGGAACTGAATCTAACATGAAACTACATCAATAATCCAGAAAATGTCTCATAATCTAGGTTCATTATAGAACAAAGTATGGTGTTTAGATACTCATAACTCTTCTCGATAACCAGAAGTTTTCTATAGAAACTGAAGAAAAGATAAGAAATAGATAAAATGAATAATTCTTGTGCTTTGGAGATAATGCTCTCAACTAGGTACCGTGCTGCTCCGCACGTGATGAGTGACTTTCATCAGGCCTCTTAGGTCTTATATTCCTGAATACACCGTTCCTTGATTCTAAAAACTCTTGTAGTTACACTTTGACCTTTCAATTTGCGTGTAGTCAACAGTTTGATCGTGCGATCAAACTCCTTTTGATCGTCGGATCACAATATTGGGGATTCTCTTATTTACTCTGATCGTGCGAACATATTTTTTTGGTAGTGCGATCGGAACTCTGATCATGTGGAAACAGAGGGCCTTTTTATGATCCTGCGACTAGCTGCTTGGGAATTTGAATAAGTCCTTTGATCGGGCAATTAGACTCTTTCTGATTTTACAATTAAACTGTAACTGTGCATTTTTCTCCTTTCTTCCTTCTGTCCTTTATTTTCTTTGCAAGTACTTTTGCTTCCGAAGTTCGAATTCATGCTCCACATTAACCCTCGAGCTCCCAGTTCTTGTCAAAACAACATGAAACACAAACCCGCAATCATATCCAATAAAAGAATTAACAAGCTCATGAAAACGCTCGAGTTAACATAAATGCGTATAAAACTAATTTCTTGCAAAAATTACACAAAACAGCGCCAAATGATGCTAAATTCTCCATATGACCTCACAAAAAGATAGGAAATAAAGTGTGTGTGTGTGTGTGTCTATCTATCTATCTATCTATCTATCTATCTATCTATCTATCTATCTATCTATCTATCTATCTATCTATCTATATATATATATATATAATAGATTTATCAAATACACCGCAATAACTTTTGTGCGTCAAGAGAAAAATCTTAATTCACACACCCACAACGAACCCGAGTCATACAATTGCATATTTCCCTCAGTCAACCATTGCATAGTAACCAAGATTAACTGTCTCAAACGTGACAACAATACAATATCCACAAATGAAACAATAAGGACTACTATCATACAATGCAACTCGAGTACACACAATGCAAGTATTATAAAAATATATTTTTGTCTTTTTAACGAGATTGTAGAATCTCCACAAATTAAACCGCCATGTCATCAAATTCTCAATCACTGAAGCACAAAGCGTACAACGTAGGGGCGTGAAAAATGATGAAGACTTACTCTTTAAACTGATATGAAATTCCCGTAGAGAGCATAGATAATTTAACGTTCCTCTGTAAAGATACCTAACCTTTCATGTGTACCGGAAACAAGTCGAGATATCCGAGCCTAGTCTAGTACACTATCCAAGCTTTTGTTCCACAAGGGTTTGAAATGATGACGCCTTAGGATATGATTTTTAGAACCCCGGTCCTATTACATCAGGAAAAATCTCATCAAAATCTCATAATCACCCTCCCTCACTAAGATGTAAGAAACCGAACCTGAATATCACCAACTACGGCCCTCAAATCCCTCAATCCTGGTGCACAACACCGTTCTCTCGGCCATGAATGTGAAGAAGTGAAAACAAAAGAATAAAAACAACATACCAACTTGGTTTTTCAAAATTAAAAAAAACTCCGAATTATTATTCTTTTGTGGGTCTCTCTCTCTCTCTCTCTCTCTCTCTCTCTCTCTCTCTCTCTCTCTCTTTTTGTGGGTAACAATATAAGCTCAATTAAGAAATAATGTAGGTTTGAGTGGCCAGGAAAATAATGAAAACAAAGTGGGTAGTGGAACAATAAAACCTGAAATTGCGTCATCAAAATTGACACCCCCACACTCAAGTAAAAGCAAAGGCCTCAAGTGGTAGATAACGTAATCGTGCTGTAGCTAACTTATCCTCCACAGCACCGAGAATAGAGTAAATAAAACATAGCACGCCCACCAATTCAAATTAAACAATCCAACCCCCTTTTATGCGAACAAGTATCTCGCGTGCGACTGCGACCTTGTGATCACGATGTAATGACGTGATTCACCTCCCGCACCAAAGTACGTAGTCTCCTCTAGCTCAGTCTCGTATCCCCTCAAAGTATATGAAAGAGAGTATGTAGGCACACAATACAAGATCAATACTCTAGACGGGGCGGGGGGGGGGGGGGTTGAATAGAGTATGGTAGTTTATGCTGAAAAGCGGAGTTTTGAAAGCAAGTTGGAAAGACTAAGTGAACTAAGTTTCAAGCCCTTGGAATCAAATTATATGAAGAAAATATTTTCTGATTTTTTTCAAGGCGTTGAAAAGGCTTTCAAGTCCTTGAACTAAAAATCTGTTTTGAAGTTTAGAACAAGATAAGTGCAGAAGAGAAAGTTAAGTGCTACAGAGACAAATGATTTATATAGTTCAGTCCCAATGGACCTACGTCTCTACCTCAGGGATATAATCTTTGCAGGATTTGAAGCTCAATTCTTATTAATCAAAAGTGAAGCCCTAGATCTCAAGCACAGAGACTTCTCTTACTCTGTTACAGCTTGTGGTTATCACTAACCTATCTAGTACCTGCTCGAGCTAACTGATTCAATAAGAATATCTTGTTGTTCCTCTTGAACAACACCACGAGATTAAGATAAGAGGAGTGCAAACAAAATGATATAAAAATGAAGTACAGAACAGAAGAACAATGTGAAACAGTGAAGCAGTTGAGTTTGCAGTGATCTTCTAATGCTTCGATTGAATTTGTTGAATCTCCTTCTGTGTTGCTTGTCAATCATTGAGATTGTTTGAAATGTCCTTGTAAAAATGTGTACAAATTCTCTCAACAGTCTATTTTCTATAGCTTGTTTGAAGTGCAGATTAAATAGGACCTTCTTCAAACATTTTCTCCTAAAATCAAGCATCGTATCTTTAACCTCCGACAGCTCTTTCCCAACGGTTAGTTGCTCAGTATCTTCAAAGATACTGATTTGATCTTTTATCTGAGGATTCTAGGAAGGTCCAGACATGATTCCACATGAATATGATCCATCTGCTAGCTGTATTTCCTTTCCTGCATACACACAATTTAGGAAAGTTTTCCTGCAAAATAAGTAGCTAATAAACCCTGCAAAAAATCAGTCAAACTATGAGTTTAGGATCTGTTAGAACATCGGATTAGTTTTTCTTTCATCATCAAATAAGTCATAGATTATCAAAGGAGAGCACATATCAAAATATAAGAGAAACTCCCCCTAAGTTCATTTGTTCAAGGCAGTGTATGTTTCAAAGGTTTTGAAAGCTGTGTTCAAGGCCTTGAAACAGACTGTGAACTTACAATATCTCCCTTGATGAAAGACAACACTTATAATCTGTTTCAACCCTTAGTCTGCAAAAGATACACATCAGTAGCATGGCATAACAAATATATGATATAAAAAATAAACACAGTTACCTTCTAGCTGAATAAAAAACTACTAAGCAAACAACTAAGCAATCTTAAAAACATAAAAAGAAATCATTCAAGTGTTCAAGAAAAGTACCTAGTGATCTTCGCCAGATCTTATTAGCCTAAAAATAAAAACCACATAAATTTCTCCCCATTTTTTACTTTCATCAAAAGATAGAGAGAAAATGTTGGATCAAAATTTTTGAAAAAGCTATTTTTTTAAATAGAGAATATTTCCAAGGCTTTGAAAATATTGAAGAAAGATAGGCTAGAATTAGGGCTTTGGGTCTGTCTTTTCTCCAGCTTCACCTTCTTAATCGCTGTTTTCTTCCTCTGCTTCATCATCTTTAGCATCATCATCCTGGGCAACTTCATCACCAGGTTCCTCAGCAGCCATAGGTTGTTCAAACAATTCTGCATAACATTGCTTGCTTTCCTATCTTTTTCTGCAGTGCCTCTTTGAGAAGTTATTGTGAATCAATGATGTCTTCATCAATCAATCCCTTATCTTCATCAACCTTTTTCCTAGTTTCCTTGTGAAAATCCGCCTGTTTCCTAGTTCCCTGATCTTATGCAGCTTCATCCTCAGTAGTGTTTTCATGAAACAACTCAGCTGTAGAGCCTGCCTTCTTTGATCCCTCTGGAACTTGTGAGACTTCTTCCTCAGCATGGATCAAATTAATACTCTTGAAGAAACTCTCAACCATGTATTTCATCAGTTGGAATTCAACACCTAGCTCAAACTGTCCCTGCTTAAATTCATCCAATTAATTGTCAAGTAAATCTAGCCTTTGAATCACCAGGAGTTGGTCTTGAGATGGAGGAGGTATCGTTGAAGGAGAGGGTAGGGACTTAGGTTTAGGAAACTTCTTGGACTGTAGCTCCTTAGCAGACAATTCACAGTATAGTTTCCAAACTTCTTCACTGGCTTTAAAAATTCTAATCCTTTGAATTTTTTTTTTCATCAAGCATTCCAAAGCCAGCTGTAATTGTCTCTTCCATTTCAATAAGTATTTCCAGGTGTTAAAAGAATAGTGTGAGGAGATTGGCATAAGGTAGAGGGTTCTTTCTCTACTTGGTACAAGAATAAACCATGTGTTCCATTAAAATTGTTGGCAAATCTATCTCATAACCATGCATGATCAAGTACATCAAGTATTTAACTCTGTCAGAAAGCAAATCCTTAGAATTTTCCATAGGAAATACACACCTCACCAAAATGTTAAAAATAATTTTAGCTTCAACCGTTAACACAGAGTGTGTCAGCTGTTTTGAGGAGGTAGCTACATTGGGTAGAAAGAATTCTTCCTTATCCCGTTTCAATGCTTCAGCTCTACTAGGATGATTGGCTGTGTTGTACCTCTTAGGAAATCCAAGAACATAAGAAAACTCACTCTGATCCAATTCCATCTCTTTTCCAGCAACTTTAGAAGAGATAGCCATATTCAAGGTCTTTGATTTGCTTTATGTTTAGGTAGAATAGTCTAGTGAGTCTAGGGTATGCAACTTCTGATGGATTAAGAATCTTCCATAAAGAAACCTGTTGCAACCTCCTAATGCATTCCAAATTCATGCTACTTAACATGCTTATGTTGATCATACTACAATATGAAACAGAAGTAGAGGCAAAACCATCCAACCAAATTACTCTTGATGAATGACTAACAAACCATTTACTAGAAAGAGCTATCTTACCATGAGAGATTTGTTTGTCAGAAAAGATCTGAATCTCCTTACGAGTGTCCTTCTGAGGCACTTCAATCTCCTTTCCAGAAACTTTTTCTTTTCCTTTGTCAGTAACCTTCTCTTTTCCTTTTTCAGTAACCTTCTGAGGTTTATTCTTTGTTGACTTGGGACTTCCAATCTGAATTCCCATCTGTTTTTCAGCACCAACCTTTGGATTAGGGATGGAAATTGAGTCTGATCACATCCGATACCCGACATGATCCAACCCTGATGGAGCAGATTTGATCCGCTCTGTTTGCAAACGGATCGGATGTGGATCACAAGTTTTGTGATCCGTGAAACCCGATCCGATCCGATTAGGTTATCATACATAATAAATTCAATAATTTTCATATATTTATAAAATTACATGTATAAATTTTATTATGTTTACTTTAGATAACGTTATAAGTTTGATATGTTCATATTTTATTGTGAATAAATTGATAAAAGTATAGATGCAGAGTGTATGTTAATCCAATTTTGATTTTAATTCATAATAATCTCAGGTCATATGAACTAAAATTACTGTTCGCCATGATCCGATGGATAATTCGATTCAAATCCGGCAAAATCTGGTCCGAATCCGATCCGATTCGATCCGAAACCTTATGGATCGGATCTAGATCTAGGCTGATCCGATCCAAACCCGATTCGTTGCCATCCCTACTTTGGATCTGCTTTCTTCTTGCTTGAAACAACAACCTGCTCACCTTTATCCTTCTTGCTCTTCTTCTTAAGAGGAGAAGGACGTGGTAGTGAAGCACTAGGGGTTCTGGAGCTGGATCCATCACTTATGGATTGCACTTCTTCTTCTGCAGTCTTCCTCTTTTTCCCTGAACTCTTCTTGGAGTCTCTAGCCATCTTGATTCTGTCTGAGGTTATTTGAGAGTCCATTAAGGTTTCGGGGTGTTTTAGAAGAGAGAGAATGTAGTAAAAGATACGAAGAGAAAAAGAGAGAATAAGTAGTAAAAGAGTTTGAGTTGTAATAGGAAACAAAATATTCCTATATCTTTGAGAAAGGAAATTTGATAGAAATACAAACTCCTTATGGAAATAAGATAATGGGCTGCAAAATTTAAAAAGATTTTATTTTAATTAAAAAAACAATGCTAGGCAATGATCTACAAAGATAACACCCAACATTGACGATCCATTCATTGACTATAGTATACAGGTTTATTTTCAAAGCTTTGAAAAGAGTTTCAAGGCCTTGAAATACTGTAGTACAACACAAATAAATTTTCAAGGATTTGAAATGCTTTTCATATCTTTGAAAATATTTCCAAAAATTTGAAGCACACAGTACTTACCTGAAGCTCCCCCTAAACCAATGCCTCCTTGTTTAGCATGCGCAGATCCAGTCTTAGGACTGTGAATCTTTCTTCTGGCAATGGCTTAGTGAAGATATCTGCGAATGGCATGTTGTTAGGAACAAATGACAGAGATGCATCACCTTTCACCACACGATCTCTGATGAAATGGTGTCTGACATCCATGTGTTTAGTTCTGGAGTGCTGAGATTGCACTTGTGTTGTCACATTTGATGGAAATATCTCTGAAATCATAATCCAAGTCTCTCATTAGTTCAGCTATACAAAGTACTTAAGAGTAGCATGTAGCGTTTTGATATGGATTATGCAACGGAAATACAATAAAACTAATTATGTTCAAGACCCTCCATGAATCGCGTGACAAGTATCATAACGATGGTAAGGGATAAACAGTATGTGTACCTTATTTGTCTGAATTAATCACTTTACGCAAAATGGGTCCACGTCCTTACAAGTATCCACACCTAGGATTGAACCGGAATCCTTCCAAATTCTTTGTGCTAGCAACAGGAGGAAGGAGGAAGAAGAAGATCACGCGAATCGAGGACAAAATAGGCCGACGCCTCTTTGCGGTCGACGGGTAGTGGCGGACGGTTAGGGTTTCAGCCCTAGCTTGTCTTGCTCTCTCTTTTCTTTGTTCTCTGACTCAATAATGAATGCACTTAATGAGAAAATAAGCTAGGAGTGCCCTTATATAGTTAATAACTCCTTATTAACTACATTTTTTCCCCAATACTAATCATGTCCATACACGAATTAGTCCACATTGCAAATTAGTCCTACTAAGTTTGCTTGTGGTTGCTTCCCTTTTAATTAGTCCTACTAATTAATTCCAGCTTAATCCATAGGGTGTGCGACCCCATAGGTTTCTACTTAGTTGGTAGCAAAAATTACTAACATAGAGCGGTATCTAGCAACACATATATGCCACCAAACTAACAGAAATAGTCAGGGATCCGACAAATCTTGTGACAAATGTTACCGTATTGTATTATCCCTTTGTCTCTATATCCGGACTGGACACGAGACATAAATGTCACACTCGTATATCCAATCCACAGTTTCTCGATCATGGGAATAAGCTTACCGTTGTAGATAACATCAATATCCTATATTGGTTTATTTGAGTCTGGCCAACCATTCTATAAGCACTACCCTTGAGTGGCCATGTATATTTGCTCCCATATTTGGGAGGGAAATATTTTCTCTACATCACTACCATCTCTAAGATTTCTTCCTATTATGTCCGATAAACTCCTTTATTACTACCCAGTCACGGTGTGGTATTTGACGATATAAAAACACAATATTCCACAGCTAGAGTATTTAGTGACTTCAAGCATAAGGACCACAATACCATTTTTAAAACGAGAAGCACTTGTGACTTTAACATAATTAATGTAGCCTTCTCGTGATGGGTCATTCCAATAGGCATTACCCGTAATGCATACCCATGTGCTACACTTGATATCACCATATCAATCTACCCACATACTAGTCTATAGTTGATCATCCTATTAATAAAATATAAGTGACTAGCGATATTTAAGATTAACAACAATTATAATCTAAGGACTTCATTATATTAAATATCTCCATAAATAATAAAATGATTATTCTAGTCAAAATAATGTTCATACTATAAGATTTCCTCTAGGGCATCTATCCCAACAGTCGCCTTTGGCCTTGCATTTTCCTTTGTTGATGGTTAGTTCAGCAGTCCTCAACATATTGAGTTAATCTGGCAGAGGCTTACTGATCTCAGTCATGTTATAGTTCATGATGAACTGGCTATAACTATTAGGAAACGATTGCAAGATGAGATCAATGGCCAAATCATGACCCACGGGAAACCCCAGACGCGTGAGACTCTCCTAGTACCCGATCATACGCAGTACATGAGGCCCCACCGGGTTTCCCTCTGACAGATAAGACTTGAACAATGATTTAGATACATCATACTGCTCATGCCTTGCCTGCTCTTGGAAGAGCTGCCTCAATTGTATGATCATATCATACGCCTCCATGTTCTCATGTTGCTTCTGAAGCTCACAGTCCATAGTCCAAAGCATCAGACAAGCCACATCATTAGAATCGTCAACAATCTTCTGATGTGCCTTTATGGCGGAAGCAGTATTATTTTCTGGTCCTTTAGAACTGGATCGTATAGAATGTACAATTTCTTTTCTTGATTGAGAATAATTATCAAGTTTCGGTACCACTCCAAAAACTTAATTCCTGAAAGCTTGTCCTTCTCAAGCACTAATCGTAGAGATTGTGATGAAGTCGATGGATTGTTTGCCATTAGAATTCTAAAAAATGAGAAATATACAAGCATTAGTATTTTGTGAACAAATGACTACATTTAATAATGGATAAATTATTAAACATAGCTCCAACTATTTTTCTCGGATTAATAACCCTCAGTATTAATGCGAAAAATATCATGTATATTTTTTAGTGGGCCAAGATCCATATTTCACCTCTTCTTGAGCTTGCTTTGGAAAGTCATCAAAGAATTAGGTATTTCGGTAAGAACAGTTTGCAATTGCATCCTATGCAACTCTTGGTTCAATCAGGCAGATAACTCCTTTATTTATCTATCCCATAGATAATCCCAATTGCCTTGCCTCTAAGCTTTGAATCCTATTGAAATAGCCTAGTTTGTCCGACATCTAACCTCAATAGTTGCACATTACTTGTTTGTGCCATCCCACCATCCTATAAAGAATCAAATCGCCTTGCTTTGGCAAGCCCGGATTTCATACATTGTTGTTTTGACGAGTATTAAGTAACGAGAAGGAAAAAATGCAATATTTTGATTGAGGGATTTTACCTTTTAATTTTAATTGTTTTGTTGCTCCATATTAACTGATCTACTTATTTGGGTTGGGTAGTCCCAAAATAAAAGATCAGAGTTTTAATTATTATCTTGTTACAATTTGCATGCATCATCCATACACCAAAAAGTAAATAACAAGACAGTAAATAAACAATCCCAAACAATGAAATAGACGTGATGTGGATGTGGCCTCCTAAATCTAAGATATTCCCAGGCCAATGAGAATATCTATAATTAAACCCTATAAACAACAAGCTCATCTCAATGTGCCTCTATCTTTAGTCCATGCGCCTTAGCTTTTGGAATGTCGCCTTCTTGTGGTTTCCTCAATTCTTTAAGCTTATTCTCCATGTATTGACTATCATCTAACTATCTAATACTAGCTAGCATCTATACTAAATAGAGATACCTCACAAGTTGAGGAGAAGACGACACGCAGGCCGTAAACCTTAATTAATTACATTAATTATAATAAAACAATCCAAAAAATAAAAGTCCACAACATCCACATCTAAGGCCACATCCAATCACCATACAAAAGCACATGATATAGTTAAAATCAAATTTTAACGCTCTTGGTAAATTTTAATTGAACTTGGGATTTTCTAGGGTCAAAACGGTCCAAGGGGTCCACCAAACAAGTTGGCCGGACCCCTAGGAGCCGCACGGCCCGTGCCTTGGCCGGCAGGTCCAACCTGCACGGTCAAACCGGCAGTTGGCCACCCCGGCTAGGCCCTCGACCATGATGCTTGCACCACAAGGAAGGGGGTGGTCCCCTTGGCCGAATCCCATAGGAAATTTTAAAACTTTCCTTGTTTCCTTGTGTGCATGTTTCCAATTGATGAGGAAAACCCCTTTTTCTCCAATTGTTACTTAACACTAGATTTTCAAATCACAAAAAGACACATCATATGTGAACGGATTTTTCCAATTTTAGTACAATACGTAAAATTAGTTAATCCTACACTGAATCATATTTAGTTTGCATCATTATACCAATTTTAGTTTTTCGCTAAAAAGTGTAAAATAGTGAAAAACTAACTAAACAGTAACACATAAAACCACGTTATGCGCTACGACCTGTGACTCTGATACCACTGTAGGGTTTTGATACGGATTACGCAGGAGAAATATAATAAAACTAATTTCGTTCAAGACCCTCCATGAATTGCAGGACAAGCATCATAACGATGGTAAGGGATAAACAGTTTGTCTACCTTGTTTCTCTGAATTAATCACTTTACGCAAAATATTGTCCACGTCTCTACAGGTATCTACACCTAGGATTGCAGCGGAATCCCTCCAATGTCTTTGTGCTAGTAACAGGAGGAAGGAGGAAGAAGAAGATCACGCGAAACGAGGACCAAAGAGGCCGACGGGTAGGGGCGGACGTCTAGGGTTTCGGCCCTATCTAGTCTTGCTTTCTCCATGCTTTTTTCTCTCACTCAATAATGAATGCACTTAATGAGAAAATAAGCTAGGAGTTCCCTTTTATAGTTAATAACTCCTTATTAACTAACATATTTTCCCTAATACTAATCCTGTCCATACTAATCCTGTCCATACACAAATTACTCCACATTGGAAATTAGTCCTACTAAGTTTTCTTGTGGTTGCGTATTGATCCTTCCCTTTTAGTTAGTCCTATTAATCCCAAATTCCATTTTAATCCATAGGGTGTGCGACCCCATAGGTTTCTACTTAGTTGGTAGTAACAATTACTAACATAGAGAGGTGTCTAGCAACACATCTATGCCACCCAACTAATTGAAATAGTTAGTGATCCGACAAATCTTTTTGACCAATGTTACCGTATTGTATTATCCATTTGTCTCTATATCCGGATTGGACACGAGACATTAATGTCACACTCGTATATCCAATTCATAGTTTCTCGATCATGGGAATAAGCTTATCGTTTCAGATAACATCAATATCCCATATTGATTTATCTGAGTCTGGCCAGACATTCTATGAGCACTACCCCTCGAGTGGCCATGAATATTTGCTCCCATATGTGGGAGGGAAAAATACTCTCTACATCACAACTATTCTAAGCTTGCTTCCTATTATGTCTGATAAACTCCTTTATTACTACCAAGTCACAGTGTAGTGTTTGATGATATCAAAACACAATATCCCATAACTAGATTATCTAGTGACTTCATGTCTAAGGAATAAAATACCATTGTCACAACGAGAAGCACTTGTGAATTTAACATAATTAATGTAGTCTTCTCGTGGTGGGTCATTCCAGTATGCCATTACCCCTAATGATACCCATGTGCTAGACTTGATATCCCCATATCAATCTACCAACATACTAGTCTATAGTTGATCGTCCTATTAATAAAATATAAATGACTAAGGGATTTTTAAGATAAACAACAATTATAATCTAAGTAATTCATTATATTAAATATCTCCATAATTAATACAATGATTATTCTACATACTAAATAATATTGACTCTAGTGCATCTATCCCAACACAGCAAGCTCCAGCTGCAATATATTCAGCTTCTCCAGTAGAAAGAGCCACTGAATTTGGATTCTTTGAATGCCAGCTTATCAGGGATGATCCAAGGAACTGACAACACCCTACAGTGCTCTTTCTATCAAATTTATAACATGCATAGTAAATACCTGAATAGCCACACAAAGAGAAGTTAGACTGTATATGATACCAAATCCCTAAGTCTTTGGTACCATTAAGATATCTGAAAATTCTATTGACATCTACTAAGTGTGATTCCTTAGGATCTGCTTGGAATCTAGCACACATACAAACACGAAACATGATGTCTGGCTGCTTGCAGTTACCATAAAGTATTGAACCGATCTTACCTCTATACTCTTTCTGGTTCACACTCTTACCATTTTCATCTTTGTCCAAAGATAATGTAACTCATGGGAGTATTAGCAGCCTTGGCTTGAGACAAGTTATACTTGTTCAGCAAATCCTTGGTGTATTTAATTTGATGTAGAAAAATTCATTTCTTTATTTGTTATACATGAATAACAAGAAAGAAATTTAACTCTCCCATCAAGCTCATTTCAAATTCCCTGCTCATAAAACTTGAGAAATCCATGGAAAGAGAATCATTAATAGCTCCAAAACGAATATCATCAACATAAATCTGTACTACAATGATATCTTTCTCATGAGTCTTAATGAAAAGGGTTTTATCAACCAAGACTCTTTTGAAATCATTTTCAAGTAGAAATTTTGACAATATTTCATACCAAGCTCTTGGAGCCTGTTTCAAACCAAGAAGGGCCTTATCAAGTGTATAAACATGGTTGGGAAAAACATCCCTTTCAAATCCAGGTGGTTGAGCAACATCTTCTTGCAAATAGGCATTCAAAAAGGCACACTTAACATCCATTTGAAAAAGTGTGATGTTCTTGTGAGATGCAAAAGCAAGTAGAATTCTTATTGCTTCTAACCTAGCTACAGGTGAAAAAAGTCTCATCATAGTTAATACCTTCTTCCTAGTTGTATCCTTGACCTACCAATCTTGATTTATTTCAGATCATTATACCGTTTTCATCCAAATTATTTCTAAACACCTATCTTGTGCCAATCACAGACAGATTCTTGGGAGGAGGAACTAGATTTCAAAACTTGTTCCTCTAAAATTAATTTAGCTCACGTTGCATAGCTGTAATCCAGTATGCTTCTGGAGTGCTTCTTTCACATTCTTGGGTTCTATTAGAGAAACAAAAGCATTAAAAGCACACAAATTCTTTAATTGTGATCTAGATTTTGTACCAGTGGATGGATCAGAAATGATATTGTCTGCAGGATGTGCTGAAAGGTATCTAAATCTCTTTCTTGGCGTCCAGGGTTCTGGTTCTCCAGGAAGATTTTCAAGGCCTTGGGAGCCAGATGTAGTGGCTTGATCATTCTGTGTTTCTTGTGGTTCTGCTTCAAGGCTTTGAGAACCACTTCAAGGCTTTGAAAATCTTTCATCTTTTCAAGTGAGTTGGACTTTGAACCGTCTTCTGGATCTGCTTCATCTCTGACTCATGTTTGTTCAAATTCAAGTCTGCAAAACCATCACTCAAATAACCATCATAGCCTTCATAAAAAATAACATGAATACTTTCTTCAACAAGCTTAGTTCTTTTGTTATATACTCTGTAAGCCTTTCTAGTCAGTGAATAACCAAGAAAGATACCTTCATAACTCCTGGAATCAAATTTGCCAAGATTATCCTTACCATTGTTGTGAACATAACATATACAACCAAAAAGGATTGAAAAAATAGATATTGAGCTTTCTCTATTTGAACATTTCACAAGGAGTCTTCTTCATAATAGGCCGAATCAGGCATCTATTCAAAATGTAGTTTGTTGTATTTACAGCTTCTGTCCAAATGGATTTTGTCAACTTTTTCTCCAGAAGCATTGTCCTAGACATGTCTTCAATTGTTATGTTCTTTGTTTCAACAACACCATTCTGTTGAGGAGTTCTAGGAGCAGAAAAAATGTGAAATACCAAATTTTGCAAAAAATGAATCAAACTCTAGTTAATCAAACTCCTTTCCATGATCTCTTATTATAGAGGCAATAGGTAGGTTTTTCAAAGTTCGAAGCTCCTTACAAAGCTTTGAAAATTCAGATAGAGCTTCAGACTTATCTCTGAAATCTAGAGTAATCATCTACAATAATCAACATATATTTCTTACCCTTTGGAGTAGGAACTCTCATAGGACCACATAGATCCATATGCAGTAATTCAATGGATCTAGAATTACTTAAAAAATTCTTGGGCTTGAAAGAACTTCTTGTCTGTTTACCTTGAGCACATGCCTTGCATACCTTGAGCAAATGAATCCAAATTCCCCAAATGAGTAGAGGCACATTAGGTTGTTCACCGTATCTAATCCAAGAGAAGATTATAATCATTTTATTTTTTTCATTCTTTTCTAATTTTTTTCAACAGTGCATTTTGAGCAACTAAGTGTGGGCTTTTTCGGTTAACTCTTGAAACGCTGTAAGGAATGGTGGTGTACACTCCCTAACTTCACTTAGGCTAGAGCAGCATACCACATGAAACCAACTCTACACGAAGGTCCACCCCAGATATCAAGAGGCCACAAGTTCCCACATAAAAAAGACTTTTGGACTACCCCAAGACCAAATCCTCCTACCACACTATAGGAACTAAAGGTACGCCCTCGTCTACTTTCCACTTTTCCCTGAATACCTGGGGACTTCCTTTCGTGAAACCGGTGGGCAGGATACTAAAAATTAAGATTTTGCCCACTACGGCACTTCTTATTCATCGAGACTCTTTCACTGAACTCTCTCTGGTTTCAAGCTTCATCAATTGCCCATAACTCATTTTTTTCAATTTTTATGATTTTTATTTGATTTCTATTTTTTTTTTCTCACATTTTCCTAAACTTTATATGCAACTGGCCAGCTCGATTAATCACAACGATTGGGTAGGGGACTCAATAAAGTAAACGTGCAGAATAATGAAAAAATTTAAAACTAGAACTATACGACACTAACATAATTTACACTAACCATACTAACACAATACTACACATACTATATGTAACAAGGCTGTGCAAAGACAAAACATGGCTAGCGAAAATATATACAAAACTCCCCCACACTTAAGCATTTCGTTTTCCTCAACGAATTTAGAGATATACTAGGAGGACTCATCGCTTAAATGTGTTGGCGGTGGATCTACAGAATTATGGCTCAAAACGTAGAACAGAGAGAGTTAGAGATACCTGTGGTGCTCGGACCTACATGGGCACCGTTGCCGCGAAACTGCAACAAGAAGGGGTCTTGTGGAACGTTGACAGTTTCCGGCAAAGTCTCACCTCACGTCTGGATTCCGATGCGCTCCTACTGAACACTCTCCCACACGCGCATCAAGAAGGGGAATCCAGAGCATCTTATGTACCTGTGTCCCTGCACACTGATTGAAAGTATTAAAGCAAATCTCTCTCACCCCTCAAAATCAAGTATGGAGAAATCAAAATCAACAAAAAAATCAAATATTATCCTACTCTACATTGGGTTGCCTCCCAAGCAGCGCTTGTAATTTAAGGTCGATGGCCCGACCGGTTACCTCAACCGAAATGGATAGTGGAGGCAGCTTCATCCCTCCATTTTTCTTCTTCCACTATCTCTTTTCCATGATTTTCCTTTCAAGCGCACCCATGTGCTGTGACGATGGTGGAGAGTTCTGGAAGCTAACTCCTTTCATTTTTCAGTTTATCTTCTTCATCAACTTCACAAAGTACTTATGGGCTCGCATGTGTTATTCTCCATAAAATCATCCCAGTAGTACCTCTTTTTGGTTCTAGATTCTCTCCAAATGACCCATGCAATTCATCCACACCCCCACACTTGTTGATTTCCAATTCAATGACTATGGTTTGCGGATAATCAATAGAATAGCCAATATGACAAGAAATTGAAAGTTTCTCTTGATGCTCTTCCCCATAAGAATCTCCTTACACAAGTCTTTCCAACTCATCACAGACTTGATTAATATGAGATACAGAGAATTCTTCAAAAGTACGAGTAGGGACTTTTACCTCAATAGGAATGGACATTGTTTCTTCATCAGCACTCCACAATCTCGCAATGCGGGTCTCTTCCATTCATGCCAAGGAAGTGAGGGTGCCTGCGGTTTTGGCTCGCAATACGGAAAATCCTCCCATCTTGGGCACACATGTCCACCCCATTATGAATCAGATTCCAAGTCCTCATAATTAGAAAAGTCCACAACTGGCTCATGGGCAATGCATTCTTCGCTCAACTCAGGTACCTCTTCTTCCACAACTGCAGCTCGCGGTGCAGACTCTCGTTCTTGATCCATTTTAGCCCAAAAATTCTTCTGCATCTCTCGCAAAGCTGGAAGCCAATTAGGGACGTCAGAATCATCCTCTAGTGGTGGTGGTGATGGAGGCTCTGTTTGAGGCTCAATGTCATGTGGAAAGGATTCCAATTGTGGCTCTCGTGTATACGAATACCTTGCCACTGGCAGCTCCAACTCCTCTACTAGCTTCGTATTTAAATTTATCATCTCCCACATATGCGCCATAGTTGTCTCTGAATCCTCTTTTGGCTGCTGATGGAGCTGGGGTGGATGAACTCGACATGGGTCTCTATAATCGTGCCAAATGCCGCATCCATAGCACCAAGTCATGCATGCTTCCTCTTCTTCATGGTTACCCCTACAATAGATACAGTAGGGGGGACCCGAAAAATAGTTTTCGCTCCACATGCTTAGAACAATTCCTGCTTCATACGTTCCTGAGAAAATAGACTCACAAGACCCGTGAAGCACAGAGATAGAGAACAAATCAAAATAACAGCTAAAATTAAAGTACTCTAAATTAACTCCTAACTAAGTAATCTACCGCTGTCGCCAGCAACGGCGCCAAAAACTTGACACAATTTCTTAACGTGTATGCGCAAGTGCACGATCAAGTAATATAGGGGTGGTATTTCAACCCCGAGTTATCGATCCCACGAGGACAGACTTGAGACTATTTAATTAGTTATTTAATTTAGAGTACGGTACAGGAGGAAAGATTTGATTGATTTAAGAATTAAGATAACAACTAAGCTATTTTGTTTAAGAAACAAATATATGGAGAAACTAGGCAATCTCTAGATCACCTAGGGCTTTAGACGATTTCCGGTTAAGCTATGTAACACGTTAACCATATTCTAGTTCAGCCGGGTAATAGGCTATGAAAATATCCTGTCGGTCTCTTGTCATTTTACGTCTCGGTTAACTAAAATCTCATCTCGGTCTTATGTTGTCTACCGGTCTGTTCTAGCAGGTTATCTACTGGTACGATAACGGGTTCTGTCGGTCCACCGTTTCACGGAACAACTGAATAATCCTACCGAATCTACCCACACTAGGCCAATCCTAACACTTCTCCTTTTCGGTCTCAATGATTCGGGATTGTGTTCAAGTTCTCATCACAATTAGGCTAAGTCACTGTGGTGCACTCATCTAGTTAGCTAGTACGGCCGGGTAGCTACTCCATTCATACTAAAGATTAAGCATAGAACAAGAACATGTAACTAAAAAAATATTAACATTAAGCAAGACGATGAACTATGAATAAACCCTAGTTTTCATGAATATTAAATCATAATCCCGTCGTGTCAATAGACGAGAGATTCACTAACAAGTTCAAGAAATCAATTATTCATTCAAGAGATCAAAATCATGCACATGAAACAAAGTCCTAAACCCGAAAAATCATTCGTTTACATGAAACCCTAGGCTTGCATAGAGATGCCTAGCAAATAGTTTAGCTAATTGAAATCAACCAAACAAAGCTAAGACGTTTCTCCATACAAGATTTGAAAGAAGAAGAAGAAATAGATCAAACCCTATAACCCTCCAATGGTGGATTTGGATCTTCTCCCGTCTTCTTCGTCGTCCTTTCTTGCCTCCTCTAACGTGAGTTTTGATCCAAAGTAAGTGAATGATCCTACCCCTGCTCCTAGGTCATTTAGTAAGTAATTCCCCTCACTTGTTACCCAAAAAGTCTTCAAAGTTTCATTAGAATCCAATTATTTGCGTGCTGGTGCATCAGACTGGTCTTACTACCACTTTGACTGGTAGTACGACCAGCAGAAGGTGATTTTTCTTCAATCTGCCAAATTTTCTAAGTATGGGACTGGTCTTACTACTAGTATAGTGGTAGTACGACCGGTCTGGGAAAATCATGTCTTTTTATTCACCTTTTTGGTCTTTTCTTCACCCGTCTTCCATTCCACACACCGTTCTTGAGCCTTCAAACATTCTGACGTTCGTTTCCTCTTGCCAATGCACATCTCTAGTTCCCAGTTCCTGAAAAGCACAACAAAAAACATACCGGAAGATCAAATGTGACAAAATTAATCCGAAATTACACAAGAAACGCCTGAATTACACAATTATGCTCAAACGCTCAAGCATGCTATATTTCTCTCAATTCATAGTGTAAAACTAAGATTATCGACCCGGAAAATACGCAAAACGGTATAAAATATGCAAGAAATATAACTCTAATAGGGAGTTATCAATGAACCATACCATCTTGATCTCAATTTCCTAGGAAAAAAACTTCATCCTTGAACTGTACAGTAGAACCTATTTTCCTACCGAGAGCTCTTTAGGCGTAATGCGATTATCATGCCATTTATTCGTTCGCTCCTTGTAAATCTTAACGCTTTCATATTCTTAGTCGACATTCCTCCAAGTCAAGTGCGATCCTACTTGATTCTCTCGCAAGCTTAACGTCCATATTGAGTTACTTGCTAGCCAACTATGCTCTATGCTCTAACTGAACATAAATCTGACATGACTTACCGAAAACCAACTAATAGATATACTTGTTCAATGGAGTATTCCATGATGTCCTGAATTCCCATTGTGCATCATCTAATTTCACAGCCCAATCCATGTGTTCTGCATTCACCGTCTGCTCTAGACTATCTTTGATACGGTCTGAAACCTCTGCTTGCCCATTGGTTTAAGGGTGATAAGGTAGGGAAAACTTATGGATAGACACCCCATACTACTTAAGTGATTTGGATAAAATCTTGTTTATGAAGTGAGACTAGTTATTGCTCACCATTTCCCTTGGTGTGCTAAATTGAGTAATTATATTATTTTCCAAGAACTACTCCACATTAACTGCATCATTCATGGACACGCAATTGCTTCAATCCATTTAGTCACATAATATATTTCGAGTAAAATACATATATTACCAAATGAGGGTGGGAATGGTCCCATGAAGTCAATTCCCAATACATAAAATGGCTCTACCTCAGTCCACATAGTCATCGACATCGCATCACATTTCCTGATGTTCCCAGTTCTTTGAAATGTGTCACAACCATCTACCTAATCATAACAATCTTTAAATAAAGTAGGCCCAAAATAAATCTTATTGCAATATCTTTGACATTGTGCGAGAACCACTAAAGTGACCCACAAGGGGATTCATGGAACTATTCAATAACTACGCCAATCTCATGGGTTGGAACACACTTTGGGATAGTATTTTCAGCTCCCATCTAGAACATATACGAATTATCAAAGAAATACTACACCCCTGTAAAAAACCTCTTACTCTGCTGCATTGTCAAATAATCAAGAAAATCCCCGTTTTCAGGTAATTAGATATGGCCCCATACCATGGTTTTCTTATCTTCACTGCCATCAAGTTCTCATCCGGAAAATTCTCTTGTCCAGGAAGTCTCTCTTCCACCGCGTTTTCAAATATTTGACACGCTATCATTCCCCATCTTCATAACACCATAGTAACATGGTCTGTAAGATGAAAAGAACTCCCTCCTGGAGGTAACACGAATAAAAGTTCCATTTTCAATAACCTAGCTACTATCCTGACTAGCTATCCTCATAATATTCTCCTCATGCACTACGATAGCCTCCTTCTTAGTCGTTGTATCAATTGTCGCTCTCTTTTCATTCTTGTTGTTTGAACCTTTACGTTCCCTGTTCTTCATCTTTCCGCACTCTTTATTCATAAGTCACAAAACCCCTCCCCCCCCCCCCCCCCCCCCGCACATACAATGTTAGCATTTCATGATTTTCTTCCACTCTGTCGACAGGTTTCTCGAGTGATTTCTGTTTTTCTTAGGACCCTAGTGGTGACTTCTCCCTCTATCTTCTTTCTATGATGTCACAAGTGCCTAGAATTTCGAGTTCATTCCTGAATCCGACCTTCTAGATTATTCATTCAACAAGCTTTCCTTGACCATATCATTGATCAACTTTCCATATGGAGCTAAATTTCTTAAAGCCACAGTTAGAGTTTCCCAGCTTTCCGGCAAACTACTAAGAAGGTACAATGCATGAATCTCAACATCAAATACAATCATCAATGCCATTAGTTGATTCATGATCTCCTAAAACCTGCTCATATGCTCCAACACACTATGGTCTGTACCTCAAGTTCACAAGTCGCTTCATCAGGTACATCTTGTTCTAACAAGTCTGCCTCTCATACAAAGACTAAAGCTTTTTCCACAACACATCCTCCCTTGTCTCTTTGGAAACATTGTGAAAAAACCTTTGGTCAACCCACTGTCTGATAGTGACAACACTCTTCCTATGCAGTGTGTCTCATTCCTTGTTTTTCATCATGGCCGGCTTCGAAGCACCCCCTTCGGCAAGATCATACACGTCCATGGAGAAAAAACAAAACATCCATCTTCGATTTCCAAATTTAATAGTTTTTCAAAGTCAATTTAATCACCATAAAACCAAGACATGGTCATCTATTTTAGTCAACATAACCAACAGAGCCAACAATAAGAACCAGGCTCCGATACCACTTTCTAAGTTTCCAGATTGCTTCATAGACTTGAAAAAAAATTCAAAGCCTTGAAACTAAGTTTTTTTCAAAGCTTTGAAACTATTTTCAAGGCCTTGAAACAATACTGCTGTTCATAAACATGAACTCAGGAGGAGTTCTTTTGTCAAATCAATCTTATACCTCAAGTACTTGATTATGATTTATTTAATGATGAAAGACAAACTAATTTGATGATATATTGTAACTTAATATATTGATTGAATAAGATTTTGCAGGGATTATTAGCTATTTTTTGCAGCAATTATTTCTTTATTTAGTATGCAGAGTAAGCAAGGCTCCAAAGTCGTCATATCAAAGAGATTTGCTATTCCCAATGGCAGAAGGAAGAGTTCTCCCCGCGGGTCGAGCATATAAATAGCCTCTCCTTATCTGTCGAGCTATAAATCCAACTTGCAGATTGATCCTACACTTATTGAATCATGTCTGGACTTTCCATTGAACTGTAGATGAAGATCAAATCAATATAATTGAAGATATCAAGCAACTAGCCGTTGGAATTGAGATATTAAAGAAAACAATTTGCTACTTATTTTTAGGAATTTTTGTTAAATAAGATCCTATATATTCTGCATTTGAAACAAGTATATACAAGAGGCTGTTGTGAGAAAATTCGAAGCACTGGACATTACAAAGATTCAAACAACTATCAAGGATTGAAAAGCAACACATATGAAGATTGTTGGGTTTTGACGTAGGTTACGCAGCGGAATAAAAAAATTTAATTCCTACTCAAAGCCCACCAAGGATCACAGGAAGAGACATTCATAACATGATGAAGGACATAGAAGATGTGTACCTTTTGGTTCGGGAGATAAAACAAAGAATATTGTCCTCGTATCTACGGTTGATCCACGTCTAGAGGTGAGATCTAGATTCTTTATTCTACTAGTGCTAGCTTGGACTGGAGGAAGAGGGAAGAACGAATCAAGCAACAAGGAACCAAGAGAGGGGTTCAGCCCTCTCTTGTGCCCGACGGGTAGGGGACGGCTAGGGGTTCAGCCCTCTCTTGCTCTGTCTTTTTCTTTCTCTCCCACTCACTTATGTTATGAGCATTAGTTGTGGGAAGGAAGCTAGAGCATCCTTTATATAGTCCAACAACTCCTTGTTAACTACATAAAGGCCCTTCATAGTCCTACATGAACTTGGATTAGTCCCTTCCTTGCATATTAGTCCTACTAAGTTTGCAAGGTGTTGCAAAGTGATCCTTCTCATTAATTATCATATTAATTAATCCCAAATCTAGTTCAACCCTATTTCACGTGTGACCCCATAGGTTTATACTTAGTTGGTAATAACTAATTACTAACATGGAGCGGTGTCTAGCAACACATCCATGCACCCAACTAATAGAAATAAGTCAGTGATCCCGACAAACCTTTGTGCCCAATATCTCATATTGCACTATCCCTTTGTCTCCATTTCCGGATTGGAAACGAGACATAAATAGTCACACTCGTATATCCAATCCATAGTTCCTCGATCCTGGGAATGCTTATGCAAGCAAATAACCTCAATATCTCCATATTGAATTATCTGAGTATGGCCAGAGATTCAATAAGCACCATTCCTCGAGTGGCCATGGATATTTTCTCCCATCATGTGGGAGGGACAAATCCTCCCTACATCACTACGATCTCTAAGCTTGCTTCCTATCATGCCCGATATCCATCTTTATAGTTGCCCGGTTAAGGCGCAACGTTAGATAACATCAAAGCACGATATTCCACAACTAGAGTATCTAGTGACTTCAAGTATAAGGATTTCAATTACATTAGCACTACGAGAAGCGATTGTGACTTTAACATAATCTAATGTATCCTTCTCGTTGTGGGTCAATCCAGTATGCCATTACTCCTAATGCATACCCATGTGTTAGACTTGATATCTCCATATCAATCTACACACATACTAGTCTATATTTGATCTTCCTATTAAATAATATAATGGACTAGGGATATTTAAGATAAACAACACATTGTATTTAACGACTTCATTATATTAAATATCACAATAAGTAATGAATGAATATTCTAGCCAAAACATTGTTCATACTAATTATAGATTGCCTCTAGGGAACCTATTCCAACAGTCTCCCACTTGCATTAGAGCCAATCTGGTGCATCTCATATGCCTATAGATCTTGCGTGCCCTTCATGCTTTCGTTGCGCAAGTGGTTTTGTGAGGAGATCTGAAAGATTGTCATCCGTTGGAATTTTGCACATCTTCACATCTTCTCGGTCGATCATATCACAAATAAGATGGAATCTCCTAAGTACATGCTTTGATTTCTGGTGTGATCTTGGTTCCTTGGCTTGTGCAATCGCGTCAGAGTTGTCACAGTACAACTCTATGGGATCCGCGATGATAGGGACCACACCGAGCTCAGTGATAAACTTCTTTATCCAAAATGCCTCTTTTGCTGCTTCTGCAGCAGCAATGTACTCAGCTTCTGTTTGTAGAATGAGCAACTGTCCCTTGCTTGGAACTCTTCCAGCTCACAGCTCCTCCATTCAGGTAAAACACGTATTCAGACTGCGATCTGTAGTCATCTTTGTCGGTTTGGAATCTCGCATCAGTGTAACCAATTACACTTAGCTCTTCCGTACCTCCAAATATCAAGAACGCATCCTTATTTCTTCTCAAGTACTTTAGAATGTTCTTGACAGCAATCCTGTGACTCTCATCCGGATTGGACTGATATCTGCTCACCATACTCAACGCGTATGATACGTCTGGTCTAGTACACAATGTGGCGTACATGATGGATCCTATGGACGAAGCATAGGGTTTCCTACTCATGCTGTCCTTCTCAGTCTCATTGGAGGGACAATCATTCTTATAAAGAGTGACTCCATGCGACATGGGCAAGTATCCCTTCTTGGAATCTTGCATGTTGAACCTCTTAAACACCTTGTCTATATATGTACTTTAACTTAGGCCGAGCAGATTTCTAGATCTATCCCTATAGATCTTTATAGCTAGTATATAAGCTGCATCTCCTAAGTCCTTCATTGTGAAACACTTTCCTAGCCAATCTTTAACAGATTGCAAAGTAGGAATGTCGTTTCCAATGATTAGTATGTCATCCACATACAAGACCAGAAACACTACAGATATCCCACTAACCTTCTTTTAAACACAAGGCTCATCTTCGTTCTTGATGAAGCCAAACTCTTTGAATGCGTCATCAGAACGTCGATTCCAGCTCCTAAAATTTTGCTATAATCCATAAATGGATCTTTGCAGCTTACAGACTTTATTGGCATTCTCTGGATCCTCATAACCCTCCGGTTGTGTCATGTACACATCCTCTAGGAGGTTCCCGTAAAGGAACACTGTGTTGACATCCATTTGACAAATCTCATAGTCGTAGTATGATGCAATAGCAAGTAGGATTCGAATGGATTTAGTCATGGCGACTGGTGAAAAGGTCTCATCATAGTCAATACCATGAATCTGTCTATACCCTTTAGCTACCAATCGTCCCGTGTAGGCAACTACCTTGCCATCCATGTCGGTCTTCTTCTTGAAGACCCATTTGCACCCTATGGGCCGAGCCCCTTCAGGTGGTTCCACAAAATTCCATACTTTGTTGGTGTACATGGAATCCATTTCGGATCTCATGGCTTCTAGACACTTCTTAGAGTTTGGGCCTTTCATGGCCTGCCCATAGGTTGGAGTCTCATCATCCATGAGTGGTACGCCATTTGGTTCAGTCACGAGAAGTCCGTACCTCTTTGGCTCATGACGCACCCTTCCTGATCTACGGAGTTCCTGTGTTACATGAACAGGTTCCTCCACAACAACTTGCGGTTCCTGCTCATGTTCCTTCATCGGTTCAGTGATTTGTGGTTCTTGAATTTCTTCAAGTTCTACAGTCCTCCCACTTACTTCTTTAGAGACAAACTCTCTTTCTAGAAACACGTCGTTCCGAGCCACAAACACTTTGTTCTCGGCGGCATTGTAGAAATAATATCCTTTTGTTTCCTTAGGATATCCCACAAATTTACACTTATCCGCTTTGGGACCGAGCTTGTCTTTTTTTAAACGCTTTACATAGACATCGCAGCCCCAAGTCTTCTTAAACGACACTATGGGACGCTTCCCAGTCCATATCTCATATGGTATCTTCATGACCGATTTGGATGGAACACATTTAATGGTAAAAGCTGCCGTCATTAGAGCATGTCCCCAAAACGATATCGGAAGATCTGTTTGAGACATCATAGATCGCACCATATCTAATATTGTGCGATTCCTCCTCTCAGACATGCCATTCCATTGTGGCATTTCGACTGGAGTGAGATGAGATACTATCCTACACTCTCTAAGATACTCATCAAACTCTAGGCTTAAGTATTCTCCTCCACGATCCGGTCGTAGAGCTTTAATACTCTTACCAAGTTGCTTCTCTACTTCATTCTTGAATTCTTTGAACAATTCAAAGGATTCGGATTGGCCTTCATAACGTATACGAATCCATATCTACTAAAATCATTAGAAAATGTAATGAAGTAGGTGTAACCACCTCTGGCAAGCGTGGGGAACAGCCCATATACATCAGTATGTATGAGTGCCAGTAACTCACTAGTCCTCTCACCTTTGTTTTTGAAAGGGGACTTTGTCATTTTTCCTAATAAACAAGACTCGCATGTCTCAGATGATTCCAAATCAAATGAGTCAATAAGTCCATCCTTATGGAGTCTAGATATGCGTTTCTTATTTATATGGCCTATACGACACTGCCATAGATATGTAGGATTTAAATCGTTCGTTTTAATCCTTTTAGTATTTATGTTATAGATTGGACTATTTAGATCAAGGATATACAATCCATTAGATAAATGCGCACTACAATAGTGCATACTATCAAAATAAATGGAGCAACAATTGTCCTTTCTTGAAATAGAAAAACCCTTCTCGTCCGAAAAAGAAATGGAAATAATGTTTCTGCTCATAGCAGGCACATAAAAGCAATTGTCTAATTCTAAAAGAAGCCCTGAAGGAAAAGAAGCTCATAAACGCCTACAGCTGATGCATCAACTCTTTCTCCATTCCCGACGCGCAGATCTATCTCGCCTTTAGCCAATCTTCTACTTCTTTTCAAATCATGCACATTTCGAAAAATGTGAGAACCACATCCAGTATCCATTACCCAAGATGAAAAAATATAAATATTGACGTCTATAACATAAATACCTGGCGGTGGTGGAATCACTATTTCAAGCTTCTTATCCTCCAGATATTTAGGGAAATTCCTCCTCCAGTGACCCGGCTGGCTACAGTAGTTACATTCACCTTTAGCCACGCCCCCACTAGGCTTTAGGGCTTCCATGGATTTTAAAACTTTCTTGCGCTTTCCTTTGGAAGTAGAGGCAACTCATTTTCCCTTCCTCTTATGCACCATCATTATGGCTTTTCCCTTGCCTTTGTTGATGCTTTGTTCAGCTGTCTTCAGCATGTTCAACAAGTCTGCCAGAGTCTTACTGATCTCGTTCATATTATAGTTCATGATGAACTGATTATAACTGTCAGGCAACGACTGCAAGACGAGATCAGTAGCCAAATCTTGGCTAAGTGGGAATCCCAGTCTCTCGAGGTTCTCAATGTACCCGATCATTCAGAGTACATGAGGCCCTACTGGATTCCCTTCTGCAAGAATAATCTTGAACAATGCTTTGGACACCTCATATCGCTCATGCCTTGCCTGTTCTTGAAACAATTGTTTCAAGTGTATGATAATATCATAGGCCTCCATGTTCTCATGCTGCTTCTGAAGCTCAGCAGTCATGGTGTAGAGCATGAGGCAAGTCACGTCATTAGAATAATCAATATGTTTCTGACGTGACCTTACATCTGCTAGAACAGACTCATCATGTGGTGGGGCTGGAATTTGAGTGTCCAAGACGTACATCTTCTTTTCTTGCTTAAGGATAATCCTTAAGTTTCTGTACCAGTCATGAAAATTTTTTCCAGACAGTTTATCCTTCTCAAGTACAGATCGCATGGATGAATTCGATGCGTTGTTGTTTGCCATTTGGAATTCTACAAAAAACGAGAAATGTGCAATTTTAGTATTTTGAACAATTTAACTATATTCAGTAATGGCTAGATCATTAAATATAGCTCCCACTATTTTTCTCGGATTAATAGCCCTCACCATTAATGCGGAAAATATCATGTATATTTTCTAGTAGGTCCAAGATCCCTTTTCACTTCTTCTTGAGCTTGCTTTGGCAAGTCACCCAATAATTGGTTATTTAGGTAGGAACCATTCCAATTGCATCCCATGCAACTCTTGGTCCAATTAGGTGAATAAATCTTATTCTTTATCCTTTAAATAACACCTAATTGTCATGCCTCTAGGTTCATCAATCCAATTGATTCTTACCCAGTTGCGTCCAACCTCTTGCTTCAACATGAACACATTACTAGATTGTTTCGTCCGCAACACATCATGGTGAATTAAAATCGCCTTTCTTTGGCAAGCCCGAATTTTAATGGACCCTGATCATGAAGGGTGTTTAGGCAAGAGAAGGAAAAACGCAATATCTTATTTGAGGGATTTAATCGTTCTTAATTTGTTTGGTTGATCCAATCAACATGATCTACTTATTTGGATTGGGAAATCCACAATAAATGACCATCTTTGTTTATTATTATCTTGTCAACGTTTTGCTAGTATCGCCATACACACAAAATAAACAACAAGACCTAAATAATAAACATCCACAAAAGGAAAAATAATGTGGCATGGATATGGCCCCTAGACTAAGGTATTATCAGGCCAATGATAATATCTATTTTCCCTTAAGTGACAAGCTCATCTCCATGTGCTCCACCATAGCCGCGCGCCTAGGTTTGGGTGTCTTCATCGTCTTTTGGCTTCTTGGTTCTCCGGTCTTCTGCTCCATGCTCTTGGCTATCATCTAAATATTTCTAATTCTAGCCTAACATCTATAATAAATAAATAAATAAATAAATAAAGATTCACATGTTGAGGAGAAAAACGACTCGCAGGCCGTAAACCAAACCGCAAAAACATAAAACATCAACAACCTAGGCCATATCCATCCACCATGCAATAAAGCACATAATACAGTTAAAGCCAATTTTTAACGCGCTTGTTCAATTTTAGTTGTTTTGGACATACTAGGGTCTAACGGTCCAAGAGGTTCACCAAGGGAATGGCCGAACCAACCAAGGAACCGCCACACTAGGCCCGGGCCGACCGGCCCCTAGCCCACATGGGTAGGCCGTGCGCTAGGGTGCGCCGGGCCCTTGGGCCGTGTGTCTTGGACGGCAAGCAAGGGAGGGGCGGTTACCTTGTGGGGCCGCTCCTTCCCATGGAATTGTTTCCAAAAACAATTCCTTCATTATTGAGTTATTTCCAAAACACCCTTTGCCTTGATGCCAAAGTTTAATTGTTTTCATACGTGAAAAACCCCTTCTCCAAGCATGTGGCCAAACCCTAGTGTTTGATCCAAAATTCCTCACACCCTATGTGATTAAACTCACCAATTTACACATCCGATGTTAAATTAGGTCTTGTTTATTGCATCTACTATGCCAATTAAATTCGATTTTTGCGTAATATGAAAAAAACGGTGTAAAACTTAAATCGTAACACATAAAATCATGTTATGCACTACGACCTGTGGCTCTGATACCACTAATTGATTTTGACGTAGGTTACGCAGCGGAATAACAAAATTTAATTCCTACTAAAATCCCACCAAGGATCACAGGAAGATACATTCATAACATGATGAAGGACATAAAAGATGTGTACCTTTTGGTTCGGGAGATCACACGAAGAATATTGTCCTCGTCTCTAAGGTTGATTGACGTCTAGAGGTGAGATCTAGATTCTTCCTTCTCCTAGTGCTAGCTTGGACTGGAGAAAAAGGGAAGAACGAATCAAGCAACAAGGTACCAAGAGAGGGGTTCGGCCCTCTCTTGTGGCCAACGGATAGGGGACGGATAGGAGGGTTCGGCCCTCTTAGCTTGTCTCTTTCTCTCTCTTTTTCTTTCTCTCCCACTCACTTATTTTATGAGAATTAGATGTGGGAAGGAAGGTAGAGCATCCTTTATAAATTCCAACAACTCCTTGTTAACTACATAAAGGCCCTTCCTAGTTCTACATGAACTTGGATTAGTCCCTTACTTGCATATTAGTCCTACTAAGTTTGCAAGGTGTTGAAAAGTGATCCTTCTCATTAATTAATCATATTAATTAATCCCAAATCTAGTTCAAATTTATCTGGCGTGTGACCCCATAGGTTTCTACTTAGTTGGTAGTAACTAATTACTAACATGGAGCGGTGTCTAACAACACATCCATGCACCCAACTAATAGAAATAAGTCAGTGATCCCAACAAACCTTTGTGCCCAATATCTCATGTTGCACTATCCCTTTGTCTCCATTTCCGGATTGGACACGAGACATAAATAATCACACTCGTATATCCAATCAATAGTTCCTCGATACTGGGAATATGCTTATGCAAGCAGATAACCTAAATATCTCCAAATTGCTTGATCTGAGTCTGACGAGAATTACAATAAGCACCATTCCTCGAGTGGCCATGGATATTTGCTCCCATTATGTGGGAGGGAAAAATCTTCTCTACATCACTACAATCTCTAAGATTTCTTCCTATCATGCCCGATAGCCATCTTTATAGTTGCCCGGTTAAGTTGCAACGTTGGATAGCATCAAAGCACGATATTCCACAAGTAGAGTATCTAGTGACTTCAAGTCTAAGAATTGCAATTATATTAGCACTACGAGAAGCGATTGTGACTTTAACATAATCTAATGTATCCTTCTCGTTGTGGGCCAATCCAGTATGCCATTACTCCTAATGCATACCCATGTGTTACACTTGATATCTCCATATCAATCTACACACATACTAGTCTATATTTGATCATCCTAATAATCAATATAATGGACTAGGGATATTTAAGATAAACAACACAGTGTATCTAAGGACTTCATTATATTAGATATCATAATAAATAATAAATGAATATTCTAGTTAAAACATTGTTCATACTAATTATAGATTGCCTCTAGGGCACCTATTCCAAGAAAGATCAATTTCATCCAATCTCAGTTCTAGAAGAACACTGCAGACCTAACTGCTTTACTGTGTTACAGTGTTCTTCAGTTTGTACTTTGTTTTATATCATTCTATTAATACTTCTCATATCTTAACCTCGTGGTGTTGTTAAAGAGGAAAAACAATAGATTCTTATTGAATCAGTTTGATAGAGCTGTTACCAGATATGTTAGAGAGAACCACAAGCTGTAACAGAGTAAGGAAAATCTCTGTTTTTGAGATCTACGGCTTAGCTTTTGATTAATAAGAAGTATGTTAAAATCTTGCAGGGATTAGATCCCTCAGGCAGATACGTATATCATTGAGGACTGAACTCTGTAACATCACCGTGTTCCTTTCATTTACTTTTCAGTTATATACTCTGCCTGTTAACAGCTTCAAATAAAGTTTCCAGTCAAAACCTTGAAAGGCATTTCTAGGCCTTGAAAAAGATCAGTATCTTTTTTCACAATCAGTTTCAGTTCCAAAGACTTAAATTTGAGTTCAAAGCTTTGAAACACTTACTGATCTTCACACTTTTATATTAAACCACTCTTTTGGCAAAAGTTGTCATACTCTATTCAACCCCCCCCTTCTAGAGTACTGGTCCTGTGTTACTTGCCTACATACTGTCTTTCAATTGGTGTTAGAGCTTGTATCACTGCATATATCTAACAATGTGGTGATCATGGGTACTGTAGGTGATGGTAGTTTCTCACAGGGAAGAGCTGCTAACAGACCTCCTCTATTTCGTGGAGAAAATTTTGTGCACTGGAAGGCCTTGATGAAGATGTTCAGCATTGATCAAGATATTGAACTTTGGTCTATCATCCCAAATGGACCTCACACCTTCAACACATAAATGGATGGGATCAGAACTCCCAAATCTTAGAATTCCTCTCTACTTCTGAATTAAAACAATTTTCTAAAATTTTAGAGCTATGAATCTCTTATATTGTGCTTTGAGTGCAGATGAATTTAACGGGGTATCGACATGCAAGACTTCTAAGGATATTTGGGATAAACTGGTGGTTACCTTCGAATGAACTAGCCAACTGAAGCAAACAAAGATCAACATATTACTTAGACAGTATTAGTTATTCAAGGTGAATGGAGATGAGTCCATCAAAGACGTTCAAAAGGTTCACTAACATTGTCAACAACTTATAATCCTTGGGTAAATCGTTCTCCAATGAAAAGGAAGTCAGAAAGATCTTGAGAAGTCTTCCGAAATCCAAATGGGAACCAAAGACCACATCTATTGAAGAAGCCCAAGATCTATCCTCCCTCTCACTAGACGATTTACTAGGAAAGCTACTCACACATGAACTATCTATGAGTGACGTTGATGGAGAATTACCAGAGAGTGTAACCTTGCTCTAGAGGCTAAATAAACTGAACAACCTCAAATTTTTGGAAGAGAAGATGATGATGATGAAGAAGATCCTTTTGCTATCATTTCCAAAGCCTTGACAAGGATTCTGAAGATGAAAAAGAACTTTGGAAACAAAGACTTCAGCAGAGACAAGTCAGATCTTCAAGTGGCAAGGACTACAAGGTTCAATCCTCTCCTCATAAATCTAAAGTGATGAACTTCTTTGAGTGTGGTGATTCAGGTCACATGATCAGAGATTGCGCTTACAAGAAGATCAAACATTTTCAATAGAAGGATCATGACAGAAAGAAGAAAATTATGGAACCTTCATGGAGTGAATCAGATTCCTTAAGTGAATCAGATTCTAAAGAAGATCAAGTCAATCTTTTTCCTCAGGGCCAAGAATGATGAAAATGCAGATAAGAACATTGAGGTAATGATGAAAAGTCTTATGTCTGAATCTTCAGTTATGCTCTCTGATATATTGAGAACTATGCTTCTGAATGAAGCAGATTACTTGAATGAAATCTAGTCCTTGAAGGAGAAAGTTCATTAGCAAGCAAAAGAAAATTTGCAACTACTTTGACAGAACAAGAATCTTGAAATTTCTCAGGAAAAAAATGACAGAGAATTCAAAGCTTTGGAAACCAATTTCAAAGACTTGAAATCTCAAGTCAAAGAAGCTGTTAGAGAGAATTCTATTCTAAATGATAACATTGTTTCTCTACGACATAAGTATGATGAATTGGAGGAATAGAAAACTACTCTGATTGAGAAACTTCAAGTCTCTCAAAAGGTTATGACAAAACTTGCTGCTCTGAACACGATTTAACTTGAATCTTGGAGGAAGTTTGCGCTCTGTTCATAAAACTGGTATTGGATACAATCCAAATTTTCCAAGAAAAAGCAATACCAGATTTGTGAAAGCTAGTAGCAGATCTTCACCAAAAATATCATTACTGTAGGAAGATAGGACATGCTAAGTTAACTTGTCCCTTTAGAAGAAGATAACCTCACATTATGAGGAATACTTTTCCTTTTCAACTTCAGGGAAACGTGAAACAGATTAGGGTTCCTAAATGGGTTAGACCACCTAACATGGTTGACCCTGAATATGAATTCAAATTTCTCACTTGGTCTAACTCCTGGGTAAGGCAGTGAATGGTGTTTGTAGGTTTTCACCAGGAGCAAAGAGAAGAAGTAAATTATGGATAGTGGTTGCTCCAGACACATTCATGGAATTTCCTTATTCTCATAACTAAAAGAACAACCAGGAGGAACATTCACACTTGGTGACAAAGGAAAATACAAAATCATAGGTATTTGTAAAGTTGGTAATGATTCTGGAAACTCGATTTCAGATGTCTATCATGTAGATGGCTTAAAGTTTAATTTTCTTAGTGTATCCCAATTATGTGATAATGGCCATAATGTTATCTTTAAAAAGGGGAAATGTGTGGTGCACAATGAAAAATCTCAAAATTGCATCCTCACTGCCTCTAGGTCAAACAATGTTTGCTTTGAATACTAAAAAAGTTGCAGGTGAAAGTTTGAAGTGTCTCAAGGCCTTGAAATATGATTCAAATCTTTGGCACAGAAAGCTTGGACACATCAGCTTGCGTACACTGAATAAATTGGTTTCCAAAGTTCTAGTTGAGGATTACCATCAATCAGGTACAAAGATGAAGAGGTATGCAAGGCTGGTGCTCAAGGTAAACAGACAAGAAGTTCATTCAAGCCAAATAACTTCGTAAGTACTTATAGAACCATATAATTACAATACATGGAGCTATGTGGTCCTATGAGAGTTCCTAATGCAAATGGTAAGAAATATATGCTGGTCATTGTAGATGATTACTCTAGATTTACTTGGTTAATGTTTCTTAGAGATAAATCTGAAACTCTTTCTGAATTTTCAAACCTTTGTAAGGAGCTTCAAACTTTTAAGAACTTGTCTATTGCCTCTTTAAGGAGTGATCAGGCAGAGAGTTTGGTCAACTTGAGTTTGATTTATTTTGTGCCAAGTTTAGTATCTCTCACAATTTCTCTATTCCTAGAACTCCTCAACAGAATGGTGTTGTTGAAAGAACTTGACACTGGAAGACATGCCTAGGAAAATTTTTCTGGAGAACAAATTGTCGAAATCTTTCTGGGCAGAAGTTGTGAACACAGCAAACTAAATTTTGAACAGGTGCCTAATCAGGCCTATTTTGAAAAAGACTCCCTATGAAATCTTCTAAGGGAGAAAGCCAAACATTTCCTATTTTAAACCTTTTGGATGTACCTGTTATCTTCACAACAATGGTAATGATAATCTTGGCAAATTTGATGCCAGAAGTGATGAAGGTATCTTTCTTGGTTATTCCTTGACTAGCAAAGCTTACAGGGTTTACAATAAAAGAACCAAGCTTGTTGAGGAAAGTATATATGTTATCTTTGATGAAGGCTATGATGGTTCTTTAAGTTATGGTTTTGCAGATTTGAATCTGAACAAGCATGAGTCAGAAGATGAATAATATCCAGACAAAGGTTCCAAAATTAACTTGCGGGAAAATTAAAGGAATATTCAAAGCCTTGAAAATGAGTTTCAAAGCCTTGAAACTGAAACGGAAGAAACACAAAGTGGTCAAGATACAACTTCAATATCTCAAGGTCCTGAAAATATTCCTGGAGAACCAGAACCCTGGACACCAAGGAAGGACTCGGATATTTATCAGCTCATCTAACTGAAAAAATTATCTATGATCCATCCACTGGTATACAAACAAGATCACAATTAAAGAAGTTGTGTGCTTTTAATGCTTTTGTGTCCCTCATAGAGCCTAATACTGTAAAGGAAGCATTACAAGAAGCAGACTGGATCATTGCAATGCAAAGTGAGCTCAATGAATTTGAAAGGAACAAGATCTGGAATCTAGTTCCTCCTTCAAAAGATCAGTCTATTATTGGCACAAGAGGGGTGTTCAGAAACAAGTTGGATGAAAATGGTAAGGTTATCAGAAATAAAACAAGACTGGTAGCTCAAGGCTAACACCAGGAAGAACATATAGACTATGAGGAGACTTTTGCTCCTATGGACAGGTTGGAAGCAATTAGAATTCTTCTTGCATTTCCATCTCATAAACATATCACACTTTTTCAAATTGATGTTAAATGTGCTTTTCTGAATGGTTATGTGCAAGAATAAGTTTATGTTGCTCAGCCTCCTGGTTTAAAAGTGATGTTTTTCCAAATCATATTTACAAACTTGACAAAGCTCTTTATGGTTTGAAACAGGCTCCAAGAGCATGGTATGAAAAACTGTCAAATTTTTTACTTGAAAATTATTTCAAGAGAGGATTAGTGGAAAAAACCATTTTCATTAAGACTCATGAGAAAGATATTCTTGTAGTAAAAACATATTTTGATGATATTATATTTGGTGCTACTAATGATTATCTTTCCAAAGATTTCTCAAGTCTTAAGAGCAGAGAATTTGAGATGATCTTGATGAGAGAGTTAAGTTTCTTTATTGGACTTCAAGTTCAACAAATGAAGAAATGAGTTTTTCTACACCAAAACAAGTATACAAAGGACTTTATAAACAAGTACAACATGTCTCAGTCCAAGGATATAAGGTGGATAGAAAAAGCACTTCAGGGTGTAGCCAGTTTCTTGGATCATCCCTTATAACCTGGCATTCTAAGAAGCAACATTCAGTGGCGTTATCAACTGCAGAAGATGAATATATATCAGTTGGAGCTTGTTGTTCTCAAGTACTATGGATAGGTCAACAAATGATAGATCTGGGTTATGATTAAAGATATATTCCAACAAAATGTTACAACGCTAGTGCAATTTCAATTAATAAGAATCCAGTTCAGCACTCAAGGACTACGCACATAGATGTCAGACATCACTTCATAAGAGATCATGTTGAGAAAGGAGATGTATCACTTGAATTTGTGCCTACTAACATGCAATTTGAAGATATATTCACTAAACCATTTCCAGAAGAGAGATTCTTAGTCCTGAGATTGGAACTGGGCATGTTAAACAAAGAAGCATTGGTTTAGGGGGAGTATCATGTAATTCTTTAGGTTCTTCAAAGTTTTGGAAAGTTTTTTAGAGCCTTTAAAAGCTTTTCAAAGCCTTGATTTTATTTGCTTTCAGTACTACAGTTTTTCAAGGCCTTGAAATTCTTTTCAAAACTTTGAAAATAAACGTGTATGCTACATAATCAATAATTGGATATTCAATGTTGGGTGTTATCTCTGTAGATAAATGTGTAACATTGGTTTTTCCTTTTAAACAAATATTTTACAAATCATTATTATGTTATTTCCTTCCACACGTGAGACACATATTTTGAATTTTACTAAAACTTTCCTTCCTCAAATATCTCAGAATGTTCAGTTTCCTTTTCCAAGTCAAACACTTCAGTTATCTTCTCCCATCTCTCCCGTATTCTTTGCTCTTGACTCTTTCTTCTAAAATCCCCCAAACCCTCATGACCACAAGAAAAGCCTCTGAAAGAATCAAGATCGCTGGAGGATCAAAGAAAAGCGTATGTTAGAAGAGAAAAGCTACATAAGATGATGTTTAAGCCAAAGAAGAAAAGCAAGAAGAACCAGGAAGAACAAACTGCTAGTTCCAACAAGAAGAAGAAGTGAGATCCAATAGGTGGCTCTGAGAAATAGAAGGGAATTCAGATTGGAAGTCCTAAAACGGTGAAGAAGAAGCTTCAGAAAGTAGACGAAGGAAAGGAGAAGGTTCACGATACAGAAAAGGCCACTGGGAAAGAGATACAGATCTACTTAGAAAATAAATCTTCTACTAGTAAGAAATCTCTATCTAGTAAGTGGTTTTTCAGTCATTCAGCTAGAAGATCATGATTAGATGGGTTTTCATCTGCTCAGTTTTCTTACTGCACTATGATTAGCATTGATATGTTTGAGATGAACTTGGATTGCATTAAGAAACTGAAGAAAATGTCTCTTTGGAAATTCTAAACCCTTCAGAAGTTGCATACCCTAGGCTTACCATACTTTTTTATTTGAACATGAAACAAGAGTAAAACTTAGCCTTGACCATATCTTCTAAAGTTGTTGGGCTTAACATGGAGTTTGATCTCTTTGAGTTTGCTAATGTTCTGGGTTTCCCTTAAACGTATAAGACATATAATCATCCCAGTAAGGTTGAAGGTTTGAAGTTGGCTAAAGTTAAATTCTTTCTACCTACTGTTCCTAATACCTCAAAACTGTTAACTCACTTAGTGTTAGCTGTTGAAGCCAAGATTCTGTTTACAATTTTAATGAGGTATGTAGTACCTAAGGAGAATTTTAAGAAGTTGCTAACTGATAAGGTTCTGTACTTTATGTATCTGATTATGCATGGGTATGGAATTGATTTTCCAAGCATTGTGATGGAGCACATGCTTTACTCTTGCACCAAGCAAAGGAAACACCCTTTAACCTATGCCAATTGTCTTTCACTCTTCTTTCAACATTTTGAAACTCCAGTTGACATGGGCGAAAGTATTACCACTGGTTTTGGAATGCTTGATGAAAAGGCTTTTCAAAGTATTGGAATTGTAAAAACCAAAGAGGGAGATAGGAAGTTGTATTCTGAGTTATCTGGAGAAGAGTTACAGGGTAAAAAAATTCCAAGAACTAAAGTCTTATCCTCTCCATCAACTACCCTCTCAAGACTTACCACTGGTACTTCAAAGGTTATACCTCCTTGAGAATGAGATGGATGAACTGAAGCACGGTCATTTTGAGTTAGGAACTGAATTCAAATAGGTGAGGTATATGGTTGAAAGTGTCTTCAGAAGTATCAACTTGATCCATGTGTAAGAAGAAGTATCACAAGCTGCAGAAAAGACCTAAGAAGAAAGGATCTACATATGATTTGTTTGATGAGAACATTTCTGAGTATGGAGCTGCAAGGAACAAGGGTACTTGTAAACAAATTTCCAAGGATACAGGTGCAGGGGCAAAGACTAATGAAGATGTGGAACATGATGAAGAAAAAAGTGTGGATTATGGATTTCTACTCAACGACCTGAAACATAAGAAAAAGAAGGCAAAGGTTCCAAACATTGTCAGTCTCCTGATCTGTTTGAAGATGATGATGTTGCTGAAAAAGTTGGTGAAGAAGTAGAACAAGAAGAAGAACAAAAGGATGATGAGGTAGATGAAGAAGGCAGTGAAAAATAAGAAGTTGCAGCCTAAGGGAGATGAAGAACCAAAGCCTTGATTCTAGCCTCTCCTTTATTCTTTTTCAAAGACTTGAGAACCCTTTCAAAACTTTTATTTCTTTCATTTCTTAATTTTTTTAATAAGGTTTGATCCAAGATTTTGTCACTTTTTTTATGGAACTCAGAAAGGTGGAGAAGTTTAGGATGTTTTAGGGGTGACTTTAATTCTGGACTATTAGGTTTTGATGCTATGTTTTATTTTCTTAGATTTGATTTTGATTCTGTTTAGAAATGTTTATATTGATGTATTATATATATTTTCTATGCTCTAATTTTTATCTTTTGCGGCGATTCAGTTCAACCAGATTAGTGGTTTTGTCTTTCATAAAGGGGGAGATTCTAAGTTCACAACTTTCTTCAAATACTTGAAACAGAATTCAAATCCTTGAAACCAAGTTTCTGTTTCAAAGCTTTGAAACTATTTTCAAGGCCTTGAAACAAAATTGCAGTTCATAAGCATGAACTCAGGAGGAGTTCTTCTGTTAAATCAATTTGAAACCTCTAGTACTTGATCATGCATTATTTGATAATGAATGATGTGTACAAGGAAATCCTTGAGAAAGATCCAAGTGTACACCTCGAGTAGGGGATTAGAACACAGAGAAGTGTAGGGTGTGAGTAGGGAGAGAGTAATCAAAGGCAACTGCTCTTGGAAGTGAGACAATAGACTAGCGAGAGATTGAAGTGTCTAAAAGAGGTACAATAGAGGGCTAACGATCCTATATATACTCGATAAGTGGCCATTGTGAAGGGGGGTTAATGCACCATAAATGGAGGCTTAATGATATCCCATGTAACGGCACGTTCGACCGCATATATACGGAACGTTACGCACCTGCCCGCACATATCGGAGACTGTTATGAGATCGTCTGCATTTATGCGATGCACGAGTCTTAAACCTCTCAGTCAGTTACCAGAGGTCGCGCGCGAGCTTGGTTGTCGCTCTCGCGCGACGGGCCTTACTCTAACCTCCAAACCACTAAGTTCCTACAAGTCCCGTGTAGTTTGTACGCGAGGGCTCTGTCTCACAGCCCCCAAGGCGGATAAGCATAGTCAGTTATCCGGTGTATATGGAGCACATCTAGGTGTGCTGGATGGCTGCCACGTGGTTGTGACCTGTCTATCTGGAAAGTACCATCTACATTAGCCCCCTTATGCGCGGATGTCACGCACGTGCTTGCCGTGCAGTCGCGTAAAACCAATTGTGCGTGATCCCCACGTGGCTCCCCGTACTGATTTGGAAAAAAATCAAATCCCTAGCCCCTAGGCATAGCAATGATTTCCTAGGTTTTGGAAGCGCCTTCTAGCCTCTGATGAGGCATGGTCTCTGTAAAGTTGAACAGACGCCTCTCACATATTTTTGCCAATTTTCGAGGCGAGAATAACTCAGAACGCTCTGATTGGTCGTCAATTTTGCCAGATAACAAAGCGTTTGTTGACTCATCAATCGTCAGCAGTCGCGACTCTTCAGTCTTTGAGGACTATTTAAACCCTTTATCTCCTCGATTAGAACTTTTTCACCAAGTTACTCTGCGAGAAAACATATGAACCAGAGGGAAGCTCAACAGCAAGAAGTAGAAACCTTCGATCAAGTCCTCGACGAACTTTCCCAGACGGTTCAGGCGGTACAGGTGCTTTATCATCAATCTATTCCTCGTGAAACAGGTTAGGGATTTCTGTGATTTGTTTTTCCTCTCCTCATTTTTTTTAGTTTAGAATAACAAATGAACCTCACACAGCTTGTTTTTCGTTTCTCTCTAACCAGAAATGGCCCGAACCAAGAGTTGGAAGGAGGTCGTTTCCCTTCCAGAGGTTCCCAAAGAACTATGGTGTAATGCTCCCTATTTGGGAGGGGATGATTTTTACCTGGCCACTATCAGGGGTGCCTCCATTGAGACCCCTCCTTTTAAGGATGCTTTGAAATTTACGTCTGAGCCTGAAAGGGACGATTAGGACCTTGCCAATGTGAATGACGTCCATCGTCTTGGCCTAGAAGCCGGAATTTACCCTTTCACAGATCTTCTTCACCAGACTTTCACCAAAAATATGGATTATATGGACGAGTGGACAGTGTACATTCTTACTCACTTTGAAACCGAGTTGTTCCGTGCGGGGATCCTTAGGGTTGTGAGCGCGAAAAAAGGATTAAGTGTAAAAATTGACAAAGACATGCTGATGACTTTGTTTTCGCATTACTCGAAGAAAACCCATAGCTTTCATTTTGTGAATTTTAAGGCTGGGCCAACACTTGAAGATGTCGAAGAACTGCTAGAGGTCCTCTGCATGGGTGCGGTAGATCCCCTAGCTGCTTTGAGTACTGACGAAGAACTTTTGATCTTTCAAAAAATGAAGGACTGTCTCAGCGATCTAAAGAAAAATGCCACCAGATGGTCATCGAGCAAGACTGCAAAGACGCACGTGTCGGTTGCCTCGGGCACGAAAAACCTGTGGTCTAAGTGGATAACATATTTTTACCGCGATTTTGCCAAAAAGGATATTCCCCAAGAAGTGATCGCGAAAGACCCGAAAGCCCCCACCTCTCTCGAGGGAAAAGGTTTTCAATATACTCTGTGCGATTTTCTCTGTGTGTGGCTGTCCCGTTATCTTATTGATGGTCACCCTCATGATGGTGTATTATATCATGTTCTTTCCCTGGAAGTTCGCTCGGGAAGAACCTGGCACTAGGTCCCTCAGTCCTTGGCTCCTTGTATCATCGCATGGATTTAGCGATGTCGCATATGGAACAATCCCAGGGTCGAGTTGATGTAGTGACGTATGTCAACGTCGCTTCCGTTTCGATGTGGGTATTCGAGCGATGGCCTTTATACGCTCCAGTCCCTTCGTCCGTAACTTTGTGGGATGCTCCAAAATTTGAAAAGAAACTGGACTGCCCCCGCTCGTGGCTTTGGTTCAAAACCAAGGTCGTTCGTCGCTTGTTCTCTCTGGTGTGCGACGACTCCCGTTTCTTTAAACCTCGGCCATATGTTCAGCAGTTGGAAAACATTGTCTTTAGAGACAATATGTACGCTGATCAGGGCGTAAAGTACACGCACAAACACATCTTTGAGGGGTCAATTTGCTACTCCAAAATTTTGAACTGGTGCATGAGGGTGTATCTTGTTGCCTTGGGCGAAGACGGGATTGAGTGTAGCGACTATACATTGATTACCACTCCTTATGACCCTGTTAAGGTAAGTCCCCAATTTGTCTTTGACTCTGTAGCTCCTTCGCTATGGTTTGACCTAGTCTTGAAGGGCTACTATAAAATTCTTTTGTACGAAGAGTGCAATGATCTGCTGATCAGTATTCTTCCATTGACTCAATCGTCCAAAACTAGAGTAGGTGAGACTACTGTGGAATGGCTTTCTTTCTGGAGAACTCAAACTCGCCTCCAAGCTAGGTCTCGCCTCCAGCTTCAGCCATCAGTGGCTCCTGCACTTAGAATAGGGGATTATCCTTTTGAATCTAAGGCCTCCCGGGATGCAAAGCGGTATGGATTCTACTCACTACTGGACAAAGATCATCATCTGTGCGTGGACAAGATTGAGGCAGTTCAAAAGGATTCCTTCATGGCCAGAAAGGATTGCGCGGACGCATTAAACAAGGTGTGTTGTCTGATCATGACTACTCAATGCAATTTCCAAAATTGGATAATGACCTCTTTTCGTCTTCTTGTTTTGTTTTCAGTGAATCTTTACGAGATTTGGTTTTGGCGATCATAGTGACGAACTTATCACTATGTTACGCTCAAGAGACGCGTCTAGCACTGCCATTGAACCTGCCGCACCAATTAGTCAAAAGGTCGAGACCTTAATCTGGACCTCTCTTGAAAATTTTATCTCATCACTTGCAGAACCGTATACCAACACTATGAAAAGCAAGGCTGCGGAGGACCCTTCAACAGATGAGACGCTAAGCAAACAAAGCGCGCACGAAGGAATCATACCCAAAAACAAGCGGCTCCTCGTAGAGGCCGAAACTTGAAGCAAACAAGCGTAGAAACCTTTTTTGAGTTTGTTCCAGTGACATCTTCATCCAGGCGGGAGGGTAACTATTTTTGATGCTACGTTGTGTTTTATCCATCTTAGATTTGTCCTGATATAAGTGTTTTTGCAGATGATTAAGTTGTGGAGGCTCTAGGGGGTCCGACTGATAAAGATGCAATCACAGAGTCTGTGCCTACGATAAGCCCGACTAAGGAAGAAGCAGGACTGCCAGAAGAGCGCTATGTCACCGGAGCCATGAAAATGAGCCTTAGAGGACAATCTCCAGAGCACGCTCAGCGGGATCTTCAAGAGATCACTGACAGTGATGAGGAAGGTACCACACACCCACTTGCTTTATCAGGGATTTGTCATTAATGCTTTTAGTTCATGGAGTGTATGCTTAGAGCACACTACTTTAAAAGAAAGCCATTTTCATTTTGTCATTCTGATTCTCGCAGTTTTGGCAAGACAATCCCTTACACCGATGCAACCTCGTATCCGTAGTACTGTTGTTCGCGTCTCGGACGCAGGAACCTCTGGAACTGTGTCATCGCCTTTAATTGACCAGACTGCTGAGGAGGCCCACATCGCAGTTGATGGTGAAGACGATGTAAACACGGAAAGCCCCGTACTCGCAGCTGAGCAAGGAGATAAAACTTCTTTCCTCCCCGGACGCTGATAGTCGTAGTGCTCAACAGGCTTCTCCAAGAGCTGGTGTCACTACGGGCGATATGCCTCTAATTGTTAGCGATCAAGGAGTCAATGCAACTCCTATATTTTCATATGAAACTTCTATTGAGACGATTGAGCAGACGGAGCTTATTGATGAAGCTAGGATTCCAACTTCCTCATCCCAAGATGAGATCATGACAGATGTTCAACCTTCCGTTGCCAATACTCCTATAACTCCAGAAGTGCAGCCAGCTATTGGGGGCGGATGCGCCCCAGAAATTGTGAATGAATTAAGAGAAGGGGATGGGAATATGGTCGTGTCTGGTCCTTATCAAAGCGCGGTTCCTGAAACTGGTACTCCTACAATCGCAGCTAAGGTGCCAGTGAAAAATTTGCCCATCATGCAAGGTGCGACCTCTTCGAAAGGCCCAAGTGAAAGCTGGTCACGCCCTAGCTTAAGTCTTGACCTGTTTGCGCTTCTTTCTGACAATCTATGGGCTGCATGGGGCTCGCAAGTCGCTGAGTCGGCTATTGCTGAAAGGAGATATACCATTCCAGAGGAGCATTTTGACCGCGAAGCTTTAGCAAATCGCAGGTTGGCTGAAGCCTCTAGCGACGGCTCAGTAGCCACCCCAATCCTTTGCTTCGGCAGATCTTCAAAGCTACTAGTAAGTTATTAACCTTTGCTAGTATTGAGCACATGATCCTCAGATTTTTACTAAGTATTTCGTTTCTATTTCCGCGCGTAGAGATTTTGATCAAGTTTGTCTCGAATTGCTCATGAGGGTGCGCGTGTCATACCCGACTGTATTTGCGAGAGTCCTGGAGCTTGTGCCCAGATATAGGGAAGATCTTCTCAAGAAGCTAAGCATTCTCTTAGAGAAGGTACAGAAGTCTACCCCTGTAAACACTTGAGTCGCTAGTGCCCAAGGTCTCCTTGCCAGTGCGAACAATCTTCAAGAGGTCGCGGTGGGGAGATTAGACTTGGATTTCCTTGTGCAAAGTCTTATTAAGATCAAGAACTCTGCTCATATCCAATATGAGTACTCTACCTATGCCCAGGAGAAGGCTGCTCTTACGGTGCGTAAAGCGGATCTCGAGAAAGCTTCCCGGGAGTATGAAGAAGCTGCGAAGTGTAATGAGGATGACAAGGCTCGCCTGGAACAGATAGCCGGAAAATGAATTAAATTATCCATTGGGGATTCTCTTCTCAAGGATTTATTCGAAAATTAGCAATAGATTGGCACGCGACATTTTTTTCACTTTTGAACTGCTCTTCTATATCTTCTAAACTTTTTTGTAATTTTTGAACAATATTTGCCTGTTTTTGCGCGCTTTGACTTAAGCGTTTTAAGCATTGCTACTTTTTCTTCATATATTTTTGATTGTTGTTTGATCAGCATGCTTAGCACTAATGAGTAAACTGCTTAGTCTTTGCCATTATTCATGAATGGGCTTGAATAAGGTGATGTATCTAGGCAGATAGGCTTATGCTCGCGTGTCGTTGCCATCTAGACAAATAGGATTACACTTTCTAAAGGTTTTGCTTATGTAAATCAAAGTAGGCTTTGAAGCTTTCTTAGGTGGATAGACTTATGCGCGCACGTCATGGACGATAATTGCACGAAATTCCTATGTGGCTTTTGTGTTGAAAACCGAGCATCTTCGAGCGGCTCTCGGTGAATCCTTGAATAATTTATTGCCTGAAGAACCTTAGTTCCCATAAGTCGTCATAATTGCTTGGGTTGTTGTACCATCGTAGACTTGAATAGGGCATGCTTTTTATTCAATAAGCCACGCCATCATCATTGATCAGGGCTACTGTAGCGTCGTAGACTTTAATAGGGTCTTTGATTCTCGCCTATTTCCGAGGCATAGCTAACTCAGCAGATGAAGAGTCGCCCCTTCTTTTGCCCTATGTAAACCTTTTCCTTATACCTTGCTATTCGCCATTGTTGTCTTTTATTTTTCCATTGCGGGACAGTACTTCACCTTCCTCCCCCTTTTTTCTGATCCAATAAACATGCCACCTTTCTTGAATTCTTGGCTTCCCTAGTATTTCTGATTCTGGATTTCTGATTCTTTATGTATCCGTTGTGTTATAGAAATGGCTCCCAAGAAATCTACGAGAGAAACCTTTGCTTCGCCAAAGCTTTTTGAAGACCAATGGCGTGAGATCTCTTATCAGAGTTTGAACTTTCCCTCTCTAATTATGTTCAAGGAGTCTGTCCTTGGTGGATCGTCGTCGGGAGATACCCCACTGCTAGTGATTGATTCTGAGAGTAATGACCGGGGTGCACAATCAGCTTTCTTCCCCATGAGTTGTTCTCCCATTTATTCTTCACATCAGTAGCCTTCGTTAGTCGGAGGCTATCTGGCATCTTACCATGTCAGGGGCATTGACAAGAGCTCTGTTTTGATCGAGGACACCGACAGCAGCAGCTATTTTAGCCATAGTTAATTTCGTAAATTAAAGTCTTGTGTTGGAGTCTAGGCCGCTCTTTTGAGAACACCTTTGATGTATGGATTTCTCTTTTTTTTCAAATTTTGCTTGCTTGTGAGCATCGCGTTTGGCTGCTATCTAATCAGATAAGTTTCTAATTTGCATTTCCTGCCATCTAAACAGATAGGCTTTTTATTTGCGTTTGATGCTATCTAAACAGATAGACTTTGAATTTTTACTACTATCAAAACAGATAGGCTTACATTCACGCATGACTGCTATCTAAAAGATAGGTTTACGATCGTGCATTGTTGCTATCTAAGAGATAGACTTTGTATTATGGATATCGACACAGATAGGCTTATATTCGCGCATTGCTGCTGTCTAAGAGATAGGCTTTGAATATGTATTACTGCTATCAAAACAAGATAGGCTTACGAGCGCGCATTGCTGCTATATAAGAGATAGGCTTTTTGATCTGTATTACTGCTATCAAAACAGATAGGCTTACGTGCGCGCGTTGCTGCTATCTAAGAGAGAGGCTTTAATTTGTATTACTGCTATCAAAACATATAGGCTTACGTGCGTGCGTTTCTGCTATCTAAGAGATAGTCTTTAATTTGAGCAAGACGTAAAAACGGGACTAGCAATTGATAAAAGAGCTCTCATATGGGATAGTTATTATCATTAATTGAATCCCCATATGGGAGGATATGAGTAAATGTATAATTCAGGTACAATGCGAAAGAGAAGGTTAACGATAGTACTTCTTTAACCAACGCATGTTGATCGGAGTGGCAGTAGTAGTAGTCCCGTGGCACCTTAAAATATTGCAGTAGCCGCTGTCGAATACTTCCTTTACTTCGAAAGGGCCTTCCTAGTTGGCAGCGAACTTAGGATGAGATGCTTCCCGCATGCAATGGTCAGAGGCTCGTAAAACCAAGTCTCCTACTGCAAAGTCTCATTGCTGGACAGTCTTATTATAAGCCTGCAAGACCCTCTCTTTGTATTTGGTGTTTGTTCTCCTCGCTTGTTCACGCCTTTCCTCAAGCAGAATTAAATCATGGTCGCTCTCATTTTCATGCAATGCGCTGAAAGCTAGCCTTGCCGAATTTATTTTGACTTCCGCAGGAACCACTGCTTCAGCACCATAGCACAACAAGAAATGGGAAGCCCTAGTAGGAGTCCTTGGCGATGTGTGATACGCCCAAAGTGATGTTCCCAGTGAGTCCGCCCATCTTCTGTTGTCATCTGAAATCGTCTTACTTAAGATCCTGAGTAGTGTCTTGTTTGTGTATTTAGCTTGGCCACTTCCTTTCGAGTAGTGAGGCGTCAAGCATATTTGTCTCACATTGTACTCCATCAGTTTTGGAGCCACTTGTCGATTGACAAAAGGAGTCCCATTTTCAGACAAAATAGTGTTGGGGATCCCAAAACGATGAATAATGTTCTCTTGTATGAATTTGAACACGGCTGCTGCATTTGCTGTTTTGAGCGTGACTGTTTCAACCCATTTGGTGAATTTTTCCGTTCCTGTAAGGATGAATTGATTTCCATGTGAGAGAGGACGAATTGGCCCGATGAAATCCAAGCACCAAGTGTGGAATGTCAATGGAGTTCCCAACTCGTGTAAGTCTACTGCTTGGGCATGGACCAGGTTACCATGGAATTGGCATTGCTGGCATCTCCTGACCTTCGCGCGACAATCAGCTTCCATGGTCGGCCAGAAGTAGCCAACAATCAGGAGCTGTCTACACAACCTCGCGCCTCCTTCATGCTCTACTTGATGACACATTGCCATGACCTCCTAGATTTCTTTGCCATTCAAACATCTGAGTAAGTTCTCATTGTGCCCCCTTCGCCAAAGCAAGTTTTCCTGCAATATGTATCGAGCAGCTTTTATCCTGAGTTTATCAGCTTCCTTCCTGTTACTCGGTAATGTCCCCTCTTGTAATCAATTAGGGGTTTCCGCCAATCCTCCTCTTCAATCGTAGCAATCTCTAAGGACTCTTTTAGCAGCGCGCACTTCTCACAATTGCTCTGTATGATAGCAGCAAAGTATGCCATATGTGGCCAATGGATCCCATATATCTGCGCCTTTCTATAGATGGAGATTTCCTTCTCACCGCACGAGTGTTGATGGATCTTCTCCAAGGTTGCTCGACCTTCCTCTTCTGTTATGCATCGCATCAAGATCCCCCTGGGCCTTTGTAATATAACAGACTATCGTGTATGCAAACCCAGCTTTCTTTGCTCGTGCCTTCATCTATCGCGTTCATTATGGGCTTTCTCCCATCCGCCTCTTATGTGGGTTCCTCTTCGCACAAGTCTTTTACCAAGGATGGAGTGGTCTTTACCTTGATCGAGATTTTTGCTGGGCATTTTTCAGAGCTGATCTTTGACCCCAAAGTGGCTAGCGCATCCGCGTGTCGACCGTGGAGTATGTTCGTATTTGACAGATTCGAACTTCTGGACAAGCTTCTACACTATTGAACTGTACATCAGCAAGTTTATCTCTTTTAATGCGTACTCCCCCGAGTCTTGTTTTACTATGAGCTTGGAGTCCCCCATTAATATGAGATTCAGGACCTCCAAGGCTTTGGCTGCAAGTAACCCTGCGATCACGGCCTCATACCCAGCTTCATTATTGGTCACCGCGAAGTCTAGCTTAGTCAACATCTAGATAACTTCTTGATTGGGCTTGATCAACACTACTCCAATTCCGCCTCCAGACCTTGTTGATGACCCATCAAACTGCAGCCTCCAGTAGAGATTTTTGATCGCGTATATCTTCGGCCCTTCAAATTCACTTTCTGCTAAGGGTTCGCAGCTCTCATCCGGGAATTGGGCCAACAAATCTGCCAGTTCTTGTGATTTGATGGCCTTCGGCCGCGCGCAGACTATGTCGTAATGGGAAATGGTCATGTACCACTTGGCCAGTCTCCCATAAGGAGGCGAGTGTCCTAACAGATAACGAATGGGATCATTCTTTGTAATGATGACCACTTTATGGGAGGCAAAGTAATGCTTCAACTTTTTGATGGCGAAAAATAAAGCGAGGCAGTGGCGTTCTATATTCGTGTATCTGGATTCTGCAGCCTGGATCATGGGCGAAACATAATACACTAGCCTTTCTTGTCCCTCAAACTCCTGAGCCAACAACGCTCCAATGGTTCTCTTTGTCGAGGTTAGATACAAAAGCAAAGGCGACCCCAGTTGAGGTGCGATCATGACCCTTGGAGATGTCAACAGCTGTTTCAATTTCTCAAACGCCGTTTGATGCTCCTCCGTCCATACAAACATCGAGTTTTTCTTGAGTAGACTGCCAAAGCAGAAGGTTAGCTCCGCGATGGCCGGTATGAACCTTCTTAAGTAGGACAATTTTCCCAGAAATGTCTTCAAAGTACTCTGAGATTCTGGCTTTGATGGACTAGTGATTGATGATATTTTGGCGGGTTCAGGCTCGATTCCGTGCCGATGAATCACGCAGCCCAGGAACTTCCCTGAGGTTACCCCGAACACGCACTTCATAGGACTCATTTTTAATTGGTAGGCTCGAAACCTCTCAAAGACTTTCCTTAAGTCCTTCCAATGGCAACTCTTTTGCTTGGATTTGACCACCAAATCATCGACATAGAACTCGACCTCCTGATGCATCATGCCATGAAACAATGCCATCATTGAAAGCTGATAAGTGGCGCCCGCGTTCTTGAGACCAAACGGCAAGACCGTGTAGTTGAAGACTCCAACGGGTTTGATAAACGTCGTCTTCTTCGCGTCTTCCGGGTCAATCTTAATCTGATTATAGCCACTAAATACGTCCATAAAACTGAACATTTCGTGGCCCGCGGTAGAGTCGATTAGGAGGTCTATGTTTGGCAGCGGGAAATCATCCTTTGAGCAGACTTATTTAGGTCCCTGAAACCAACACAAATGCGGAGACTGCCATTTTTCTTCAAGACAGGTACTATGTTAGCAAGCCAAGTGGATGGTGATTGGGCTCAATGAACTTGGCATTAAGAAGCTTCACTATTTCTTCCTTTATCATGATTTCTGGGCAAAAATTCCTTGCACCTTGTTTCACAGGCTTCGAGCCTGGAATGACATCCAGTCTATGCATGGTGATGGCCTGGTCTAACCCAGGAATGTCGTCATAGTCCCATGTGAAGACGTCCTTGTACTCCTTTAGCAAATCGAGAAATTCTTGTTTTTTCGGTGCTACTAAGGTCCGCGCTTAAGAAGACTGGCCTCTTCTTTCCTTCCATCGGGCAGAGGAATACCTCCTTTAGTTCTTGCCTCTGAGGTTTCGGGCGATCCTCCATACACTCAGGAGCCTCTCTCAGTTCTTCCACCAGCGTCCCCTCTTCATCTTTGCCAGAGGCCTCTACCAGCTCACAAATTTTCCCGGGGACATCTCCGATGGGATGGGTCGAAGATGACCCCCCGCGCCTTCAGATGCGGTAACACTTCTTCTTGTTAGAGTAAAATCTTCCGACTTGTTTTCCCTCGCTGTTATGCTCGACGACCCTCTTCAAGGTGTAAACATTATTTTTGTTGTAAGTCACCTTGGGAACGGCTTCCCATACGAGCTGCTTCCCCTTTTGCTCTTCCCGCATCACCATCACCCCACCCAGTGATTGGTCCCTCATGTCCTCCCATTTTGGTAAGGGGTTTGGTCAAAACGGAGCCGGAGCAGCTTTGTCTGCCATTTCCGTGAACCAGGCAGCTTCAGACAAATGCGCCTCCTACAAATTAAATGGGTTTACCGAGGCGGGTATGGTGACAACCCTGTCTTTCTAAATCGCCTTCATGACTTGATGAGTTGTGGAAGGAACCGCGTCGAAGCGATGGATCCATGCCCGACCGATAATCATGTGATACGTGGTGGTGGCATCAATAACATGAAATTTGGCAGAACACTTGATCTGCCCTATCTGAACTCCCAGGCGAATCCATCCTACCCTCTATAGGGTTTTGATCATGGATACGCAGCGGAAAATATATTTTACCCATTCAATACCCTCCAAGGATCACAGGACAAGAAGCATAACGATGGTAAAGGAAGAATCATGTTACACACCTTAGGGTTTCTCCTGTGATGACTTGTAAAGTGAATAGTGTCACGTGTCTACGGTTGATCCACGCATAGAGTTGAGATCTAGATCTTCCTTCTCCTTTGTGCTAGCTTGGAATAGAGGAAGAGGAAGAAGAAATCACGCAACACGAGGCTACAAGGAGGGGGCGGCCTCCTTTGTTGCCCGACGGAGATGGGGCGGCGGCAAGGGGGTCGGTCGGCCCTCTTGCTTGCTTGCTCTCTATCCTTTTGTTCTCTCCCAGTCAAGTTATGAGCAATAGGCTCATAAGTGTGGGAAGGAAGGAAGGAGCACCCTTTATATAGTCCAACAAATCCTTGTCAACTACCTAAAAGACCTATTCTAGTCCTACTAGAATTCGATTTAGTCCCTTCCTTGCAAATTAGTCCTACTAAGTTTGCAAGGTGTTGCAAAGTGATCCTTCTAATAAATTAATCATATTAATTAATTCCCAAATCTAGTTCAACTCTATCTAGCGTGTGACCCCATAGGTTCTATCTAGTTGGTAGCAACAATTTGCTAATATGGAGCGGTCTCTAGCAAAACATCCATTCTAGCCAACTAATAAAATAGTCATCCGACAAACCTAATGTAGGTAATTGTCACATCCCTTTGTCTCTATATCCGGATTGGACACGAGACATAAAAGTCACACACGTATATCCAATCCATAGTTTCTCGATCCTGGGGATAGTCTTAGTCGTGCAAATAACATCAATTTCCTATATTGATTTATTTGAGTCTGGCCAGACATTCTATAAGCACTATCCCTCGAGTGGCCTCGGATATTTTCTCCCGTCTTGTGGGAGGGACCAATTCTATCTACGTCTACTACGATCTCTAAGCTTGCTTCTTATTGTATCCGGTACACGCCTTTATACCTACCCAGTTACGGTGTAGCGTTTAACGCTACCAAAACGCAATATTCCACAACTAGAACATCTAGTGACTTCAAGTCTAAGGATGACAATACCGTTGCACCGCGAGAAGCGCTTGTGACTTTACATATCGTGTATGTAGACTTCTCGGAGATGGGTCAATCCAGTGCGCCATTACCCTTAACGCACACCCATGTGTTGGATCATGATATCTCCATATCAATCCAACTTCATACTAGTCTATAGATGATTGTCCTATTAATCATCATACTGGACTAGGGATATTTAAGATAAACAACACGATTGTAAATCATTAGGACTTCATTATATTAAATATCCAATACATAATACAATGAATGTTCTAGCCAAAATAAATTCATACTAAACTAGATTGCCTCTAGGGCATCTATTGCAACAATCTCCCACTTGCACTAGAGCGAATCTTATGCATCTCGTATGCCAATGCTCCTAGTGTGCCCTTCATGCTTCCACTGCACAAGCGGCTTTGTAAGTGGATCTGACAGATTCTCATCTGTAGGAATCTTGCAGATCCGAACGTGAAATACCCCGTTATTTAGAAACGGGTATTTCATGAAATTATTGAGTGGTAATATAATATTATTATAAGTATTGGGTGTTAATAAGCTATTATTATATTTTATGATATTATTTGGTGTTAATATAACATTAGTATAAGTTTGAGTATTAGATGTTATTATTTATAAAGTTAATTTTAAAGTTATAAACTACATAGGTGCTTTTATGTATTTATTCTTAACTTATATAGTGTCTTTTAATTGAACTTGGGGGTAGTAGTTGTACTAAGCCTAAAACTAGTGGGGTTAAAGTGTCTTTTCCCTTAAAATTAGTCATCTTCTTCCTCAAACTCTCCCATGGAGGAAGAAGACCATCTCCAACCCAAACACCACCATTACCACTCTGAATCTTCACCAAATTCGTTGATGTTTGTCCCAAATCACTCCCTATTCGATTTAAACTCATCAAGGTTCGATAATTTAGCATCAAGAAACAAATTTCGCCAATTTTTGGTCCCGATTCAAAACCAAAATTTTCAAAGTGGGTTTCCTCATGGATGTTGAATTCTTCACCTCTCTACCTATATAAACCCATTAATTCTCAGATTTTAAACCCATAATCTCAATCCCTCAACCTCTCAATCTCTCCTTTAATCTCCCTCACCCTAGATCTCTCTCTCTCTCACTCTCTCTCTCTCTCTCCCCGGCGCTGCCGTAGCCGCCAAAGGCCGCCGCCCGCCTGCCCCGTCGCTGCCGTTCACGCCGGCGACCGTCGCCGCTGCCCGCGGTCCGCCACCGTCGGCGTCATCATCATTCGGGTACAAACCCGTTCTTCTTCTTCATCTTTTGTTTTATTGTTTTGTTTTCTCATTAGTTTATTTGGTTAGTTATTTAGTAATAGTAGTTGGGAAGGAGACAATGAGTGTGGGTAGTGGCCTAGTGGTTAAAGCTGACTGTTAGTATTGAGATGGTCTTGGGTTCAAAACTCACCTTTGACAATTATTTTTTTTTTTACTACTCTATACTCAAAATTTGAAAGAGAAGTTTTGAGGGCTTGAAAGGCTTATTAAAACACCCGAGAATTATTTATTTAGGAAGTTTATTTTCTTGTTTAAAGGTTAATCTTTTGAAGAATAATATTATTGGGTTATACTTTATAGTAGTAAAAGTTAGATAATTATTTTTATACAAGTTTAAAGTAATCTTTTTGTACTCATCTTTACCCAAAAATAAAAGTATATCTTTCTTATAAGTTTATTACAAAATTAGAATAAGTTATTTTCTTCAAATAAATTTGTTATTTCTTTTAAATAAAAGTTAGTTTATAACTTATATTCTCTATTAAGGCTTGTTTGGTTGGGAAAAACTACTATTTGAATTAAAAGTGTTTTTGAGGTAAAATAATATGCTTCTATACCCTAAATAATAAAAGGGATATTTTATCTAATCTTATAAGTTATATTTATATAATTATAGCCTAGTATGTTTTTACAAATAATAAACGTTAGCTTTATAAAGCGTATTTTATTATAAAAGAGGTTGTTCGCCTTAGCAAAGGTTGGAGAGAGTTAGTAAGGGATTTATTTCATAGGACTTTGTGTGCAATGTGTTGATTAGGATATTATTAAATTTGTAGGCGACAATTTCGTTGACGAAGGATACGTCGAGTGTTACTAGGAAGTGATTTGCTTTGCTTGAGATTCAAGGTAAGTAATCATGCCAGGCCTAGCGCCCATACCTTCTTTCGTGTCTAAACTGCTTTTGTGATTTATTGTCTCAAAATTTGAATATCTACTTGAACTGTTTATTTGATAAAGTTTACTGATTTTACAAAGGTGATTCTATCACAACTATCACATGAAATGATAATAAGACGTAAAGACGTAAAGTGGAATAGTTGTATCGGGGATCAATATTTTGAGCTTTGGTCGATGTGGACTACGTCTCTCGACCCACTTTATTTTATTTTTCTCGGTCGCAACCGCCCCGAGATCGCTCCAGTACTTACCTCTCTGGCCGCAAGAAGTCTTAGGGGGGTGTCGACACTTATGGTCTGGTAGCCAGTTAATTAGTAGATCTTCCCCGTGTCAACATGGTAATATATGTTTTCTGAATGATGGACCTTTATGATTGAGAATTGGAAGTCCCGATTGGACAAATGAGGAAGTTTGGGAATGTTTCCCCACAAGTGAAGTGATAAAGGAAAAGATTTGTGAATTCTTATTTCATACTTATACTCTTACTCAAATACTTTACTCTTCAAACTCATGTGTCGTTTTTAAACTGCTTCATAATCTATTTACATGCTTGGGTGTTGCTTACTCAGTATTTTCCGCTGACTTTGGAAACAGTGGTGTTTCTTTTTGTTTCTGCACCACAGGTTTAGGGGGAAGCTTGGATTGAGGGGGAAACGCGACTCATCGTAGAACTAGCATGAATCACATTTATTTTATTTAGAATTTATTTTAGTTGCCCTGAATTTATAGATTGGAATAATGCCCATATTTGTGGCGAGAATAGTTTTAAAAGTTTCAATTAATTATTTATGGATTTTTGGATTGGATATTCTGTTATAAAATCTCCTTGTATCCGGGTTTAATCTCGGGTACGGAGTGACATCCCCGGACTTCCGGCTTGGCGTTTTTGGCGGTGTTACAGTTGGTATCAGAGCCTGGTTATCCAAAAGGAAAATCTAAAACCTGTAGGGAAATTTAAAATGGACATAGGGAAAGAATTTAAAAATTGACAAGCCGTTGGGAATTTGGGTAGTCTCGGATGGGGATGTTATGTGAAACTAATTGTTTGATAATCAATGTGTTATATTACTTGATTATTTGCTCACTATATGTCATTATTGCATTTTATTTATTTATTTATACTTTAGAGTACTGTATGGATGAGATAATAGGTTATAGTGTAGGATTATGGCTAAAGACCACACCTTTGAGTGGCGACAGGTGAGGCGAGGGATGGTATGAGGAAGAAGCGTCCTCACCCTTTTGACGAAATATTTTGAGTTCCGAGGTCGTCACTTCTCCAAGGGGGGAATGATGTAACCCTTCATATTTTAAGTACGTCATTCTAGTACATCGTTATAGTATGTTACTCATCGTGTGTGACATTAGGTTGCATTTGGTAGTTATACCCTATAATGGAGACTCATACCTTTGTGTCGTTTAGAATGTGGTTTCAACTTCGAGGACGAAGTTCTCTTTAAGGGGGGAATGATGAAATACCCCGTTATTTAGAAACGGGTATTTCAAGAAATTATTGAGTGGTAATATAATATTATTATAAGTATTGTGTGTTAATATGCTATTATTATATTTTATGATATTATTTGGTGTTAATATAACATTAGTATAAGTTTGAGTATTAGATGTTATTATTTATAAAGTTAATTTTAAAGTTATAAACTACATAGGTGCTTTTATGTATTTATTCTTAACTTATATAGTGTCTTTTAATTGAACTTGGGGGTAGTAGTTGTACTAAGCCTAAAACTAGTGGGGTTAAAGTGTCTTTTCCCTTAAAATTAGTCATCTTCTTCCTCAAACTCTCCCATGGAGGAAGAAGACCATCTCCAACCCAAACACCACCATTACAACTCCGAATATTCACCAAATTCGTTGATGTTTGTCCCAAATCACTCCCTATTCGATTTAAACTCATCAAGGCTCGATAATTTAGCATCAAGAAACCCAATTTCGCCAATTTTCGGTCCCGATTCAAAACCAAAATTTTCAAAGTGGGTTTCCTCATGGAGGTTGAATTCTTCACCTCTCTACCTATATAAACCCATTAATTCTCAGATTTTAAACCCATAATCTCAATCCCTCAACCTCTAAATCTCTCCTTCAATCTCCCTCACCCTAGAGCTCTCTCTCTCTCACTCTCTCTCTCTCTCTCTCTCTCTCTCTCTCTCTCTCTCTCTCCCCGGCGCCGCCGTAGCCGCCAAAGGCCGCCGCCCGCCTGCCCCGTCGCCGCCGCCCGCCTGCCCCGTCGCCGCCGTTCACGCCGGCGACCGTCGCCGCTGCCCGCAGGCCGCCACCGTCGGCGTCATCATCATTCGGGTACAAACCCGTTCTTCTTCTTCATCTTTTGTTTCATTGTTTTTTTTTCTCATTAGTTTATTTGGTTAGTTATTTAGTAATAGTAGTTGGGAAGGAGACAATGAGTGTGGGTAGTGGCCTAGTGGTTAAAGCTGACTGTTAGTATTGAGATGGTCTTGGGTTCGAAACTCAGCTTTGACAATTATTTTTTTTTACTACTCTACACTCAAAATTTGAAAGAGAAGTTTTGAGGGCTTGAAAGGCTTATTAAAACACCCGAGAATTATTTATTTAGGAAGTTTATTTTCTTGTTTAAAGGTTAATCTTTTGAAGAATAATATTATTGGGTTATACTTTATAGTAGTAAAAGTTAGATAATTATTTTTATACAAGCTTAAAGTAATATTTTTGTACTCATCTTTACCCAAAAATAAAAGTATATTTTTCTTATAAGTTTATTACAAAATTAGAATAAGTTATTTTCTTCAAATAAATTTGTTATTTCTTTTAAATAAAAGTTAGTTTATAACTTATATTCTCTATTAAGGCTTGTTTTGTTGGGAAAAACTACTATTTGAATTAAAAGTGTTTTTGAGGTAAAATAATATGCTTCTATACCCTAAATAATAAAAGGGATATTTTATCTAATCTTATAAGTTATATTTATATAATTAAAGCCTAGTATGTTTTTACAAATAATAAACGTTAGCTTTATAAAGCGTATTTTATTATAAAAGAGATTGTTCGCCTTAGCAAAGGTTGGAGAGAGTTAGTAAGAGATTTATTTCATAGGACTTTGTGTGCAATGTGTTGATTAGGATATTATTAAATTTGTAGGCGACAATTTCGTTGACGAAGGATACGTCGAGTGTTACTAGGAAGTGATTTGCTTTGCTTGAGATTCAAGGTAAGTAATCATGCCAGGCCTAGCGCCCATACCTTCTTTCGTGTCTAAACTGCTTTTGTGATTTATTGTCTCAAAATTTGAATATCTACTTGAACTGTTTATTTGATAAAGTTTACTGATTTTACAAAGGTGATTCTATCACAACTATCACATGAAATGATAATAAGACGTAAAGACGTAAAGTGGAATAGTTGTATCGGGGATCAATATTTTGAGCTTTGGTCGATGTGGACTACGTCTCTCGACCCACTTTATTTTATTTTGCTCGGTCGCAACCGCCCCGAGATCGCTCCAGTACTTACCTCTCTGGCCGCAAGAAGTCTTAGGGGGGTGTCGACACTTATGGTCTGGTAGCCAGTTAATTAGTAGATCTTCCCCGTGTCAACATGGTAATATATGTTTTCTGAATGATGGACCTTTATGATTGAGAATTGGAAGTCCCGATTGGACAAATGAGGAAGTTTGGGAATGTTTCCCCACAAGTGAAGTGATAAAGGAAAAGATTTGTGAATTCTTATTTCATACTTATACTCTTACTCAAATACTTTACTCTTCAAACTCATGTGTCGTTTTTAAACTGCTTCATAATCTATTTACATGCTTGGGTGTTGCTTACTCAGTATTTTCCGCTGACTTTGGAAACTGTGGTGTTTCTTTTTGTTTCTGCACCACAGGTCTAGGGGGAAGCTTGGATTGAGGGGGAAACGCGACTCATCGTAGAACTAGCATGAATCACATTTATTTTATTTAGAATTTCTTTTAGTTGCCCTAAAATTTTAGATTGGAATAATGCCCATATTTGTGGCGAGACAAGTTTTAAAAGTTTCAATTAATTATTTATGGATTTTTGGATTGGATATTCTGTTATAAAATCTCCTTGTATCCGGGTTTAATCTCGGGTACAGAGTGACATCCCCGGACTTCCGGCTTAGCGTTTTTGGGGGTGTTACAGTTGGAATCAGAGCCTGGTTATCCAAAAGGAAAATCTAAAACCTGTAGGGAAATTTAAAATGGACATAGGGAAAGAATTTAAAAATTGACAAGCCGTTGGGAATTTGGGTAGTCTCGGATAGGGATGTTATGTGAAACTAATTGTTTGATAATCAATGTGTTATATTACTTGATTAGTTGCTCACTATATGCCATTATTGCATTTTATTTATTTATTTATTTATACTTTAGAGTACTGTATGGATGATATAATAGGTTATAGTGTAGGATTATGGCTAAAGACCACACCTTTGAGTGGCGACAGGTGAGACGAGGGATGGTATGAGGAAGAAGCGTCCTCACCCTTTTGACGAAATATTTTGAGTTCCGAGGTTGTCACTTATCCAAGGGGGGAATGATGTAACCCTTCATATTTTAAGTACGTCATTCTAGTACATCGTTATAGTATGTTACTCATCGTGTGTGACATTAGGTTGCATTTGGTAGTTATACCCTATAATGGAGACTCATACCTTTGTGTCGTTTAGAATGTGGTTTCAACTTCGAGGACGAAGTTCTCTTTAAAGGGGGAAGGATGAAATACCCCGTTATTTAGAAACGGGTATTTCAAGAAATTATTGAGTGGTAATATAATATTATTATAAGTATTGGGTGTTAATATGCTATTATTATATTTTATGATATTATTTGGTGTTAATATAACATTAGTATAAGTTTGAGTATTAGATGTTATTATTCATAAAGTTAATTTTAAAGTTATAAACTACATAGGTGCTTTTATGTATTTATTCTTAACTTATATAGTGTCTTTTAATTGAACTTGGGGGTAGTAGTTGTACTAAGCCTAAAACTAGTGGGGTTAAAGTGTCTTTTCCCTTAAAATTAGTCATCTTCTTCCTCAAACTCTCCCATGGAGGAAGAAGACCATCTCCAACCCAAACACCACCATTAAAACTCCGAATATTCACCAAATTCGTTGATGTTTGTCCCAAATCACTCCCTATTCGATTTAAACTCATCAAGGCTCGATAATTTAGCATCAAGAAACCCAATTTCGCCAATTTTCGGTCCCGATTCAAAACCAAAATTTTCAAAGTGGGTTTCCTCATGGAGGTTGAATTCTTCACCTCTCTACCTATATAAACCCATTAATTCTCAGATTTTAAACCCATAATCTCAATCCCTCAACCTCTCAATCTCTCCTTCAATCTCCCTCACCCTAGAGCTCTCTCTCTCTCTCTCTCTCTCTCTCTCTCTCTCTCTCTCTCTCTCTCTCTCTCTCTCTCTCTCTCTCTCTCTCTCTCTCCGGCGCCGCCGTAGCCGCCAAAGGCCGCCGCCCGCCTGCCCCGTCGCCGCCGCCCGCCTGCCCCGTCGCCGCCGTTCACGCCGGCGACCGTCGCCGCTGCCCGCAGGCCGCCACCGTCGGCGTCATCATCATTCGGGTACAAACCCGTTCTTCTTCTTCATCTTTTGTTTTATTTTTTTTTTTCTCATTAGTTTATTTGGTTAGTTATTTAGTAATAGTAGTTGGGAAGGAGACAATGAGTGTGGGTAGTGGCCTAGTGGTTAAAGCTGACTGTTAGTATTGAGATGGTCTTGGGTTCGAAACTCACCTTTGACAATTATTATTTTTTACTACTCTACACTCAAAATTTGAAAGAGAAGTTTTGAGGGCTTGAAAGGCTTATTAAAACACCCGAGAATTATTTATTTAGGAAGTTTATTTTCTTGTTTAAAGGTTAATCTTTTGAAGAATAATATTATTGGGTTATACTTTATAGTAGTAAAAGTTAGATAATTATTTTTATACAAGCTTAAAGTAATCTTTTTTTACTCATCTTTACCCAAAAATAAAAGTATATTTTTCTTATAAGTTTTTTACAAAATTAGAATAAGTTATTTTCATCAAATAAATTTGTTATTTCTTTTAAATAAAAGTTAGTTTATAACTTATATTCTCTATTAAGGCTTGTTTGGATGGGAAAAACTACTATTTGAATTAAAAGTGTTTTTGAGGTAAAATAATATGCTTCTATACCCTAAATAATAAAAGGGATATTTTATCTAATCTTATAAGTTATATTTATATAATTATAGCCTAGTATGTTTTTACAAATAATAAACGTTAGCTTTATAAAGCGTATTTTATTATAAAAGAGGTTGTTCGCCTTAGCAAAGGTTGGAAAGAGTTAGTAAGGGATTTATTTCATAGGACTTTGTGTGCAATGTGTTGATTAGGATATTATTAAATTTGTAGGCGACAATTTCGTTGACGAAGGATACGTCGAGTGTTACTAGGAAGTGCTTTGCTTTGCTTGATATTCAAGGTAAGTAATCATGCCAGGCCTAGCGCCCATACCTTCTTTCGTGTCTAAACTGCTTTTGTGATTTATTGTCTCAAAATTTGAATATCTACTTGAACTGTTTATTTGATAAAGTTTACTGATTTTACAAAGGTGATTCTATCACAACTATCACATGAAATGATAATAAGACGTAAAGACGTAAAGTGGAATAGTTGTATCGGGGATCAATATTTTGAGCTTTGGTCGATGTGGACTACGTCTCTCGACCCACTTTATTTTATTTTGCTCGGTCGCAACCGCCCCGAGATCGCTCCAGTACTTACCTCTCTGGCCGCAAGAAGTCTTAGGGGGGTGTCGACACTTATGGTCTGGTAGCCAGTTAATTAGTAGATCTTCCCCGTGTCAACATGGTAATATATGTTTTCTGAATGATGGACCTTTATGATTGAGAATTGGAAGTCCCGATTGGACAAATGAGGAAGTTTGGGAATGTTTCCCCACAAGTGAAGTGATAAAGGAAAAGATTTGTGAATTCTTATTTCATACTTATACTCTTACTCAAATACTTTACTCTTCAAACTCATGTGTCGTTTTTAAACTGCTTCATAATCTATTTACATGCTTGGGTGTTGCTTACTCAGTATTTTCTGCTGACTTTGGAAACTGTGGTGTTTCTTTTTGTTTCTGCACCACAGGTTTAGGGGGAAGCTTGGATTGAGGGGGAAACGCGACTCATCGTAGAACTAGCATGAATCACATTTATTTTATTTAGAATTTCTTTTAGTTGCCCTGAATTTATAGATTGGAATAATGCCCATATTTGTGGCGAGACAAGTTTTAAAAGTTTCAATTAATTATTTATGGATTTTTGGATTGGATATTCTGTTATAAAATCTCCTTGTATCCGGGTTTAATCTCGGGTACGGAGTGACATCCCCGGACTTCCGGCTTGGCGGTTTTGGGGGTGTTACAGAACGTCTCCTCTATCGATAATATCTCGAATAAGATGAAACTTCCTGAGCATGTGCTTGGATTTCTGGTACGACATGGGCTCCTTCGATTGCGCGATCGCCCCAGTGTTGTCACAGTACGACTCTACTGGATCCGCAATTCTAGGAACCACACCAAGTTCAGAAACAAACTTTCTGATCCAAACAGCTTCCTTTGCTGCGCCATTTGCAGCAATGTACTCAGCCTCTGTTGTAAAATCAGCCACCGTCTCTTGCTTGGAGCTCTTCCATCTCACCGCTGCTCCATTCAGGCAAAACACATATCCCGATTGTGATCTAAAATCATCTCTGTCGGTTTGGAAGCTTGCATCCGTGTAACCCCTTACACGTAACTCTTCCTCACCGCCAAATATAAAGAAAGCATCCTTAGTTCTTCTCAAGTACTTTAGGATGTTCTTGACTGCAATCCAGTGACTTTCACCTGGATTGGATTGGTATCTGCTTGTCATACTCAAGGCATATGACACATCTGGTCTAGTACATAACATGGCGTACATGATAGATCCTACGGCCGAGGCATAGGGAATTCTACTCACGCATTCCTTCTGAATCTCATTGGGAGGACAACTACTCTTTGAAAGAGTAATTCCATGTGACATGAGCAAGAATCCCTTCTTGGAATCTTGCATGTTGAACCGCTTCAACACCTTGTCAATGTATGTACTTTGAATAAGGCCTAGCAGTCTCTTAGATCTATCTCTATAGATCTTTATACCAAGTATATAGGCTGCTTCCCCTAAGTATTTCATTGAGAAACACTTTCCTAGCCAATCTTTAACAGATTGCAGCATGGGAACGTCGTTTCCAATGAGTAGTATGTCATCCACATACAAGACCAGGAAATCTACAGAGCTCCCACTAACCTTCTTGTAGACACAAGACTCATCTTCATTTCTGAATGAAGCCAAACTCTTTGAATACTTCATCAAAACGTCGATTCCAACTCCTAGAAGGTTTCTTTAATCCATAAATGGATCGTTGCAGCTTACAGACTTTGTTGGCTTGCTTTGCATCTTCAAAACCCTCAGGTTGTATCATATACACGTCCCGTGGAGATTCCCATAAAGGAATGCTGTTTTGACATCCATCTGCCAAATCTCATAGTCGTACTATGCTGCAATGGCAAGTAGGATTTGGATGGATTTGGTCATAGCGACTGGTGAAAAGGATTCATCATAGTCAATACCATGAATCTGTCTAAAACCTTTAGCCACCAATCGGCCCTTATAGGTAATCACATTACCATCCATGTCGATCTTCTTCTTGAAGACCCACTTGCACCCTATGGGCCGCGCCCCTTCGGGTGGTTCCACCAAAGTCCATACTTTGTTGGTATACATGGATTCCATCTCGGATCTCATGGCTTCTAGCCACTTCTGAGAGTCTGGACCTTTCATGGAATCTTCATAGGTAGTAGTCTCATCATCTATGAGCATCGTGTCACCGGAATCAGTCACGATAATTCCATACCTCTCGGGTTCCTGGCGCACTCAACTAGATCTACGAAGCTCTTGTGTTACCTGAACAGGCTGTTCCACAACTCCTTGTGGATCCTGTTCATGTTCCATAATCGGTTCAGTGATTTGTGGTTCTTGAATCTCTTCAAGTTCTACAGTCCTCCCACTTGCTTCTTTAGAGACAAACTCTCTTTCCAGAAACACGTCGGACCGAGCAACAAACACTTTGTTCTCAGTTAAATTGTAGAAGTAGTAACCCTTAGTTTCCTTAGGGTACCCCACAAACTTACACTTATCGGACTTTGTCCCTAGCTTGTCTAATTGTAAATGCTTTACATAGACATTGGAGCCCCAAATCTTCATGAACGACAGTGTGGGACGCCTCCCACTCCACATCTCATGTGTTGTCTTCATGACTAATTTAGATGGAACACGATTAATGGTGAAAGCTGTACTTAATAGAGCATAGCCCCAAAATGATAATGGAAGATCGGTTTGACACATCATAGATCGAACCATATCCAATAGAGTTCGATTCCTCCTCTAGGACACGCCATTCCATTGTGGCGTTCCGGGTGGAGTGAATTGGGACACGATCCCACACTCTCTAAGATAGTCGTCAAACTCTTGGCTCAAGTACTCTCCTCCACGATCCGATCGTAGAGCCTTGATACTTTTGGCAAGTTGCTTCTCTACTTCACTTTTGAATTCTTTGAACCTTTCAAAGGATTCAGATTTGGCCCTCATAAGGTACACAAATCCATATCTACTGTAATCATCAGTAAATGTAATGAAGTAGACGTAACCACCCCTGGAAGGCGTGGAAAATGGCCCACACACATCAGTATGTATGAGCGCCAATTGCTCACTAGTCCTTTCACCTTTCTTATTGAAGGGGACTTTGTCATTTTTCTAAATAAACAAGCCTCACATGTCTCATATGATTCAAAATCATATTAGTCTAGGAATCCATCATTATGGAGTCTAGATACACGTTTCTCGTTTATGTGGCCTAAACGACAGTGCCATAAGTAAGGAGGATTTAAATCATTTATTTTAATCCTCTTGGTATTAATGTTGTAGACAGGATTTCTTAGATCAAGGACATATAGTCCATTAAATAATTGCGCACTACAATAGTGAATATTATTAAAATAAAAGGAACAACATTGTTCTTTATTGAAATAATAAAACCGTCCTTGTCCAAAAAAGAAATAGAAATAATGTTCTGCTCATAGCAGGCACAAAATAGCAATTATTTAATTCTAAAACTAATCATGAAGGTAGAGATAGCTTGCACACGCCCACGGCCAACGCAACAACTTTTGCTCCATTTCCAACGCGCAGGTCTATCTCCCCTTTAGCCAATCGTCTACCTATCCTTAGATCCTGCACATTTCATGTGAGATCCACATGCAGTATCTAATACCCATGATGTAGAGACATTTAAATTGACATCTACAACAAAAATACCTGGTAATGGTGGAATCACTATTCCAAGCCTCTTGTCCTCCATATATTTTGGGCAGTTCCTCCTCTAGTGTCCAGGCTGACTACAGTAGTGACACTCCCCTAGTCACGCGAAATTCTCCAAGTATCCGATCATACGGGGTACATGAGGTCGCACATGGTTTCCTTCAGCCAGATGACACTTGAACAATTCCTTAGAGACCTCATACCTCTCAACACTTTCCTGCTCTTGGAAGAGCTGCTTCAGATGCTCGATCATATCGACAGCATTCATGTTTTCGTGTTGCTTCTGAAGCTCTGAAGTCATGGTGCATAGCATAAGGCAGGACGCATCATTAGCGTCATCAACACGCTTTTGATACGCCTTTAGGGTTACAGGGGTATTGTTCTCTGGACCTGCTGGAACTTGCTCCTCTAATGCGTACAGTTTCTTCTCTTGCTTGAGAATGATTCTCAAGTTTCTGTACCAATCAAGGAAGTTGGTTCCAGAGAGCTTGTCCTTCTCAAGGACAAATCGTAGGAAATGTTGTGAACTCGATGAGTTGTTTGCCATTTGGAATTCTACAAAAGGAAAATATGCAAGTTTTAGTATTTGTGAATTTTTTACTATATTCAATATTGGCTAGTTTATCCAATATAGCTCCCACTATTTTTTAACGGATTAATAAACCTCAAGATATTAATGCGGAAAATATCCTTATATTTTCTAGTGGGCCAAGATCCATGCTTCATCTCCTTATGAGCTTGCTTTGGCAAGTCACCCATAATTTAACTACTTTAGGTAGGAACAATTCCAATTGCATCCTATGCAACTCTTAGTTCAATTGGGCAAATAACTTCTTATTTATCCAACAGTATGGATAATCCGAATTGATTGCCTCTAGGTTTTAATCATATTAATAGCCTAGTTGTGTCCACCCTCTTATTTAAACAATTGAACATTACTTTTTGTGCCATCGCATTCCATCATTATGAACCAAGTCGCCTTGCTTTGGCATGCACGAACTTGATAAATCATGATGATAATGAGTGTTTAAATAACGAGAAGGCAAAAACACAATATTTTAATTTTGAGGGATCTTCAAATTCAATTTTTAATTCTTTTGCTGATCCATATCAACTGATCTATCTATTTGAGTTTGGGCAAAACTCCAAATAATAGATCCGGGTTGTCTAATTATCTTATTATCCTAATTGCATGCATCATCCATACACCAACCACAAAATAATAAGACAATAAAATAAACAAACACAAAATAATAAAAAACGTGATGTGGATATGGCATTTTCTAGACTAAGATAATTCCTAGCCAATGGAATTATCTATGAACCCTAAAAGCAAAAACATCTCCATGCGTCTTCATCTTTTGGTCCATCCTTCATAGTGATGTGGAATTCTCCATGCTCCATGTATTGTGGCTTCCTTTGGCTTTGGGCTTATTTTCTTCAATCTTGGCTATCAATCTATTCTATCTAGCACTAGCTAACAACTGTACTAAATAAAATAAATCTCACAAGTTGAGAAAAAAATAGCTCGCAGGCCATAAAACCCTAATTAATTATAACATCAAATTGATCAGCTCGCAGGCCATAAACCAAACCACAAAATTAAACAATCACACCAAACCACATCCTAAGGCCATATCCAAACACCATGCGAATTGCACATAAACAGTTAAAATCCAATTTTAACGCGCTTGGTCAATTTTAATTGATTTTAGGAACTTTTTTCTAGGGTTAAAACAGTCCAAGGGTCCCAACCAACTACTTGGCCGAACCTCAAGAGGACCGCCTAGACCTTGGGCTGGTCGGCCCCTAGCCCACACGGCTAGGTCGTGCGCTAGGGCAGCCCCCGACTCCTATTTCGCGCCTTACTTGGGCGGCAAGCAAGGAGGGGTGGTCCCCTAAGGGGGGCCGAATCTCTTTGGGAGTTGTTTCCAAAACAAATCCTTTGCTTGTTGCCCAAGTTTGGTAGTTTCATTTTTTGAAAAGAACTCCTTCTTTCAATAGGATGCCCAAACCCTAGATCTAAGATCCAAAAATTTCTCAAACTCACTGATTCAAGCATCCAATGCAAAAAACTAGGTCTTGTGATTATTGAAAAATTGCATCATATGCTTGATTTGTCTTGTTTTACGCTATAAATAATAAATTTAAAGTGTAAAACTATCAAAACGTAACACATAAACCACGTTTACGCTCTACGACCTATGGCTTTGATACCACTGTAGGGTTTTGATCATGGATACGCAGCGGAAAATATAATTTATCCACTCAATACCCTCCAAGGATCACAGGAAAAGAAGCATAACGATGGTAAAGGAAGAATCATGTTACACACCTTAGGGTTTCTCCTCTGATGACTTGTAACGTGAATTGTGTCACGTCTATACGGTTGATCCACGACTAGAGTTGATATCTAGATCTTCCTTTTCCTTTGTGCTAGCTTGGAACGGAGGAAGAGGAAGAAGAAATCACGCAACACGAGGCAACAAGGAGGGGGCTGATAACTCTGTATTATAGTTATATTTCTTACACAATTTGCTATCGTTTTGTGTGATTTCCGGGTTGAATATGTTAGTTTTACACTATGAACTTGAGGAAATTGAGATAGTTTAGATTTGAGCTTTAAATTGCTAATTCGGGCGTTTCTCGTGTTAATTTATGCTATTTTGTCACGTTTGATCGCATGGGTGTTTTTCATGTTGTTTTGACAGGAAACGGAACATGCGCGATCAAGCGGAGAGGAGAACGAACTTCGGAACACGAGTAAAGCTCAAGAAAGTGAAAGAAGAAAACAGAGCAGGCAAAGAGGAATCAAGAAAAAAAGACGAAAGAGCTTCAGGAGGTCGGACGACCTCATATGGAAGATCATGCGACTTGACTTGGCACTTAGAATTTTTTCGTTCCGGCAAATTGGAGAACTCACTGTTACTGCGACTTAAGTGGTTGATCATGCGAATAGCTAGTCAGATCGCACGATCTGGTTTTGGCTGATCGTGTGATCTGATGAAACAAGACCTGGACGCAACACACCCCGAGATTGCACGATCAGGAATATCAGATCGTGCGATCTCCTTAAGAAAAATCACACGGACGGGGAAGGAAGGAAAATATGCTAGCTTTGGCTCAAAACTACGTAGTTTCATGTTAATGATTTCCTAAAACCTAATTTGGGAATAATTAATACATGGGGGCTGATTTATTAAGAGGATATTGATGGAAGAACAATGCTACCAACGTGAGAGAGAAGGACGCACACACAAGAGGAGGACTCCTCCTCCATTGAAGATCTAGGTTTCATCTTCTTCTTCTTCTCTCTCAATCTTTTTATGGAGAAATTTGTAAGTCTTGTTTGGTTGATTATTATTAGCTAGAAGTTTTTCTAGGCGTCTCTTTGAGAGCCTAGGGTTCATGTAAACGATGATATTTTTCCGGATTTGATCTTTGCTTCATGATTTATTGATTTCAACTTTTGAATCAATTCTAGTTTCTTGTTGATGTTAGCAATCCTAATTGAGTGACACAATTAGGAGATAAAACTAGGGTTCAAGAACTAGGGTTTGTTCAATAGTTTATTCATGCTTAAAGTATCAATATTTTAATTCAATTGTTCATGTACTGTGCTTAATACTCAGTGTTAATGGAGTAGCTAACCGGAAACACTGCTTAGTTTCTCGAATGCACGATAGTGATTCTAACTAACTAGGATGAGACTTGAACATCAATCCCGTATCATTGAGACTAAGAAGACACGTGTTAGGAATGGCTAGTGTGGGTAGATTCGGTAGGTGAGATTCGACTGTTTCGTGCAACGGTCGACCGACATGACCCGTTGTCGTGCATGTCGTTAGCCTACTAGAACGGACCGGTAGACACAAGAGACCGATAGGAGATTGTAGTCTACCGTGAAGTAGAATGACTTGAGACCGATAGGAGATAGTCAGCGCTGTTACCCGGCTTAGTTAGAATATAGTTAACGTGTTGCTCAGATAATCCGGAAATCGTCTACATCCCTAGATGATATAGAGATCGCCTAGTTTCTCCATATCTATTTCTTAAATAACAAAAAAATACCAAAATATTAGCTTAGATGTTACTTCAATTTTTAAATCAATCAAATCTTTCCTCATGTACCGTACTCTTAAATAAGTATATAATTAGATAATCTGAAGTCTGTTCTCGTGGGTCGATAACTCGGGGTTGAAATATCACCCCTATATTACTTGACCGTGCACTTGCGTAATACGCGCTAGTAATCCGCGTCAAGTTTTTGGCGCAGTTGCCGTGGGAAAACGGTAGATTATTTAGTTAGAAGTTAGTTTAGAGTACTTTTATTTTAGTTTTAGTTTTTTTTTCTATATCTCTGTGCTTCACGGGTTTCTTGTGAGTCTGTTTTTCAGGAACGCATGAAGCAAGAGAAAATATAAGCATGTGGAGCGAAGACTGTTATTCGGGTCCCCCCTACTGTTTCCACTGTAGGGGTAACCATGAAGACGAGGACGCATGCATAATTTGGTGCTACATATGCGGCATTTGGCACGACCGTAGAGACTCATGTCGAGTACATGCCCCCCAGCTTCATCAGCACCAGGAAGACTCATAAGCAATTATGGCAGAACGGCGTAGTATTATGGAGGACATCGTAGTGTGCGCCAAATTTTTGTCCATAGCTGCACAAGTGCCACAAGAGGATTCTGCCACAGGTAGGGAATACGTGAGGGAGATGATGGAGAGGATAAAGAAACGAATAGAAAAACTATCAACGGCAGGGGAATCTAGTATTCAAGAGCCACAAGAGGAGCCCTTTCCACATGAAAGTGAGCCTCATATTGAACCTTCATCATCACCACCACAAGTGGAAGAAGAGATACCTGAGTCGAACGAAGACTGCAGTGTCCAGGAACCATTGGTGGACTCTGCCATTTATGAGGACTCAGATTCTGATTCAGACTGGGGCGGACCTGTGTGCCCCAGATGGGAAGACCTGCCGTATTGCGAGCCAAGACTGCAGGCGCCCTCACATCCTTGGAATGAATTGGAGGACACCAGCATTGGAAGCCTGTGGCGTGCCAACGATGAAGCTGATGATTCACTTGTGCCCATTAAAAGCCCCTACTCATATTTCTAAGAATTCTCCGTATCTCATATTAATCAAGTCTGTGATGAGTTGGAAATACTTGTGTATGGAGATGCTTATGGGGAAGAGCATCATGAGAAATTTTCAGTTCCTTGTCATATTGGCTACTTTATTGATGATCCATATGCCATAGTCAAGGAGTTGGAAATCAACAAGTGTGGGGGTGTGGATGAATTGCATGGGTCATGTGAAGAGCATCGAGCACCAAATAGGTATTACTGGGATGATTTTATGGCCAGAGACTCATTTGAGCCCAGTGGTACTTGGTGGAAGTTTCTCAAGAAGATCAACTGCAAAATGAAAGGAGTCAGCTTCCACAACTCTCCACCGTCTTTGCAGCACATTGGTGCACGCGAAGTCATTGAAAAGAGATGGTGGAAGAAGAAGAAGTGGAGGGATAAAGCAGCCTCCACATTCCTTTTCGGTTGAGGTAACCGGGTCGGGCTGTCGACCTTAAATTACAAGCGCTGCTTGGGAGGCAACCCAGTGTAGAGTAGGATGCTATTTATCTATGTTCTTTCTTTTAGTTCTCCATATTTGATTTTGAGAGGTGAGAGAGAGTTGCTTTAATTCTTCCAATTAGTGTGCAGGGACACAGGTACAGAAGACGCTCCGGGTTCCCCTTCTTGATGCGTGCGATAGAGAATGTGAGTAGGCGCATCAAAATTCGGACGTGAGGTGAGACTTTTCCAGAAACTGTCAACGGCCCACAAGACCCCTTCTTGTTGCAGTTTCGCGGCAACGGTACCAATGTAGGTCCGGGCACCACAGGTATCTCTAACTCTCTCTGTTCTACGTTTTGAGCACAAATTTTGAAATCCACCGCCTACACATTTAAGCGAGGAGACCTCCTGCTTAATCTCTAAATTCGTTGAGGACAATGAAACACTTAAGTGTGGGGGGGGGGGGGGGTTGTATCTACGTTCACTAGCCATGTCTTTGTTTGCATCGCCTTGTTACATATAGTTATGTGTTCGTATGGTGTTGGTTTGTGGTAGGATTGTGTAGTTTATGCATTTTATTAACACTTTTACTTTATTGAGTCCCCTACCCAAAACTTGTGTTTAATCGAGTTGGCCAAAAGCATATAGAGTCTAGGAAGACATGAAAAAAAAATAACAATTCAAAAATCATAAAAAATTGAAAACTTTTGAGACAGGGCAATCGAAGACAGTGAATGTGGAGAGGGCTTAATGATAGAATTCCTTAGGAGTATGAAAATCTGAGGTGAGGTAGACGCGAGAATCTGGAGTAGGAAGACTTATAGGGCTAATTCACATTAGAAATGCAAGTAGCTGCCTCTCAGACTAGTTATCCTACTAGCGCTACACCACCGTCACTTAGGTAGTCGTCAACCCTCCTCGTAGTGGCAACGGAACAGCTGTGCGAGTGATGATTATGGGGGCCTCACGTCCCGTCTCCATCTCCTAGGTCCACTAGTTATCCCTATTGATCCGTTTACCCCTTTTATTCACAGCCTCTAGCCTAGGAAGCTGTTCATTGTGACTTTCATCACTTGTTAGAATGGTCCTTTCCTATGCGTCATGATAGAGGGAGTTGCGTTAGGGAGATGAGGGTGAGATGATTTGATACGTCTTACGTGGATTCTCTTACATGTCGTCTTTTGAGGGGATGTGAGGGTAAGTTAGAAACGGCAGCACACTTAGGTGTGGCGGTGAGTCGTGTCCTTACACCACGATCACATGTGAAGTGCCGTGGTGCGTGACATTTTTTCAGCACGTCATGGGGTGGGGGTTGGTTGATCTTATAGGAGGTCGTGCTTATGCTTTATTTATATTCTCTATATCTTAGGTGATGAGGAGGATCGGTTGGAAAAGCTCGTTTACACATTGGCTACTGGGTTCGTGATATGCTTTACATTGAGTGTGGGGGTGTCGACCTATATTCTGTTACATCGCTGATTTGACACATTCCACCCCCATGTTATCTAAATTTGACATTTGATCTCCTCGGATATTACTAAAGTATTGTCGGCTCCATGTGCTTAGTGTTATTGTGTGGAAATGGAAATGAAAAAAAAAATGAAAGAAAGAAAGAAAAATAGAAATTGAAAGTGAAAGGAAATAAAGGAGCAAGCTTGAAATTGAAGACCGGGGAGATTAGCTATTGATCTTGATCACTCTTTCATATTCGTGGCCGCGAGAACGGTGTTGCACCAAGATTGAGGGAATGAGGGCCGGAGTAGTTAGATTCGGCGGGGTTCATTGGATTTTGGTGAGGGAGTGTGAGAATCAGGTTTTGTGAGTTATATCATGACGTCTAGGACTACGCTTCTAAATATCCTAGCCTACCCGTCCTAAGCCGTCAACAGTGTGAACCCGTGGATAAATAGCTCGGATGGTAAGTTCTAGGGATACATTTGATGAGTGTGCGGAAGCAATGTCTTTTGTGTTCGTGCCCGTTCTGTCTAACGAAACTGGCCGCAAGTTCTAACGATCACCAAAGTTATAGAACTTCCAAGGGAATATGAGAGCCTTATGACTTGCCGTTTACTTTTTGAGATTTCCCGATCTCTAACTAAAAAGAAAAAAAATATATTTTTGTGTTGTTTCAATTTTTGCATTGTTTGATAATCGAGTTGCATAGTCGTGGTCGTGTGTGTGAGTTGTTTGTGTCACATGGCTAGGGGAGAGGAATGCAGTTCGGTGGATTGAAAATCATAGTGTGGGAGATGTTTTTAATTTTGCTCGGGACGCGCAAAAAGGTAGTGTGGGGGGATTTGATAACTCTGTAATAGAGTTATATTTCTTACACAATTTGCTATCGTTTTGTGTGATTTCCGGGTAGAATATGTTAGTTTTACACTATGCACTTGAGGAAAATGAGTAAATTTAGATTTGAGATTTAAATTGCTAATTCAGGCGTTTCTCGTGTTAATTTATGCTATTTTGTCACGTTTGATCGCACGGGTGTTTTTCATGTTGTTTTGACAGGAAACAGAACGTGCGCGATCCAGCGGAGAGGAGAACGAACTTCGGAACACGACTAAAGCTCAAGAAAGTGAAAGAAGAAAACAGAGCAGGCAAAGAGGAATCAAGAAAAAAAGAAGATAGAGCTTCAGGAGGTCGGACGACCTGATATGGCAGATCATGCGACTTGACTTGGCACTTAGAATTTTTCGTGCGGCAAATTGGAGAACTCACTGTTACTGCGACTTGAGTGGCTGATCGTGCGAATAGCTATTCAGATCGCACGATCTGGTTTTGGCTGATCGTGTGATCTGATGAAACAAGACCTGGACGCAACTCACCCCGAGATCGCACGATCAGGAATTTCAGATCGTGCGATCTCCTTAAGAAAAATCACACGGACGGTGAAGGAAGGAAAATAGGCTAGCTTTGGCTCAAAACTACGTAGTTTCATTTTAATTATTTCCTAAAACCTAATTTGGGAATAATTAATACATGGGGGCTGATTTATTAAGAGGAGATTGATGGAAGAACAACGCTACCAACGTGAGAGAGAAGGACGCACACACAAGAGGAGGACTCCTCCTCCATTGAAGCTCTAGGTTTCATCTTCTTCTTATTCTCTCTCAATCTTTTTATGGAGAAATTTGTAAGTCTTGTTTGGTTGATTATTATTAGCTATACGTTTTCCTAGGCGTCTCTTTGTGAGCCTAGGGTTCATGTAAACGATGATATTTTTCCGTATTTGATCTTTGCTTCATGATTTATATATTTCAATTTTTGAATCAATTCTAGTTTCTTGTTGATGTTATTAATCCTAATTGAGTGACACAGTTAGGAGATAAAACTAGGGTTCAATAACAAGGGTTTGTTGAATAGTTGATTCATGCTTAAAGTTAACAATATTTTAATTCAATTGTTCATGTACTGTGCTTAATACTCAGTGTTAATGGAGTAGCTAACCGGAAACACTGCTTAGTTAGCGAATGCACGATAGTGATTCTAACTAACTAGGATGAGACTTGAACATCAATCCCGTATCACTGAGACTGAGAAGAGACGTGATAGGATTGGCTAGTGTGGGTAGATTCGGTAGGGGAGATTTGACTGTTTCGTGCAACGGTGGACTGACATGACCCATTTTCGTGCATGTCGTTAGCCTACTAGAACGGACCGGTAGACACAAGAGACCGATAGGAGATTGTAGTCTACCGTGAAGTAGAATGACTTGAGACCGATAGGAGATAGTCAGCGTTGTTACCTGGCTTAGTTAGAATATAGTTAACGTGTTGCTCCGATAATCCAGAAATCGTCTACAGCCCTAGGTGATTTAGAGATCGCCTAGTTTCTCCATATCTATTGCTTAAATAACAAAAAAAATACAAAAATATTAGCTTAGATGTTACCTCAATTTTAAATCAATCAAATCTTTCCTCCTGTACCGTACTCTTAATTAAGTAACTAATTAGATAATCTAAAGTCTGTCCTCGTGGGATCGATAACTCGGGGTTGAAATATCACCCCTATATTACTTGACAGTGCACTTGCGTAATACGCGCTAGTAATCCACGTCAGGGGCGGCCTCCTTTGTTGGTCGACGGGGATGGGGCGGCGATAAGGGGGTCGGTCGGCCCTCTTGCTTGCTTGCTCTCTCTCCTTTTGTTCTATCCCACTCAAGTTATGAACAATAGGCTTATAAGTGTGGGAAGTAAGGAAGTAGCATCCCTTATATAGTCCAACAAATCCTTGTCAACTACCTAAAAGACCTATTCTCGTCCTACTCGAATTCGATTTAGTCCCTTCCTTGAAAATTAGTCCTACTAAGTTTGCAAGGTGTTGCAAATTGATCTTTCTGATTAATTAATCATATTAATTAATTCCCAAATCTAGTTCAACTCTATCTAGTGTGTGACCCCATAGGTTCTATCTAGTTGGTAGCAACAATTTGCTAATATGGAGCGGTCTCTAGCAAAACATCCATTCTAGCCAACTAATAGAATAGTCATCCGACAAACCTTATGCAAGTAATTGTCACATCCCTTTGTCTCTATATCTGGATTGGACATGAGACATACAAGTCACACTCGTATATCCAATACATAGTTTCTCGATCCTGGGAATAGTCTTATTCGTGCAAATAACATCAATATCCTATATTGATTTATTTGATTCTGGCCAGACATTCTATAAGCACTATCCCTCTAGTGGCCTCGGATATTTTCTCCCGTTATGTGGGAGGGACAAATTCTATCTACGTCTACTACGATCTCTAAGCTTGCTTCTTATTGTATCCGGTACACGCCTTTATAGCTACCCAGTTATGGTGTAGCGTTTAACGCTACCAAAACACAATATTCCACAACTAGAACATCTGGTGACTTCAAGTCTAAGGATGACAATGCCATTGCACCGCGAGAAGTTCTTGTGACTTTACATAACGTGTATGTAGCCTTCTCGGAGATGGGTCAATCCAGTGCGCCATTACCCTTAATTCACACCCATGTGTTGGATCATGATATCTCCATGTCAATCCAACCCCATACTAGTCTATAGATTATTTTCCTATTAATAATTATACTGGGCTAGGGATATTTAAGATAAACAACACGATTGTAAATCTAAGGACTTCATTATATTAAAAATCCAATAAATAATACAATGAATGTTCTAGCCAAAATATATTCATACTAAACTAGATTGCCTCTAGGGAATCTATTCCAACACCGTCATCCTGGAGTCACTCCTGAAGCCCATCAGGGGAGATGGCTTTTTGACGACCTTGTTTTCGGGGATTCTGGCTAAATCCAGCGTATTGAGTGGGATCACATTTACCGCGGCTCCAGCGTCAACAAAATCTCTCTTGAATTGCACATCATTGATCGCAGTCGTCACATATAACGGCCTCTGATGACTCGCGTCCGTCTTCTCTTCGGACTCATCGAATGTCATGACCAAACCATTCAGTCGTGCGGCTCTAACAACTCTGCCACTCGAGGTGACCAATTTCTCAGCATAATCTTCTGCAACCCTTAAGATGGCCTTTACCATTTCGTGCCTGCAACGGCTCGAGAAATTCAAATCGTCGAAGAATCTCTCAAACTTGTTGGAGCCCTTAATGTGTTCAGCACGTGAATCCTCAGTGTCCACGCCATTGTCTTCTTCCTCGCAGATTTCTGCAACCACTGGGATCCCTACATCTGCGACCTCTTTATGGTCCATGATTGAAATCATGGCGACCTCCTTCCCTTTAGACTCCGTTTGCGCGTGGGACGGCAAGGGGTTGTTGCGGACATCCTTAGTTGGTTCATCAACGACCAGCTGTCCTTCCTAGATCTTCCTGTCCACCAGCCATCTAAGATTTTTGCACTCCCTTTTCGGGTGCATGAATTGCCCATGGAATTCACACCATCTGGGGTCTTGCAGTTGCTCTCTGGTGGGCTTGTGCTCTAGTGCTGGCAGGATCCCATCTCTCCGCCAATTTTTGCAAAGCATGATTGCATCTTCAATCGAGCAAGGCAGTGATGATGCCTCCCAGGGCGCAGGTCGTGGTTGCTTGTGAGGGACTGCCACTGTATGCACATCCGCATCACGACCTCGTTTATAGTTGAACCTCCCTATCTTGAAGCCAGAGCCTATTGGCGCGCACTCGCTAGTATATTTCTTCCTCATCTTGTCTACCAGCGGCTCAATGTTCCTGGTGTATTCAATCAATCTTGAAAAAGTAGGCATGTTCAAATTGATTAACATACATTTTTACTCGTCGCGCATGCCCTGAAGGCATATTTCCACCAGTCGGGTTTCCAGGACATCATCAACGCACTCCATGGACCTGGCCCTGAACCTCCTGATGAAGGCGACTCCTTCCTCGTCATGCTTTTGGTTCATGCGAGAGAGATGGATGGTGGTGAACCTTTCTTCTACTTGAAAGAATTTGGTGTAAAACTTCTTCACCATGTCATCCCAGGGCTTGATAGATCTTGCTTTTAGGGTTCTGTACCATTTGTACGCGACGGCTCCCAAATACTTAGGGAATTTGCGCATCAGCAACCTGGTCCACAGCCTGCGGGCCCATCAAATCGACGAACCTCATGACATGTTCGTGCACATTCCCACCGGCCTCATCGAACTTGTCCCACTTAGGTGCTTTGTACCCATCCGGATTGGGCATCAAATACATGTCCCGCGTAATTGGGGGTGCGTTGTCGACCTTCGAGATGACGGTGTCTGCAAAACTCTAGTTTGCGATAATACTGTCTATCCACTGTTCCAGAGCTGCGACACTGGCGGGCGTACTTCCTCCAGGGGTTGAGGACGTTGCCGCAGCGAACCCCATGATATAAGACATGCTTGGATCATAAGGAGGTGGAGGTGGGAGTGCATAACTTCCTGGGGTTCCATTCTCCCGTGGAGGTGTTGCGAAGTAAGAAGGATTCGCAGTAGGTGCCGGAAACGAGCCTGGTTGAAACCCCGACGCTTGGGACATGGTACCATTGGGCAGAGAAGTAGATGTGTGTGCCGTAGAGACGGCGGTCACTCCTGGCGGAGGTAACTGAGCTGCTAGAGGTGGGACTGAGGTCCCCTGAGCCGTGTTCTGAATGATTCCTCCCAAGAGCGCCATGATATGAGCTATCTGGGTGGACTGAGCTTGCATGATCTTGGCTTGGCTCTGAATCGTGGCCTGTAATGCTTCCAAAGAAGGCACACTCCCGGCGGGAGTTTGAGTGCTGGTATTAGTATAGGTGTTCAGGGTCTCCTATTCCTGAATTTCATCCCTCGGAGGAGATTGCTCACCCTCACGACGGTAAGCTTCAAGAGATATGGTAGCTGGGTTGGACTAGCTTAAAAAAAAGGTTGAAGGTGGATGGATTCACGTCGGGTTCACCAAATTGTGTACAAGGAAATCCTTGAGAAAGATCCAAGTGTACACTTCGAGTAAGGGATTTGAACACAGAGAAGTGTAGGGTGTGAGTAGGAAGAGTGTAAGCAAAGGCAACTGCTCTTGGAAGTGAGACAGTAGACTAGCAAGAGACTGAATTGTCTAAAAGAGCTGCAATAGAGGGCTAACGATCCTATATATAGTCGGGAATTGACCGTTGTGAAGGGGGGTTAATGCACCATAAATGGCGGCTTAATGATAGCCCCTGTAACGGCATGTTCGACCACATATATAGGGACTGTTACGCACCTGCCCGCACATATCAGAGACTGTTATGAGATCGTCCGCATTTATGGGATGCACGACCCTTAAACCTCTCAGTCAGGTACCAGAGGTCGCGCGCGAGCTTGGTTGTCGCTCTCGCGCGATGGGCTTACTCTAGCCTCCAAACACTAAGTCCCTACAAGTCCCGTGTAGTTGATACGCGAGGGCTCTGTCTCACAGACCCCAAGGTGAATAAGCATAGGCAGTTATCTGGTGTATATGGAGCACAGTTGGGTGTGTTGGATGGCTGCCGCGTGGCTGTGACCTGTCTATCTAGAAAGTACCATCAACAAAATACAAACTAAAATGATGATATATTGTAACTTAAACTCATTGCTTGACTAAGATTTTGCAGGGATTATTATATATTTTTTGTGCAGGAATTATTTCCTTATTTATCTGTATGCAGAGAAAGAAATCCAGCTTGCAGATTGATCCTACACTTATGGAATCATGTCTGGACTTACCTAATAACTAGAGATGGAAGATCAGATCAATGTCTTTGTAGATATGAAGCAAATGGAATTGAGCTGTAAAGAGTTAAAGATTTGCTGCTTATTTTGAAGGAATTTATGTTAAAGAAGATCCTATATATTCTTCATTTCAAACAAGCAGATACAAGAGGCTTTTGTGAGAAAATTCGAAGCACTGAACATTACAGAGATTCAAACAGCTATCAAGGATTGACAAGCAAGACAGAGGGAGATCAATTCATCCAATCCCAGTTCCAGAAGAACATTGCAGACCTAACTGCTTTATTGTGTTAAATTTTTTTTCAATTTGTACTTCATTTTTATATCATTATGTTAATTCTTCTCATGTCTTAATCTCGTGGTGTTGTTCAAGACGAACAACATGAGATTCTTATTTTCCATGAACAACAAGGAAAATCTCTGTTCTTTAGATCTAGGGCTTAGCTTTTCATTAATAAGAAGTCTGTTGAAAATCCTACAGGGATTATATCCCTGAGGCAGAGACGTAAGTCAATGAGGACTGAACTCTGTAAAATCACTATGTTCCTTGCATTTACTTTTCAGTTTTGTACTCTTCCTATTAACTGGTACAAACAAAGTTTTCAGTCAATACCATGAAAGACATTTCAAGGCCTTGAAAAAGATCAGTATCTTTTCTCACTATCTGTTTCACTTTCAAAGGCTTGAATTTGAGTTCAAGGCTTTGAAACACTTAGTGATCTTCACACTTTTCTCTTAAACCACTCTTTTGGAAAAAGTTGTCGTACTCTATTCAACCACCCCCCCCCTTGTAGAGTATTGATCCTGTATTACTTGCCTACATATTGTCTTTCACACTTGATGGGAAACGTCTCAAACAACAACGTCGCACGGAAAAAAGTTTGCCCAAAGATTGAAAACTTCCCTCAAAAGTTCAAATAAAATGAGAGATCACACAAAGCAAGTAAACACTAAACAAAAATGCGATACCTAACCAACTTTTTTTTGGAAACCCTAACGAGGAAATCACGAGGTCGCCTCCCGACTCAAATCATCAGCTATATCAGTCAGTAATGAGAGACACAACTCAGGTAATACTAGAGGATCAGCAACATCCAAGAAAAATACTATGTTAAGATCACATAAACATCTACAGGAGCTATCTAGTATGAACAAGATAAGAGAAATTTAGAGGAGTGAAAACCAAAATATGGCCGTAGGATGTGAGGCATATATCACCAGGAGCTTATTCCTAATATTTAAGCCTAATTTGTTGTTATAAACTGGGTATCGGAGAGCAAGAACGATATTTATGAGCACAAGAATACAACACGTAACGTGGTTCACTAGCATGATTTCTAGCTACATCCAGAGCTAAAATCTTTGTTTATTGACACAAACCGGATACAAATACAACCTACAGAACTGAAGTCATGCCTATACATGTGTATATATACCTAATGAAATTTACTTGTGCCGAAAGCAAGAGAAATGTTGCCTAGATGAACATGGAAACCTCTTGAAACCACTCTCCCTCCATCCTGGTCGTACCACTTGGGCTTGTGGTCGTATGACCAGTAGGAGGTGTAGTACTACTAGTTCGCTGGTTCCTTCATTTTGATCCCCCTTGTGTTGGTTCTTCAACCTCTAACTCCTTACCAAGTCTCCGTGAGTCTATTCAAGGCATGATTCGTAAAATTTTCACCTTTGCTTGAATCCTCTCATCCGTTCAAAATTGAGTTAGTCAATCAATACAAAGCCAATTGCTTCACACCCATATGAAAAATCCAAAACCACAAGTTGCTCCATCTTTGCCAAGTTCCTGCAACAAATGCACAACCAATATGCCAAAAGATTACTCCAACTCTAGCCGAGTTCCTGTAGTAATGTGCCCATCGATGATCCAACTCCCACCGAGACTCGACAATTGAAACCATCGTTTGTTGTTCCAAATCCCACCAAGTCCTCACAAAAAAAATTCTCATATGTTGCTGCAGTTCCTGGTGAATTCCTGCAACGATTTGCCAAAAATTTTCCAACTATATCTATAACCCCTCAGCCGTCTCTTGATCCACAACCTCCGTGATCACGTAGTCTTCAAGACACAATGTGACCGTTGTGTGCACCCTTTCCTCCATCGTCTTATACTCCGCGGTTGTTTTGCTTGCTCCCTTCTTGTTCTATGGAAACTGAAACCAAAGGCATTGTTGATTGAACAATGAACTCATCTTCACCTGCAACAGATTGAAATTGTTCCTTCCCGTAAACATATCGATCTTGATTAAACCTCCAGACATTGTTCTTCACGGCTCCAAAACCATCTTGATCGCATGCTCCAACTACATAGCATAAACTCTTGCTATTAAATTCATAGAATTGTGAAACCCTAGCTCTTACACTCCACCTTGATCTTGCAAAGCCAATGGCCCTCTCTTATACCGGTTTGTAATAACCTTGGTATATGAGAGCAAGATCGATGAATGTGCGGACGCAAGAACATATAATGTAATGTGGTTTACTAGCACGATTGCTAGCTACATCCATGACGAAAAGCTTCAATTATTGAGAGAAACCCAATACGACTACAACCCACACAACCTAAGCCACGCTTATACATGTTTATATAGACCTACCGGACTTTACTTGTTCACAAAGCAAGAGAAACGTTGCCTAAACGAACAAGGAAACTTCTTGAAACTGCCATGCCTTCGTTGTGGTTGTACGACCTGGGCTTGTGGTCGTACAACCAAGTGTAGGTCCACTGGTTCTTCTTCGTGTTTACTTTATCTCTCTCCTCCTTTTGTTGGTTCTTTAACCTCTAACTCCCTGCCAAGTCTCCATGAGTCTACTCAAAGCACGATTCCTAACAAATTTCCACCTTGACTTGAATCCTCTCATTCACGTGAACTTGAGTTAGTCGATTTTCTCATTAAAACAAATCCAGTTTTTTCGCAGCCGTATGCGAAATGCAATGCCACAAGTTGCTCCAACTTTTCCAAGTTCCTGCAACGAATGTGCAACCAATATGTGTGTGTGTATAGCGACACACAATAATAATTGTTGTATATAACTAGTTGTAATACAAATGTTACTAAGGTTCCGTTGGTTGGCAGAAAAAAAATTTGACAACGTTAAATATTGTACGTATAAAATATTTGAACAAATTTTCCTTACAATCTTCATGTTTTTGGTTAACACTTAAATATCATTTTACTTTTGTATGAGATAAGTATAACAAATGTACAATCTTTTACAAGTTTTAATTGGCTCAATTGATAAATTGTTATATGAAAACTATGTAACGTGTTTATATAAACCTCAGTGTATATATTTTGAATTTACATTGTATGGATAGTGGTGGAGTTGTAGGTGGTGGTGGCGGCAGAAGTGGAGGCAGCAGCAGTGGTGATGGCAGCAGCGGTGGAGAAGGTGAACCAAACAACAGAAATAAGGAATACATCGCTAAACTGAACTTACGAATTTGAAGGTGGAGATCATCAACAAAAATTTGAAAAATGACATACGAATTTGAATTTTAAATCATTTTACATCACTTAACCGAACTTATTTTCTTTGGTAAGTTATTATACGGAACAAATAGTGAATCAAACAACAGAAATAAGGAATACGTTTCATAGGAAAATATTTTACCGTCGCCTAAATTTCTAATCATATAGTTATGTAATGTAATCACTTTACATTATGTTAGTTAATTAAATGGGTTTAAAACTCCATTCTACATTTTCACCTTTAACATTGGAGGTGAAATGGAGAGAAGTTGTTTCGGACTTTTTGGAGGTAGGGTTGAGAGATGCACAACTCCATTTCATCAAGGATATATTAAAATGGAGACTGGAGGAATGGATGATTTTTCTTGTCAAACACTTTGGGAGACCTAGTCCGTTAATATTTTGGAGTTATGAATGTATAGACATTTAAAGTGGGAAGTCAAAAACTTCAAATAGATGTCCGAAAATTGAGTTAATTATATATGTAGAATGGGAGAGAAATCATTCGAAGATACAGTGAAAAATAACACAGAAGCTCTTTTTATAAAGAGTATTTTTTTGTTCTATAATTTTTTTTTTTTTTTTTTTGAATAATAAGAGCATCTCTAACATGTCATTTATACAGCGGTTACTTTTAAAATATAAATAAGATGGAAAAAATATTGTCTCCAATATATCCTCTTTTAGGGTTGGGGTAGCAATACGTCCTTCTTCAAGAACTCGAGTAGCATCATGTCCTCCTTCTGAGCCTAGAGTAGCATCCTGCTGGGTTTGAATCAGCAACAGGTCCTCCTTCGTGAGCTGGAGTAGCAACAGGTCCTCCTTCCGAGCCTAGAGTAGCAAAAGGTCATTGTCGGTAGTGGGGGCTACAGCCCCACTCAACTTTTGAAAATTGAAATTTCACCCTTAGTTTTATTAATATTCTTAGTTTAACCCTTTAAAATTACACTATAACCCCCACTATATTTTATAAAATAAAAGTTTTATTTATCTTTTGTCTAATTTTTTTTATTTTAGTCTTCGCTACAACAAATTCTTGAATCCATCCCTGGCAATAGGTCCTCCTGCTGGGGCTGAATCAACAGGTCCTCCTTCAGGGGCTGGAGTAGCAACTATTCCTCCTGGAAGGGTTGAATCAGCAACTGGTCCTTCTGCCTGGGCAGGTCCTCCCGCGGGGGCTGGGGGAAGTTTCATGATCTCCTCAATAATTTCGCTTAAATAGATTTGCAAATCATTTCTTGAAGTTATTGGAGATGCCAACGTCGTTTTCCCATCAGTAAAATAGTTTTCGCATTGAGATGCGCACGATTTTAACTTTTCAACGATAATTCCGACGTCCGTCATTTCCTTCATTTTCATCTTGTTTATAGCTACTGCAATAGCTAAAAGCGACAACTTGTACTCGTCGGCGCATTCATTGAGGATACTTTTCAAAACGGAGTCGTTTGTATTGAGCAGCAGATCTTGTATTTGACTGGCAGTGCCATTTGCATAACTGAGCATGGCTTGCAACAAAATCACTGTAAATCCATTTATATCTGCACCTGAACTTGCTGGATCCGATCTAAGAGTTGATACACATAATTCAACAGCCTTAGTTTTCTGACATGTATCGTCGATTAAATCAGAACTGGTCTCTCTCAATAAAGCTAAAACTAAGAGGAGTACAAAGACCAGCCTTCTGGTGCACCCCATTGATTTTCTTGAAAAACGTGGTTGGCGACAAGATCACAAATGAGGAAATTACTTTAATTCGTTGATGGCCGCGAAAGAGTGACGTCTCTGACTTGATTTCTTGCACGATGGCCTCCATTTATAAGACTTTTTGTTTATTTGTGTAACAATCAGTTTTAAGGGTGGCATCAAATGTGTAAAAAAAAAAAAAAAAAAAAGAGTAATAAATGCTGCCTCTCAAATTGCACTAAAAATTAAAAGCTCTTGTCATAGATGTAATTCACTTTAAATGACGTAGTAAACATCAACTGATAAGTTAACATAATACTGAATAAAATTTGTGATCCTAATGGCATGTTTAGTTTTTTAGTATTAATGGTATTAATTATTATTTGACTAATTATAATACTGTGATTATTAATATTTTGTTTGATTTATTCTGGATTAAATTTAATACCGGTATTAAATAGTGAAAAACATGAGTTGAATACTCTATTTTAATCCTCTCCCTCACGAGAGTATTAGCAACATTGGACTATTCATAATAGTTGGCAATGAACATTAATTACACCAACAACTATTCATAATACTTTGTATCATACAAAATCAAACATAGTATTAAATATAATACAACTAATCCAATACAATCCTATCCGACCTAGTCCAGTCCAGTCCAGTCCAGCTAGTCCGAAAATCGAACGTGACTTAAGATGTTATAATATTGTTAGAGTTGTTATATTCAACAAAGAAAAACAATAAATATAGAGAATACTGAGCATCTGGAAAAAAAAATTATTTCTATACGAATAATAATGCAATTAATTAATTTAATAATAGAAATAAAATATCATAAGCATATAATTAATATAAATATTCATATTACGTAATTCCACGCACAAGTTATTAAAATTCATGCACTTAGCTCTTCATAAGTCATCAGCGCGGGACAAATTTCCAATGCATTTTCCTTCAGAATTATAAGGATACTAGAGCCGAGGTATGAGACATTCGCCTAAAATTCTTAGTGGGTAGCGAGCGAAGTTGATTTTAATCACACCCTCCTTGCTCTCATTGCCAAGGTTAAAGAAGTACGTAATGCAGTTGATTTTCATCCGATAAGTATATGCTGAGACGTTTGCTATCAAAGCGATCATTAACGTTAAAGTTTGTTTTACCATTTATCTGGTGCATTTGTGCCAAGCCGATAAATCAGAGACAATATGCTAATGGCATTTGAACTTCTCCATGTGATGTGAAATAAGAATGAAACTGGTATATGGCTCTCTAACTCGATATAAGTAAAGTCGGTTGGGAATCAAAGATGTCTCAAATGTACTTGGGCTTGGCGAGGAGTTGGCGACAAAGAAGGGCAAGGAACGGACCAAACGGAGGAGCACGGGACGAAAGAAGCAATCTGCAGTAGCAGACTCTTCGTGCGAAGAGAGCGGGCCTTCATGCGTAGGTTATTATTCTTCGTACGAAGAGAATCCTGAAGGGGCCAATTAATTGTTTCCTTGTTCGTTAGTTCAGTATTGGTATTTCTTTGGACACATGTTGTATAGAAGGTCTATATAAAGGGTATAGATCGTGTTGTACATTGTGTGGGTTGTATTCGTGGGTTACTCTCAATAAAATCGTGGTTTTCCGGGTGGTGTAGGTAGCTAGCTCATCGCTAGTGAACCACGTTATATCGGGTGTGTTCGTGTGTTCTTGTTTCATCGTATTCACCGTTCTCTAAGCTCTGCGCATATCATAACAAAGTCGATTATTGCATTGAGCCGAGGTTTCTGGCTGCAATAATGCTAGAACTGTGGTTTAGTGCATGCAACTTATTACGGAGTGTGTTTCCACATCTTTCTTCTTTTCAGTAAGAAGGAAGAGATGCCGGAAGCTCATACATGAGCATGGTTGAAGACATGTGTGTTCCTTTTCTGTTATTATTATGTAGCTTTGCCCTTCGACAAGTTTTATTAGCTATTGTTGCATGCCACGAAATTTATGTTTTAACTAAAGTTATATATAGTGGTAGATTTCTACGTTATTACATATATTTAACATGAGTTGGGATCGGAACAAAAGATTAACTTACAAATTTTGCTACAGTTTTCTCAACAAATGTGGGTGATAAGCAGAAGCAGATGTTGAGTCCTCTCTTTGTGGTGTCAAAGGAAGTGGACAATTCTTGGAACAATATTCAAATCTTTCAACTAATTGGAAAAAGAAGTTTGAGTTTTGAACATTAACTTCCTTTTTTCTTTTTTTTTTTTTTTTTTTTTTTTCTTTAAGTTTTTAACTTGAGCAGGTAGCAAAAAATTTAAATCTGAAAACAGGATTCATTATCAATGGCAGGCAAAAAAAAAAATCTTTTTTTGTTTTTGTAATTAGAGAAGGTTGGCCCCTGCTAGCTTCTAGGTGAAAGATTTAATTTACTGTAATGCGGAAAACGTTAAATGCAGGATTTTGAAATCAAATCGTCTCAAGAACATGAAAGCTAGAAAAAAACAATAATTGCGTACCGTTCGTCATGGAATCTTCACAACAAACTTCTGAAACCGTGTTCGCTCCTCCTTTGACCCCAAACACGGTACCTCCTCTTGATTGGAACTTTGATCGACGGGCTCACCTTCTTCTCTCAGTCCCCTTCAGTAATCCATCACTGTTTTTATAAGTGACGGAATGATGTTGTTATTGGACAAATTTTAGATGAGGAGTCATGGATCTTTTATAGGAGAAAATTCCCGTGATACTAAATATCTTCTCCTTTTATAAAAGAGAGAAAAGGGCGACATTCAATGAGATAACGGCTATCAGTTAATGCCAACCATCATAACCTTTAAACTGATAGTGGGGGTTACACCATTTAAAACTTACATAATAAGATATAATTACCATCCGTTACATAGGTTAGTGGAATCTAATTAAATTACTAGGTTAGTGGGCCATTTAATAAAACGTATGTTAATATTTTCCCACTTGGTCCACTAAACCGATTGAGTAAGAGAAACAAAATAAAATTTTGAAAACAAACTCGGTTATATTCCACATGAAAAAAGAACTTGGCACGTGATCACGATTTTAGAAAATAAGCTGATATACTCAATTATGAAAAAACACTATAATACTAGAATTAGATTTAGCCATCAATAATTGCGGTTATATGAATATCTTGCCATATTTCGTTCCATGTATCACGTCACTAATGACTTCCACCAATCTAGCCCATAATATCTTAAAGGCCCTTTTAGTTTTGTCTTGTTAGGACACTTCCTTTTAAGCAATATCCAACCTTAATATGCACATATATAATTGAAAACAGGAAAACAAATGCAGTTTAAACATACAGCATAGTGTCGATCACCATAAAAAGTCACTACAGATTATACATTGTCCAAAAGAGTTATCCTAACAACATGTTCCTTGTATGTCTTTGGCGGCAATGCTTTCGTTAACGCATCAAAAACCAAAAGAGTTGTACTCCAATTCACAATCGAAACTTGTTGCTTCTAGACATGTTCCTTAACAGCCAAGTATTTAAGGTCCATTTGCTTGGCCCCATTAGAATACTTTCCATTCTTCGGAAAGAAGACAACTGCGGTGTAATCATAAATATATCTTCAGTGGCTTGGCAACTGAGTCAACAGTATTAAGCCCTAAGATAAAATTATGCAGCCATATAGCATGACTCAAGGCCTCGTGACATGCAAAAAACTCAGCCTCCATCTTGTAAGAAGCAATGATTGTTTTCTTTACACTCTTTCACAAGATTGCTCCACCAGCAAGTAGGAATATAAAGTCCGAGGTGGACTTCCTACTATCTAAGCAACCAGAAAAATGTGAGTCTGAATATACAATAACTTCTAATTGATCTGATCTTCTGTAAATGAGCATGGAATCCTTCGTTCCTTGAATATATATCAAACTTTCTTCCTGCTTTCCAATGTTCCGTACCAGGGTTACTTTGATGTCTTCCAAGTACACCCAAAGAAAAATTGATATCCGGTCTAGTACAAGTGTGAATAAATCAGACTCCCAACAACCGATGGATAGGGTGTGTCTTTCATTTTCTCTCTTTCCAATTTAATCTTTGGGTTTTGACTTTCACTTAATTTGTCACCTTTTTTATAGGTGCATCTGTAGTTGAACAAGACTGCACATTGTATGTTTCCAAGACTCGATTGATACAGCCTTTCTGAGACAGTCCTAATGTACCACGAGATTGAACTCTAATGATCTCTATCCCAATGACGAGGATGCCTCTCCCATGTCAACCATTTAAATTTCTTGGTATGATACTTCTTAGTCTCATGAAGTAAACCAAGATCACTACTAGCTAACAAAATATCATTCACATACAAAACCAGAAATATAAACTTGCTCCCACTTATCTTTAGATATATACATTGATCAAAAATGTTTTTATTAATTCTGAATGAGGTAATGGTATCATTGAACTTAATATACCATTGCTTGAAGCTTGTTTAAGTCCGTATATGAATTTTTTTAACTTGCAAGCTAAGTGTTCTTAATCTTCTTTAGCAAATCTCTCTGGTTGTTCCATATAGATATTCTCATCTAAATCGCCATTCAGAAAAGCGATCTTTACATCCATTTCATGCAACTCCAAACCAAAATGAGCTACAAGATCCATAATAATTCTAAATGAGTCTCTCTTAGAAACTGGAGAGAAATTCTCAACATAATCAATGCCTTCTTTCTGAGTAAAATCTTTGGCCACTAGCCTAGCCTTATATCTTTTGACATTGCCATCAGCATCGCATTTGGTCTTGAAGACCCACTTGCAACCAACTTTCTTACTATTCTTAGGGCAATTCGGCAGGATCCCAGTCATTTTTATGGTCCATTGATTTCAACTCTTATTTCATCGCATCAATCCATTTATTAGAATCACTACTTTCTACGACTTGAGAATATGAAACATGATCCTTTAGAATACTAATATCAAATTCATGTTCTTGTAGATACACCAAGTCATAATCATCAGGAATAGCTAACCTTCTTTCCCTTTTTGATCTCCTTAATGCATATGGTTCAACATCATTTTCAATAGCGATATCCTCATCGGGTGGTGAGTCATTACCATCATGTTGATCATTCGCCTCAGGAACAACATTCGCTTGGGAAGGATTGGATGGTATAACATCCATTTTGATTTCATCAAGCTCAACATTCCTTGATTCACTACTCCAACTAACCTCACCATTCTCCAAGAAGTTGGCATTTCCAGTTTCAACAATTCTCAAACTATGATTAGGACAATAAAAACTATACTCTTTTAACTTTACTGGATAACCAATAAAGTATCCAGAAATCATTCTTGAATCTAACTTTCTTTCATGTAGATTGTAGATTCGAGTCTCGGCTGGACAACCCAAACATGCATATGCCTTACACTAGGTTTCCTTCCTGTCCATAACTCGTAAGGAGTAGTTGGAAAAGCATTACTAGGAACCGATTTAAGATATACATAGCGGTTTTCAACACTTCACTCCACAATTATATAGCTACAGATTAATATCTTAACATTATAATAGCCAAATCCATAAGAGTTCGGTTACCCCTTTCAGCAACACCATTTTGCTGAGGCGTACCTGACATTGTGTATTGAGCACAAATGCTTCGCTTCTCAAATAATTTAGCAAATGGGTCGGGATGTTGTCCCAACTCATCATATCTACCATAATATTCAACGTCTCTATCAGATCTAAAATTTTTAGCTTTTCTATCCAATTGTACAACTCAAGTATGTCAGCAACCTAATTTAGAAAATGGGTCGGGAAGTTGTCCTAACTCATCATATCTACCATAATATTCACCGTCTCTATCTGATCTAAAAAATTTAGTTTTTCTATCCAATTGTATACCTCTCGTATGTCAGCAACCTAAGACTTTTCATGGAGTAGGTAAAAGATAACCATAACGAGATAGATCATCTATAAAGGTAATGAAATATTTTTCACCAGTAAAACATGGCATAGGGATTTTAAAAATACCTGTGTGAATGATCTCAAGAAGTTACTTCTTGTGGCACATTTCTTACTGTGTTTGGTTTTATTTCCATAAATTCAATCCACACACATGTAAAAGTAAGTGAAGTCAAGATTCTCCATAATTCAAGATCTAACTAGCCTTTGAATTCTTTCTTTGGAAATATGTCATTAACGTCTATGCCACAAAGTAGAAGAACTTTCAATTGAAAAACTACGTTTCACACCACAACTCAAATTCCATAGTAAATAATGATTGTTCAAACTCATGATTCGAGGAAATTCTATACAAGTCATCACATAAAGTTCCTGAAGAAACCACATTAGATTTAAATATTAACATGAGTCTTTGACAATCAAATAAAGCAGAATATCCAAAAAAATATAGCTTAGACAAAGATACTAGATTCTATAAATCGAAGATACATAAAAAAGTGTTATAAATATCTAACTTATGACCCGCCTCTAAGATCAAACGATAAGTGCCAATGAGAACAAAATTATCCTTGAGACGGTTCCCCAAATAAATGATTTTTTCACTTTTCTCCGATTTTCGGGTTGTAAGGAATCCCTGCATAGATTTCGTGATGTGATTTGTGGCACCAGAATCTAACCACCAAGAGTTTGAAGGAACTTCAGCAAGATTTGATTCGTATCATACAAAATAAAGTTGCATACCTTTCTTTCCGAACCAATCCTTACGCTTGTCAAAGTCCTTCTTCACATGTCCTTTCTTGTTACAAAAGTAACACTTGACATTGTGATCATTCTCATTATCTTGGCTACTTCCTCTAGTTCCTTTTTCATTCGTTGGTGCTGGTCCCTTTTCTTTCTTCACACGACTTTCTTTCCTCTTCTTATTCTTATGAGTTACAACCAAGGCAACATGATGTCCTTCCTGCTTTAATTTGAGCTCTTCTTGAATGCACATACTAGTAAGATCATTCAAATTCCACTTATCTGAATTTGCATTATAAGTGATTTTTAATGGGCCGTAATTTGCAGGGATTGAGTTCAACACAAATTTAACCTGAAAAGGCTCATCAACATTCTTGCCCAGTCTTGCCTGTTTTGCAGCCTTATCAGCCATGTTTAGGATGTGACCTGAATCCATTTATCGCCAACTTATTTCACGGTGGTCAATTCACTCATGAGTGTTCCTGCTAGATACTTATTAGCCACTTTAAAGCGCTCCTTAATAGCCTCCATAAATTCTTTAGGGAAGTCAGTCATGCGAATAAACATCATACTCAGCATGGGTTACTTTTTCCAGGCTTTCATAAGGCTATCCTCATCATCAGTGTTATCATCTGTAATTTCTGCAGTTTTGTCCATAAGCAGTGTCACGTCAAGATCCATGACACCCAAGGTAAATTGGAATTGTTCATACCATTCAGAGAAATTTGACACACGAAATTGCGGAATACTAGTAGCTTGTGAGTACAATAAAACTAGAACATTAAATGTAATAAAATGCAACAATACTAAATAAGATATCATATGTCTATATATTGAGTTGTAAATAAGAAATCAAGGCAGGACGATTTCACCATCTTACATGGTATCAGAGCATACCTAGCCACCGTTGCCGCCGCACTGTCCCTTCCTCTGCACTGCCGCCGCCAATGCCTAGGGCTCCGATCTCTCTCCCTCTCACTTCCGCTGCCCCCGTCGCACTCACGGTCGGTGTTCTCTGCTCTCTGTTTGGTTCGACGAAGTTAACCTGTTCGTCGTCGTCCTCGTCTCCCGCTTGCTTCTTTCCGATCATTCGTTGTGCAGAACGATTGCCCCAATCGTCGACCTCATCGCCGCCAGAACCTTCGGTGTCTTTCCCTATTCCGGTCACCGGTACTCTGCCGTCGAGATCACATCGTTATTCACCCGTTTTGTCCATCAGGCTGTCTCCTTGTGCCCCCACCAGCGTTTAGGGCACTCTACGACCCTCTGTGCAGTGCTTCATCAACCAAATCGTGACCCATCTGGTCCGATTTTCTCCACAATTATTTGCTCTCTGTTGAGGAACTTGTGGTTTTTCTTACTCATAATAAGAACGGGAGTCATAAAAAGATGAACAATCGACATCACTATAGTTTCTCCTTTGTGAAAAAATATAGCATGTCTAGTGTTCACTCGTATATAGGTGTAGCCGTTATACATATGTAGGTCTAACATAATTCATATTACTTAAGAAACTAGACAAGCCGCACCCATTTTTAATCGCTTAAGAGACATAAATTATACTACCCTACCCAATTCATGGCCATTAGACTGTGACTATCCTTTGGGCTAGCTCCAATCTCCTAACTGTGACAGCCATTAAGAATATTGTTTTCCTTTATGTCACTCGAAACGACAAATTTAACGTAATTTTGTATTCATAAAAAAAATCAACTAGCCTTTGTCACTTTGGCGACTACAAAAGAACAAATTAGTCATATTAATACAACATTTAGAAAACAATATTCTCTAACTTTTATTTTGTGTTTCAACATTTATTTGAAAAATAACCGAATCTAAATTTCAAACATTTAGACAGTAATTTGCAATATACTCAACACATACGTTACTGTAATTGTGTAAAACGTAATTCATAATTAACCAATTAATGTTTCAATTTCTTACACATGTTTGTCAAAGTGTACTGCTACATAATTACAACCATGTGAATATAATAAAGAACATGGTATCCTGTAAACTATTATTCTCCATATTATGCCATGATATCCAAACCAAACACATGATCCAATGCTCAATGCATCAGAAACATTCTTAATCATGGTTTCATGCTAGTACTGCCCCCACAAACTTAGTATCAAATATTTGCATGGTCACATACATGATATACCAATGATGACATGGGTCAACTGTATCGTACGAGTCACTCGTATTACTATTGTTAATTAGTGTCGTCATTTATTTAATTAATTATTGTTAGTAGTTATTTTATTTATTTCATTTGTTTAATTAGTTGTTTATTGCATTAGTTAGTAGGACCAGGCAGGGCCCTTTAGGTCAAATCGTCTAGTTAGGGTTAGTGTTTTTCTATTTAAACAGTTGTAGTTGTTCGTATTATTAATCAATCAAAAGAATAAAGTGTCGTGTCTTATTTTCGTGTTCGTGTGGAGACTTTGCAACAACCCCAAATCCACGGGATGCCTCCGCCCGAGGTGATGAGACTCTTTGGGAACGGATAAGGATCGTCGGTTCAAAGCTAGTATAACCATCGATAATCAGAAACATAATCTATTACAAATTCAAGATAACCTTAAACAATGTTTACAAAATGATATTAAAATTAAATTGTGAAGTGAAATACGAGATGATATTCTAGCAAGCCTCCCTATCCATCTGTGTCGTGAGAGTTCCCCACCTTGATTAGTGACCTGCGATTTTGAAATAGCAAAAGCCGACGCAGTTTCACATAAAATGATCAGCAAACGGCTGAGTAAGCTAATACCCATAGCAAGTAAATAGATTGTGACGCATGTGTCACGATTTTGAATTTCATATTTCCAACCTAATGATGTGGACCATCTTGGTGAATCACAGTCAAAATTATTTCATAGTATTTCCACAACTCGTCACTTTAAATCTCATGAGGATATCATTCTCTTTTCGCAGTGATAAGATAAGATAATCGAGTCCAGAAATTCATTTTACTCACTAGTTGATACAGGGAGTGACCATATCCAATACACAACCACTTTCTCACAATGTGAAAAAGCACAACCATGATCATAACACAATCACAAGCAGGTTCGCATCATAGCGCCTCATAACCACATAACAATAACCAATCAAAATTTATCTGAAAAGTATCATATCAGGGATATGGTACAAACCCACGCACAACAGCTTCCACCTTTACATCATTACGAATTTTCTTTCAAGATTTCAAATCCAGTAAGGAGCTCCAACTAAAGCCGGTGTAGCAGTTCTTCATAATATTCGGTGTATGATACACGTTTGTATTTGACCAATATGTGAGCGGAACGATACTTTTGGTAATTGTGGCCCGTGAACTAGGTAATCATGGCCTAATATGGTAGTCTTGATTTGAACGGTACTTTCTCATTTCGGAATAGAATTTGGACGATCTTGTAGCGGGGTCTTTCATATTCTTTATCTTGGATTAAAATTTGCATGTGATACTTCAAAAATAATAAATAATTCACGTAAAGCACATATGGTAGTATTTCACAAGTAACACAAGCGAAACATGAAAGAATGAAAAGCACGCGACGCTAGACATATTAACTTACCTCAATCCGATAGCAACAGAACGTCGTACTTGTTGTCCTTGCCTACGAATCTGTCACCTCAATACTAGCTTCAAGATAGCAACTTTGAAATGACACGAGGTTCTCCAAATATTTTATCTCGGAATATTCTTGGTATCTCTCTATCTCACTTATTGGTAGTTGAATCGAATCATGAATGAGAAATAACTAATGAACTGGGCTCTATTTATAGACGTAACCGACCAATCAAAATGCGACGAGTCATCGGGACACGTGGCGTGCATGCAGTGTAAGGTCGCAACATGCTGACACGTGTCCCCTGCGTGTCATTCATGCAGGGCATAAGCTCATATGCAATACACGTGTCCTCACTGCGTGTCAATCATGCACACCACTTCACCGAGTTCCGACACGTGTCCCCCCTATGTGTCGCGCATGTAGGGACAGTGACATATAGTGTGACATGTGTCCCTCTGCGTGTCGAACAATTATTGGGTCAAAACTAAATGCTTATCCTCAACCACCGCGTTAAATAAACATGTAATTTTGTCACATCAAACACATAACAAGCCACATATCACAACATATACACATATGTACTTAATTAGCGCTTAAACATTAATTATTCTCTAAATACTCTTATAATTTATTTAACAATAAAATAAGATATTATGACTTTCGGTGTAGTTCTAGACAAGCTTAACACTTACAATTTTTCGGTTATGAGTTCATTTATCAAATAGCTAAATATCTAAATAAGAAATTAACCGAAGTAATATAAGCTTAAGAAATGCAGTCATGAAAATATTGATGAGGGTGAAGGTGTTTATATAGGAGACTTTCCTTGTTGTAGCTTTCTTCAAAAAAAAAAAAAAAAAAAAAAACAAGCGGTGATGGTGGCGGTGGTCATACACGCGTTAACGGTTAAAATAAAAAAAAACACTCGCGTATTGATTTACAAATACTAGTTTAATATTTCCTAAAATTTACGTGAGTTTCCTAGTTTAAGAAAATACAACAATTTAACCAAACTCTATTTCACAATCAACTTTGTATAACGCTACCTAATTTACTAATTTACCCCTAGTAATTAGACGTGGTATTACATTCTTCCCTCCTTAGAGAGTCCTCGAAGCTAAAGCTGATAGGTCTCAGAAAGGTTATAAAGTCCACGCGCATCACTTATCGTCTCGACAGACAAAACAAAATAAACAGGTAGCAAGCATCACAGGTAATCACGGCAAATAGCTAATCGAATAAAAAGACTCAAATCAGCACGCCTAGCATATAAGGACAAAATATATCCCGCAAACCCCTGGGTTGTGCGATTTCATTACCGATTTTAGTTGTCCTATATCCATTTTAATTTCGGAAAAATCTTATTTAGTGTAAATCGATAGGCCGTATTTACTTAGAACTTTCGGCTCTGATACCAACTGCAACAATCCAAAACACAATCTTTTACAAATTCAAGATAACCTTAGACAGTGTTTACAAAATGATATTACAATTAAATTGTGAAGTGAAATGCTAGATAATATTCTAGCAAGCCTCCCTATCCAGCTGTGTCGTGAGAGTTCCCCACCTTGATTGATGACCTGCGGTTTTGAAATAGCAAAAGCCGACGCAGTTTCACATAAAATGATCAGCAAACGGCTGAGTAAGCTAATACCCATAGCAAGTAAATAGATTATGAGGCATGTGACATGGATAAAGAGTTCGCTAATCAAGTAATAAATATCATATATACGCGGGAATAACTTTCTCATACTGGTTGTTTTGTCTAACTTCGTAACGATTTTGAATTTCATATTTCCAACCTAATGATGTGGACCATCTTGGTGAATCACAGTCAAAATTATTTCATAGTATTTCCACAACTCGTCACTTTAAATCTCATGAGGATATCATTCTATTTTCTCAGTGATAAGATAAGTTAACCGAGTCCAGAAATTCATTCTACTCACTAGTTGATACAGGGAGTGACCATATCCAATACACAACCACTTTCTCACAATGTGAAAAAGCACAACCATGATCATAACACAATCACAAGGAGGTTCGCATCATAGCGCCTCATAACCACATAACAATAACCAATCAAAATTTATCTGAAAAGTATCATATCACGGATATGGTACAAACCCACGCACAACAGCTTCCACCTTTACATCATTACGAATTTTCTTCCAAGATTTCAAATCCAGTAAGGAGCTCCAACTAAAGCCGGTGTAGCAGTTCTTCATAATATTCGGTGTATGATACACGTTTGTATTTGACCAATATGTGAGCGGAACGATACTTTTGGTAATTGTGGCCCGTGAACTAGGTAATCATGGCCTAATATGGTAGTCTTGATTTGAACGGTACTTTCTCATTTCGGAATAGAATTTAGACGATCTTGTAGCGGGGTCTTTCATATTCTTTATCTTGGATTAAAATTTGCATGTGATACTTCAAAATAGAATATTTCAAAAATAATAAATAATTCACGTAAAGCACATATGGTAGTATTTCACAAGTTACACAAGCGAAACATGAAAGAAAGAAAAGCACGCGACGCTAGACATATTAACTTACCTCAATCCGATAGCAACAGAACGTCGTACTTGTTGTCCTTGCCTACGAATCTGTCACCTCAATACTAGCTTCAAGATAGCAACTTTGAAATGACACGAGGTTCTCCAAATATTTTATCTCGGAATATTCTTGGTATCTCTCTATCTCACTTATTGGTAGTTGAATCGAATCATGAATGAGAAATAACTAATGAACTGGGCTCTATTTATAGACGTAACCGACCAATCAAAATGCGACGAGTCATCGGGACACGTGGCGTGCATGCAGTGTAAGGTCGCAACATGCTGACACGTGTCCCCTGCGTGTCATTCATGTAGGGAATAAGCTCATATGCAATACACGTGTCCTCACTGCGTGTCAATCATGCACACCACTTCACCGAGTTCCGACACGTGTCCCCCCTATGTGTCGCGCATGTAGGGACAGTGACATATAGTGTGACATGTGTCCCTCTGCGTGTCGAACAATTATTGGGTCAAAACTAAATGCTTATCCTCAACCACCGCGTTAAATAAACATGTAATTTTGTCACGTCAAACACATAACAAGCCACATATCACAACATATACACATATGTACTTAATTAGCGCTTAAACATTAATTATTCTCTAAATACTCTTATAATTTATTTAACAATAAAATAAGATATTATGACTTTCGGTGTAGTTCTAGACAAGCTTAACACTTACAGTTTTTCGGTTATGAGTTCATTTATCAAATAGCTAAATATCTAAATAAGAAATTAACCGAAGTAATATAAGCTTAAGAAATGCAGTCATGAAAATATTGATGAGGGTGAAGGTGTTTATATAGGAGACTTTCCTTTTTGTAGTTTTCTTCAAAAAAAAAAAAAAAAAAAAAAAACAAGCGGTGATGGTGGCGGTGGTCGTACACGCGTTAACGGTTAAAATAAAAAAAAAAACACTCGCGTATTGATTTACAAATACTAGTTTAATATTTCCTAAAATTTACGTGAGTTTCCTAGTTTAAGAAAATACAACAATTTAACCAAACTCTATTTCACAATCAACTTTGTATAACGCTACCTAATTTACTAATTTACCCCTAGTAATTAGACGTGGTATTACATTCTTCCCTCCTTAGAGAGTCCTCGAAGCTAAAGCTGATAGGTCTCAGAAAGGTTATAAAGTCCACGCGCATCACTTATTGTCTCGACACACAAAACAAAATAAACAGGTAGCAAGCATCACAGGTAATCACGACAAATAGCTAATCGAATAAAAAGACTCAAATCAGCACGCCTAGCATATAAGGACAAAATATATCCCGCAAACCCCTGGGTTGTGCGATTTCATTACCGATTTTAGTTGTCCTATATCCATTTTAATTTCGGAAAAATCTTATTTAGTGTAAATCGATAGGCCGTACTTACTTAGAACTTTCGGCTCTGATACCAACTGCAACAATCCAAAACACAATCTTTTACAAATTCAAGATAACCTTAGACAGTGTTTACAAAATGATATTACAATTAAATTGTGAAGTGAAATGCTAGATAATATTCTAGCAAGCCTCCCTATCCAGCTGTGTCGTGAGAGTTCCCCACCTTGATTGATGACCTGCGGTTTTGAAATAGCAAAAGCCGACGCAGTTTCACATAAAATGATCAGCAAACGGCTGAGTAAGCTAATACCCATAGCAAGTAAATAGATTATGAGGCATGTGACACGGATAAAGAGTTCGCTAATCAAGTAATAAATATCATATATACGCGGGAATAACTTTCTCATACTGGTTGTTTTGTCTAACTTCGTAACGATTTTGAATTTCATATTTCCAACCTAATGATGTGGACCATCTTGGTGAATCACAGTCAAAATTATTTCATACTATTTCCACAACTCGTCACTTTAAATCTCATGAGGATATCATTCTATTTTCTCAGTGATAAGATAAGATAACCGAGTCCAGAAATTCATTCTACTCACTAGTTGATACAGGGAGTGACCATATCCAATACACAACCACTTTCTCACAATGTGAAAAAGCACAACCATGATCATAACACAATCACAAGGAGGTTCGCATCATAGCGCCTCATAACCACATAACAATAACCAATCAAAATTTATCTGAAAAGTATCGTATCAGGGATATGGTACAAACCCACGCACAACAGCTTCCACCTTTACATCATTACGAATTTTCTTTCAAGATTTCAAATTGAGTAAGGAGCTCCAACTAAAGCCGTTGTAGCAGTTCTTTATAATATTCGGTGTATGATACACGTTTGTATTTGACCAATATGTGAGCGGAACGATACTTTTGGTAATTGTGGCCCGTGAACTAGGTAATCATGGCCTAATATGGTAGTTTTGATTTGAACGGTGTAGATACTGCTTTATGACATGGCAGATCTAGGCCACGTGGCAACCATCCAGCACACCATATTGTGCTCCACACACACAGGATCACCAGCCGAGCTGATCCATGTGGGGGCTGCGAGACAGAGCCCTCGCATACCACTGCACGGGACTTGTAGGGACTTTGTGGTCTGGAGGCTAGAGTAAGCCCTGTCGCGTGCGAGCCAAGCCCGCGCGCGACCTTTAGTAACTGTTTTGAGAGATTTATGGCACGAGCTCCATAAACCCGGTCAATCCGGTCAAACCCGGTCAACCTCGTAACGGTTCCGGTACTCGCGCACCACGTGCTCTAACGGTTCCTATATACTCGGACGAACGTGCCGTTATGGTTAAGCTAATTAAGCCGCCATTAATGGGCGCATTAACCACACTACAACGGTCACGTTCTCCAGTATATATACATCGTTAACCTTTCCATACAAAGGAGAACACACTGCCATACGCGGAAGCTCTGCCAAACCTCTGTCTCTCTCTCAGACATTGCTACTGACTTACTCTCTCCCTACACACACCCCTATTCTTCCTGTGCGATCCCTGATCCACTACGTACGGTGTACACGGAGGTCTCCCTGCCGGAATCTCTTGTGCACATTTTGGTGAACTCGACGTGAAACTTACCAGCAAGAGCAACCATGTCTCAGGAGGACGATGTCAGCAACCGATCTCCTTCCACTGAAACTCCCTCGGGAGACGAGGCTCGCCGTACTCCGACGACTCCCGGCGAGGCGCCAACTTTAGAGTCTTTGGACGCCACTGTCCAAAGTCAGGCAAAAGCTCTCAAGTCTCAGTCCGCGCAGTTAGAACGGATCTTGGCCGTTCTGGGCACTCTTGCGCCAAATCCTCCACCTGCCACCGCTATCCCCCAGAGAGGAGGAACCCCTACCGCTCCAGGATTGGGAGTGTCGGCCACGCCTCCCAACCCTCATCTGCAAACTCCACCGTCGGCCACGCAGCTGCCTTCGGTCCAAGGGTCGACGGCACAAATGCTGCCCCCTGCTGCTCACGCCTCTCAGCCCCCGGCTTTGGCGTCCAACCCAGCTCTGCAGTACACTCTGCCTCCACCAGCGACAATCTGGGGAAACGCGGGTAGCCAATACACCCCCAATCCTCCGGCAGCATATGTGTCGCCACCGCCTACGGCAACCCCTCCGTCAACTACCGAGGGAAGCATTCCAGAATGCATGACGTCTTTGCAGAAGCGCGTGGACTCCATCTTGGCTCATCAGTCGTTCGCGGATACCATCATCCCGAAGCTAGACAACGATCCACCCATCCCACGAGAGATCTATCTCATGCCTAACCCGGCGGGGTACAAGGCTCCCAAATGGGACAAATTCGAGGACGTCAATGGAAACGCTCATGAGCATGTCATGCGTTTCATCGATGTCATGGGTCCATACGGAGCCGATCCCAAACTGTTGATGCGGGAATTCCCAAAAACTCTTGGGAATGTAGCATACAAATGGTACCGAACGTTGGAGGCCGGATCTGTGAAAACTTGGGACGACATGGTCCAGAAGTTCTATACCAAGTTCTTCCAGATGGAAGAAAAGGTGACGATGATCCATCTCTCACGGATGTATCAGAAACGCGAGGAAGATGGAATCACTTTCATCAAGAAATTCAGAGCGAAATCCTTGGAGTGCAAGGATCCAATGCTCGAAAGCCGGCTCGTAGAGATATGCCTGCAGTGCATGCGAGACGAATACAAAAGCATGCTGATCAATTTGCAAACACCTACGTTTTCAAAGCTCATCGAATGCACGATGAACATCGAGCCCATTGTCGAGAGACAGAGAAAGAAGAGCGCTCCAGAACGACCTGCGAGCGGCACCACCTACAAGATCGGCAGATTTGGCTACAAGCGGGGACGCGAAGCTGAGGTCAATGTAGTTTCGCCCCAGAAGCAAGCAAAGGCTGCAAACTTCGATGCACCGCCTCTGCCATGCTCGGTGGAGGAAGCAAGCGATCTCTGCAGACAATGGCGTAAGGACGGCGTCCTACCACCGCTCGAGAAAGCACCCTCCAAGGAGATGACAAGGGACCCTAAGTGGTGCGAATACCACGGCAAGGTCATGCACCCCACAGCCGAGTGCAAGAAGCTTAGATTCACGCTCGATCAGAAGATGAAGAGCGGCGAACTCATCGTCAGCGACCATCGGAAGGATGTGCGCAACAACCCGCTGCCTGCCCATACAGATTCGGGCTCAAAGGGCAAAGAGGTCGCCATGATCTCGATCGTGGACTTGGAAGAAGTCGCAGAAGATGGTCTGCCCATCATTGCTGAAGTCCATGAAGATGAAGACTACAGCATGGACACGGAAGATGAGCGTGCCGACCGCATGAAAGGGTCGCACGGCTTCGACAAATTCTTCAACGAGATGAACTTCTCCGAAAAATGTCGAGCGGACATGACGAAAGCAATCTTAAGGGTAGCAGAGGACTACGAGGAGGACCTCGTGGTCTCCAACGGGAAAGTCGTCAGGGCGTCCCGTTCCACAGAAAAGATTATGACCTTTTCTGCCAGCGACAAGAAGACAGATGCGAGCCACCAGAGGCCCCTGTACGTGACCGCCATCATCAACGGCGTCGAATTCAAGCGAGCATTCGTCGATGGAGGAGCAGCGGTCAATGTCGTTCCACTCCACACACTGAAGCTAGCAGGGATCCCCGAGCACAAGGTAGTCAAGCGTCCATCCCCGCTGGTGGGATTCGGAAGCGATTCCAGAATGACGATCGGGTGGATCCGCCTGGGCGTTCAGATCGGCAAAATCAAGTGCTCGGCGAAGTTCTATGTCATAGACGCGAACACCACATACCACATGATCATAGGTCGGGCCTGGATTCATCGCTTTGACGCGATTCCTTCGACGGCTCACCAGGTGATGAAAGCTATCTGGAACGACAGGATTGTCGAGATACCGGCCTCAACTAACCCGTTCAACTTGGACGAAGCACATCTCAGCGAGGCGGTGTGGTTCACCGAGATGGCGGACGAGCAAACACCCGGACCATTCAACCCCACTCCTTTACCTCTCTGGGAGGACATCAAGGACCAGTCACCTGCAGGCGTGATGGTGACAAGGGGAGATACCAAGGAAACGCCGCCTACTCACGAAGAGGCGCCGCGCATCGCATATCACCGCAAGAGTGTGTACACTCTGAAGAGGATCACAAAGCATGACCCTGAGGGCAAGGAGATAGAGAGCTTCTACGCCAACGGGAAGAAATGCTATCGCATATGAAGGTGCGCGCGGACGTCCTCACACGGGCATGGGGATGTCCCTGGGCAAATCAATCAAATCGAGCAGGTTGCGCTGACAGAAGAGCCAACACAGGGTACTCCAGAGGAGAAACTCAAAGAAGCGCCCGAATGCATGGAAGACAGGCCAAGACCGCAAAAGCAAGAGCTTAAGGAAGTGTTCCTCAGCCCGAACGAGGAAAAGAAAAGGCCAGTCTTCCTGAGTGCGGACCTCACAAGCGAAGAGGAACAAGGACTGCTGCAGCTCCTAACCGAATACAAGGACGTGTTCGCATGGGAATATGACGAGATGCCGGGTCTGGACACGAGCATCACCATGCACCGTTTAGACATCATCCCAGGGTCTAAACCGGTCAAGCAAAGCACCAGAAGCTTCAGGCCGGAGCTCAACGTGAAGATCAAGCAGGAGATTGTCAAACTCCTAGGCGCCAAGTTCATAGAGCCAAATCACCATCCCACATGGTTGGCCAACATCGTGCCAGTGGTGAAGAAGAACGGACAGCTCCGCATCTGTGTGGACTTCCGAGATCTCAATCGCTTCTGTCCTAAGGACGATTTCCCACTGCCTAACATCGACTTGCTCATTGATTCAACGGCAGGCCATCGCATGTTCAGTTTCATGGACGGCTTCAGCGGGTACAATCAAATCAAGATGGATCCCGAAGATGCAAGGAAAACTGCATTCATCACTCCGGTGGGGGTATTCAACTATACGGTAATGCCATTCGGTCTTAAGAATGCAGGCGCAACCTATCAGCGGGCCATGATGGCTCTATTCCACGACATGATGCACAAAGAAGTGGAATTCTATGTGGATGACTTGGTAGTCAAATCCAAGTATGAAGCAGATCACCTTGCAGACCTGCGAAAGGTATTCAACAGATGCAGGAGCTTTCAACTGAAAATGAACCCCATGAAATGCGCATTCGGCGTGACTTCGGGGAAGTTTTTGGGATGTGTAGTTCATCGCCAAGGGATCGAACCTGACCCTGCAAAAGTGTCAGCCATCACCAGCATGACGCCACCTCACGACCAAAGTACCTTGAAAACATTCTTGGGAAAATTGTCATATCTGCGGAGATTCATCCCAGCAATCGCCGAAATCACATGCTGCTTCAGCACTCTCCTCAAGAAGGACGCCGCGTACAACTGGGCTCCTGATCACGAAGCCGCATTCGAAAAGCTAAAGGAGCTACTCACATCCCCAAAGATAATGATCGCGCCTCAACTGGGATCGCCGCTTCTGCTATACCTTACATCGACAAGGAAATCTATAGGAGCGCTCATGGCTCAGATCTATGAAGGCCAAGAAAGGCCCATCTATTACATCTCTCGCATTGTGCAGCCTGCTGAATCAAGGTACACAGACATCGAACGTCATTGCCTTGCTTTATTCTTCGTAATAGAGAAGTTGAGACACTATTTTGCATCGCACAAAGTAGTGGTGGTCACCAAAAGCGACCCCATAAGATACCTGCTAACTCACACTACTCCGGGCGGGAGATTGGCGAAATGGTATATGACCATCTCTCAATACGACATCACATGCGTGAAACCAAGAGCGATCAAGTCGCAGGCGGTAGCAGATCTGTTGGCACAGTTCCCCGACAACAGTCACGAACCTGTGATTGAGGAAGAGCTCGAAGGCCCTGAAATCTACGCGATTGACGTGCCCTATTGGACCCTCCACTTCGACGGTTCGTCAACCAGAAAAGGCGGAGGCATTGGGATAGTCTTGACAAAGCCGGACGGGGAAGTCATACAGATGTCCGCAAAACTCAACTTCGCAGTCACGAACAACGAGGCGGAATACGAGGCTCTGATCGCGGGGCTCCGTGCGGCGAAAGCTTTGGAAGTGAGCAACTTAACAGTCATGGGAGATTCCAAGCTGATTGTTAAGCAGGCCTCGGGCGAATATGGTTTAAAGGAGATCAACCTCCTGCCATACCGTACCCTAGTGCAAAAGCTGATGCAGCAATTCTGCGACGTGAAATACGAGCACAAACCCCGAGCGGACAACAGGCATGCAGACGCCTTAGCAACTCTGGGATCTAAGGTCAGCATAGACAAATGCCCCGCAAGGATTGCCATCGAAGTGCGAACATCGTCGGCATTAACAGAAGATGCATGCGACGATGAACACATGGATGACGAAGACTGGCGAAAAGCAATCTTGCAAGCTATTGCGAAAGGTACCAGCAGCGAAAGCTGGGTACTCACGAAAGGATACTGCATCCACGACAACACCCTTTACTACAAGGGTCCTGGAGGAATACTCATGCGATGTGTCTCCGAGCAAGAGGGACAACAGCTGTTAGAAAAGATTCACCAACACGCTTGCGGAGAAAGCGAGGTGTCAATCTACAGGAAAGCTCAGAGATATGGCATTCATTGGCCAGGCATGTCAACAGCTGCAGCCCTGATACAAGGAAAGTGCGAAAGTTGCGCACTAATCAAAGACTCTCTACTCGTCGCTCTAACCGAAGACGACGCAGATTGGAGGAAGCCATTGTTTGAGTTCCTCACCAAGGGCACCGTACCAGAATCGAGAAAAGAAGCTGACAAATTGAAAAGGAAAGCGTCTCGATATGTGGTCCAGGAAAACCTGCTCTGGCGAAGAGGTCACGAGGGCAACTTGCTGCGATGCCTAGACGGCAGGGAAGCACAAGAAGTCATGGACCTTTCCCATCAAGTGGAACACCAGGGAGGTGCGAAATTATGCAGACAACTCCTCTCAATCGGATACTTCTGGCCCACGATGGAAGTCGATTGCCGCACCAAGGTGCGACGCTGCCAAGAATGCCAATTCAAAGGGAACCTAGTGCACGCTCCCGCCGTGGATCTACATGCATTAGGAACGCCATGGCCATTTCATACATGGGCTCTGGACTTCATCGGCCCCATCCGACCAACGTCACATGGGAATCATTTCATTCTCACCGCAACCGAGCTGTTCACCAAGTGGGTGGAAGCAATACCACTGAAGACGGCAAACGCGCTGGCTGTGGTTAACTTCATCCAGGAAAACATCGTATGCAGGTTCGGAATCCCAAATACCATTCTTTCAGATAACGGTACTCCTTTTGTTAATCGTCAGGTAGCTACGAAACTCGCGGAGTACAATATCAGGCAAATATGCTCCACCCCCTATTATCCAAAGGGAAATGGACAAGCCGAAGCGACTAACAAAACGCTGTTGCGAATTCTGAGCAAGATGGTCGCAGATGACCACAAGAAGTGGGCCGACTCCCTTAACATAGCTCTGTGGGCCTACAGAACTTCTCCAAGGACACCCACAGGGGCCTCGCCATTTCTACTATGTTATGGGGCCGAAGCTGTGGTACCTGCGGAGGTCAGAGTCAATTCGGCAAGGCTGGCCTTCCATGCACTCTATGAAAATCAACGCGATCATGATTTAGTCTTGCTGGAAGAAAAGCGAGAACAAGCCAAAAAGACTAACAAGCGGTACCAAGAGAGAATCGCTCGCGCCTATAACAAGACAGTCCAGCGGCGGGATTTCGCAGTTGGCGACCTGGTCTTGCGCGCGTCTGATCACTGCATGCGAGAAGCAACTCACCCGAAATTCGCAGCTAATTGGGAAGGACCCTTCGAAGTCACAGAAGTCTTCGATAGCGGCTACTGCAGCATACGAAGGTTGCACGGCACAACCTCAACTCCAAGCTCAGTCAACATGCGCTGGATCAAGAAGTACTATCCTTGACTTCTCTTATTTCATACGTTTTATGATAACGTTGCTTAATGTCTCATGTGGCTATGATTAACGCAATCTCCTCTCCCATATGAGAGGATTGTAATCCTATATCTCACATATGAGAATGTCATAATAAAAGAATTCTCCCAAATGAGAAGTTCATATTTCTAGCTGTTTATATCGCTCTATTTAATTTGTTATTACTGTTAACAATGATTTATTTGCTGCAATAGCAGCAAATACAAACGCGATCTTAATTGATCATCAAAGCCTATCTCATACGATAGCAAACACGATCTCAATCGATCATCTAAAGCCTATCTTTTACGATAGCAGCCAAACGCAAACGCGATCTTAACTGATCATCAAAGCCTATCTCTTGCGATAGCAGCAAATACAAGCGCGATCTTAATTGATCATCAAAGCCTATCTCATACGATAGCAAACGCGATCTCAATCGATCATCTAAAGCCTATCTTTTACGATAGCAGCCAAACGCAAACGCGATCTTAATTGATCATCAAAGCCTATCTCTTACGATAGCAAACGCGATCTTAATTGATCATCTAAAAGCCCATCCCTTACGATGGCAGCCAATGCAAATGCGATCTTAAGTGATCATCAAAGCCTATCTCTTACGATAGAAAACGCGATCTTAATTGATCATCTAAAAGCCCATCCCTTACGATGGCAGCCAATGCAAATGCGATCTTAAGTGATCATCAAAGCCTATCTCTTACGATAGCAAACGCGATCTTAATTGATCATCTAAAAGCCCATCTCTTACGATGGCAGCCAATGTAAATGCGATCTTAAGTGATCATCCAAAGCCTATCTCTTACGATAGCAGTCAACATAAACGTGACCTTAATTGATCATCTAAAAGCCCATCTCTTACGATGGCAACCAATGCAAATGCGATCTTAAAAGATCATCCAAAGCTTATCTCTCACGATAAGCAGTCAACATAAACGCGATCTTAATTGATCATCTAAAGCCCATCCCTTATGATGGCAGCCGATGCAAATGCGATCTTAAGTGATCACATAAGCCTATCTCCTACGATAACAGCAAAAATACAAAAACAATCTCAATCGATCATCAAAATCCTATCTCTCACGATAGCGGTTTACACAAATGCGATCTTATATGATCTTCTCAAGCCTATCTGTTACGGTAGCACTTTATACGCAAAGTGATTCTAGTTGATCACCCAAGTCCGTATGTTACGATGGTAACGTAACTGCAGAACCATCTTGCTAGACCTTCTAAAGGTCTATCTGCTGCGATAGCAATTCATGCGAGAAACTATCTCAAGCAATCCTCTAATAAAGCCTATCTTCTATGATAGCAATTCGCACCGCTCAATGATCTCAATTGATCTGTTAAAAAAAAAAAACTATCTGTTATGATAGCAAAGTTGTGAACGTGATCTCATACGATTTACAACGACCAACTGCAAGCCCATCCATCAAAATGGCACATCTGCGAAATTACGATCTCGAATGATCTAGCTAAACATCTGCGCATGTGAAATCATTACATGGCATTATGCAAGGCAAAACAAGCCGAAACGCATGCGAAATTGTATTTTGTTGCAAAGAAAGCAAATGATACAAAAGCTATATATCATTATGAGTCAAATGACTTACAATTTATCTATCTAGATAGCAGCTTACAAGCGAAAAGCTCGCATCTAACTACACAGCCAACATGGCTAACAATACATTCGAAAAATGGCTGGTAAGCCAGAAATGCGCCAAGGGAACTCTCGACTAAGAAAAGAGAGAATCCACCGGTCCTGATACCGGCAGCACAGTACGCAGATCTGCGGCCAAAGATCTGTAGCAAGTAGGATGCATCTGCGAAGAGATTAACTCGCCATTCGCTACATCCCTAGCAGCAAGAGCTGGGTGAATCCACGTCCAAAGATCTTAGGATCTGACGAGACCCCTGTCTGATCAAGATATGTACCAGAGGAACCACCTGTTCCGGCATATGCAGTCGTGCAAAACAGGGGAAGCCGTCATTCCTCTGGTACTGGGTTCCTTGTCCTGATAGACAAGGGCATTGGCGAGCCTCCTGAGTTCAAGAACGAAGAGGCAAGAAACCCTCCTCCAGGGATGCTGGAGGAGAATTCCGCCGTTCATTACGAGACGGTAGCACGGTCACTTCGGCGCTGCACCTCGCCACGAGGCGGCCGGAAACATGACCTGCACACATAATACACGAAGAAATTTCTTCGAACACACCTGAGGTATTATCTGCATCCTCTTTATGACGGTTATAAACAGCAATAAGCCTCATAAAGTGGATCTTGGAAACTATTTCTATGGCACAAAGCGCAAACTCAGGATTCAAAACTTGAAGTTGCCATGAATCAACGAAAAACAAGCGTTGAAGCCAGCAGTCATAAGGACTCACGGCAAAGCACATGTTTGGGATGAAAAACCCAAATGGCAAAGACAGGGTTTATATAGGCCCTGTGGAGACTCTTCGGTTGCCTAAGATGAGTCAGCAAAATTCAAAAAAGAGGGTAAGTTCAATCACTTACGCCTTGAAAAGTGGTAACAATCAATTACCCTACTAAAGGCTACGACGATTCAGTTGCGTATCCTAATAAATGACGGATAGTCATGATTCGGATGGACTTCCCAACGGAAGCGTGCTTATCTGCCGAGAAATTAGCGCGAAAATCAAGCAGAAAATCAATTGCTGATGTCATAATTGGATATGCACAGAAATGTCCAATCAAATCCCGAAAAGGGCAAAACGGGCAAACTCAGTGTTTGTTGTTAAAAAAAGGGGGAGAAACCCTAGCAATATCACATTAATGTTTCAAAACATTACATTAATGTCTCAGCCATTTTCCTGTTTTCTTTTCAAAATTCGAAAAGTCAAAACAAATTCTTGATTAAGGAGTCTTGGGGCTCGAACTGCTCGCTCAACTTCTCCACTTGTTTCACTTCTTGCTTCAGTTGCTCGCACTTGGCATTCATTTCCTGATACAGCTTCACAGCTTCATCAACCTTTTGCTTTTGCTGCTCCACCTTCTGCATCTCAGCTGCGAGATTCTGGTGACCGAGATTCAAAGTTACAGCTGCGCGAATCAGTGTAACTCTGTCCTTGAGGAATTTGAAACCAAGTCTGCCTTGGACTTTGAACAAGAGATTTTGGCACATGCCACACAGCAATTCAGCACTCTGGGCCGAAATGGTCGCAGGTGTAGCCGCAGACAGCTGCTCCAGTATCCAGATGGCTTCAGTAAGGAATAGCCTCCTGTCAAAAGGTCCGATCTCCAGAGATCTCACAAACGATCGGGGGTATCTGAGACGCATTCGAACCACCCAGTCTACATCGGTTTGCTTCAAACCTGAGACATCAAAAATGGTTATAATGCCAGAACTCGCAAGCAAATAATGCGACGTGCGAACGGTAAATCTTTACTTACCAGTGCCTTCCAGAATTTCATGAAGAGAAGGGATGCGGGCCACCGGGTTGTTCGAAGACTGCCCTCGCTCCATGGCTCTCCTATCAGCTGCAAGCTCCAACCTCTCATAGTCAGGAGGAAGAGTGTAGGCCGCACCAGCTGCGACTACATTCCCAACCTGCGAGCCCCAAATGCTCCACGCAGGAATGGGTGCTTCTGGTTCAGTCATTGCCGGAGGCGAAGGGACAGCCGAAGTCGCTGGGAGGACACTCCCAGATGCGAAAATGTTAGCATCACTTGTCCTTTCTTCCTCACCACCAGTACGGACACCTTCGTCCATCGGCACAGCATCAGCTTCGACATCATCGGAGAGTTCGATGACATCCTCGAGATGCTCACTTACGTGTCCAGCAGCTGCGACGGGCTTCTCGGTATGGGAGCTCGAAATTGGAACATGGGATGCAGAAGGCTGACTTCCCTGCTCCAGCTCAGGTTCCTCAGCATGACCTGCGATACCAAATGCGATAATATGAGGTAACTTGTGTTATAAGTTATTTCGCTATCTTTACTAAAGCTAAGAATAAGCACCTCCACGCGAAGGTGGGATTGAGGTATCCTCATCGTACACTAGGGACGTGGAACCGTGCCCTATCAGTGTATCCTCACTAAGCAAATCTTTAAGAGAAGCGTGACCTGGGACGCGAGTAAACCAGTCATGATTTTGCCTCAAGTGGCTACAGCCTAGTATGCGCATATCACTCAAAATAATTACCTGAGGGTTCTCCACATTTGCTTACCAACCAACGGCGAATGTCAAGCTTTGACACACCGTGCTTTAACGCACCCACAATTACATCTCTATAAGTAACTGCGAGATTGAAGATCTCACCTTTATCGCCACCTGCGATCTCGGCGAAGTCCGCTTGGACTTGCTCTAGCTCTGCTGCGTCCTCTCCAGGAACCTCATCTTCCTCCTCCACATGAGGAGCCACTTCTTCGGGAAGCTCGTCTTCCTTGCCAACTGGACGCACTAAGTCGTCAACATGCAGCTCCTCGAGGCTCCGCTGTTTCACAAGCTCGAGCTCCTCTTCCTCTCGCTGCCTTCTTCTTTCAGCAGCCTCCGCGGCTGTCTTCCGGGATTCAGCAAGAACATCCTCGCTTATGGGATCATCTGAAATGCCAGAATGGGCATCTCTCTTTTGCCTCTTGGCCACAAGGCCACCGACGGCTTCATCATCATCATCTGCGAATACATATTTGGTTCAAAGAAAAGAACTACAAAGAAGTCAAGATAAAGGGCAAGGAGATGTGACGGAAGTACCTCCTGATTCTTCCTCGCACATCACAACTGTCGCTTCTTCTTCTTCATCACTTGCTTGGGGCTCCTGTCTCTCTTCCTCCTCTTGGTTGAATGGAACGAAAGTCTCAACTGCGAGATCTTTTCGCACTTTGCTGGGCATACGACCCTTGCCTTTGTCCTTAATGGAAAGGGACCTCACTGGGGGAGAAGCTGGAGCGCTCCTAGGGGAAGAAATCGTAATTCCCTTTTTCCTAGGTCTCTTCACTCTCGGCGCCGCAGTCGCTGGAGGGGACGGGTCATCTCTAGGAGGAGACGGAGCCGGAGGGTTGTCTATCAGCGAGTCAGCAAAAGTGTTCATGACTCCGCGAACCTTTGTTTCGACCTCGGCGTCCATCCTCCATGCTAGCCGGTACGACTCCCCCCTCCTTCTAGTGGCAACAATGGTGTCCACCAGCGATTTGGAGCGATCACCAGCTGCGAACCTCCGCACATGACACTGAAACAACACAGAACAGAAAGCATCGGCGCAAGGAAACCAAAAAGCTTAAAGCACAAAAGGAAATTGCTTACCTCAGCAAACGCCTTGCTATATTTGATGACCTGCGTGTCACCCTTCTTGATTGCGTCGACTTGCTCCTTCAGAATGAAATCGGGGCACAAATGATTCTCGCGGTCCCACAGCGAGTAGCAACCATACTCAGACTCGCTCAAACTGCAATTGGGGCGAAACGGAAAAGAGTTTCTCTTGATCAAGGGGGCCTTTCCTGGCTGCGCCGCCGCCTCCGTCTCAATCCTCGTTTGCTGGGCAACCCAGTATGCGATCCAGTTCTGGGAACAACCACCCTTGCGAGTTCCCGCAGGCTGCTCAAAGGGAAGATTGCTCATGAGGACTGTCTTGCACTCCTTTGTCAGCAAACGCTTGTAGCACCCTCTGATAATAGACTGGGGCCAGATCGATGGGGCCACCGCATCAAAACCAAACTGAGGAGAGACCCGAGTAGGGTCAACATCCACTGTAAGTCTTTCATACCGTGGCGCGAGCTCACGAATATGCTCTGCAAGGGCAGGAAGAGAACCTCGCAGACACCAACAGAAGAAGTCACGATAGCGTTCGTGGAAATGCGGCCCCTTTTCAAAGAGAAGGTCTTCTGACAAGACCATACCTCTAGAAGGGTATAGCTTTGGAAACCACCGCACATTCTCGACACGTGTGGCATAGGGCCTGGCAGTAAACTCCTTTCGTTTGTCGCATATCAAACTCCAAGTGCACTTGGTGTTGCTTGCTCCAAACCATCTCGCAGCCCTTCCGCTGTTGCGCGCTTCCGTCTCGCCTGGGGGACACCACTTCTCAAGTGGGAGGGGAGTTGGAGCATAAGACGGCCAGCGCTCGAAGACCCACATTGTCAAAAAGCTGATATTGACAAAGGTCAGGACATCGAGGCGGCCACGCGATTCCCTCATCGCCAGAACCAGCTGATCAAGCCTGTAATACAGCGTCCCCAGGACCAAGGGCCCGAGTGCGACTCTCTGGCCAAGAGCGAGCCTCACAGCAAGTGGCAGCACATGATAGAAGACCCCGTCATGGGGATGACCATCAATCAGATACCTCGACAGCCAAGCACAGAGGAAGGCACAAAGGGTTAAATGATAACCCTTGCCCTCTACATAATTCTCGGCCTCCGGGTTCTCGCTCAAAAGCTTCTTAGTGATGCTGCTGTTCGCATAGTCTCGGAAGAAGTACTGCAACCACTTGTTCCAGGTATTCTTCGCAGACGTATCCACTAGCTGCCAGTTCGGAAGAGGCTTCGTAGTGGTCCACCGAGTAGAGATTTTCTTTACCTCTGCTAGGCACTCCTCCATCTGCGCGTACAAGGCCATTTCAGCAGATGTCCTCAAGTGGCTCAAGGGGTCCACCTCGCCCATGGGGGAAAGCTCATACAGCATTTGAACGTCCTCGAGCGTGGGGGCAGCCTCGAACTCAGCAAAATGAAACGTGTGAGTCGCGGGCGAATAACGGGACAGAAGGTCTAGAAGCATGGACTGATCCAACTTCACGGCAGCAACCTTCATAGCACGGATAGCAAAGAAAATGCCGGCTTTATCAAGAGTCTCGGCATGATGATCCAATACGTGGTCAATCCACTCATCCATGTAGTCCAATTTCTGGACGAACGCTTGAGTAGAAATCGCAGTATACGGGAAGTGCCCGTTCTCGATCCCCAATCGGACTACATCCTCGGAACCAACCCACTCGAGCAGGGCTGAGTTAACTGGGCGAGTCAACGTCAGCAATTGCTCAGCAGGAACAGGATCAGGCATCCTCTTCGCCTTCACCCTCGCATGATAAAAATCCTTCCCACCCAGAAAGGGGGCTTTACGCCACAGAACCTGCGGAAGCTCCGGCATCTCTTCGTCTTCCTTGACGGGTCTGGTTACTCTTGTCTTGGCCATTCCTGCGAAAGGGCAAGAAAAAGGGGGGAGAAATACCACACCACACTTCAGTTTGAATTTTGGAATTTGAGATCTATGCAAACCAAAGCAAACAGTTCCGGTGCCAATTTCAGAAATTGGGGAGTTGATATTGTTGAAAGATTAAAACGAAGCGGGTTCAGAGATCAAAAGCCTCTTCGCTGCTTTCATGGATTTACAGATTCAACGCGATTCAAGGCAAACACTGGTATTTTTAAATCAAAAGTAAACGAGGCCAACCTTGTTTCCTTGAAGCTTGCTTGGATATGCACAATTGGAGAATACGATTTGCAGTCCTGAACTGGTGATTGATTATCTGGATCTGCTCTCGAAGATCTCCGGGTACCATTCACTTTAAGAGAAAGAAGTAATGCTTTGCAATGATGGGATACAAGGTATTTATCCAGAAGAATGAAGGGTTGCGTCCCTTCAGTAGTCGAATCGCAACCGTCACCGTCGTGTCGCGCAATCACAGGACGGGCTGACGTCACGCCTAAAACCCTAAAGGTCAGACGGCACGACTCTAGGGGTTTTAGGTCATAATGACACGCACGGGGGCTGAATCTACCCGTATTTGAATTGGTGCGTGGCGACGACGCGCATGTTGGTTTCCGCGCATGGAAGCCTATACAGCTATGAGCCTTCACGCGCAGAAAGGGGGCTAATGTAGATACTGCTTTATGACATGGCAGATCTAGGCCACGTGGCAACCATCCAGCACACCATATTGTGCTCCACACACACAGGATCACCAGCCGAGCTGATCCATGTGGGGGCTGCGAGACAGAGCCCTCGCATACCACTGCACGGGACTTGTAGGGACTTTGTGGTCTGGAGGCTAGAGTAAGCCCTGTCGCGTGCGAGCCAAGCCCGCGCGCGACCTTTAGTAACTGTTTTGAGAGATTTATGGCACGAGATCCATAAACCCGGTCAATCCGGTCAAACCCGGTCAACCTCGTAACGGTTCCGGTACTCGCGCACCACGTGCTCTAACGGTTCCTATATACTCGGACGAACGTGCCGTTATGGTTAAGCTAATTAAGCCGCCATTAATGGGCGCATTAACCACACTACAACGGTCACGTTCTCCAGTATATATACATCGTTAACCTTTCCATACAAAGGAGAACACACTGCCATACGCGGAAGCTCTGCCAAACCTCTGTCTCTCTCTCAGACATTGCTACTGACTTACTCTCTCCCTACACACACCCCTATTCTTCCTGTGCGATCCCTGATCCACTACGTACGGTGTACACGGAGGTCTCCCTGCCGGAATCTCTTGTGCACAAACGGTACTTTCTCATTTCGGAATAGAATTTAGACGATCTTGTAGCGGGGTCTTTCATATTCTTTATCTTGGATTATAATTTGCATGTGATACTTCAAAATAGAATATTTCAAAAATAATAAATAATTCACGTAAAGCACATATGGTAGTATTTCACAAGTAACACAAGCCAAACATGAAAGAATGAAAAGCACGCGACGCTAGACATAATAACTTACCTCAATCCGATAGCAACAGAACGTCGTACTTGTTGTCCTTGCCTACGAATCTGTCACCTCAATATTAGCTTCAAGATAGCAACTTTGAAATGACACGAGGTTCTCCAAATATTTTATCTCGGAATATTCTTGGTATCTCTCTATCTCACTTATTGTTAGTTGAATCGAATCATGAATGAGAAATAACTAATGAACTGGGCTCTATTTATAGACGTAACCAACCAATCAAAATGCGATGAGTCATCGGGACACGTGACGTGCATGCAGCGTAAGGTCGCCACACGCTGACACGTGTCCCCTGCGTGTCATTCATGCAGTGAATAAGCTCATATGCATGACACGTGTCCTCACTGCGTGTCAATCATGCACATCACTTCACCGAGTTCCGAAACGTGTCCCCCCAATGTGTCGCACATGTAGGGACAGTGACATATAGTGTGACATGTGTCTCTCTGCGTGTCGAACAATTATTGGGTCAAAACTAAATGCTTATCCTCAACGACCGCGTTAAATAAACATGTAATTTTGTCACGTCAAACACATAACAAGCCACATATCACAACATATATACATATGTACTTAATTAGCGCTTAAACATTAATTATTCTCTAAATACTCTTATAATTTATTTAACAATAAAATAAGATATTATGACTTTTGGTGTATTTCTAGACAAGCTTAACACTTACAGTTTTTCGGTTATGAGTTCATTTATCAAATAGCTAAATATCTAAATATGAAATTAACCGAAGTAATATAAGCTTAAGAAATGCAGTCATGAAAATATTGATGAGGGTGAAGGTGTTTATATAGGAGACTTTCTTTGTTGTAGTTTTCTTCAAAAAAAAAAAAAATAACAAAAACAAACGGTGATGGTGGCGGTGGTCCTACACCTGTTAACGGTTAAAATAAAGAAAACACTCGCGTATTGATTTACAAATACTAGTTTAATATTTCCTAAAATTTACGTGAGTTTCCTAGTTTAAGAAAATACAACAATTTAACCAAACTCTATTTCACAATCAACTTTGTATAACGCTACCTAATTTACTGATTTACCCCTAGTAATTAGACGTGGTATTACATTCTTCCCTCCTTAGAGAGTCCTCGAAGCTAAAGCTGATAGGTCTCTGAAAGGTTATACAGTCCACGCGCATCACTTATCATATCGACAGACAAAACAAATTAAACAGGTAGCAAGCATCACAGGTAATCACGGCAAATAGCTAATCCGCTAACAAGACTCAAATCAGCACGCCTAGCATATAAGGACAAAATATATCCCGCAAACCTCTGGGTTGTGCGATTTCATTACCGATTTTAGTTGTCCTATATCCATTTTTACTTCGGAAAAATCTTATTAAGTGTAAATCGATAGGCCGTACTAACTTAGAACTTTCGGCTCTGATACCAACTGCAACAATCCAATACATAATCTATTACAAGTTCAAGATAACCTTAAACAGTGTTTACAAAATGATATTAAAATTAAATTGTGAAGTGAAATACTAGATAATATTCTAGCAAGCCTCCTATCCAGCTGTGTCGTGAGAGTTCCCCACCTTGATTGATGACATGCGGTTTTGAAATAGCAAAAGCCGACGCAGTTTCACATAAAATGATTAGCAAACGACTGAGTAAGCTAATACCCATAGCAAGTAAATAGATTATGAGGCATGTGACATGGATAAAGAGTTCGCTACTCAAGTAATAAATATCATATATACGCGGGAATAACTTTCTCATATTGGTTGTTTTGTCAAACTTCGTAACGATTTTGAATTTCATATTTCCAACCCAATGATGTGGACCATCTTGGTGAATCACAGTCAAAATTATTTTATAGTATTTCCACAACTCGTCACTTTAAATCTCATGAGGATATCATTCTCTTTTCTCAGTGATAAGATAAGATAATCGAGTCCGAAAATTCATTTTACTCACTAGTTGATACAGGGAGTGACCATATCCAATACACAACCACTTCCTCACAATGTGAAAAAGCACAACCATGATCATAACACATTCACAAGCAGGTTCGCATCATAGCGCCTCATAACCACATAACAATAACCAATCAAAATTTATCTGAAAAGTATCATATCAGGGATATGGTACAAACCCACGCACAACAGCTTCCACCTTTACATCATTACGAATTTTCTTTCAAGATTTCAAATCGAGTAAGGAGCTCCAACTAAAGCCGGTGTAGCAGTTCTTCATAATATTCGGTGTATGATACACGTTTGTATTCGACCATTATTTGAGCGGAACGATACTTTTGGTAATTGTGGCCCGTGAACTAGGTAAGTCATGGCCTAATATGGTAGTCTTGATTTGAACGGTACTTTCTCATTTCGGAATAGAATTTAGACGATTTGGTAGCGGGGTCTTTTATATTCTTTATCTTGGATTATAATTTGCATGTGATACTTCAAAATAGAATATTTCAAAAATAATAAATAATTCACGTAAAGCACATATAGTAGTATTTCAAAAGTAACACAAGCAAAACATGAAAAGAATGAAAAGCACGCGACGCTAGACATATTAACTTACCTCAATCCGATAGCAACAGAATGTCGTACTTGTTGTCCTTGCCTACGAATCTGTCACCACAATATTAGCTTCAAGATAGCAAATTTAAAATGACACGAGGTTCTCCAAATATTTTATCTCGGAATATTCTTGGTATCTCTCGATCTCACTTATTGGTAGTTGAATCGAATCATGAATGAGAAATAACTAATGAACTAGGCTCTATTTATAGATGTAACCGACCAATCAAAATGCGACGAGTCATCGGGAGACGTGGCGGGCATGCAGCGTAAGGTCGCCACACGCTGACACGTGTTCCCTGCGTGTCATTCATGCAGTGAATAAGCTCATATGCATGACACGTGTCCTCACTGCGTGTCAATCATGCACACCACTTCACCGAGTTGCAACACGTGTCCCCCTATGTGTCGCGCATGTACGTATAGTCACATATAGTGTGACATGTCTCCCTCTGCGTGTCGAACAATTATTGGGTCAAAACTAAATGCTTATCCTCAACGGCCGCGTTAAATAAACATGTAATTTTGTCAAGTCAAACACATAACAAGCCACATATCACAACATATATACATATGTACTTAATTAGCGCTTAAACACTAATTATTCTCTAAATACTTTTATCATTTATTTAACAATAAAATAGGATATTATGACTTTCTGTGTATTTCTAGACAAGCTTAACACTTACAGTTTTTCGGTTATGAGTTCATTTATCAAATAGCTAAATATCTAAATATGAAATTAACCGAAGTAATATAAGTTTAAGAAATGCAATCATGAAAATATTGATGAGGGTGAAGGTGTTTATATAGGAGACTTTCCTTTTTGTAGTTTTCTTCAAAAAAAAAAAACAAGCGGTGATGGTGGCGGAGGTCGTACACGCGTTAACGGTTAAAATAAAGAAAACACTCGCGTATTGATTTACAAATACTAGTTTAATATTTCCTAAAATTTACGTGAGTTTCCTAGTTTAAGAAAATGCAATAATTTAACCAAACTCTATTTCACAATCAACTTTGTATAACGCTACCTAATTTACTGATTTAGCCCTAGTAATTAGACGTGGTATTACATTCTTCCCTCCTTAGAGAGTCCTCGAAGCTAAAGTTGATAGGTCTCAGAAAGGTTATAAAGTCCACGCGCATCACTTATCGTCTCGACAGACAAAACAAAATAAATAGGTAGCAAGCATCACAGGTAATCACGGCAAATAGCTAATCGGCTAACAAGACTCAAATCAGCACACATAGCATATAAGGACAAAACATATCCCGCAAACCCCTGGGTTGTGCGATTTCACTCTCGATTTTAGTTGGCCTATATCCATTTTTACTTCGGAAAAATCTTATTAAGTGTAAATCGATAGAACTTTCGGCTCTGATACCAACTGCAACAATCCAATACATAATCTATTACAAGTTCAAGATAACCTTAAACAGTGTTTACAAAATGATATTAAAATTAAATTGTGAAGTGAAATACTAGATAATATTCTAGCAAGCCTCCTATCCAGCTGTGTCGTGAGAGTTCCCCACCTTGATTGATGACATGCGGTTTTGAAATAGCAAAAGCCGACGCAGTTTCACATAAAATGATTAGCAAACGACTGAGTAAGCTAATACCCATAGCAAGTAAATAGATTATGAGGCATGTGACATGGATAAAGAGTTCGCTACTCAATTAATAAATATCATATATACGCGGGAATAACTTTCTCATATTGGTTGTTTTGTCAAACTTCGTAACGATTTTGAATTTCATATTTCCAACCCAATGATGTGGACCATCTTGGTGAATCACAGTCAAAATTATTTTATAGTATTTCCACAACTCGTCACTTTAAATCTCATGAGGATATCATTCTCTTTTCTCAGTGATAAGATAAGATAATCGAGTCCGAAAATTCATTTTACTCACTAGTTGATACAGGGAGTGACCATATCCAATACACAACCACTTCCTCACAATGTGAAAAAGCACAACCATGATCATAACACATTCACAAGCAGGTTCGCATCATAGCGCCTCATAACCACATAACAATAACCAATCAAAATTTATCTGAAAAGTATCATATCAGGGATATGGTACAAACCCACGCACAACAGCTTCCACCTTTACATCATTACGAATTTTCTTTCAAGATTTCAAATCCAGTAAGGAGCTCCAACTAAAGCCGGTGTAGCAGTTCTTCATAATATTCGGTGTATGATACACGTTTGTATTTGACCAATATGTGAGCGGAACGATACTTTTGGTAATTGTGGCCCGTGAACTAGGTAAGTCATGGCCTAATATGGTAGTCTTGATTTGAACGGTACTTTCTCATTTCGGAATAGAATTTAGAAGATTTTGTAGCGGGGTCTTTTATATTCTTTATCTTGGATTATAATTTGCATGTGATACTTCAAAATAGAATATTTCAAAAATAATAAATAATTCACGTAAAGAACATATAGTAGTATTTAAAAAGTAACACAAGCAAAACATGAAAGAATGAAAAGCACGCGACGCTAGACATATTAACTTACCTCAATCCGATAGCAACAGAACGTCGTACTTGTTGTCCTTGCCTACGAATCTGTCACCTCAATATTAGCTTCAAGATAGCAACTTTGAAATGACACGAGGTTCTCCAAATATTTTATCTCGGAATATTCTTGGTATCTCTCTATCTCACTTATTGGTAGTTGAATCGAATCATGAATGAGAAATAACTAATGAACTAGGCTCTATTTATAGACGTAACCGACCAATCAAAATGCGACGAGTCATCGGGAGATGTGGCGGGCATGCAGCGTAAGGTCGCCACACGCTGACACGTGTTCCCTGCGTGTCATTCATGCAGTGAATAAGCTCATATGCATGACACGTGTCCTCACTGCGTGTCAATCATGCACACCACTTCACCGAGTTGCAACACGTGTCCCCCTATGTGTCGCGCATGTACGGACAGTCACATATAGTGTGACATGTGTCCCTCTGCGTGTCGAACAATTATTGGGTCAAAACTAAATGCTTATCCTCAACGACCGCGTTAAATAAACATGTAATTTTGTCACGTCAAACACATAACAAGCCACATATCACAACATATATACATATGTACTTAATTAGCGCTTAAACACTAATTATTCTCTAAACACTTTTATCATTTATTTAACAATAAAATAGGATATTATGACTTTCAGTGTATTTCTAGACAAGCTTAACACTTACAGTTTTTCGGTTATGAGTTCATTTATCAAATAGCTAAATATCTAAATATGAAATTAATCGAAGTAATATAAGTTCAAGAAATGCAATCATGAAAATATTGATGAGGGTGAAGGTGTTTATATAGGAGACTTTCCTTTTTGTAGTTTTCTTCAAAAAAAAAAAAAACAAGCGGTGATGGTGGCGGTGGTTGTACACGCGTTAACGGTTAAAATAAAGAAAACACTCGCGTATTGATTTACAAATACTAGTTTAATATTTCCTAAAATTTACGTGAGTTTCCTAGTTTAAGAAAATGCCATAATTTAACCAAACTCTATTTCACAATCAACTTTGTATAACGCTACCTAATTTACTAATTTACCCCTAGTAATTAGACGTGGTATTACATTCTTCCCTCCTTAGAGAGTCCTCGAAGCTAAAGCTGATAGGTCTCAGAAAGGTTATAAAGTCCACGCGCATCACTTATCGTCTCGACAGACAAAACAAAATAAATAGGTAGCAAGCATCACAGGTAATCAAGGCAAATAGCTAATCGGCTAACAAGACTCAAATCAGCACGCATAGCATATAAGGACAAAACATATCCCGCAAACCCCTGGGTTGTGCGATTTCATTCTCGATTTTAGTTGTCCTATATCAATTTTTACTTGGAAAAATCTTATTAAGTGTAAATCGATAGGCCGTACTAACTTAGAACTTTCGGCTCTGATACCAACTGCAACAATCCAATACATAATCTATTACAAATTCAAGATAACCTTAAACAGTGTTTACAAAATGATATTACAATTAAATTGTGAAGTGAAATACTAGATAATATTCTAGCAAGCCTCCTATCCAGCTGTGTCGTGAGAGTTCCCCACCTTGATTGATGACATGCGGTTTTGAAATAGCAAAAGCCGACGCAGTTTCACATAAAATGATTAGCAAACGACTGAGTAAGCTAATACCCATAGAAAGTAAATAGATTATGAGGCATGTGACATGGATAAAGAGTTCGCTACTCAAGTAATAAATATCATATATACGCGGGAATAAATTTCTCATATTGGTTGTTTTGTCAAACTTCGTAACGATTTTGAATTTCATATTTCCAACCCAATGATGTGGACCACCTTGGTGAATCACAGTCAAAATTATTTTATAGTATTTCCACAACTCGTCACTTTAAATCTCATGAGGATATCATTCTATTTTCTCAGTGATAAGATAAGATAATCGAGTCCAGAAATTCATTTTACTCACTAGTTGATACAGGGAGTGACCATATCCAATACACAACCACTTTCTCACAATGTGCAAAAGCACAACCATAATCATAACACAATCAAAAGGAGGTTCGCATCATAGTGCCTCATAACCACATAACAATAACCAATCAAAATTTGTCTGAAAAGTATCGTATCAGGGATATGGTACAAACCCACGCACAACAGCTTCCACCTTTACACCATTACGAATTTTCTTTCAAGATTTCAAATCGAGTAAGGAGCTCCAACTAAAGCCGGTGTAGCAGTTCTTCATAATATTCGGTATATGATACACGTTTGTATTTGACCAATATGTGAGCGGAACGATACTTTTGGTAATTGTGGCCCGTGAACTAGGTAATCATGGCCTAATATGGTAGTTTTGATTTGAACGGTACTTTCTCATTGAGGAATAGAATTTAGACGATCTTGTAGCGGGGTCTTTCATATTCTTTATCTTGGATTATAATTTGCATGTGATACTTCAAAATAGAATATTTCAAAAATAATAAATAATTCACGTAAAGCACATATGGTAGTATTTCACAAGTAACACAAGCCAAACATGAAAGAATGAAAAGCACGCGACGCTAGACATATTAACTTACCTCAATCCGATAGCAACAGAACGTCGTACTTGTTGTCCTTGCCTACGAATCTGTCACCTCAATATTAGCTTCAAGATAGCAACTTTGAAATGACACGAGGTTCTCCAAATATTTTATCTCGGAATATTCTTGGTATCTCTCTATCTCACTTATTGGTAGTTGAATCGAATCATGAATGAGAAATAACTAATGAACTGGGCTCTATTTATAGACGTAACCAACCAATCAAAATGCGACGAGTCATCGGGACACGTGGCGGGCATGCAGCGTAAGGTCGCCACACGCTGACACGTGTTCCCTGCGTGTCATTCATGCAGTGAATAAGTTCATATGCATGACACGTGTCCTCACTGCGTGTCAATCATGCACATAACTTCACCGAGTTCCGAAACGTGTCCCCCCTATGTGTCGCGCATGTAGGGACAGTCACATATAGTGTGACATGTGTCCCTCTGCGTGTCGAACAATTATTGGATCAAAACTAAATGCTTATCCTCAACGACCGCGTTAAATAAACATGTAATTTTGTCACGTCAAACACATAACAAGCCACATATCACAACATATATACATATGTACTTAATTAGCGCTTAAACACTAATTATTCTCTAAACACTTTTATCATTTCTTTAACAATAAAATAGGATTTTATGACTTTCAGTGTATTTCTTGACAAGCTTAACACTTACAGTTTTTCGGTTATGAGTTCATTTATCAAATAGCTAAATATCTAAATATGAAATTAACCGAAGTAATATAAGTTTAAGAAATGCAATCATGAAAATATTGATGAGGGTGAAGGTGTTTATATAGGAGACTTTCCTTTTTGTAGTTTTCTTCAAAAAAAAAAACAAGCGGTGATGGTGGCGGTGGTTGTACACGCGTTAACGGTTAAAATAAAGAAAACACTCGCGTATTGATTTACCAATACTAGTTTAATATTTCCTAAATTTACGTGAGTTTCCTAGTTTAAGAAAATGCAATAATTTAACCAAACTCTATTTCACAATCAACTTTGTATAACGCTACCTAATTTACTGATTTACCCCTAGTAATTAGACGTGGTATTACATTCTTCCCTCCTTAGAGAGTCCTCGAAGCTAAAGCTGATAGGTCTTAGAAAGGTTATAAAGTCCACGCGCATCACTTATCGTCTCGACAGACAAAACAAAATAAATAGGTAGCAAGCATCACAGGTAATCACGGCAAATAGCTAATCGGCTAACAAGACTCAAATCAGCACGCATAGCATATAAGGACAAAACATATCCCGCAAACCCCTGGGTTGTGCGATTTCATTCTCGATTTTAGTTGTCCTATATCCATTTTTACTTCGGAAAAATCTTATTAAGTGTAAATCGATAGGCCGTACTAACTTAGAACTTTCGGCTCTGATACCAACTGCAACAATCCAATACATAATCTATTACAAATTCAAGATAACCTTAAACAGTGTTTACAAAATGATATTACAATTAAATTGTGAAGTGAAATACTAGATAATATTCTAGCAAGCCTCCTATCCAGCTGTATCGTGAGAGTTCCCCACCTTGATTGATGACATGCGGTTTTGAAATAGCAAAAGCCGACGCAGTTTCACATAAAATGATTAGCAAACGACTGAGTAAGCTAATACCCATAGCAAGTAAATAGATTATGAGGCATGTGACATGGATAAAGAGTTCGCTACTCAAGTAATAAATATCATATATACGCGGGAATAACTTTCTCATATTGGTTGTTTTGTCAAACTTCGTAACGATTTTGAATTTCATATTTCCAACCCAATGATGTGGACCACCTTGGTGAATCACAGTCAAAATTATTTTATAGTATTTCCACAACTCGTCACTTTAAATCTCATGAGGATATCATTCTATTTTCTCAGTGATAAGATAAGATAATCGAGTCCAGAAATTCATTTTACTCACTAGTTGATACAGGGAGTGACCATATCCAATACACAACCACTTTCTCACAATGTGCAAAAGCACAACCATAATCATAACACAATCAAAAGGAGGTTCGCATCATAGCGCCTCATAACCACATAACAATAACCAATCAAAATTTGTCTGAAAAGTATCGTATCAGGGATATGGTACAAACCCACGCACAACAGCTTCCACCTTTACACCATTACGAATTTTCTTTCAAGATTTCAAATCGAGTAAGGAGCTCCAACTAAAGCCGGTGTAGCAGTTCTTCATAATATTCGGTATATGATACACGTTTGTATTGGACCAATATGTGAGCGGAACGATACTTTTGGTAATTGTGGCCCGTGAACTAGGTAATCATGGCCTAATATGGTAGTTTTGATTTGAACGGTACTTTCTCATTGAGGAATAGAATTTAGACGATCTTGTAGCGGGGTCTTTCATATTCTTTATCTTGGATTATAATTTGCATGTGATACTTCAAAATAGAATATTTCAAAAATAATAAATAATTCACGTAAAGCACATATGGTAGTATTTCACAAGTAACACAAGCCAAACATGAAAGAATGAAAAGCACGCGACGCTAGACATATTAACTTACCTCAATCCGATAGCAACAGAACGTCGTACTTGTTGTCCTTGCCTACGAATCTGTCACCTCAATATTAGCTTCAAGATAGCAACTTTGAAATGACACGAGGTTCTCCAAATATTTTATCTCGGAATATTCTTGGTATCTCTCTATCTCACTTATTGGTAGTTGAATCGAATCATGAATGAGAAATAACTAATGAACTGGGCTCTATTTATAGACGTAACCAACCAATCAAAATGCGACGAGTCATCGGGACACGTGGCGTGCATGCAGCGTAAGGTCGCCACACGCTGACACGTGTCCCCTGCGTGTCATTCATGCAGTGAATAAGTTCATATGCATGACACGTGTCCTCACTGCGTGTCAATCATGCACATCACTTCACCGAGTTCCGAAACGTGTCCCCCCTATGTGTCGCGCATGTAAGGACAGTGACATATAGTGTGACATGTGTCTCTCTGCGTGTCGAACAATTATTGGGTCAAAACTAAATGCTTATCCTCAACGACCGCGTTAAATAAACATGTAATTTTGTCACGTCAAACACATAACAAGCCACATATCACAACATATATACATATGTACTTAATTAGCGCTTAAACACTAATTATTCTCTAAATACTTTTATCATTTATTTAACAATAAAATAGGATATTATGACTTTCAGTGTATTTCTAGACAAGCTTAACACTTACAGTTTTTCGGTTATGAGTTCATTTATCAAATAGCTAAATATCTAAATATGAAATTAACCGAAGTAATATAAGTTTAAGAAATGCAATCATGAAAATATTGATGAGGGTGAAGGTGTTTATATAGGAGACTTTCCTTTTTGTAGTTTTCTTCAAAAAAAAAAAACAAGCGGTGATGGTGGCGGTGGTTGTACACGCGTTAACGGTTAAAATAAAGAAAACACTCGCGTATTGATTTACCAATACTAGTTTAATATTTCCTAAATTTACGTGAGTTTCCTAGTTTAAGAAAATGCAATAATTTAACCAAACTCTATTTCACAATCAACTTTGTATAACGCTACCTAATTTACTGATTTACCCCTAGTAATTAGACGTGGTATTACATTCTTCCCTCCTTAGAGAGTCCTCGAAGCTAAAGCTGATAGGTCTTAGAAAGGTTATAAAGTCCACGCGCATCACTTATCGTCTCGACAGACAAAACAAAATAAATAGGTAGCAAGCATCACAGGTAATCACGGCAAATAGCTAATCGGCTAACAAGACTCAAATCAGCACGCATAGCATATAAGGACAAAACATATCCCGCAAACCCCTGGGTTGTGCGATTTCATTCTCGATTTTAGTTGTCCTATATCCATTTTTACTTCGGAAAAATCTTATTAAGTGTAAATCGATAGGCCGTACTAACTTAGAACTTTCGGCTCTGATACCAACTGCAACAATCCAATACATAATCTATTACAAATTCAAGATAACCTTAAACAGTGTTTACAAAATGATATTACAATTAAATTGTGAAGTGAAATACTAGATAATATTCTAGCAAGCCTCCTATCCAGCTGTATCGTGAGAGTTCCCCACCTTGATTGATGACATGCGGTTTTGAAATAGCAAAAGCCGACGCAGTTTCACATAAAATGATTAGCAAACGACTGAGTAAGCTAATACCCATAGCAAGTAAATAGATTATGAGGCATGTGACATGGATAAAGAGTTCGCTACTCAAGTAATAAATATCATATATACGCGGGAATAACTTTCTCATATTGGTTGTTTTGTCAAACTTCGTAACGATTTTGAATTTCATATTTCCAACCCAATGATGTGGACCACCTTGGTGAATCACAGTCAAAATTATTTTATAGTATTTCCACAACTCGTCACTTTAAATCTCATGAGGATATCATTCTATTTTCTCAGTGATAAGATAAGATAATCGAGTCCAGAAATTCATTTTACTCACTAGTTGATACAGGGAGTGACCATATCCAATACACAACCACTTTCTCACAATGTGCAAAAGCACAACCATAATCATAACACAATCAAAAGGAGGTTCGCATCATAGCGCCTCATAACCACATAACAATAACCAATCAAAATTTGTCTGAAAAGTATCGTATCAGGGATATGGTACAAACCCACGCACAACAGCTTCCACCTTTACACCATTACGAATTTTCTTTCAAGATTTCAAATCGAGTAAGGAGCTCCAACTAAAGCCGGTGTAGCAGTTCTTCATAATATTCGGTATATGATACACGTTTGTATTGGACCAATATGTGAGCGGAACGATACTTTTGGTAATTGTGGCCCGTGAACTAGGTAATCATGGCCTAATATGGTAGTTTTGATTTGAACGGTACTTTCTCATTGAGGAATAGAATTTAGACGATCTTGTAGCGGGGTCTTTCATATTCTTTATCTTGGATTATAATTTGCATGTGATACTTCAAAATAGAATATTTCAAAAATAATAAATAATTCACGTAAAGCACATATGGTAGTATTTCACAAGTAACACAAGCCAAACATGAAAGAATGAAAAGCACGCGACGCTAGACATATTAACTTACCTCAATCCGATAGCAACAGAACGTCGTACTTGTTGTCCTTGCCTGCGAATCTGTCACCTCAATATTAGCTTCAAGATAGCAACTTTGAAATGACACGAGGTTCTCCAAATATTTTATCTCGGAATATTCTTGGTATCTCTCTATCTCACTTATTGGTAGTTGAATCGAATCATGAATGAGAAATAACTAATGAACTGGGCTCTATTTATAGACGTAACCAACCAATCAAAATGCGACGAGTCATCGGGACACGTGGCGTGCATGCAGCGTAAGGTCGCCACACGCTGACACGTGTCCCCTGCGTGTCATTCATGCAGTGAATAAGTTCATATGCATGACACGTGTCCTCACTGCGTGTCAATCATGCACATCACTTCACCGAGTTCCGAAACGTGTCCCCCCTATGTGTCGCGCATGTAAGGACAGTGACATATAGTGTGACATGTGTCTCTCTGCGTGTCGAACAATTATTGGGTCAAAACTAAATGCTTATCCTCAACGACCGCGTTAAATAAACATGTAATTTTGTCACGTCAAACACATAACAAGCCACATATCACAACATATATACATATGTACTTAATTAGCGCTTAAACACTAATTATTCTCTAAATACTTTTATCATTTATTTAACAATAAAATAGGATATTATGACTTTCAATGTATTTCTAGACAAGCTTAACACTTACAGTTTTTCGGTTATGAGTTCATTTATCAAATAGCTAAATATCTAAATATGAAATTAACCGAAGTAATATAAGTTTAAGAAATGCAATCATGAAAATATTGATGAGGGTGAAGGTGTTTATATAGGAGACTTTCCTTTTTGTAGTTTTCTTCAAAAAAAAAAAAAAACAAGCGGTGATGGTGGCTGTGGTCGTACACGCGTTAACGGTTAAAATAAAGAAAACACTCGCGTATTGATTTACAAATACTAGTTTAATATTTCCTTAAATTTACGTGAGTTTCCTAGTTTAAGAAAATGCAATAATTTAACCAAACTCTATTTCACAATCAACTTTGTATAACGCTACCTAATTTACTGATTTACCCCTAGTAATTAGACATGGTATTACATTCTTCCCTCCTTAGAGAGTCCTCGAAGCTAAAGCTGATAGGTCTCAGAAAGGTTATAAAGTCCACGCGCATCACTTATCGTCTCGACAGACAAAACAAAATAAATAGGTAGCAAGCATCACAGGTAATCACGACAAATAGCTAATCAGCTAACAAGACTCAAATCAGCACGCCTAGCATATAAGGACAAAACATATCCAGCAAACCCCTGGGTTGTGCGATTTCATTCTCGATTTTAGTTGTCTTATATCCATTTTTACTTCGGAAAAATCTTATTAAGTGTAAATCGATAGGCCGTACTAACTTAGAACTTTCGGCTCTGATACCAACTGCAACAATCCAATACATAATCTATTACAAATTCAAGATAACCTTAAACAGTGTTTACAAAATGATATTACAATTAAATTGTGAAGTGAAATACTAGATAATATTCTAGCAAGCCTCCTATCCAGCTGTATCGTGAGAGTTCCCCACCTTGATTGATGACATGCGGTTTTGAAATAGCAAAAGCCGACGCAGTTTCACATAAAATGATTAGCAAACGACTGAGTAAGCTAATACCCATAGCAAGTAAATAGATTATGAGGCATGTGACATGGATAAAGAGTTCGCTACTCAAGTAATAAATATCATATATACGCGGGAATAACTTTCTCATATTGGTTGTTTTGTCAAACTTCGTAACGATTTTGAATTTCATATTTCCAACCCAATGATGTGGACCACCTTGGTGAATCACAGTCAAAATTATTTTATAGTATTTCCACAACTCGTCACTTTAAATCTCATGAGGATATCATTCTATTTTCTCAGTGATAAGATAAGATAATCGAGTCCAGAAATTCATTTTACTCACTAGTTGATACAGGGAGTGACCATATCCAATACACAACCACTTTCTCACAATGTGCAAAAGCACAACCATAATCATAACACAATCAAAAGGAGGTTCGCATCATAGCGCCTCATAACCACATAACAATAACCAATCAAAATTTGTCTGAAAAGTATCGTATCAGGGATATGGTACAAACCCACGCACAACAGCTTCCACCTTTACACCATTACGAATTTTCTTTCAAGATTTCAAATCGAGTAAGGAGCTCCAACTAAAGCCGGTGTAGCAGTTCTTCATAATATTCGGTATATGATACACGTTTGTATTGGACCAATATGTGAGCGGAACGATACTTTTGGTAATTGTGGCCCGTGAACTAGGTAATCATGGCCTAATATGGTAGTTTTGATTTGAACGGTACTTTCTCATTGAGGAATAGAATTTAGACGATCTTGTAGCGGGGTCTTTCATATTCTTTATCTTGGATTATAATTTGCATGTGATACTTCAAAATAGAATATTTCAAAAATAATAAATAACTCACGTAAAGCACATATGGTAGTATTTCACAAGTAACACAAGCCAAACATGAAAGAATGAAAAGCACGCGACGCTAGACATATTAACTTACCTCAATCCGATAGCAACAGAACGTCGTACTTGTTGTCCTTGCCTACGAATCTGTCACCTCAATATTAGCTTCAAGATAGCAACTTTGAAATGACACGAGGTTCTCCAAATATTTTATCTCGGAATATTCTTGGTATCTCTCTATCTCACTTATTGGTAGTTGAATCGAATCATGAATGAGAAATAACTAATGAACTGGGCTCTATTTATAGACGTAACCAACCAATCAAAATGCGACGAGTCATCGGGACACGTGGCGTGCATGCAGCGTAAGGTCGCCACACGCTGACACGTGTCCCCTGCGTGTCATTCATGCAGTGAATAAGTTCATATGCATGACACGTGTCCTCACTGCGTGTCAATCATGCACATCACTTCACCGAGTTCCGAAACGTGTCCCCCCTATGTGTCGCGCATGTAAGGACAGTGACATATAGTGTGACATGTGTCTCTCTGCGTGTCGAACAATTATTGGGTCAAAACTAAATGCTTATCCTCAACGACCGCGTTAAATAAACATGTAATTTTGTCACGTCAAACACATAACAAGCCACATATCACAACATATATACATATGTACTTAATTAGCGCTTAAACACTAATTATTCTCTAAATACTTTTATCATTTATTTAACAATAAAATAGGATATTATGACTTTCAGTGTATTTCTAGACAAGCTTAACACTTACAGTTTTTCGGTTATGAGTTCATTTATCAAATAGCTAAATATCTAAATATGAAATTAACCGAAGTAATATAAGTTTAAGAAATGCAATCATGAAAATATTGATGAGGGTGAAGGTGTTTATATAGGAGACTTTCCTTTTTGTAGTTTTCTTCAAAAAAAAAAAAAAACAAGCGGTGATGGTGGCTGTGGTCGTACACGCGTTAACGGTTAAAATAAAGAAAACACTCGCGTACTGATTTACAAATACTAGTTTAATATTTCCTTAAATTTACGTGAGTTTCCTAGTTTAAGAAAATGCAATAATTTAACCAAACTCTATTTCACAATCAACTTTGTATAACGCTACCTAATTTACTGATTTACCCCTAGTAATTAGACATGGTATTACATTCTTCCCTCCTTAGAGAGTCCTCGAAGCTAAAGCTGATAGGTCTCAGAAAGGTTATAAAGTCCACGCGCATCACTTATCGTCTCGACAGACAAAACAAAATAAATAGGTAGCAAGCATCACAGGTAATCACGACAAATAGCTAATCAGCTAACAAGACTCAAATCAGCACGCCTAGCATATAAGGACAAAACATATCCAGCAAACCCCTGGGTTGTGCGATTTCATTCTCGATTTTAGTTGTCTTATATCCATTTTTACTTCGGAAAAATCTTATTAAGTGTAAATCGATAGGCCGTACTAACTTAGAACTTTCGGCTCTGATACCAACTGCAACAATCCAATACATAATCTATTACAAATTCAAGATAACCTTAAACAGTGTTTACAAAATGATAATACAATTAAATTGTGAAGTGAAATACTAGATAATATTCTAGCAAGCCTCCTATCCAGCTGTATCGTGAGAGTTCCCCTCCTATTCTAGCAAGCCGACGCAGTTTCACATAAAATGATAAGCAAACGACTGAGTAAGCTAATACCCATAGCCAGTAAATAGATTATGAGGCATGTGACATGGATAAAGAGTTCGCTACTCAAGTAATAAATATCATATATACGCGGGAATAACTTTCTCATATTGGTTGTTTTGTCAAACTTCGTAACGATTTTGAATTTCATATTTCTAACCTAATGATGTGGACCATCTTGGTGAATCACAGTCAAAATTATTTTATAGTATTTCCACAACTCGTCACTTTAAATATCATGAGGATATCATTCTCTTTTCTCAGTGATAAGATAAGATAATCGAGTCCAGAAATTCATTTTACTCACTAGTTGATATAGGGAGTGACCATATCCAATACACAACCACTTTGTCACAATGTGCAAAAGCACAACCATAATCATAACACAATCAAAAGGAGGTTCGCATCATAGCGCCTCATAACCCCATAACAATAACCAATCAAAATTTATCTGAAAAGTATCGTATCAGGGATATGGTACAAACCGACGCACAACAGCTTCCACCTTTACATCATTACGAATTTTCTTTCAAGATTTCAAATCGAGTAAGGAGCTCCAACTAAAGCCGGTGTAGCAGTTCTTCATAATATTCGGTGTATGATACACGTTTGTATTCGACCATTATGTGAGCAGAACGATACTTTTGGTAATTGTGGCCCGTGAACTAGGTAAGTCATGGCCTAATATGGTAGTCTTGATTTGAACGGTACTTTCTCATTTCGGAATAGAATTTAGACAATTTTTTAGCGGGGTCTTTTATATTCTTTATCTTGGATTATAATTTGCATGTGATACTTCAAAATAGAATATTTCAAAAATAATAAATAATTCACGTAAAGCACATGTAGTAGTATTTCGAAAGTAACACAAGCAAAACATGAAAGAATGAAAAGCACGCGACGCTAGACATATTAACTTACCTCAATCCGATAGCAACAGAACGTCGTACTTGGTGTCCTTGCCTACGAATCTGTCACCGCAATATTAGCTTCAAGATAGCAACTTTGAAATGACACGAGGTTCTCCAAATATTTTATCTCGGAATATTATTGGTATCTCTCTATCTCACTTATTGGTAGTTGAATCGAACGTCGTACTTGGTGTCCTTGTCTGATTGGTTTCACCGGAAACAATGGCCAGCCACGACTTCTGGAGGAATACTCCGACCCGATGAGTTACTTAGCTCATCCTCCTGATCATAGTTTTAAAAATCGGACCAGACCTGGCCTTGACCGATCCGGTTCAATTATCAGACCGCACATGCAGAAGAACCGGGCCACGTCATCCAAACCAGCGGTTGAACAGCTGAACCGGTCGAATAGGCCGGTGGTGACTCTCCCGATTTGATAATTAAAATAAATCCGCGCTGCTGGGGAGAATCGAACCCCATACGTATTGAATAAGAGAAGGGACGCTTACTGCGTGAGCAACGCAATTCTTGTTGCTAAAATAGATCACTAAATATACTTGACTCATGTTTTCATGATAAGGACCAACCTCATTTTTTTTTAATAGTTTGTTTCTTTTTTGATTTTTATTGAATGGATTGTTTCTTTTTGTTGTTTCTTTTTAGAAATCTAATTTCTATTCAAGAGATCTGGTAGGAGTTTTTTGCTTTGCCAAAATATTTTATTCGTAAATTAAATCGCAAATTTAAAGTTAAGCATTTAATTTTAAATTTTCACAACCATCCCATAGAAATTGTTATTCAAAAAATGAAAATGCGGTCCTCCAAATTAGACACGATTATTTTATTTGTCAGTTAAGTGTGTTCTTAAAAGTTACGGCTAATTGTATATAAACTTCAAAATATATTTTGTAATTTCAATCAACATCTTTATATATATTGTAAACCTCAAAATAGAATTGTTATTGACGATAGTTTAGTTGTTTTAAACATAGATATTACTATAACAACATCACAACGCTAAATAAGGTTCAAATTAGAACATTCAATTATTTTTTTGGATATTTTTCATTATGTTTACTATTTATTACATAAAAAGTTACAAATATATATTATTAAATAAACGTGCGATTGAACCGGCCCGACCATGAACCGGTGCCTCACCGGTTCGATGGCCGGTCCGGTTTTTAAAACTTTGCTCCTGATGATGTTACGGTTCATCAGCCACATGTGCCACTAGATGAAATTGGGCCACCCTATTATGGGCTGAATTCATTTAATTCAGTTGGCACTTTTGGGCTCCCTTCACAACCAACTGGGGTTTATTCCAAATCCACTTGGGTTTTTTTCTCTACTCAAAGTGGGTCTGTTTCATCCCACCAATTTTAGCCCGATTTCAATTCAACCTATCCAACTACTAGTATGGGTCAGCCACCTAATTTTGGCATCGGCCTTGAGGACAAGGCGTATTTCAACCGCAGGGGGGGGGGGGGGGGGTTATACGGGTCAACCGTATTGTACGGATAACTCCTATTACAATCGTTAATAGTGTCGTTATTTATTTAATTAATTATTTTTAGTTGTTACTTTATATATTTCATTTGTTTAATTAGTTGTTTAGTGCATTAGTTAGTAGGACCAGGCCAGGTCCGTTAGGTCAAATCGTCTAGTAAGGGTTAGTGTTTTTCTATTTAAAAAGTTGTAATCGTTTGTATTATTCATGAATTAAAGAATTAAAGTATCGTTTTTTATTTTCGTGTTTGTGTGGAGACTTGATAGTTTCTAGAATTACTATCACGTTAGGTAAACCTTAGCAACCCGATACATTCGTATATCAAATGATGCTTACACTGAAGAAACAATATTAATTTTCAGAAAGAGTACCATGAAGTGGACAGATATACACAAGTGCACATGAAACCCCATCCATTCAACATTTTACAGTTATACTCCCATGAGCATAATAAAAACACGACTTTTGACTTATTCTTGCAATTATCAATACGCAATAGCCACATGGAAAATAACTCATTCGGGCAAAAGAATATTTCATATCAAATTCACCCACATTCAACCAACCGGAATTTGAATCAGAAACTAGAAGATCAAAACGAGTGACGATCACAGAATTCCGATTAAGTCCATGACTAAATTGATTTCAAAACTAACATTTCTCTGATACCCAATGAAAGGTTTAATTTATTTTTGTGTACAAAGGAATCCTTGAGAGATTCCTAAGTGTACACCTCAAGTAGGGAATGGGGACACAGAGAGTTGTAAGGTGTGTGTAGGGAGAGAGTAAGCACTGGTAACTGTGTGTGAGAGAGAGACAATAGGCTATGGTCCTAGGCAAGTGTGTCTTGTTGTCTTATCGTGTCGCAACGGAGAGCATAACGATCCCACATATAGTGGGGAAGTGACCGTTGGGGGGTTTAGTGCACCATAAATGGCGTCTTAATGATAGAACCCCCAACGACAGGTTCGACCGTCTACATATATCCTAGGCCACTCGAGGGATAGTGCATATAGAATGTCTGGCCAGACTCAAATAAATGATGGGATTTTGATGTTATTTGCACGAATAAGGCTATTCCCATGGATCGAGAAACTATGGATTGAATATACGAGTGTGACATGTATGTCTCGTGTTCAATCTGGATATAGAGACAAAGGGATGAGACAATTACTTGTACTAAGGTTGTCAAGATGACTATTCTATTAGTTGGCTAGAATGGATGTTTTGCTAGAGACCGCTCCATATTGGCAAATAGTTGCTACCAACTAGATAGAACCTATGGGGTCACACGCTATATAGAGTTGAACTAGATTTGGGAATTAATTAATTGGATTAATTAAATTAGAAGGATCACTTTGCAAAACCTTGCAAAGGGACTAAATTGAATTCTAGTAGGACTAGAATAAGTCCTTTAGGTAGTTGGCAAGGTGTTGTTGGACTATATAAAGGACCTTCCTTTCTTCATTCCCACAACTTATGCTCATTATTGGACATAAAAAGAGTGGGAGAGAACAAAATGAGAGAAAAGGAGCGAGCAAGCTAGGTGCTCGCCGCCCCTAGCCCGCCGCCCCATCTCGTCGGCCACAAGGAGGCCGAGAGCCCCCTTTTGGTCTCGTTTTGCGTGATCTTTCTTCCTCTTCCTCTTCCGGGCTAGCACCAAGGACTTGGGAGATCTAGGATCAACTCTAGGCGTGGATCAAACATAGAGAACGTGACACAATTCGCGTTTGAAGTCATCAAAGGAGAACCCTAAGGTGTGTTATTGATTTCTTCCTTTACCATGGTTATGTCTCTTGACTTGTGATCCTTGGAGGGTTTTGCATGGTTTATGATTGTTTGTGTTTGCGTTGCGCATCCATGAATCAAAACCCTACATATTTGACCCTAGAGTGGCCAATGCATCCGCGTGGCGATTGTCAGATCTTAGAGTGTGCTCGTACTTGACAGACTTGAAATTCTGAACCAGCTTCTGCACAATTGACCGGTACTTTAGTAAATTTATCTCTTTTAAAGCGTATTCTCCCGAGGTTTTTTTGAAAATTAGTTTTGAATCTCCCATGATGACGAGACTCTTGACCTCCAAGGCTCTAGCTGCAAGGAGTCCTGCGATCAGGGCCTCATATTCGGCTTCGTTATTGGTCACTGCAAAGTCCAGTTTCGTGGACATACGGATAACCTCCTAATCAGGTTTGATGAGTACTACTCCAATTCCTCCCCCCGATCTTGTCGATGATCCATCAAACTGCAACTTCCAGTATTTATTGTTGATTACGTATATTTCAGGTCCTTGAAGCTCCTCTGGCACAGGCCCGTGCCTCTCATCTAGGAACTGTGCCAGCAGATGTGCTAATGCTTGTGATTTGATGGCCTTGGGTCGCGTGCATGTAATATCATATTGGGAAATGGTCATGTACCACTTCGCGAGCCTCCCTGAGGGGAGTGAGTGTCCCAGGAGATATCGTATAGGTTCGTTCTTCGTTATGAATACTACTTTATGAGAAGCAAAGTAGTGTCTTAATTTCTCAATCACGAAAAATAAAGCCAAACAATGCCGTTCAATGTCTGTATATCTTGATTATGCTGATTAAATCATGCGGGAGATATAATACACCGGTCTTTCTTGCCTCTCAAACTCCTGGGCCAGCAATGCTCCAATCGACCTTTTAGTTGAGGTGAGGTATAATAGCAGAGGTGCTCCCAGTTGTGGTGCAATCATAACTCTTGGTGATGTTATAAATCTCTTCAACTTTTCGAATGCGAGTTGATGTTCCTCCGTCCAGACGAACGGTGCATTCTTTTTGAGCAAATTGCTTAAGCAGAAGGTTAGCTCTGCAATTGCCGGTATAAACCTCCCTAGGAATGCCTTCAGCGAGGTTTGGGATTGTGGTGCTGACAGATTTGTGATTGCTGAGATCTTGGCGGGATCAGGCTCGATTCCATGCCTGTGAATCACACAGCCTAGGAATCTTAAGCTGAAATGCGCGGCATCTGTCGAAAACCCTTATTAGATTTTTCAAGTGATCATCCTTCTTCTTAGACTTTACTACCAGATCGTCCACGTAGAATTCGACTTCTTGGTGCATCATGTCGTGGAACATCGCCATCATTGCGCGTTGGTACGTGGCCCCTGCTTTCTTTAGTCCGAACGGCATGACTGTGTAGTTGAAGACCCCTACCGCTGTTATGAACGCCGTCTTCTTCGCATCCTCAGGGTCCATCTTGATCTGATTGTAGCCACTGAATCCGTCTATAAAGCTGAACATTTCATAACCTGCAGTAGAGTCGATCAAGAGATCCACGTTTGGCAAGGGAAATCGTCTTTTGGGAAGAACTTGTTCACGTCTCTGAAATCTACACATAGTCGAAGGCTTCATTTTTCTTTAGCACAGGGACTATGTTTGCGAACCAGGTGGGATGATGGTTAGGTTCTATGAACTTAGCATTCAGTAGTTTGATCATCTCCTCCATGATTTAGACATTGATCTGAGGACGGAAAGTCCTCGCGCTTTGCTTGACTGGTTTCGATCCTGGGATGACATCCAGGCTACGCATAGTAATGTTTCGGTCAAGCCCCGACATTTCATCGTAATCCCACACAAGGTCTGTGCTTAGGAAGACAGGTCCTTGTTTTTCCTCACCTAGGCTGAGGAATACTTCCTTAAGTTCCTGCTTTTGTTATTTTGGGCGGTCTTCAGGTGCCTCTTTGACTTCCTCGACTGACGGGCCTTCTTCGCTTATACTAGAGACTCCTGATAGATTGCAAGCTTGCGTGGAGACGCCCATGACGCGATAGAACTTCCTACTTTTGGAGGGATAATGCGTCGTCCGCTCTTCAGTGTGGCCCGTATCATGTTGCAAAGTGTGGACGCGTTTTCTTATTTTGGGGATGTCCTCCTCCGCGGGCCTCTTTTCCTTAAGCTCCCGTGTTATTGTTTCTCGGAGTGGCGGCTGGCTCTGAATGTCCTCCCCTCTGGGCAAAGGAGTTGGTCAAAACGGGGCCGGGAGAGGCCTATCCTCCATTTCCGTAAAACCAAACCGCGTCAGGCAAGTGTGCTTCCAAAAGATTGAAATGATTCACCGAAGCGGGTATCGTGACCACCCTTCCTTTCTAGATAGCCTTTACCACTTGATGAGCCGTCGAGGGTATAGCATCGAAGCGGTGAATCCATGCTCGCCCAATAATCATGTGGTAAGCCGTCTCAGCCTCAATAACATGGATTTTGGCAGAACAATTTATCTGCCCAATTCGGATTCCCAAATTGATCCAACCCAAAGTCATTATGGAGCTACTTCCAAACCCCGTTAAGGACAATGGCCTCCTAACCATCTTGTGCCCGGGAGCCCCTGCCATGTCTAGGGTGGCCAAAGATATGACGTTCACCGCAGCTCCACCATCAACAAAGGCTCTTTTGAATTCAACCTGGTTGATCGTGGCCATGACATATAATGGCCTCTGATGATTTGCACTAATCCTTTTGTCAGACTCATCGAATGTCATGATGAGCCCCTTCGGTCTGGGGGCTTTGACAACTTCTTCATTTGTGGTAAGGCATTTCTCTCCATACCTTTCTCCTACACCTAGAATTGCTCTCATCACCACCTGTCTGCAGCCCTCCGAAAAGTTCATCTCATCAAAGAACCTGGCGAATTTGATAGGGTCCTTCATCCGTCCAGTTCGAGCGTCTTTTCTACATTTCTTATTCTCATAGAGTTCCGAGACCACAGGGACTGCCGCTTCTGCCATGTCTGTGATCGAGATCATGGCGATCTCTTTTCCCTTGGATTCTTGTCGCAGAGAAGGGCTGCCTGTAACGCCTTTGGATGATTCCTAAACAACTAAATGGTCCTTTGCTGTCCGCGTACACCATCCACCTGAGTTTTCTGCATTCCCTAGTCGGATGGGAGACTTACCCGTGGCATTCGCACCATTTCGGGTCCCGGAGTTGTTCTTCAATAGGTCTGTGCTCAAATGTCGGCAAGATTCCGCCTTGTCGCCACTTTTTGCAAAAGTCAATGGCGTCCCTGTTCGATATGGACAGGGGTGGCGGCCCTTGAGCTGTGAACCGCCGTTGTTTCGCGGGCGCAGATACCGCGTGCATATTGGCGTCTCGTGATCGTTTGAATCCGCCTTCTTTAAAGCTGTGGTTCGTTGGCGCACGCTCGCCACCGTATCTTTTCTTCATCCTTTCTACTAGCGGCTCAATGTTCCTGGTGCAGTCGATCAATTTTGAAAAGGTGGGCATGTTTAAGTTAATCAACATACCCTTATACTCGTCGCGCATGCCTTGCAGGCATATCTCGACCAGACGGCTGTCCAAAACTTCATCGCTGCATTCCAAGGACCTGGCCCGGAACTTCTTAATGAAGGCAACGCCTTCCTTATCAGACTTTCAGTACATGCGGGAGAGGTGAATGGTGGTGACCCGTTCATCCATCTGGAAGAACTTCATGTATAATTTCTTCACCATTTCATCCCACGTCTTTACAGATCCCGCCTCAAGGGCTCTGTACCACTTGTATGCGACGGTTCCCAAAGATTTAGGAAATTCGCGCATCAGTAGCCGAATATCGACTGTGTACAGGCCCATCATATCCATGAACCTCATCACGTGCTCGTGGGCGTTCCCACTGATTTCATCGAACTTTTCTAACTTGGGTGCTTTGTACCCAGCGGGGTTTGGCATCAGATAGACATCCCGCGGAATGGGAGGCGAGCTATCTACTTTTGTACTGACAGTGTCCACGGAACCCTGATTGGCGATGATACTGTCGATCCTTTGCTCGAGAGTTTCCATACTAGCAGGTGTTCCTCCATAGGAAGGAGTTGTTGGCCCGAAACGCGGAATGTAGGGCATACTGGGGTTGTAAGGAGGCGGAGGTGGAGGCCCGTTCCTAGGGCTCCGCTCGCGTATAGAGATGACGCAGGATATGCGGCAGGGTTCCCTGCCGCCATGAGGGACGAGCCTGATGAGAATGGTGGGGTCTGGCTCGCCTGGCCGCCTGAAAGAAGAGCCTGGACGGTAGAGACATGCACTATCGAGGTGCCCATTGAGGTGGACACCACCCATGGTGGGGGCAGTGAAGTTGTCAATGATGAGGCAGAAGCCCCTGGGACAACGTTCAGGGCCACTTTTCCCAGTCTGAGCAAATCTTCCATGGCTCGGGCTTGTGTCTCTATCGTGGCTTGGAGAGACTCGAAGGAGGGTTATCCCTCAACGACAAATGGAGCCCGAGTGTTGGGAGTGATGTTGAGCAGTCCGTACTTTCCTGAGGTCTCCTCATGGGAGGGAGACTGGTCTCCGTGACGGATGGCTTGGTCCGAAGACATTATGTGTAACACCCCCAAAACGACCAAGCCGGAAGCCTGGGGATGTCACTCCGTACTCGAGATTTAACCCGGATACAAGGAGGTTTAAAACAGAGAATCCAAACATAAATTTATTAAAACTCCAATCTTTGCCTGATACAAAGTCGTACAATTCAAGTAGAATCTAATGATACCAACAAATGTTCTAATAAATTAAGTGTGATATTACTAAACGACTAAGTGATGATTCGCGTCCCCGCTAAGCTATGCTCCCATCATGTATACCTGTGGTGCAGAAAACAAAAGAGAACACCACAGTTTCCAAAGTCTGCGGAAATACTGAGTAAGTAACACCCAAGCATGTAAACAGATTATGAAGTAATTTGAAAACTATTTTGTAGTAGTCTTGCTAAAACAAAGTTAAAATAAAAGCTTTGACCCTTTTATAAAAGAAATAAGATGATAGATTCCAAGTTCATTTATATTTTCCAAAGCACATCCATTATTCAAATAATGGGATTCCAAAACTCATGATATTCCGTTTTCCATTAACAACATCCAATCCAAAACCAATTTGTTAATTTGTTGATACGGGGAAAACCAACAACTTCTCAGGCATCCAGGACCTTAAGTGTCGATACCCCCTTACAGACTTCTTGCGGCCAGAAGAGTGAGTACAAGGAGCTATCCGGGGACTTTCAACCGGATTAAAATAAATTTAATTGGACGAGAGACCGAAGTCTATACGCCCAATGCCAATAGTAACCATATAACAACAATCATCCCCATACAATTCTTCAACTTTACGCTATCATCGATTATTAGTTCTGTAGTGATATTTTTAGAGAACATTTCAACAATTTGAAACAAGTCTTCAAGTAGCACATATTTTGCATAAAATCATTTTGAGACAAGTAGGAATGAAAGCATTTGACACGAAAAGAAGAATGGGCGCTAGGCCTGGCATGTTTACTTACCTTTAATCTCAAGCAAAGCAAATCACTTCGTAGTAATACTCGACGTGTCCTTTGTCAACGAAATTGTCGCCTACAAATTTAATAGTATCCAAATCAACACATTGCTCACGAAGTCCTATAGGGAAATGAATTAATTTCCTTACTAACTCTCCCCAAACGTTATTGATTAATAGGTCGCTGAACTCGTCCTTTATCCACTTCCAAGGTGTCATCCTTGGTAATCCATTGAGCATGTAGTGACACATGGTCAATGGGTCCTTGAATGATCTTTGACGCCTTTTACTCCAAGCGATGCCTAGATTCTCGATGAAGGTGCAATACTCCTTTAGGGTTTCTAAACCGGGATGGTAGATCACGCCACGTGGATGGTCGGCTTCAGTAAGATTGCCAGGAGCAGGTACGGGCGGTCTAAATCCTGTATGTGGAGTTGGACTTGGAACGGGTTCTTCTTCAATGGGATCCTCTTCTATCGGATCTTCTTCTAGATCTTCTTCTATTGGATCTTCTTCGAGCTTGAAATTCGGGCCTTCCTTCATCGTTTGGACAAGTTCCTCGTACTTATTGAGCTTCCCGCGTAGGCTTCCAACTAAATCGCAATCCTTATTGTAATTCTCCTCGTTGGGCCTCCATCGTCCTTCTTTAGCGATGACTAGGTCGGTGTGATTCTGCTTTACTTCGTTTCATGGGCATGTGTATGGTAGTCCATCGATTATCACGTCACACACCATTATTGGGTTCCGGAAATGTGGGGCTCTATTAGCATCGCTCCATTGGTGGCATCGATCCCTGACACGTGCGCAGTAGCTATCGATGCTTTCCCGTCCTTCCAGGAACTTTAGGCGATATGGTGAACCTCCAAGTGCAATACTAGATTAATCGGATTCAGATTGAGCAGCCATCCGAAAGAAGTAAGAAAAAGAAAGAGTCTCAGCATTGTTCTATACCACGCATATATTCTTAAAATCTTAAGCATTCTAAAAACTAAGCAGTAAATCTTAGATACTGGGTTCTAAGCATATAGCACAAAAATCAAGCAAACTTCTAAATGCTAAACTATCCCACAACCCCGGTTTATTCAAACTTCAATTCTATTTCCTATGTTCATTTTAAAAAAATTCTTTTTATGAAAATTATTACTTTTGGATTGCCAGGCTCTGATACCAACTGTAACACCCCAAAAACAACCAAGCCGGAAGCCCGGGAATGTCAATCCGTACCCGAGATTTAACCCGGATACAAGGAGGTTTAAAACAAAGAATCCAAACATATTTTTATTAAAACTCCAATCTTTGTCTGATACAAAGTCGTACAATTCAACTAGAATCTAATGATACCAACATAAGTTCTAATAAATTAAGTGTGATATTACTAAACGACTAAGTGATGATTCGCTTCCCCGCTAAGCTATGCTCCCATCATGTATACCTGTGGTGCAGAAAACAAAAGAGAACACCACAGTTTCCAAAGTCAGCGGAAATACTGAGTATGTAACACCCAATCATGTAAACAGATTATGAAGTAATTTGAAAACCATTTTGCAGTAGTCTTGCTAAAACAAAGTGAAAATAAAAGCTTTGACCCTTTTATGAAAGAAATAAGATGAGAGATTCCAAGTTCATTTATATTTTCCAAATCACATCCATTATTCAAATAATGGGATTCCAAAACTCATGATATTCCATTTTCCATTAACAACATCAATTCCAAAACCAATTTGTTAATTTGTTTATACGTGGAAAACCAACAACTTCTCAGGCATCCAGGACCTTAAGTGTCGATACCCCCTTATAGACTTCTTGCGGCCAGAAGAGTGAGTACAAGGAGCTATCCGGGGACTTGCAACCGGATTAAAATAAATTAAATTTCACGAGAGACCGAAGTCTATACGCTTAATGCCAATAGTAACCATACAACAACAATCATCCCCGTACAACTCTTCTACTTTACGCTATCATCGATTATTAGATTTGCGGTGATATTTTTAGAGAACATTTCAACAATTTGAAACAAGTATTCAAGTAGCACATATTTTGCATAAAATCATTTTGAGACAAGTAGGAATGAAAACATTTGACACGAAAAGAAGAATGGGCGCTAGGCCTGGCATGTTTACTTACCTTTAATCTCAAGCAAAGCAAATCACTTCCTAGTAATACTCGACGTGTCTTTTGTCAACGAAATTGTTGCCTACAAATTTAATAGTATCCAAATCAACACATTGCACACGAAGTCCTATAGGTAAATGAAATAATTCCCTTACTAACTCTCCCCAAACGTTATCGATTAATAGGTCACTGAACTCGTCCTTTATCCACTTCCAAGGTGTCATCCTTGGTAATCCATTGAGCATGTTGTGACACATGGTCAATGGGTCCTTGAAAGATCCTTAGCGCCTTTTACTCCGAGCGATGCCTAGATTCTGGATGAAGGTGCAATACTCCTTTAGGGTTTCTAAACCGGGATGGTAGATCACGCCACGTGGATGGTCGGCTTCAATAAGATTGCCAGGAGTAGGTACGGGTGGTCTAAATCCTGTATGTGGAGTTGGAGTTGGAACGGGTTCTTCTTCTATTGGATCTTCTTCGGGCTTGCAATTCGGGGCTTCCTTCATCGTTTGGACAAGTTCCTCGTACTTATTGAGCTTCCCTTGTAGGCTTCCAACCAAATCGCTATCCTTATAGTACTTGTCCTCATTGGGCCTCCATCGTCCTTCGTTAGCGATGACTAGGTCGGTGTGATTCTGCTTTACTTCGTTCCATGGGCATGTGTATGGTAGTCCATCGATTATCACGTCACACACCATTATTGGGTTCCGGAAATGTGGGGCTCTATTAGCATCGCTCCATTGGTGGCATCGATCCCTGACACGTGCGCAGTAGCTATCGATGCTCTCCCGTCCTTCCAGGAACTTTAGGCGATATGGTGAACCTCCAAGTACAATACTAGATGAATCGGATTCAGATTGAGCAGCCATCCGACAGAAGTAAGAAAGAGAAAGAGTCTCAGCATTGTTCTATACCACGCATATATTCTTAAAATCTTAAGCATTCTAAAAACTAAGCAGTAAATCTTAGATATTGGGTTCTAAGCATATAGCACAAAAATCAAGCAAACTTATAAATGCTAAACTATCCCACAACCCCGGCTTATTCAAATTTCAATTCTATTTCCTATGTTCATTTTACAAAAATTCTTTTTATAAAAATTATTACTTTTGGATTGCCAGGCTCTGATACCAACTGGAACACCCCCAAAACGACCAAGCCGGAAGCCCGGGGATTTCACTCCGTACCCGAGATTTAACCCGGATACAAGGAGGTTTAAAACAAATAATCCAAACATAACTTTCTTAAAACTCCAATCTTTGTCTGATACACAGTCGTACAATTAAACTAGAATCCGATGATACCAACAGAAGTTCTAATAAATTAAGTGTGATATTACTAAACGACTAAGTGATAATTCACTTCCCCGCTAAGCTATGCTCCCATCATGTATACCTGTGGTGCAGAAAACAAAAGAGAACACCACAGTTTCCAAAGTCAGCGGAAATACTGAGTAAGTAACACCCAAGCATGTAAACAGATTATGAAGTAATTTGAAAACCATTTTGTAGTAGTCTTGCTAAAACAAAGTGAAAATAAAATCTTTGACCCTTTTATAAAAGAAATAAGATGAGAGATTCCATGTTCATTTATATTTTCCAAATCACATCCATTATTCAAATAATGGGATTCCAAAACTCATGATATTCCATTTTCCATTAACAACATCCATTCCAAAACCAATTTGATAATTTGTTGATACGGGGAAAACCAACAACTTCTCATGCATCCAGGATCTTAAGTGTCGATACCCCCTTACAGACTTCTTGCAGCCAGAAGAGTGAGTACAAGGAGCTATCCGGGGACTTTCAACCGGATTAAAATAAATTAAATTGGACGAGAGACCGACGTCTATACCCCCAATGCCAATAGTAACCATACAAAAACAATCATCCCCGTACAACTCTTCCACTTTACGCTATCATCGATTATTAGATTGGCAGTGATATTTTTAGAGAACATTTCAACAATTTGAAACAAGTATTCAAGTAGCACATATTTTTCATAAAATCATTTTGAGAGAAGTAGGAATGAAAACATTTGACACGAAAAGAAGAATGGGCGCTAGGCCTGCATGTTTACTTACCTTTAATCTCAAGCAAAGCAAATCACTTCCTAGTAATACTCGACGTGTCCTTTGTCAACGAAATTGTCGTCTACAAATTTAATAGTATCCAAATCAACACATTGCACACGAATTCCTATAGGTAAATGAAATAATTCCCTTACTAACTCTCCCCAAACGTTATCGATTAATAGGTCGCTGAACTCGTCCTTTATCCACTTCCAAGGTGTCATCCTTGGTAATCCATTGAGCATGTAGTGACACATGGTCATTGGGTCCTTGAAAGATCCTTGGCGCCTTTTACTCAAAGCGATGCCTAGATTCTGGATGAAGGTGCAATACTCATTTAGGGTTTCTAAACCGGGATGGTAGATCACGCCACGTGGATGGTCGGCTTCAGTGAGATTTCCAGGAGTAGGTACGGGCGGTCTAAACCCTGTATGTGGAGTTGGAGTTGGAACGGGTTCTTCTTCAATGGGATCCTTTTCTATCGGATCTTCTTCTAGATCTTCTTCTATTGGATCTTCTTCGGACTTGCAATTCGGGCCTTCCTTCATCGTTTGGACAAGTTCCTCGTACTTATTGAGCATCCCGCGTAGGCTTCCAACCAAATCGCTATCCTTATTTTACTTGTCCTCGTTTGGCCTCCTTCGTCCTTCTTTAGCGATGACTAGGTCGGTGTGATTCTGCTTTACTTCGTTCCATGGGCATGTGTATGGTAGTCCATCGATTATCACGTCACACACCATTATTGGGTTCCGAAAATGTGGGGCTCTATTAGCATCGCTCCATTGGTGGCATCGATCCCTGACACGTGCGCAGTAGCTATCGATGCTTTCCCGTCCTTCCAGGAACTTTAGGAGATATGGTGAACCTCCAAGTACAATACTAGATGAATCGGATTCAGATTGAGCAGCCATCCGGAAGAAGTAAGAAAGAGAAAGAGTCTCAGCATTGTTCTATACCACGCATATATTCTTAAAATCTTAAGCATTCTAAAAACTAAGCAGTAAATCTTAGATACTGGGTTCTAAGCATATAGCACAAAAATCAAGCAAATTTCTAAATGCTAAACTATCCCACAACCCCGGCTTATTCAAATTTCAATTCTATTTCCTATGTTCATTTTAAAAAAAATTCTTTTTATAAAAATTATTACTTTTGGATTGCCTGGCTCTGATACTAACTTTAAAACCCCCAAAACGACCAAGCCGGAAGCCCGGGGATGTCACTCCGTACCCGAGATTTAACCCGGATACAAGCAGGTTTAAAACAAAGAATCCAAACATAACTTTATTAAAACTCCAATCTTTGTCTGATACACAGTCGTACAATTCAACTAGAATCTGATGATACCAACAGAAGTTCTAATAAATTAAGTTTGATATTACTAAACGACTAAGTGATGATTCGCTTACCCGCTAAGCTATGCTCCCATCATGTATACCTGTGGTGCAGAAAACAAAAGAGAACACCACAGTTTCCAAAGTCAGGGGAAATACTGAGTAAGTAACACCCAAGCATGTAAACAGATTATGAAGTAATTTGAAAACCATTTTGTTGTAGTCTTGCTAAAACAAAGTGAAAATAAAAGCTTTGAACCTTTTATAAAAGAAATAAGATGAGAGATTCCAAGTTCATTTATATTTTCCAAATCACATCCATTATTCAAATAATGGGATTCCAAAACTCATGATATTCCATTTTCCATTAACAACATCTATTCCAAAAACAATTTGTTAATTTGTTGATACTGGTAAAACCAACCACTTCTCAAGCATCCAGGACCTTAAGTGTCGACACCCCCTTACAGACTTCTTGCGGCCAGAAGAGTGAGTACAAGGAGCTATCCGGGGACTTGCAACCAGATTAAAATAAATTAAATTGGACGAGAGACCGAGGTCTATACGCTCAATGCCAATAGTAACCGTACAACAATAATCATCCCCGTACAACTCTTCCACTTTACGTTATCATCGATTATTAAATTTGCAGTGATATTTTTAGAGAACATTTCAGCAATTTGAAACAAGTATTCAAGTAGCACATATTTTGCATAAAATCATTTTGAGACAAGTAGGAATGAAAACATTTGACACGAAAAGAAGATTGGGCGCTAGGCCTGGCATGTTTACTTACCTTTAATCTCAAGCAAAGCAAATCACTTCCTAGTAATACTCGACGTGTCCTTCGTTAACGAAATTGTCGCCTACAAATTTAATATTATCCTAATCAACAGATTGCACACGAAGTCCTATAGGTAAACGAAATAATTCCCTTACTAACTGTCCCCAAACGTTATCGGTTAATAGGTCGTTGAACTCGTCCTTTATCCCCTTCCAAGGTGTCATATTGGTAATCCATTGAGCATGTAGTGACACATGGTCAACGGGTCCTTGAAAGATCCGTGGCGCCTTTTACTCCAAGCGATGCACAGATTCTGGTTGTAGGTTCAATACTCCTTTAGGGTTTCTAAACCTGGATGGTAGATCACGCCACGTGGATGGTCGGCTTCAGTAAGATTGCCAGGAGTAGGTATGGGCGGTCTAAATCATGTATGTGGAGTTGGAGTTGGAACGGTTTCTTCTTCAATGGGATCATCTTCTATCGGATCTTCTTCCAGATCTTTTTCTATTGGATCTTCTTCGGGCTTGTAATTCGGGCCTTCCTTCATCCTTTGGACAAGTTTCTCGTACTTATTGAGCTTCCCTCGTAGGCTTCCAACCAAATCGCTAACTATATTGTACTTGTCCTCGTTGGCCCTCCATCGTCCTAGGTCGGTGTGATCCTGCTTTACTTCGTTCCATGGGCATGTGTATGGTAGTCCATTGATTATCACGTCACACACCATTATTGGGTTCCGGAAATGTGGGGCTTCATTAGCATCGCTCCATTGGTGGCATCAATCCCTGACACGTGCGCAGTAGCTATCGATGCTTTCCCGTCCTTCCAGGAACTTTAGGCGATATGGTGAACCTCCAAGTACAATACTAGATGAAACGGATTCAGATTGAGCAGCCATCTGAAAGAAGTAAGAAATAGAAAGAGTCTCAGCATTGTTCTATACCACGCATATATTCTTAAAATCTTAAGCATTCTAAAAACTAAGCAGTAAATATTAGATATTGGGTTCTAAGCATATAGCAAAAAATTCAAGCAAACTTCTAAATGCTAAACTATCACACAACCCCGGCTTATTCAAATTTTAATTCTTTTTCCTATGTTCATTTTAAAAAAATTCTTTTTATAAAAATTATTACATTTGGATTGCCAGGCTCTGATACCAACTGTAACACCCCCAAAACGACCAAGCCGGAAGCCCGGGGATGTCACTCCGTACCCGAGATTTAACACGGATACAAGGAGGTTTAAAACAGAGAATCCAAACATAACTTTATTAAAACTCCAATCTTTGCCTGATACAAAGTCGTACAATTCGACTAGAATCTAATGATACCAACAGAAGTTCTAATAAATTAAGTGTGATATTACTTAACGACTTAGTGATGATTTGCGTCCCCGCTAAGCTATGCTCCCATCATGTATACCTGTGGTGCAGAAAACAAAAGAGAACACCACAGTTTCCAAAGTAAGCAAAAATACTGAGTAACACCTAGGGATGGCAACGGGTCGGATCCGGATCGGATCAGGCTAGATCCGATCCAGATCCAACTAGGAGAAATGGGATCCAGATCCGATCCAGATCCGTTCGGATCATCACTGGATTCGGATCAGATCAGATCGGGTTTCATCCAGCTGATCCAAATCTGATCCGTAGATCCATATAATACGTGGTCGGATCGGATTCGGATCGGATCTGACTTGGGTTCGCCATAAAATACAAAACATAACATAAGAAATAAACAATATTTCATACGCTAAGGCATGTTCGCAAGTTATGAAGCCTAAAACACAACAGAAATAGCTTTGTAGGTTGGAATTACTATTGTATTCTTCTTGGAAGTGAAAGTGGGGAGGTAATATGAATATATTTGTAAAGCACACATATACGTCGGATCGGATCGGGTCGGAACCCGGTGGATCTGCCCTTAGATCCAAATCCAGATCCAAATCCGATCGGATCAGATCCAAATCCGATCCATTTTCATTTGGATCATATTCGGATCCGATCCATTCGGCCCGGGTCGCTCGGATCACAGATCGGATCGGACCATATTGCCATCCCTAGTAACACCCAAGCATGTAAACAGATTATGAAGTAATTTGAAAACCATTTTCTAGTAGTCTTGCTAAAACAAAGTGAAAATAAAAGCTTTGAACCTTTTATAAAAGAAATAAGATGAGAGATTCCAAGTTCATTAATATTTTCCAAATCACATCCATTATTCAAATAATGGGATTCCAAAACTCATGATATTCCATTTTCCATTAACAACATCCATTCCAAAACCAATTTGTTAATTTGTTGATACTGGTAAAACCAACCACTTCTCAAGCATCCAGAAACTTAAGTATCGACACCCCCTTACAGACTTCTTGCGGCCAAAAGAGTGAGTACAAGGAGCTATCCGGGGACTTGCAACCGGATTAAAATAAATTAAATTGGATGAGAGACCGAGGTCTATACGCTCAATGCCAATAGTAACCGTACAACAACAATCATCCCCGTCCAACTCTTCCACTTTACGTTTTCATTGATTATTAGATTTGCAGTGATATTTTTAGAGAACATTTCAACAATTTGAAACAAGTATCCAAGTAGCACATATTTTGCATAAAATCATTTTGAGACAAGTAGGAATGAAAACATTTGACACGAAAAGAAGAATGGGCGCTAGGCCTGGCATGTTTACTTACCTTTAATCTCAAGCAAAGCAAATCACTTCCTAGTAATACTTGACGTGTCATTCCTCTACGAAATTGTCTCCTACAAATTTAATATTATCCTAATCAACAGATTGCACACGAAGTCCTATAGGTAAACGAAAAAATTCCTTTACTAACTCTCCCCAAACGTTATCGGTTAATAGGTCGTTGAACTCGTCCTTTATCCCCTTCCAAGGTGTCATCTTGGTAATCCATTGAGCATGTAGTGATACATGGTCAATGGGTCCTTGAAAGATCCGTGGCTCCTTTTACTCCAAGTGATGCACAAATTCTGGTTGTAGGTGCAATACTCCTTTAGGGTTTCTAAACCTGGATGGTAGATCACGCCACGTGGATGGTCGGCTTCAGTAAGATTGCCAGGAGTAGGTATGGGCGGTCTAAATCATGTATGTGGAGTTGGAGTTGGAACTATTTCTTCTTCAATGGGATCATCTTCTATCGGATCTTCTTCCAGATCTTCTTCTAGTGGATCTTCTTCGGGCTTGTTATTCGGGCCTTCCTTCATCCTTTGGACAAGTTTCTCGTACTTATTGAGCTTCCCGCGTAGGCTTCCAACCAAATCGCTAACCATATTGTACTTGTCCTCGTTGGCCCTCCATCGTCCTTCTTTAGCGATGAATAGGTCGGTGTGATCCAACTTTACTTCGTTTCATGGGCATGTGTATGGTAGTCCATTAATTATCACGTCACACACCATTATTGGGTTCCGGAAATGTGGGGCTTCATTAGCATCGCTCCATTGGTGGCATCGATCCCTGACACGTGCGCAGTAGCAATCGATGCTTTCCCGTCCTTCCAGGAACTTTAGGCGATATGGTGAACCTCCAAGTACAATACTAGATGAAACGGATTCAGATTGAGCAGCCATCTAAAAGAAGTAAGAAATAGAAAGAGTCTCAGCATTGTTCTATACCACGCATATAATCTTAAAATCTTAAGGATTCTAAAAACTAAGCTGTGAATCTTAGATATTGGGTTCTAAGCATATAGCAAAAAAATCAAGCAATCTTCTAAATGAAAACTATCACACAACCCCGGCTTATTCAAATTTTAATTATTTTTCCTATGTTCATTTTAAAAAAATTCTGTTTATAAAAATTATTACTTTTGGATTGCCAGGCTCTGATACCAACTGTAACACCCCCAAAACGACCAAGCCGGAAGCCCGCGGATGTCACTCCGTACCCGAGATTTAACCCGGATACAAGGAGGTTTAAACAGAGAATCCAAACATAACTTTATTAAAACTCCAATCTTTGCCTGATACAAAGTCGTACAATTCAACTAGAATCTAATGATACCAACAGAAGTTCTGATAAATTAAGTGTGATATTACTAAACGACTTAGTGTTGATTCGCGTCCCCGATAATCTATGATCCCATCATGTATACCTGTGGTGCAGAAAACAAAAGAGAACACCACGGTTTCCAAAGTCAGCTAAAATACTGAGTAAGTAACACCCAAGCATGTAAACAGATTATGAAGTAATTTGAAAACCATTTTCTAGTAGTCTTGCTAAAACAAAGTGAAAATAAAAGCTTTGAATCTTTTATAAAAGAAATAAGATGAGAGATTCCAAGTTCATTTATATTTTCCAAATCACATCCATTATTCAAATAATGGGATTCCAAAACTCATGAAATTCTATTTTCCATTAACAACATCCATTCCAAAACCAATTTGATAATTTGTTGATACGGGGAAAACCAACAACTTCTCATGCATCCAGGACCTTAAGTGTCGATACCCCCTTACAGACTTCTTGCGGCCAGAAGAGTGAGTACAAGGAGCTATCCGGGGACTTTCAACCGGATTAAAATAAATTAAATTGGACGAGAGACCGACGTCTATACCCCCAATGCCAATAGTAACCATACAAAAACAATCATCCCCGTACAACTCTTCCACTTTACGCTATCATCGATTATAAGATTTGCAGTGATATTTTTAGAGAACATTTCAACAATTTGAAACAAGTATTCAAGTAGCACATATTTTTCATAAAATCATTTTGAGAGAAGTAGGAATGAAAACATTTGACACGAAAAGAAGAATGGGCGCTAGGCCTGCATGTTTACTTACCTTTAATCTCAAGCAAAGCAAATCACTTCCTAGTAATACTCGACGTGTCCTTTGTCAACGAAATTGTCGTCAACAAATTTAATAGTATCCAAATCAACACATTGCACACGAATTCCTATAGGTAAATGAAATAATTCCCTTACTAACTCTCCCCAAACGTTATCGATTAATAGGTCGCTGAACTCGTCCTTTATCCACTTCCAAGGTGTCATCCTTGGTAATCCATTGAGCATGTAGTGACACATGGTCAATGGGTCCTTGAAAGATCCTTGGCGCCTTTTACTCAAAGCGATGCCTAGATTCTGGATGAAGGTGCAATACTCATTTAGGGTTTCTAAACCGGGATGGTAGATCACGCCACGTGGATGGTCGGCTTCAGTGAGATTTCCAGGAGTAGGTACAGGCGGTCTAAATCCTGTATGTGGAGTTGGAGTTGGAACGGGTTCTTCTTCTATGGGATCCTTTTCTATCGGATCTTCTTCTAGATCTTCTTCTATTGGATCTTCTTCGGACTTGCAATTCGGGCCTTCCTTCATCGTTTGGACAAGTTCCTCGTACTTATTGAGCATCCCGCGTAGGCTTCCAACCAAATCGCTATCCTTATTTTACTTGTCCTCGTTGGGCCTCCTTCGTCCTTCTTTAGGGATGACTAGGTCGGTGTGATTCGGCTTTACTTCGTTCCATGGGCATGTGTATGGTAGTCCATCGATTATCACGTCACACACCATTATTGGGTTCCGAAAATGTGGGGCTCTATTAGCATCGCTCCATTGGTGGCATCGATCCCTGACACGTGCGCAGTAGCTATCGATGCTTTCCCGTCCTTCCAGGAACTTTAGGAGATATGGTGAACCTCCAAGTACAATACTAGATGAATCGGATTCAGATTGAGCAGCCATCCGGAAGAAGTAAGAAAGAGAAAGAGTCTCAGCATTGTTCTATACCACGCATATATTCTTAAAATCTTAAGCATTCTAAAAACTAAGCAGTAAATCTTAGATACTGGGTTCTAAGCATATAGCACAAAAATCAAGCAAATTTCTAAATGCTAAACTATCCCACAACCCCGGCTTATTCAAATTTCAATTCTATTTCCTATGTTCATTTTAAAAAAAATTCTTTTTATAAAAATTATTACTTTTGGATTGCCTGGCTCTGATACTAACTTTAAAACCCCCAAAACGACCAAGCCGGAAGCTCGGGGATGTCACTCCGTACCCGAGATTTAACCCGGATACAAGCAGGTTTAAAACAAAGAATCCAAACATAACTTTATTAAAACTCCAATCTTTGTCTGATACACAGTCGTACAATTCAACTAGAATCTGATGATACCAACAGAAGTTCTAATAAATTAAGTGTGATATTACTAAACGACTAAGTGATGATTCGCTTACCCGCTAAGCTATGCTCCCATCATGTATACCTGTGGTGCAGAAAACAAAAGAGAACACCACAGTTTCCAAAGTCAGGGGAAATACTGAGTAAGTAACACCCAAGCATGTAAACAGATTATGAAGTAATTTGAAAACCATTTTGTTGTAGTCTTGCTAAAACAAAGTGAAAATAAAAGCTTTGAACCTTTTATAAAAGAAATAAGATGAGAGATTCCAAGTTCATTTATATTTTCCAAATCACATCCATTATTCAAATAATGGGATTCCAAAACTCATGATATTCCATTTTCCATTAACAACATCTATTCCAAAAACAATTTGTTAATTTGTTGATATTAATAAAACCAACCACTTATCAAGCATCCAGGACCTTAAGTGTCGACACCCCCTTACAGACTTCTTGCGGCCAGAAGAGTGAGTACAAGGAGCTATCCGGGGACTTGCAACCAGATTAAAATAAATTAAATTGGACGAGAGACCGAGGTCTATACGCTCAATGCCAATAGTAACCGTACAACAATAATCATCCCCGTACAACTCTTCCACTTTACGTTATCATCGATTATTAAATTTGCAGTGATATTTTTAGAGAACATTTCAGCAATTTGAAACAAGTATTCAAGTAGCACATATTTTGCATAAAATCATTTTGAGACAAGTAGGAATGAAAACATTTGACACGAAAAGAAGATTGGGCGCTAGGCCTGGCATGTTTACTTACCTTTAATCTCAAGCAAAGCAAATCACTTCCTAGTAATACTCGACGTGTCCTTCGTTAACGAAATTGTCGCCTACAAATTTAATATTATCCTAATCAACAGATTGCACACGAAGTCCTATAGGTAAACGAAATAATTCCCTTACTAACTGTCCCCAAACGTTATCGGTTAATAGGTCGTTGAACTCGTCCTTTATCCCCTTCCAAGGTGTCATATTGGTAATCCATTGAGCATGTAGTGACACATGGTCAACGGGTCCTTGAAAGATCCGTGGCGCCTTTTACTCCAAGCGATGCACAGATTCTGGTTGTAGGTTCAATACTCCTTTAGGGTTTCTAAACCTGGATGGTAGATCACGCCACGTGGATGGTCGGCTTCAGTAAGATTGCCAGGAGTAGGTATGGGCGGTCTAAATCATGTATGTGGAGTTGGAGTTGGAACGGTTTCTTCTTCAATGGGATCATCTTCTATCGGATCTTCTTCCAGATCTTTTTCTATTGGATCTTCTTCGGGCTTGTAATTCGGGCCTTCCTTCATCCTTTGGACAAGTTTCTCGTACTTATTGAGCTTCCCTCGTAGGCTTCCAACCAAATCGCTAACTATATTGTACTTGTCCTCGTTGGCCCTCCATCGTCCTAGGTCGGTGTGATCCTGCTTTACTTCGTTCCATGGGCATGTGTATGGTAGTCCATTGATTATCACGTCACACACCATTATTGGGTTCCGGAAATGTGGGGCTTCATTAGCATCGCTCCATTGGTGGCATCAATCCCTGACACGTGCGCAGTAGCTATCGATGCTTTCCCGTCCTTCCAGGAACTTTAGGCGATATGGTGAACCTCCAAGTACAATACTAGATGAAACGGATTCAGATTGAGCAGCCATCTGAAAGAAGTAAGAAATAGAAAGAGTCTCAGCATTGTTCTATACCACGCATATATTCTTAAAATCTTAAGCATTCCAAAAACTAAGCAGTAAATCTTAGATATTGGGTTCTAAGCATATAGAAAAAAATTCAAGCAAACTTCTAAATGCTAAACTATCACACAACCCCGGCTTATTCAAATTTTAATTCTTTTTCCTATGTTCATTTTAAAAAAATTCTTTTTATAAAAATTATTACATTTGGATTGCCAGGCTCTGATACCAACTGTAACACCCCCAAAACGACCAAGCCGGAAGCCCGGGGATGTCACTCCGTACCCGAGATTTAACACGGATACAAGGAGGTTTAAAACAGAGAATCCAAACATAACTTTATTAAAACTCCAATCTTTGCCTGATACAAAGTCGTACAATTCGACTAGAATCTAATGATACCAACAGAACTTCTAATAAATGAAGTGTGATATTACTTAACGACTTAGTGATGATTTGCGTCCCCGCTAAGCTATGCTCCCATCATGTATACCTGTGGTGCAGAAAACAAAAGAGAACACCACAGTTTCCAAAGTAAGCAAAAATACTGAGTAACACCTAGGGATGGCAACGGGTCGGATCCGGATCGGATCAGGCTAGATCCGATCCAGATCCAACTAGGAGAAATGGGATCCAGATCCGATCCAGATCCGTTCGGATCATCACTGGATTCGGATCAGATCAGATCGGGTTTCATCCAGCTGATCCAAATTTGATCCGTAGATCCATATAATACGTGGTCGGATCGGATTCGGATCGGATCTGACTTGGGTTCGCCATAAAATACAAAAAATAACATAAGAAATAAACAATATTTCATACGCTAAGGCATGTTCGCAAGTTATGAAGCCTAAAACACAACAGAAATAGCTTTGTAGGTTGGAATTACTATTGTATTCTTCTTGGAAGTGAAAGTGGGGAGGTAATATGAATATATTTGTAAAGCACACATATACGTCGGATCGGATCGGGTCGGAACCCGGTGGATCTGCCCTTAGATCCAAATCCAGATCCAAATCCGATCGGATCTGGCTTTCCAGATCCAAATCCGATCCATTTTCATTTGGATCATATTCGGATCCGATCCATTCGGCCCGGGTCGCTCGGATCACAGATCGGATCGGACCATATTGCCATCCCTAGTAACACCCAAGCATGTAAACAGATTATGAAGTAATTTGAAAACCATTTTCTAGTAGTCTTGCTAAAACAAAGTGAAAATAAAAGCTTTGAACCTTTTATAAAAGAAATAAGATGAGAGATTCCAAGTACATTAATATTTTCCAAATCACATCCATTATTCAAATAATGGGATTCCAAAACTCATGATATTCCATTTTCCATTAACAACATCCATTCCAAAACCAATTTGTTAATTTGTTGATACTGGTAAAACCAACCACTTCTCAAGCATCCGGAAACTTAAGTATCGACACCCCCTTACAGACTTCTTGCGGCCAAAAGAGTGAGTACAAGGAGCTATCCGGGGACTTGCAACCGGATTAAAATAAATAAATTGGACGAGAGACCGAGGTCTATACGCTCAATGCCAATAGTAACCGTACAACAACAATCATCCACGTCCAACTCTTCCACTTTACGTTTTCATTGATTATTAGATTTGCAGTGATATTTTTAGAGAACATTTCAACAATTTGAAACAAGTATCCAAGTAGCACATATTTTGCATAAAATCATTTTGAGACAAGTAGGAATGAAAACATTTGACACGAAAAGAAGAATGGGCGCTAGGCCTGGCATGTTTACTTACCTTTAATCTCAAGCAAAGCAAATCACTTCCTAGTAATACTTGACGTGTCATTCCTCTACGAAATTGTCTCCTACAAATTTAATATTATCCTAATCAACAGATTGCACACGAAGTCCTATAGGTAAACGAAAAAATTCCTTTACTAACTCTCCCCAAACGTTATCGGTTAATAGGTCGTTGAACTCGTCCTTTATCCCCTTCCAAGGTGTCATCTTGGTAATCCATTGAGCATGTAGTGATACATGGTCAATGGGTCCTTGAAAGATCCGTGGCTCCTTTTACTCCAAGTGATGCACAAATTCTGGTTGTAGGTGCAATACTCCTTTAGGGTTTCTAAACCTGGATGGTAGATCACGCCACGTGGATGGTCGGCTTCAGTAAGATTGCCAGGAGTAGGTATGGGCGGTCTAAATCATGTATGTGGAGTTGGAGTTGGAACTATTTCTTCTTCAATGGGATCATCTTCTATCGGATCTTCTTCCAGATCTTCTTCTAGTGGATCTTCTTCGGGCTTGTTATTCGGGCCTTCCTTCATCCTTTGGACAAGTTTCTCGTACTTATTGAGCTTCCCGCGTAGGCTTCCAACCAAATCGCTAACCATATTGTACTTGTCCTCGTTGGCCCTCCATCGTCCTTCTTTAGCGATGAATAGGTCGGTGTGATCCAACTTTACTTCGTTTCATGGGCATGTGTATGGTAGTCCATTGATTATCACGTCACACACCATTATTGGGTTCCGGAAATGTGGGGCTTCATTAGCATCGCTCCATTGGTGGCATCGATCCCTGACACGTGCGCAGTAGCAATCGATGCTTTCCCGTCCTTCCAGGAACTTTAGGCGATATGGTGAACCTCCAAGTACAATACTAGATGAAACGGATTCAGATTGAGCAGCCATCTGAAAGAAGTAAGAAATAGAAAGAGTCTCAGCATTGTTCTATACCACGCATATATTCTTAAAATCTTAAGCATTCTAAAAACTAAGCAGTAAATCTTAGATATTGGGTTCTAAGCATATAGCAAAAAAATCAAGCAATCTTCTAAATGAAAACTATCACACAACCCCGGCTTATTCAAATTTTAATTATTTTTCCTATGTTCATTTTAAAAAAATTCTGTTTATAAAAATTATTACTTTTGGATTGCCAGGCTCTGATACCAACTGTAACACCCCCAAAACGACCAAGCCGGAAGCCCGCGGATGTCACTCCGTACCCGAGATTTAACCCGGATACAAGGAGGTTTAAACAGAGAATCCAAACATAACTTTATTAAAACTCCAATCTTTGCCTGATACAAATTCGTACAATTCAACTAGAATCTAATGATACCAACAGAAGTTCTAATAAATTAAGTGTGATATTACTAAACGACTTAGTGTTGATTCGCGTCCCCGATAATCTATGATCCCATCATGTATACCTGTGGTGCAGAAAACAAAAGAGAACACCACGGTTTCCAAAGTCAGCTAAAATACTGAGTAAGTAACACCCAAGCATGTAAACAGATTATGAAGTAATTTGAAAACCATTTTCTAGTAGTCTTGCTAAAACAAAGTGAAAATAAAAGCTTTGAACCTTTTATAAAAGAAATAAGATGAGAGATTCCAAGTTCATTTATATTTTCCAAATCACATCCATTATTCAAATAATGGGATTCCAAAACTCATGATATTCCATTTTCCATTAACAACATCTATTCCAAAAACAATTTGTTAATTTGTTGATACTGGTAAAACCAACCACTTCTCAAGCATCCAGGACCTTAAGTGTCGACACCCCCTTACAGACTTCTTGCGGCCAGAAGAGTGAGTACAAGGAGCTATCCGGGGACTTGCAACCAGATTAAAATAAATTAAGTTGGACGAGAGACCGAGGTCCATACGCTCAATGCCAATAATAACCGTACAACAACAATCATCCCCGTACAACTCTTCCACTTTACGTTATCATCGATTATTAGATTTGCAGTGATATCTTTAGAGAACATTTCAACAATTTGAAACAAGTATTCAAGTAGCACCACTACAACAAATATGACATTTGTTGACAGTTTTTTTGTCGACAGACGATTTTATGTCGATGGTTACGCGATTAATCGACAATATCAGAATTTGTCGATGCTCATGATATTTTTTGTCGACCTTTTAGTTATTATTTTATCATTCTGAATAATGTGGTCAATATAATGTGATTATTTATCTGATTTTGACATTACTTACATAGTGACATTTTTTTTTGTCAACTCCTGCTTTAAAAATTTGGAGGGTAACTTATTAATTTTTCCCGCACTCCCAAATTGTAAGGAGGGAATAAAAAATTAATTCCCCCCACACGTTTTACGAGGTTATGCAGAAGTCTCTCACCTCTCTCACATTCACACGACTCTCCCAATTCCGTCTCTCTCAGAACTCTCTCACCCTCTCTCACCCTCAATCGATCGAATCGGTCTTCCCAGTCTCTCAATCGATCGAATACTTCAACAATCTTCGCCGTAGATTGCTGTGAACGCCTCTTTAATCTTCGCCGGAGTTGCTGTGAACGCCTCTTCAATCGATTTCAGGTATGGGACTGTTTCATCTTCTTCTTCTTTGATCTCTCTGTAATCGACTATTTCATCTTCTTCTTGTTCTTTCGTTTGATGTTCTTGTTCCATCTCTGTGATGGCATCTTTCAATTTCTTGTCTTGTTCCATCTGTGTGTTGATTTGCATGTTCGATTCTGTGTTCATGTGTCTGATTATGCTGTCTTCTTCCATCTGCTAGTGATTTATGAGACGTATGTGTGTGTGATTTGGTCTTCCATTGAAAGTTCTAGGGTTTTCTGCGGATTGGTTCATGTTCTAGGGTTAGTCGTCTTACAATTTCTTCAGACATGTATGTGTTCATGTTCTAGGGTTTCTTCAGATGGGTAATTTCTGTTTTAGGGTTTGGCCTCTTTAAATTTGTTCTGTCCTGTATGTTCATGTTCTAGGGTTTGCTGATTGAATGGGTCGTTACATTCCAGCTTTGATTGGTCTGAAAGGTTATGCTTAATTCTCCCTTGTTTATGGTTATTGTTTCTGGAATGTGTACTGTATTTGCGTAAACATGTCCTGATTTACTTAGCAACCTGCAACAGTGAGATATCGACTTCCTCGGCATATATAGTGATATACACATGTCTTTAAACAGTTCAATTGCTCCATGTAAACAGAAATCAGAAAAGCACTGTAGTACTAACTATCAATCAATCTAATTTCATGTACCAATTGATAGATTCATGAATGAATCGCAGGACATACAAAATCATTGTTGGCTAAAACCAGTCCAAGGTTATCGAGATCTGAAAGCATAAAAAGAAAAAGGAGAATGTGATTAACGCATACGTAGAAGTACTTATGTGAACTTGAAGTTGATACTACAGTGATTTGGAATGATTAAATTAAGTGCGAAACTGTTACGATCAAACTCAGAATATACACAGATAATTAAACATTTCAATTGTTCATATAGGATTACCTCTTATGCATATAGCACAAGCTAATAGACGCATACGTACAAGTATTTATGTTTGGTGCACTGCATATAGGATTACCTGTTGTGCATATCATTACGTGTTTTTTGTTACAGAGTCTTATTGCGGTTAATATTACTTTATGTCTGTATTGTCAGCTCTGAGCAGTTGAAGTTATTTTTTGCAGGTGGTGACTGTAAAGCTTGAGGCGATTGAAGTTTGTCGGACTGTCAAGTACTTGGCTGCCTGTTCTCGTTCTAATTTTCGGCCCTCCATTCTGTTAGTATGTTACTTTACATTTATTATTATTCTATCTGCATTTGTTATTTTCGCATGTGACTTCTTTTCGTTTCATCTGTCTGTGTCCTGTAGAAATTGACATGGTATTTCATCTTCAAAGTATTTACTGTCAGTATTGTTTCGTATCTGCATTGATGCTATCGATAACTTGACGTAATAAAGCATTCGATACGCGGTTGTCTTGTTTCATGTACTGTAGTTGTATGAGTACGAACCGATACGTGCTTGTTTGTTGCTGCTTTAGTGTAGTGTTATATTTACGTGTTTCTGTTTACAGAATGTTCTGAATTGAAAATAATGACTTTGTTATGAAGCAGTAACGGATAATGTACTGCATAGTCTCGTTACTCGTTCTTGTCTTGTTTGAAAATCATGCGTTTGTTCAACTGTCAACTTTGTTAATGGTGACATAACTGTTTCTGTTATTTTTGTTTTTTTTTTAATAAAAGTATTGATAGTTATATATATATGACGTGTAGGTAGTGATGGATCGAAGTTGGATTGGGTTGAATGATAAATGGTGTGACGAATATGTTAATGGTGTTTCAAACTTCATTAAGTTTGCGAGTCGTCATGCTGATGGAATGAATAGGATACGTTGTCCATGTTCTAGGTGTGTTAACGTAACCTTCAGATCTCTTACTGATGTAAGAGAGCATCTGCATCAGAATGGGATGCTGGAAGGCTATGTGAATTGGGTATTTCATGGGGAGGGTTACGGATTAGGTGAGGTTGCCGTGAATGTGTCCGGTGACTGTGTAGATGACATACCCGAGACACGCGTTGACGTGGAGGGCTTGATAGGGGACTTACAAGAGGGTAGGTTTGCTGGTAATGTTGGGGATGATATATCATCCGATGGAACACATTTAAAAAACGGGGAGGGTGATACATTTGCTAAGCTGTTAAGCGATGCACAATGTGAGGCATACCCAGGGTGTCGGAAGTTCTCTAAGCTGTCACTAATAATAAGGTTGCTGCATATTAAGACGCTTTGTAAATGGAGTAATAAATCGGTGAACATGGTGTTAGATCTTCTTAGAGACTTACTGCCGCCAGGTCACACTGTACCAAAGTCGTTTTATGAAGCTAAAAACATTTTACGTGAACTTGGGCTTGGTTATGTCAATATCCATGCATGTCCAAACAATTTTGTGCTCTGTATTGGAAGGAAAATGAGAATTTGGATCGCCGTCCCAATTCTGACTGTAGGGAATCTAGGTGGAAGGAATGTCGCAATGGGAAGAAAATTCCTCGGAAGGTTCTTAGATACTTCCCTGTGAAACCCAGGCTTCAAAAATTGTTCATGTCTAAAAACATTGCCAAGGATATGCGTTGGCACAAGGATCGGCGTGTGCATGACAGCAATGTCATTGCGCACCCGGCTGATGCTAAGCAATGGCAAGATTTTGACAAAGAACATGAATGGTTTGCTCAAGATCCTCGTAATATTAGGTTGGGATTAGCCAGTGATGGTTTTAATCCTTTCAGTAATATGAGTAGCACGTATAGTATGTGGCCTGTAATGCTTGTTATATACAATGTCGGGGCTACACAGGTTATGAAAGACCCGTTTATTATTATGCCCCTATTAATACCCGGGCCGCATTCACCGGGAAATGATATTGATGTTTTCTTCCGTCCGTTAATTGATGACTTGAAAGACTTGTGGGAAGTAGGTATAGAAACGTACGATGCTTATTCTGGTGAAAGATTTATGTTGCATGCTGCACTATTGTGGACAATAAATGATTTCCCTGCATATGGTATGTTGTCCGGATGGAGTACCAAAGGGAAATTAGCGTGTCCACCGTGCAACAAGGAAACTCACCATATAAGATTGAAGCATAGTAAGAAACAGGTTTACATGGGTCATCGTCGGTTCTTACCACTCAATCATCCATGGCGACGGAATAAAAAATTTAATGGTAAATTTGAGCTTAATCCTAAGCCGAAGGAGTTATCTGGAGATGATGTTCTTGATCAGTTAAAGTCACTTCCTTCAGATTTGAAGTTTGGAAAGACTTTAACTAACAAGAAGAGAAAACGGCCCGACAAAGAATTAAACTGGAGGAAAAGAAGTATTTTTTTCGAATTGAGCTATTGGAAATCACTTAAGATCAGACATAACTTGGATGTCATGCATGTAGAGAAAAATGTTTGTGAGAGTGTTCTTGGGACTTTGATGAGTATTGATGGGAAAACAAAGGATACTGAAAACTCACGTAAAGATTTGGCGGAACTGGGTATTATGAAAGAGCTGCATGTACGCAACGAGGGTGATGGGGATGTCATTCCCCATGCACCCTACTGTCTAGATGTCGGTGGAAGGAAAAATATTTGTGAATGGTTAAAAAATATTAAATTCCCTGACGGTTACGCGTCAAATATATCTCGTTGTGTGAGCAGCAATGATAACAAGATAATTGGCATGAAAAGCCATGATTATCATGTACTGTTACAACGGCTGCTGCCACTTGCTATACGTGGGAACTTGAGCAAACAAATTTGTGATGCATTAACTGACCTTAGTATGTTCTTCAAAGAACTGTCTTCGCGAACTTTGACGGTCGAGTGCTTGGAGGGATTAGAAAGGGATATCGTTCTGATACTCTGTAAATTGGAGTTGATTTTTCCTCCATCGTTCTTTGATGTTATGATGCACCTGCCAGTCCACCTTCCTCGAGAGGTAATGTATGGAGGACCAGTTCAATATCGCTGGATGTATCCCATTGAAAGGTTAGGCCTTTCGTAATTTATGAGGTTTTTGCATTATGTCATCCCTCAACAAATTTATCATTCACATATACGTTGTGTAAACAGATTTCTATATACGCTAAAGCAATATGTGAGAAATAAGGCACGACCAGAAGGTTCAATTGCCGAAGCATACATCGACAATGAATGTTTAAATTTCTGTTCGATGTATCTTGACGGCGTTGAAACAAGATATAATCGTGCGGACAGAAACCATGATGGAGTTAATATCAGCCGAAATAGTAGCTTGTCTATATTTTCTCGTCCTGTTCGGCCTTTGAGTGCCTCACAGGTTGAAAGGCTGACACCTTCAGAATATGAGATTGTTCGATGGTTTGTTTTACACAACTGCGAAGAGATCGATACATATATGAAGTAAATTTTTTCTTAGGAAAACTTGATGTACCTTGGACAATAATTTAGTCAAATGTTTAAATACTGTTGACATGCATATGGCCGCAGTAAGCATATTGAGGAAATTGAGTTGCGGGAGTCTTCGAATGTCGAGAAAACACATCAGCTTGAGTTTGCTGATTGGTTTAAGAATCTTGTAAGAGATCTTGTTACATAGCTTGTCATTTTGTAGTATATAATTTATATTGAATACGTTCTGAAACGTTTATATATATGTTTGATCAGATGGTTAAAAAGCGAATTGACATGTCTGTAGAGGCCACTGATGACCTTTACTCGCTTGCTTGTGGGCCTGATAGACATATTAAACGGTATACAGGATGTGTTATTAATGGCATGAGATTTCACACAAATGCACGTGACGAACGACGAGTGACTCAGAACTCTGGAGTTTTGGTGCGAGCCGACCATGAAGGAACCGAAATTGATTTCTATGGTGTTTTAACTGATATCATTGAGCTGACATATGTAGGAGGGTATCGTGTTTTTATTTTTAAGTGCAATTGGTTTAATACAGGAGATACGAAGACAGGAGTTAGGAAAGATAAGTACTTCACTAGCGTGAACGTTAGTCGTACTTGGTATAAAGGGGAACCTTATATACTTGCGTCGCAGGCTCAACAAGTGTTCTATGTCCCAGATGTTATTCTAGGTAAGAACTACAGAATAGTTCAGAAGATTCAACCTAGAAATTGGTACAACATTTCTGAAACCGAAGAAGAAACAAGTAATCGTGACATAGAGACCGATGCATATCAACAATCGTTTTCGACTGGTAAGAGTCCTGTCACTGAATTTGATGCTGAAGATAATTTTTTACTAAGTGAGGGAGAAGAAGATATGAATGACGACGATGACGATGACGCCGCCGATGACGACGACGACAGTGATGACGGAGGTGGTGAGGACTACAGCAGCGACGGTACTCACATAGGTGATGATGATGATGGCGATGACGACGACGATTACGATACAGATTTGGGGGAGTTCACATAACTGCATTTCTATAATTTTTGTTGACTAGTATTTGGTTATTTGGATTTCTGTTTTTTGGGTATTATTTTTTCAGCTACTTGGATTTCAGTTATTTGGGATTGTAGTTAGTTTTTTTCAATTTGCGGACGAATTAACGTTATTGTCTGTATGCATTCTTACCCGAAATTTATTTCGCATAGCATTTTGTTACACTTGAATTTGTAGATTACTGCAGGCCATGGAAACATATGCGAAGGTCAGACGCTCGCTCCGGTTAACTCCTTCGAAGTCTACGAGCAGCGTACGTGGACTCGAAGATCCTGAAAAGGATATTACGGTGGAGGTAAGGGTTCTGCATTTAAGCAAAACAATGTAATTAAGCATTAACGTATGTTGAACTGCGTTGACTTAATTTTGTATGTTCATGTTCTCAGAATGCAGGCCCTCGTACTAGTGCAAGAAAGTCCCCTCGACGCACGCCTACTGGAGCAGCACGTAATATCCAGGAGGCGCAATCTGTCCCAAGTGCAACTGTTTTGGAGGCAGGGAACAGCAACAAGCGCAACGAAATCAGTACGACTTTTCAAAATTTTGTATTTATTGGTTTTTTTGATATAATTGTTCTTACAGTACTGCGGTCTAAATGCTTATGATTGCCTTATTTATTGCGGTGTAGTATCGCCGCGATCTGTAATGCAGAAAAAGCCTGGCAATTCCCAGAATCCGAGAGCTGTTTCAACAACAAATAAGAAATCTGCAGTGTCACTGCCCCCCGGATGGTTGGCTGCCAATAAAGGTAATATGGGTCTACTTCGTAATCAAATTCGATCTTTTCAGAACGTATATGTAATGGTTTCGTAATTTATATTGACCGCGTGCACGCAGGAATGTCCACTGCAAAGAAGGGCAAAAAGAATGAAAATGTGGTTGCAACTGTTCCAACTGACCATCCTTCTGGAGATGCAGCTGGCAATGATGTCGGCTTGGAGGACCAGCAGTCACAAGCTACAATGGCGACTCCGACGAGGACAAAGACCTCCAATCATGTTGGGAGGACAGACGAAGTACTGGTGGACACTAAGGTACGTAGTTGTTTGAAGTTAAATGTAAACGACCGTCTCTTACAGTTTTCATAACATGACATCCTATATGTGTATATCGCATACAGGTAACTGACTCCCAAAGGCGCATAAGAAGATCCCCTAGATTGAGAACCGACAGGGCTAACACTACTGACACAAGGGAAGATGCGACTCCTGAAATTGGAGGGTTAGAGGAAAATGAACCCGAAAGTAGCCAGGTAGTTGCAAGTGCTTTCAAACTTTGGCTGATTTGTACGCTAAAACGTGTAACACTTTGTTCCAAATGTGACGTAGGTTATGCCACAGGATGTTGCAGTAGACGACTCCATACGACCAACACCTCAGAGACTGACACCTACAGTACCTGAGGAGTTGGGTGGTGACCAAATAGTTCACAGCAGAAACTCCCTGGAGAAAGAAAATGCGGGAACACACTCCATCGACAAATCTCGGAAGAAAACCGTTACAAGCACTGTTCAAATGGAAGAGGAAAACGTCGATGATGACAGCGATGAGGGAATGTTCAAGATTTTATTGTCGTATGCATATGTTGTTACTGCATTCAATCCTATTTCATTCCTTACCTTGTCTTACAAATGTCCTGTATTTGACATGAAGGAATTCTTTCGGCTACCACCTGAATTGTTGGTTGCGAGACTAGCTGCAGCTCAACGGGCCGAGGGCAGAGTTCGTAGAAGAAACTCCCAGGAACCAGACATAACATCACAAACCAGGAAGAAGTCTCGGAAGAACACGGTTACCAGTCTGCAAATGGAAGAGGAAAATGTCCATGTCAGCGATGAGGCAATTTTCATACGGCTTCTGAAAAATTTATTGTTCAACATACTTGGCAAAAGTTGTAGTTGCTCGCTTCTAAATGAATATGCGATGCAGGGTACGAGAAGGGATGTTGGCATCAGAAGATCGCATCGATTGAGACCAAACAGGAACGTGTACAAAACAGCAGCGGCGTCGAATCCAAGGACGAATCCTCGTAACAACTCCACAACAGATGTGGAAAGGGAAGTGTGGGATCTGTCTTTGGATGACGTAGATCCTGATGTAAGTATAAATATAACCTTTTTTTTCTTAATTATCATCTCCAAACTGTGTGTCCATTCCTTAACTTTTTATTGTGCAATTTTGTTAAAACTGTGACGCAGGTTACGACACGGGTTGTTCCTGAAAGAAGGTCCCATAGGTTAACACCTGCTAGGCTTACCAGGAAAAAAACATCGTCAAATTCCAGGACTACTGCAAGGAACAACAATGGTACAAATGCTGAAGTCGACTCGATTCGTTATGACGATGACATGGACCCTGCTGTAAGTAACAGTACTATTTTTTTAATTTTTAACTTAATCTTGTGCCCGGGTAATGTGTGTAATTTATGGTACAATGTCGTGCATGTTACGAGACAGGATGTTGTAAGAAGATCGAACCGATCGACGCCTAGGAGGTTGCTGAAAAGAAAACATGCAGCATCAAACCCCAGGACAACTGCTCGGAACAAATCCGCCAGAGATGCTGAAATGGAAGGGTTAGATCCGTCAGACGATGAGATTGCTGGTGATGTAAGTAGTAGTTTAACGTATTTCTTTTCAACAGTGAGCTACTGTTTGGTTGTGTCTAATTTAACGTTTTATCGTAGAATGTGGTGCCTTGTGGTTCGTCTAGAAGGTCGCGTCGTCTGACATCCAGAACAGTGGAACGAACACCACCACCTGCTGCGGGACATGCTGAGAACGTCGCTGCCGAATGTATGTATCGTAGAAGTTATGATGATTCTTAAATACGGTTGCATACGAGTTATTAATATTTTTATTTACTTCAAATTTGATGCTTTTCGTAAATGTATTAATTCTTCTCTCGTACGTAGCTCCCCAAACAACTAGGACTGGAAGAGGAGTGACGCGTGGGCTAAGTATCAGAAGTAAGACGAAAAAAATTGGAGGAAAGATCGATGTGTACATTCCCCTGGGGAAGCGGAGACCAGTGGGTGATGGCCGTTTGGAGCTCACGGCTGAGGTTGGTGTTGCTCTACGCATGCATGCACAGGCTAGATGTCCGTCATGGAAGAAAATGGAGGATCATCACAGGAAACCCATCTTCGATCACCTACTTGTGAGTGCAGCTATTGCATGGTTCATGTTTATTTACGTTTACAATGATTTGCCATGTATTTATTTATTAGTTCTCTCTGAGTTCTTCAATTTAACTTGAAAGTGAATTAGTAATTTAAATGCGCATGTTTTAATTGACTGTCTGTATTTTATCGTTTAAGGGGATGTTTAATCTGGATTTTTCGAAGAAGCATATCGTTCGTGCCATTAATTCCATGTGCAGCAGAGCATACAGCGACTACAGATACAAGCTGCATAGACATTACAAGAGTTTCCAAAGCCATACTGAAGCAAGGCGTCATCCATCCCCGCTTGTAACCCAAAGTGATTGGGAGATTTGGTGTTCGTACTTTCAGTCCGAGCCCTGCAAGGTAAAACCGATATAATAAATGGTATAGAATTTATGTATGTTCTATGTTATGGAGTTCCTTTCACAATTTTGTTACGATATATTCACAGGTTAAGAGTAGAAGAGGTACTACCAATCGAGAGCATGTTAAGAATCTGCACAGTTCCGGTTCGAAGACATTTGTACAGCGACTGCACGAGATGGTAATGTGTTTAACTTGATCTCATCCGTTTATAGTAATACGCATTCACGTATACGTGTGAGACTCAGTGAAAATAAATTTGTAGGAAGAACCCTCACTCATTGAAAACTACAAGAACACGCATTGAAAAAGTGGCACATCTGTCTGGCTGTCGCATGAAGCCTTGCAAAAATATGTAAGTTTGGTTTTGATTTCTTACGAAAACATGTTATTTTCCAAACCTATATCTGACACTTAGTGAAATGTTGTAAAATGACAGAATCGAATGAAAGAAATGAGAGACAACGACGTGGATCATGACCTAACTGAAGAAGAGATTGTGGAGGCGGTACTTGGAAGAAGGCCGGGTGTTGTTGCTGGCTATGGTGGAGGTGAGGTCCCAAAGACTGCATGGACTTACGATGACGGCGTGTATGAATCGCTAGCAAGGGCTGAAGCAGCAGAAAAGAAGGCAAGTGCATATAGAAGAAGAGCTGAAGCTGAACGACGAAGGGCATTGGCTGCAGAAAGGCGTAATGAGGCCCTCGAGAAGAGGATATCCAATGTCGAGAAACTGATTTTGAAGGGCGTGCAACTTCAAGAGGATTGTGAAACAGATGCAGAGGAGGAATCTGAGAGGGAATCCGAGGAGGGGTTCAGAAAGTCAATGAGGTAAGATAAATAATGAATGCGTGTACTTCTTGTCCATATATATACACATGACATGTTTATACGTTAAATGACGTGAATGCTTTCATGTTATTACTTCAATATGCCTATATACATAATATACGTATATGCATAACCTCACCAGTTACGAAACAAGCATGCTTAATAATGACTGGACCTGTAATGTATAAATTATTAGACAAAATATTTGCTGTTAATTGGCTACTTGTAAGAAATTCGATTCCAGTTTATATTTGACAACAGTGTACCTTTAGTACGTAAGAAATTGAGTTTAGACAACACATGTGCTATTAAGAAATTCGATTCCAGTTTCGTGTTGTGCCTGTACTTAATACGTATACAATTATCGTACTTTTAATAAATTCGAATATAGTGTCCTGTATTGCCTGTACTTTTACCAAATTCACTACTGAATACGGTAATTAAGATGGCTGCTGGATGCGAATGGGCTACACAGTTCTGTAGATTGTGGCTTGGAATTGAATGCGTCCACTGTAGGACCTAATCTTAGGTTTCTAGGCAATTTGAAAAGCCTTCCTCTTCGAGAATGTGTACGACGAGTCAGCCATGCTAGCACACCATTTCCAGGATTGTTAATTTTGCAATGGCTGAAGTCTCTACAATTTTTTTTTTTATTACGTCGGAATTAAAGTCTCTTTGACTACGTATTGAATACAGCTTCTTTTCAAATAAGTGTTCTAGGCTGCTTCAATTCCACAATACGTAATAATGTCGTTTTTTGACAAGTATGATGTCTGACATCATGCATATGCATGTTGTGCTCTATTCGCAGAAAACGGTAGCAACCTGAAACTGTATTTCAGGTCTTTATTTGACATGACCTTAGGTTGCTAGGCAAATTTTGAAATAGTTCTCTTTCCAGAATGTTAGTCGTGCTAGCCACCATTTTGTGATTTGTATTCAACACATTTTGTGCCGAAATTAGTTCAACGTACTGTATGATATCTGCATATGTAAGGAGGTATTCTTAGATGAAACTGTACTTGTACATTAGCTGTCCTATATGCCGTATGCAGTAATTGTAAGTCCAATGTGTGAAAACATATATTCAACGACAGCATGAGTACATACCTAACTACGCAGGCTGTTGACGTGTATCGTAGCCGATATTCACTGGTGTTAAACCATACAGCCACAAGTTTGTGATTACTTATTTCATTGTTTGCAGGTTTTAGCGTCGGTCGCATATTGCACAACTTCAGGGCATCGAAGGACCCACTTGCCGGTGATTCTGGACATGCAGTTAGATCGTACAACACATCGTAGAAACAATCAGCAAATTTGGGTTTCATGAACTTTTTGAACACTGAAACAATCAGCAAACTAAGTGTTTTGTAACTTAACTAAGTAGTACTGTTTTCCTTCGTACGACTTTTTAATTAGAATGACCGTACTGGACGGTAACTAGCTAAGTATGCAGACTTGTTAAAAAAACCAAGTGTTGAAGGCTTGTTCTTAGATTTCAGCACAGTAGTGCATGTAAATGTTTGCTTATGTTTATATTTTGGGTGCATATATGGTTGATCTTGACTTTCAGATCTGCATATATGTAAAAATCTCTATAATTTTTTTTTATTTCGTCGTGATTCAGGCGACAAACATGTATGTCGCCAGAAAGATGTAAAAGTGAGAAAGCATGTCTACTAGTGACAAACAATATTTGTCGCCTATGAACATAAACTACCAAAATTACTTGTCGGTAGTTAAACTAGAGACAGAAACAATTTGTCGTTAGATTTAAACTGCCGACAAAAAATTTTGTCGCTTTTTTTTTTTTCTGCCGACGTAATTGAGATTTGTCGGCCTTAATACTAACGACCGACTTGTAGTGACCATTTTCCGTCAAAAAATTATTTGTCGGTAGAATTTCTACCGACATATTTGGCCTTTCTAGCGACAATTTTTTTTGTCAACGGAGGCCGAATTTGTTGTAGTGCACATATTTTGCATAAAATCATTTTGAGACAAGTAGGAATGAAAACATTTGACACGAAAAGAAGAATGGGAGCTAGGCCTTGCATGTTTACTTACCTTTAATCTCAAGCAAAGCAAATCACTTCCTAGTAATACTCGACGTGTCCTTCGTCAACGAAATTGTCGCCTACAAATTTAATATTATCCTAATCAACAGATTGCACACGTAGTCCTATAGGTAAACGAAATAATTCCCATACTAACTCTCCCCAAACGTTATCGGTTAATAGGTCGTTGAACTCGTCCTTTATCCCCTTCCAAGGTGTCATCTTGGTAATCCATTGAGCATGTAGTGACACATGGTCAGTGGGTCCTTGAAAGATCCGTGGCGCCTTTTACTCCAAGCGATGCACAGATTCAGGTTGTAGGTGCCATACTCCTTTAGGGTTTCTAAACCTGGATGGTAGATCACGCCACGTGGATGGTCGACTTCACTAAGATTGCCAGGAGTAGGTATGGGCGGTCTAAATCATGTATGTGGAGTTGGAGTTGGAACGGTTTCTTCTTCAATGGGATCATCTTCTATCGGATCTTCTTCCGGATCTTCTTCTATTGGATCTTCTTCGGGCTTGTAATTCGGGCCTTCCTTCATCCTTTGGACAAGTTTCTCGTACTTATTGAGCTTCCCGCGTAGGCTTCCAACCAAATCGCTAACCATATTGTACTTGTCCTCGTTGGCCCTCCATCGTGCTTCTTTAGCGATGAATAGGTCGGTGTGATCCTGCTTTACTTCGTTCCATGGGCATGTGTATGGTAGTCCATTGATTATCACGTCACACACCATTATTTGGTTCCGGAAATGTGGGGCTTCATTAGCATCGCTCCATTGGTGGCATCGATCCCTGACACGTGCGCAGTAGCTATCGATGCTTTCCCGTCCTTCCAAGAACTTTAGGCGATATGGTGAACCTCCAAGTACAATACTAGATGAAACGGATTCAGATTGAGAAGCCATCTGAAAGAAGTAAGAAAGAGAAAGATTCTCAGCATTGTTCTATACCACGCATATATTCTTAAAATCTTAAGCATTCTAAAAACTAAGCAGTAAATCTTAGATATTGAGTTCTAAGCATATAGCACAAAAATCAAGCAAACTTCTAAATGCTAAACTATCACACAACCCGGCTTATTCAAATTTTAATTCTTTTTCCTATGTTCATTTTAAATAAATTCTTTTTATAAAAAATATTACTTTTGGATTGGCAGGCTCTGATACCAACTGTAACACTCGCAAAACGACCAAGCCGGAAGCCCGGGGATGTCACTCCGTACCCGAGATTTAACCCGGATACAAGGAGGTTTAAAACAGAGAATCCAAACATAACTTTATTAAAACTCCAATCTTTTCCTGAAACAAAGTCGTACAATTCAACTAGAATCTAATGATACCAACAGAAGTTCTAATAAATTAAGTGTGATATTACTAAACGACTTAGTGATGATTCGCGTCCCCGCTAAGCTATGCTCCCATCATGTATACCTGTGGTGCAGAAAACAAAAGAGAACACCACAGTTTCCAGAGTCAGCGAAAATACTGAGTAAGTAACACCCAAGCATGTAAACAGATTATGAAGTAATTTGAAAACCATTTTCTAGTAGTCTTGCTAAAACAAAGTGAAAATAAAAGCTTTGAACCTTTTATAAAAGAAATAAGATGAGAGATTCCAAGTTTATTTATATTTTCCAAATCACATCCATTATTCAAATAATGGGATTCCAAAACTCATGATATTCCATTTTCTATTAACAACATCCAATCAAAAACCAATTTGTTAATTTGTTGATACGGGGAAAACCAACCACTTCTCAAGCATCCAGGACCTTAAGTGTCGACACCCCCTTACAGACTTCTTGCGGCCAGAAGAGTGAGTACAAGGAGCTATCCGGGGACTTGCAACTGGATTAAAATAAATTAAATTGGAGGAGAAACCGAAGTCTATACGCTCAATGCTAATAGTAACCATACAACAACAATCATCCCAGTACAACTCTTCCACTTTACGTAATCATCGATTATTAGATTTGCCGTGATATTTTCGAGAACATTTCAAAAAATTTAAACAAGTATTCAAGAAGCACATATTTTGCATAAAATCATTTTGAGACAAGTTCGAATGAAAACATTTGACACCAAAAGAAGATTGGGCGCTAGGCCTGGCATGTATATTTACCTTCAATCTCAAGCAAAGCAAATCACTTCCTAGTAATACTCGACGTGTCCTTCGTCAACGAAATTGTCGCCTAAAAATTTAATATTATCCTAATCAACAGATTGCACACGAAGTCCTATAGGTAAAAACGAAATAATTCCCTTACTAACTCTCCCCAAACGTTATCGGTTAATAGGTCGTTGAACTCGTCCTTTATCCCTTTCCAAGGTGTCATCTTGGTAATCCATTGAGCATGTAGTGACACATGGTCAATGGGTCCTTGAAAGATCTGTGGCGCCTTTTACTCCAAGCGATGCACATATTCTGGTTGTAGGTGCAATACTCCTTTAGGTTTTCTAAACCTGGATGGTAGATCACGCCACGTGGATGGTCGGCTTCAGTTAGATTGCCAGGAGTAGGTATGGGCGGTCTAAATCATGTATGTGGAGTTGGAGTTGGAATGATTTCTTCTTCAATGGGATCATCTTCTATCGGATCTTCTTCCAGATCTTCTTCTATTGGATCTTCTTCGGGCTTGTAATTCGGGCCTTCCTTCATCCTTTGGGCAAGTTTCTCGTACTTATTGAGCTTCCCGCGTAGGCTTCCAACAAAATCGCTAACCATATTGTACTTGTCGTCGTTGGCCCTCCATCGTCCTTCTTTAGCGATGAATAGGTCGGTGTGATCCTGCTTTACTTCGTTCCATGGGCATGTGTATGGTAGTCCATTGATTATCACGTCACACACCATTATTGGGTTCCGGAAATGTGGGGCTTCATTAGCATCGCTCCATTGGTGGCATCGATCCCTGACACGTGCGCAGTAGCTATCGATGCTTTCCCGTCCTTCCAGGAACTTTAGGCGATATGGTGAACCTCCAAGTACAATACTAGATGAAACGGATTCAGATTGAGCAGCCATCTGAAAGAAGTAAGAAATAGAAAGAGTCTCAGCATTGTTCTATACCACGCATATATTCTTAAAATCTTAAGCATTCTAAAAACTAAGCAGTAAATCTTAGATATTGAGTTCTAAGCATATAGCACAAAAATCAAGCAAACTTCTAAATGCTAAACTATCACACAACCCGGCTTATTCAAATTTTAATTCTTTTTCATATGTTCATTTTAAAGAAATTCTTTTTATAAAAAATATTACTTTTGGATTGGCAGGCTCTGATACCAACTGTAACACTCGCAAAACGACCAAGCCGGAAGCCCGGGGATGTCACTCCGTACCCGAGATTTAACCCGGATACAAGGAGGTTTAAAACAGAGAATCCAAACATAACTTTATTAAAACTCCAATCTTTTCCTGAAACAAAGTCGTACAATTCAACTAGAATCTAATGATACCAACAGAAGTTCTAATAAATTAAGTGTGATATTACTAAACGACTTAGTGATGATTCGCGTCCCCGCTAAGCTATGCTCCCATCATGTATACCTGTGGTGCAGAAAACAAAAGAGAACACCACAGTTTCCAGAGTCAGCGAAAATACTGAGTAAGTAACACCCAAGCATGTAAACAGATTATGAAGTAATTTGAAAACCATTTTCTAGTAGTCTTGCTAAAACAAAGTGAAAATAAAAGCTTTGAAACTTTTATAAAAGAAATAAGATGAGAGATTCCAAGTTTATTTATATTTTCCAAATCACATCCATTATTCAAATAATGGGATTCCAAAACTCATGATATTCCATTTTCTATTAACAACATCCAATCAAAAACCAATTTGTTAATTTGTTGATACGGGGAAAACCAACCACTTCTCAAGCATCCAGGACCTTAAGTGTCGACACCCCCTTACAGACTTCTTGCGGCCAGAAGAGTGAGTACAAGGAGCTATCCGGGGACTTGCAACTGGATTAAAATAAATTAAATTGGAGGAGAAACCGAAGTCTATACGCTCAATGCTAATAGTAACCATACAACAACAATCATCCCAGTACAACTCTTCCACTTTACGTAATCATCGATTATTAGATTTGCCGTGATATTTTCGAGAACATTTCAAAAAATTTAAACAAGTATTCAAGAAGCACATATTTTGCATAAAATCATTTTGAGACAAGTACGAATGAAAACATTTGACACAAAAAGAAGATTGGGCGCTAGGCCTGGCATGTATACTTACCTTCAATCTCAACAAAGCAAATCACTTCCTAGTAATACTCGACGTGTCCTTCGTCAACGAAATTGTCGCCTAAAAATTTAATATTATCCTAATCAACAGATTGCACACGAAGTCCTATAGGTAAAAACGAAATAATTCCCTTACTAACTCTCCCCAAACGTTATCGGTTAATAGGTCGTTGAACTCGTCCTTTATCCCTTTCCAAGGTGTCATCTTGGTAATCCATTGAGCATGTAGTGACACATGGTTAATGGGTCCTTGAAAGATCCGTGGCGCCTTTTACTCCAAGCGATGCACAGATTCTGGTTGTAGGTGCAATACTCCTTTAGGGTTTCTAAACCTGGATGGTAGATCACGCCACGTGGATGGTCGGCTTCAGTTAGATTGCCAGGAGTAGGTATGGGCGGTCTAAATCATGTATGTGGAGTTGGAGTTGGAATGATTTCTTCTTCAATGGGATCATCTTCTATCGGATCTTCTTCCAGATCTTCTTCTATTGGATCTTCTTCGGGCTTGTAATTCGGGCCTTCCTTTATCCTTTGGGCAAGTTTCTCATACTTATTGAGCTTCCCGCGTAGGCTTCCAACAAAATCGCTAACCATATTGTACTTGTCGTCGTTGGCCCTCCATCGTCCTTCTTTAGCGATGAATAGGTCGGTGTGATCCTGCTTTACTTCGTTCCATGGGCATGTGTATGGTAGTCCATTGATTATCACGTCACACACCATTATTGGGTTCCGGAAATGTGGGGCTTCATTAGCATCGCTCCATTGGTGGCATCGATCCCTGACACGTGCGCAGTAGCTATCGATGCTTTCCCGTCCTTCCAGGAACTTTAGGCGATATGGTGAACCTCCAAGTACAATACTAGATGAAACGGATTCAGATTGAGCAGCCATCTGAAAGAAGTAAGAAATAGAAAGAGTCTCAGCATTGTTCTATACCATGCATATATTCTTAAAATCTTAAGCATCTTAAAAACTAAGCAGTAAATCTTAGATATTGGGTTCTAAGCATATAGCAAAAAAATCAAGCAAACTTCTAAATGCTAAACTATCACACAACCCCGGCTTATTCAAATTTTAATTATTTTTCCTATGTTCATTTTAAAAAAATTTTTTTTATTAAAATTATTACTTTTGGATTTCCAGGCTCTGATACCAACTGTAACACCCCCAAAACGACCAATCCGGAAGCCCGGGGATGTCACTCCGTATCCGAGATTTAACCCGGATACAAGGAGGTTTAAAACAGAGAATCCAAACATAACTTTATTAAAACTTCAATCTTTGCCTGATACAAAGTCGTAGAATTCAACTAGAATCTAATGATACCAACAGAAGTTCTAATAAATTAAGTGTGATATTACTAAACGACTTAGTGATGATTCGCGTCCCCGCTAAGCTATGCTCCCATCATGTATACCAGTGGTGCAGAAAACAAAAGAGAACACCACAGTTTCCAAAGTAAGCGAAAATACTGAGTAAGTAACACCCAAGCATGTAAACACATTATGAAGTAATTTGAAAACCATTTTCTAGTAGTCTTGCTAAAACAAAGTGAAAATAAAAGCTTTGAACCTTTTATAAAAGAAATAAGATGAGAGATTCCAAGTTCGTTTATATTTTCTAAATCACATCCATTATTCAAATAATGGGATTCCAAAACTCATGATATTCCATTTTCCATAAACAACATCCATCTAAAAACCAATTTGTTAATTTGTTGATACTGGTAAAACGAACCACTTCTCAAGCATCCAGGACCTTAAGTGTCGACACCCCCTTACAGACTTCTTGCGGCCTGAAGAGTGAGTACATGGAGCTATCCGGGGACTTGCAACCAGATTAAAATAAATTAAATTGGACGAGAGACCGAAGTCTATACGCTCAATGCCAATAGTAACCGTACAACAACAATCATCCCCGTAAAACTCTTGCACTTTACGTTATCATCGATTATTAGATTTGCAGTGATATTTTTAGAGAACATTTCAACAATTTCAATAAAGTATTCAAGTAGCACATATTTTGCATAAAATCATTTTGAGACAAGTAGGAATGAAAACATTTGACACGAAAAGAAGAATGGGCGCTAGGCCAGGCATGTTTACTTACCTTTAATCTCAAGCAAAGCAAATCACTTCCTAGTAATACTCGACGTGTCCTTCGTCAACGAAATTGTCGCCTAAAAATTTAATATTATCCTAATCAACAGATTGCACACGAAGTCTAATAGTTAAACGAAATAATTCCCTTACTAACTCTCCCAAAACGTTATCGGTTAATAGGTCGTTGAACTCGTCCTTTATCCCCTTCCAAGGTGTCATCTTGGTAATCCATTGAGCATGTAGTGACACATGGTCAATGGGTCCTTGAAAGATCCGTGGCGCCTTTTACTCCAAGCGATGCACATATTCTGGTTGTTGGTGCAGTACTCCTTTAGGGTTTCTAAACCTGGATGGTAGATCACGCCACGTGGATGGTCGACTTCATTAAGATTTCCAGGAGTAGGTATGGGCGGTCTAAATCATGTATGTGGAGTTGGAGTTTGAACGGTTTCTTCTTCAATGAGATCATCTTCTATCGGATCTTCTTCCAGATCTTCTTCTATTTGATCTTCTTCGGGCCTTCCTTCATCCTTTGGACAAGTTTCTCGTACTTATTGAGCTTCCCGCGTAGGCTTCAAACCAAATCGCTAACCATATTGTACTTGTCCTCGTTGGCCCTCCATCGTCCTTCTTTAGCGATGAATAGGTCGGTGTGATCCTGCTTTACTTCGTTCCATGGGCATGTGTATGGTAATCCATTGATTATCACGTCACACACCATTATTTTGTGGGGCTTCATTAGCATCGCTCCATTGGTGGCATCGATCCCTGACACGTGCGCAGTAGCTATCGATGCTTTCCCGTCCTTCCAGGAACTTTAGGCGATATGGTGAACCTCCAAGTACAATACTAGATGAACGGATTCAGATTGAGCAGCCATCTGAAAGAAGTAAGAAAGAGAAAGAGTCTCAGCATTGTTCTATACCACGCATATATTCTTAAAATCTTAAGCATTCTAAAAACTAAGCAGTAAATCTTAGATATTGGGTTCTAAGCATATAGCAAAAAAATCAAGCAAACTTCTAAATGCTAAAATATCACACAACCCCGGCTTATTCAAATTTTAATTATTTTTCCTATGTTCATTTTAAAAAAATTATTTTTATTAAAATTATTACTTTTGGATTTCCAGGCTCTGATACCAACTGTAACACCCCCAAAACGACCAATCCGGAAGCCCGGGGATGTCACTCCGTATCCGAGATTTAACCCGGATACAAGGAGGTTTAAAACAGAGAATCCAAACATAACTTTATTAAAACTCCAATCTTTGCCTGATACAAAGTCGTAGAATTCAACTAGAATCTAATGATACCAACAGAGGTTCTAATAAATTAAGTGTGATATTACTAAACGACTTAGTGATGATTCGCGTCCCCGCTAAGCTATGCTCCCATCATGTATACCAGTGGTGCAGAAAACAAAAGAGAACACCACAGTTTCCAAAGTAAGCGAAAATACTGAGTAAGTAACACCCAAGCATGTAAACACATTATGAAGTAATTTGAAAACCATTTTCTAGTAGTCTTGCTAAAACAAAGTGAAAATAAAAGCTTTGAACCTTTTATAAAAGAAATAAGATGAGAGATTCCAAGTTCGTTTATATTTTCCAAATCACATCCATTATTCAAATAATGGGATTCCAAAACTCATGATATTCCATTTTCCATAAACAACATCCATTCCAAAACCAATTTGTTAATTTGTTGATACTGGTAAAACGAACCACTTCTCAAGCATCCAGGACCTCAAGTGTCGACACCCCCTTACAGACTTCTTGCGGCCTGAAGAGTGAGTACATGGATTTATCTGGGGACTTGCAACCAGATTAAAATAAATTAAATTGGACGAGAGACCGAAGTCTATACGCTCAATGCCAATAGTAACCGTACAACAACAATCATCCTCGTAAAACTCTTGCACTTTACGTTATCATCGATTATTAGATTTGCAGTGATATTTTTAGAGAACATTTCAACAATTTCAAAAAAGTATTCAAGTAGCACATATTTTGCATAAAATCATTTTGAGACAAGTAGGAATGAAAACATTTGACACAAAAAGAAGAATGGGCGCTAGGCCAGGCATGTTTACTTACCTTTAATCTCAAGCAAAGCAAATCACTTCCTAGTAATACTCGACGTGTCCTTCGTCAACGAAATTGTCGCCTAAAAATTTAATATTATCCTAATCAACAGATTGCACACGAAGTCTTATAGTTAAACGAAATAATTCCCTTACTAACTCTCCCCAAACGTTATCGGTTAATAGGTCGTTGAACTCGTCCTTTATCCCCTTCCAAGGTGTCATCTTGGTAATCCATTGAGCATGTAGTGACACATGGTCAATGGGTCCTTGAAAGATCCGTGGCGCCTTTTACTCCAAGCGATGCACATATTCTGGTTGTAGGTGCAGTACTCCTTTAGGGTTTCTAAACCTGGATGGTAGATCACGCCACGTGGATGGTCGGCTTCAGTAAGATTGCTTTGAGTAGGTATGGGCGGTCAAAATCATGTATGTGGAGTTGGAGTTGGAACTGTTTCTTCTTTAATGGGATTGTAATACTTCATATTTTCTGTAAGGGTATTCCAGTAATTTATTTTTATTTATACTATATTTAAATTTAATCTTCTCTAACCTTAGCAAATACGTATTCGTTTATAATTATCTTAACAAATTAATTATTATATATATATTTTTTAAATAATGTGATTTTGTTTAAATAAAAAGTTAACTATTAATTATTAATTATATGTTTAGTAATTATTATTGAATCAAAAATATTTACGAGTTTCCACAAATCAATACGGATTTTCTAAGTTAAATTTCTTTTTATTAGTCGAACTTAATTTTTATTAGTCTAATTTATTTTCTATTAGTTAAACTATTTTTAACAGTCAAATCTATTTTGTCAGTAAACATTTTGTATTTATAAGTTAAAGTTTAGTTTCTCAGTCAAAAATCGTGTTTATTTGTTATTGTATTTGTAGTGTATTGCGTGTAGTATTCTCGCCGCGTTTTTATTTTTAGTCACGTATGTTTTAATTTTCGTCGCGTGTCCGACCACCGCGTAAACTCGTGACTCCGCCACACCCAATAATTTTCTCTCACCTATCAACTCACCTTCTTCTTCCTCTGCTTTCCGCTGTTTCAGCCGCCCACACTTCCGACAACCACGCTCGGCGTGGTTTCACTTTCACCAGCTAGCTACTAGCTAGCTTCCTCTCAAATCACCTCAACCCTCCTCAATCCTGCTGCTTTCTCTTCTCTTCTTAGTCTTCTCCTTCCCCTTCATCTTCTTCACCTTCTCTGCCTTGTTTTGCCGAGACAACCCAACAACACCAACGAGCTTCACCACCACCACTGCCACATCAACAACCACCGGTCCACCTCACAACCTCCTCCCTCTTCCCCGGTAACAAACCCAGCTACCTCCCTCCATTCACCACCACCGCCACCTCCCTCCATTCACCACCACTGCTACCTCCCTCCATCTCTTATCTCCATCTCCCTCTCTTCCTTTCCTTTTTTTTTGGCCGTGAACAAACCCATCAAAAACCCAAAGAAGTCGGCAACCACCTCCAAACTCCCTCCAACTCCCTACTCTGTTTTGGCGAGACCAAACCCAGCAAACAGAGCACCACCTCCACAAATCACCGCCTCCAATTGCCGTCACCACCCACCAACATCACCACCAAGCTCTCCCCCTCCTCTCTCTGCCTCGGAAACAACCTAGACATAGCAGAAGCAGCACCGGTAGTAGCCTTGACGCCGCCCCTGCCAACGGACCCGAAAGTCCGATCGGCGACACCCCTGCACCACCACTGCTATCCCTCTCTCTCTCTCGGCCTCTCTGTCGCGCTCCGAAGACGCCGAGCCACCGGAGAAAAACCGGTGACCAAGACCCATAACCACTTCCGCCTCCATTGACGCCCAAGCTCCGGCGAAATTTCGACCCGGAGCTCCGCTTGACCGATTCGACTCGTTTCTCGATTGGGTAACTTTTATTCCACCTCCTATTTCATTTTTGTACATCAGAATCATGTCTTGTGAGTTCAATTTTTGTTTGTGTGTTGGGTTGCTGTGAGAAATCGAGAGGAAGAAGATGGCACTTGTGAAAACAAATTTGTTACAGGGGGGTTTTCTTGAACAATTTGAGACTTAAAGGGGCTGGTTTATCACATGCTTAAAGTTATTACATGTTAGTGGGGGGTGCTTGCTGTCATTTCCAGAAACATGTTATATATGTATTTATACTTGTGTTTACTTTGTATCAGTTAGTATAAATATTTATTTAATTTCTGTTAATTTATATACTAAATATAATTACAAAATAAATTAATTTTGTAACATTAAATAAAAATAGAAATTTATGATAATTGTAAATTAGTTATGTTTATATATTCATATTTAGTTGTTGAAAAATAAGTTATTAAAAATATACTTTGTGTATGTTTAAATATTTATTCGATAAAGATTATATTGTTGAAAAGATGGAATAATTCTAAATTTCGTTTTCATTATATTACTAGTAATATTTCAATAAAGTGTACAACTTGATATTATTTTATCAACAAGTAAATTCGTTTAATTAGAATATTAAATAGTTTTCACTCCTTAAAATTATTGGTTATTTTCCTAAAATAAATTTGGATTTTATAAACACGTTGGGGGTATTCGATTAGGCTTTCGCTTCCATATCATATAGGACATATGCATTGTCTATTTGCGATACGAACTTGTTTGTGATTAGGACTATTTGTGTTTGTTTGTAGAGCCTGACTTCGTAGAACCAGGCGGTGTCTACCTGTAGTGCAACTTGCGTATCTTCAGCTCTCACGGTGAGTATTCATGCTTAGTCTCGTGAGCTTATCTTCCTTCGTGTCAAAACGTGATTTACGTCTTGTCTCAAAATATATGCTTAGTTTTGCGTGCCAATTCATTTCATGTGATATACTTGTTTTATTTGAAAATAATTTCCGCACGTTATTTCGAAATTTGTAAACTTGTCGTACTTGCTTTGAAATCGTCACTTTACTAGTCGTCTTCAAAGCGAAAAACTCATTGTTCAACTGTCACTATCATAATTCATTAACAACGTAAAGTGAAAGATCGCATGTACTAGAACCAGTTGGTTGTTACTTGGAATCCCCTTAGTTGGCTTTAATTTTTCTCTCAGATGGCATGACTCTTTGCCTAGTATAGTTTATTATTATAGTGGGGGCGGGAAAGGTTTTCCATAACGCGAGGCACGGAGGAAAGGTTTTCTCTCTTGTTGTCGTCCCACATCGGGAAAGGCTTTCCCAAATTGTGACGTAGTTTATTACTATAGTGGGGGCGGGAAAGGTTTTCCATAACGCTAGGCACGAAGGAAAGGTTTTATCTCTCGTTGTCGTCCTACGCTGGGAAGGTTTCCCCGGGAAAGGTTTTCCCAATTCATGATCTAGGTATCCGATCTGAGATGATATACTTCACCCTGGTCTCCCCTAGTTACTGCGACATAATAATATGAATTGTTTCATATTCACGTTTGGAAACGTATGAATATCTCGGTAAACGAATCGGCTACTCATAATAACTCTCAGTTTAGAAACAATAACTTCTGAGAACTCTGATAATCGTGAATTCTTCTCGTACTTATATTTCTGAAAACGATTCAAGTGTTTACTCTGATGTTAATACTTACACTCTTTTACTGTTCAAACTCTTTTAAGCACGGAACCCCGTAACCTTTCTCAGCCACTCTGTTTTACATGCGAAGGTGTTTATTCACTCAGCTTTAACTGATACTCGAAAAACTGCGTCTTTGTTTCTTTTAAATTCCCCGCAGGTTTATGATTGGTTGCTTGGGGTAACGCGCTGGGATCACGAACACGTTCTCTCATGCAAACAGTAGAGCTTAGTAATTAACCGGAGAGCTCACTTTTGATGTAAAGTATTTTGTTAGACTTGGTGACCAGTTTGGAACCAGTCACTAACGTTGTAAACTTTTATCGTAATGAATCAGTAGTTGGATGTTTCCTTTCACTTGTTTTTGGTTACCACTCCTTGTACGAAAGGGTAAAATCCCCGGTACAAAGGGCGACAACCGGTTTACGGCTCCTCAGGAAATCGGGGTGTTACAGGGATCCTCTTCCATCGGATCTCCTTCTAGATCTTCTTCTATTGGATCTTCATCGGGCTTCTAATTCGGGCCTTCCTTCATCCTTTGGAAAAGTTCCTCGTACTTACTGAGCATCCCGCGTAGGCTTCTAACCAAATCGCTATCCTTATTGTACTTTTCCTCGTTGGGCCTCCATCGTCCTTCTTTAGCGATGACTAGGTCGGTGTTATCCTTCTTTACTTTGTTCCAATTTCATGTGTATGGTAGTCCATTGATTATCACGTCACACACCATTATTGGGTTCCAGAAATGTGCGGCTCTATTAGCATCGCTCCATTGGTGGCATCGATCCCTGACACGTGCGCAGTAGCTATCGATGCTTTCCAGTCCTTCCATGAACATTAGGCGATATGGTGAACCTCCAAGTACAATACTAGATGAAACGGATTCAGATTGAGCAGCCATCTGAAAGAAGTAAGAAAGAGAAAGAGTCTCAGCATTGTTCTATACCACACATATATTCTTAAAATCTTAAGCATTCCAAAAATTAAGCACTAAATCTTAGATATTGGGTTCTAAGCATATAGCACAAAAATCAAGCAAACTTCTAAATGCTAAACTATCCCACAACCCCGGCATATTCAAATTTTAATTATTTTTCCTATGTTCATTTTAAAAAAATTCTTTTTATAAGAATTATTACTTTTGGATTGCCAGGCTCTGATACCAACTGTAACACCCCCGACCAAGCCGGAAGCCCGGGGATGTCACTCCGTACCCGAGATTTAACCCGGATACAAGGAGGATTAAAACAGAGAATCCAAACATAACTTTATTAAAACTCCAATCTTTGCCTGATACAAAGTCGTACAATTCAACTAGAATCTAATGATACCAACAAAATTTCTAATAAATTAAGTGTGATATTACTAAACGACTAAGTGATGATTCGCGTCCCCACTAAGCTATGCTCCCATCCTGTATACCTGTGGTGCAGAAAACAAAAGAGAACACCACAGTTTCCAAAGTCAGCGGAAATACTGAGTAAGTAACACCCAAGCATGTAAACAGATTATGAAGTAATTTAAAAACCATTTTGTAGTAGTCTTGCTAAAACAAAGTGAAAATAAAAGCTTTGACCCTTTTATAAAAGAAATAAGATGAGAGATTCCAAGTTCATTTATATTTTCCAAATCACATCCATTATTCAAATAATGAGATTCCAAAACTCATGATATTCCATTTTCCATTAACAACATCCAATCCAAAACATATTTGGTAATTTGTTGATACGGGGAAAACCAACCACTTCTCAAGCATCCAGGACCTTAAGTGTCGACACCCCCTTACAGACTTCTTGCGGCTAGAAGAGAGAGTACAAGGAGCTATCCGGGGACTTGCAACCCGATTGAAATAAATTAAATTGGACGAGAGACCGAACTCTATACGCTCAATGCCAATAGTAACCATACAACAACAATCATCCCCGTACAACTCTTCCTTTTTACGTTATCATCGATTATTAGATTTGCAGTGATATTTTCAGAGAACATTTCAACAATTTGAAACAAGTATTCAAGTAGCACATATTTTGCATAAAATCGTTTTGAGACAAGTAGGAATGAAAACATTTGACTCGAAAAGAAGAATGTGCGCTAGGCCTGGCATGTTTACTTACCTTCAATCTCAAGCAAAAAAAATCACTTCCTAGTAATACTCGACGTGTCCTTCGTCAACGAAATTATCGCCTACAAATTTAATAGTATCCTAATCAACACATTGCACCCGAAGTCCTATAGGTAAATGAAATAATTCTCTTATTAACTATCACCAAACGTTATCGGTTAATAGGTCGCTGAACTCGTCCTTTATCCCCTTCCAATGTGTCATCCATGGTAATCCATTGAGCATGTAGTGACACATGGTCATTGGGTACTTGAAAGATCCTTGGCGCCTTTTACTCCAAGCGATGCACAAATTCTGGATGTAGGTGCAATACTCCTTTACGGTTTCTAAACCTGGATGGTAGATCACGCCACGTGGATATTCGACTTCAGTAAGATTTCCTGGAGTAGGCATGGGTGGTCTAAATCCTGTATGTGGAGTTGGAGTTGGAACGGGAACTTCTTCAATGGGATCCTCTTCTATCGGATCTTCTTCTAGATCTTCTTCTATTGGATCTTCTTCGGGCTTGTAATTCGGGCCTTCCTTCATCCTTTGGACAAGTTCCTCGTACTTACTGAGCTTCCCGCGTAGGCTTCCAACCAAATCGCTATCCTTATTGTACTTTTCCTCTTTTGGCCTCCATCGTCCTTCTTTAGCGATGACTAGGTCGGTGTGACCCTGCTTAACTTCGTTCCATGGTCATGTGTATGGTAGTCCATTGATTATCACGTCACACACCATTATTGGGTTCCGGAAATGTAGGGCTTTATTAACATCGCTCCATTGGTGGCATCGATCCCTGACACGTGCGCAGTAGCTATCGATGATTTCCCGTCCTTATAGGAACTTTAGGAGATATGGTGAACCTCCAAGTTCAATACTAGATGAAACAGATTCAGATTGAGCAGCCATCTGAAATAAGTAAGAAAGAGAAAGAGTCTCAGCATAGTTCTATACCATGCATATATTCTTAAAATCTTAAGCATTCTAAAAACTAAGCAGTAAATCTTAGATATTGGGTTCTAAGCATATAGCACAAAAATCAAGCAAACTTCTAAATGCTAAACTATCCCACAACCCCGGCTTATTGAAATTTTAATTCTTTTTCCTATGTTCATTTAAAAAAATTCTTTTTATAAAAATTATTAGTTTTGGATTGCCAGGCTCTGATACCAACTGTAACACCCCCAAAACGACCAAGCCGGAAGCCCGGGGATGTCACTCCGTACCCGAGATTTAACCCAGATAAAAGGAGGTTTAAAATAGAGAATCCAAACATAACTTTATTAAAACTCAAATCTTTTCCTGATACAAAGTCGTACAATTCAACTAGAATCTAATGATACCAACAAAAGTTCTAATAAATTAAGTGTGATATTACTAAACGACTAAGTGATGATTCGCGTCGCCGCTAAGCTATACTCCCATCATGTATACCTGTGGTGCAGAAAACAAAAGAGAACACCACAGTTTCCAAAGTCAGCGGAAATACTGAGTAAGTAACACCCAAGCATGTAAACAGATTATGAAGTAATTTGAAAACCATTTTGTAGTAGTCTTGCTAAAACAAAGTGAAAATAAAAGCTTTGACCCTTTTATAAAATAAATAAGATGAGAGATTCGAAGTTCATTTATATTTTCCAAATCACATCCATTATTCAAATAATGGGATTCCAAAACTCATGATATTCCATTTTCCATTAACAACATCCAATCCAAAACATATTTGGTAATTTGTTGATACGGGGAAAACCAACCACTTCTCAAGCATCCAGGACCTTAAGTGTCGACACCCCCTTACAGACTTCTTGCGGCTAGAAGAGAGAGTACAAGGAGCTATCCGGGGACTTGCAACCCGATTGAATTAAATTAAATTGGACGAGAGACCGAACTCTATACGCTCAATGCCAATAGTAACCATACAACAACAATCATCCCCGTACAACTCTTCCACTTTACGTTATCATCGATTATTAGATTTGCAGTGATATTTTCAGAGAACATTTCAACAATTTGAAACAAGTATTCAAGTAGCACATATTTTGCATAAAATCGTTTTGAGACAAGTAGGAATGAAAACATTTGACTCGAAAAGAAGAATGTGCGCTAGGCCTGGCATGTTTACTTACCTTCAATCTCAAGCAAAGAAAATCACTTCCTAGTAATACTCGACGTGTCCTTCGTCAACGAAATTATCGCCTACAAATTTAATAGTATCCTAATCAACACATTGCACCCGAAGTCCTATAGGTAAATGATATAATTCTCTTATTAACTATCACCAAACGTTATCGGTTAATAGGTCGCTGAACTCGTCCTTTATCCCCTTCCAATGTGTCATCCATGGTAATCCATTGAGCATGTAGTGACACATGGTCATTGGGTACTTGAAAGATACTTGGCGCCTTTTACTTTAAGCGATGCACAAATTCTGGATGTAGGTGCAATACTCCTTTAGGGTTTCTAAACCTGGATGGTAGATCACGCCACGTGGATGTTCGACTTCAGTAAGATTTCCAGGAGTAGGCATGGGTGGTCTAAATCCTGTATGTGGAGTTGGAGTTGGAACGGGTTCTTCTTCAATGGGATCCTCTTCTATCGGATCTTCTTCTAGATCTTCTTCTATTGGATCTTCTTCGGGCTTGTAATTCGGGCCTTCCTTCATCCTTTGGACAAGTTCTTCGTACTTACTGAGCTTCCCGCGTAGGCTTCCAACCAAATCGCTATCCTTATTGTACTTTTCCTCTTTTGGCCTCCATCGTCCTTCTTTAGCGATGACTAGGTCGGTGTGATCCTGCTTTACTTTGTTCCATGGTCATGTGTATGGTAGTCCATTGATTATCACGTCACACACCATTATTGGGTTCCGGAAATGTAGGGCTCTATTAACATCGCTCCATTGGTGGCATCGATCCCTGACACGTGCGCAGTAGCTATCGATGATTTCCCGTCCTTATAGGAACTTTAGGAGATATGGTGAACCTCCAAGTTCAATACTAGATGAAACGGATTCAGATTGAGCAGCCATCTGAAATAAGTAAGAAAGAGAAAGAGTCTCAGCATAGTTCTATACCACGCATATATTCTTAAAATCTTAAGCATTCTAAAAACTAAGCAGTAAATCTTAGATATTGGGTTCTAAGCATATAGCACAAAAATCAAGCAAAATTCTAAATGCTAAACTATCCCACAACCCCGGCTTATTGAAATTTTAATTCTTTTTCCTATGTTCATTTAAAAAAAATCTTTTTATAAAAATTATTACTTTTGGATTGCCAGGCTCTGATACCAACTGTAACACCCCCAAAACGACCAAGCCGGAAGCCCGGGGATGTAACTCCGTACCCGAGATTTAACCCAGATACAAGGAGGTTTAAAATAGAGAATCCAAACACAAAATTATTAAAACTCAAATCTTTTCCTGATACAAAGTTGTACAATTCAACTAGAATCTAATGATACCAACAAAAGTTCTAATAAATTAAGTGTGATATTACTAAACGACTAAGTGATGATTCGCGTCCCCGCTAAGCTATACTCCCATCATGTATACCTGTGGTGCAGAAAACAAAAGAGAACACCACAGTTTCCAAAGTCAGCGGAAATACTGAGTGAGTAAGTAGCATGTAAACATATTATGAAGTAATTTGAAAACCATTTTGTGGTAGTCTTGCTAAAACAAAGTGAAAATAAAAGCTTTGACCCATTTATCAAAGAAATAAGATGAGAGATTCCAAGTTCATTTATATTTTCCAAATCACATCCATTATTCAAATAATGGGATTCCAAAACTCATGATATTCCATTTTCCATTAACAACATCCAATCCAAAACCAATTTGGTAATTTGTTGATACGGGGAAAACCAACCACTTCTCAAGCATCCAGGACCTTAAGTGTCGACACCCCCTTACAGACTTCTTGCGGCCAGAAGAGAGAGTACAAGGAGCTATCCGGGGACTTGCAACCCGATTAAAATAAATTAAATTGGACAAGAGACCGAACTCTATACGCTCAATGCCAATAGTAACCATACAACAACAATCATTTCCGTCCAACTCTTTCACTTTACGTTATCATCGATTATTAGATTTGCAGTGATATTTTCAGAGAACATTTCAAAAATTTGAAACAAGCATTCAAGTAGCACATATTTTTCATAAAATCATTTTGAGACAAGTAGGAATGAAAACATTTGACACGAAAAGAAGAATGGGCGCTAGGCCTGGCATGTTTACTTACCTTAAATCTCAAGCAAAGAAAATCACTTCCTAGTAATACACGACGTGTCCTTTGTCAACGAAATTGTCGCCTACAAATTTAATAGTATCCAAATCAACACATTTCACCCGAAGTCCTATAGGTAAATGAAATAATTCTCTTATTAACTATCACCAAACGTTATCGGTTAATAGGTCGCTGAACTCGTCCTTTATCCCCTTCCAATGTGTCATCCATGGTAATCCATTGAGCATGTAGTGACACATGGTCATTGGGTACTTGATAGATCCTTGGCGCCTTTTACTCCAAGCGATGCACAAATTCAGGATGTAGGTGCAATACTCCTTTACGGTTTCTAAACCTGGATGGTAGATCACGCCACGTAGATGTTCGACTTCAGTAAGATTTCCAGGAGTAGGCATGGGTGGTCTAAATCCTGTATGTGGAGTTGGAGTCGGAACGGGTTCTTCTTCAATGGGATCCTCTTCTATCGGATCTTCTTCTAGATCTTCTTCTATTGGATCTTCTTCGGGCTTGTAATTCGGGCCTTCCTTCATCCTTTGGACAAGTTCCTCGTACTTACTGAGCTTCCCGCGTAGGCTTCCAACCAAATCGCTATCCTTATTGTACTTTTCCTCTTTTGGCCTCCATCGTCCTTCTTTAGCGATGACTAGGTCGGTGTGATCCTGCTTTACTTCGTTCCATGGTCATGTGTATGGTAGTCCATTGATTATCACGTCACACACCATTATTGGGTTCCGGAAATGTAGGGCTCTATTAACATCGCTCCATTGGTGGCATCGATCCCTGACACGTGCGCAGTAGCTATCGATGATTTCCCGTCCTTATAGGAACTTTAGGAGATATGGTGAACCTCCAAGTTCAATACTAGATGAAACGGATTCAGATTGAGCAGCCATCTGAAATAAGTAAGAAAGAGAAAGAGTTTCAGCATAGTTCTATACCATGCATATATTCTTAAAATCTTAAGCATTCTAAAAACTAAGCAGTAAATCTTAGATATTGGGTTCTAAGCATATAGCACAAAAATCAAGCAAACTTCTAAATGCTAAACTATCCCACAACCCCGGCTTATTGAAATTATAATTCTTTTTCCTATGTTCATTTAAAAAAATTCTTTTTATAAAAATTATTACTTTTGTATTGCCAGGCTCTGATACCAACTGTAACACCCCCAAAACGACCAAGCCGGAAGCCCGGGGATGTCACTCCGTACCCGAGATTTAACCCAGATAAAAGGAGGTTTAAAATAGAGAATCCAAACATAACTTTATTAAAACTCAAATCTTTTCCTAATACAAAGTCGTACAATTCAACTAGAATCTAATGATACCAACAAAAGTTCTAATAAATTAAGTGTGATATTACTAAACGACTAAGTGATGATTCGCGTCGCCGCTAAGCTATACTCCCATCATGTATACATGTGGTGCAGAAAACAAAAGAGAACACCACAGTTTCCAAAGTCAGCGGAAATACTGAGTAAGTAACACCCAAGCATGTAAACAGATTATGAAGTAATTTGAAAACAATTTTGTAGTAGTCTTGCTAAAACAAAGTGAAAATAAAAGCTTTGACCCTTTTATAAAAGAAATAAGATGAGATATTCCAAGTTCATTTATATTTTCCAAATCACATCCGTTATTCAAATAATGGGATTCCAAAACTCATGATATTCCATTTTCCATTAACAACATCCAATCCAAAACCAATTTGGTAATTTGTTGATACGGGGAAAACCAACCACTTCTCAAGCATCCAGGACCTTAAGTGTCGACACCCCCTTACAGAGTTCTTGCGGCCAGAAGAGAGAGTACAAGGAGCTATCCGGGGACTTGCAACCCGATTAAAATAAATTAAATTGGACGAGAGACCGAACTCTATACGCTCAATGCCAATAGTAACCATACAACAACAATCATCCCCGTACAACTCTTCCACTTTACGTTATCATCGATTATTAGATTTGCAGTGATATTTTCAGAGAACATTTCAAAAATTTGAAACAAGCATTCAAGTAGCACATATTTTGCATAAAATCATTTTGAGACAAGTAGGAATGAAAACATTTGACAGGAAAAGAAGAATGGGCGCTAGGCCTGGCATGTTTACTTACCTTCAATCTCAAGCAAAGAAAATCACTTCCTAGTAATACTCGACGTGTCCTTCGTCAACGAAATTGTCGCCTACAAATTTAATAGTATCCAAATCAACACATTTCACATGAAGTCCTATAGGTAAATGAAATAATTCCCTTACTAACTCTCCCCAAACGTTATCGGTTAATAGGTCCCTGAACTCGTCATTTATCCCCTTCCAAGGTGTCATCCTTGGTAATCCATTGAGCATGTAGTGACAATGGTCAATGGGTCCTTGAAACATCCTTGGCGCCTTTTACTCCAAGCGATGCACAAATTCTGGATGTAGGTGCAATACTCCTTTAGGGTTTCTAAACCTGGATGGTAGATCACGCCACGTGGATGCTCGACTTCAGTAAGATTTCCAGGAGTAGGCATGGGTGGTCTAAATCCTGTATGTGGAGTTGGAGTTGGAACGGGTTCTTCTTCAATGGGATCCTCTTCTATCGGATCTTCTTCTAGATCTTCTTCTATTGGATCTTCTTCGGGCTTGTAATTCGGGCCTTCCTTCATCCTTTGGACAAGTTCCTCGTACTTACTGAGCTTCCCGCGTAGGCTTCCAACCAAATCGCTATCCTTATTGTACTTTTCCTCGTTTGGCCTCCGTCGTCCTTCTTTAGTGATGACTAGGTCGGTGTGATCCTTCTTTACTTCGTTCCATGGTCATGTGTATGGTAGTCCATTGATTATCACGTCACACACCATTATTGGGTTCCGGAAATGTAGGGCTCTATTAACATCGCTCCATTGGTGGCATCGATTCCTGACACGTGCGCAGTAGCTATCGATGATTTCCCGTCCTTACAGGAACTTTAGGAGATATGGTGAACCTCCAAGTACAATACTTGATGAAACGGATTCAGATTGAGCAGCCATCTGAAATAAGTAAGAAAGAGAAAGAGTCTCAGCATAGTTCTATACCACACATATATTCTTAAAATCTTAAGCATTCTAAAAACTAAGCAGTAAATCTTAGATATTGGGTTCTAAGCATATAGCACAAAAATCAAGCAAACTTCTAAATGCTAAACTATCCCACAACCCCGGCTTATTGAAATTATAATTCTTTTTCCTATGTTCATTTAAAAAAATTCTTTTTATAAAAATTATTACTATTGGATTGCCAGGCTCTGATACCAACTGTAACACCCCCAAAACGACCAAGCCGGAAGCCCGGGGATGTCACTCCGTACCCGAGATTTAACCCAGATAAAAGGAGGTTTAAAATAGAGAATCCAAACATAACTTTATTAAAACTCAAATCTTTTCCTGATACAAAGTCGTACAATTCAACTAGAATGTAATGATACCAACAAAAGTTCTAATAAATTAAGTGTGATATTACTAAACGACTAAGTGATGATTCGCGTCGCCGCTAAGCTATACTCCCATCATGTATACATGTGGTGCAGAAAACAAAAGAGAACACCACAGTTTCCAAAGTCAGCGGAAATACTGAGTAAGTAACACCCAAGCATGTAAACAGATTATGAAGTAATTTGAAAACAATTTTGTAGTAGTCTTGCTAAAACAAAGTGAAAATAAAAGCTTTGACCCTTTTATAAAAGAAATAAGATGAGATATTCCAAGTTCATTTATATTTTCCAAATCACATCCATTATTCAAATAATGGGATTCCAAAACTCATGATATTCCATTTTCCATTAACAACATCCAATCCAAAACCAATTTGGTAATTTGTTGATACGGGGAAAACCAACCACTTCTCAAGCATCCAGGACCTTAAGTGTCGACACCCCCTTACAGAGTTCTTGCGGCCAGAAGAGAGAGTACAAGGAGCTATCCGGGGACTTGCAACCCGATTAAAATAAATTAAATTGGACGAGAGACCGAACTCTATACGCTCAATGCCAATAGTAACCATACAACAACAATCATCCCCGTACAACTCTTCCACTTTACGTTATCATCGATTATTAGATTTGCAGTGATATTTTCAGAGAACATTTCAAAAATTTGAAACAAGCATTCAAGTAGCACATATTTTGCATAAAATCATTTTGAGACAAGTAGGAATGAAAACATTTGACAGGAAAAGAAGAATGGGCGCTAGGCCTGGCATGTTTACTTACCTTCAATCTCAAGCAAAGAAAATCACTTCCTAGTAATACTCGACGTGTCCTTCGTCAACGAAATTGTCGCCTACAAATTTAATAGTATCCAAATCAACACATTTCACATGAAGTCCTATAGGTAAATGAAATAATTCCCTTACTAACTCTCCCCAAACGTTATCGGTTAATAGGTCCCTGAACTCGTCATTTATCCCCTTCCAAGGTGTCATCCTTGGTAATCCATTGAGCATGTAGTGACAATGGTCAATGGGTCCTTGAAACATCCTTGGCGCCTTTTACTCCAAGCGATGCACAAATTCTGGATGTAGGTGCAATACTCCTTTAGGGTTTCTAAACCTGGATGGTAGATCACGCCACGTGGATGCTCGACTTCAGTAAGATTTCCAGGAGTAGGCATGGGTGGTCTAAATCCTGTATGTGGAGTTGGAGTTGGAACGGGTTCTTCTTCAATGGGATCCTCTTCTATCGGATCTTCTTCTAGATCTTCTTCTATTGGATCTTCTTCGGGCTTGTAATTCGGGCCTTCCTTCATCCTTTGGACAAGTTCCTCGTACTTACTGAGCTTCCCGCGTAGGCTTCCAACCAAATCGCTATCCTTATTGTACTTTTCCTCGTTTGGCCTCCGTCGTCCTTCTTTAGTGATGACTAGGTCGGTGTGATCCTTCTTTACTTCGTTCCATGGTCATGTGTATGGTAGTCCATTGATTATCACGTCACACACCATTATTGGGTTCCGGAAATGTAGGGCTCTATTAACATCGCTCCATTGGTGGCATCGATTCCTGACACGTGCGCAGTAGCTATCGATGATTTCCCGTCCTTACAGGAACTTTAGGAGATATGGTGAACCTCCAAGTACAATACTTGATGAAACGGATTCAGATTGAGCAGCCATCTGAAATAAGTAAGAAAGAGAAAGAGTCTCAGCATAGTTCTATACCACACATATATTCTTAAAATCTTAAGCATTCTAAAAACTAAGCAGTAAATCTTAGATATTGGGTTCTAAGCATATAGCACAAAAATCAAGCAAACTTCTAAATGCTAAACTATCCCACAACCCCGGCTTATTGAAATTATAATTCTTTTTCCTATGTTCATTTAAAAAAATTCTTTTTATAAAAATTATTACTTTTGGATTGCCAGGCTCTGATACCAACTGTAACACCCCCAAAACGACCAAGCCGGAAGCCCGGGGATGTCACTCCGTACCCGAGATTTAACCCAGATAAAAGGAGGTTTAAAATAGAGAATCCAAACATAACTTTATTAAAACTCAAATCTTTTCCTGATACAAAGTCGTACAATTCAACTAGAATGTAATGATACCAACAAAAGTTCTAATAAATTAAGTGTGATATTACTAAACGACTAAGTGATGATTCGCGTCGCCGCTAAGCTATACTCCCATCATGTATACCTGTGGTGCAGAAAACAAAAGAGAATACCACAGTTTCCAAAGTCAGCGGAAATACTGAGTAGGTAACACCCAAGCATGTAAACAGATTATGAAGTAATTTGAAAACCATTTTGTAGTAGTCTTGCTAAAACAAAGTGAAAATAAAAGTTTTGACCCTTTTATAAAAGAAATAAGATGAGAGATTCCAAGTTCATTTATATTTTCCAAATCACATCCATTATTCAAATAATGGGATTCCAAAACTCATGATATTCCATTTTCCATTAACAACATCCAATCCAAAACCAATTTGGTAATTTGTTGATACGGGGAAAACCAACCACTTCTCAAGCATCCAGGACCTTAAGTGTCGACACCCCCTTACAGAGTTCTTGCGGCCAGAAGAGAGAGTACAAGGAGCTATCCGGGGACTTGCAACCCGATTAAAATAAATTAAATTGGACGAGAGACCGAACTCTATACGCTCAATTCCAATAGTAACCATACAACAACAATCATCCCCGTACAACTCTTCCACTTTACGTTATCATCGATTATTAGATTTGCAGTGATATTTTCAGAGAACATTTCAAAAATTTGAAACAAGCATTCAAGTAGCACATATTTTGCATAAAATCATTTTGAGACAAGTAGGAATGAAAACATTTGACACGAAAAGAAGAATGGGCGCTAGGCCTGGCATGTTTACTTACCTTCAATCTCAAGCAAAGAAAATCACTTCCTAGTAATACTCGACGTGTCCTTCGTCAACGAAATTGTCGCCTACAAATTTGATAGTATCCAAATCAACACATTTCACACGAAGTCCTATAGGTAAATGAAATACTTCCCTTACTAACTCTCCCCAAACGTTATCGGTTAATAGGTCCCTGAACTCGTCATTTATCCCCTTCCAAGGTGTCATCCTTGGTAATCCATTGAGCATGTAGTGACAATGGTCAATGGGTCCTTGAAACATCCTTGGCGCCTTTTACTCCAAGCGATGCACAAATTCTGGATGTAGGTGCAATACTCCTTTAGGGTTTCTAAAACTGGATGGTAGATCACGCCACGTGGATGCTCGACTTCAGTAAGATTTCCAGGAGTAGGCATGGGTGGTCTAAATCCTGTATGTGGAGTTGGAGTTGGAACGGGTTCTTCTTCAATGGGATCCTCTTCTATCGGATCTTCTTCTAGATCTTCTTCTATTGGATCTTCTTCGGGCTTGTAATTCGGGCCTTCCTTCATCCTTTGGACAAGTTCCTCGTACTTACTGAGCTTCCCGCGTAGGCTTCCAACCAAATCGCTATCCTTATTGTACTTTTCCTCGTTTGGCCTCCATCGTCCTTCTTTAGTGATGACTAGGTCGGTGTGATCCTTCTTTACTTCGTTCCATGGTCATGTGTATGGTAGTCCATTGATTATCACGTCACACACCATTATTGGGTTCCGGAAATGTAGGGCTCTATTAACATCGCTCCATTGGTGGCATCGATTCCTGACACGTGCGCAGTAGCTATCGATGATTTCCCGTCCTTACAGGAACTTTAGGAGATATGGTGAACCTCCAAGTACAATACTAGATGAAACGGATTCAGATTGAGCAGCCATCTGAAATAAGTAAGAAAGAGAAAGAGTCTCAGCATAGTTCTATACCACACATATATTCTTAAAATCTTAAGCATTCTAAAAACTAAGCAGTAAATCTTAGATATTGGGTTCTAAGCATATAGCACAAAAATCAAGCAAACTTCTAAATGCTAAACTATCCCACAACCCCGGCTTATTGAAATTTTAATTCTTTTTCCTATGTTCATTTAAAAAAATTCTTTTTATAAAAATTATTACTTTTGGATTGCCAGGCTCTGATACCAACTGTAACACCCCCAAAACGACCAAGCCGGAAGCCCGGGGATGTCACTCCGTACCCGAGATTTAACCCAGATAAAAGGAGGTTTAAAATAGAGAATCCAAACATAACTTTATTAAAACTCAAATCTTTTCCTGATACAAAGTCGTACAATTCAACTAGAATGTAATGATACCAACAAAAGTTCTAATAAATTAAGTGTGATATTACTAAACGACTAAGTGATGATTCGCGTCGTCGCTAAGCTATACTCCCATCATGTATACCTGTGGTGCAGAAAACAAAAGAGAACACCACAGTTTCCAAAGTCAGCGGAAATACTGAGTAAGTAACACCCAAGCATGTAAACAGATTATGAAGTAATTTGAAAACCATTTTGTAGTAGTCTTGCTAAAACAAAGTGAAAATAAAAGCTTTGACCCTTTTATAAAAGAAATAAGATGAGAGATTCCAAGTTCATTTATATTTTCCAAATCACATCCATTATTCAAATAATGGGATTCCAAAACTCATGATATTCCATTTTCCATTAACAACATCCAATCCAAAACCAATTTGGTAATTTGTTGATACGGGGAAAACCAACCACTTCTCAAGCATCCAGGACCTTAAGTGTCGACACCCCCTTACAGAGTTCTTGCGGCCAGAAGAGAGAGTACAAGGAGCTATCCGGGGACTTGCAACCCGATTAAAATAAATTAAATTGGACGAGAGACCGAACTCTATACGCTCAATTCCAATAGTAACCATACAACAACAATCATCCCCGTACAACTCTTCCACTTTACGTTATCATCGATTATTAGATTTGCAGTGATATTTTCAGAGAACATTTCAAAAATTTGAAACAAGCATTCAAGTAGCACATATTTTGCATAAAATCATTTTGAGACAAGTAGGAATGAAAACATTTGACACGAAAAGAAGAATGGGCGCTAGGCCTGGCATGTTTACTTACCTTCAATCTCAAGCAAAGAAAATCACTTCCTAGTAATACTCGACGTGTCCTTCGTCAACGAAATTGTCGCCTACAAATTTAATAGTATCCAAATCAACACATTTCACACGAAGTCCTATAGGTAAATGAAATAATTCCCTTACTAACTCTCCCCAAACGTTATCGGTTAATAGGTCCCTGAACTCGTCATTTATCCCCTTCCAAGGTGTCATCCTTGGTAATCCATTGAGCATGTAGTGACAATGGTCAATGGGTCCTTGAAACATCCTTGGCGCCTTTTACTCCAAGCGATGCACAAATTCTGGAGGTAGGTGCAATACTCCTTTAGGGTTTCTAAACCTGGATGGTAGATCACGCCACGTGGATGCTCGACTTCAGTAAGATTTCCAGGAGTAGGCATGGGTGGTCTAAATCCTGTATGTGGAGTTGGAGTTGGAACGGGTTCTTCTTCAATGGGATCCTCTTCTATCGGATCTTCTTCTAGATCTTCTTCTATTGGATCTTCTTCGGGCTTGTAATTCGGGCCTTCCTTCATCCTTTGGACAAGTTCCTCATACTTACTGAGCTTCCCGCGTAGGCTTCCAACCAAATCGCTATCCTTATTGTACTTTTCCTCGTTTGGCCTCCATCGTCCTTCTTTAGTGATGACTAGGTCGGTGTGATCCTGCTTTACTTCGTTCCATGGTCATGTGTATGGTAGTCCATTGATTATCACGTCATACACCATTATTGGGTTCCGGAAATGTAGGGCTCTATTAACATCGCTCCATTGGTGGCATCGATTCCTGACACGTGCGCAGTAGCTATCGATGATTTCCCGTCCTTACAGGAACTTTAGGAGATATGGTGAACCTCCAAGTACAATACTAGATGAAACGGATTCAGATTGAGCAGCCATCTGAAATAAGTAAGAAAGAGAAAGAGTCTCAGCATAGTTCTATACCACACATATATTCTTAAAATCTTAAGCATTCTAAAAACTAAGCAGTAAATCTTAGATATTGGGTTCTAAGCATATAGCACAAAAATCAAGCAAACTTCTGAATGCTAAACTATCCCACAACCCCGGCTTATTGAAATTTTAATTCTTTTTCCTATGTTCATTTAAAAAAATTCTTTTTATAAAAATTATTACTTTTGGATTGCCAGGCTCTGATACCAACTGTAACACCCCCAAAACGACCAAGCCGGAAGCCCGGGGATGTCACTCCGTACCCGATATTTAACCCAGATACAAGGAGGTTTAAAATAGAGAATCCAAACATAACTTTATTAAAACTCAAATCTTTTCCTGATACAAAGTCGTACAATTCAACTAGAATCTAATGATACCAACAAAATTTCTAATAAATTAAGTGTGATATTACTAAACGACTAAGTGATGATTCGCGTCCTCGCTAAGCTATACTCCCATCATGTATACCTGTGGTGCAGAAAACAAAAGAGAACACCACAGTTTCCAAAGTCAGCGGAAATACTGAGTATGTAACACCCAAGCATGTAAACAGATTATGAAGTAATTTGAAAACCATTTTGTGGTAGTCTTGCTAAAACAAAGTGATAATAAAATCTTTGACCCTTTTATAAAAGAAATAAGATGAGAGATTCCAAGTTCATTTATATTTTCCAAATCACATCCATTATTCAAATAATGGGATTCCAAAACTCATGATATTCCATTTTCCATTAACAACATCCAATCCAAAACCAATTTGGTAATTTGTTGATACGGGGAAAACCAACCACTTCTCAAGCATCCACGACCTTAAGTGTCGACACCCCCTTACAGACTTCTTGCGGCCAGAAGAGAGAGTACAAGGAGATATTCGGGGACTTGCAACCTGATTAAAATAAATTAAATTGGACGAGAGACCGAACTCTATACGCTCAATGCCAATAGTAACCATACAACAACAATCGTCCCCGTACAACTCTTCCACTTTACGTTATCATCGATTATTAGATTTGCAGTGATATTTTCAGAGAACATTTCAACAATTTGAAACAAGCATTCAAGTAGCACATATTTCGCATAAAATCATTTTGAGACAAGTAGGAATGAAAACATTTGACACGAAAAGAAGAATGGGCGCTAGGCCTGGCATGTTTACATACCTTCAATCTCAAGCAAAGAAAATCACTTCCTAGTAATACTCGACGTGTCCTTCGTCAACGAAATTGTCGCCTACAAATTTAATAGTATTTAAATCAACACATTGCACACGAAGTCCTATAGGTAAATGAAATAATTCCCTTACTAACTCTCCCCAAACGTAATCGGTTAATAGGTCCCTGAACTCGTCATTTATCCCCTTCCAAGGTGTCATCCTTGGTAATCCATTGAGCATGTAGTGACAATGTTCAATGGGTCCTTGAGATATCCTTGGAGCCTTTAATCCAAGCGATGCACAAATTCTGGATGTAGGTGCAATACACCTTTAGGGTTTCTAAACCTGGATGGTAGATCACGCCACGTGGATGTTCGACATCAGTAAGATTTCCAGGAGTAGGCATGGGTGGTCTAAATCCTGTATGTGGAGTTGGAGTTGGAACGGGTTCTTCTTCAATGGGATCCTCTTCTATCGGATCTTCTTCTAGATCTTCTTCTATTGGATCTTCTTCGGGCTTGTAATTCGGGCCTTCCTTCATCCTTTGGAAAAGTTCCTCGTACTTACTTAGCTTCCCGCGTAGGCTTCCAATCATCCTCGTTTGGCCTCCATCGTCCTTCTTTAGTGATGACTAGGTCGGTGTGATCCTGCTTTACTTCGTTCCATGGTCATGTGTATGGTGATCCATTGATTATCACGTCACACACCATTATTGGGTTCCGGAAATGTAGGGCTCTATTAACATCGCTCCATTGGTGGCATCGATTCCTGACACGTGCGCAGTAGCTATCGATGATTTCCCGTCCTTACAGGAACTTTAGGAGATATGGTGAACCTCCAAGTACAATACTAGATGAAACGGATTCAGATTGAGCAGCCATCTGAAATAAGTAAGAAAGAGAAAGAGTCTCAGCATAGTTCTATACCACGCATATATTCTTAAAATCTTAAGCATTCTAAAAACTAAGCAGTAAATCTTAGATATTAGGTTCTAAGCATATAGCACAAAAATCAAGATAACTTCTAAATGCTAAACTATCCCACAACCCCGGCTTATTGAAATTTTAATTCTTTTTCCTATGTTCATTTAAAAAAATTCTTTTTATAAAAATTATTACTTTGGGATTGCCAGGCTCTGATACCCACTGTAACACCCCCAAAACGACCAAGCCAGAAGCCCAGGGATGTCACTCCGTACCCGAGATTTAACCCATATACAAGGAGGTTTAAAATAGAGAATCCAAACATAACTTTATTAAAACTCAAATCTTTTCCTGATACAAAGTCGTACAATTCAACTAGAATCTAATGATACCAACAGATGTTCTAATAAATTAAGTGTGATATTACTAAACGACTAAGTGATGATTCGCGTCCCCGCTAAGCTATACTCCCATCATGTATACCTGTGGTGCAGAAAACAAAAGAGAACACCACAGTTTCCAAAGTCAGCGGAAATACTGAGTAAGTAACACCCAAGCATGTAAACAGATTATGAAGTAATTTGAAAACCATTTTGTAGTAGTCTTGCTAAAACAAAGTGAAAATAAAAGCTTTGACCCTTTTATAAACGAAATAAGATGAGAGATTCCAAGTTCATTTATATTTTTCAAATCACATCCATTATTCAAATAATGGGATTCCAAAACGCATGATATTCCATTTTCCATTAACAACATCCAATCCAAAACCAATTTGGTAATTTGTTGATACGGGGAAAACCAACCACTTCTCAAGCATCCAGGACCTTAAGTGGCGACACCCCCTTACAGACTTCTTGCGGCCAGAAGAGAGAGTACAAGGAGCTATCCGGGGACTTGCAACAAGATTAAAATAAATTAAATTGGACGAGAGACCGAACTCTATACGCTCAATGCCAATAGTAACCATACAACAACAATCATCCCCGTACAACTCTTCCTCTTTACGTTATCATCGATTATTAGATTTGCAGTGATATTTTCAGAGAAGATTTCAACAATTTGAAACAAGCATTCAAGTAGCACATATTTTGCATAAAATCATTTTGAGACAATTAGGAATGAAAAAATTTGAAACGAAAAGAAGAATGGGCGCTAGGCCTGGCATGTTTACTTACCTTCAATCTCAAGAAAAGAAAATCACTTCCTAGTAATACTCGACGTGTCCTTCGTCAACGAAATTGTCGCCTACAAATTTAATAGTATCCAAATCAACACATTGCACACGAAGTCCTATAGGTAAATAAAATAATTCCCTTACTAACTCTCCCAAAACGTTATCGGTTAATAGGTCCCTGAACTCGTCATTTATCCCCTTCCAAGGTGTCATCCTTGGTAATCCATTGAGCATGTAGTGACAATGGTCAATGGGTCTTTGAAAGATCCTTGGCGCCTTTTACTCCAAGCAATGCACAAATTCTGGATGTAGGTGCAATACTCCTTTAGGGTTTCTAAACCTGGATGGTAGATCACGCCACGTGGATGTTTGACTTCAGTAAGATTTCCAGGAGTTGGCATGGGTGGTCTAAATCCTGTATGTGGAGTTGGAGTTGGAACGGGCTCTTCTTCAATGGGATCCTCTTCTATCGGATCTTCTTCTAGATCTTCTTCTATTGGATCTTCTTCGGGCTTGTAATTCGGGCCTTCCTTCATCCTTTGGACAAGTTCCTCGTACTTACTGAGCTTCCCGCGTAGGCTTCCAACCAAATCGCTATCCTTATTGTACTTTTCCTCGTTTGGCCTCCATCGTCCTTCTTTAGTGATGACTAGGTCGGTGTGATCCTGCTTTACTTCGTTCCATGGTCATGTGTATGGTAGTCCATTGATTATCACGTCACACACCATTATTGGGTTCCGGAAATGTAGGGCTCTATTAACATCGCTCCATTGGTGGCATCGATTCCTGACACGTGCGCAGTAGATATCGATGATTTCTCGTCCTTACAGGAACTTTAGGAGATATGGTGAACCTCCAAGTACAATACTAGATGAAACGGATTCAGATTGAGCAGCCATCTGAAATAAGTAAGAAAGAGAAAGAGTCTCAGCATAGTTCTATACCACACATATATTCTTAAAATCTTAAGCATTCTAAAAACTAAGCAGTAAATCTTAGATATTGGGTTCTAAGAATATAGCACAAAAATCAAGCAAACTTCTAAATGCTAAACTATCCCACAACCCCGGCTTATTGAAATTTTAATTCTTTTTCCTATGTTCATTTAAAAAAAAATCTTTTTATAAAAATTATTACTTTTGGATTGCCAGGCTCTGATACCAACTGTAACACCCCCAAAACGACCAAGCCAGAAGCTCGGGGATGTCACTCCGTATCCGATATTTAACCCAGATACAAGGAGGTTTAAAATAGAGAATCCAAACATAACTTTATTAAAACTCAAATCTTTTCCTGATACAAAGTCGTAAAATTCAACTAGAATCTAATGATACCAACAAAAGTTCTAATAAATTAAGTGTGATATTACTAAACGACTAAGTGATGATTCGCGTCCTCGCTAAGCTATACTCCCATCATGTATACCTGTGGTGCAGAAAACAAAAGAGAACACCACAGTTTCCAAAGTCAGCGGAAATACTGAGTAAGTAACACCCAAGCATGTAAACAAATTATGAAGTAATTTGAAAACCATTTTGTGGTAGTCTTGCTAAAACAAAGTGAAAATAAAAGCTTTGACCCTTTTATAAAAGAAATAAGATGAGAGATTCCAAGTTCATTTATATTTTCCAAATCACATCCATTATTCAAATAATGGGATTCCAAAACTCATGATATTCCATTTTCCATTAACAACATCCAATCCAAAACCAATTTGGTAATTTGTTGATACGGGGAAAACCAACCACTTCTCAAGCATCCAGGACCTTAAGTTTCGACACCCCCTTATAGACTTCTTGCGGCCAGAAGAGAGAGTACAAGGAGCTATCCGGGGACTTGCAACCCGATTAAAATAAATTAAATTGGACGAGAGACCGAACTCTATACGCTCAATGCCAATAGTAACCATACAACAACAATCGTCCCCGTACAACTCTTCCACTTTACGTTATCATCGATTATTAGATTTGCAGTGATATTTTCAGAGAACATTTCAACAATTTGAAACAAGCATTCAAGTAGCACATATTTTGCATAAAATCATTTTGAGACAAGTAGGAATGAAAACATTTGACACGAAAAGAAGAATGGGCGCTAGGCCTGGCATGTTTACTTACCTTCAATCTCAAGCAAAGAAAATCACTTCCTAGTAATACTCGACGTGTCCTTCGTCAACGAAATTGTCGCCTACAAATTTAATAGTATTTAAATCAACACATTGCACACGAAGTCCTATAGGTAAATGAAATAATTCCCTTACTAACTCTCCCCAAACGTAATCGGTTAATAGGTCCCTGAACTCGTCATTTATCCCCTTCCAAGGTGTCATCCTTGGTAATCCATTGAGCATGTAGTGACAATGGTCAATGGGTCCTTGAGAGATCCTTGGCGCCTTTAATCCAAGCGATGCACAAATTCTGGATGTAGGTGCAATACACCTTTAGGGTTTCTAAACCTGGATGGTAGATCACGCCACGTGGATGTTCGACATCAGTAAGATTTCCAGGAGTAGGCATGGGTGGTCTAAATCCTGTATGTGGAGTTGGAGTTGGAACGGGTTCTTCTTCAATGGGATCCTCTTATATCGGATCTTCTTCTAGATCTTCTTCTATTGGATCTTCTTCGGGCTTGTAATTCGGGCCTTCCTTCATCCTTTGGACAAGTTCCTCGTACTTACTTAGCTTCCCGCGTAGGCTTCCAACCATCCTCGTTTGGCCTCCATCGTCCTTCTTTAGTGATGACTAGGTCGGTGTGATCCTGCTTTACTTCGTTCCATGGTCATGTGTATGGTGATCCATTGATTATCACGTCACACACCATTATTGGGTTCCGGAAATGTAGGGCTCTATTAACATCGCTCCATTGGTGGCATCGATTCCTGACACGTGCGCAGTAGCTATCGATGATTTCCCGTCCTTACAGGAACTTTAGGAGATATGGTGAACCTCCAAGTACAATACTAGATGAAACGGATTCAGATTAAGCAGCCATCTGAAATAAGTAAGAAAGAGAAAGAGTCTCAGCATAGTTCTATACCACGCATATATTCTTAAAATCTTAAGCATTCTAAAAACTAAGCAGTAAATCTTAGATATTGGGTTCTAAGCATATAGCACAAAAATCAAGATAACTTCTAAATGCTAAACTATCCCACAACCCCGGCTTATTGAAATTTTAATTCTTTTTCCTATGTTCATTTAAAAAAATTCTTTTTATAAAAATTATTACTTTTGGATTGCCAGGCTCTGATACCAACTGTAACACCCCCAAAACGACCAAGCCAGAAGCCCGGGGATGTCACTCCTTACCCGAGATTTAACCCATATACAAGGAGGTTTAAAATAGAGAATCCAAACATAACTTTATTAAAACTCAAATCTTTTCCTGATACAAAGTCGTACAATTCAACTAGAATCTAATGATACCAACAGATGTTCTAATAAATTAAGTGTGATATTACTAAACGACTAAGTGATGATTCGCGTCGCCGCTAAGCTGTACGCCCATCATGTATACCTGTGGTGCAGAAAACAAAAGAGAACACCACAGTTTCCAAAGTCAGCGGAAATACTGAGTAAGTAACACCCAAGCATGTAAACAGATTATGAAGTAATTTGAAAACCATTTTGTAGTAGTCTTGCTAAAACAAAGTGAAAATAAAAGCTTTGACCCTTTTATAAACGAAATAAGATGAGAGATTCCAAGTTCATTTATATTTTTCAAATCACATCCATTATTTAAATAATTGGATTCCAAAACGCATGATATTCCATTTTCCATTAACAACATCCAATCCAAAACCAATTTGGTAATTTGTTGATACGGGGAAAACCAACCACTTCTCAAGCATCCAGGACCTTAAGTGGCGACACCCCCTTACAGACTTCTTGCGGCCAGAAGAGAGAGTACAAGGAGCTATCCGGGGACTTGCAACCAGATTAAAATAAATTAAATTGGACGAGAGACCGAACTCTATACGCTCAATGCCAATAGTAACCATACAACAACAATCATCCCCGTACAACTCTTCCTCTTTACGTTATCATCGATTATTAGATTTGCAGTGATATTTTCAGAGAAGATTTCAACAATTTGAAACAAGCATTCAAGTAGCACATATTTTGCATAAAATCATTTTGGGACAATTAGGAATGAAAAAATTTGAAACGAAAAGAAGAATGGGCGCTAGGCCTGGCATGTTTACCTACCTTCAATCTCAAGAAAAGAAAATCACTTCCTAGTAATACTCGACGTGTCCTTCGTCAACGAAATTGTCGCCTATAAATTTAATAGTATCCAAATCAACACATTGCACACGAAGTCCTATAGGTAAATAAAATAATTCCCTTACTAACTCTCCCCAAACGTTATCGGTTAATAGGTCCCTGAACTCGTCATTTATCCCCTTCCAAGGTGTCATCCTTGGTAATCCATTGAGCATGTAGTGACAATGGTCAATGGGTCTTTGAAAGATCCTTGGCGCCTTTTACTCCAAGCAATGCACAAATTCTGGATGTAGGTGCAATACTCCTTTAGGGTTTCTAAACCTGGATGGTAGATCACGCCACGTGGATGTTTGACTTCAGTAAGATTTCCAGGAGTTGGCATGGGTGGTCTAAATCCTGTATGTGGAGTTGGAGTTGGAACGGGTTCTTCTTCAATGGGATCCTCTTCTATCGGATCTTCTTCTAGATCTTCTTCTATTGGATCTTCTTCGGGCTTGTAATTCGGGCCTTCCTTCATCCTTTGGACAAGTTCCTCGTACTTACTGAGCTTCCCGCGTAGGCTTCCAACCAAATCGCTATCCTTATTGTACTTTTCCTCGTTTGGCCTCCATCATCCTTCTTTAGTGATGACTAGGTCGGTGTGATCCTGCTTTACTTCGTTCCATGGTCATGTGTATGGTAGTCCATTGATTATCACGTCACACACCATTATTGAGTTCCGGAAATGTAGGGCTCTATTAACATCGCTCCATTGGTGGCATCGATCCCTGACACGTGCGTTGTAGCTACCGATGATTTCTCGTCCTTACAGGAACTTTAGGAGATATGGTGAACCTCCAAGTACAATACTAGATGAAACGGATTCAGTTTGAGCAGCCATCTGAAATAAGTAAGAAAGAGAAAGAGTCTCACCATAGTTCTATACCACGCATATATTCTTAAAATCTTAAGCATTCTAAAAGCTAAGCAGTAAATCTTAGTTATTGGGTTCTAAGCATATAGCACAAAAATCAAGCAAACTTCTAAATGCTAAACTATCCCACAACCCCGGCTTATTGAAATTTTAATTCTTTTTCCTATGTTCATTTAAAAAATTTCTTTTTATAAAAATTATTACTTTTGGATTGCCAGGCTCTGATACCAACTGTAACACCCCCAAAACGACCAAGCCGGAAGCTCGGGGATGTCACTCCGTACCCGAGATTTAACCCTGATACAAGGAGGTTTAAAATAGAGAATCCAAACATAACTTTATTAAAACTCAAATCTTTTCCTGATACAAAGTTGTACAATTCAGCTAGAATCTAATGATACCAACAGAAGTTCTAATAAATTAAGTGTGATATTACTAAACGACTAAGTGATGATTCGCGTCCCCGCTAAGCTATACTCCCATCATGTATACCTGTGGTGCAGAAAACAAAAGAGAACACCACAGTTTCCAACGTCAGCGGAAATACTGAGTAAGTAACACCCAAGCATGTAAACAGATTATGAAGTAATTTGAAAACCATTTTGTAGTAGTCTTGCTAAAACAAAGAGAAAATAAAAGCTTTGACCCATTTATAAACGAAATAAGATGAGAGATTCCAAGTTCATTTATATATTCCAAATCACATCCATTATTCAAATAATGGGATTCCAAAACTCATGACATTCCATTTTCCGTTAACAACATCCAATCCAAAACCAATTTGGTAATTTGTTGATACGGGGAAAACCAACCACTTCTCAAGCATCCAGGACCTTAAGTTTCGACACCCCATTACAGACTTCTTGCGGCCAGAAGAGAGAGTACAAGGAGCTATCCGGGGACTTGCAACCCGATTAAAATAAATTAAATTGGACGAGAGACCGAACTCTATACGCTCAATGCCAATAGTAACCATACAACAACAATCGTCCCCGTACAACTCTTCCACTTTACGTTATCATCGATTATTAGATTTGCAGTGATATTTTCAGAGAACATTTCAACAATTTGAAACAAGCATTCAAGTAGCACATATTTTGCATAAAATCATTTTGAGACAAGTAGGAATGAAAACATTTGACACGAAAAGAAGAATGGGCGCTAGGCCTGGCATGTTTACTAACCTTCAATCTCAAGCAAAGAAAATCACTTCCTAGTAATACTCGACGTGTCCTTCGTCAACGAAATTGTCGCCTACAAATTTAATAGTATTTAAATCAACACATTGCACACGAAGTCCTATAGGTAAATGAAATAATTCCCTTACTAACTCTCCCCAAACGTAATCGGTTAATAGGTCCCTGAACTCGTCATTTATCCCCTTCCAAGGTGTCATCCTTGGTAATCCATTGAGCATGTAGTGACAATGGTCAATGGGTCCTTGAGAGATCCTTGGCGCCTTTAATCCAAGCGATGCACAAATTCTGGATGTAGGTGCAATACACCTTTAGGGTTTCTAAACCTGGATGGTAGATCACGCCACGTGGATGTTCGACATCAGTAAGATTTCCAGGAGTAGGCATGGGTGGTCTAAATCCTGTATGTGGAGTTGGAGTTGGAACGGGTTCTTCTTCAATGGGATCCTCTTATATCGGATCTTCTTCTAGATCTTCTTCTATTAAATCTTCTTCGGGCTTGTAATTCGGGCCTTCCTTCATCCTTTGGACAAGTTCCTCGTACTTACTTAGCTTCCCGCGTAGGCTTCCAACCATCCTCGTTTGGCCTCCATCGTCCTTCTTTAGTGATGACTAGGTCGGTGTGATCCTGCTTTACTTCGTTCCATGGTCATGTGTATGGTGATCCATTGATTATCACGTCACACACCATTATTGGGTTCCGGAAATGTAGGGCTCTATTAACATCGCTCCATTGGTGGCATCGATTCCTGACACGTGCGCAGTAGCTATCGATGATTTCCCGTCCTTACAGGAACTTTAGGAGATATGGTGAACCTCCAAGTACAATACTAGATGAAACGGATTCAGATTGAGCAGCCATCTGAAATAAGTAAGAAAGAGAAAGAGTCTCAGCATAGTTCTATACCACGCATATATTCTTAAAATCTTAAGCATTCTAAAAACTAAGCAGTAAATCTTAGATATTGGGTTCTAAGCATATAGCACAAAAATCAAGATAACTTCTAAATGCTAAACTATCCCACAACCCCGGCTTATTGAAATTTTAATTCTTTTTCCTATGTTCATTTAAAAAAATTCTTTTTATAAAAATTATTACTTTTGGATTGCCAGGCTCTGATACCAACTGTAACACCCCCAAAACGACCAAGCCAGAAGCCCGGGGATGTCACTCCGTACCCGAGAATTAACCCATATACAAGGAGGTTTAAAATAGAGAATCCAAACATAACTTTATTAAAACTCAAATCTTTTCCTGATACAAAGTCGTACAATTCAACTAGAATCTAATGATACCAACAGATGTTCTAATAAATTAAGTGTGATATTACTAAACGACTAAGTGATGATTCGCGTCGCCGCTAAGCTATACTCCCATCATGTATACCTGTGGTGCAGAAAACAAAAGAGAACACCACAGTTTCCAAAGTCAGCGGAAATACTGAGTAAGTAACACCCAAGCATGTAAACAGATTATGAAGTAATTTGAAAACCATTTTGTAGTAGTCTTGCTAAAACAAAGTGAAAATAAAAGCTTTGACCCTTTTATAAACGAAATAAGATGAGAGATTCCAAGTTCATTTATATTTTTCAAATCACATCCATTATTTAAATAATTGGATTCCAAAACGCATGATATTCCATTTTCCATTAACAACATCCAATACAAAACCAATTTGGTAATTTGTTGATACGGGGAAAACCAACCACTTCTCAAGCATCCAGGACCTTAAGTGGCGACACCCCCTTACAGACTTCTTGCGGCCAGAAGAGAGAGTACAAGGAGCTATCCGGGGACTTGCAACCAGATTAAAATAAATTAAATTGGACGAGAGACCGAACTCTATACGCTCAATGCCAATAGTAACCATACAACAACAATCATCCCCGTACAACTCTTACTCTTTACGTTATCATCGATTATTAGATTTGCAGTGATATTTTCAGAGAAGATTTCAACAATTTGAAACAAGCATTCAAGTAGCACATATTTTGCATAAAATCATTTTGAGACAATTAGGAATGAAAAAATTTGAAACGAAAAGAAGAATGGGCGCTAGGCCTGGCATGTTTACCTACCTTCAATCTCAAGAAAAGAAAATCACTTCCTAGTAATACTCGACGTGTCCTTCGTCAACGAAATTGTCGCCTATAAATTTAATAGTATCCAAATCAACACATTGCACACGAAGTCCTATAGGTAAATAAAATAATTCCCTTACTAACTCTCCCCAAACGTTATCGGTTAATAGGTCCCTGAACTCGTCATTTATCCCCTTCCAAGGTGTCATCCTTGGTAATCCATTGAGCATGTAGTGACAATGGTCAATGGGTCTTTGAAAGATCCTTGGCGCCTTTTACTCCAAGCAATGCACAAATTCTGGATGTAGGTGCAATACTCCTTTAGGGTTTCTAAACCTGGATGGTAGATCACGCCACTTGGATGTTTGACTTCAGTAAGATTTCCAGGAGTTGGCATGGGTGGTCTAAATCCTGTATGTGGAGTTGGAGTTGGAACGGGTTCTTCTTCAATGGGATCCTCTTCTATCGGATCTTCTTCTAGATCTTCTTCTATTGGATCTTCTTCGGGCTTGTAATTCGGGCCTTCCTTCATCCTTTGGACAAGTTCCTCGTACTTACTGAGCTTCCCGCGTAGGCTTCCAACCAAATCGCTATCCTTATTGTACTTTTCCTCATTTGGCCTCCATCATCCTTCTTTAGTGATGACTAGGTCGGTGTGATCCTGCTTTACTTCGTTCCATGGTCATGTGTATGGTAGTCCATTGATTATCACGTCACACACCATTATTGAGTTCCGGAAATGTAGGGCTCTATTAACATCGCTCCATTGGTGGCATCGATCCCTGACACGTGCGTTGTAGCTACCGATGATTTCTCGTCCTTACAGGAACTTTAGGAGATATGGTGAACCTCCAAGTACAATACTAGATGAAACGGATTCAGTTTGAGCAGCCATCTGAAATAAGTAAGAAAGAGAAAGAGTCTCACCATAGTTCTATACCACGCATATATTTTTAAAATCTTAAGCATTCTAAAAGCTAAGCAGTAAATCTTAGTTATTGGGTTCTAAGCATATAGCACAAAAATCAAGCAAACTTCTAAATGCTAAACTATCCCACAACCCCGGCTTATTGAAATTTTAATTCTTTTTCCTATGTTCATTTAAAAAATTTCTTTTTATAAAAATTATTACTTTTGGATTGCCAGGCTCTGATACCAACTGTAACACCCCCAAAACGACCAAGCCGGAAGCTCGGGGATGTCACTCCGTACCCGAGATTTAACCCTGATACAAGGAGGTTTAAAATAGAGAATCCAAACATAACTTTATTAAAACTCAAATCTTTTCCTGATACAAAGTTGTACAATTCAGCTAGAATCTAATGATACCAACAGAAGTTCTAATAAATTAAGTGTGATATTACTAAACGACTAAGTGATGATTCGCGTCCCCGCTAAGCTATACTCCCATCATGTATACCTGTGGTGCAGAAAACAAAAGAGAACACCACAGTTTCCAAAGTCAGCGGAAATACTGAGTAAGTAACACCCAAGCATGTAAACAGATTATGAAGTAATTTGAAAACCATTTTGTAGTAGTCTTGCTAAAACAAAGAGAAAATAAAAGCTTTGACCCATTTATAAACGAAATAAGATGAGAGATTCCAAGTTCATTTATATATTCCAAATCACATCCATTATTCAAATAATGGGATTCCAAAACTCATGACATTCCATTTTCCGTTAACAACATCCAATCCAAAACCAATTTGGTAATTTGTTGATACGGGGAAAACCAACCACTTCTCAAGCATCCAGGACCTTAAGTTTCGACACCCCCTTACAGACTTCTTGCGGCCAGAAGAGAGAGTACAAGGAGCTATCTGGGGACTTGCAACCCGATTAAAATAAATTAAATTGGACGAGAGACCGAACTCTATACGCTCAATGCCAATAGTAACCATACAACAACAATCGTCCCCGTACAACTCTTCCATTTTACGTTATCATCGATTATTAGATTTGCAGTGATATTTTCAGAGAACATTTCAACAATTTGAAACAAGCATTCAAGTAGCACATATTTTGCATAAAATCATTTTGAGACAAGTAGGAATGAAAACATTTGACACGAAAAGAAGAATGGGCGCTAGGCCTGGCATGTTTACTTACCTTCAATCTCAAGCAAAGAAAATCACTTCCTAGTAATACTCGACGTGTCCTTCGTCAACGAAATTGTCGCCTACAAATTTAATAGTATTTAAATCAACACATTGCACACGAAGTCCTATAGGTAAATGAAATAATTCCCTTACTAACTCTCCCCAAACGTAATCGGTTAATAGGTCCCTGAACTCGTCATTTATCCCCTTCCAAGGTGTCATCCTTGGTAATCCATTGAGCATGTAGTGACAATGGTCAATGGGTCCTTGAGAGATCCTTGGCGCCTTTAATCCAAGCGATGCACAAATTCTGGATGTAGGTGCAATACACCTTTAGGGTTTCTAAACCTGGATGGTAGATCACGCCACGTGGATGTTCGACATCAGTAAGATTTCCAGGAGTAGGCATGGGTGGTCTAAATCCTGTATGTGGAGTTGGAGTTGGAACGGGTTCTTCTTCAATGGGATCCTCTTATATCGGATCTTCTTCTAGATCTTCTTCTATTGGATCTTCTTCGGGCTTGTAATTCGGGCCTTCGTTCATCCTTTGGACAAGTTCCTCGTACTTACTTAGCTTCCCGCGTAGGCTTCCCACCATCCTCGTTTGGCCTCCATCGTCCTTCTTTAGTGATGACTAGGTCGGTGTGATCCTGCTTTACTTCGTTCCATGGTCATGTGTATGGTGATCCATTGATTATCACGTCACACACCATTATTGGGTTCCGGAAATGTAGGGCTCTATTAACATCGCTCCATTGGTGGCATCGATTCCTGACACGTGCGCAGTAGCTATCGATGATTTCCCGTCCTTACAGGAACTTTAGGAGATATGGTGAACCTCCAAGTACAATACTTGATGAAACGGATTCAGATTGAGCAGCCATCTGAAATAAGTAAGAAAGAGAAAGAGTCTCAGCATAGTTCTATACCACGCATATATTCTTAAAATCTTAAGCATTCTAAAAACTAAGCAGTAAATCTTAGATATTGGGTTCTAAGCATATAGCACAAAAATCAAGATAACTTCTAAATGCTAAACTATCCCACAACCCCGGCTTATTGAAATTTTAATTCTTTTTCCTATGTTCATTTAAAAAAATTCTTTTTATAAAAATTATTACTTTTGGATTGCCAGGCTCTGATACCAACTGTAACACCCCCAAAACGACCAAGCCAGAAGCCCGGGGATGTCACTCCGTACCCGAGATTTAACCCATATACAAGGAGGTTTAAAATAGAGAATCCAAACATAACTTTATTAAAACTCAAATCTTTTCCTGATACAAAGTCGTACAATTCAACTAGAATCTAATGATACCAACAGATGTTCTAATAAATTAAGTGTGATATTACTAAACGACTAAGTGATGATTCGCGTCGCCGCTAAGCTATACTCCCATCATGTATACCTGTGGTGCAGAAAACAAAAGAGAACACCACAGTTTCCAAAGTCAGCGGAAATACTGAGTAAGTAACACCCAAGCATGTAAACAGATTATGAAGTAATTTGAAAACCATTTTGTAGTAGTCTTGCTAAAACAAAGTGAAAATAAAAGCTTTGACCCTTTTATAAACGAAATAAGATGAGAGATTCCAAGTTCATTTATATTTTTCAAATCACATCCATTATTTAAATAATTGGATTCCAAAACGCATGATATTCCATTTTCCATTAACAACATCCAATCCAAAACCAATTTGGTAATTTGTTGATACGGGGAAAACCAACCACTTCTCAAGCATCCAGGACCTTAAGTGGCGACACCCCCTTACAGACTTCTTGCGGCCAGAAGAGAGAGTACAAGGAGCTATCCGGGGACTTGCAACCAGATTAAAATAAATTAAATTGGACGAGAGACCGAACTCTATACGCTCAATCCCAATAGTAACCATACAACAACAATCATCCCCGTACAACTCTTCCTCTTTACGTTATCATCGATTATTAGATTTGCAGTGATATTTTCAGAGAAGATTTCAACAATTTGAAACAAGCATTCAAGTAGCACATATTTTGCATAAAATCATTTTGAGACAATTAGGAATGAAAAAATTTGAAACGAAAAGAAGAATGGGCGCTAGGCCTGGCATGTTTACCTACCTTCAATCTCAAGAAAAGAAAATCACTTCCTAGTAATACTCGACGTGTCCTTCGTCAACGAAATTGTCGCCTATAAATTTAATAGTATCCAAATCAACACATTGCACACGAAGTCCTATAGGTAAATAAAATAATTCCCTTACTAACTCTCCCCAAACGTTATCGGTTAATAGGTCCCTGAACTCGTCATTTATCCCCTTCCAAGGTGTCATCCTTGGTAATCCATTGAGCATGTAGTGACAATGGTCAATGGGTCTTTGAAAGATCCTTGGCGCCTTTTACTCCAAGCAATGCACAAATTCTGGATGTAGGTGCAATACTCCTTTAGGGTTTCTAAACCTGGATGGTAGATCACGCCACGTGGATGTTTGACTTCAGTAAGATTTCCAGGAGTTGGCATGGGTGGTCTAAATCCTGTATGTGGAGTTGGAGTTGGAACGGGTTCTTCTTCAATGGGATCCTCTTCTATCGGATCTTCTTCTAGATCTTCTTCTATTGGATCTTCTTCGGGCTTGTAATTCGGGCCTTCCTTCATCCTTTGGACAAGTTCCTCGTACTTACTGAGCTTCCCGCGTAGGCTTCCAACCAAATCGCTATCCTTATTGTACTTTTCCTCGTTTGGCCTCCATCATCCTTCTTTAGTGATGACTAGGTCGGTGTGATCCTGCTTTACTTCGTTCCATGGTCATGTGTATGGTAGTCCATTGATTATCACGTCACACACCATTATTGAGTTCCGGAAATGTAGGGCTCTATTAAAATCGCTCCATTGGTGGCATCGATCCCTGACACGTGCGTTGTAGCTACCGATGATTTCTCGTCCTTACAGGAACTTTAGGAGATATGGTGAACCTCCAAGTACAATACTAGATGAAACGGATTCAGTTTGAGCAGCCATCTGAAATAAGTAAGAAAGAGAAAGAGTCTCACCATAGTTCTATACCACGCATATATTCTTAAAATCTTAAGCATTATAAAAGCTAAGCAGTAAATCTTAGTTATTGGGTTCTAAGCATATAGCACAAAAATCAAGCAAACTTCTAAATGCTAAACTATCCCACAACCCCGGCTTATTGAAATTTTAATTCTTTTTCCTATGTTCATTTAAAAAATTTCTTTTTATAAAAATTATTACTTTTGGATTGCCAGGCTCTGATACCAACTGTAACACCCCCAAAACGACCAAGCCGGAAGCTCGGGGATGTCACTCCGTACCCGAGATTTAACCCTGATACAAGGAGGTTTAAAATAGAGAATCCAAACATAACTTTATTAAAACTCAAATCTTTTCCTGATACAAAGTTGTACAATTCAGCTAGAATCTAATGATACCAACAGAAGTTCTAATAAATTAAGTGTGATATTACTAAACGACTAAGTGATGATTCGCGTCCCCGCTAAGCTATACTCCCATCATGTATACCTGTGGTGCAGAAAACAAAAGAGAACACCACAGTTTCCAAAGTCAGCGGAAATACTGAGTAAGTAACACCCAAGCATGTAAACAGATTATGAAGTAATTTGAAAACCATTTTGTAGTAGTCTTGCTAAAACAAAGAGAAAATAAAAGCTTTGACCCATTTATAAACGAAATAAGATGAGAGATTCCAAGTTCATTTATATATTCCAAATCACATCCATTATTCAAATAATGGGATTCCAAAACTCATGATATTCCATTTTCCGTTAACAACATCCAATCCAAAACCAATTTGGTAATTTGTTGATACGGGGAAAACCAACCACTTCTCAAGCATCTCGGACCTTAAGTGTCGACACCCCCTTACAGACTACTTGCTGCCAGAAGAGAGAGTACAAGGAGCTATCCGGGGACTTGCAACCTGATTAAAATAAATTAAATTGGACGAGAGACCGAACTCTATACACTTAATGCCAATAGTAACCATACAACAACAATCATCCCCGTACAACTCTTCCACTTTACGTTATCATCGATTATTAGATTTGCAGTGATATTTTCAGAGAACATTTCAACAATTTGAAACAAGCATTCAAGTAGCACATATTTTGAATAAAATCATTTTGAGACAAGTAGGAATGAAAACATTTGACACGAAAAGAAGAATGGGCGCTAGGCCTGGCATGTTTACTTACCTTCAATCTCAAGCAAAGAAAATCACTTCCTAGTAATACTCGACGTGTCCTTCGTCAACGAAATTGTCCCCTACAAATTTAGTAGTATCCAAATCAACATATTGCACACGAAGTCCTATAGGTAAATGAAATAATTCCCTTACTTACTCACCCCAAACGTTATCGGTTAATAGGTCCCTGAACTCGTCATTTATCCCCTTCCAAGGTGTCATCCTTGGTAACCATTGAGCATGTAGTGACAATGGTCAATGGGTCCTTGAAAGATCCTTGGCGCCTTTTACTCCAAGCGATGCAAAAATTCTGGATGTAGGTGCAATACTCCTTTAGGGTTTCTAAACCTTGATGGTAGATCACGCCACGTGGATGTTCGACTTCAGTAAGATTTCCAGGAGTAGGCATGGGTGGTCTAAATCCTGTATGTGGAGTTGGAGTTGGAACGGGAACTTCTTCAATGGGATCCTCTTCTATCGGATCTTCTTCTAGATCTTCTTCTATTGGATCTTCTTCGGGCTTGTAATTCGGGCCTTCCTTCATCCTTTGGACAAGTTCCTCGTACTTACTTAGCTTCCCGCGTAGGCTTCCAACCATCCTCGTTTGGCCTCCATCGTCCTTCTTTAGTGATGACTAGGTCGGTGTGATCCTGCTGTACTTCGTTCCATGGTCATGTGTATGGTAGTCCATTGATTATCACGTCACACACCATTATTGGGTTCCGGAAATGTAGGGCTCTATTAACATCGCTCCATTGGTGGCATCGATTCCTGACACGTGCGCAGTAGCTATCGATGATTTCCCGTCCTTACAGGAACTTTAGGAGATATGGTGAACCTCCAAGTACAATACCAGATGAAACGGATTCAGATTGAGCAGCCATCTGAAATAAGTAAGAAAGAGAAAGAGTCTCAGCATAGTTCTATACCACGCATATATTCTTAAAATCTTAAGCATTCTAAAAACTAAGCAGTAAATCTTAGATATTGGGTTCTAAGCATATAGCACAAAAATCAAGCAAACTTCTAAATGCTAAACTATCCCACAACCCCGGCTTATTGAAATTTTAATTCTTTTTCCTATGTTCATTTAAAAAAATTCTTTTTATAAAAATTATTACTTTTGGATTGCCAGGCTCTGATACCAACTGTAACACCCCCAAAACGACCAAGCCAGAAGCCCGGGGATGTCACTCCGTACCCGAGATTTAACCCATATACAAGGAGATTTAAAATAGAGAATCCAAACATAACTTTATTAAAACTCAAAAGTCGTACAATTCAACTAGAATCTAATGATACCAACAGATGCTCTAATAAATTAAGTGTGATATTACTAAACGACTAAGTGATGATTCGCGTCCCCGCTAAGCTATACTCCCATCATGTATACCTGTGGTGCAGAAAACAAAAGAGAACACCACAGTTCCCAAAGTCAGCGGAAATACTGAGTAAGTAACACCCAAGCATGTAAACAGATTATGAAGTAATTTGAAAACCATTTTGTAGTAGTCTTGCTAAAACAAAGTGAAAATAAAAGCTTTGACCCTTTTATAAACGAAAAAAGATGAGAGATTCCAAGTTCATTTATATTTTCCAAATCACATCCATTATTCAAATAATGGGATTCCAAAACGCATGATATTCCATTTTCCATTAACAACATCCAATCCAAAACCAATTTGGTAATTTGTTGATACGGGGAAAACCAACCACTTCTCAAGCATCCAGGACCTTAAGTGGCGACACCCCCTTAAAGACTTCTTGCGGCCAGAAGAGAGAGTACAAGGAGCTATCCGGGGACTTGCAACCCGATTAAAATAAATTAAATTGGACGAGAGACCGAACTCTATACGCTCAATGCCAATAGTAACCATACAACAACAATCATCCCCGTACAACTCTTCCTCTTTACGTTATCATCGATTATTAGATTTGCAGTGATATTTTCAGAGAAGATTTCAACAATTTGAAACGAGCAATCAAGTAGCACATATTTTGTATAAAATTATTTTGAGACAAGTAGGAATAAAAAAATTTGAAACGAAAAGAAGAATGGGCGCTAGGTCTGGCATGTTTACTTACCTTCAATCTCAAGAAAAGAAAATCACTTCCTAGTAATACTCGACGTGTCCTTCGTCAACGAAATTGTCGCCTACAAATTTAATAGTATCCAAATCAACACATTGCACACGAAGTCCTATAGGTAAATGAAATAATTCCCTTACTAACTCTCCCCAAACGTTATCGGTTAATAGGTCCCTGAACTCGTCATTTATCCCCTTCCAAGGTGTCATCCTTGGTAATCCATTGAGCATGTAGTGACAATGGTCAATGGGTCTTTGAAAGATCCTTGGCGCCTTTTACTCCAAGAAATGCACAAATTCTGGATGTAGGTGCAATACTCCTTTAGGGTTTCTAAACCTGGATGGTAGATCACGCCACGTGGATGTTCGACTTCAGTAAGATTTCCAGGAGTTGGCATGGGTTGCTTAAATCCTGTATCTGGAGTTGGAGTTGAAACGGGTTCTTCTTCAATGGGATCCTCCTCTATCGGATCTTCTTCTAGATCTTCTGCTATTGGATCATCTTCGGGCTTGTAATTCGGGCCTTCCTTCATCCTTTGGACAAGTTCCTCGTACTTACTGAGCTTCCCGCGTAGGCTTCCAACCAAATCGCTATCCTTATTGTACTTTTCCTCGTTTGGCCTCCAACATCATTCTTTAGTGATGACAAGGTCGGTGTGATCCTGCTTTACTTCGTTCCATGGTCATGTGTATGGTAGTCCATTGATTATCACGTCACACACCATTATTGAGTTCCGGAAATGTAGGGCTCTATTAACATCGCTCCATTGGTGGCATCGAACCCTGACACGTGCGCAGTAGCTACCGATGATTTCTCGTCCTTACAGGAACTTTAGGAGATATGGTGAACCTCCAAGTACAATACTAGATGAAACGGATTCAGATTGAGCAGCCATCTGAAATAAGTAAGAAAGAGAAAGAGTCTCAGCATTGTTCTATACCACGCATATATTCTTAAAATCTTAAGCATTCTAAAAACTAAGCAGTAAATCTTAGATATTGGGTTCTAAGCATATAGCACAAAAATCAAGCAAACTTCTAAATGCTAAACTATCCCACAACCCCTGCTTATTGAAATTTTAATTCTTTTTCCTATGTTCATTTAAAAAAATTATTTTTATACAAATTATTACTTTTGGATTGCCAGGCTCTGATACCAACTGTAACACCCCCAAAACGACCAAGCCGGAAGCCCGGGGATGTCACTCCGTACCCGAGATTTAACCCAGATACAAGGAGGTTTAAAATAGAGAATCCAAACATAACTTTATTAAAACTCAAATCTTTTCCTGATACAAAGTCGTACAATTCAACTAGAATCTAATGATACCAAAAAAACTTCTAATAAATTAAGTGTGATATTACCAAACGACTAAGTGATGATTCGCGTCCCCGCTAAGCTATACTCCCATCATGTATACCTGTGGTGCAAAAAACAAAAGAGAACACCACAGTTTCCAAAGTCAGCGGAAATACTGAGTAAGTAACACCCAAGCATGTAAACAGATTATGAAGTAATTTGAAAACCATTTTGTAGTAGTCTTGCTAAAACAAAGTGAAAATAAAAGCTTTGACCCTTTTATAAAAGAAATAAGATGAGAGATTCCAAGTTCATTTATATTTTCCAAATCACATCCATTATTCAAATAATGGGATTCCAAAACTCATGTTATTCCATTTTCGATTAACAACATCCAATCCAAAACCAATTTGGTAATTTGTTGATACGGGGAAAACCAACCACTTCTCAAGCATCCAGGACCTTAAGTGTCGACACCCCCTTACAGACTTCTTGCAGCCAGAAGAGAGAGTACAAGGAGCTATCCGGGGACTTGCAACCCGATTAAAATAAATTAAATTGGACGAGAGACCGAACTCTATACGCTCAATGCCAATAGTAACCATACAACAACAATCATCCCCGTACAACTCTTCCACTTTACGTTATCATCGATTATTAGATTTGGAGTGATATTTTCAGAGAACATTTCAACAATTTGTAACAAGCATTCAAGTAGCACATATTTTTCATAAAATCATTTTGAGACAAGTAGGAATGAAAACATTTGACACGAAAAGAAGAATGGGAGCTAGGCCTGGCGTGTTTACTTACCTTCAATCTCAAGTAAAGAAGATCACTTCCTAGTAATACTCGACGTGTCCTTCGTCAACGAAATTGTCGCCTACAAATTTAATTGTATCCAAATCAACACATTGCACACGAAGTCCTATAGGTAAATGAAATAATTCCCTTACTAACTCTCCCCAAACGTTATCGGTTAATAGGTCCCTGAACTCGTCATTTATCCCCTTCCAAGGTGTCATCCTTGGTAATCCATTGAGCATGTAGTTACAATGGTCAATGGGTCCTTGAAAGATCCTTGGCGCCTTTTACTCCAAGCGATGCACACATTCTGGATGTAGGTGCAATACTCCTTTACGGTTTCTAAACCTTGATGGTAGATCACGCCACGTGGATGTTCGACTTCAGTAAGATTTCCAGGAGTAGGCATGGGTGACTAAATCCTGTATGTGGAGTTGGAGTTGGAACGGGTTCTTCTTCAATGGGATCCTCTTCTATCGGATCTTCTTCTAAATCTTCTTTTATTGGATCTTTTTCGGGCTTGTAATTCGGGCCTTCCTTCATCCTTTGGAAAAGTTCCCCGTACTTACTGAGCTTCCCGCGTAGGCTTCCAACCAAATCGCTATCCTTATTGTACTTTTCCTCGTTGGGCCTCCATCGTCCTTCTTTAGCGATGACTAGGTCGGTGTGATCCTGCTTTACTTCGTTCCATGGTCATGTGTATGGTAGTCCATTGATTATCACGTCACACCCCATTATTGGGTTTCAGAAATGTGGGGCTCTATTAGCATCGTTCCATTGGTGGCATCGATCCCTAACACGTGCGCAGTAGCTATCGATGATTTCCCGTCCTTCCAGGAACTTTAGGCGATATGGTGAACCTTTAAGTACAATACTAGATGAAACGGATTCAGATTGAGCAGCCATCTGAAATAAGTAAGAAAGAGAAAGAGTCTCAGCATTGTTCTATACCACGCATATATTCTCAAAATCTTAAGCATTCTAATAACTAAGCAGTAAATCTTAGATATTGGGTTCTAAGCATATAGCACAAAAATCAAGCAAACTTCTAAATGCTAAACTATCCCACAACCCTGACTTATTCAAATTTTAATTCTTTTTCCTATGTTCATTTTAAAAAAAACATTTTTATAAAAATTTTTACGTTTTGATTGCCAGGCTCTCATACCAACTGTTACACCCCCAAAACGACCAAGCCGGAAGCCCGGGGATGTCACTTTATACCCGAGATTTAACCCGGATACAAGGAGCTTTAAAACAGAGAATCCAAACATAACTTTATTAAAACTCCCATCTTTGCCTGATACAAAGTCGTACAATTCAACTAGAATCTAAAGATACCAACAAAATTTCTAATAAATTAAGTGTGATATTACTAAACGACTAAGTGATGATTCGCGTCCCCACTAAGCTATGCTCCCATCCTGTATACCTGTGGTGCAGAAAACAAAAGAGAACACCACAGTTTCCAAAGTCAGCGGAAATACTGAGTAAGTAACACCCAAGCATGTAAACAGATTATGAAGTAATTTGAAAACCATTTTGTAGTAGTCTTTCTAAAACAAAGTGAAAATAAAAGCTTTGACCCTTTTATAAAAGAAATAAGATGAGAGATTCCAAGTTCATTTATATTTTCCAAATCACATCCATTATTCAAATAATGGGATTCCAAAACTCATGATATTCCATTTTCCATTAGCAACATCCAATCCAAAACCAATTTATTAATTTGTTTATACGGGGAAAACCGACCACTTCTCAAGCATTCAGGACCTGAAGTGTCGACACCCCCTTACAGACTTCTTGCGGCCGGAAGAGTGAGTACAAGGAGCTATCCGGGGACTTGCAACCGGATTAAAATAAATTAAATTGGATGAGAGACCGAAGTATATACGCTCAATGCCAATAGTAACCATACAACAACAATCATCCCCGTACAACTCTTCCACTTTACGTTATCATCGATTATTAGATTTGCAGTTATATTTTCAGAGAACATTTCAACAATTTGAATCAAGTATTCAAGTAGCACATATTTTGCATAAAACCATTTTGAGACAAGTAGGAATGAAAACATTTGACACGAAAATAAGAATAGGCGCTAGGCCTGACATGTTTACTTACCTTTAATCTCAAGCAAAGCAAATCACTTCCTAGTAATACTCGACGTGTCCTTCGTCAACGAAATTGTCGCCTACAAATTTAATATTATCCTAATCAACACATTGCACACGAAGTCGAATAGGTAAATGAAATAACTCCCTTACTAACTCTCCCGAAACGTTATCGGTTAATAGGTCGCTGAACTCGTCCTTTATCCCCTTCCAAGGTGTCATCCTAGGTAATCCATTGAGCATGTAGTGACACATGGTCAATGGGTCCTTGAAAGATCATTGGCGCCTTTTACTCCAAGCAATGCACATATTTTGGATGTAGGTGCAATACTCCTTTAGGGTTTCTAAACCTGGATGGTAGATCACGCCACGTGGATGGTCAACTTCAGTAAGATTGCGAGGAGTAGGTATGGGCGGTCTAAATCCTGTATCTGGAGTTGGAGTTGGAACGAGTTCTTCTTCAATGGGATCCTCTTCTATCAGATATTCTTCTATTGGATCTTCTTCGGCTTGTAATTCGGGCCTTCCTTCATCCTTTGGACAAGTTCCTCGTACTTACTGAGCTTCCCGCGTAGGCTTCCAACCAAATCACTATCCATATTGTACTTGTCCTCGTTGGGCCTCCATCGTCCTTCTTTCGCGATGACTAGGTCGGTGTGATCCTGCTTTACTTCGTTCCATGGTCATGTGTATGGAAGTCCATTGATTATCACGTCACACACCATTATTAGGTTCCGGAAATGCGGGGCTCTATTAGCATCGCTCCATTGGTGGCATCGATCCCTGACACGTGCGCAGTAGCTATTGATGTTTTTCCGTCCTTCCAGGAACTTTAGGCGATATGGTGAACCTCCAAGTAAAATACTAGATGAAACGGATTCAGAATGAGCAGCCATCTGAAAGAAGTAAGAAAGAGAAAGAGTCTCAGCATAGTTCTATACCACGCATATATTCTTAAAATCTTAAGCATTCTAAAAACTATGCAATAAAACTTAGATATTGGGTTCTAAGCATATAGAACAAAAATCAAGCAAACTTCTAAATGCTAAACTATCCCACAACCCCGGCTTATTCAAATTTTAATTCTTTTTCCTATGTTCATTTTAAAACAATTCTTTTTATAAAAATTATTACTTTTGGATTGCCAGACTCTGATACCAACTGTAACACCCCCAAAACGACCAAGCCGGAAGCCCGGGATGTCACTCCGTACCAAAGATTTAACCCGGATACAAGGAGGTTTAAAACAGAGAATCCAAACATAACTTTATTAAAACTCCAATCTTTGCCTGATACAAAGTCGACCAATTCAACTAGAATCTAATGATACCAACAGAAGTTCTAATAAATTAAGTGTGAAATTACTAAACGACTAAGTGATGATTCGCGTCCCCGCTAAGCTATGCTCCCATCATGTACACCTGTGGTGCAAAAAACAAAAGAGAACACTACAGTTTCCAAAGTCAGCGGAAATACTGAGTAAGTAACACCCAAGCATGTAAACAGATTATGAAGTAATTTGAAAACCATTTTGTAGTAGTCTTGCTAAAACAAAGTGAAAATAAAAGGTTTGACCCTTTTATAAAAGAAATAAGATGAGAGATTCCAAGTTCATTTATATTTTCCAAATCACATCCATTATTCAAATAATGGGATTTCAAAACTCATGATATTCCATTTTCCATTAACAACATCCAATCCAAAACCAATTTGGTAAATTTGTTGATACGGGGAAAACCAACCACTTCTCAAGCATCCAGGACCTTAAGTGTCGACACCCCCTTACAGAATTCTTCTGGCCAAAAGAGTGAATACAAGGAGCTATCCGGGCACTTGCAACCAGATTAAAATAAATTAAATTGGACGAGAGACCGAAGTCTATACGCTCAATGCCAATAGTAACCATACAACAACAATCATCCCCGTACAACTCTTCCAATTTACGTTATCATCGATTATTAGATTCGCAGTGATATTTTCAGAGAACATTTCAACAATTTGAAACAAGTATTCAAGTAGCACATATTTTGCATAAAATCACTTTGAGACAAGTAGGAATGAAAACATTTGACACGAAAAGAAGAATGGGCGCTAGGCCTGGCATGTTTACTTACCTTCAATCTCAAGCAAAGTAAATCACTTCCTAGTAATACTCGACGTGTCCTTCGTCAACGAAATTGTCGCCTACAAATTTAGTAGTATCCTAATCAACACATTGCACACGAAGTCCTATTGGTAAATGAAATAATTCCCTTACTAACTCTTCCCAAACGTTATCGGTTAATAGGTCACTGAACTCGTCCTTTATCCCCTTCGAAGGTGTCATACTTGGTAATCCATTGAGCATGTAGTGACACATGGTCAATGGGTCCTTGAAAGATCCTTGGCGCCTTTTACTACAAGCGATGCACAGATTTTGGATGTATGTGCAATACTCCTTTAGGCTTTCTAAACCTGGATGGTAGATCACGCCACGTGGATGGTCGGCTTCAGTAAGATTGCAAGGAGTAGGTATGGACGATCTAAATCGTGTATGTGGAGTTGGAGTTGGAACGGGTTCTTCTTCAATGGGATCCTCTTCTATCGGATCTTCTTCTAGATCTTCTTCTATTGGATCTTCTTCGGCTTGTAATTCGGGCCTTCCTTCATCATTTGGACAAGTTCCTCGTACTTACTGAGCTTCCCGCGTAGGCTTCCAACCAAATCACTATCCTTATTGTACTTGTCCTCGTTGGGCCTCCATCGTCCTTCTTTCGCGATGACTAGGTCGGTGTGATCCTGCTTTACTTCGTTCCATGGTCATGTGTATGGTAGTCCATTGATTATCACGTCACACACCATTATTAGGTTCCGGAAATGCGGGGCTCTATTAGCATCGCTCCATTGGTGGCATCGATCCCTGACACGTGCGCAGTAGCTATCGATGTTTTTCCGTCCTTCCAGGAACATTAGACGATATGGTGAACCTCCAAGTACAATACTAGATGAAACGGATTCAGAATGAGCAGCCATCTGAAAGAAGTAAGAAAGAGAAAGAGTCTCAGCGTAGTTCTAAAAACTATGCAGTAAAACTTAGATATTGGTTTCTAAGCATATAGAACAAAAATCAAGCAAACTTCTAAATGCTAAACTATCCCACAACCCCGGCTTATTCAAATTTTAATTCTTTTTCCTATGTTCATTTTAAAACAATTCTTTTTATAAAAATTATTACTTTTGGATTGCCAGACTCTGATACCAACTGTAACACCCCCAAAACAACCAAGCCGGAAGCCCGGGATGTCACTCCGTACCTGAGATTTAACCCGGATACAAGGAGGTTCAAAACATAGAATCCAAACATAACTTTATTAAAACTCCAATCTTTGCCTGATACAAAGTCGTACAATTCAACTAGAATCTAATGATACCAACATAAGTTCTAATAAATTAAGTGTGATATTACTAAACGACTAAGTGATGATTCGCGTCCCCGCTCAGCTATGCTCCCATCATGTATACCTGTGGTGCAGAAAACAAAAGAGAACAACACAGTTTCCAAAGTCAGCGGAAATACTGAGTAAGTAACACCCAAGCATGAAAACAGATTATGCAATAATTTGAAAACCATTTTGTAGTAGTCTTGCTAAAACAAAGTGAAAATAAAAGCTTTGAACCTTTTATAAAAGAAATAAGATGAGAGATTCCAAGTTCATTTATATTTTCCAAATCACATCCATAATTCAAATAATGGGATTCCAAAACTCATGATATTCCATTTTCCATTAACAACATCCGATCCAAAACCAATTTGGTAATTTGTTGATACGGGTAAAACCAACCACTTCTCAAGCATCCAGGACCTTAAGTGTCGACACCCCCTTACAGACTTCTTCTGGCCAGAAGAGTTAGTACAAGGAGCTATCTGGGGACTTGCAACCAGATTAAAATAAATTAAATTGGACGAGAGACCAAAGTCTATACGCTCAATGCCAATAGTAACCACACAACAACAATCATCCCCGTACAACGCTTCCACTTTACGTTATCATCGATTATTAGATTTACAGTTATATTTTCAGAGAACATTTCAACAATTTTAATCAAGTATTCAAGTAGCACATATTTTTCATAAAATCATTTTCAGACAAGTAGGAATGAAAATATTTGACACGAAAAGAAGAATGGGCGCTAGGCCTGGCATGTGTACTTACCTTTAATCTCAAGCAAAGCAAATCACTTCCTAGTAATACTCGACGTGTCCTTCGTCCACGAAATTTTCGCTTGCAAATTTAATATTATCCTAATCAACACATTGCACACAAAGTCGTATAGGTAAATGAAATAACTCCCTTACTAACTCTCCCCAAACGTTATCGGTTAATAGGTCGCTGAACTCGTCCGTTATCCCCTTCCATGGTGTCATCCTTGGTAATCCATTGAGCATGTAGTGACACATGGTCAATGGGTCCTTGAAAGATCATTGGCGACTTTTACTCCAAGCGATGCACATATTCTGGATGTAGGTGCAATACTCCTTTAGGGTTTCTAAACCTGGATGGTAGATCACACTACGTGGATGGTCGACTTCAGTAAGATTGCCAGGAGTAGGTATGGGCGGTCTAAATCCTGTATGTGGAGTTGGAGTTGGAACGGTTTCTTCTTCAATGGGATCCCCTTATATCGGATCTTCTTCTAGATCTTCTTCTATTGGATCTTCTTCGCGCTTGTAATTCGGGCCTTCCTTCATCCTTTGGACAAGTTCCTCGTACTTACTGAGCTTTCCGCGTAGGCCTCCAACCAAATCGCTCTCCTTATTTTACTTTTCCTCGTTGGGACTCCATCGTCCTTCTTTAGCGATGACTAGGTCGGTGTAATCCAGCTTTACTTCGTTCCATGGTCATGTGTATGGTAGTCCAATGATTATCACGTCACACATCATTATTGGGTTCCGGAAATGTCGGGCTCTATTAGCACCGCTCCATTAGTGGCATCGATCCCTGACACGTGCGCAGTAGCTATCGATGCTTTCCCGTCCTTCCAGGAACTTTAGGCGATATGGTGAACCTCCAAGTACAATACTAGATGAAACAGATTCAGATTGAGCAGCCATCTGAAAGAAGTAAGAAAGAGAAAGAGTCTCAGCATTGTTCTATACCACGCATATATTCTTAAAATCTTAAGCATTCCAAAAACTAAGCAGTAAATCTTAGATATTGGGTTCTAAGCATATAGCACAAAAATCAAGCAAACTTCTTAATGCTAAACTATCCCAAAACCCCGTCTTATTCAAATTTTAATTCTTTTTCCTATGTTCATTTTATAAAAACCTTTTTATAAAAAATATACTTTTGGATTGCCTTGCTCTGATACCAACTGTAACACCCCCAAAACGACCTAGCCGGAAGCCCGGGGATGTCACTCCGTACCCGAGATTTAACCCGGATACAAGGAGGTTTAAAAAAGAGAATCCAAAAATAACTTTATTAAAACTCCAATCTTTGTCTGATACAAAGTCGTACAATTAAACTAGAATCTAATGATACCAACAGAAGTTCTAATAAATTAAGTGTGATATTACTAAACGACTAAGTGATGATTCGCGTCCCTGCTAAGCTATGCTCCCATCATGTATACCGGTGGTGCAGAAAATAAAAGAGAACAACACAGTTTCCAAAGTCAGCGGAAATACTGAGTAAGTAACACCCAAGCATGTAAACAGATTATGAAGGAATTTGAAAACCATTTTGTAGTAGTCTTGCTAAAACAAAGTTAAAATAAAAGCTTTGACCCTTTTATAAAACAAATAAGATGAGAGATTCCAAGTTCATTTATATTTTCCAAATCACATCCATTATTCAAATAATGGGATTCCAAAACTCGAGATATTCCATTTTCCATTAACAACATCCAATCCAAAACCAATTTATTAATTTGTTGATACGGGGAAAACCAACCACTTCTCAAGCATCAAGGACCTGAAGTGTCGACACCCCCTTACAGACTTCTTGCGGCCAGAAGAGTGATTACAAGGAGCTATCCGGGAACTTGCAACCGGATTAATATAAATTAAATTGGACGAGAGACCGAATTCTATACGCTCAATGCCAATAGTAACCATACAACAACAATCATCCCCGTAAAACTCTTCAACTTTACGTTATCATCGATTATTAGATTTGCAGTTATATTTTCAGAGAACATTTCAACAATTTGAATCAATTACTCAAGTAGCACATATTTTGCATAAAATCATTTTGAGACAAGTAGGAATGAAAACATTTGACACGAAAAGAAGAATGGGCGCTAGGCCTGGCATGTTTACTTACCTTTAATCTCAAGCAAAGGAAATCACTTCCTAGTAATACTCGACGTTTCCTTCGTCGACGAAATTGTCTCCTGCAAATTTAATATTATCCTAATCAACACATTGCACACAAAGTCGTATAGGTAAATGAAATAACTCCCTTACTAACTCTCCCCAAACATTATCGGTTAATAGGTCGCTGAACTCGTCCTTTATCCCCTTCGAAGCTGTCATCCTTGGTAATCCATTGAGCATGTAGTGACACATGGTCAATGGGTCTTTGAAAGATCATTGGCGCCATTTACTCCAAGCGATGCACATATTCTGGATGTAGGTGCAATACTCCTTTAGGGTTTTTAAACGTGGATGGTAGATCACGCCACGTGGATGGTCGACTTCAGTAAGATTGCCAGGAGTGGGTATGGGCGGTCTAAATCCTGTATGTGGAGTTGGAGTTGGAACGGGTTCTTCTTCAATGGGATCCCCTTCTATCGGATCTTCTTCTAGATCTTCTTCTATTGGATCTTCTTCGCGCTTGTAATTCGGGCCTTCCTTCATCCTTTGGACAAGTTCCTCGTACTTACTGAGCTTTCCGCGTAGGCCTCCAACCAAATCGCTCTCCTTATTTTACTTGTCCTCGTTGGGACTCCATCGTCCTTCTTTAGCGATGACTAGGTCGGTGTGATCCTGCTTTACTTCGTTCCATGGGCATGTGTATGGTAGTCCATTGATTATCACGTCACACACCATTATTGGGTTCCGGAAATGTGGGGCTCTATTAGCATCGCTCCATTGGTGGCATCGATCCCTGACACGTGCGCAGTAGCTATCGATGCTTTCCCGTCCTTCTAGGAACTTTAGGCGATATGGTGAACCTCCAAGTACAATACTAGATGAAACAGATTCAGATTGAGCAGCCATCTGAAAGAAGTAAGAAAGAGAAAGAGTCTCAGCATTGTTCTATACCACGCATATATTCTTAAAATCTTAAGCATTCTAAAAACTAAGCAGTAAATCTTAGATATTAGGTTCTAAGCATATAGCACAAAAATCAAGCAAACTTCTAAATGCTAAACTATCCCAAAACCCCGTCTTATTCAAATTTTAATTCTTTTTCCTATGTTCATTTAAAAAAAAAACATTTTTATAAAAAATATACTTTTGGATTGCCATGCTCTGATACCAACTCTAACACCCCCAAAACGACCAAGCACGAAGCCCGGGGATGTCACTCCGTACCCGAGATTTAACCCGGATACAAGGAGGTTTAAAAAAGAGAATCCAAAAATAACTTTATTAAAACTCCAATCTTTGTATGATACAAAGTCGTACAATTAAACTAGAATCTAATGATACCAACAGAAGTTCTAATAAATTAAGTGTGATATTACTAAACGACTAAGTGATGATTCGCGTCCCTGCTAAGCTATGCTCCCATAATGTATACCTGTGGTGCTGAAAACAAAATAGAACAACACAGTTTCCAAAGTCAGCGGAAATAATGAGTAAGTAACACCCAAGCATGTACACAGATTATGAAGGAATTTGAAAACCATTTTGTAGTAGTCTTGCTAAAACAAAGTTAAAATAAAAGCTTTGACCCTTTTATAAAACAAATAAGATGGGAGATTCCAAGTTCATTTATATTTTCCAAATCACATCCATTATTCAAATAATGGGATTCCAAAACTCGAGATATTCCATTTTCCATTAACAACATCCAATCCAAAACCAATTTGTTAATTTGTTGATACGGGGAAAACCAACCACTTCTCAAGCATCCACGACCTGAAGTGTCGACACCCCCTTACAGACTTCTTGCGGCCAGAAGAGTGATTACAAGGAGCTATCCAGGGACTTGCAACCGGATTAAAATAAATTAAATTGGACGAGAGACCGAAGTCTATACGCTCAATGCCAATAGTAACCATACAACAACAATCATCCCCGTAAAACTCTTCAACTTTACGTTATCATCGATTATTAGATTTGCAGTTATATTTTCAGAGAACATTTCAACAATTTGAATCAAGTACTCAAGTAGCACATATTTTGCATAAAATCATTTTGAGACAAGTAGGAATGAAAACATTTGACACGAAAAGAAGAATGGGCGCTAGGCCTGTCATGTTTACTTACCTTTAATCTCAAGCAAAGCAAATCACTTCCTAGTAATACTCGACGTGTCCTTCGTCAACGAAATTGTCGCCTGCAAATTTAATATTATCCTAATCAACACATTGCACACGAAGTCGTATAGGTAAATGAAATAACTCCCTTACTAACTCTCCCCAAACATTATCGGTTAATAGGTCGCTGAACTCGTCCTTTATCCCCTTCGAAGCTGTCATCCTTGGTAATCCATTGAGCATGTAGTGACACATGGTCAATGGGTCTTTGAAAGATCATTGGCGCCATTTACTCCAAGCGATGCACATATTCTGGATGTAGGTGCAATACTCCTTTAGGGTTTTTAAACGTGGATGGTAGATCACGCCACGTGGATGGTCGACTTCAGTAAGATTGCCAGGAGTAGGTATGGGCGGTCTAAATCCTGTATGTGGAGTTGGAGTTGGAACGGGTTCTTCTTCAGTGGGATCCTCTTCTATCGGATCTTCTTCTAGATCTTATTCTATTGGATCATCTTCGGGCTTGTAATTCGGGCCTTCCTTCATCCTTTGGACAAGTTCCTCGTAATTACTGAGCTTCCCGCGTAGGTCTCCAACCAAATCGCTCTCCTAATTTTACTTGTCCTCGTTGGGCCTCCATCGTCCTTCTTTAGCGATGACTAGGTCGGTGTGATCCTGCTTTACTTCGTTCCATGGACATGTGTATGGTAGTCCATTGATTATCACGTCACACACCATTATTGGGTTCCGGAAATGTGGGGCTCTATTAGCATCGCTCCATTGGTGGCATCAGTCCCTGACACGTGCGCAGTAGCTATCGATGCTTTCCCGTCCTTCCAGGAACTTTAGGCGATATGGTGAACCTCCTAGTACAATACTAGATGAAACGGATTCAGATTGAGCAGCCATCTGAAAGAAGTAAGAAAGAGAAAGAGTCTCTGCATTGTTCTATACCACGCATATATTCTTAAAATCTTAAGCATTCTAAAAACTAAGCAGTAAAACTTAGATATTGGGTTCTAAGCGTATAGCACAAAAATCAAGCAAACTTATAAATGCTAAACTATCCCACAACCCCGGCTTATTCAAATTTTAATTCTTTTTCCTATGTTCATTTTAAAAAAACATTTTTATAAAAATTATACTATTGGATTGCCATGCTCTGATACCAAATGTAACACACCAAAAACGACCAAGCCAGAAGCCCGGAGATGTCACTCCGTACCCGAGATTTAATCCGGATACTAGGAGGTTTAAAAAAGAGAATCCAAAAATAACTTTATTAAAACTCCAATCTTTGCCTGATACAAAGTCTTACAATTCAACTAGAATTTAATGATACCAACAGAAGTTCTAATAAATTAAGTGTGATATTACAAAACGACTAAGTGATGATTCGCGTCCCGGCTGAGTTATGCTCCCATCATGTATACCTGTGGTGCAGAAATCAAAAGAGAACACCACAGTTTCCAAAGTCATCGGAAATACTGAGTAAGTAACACCCAAGCATGTAAACAGATTATGAAGTAATTTGAAAACCATTTTGTAGTAGTCTTGCTAAAACAAAGTGAAAATAAAAGCTTTGACCCTTTTATAAAAGAAATAAGATGAGAGATTCAAAGTTCATTGATATGTTCCAAATCACATCCATTATTCAAATAATGGGATTCCAAAACTCAAGATATTCCATTTTCCATTAACAACATCCAATCCAAAACTAATTTGTTAATTTGTTGATACGGGGAAAACCAACCACTTCTCAAGCATCCAGGACCTGAAGTGTCGACACCCCCTTACAGACTTCTTGCGGCCAGAAGAGTGAGTACAAGGAGCTATCCGGGGACTTGCAACCGGATTAAAATAAATTAAATTGGGCGAGAGACCGAAGTCTATACGCTCAATGCCAATAGTAACCATACAACAACAATCATCCCCGTAAAACTCTTCCACTTTACGTTATCATCGATTATTAGATTTGCAGTTATATTTTCAGAGAACATTTCAACAATTTGAATCATGTATTCAAGTAGCACATATTTTGCATAAAATCATTTAGAGACAAGTAGGAATGAAAACATTTGACACGAAAAGAAGAATGGGCGCTAGGCCTGGCATGTTTACTTACCTTTAATATCAAGCAAAGCAAATTACTTCCAAGTAATACTCGACGTGTCCTTCGTCAACGAAATTGTCGCCTGCAAATTTAATATTATCCTAATCAACACTTTGGACACGAAGTCGTATAGGTAAATGAAATAACTCCCTTACTAAATCTCCCCAAACGTTATCGGTTAAAAGGTCGCTGAACTAGTCCTTTATCCCCTTCGAAGCTGTCATCCTTGGTAATCCATTGAGCATGTAGTGACACATGGTCAATGGGTCCATGAAAGATCATTGGCGCCTTTTACTCCAAGCGATGCACATATTCTGGATGTAGGTGCAATACTCCTTTAGGGTTTCTAAACGTGGATGGTAGATCACGCCACGTGGATGGTCGACTTCAGTAAGATTACCAGGAGTAGGTATGGGCGGTCTAAATCCTGTATGTGGAGTTGGAGTTGGAACGGGTTCTTCTTCAATGGGATCCTCTTCTATCGGATCTTCTTCTAGATCTTATTCTATTGGATCTTCTTCGGGCTTGTAATTTCGGCCTTCCTTCATCCTTTGGACAAGTTCCTCGTACTTACTGAGCTTCTCGCGTAGGCTTCCAACCAAATCGCTATCCTTATTGTACTTGTCCTCGTTGGGCCTCCATCGTCCTTCTTTAGGGATGACTAGGTCGGTGTGATCCTGCTTTACTTCGTTCCATGGTCATGTGTATGGTAGTCCAATGATTATCACGTCACACACCATTATTGGGTTCCGGAAATGTGGGGCTCTATTAGCATCGCTCCATTGGTGGCATCGATCCCTGACACGTGCGCAGTAGCTATCGATGCTTTCCCGTCCTTCCAGGCACTTTAGGCGATATGGTGAACCTCCAAGTACAATACTAGATAAAACGGATTCAGATTGAGCAGCCATCTGAAAGAAGTAAGAAAGAGAAAGAGTCTCAGCATTGTTCTATACCACGCATATATTCTTAAAATCTTAATCATTCTAAAAACTAAGCAGTAAAACTTAGATATTGGGTTCCAAGCATATAGCACAAAAATCAAGCAAACTTCTAAATGATAAACTATCCCACAACCCCGGCTTATTCAAATTTTAATTTTTTTTCCTACGTTCATTTCAAAAAAATTATTTTTATAAAAATTATTACTCTTGGATTGCCAGGCTCTGATACCAACTGTAACACCCCCAAAACGACCAAGCCGGAAGCCCGGGATGTCACTCCGTACCCGGGATTTAACCCGGATACAAGGAGGTTTAAAAAAGAGAATCCAAAAATAACTTTGTTAAAACTCCAATCTTTGCCTGATACAAAGTCTTACAATTCAACTAGAATTTAATGATACCAACAGAAGTTCTAATAAATTAAGTGTGATATTACAAAACGACTAAGTGATGATTCGCGTCCCGGCTGAGCTATGCTCCCATCATGTATACCTGTGGTGCAGAAAACAAAAGAGAACACCACAGTTTCCAAAGTCATCGGAAATACTGAGTAAGTAACACCCAAGCATGTAAACAGATTATGAAGTAATTTGAAAACCATTTTGTAGTAGTCTTGCTAAAACAAAGTGAAAATAAAAACTTTGACCCTTTTATAAAAGAAATAAGATGAGAGATTCCAAGTTCATTGATATTTTCCAAATCACATCCATTATTCAAATAATGGGATTCCAAAACTCAAGATATTCCATTTTCCATTAAAAACATCCAATCCAAAACCAATTTGTTAATTTCTTGATACGGGGAAAACCAACCACTTCTCAAGCATCCAGGACCTGAAGTGTCGACACCCCCTTACAGACTTCTTGCGGCCAGAAGAGTGAGTACAAGGAGCTATCCGGGGACTTGCAACCGGTTTAAATAAATTAATTGGGCGAGAGACCGAAGTCTATACGCTCAATGCCAATAGTAACCATACAACAACAATAATCCCCGTAAAACTCTTCCACTTTACGTTATCATCGATTATTAGATTTGCAGTTATATTTTCAGAGAACATTTCAACAATTTGAATCATGTATTCAAGTAGCACATATTTTGCATAAAATCATTTTGAGACAAGTAGGAATGAAAACATTTGACACGAAAAGAAGAATGGGCGCTAGGCCGGGCATGTTTACTTACCTTTAATATCAAGCAAAGCAAATTACTTCCAAGTAATACTCGACGTGTCCTTCGTCAACGAAATTGTCGCCTGCAAATTTAATATTATCCTAATCAACACTTTGCACACGAAGTCGTATAGGTAAATGAAATAACTCCCTTACTAAATCTCCCCAAACGTTATCGGTTAATAGGTCGCTGAACTCGTCGTTTATCCCCTTCGAAGCTATCATCCTTGGTAATCCATTGAGCATGTAGTGACACATGGTCAATGGGTCCTTTAAAGATCATTGGCGCCTTTTACTCCAAGCGATGCACATATTCTGGATGTAGGTGCAATACTCCTTTAGGGTTTCTAAACGTGGATGGTAGATCACGCCACGTGGATGGTCGACTTCAGTAAGATTACCAGGAGTAGGTAGGGGCGGTCTAAATCCTGTATGTGGAGTTGGAGTTGGAACGGGTTCTTCTTCAATGGGATCCTCTTCTATCGGATCTTCTTCTAGATCTTATTCTATTGGATCTTCTTCGGGCTTGTAATTTCGGCCTTCCTTCATCCTTTGGACAAGTTCCTCGTACTTACTGAGTTTCTCGCGTAGGCTTCCAACCAAATCGCTATCCTTATTGTACTTGTCCTCGTTGGGCCTCCATCGTCCTTCTTTAGGGATGACTAGGTCGGTGTGATCCTGCTTTACTTCGTTCCATGGTCATGTGTATGGTAGTCCAATGATTATCACGTCACACACCATTATTGGGTTCCGGAAATGTGGGGCTCTATTAGCATCGCTCCATTGGTGGCATCAATCCCTGACACGTGAGCAGTAGCTATCGATGCTTTCCCGTCCTTCCAGGCACTTTAGGCGATATGGTGAACCTCCAAGTACAATACTAGATGAAACAGATTCAGATTGAGCAGCCATCTGAAAGAAGTAAGAAAGAGAAAGAGTCTCAGCATTTTTCTATACCGTGCATATATTCTTAAAATCTTAATCATTCTAAAAACTACGCAGTAAAACTTAGATATTGGGTTCCAAGCATATAGCACAAAAATCAAGCAAACTTATAAATGCTAAACTATCCCACAACCCCGGCTTATTCAAATTTTAATTTTTTTTCCTACGTTCATTTCAAAAAATTTCTTGTTATAAAAATTATTACTTTTGGATTGCCAGGCTCTGATACCAACTGTAACACCCCCAAAACGACCAAGCCGGAAGCCCGGGATGTCACTCCGTACCCGGGATTTAACCCGGATACAAGGAGGTTTAAAAAAGAGAATCCAAAAATAACTTTATTAAAACTCCAATCTTTGCCTGATACAAAGTCTTACAATTCAACTAGAATTTAATGATACCAACAGAAGTTCTAATAAATTAAGTGTGATATTACAAAACGACTAAGTGATGATTCGCGTCCCGGCTGAGCTATGCTCCCATCATGTATACCTGTGGTGCAGAAAACAAAAGAGAACACCACAGTTTCGAAGAGTCATCGGAAATACTGAGTAAGTAACACCCAAGCATGTAAACAGATTATGAAGTAATTTGAAAACCATTTTGTAGTAGTCTTGCTAAAACAAAGTGAAAATAAAAGCTTTGACCCTTTTATAAAAGAAATAAGATGAGAGATTCCAAGTTCATTGATATTTTCCAAATCACATCCATTATTCAAATAATGGGATTCCAAAACTCAAGATATTCCATTTTCCATTAACAACATCCAATCCAAAACCAATTTGTTAATTTGTTGATACGGGGAAAACCAACCACTTCTCAAGCATCCAGGACCTGAAGTGTCGACACCCCCTTACAGACTTCTTGCGGCCAGAAGAGTGAGTACAAGGAGCTATCCGGGGACTTGCAACCGGATTAAAATAAATTAAATTGGGCGAGAGACCGAAGTCTATACGCTCAATGCCAATAGTAACCATACAACAACAATAATCCCCGTAAAACTCTTCCACTTTACGTTATCATCGATTATTAGATTTGCAGTTATATTTTCAGAGAACATTTCAACAATTTGAATCATGTATTCAAGTAGCACATATTTTGCATAAAATCATTTTGAGACAAGTAGGAATGAAAACATTTGACACGAAAAGAAGAATGGGCGCTAGGCCTGACATGTTTACTTACCTTTAATATCAAGCAAAGCAAATTACTTCCAAGTAATACTCGACGTGTCCTTCGTCAACGAAATTGTCGCCTGCAAATTTAATATTATCCTAATCAACACTTTGCACACGAAGTCGTATAGGTAAATGAAATAACTCCCTTACTAAATCTCCCCAAACGTTATCGGTTAATAGGTCGCTGAACTCGTCCTTTATCCCCTTCGAAGCTGTCATCCTTGGTAATCCATTGAGCATGTAGTGACACATGGTCAATGGGTCCTTTAAAGATCATTGGCGCCTTTTACTCCAAGCGATGCACATATTCTGGATGTAGGTGCAATACTCCTTTAGGGTTTCTAAACGTGGATGGTAGATCACGCCACGTGGATGGTCGACTTCAGTAAGATTACCAGGAGTAGGTAGGGGCGGTCTAAATCCTGTATGTGGAGTTGGAGTTGGAACGGGTTCTTCTTCAATGGGATCCTCTTCTATCGGATCTTCTTCTAGATCTTATTCTATTGGATCTTCTTCGGGCTTGTAATTTCGGCCTTCCTTCATCCTTTGGACAAGTTCCTCGTACTTACTGAGTTTCTCGCGTAGGCTTCCAACCAAATCGCTATCCTTATTGTACTTGTCCTTGTTGGGCCTCCATCGTCCTTCTTTAGGGATGACTAGGTCGGTGTGATCCTGCTTTACTTCGTTCCATGGTCATGTGTATGGTAGTCCAATGATTATCACGTCACACACCATTATTGGGTTCCGGAAATGAGGGGCTCTATTAGCATCGCTCCATTGGTGGCATCCATCCCTGACACGTGAGCAGTAGCTATCGATGCTTTCCCGTCCTTCCAGGCACTTTAGGCGATATGGTGAACCTCCAAGTACAATACTAGATGAAACAGATTCAGATTGAGCAGCCATCTGAAAGAAGTAAGAAAGAGAAAGAGTCTCAGCATTTTTCTATACCATGCATATATTCTTCAAATCTTAATCATTCTAAAAACTAAGCAGTAAAACTTAGATATTGGGTTCCAAGCATATAGCACAAAAATCAAGCAAACTTCTAAATGCTAAACTATCCCACAACCCCGGCTTATTCAAATTTTAATTTTTTTTCCTACGTTCATTTCAAAAAATTTCTTGTTATAAAAATTATTACTTTTGGATTGCCAGGCTCTGATACCAACTGTAACACCCCCAAAACGACCAAGCCGGAAGCCCGGGATGTCACTCCGTACCCGGGATTTAACCCGGATACAAGGAGGTTTAAAAAAGAGAATCCAAAAATAACTTTATTAAAACTCCAATCTTTGCCTGATACAAAGTCTTACAATTCAACTAGAATTTAATGATACCAACAGAAGTTCTAATAAATTAAGTGTGATATTACAAAACGACTAAGTGATGATTCGCGTCCCGGCTGAGCTATGCTCCCATCATGTATACCTGTGGTGCAGAAAACAAAAGAGAACACCACAGTTTCGAAGAGTCATCGGAAATACTGAGTAAGTAACACCCAAGCATGTAAACAGATTATGAAGTAATTTGAAAACCATTTTGTAGTAGTCTTGCTAAATTAAAGTGAAAATAAAAGCTTTGACCCTTTTATAAAAGAAATAAGATGAGAGATTCCAAGTTCATTGATATTTTCCAAATCACATCCATTATTCAAATAATGGGATTCCAAAACTCAAGATATTCCATTTTCCATTAACAACATCCAATCCAAAACCAATTTGTTAATTTGTTGATACGGGGAAAACCAACCACTTCTCAAGCATCCAGGACCTGAAGTGTCGACACCCCCTTACAGACTTCTTGCGGCCAGAAGAGTGAGTACAAGGAGCTATCCGGGGACTTGCAACCGGATTAAAATAAATTAAATTGGGCGAGAGACCGAAGTCTATACGCTCAATGCCAATAGTAACCATACAACAACAATAATCCCCGTAAAACTCTTCCACTTTACGTTATCATCGATTATTAGATTTGCAGTTATATTTTTAGAGAACATTTCAACAATTTGAATCATGTATTCAAGTAGCACATATTTTGCATAAAATCATTTTGAGACAAGTAGGAATGAAAACATTTGACACGAAAAGAAGAATGGGCGCTAGGCCTGGCATGTTTACTTACCTTTAATATCAAGCAAAGCAAATTACTTCCAAGTAATACTCGACGTGTCCTTCGTCAACGAAATTGTCGCCTGCAAATTTAATATTATCCTAATCAACACTTTGCACACGAAGTCGTATAGGTAAATGAAATAACTCCCTTACTAAATCTCCCCAAACGTTATCGGTTAATAGGTCGCTGAACTCGTCCTTTATCCCCTTCGAAGCTGTCATCCTTGGTAATCCATTGAGCATGTAGTGACACATGGTCAATGGGTCCTTTAAAGATCATTGGCGCCTTTTACTCCAAGCGATGCACATATTCTGGATGTAGGTGCAATACTCCTTTAGGGTTTCTAAACGTGGATGGTAGATCACGCCACGTGGATGGTCGACTTCAGTAAGATTACCAGGAGTAGGTAGGGGCGGTCTAAATCCTGTATGTGGAGTTGGAGTTGGAACGGGTTCTTCTTCAATGGGATCCTCTTCTATCGGATCTTCTTCTAGATCTTATTCTATTGGATCTTCTTCGGGCTTGTAATTTCGGCCTTCCTTCATCCTTTGGACAAGTTCCTCGTACTTACTGAGCTTCTCGCGTAGGCTTCCAACCAAATCGCTATCCTTATTGTACTTGTCCTCGTTGGGCCTCCATCGTCCTTCTTCAGGGATGACTAGGTCGGTGTGATCCTGCTTTACTTCGTTCCATGGTCATGTGTATGGTAGTCCAATGATTATCACGTCACACACCATTATTGAGTTCCGGAAATGTGGGGCTCTATTAGCATCGCTCCATTGGTGGCATCGATCCCTGACACGTGCGCAGTAGCTATCGATGCTTTCCCGTCCTTCCAGGCACTTTAGGCGATATGGTGAACCTCGAAGTACAATACTAGATGAAACGGATTCAGATTGAGCAGCCATCTGAAAGAAGTAAGAAAGAGAAAGAGTCTCAGCATTGTTCTATACCACGCATATATTCTTAAAATCTTAATCATTCTAAAAACTAAGCAGTAAAACTTAGATATTGGGTTCCAAGCATATAGCACAAAAATCAAGCAAACTTCTAAATGCTAAACTATCCCACAACCCCGGCTTATTCAAATTTTAATTTTTTTTCCTACGTTCATTTCAAAAAATTTCTTTTTATAAAAATTATTACTTTTGGATTGCCAGGCTCTGATACCAACTGTAACACCCCCAAAACGACCAAGCCGGAAGCCCGGGATGTCACTCCGTACCCGGGATTTAACCCGGATACAAGGCGTTTTAAAACATAGAATCCAAACATAACTTTATTAAAACTCCAATCTTTGCCTCATACAAAGTCGTACAATTCAACTAGAATCTAATGATACCAACAGAAGTTCTAATAAATTAAGTGTGATATTACTAAACGACTAAGTGATGATTCGCGTCCCCGCTAAGCTATGCTCCCATCATGTATACCTGTGGTGCAGAAAACAAAAGAGAACACCACATTTTCCAAAGTCAGAGAAAATACTGATTAAGTAACGCCCAAGCATGTAAACAAATTATAAAGTAATTTGAAAACCATTTTGTAGTAGTCTTGCTAAAACAAAGTGAAAATAAAAGCTTTGACTCTTTTATAAAAGAAATAAGATGAAAGATTCCAAGTTCATTTATATTTTCAAATTACATCCATAATTCAAATAATGGGATTCCAAAACTCATGATAATCCATTTTCCATTAACAAAATCCAATCCAAAACCAATTTGTTAATTTGTTGATACGGGGAAAACCAACCACTTCTCAAGCATCCAGGACCTGAAGTGTCGACACCCCCTTACAGATTTCTTGCGGCCAGAAGATTGAGTACAAGGAGCTATCCGGGGACTTGCAACCGGATTGAAATAAATTAAATTGGACGAGAGACCGAAGTCTATACGCTCAATGCCAATAGTAACCATACAACAACAATCATCCCCGTACAACTCTTCCACTTTTCGTTATCATCGATTATTAGATTTGCAGTGATATTTTCAGAGAACATTTCAAAAATTTGAAACAAGTATTCAAGTAGCACATATTTTGCATAAAATTATTTTGAGACAAGTAGGAATGAAAAAATTTGACACGAAAAGAAGAATGGGCGCTAGGCCTGGCATGTTTACTTACCTTTAATCCCAAGCAAAGCAAATCACTTCCTAGTAAAACTCGACGTGTCCTTCGTCAACGAAATTATCGCCTTCAAATTTAATATTATCCTAATCAACACATTGCACACGAAGTCGTATAGGTAAATGAAATAACTCCCTTACTAACTCTCCCCAAACGTTATCGGTTAATAGGTCGCTGAACTCGTCCTTTATCCCCTTCCAAGGTGTCATCCTTGGTAATCCATTGAGCATGTAGTGACCCATGGTCAATGGGTCCTTGAAAGATCCTTGGCGCCTTTTAGTCCAAGCGATGCACATATTCTGGATGTAGGTGCAATACTCCTTTAGGGTTTCTAAACCTGGATGGTAGATCACGCCACATGGATTGTCGACTTCAGTAAGATTGCCAGGAGTATGTATGGGCGGTCTAAATCCTGTATGTGGAGTTGGAGTTGGAACGGGTTCTTCTTCAATGGGATCCTCTTCTATCGGATCTTATTCTATTGGATCTACTTCGAGCTTGTAATTCGGGCCTTCGTTCATCCTTTGGACAATTTCCTCGTACTTACTGAGCTTCTCGCGTAGGCTTCCAACCAAATCGCTATCCTTATTGTACTTGTCCTCGTTGGGCCTCCATCTTCCTTCTTTAGCGATGACTAGGTCGGTGTGATCCTGCTTTACTTCATTCCATGGTCATGTGTATGGTAGTCCAATGATTATCACGTCACACACCATTATTGGGTTCCGGAAATGTGGGGCTCTATTAGCATCGCTCCATTGGTGGCATCGATCCCTGACACGTGCGCAGTAGCTATCGATGCTTTCCCGTCCTTCCAGGCACTTTAGGCGATATGGTGAACCTCCAAGTACAATACTAGATGAAACGGATTCAGATTGAGCAGCCATCTGAAAGAAGTAAGAGAGAGAAAGAGTTTCGGCATTGTTCTATACCACGCATATATTCTTAAAATCTTAAGCATTCTAAAAACTAAGAAGTAAAACTTAGATATTGGGTTCTAAGCATATAGCACAAAAAACAAACAAACTTCTAAATGCTAAACTATCCCACAACCCCGGCTTATTCAAATTTTAATTCTTTTTCCTATGTTCATTTTAAAAAAATTCTTTTTATCAAATTTATTATTTTTGGATTGCCAGGCTCTGATACCAACTGTAACACCCCCAAAACTACCAAGCCGGAAGCCCGGGGATTTCACTCCGTACCCGAGATTTAACCCGGATACAAGGAGACTTAAAAAAGAGAATCCAAACATAAGTTTATTAAAACTCCAATCTTTGCCTGATACAAATTCGTAAAATTCAACTAGAATCTAATGATACCAACAGAAGTTCTAATAAATTAAGTGTGATATTACAAAACGACTAAGTGGTGATTCGCGTCCCCGCTAAGCTATGCTCCCATCATGTATACCTGTGGTGCAGAAAACAAAAGAGAACACCACAGTTTCCAAAGTCAGCGGAAATACTGAGTAAGTAACACCCAAGCATGTAAACAGATTATGAAGTAATTTGAAAACCATTTTGTAGTAGTCTTGCTAAAACAAAGTGAAAATAAAAGCATTGACTCTTTTATAAAAGAAATAAGATGAGAGATTCCAAGTTAATTTATATTTTCAAATTACATCCATAATTCAAATAATGGGATTCCAAAACTCATGATAATCCATTTTCCATTAACAAAATCCAATCCAAAACCAATTTGTTAATTTGTTGATACGGGGAAAACCAACCACTTCTCAAGCATCCAGGACCTGAAGTGTCGACACCCCCTTACAGACTTCTTGCGGCCAGAAGATTGAGTACAAGGAGCTATCCGGGGACTTGCAACCGGATTCAAATAAATTAAATTGGACGAGAGACCGAAGTCTATACGCTCAATGCCAATAGTAACCATACAACAACAATCATCCCCGTACAACTCTTCCACTTTACGTTATCATCGATTATTAGATTTGCAGTGATATTTTCAGAGAACATTTCAACAATTTGAAACAAGTATTCAAGTAGCACATATTTTGCATAAAATTATTTTGAGACAAGTAGGAATGAAAAAATTTGACACGAAAAGAAGAATGGGCGCTAGGCCTGGCATGTTTACTTACCTTTAATCCCAAGCAAAGCAAATCACTTCCTAGTAAAACTCGACGTGTCCTTCGTCAACGAAATTATCGCCTTGTAATTTAATATTATCCTAATCAGAACATTGCACACGAAGTCCTATAGGTAAATGAAATAACTCCCTTACTAACTCTCCCCAAACGTTATCGGTTAATAGGTCGCTGAACTCGTCCTTTATCCCCTTCCAGTGTGTCATCCTTGGTAATCCATTGAGCATGTAGTGACCCATGGTCAATGGGTCCCTTAAAGATCCTTGGCGTCTTTTAGTCCAAGCGATGCACAGATTCTGGATGTAGGTGCAATACTCCTTTAGGGTTTCTAAACCTTGATGGTAGATCACGCCACATGGATTGTCGACTTCAGTAAGATTGCCAGGAGTATGTATGGGCGGTCTAAATCCTGTATGTGGAGTTGGAGTTGGAACGGGTTCTTCTTCAATGGGATCCTCTTCTATCGGATCTTATTCTATTGGATCTTCTTCGGGCTTGTAATTCGGGCCTTCGTTCATCCTTTGGACAATTTCCTCGTACTTACTGAGCTTCTCGCGTAGGCTTCCAACCAAATCGCTATCCTTATTGTACTTGTCCTCGTTGGGCCTCCATCTTCCTTCTTTAGCGATGACTAGGTCGGTGTGATCCTGCTTTACTTCATTCCATGGTCATGTGTATGGTAGTCCAATGATTATCACGTCACACACCATTATTGGGTTCCGGAAATGTGGGGCTCTATTAGCATCGCTCCATTGGTGGCATCGATCCCTGACACGTGCGCAGTAGCTATCGATGCTTTCCCGTCCTTCCGGGCACTTTAGGCGATATGGTGAACCTCCAAGTACAATACTAGATGAAACGGATTCAGATTGAGCAGCCATCTGAAAGAAGTAAGAGAGAGAAAGAGTTTCGGCATTGTTCTATACCACACATATATTCTTAAAATCTTAAGCATTCTAAAAACTAAGCAGTAAAACTTAGATATTGGGTTCTAAGCATATAGCACAAAAAACAAGCAAACTTCTAAATGCTAAACTATCCCACAACCCCGGCTTATTCAAATTTTAATTCTTTTTCCTATGTTCATTTTAAAAAAATTCTTTTTATCAAATTTATTATTTTTGGATTGCCAGGATCTGATACCAAGTGTAACACCCCCAAAACTACCAAGCCGGAAGCCCGGGGATTTCACTCCGTACCCGAGATTTAACCCGGATACAAGGAGACTTAAAAAAGAGAATCCAAACATAAGTTTATTAAAGCTCCAATCTTTGCCTGATACAAATTCGTAAAATTCAACTAGAATCTAATGATACCAACAGAAGTTCTAATAAATTAAGTGTGATATTACAAAACGACTAAGTGGTGATTCGCGTCCCCGCTAAGCTATGCTCCCATCATGTATACCTGTGGTGCAGAAAACAAAAGAGAACACCACAGTTTCCAAAGTCAACGGAAATACTGAGTAAGTAACACCCAAGCATGTAAACAGATTATGAAGTAATTTGAAAACCATTTTGTAGTAGTCTTGCTAAAACAAAGTGAAAATAAAAGCATTGACTCTTTTATAAAAGAAATAAGATGAGAGATTCCAAGTTAATTTATATTTTCAAATTACATCCATAATTCAAATAATGGGATTCCAAAACTCATGATAATCCATTTTCCATTAACAAAATCCAATCCAAAACCAATTTGTTAATTTGTTGATACGGGGAAAACCAACCACTTCTCAAGCATCCAGGACCTGAAGTGTCGACACCCCCTTACAGACTTCTTGCGGCCAGAAGATTGAGTACAAGGAGCTATCCGGGGACTTGCAACCGGATTCAAATAAATTAAATTGGACGAGAGACCGAAGTCTATACGCTCAATGCCAATAGTAACCATACAACAACAATCATCCCCGTACAACTCTTCCACTTTACGTTATCATCGATTATTAGATTTGCAGTGATATTTTCAGAGAACATTTCAACAATTTGAAACAAGTATTCAAGTAGCACATATTTTGCATAAAATTATTTTGAGACAAGTAGGAATGAAAAAATTTGACACGAAAAGAAGAATGGGCGCTAGGCCTGGCATGTTTACTTACCTTTAATCCCAAGCAAAGCAAATCACTTCCTAGTAAAACTCGACGTGTCCTTCGTCAACGAAATTATCGCCTTAAAATTTAATATTATCCTAATCAAAACATTGCACACGAAGTCCTATAGGTAAATGAAATAACTCCCTTACTAACTCTCCCCAAACGTTATCGGTTAATAGGTCGCTGAACTCGTCCTTTATCCCCTTCCAGTGTGTCATCCTTGGTAATCCATTGAGCATGTAGTGACCCATGGTCAATGGGTCCCTTAAAGATCCTTGGCGTCTTTTAGTCCAAGCGATGCACAGATTCTGGATGTAGGTGCAATACTCCTTTAGGGTTTCTAAACCTTGATGGTAGATCACGCCACATGGATTGTCGACTTCAGTAAGATTGCCAGGAGTATGTATGGGCGGTCTAAATCCTGTATGTGGAGTTGGAGTTGGAACGGGTTCTTCTTCAATGGGATCCTCTTTTATCGGATCTTATTCTATTGGATCTTCTTCGGGCTTGTAATTCGGGCCTTTGTTCATCCTCCGGACAATTTCCTCGTACTTACTGAGCTTCTCGCGTAGGCTTCCAACCAAATCGCTATCCTTATTGTACTTGTCCTCGTTGGGCCTCCATCTTCCTTCTTTAGCGATGACTAGGTCGGTGTGATCCTGCTTTACTTCATTCCATGGTCATGTGTATGGTAGTCCAATGATTATCACGTCACACACCATTATTGGGTTCCGGAAATGTGGGGCTCTATTAGCATCGCTCCATTGGTGGCATCGATCCCTGACACGTGCGCAGTAGCTATCGATGCTTTCCCGTCCTTCCGGGCACTTTAGGCGATATGGTGAACCTCCAAGTACAATACTAGATGAAACGGATTCAGATTGAGCAGCCATCTGAAAGAATTAAGAGAGAGAAAGAGTTTCAGCATTGTTCAATACCACGCATATATTCTTAAAATCTTAAGCATTCTAAAAACTAAGCAGTAAAACTTAGATATTGGGTTCTAAGCATATAGCACAAAAAACAAGCAAACTTCTAAATGCTAAACTATCCCACAACCCCGGCTTATTCAAATTTTAATTCTTTTTCCTATGTTCATTTTAAAAAAATTGTTTTTATCCAATTTATTATTTTTGGATTGCCAGGCTCTGATACCAACTGTAACACCCCCAAAACTACCAAGCCGGAAGCCCGGGGATTTCACTCCGTACCCGAGATTTAACCCGGATACAAGGAGACTTAAAAAAGAGAATCCAAACATAAGTTTATTAAAACTCCAATCTTTGCCTGATACAAATTCGTAAAATTCAACTAGAATCTAATGATACCAACAGAAGTTCTAATAAATTAAGTGTGATATTACAAAACGACTAAGTGATGATTCGCGTCCCCGCTAAGCTATGCTCCTATCATGTATACCTGTGGTGCAGAAAACAAAAGAGAACACCACAGTTTCCAAAGTCAGCGGAAATACTGAGTAAGTAACACCCAAGCATGTAAACAGATTATAAGGTAATTTGAAAACCATTTTGTAGTAGTCTTGCTAAAACAAAGTGAAAAGAAAAGCATTGACTCTTTTATAAAAGAAATAAGATGAGAGATTCCAAGTTAATTTATATTTTCAAATTACATCCATAATTCAAATAATGGGATTCCAAAACTCATGATAATCCATTTTCCATTAACAAAATCCAATCCAAAACCAATTTGTTAATTTGTTGATACGGGGAAAACCAACCACTTCTCAAGCATCCAGGACCTGAAGTGTCGACACCCCCTTACAGACTTCTTGCGGCCAGAAGATTGAGTACAAGGAGCTATCCGGGGACTTGCAACCGGATTGAAATAAATTAAATTGGACGAGAGGCCGAAGTCTATACGCTCAATGCCAATAGTAACCATACAACAACAATCATCCCCGTACAACTCTTCCACTTTACGTTATCATCGATTATTAGATTTGCAGTGATATTTTCAGAGAACATTTCAACAATTTGAAACAAGTATTCAAGTAGCACATATTTTGCATACAATTATTTTGAGTCTAGTAGGAATGAAAAAATTTGACACGAAAAGAAGAATGGGCGCTAGGCCTGGCATGTTTACTTACCTTTAATCCCAAGCAAATCAAATCACTTCCTAGTAAAACTCGACGTGTCCTTCGTCAACGAAATTATCGCCTTAAAATTTAATATTATCCTAATCAAAACATTGCACACGAAGTCCTATAGATAAATGAAATAACTCCCTTACTAACTCTCCCCAAACGTTATCGGTTAATAGGTCGCTGAACTCGTCCTTTATCCCCTTCCAAGGTGTCATCCTTGGTAATCCATTGAGCATGTAGTGACCCATGGTCAATGGGTCCCTTAAAGATCCTTGGCGTCTTTTAGTCCAAGCGATGCACAGATTCTGGATGTAGGTGCAATACTCCTTTAGGGTTTCTAAACCTTGATGGTAGATCACGCCACATGGATTGTCGACTTCAGTAAGATTGCCAGGAGTATGTATGGGCGGTCTAAATCCTGTATGTGGAGTTGGAGTTGGAACGGGTTCTTCTTCAATGGGATCCTCTTTTATCGGATCTTATTCTATTGGATCTTCTTCGGGCTTGTAATTCGGGCCTTTGTTCATCCTTCGGACAATTTCCTCGTACTTACTGAGCTTCTCGCGTAGGCTTCCAACCAAATCGTTATCCTTATTGTACTTGTCCTCGTTGGGCCTCCATCTTCCGTCTTTAGCGATGAGTAGGTCGGTGTGATCCTTCTTTACTTCATTCCATGGTCATGTGTATGGTAGTCCAATGATTATCACGTCACACACCATTATTGGGTTCCGGAAATGTGGGGCTCTATTAGCATCGCTCCATTGGTGGCATCGATCCCTGACACGTGCGCAGTAGCTATCGATGCTTTCCCGTCCTTCCAGGCACTTTAGGCGATATGGTGAACCTCCAAGTACAATACTAGATGAAACGGATTCAGATTGAGCAGCCATCTGAAAGAAGTAAGAGAGAGAAAGAGTCTCAGCATTGTTCTATACCACGCATATATTCTTAAAATCTTAATCATTCTAAAAACTAAGCAGTAAAACTTAGATATTGGGTTCTAAGCATATAGCACAAAATCAAGCAAACTTCTAAATGCTAAACTATCCCACAACCCCGGCTTATTCAAATTTTAATTCTTTTTCCTATGTTCATTTTAAAAAAAATCTTTTTATCAAAATTATTACTTTTGGATTGCCAGGCTCTGATACCAACTGTAACACCCCCAAAACTACCAAGCCGGAAGCCCGGGGATTTCACTCCGTACCCGAGATTTAACCCGGATACAAGGAGACTTAAAAAAGAGAAGCCAAACATAAGTTTATTAAAACTCCAATCTTTGCCTGATACAAATTCGTAAAATTCAACTAGAATCTAATGATACCAACAGAAGTTCTAATAAATTAAGTGTGATATTACAAAACGACTAAGTGATGATTCGCGTCCCCGCTAAGCTATGCTCCCTTCATGTATACCTTTGGTGCAGAAAACAAAAGAGAACACCACAGTTTCCAAAGTCAGCGGAAATACTGAGTAAGTAACACCCAAGCATGTAAACAGATTATGAAGGAATTTGAAAACCATTTTGTAGTAGTCTTGCTAAAACAAAGTGAAAATAAAAGCTTTGACCCTTTTATAAAAGAAATAAGATGAGAGATTCCAAGTTCATTGATATTTTCCAAATCACACCATTATTCAAATAATGGGTTTCCAAAACTCAAGATATTTCATTTTCCATTAACAACATCCAATCCAAAACCAATTTGTTAATTTGTTGATACGGGGAAAACCAACCACTTATCAAGCATCCAGGACCTGAAGTGTCGACACCCCCTTACAGACTTCTTGCGGCCAGAAGAGTGATTACAAGGAGCTATCCGGGGACTTGCAACCGGATTAAAATAAATTAAATTGGGCGAGAGACCGAAGTCTATACGCTCAATGCCAATAGTAACCATACAACAACAATCATCCCCGTAAAACTCTTCCACTTTACGTTATCATCGATTATTAGATTTGCAGTTATATTTTAAGAGAACATTTCAACAATTTGAATCATGTATTCAAGTAGCACATTTTTTGCATAAAATCATTTTGAGACAAGTAGGAATGAAAACATTTGACACGAAAAGAAGAATGGGCGCTAGGCCTGGCATGTTTACTTACCTTTAATATCAAGCAAAGCAAATTACTTCCTAGTAATACTCGACGTGTCCTTCGTCAACGAAATTTTCGCCTGCAAATTTAATATTATCCTAATCAACACATTGCACACGAAGTCATATAGGTAAATGAAATAACTCCCTTACTAAATCTCCCCAAACGTTATCGGTTAATAGGTCGCTGAACTCGTCCTTTATCCCCTTCGAAGCTGTCATCCTTGGTAATCCATTGAGCATGTAGTGACCCATGGTCAATGGGTCCTTGAAAGATCCTTGGCGCCTTTTAGTCCAAGCAATGCACATATTCTGGATGTAGGTGCAATACTCCTTTAGGGTTACTAAACCTGGATGGTAGATCACGCCACATGGATTGTCCACTTCAGTAAGATTGCCAGGAGTATGTATGGGCGGTCTAAATCCTGTATGTGGAGTTGGAGTTGGAACGGGTTCTTCTTCAATGGGATCCTCTTCTATCGGATCTTATTCTATTGGATCTTCTTCGGGCTTGGAATTCGGGCCTTCGTTCATCCTTTGGAAAATTTCCTCGTACTTACTGAGCTTCTCGCGTAGGCTTCCAACCAAATCGCTATCCTTATTGTACTTGTCCTCGTTGGGCCTCCATCTTCCTTCTTTAGCGATGACTAGGTCGGTGTGATCCTGCTTTACTTCATTCCATGGTCATGTGTATGGTAGTCCAATGATTATCACGTCACACACCATTATTGGGTTCCGGAAATGTGGGGCTCTATTAGCATCGCTCCGTTGGTGGCATCGATCCCTGACACGTGCGCAGTAGCTATCGATGCTTTCCCGTCCTTCCAGGCACTTTAGGCGATATGGTGAACCTCCAAGTACAATACTAGATGAAACGGATTCAAATTGAGGAGCCATCTGAAAGAAGTAAGAGAGAGAAAGAGTTTCAGCATTGTTCTATACCACGCATATATTCTTAAAATCTTAAGCATTCTAAAAACTAAGCAGTAAAACTTAGATATTGGGTTCTAAGCATATAGCACAAAAATCAAGCAAACTTCTAAATGCTAAACTATCCCACAACCCCGGCTTATTCAAATTTTAATTCTTTTTCCTATGTTTATTTTAAAAAAATTCTTTTTATCAAATTTATTATTTTTGGATTGCCAGGCTCTGATACCAACTGTAACACCCCCAAAACGACCAAGCCGGAAGCCCGGGATGTCACTCCGTACCCAGGATTTAACCCGGATACAAGGCGGTTTAAAACATAGAATCCAAACATAACTTTATTAAAACTCCAATCTTTGCCTGATACAAAGTCGTACAATTCAACTAGAATCTAATGATACCAACAGAAGTTCTAATAAATTAAGTGTGATATTACTAAACGACTAAGTGATGATTCGCGTCCCCGCTAAGCTATGCTCCCATCATGTATACCTGTGGTGCAGAAAACAAAAGAGAACACCACAGTTTCCAAAGTCAGCGGAAATACTGAGTAAGTAACACCCAAGCATGTAAACAGATTATGAAGGAATTTGAAAACCATTTTGTAGTAGTCTTGCTAAAACAAAGTGAAAATAAAAGCTTTGACCCTTTATAAAAGAAATAAGATGAGAGATTCCAAGTTCATTGATATTTTCCAAATCACATCCATTATTCAAATAATGGGTTTGCAAAACTCAAGATATTTCATTTCCATTAACAACATCCAATCCAAAACCAATTTGTTAATTTGTTGATACGGGGAAAACCAACCACTTATCAAGCATCCAGGACCTGAAGTGTCGACACCCCCTTACAGACTTCTTGCGGCCAGAAGAGTGAGTACAAGGAGCTATCCGGGGACTTGCAACCGGATTAAAATAAATTAAATTTGGCGAGAGACCGAAGTCTATACGCTCAATGCCAATAGTAACCATACAACAACAATCATCCCCGTAAAACTCTTCCACTTTACGTTATCATCGATTATTAGATTTGCAGTTATATTTTCAGAGAACATTTCAACAATTTGAATCATGTATTCAAGTAGCACATTTTTTGCATAAAATCATTTTGAGACAAGTAGGAATGAAAACATTTGACACGAAAAGAAGAATGGGCGCTAGGCCTGGCATGTTTACTTACCTTTAATATCAAGCAAAGCAAATTACTTCCTAGTAATACTCGACGTGTCCTTCGTCAACGAAATTTTCGCCTGCAAATTTAATATTATCCTTATCAACACATTGCACACGAAGTCGTATAGGTAAATGAAATAACTCCCTTACTAAATCTCCCCAAACGTTATCGGTTAATAGGTCGCTGAACTCGTCCTTTATCCCCTTCGAAGCTGTCATCCTTGGTAATCCATTGAGCATGTAGTGACCCATGGTCAATGGGTCCTTGAAAGATCCTTGGCGCCTTTTAGTCCAAGCGATGCACATATTCTGGATGTAGGTGCAATACTCCTTTAGGGTTTCTAAACCTGGATGGTAGATCACGCCACATGGATTGTCGACTTCAGTAAGATTGCCAGGAGTATGTATGGGCGGTCTAAATCCTGTATGTGGAGTTGGAGTTGGAACGGGTTCTTCTTCAATGGGATCCTCTTCTATCGGATCTTATTCTATTAGATCTTCTTCGGGCTTGTAATTCGGGCCTTCGTTCATCCTTTGGACAATTTCCTCGTACTTACTGAGCTTCTCGCGTAGGCTTCCAACCAAATCGCTATCCTTATTGTACTTGTCCTCGTTGGGCCTCCATCTTCCTTCTTTAGCGATGACTAGGTCGGTGTGATCCTGCTTTACTTCATTCCATGGTCATTTGTATGGTAGTCCAATGATTATCACGTCACACACCATTATTGGGTTCCGGAAATGTGGGGCTCTATTAGCATCGCTCCATTGGTGGCATCGATCCCTGACACGTGCGCAGTAGCTATCGATGCTTTCCCGTCCTTCCAGGCACTTTAGGCGATATGGTGAACCTCCAAGTACAATACTAGATGAAACGGATTCAGATTGAGCAGCCATCTAAAAGAAGTAAGAAAGAGAAAGAGTCTCAGCATTGTTCTATACCACGCATATATTCTTAAAATCTTAATCATTCTAAAAACTAAGCAGTAAAACTTAGATATTGGGTTCTAAGCATATAGCACAAAATCAAGCAAACTTCTAAATGCTAAACTATCCCACAACCCCGGCTTATTCAAATTTTAATTCTTTTTCCTATGTTCATTTTAAAAAAATTCTTTTTATCAAAATTATTACTTTTGGATTGCCGGGCTCTGATACCAACTGTAACACCCCCAAAACTACCAAGCCGGAAGCCCGGGGATTTCACTCCGTACCCGAGATTTAACCCGGATACAAGGAGACTTAAAAAAGAGAATCCAAACATAAGTTTATTAAAACTCCAATCTTTGCCTGATACAAATTCGTAAAATTCAACTAGAATCTAATGATACCAACAGAAGTTCTAATAAATTAAGTGTGATATTACAAAACAACTAAGTGATGATTCGCGTCCCCGCTAAGCTATGCTCCCATCATGTATACCTATGGTGCAGAAAACAAAAGAGAACACCACAGTTTCCAAAGTCAGCGGAAATACTGAGTAAGTAACACCCAAGCATGTAAACAGATTATGAAGGAATTTGAAAACCATTTTGTAGTAGTCTTGCTAAAACAAAGTGAAAATAAAAGCTTTGACCCTTTTATAAAAGAAATAAGATGAGAGATTCCAAGTTCATAGATATTTTCCAAATCACATCCATTATTCAAATAATGGGTTTCCAAAACTCAAGATATTTCATTTTCCATTAACAACATCCAATCCAAAACCAATTTGTTAATTTGTTGATACGGGGAAAACCAACCACTTATCAAGCATCCAGGACCTGAAGTGTCGACACCCCCTTATGGACTTCTTGCGGCCAGAAGAGTGAGTACAAAGAGCTATCCGGGGACTTGCAACCGGATTAAAATAAATTAAATTGGGCGAGAGACCGAAGTCTATACGCTCAATGCCAATAGTAACCATACAACAACAATCATCCCCGTAAAACTCTTCCACTTTACGTTATCATCAATTATTAGATTTGCAGTTATATTTTCAGAGAACATTTCAACAATTTGAATCATGTATTCAAGTAGCACATTTTTTGCATAAAATCATTTCGAGACAAGTAGGAATGAAAACATTTGACACGAAAAGAAGAATGGGCGCTAGGCCTGACATGTTTACTTACCTTTAATATCAAGCAAAGCAAATTACTTCCTAGTAATACTCGACGTGTCCTTCATCAACGAAATTTTCGCCTGCAAATTTAATATTATCCTAATCAACACATTGCACACGAAGTCGTATAGGTAAATGAAATAACTCCCTTACTAAATCTCCCCAAACGTTATCGGTTAATAGGTCGCTGAACTCGTCCTTTATCCCCTTCGAAGCTGTCATCCTTGGTAATCCATTGAGCATGTAGTGACCCATGGTCAATGGGTCCTTGAAAGATCCTTGGCGCCTTTTAGTCCAAGCGATGCACATATTCTGGATGTAGGTGCAATACTCCTTTAGGGTTTCTAAACCTGGATGGTAGATCACGCCACATGGATTGTCGACTTCAGTAAGATTGCCAGGAGTATGTATGGGCGGTCTAAATCCTGTATGTGGAGTTGGAGTTGGAACGGGTTCTTCTTCAATGGGATCCTCTTCTATCGGATCTTATTCTATTAGATCTTCTTCGGGCTTGTAATTCGGGCCTTCGTTCATCCTTTGGACAATTTCCTCGTACTTACTGAGCTTCTCGCGTAGGCTTCCAACCAAATCGCTATCCTTATTGTACTTGTCCTCGTTGGGCCTCCATCTTCCTTCTTTAGCGATGACTAGGTCGGTGTGATCCTGCTTTACTTCATTCCATGGTCATTTGTATGGTAGTCCAATGATTATCACGTCACACACCATTATTGGGTTCCGGAAATGTGGGGCTCTATTAGCATCGCTCCATTGGTGGCATCGATCCCTGACACGTGCGCAGTAGCTATCGATGCTTTCCCGTCCTTCCAGGCACTTTAGGCGATATGGTGAACCTCCAAGTACAATACTAGATGAAACGGATTCAGATTGAGCAGCCATCTAAAAGAAGTAAGAAAGAGAAAGAGTCTCAGCATTGTTCTATACCACGCATATATTCTTAAAATCTTAATCATTCTAAAAACTAAGCAGTAAAACTTAGATATTGGGTTCTAAGCATATAGCACAAAATCAAGCAAACTTCTAAATGCTAAACTATCCCACAACCCCGGCTTATTCAAATTTTAATTCTTTTTCCTATGTTCATTTTAAAAAAATTCTTTTTATCAAAATTATTACTTTTGGATTGCCGGGCTCTGATACCAACTGTAACACCCCCAAAACTACCAAGCCGGAAGCCCGGGGATTTCACTCCGTACCCGAGATTTAACCCGGATACAAGGAGACTTAAAAAAGAGAATCCAAACATAAGTTTATTAAAACTCCAATCTTTGCCTGATACAAATTCATAAAATTCAACTAGAATCTAATGATACCAACAGAAGTTCTAATAAATTAAGTGTGATATTACAAAACAACTAAGTGATGATTCGCGTCCCCGCTAAGCTATGCTCCCATCATGTATACCTATGGTGCAGAAAACAAAAGAGAACACCACAGTTTCCAAAGTCAGCGGAAATACTGAGTAAGTAACACCCAAGCATGTAAACAGATTATGAAGGAATTTGAAAACCATTTTGTAGTAGTCTTGCTAAAACAAAGTGAAAATAAAAGCTTTGACCCTTTTATAAAAGAAATAAGATGAGAGATTCCAAGTTCATAGATATTTTCCAAATCACATCCATTATTCAAATAATGGGTTTCCAAAACTCAAGATATTTCATTTTCCATTAACAACATCCAATCCAAAACCAATTTGTTAATTTGTTGATACGGGGAAAACCAACCACTTATCAAGCATCCAGGACCTGAAGTGTCGACACCCCCTTATGGACTTCTTGCGGCCAGAAGAGTGAGTACAAAGAGCTATCCGGGGACTTGCAACCGGATTAAAATAAATTAAATTGGGCGAGAGACCGAAGTCTATACGCTCAATGCCAATAGTAACCATACAACAACAATCATCCCCGTAAAACTCTTCCACTTTACGTTATCATCAATTATTAGATTTGCAGTTATATTTTCAGAGAACATTTCAACAATTTGAATCATGTATTCAAGTAGCACATTTTTTGCATAAAATCATTTCGAGACAAGTAGGAATGAAAACATTTGACACGAAAAGAAGAATGGGCGCTAGGCCTGACATGTTTACTTACCTTTAATATCAAGCAAAGCAAATTACTTCCTAGTAATACTCGACGTGTCCTTCATCAACGAAATTTTCGCCTGCAAATTTAATATTATCCTAATCAACACATTGCACACGAAGTCGTATAGGTAAATGAAATAACTCCCTTACTAAATCTCCCCAAACGTTATCGGTTAATAGGTCGCTGAACTCGTCCTTTATCCCCTTCGAAGCTGTCATCCTTGGTAATCCATTGAGCATGTAGTGACCCATGGTCAATGGGTCCTTGAAAGATCCTTGGCGCCTTTTAGTCCAAGCGATGCACATATTCTGGATGTAGGTGCAATACTCCTTTAGGGTTTCTAAACCTGGATGGTAGATCACGCCACATGGATTGTCCACTTCAGTAAGATTGCCAGGAGTATGTATGGGCGGTCTAAATCCTGTATGTGGAGTTGGAGTTGGAACGGGTTCTTCTTCAATGGGATCCTCTTCTATCGGATCTTATTCTATTGGATCTTCTTCGGGCTTGTAATTCGGGCCTTCGTTCATCCTTTGGACAATTTCCTCGTACTTACTGAGCTTCTCGCGTAGGCTTCCAACCAAATCGCTATCCTTATTGTACTTGTCCTCGTTGGGCCTCCATCTTCCTTCTTTAGCGATGACTAGGTCGGTGTGATCCTGCTTTACTTCATTCCATGGTCATGTGTATGGTAGTCCAATGATTATCACGTCACACACCATTATTGGGTTCCGGAAATGTGGGGCTCTATTAGCATCGCTCCATTGGTGGCATCGATCCCTGACACGTGCGCAGTAGCTATCGATGCTTTCCCGTCCTTCCAGCCACTTTAGGCGATATGGTGAACCTCCAAGTACAATACTAGATGAAACGGATTCAGATTGAGCAGCCATCTGAAAGAAGTAAGAAAGAGAAAGAGTCTCAGCATTGTTCTATACCACGCATATATTCTTAAAATCTTAATCATTCTAAAAACTAAGCAGTAAAACTTAGATATTGGGTTCTAAGCATATAGCACAAAATCAAGCAAACTTCTAAATGCTAAACTATCCCACAACCCCGGCTTATTCAAATTTTAATTCTTTTGCCTATGTTCATTTTAAAAAAATTCTTTTTATCAAAATTATTACTTTTGGATTGCCGGGCTCTGATACCAACTGTAACACCCCCAAAACTACCAAGCTGGAAGCCCGGGGATTTCACTCCGTACCCGAGATTTAACCCGGATACAAGGAGACTTAAAAAAGAGAATCCAAACATAAGTTTATTAAAACTCCAATCTTTGCCTGATACAAATTCGTAAAATTCAACTAGAATCTAATGATACCAACAGAAGTTCTAATAAATTAAGTGTGATATTACAAAACAACTAAGTGATGATTCGCGTCCCCGCTAAGCTATGCTCCCATCATGTATACCTGTGGTGCAGAAAACAAAAGAGAACACCACAGATTCCAAAGTCAGCAGAAATACTGAGTAAGTAACACCCAAGCATGTAAACAGATTACGAAGGAATTTGAAAACCATTTTGTAGTAGTCTTGCTAAAACAAAGTGAAAATAAAAGCTTTGAACCTTTTATAAAAGAAATAAGATGAGAGATTCCAAGTTCATTGATATTTTCCAAATCACATCCATTATTCAAATAATGGGTTTCCAAAACTCAAGATATTTCATTTTCCATTAACAACATCCAATCCAAAACTAATTTGTTAATTTGTTGATACGGGGAAAACCAACCACTTATCAAGCATCCAGGACCTGAAGTGTCGACACCCCCTTACAGACTTCTTGCGGCCAGAAGAGTGAGTACAAGGAGCTATCCGGGGACTTGCAACCGGATTAAAATAAATTAAATTGGGCGAGAGACCGAAGTCTATACGCTCAATGCCAATAGTAACCATACAACAACAATCATCCCCGTAAAACTCTTCCACTTTACGTTATCATCGATTATTAGATTTGCAGTTATATTTTCAGAGAACATTTCAACAATTTGAATCATGTATTCAAGTAGAACATTTTTTGCATAAAATCATTTTGAGACAAGTAGGAATGAAAACATTTGACACGAAAAGAAGAATGGGCGCTAGGCCTGGCATGTTTACTTACCTTTAATATCAAGCAAAGCAAATTACTTCCTAGTAATACTCGACGTGTCCTTCGTCAACGAAATTTTCGCCTGCAAATTTAATATTATCCTAATCAACACATTGCACACGAAGTCGTATAGGTAAATGAAATAACTCCCTTACTAAATCTCCCCAAACGTTATCGGTTAATAGGTCGCTGAACTCGTCCTTTATCCCCTTCGAAGCTGTCATCCTTGGTAATCCATTGAGCATGTAGTGACCCATGGTCAATGGGTCCTTGAAAGATCCTTGGCGCCTTTTAGTCCAAGCGATGCACATATTCTGGATGTAGGTGCAATACTCCTTTAGGGTTTCTAAACCTGGATGGTAGATCACGCCACATGGATTGTCCACTTCAGTAAGATTGCCAGGAGTATGTATGGGCGGTCTAAATCCTGTATGTGGAGTTGGAGTTGGAACGGGTTCTTCTTCAATGGGATCCTCTTCTATCGGATCTTATTCTATTGGATCTTCTTCGGGCTTGTAATTCGGGCCTTCGTTCATCCTTTGGACAATTTCCTCGTACTTACTGAGCTTCTCGCGTAGGCTTCCAACCAAATCGCTATCCTTATTGTACTTGTCCTCGTTGGGCCTCCATCTTCCTTCTTTAGCGATGACTAGGTCGGTGTGATCCTGCTTTACTTCATTCCATGGTCATGTGTATGGTAGTCCAATGATTATCACGTCACACACCATTATTGGGTTCCGGAAATGTGGGGCTCTATTAGCATCGCTCCATTGGTGGCATCGATCCCTGACACGTGCGCAGTAGCTATCGATGCTTTCCCGTCCTTCCAGGCACTTTAGGCGATATGGTGAACCTCCAGGTACAATACTAGATGAAACGGATTCAGATTGAGCAGCCATCTGAAAGAAGTAAGAAAGAGAAAGAGTCTCAGCATTGTTCTATACCACGCATATATTCTTAAAATCTTAAGCATTCTAAAAACTAAGCAGTAAAACTTAGATATTGGGTTCTAAGCATATAGCAGAAAAATCAAGCAAACTTCTAAATGCTAAACTATCCCACAACCCCGGCTTATTCAAATTTTAATTCTTTTTCCTATGTTCATTTTAAAAAAAATCTTTTTATCAAAATTATTATTTTTGGATTGTTAGGCTCTAAACCAACTGTAACACCCCCAAAACTACCAAGCCGGAAGCCTGGGGATTCACTCCGTACCCGAGATTTAACCCGGATACAAGGAGACTTAAAAAAGAGAATCCAAACATAAGTTTATTAAAACTCCAATCTTTGCCTGATACAAATTCGTAAAATTCAACTAGAATCTAATGATACCAACAGAAGTTCTAATAAATTAAGTGTGATTTTACAAAACGACTAAGTGATGATTCGCGTCCCCGCTAAGCTATGCTCCCATCATGTATACCTGTGGTGCAGAAAACAAAAGAGAACACCACAGTTTCCAAAGTCAGCGGAAATACTGAGTAAGTAACACCCAAGCATGTAAACAGATTATGAAGGAATTTGAAAACCATTTTGTAGTAGTCTTGCTAAAACAAAGTGAAAATAAAAGCTTTGACCCTTTTATAAATGAAATAAGATGAGAGATTCCAAGTTCATTTATATTTTCCAAATCACATCCATAATTCAAATAATGGGATTCCAAAACTCATGATAATCCATTTTCCATTACCAAAATCCAATCCAAAACCAATTTGTTAATTTGTTGATACGGGGAAAACCAACCACTTCTCAAGCATCCAGGACCTGAAGTGTCGACACCCCCTTACAGACTTCTTGCGGCCAGAAGATTGAGTACAAGGAGCTATCCGGGGACTTGCAACCGGATTGAAATAAATTAAATTGGATGAGAGACCGAAGTCTATACGCTCAATGCCAATAGTAACCATACAACAACAATCATCCCCGTACAACTCTTCCACTTTACGTTATCATCGATTATTAGATTTGCTGTGATATTTTCCGAGAACATTTCAACAATTTGAAACAAGTATTCAAGTAGCACATATTTGGTACAAAATCATTTTGAGACAAGTAGGAATGAAAACATTTGACACGAAAAGAAGAATGGGCGTTAGGCGTGGCATGTTTACTTACCTTTAAATGCAAGCAAAGCAAATCACTTCCTAGTAATACTCGACGTGTCCTTCTTCAACGAAATTGTCGCCTTCAAATTTAATATTATCCTAATCAACACATTGCACACGAAGTCCTATAGGTAAATGAAATAACTCCCTTACTAACTCTCCCCAAACGTTATCGGTTAATAGGTCGCTGAACTCGTCCTTTATCCCCTTCCAAGGTGTCATCCTTTGTAATCCATTGGGCATGTAGTGACACATTGTCAATGGGTCCTTGAAAGATCCTTGGCGCCTTTTACTCCAAGCGATGCACAGATTCTGGATGTAGGTGCAATACTCCTTTAGGGTTTCTAAACCAGGATGGTAGATCACGCCACATAGATTGTCGACTTCAGTAAGATTGCCAGGAGTATGTATGGGCGGTCTAAATCCTGTATGTGGAGTTGGAGTTGGAACGGGTTCTTCTTCAATGGGATCCTCTTCTATCGGATCTTATTCTATTGGATCTTCTTCGGGCTTGTAATTCGGGCCATCGTTCATCCTTTGGACAAGTTCCTCGTACTTACTGAGCTTCTCGCGTAGGTTTCCAACCAAATCGCTATCCTTATTGTAATTGTCTTCGTTGGGCCTCCATCGCCCTTCTTTAGCGATGAATAGGTCGGTGTGATCCTGCTTTACTTCGTTCCATGGTCATGTGTATGGTAGTCTAATGATTATCACGTCACACACCATTATTGGGTTCGGAAATGTGGGGCTCTATTAGCATCGCTCCATTGGTGGCATCGATCCCTGACACGTGCGCAGTAGCTATCGATGCTTTCCCGTCCTTCCAGGAACTTTAGGCGATATGGTGAACCTCCAAGTACAATACTAGATGAAACGGATTTAGATTGAGCAGCCATCTGAAAGAAGTAAGAAAGAGAAAGAGTCTCAGCATTTTTCTATACCACGCATATATTCTTAAAATCTTAAGCATTCTAAAAACTAAGCAGTAAAACTTAGATATTGGGTTCTAAGCATATAGCACAAAAATCAAGCAAACTTCTAAATGCTAAACTATCCCACAACCCCGGCTTATTCAAATTTTAATTCTTTTTCCTATGTTCATTTTAAAAAAAATATTATAAATTTATTAATTTTGGATTGCCAGGCTCTTCTATCGGATCTTCTTCTAGATCTTATTCTATTGGATCTTCTTCGGGCTTGTAATTTCGGCCTTCCTTCATCCTTTGGACAAGTTCCTCGTACTTACTGAGCTTCTCGCGTAGGCTTCCAACCAAATCGCTATCCTTATTGTACTTATCCTCGTTGGGCCTCCATCGTCCTTCTTTAGGGATGACTAGGTAGGTGTGATCCTGCTTTACTTCGTTCCATTGTCATGTGTATGGTAGTCCAATGATTATCACGTCACACACCATTATTGGGTTCCGGAAATGTGGGGCTCAATTAGCATCGCTCCATTGGTTGCATCGATCCCTGACACGTGCGCAGTAGCTATCGATGCTTTCCCGTCCTTCCAGGCACTTTAGGCGATATGGTGAACCTCCAAGTACAATACTAGATGAAACGGATTCAGATTGAGCAGCCATCTGAAAGAAGTAAGAAAGAGAAAGAGTCTCAGCATTATTCTATACCACGCATATATTCCTAAAATCTTAGGCATTCTAAAAACTAAGCAGTAAAACTTAGATATTGGGTTCCAAGCATATAGCACAAAAATCAAGCAAACTTCTAAATGCTAAACTATCCCACAACCCCGGCTTATTCAAATTTTAATTTTTTTTGCCTACATTCATCTTAAAAAAATTCTTTTTATAAAAATTATTACTTTTGGATTGCCAGGCTCTGATACCAACTGTAACACCCCCAAAACGACCAAGCCGGAAGCCCGGGATGTCACTCCGTACCCAGGATTTAACCCGGATACAAGGCGGTTTAAAACATAGAATCCAAACATAACTTTATTAAAACTCCAATCTTTGCCTGATACAAAGTCGTACAATTCAACTAGAATCTAATGATACCAACAGAAGTTCTAATAAATTAAGTGTGATATTACTAAACGACTAAGTGATGATTCGCGTCCCCGCTAAGCTATGCTCCCATCATGTATACATGTGGTGCAGAAAACAAAAGAGAACACCACAGTTTCCAAAGTCAGCGAAAATACTGATTCAGTAACACCCAAGCATGTAAACAAATTATGAAGTAATTTGAAAACCATTTTGTAGTAGTCTTGCTATAACAAAGTGAAAATAAAAGCTTTGACTCTTTTATAAAAGAAATAAGATGAGAGATTCCAAGTTCATTTATATTTTCAAATCACATCCATAATTCAAATAATGGGATTCCAAAACTCATGATAATCCATTTTCCATTAACAAAATCCAATCTAAAACCAATTTGTTAATTTGTTGATACGGGGAAAACCAACCACTTCTCAAGCATCCAGGACCTGAAGTGTCGACACCCCCTTACAGACTTCTTGCGGCCAGAAGATTGAGTACAAGGAGCTATCCGGGGACTTGCAACCGGATTGAAATAAATTAAATTGGACGAGAGACCGAAGTTTGTACGCTCAATGCCAATAGTAACCATAGAACAACAATCATCCCCGTACAACTCTTCCACTTTACGTTATCATCGATTATTAGATTTGTAGTGATATTTTCAGAGAACAATTCAACAATTTGAAACAAGTATTCAAGTAGCACATATTTTGCATAAAATCATTTTGAGAAAAGTAGGAATGAAAAAATTTGACACGAAAAGAAGAATGGGCGCTAGGCCTGGCATGTTTACTTACCTTTAATCTCAAGCAAAGAAAATCACTTCCTAGTAATACTCGACGTGTCCATCGTCAACGAAATTATCGCCTTCAAATTTAATATTATCCTAATCAACACATCGCACACGAAGTCCTATAGGTAAATGAAATAACTCCCTTACTAACTGTCCCCAAACGTTATCGGTTAATAGGTCGCAGAACTCGTCCTTTATCCCCTTCCAAGGTGTCATTCTTGGTAATCCATTGAGCATGTAGTGACCCATGGTCAATGGGTCCCTTAAAGATCCTTGGCGTCTTTTAGTCCAAGCGATGCACAGATTCTGGATGTAGGTGCAATACTCCTTTAGGGTTTCTAAACCTTGATGGTAGATCACGCCACATGGATTGTCGACTTCAGTAAGATTGCCAGGAGTATGTATGGGCGGTCTAAATCCTGTATGTGGAATTGGAGTTGGAACGGGTTCTTCTTCAATGGGATCCTCTTCTATCGGATCTTCTTCTAGATCTTATTCTATTGGATCTTCTTCGGGCTTGTAATTTCGGCCTTCCTTCATCCTTTGGACAAGTTCCTCATACTTACTGAGCTTCTCGCGTAGGCTTCCAACCAAATCGCTATCCTTATTGTACTTGTCCTCGTTGGGCCTCCATCGTCCTTCTTTAGGGATGACTAGGTAGGTCTGATCCTGCTTTACTTCGTTCCATGGTCATGTGTATGGTAGTCCAATGATTATCACGTCACACACCATTATTGGGTTCCGGAAATGTGGGGCTCTATTAGCATCGCTCCATTGGTGGCATCGATCCCTGACACGTGCGCAGTAGCTATCGATGCTTTCCCGTCCTTCCAGGCACTTTAGGCGATATGGTGAACCTCCAAGTACAATACTAGATGAAACGGATTCAGATTGAGTAGCCATCTGAAAGAAGTAAGAAAGAGAAAGAGTCTCAGCATTATTCTATACCACGCATATATTCTTAAAATCTTAGGCATTCTAAAAACTAAGCAGTAAAACTTAGATATTGGGTTCCAAGCATATAGCACAAAAATCAAGCAAACTTCTAAATGCTAAACTATCCCACAACCCCGGCTTATTCAAATTTTAATTTTTTTTGCCTACATTCATCTTAAAAAAATTCTTTTTATAAAAATTATTACTTTTGGATTGTCAGGCTCTGATACCAACTGTAACACCCCCAAAACGACCAAGCCGGAAGCCCGGGATGTCACTCCGTACCCGGGATTTAACCCGGATACAAGGCGGTTTAAAACATAGAATCCAAACATAACTTTATTAAAACTCCAATCTTTGCCTGATACAAAGTCGTCCAATTCAACTACAATCTAATGATACCAACAGAATTTCTAATAAATTAAGTGTGATATTACTAAACGACTAAGTGATGATTCGCGTCCCCGCTAAGCTATGCTCCCATCATGTATACATGTGGTGCAGAAAACAAAAGAGAACACCACAGTTTCCAAAGTCAGCGAAAATACTGATTCAGTAACACCCAAGCATGTAAACAAATTATGAAGTAATTTGAAAACCATTTTGTAGTAGTCTTGCTAAAACAAAGTGAAAATAAAAGCTTTGACTCTTTTATAAAAGAAATAAGATGAGAGATTCCAAGTTCATTTATATTTTCAAATCACATCCATAATTCAAATAATGGGATTCCAAAACTCATGATAATCCATTTTCCATTAACAAAATCCAATCTAAAACCAATTTGTTAATTTGTTGATACGGGGAAAACCAACCACTTCTCAAGCATCCAGGACCTGAAGTGTCGACACCCCCTTACAGACTTCTTGCGGCCAGAAGATTGAGTACAAGGAGCTATCCGGGGACTTGCAACCGGATTGAAATAAATTAAATTGGACGAGAGACCGAAGTCTATACGCTCAATGCCAATAGTAACCATACAACAACAATCATCCCCGTACAACTCTTCCACTTTACGTTATCATCGATTATTAGATTTGTAGTGATATTTTCAGAGAACAATTCAACAATTTGAAACAAGTATTCAAGTAGCACATATTTTGCATAAAATCATTTTGAGAAAAGTAGGAATGAAAAAATTTGACACGAAAAGAAGAATGGGCGCTAGGCCTGGCATGTTTACTTACCTTTAATCTCAAGCAAAGAAAATCACTAACTAGTAATACTCGACGTGTCCTTCGTCAACGAAATTATCGCCTTCAAATTTAATATTATCCTAATCAACACATTGCACACGAAGTCCTATAGGTAAATGAAATAACTCCCTTACTAACTGTCCCCAAACGTTATCGGTTAATAGGTCGCAGAACTCGTCCTTTATCCCCTTCCAAGGTGTCATTCTTGGTAATCCATTGAGCATGTAGTGACCCATGGTCAATGGGTCCCTTAAAGATCCTTGGCGTCTTTTAGTCCAAGCGATGCACAGATTCTGGATGTAGGTGCAATACTCCTTTAGGGTTTCTAAACCTTGATGGTAGATCACGCCACATGGATTGTCGACTTCAGTAAGATTGCCAGGAGTATGTATGGGCGGTCTAAATCCTGTATGTGGAGTTGGAGTTGGAACGGGTACTTCTTCAATGGGATCCTCTTCTATCGGATCTTCTTCTAGATCTTATTCTATTGGATCTTCTTCGGGCTTGTAATTTCGGCCTTCCTTCATCCTTTGGACAAGTTCCTCATACTTACTGAGCTTCTCGCGTAGGCTTCCAACCAAATCGCTATCCTTATTGTACTTGTCCTCGTTGGGCCTCCATCGTCCTTCTTTAGGGATGACTAGGTAGGTCTGATCCTGCTTTACTTCGTTCCATGGTCATGTGTATGGTAGTCCAATGATTATCACGTCACACACCATTATTGGGTTCCGGAAATGTGGGGCTCTATTAGCATCGCTCCATTTGTGGCATCGATCCCTGACACGTGCGCAGTAGCTATCGATGCTTTCCCGTCCTTCCAGGCACTTTAGGCGATATGGTGAACCTCCAAGTACAATACTAGATGAAACGGATTCAGATTGAGTAGCCATCTGAAAGAAGTAAGAAAGAGAAAGAGTCTCAGCATTATTCTATACCACGCATATATTCTTAAAATCTTAGGCATTCTAAAAACTAAGCAGTAAAACTTAGATATTGGGTTCCAAGCATATAGCACAAAAATCATGCAAACTTCTAAATGCTAAACTATCCCACAACCCCGGCTTATTCAAATTTTAATTTTTTTTGCCTACATTCATCTTAAAAAAATTCTTTTTATAAAAATTATTACTTTTGGATTGCCAGGCTCTGATACCAACTGTAACACCCCCAAAACGACCAAGCCGGAAGCCCGGGATGTCACTCCGTACCCGGGATTTAACCCGGATACTAGGCGGTTTAAAACATAGAATCCAAACATAACTTTATTAAAACTCCAATCTTTGCCTGATACAAAGTCGTACAATTCAACTAGAATCTAATGATACCAACAGAATTTCTAATAAATTAAGTGTGATATTACTAAACGACTAAGTGATGATTCGCGTCCCCGCTAAGCTATGCTCCCATCATGTATACATTTGGTGCAGAAATCAAAAGAGAACACCACAGTTTCCAAAGTCAGCGAAAATACTGATTCAGTAACACCCAAGCATGTAAACAAATTATGAAGTAATTTGAAAACCATTTTGTAGTAGTCTTGCTAAAACAAAGTGAAAATAAAAGCTTTGACTCCTTTATAAAAGAAATAAGATGAGAGATTCCAAGTTCATTTATATTTTCAAATCACATCCATAATTCAAATAATGGGATTCCAAAACTCATGATAATGCATTTTCCATTAACAAAATCCAATCTAAAACCAATTTGTTAATTTGTTGATACGGATAAAACCAACCACTTCTCAAGCATCCAGGACCTGATGTGTCGACACCCCCTTACAGACTTCTTTCGGCCAGAAGATTGAGTACAAGGAACTATCCGGGGACTTGCAACCGGATTGAAATAAATTAAAAATTGGACGAGAGACCGAAGTCTATACGCTCAATGCCAATAGTAACCATACAACAACAATCATCCCCGTACAACTCTTCCACTTTACGTTATCATCGATTATTAGATTTGTAGTGATATTTTCAGAGAACAATTCAACAATTTGAAACAAGTATTCAAGTAGCACATATTTTGCATAAAATCATTTTGAGAAAAGTAGGAATGAAAAAATTTGACACGAAAAGAAGAATGGGCGCTAGGCCTGGCATGTTTACTTACCTTTAATCTCAAGCAAAGAAAATCACTTCCTAGTAATACTCGACGTGTCCTTCGTCAACGAAATTATCGCCTTCAAATTTAATATTATCCTAATCAACACATTGCACACGAAGTCCTATAGGTAAATGAAATAACTCCCTTACTAACTGTCCCCAAACGTTATCGGTTAATAGGTCGCAGAACTCGTCCTTTTTCCCCTTCCAAGGTGTCATTCTTGGTAATCCATTGAGCATGTAGTGACCCATGGTCAATGGGTCCCTTAAAGATCCTTGACGTCTTTTAGTCCAAGCGATGCACAGATTCTGGATGTAGGTGCAATACTCCTTTAGGGTTTCTAAACCTTGATGGTAGATCACGCCACATGGATTGTCGACTTCAGTAAGATTGCCAGGAGTATGTATGGGCGGTCTAAATCCTGTATGTGGAGTTGGAGTTGGAACGGGTTCTTCTTCAATGGGATCCTCTTCTATCGGATCTTCTTCTAGATCTTATTCTATTGGATCTTCTTCGGGCTTGTAATTTCGGCCTTCCTTCATCCCTTGGACAAGTTCCTCATACTTACTGAGCTTCTCGCGTAGGCTTCCAACCAAATCGCTATCCTTATTGTACTTGTCCTCGTTGGGCCTCCATCGTCCTTCTTTAGGGATGACTAGGTAGGTCTGATCCTGCTTTACTTCGTTCCATGGTCATGTGTATGGTAGTCCAATGATTATCACGTCACACACCATTATTGGGTTCCGGAAATGTGGGGCTCTATTAGCATCGCTCCATTGGTGGCATCGATCCCTGACACGTGCGCAGTAGCTATCGATGCTTTCCCGTCCTTCCAGGCACTTTAGGCGATATGGTGAACCTCCAAGTACAATACTAGATGAAACGGATTCAGATTGAGTAGCCATCTGAAAGAAGTAAGAAAGAGAAAGAGTCTCAGCATTATTCTATACCACGGATATATTCCTAAAATCTTAGGCATTCTAAAAACTAAGCAGTAAAACTTAGATATTGGGTTCCAAGCATATAGCACAAAAATCAAGCAAACTTCTAAATGCTAAACTATCCCACAACCCCGGCTTATTCAAATTTTAATTTTTTTTGCCTACATTCATCTTAAAAAAATTCTTTTTATAAAAATTATTACTTTTGGATTGCCAGGCTCTGATACCAACTGTAACACCCCCAAAACGACCAAGCCGGAAGCCCGGGATGTCACTCCGTACCCGGGATTTAACCCGGATACAAGGCGGTTTAAAACATAGAATCCAAACATAACTTTATTAAAACTCCAATCTTTGCCTGATACAAAGTCGTACAATTCAACTAGAATCTAATGATACCAACAGAAGTTCTTATAAATTAAGTGTGATATTACTAAACGACTCAGTGATGATTCGCGTCCCCGATAAGCTATGCTCCCATCATGTATACATGTGGTGCAGAAAACAAAAGAGAACACCACAGTTTCCAAAGTCAGCGAAAATACTGATTCAGTAACACCCAAGCATGTAAACACATTATGAAGTAATTTGAAAACCATTTTGTAGTAGTCTTGCTAAAACAAAGTGAAAATAAAAGCTTTGACTCTTTTATAAAAGAAATAAGATGAGAGATTCCAAGTTCATTTATATTTTCAAATCACATCCATAATTCAAATAATGGGATTCCAAAACTCATGATAATCCATTTTTCATTAACAAAATCCAATCTAAAACCAATTTGTTAATTTGTTGATACGGGGAAAACCAACCACTTCTCAAGCATCCAGGACCTGAAGTGTCGACACCCCCTTACAGACTTCTTGCGGCCAGAAGATTGAGTACAAGGAGCTATCCGGGGACTTGCAACCGGATTGAAATAAATTAAATTGGACGAGAGACCGAAGTCTATACGCTCAATGCCAATAGTAACCATACAACAACAATCATCCCCGTACAACTCTTCCACTTTACGTTATCATCGATTATTAGATTTGTAGTGATATTTTCAGAGAACAATTCAACAATTTGAAACAAGTATTCAAGTAGCACATATTTTGCATAAAATCATTTTGAGAAAAGTAGGAATGAAAAAATTTGACACGAAAAGAAGAATGGGCGCTAGGCCTGGCATGTTTACTTACCTTTAATCTCAAGCAAAGAAAATCACTAACTAGTAATACTCGACGTGTCCTTCGTCAACGAAATTATCGCCTTCAAATTTAATATTATCCTAATCAACACATTGCACACGAAGTCCTATAGGTAAATGAAATAACTCCCTTACTAACTGTCCCCAAACGTTATCGGTTAATAGGTCGCAGAACTTGTCTTTTATCCCCTTCCAAGGTGTCATTCTTGGTAATCCATTGAGCATGTAGTGACCCATGGTCAATGGGTCCCTTAAAGATCCTTGGCGTCTTTTAGTCCAAGCGATGCACAGATTCTAGATGTAGGTGCAATACTCCTTTAGGGTTTCTAAACCTTGATGGTAGATCACGCCACATGGATTGTCGACTTCAGTAAGATTCCCAGGAGTATGTATGGGCGGTCTAAATCCTGTATGTGGAGTTGGAGTTGGAACGGGTTCTTCTTCAATGGGATCCTCTTCTATCGGATCTTCTTCTAGATCTTATTCTATTGGATCTTCTTCGGCCTTGTAATTTCGGCCTTCCTTCATCCTTTGGACAAGTTCCTCATACTTACTGAGCTTCTCGCGTAGGCTTCCAACCAAATCGCTATCCTTATTGTACTTGTCCTCGTTGGGCCTCCATCGTCCTTCTTTAGGGATGACTAGGTAGGTCTGATCCTGCTTTACTTCGTTCCATGGTCATGTGTATGGTAGTCCAATGATTATCACGTCACACACCATTATTGGGTTCCGGAAATGTGGGGCTCTATTAGCATCGCTCCATTTGTGGCATCGATCCCTGACACGTGCGCTGTAGCTATCGATGCTTTCCCGTCCTTCCAGGCACTTTAGGCGATATGGTGAACCTCCAAGTACAATACTAGATGAAACGGATTCAGATTGAGTAGCCATCTGAAAGAAGTAAGAAAGAGAAAGAGTCTCAGCATTATTCTATACCACGCATATATTCTTAAAATCTTAGGCATTCTAAAAACTAAGCAGTAAAACTTAGATATTGGGTTCCAAGCATATAGCACAAAAATCAAGCAAACTTCTAAATGCTAAACTATCCCACAACCCCGGCTTATTCAAATTTTAATTTTTTTTGCCTACATTCATCTTAAAAAAATTCTTTTTATAAAAATTATTACTTTTGGATTGCCAGGCTCTGATACCAACTGTAACACCCCCAAAACGACCAAGCCGGAAGCCCGGGATGTCACTCCGTACCCGGGATTTAACCCGGATACAAGGCGGTTTAAAACATAGAATCCAAACATAACTTTATTAAAACTCCAATCTTTGCCTGATACAAAGTCGTACAATTCAACTAGAATCTAATGATACCAACAGAAGTTCTAATAAATTAAGTGTGACATTACTAAACGACTAAGTGATGATTCGCGTCCCCGCTAAGCTATGCTCCCATCATGTATACATGTGGTGCAGAAAACAAAAGAGAACACCACAGTTTCCAAAGTCAGCGAAAATACTGATTCAGTAACACCCAAGCATGTAAACACATTATGAAGTAATTTGAAAACAATTTTGTAGTAGTCTTGCTAAAACAAAGTGAAAATAAAACCTTTGACTCTATTATAAAAGAAATAAAATGAGAGATTCCAAGTTCATTTATATTTTCAAATCACATCCATAATTCAAATAATGGGATTCCAAAACTCATGATAATCCATTTTTCATTAACAAAATCCAATCTAAAACCAATTTGTTAATTTGTTGATACGGGGAAAACCAACCACTTCTCAAGCATCCAGGACCTGAAGTGTCGACACCCCCTTACAGACTTCTTGCAGCCAGAAGATTGAGTACAAGGAGCTATCCGGGGACTTGCAACCGGATTGAAATAAATTAAATTGGACGAGAGACCGAAGTCTATACGCTCAATGCCAATAGTAACCATACAACAACAATCATCCCCGTACAACTCTTCCACTTTACGTTATCATCGATTATTAGATTTGCAGTGATATTTTCAGAGAAAAATTCAACAATTTGAAACAAGTATTCAAGTAGCACATATTTTGCATAAAATCATTTTGAGACAAGTACGAATGAAAAAATTTGACACGAAAAGAAGAATGGGCGCTAGGCCTGGCATGTTTACTTACCTTTAATCTCAAGCAAAGAAAATCACTTCCTAGTAATACTCGACGTGTCCTTCGTCAACGAAATTATCGCCTTCAAATTTAATATTATCCTAATCAACACATTGCACACGAAGTCCTATAGATAAATGAAATAACTCCCTTACTAACTTTACCCAAACGTTATCGGTTAATAGGTCGCAGAACTCGTCCTTTATCCCCTTCCAAGGTGTCATTCTTGGTAATCCATTGAGCATGTAGTGACCCATGGTCAATGGGTCCCTTAAAGATCCTTGGTGTCTTTTAGTCCAAGCGATGCACAGATTCTGGATGTAGGTGAAATACTCCTTTAGGGTTTCTAAACCTTGATGGTAGATCACGCCACATGGATTGTCGACTTCAGTAAAATTGCCAGGAGTATGTATGGGCGGTCTAAATCCTGTATGTGGAGTTGGAGTTGGAACGGGTTCTTCTTCAATGGGATCCTCTTCTATCAGATCTTCTTCTAGATCTTATTCTATTGGATCTTCTTCGGGCTTGTAATTTCGGCCTTCCTTCATCCTTTGGACAAGTTCCTCGTACTTACTGAGCTTCTCGCGTAGGCTTCCAACCAAATCGCTATCCTTATTGTACTTGTCCTCGTTGGGCCTCCATCGTCCTTCTTTAGGGATGACTAGGTAGGTGTGATCCTGCTTTACTTCGTTCCATGGTCATGTGTATGGTAGTCCAATGATTATCACGTCACACACCATTATTGGGTTCCGGAAATGTGGGGCTCTATTAGCATCGCTCCATTGGTGGCATCGATCCCTGACACGTGCGCAGTAGCTATCGATGCTTTCCCGTCCTTCCAGGCACTTTAGGCGATATGGTGAACCTCCAAGTACAATACTAGATGAAACGGATTCAGATTGAGCAGCCATCTGAAAGAAGTAAGAAAGAGAAAGAGTCTCAGCATTGTTCTATACCACGCATATATTCTTAAAATCTTAGGCATTCTAAAAACTAAGCAGTAAAACTTAGATATTGGGTTCCAAGAATATAGCACAAAAATCAAGCAAACTTCTAAATGATAAACTATCCCACAACCCCGGCTTATTCAAATTTTAATTTTTTTTCCTACATTCATCTTAAAAAAATTCTTTTTATAAAAATTATTACTTTTGGATTGCCAGGCTCTGATACCAACTGTAACACCCCCAAAACGACCAAGCCGGAAGCCCGGGATGTCACTCCGTACCCGGGATTTAACCCGGATACAAGGCGGTTTAAAACATAGAATCCAAACATAACTTTATTAAAACTCCAATCTTTGCCTGATACAAAGTCGTAGAATTCAACTAGAATCTAATGATACCAACAGAAGTTCTAATAAATTAAGTGTGATATTACTAAATCACTAAGTGATGATTCGCGTCCCCGCTAAGCTATGCTCCCATCATGTATACCTGTGGTGCAGAAAACAAAAGAGAACACCACAGTTTCCAAAGTCAGCGAAAATACTGATTCAGTAACACCCAAGCATGTAAACAAATTATGAAGTAATTTGAAAACCATTTTGTATTAGTCTTGCTAAAACAAAGTGAAAATAAAAGCTTTGACTCTTTTATAAAAGAAATAAGATGAGAGATTCCAAGTTCATTTATATTTTCAAATCACATCCATAATTCAAATAATGGGATTCCAAAACTCATGATAATCCATTTTCCATTAACAAAATCCAATCAAAAACCAATTTGTTAATTTGTTGATACGGGGAAAACCAACCACTTCTCAAGCATCCAGGACCTGAAGTGTCGACACCCCCTTACAGACTTCTTGCGGCCAGAAGATTGAGTACAAGGAGCTATCCGGGGACTTGCAACCGGATTGAAATAAATTAAATTAGACGAGAGACCGAAGTCTATACGCTCAATGCCAATAGTAACCATACAACAACAATCATCCCCGTACAACTCTTCCACTTTACGTTATCATCGATTATTAGATTTGCAGTGATATTTTCAGAGAAAAATTCAACAATTTGAAACAAGTAATCAAGTAGCACATATTTTGCATAAAATCATTTTGAGACAAGTAGGAATGAAAAAATTTGACACGAAAAGAAGAATGGGCGCTAAGCCTGGCATGTTTACTTACCTTTAATCTCAAGCAAAGAAAATCACTTCCTAGTAATACTCGACGTGTCCTTCGTCAACGAAATTATCGCCTTAAAATTTAATATTATCCTAATCAACACATTGCACACGAAGTCCTATAGGTAAATGAAATAACTCCCTTACTAACTTTACCCAAACGTTATCGGTTAATAGGTCGCAGAACTCGTCCTTTATCCCCTTCCAAGGTGTCATTCTTGGTAATCCATTGAGCATGTAGTGACCCATGGTCAATGGGTCCCTTAAAGATCCTTGGTGTCTTTTAGTCCAAGCGATGCACAGATTCTGGATGTAGGTGCAATACTCCTTTAGGGTTTCTAAACCTTGATGGTAGATCACGCCACATGGATTGTCGACTTCAGTAAGATTGCCAGGAGTATGTATGGGCGGTCTAAATCATGTATGTGGAGTTGGAGTTGGAACGGGTTCTTCTTCAATGGGATCCTCTTCTATCGGATCTTCTTCTAGATCTTATTCTATTGGATCTTCTTCGGGCTTGTAATTTCTGCCTTCCTTCATCCTTTGGACAAGTTCCTCGTACTTACTGAGCTTCTCGCGTAGGCTTCCAACCAAATCGCTATCCTTATTGTACTTGTCCTCGTTGGGCCTCTATCGTCCTTCTTTAGGGATGAATGGGTAGGTGTGATCCTGCTTTACTTCGTTCCATGGTCATGTGTATGGTAGTCCAATGATTATCACGTCACACACCATTATTGGGTTCCGGAAATGTGGGGCTCTATTAGCATCGCTCCATTGGTGGCATCGATCCCTGACACGTGCGCAGTAGCTATCGATGCTTTCCCGTCCTTCCAGGCACTTTAGGCGATATGGTGAACCTCCAAGTACAATACTAGATGAAACGGATTCAGATTGAGCAGCCATCTGAAAGAAGTAAGAAAGAGAAAGAGTCTCAGCATTGTTCTATACCACGCATATATTCTTAAAATCTTAAGCATTCTAAAAACTAAGCAGTAAAACTTAGATATTGGGTTCCAAGAATATAGCACAAAAATCAAGCAAACTTCTAAATGCTAAACTATCCCACAACCCCGGCTTATTCAAATTTTAATTTTTTTTCCTACATTCATCTTAAAAAAATTCTTTTTATAAAAATTATTACTTTTGGATTGCCAGGCTCTGGTACCAACTGTAACACCCCCAAAACGACCAAGCCGGAAGCCCGGGATGTCACTCCGTACCCGGGATTTAACCCGGATACAAGGCGATTTAAAACATAGAATCCAAACATAACTTTATTAAAACTCCAATCTTTGCCTGATACAAAGTCGTACAATTCAACTAGAATCTAATGATACCAACAGAAGTTCTAATAAATTAAGTGTGATATTACTAAACGACTAAGTGATGATTCGCGTCCCCGCTAAGCTATGCTCCCATCATGTATACCTGTGGTGCAAAAAACAAAAGAGAACACCACAGTTTCCAAAGTCAGCGAAAATACTGATTCAGTAACAACCAAGCATGTAAACAAATTATGAAGTAATTTGAAAACCATTTTGTAGTAGTCTTGCTAAAACAAAGTGAAATAAAAGCTTTGACTCTTTTATAAAAGAAATAAGATGAGAGATTCCAAGTTCATTTATATTTTCAAATCACATCCATAATTCAAATAATGGGATTTCAAAACTCATGATAATCCATTTTCCATTAACAAAATCCAATCCAAAACCAATTTGTTAATTTGTTGATACGGGGAAAACCAACCACTTCTCAAGCATCCAGGACCTGAAGTGTCGACACCCCCTTACAGACTTCTTGCGACCAAAAGATTGAGTACAAGGAGCTATCCGGGGACTTGCAACCGGATTGAAAGGAATTAAATTGGACGAGAGACCGAAGTCTATAGGCTCAATGCCAATAGTAACCATACAACAACAATCATCCCCGTACAACTCTTCCACTTTACGTTATCATCGATTATTAGATTTGCAGTGATATTTTCAGAGAACAATTCAACAATTTGAAACAAGTATTCAAGTAGCACATATTTTGCATAAAATCATTTTGAGACAAGTAGGAATGAAACAATTTGACACGAAAAGAAGAATGGGCGCTAGGCCTGGCATGTTTACTTACCTTTAATCTCAAGCAAAGAAAATCACTTCCTAGTAATACTCGACGTGTCCTTCGTCAACAAAATTATCGCCTTCAAATTTAATATTATCCTAATCAACACATTGCACACGAAGACCTATAGGTAAATGAAATAACTCCCTTACTAACTCTCCCCAAACGTTATCGGTTAATAGGTCACAGAACTCGTCCTTTATCCCCTTCCAAGGTGTCATTCTTGGTAATCCATTGAGCATGTAGTGACCCATGGTCAATGGGTCCCTTAAAGATCCTTGGCGTCTTTTAGTCCAAGCGATGCACAGATTCTGGATGTAGGTGCAATACTCCTTTAGGGTTTCTAAACCTTGATGGTAGATCACGCCACATGGATTGTCGACTTCAGTAAGATTGCCAGGAGTATGTATGGGCGGTCTAAATCCTGTATGTGGAGTTGGAGTTGGAACGGGTTCTTCTTCAATGGGATCCTCTTCTATCGGATCTTATTCAATCGGATCTTCTTCGGGCTTGTAATTCGGGCCTTCGTTCATCCTTTGGACAATTTCCTCGTACTTACTGAGCTTCTCGCGTAGGCTTCCAACCAAATCGCTATCCTTATTGTACTTGTCCTCGTTGGGCCTCCATCGTCCTTCTTTAGCGATGACTAGGTCGGTGTGATCCTGCTTTATTTCATTCCATGGTCATGTGTATGGTAGTCCAATGATTATCACGTCACACACCATTATTGTGTTCCGGAAATGTGGGGCTCTATTAGCATCGCTCCATTGGTGGCATCGATCCCTGACACGTGTGCAGTAGCTATCGATGCTTTCCCGTCCTTCCAGGAACTTTAGGCGATATGGTGAACCTACAAGTACAATACTAGATGAAACGGATTCAGATTAGGCAGCCATCTGAAAGAAGTAAGAAAGAGAAAGAGTCTCAGCATTGTTCTATACCACGCATATATTCTTAAAATCTTAAGCATTCTAATAACTAAGCAGTAAATCTTAGATATTAAGTTCCAAGCATATAGCACAAAAATCAAGCAAACTTCTAAATGCTAAACTATCCCAAAACCCCGGCTTATTCAAATTTTAATTCTTTTTCCTAGGTTCATTTTAGACAAATTCTTTTTATAAAAATTATACTTTTGGATTGCCAGGCTCTGATACCAACTGTAACACCCCCAAAACGACCAAGCCGGAAGCCCGGGGATGTCACTCCGTACCCGAGATTTAACCCGGATACAAGGAGGTTTAAAACAGATAATATAAACATAAGTTTATTAAAACTCCAATCTTTGCCTGATACAAATTCGTACAATTCAACTAGAATCTAATGATATCAACAGAAGTTCTAATAAATTAAGTGTGATATTACAAAACGACTAAGTGATGATTCGCGTCCCCGCTAAGCTATGCTCCCATCATGTATACTTGTGGTGCAGAAAACAAAAGAGAACTTCACAGTTTCCAAAGTCAGCGGAAATACTGAGTAAGTAACACCCAAGCATGTAAACAGATTATGAAGTAATTTAAAAACCGTTTTGTAGTAGTCTTGCTAAAACAAAGTGAAAATAAAAGCTTTGACCCTTTTATAAAAGAAATAACATGAGAGATTCCAAGTTCATTTATATTTTCCAAATTACATCCATTATTCAAATAATGGGATTCCGAAACTTATGATATTTCATTTTCCATTAACAACATCCAATCCAAAAACAATTTGGTAATTTGTTGATACGGGGAAAACCAACCACTTCTCAAGCATCCAGGACCTTAAGTGTAGACACCCCCTTACAGACATCTTATGGCCAGAAGAGAGTGTACAAGGAGCTATCCGGGGACTTGCAACCAGATTAAAATAAATTAAATTGGACGAGAGACCAAAGTCTATACGCTCAATGCCAATAGTAACCATACAACAACAATCATCCCCTTAAAACTCTTCCACTTTACGTTATCATAGATTATTAGATTTGCAGTGATATTTTCAGAGAAAATTTCACCAATTTGAAACAAGTATTCAAGTAGCACATATTTTTCATAAAATCATTTTGAGACAAGTAGGAATGAAAAAATTTGACACGAAAAGAAGAATGCGCGCTAGGCCTGGCATGTTTACTTACCTTTAATCTCAAGCAATGCAAATCACTTCCTAGTAATACTCGACCTGTCCATCATCAACGAAATTGTCGCCTGCAAATTTAATATTATCCTAATCAACACATTGCACACGAAGTTGTATAGGTAAATGAAATAACTCCCTTACTAACTCTCCCCAAACGTTATCAATTAAGAGGTCGCTGAACTCGTCCTTTATCCCCTTCCAAGGTGTCATCCTTGGTAATCCATTGAGCATGTAATGACACGTGGTCAATGGGTCCTTGAAAGATCATTGGCGTCTTTTACTCCAAGCGATGCACAGATTCTGGATGTAGGCGCAATACTCCTTTAGGGTTTCTAAACCTGGATGGTAGATCACGCCACGTGGATGGTCGATTTCAGTAAGATTGCCAGGAGTAGGTATGGGCGGTCTAAATCCTGTATGTGGAGTTGGAGTTGGAACCAGCTCTTCTTCAATGCGATCCTCTTCTCTCGGATCTTCTTCTAGATCTTCTTCTATTGGATCTTCTTCGGGATTGTAATTCGGGCCTTCGTTCATCCTTTGGACAAGTTCCTCGTACTTACTGAGCTTCCCGCGTAGGCTTCCAACCAAATCGCTATCCTTATTGTGCTTGTCCTCGTTGGGCCTCCATCGTCCTTCTTTAGCGATGACTAGGTCGGTGTGATCCTGCTTTACTTCGTTCCATGGTCATGTGTATGGTAGTCCAATGATTATCACGTCACACACCATTATTGGGTTCCGGAAATGTGGGGCTCTATTAGCATCGCTCCATTGGTGGCATCGATCCCTGACACGTGCGCAGTAGCTATCGATGCTTTTGTTGGAATAGATGCCCTAGAGGCAATCTAGTTTAGTATGAATTTGTATATGGCTAGAAAAACTAATTTATTATTTATTGGATATTTAACATAATGAAGTCCTTAGATTTACAATTGTGTTGTTTATCATAAATATCCCTAGTCAAGTATAATGATTAAATGGGACAATCATCTATAGACTAGTATGGGGTTGGATTGATATGGAGATATCACGATCCAACACATAGGTGTGCATTACGGAATGTTGCACTGGATTGACCCATCACCGAGAAGGCTACATACATGTTATGTTGAGTCACAAGTGCTTCTCGGGTGCAATGATATTTTCATCCTTAGACTTGAAGTCACTAGATATTCTAGTTGTGGATCATTGTGATCTTGGTAGCGTTAAACGCTACACCGTGACTGGGTAGTTATAAAGGCGTGTACTGGATACAATGAGAAGCAAGCTTAGAGATCGTAGTGGACGTAGAGAGGATTTTCCCCTCCCACATAACGGGAGCAAATATCCTAGGCCACTCGAGGGAAAGTGCTTATAGAATGTCTGGCCAGACTCAAATAAATCAATATAGAATATTGATGTTATTTGCACGAATAAGGCTATTCCATGGATCGAGAAACTAGGGATTGGATATACGGGTGTGACTTGTATGTCTCGTGTCCAATTTGGATATGGAGGAAAAAGGATGAGACAATTACTTGTACAAGGTTGTCTAGATGACTATTCTATTAGTTGGCTAGAATGGATGTTTTGCTAGAAACCGCTCCATATTAGCAAATAGTTGCTACCAACTAGATAGAACCTATGGGGTCACACGCTATATAGAGTTGTACTAGATTTGGAATTAATTAATTGGATTAATTAATTAGAAGGATCACTTTGCAAACCCTTGCAAACTTAGTAGGGACTAATTTGCAAGGAAGGGACTAAATTGAATTCTAGTTGGACTAGAATAAGTCCTTTAGGTAGTTAACAAGGAGTTGTTGGACTATATAAAGGACCCTCCTTCCTTCCTTCCTCATAACTTATGCTCATTAGTGATCATAACAAGAGTGGGAGAGAACAAAGGAGAGAGAGAGCAAGCAACAAGGGCCGAACCCGACCCTTGCCGCCGCCCCCTCACCCCGTCGGCCAAAAAGAGGGACGAGCCCCTCTTTTGTCTCGTTTTGCGTGATTCCTTCACCCTCCTCTTATTCCGGGCTAGCACCAAGGAGTTTGGGAGATCTAGGATCAACTCTAGGCGTGGATCAACTATAGAGAACGTGACACTATTCGCATTTGAAGTCATCAAGGAGAACCCAAAGGTGTGTTTATGATTTCTTACCTTTACTATCGTTATGCATCTAGACTTGTGATCCTTGGAGGGTTTTGCATGGCTATTTGTTTGATTATGCTTCCGTTGCGCGATCCATGATTCAAAACCCTACAGTGGTATCAGAGCCACAGGTCATAGAGCATAAACATAGTTTATGTGTTACATTCTTGTTGTTTTACACCTTAATTTGTTGTTTATCGCGTAAAACAAGACAAATCAAGCATGGGATGCAATTTGTCAACAATTACCCATAACAAGATCCAATTTTTGCATTGGATGCATGAATTGGTGAGTTTGAGAAATTTTAGGATCTTAGATCTAGGTTTTGGGCATCCTTGGGGAAGAAGGAGTTCTCCCAAAACAAGGAAACAACCAAACTTGGGCTCCAAGCAAGGGGGTTGTTTTGGAAACAACCTCCATGAGGAGGTTCGGCCCCTTAGGGGACCGCCCCCTTGCTTGCCGCCCAAGCTTGGCCGCCCTAAGGGGTCGGGCGGCCCTAACCCGCGGGCCTAGCTTGCGGGTTTTGGGCCGGGCCGGCCCTAGGGCCTTATGGTTCACTTTGTTGGGCCCGGGCAATTGGATTGTTGGGCCCATGGACCGTTGTAACCCTAGAAATCACAAAATCAATTAAAATTGACCAAGCGCGTTAAAATTGGATTTTAACTGTTTATGTGCAAATCGCATGGTGATTGGATATGGCCTTAGGATGTGGTTTGATGTGGATGTTTAATTTTGTGGTTTGGTTTTAAGGCCTGCGAGCTGATCAATTAATTGTAATAATTAATTAGGGTTTTATGGCCTGCGTTCTATTTTTTTTTCTCAACTTGTGAGATTTATTTTATTTAGTATAGATATTAGCTAGTGCTAGATAAAGTAGATTGTTAGCAAAGATTGGAGAAAAGAAGCCCAAAGCCAAAGAAGCCACAAAAGATGGAGCATGGAGCATGGAGCATTCCACAAGGCTATAAGGATGGACCAAAAGACCAAGACGCATGGAGATGTGTTTGCTTAGGGTTCATAGATAGTTCCATTGGCTTGGAATTATCTTAGTCTAGAAAAGGCCATATCCACATCACGTTTAATTTCAGTTTTGTGGTTGTTTATTTATTGTCTTATTATTTATGTGGTTGGTGTATGGATGATGCATGCAATTAGGATAATAAGATAATTAGACAACCCGGATCTATTATTTGGAGTTGTGCCCAAACTCAAAATAGATAGATTAGTTGATATTGATCAACAAAATAATCAAAAATTGAATTTAAAATCCCTCAAATTCAAAATATTGTGTTCTTGCCTTCTCGTTATTTAAACACTCATTATCATCATTATTTATCAAGTTCGTGCGTGCCAAAGCATGGCGACTTGGTTCATAATGATGGAATGCGATGGCACGTAACAATGTGCAATTGTTTAGATAAGAGGTTGAACACAACTAGGCTATTAATTTGATTAAGAAACCTAGAGGCAATCAATTGGGATTATCCATATGGATGGATAAATAAGGAGTTATTTGCCCAATTGAACCAAGAGTTGCATATGGGATGCAATTGGAAATTGTTCCTACCTAGAAGTAGTCAAATTATGGGAGACTTGCCAAAGCAAGCTCATAAGGAGATGAAAAGATGGATCTTGGCCCACTAGAAAATATAAGGATATTTTCCGCATTAATATCTTGAGGGTTATTAATCCGTAGAGAAATAGTGGGAGCTATATTTAATAAACTAGCCATTATTAAATATAGTCAAAAATTCACAACTACTAAAACTTGCGTATTTTCCTTTTTGTATAATTCCAAATGGCAAACAACTCATCGAGTTCACAACATTCCCTACGATCTGTCCTTGAGAAGGACAAGCTCTCTGGAACCAACTTTCTTGATTGGTACAGAAACTTGAGAATTGTTCTCAAGCAAGAGAAGAAACTGTACGCAATAGAGGAGCATGTTCCAGAAGGTCCAGAGAACCAGACACCTGTTGCCTTAAAGGCGTATCAAAAGCGTGTTGATGACGCTAATGATGCGGCCTGCCTAATGCTTTGCACCATGACCTCAGAGCTTCAGAAGCAACACGAGAACATGAATGTTGTCGATATGATCGAACATCTAAAGCAGCTCTTCCAAGAGCAGGCGAGGGTAGAGAGGTATGAGGTCTCAAAGGCACTGTTCAAATGTCATCTGGCAGAAGGGAACCCGGTGGGACCCCATGTACTCCGAATGATCGGGTACTTGGAGAATCTCGCCCGGCTTGGGTTCCCGGTCGGCCAAGAGTTGGCAACCGATCTCGTGTTGCAATCGTTGCCCGAGAGTTATGGACAGTTCATTATGAACTATAACATGAACGAGATCGTTAAACCACTTCCAGATCTGCTCAACATGTTGAGGACTGCTGAACAGAGCATCAACAAGGGTAAGGGCAAGGCCATTATGATGGTGCATAAAGGAAAGGGCAAAAAGTTTGCCTCTTCCTCCAAGGGCAAAGGCAAGTTAGTTGCCAAGTCCAAGGAACAAGCCCTTAAGCCTGTTGGTGGCATTGCCAAGGTCGTGACTAAGGGTAAATGTCACTACTGCAGTCAGCCTGGACACTGGAGGAGGAACTGCCCTAAATATCTGGAGGACAAGAGGCTTGGAATAGTGATTCCACCACCACCAGGTATTTTTGTTGTAGATGTCAATTTAACTGTCTCTACATCATGGGTATTAGATACTGGATGTGGATCTCATATTTGTCGAAATATGCAGGATCTAAAGAGAAGTAAAAGATTGGCTAAAGGGGAGGTAGATCTGCGCGTTGGGAATGGAGCAAAGGTTGCTGCGTTGGCCATAGGCGTGTGCGAGCTATCTCTGCCTTCATGATTAGTTTTAGAATTAAATAATTGCTATTTTGTGCCTGCTATGAGCAGAAACATTATTTCTATTTCTTGTTTGGACCAGGAAGGTTTTATTATTTCAATAAAGAACAATTGTTGTTCCTTTTATTTGAATAATATTCACTATTTTAGTGCGCGATTATTTAATGGACTTTATGTCCTTGATCTAAGCAATCCTGTCTACAACATTAATACCAAGCGGATTAAAATAAATGATTTAAATCCTGCATATTTATGGCATTGTCGTTTAGGCCACATAAATGAGAAACGTATATCTAGACTCCATAAGGATGGATTACTAGACTCATTTGATTTTGAATCATATGAGACATGAGAAGCTTGTTTATTGGGAAAAATGACAAAGTCCCCTTTCAATAAGAAAGGTGAGAGGACTAGCGAGCAATTGGCACTCATACATACCGATGTGTGTGGGCCATTTGCCACGCCTGCCAGGGGTGGTTATGTCTACTTCATTACATTTACTGATGATTACAGTAGATATGAATTTGTGTACCTTATGAGGGCAAAATCCGAATCCTTTGAAGTGTTCAAAGAATTCAAGAATGAAGTAGAGAACCAACTTGGCAAAAGTATCAAGGATCTACGATCGGATCGTGGAGGAGAATACTTGAGCCAAGAGCTTGACGACTATATTAGAGAGTGTGGGATCGTGTCCCAACTCACTCCACCCGGAACGCCACAATGGAATGGCATGTCCGAGAGGAGGAATCGAACCCTATTGGATATGGTTCGGTCTATGATGTGTCAAACCGTTCTTTCATTATCATTTTGGGGCTACGCTCTATTAAGTGCAGCTTTCACCATTAACCGTGTTCCATCTAAATCACTCATGAAGACACCATATGAGATGTGGGGTGGGAGGCGTCCCACACTGTCGTTCATGAGGATTTGGGGCTGCGATGTCTATGTAAAACGTTTACAATCAGACAAGCTAGGGCCTAAATCGGATAAGTGTAAATTTGTGGGGTACCCTAAGGAAACTAAGGGATACTACTTCTACAATCCAACCGAGAACAAAGTGTTTGTTGCTCGGACCGGCGTGTTTCTAGAAAGAGAGTTTGTCTCTAAAGAAGCAAGTGGGAGGAATGTAGATCTTGAAGAAGTTCAAGAACCACAAATTACTGAATCGATTATGGAACATGAACAGGAATCACAAGCAGTTGTGGAGCCACCTGTTCAGGTAACACAAGAGCTTCGTAGATCTAGTAGAGTGCGCCAGGAACCCGAGAGGTACGGACTTATCGTAACTGATTCCGGTGACACGATGCTCATAGATGATGAGCCTACTACCTATGAGGAGGCCATGAATGGCCCAGACTCGCAGAAGTTGCTTGAAGCCATGAGATCCGAGATGGAATCCATGTATACCAACAAAGTGTGGACTTTGGTGGAACCACCTGATGGAGCGCGGCCCATAGGGTGAAAATGGGTCTTCAAGAAGAAGATCGACATGGATGGTAATGTGATTACCTATAAGGGCCGATTGGTGGCTAAAGGATTCAGACAGATTCATGGTATTGAATATGATGAAACCTTTTCACCAGTCGCTATGACCAAATCCATCCGAATCCTACTTGCAATTGCAGCATACTACGACTATGAGATTTGGCAGATGGATGTCAAAACAGCATTCCTTTATGGGAATCTCCTCGAGGACGTGTATATGATACAGCCGGAGGGTTTTGAGGATCCAAAGCAAGCCAACAAAGTCTGTAAGCTGCAACGATCCATTTATGGATTGAAGCAAGCTTCTAGGAGTTGGAATCGACGTTTTGATGAAGTGGTCAAAGAGTTTGGCTTCATCAGAAACGAAGATGAGTCTTGTGTCTACAAGAAGGTTAGTGGGAGCTCTGTAGCTTTTCTGGTCTTGTATGTGGATGACATACTACTCATTGGAAACGACATTCCCATGCTGCAATCTGTGAAAGATTGGCTAGGAAAGTGTTTCTCAATGAAGGACTTAGGGGAAGCAGCCTATATACTCGGTATAAAGATCTATAGAGATAGATCTAAGAGGTTGCTAGGCCTAAGTCAAAGTACATATATTGACAAGGTGTTGAAACGTTCCAACATGCAAGATTCCAAGAAGGGATTCTTGCCCATGTCACATGGAATCACTCTTTCGAAGAGTGGTTGTCCTTCCAATGAGATTGAGAAGGAACGCATGAGTAGGATTCCCTATGCCTCGGCCATAGGATCTATCATGTACGCCATGTTATGTACTAGACCAGATGTGTCATATGCCTTGAGTATGACAAGCAGATACCAATCCAATCCGGGTGAGAGTCACTGGATTGCTGTCAAGAACATCCTGAAGTACTTGAGAAGAACTAAGGATGCCTTCCTGATGTTTGGCGGTGAGGAAGAGTTGCGTGTAAGGGGTTACACTGATGCAAGCTTCCAAACCGACAGAGATGACTTTAGATCACAGTCGGGATATGTGTTTTGCCTGAATGGAGCAGCGGTGAGCTGGAAGAGTTCCAAGCAAGAGACGGTAGCTGATTCTACAACAGAGGCTGAGTACATTGCTGCAAATGGCGCAGCAAAGGAGGCTGTTTGGATCAGAAAGTTTGTTTCTGAACTTGGTGTGGTCCCTAGCATTGCGGATCCAGTGGAGTTGTTTTGTGACAACACTGGGGCGATCGCGCAATCAAAGGAACCCAGATCGCACCAGAAGTCCAAGCACGTGCTCAGGAAGTTTCATCTAATTCGAGATATTGTCGATAGAGGAGACGTTCTATGCAAGATTCCTACATATGACAATCTGTCAGACCCGCTTACGAAGCCTCTCACGCAGTGGAAGCATGAAGGGCAAACTAGGAGTATGGGCATACGAGATGCGCCAGATTGGCTCTAGTGCAAGTGGGAGACTGTTGGAATAGATGCCCTGGAGGCAATCAAGTTTAGTATGAATTTGTATATGGCTAGAAAAATTCATTTATTATTTATTGGATATTTAATATAATGAAGTCCTTAGATTTTCAATTGTGTTGTTTATCTTAAATATCCCTAGTCAATTATAATGATTAAATGGGACAATCATCTATAGACTAGTATGGGGTTGGATTGATATGGAGATATCACGATCCAACACATAGGTGTGCATTACGGAATGTTGCACTGGATTGACCCATCACCGAGAAGGCTACATACATGTTATGTTGAGTCACAAGTGCTTCTCGGGTGCAATGGTATTGTCATCCTTAGACTTGAAGTCACTAGATATTCTAGTTGTGGATCATTGTGATCTTGGTAGCGTTAAACGCTACACCGTGACTGGGTAGTTATAAAGGCTTGTACTGGATACAATGAGAAGCAAGCTTAGAGATCGTAGTGGACGTAGAGAGGATTTGCCCCTCCCACATAACGGGAGAAAATATCCTAGGCCACTCGAGGGATAGTGCTTATAGAATGTCTGGCCAGACTCAAATAAATCAATATAGGATATTGATGTTATTTGCACGAATAAGGCTATTCCATGGATCGAGAAACTAGGGATTGGATATACGGGTGTGACTTGTATGTCTCGTGTCCAATCCGGATATGGAGGCAAAAGGATGAGACAATTACTTGTACAAGGTTGTCTAGATGACTATTCTATTAGTTGGCTAGAATGGATGTTTTGCTAGAAACCGCTCCATATTAGCAAATAGTTGCTACCAACTAGATAGAACCTATGGGGTCACATGCTATATAGAGTTGTACTTGATTTGGAATTAATTAATTGGATTAATTAATTAGAAGGATCACTTTGCAAACCCTTGCAAACTTAGTAGGGACTAATTTGCAAGGAAGGGACTAAATCGAATTCTAGTTGGACTAGAATATGTCCTTTAGGTAGTTAACAACGAGTTGTTGGACAATATAAAGGACCCTCCTTCCTTCCTTCCTCATAACTTATGCTCATTAGTGATCATAACAAGAGTGGGAGAGAACAAAGGAGAGAGAGAGAGCAAGCAACAAGGGCCTAACCCGACCCTTGCCGCCGCCCCCTCACCCCGTCGGCCAAAAAGAGGGCCGAGCCCCTCTTTTGTCTCGTTTTGCGTGATTCCTTCACCCTCCTCTTATTTCGGGCTAGCACCAAGGAGTTTGGGAGATCTAGGATCAACTCTAGGCGTGGATCAACTATAGAGAACGTGACACTATTCGCGTTTGAAGTCATCAAGGAGAACCCAAAGGTGTGTTTATGATTTCTTACCTTTACTATCGTTATGCATCTAGACTTGTGATCCTTGGAGGGTTTTGCATGGCTATTTGTTTGATTATGCTTCCGTTGCGCGATACATGATTCAAAACCCTACAGCTTTCCCGTCCTTCCAGGAACTTCAGGCGATATGGTGAACCTCCAAGTACAATACTAGATGAAACGGATTCAGATTGAGCAGCCATCTGAAAGAAGTAAGAAAGAGAAAGAGTCTCACCATTGTTCTATACCACGCATATATTCTTAAAATCTCAATAATTCTAAAAACTAAGCAGTAAAACTTAGATATTGGGTTCTAAGCATATAGCACAAAAATCAAGCAAACTTCTAAATGCTAAACTATCCCACAACCCCGGCTTATTCAAATTTTAATTCTTTTTCCTATGTTCATTTTAAAAAAATTCTTTTTATAAAAATTATTACTTTTGGATTGCTAGGCTCTGATACCAACTGTAACACCCCCAAAACTACCAAGCCGGAAGCCCGGGGATTTCACTCCGTACCCGAGTTTTAACCCGGATACAAGGAGGTTTAAAACAGATAATCCAAACATAAGTTTATTAAAACTCCAATCTTTGCCTGATACAAATTCGTACAATTCAACTAGAATCTAATGATACCAAAAGAAGTTCTAATAAATTAAGTGTGATATTACAAAACGACTAAGTGATGATTCGCGTCCCCGCTAAGCTATGCTCCCGTCATGTATACCTGTGGTGCAGAAGACTAAAGAGAACACCACAGTTTCCAAAGTCAGCGGAAATACTGAGTAAGTAACACCCAAGCATGTAAACAGATTATGAAGTAATTTGAAAACCATTTTGTAGTAGTCTTGCTAAAACAAAGTGAAAATAAAAGCTTTGACCCTTTTATAAATGAAATAAGATGAGAGATACCAAGTTCATTTATATTTTCCAAATCACATCCATAATTCAAATAATGGGATTCCAAAACTCATGATATTCCATTTTCCTTTAAGAACATCCAATCCAAAACCAATTTGTTAAATTGTTGATACGGGGAAAACCAACAACTTCACAAGAATCCAAGACCTGAAGTGTCGAAACCCCCTTACAGACTTCTTGCGGCCAGAAGAGTGAGTACAAGGAGCTATCCGGGGACTTGAAACCGGATTAAAATAAATTAAATTTGACGACAGACCGAAGTCTATACGCTCAATGCCAATAGTAACCATACAACAACAATCATCCCCGTACAACTCTTCCACTTTACGTTATCATCGATTATTAGATTTGCAGTGATATTTTCAGAGAACATTTCAACAATTTGAAACAAGTATTCAAGTAGCACATATTTTGCATAAAATCATTTTGAGACAAGATGGAATGAAAACATTTGGGAGGCAAAGAAGAATGGGCGCTAGGCCTGGCTTGTTTACTTACCTTTAATCTCAAGCAAAGCAAATCACTTCCTAGTAATACTCGACGTGTCCTTCGTCAACGAAATTTTCGCCTACAAATTTAATATTATCCTAATCAACACATTGCACACGAAGTCCTATATGTAAATGAATAACTCCCTTACTAACTCTCCCCAAACGTTATCGGTTAATAGGTCGCTGAACTCGTCCTTTATCCCCTTCCAAGGTGTCATCCTTGGTAATCCATTGAGCATGTAGTGACACATTGTCAATGGGTCCTTGAAAGATCCTTGGCGCCTTTTACTCCAAGCGATGCACAGATTCTGGATGTAGGTGCAATACTCCTTTAGGGTTTCTAAACCTGGATATTAGATCACGCCACGTGGATGGTCGGCTTCAGTAAGATTGCCAGGAGTAGGTATGGGCGGTCTAAATTCTGTATGTGGAGTTGGAGTTGGAACATGTTCTTCTTCAATGGGATCCTCTTCTATCGGATCTTCTTCTAGATCTTCATCTATTGGATCTTCTTCGGGCTTGTAATTCGGGCCTTCCTTCATCCTTTGGACATGTTCCTCGTACTTACTGAGCTTCCCGCGTAGGCTTCCAACCAAATCGCTATCCTTATTGTACTTGTCCTCGTTGGGCCTCCATCGTCCTTCTTTACCGATGACTAGGTCGATGTGATTCTGCTTTACTTCGTTCCATGGGAAAGGGTATGGTAGTCCATTGATTATCACGTCACACACCATTATAGGGTTCCGGAAATGTGGGGCTCTATTATCAGCGCTCCATTGGTGGAATCGATCCCTGACACGTGTGCAGTAGCTATCGATGCTTTCCCGTCCTTCCAGGAACTTTAGGCGATATGTTGAACCTCCAAGTACAATACTAGATGAAATGGATTCAGATTTAGCAGCCATCTGAAAGAAGTAAGAAAGAGAAAGAGTCTCAGCATTGTTCTATACCACGCATATATTCTTAAAATCTTAACCATTCTAAAAACTAAGCAGTAAATCTTAGATATTGGGTTCTAAGCATATAGCACAAAAATCAAGCAAACTTCTAAATGCTAAATTATCCCACAACCCTGGTTTATTCAAATTTTAATTCTTTTTTCCTATGTTCATTATTAAAAAAATTGTTTTTATAAAAATTATGACTTTCGGATTGCACGGCTCTGATACCAACTGTAACACCCCCAAAACGACCAAGCCGGAAGCCCGGGGATGTCACTCCGTACCCGAGATTTAACCCGGATACAACGAGGTTTAAAACAGATAATCCAAACATAAGTTTATTAAAACTCCAATCTTTGCCTGATACAAATTCGTACAATTCAACTAGAATCTAATGATACCAACAGAAGTTCTAATAAATTAAGTGTGATATTACAAAACGACTAAGTGATGATTCGCGTCCCCGCTAAGCTATGCTCCCATCATGTATACCTGTGGTGCAGAAGACTAAAGAGAAGACCACAATTTCCAAAGTCAGCGGAAATACTGAGTAAGTAACACCCAAGCATGTAAACAGATTATGAAGTAATTTGAAAACCATTTTGTAGTAGTCTTGCTAAAACAAAGTGAAAATAAAAGCTTTGACCCGTTTATAAATGAAATAAGATGAGAGATACCAAGTTCATTTATATTTTCCAAATCACATCCATAATTCAAATAATGGGATTCCAAAACTCATGATATTCCATTTTCCTTTAAGAACATCCAATCCAAAACCAATTTGTTAAATTGTTGATACGGGGAAAACCAACAACTTCACAAGAATCCAAGACCTGAATTGTCGACACCCCCTTACAGACTTCTTGCGGCCAGAAGAGTGAGTACAAGGAGCTATCCGGGTACTTGCAACCGGATTAAAATAAATTAAATTTGACGACAGACCGAAGTCTATACGCTCAATGCCAATAGTAACCATACAACAACAATCATCCCCGTACAACTCTTCCACTTTACGTTATCATCGATTATTAGATTTGCAGTGATATTTTCAGAGAACATTTCAACAATTTGAAACAAGTATTCAAGTAGCACATATTTTGCATAAAATCATTTTGAGACAAGATGGAATGAAAACATTTTAGAGGCAAAGAAGAATGGGCGCTAGGCTTGGCATGTTTACTTACCTTTAATCTCAAGCAAAGCAAATCACTTCCTAGTAATACTCGACGTGTCCTTTGTCAACGAAATTGTCGCCTACAGATTTAATATTATCCTAATCAACACATTGCACACGAAGTCCTATAGGTAAATGAATAACTCCCTTACTAACTCTCCCCAAACGTTTTCGGTTAATAGGTCACTGAACTCGTCCTTTATCCCCTTCCAAGGTGTCATCCTTGGTAATCCATTGAGCATGTAGTGACACATTGTCAATGGGTCCTTGAAAGATCCTTGGCGCCTTTTACTCCAAGCGATGCACAGATTCTGGATGTAGGTGCAATACTCCTTTAGGGTTTCTAAACCTGGATGGTAGATCACGCCACATGGATTGTCGACTTCAGTAAGATTGCAAGGAGTATGTATGGGCGGTCTAAATCCTGTATCTGCAGTTCGATTTGGAACGGGTTCTTCTTCAATGGGATCCTCTTCTATTGGATCTTCTTCTAGATCTTCTTCTATTGGATCTTCTTCGGGCTTGTAATTCGGGCCTTCGTTCATCCTTCGGACAAGTTCCTCGTACTTACTGAGCTTCCAGCGTAGGCTTCCTACAAAATCGCTATCCTTATTGTACTTGTCCTCGTTGGGCCTCCATCGTCCTTCTTTAGCGATGACTAGGTCGGTGTGATCCTGCTTTACTTCGTTCCATGGTCATGTGTATGGTAGTCCAATGATTATCACGTCACACACCATTATTGGGTTCCGAAAATGTGGGGCTCTATTAGCATCCCTCCATTGGTGGCATCGATCCCTGACACGTGCGCAGTAGCTATCGATGCTTTCCCGTCCTTCCAGGAACTTCAGGCGATATGGTGAACCTCCAAGTACAATACTAGATGAAACGGATTCAGATTGAGCAGCCATTTGAAAGAATTAAGAAAGAGAAAGAGTCTCAGCATTGTTCAATACCACGCATATATTCTTAAAATCTTAAGCATTCTAAAAACTAAGCAGTAAAACTTAGATATTGGGTTCTAAGCATATAGCACAAAAATCAAGCAAACTTCTAAATGCTAATCTATCCCACAACCCCGGATTATTCAAATTTTAATTCTTTTTCCTATGTTCATTTAAAAAAAAATCTTTTTATAAAAATTATTACTTTTGGATTGCTAGGCTCTGATACCAACTGTAACACCCCCAAAACTACCAAGCCGGAAGCCCGGGGATTTCACTCCGTACCTGAGATTTAACCCGGATACAAGGAGGTTTAAAACAGATAATCAAAACATAAGTTTATTAAAACTCCAATCTTTGTCTGATACAAATTCGTACAATTCAACTAGAATCTAATGATACCAAAAGAAGTTCTAATAAATTAAGTGTGATATTACAAAACAACTAAGTGATGATTCGCGTCCCCGCTAAGCTATGCTCCATCATGTATACCTGTGGTGCAGAAAACAAAAGAGAACACCACAGTTTCCAAAACCAGCGGAAATACTGAGTAAGTAACACCCAAGCATGTAAACAGATTATGAAGTAATTTGAAAACCATTTTGTAGTATTCTTGCTAAAACAAAGTGAAAATAAAAACTTTGACCCTTTTATAAATGAAATAAGATGAGAGATTCCAAGTTCATTTATATTTTCAAAATCACATCCATAATTCAAATAATGGGATTCCAAAACTCATGATATTCCATTTTCCTTTAACAACATCCAATCTAAAACCAATTCGTTAAATTGTTGATACGGGGAAAACCAACAACTTCTCAAGAATCCAGGACCTGAAGTGTCGACACCCCCTTACAGACTTCTTGCGGCCAGAAGAGTGAGTACAATGAGCTATCCGGGGACTTGCAACCGGATTAAAATAAATTAAATTTGACGAGAGACCGAAGTCTATACGCTCAATGCCAATAGTAACCATACAACAACAATCATCCCCGTACAACTCTTCCACTTTACGTTATCATCGATTATTAGATTTGCAGTGATATTTTCAGAGAACATTTCAACAATTTGAAACAAGTATTCAAGTAGCACATATTTGCATAAAATCATTTTGAGACAAGATGGAATGAAAACATTTGAGAGGCAAAGAAGAATGGGCGCTAGGCCTGGCATGTTTACTTACCTTTAATCTCAAGCAAAGCAAATCACTTCCTAGTAATACTCGACATGTCCTTCGTCAACGAAATTTTCGCCTACAAATTTAATATTATCCTAATCAACACATTGCACACGAAGTCCTATAGGTAAATGAATAACTCCCTTACTAACTCTCCCCAAACGTTATCGGTTAATAGGTCACTGAACTCGTCCTTTATCCCCTTCCAAGGTGTCATCCTTTGTAATCCATTGAGCATGTAGTGACACATTGTCAATGGGTCTTTGAAAGATCCTTGGCGCCTTTTACTCCAAGCGATGCACAGATTCTGGATGTAGGTGCAATACTCCTTTAGGGTTTCTAAACCTGGATATTAGATCACGCCACGTGGATGGTCGGCTTCAGTAAGATTGCCTGGAGTAGGTATGGGCGGTCTAAATTCTGTATGTGGAGTTGGAGTTGGAACATGTTCTTCTTCAATGGGATCCTCTTCTATCGGATCTTCTTCTAGATCTTCATCTATTGGATCTTCTTCGGGCTTGTAATTCGGGCCTTCCTTCATCCTTTGGACATGTTCCTCGTACTTACTGAGGTTCCCGCGTAGGCTTCCAACCAAATCGCTATCCTTATTGTACTTGTCCTCGTTGGGCCTCCATCGTCCTTCTTTACCGATGACTAGGTCGATGTGATTCTGCTTTACTTCGTTCCATGGGAAAGTGTATGGTAGTCCATTGATTATCACGTCACACACCATTATTGGGTTCCGGAAATGTGGGGCTCTATTATCAGCGCTACATTGGTGGCATCGATCCCTGACACGTGTGCAGTAGCTATCGATGCTTTCCCGTCCTTCCAGGAACTTTAGGCGATATGGTGAACCTCCAAGTACAATACTAGATGAAACGGATTCAGATTGAGCAGCAATCTTAAAGAAGTAAGAAAGAGAAAGAGTCTCAGCATTGTTCTATACCACGCATATATTCTTAAAATCTTAACCATTCTAAAAACTAAGCAGTAAATCTTAGATATTGGGTTCTAAGCATATAGCACAAAAAACAAGCAAACTTCTAAATGCTTAATTATCCCACAACCCTGGTTTATTCAAATTTTAATTCTTTTTTCCTATGTTCATTATTAAAAAAATTGTTTTTATAAAAATTATGACTTTTGGATTGCACGGCTCTGATACCAACTGTAACACCCCCAAAACGACCAAGCCGGAAGCCCGGGGATGTCACTCCGTACCCGAGATTTAACCCGGATACAACGAGGTTTAAAACAGATAATCCAAACATAAGTTTATTAAAACTCCAATCTTTGCCTGATACAAATTCGTACAATTCAACTAGAATCTAATGATACCAACAGAAGTTCTAATAAATTAAGTGTGATATTACAAAACGACTAAGTGATGATTCGCGTCCCCGCTAAGCTATGCTCCCATCATGTATACCTGTGGTGCAGAAGACTAAAGAGAACACCACAATTTCCAAAGTCAGCGGAAATACTGAGTAAGTAACACCCAAGCATGTAAACAGATTATGAAGTAATTTGAAAACCATTTTGTAGTAGTCTTGCTAAAACAAAGTGAAAATAAAAGCTTTGACCCTTTTATAAATGAAATAAGATGAGTGATACCAAGTTCATTTATATTTTCCAAATCACATCCATAATTCAAATAATGGGATTCCAAAACTCATGATATTCCATTTTCCTTTAAGAACATCCAATCCAAAACCAATTTGTTAAGTTGTTGATACGGGGAAAACCAACAACTTCACAAGAATCCAAGACCTGAAGTGTCGACACCCCCTTACAGACTTCTTGCGGCCAGAAAAGTGAGTACAAGGAGCTATCCGGGGACTTGCAACCGGATTAAAATAAATTAAATTTGACGACGGACCGAAGTCTATATGCTCAATGCCAATAGTAACCATACAACAACAATCATCCCCGTACAACTCTTCCACTTTACGTTATCATCGATTATTAGATTTGCAATGATATTTTCAGAAAACATTTCAACAATTTGAAACAAGTATTCAAGTAGCACATATTTTGCATAAAATCATTTTCAGACAAGATGGAATGAAAACATTTTAGAGGCAAAGAAGAATGGGCGCTAGGCCTGGCATGTTTACTTACCTTTAATCTCAAGCAAAGCAAATCACTTCCTAGTAATACTCGACGTGTCCTTTTTCAACGAAATTGTCGCCTACAAATTTAATATTATCCTAATCAACACATTGCACACGAAGTCCTATAGGTAAATGAATAACTCCCTTACTAACTCTCCCCAAACGTTATCGGTTAATAGGTCACTGAACTCGTCCTTTATCCCCTTCCAAGGTGTCATCCTTGGTAATCCATTGAGCATGTAGTGACACATTGTCAATGGGTCCTTGAAAGATCCTTGGCGCCTTTAACTCCAAGCGATGCACAGATTCTGGATGTAGGTGCAATACTGCTTTAGGGTTTCTAAACCTGGATGGTAGATCACGCCACATGGATTGTCGACTTCAGTAAGATTGCAAGGAGTATGTATGGGCGGTCTAAATCCTGTATCTGCAGTTCGAGTTGGAACGGGTTCTTCTTCAATGGGATCCTCTTCTATCGGATCTTCTTCTAGATCTTCTTCTATTGGATCTTCTTCGGGCTTGTAATTCGGGACTTCGTTCATCCTTTGGACAAGTTCCTCGTACTTACTGAGCTTCCCGCGTAGGCTTCCAACCAAATCGCTATCCTTATTGTACTTGTCCTCGTTGGGCCTCCATCGTCCTTCTTTAGCGATGACTAGGTCGGTGTGATCCTGCTTTACTTCGTTCCATGGTCATGTGTATGGTAGTCCAATGATTATCACGTCACACACCATTATTGGGTTCTGGAAATTTGGGGCTTTATTAGCATCCCTCCATTGGTGGCATCGATCCCTGACACGTGCGCAGTAGCTATCGATGCTTTCCCGTCCTTCCAGGAACTTCAGGCGATATGGTGAACCTCCAAGTACAATACTAGATGAAACGGATTCAGATTAAGCAGCCATCTGAAAGAAGTAAGAAAGAGAAAGAGTCTCAGCATTGTTCAATACCACGCATATATTCTTAAAATCTTAAGCATTCTAAAAACTAAGCAGTAAAACTTAGATATTGGGTTCTAAGCATATAGCACAAAAATCAACCAAACTTCTAAATGCTAAACTATCCCACAACCCCGGCTTATTCAAATTTTAATTCTTTTTCCTATGTTCATTTTAAAAAAAATCTTTTTATAAAAATTATTACTTTTGGATTGCTAGGCTCTGATACCAACTGTAACACCCCCAAAACTACCAAGCCGGAAGCCCGGGGATTTCACTCCGTACCCGAGATTTAACCCGGATACAAGGAGGTTTAAAACAGATAATCAAAACATAAGTTTATTAAAACTCCAATCTTTGCCTGATACAAATTCGTACAATTCAACTAGAATCTAATGATACCAAAAGAAGTTCTAATAAATTAAGTGTGATATTACAAAACGACTAAGTGATGATTCGCGTCCCCGCTAAGCTATGCTCCATCATGTATACCTGTAGTGCAGAAAACAAAAGAGAACACCACAGTTTCCAAAACCAGCGGAAATACTGAGTAAGTAACACCCAAGCATGTAAACAGATTATGAAGTAATTTGAAAACCATTTTGTAGTAGTCTTGCTAAAACAAAGTGAAAATAAAAGCTTTGACCCTTTTATAAATGAAATAAGATGAGAGATTCCAAGTTCATTTATATTTTCAAAATCACATCTATAATTCAAATAATGGGATTCGAAAACTCATGATATTCCATTTTCCTTTAACAACATCAAATCTAAAACAAATTCGTTAAATTGTTGATACGGGGAAAACCAACAACTTCTCAAGAATCCAGGACCTGAAGTGTCGACACCCCCTTACAGAATTCTTGCGGCCAGAAGAGTGAGTACAATGAGCTATCCTGGGACTTGCAACCGGATTAAAATAAATTAAATTTGACGAGAGACTGAAGTCTATACGCTCAATGCCAATAGTAACCATACAACAACAATCATCCCCGTACAACTCTTCCACTTTACGTTATCATCGATTATTAGATTTGCAGTGATATTTTCAGAGAACATTTCAACAATTTGAAACAAGTATTCAAGTAGCACATATTTGCATAAAATCATTTTGAGACAAGATGTTATGAAAACATTTGAGAGGCAAAGAAGAATGGGCGCTAGGCCTGGCATGTTTACTTACCTTTAATCTCAAGCAAAGCAAATCACTTCCTAGTAATACTCGACGTGTCCTTCGTCAACGAAATTGTCACCTAAAAATTCAATATTATCCTAATCAACACATTGCACACGAAGTCCTATAGGTAAATGAATAACTCCCTTAATAACTCTCCCCAAACGTTATCGGTTAATAGGTCACTGAACTCGTCCTTTATCCCCTTCCAAGGTGTCATCCTTGGTAATCCATTGAGCATGTGGTGACACATTGTAAATGGGTCCTTGAAAGATCCTTGGCGCCTTTTACTCCAAGCGATGCACACATTCTGGATGTAGGTGCAATACTCCTTTAGGGTTTCTAAACCTGGATATTAGATCACGCCACGTGGATGGTCGGCTTCAGTAAGATTGCCAGGAGTAGGTATGGGCGGTCTAAATTCTGTATGTGGAGTTGGAGTTGGAACATGTTCTTCTTCAATGGGATCCTCTTCTATCGGATCTTCTTCTAGATCTTCTCCTATTGGATCTTCTTCGGGCTTGTAATTCGGGCCTTCCTTCATCCTTTGGACAAGTTCCTCGTACTTACTGAGCTTCCCGCGTAGGCTTCCAACCAAATCGCTATCCTTATTGTACTTGTCCTCGTTGGGCCTCCATCGTCCTTCGTTACCGATGACTAGGTCGGTGTGATCCTGCTTTACTTCGTTCCATGGGCATGTGTATGGTAGTCCATTGATTATCACGTCACACACCATTATTGGGTTCCGGAAATGTGGGGCTCTATTAGCATCGCTCCATTGGTGGCATCGATCCCTGACACGTGTGCAGTAGCTATCGATGCTTTCCCGTCCTTCTAGGAACTTTAGGCGATATGGTGAACCTCCAAGTACAATACTAGATGAAACGGATTCAGATTGAGCAACCATCTGAAAGAAGTAAGAAAGAGAAAGAGTCTCAGCATTGTTCTATACCACCCATATATTCTTAAAATCTTAACCATTCTAAAAACTAAGCAGTAAATCTTAGATATTGGGTTCTAAGCATATAGCACAAAAATCAAGCAAACTTCTAAATGCTAAACTATCCCACAACCCTGGTTTATTCAAATTTTAATTCTTTTTTCCTATGTTCATTTTAAAAAAATTGTTTTTTTAAAAATTATTACTTTTGGATTGCCAGGCTCTGATACCAAATGTAACACCCCCAAAACGACCAAGCCGGAAGCCCGGGGATGTCACTCCGTACCCGAGATTTAACCCGGATACAAGGAGGTTTAAAAGAGATAATCCAAACATAAGTTTATTAAAACTCCAATCTTTGCCTGATACAAATTCGTACAATTCAACTAGAATCTAATGATACCAACAGAAGTTCTAATAAATTAAGTGTGATATTACAAAACGACAAAGTGATGATTCGCGTCCCCGCTAAGCTATGCTCCCATCTTGTATACCTGTGGTGCAGAAGACTAAAGATAACACCACATTTTCCAAAGTCAGCGGAAATACTGAGTAAGTAACACCCAAGCATGTAAACAGATTATGAAGTAATTTGAAAACCATTTCGTAGTAGTCTTGCTAAAACAAAGTGAAAATAAAAGCTTTGACCCTTTTGTAAATGAAATAAGATGAGAGATACCAAGTTCATTTATATTTTCCAAATCACATCCATAATTCAAATAATGGGATTCCAAAACTCATGATATTCCATTTTCCTTTAACAACATCCAATCCTAAACCAATTTGTTAAATTGTTGATACGGGGAAAACCAACAACTTCTCAAGAATCCAAGACCTGAAGTGTCGACACCCCCTTACAGACTTCTTGCGGCCAGAAGAGTGAGTAGAAGGAGCTATCCGGGGACTTGCAACCGGATTAAAATAAATTAAATTTGACGAGAGACCGAAGTTTATACGCTCAATGCCAATAGTAACCATACAACAACAATCATCCCCGTACAACTCTTCCACTTTACGTTATCATCGATTATTAGATTTGCAGTGATATTTTCAGAGAACATTTCAACAATTTGAAACAAGTATTCAAGTAGCACATATTTTGCATAAAATCATTTTGAGACAAGATGGAATGAAAACATTTGAGAGGCAAAGAAGAATGGGCGCTAGGCCTGGCATGTTTACTTACCTTTAATCTCAAGCAAAGCAAATCACTTTCTAGTAATACTCGACGTGTCCTTCGTCAACGAAATTGTCGCCTACAAATTTAATATTATCCTAATCAACACATTGCACACGAAGTCCTATAGGTAAATGAATAACTCCCTTACTAATTCTCCCCAAACGTTATCGGTTCATAGGTCGCTGAACTCGTCCTTTATCCCCTTCCAAGGTGTCATCCTTGGTAATCCATTGAGCATGTAGTGACACATTGTCAATGGGTCCTTGAAAGATCCTTGGCGCCTTTTACTCCAAGCGATGCACAGATTCTGGATGTAGGTGCAATACTCCTTTAGGGTTTCTAAACCTGGATATTTGATCACGCCACGTGGATGGTCGTCTTCAGTAAGATTGCAAGGAGTATGTATGGGCGGTCTAAATCCTGTATATGGAGTTGGAGTTGGAACGGGTTCTTCTTCAATGGGATCCTCTTCTATCGGATCTTCTTCTAGATCTTCTTCTATTGGATATTCTTCGGGCTTGTAATTCGGGCCTTCGTTCATCCTTTGGACAAGTTCCTCGTACTTACTGAGCTTCCCGCGTAGGCTTCAAACCAAATCGCTATCCTTATTGTACTTGTCCTCGTTGGGCCTCCATCGTCTTTTTTAGCGATGACTAGGTCGGTGGGATCCTGCTTTACTTCGTTCCATGGTCATGTGTATGGTAGTCCAATGATTATCACGTCACACACCATTATTGGGTTCCAGAAATGTGGGGCTCTATTAGCATCGCTCCATTAGTGGCATCGATCCATGACACGTGCGCAGTAGCTATCGATGCTTTCCCGTCCTTCCAGGAACTTTAGGCGATATGGTGAACCTCCAAGTACAATACTAGATGAAACGGATTCAGATTGAGCAGCCATTTGAAAGAAGTAAGAAAGAGAAAGAGTCTCAGCATTGTTCTATACCACGCATATATTCTTAAAATCTTAACCATTCTAAAAACTAAGCAGTAAATCTTAGATATTGGGTTCTAAGCATATAGCACAAAAATCAAGCAAACTTGTAAATGCTAAACTATCCCACAACCCTGGTTTATTCAAATTTTAATTCTTTTTACTATGTTCATTTTAAAAAATTTCTTTTTATAAAATTTATTACTTTTGGATTGCCAGGCTCTGATACCAACTGTAACACCCCCAAAACGACCAAGCCGGAAGCTCGGGGATGTCGCTCCGTACCCGAGATTTAACCCGGATACAACGAGGTTTAAAACAGATAATCCAAACATAAGTTTATTAAAACTCCAATATTTGCCTGATACAAATTCGTACAATTCAACTAGAATCTAATGATACCAACAGAAGTTCTAATAAATTAAGTGTGATATTACAAAACGACTAAGTGATGATTCGCGTCCCCGCTAAGCTATGCTCCCATCATGTATACCTCTGGTGCAGAAGACTAAAGAGAACACCACAGTTTCCAAAGTCAGCGGAAATACTAAGTAAGTAACACCCAAGCATGTAAACAGATTATGAAGTAATTTGAAAACCATTTTGTAGTAGTCTTGCTAAAACAAAGTGAAAATAAAAGCTTTGACCCTTTTATAAATGAAATAAGATGAGAGATACCAAGTTCATTTATATTTTCCAAATCACATCCATAATTCAAACAATGGGATTCCAAAACTCATGATATTCCATTTTCCTTTAACAACATCCAATCCTAAACCAATTTGTTAAATTGTTGATACGGGGAAAACCAACAACTTCTCAAGAATCCAGGACCTGAAGTGTCGACACCCCCTTACAGACTTCTTGCGGCCAGAAGAGTGAGTACAAGGAGCTATCCGGGGACTTGCAACAGGATTAAAATAAATTAAATCTGACGAGAGACCGAAGTTTATACGCTCAATGCCAATAGTAACCATACAACAACAATCATCCCCGTACAACTCTTCCACTTTACGTTATCATCGATTATTAGATTTGTAGTGATATTTTCAGAGAACATTTCAACAATTTGAAACAACTATTCAAGTAGCACATATTTTGCATAAAATCTTTTTGAGACAAGATGGAATGAAAACATTTGAGAGGCAAAGAAGAATGGGCGCTAGGCCTGGCATGTTTACTTACCTTTAATCTCAAGCAAAGCAAATCACTTTCTAGTAATACTCGACGTGTCCTTCGTCAACGAAATTGTCGCCTACAAATTTAATATTATCCTAAATACCACACATTGCACACGAAGTCCTATAGGTAAATGAATAACTCCCTTACTAACTCTCCCCAAACGTTATCGGTTAATAGGTCGCTGAACTCGTCCTTTATCCCCTTCCAAGGTGTCATCCTTGGTAATCCATTGAGCATGTAGTGACACATTGTCAATGGGTCCTTGAAAGATCTTTGGCGCCTTTTACTCCAAGCGATGCACAGATTCTGGATGTAGGTGCAATACTCCTTTAGGGTTTCTAAACCTGGATATTAGATCACGCTATGTGGATGGTCGTCTTCAGTAAGATTGCAAGGAGTATGTATGGGCGGTCTAAATCCTGAATGTGAAGTTTGAGTTGGAATGGGTTCTTCTTCAATGGGATCCTCTTCTATCGGATCTTCTTCTAGATCTTCTTCTATTGGATCTTCTTCGGGCTTGTAATTCGGGCCTTCGTTCATCCTTTGGACAAGTTCCTCGTACTTACTGAGCTTCCCGCGTAGGCTTCCAACAAAATCGCTATCCTTATTGTACTTGTCCTCGTTGGGCCTCCATCGTCTTTTTTAGCGATGACTAGGTCGGTGGGATCCTGCTTTACTTCGTTCCATGGTCATGTGTATGGTAGTCCAATGATTATCACGTCACACACCATTATTGGGTTCCGGAAATGTGGGGCTCTAATAGCATCGCTCCATTAGTGGCATCGATCCCTGACACGTGCGCAGTAGCTATCGATGCTTTCCCGTCCTTCCAGGAACTTTAGGCGATATGGTGAACCTCCAAGTACAATACTAGATGAAACGGATTCAGATTGAGCAGCCATTTGAAAGAAGTAAGAAAGAGAAAGAGTCTCAGCATTGTTCTATACCACGCATATATTCTTAAAATCTTAACCATTCTAAAAACTAAGCAGTAAATCTTAGATATTGGGTTCTAAGCATATAGCACAAAAATCAAGCAAACTTGTAAATGCTAAACTATCCCACAACTCTGGCTTATTCAAATTTTAATTCTTTTTACTATGTTCTTTTTAAAAAAATTCTTTTTATAAAATTTATTACTTTTGGATTGCCAGGCTCTGATACCAACTGTAACACCCCCAAAACGACCAAGCCGGAAGCTCGGGGATGTCACTTCGTACCCGAGATTTAACCCGGATACAACGAGGTTTAAAACAAATAATCCAAACATAAGTTTATTAAAACTCCAATCTTTGCCTGATACAAATTCTTACAATTCAACTAGAATCTAATGATACCAACAGAAGTTCTAATAAATTAAGTGTGATATTACAAAACGACTAAGTGATGATTCGCGTCCCCGCTAAGCTATGCTCCCATCATGTATACCTCTGGTGCAGAAGACTAAAGAGAACACCACAGTTTTCAAAGTCAGCGGAAATACTGAGTAAGTAACACCCAAGCATGTAAACAGATTATGAAGTAATTTGAAAACCATTTTGTAGTAGTCTTGCTAAAACAAAGTGAAAATAAAAGCTTTGACCCTTTTATAAATGAAATAAGATGAGAGATACCAAGTTCATTTATATTTTCCAAATCACATCCATAATTAAAATAATGGGATTCCAAAACTCATGATATTCCATTTTCCTTTAACAACATCCGATCCTAAACCAATTTGTTAAATTGTTGATACGGGGAAAACCAACAACTTCTCAAGAATCCAGGACCTGAAGTGTCGACACCCCCTTACAGACTTCTTGCGGCCAGAAGAGTGAGTACAAGGAGCTATCCGGGGACTTGCAACAGGATTAAAATAAATTAAATTTGACGAGAGACCGAAGTTTATACGCTCAATGCCAATAGTAACCATACAACAACAATCATCCCCGTACAACTCTTCAACTTTACGTTATCATCGATTATTAGATTTTTAGTGATATTTTCAGAGAACATTTCAACAATTTGAAACAAGTATTCAAGTAGCACATATTTTGCATAAAATCATTTTGAGACAAGATGGAATGAAAACATTTGAGAGGCAAAGAAGAATGGGCGCTAGGCCTGGCATGTTTACTTACCTTTAATCTCAAGCAAAGCAAATCACTTCCTAGTAATACTCGACGTGTCCTTCGTCAACGAAATTGTCGCCTACAAATTTAATATTATGCTAATCAACACATTGCACACGAAGTCCTATAGGTAAATGAATAACTCCCTTACTAACTCTCCCCAAACGTTATCGGTTAATAGGTCGCTGAACTCGTCCTTTATCCCCTTCCAAGGTGTCATCCTTGGTAATCCATTGAGCATGTAGTGACACATTGTCAATGGGTCCTTGAAAGATCCTTGGCGCCTTTTACTCCAAGCGATGCACAAATTCTGGATGTAGGTGCAATACTCCTTTAGGGTTTCTAAACCTGGATATTAGATCACGCCACGTGGATGGTCGTCTTCAGTAAGATTGCAAGGAGTATGTATGGGCGGTCTAAATCCTGAATGTGGAGTTGGAGTTGGAACGGGTTCTTCTTCAATGGGATCCTCTTCTATCGGATCTTCTTCTAGATCTTTTTCTATTGGATCTTCTTCGGGCTTGTAATTCGGGCCTTCGTTCATCCTTTGGACAAGTTCCTCGTACTTACTGAGCTTCCCGCGTAGGCTTCCAACAATATCGCTATCCTTATTGTACTTGTCCTCGTTGGGCCTCCATCGTCTTTTTTAGCGATGACTAGGTCGGTGGGATCCTGCTTTACTTCGTTCCATGGTCATGTGTATGGTAGTCCAATGATTATCACGTCACACACCATTATTGGGTTCCGGAAATGTGGGGCTCTATTAGCATCGCTCCATTAGTGGCATCGATCCCTGACACGTGCGCAGTAGCTATCGATGCTTTCCCGTCCTTCCAGGAACTTTAGGCGATATGGTGAACCTCCAAGTACAATACTAGATGAAACGGATTCAGATTGAGCAGCCATTTGAAAGAAGTAAGAAAGAGAAAGAGTCTCAGCATTGTTCTATACCACGCATATATTCTTAAAATCTTAACCATTCTAAAAACTAAGCAGTAAATCTTAGATATTGGGTTCTAAGCATATAGCACAAAAATCAAGCAAACTTGTAAATGCTAAACTATCCCACAACCCTGGCTTATTCAAATTTTAATTCTTTTTACTATGTTCATTTTAAAAAATTTCTTTTTATAAAATTTATTACTTTTGGATTGCTAGGCTCTGATACCAACTGTAACACCCCCAAAACGACCAAGCCGGAAGCCCAGGGATGTCACTCTGTACCCGAGATTTAACTCGGATACAACGAGGTTTAAAAAAGAGAATCGAAACATAACTTTATTAAAACTCCAATCTTTGTCTGATACAAAGTCGTACAATTCAACTAGAATCTAATGATACCAACATAAGTTCTAATAAATTAAGTGTGATATTACTAAACGACTAAGTGATGATTCACGTCCCCGCTAAGCTATGCTCCCATCATGTATACCTGTGGTGCAGAAAACAAAAGAGAACACCACAGTTTCCAAATTCAGCAGAAATACTGAGTAAGTAACACCCAAGCATTTAAACAGATTATGAAGTAATTTGAAAACCACTTTGTAGTAGTCTTGCTAAAACAAAGTGAAAATAAAAGCTTTGACACTTTTATAAATGAAACAAGATGAGAGATTCCAAGTTCATTTATATTTTCCAAATCAGATCCATAATTCAAATATTGGGATTCCAAAACTCATGATATTCCATTTTCCATTAACAACATCCAATCCAAAACCAATTTGTTAATTTGTTGATACGGGGAAAATCAACAACTACTCAAGCATCCAGGACGGGAAGTGTCGACACCCCCTTACAGACTTCTTGCGGCCAGAAGAGTGAGTACAAGGAGCTATTCGTGGACTTGCAACCGGATTAAAATAAATTAAATTTGACGAGAGACCGAAGTCTATACGCTCAATGCCAATAGTAACCATACAACAACAATCATCCCCGTACAACTCTTCCACTTTACGTTATCATCGATTATTGGATTTGCAGTGATATTTTCAGAGAACATTTCAACAATTTGAAACAAGTATTCAAGTAGCACAAATTTTGCATAAAATCATTTTGAGACAAGATGGAATGAAAAAATTTGACACGAAAAGAAGAATGGGCGCTAAGCCTGGCATGTTTACTTACCTTTAATCTCAAGCAAAGCAAATCACTTCCTAGTAATACTCGACGTGTCCTTCGTCAACGAAATTGTCGCCTACAAATTTAATATTATCCTAATCAACACATTGCACACGAAGTCCTATAGGTAAATGAAATAACTCCCTTACTAACTCTCCCCAAACGTTATCGGTTAATAGGTTGCTGAACTCGTCCTTTAGCCCCTTTCAAGGTATCATCCTTTGTAATCCAATGAGCATGTAGTGACACATGGTCAATGGGTCCTTGAAAGATCCTTGGCGCCTTTTACTCCAAGCGATGCACAGATTCTGGATGTAGGTGCAACACTCCTTTAGGGTTTCTAAACCTGGATGGTAGATCACGCCACATGGATTGTCGACTTCAGTAAGATTGCAAGGAGTATGTATGGGCGGTCTAAATCCTGTATGTGGAGTTCGAGTTGGAACGGGTTCTTCTTCAATGGGATCCTCTTCTATCGGATCTTCTTCTAGATCTTCTTCTATTGGATCTTCTTCGGGCTTGTAATTCGGGCCTTCGTTCATCTTTTGGACAAGTTCCTCGTACTTACTGAGCTTCCCGCGTAGGCTTCCAACCAAATCGCTATCCTTATTGTACTTGTCCTCGTTGGGCCTCCATCGTCCTTCTTTAGCGATGACTAGGTCGGTGTGATCCTGCTTTACTTCGTTCCATGGTCATGTGTATGGTAGTCCAATGATTATCACGTCACACGCCATTATTGGGTTCCGGAAATGTGGGGCTCTATTAGCATCGCTCCATTAGTGGCATCGATCCCTGACACGTGCGCAGTAGCTATCGATGCTTTCCTGTCCTTCCAGGAACTTTAGGCGATATGGTGAACCTCCAAGTACAATACTAGATGAAACGGATTCAGATTGAGCAGCCATTTGAAAAAAGTAAGAAAGAGAAAGAGTCTCAGCATTGTTCTATACCACGCATATATTCTTAAAATCTTAACCATTCTAAAAACTAAGCAGTAAATCTTAGATATTGGGTTCTAAGCATATAGCACAAAAATCAAGCAAACTTGTAAATGCTAAACTATCACACAACCCTGGCTTATTCAAATTTTAATTCTTTTTACTATGTTCATTTTAAAAAAATTCTTTTTATAAAAATTATTACTTTTGGATTGCCAGGCTCTGATACCAACTGTAACACCCCCAAAACGACCAAGCCGGAAGCCCGGGGATGTCACTCCGTACCCGAGATTTAACCCAAATACAAATATGGTTAAAAAAGAGAATCCAAACATAACTTTATTAAAACTCCAATCTTTGCCTGATACAAAGTCGTACAATTCAACTAGAATCTAATGATACCAACAGAAGTTCTAATAAATTAAGTGTGATATTACTAAACGACTAAGTGATGATTCGCGTCCCCGCTAAGCTATGCTCCCATCATGTATACCTGTGGTGCAGAAAACAAAAGAGAACACCACAGTTTCCAAAGTCAACGGAAATACTGAGTAAGTAACACCCAAGCATCTAAACAGATTATGAAGTAATTTGAAAACCATTTTGTAGTAGTCTTGCTAAAAAAAAGTGAAAATAAAAGCTTTGACCCTTTTATAAAAGAAATAAGATGAGAGATTACAAGTTCATTTATATTTTCCAAATCACATCCATAATAATGGGATTCCAAAACTCATGACATTCCATTTTCCATTAACAACATCCAATCCAAAACCAATTTGTTAATTTGTTGATACGGGGAAAATTAACCACTTCTCAAGCATCCAGGAACTGAAGTGTCGACACCCCCTTACAGCCTTCTTCCGGCCAGAAGAGTGAGTACAAGGAGCTATCCGGGGACTTGCAACCGGATTTAAATAAATTAAGTTTGACGAGAGACCGAAGTCCATACGCTCAAAGCCAATAGTAACCATACAACAACAATCATCCCCGTACAACTCTTCCACTTTACGTTATCATCGATTATTAGATTCGCAGTGATATTTTCAGAGAACATTTCAACAATTTGAAACAAGTATTCATGTAGCACATATTTTTCATAAAATCATTTTGAAACAAGTAGGAATGAAAACATTTGACACGAAAAGAAGAATGGGTGCTAGGCCTGGCATGTATACTTACCTTTAATCTCAAGCAAAGAAAATCACTTCCTAGTAATACTCGACGTGTCCTTCGTCAACGAAATTGTCGCCTACAAATTTAATATTATCCTAATCAACACATTGCACACGAAGTCCTATAGGTAAATGAAACTCCCTTACTAACTCTCCCCAAACGTTATCGGTTAATAGGTCGCTGAACTCGTCCTTTATCCCCTTCCAAGGTGTCATCCTTGGTAATCCGTTGAGCATGTAGTGACACATGGTCAATGGGTCCTTGAAAGATCCTTGGCGCCTTTTACTCCAAGCGATGCACAGTTCTGGATGTAGGTGCAATACTCCTTTAGGGTTTCTAAACCTGGATGGTAGATCACGCCACATGGATTGTCGACTTAAGTAAGATTGCCAGGAGTATGTATGGGCGGTCTAAATCCTGTATGTTGAGTTCGAGTTGGAACGGGTTCTTCTTTAATGGGATCCTCTTCTATCGGAATTTCTTCTAGATCTTCTTCTATTGGATCTTCTTTGGGCTTGTAATTCGGGCCTTCGTTCATCCTTTGGACAAGTTCGTCGTACTTACTGAGCTTCCCGCGTAGGCTTCCAACCAAATCGCTATCCTTATTGTACTTGTCCTCGTTAAGCCTCCATCGTCCTTCTTTAGCGATGACTAGGTCGGTGTGATCCTGCTTTACTTCGTTCCATGGTCATGTGTATGGTAGTCCAATGATTATCACGTCACACACCATTATTGGGTTCCGGAAATGTGGGGCTCTATTAGCATCGCTCCATTAGTGGCATCGATCCCTGACACGTGCGCAGTAGCTATCGATGCTTTCCCGTCCTTCCAGGAACTTTAGGCGATATGGTGAACCTCCAAGTACAATACTAGATGAAACGGATTCAGATTGAGCAGCCATTTGAAAGAAGTAAGAAAGAGAAAGAGTCTCAGCATTGTTCTATACCACGCATATATTCTTAAAATCTTAACCATTCTAAAAACTAAGCAGTAAATCTTTGATATTGGGTTCTAAGCATGTAGCACAAAAATCAAGCAAACTTGTAAATGCTAAACTATCCCACAACCCTGGCTTATTCAAATTTTAATTCTTTTTCCTATGTTCATTTTAAAAAAATTCTTTTATAAAAATTATTACTTTTGGATTGCCAGGCTCTGATACCAACTGTAACACCCCCAAAACGACCAAGCCGGAAGCCCGGGGATGTCACTCCGTACCCGAGATTTAACCCGGATACAACGAGGTTTGAAAAAGAGAATCCAAACATAACTTTATTAAAACTCCAATCTTTGCCTGATACAAAGTCGTACAATTCAACTAGAATCTAATGATACCAACAGAAGTTCTAATAAATTAAGTGTGATATTACTAAACGACTAATTGATGATTCGCGTCCCCGCTAAGCTATGCTCCCATCATGTATACCTGTGGTGCAGAAAACAAAAGAGAACACCACAATTTCCAAAGTCAGCGGAAATACTGAGTAAGTAACACCCAAGCATGTAAACAGATTATGAAGTAATTTGAAAACCATTTTGTAGTAGTCTTGCTAAAACAAAGTGAAAATAAAAGCTTTGACCCTTTTATAAAAGAAATAAGATGAGAGATTACAAGTTCATTTATATTTTCCAAATCACATCCATAATTCAAATAATGGGATTCCAAAACTCATGATATTCCATTTTCCATTAACAACATCCAATCCAAAACCAATTTGTTAATTTGTTGATACGGGGAAAACCAACCACTTCTCAAGCATCCAGGAACTGAAGTGTCGACACCCCCTTACAACCTTCTTGCGGCCAGAAGAGTGAGTACAAGGAGCTATCCGGGGACTTGCAACCGGATTTAAATAAATTAAGTTTGACGAGAGACCGAAGTCTATACGCTCAAAGCCAATAGTAACCATACAACAACAATCATCCCCGTACAACTCTTCCACTTTACGTTATCATCGATTATTAGATTCGCAGTGATATTTTCAGAGAACATTTCAACAATTTGAAACAAGTATTCATGTAGCACATATTTTTCATAAAATCATTTTGAAACAAGTAGGAATGAAAACATTTGACACGAAAAGAAGAATGGGTGCTAGGCCTTGCATGTATACTTACCTTTAATCTCAAGCAAAGAAAATCACTTCCTAGTAATACTCGACGTGTCCTTCTTCAACGAAATTGTCGCCTACAAATTTAATATTATCCTAATCAACACATTGCACACGAAGTCCTATAGGTAAATGAAACTCCCTTACTAACTCTCCCCAAACGTTATCGGTTAATAGGTCGCTGAACTCGTCTTTTATCCCCTTCCAAGGTGTCATCCTTGGTAATCCATTGAGCATGTAGTGACACATGGTCAATGGGTCCTTGAAAGATCCTTGGCGCCTTTTACTCCAAGCAATGCACAGTTCTGGATGTAGGTGCAATACTCCTTTAGGGTTTCTAAACCTGGATGGTAGATCACGCCACATGGATTGTCGACTTCAGTAAGATTGCCAGGAGTATGTATGGGCGGTCTAAATCCTGTATGTGGAGTTCGAGTTGGAACGGGTTCTTCTTCAATGGGATCCTCTTCTATCGGAATTTCTTCTAGATCTTCTTCTATTGGATCTTCTTCGGGCTTGTAATTCGGGCCTTCGTTCATCCTTTGGACAAGTTCCTCGTACTTACGGAGCTTCCCGCGTAGGCTTCCAACCAAATCGCTATCCTTATTGTACTTGTCCTCGTTGGGCCTCCATCGTCCTTCTTTAGCGATGACTAGGTCGGTGTGATCCTGCTTTACTTCGTTCCATGGTCATGTGTATGGTAGTCCAATGATTATCACGTCACACACCATTATTGGGTTCCGGAAATGTGGGGCTCTATTAGCATCGCTCCATTAGTGGCATCGATCCCTGACACGTGCGTAGTAGCTATCGATGCTTTCCCGTCCTTCCAGGAACTTTAGGCGATATGGTGAACCTCCAAGTACAATACTAGATGAAACGGATTCAGATTGAGCAGCCATTTGAAAGAAATAAGAAAGAGAAAGAGTCTCAGCATTGTTCTATACCACGCATATATTCTTAAAATCTTAACCATTCTAAAAACTAAGCAGTAAATCTTAGATATTGGGTTCTAAGCATATAGCACAAAAATCAAGCAAACTTGTAACTGCTAAACTATCCCACAACCCTGGCTTATTCAAATTTTAATTCTTTTTCCTATATTCATTTTAAAAATATTCTCTTTATAAAAATTATTACTTTTGGATTGCCAGGCTCTGATACCAACTGTAACACCCCCAAAACGACCAAGCCGGAAGCCCGGGGATGTCACTCCGTACCCGAGATTTAACCCGGATACAACAAGGTTTAAAAAAGTGAATCCAAACATAACTTTATTAAAACTCCAATCTTTGTCTGATACAAAGTCGTACAATTCAACTAGAATCTAATGATACCAACAGAAGTTCTAATAAATTAAGTGTGATATTACTAAAAGACTAAGTGATGATTCGCGTCCCCACTAAGCTATGCTCCCATCATGTATACCTGTGGTGCAGAAAACAAAAGAGAACACCACAGTTTCCAAAGTCAGCGGAAATACTGAGTAAGTAACACCCAAGCATGTAAACAGATTATGAAGTAATTTGAAAACCATTTTCTAGTAGTCTTGCTAAAACAAAGTGAAAATAAAAGCTTTGACCCTTTTATAAAATAAATAAGATGAGAGATTACAAGTTCATTTATATTTTCCAAATCACATCCATAATTCAAATAATGGGATTCCAAAACTCATTATATTCCATTTTCCATTAACAGCATCCAATCCAAAACCAATTTGTTAATTTGTTGATACGGGGAAAAACCAACCACTTCTCAAGCATCCAGGACCTGAAGTGTCGACACCCCCTTACAGCATTCTTGCGGCCAGAAGAGTGAGTACAATGAGCTATCCGGGGACTTGCAACCGGATTAAAATAAATTAAATTTGACGAGAGACCGAAGTCTATACGCTCAAAGCCAATAGTAACCATACAACTACAATCATCCCCGTACAACTCTTCCACTTTACGTTATCATCGATTATTAGATTTGCAGTGATATTTTCAGAGAACATTTCAACAATTTGAAGCAAGTATTCATGTAGCACATATTTTTCATTAAATCATTTTGAGACAAGTAGGAATGAAAACATTTGACACGAAAAGAAGAATGGGCGCTAGGCCTGGCATGTTTACTTACCTTGAATCTCAAGCAAAGAAAATCACTTCCTAGTAATACTCGACGTGTCCTTCGTCAACGAAATTGTCGCCTACAAATTTAATATTACCCTAATCAACACATTGCACACGAAGTCCTATAGGTAAATGAAATAACTCCCTTACTAACTCTCCCCAAACGTTATCGGTTAATAGGTCGCTGAACTCGTCCTTTATCCCCTTCCAAGGTGTCATCCTTCGTAATCCATTGAGCATGTAGTGACACATGGTCAATGGGTCCTTGAAAGATCCTTGGCGCCTTTTACTCCAAGCGATGCACAGTTCTGGATGTAGGTGCAATACTCCTTTAGGGTTTCTAAACCTGGATGGTAGATCACGCCACATGGATTGTCGACTTCAGCAAGATTGCCAGGAGTATGTAAGGGCAGTCTAAATCCTGTATGTGGAGTTCGAGTTGGAACGGGTTCTTCTTCAATGGGATCCTCTTCTATCGGATCTTCTTCTAGATCTTCTTCTAGTGGATCTTCTTCGGGCTTTTAATTCGGGCCTTCGTTCATCCTTTGGACAAGTTCCTCGTACTTACTGAGCTTCCCGCGTAGGCTTCTTACCAAATCGCTATCCTTATTGTACTTGTCCTCGTTGGGCCTCCATCGTCCTTCTTTAGCGATGACTAGGTCGGTGTGATCCTGCTTTACTTCGTTCCATGGTCATGTGTATGGTAGTCCAATGATTATCACGTCACACACCATTATTGGGTTCCGGAAATGTGGGGCTCTATTAGCATCGCTCCATTAGTGGCATCGATCCCTGACACGTGCGCAGTAGCTATCGATGCTTTCCCGTCCTTCCAAGAACTTTAGGCGATATGGTGAACCTCCAAGTACAATACTAGATGAAACGGATTCAGATTGAGCAGCCATTTGAAAGAAGTAAGAAAGAGAAAGAGTCTCAGCATTGTTCTATACCACGCATATATTCTTAAAATCTTAACCATTCTAAAAACTAAGCAGTAAATCTTAGATATTGGGTTCTAAGCATATAGCACAAAAATCAAGCAAACTTGTAAATGCTAAACTATCCCACAACCCTGGCTTATTCAAATTTTAATTCTTTTTCCTATGTTCATTTTAAAAAAATTCTCTTTATAAAAATTATTACTTTTGGATTGCCAGGCTCTGATACCAACTGTAACACCCCCAAAACGACCAAGCCGGAAGCATGGGAATGTCACTCCGTACCCGAGATTTAACCCGGATACAACGAGGTTTAAAAAAGAGAATCCAAACATAACTTTATAAAAACTCCAATCTTTGCCTGATACAAAGTCGTACAATTCAACTAGAATCTAATGATACCAACAGAAGTTCTAATAAATTAAGTGTGATATTACTAAACGACTAATTGATGATTCGCGTCCCCGCTAAGCTATGCTCCCATCATGTATACCTGTGGTGCAGAAAACAAAAGAGAACACCACAGTTTCCAAAGTCAGCGGAAATACTGAGTAAGTAACACCCAAGCATGTAAACAGATTATGAAGTAATTTGAAAACCATTTTGTAGTAGTCTTGCTAAAACAAAGTGAAAATAAAAGCTTTGACCCTTTTATAAAAGAAATAAGATGAGAGATTACAAGTTCATTTATATTTTCCAAATCACATCCATAATTCAAATAATGGGATTCCAAAACTCATGATATTCCATTTTCCATTAATAACATCCAATCCAAAACCAATTTGTTAATTTGTTGATACGGGGAAAACCAACCACTTCTCAAGCATCCAGGAACTGAAGTGTCGACACCCCCTTACAGCCTTCTTGCGGCCAGAAGAGTGAGTACAAGGAGCTATCCGGGGACTTGCAACCGGATTTAAATAAATTAAGTTTGACGAGAGACCGAAGTCTATACGCTCAAAGCCAATAGTAACCATACAACAACAATCATCCCCGTACAACTCTTCCACTTTACGTTATCACCGATTATTATATTCGCAGTGATATTTTCAGAGAACATTTCAACAATTCGAAACAAGTATTCATGTAGCACATATTTTTCATAAAATCATTTTGAGACAAGTAGGAATGAAAACATTTGATACGAAAAGAAGAATGGGCGCTAGGCCTGGCATGTTTACTTACCTTTAATCTCAAGCAAAGCAAATCACTTCCTAGCAATACTCGACGTGTCCTTTGTCAACGAAATTTTCGCCTACAAATTTAATATTATCCTAATCAACACATTGCACACGAAGTCCTATAGGTAAATGAAATAACTCCCTTACTAACTCTCCCCAAACGTTATCGGTTAATAGGTCGCTGAACTCGTCCTTTATCCCCTTCCAAGGTGTCATCCTTGGTAATCCATTGAGCATGTAGTGACACATGGTCAATGGGTCCTTGAAAGATCCTTGGCGCCTTTTACTCCAAACGATGCACAGTTCTGGATGTAGGTGCAATACTCCTTTAGGGTTTCTAAACCTGGATGGTAGATCACGCCACATGGATTGTCCACTTCAGTAAGATTGCCAGGAGTATGTATGGTCGGTCTAAATCCTGTATGTGGAGTTCTAGTTGGAACGGGTTCTTCTTCAATGGGATCCTCTTCTATCGGAATTTCTTCTAGATCTTCTTCTATTGGATCTTCTTCGGGCTTGTAATTCGGGCCTTCGTTCATCCTTTGGACAAGTTCCTCGTACTTACTGAGCTTCCCGCGTAGGCTTCCAACCAAATCGCTATCCTTATTGTACTTGTCCTCGTTGGGCCTACATCATCCTTGTTTAGCGATGACTAGGTCGGTGTGATCCTGCTTTACTTCGTTCCATGGTCATGTTCATGGTAGTCCAATGATTATCACGTCACACACCATTATTGGGTTCCGGAAATGTGGGGCTCTATTAGCATCGCTCCATTAGTGGCATCGATCCCTGACACGTGCGCAGTAGCTATCGATGCTTTCCCGTCCTTCCAGGAACTTTATGCGATATGGTGAACCTCCAAGTACAATACTAGATGAAACGGATTCAGATTGAGCAGCCATTTGAAAGAAGTAAGAAAGAGAAAGAGTCTCAGCATTGTTCTATACCACGCATATATTCTTAAAATCTTAATTATTCTAAAAACTAAGCAGTAAATCTTAGATATTGGGTTGTAAGCATATAGCACAAAAATCAAGCAAACTTGTAACTGCTAAACTATCCCACAACCCTGGCTTATTCAAATTTTAATTCTTTTTCCTATGTTCATTTTAAAAAAATTCTCTTTATAAAAATTATTACTTTTGGATTGCCAGGCTCTGATACCAACTATAACACCCCCAAAACGACCAAGCCAGAAGCCCGGGGATGTCACTCCGTACCCGAGATTTAACCCGGATACAACGAGGTTTAAAAAAGAGAATCCGAACATAACTTTATTAAAACTCCAATCTTTGCCTGATACAAAGTCGTACAATTCAACTAGAATCTAATGATACCAACTGAATTTCTAATAAATTAAGTGTGATATTACTAAACGACTAAGTGATGATTCGCGTCCCCGCTAAGCTATGCTCCCATCATGTATACCTGTGGTGCAGAAAACAAAAGAGAACACCACAGTTTCCAAAGTCAGCGGAAATACTGAGTAAGTAACACCCAAGCATGTAAACAGATTATCAAGTAATTTGAAAACCATTTTGTAGTAGTCTTGCTAAAACAAAGTGAAAATAAAAGCTTTGACCCTTTTATAAAAGAAATAAGATGAGAGATTACAAGTTCATTTATATTTTCCAAATCACATCCATAATTCAAATAATGGGATTCCAAAACTCATGATATTCCATTTTCCATTAACAACATCCAATCCTAAACCAATTTGTTAATTTGTTGATACGGGGAAAACCAACCACTTCTCAAGCATCCAGGACCTGAAGTGTCGACACCCCCTTACAGCCTTCTTGCGGCCAGAAGAGTGAGTACAAGGAGCTATCCGGGGACTTGCAACCGGATTAAAATAAATTAAATTTGACGAGAGACCGAAGTCTATACGCTCAAAGCCAATAGTAACCATACAAAAACAATCATCCCCGTACAACTCTTCCACTTTACGTTATCATCGATTATTAGATTTGCAGTGATATTTTCAAAGAACATTTCAACAATTTGAAACAAGTATTCATGTAGCACATATTTTTCATAAAATCATTTTGAGACAAGTAGGAATGAAAACATTTGACACGAAAAGAAGAATGGGCGCTAGGCCTGGCATGTTTACTTACCTTTAATCTCAATTAAAGCAAATCACTTCCTAGTAATACTCGACGTGTCCTTCGTCAACGAAATTGTCGCCTACAAATTTAATATTATCCTAATCAACACATTGCACACGAAGTCCTATAGGTAAATCAAATAACTCCCTTACTAACTCTCCCCAAACGTTATCGGTTAATAGGTCGCTGAACTCGTCCTTTATCCCCTTCCAAGGTGTCATCCTTGGTAATCCATTGAGCATGTAGTGACACATGGTCAATGGGTCCTTGAAAGATCCTTGGCGCCTTTTACTCCAAGCGATGCACAGTTCTGGATGTAGGTGCAATACTCCTTTAGGGTTTCTAAACCTGGATGGTAGATCACGCCACATTGATTGTCGACTTCAGTATGATTGCCAGGAGTATGTATGGGCGGTCTAAATCCTGTATGTGGAGTTCGAGTTGGAACAGGTTCTTCTTCAATGGGATCCTCTTCTATCGGAATTTCTTCTAGATCTTCTTCTATTGGATCTTCTTCGGGCTTGTAATTCGGGCCTTCGTTCATCCTTTGGACAAGTTCCTCGTACTTACTGAGCTTCCCGCGTAGGCTTCCAACCAAATCGCTATCCTTATTGTACTTGTCCTCGTTGGGCCTCCGTCGTCCTTCTTTAGCGATGACTAGGTTGGTGTGATCCTGCTTTACTTCGTTCCATGGTCATGTGTATGATAGTCCAATGATTATCATGTCACACACCATTATTGGGCTCCGGAAATGTGGGGCTCTATTAGCATCGCTCCATTAGTGGCATCGATCCCTGACACGTGCGCAGTAGCTATCGATGCTTTCCCGTCCTTCTAGGAACTTTAGGCGATATGGTGAACCTCCAAGTACAATACTAGATGAAACGGATTCAGATTGAGCAGCCATTTGAAAGAAGTAAGAAAGAGAAAGAGTCTCAGCATTGTTCTATACCACGCATATATTCTTAAAATCTTAATTATTCTAAAAACTAAGCAGTAAATATTAGATATTGGGTTCTAAGCATATAGCACAAAAATCAAGCAAACTTGTAACTGCTAAACTATCCCACAACCCTGGCTTATTCAAATTTTAATTCTTTTTCCTATGTTCATTTTAATAAAATTCTCTTTATAAAAATTATTACTTTTGGATTGCCAGGCTCTGATACCAACTGTAACAACCCCAAAACGACCAAGCCGGAAGCCCGGGGATGTCACTCCGTACCCCAGATTTAACCCGGATACAACGAGGTTTAAAAAAGAGAATCCAAACATAACTTTATTAAAACTCCAATCTTTGCCTGATACAAAGTCGTACAATTCAACTAGAATCTAATGATACCAACAGAAGTTCTAATAAATTAAGTGTGATATTACTAAACGACTAAGTGATGATTCGCGTCCCCGCTAAGCTATGCTCCCATCATGTATACCTGTGGTGCAGAAAACAAAAGAGAACACCACAGTTTCCAAAGTCAGCGGAAATACTGAGTAAGTAACACCCAAGCATATAAACAGATTATGAAGTAATTTGAAAACCATTTTGTAGTAGTCTTGCTAAAACAAAGTGAAAATAAAAGCTTTGACCCTTTCATAAAAGAAATAAGATGAGAGATTACAAGTTCATTTATATTTTCCAAATCACATCCATAATTCAAATAATGGGATTCCAAAACTCATGATATTCCATTTTCCATTAACAACATCCAATCCAAAACCAATTTGTTAATTAGTTGATACGGGGAAAACCAACCACTTCTCAAGCATCCAGGACCTGAAGTGTCGACACCCCCTTACAGCCTTCTTGCGGCCAGAAGAGTGAGTACAAGGAGCTATCCGGGGACTTGCAACCGGATTAAAATTTATTAAATTTGACGAGAGACCGAAGTCTATACGCTCAAAGCCAATAGTAACCATACAAAAACAATCATTCCCGTACAACTCTTCCACTTTACGTTATCATCGATTATTAGATTTGCAGTGATATTTTCAAAGAACTTTCAACAATTTGAAACAAGTATTCATGTAGCACATATTTTTCATAAAATCATTTTGAGACAAGTAGGAATGAAAACATTTGACACGAAAAGAAGAATGTGCGCTAGGCCTGGCATGTTTACTTACCTTTAATCTCAATTAAAGCAAATCACTTCCTAGTAATACTCGACGTGTCCTTCGTCAACGAAATTGTCGCCTACAAATTTAATATTATCCTAATCAACACATTGCACACGAAGTCCTATAGGTAAATCAAATAACTCCCTTACTAACTCTTCCCAAACGTTATCGGTTAATAGGTCGCTGAACTCGTCCTTTATCCCCTTCCAAGGTGTCATCCTTGGTAATCCATTGAGCATGTAGTGACACAAGGTCAATGGGTCCTTGAAAGATCCTTGGCGCATTTTACTCCAAGCGATGCACAGTTCTGGATGTAGGTGCAATACTCCTTTAGGGTTTCTAAACCTGGATGGTAGATCACGCCACATGGATTGTCGACTTCAGTAAGATTGCCAGGAGTATGTATGGGCGGTCTAAATCCTGTATGTGGAGTTCGAGTTGGAACGGGTTCTTCTTCAATGGGATCCTCTTCTATCGAAAATTTCTTCTAGATCTTCTTCTATTGGATCTTCTTCGGGCTTGTAATTCGGGCCTTCGTTCATCCTTTGGACAAGTTCCTCGTACTTACTGAGCTTCCCGCGTAGGCTTCCAACCAAATCGCTATCCTTATTGTACTTGTCCTCGTTGGGCCTCCGTCGTCCTTCTTTAGCGATGACTAGGTTGGTGTGATCCTACTTTACTTCGTTACATGGTCATGTGTATGATAGTCCAATGATTATCATGTCACACACCATTATTGGGCTCCGGAAATGTGGGGCTCTATTAGCATCGCTCCATTAGTGGCATCGATCCCTGACACGTGCGCAGTAGCTATCGATGCTTTCCCGTCCTTCCAGGAACTTTAGGCGATATGGTGAACCTCCAAGTACAATACTAGATGAAACGGATTCAGATTGAGCAGCCATTTGAAAGAAGTAAGAAAGAGAAAGAGTCTCAGCATTGTTCTATACCACGCATATATTCTTAAAATCTTAACCATTCTAAAAACTAAGCAGTAAATCTTAGATATTGGGTTCTAAGCATATAGCACAAAAATCAAGCAAACTTGTAAATGCTAAATTATCCCACAACCCTGGCTTATTCAAATTTTAATTCGTTTTCCTATGTTCATTTTAAAAAAATTCTTTTTATAAAAATTATTACTTTTGGATTGCCAGGCTCTGATACCAACTGTAACACCCCCAAAAAGACCAAGCCGGAAGCCCGGGGATGTCACTCCGTACCCGAGATTTAACCCGGATACAACGAGGTTTAAAAAAGAGAATCCAAACATAACTTTATTAAAACTCCAATCTTTTCCTGATACAAAGTCGTACAATTCAACTAGAATCTAATGATACCAACAGAAGTTCTAATAAATTAAGTGTGATATTACTAAACGACTAAGTGATGATTCGCGTCCCCGCTAAGCTATGCTCCCATCATGTATACCTGTGGTGCAGAAAACAAAAGAGAACACCACAGTTTCCAAAGTCAGCGGAAATACTGAGTAAGTAACACCCAAGCATGTAAACAGATTATGAAGTAATTTGAAAACCATTTTGTAGTAGTCTTGCTAAAACAAAGTGAAAATAAAAGCTCTGACCCTTTTATAAAAGAAATAAGATGAGAGATTACAAGTTCATTTATATTTTCCAAATCACATCCATAATTCAAATAATGGGATTCCAAAACTCATGATATTCCATTTTCCATTAACAACATCCAATCCAAAACCAATTTGTTAATTTGTTGATACGGGGAAAACCAACCACTTCTCAAGCATCCAGGACCTGAAGTGTCGACACCCCCTTACAGCCTTCTTGCGGCCAGAAGAGTGAGTACAAGGAGCTATCCGGGGACTTGCAACCGGATTAAAATAAATTAAATTTGACGAGAGACCGAAGTCTATACGCTCAAAGCGAATAGTAACCATACAACAACAATCATCCCCGTACAACTCTTCCACTTTACGTTATCATCGATTATTAGATTTGCAGTGATATTTTCAGAGAACATTTCAACAATTTAAAACAAGTAATCATGTAGCACATATTTTTCATAAAATCATTTTGAGACAAGTAGGAATGAAAACATTTGACACGAAAAGAAGAATGGGCGCTAAGCCTGGCATGTTTACTTACCTTTAATCTCAATTAAAGCAAATCACTTCCTAGTAATACTCGACGTGTCCTTCGTCAACGAAATTGTCGCCTACAAATTTAATATTATCCTAATAAACACATTGCACACGAAGTCCTATAGGTAAATAAAATAACTCCCTTACTAACTCTCCCCAAACGTTATCGGTAAATAGGTCGCTGAACTCGTCCTTTATCCCCTTCCAAGGTGTCATCCTTGGTAATCCATTGAGCATGTAGTGACACATGGTCAATGGGTCCTTGAAAGATCCTTGGCGCCTTTTACTCCAAGCGATGCACAGTTCTGGATGTAGGTGCAATACTCCTTTAGGGTTTCTAAACCTGGATGGTAGATCACGCCACATGGATTGTCGACTTCAGTAAGATTGCCAGGAGTATGTATGGGCGTTCTAAATCCTGTATGTGGAGTTCGAGTTGGAACGGGTTCTTCTTCAATGGGATCCTCTTCTATCGGAATTTCTTCTAGATCTTCTTCTATTGGATCTTCTTCGAGCTTGTAATTCGGGCCTTCGTTCATCCTTTGGACAAGTTCCTCGTACTTACTGAGCTTCCCGCGTAGGCTTCCAACCAAATCGCTATCCTTATTGTACTTGTCCTCGTTGGGCCTCCGTCGTCCTTCTTTAGCGATGACTAGGTTGGTGTGATCCTGCTTTACTTCGTTCCATGGTCATGTGTATGATAGTCCAATGATTATCATGTCACACACCATTATTGGGCTCCGGAAATGTGGGGCTCTATTAGCATCGCTCCATTAGTAAAATCGATCCCTGACACGTGCGCAGTAGCCATCGATGCTTTCCCGTCCTTCCAGGAACTTTAGGCGATATGGTGAACCTCCAAGTACAATACTAGATGAAACGGATTCAGATTGAGCAGCCATTTGAAAGAAGTAAGAAAGAGAAAGAGTCTCAGCATTGTTCTATACCACGCATATATTCTTAAAATCTTAACCATTCTAAAAACTAAGCAGTAAATCTTAGATATTGGGTTCTAAGCATATAGCACAAAAATCAAGCAAACTTGTAAATGCTAATTATCCCACAACCCTGGCTTATTCAAATTTTAATTCGTTTTCCTATGTTCATTTTAAAAAAATTCTTTTTATAAAAATTATTACTTTTGGATTGCCAGGCTCTGATACCAACTGTAACACCCCCAAAAAGACCAAGCCGGAAGCCCGGGGATGTCACTCCGTACCCGAGATTTAACCCGGATACAACGAGGTTTAGAAAAGAGAATCCAAACATAACTTTATTAAAACTCCAATCTTTGCCTGATACAAACTCGTACAATTCAACTAGAATCTAATGATACCAACAGAAGTTCTAATAAATTTGTTGGAATTGTGCCCTAGAGGCAATCAATTAATTGTGACATTTATGGATTTACGATTCATTATGTTATCGATATGGAGATATGTTAACATGAATGAAGTCCTTAGAATATAAGTGTTATATTCTTAAATATCCCTAGTCAATTATAATGATTAAATAGGACAATCATCTATAGACTAGTATGGGGTTGGATTGATATGGAGATATCATGATCCAACACATGGGTATGCATTAGGAGTAATGGCATACTGGATTGACCCATCTCCGAGAAGGCTACATACATGTTATGTTAAGTCACAAGCGCTTCTCGCGGTGCAACGGTATTGTCATCCTTAGACTTGAAGTCACTAGATATTCTAGTTGTGGATTATTGTGATCTTGGTAGCGTTAAACGCTACACCGTAACTGGGTAGTTATAAAGGCGTGTACTGGATACAATAAGAAGCAAGCTTAGAGATCGTAGTGGACGTAGATAGAATTTGTCCCTCCCACATAACGGGAGCAAATATCCTAGGCCACTCCAGGGATAGGGCTTATAAAATGTCTGGCAAGACTCAAATAAATCAATATGGGATATTGATGTTATTTGCACGAATAAGGCTATTCCCAGGATCGAGAAACTATGGATTGGATATACGAGTGTGACTTGTATGTCTCGTGTCCAATCCGGATATTGAGACAAAGGGATGAGACAATTACTTGCACAAGGTTTGTCATGATGACTATTCTATTTGTTGGCTAGAATGGATGTCTTGCTAGAGGCCGCTCCATATTAGTAAATTGTTACTACCAACTAAATAGAACCTATGGGGTCACACGCCATATAGGGGTGAACTAGACATGGGAAATAATTAATTAATATGATTAATTAATTAGAAGGATCAAAACGCAACAACTTGCTAACTTAGTAGGACTAATATGCAAGTTGGACTAATCCATGTATGGACATGATTAGGATTTGCCAGGGTGGCCTAATTCATGTAGAGACATGATTAGGATTAATTTGCAAATAGAACTAATCCATGTATTGACATGATAAGGACTATTTTGCAAAAGGGGACTAATCCGAACTTGAGTAGGATTATGAGGGGTTCTTTATGTAGTAGGACAAGGAGTTGTTGGACTATATAAAGAACACTCCTAGCTTATTTTTCTCTCCACACACCCACACATCTATTTGATAGAAGAAAGGAGAGAACTTAGCAAGGAGAGAGCAAGTCCCATAGAGGGCCGAAACCCCCTAGGGATCGCCGCCCCCTACCCGTCGGCCCAAAGGGTGCCGCCCCACCTTTGGCACTCCATTGTTGGCGATTCCTTCTTCCTCCTCCATTCTTCCTAGCTAGCACAAGGGAATTGGAGGGTCTAGATCTCACCTCCAGGCGTGGATCAACCGTAGAGACGTGACACTATTCGCGTTTGAAGTCATCAAAGGAGAACCCTAAGGTGTGTTTATGATTTCTAACCCTTACCATCGTTATGTCTCTTGACTTGTGATCCTTGGAGGGTTTTGCATGGTTTTATGTTTGTTTATGCTTCCGTTGTGCAATCCATGAATCAAAACCCTACAGTGGTATCAGAGCCTGGTGTCGTAGAGCATAAACGTGGTTTATGTGTTACGTTTTAGTTGTTTTACACCTTAAATTGATTGTTTATCGCGTAAAACAAGACAAATCAAGCATAGGATGCAATTTGTCAATAATTAATCATAACAAGACCCAATTTTTGCATTGGATGCATGAATTGGTGAGTTTGAGAAATTTTAGGATCTTAGATCTAGGGTTTGGGCATCCTTGGGGAAGAAGGAGTTATTTCCATACAAGGAAACAACCAAACTTGGGCACCAAGCAAGGGAGTTGTTTTGGAAACAACTCCCAAAGGAGGTTCGGCCCCCCTAGGGGACCCCCCCTCCTTGCTTGCCGCCCAAGCAAGGCCGCCCTAAGGGCTAGGGGCCGGCCGGCCCTAGGGCCTTGCGGTTCACCTTTTTGGGCCCGGACAATTGGATTGTTGGGCCCATGGACCGTTTTAACCCTAGAATATCCTAAAATCAATTAAAATTGACCAAGCGCGTTAAAATTGGATTTTAACTGTTTATGTGCAATTCGCATGGTGATTGGATATGGCCTTAGGATGTGGTTTGATGTTGATGTTTAATTTTTGTGGTTTGGTTTACGGCCTGCGAGCTGATCAATTAATTATAATAATTAATTGGGGTTTTATGGCCTGCGTGCCATTTTTTTCTCAACTTGTGAGATTTATTTTATTTAGAATAGAAGTTAGCTAGTGCTAGATAAAGTAGATTGTTAGCCAAGATTGGAGAAAAGAAGCCCAAAGCCAAAGAAGCCACAAAAGATGGAGCATGGAGCATGGAGCATTCCACAAGACTATAAAGGATGGACCAAAAGATCAAGACGCATGGAGATGTGTTTGTTTTAGGGTTCATAGATAATTCCATTGGCTTGGAATTATCTTAGTCTAGAAAAGGCCATATCCACATCACGTTTAATTTCTATTTTTGTGGTTGTTTATTTTATTGTCTTATTATTGTGTGGTTGGTGTATGGATGATGCATGCAATTAGGATAATAAGATAATTAGACAACCCGGATCTATTATTTGGAGTTGTGCCCAAACTCAAATAGATAGATTAGTTGATGTTGATCAACAAAACAATTAAAATTGAATTTAAAAATCCCTCAAAATTCAAATATTGTGTTCTTGCCTTCTCGTTATTTAAACACTCATGATCATCATTATTTATCAAGCTCGTGCGTGCCAAAGCAGGGCGACGTGGTTCATAATGATGGAATGCGATGGCACGTAACAATGTGCAATTGTTTAGATAAGAGGTTGAACACAACTGGGCTATTAATATGATTAAGAAACCTAGAGGCAATCAATTGGGATTATCCATATGGATGGATAAATAAGGAGTTATTTGCCCAATTGAACCAAGAGTTGCATAAGGGATGCAATTGGAATTGTTCCTACCTAAAGTAGTCAAATTATGGGTGACTTGCCAAAGCAAGCTCATAAGGAGATGAAACATGGATCTTGGCCCACTAGAAAATATAAGGATATTTTCCGCATTAATATCTTGAGGGTTATTAATCCGTAGTAAAATAGTGGGAGCTATATTTGACAATTTAAATCCTTGTTGAATATAGTTAAACGTCACAAACTTTGCATAATCCTATTATGTTGAATACCCATGGCATTAAACAAATAAAAACGCGACTCTATCTATTTCCTAGACTGGTATAAAATTGAGAAATGTTCTCAAATAAAAGAGAAATTGTTGTACATCGTAGAACATAAAGATCTCTTCCTACCAACTACCAAATCACACTAAAACCTAATGGAAGGGACATCAAAGAATGGTTCTTTGGATGTGACTTGCCTCATGTTAGCTGCCATGAACTCTGAGCTTTGGAAGCAAGATGAGTAACATGGAGAAGTATGATATGATCATACATTGAAAGAAGCTCCTACAAACTAGGGAGCTAGGCATGAAAGGTTTGAAGTGTTGCTCTACTTTGGGTTATGCAAATATACTAATTCAATATGATTGAAACATTAGTAAATATGCATTATCTATGAGATAGATAAAGAATAAACGGTTATTCACCCAAGTGGACCAAGAATTGCATTGGATGCAATTATAGTTTTGTTTTAAAGTTGATTTATTCAATATGATTGAAAAATCACTAAACAAAACACTGATAATGGGCATGGGCTAAGTTGTTAAAGGTTAACAGCAAGGGCAAGGGCAAATGGTTTGCGCCGACCCCATGGGTATAAACCAAGGTGCCTTGGAGTCCCATAGGTGGTGTAGAGGAAGAGAGGCTACCCAAAGTACCTGGAAGTAAATAATAAAGGAATTATGAATTCCGATTTGGGTATTTTTTATATAAATCAATGTGTCTATCTCATCATCATAAGTATATGATACTAGATGAGGATCTCACATTTATAGAAATGTGGAGGATCTCAAGAGACGAAGACAATTGGATAAGGAAGAAATAATCCTACACGTGGGGCTATGAAGCAAAAGGGTTGCTGAAAAGCCATAGAGAATTATTTCTACCTTTAAGAAATTGTTCATGAACTAGACAAAAGCGATAATGTCCCTACTATGAGTAGGACCATTATCATAGTTTCTTGTTTGGACAAGAAAGCTCCTTATCATAATAAAAGGACAAATGTTGTTCCATTTATTATGGTATGCATTATTGTAATGCAATTTTGTCTAGGTGGATTCTTATATCCATGATCATGATAATTTCATCTATAACATTAATACCTAGAGGTTTGCATATAATGATATGAACTTCACTTATCTTTAGCGTTATTGTTTAGGCCTCATAAATAAGAAATACATATCTAGAAATCCATGTGGATGGATTTTTGGAACTCATTTGATTATTGAATCATATGAGACATGTAAGACTTATTAGGCAAAGATATGATCTTTTGGGAATCATACATATTGATGTATGAAGGCCGCTAAGCACAAATGCTAAAAATGGTTTTCAGTACTTCATCATATTTACCGATAGGATCAGAGAAATATGGATTTGTGTATCTTATGAAGAAACAAATCAGAATCCTTTGAATTGTTCAAAGAATTCAAGAATGAAGTAGAGAACCAGCTTGGCAAAAGTATTTAGGCTCTACGATTGGATCATAGAGGAAAGTACTTGAGCCAAGAGTTTGACAAGAATCCATGGGAGTGTTGGATATGATCCAAAACTCGCTCCACCTAGCACGCCACATGGGTTTGGCGTGTCTAAGAGGAGAGTTCAGACCTTGTAGGACATGGTTCGGTCCATGATGAGTCAAATAGAACTTCCAGTTTACTTTTGGGGCTATGTTCTAATTACAGCAAATTTCGCCCTTAACCTTGTTCCATCAAAAACGGATTATGAATAACGCCATATGAGATATGGACTAGGAAGTGTCCTAGTATGTCATTCATAAAGATTTGGGGTTATGAAGTTTATGTAAAAGAGTTTACAAATAAACTTGGACCCAAGTCAGATAAATGTTTTGTGGGATTTCCTGAAAAGGATATTATTTCTACAACCCAATCGAGAACAAATTGTTTGTTTCTCGAACCACAGTGTTTCTAAGTAGAGATCGTCTCTAAAGAGAAACAGTGGGAGGACAGTAGAACTTGAAAAGTTCAAGAACCACAATAGAACATTGATCCGTTTGATGGAACATGAGCAGGATCACAAGGTGTTGTGGAGTAACCTACTCAGATAACACAAGAACCACGTAGGTCAGGTAGGATATATCAAGAGACTTGAGAAATAAGGATTTCTCATAACCAGTGATATATTGCTCATCGAGATGAGCCTACAACCTATGAGAGGGCCACGTGTGGCCATGCTCTCAGAAATGGCTTGGAGCCATGAGATACGATATGGAATCCATGTATACCAACAAAGTATAGACTTTGGTGGAACCACCTGAAGGGTAGGACCCATAGGGTGCAAGTGGGTTATGTGGAAACCAACATGGATGGTAATATGATTACCTTTAAGGGAAAATAGGCAGGAAAGGGATTTCATGTGAGTTCATAGTATAGACTATGAGGAAATCTTCCCCAATTGTGATGCTTAAATCCATTCGCATCTTGCTTGTAGCAATCTATTTATAGATTGGATCAAGCTTCTAAGAGTTGGACTCTTCAAATAGATGATGTAATCAAAGGAGTTTGATTCCATCAAAATTGAAGATGAGAATTGTGTTTACAAGAAGGTTAGTGGGAGCACAGTTATTTTTCTGGTCTTGTATGTGGAGACATACTTAATCATTAGGAATGTTGTCCCTACTTGGCAGTCTTACGTAGATTGACTAGGGAGTTGACCTTCTAATGGTAGACTTAAGCGAAGCAACTTGTGAAGATCTATTGAGGTAGATCAAGATGGTTGTGTAGCTTAGGTCATAGTACATAAATTGACAAAGGTGTTGAAATGGTTCAACGTGAAAAGAATATTGATTCTTACCCATGTCACATGGAATTAGTCTTTGGAAGGCTAATTGTCTTACCAATTAGATTGGGAATGGACCGTATGAATTAGATTCACGAGATACGCCATGAGATGTACTAGGCCAGACGTGTCATATGGTATGACACAAAGATACCAGTCAAATCCGGGTGAGAGTCACGGGATTAATTATCAAGATTATCCTTTAGTACTTGAGAAGAACTAAGGATGAATTTTTGATAAATAGATAATGTGAAGAGTTTGCTGTAAGGGGTTACAGTGATGCGAACTTCAAATCTGAAAGAAGTTTCAGATTATAAGTCAAGTTTTGAGTTTTGCCTTAGTGGGAGCGACTGTGAGCTGGAAATGTTCCGGGCAAGATTCAGTCACTGATTCTAACATAGAGGACTGAGTAAATTACTGCATGAGATGCACTTACTCAGAATATTCAATCTCAATCAAATTGTTGATGGAGGAGATGTGAATATTTGCAAGGTGCCAGCATATGTCTCGCCCCTACGTAGCGTAAGCGTGGAGGGCCGCGCTAGATCACTAGGCATATGATGCAGGAGATTGACTCTAGTGCAAGTGGGAGACTGTTGGAATTGTGCCCTAGAGGCAATCAATTAATTGTGACATTTATGGATTTACGATTCATTATGTTATCGATATGGAGATATGTTAACATGAATGAGGTCCTTAGAATATAAGTGTTATATTCTTAAATATCCCTAGTCAATTATAATGATTAAATAGGACAATCATCTATAGACTAGTATGGGGTTGGATTGATAAGGAGATATCATGATCCAACACATGGGTATGCATTAGCAGTAATGGCATACTGGATTGACCCATCTCCGAGAAGGCTACATACATGTTATGTTAAGTCACAAGCGCTTCTCGCGGTGCAACGGTATTGTCATCCTTAGACTTGAAGTCACTAGATATTCTAGTTGTGGATTATTGTGATCTTGGTAGCGTTAAACGCTACACCGTAACTGGGTAGTTATAAAGGCGTGTACTGGATACAATAAGAAGCAAGCTTAGAGATCGTAGTGGACGTAGATAGAATTTGTCCCTCCCACATAACGGGAGCAAATATCCTAGGCCACTCGAGGGATAGTGCTTATAAAATGTCTGGCCAGACTCAAATAAATCAATATGGGATATTGATGTTATTTGCACAAATAAGGCTATTCCCAGGATCGAGAAACTATGGATTGGATATACGAGTGTGACTTGTATGTCTCGTGTCCAATCCGGATATTGAGACAAAGGGATGAGACAATTACTTGCACAAGGTTTGTCATGATGACTATTCTATTTGTTGTCAGAATGGATGTCTTGCTAGAGGCCGCTCCATATTAGTAAATTGTTACTACCAACTAAATAGAACCTATGGGGTCACACGCCATATAGGGGTGAACTAGACATGGGAAATAATTAATTAATATGATTAATTAATTAGAAGGATCAAATCGCAACAACTTGCTAACTTAGTAGGACTAATATGCAAGTTGGACTAATCCATGTATGGACATGATTAGGATTTGCCAAGGTGGCCTAATTCATGTAGAGACATGATTAGGATTAATTTGCAAATAGAACTAATCCATGTATTGACATGATAAGGACTATTTTGCAAAAGGGGACTAATCCGAACTTGAGTAGGATTATGAGGGGTTCTTTATGTAGTAGGACAAGGAGTTGTTGGACTATATAAAGAACACTCCTAGCTTATTTTTCTCTCCACACACCCACACATCTATTTGATAGAAGAAAGGAGAGAACAAAGCAAGGAGAGAGCAAGTCCCATAGAGGGCCGAACCCCCCTAGGGATCGCCGCCCCCTACCCGTCGGCCCAAAGGGTGCCGCCCCACCTTTGGCACTCCATTGTTGGCGATTCCTTCTTCCTCCTTTATTCTTCCTAGCTAGCACAAGGGAATTGGAGGGTCTAGATCTCACCTCTAGGCGTGGATCAACCGTAGAGACGTGACACTATTCGCGTTTGAAGTCATCAAAGGAGAACCCTAAGGTGTGTTTATGATTTCTAACCCTTACCATCGTTATGTCTCTTGACTTGTGATCCTTGGAGGGTTTTGCATGGTTTTATGTTTGTTTATGCTTCCGTTGTGCAATCCATGAATCAAAACCCTACAAAATTAAGTGTGATATTACTAAACGACTAAGTGATGATTGGCTTCCCCGCTAAGCTATGCTCCCATCATGTATACCTGTGGTGCAGAAAACAAAAGAGAACACCACAGTTTCCAAAGTCAGCGGAAATACTGAGTAAGTAACACCCAAGCATGTAAACAGATTATGAAGTAATTTGAAAACCATTTTGTAGTAGTCTTGCTAAAACAAAGTGAAAATAAAAGCTTTGACCCTTTTAAAAAAGAAATAAGATGAGAGATTACAAGTTCATTTATATTTTCCAAATCACATCCATAATTCAAATAATGGGATTCCTAAACTCACGATATTCCATTTTCCATTAACAACATCCAATCCAAAACCAATTTGTTAATTTGTTGATACAGGGAAAACCAACCACTTCTCAAGCATCCAGGACCTGAAGTGTCGACACCCCCTTACAGCCTTCTTGCGGCCAGAAGAGTGAGTACAAGGAGCTATCCGGGGACATGCAACCGGATTAAAATAAATTAAATTTGACGAGAGACCGAAGTCTATACGCTCAAAGCCAATAGTAACCATACAACAACAATCAACCCCGTACAACTCTTCCACTTTACGTTATCAACGATTATTAGATTCGCAGTGATATTTTCAGAGAACATTTCAACAATTTGAAACAAGTATTCATGTAGTACATATTTTTCATAAAATCATTTTGAGACAAGTAGGAATGAAAACATTTGACACGAAAAGAAGAATGGGCGCTAGGCCTGGCATGTTTACTTACCTTTAATCTCAAGCAAAGCAAATCAATTCCTAGTAATACTCGACGTGTCCTTTGTCAACGAAATTTTCGCCTACAAATTTAATATTATCCTAATCAACACATTGCACACGAAGTCCTATAGGTAAATGAAATAACTCCCTTACTAACTCTCCCCAAACGTTATCGATTAATAGGTCGCTGAACTCGTCCTTTATCCCCTTCCAAGGTGTCATCCTTGGTAATCCATTGAGCATGTAGTGACACATGGTCAATGGGTCCTTAAAGATCCTTGGCGCCTTTTACTCCAAGCGATGCACAGTTCTGGATGTAGGTGCAATACTCCTTTAGGGTTTCTAAACCTGGATGGTAGATCACGCCACATGGATTGTCGACTTCAGTAAGATTGCCAGGAGTATGTATGGGCGGTCTAAATCCTGTATGTGGAGGTCGAGTTGGAACGGGTTCCTCTTCAATGGGATCCTCTTCTATCGGAATTTCTTCTAGATCTTCTTCTATTGGATCTTCTTCGGGCTTGTAATTCGGGCCTTCGTTCATCCTTTGGAAAAGTTCCTCGTACTTACTGAGCTTCCCGCGTAGACTTCCAACCAAATCGCTATCCTTATTGTACTTGTCCTCGTTGGGCCTCCATCGTCCTTCTTTAGCGATGACTAGGTTGGTGTGATCCTGCTTTACTTCGTTCCATGGTCATGTGTATGGTAGTCCAATGATTATCATGTCACACACCATTATTGGGCTCCGGAAATGTGGGGCTCTATTAGAATCGCTCCATTAGTGGCATCGATCCCTGACACGTGCGCAGTAGCTATCGATGCTTTCACGTCCTTCCAGGAACTTTAGGCGATATGTTGAACCTCCAAGTACAACACTAGATGAAACAGATTCAAATTGAGCAGCCATTTGAAAGAAGTAAGAAAGAGAAAGAGTCTCAGCATTGTTCTATACCACGCATATATTCTTAAAATCTTAACCATTCTAAAAACTAAGCAGTAAATCTTAGATATTGGGTTCTAAGCATATAGCACAAAAATCAAGCAAACTTGTAAATGCTAAATTATCCCACAACCCTGGCTTATTCAAATTTTAATTCGTTTTTCTATGTTCATTTTAAAAAAATTCTTTTTATAAAAATTATTACTTTTGGATTGCCAGGCTCTGATACCAACTGTAACACCCCCAAAACGACCAAGCCGGAAGCCCGGGGATGTCACTCCGTACCCGAGTTTTAACCCGGATACCACGAGGTTTAAAAAAGAGAATCCAAACATAACTTTATTAAAACTCCAATCTTTGCCTGACACAAAGTCGTACAATTCAACCAGAATCTAATGATACCAACAGAAGTTCTAATAAATTAAGTCTGATATTACTAAACGACTAAGTGATGATTCGCGTCCCCGCTAAGCTATGCTCCCATCATGTATACCTGTGGTGCAGAAAACAAAAGAGAACACCACAGTTTCCAAAGTCAGCGGAAATACTGAGTAAGTAACACCCAAGCATTTAAACAGATTATGAAGTAATTTGAAAACCATTTTGTAGTAGTCTTGCTAAAACAAAGTGAAAATAAAAGCTTTTACCCTTTTAGAAAAGAAATAAGATGAGAGATTACAAGTTCATTTATATTTTCCAAATCACATCCATAATTCAAATAATGGGATTCCTAAACTCATGATATTCCATTTTCCATTAACAACATCCAATCCAAAACCAATTTGTTAATTTGTTGATACGGGGAAAACCAACCACTTCTCAACCATCCAGGACCTGAAGTGTCGACACCCCCTTACAGCCTTCTCGCGGCCAGAAGAGTGAGTACAAGGAGCTATCCGGGGACTTGCAACCGGATTAAAATAAATTAAATTTGACGAGAGACCGAAGTCTATACGCTCAAAGCCAATAGTAACCATACAACAACAATCATCCCCGTACAACTCTTCCACTTTACGTTATCATCGATTATTAGATTTGCAGTGATATTTTCAGAGAACATTTCAACAATTTGAAACAAGTATTCATGTAGCACATATTTTTCATAAAATCATTTTGAGACAAGTAGGAATGAAAACATTTGACACGAAAAGAAGAATGGGCGCTAGGCCTGGCATGTTTACTTACCTTTAATCTCAATTAAAGCAAATCACTTCCTAGTAATACTCGACGTGTCCTTCGTCAACGAAATTGTCGCCTACAAATTTAATATTATCCTAATCAACACATTGCACACGAAGTACTATAGGTAAATGAAATAACTCCCTTACTAACTCTCCCCAAACGTTATCGGTTAATAGGTCACTGAACTCGTCCTTTATCCCCTTCCAAGGTGTCATCCTTGGTAATCCATTGAGCATGTAGTGACACATGGTCAATGGGTCCTTAAAGATCCTTGGCGCCTTTTACTCCAAGCGATGCACAGTTTTGGATGTAGGTGCAATACTCCTTTAGGGTTTCTAAACCTGGATGGTAGATCACGCCACATGGATTGTCGACTTCAGTAAGATTGCCAGGAGTATGTATGGGCGGTCTAAATCCTGTATGTGGAGGTCGAGTTGGAACGGGTTCTTCTTCAATGGGATCCTCTTCTATCGGAATTTCTTCTAGATCTTCTTCTATTGGATCTTCTTCGGGCTTGTAATTCGGGCCTTCGTTCATCCTTTGGAAAAGTTCCTCGTACTTACTGAGCTTCCCGCGTAGGCTTCCAACCAAATCGCTATCCTTATTGTACTTGTCCTCGTTGGGCCTCCATCGTCCTTCTTTAGTGATGACTAGGTTGGTGTGATCCTGCTTTACTTCGTTCCATGGTCATGTGTATGGTAGTCCAATGATTATCATGTCACACACCATTATTGGGCTCCGGAAATGTGGGGCTCTATTAGCATCGCTCCATTAGTGGCATCCATCCCTGACACGTGCGCAGTAGCTATCGATGCTTTCCCGTCCTTCCAGGAACTTTAGGCGATATGGTGAACCTCCAAGTACAATACTAGATGAAACGGATTCAAATTGAGCAGCCATTTGAAAGAAGTAAGAAAGAGAAAGAGTCTCAGCATTGTTCTATACCACGCATATATTCTTAAAATCTTAGCCATTCTAAAAACTAAGCAGTAAATCTTAGATATTGGGTTCTAAGCATATAACACAAAAATCAAGCAAACTTGTAAATGCTAAATTATCCCACAACCCTGGCTTATTCAATTTTTAATTCGTTTTCCTATGTTCATTTTAAAAAAATTCTTTTTATAAAAATTATTACTTTTGGATTGCCAGGCTCTGATACCAACTGTAACACCCCCAAAACGACCAAGCCGGAAGCCCGGGGATGTCACTCCGTACCCGAGTTTTAACCCGGATACCACGAGGTTTAAAAAAGTGAATCCAAACAAAACTTTATTAAAACTCCAATCTTTGCCTGACACAAAGTCGTACAATTCAACTAGAATCTAATGATACCAACAGAAGTTCTAATAAATTAAGTGTGATATTACTAAACGACTAAGTGATGATTCGCGTCCCCGCTAAGCTATGCTCCCATCATGTATACCTGTGGTGCAGAAAACAAAAGAGAACACCACAGTTTCCAAAGTCAGCGGAAATACTGAGTAAGTAACACCCAAGCATTTAAACAGATTATGAAGTAATTTGAAAACCATTTTGTAGTAGTCTTGCTAAAACAAAGTGAAAATAAAAGCTTTTACCCTTTTAGAAAAGAAATAAGATGAGAGATTACAAGTTCATTTATATTTTCTAAATCACATCCATAATTCAAATAATGGGATTCCTAAACTCATGATATTCCATTTTCCATTAACAACATCCAATCCAAAACCAATTTGTTAATTTGTTGATACAGGGAAAACCAACCACTTCTCAAGCATCCAGGACCTGAAGTGTCGACACCCCCTTACAGCCTTCTTGCGGCCAGAAGAGTGAGTACAAGGAGCTATCCGGGGACTTGCAACCGGATTAAAATAAATAAAATTTGACGAGAGACCGAAGTCTATACGCTCAAAGCCAATAGTAACCATACAACAACAATCATCCCCGTACAACTCTTCCACTTTACGTTATCATCAATTATTAGATTTGCAGTGATATTTTCAGAGAACATTTCAACAATTTGAAACAAGTATTCATGTAGCACATATTTTTCATAAAATCATTTTGAGACAAGTAGAAATGAAAACATTTGACACGAAAAGAAGAATGGGCGCTAGGCCTGGCATGTTTACTTACCTTTAATCTCAATTAAAGCAAATCACTTCCTAGTAATACTCGACGTGTCCTTCGTCAACGAAATTGTCGCCTACAAATTTAATATTATCCTAATCAACACATTGCACACGAAGTACTATAGGTAAATGAAATAACTCCCTTACTAACTCTCCCCAAACGTTATCGGTTAATAGGTCACTGAACTCGTCCTTTATCCCCTTCCAAGGTGTCATCCTTGGTAATCCATTGAGCATGTAGTGACACATGGTCAATGGGTCCTTAAAGATCCTTGGCGCCTTTTACTCCAAGCGATGCACAGTTTTGGATGTAGGTGCAATACTCCTTTAGGGTTTCTAAACCTGGATGGTAGATCACGCCACATGGATTGTCGACTTCAGTAAGATTGCCAGGAGTATGTATGGGCGGTCTAAATCCTGTATGTGGAGGTCGAGTTGGAACGGGTTCTTCTTCAATGGGATCCTCTTCTATCGGAATTTCTTCTAGATCTTCTTCTATTGGATCTTCTTCGGGCTTGTAATTCGGGCCTTCGTTCATCCTTTGGAAAAGTTCCTCGTACTTACTGAGCTTCCCGCGTAGGCTTCCAACCAAATCGCTATCCTTATTGTACTTGTCCTCGTTGGGCCTCCATCGTCCTTCTTTAGCGATGACTAGGTTGGTGTGATCCTGCTTTACTTCGTTCCATGGTCATGTGTATGGTAGTCCAATGATTATCATGTCACACACCATTATTGGGCTCCGGAAATGTGGGGCTCTATTAGCATCACTCCATTAGTGGCATCCATCCCTGACACGTGCGCAGTAGCTATCGATGCTTTCCCGTCCTTCCAGGAACTTTAGGCGATATGGTGAACCTCCAAGTACAATACTAGATGAAACAGATTCAAATTGAGCAGCATTTGAAAGAAGTAAGAAAGAGAAAGAGTCTCAGCATTGTTCTATACCACGCATATATTCTTAAAATCTTAACCATTCTAAAAACTAAGCAGTAAATCTTAGATATTGGGTTCTAAGCATATAACACAAAAATCAAGCAAACTTGTAAATGCTAAATTATCCCACAACCCTGGCTTATTCAATTTTTAATTCGTTTTCCTATGTTCATTTTAAAAAAATTCTTTTTATCAAAATTGTTACTTTTGGATTGCCAGACTCTGATACCAACTGTAACACCCCCAAAACGACCAAGCCGGAAGCCCGGGGATGTCACTCCGTACCCGAGTTTTAACCCGGATACAACGAGGTTTAAAAAAGAGAATCCAAACATAACTTTATTAAAACTCCAATCTTTGCCTGATACAAAGTCGTACAATTCAACTAGAATCTAATGATACCAACAGAAGTTCTAATATACTAAGTGTGATATTACTAAACGACTAAGTGATGATTCGCGTCTCCGCTAAGCTATGCTCCCATCATGTATACCTGTGGTGCAGAAAACAAAAGAGAACACCACAGTTTCCAAAGTCAGCGGAAATACTGAGTAAGTAACACCCAAGCATGTAAACAGATTATGAAGTAATTTGAAAACCATTTTGTAGTAGTCTTGCTAAAACAAAGTGAAAATAAAAGCTTTGACCCTTTTATTAAAGAAATAAGATGAGAGATTACAAGTTCATTTATATTTTCCAAATCACATCCATAATTCAAATAATGGGATTCCTAAACTCATGATATTCCATTTTCCATTAACAACATCCAATCCAAAACCAATTTGTTAATTTGTTGATACGGGGAAAACCAACCACTTCTCAAGCATCCAGGACCTGAAGTGTCGACACCCCCTTACAGCCTTCTTGCGGCCAGAAGAGTGAGTACAAGGAGCTATCCGGGGACTTGCAACCGGATTAAAATAAATTAAATTTGACGAGAGACCGAAGTCTATACGCTCAAAGCCAATAGTAACCATACAACAACAATCATCCCCGTACAACTCTTCCACTTTACGTTATGATCGATTATTAGATTTGCACTGATATTTTCAGAGAACATTTCAACAATTTGAAACAAGTATTCATGTAGCACATATTTTTCATAAAATCATTTTGAGACAAGTAGGAATGAAAACATTTGACACGAAAAGAAGAATGGGCGCTAGGCCTGGCATGTTTACTTACCTTTAATCTCAATTAAAGCAAATCACTTCCTAGTAATACTCGACGTGTCCTTCGTCAACGAAATTGTCGCCTACAAATTTAATATTATCCTAATCAACACATTGCACACGAAGTACTATAGGTAAATGAAATAACTCCCTTACTAACTCTCCCCAAACGTTATCGGTTAATAGGTCACTGAACTCGTCCTTTATCCCCTTCCAAGGTGTCATCCTTGGTAATCCATTGAGCATGTAGTGACACATGGTCAATGGGTCCTTAAAGATCCTTGGCGCCTTTTACTCCAAGCGATGCACAGTTTTGGATGTAGGTGCAATACTCCTTTAGGGTTTCTAAACCTGGATGGTAGATCACGCCACATGGATTGTCGACTTCAGTAAGATTGCCAGGAGTATGTATGGGCGGTCTAAATCCTGTATGTGGAGGTCGAGTTGGAACGGGTTCTTCTTCAATGGGATCCTCTTCTATCGGAATTTCTTCTAGATCTTCTTCTATTGGATCTTCTTCGGGCTTGTAATTCGGGCCTTCGTTCATCCTTTGGAAAAGTTCCTCGTACTTACTGAGCTTCCCGCGTAGGCTTCCAACCAAATCGCTATCCTTATTGTACTTGTCCTCGTTGGGCCTCCATCGTCCTTCTTTAGCGATGACTAGGTTGGTGTGATCCTGCTTTACTTCGTTCCATGGTCATGTGTATGGTAGTCCAATGATTATCATGTCACACACCATTATTGGGCTCCGGAAATGTGGGGCTCTATTAGCATCGCTCCATTAGTGGCATCCATCCCTGACACGTGCGCAGTAGCTATCGATGCTTTCCCGTCCTTCCAGGAACTTTAGGCGATATGGTGAACCTCCAAGTACAATACTAGATGAAACGGATTCAAATTGAGCAGCCATTTGAAAGAAGTAAGAAAGAGAAAGAGTCTCAGCATTGTTCTATACCACGCATATATTCTTAAAATCTTAACCATTCTAAAAACTAAGCAGTAAATCTTAGATATTGGGTTCTAAGCATATAACACAAAAATTAAGCAAACTTGTAAATGCTAAATTATCCCACAACCCTGGCTTATTCAATTTTTAATTCGTTTTCCTATGTTAATTTTAAAAAAATTCTTTTTATCAAAATTATTACTTTTGGATTGCCAGACTCTGATACCAACTGTAACACCCCCAAAACGACCAAGCCGGAAGCCCGGGGATGTCACTCCGTACCCGAGTTTTAACCCGGATACAACGAGGTTTAAAAAAGAGAATCCAAACATAACTTTATTAAAACTCCAATCTTTGCCTGATACAAAGTCGTACAATTCAACTAGAATCTAATGATACCAACAGAAGTTCTAATATATTAAGTGTGATATTACTAAACGACTAAGTGATGATTCGCGTCTCCGGTAAGCTATGCTCCCATCATGTATACCTGTGGTGCAGAAAACAAAAGGGAACACCACAGTTTCCAAAGTCAGCGGAAATACTGAGTAAGTAACACCCAAGCATGTAAACAGATTATGAAGTAATTTGAAAACCATTTTGTAGTAGTCTTGCTAAAACAAAGTGAAAATAAAAGCTTTGACCCTTTTATAAAAGAAATAAGATGAGAGATTACAAGTTCATTTATATTTTCCAAATCACATCCATAATTCAAATAATGGGATTCCCAAACTCATGATATTCCATTTTCCATTAACAACATCCAATCCAAAACCAATTTGTTAATTTGTTGATACGGGGAAAACCAACCACTTCTCAAGCATCCAGGACCTGAAGTGTCGACACCCCCTTACAGCCTTCTTGCGGCCAGAAGAGTGAGTACAAGGAGCTATCCGGGGACTTGCAACCGGATTAAAATAAATTAAATTTGACGAGAGACCGAAGTCTATACGCTCAAAGCTAATAGTAACCATACAACAACAATCATCCCCGTACAACTCTTCCACTTTACGTTATCATCGATTATTAGATTTGCAGTGATATTTTCAGAGAACATTTCAACAATTTGAAACAAGTATTCATGTAGCACATATTTTTCATAAAATCATTTTGAGACAAGTAGGAATGAAAACATTTGACACGAAAAGAAGAATGGGCGCTAGGCCTGGCATGTTTACTTACCTTTAATCTCAATTAAAGCAAATCACTTCCTAGTAATACTCGACGTGTCCTTCGTCAACGAAATTGTCGCCTACAAATTTAATATTATCCTAATCAACACATTGCACACGAAGTACTATAGGTAAATGAAATAACTCCCTTACTAACTCTCCCCAAACGTTATCGGTTAATAGGTCGCTGAACTCGTCCTTTATCCCCTTCCAAGGTGTCATCCTTGGTAATCCATTGAGCATGTAGTGACACATGGTCAATGGGTCCTTAAAGATCCTTGGCGCCTTTTACTCCAAGCGATGCACAGTTCTGGATGTAGGTGCAATACTCCTTTAGGGTTTCTAAACGTGGATGGTAGATCACGCCACATGGATTGTCGACTTCAGTAAGATTGCCAGGAGTATGTATGGGCGGTCTAAATCCTGTATGTGGAGGTCGAGTTGGAACGGGTTCTTCTTCAATGGGATCCTCTTCTATCGGAATTTCTTCTAGATCTTCTTCTATTGGATCTTCTTCGGGCTTGTAATTCGGGCCTTCGTTCATCCTTTGGAAAAGTTCCTCGTACTTACTGAGCTTCCCGCGTAGGCTTCCAACCAAATCGCTATCCTTATTGTACTTGTCCTCGTTGGGCCTCCATCGTCCTTCTTTAGCGATGACTAGGTTGGTGTGATCCTGCTTTACTTCGTTCCATGGTCATGTGTATGGTAGTCCAATGATTATCATGTCACACACCATTATTGGGCTCCGGAAATGTGGGGCACTATTAGCATCGCTCCATTAGTGGCATCGATCCCTGACACGTGCGCAGTAGCTATCGATACTTTCCCGTCCTTCCAGGAACTTTAGGCGATATGGTGAACCTCCAAGTACAATACTAGATGAAACGGATTCAAATTGAGCAGCCATTTGAAAGAAGTAAGAAAGAGAAAGAGTCTCAGCATTGTTCTATACCACGCATATATTCTTAAAATCTTAACCATTCTAAAAACTAAGCAGTAAATCTTAGATATTGGGTTCTAAGCATATAGCACAAAAATCAAGCAAACTTGTAAATGCTAAATTATCCCACAACCCTGGCTTATTCAAATTTTAATTCGTTTTCCTATGTTCATTTTAAAAAAATTCTTTTTATCAAAATTATTACTTTTGGATTGCCAGGCTCTGATACCAACTGTAACACCCCCAAAACGACCAAGCCGGAAGCCCGGGGATGTCACTCCGTACCCGAGTTTTAACCCGGATACAACGAGGTTTAAAAAAGAGAATCCAAACATAACTTTATTAAAACTCCAATATTTGCCTGATACAAAGTCGTACAATTCAACTAGAATCTAATGATACCAACAGAAGTTCTAATATATTAAGTGTGATATTACTAAACGACTAAGTGATGATTCGCGTCTCCGCTAAGCTATGCTCCCATCATGTATGCCTGTGGTGCAGAAAACAAAAGTGAACACCACAGTTTCCAAAGTCAGCGGAAATACTGAGTAAGTAACACCCAAGCATGTAAACAGATTATGAAGTAATTTGAAAACCATTTTGTAGTAGTCTTGCTAAAACAAAGTTAAAATAAAAGCTTTGACCCTTTTATAAAAGAAATAAGATGAGAGATTACAAGTTCATTTATATTTTCCAAATCACATCCATAATTCAAATAATGGGATTCCTAAACTCATGATATTCCATTTTCCATTAACAACATCCAATCCAAAACCAATTTGTTAATTTGTTGATACGGGGAAAACCAACCACTTCTCAAGCATCCAGGACCTGAAGTGTCGACACCCCCTTACAGCCTTCTCGCGGCCAGAAGAGTGAGTACAAGGAGCTATCCGGGGACTTGCAACCAGATTAAAATAAATTAAATTTGACGAGAGACCGAAGTCTATACGCTCAAAGCCAATAGTAACCATACAACAACAATCATCCCCGTACAACTCTTCCACTTTACGTTATCATCGATTATTAGATTTGCAGTGATATTTTCAGAGAACATTTCAACAATTTGAAACAAGTATTCATGTAGCACATATTTTTCATAAAATCATTTTGAGACAAGTAGGAATGAAAACATTTGACACGAAAAGAAGAATGGGCGCTAGGCCTGGCATGTTTACTTACCTTTAATCTCAATTAAAGCAAATCACTTCCTAGTAATACTCGACGTGTCCTTCGTCAACGAAATTGTCGCCTACAAATTTAATATTATCCTAATCAACACATTGCACACGAAGTACTATAGGTAAATGAAATAACTCCCTTACTAACTCTCCCCAAACGTTATCGGTTAATAGGTCGCTGAACTCGTCCTTTATCCCCTTCCAAGGTGTCATCCTTGGTAATCCATTGAGCATGTAGTGACACATGGTCAATGGGTCCTTAAAGATCCTTGGCGCCTTTTACTCCAAGCGATGCACAGTTCTGGATGTAGGTGCAATACTCCTTTAGGGTTTCTAAACCTGGATGGTAGATCACGCCACATGGATTGTCGACTTCAGTAAGATTGCCAGGAGTATGTATGGGCGGTCTAAATCCTTTATGTGGAGGTCGAGTTGGAATGGGTTCTTCTTCAATGGGATCCTCTTCTATCGGAATTTCTTCTGGATCTTCTTCTATTGGATCTTCATCGGGCTTGTAATTCGGGCCTTCGTTCATCCTTTGGAAAAGTTCCTCGTACTTACTGAGCTTCCCGCGTAGGCTTCCAACCAAATCGCTATCCTTATTGTACATGTCCTCGTTGGGCCTCCATCGTCCTTCTTTAGCGATGACTAGATTGGTGTGATCCTGCTTTACTTCGTTCCATGGTCATGTGTATGGTAGTCCAATGATTATCATGTCACACACCATTATTGGGCTCCGGAAATGTGGGGCTCTATTAGCATCGCTCCATTAGTGGCATCGATCCCTGACACGTGCGCAGTAGCTATCGATGCTTTCCTCTCCTTCCAGGAACTTTAGGCGATATGGTGAACCTCCAAGTACAATACTAGATGAAACGGATTCAAATTGAGCAGCCATTTGAAAGAAGTAAGAAAGAGAAAGAGTCTCAGCATTGTTCTATACCACGCATATATTCTTAAAATCTTAACCATTCTAAAAACTAAGCAGTAAATCTTAGATATTGGGTTCTAAGCATATAGCACAAAAATCAAGCAAACTTGTAAATGCTAAATTATCCCACAACCCTGGCTTATTCAAATTTTAATTCGTTTTCCTATGTTCATTTTAAAAAAATTCTTTTTATCAAAATTATTACTTTTGGATTGCAAGGCTCTGATACCAACTGTAACACCCCCAAAACGACCAAGCCGGAAGCCCGGGGATGTCACTCCGTACGCGAGTTTTAACCCGGATACAACGATGTTTAAAAAAGAGAATCCAAACATAAATTTATTAAAACTCCAATCTTTGCCTGATACAAAGTCGTACAATTCAACTAGAATCTAATGATACCAACAGAAGTTCTAATATATTAAGTGTGAAATTACTAAACGACTAAGTGATGATTCGCGTCTCCGCTAAGCTATGCTCCCATCATGTATACCTGTGGTGCAGAAAACAAAAGAGAACACCACAGTTTCCAAAGTCAGCGGAAATACTGAGTAAGTAACACCCAAGCATGTAAACAGATTATGAAGTAATTTGAAAACCATTTTGTAGTAGTCTTGCTAAAACAAAGTGAAAATAAAAGCTTTGACCCTTTTATAAAAGAAATAAGATGAGAGATTACAAGTTCATTTATATTTTCCAAATCACATCCATAATTCAAATAATGGGATTCCTAAACTCATGATATTCCATTTTCCATTAACAACATCCAATCCAAAACCAATTTGTTAATTTGTTGATACGGGGAAAACCAACCACTTCTCAAGCATCGATGACCTGAAGTGTCGACACCCCCTTACAGCCTTCTTGCGGCCAGAAGAGTGAGTACAAGGAGCTATCCGGGAACTTGCAACCGGATTAAAATAAATTAAATTTGACGAGAGACCGAAGTCTATACGCTCAAAGCCAATAGTAACCATACAACAACAATCATCCCCGTACAACTCTTCCACTTTACGTTATCATCGATTATTAGATTCGCAGTGATATTTTCAGAGAACATTTCAACAATTTGAAACAAGTATTCATGTAGCACATATTTTTCATAAAATCATTTTGAGACAAGTAGGAATGAAAACATTTGACACGAAAAGAAGAATGGGCGCTAGGCCTGGCATGTTTACTTACCTTTAATCTCAAGCAAAGCAAATCACTTCCTAGTAATACTCGACGTGTCCTTTGTCAACGAAATTTTCGCCTACAAATTTAATATTATCCTAATCAACACATTGCACACGAAGTCCTATAGGTAAATGAAATAACTCCCTTACTAACTCTCCCCAAACGTTATCGGTTAATAGGTCGCTGAACTCGTCCTTTATCCCCTTCCAAGGTGTCATCCTTGGTAATCCATTGAGCATGTAGTGACACAAGGTCAATGGGTCCTTGAAAGATCCTTGGCGCCTTTTACTCCAAGCGATGCACAATTCTGGATGTAGGTGCAATACTCCTTTAGGGTTTCTAAACCTGGATGGTAGATCACGCCACATGGATTGTCGACTTCAGTAAGATTGCCAGGAGTATGTATGGGCGGTCTAAATCCTGTATGTGGAGTTCGAGTTGGAACGGGTTCTTCTTCAATGGGATCCTCTTCTATCGGAATTTCTTCTAGATCTTCTTCTATTGGATCTTCTTCGGGCTTGTAATTCGGGCCTTCGTTCATCCTTTGGACAAGTTCCTCGTACTTACTGAGCTTCCCGCGTAGGCTTCCAACCAAATCGCTATCCTTATTGTACTTGTCCTCGTTGGGCCTCTATCGTCCTTCTTTAGCGATGACTAGGTTGGTGTGATCCTGCTTTACTTTGTTCCATGGTCATGTGTATGGTAGTCCATTGATTATCACGTCACACACCATTATTGGGTTCCGGAAATGTGGGGCTCTATTAGCATCGCTCCAATAGTGGCATCGATCCCTGACACGTGCGCAGTAGCTATCGATGCTTTCCCATCCTTCCAGGAACTTTAGGCGATATGGTGAACCTCCAAGTACAATACCTGATGAAACGGATTCAAATCGAGCAGCCATTTGAAAGAAGTAAGAATGAGAAAGATTCTCAGCATTGTTCTATACCACGCATATATTCTTAAAATCTTAAACATTCTAAAAACTAAGCAGTAAATCTTAGATATTGGGTTCTAAGCATATAGCACAAAAATCAAGCAAACTTGTAAATGCTAAATTATCCCACAACCCTGGCTTATTCAAATTTTAATTCGTTTTCCTATGTTCATTTTAAAAAAAATCTTTTTATAAAAATTATTACTTTTGGATTGCCAGGCTCTGATACCAACTGTAACACCCCCAAAACGACCAAGCCGGAAGCCCGGGGATGTCACTCCGTACCCGACTTTTAACCCGGATACCACGAGGTTTAAAAAAGAGAATCCAAACATAACTTTATTAAAACTCCAATCTTTGCCTGACACAAAGTCGTACAATTCAACTAGAATCTAATGATACCAACAGAAGTTCTAATAAATTAAGTGTGATATTACTAAACGACTAAGTGATGATTCGCGTCCCCACTAAGCTATGCTCCCATCATGTATACCTGTGGTGCAGAAAACAAAAGAGAACACCACAGTTTCCAAAGTCAGCGGAAATACTAAGTAAGTAACACCCAAGCATGTAAAGAGATTATGAAGTAATTTGAAAACCATTTTGTAGTAGTCTTGCTAAAACAAAGTGAAAATAAAAGCTTTGACCCTTTTATAAAAGAAATAAGATGAGAGATTACAAGTTCATTTATATTTTCCAAATCACATCCATAATTCAAATAATGGGATTCCTAAACTCATGATATTCCATTTTCCATTAACAACATCCAATCCAAAACCAATTTGTTAATTTGTTGATACGGGGTAAACCAACCACTTCTCAAGCATCCAGGACCTGAAGTGTCGACACCCCCTTACAGCCTTCTTGCGGCCAGAAGAGTGAGTACAAGGAGCTATCCGGGGACTTGCAACCGGATTAAAATAAATTAAATTTGACGAGAGACCGAAGTCTATACGCTCAAAGCCAATAGTAACCATACAACAACAATCATCCCCGTACAACTCTTCCACTTTACGTTATCATCGATTATTAGATTTGCAGTGATATTTTCAGAGAACATTTCAACAATTTGAAACAAGTATTCATGTAGAACATATTTTTCATAAAATCATTTTGAGACAAGTAGGAATGAAAACATTTGACACGAAAAGAAGAATGGGCGCTAGGCCTGGCATGTTTACTTACCTTTAATCTCAATTAAAGCAAATCACTTCCTAGTAATACTCGACGTGTCCTTCGTCAACGAAATTGTCGCCTACAAATTTAATATTATCCTAATCAACACATTGCACACGAAGTACTATAGGTAAATGAAATTACTCCCTTACTAACTCTCCCCAAACGTTATCGGTTAATAGGTCGCTGAACTCGTCCTTTATCCCCTTCCAAGGTGTCATCCTTGGTAATCCATTGAGCATGTAGTTACACATGGTCAATGGGTCCTTGAAAGATCCTTGGCGCCTTTTACTCCAAGCGATGCACAGTTCTGGATGTAGGTGCAATACTCCTTTAGGGTTTCTAAACCTGGATGGTAGATCACGCCACATGGATTGTCGACTTCAGTAAGATTGCCAGGAGTATGTATGGGCGGTCTAAATCCTGTATGTGGAGGTCGAGTTGGAACGGGTTCTTCTTCAATGGGATCCTCTTCTATCGGAATTTCTTCTAGATCTTCTTCTATTGGATCTTCTTCGGGCTTGTAATTCGGGCCTTCGTTCATCCTTTGGAAAAGTTCCTCGTACTTACTGAGCTTCCCGCGTAGGCTTCCAACCAAATCGCTATCCTTATTGTACTTGTCCTCGTTGGGCCTCCATCGTCCTTCTTTAGCGATGACTAGGTTGGTGTGATCCTGCTTTACTTCGTTCCATGGTCATGTGTATGGTAGTCCAATTATTATCATGTCACACACCATTATTGGGCTCCGGAAATGTGGGGCACTATTAGCATCGCTCCATTAGTGGCATCGATCCCTGACACGTGCGCAGTAGCTATCGATGCTTTCCCGTCCTTCCAGGAACTTTAGGCGATATGGTGAACCTCCAAGTACAATACTAGATGAAACGGATTCAAATTGAGCAGCCATTTGAAAGAAGTAAGAAAGAGAAAGAGTCTCAGCATTGTTCTATACCACGCATATATTCTTAAAATCTTAACCATTCTAAAAACTAAGCAGTAAATCTTAGATATTGGGTTCTAAGCATATAGCACAAAAATCAAGCAAACTTGTAAATGCTAAATTATCCCACAACCCTGGCTTATTCAAATTTTAATTCGTTTTCCTATGTTCATTTTAAAAAAATTCTTTTTATCAAAATTATTACTTTTGGATTGCCAGGCTCTGATACCAACTGTAACACCCCCAAAACGACCAAGCCGGAAGCCCGGGGATGACACTCCGTACCCGAGTTTTAACCCGGATACAACGAGGTTTAAAAAAGAGAATCCAAACATAACTTTATTAAAACTACAATATTTGCCTGATACAAAGTTGTACAATTCAACTAGAATCTAATGATACCAACAGAAGTTCTAATATATTAAGTGTGATATTACTAAACGACTAAGTGATGATTCGCGTCTCCGCTAAGCTATGCTCCCATCATGTATACCTGTGGTGCAGAAAACAAAAGAGAACACCACAGTTTCCAAAGTCAGCGGAAATACTGAGTAAGTAACACCCAAGCATGTAAACAGATTATGAAGTAATTTGAAAACCATTTTGTAGTAGACTTGCTAAAACAAAGTGAAAATAAAAGCTTTGACCCTTTTATAAAAGAAATAAGATGAGAGATTACAAGTTCATTTATATTTTCCAAATCACATCCATAATTCAAATAATGGGATTCCAAAACTCATGATATTCCATTTTCCATTAACAACATCCAATCCAAAACCAATTTGTTAATTTGTTGATACGGGGAAAACCAACCACTTCTCAAGCATCCAGGACCTGAAGTGTCGACACCCCCTTACAGCCTTCTTGCGGCCAGAAGAGTGAGTACAAGGAGCTATCCGGGGACTTGCAACCGGATTAAAATAAATTAAATTTGACGAGAGACCCGAAGTCTATACGCTCAAAGCCAATAGTAACCATACAACAACAATCATCCCCGTACAACTCTTCCACTTTACGTTATCATCGATTATTAGATTTGCAGTGATATTTTCAGAGAACATTTCAACAATTTGAAACAAGTATTCATGTAGCACATATTTTTCATAAAATCATTTTGAGACAAGTAGGAATGACAACATTTGACACGAAAAGAAGAATGGGCGCTAGGCCTGGCATGTTTACTTACCTATAATCTCAATTAAAGCAAATCACTTCCTAGTAATACTCGACGTGTCCTTCGTCAACGAAATTGTCGCTTACAAATTTAATATTATCCTAATCAACACATTGCACACGAAGTCCTATAGGTAAATGAAATAACTCCCTTACTAACTCTCCCCAAACGTTATCGGTTAATAGGTCGCTGAACTCGTCCTTTATCCCCGTCCAAGGTGTCATCCTTGGTAATCCATTGAGCATGTAGTGACACATGGTCAATGGGTCCTTGAAAGATCCTTGGCGCCTTTTACTCCAAGCGATGCACAGTTCTGGATGTAGGTGCAATACTCCTTTAGGGTTTCTAAACCTGGATGGTAGATCACGCCACATGGATTGTCGACTTCAGTAAGATTGCCAGGAGTATGTATGGGCGGTCTAAATTATGTATGTGGAGTTCGAGTTGGAACGGGTTCTTCTTCAATGGGATCCTCTTCTATCGGATCTTCTTCTAGATCTTCTTCTATTGGATCTTCTTCGGGCTTGTAATTCGGGCCTTCGTTCATCCTTTGGACAAGTTCCTCGTACTTACTGAGCTTCCCGCATAGGCTTCCAACCAAATCGCTATCCTTATTGTACTTGTCCTCGTTGGGCCTCCATCGTCCTTCTTTAGCGATGACTAGGTCGGTGTAATCCTGCTTTACTTCGTTCCATGGTCATGTGTATGGTAGTCCAATGATTATCACGTCACACACCATTATTGGGTTCCGGAAATGTGGGGCTCTATTAGCATCGCTCCATTAGTGGCATCGATCCCTGACACGTGTGTAGTAGCTATCGATGCTTTCCCGTCCTTCCAGGAACTTTAGGCGATATGGTGAACCACCAAGTACAATACTAGATGAAACGGATTCAGATTGAGCAGCCATTTGAAAGAAGTAAGAAAGAGAAAGAGTCTCAGCATTGTTCTATACCACGCATATATTCTTAAAATCTTAACCATTCTAAAAACTAAGCAGTAAATCTTAGATATTGGGTTCTAAGCATATAGCACAAAAATCAAGCAAACTTGTAAATGCTAAACTATCCCACAACCCTGGCTTATTCAAATTTTAATTCTTTTTCCTATGTTCATTTTAAAAAAATTCTTTTTATCAAAATTATTACTTTTGGATTGCCAGGCTCTGATACCAACTGTAACACCCCCAAAACGACCAAGCCGGAAGCCCGGGGATGTCACTCCGTACCCAAGATTTAACCCGGATACAAGAAGGTTTAAAAAAGAGAATCCAAACATAACTTTATTAAAACTCCAATCTTTGCCTGATACAAAGTCGTAAAATTCAACTAGAATCTAATGATACCAACAGAAGTTCTAATAAATTAAGTGTGATATTACTAAACGACTAAGTGATGATTCGCGTCCCCGCTAAGCTATGCTCCCATCATGTATACCTGTGGTGTAGAAAACAAAAGAGAACACCACAGTTTCCAAAGTCAGCGGAAATACTGAGTAAGTAACACCTAAGCATGTAAACAGATTATGAAGTAATTTGAAAACTATTTTGTAGTAGTCTTGCTAAAACAAAGTGAAAATAAAAGCTTTGACCCTTTCATAAAAGAAATAAGATGAGAGATTACAAGTTCATTTATATTTTCCAAATCACATCCATAATTCAAATAATGGGATTTCAAAACTCATGATATTCCATTTTACATTAACAACATCCAATCCAAAACCAATTTGTTAATTTGTAGATACGGGGAAAACCAACCTCTTCTCAAGCATCCAGGACCTTAAGTGTCGACACCCCCTTACAGCCTTCTTGCGGCCAGAAGAGTGAGTACAAGGAGCTATCCGGGAACTTGCAACCGGATTAAAATAAATTAAATTTGACGAGAGACCGAAGTCTATACGCTTAATGCCAATAGTTACCATACAACAACAATCATCCCCGTACAACTCTTCAACTTTACTTTATCATCGATTATTAGATTTGCAGTGATATTTTCATAGAACATTTCAACAATTTGAAACAAGTATTCAAGTAGCACATATTTTGCATAAAATCATTTTGAGACAAGTAGGAATGAAAACATTTGACACGAAAAGAAGAATGGGCGCTAGGCCTGGCATGTTTACTTACCTTTAATCTCAATTAAAGCAAATCACATCCTAGTAATACTTGACGTTTCCTTCGTCAACGAAATTGTCGCCTAAAAATTTAATATTATCCTAATCAACACATTGCACACGAAGTCCTATAGGTGAATGAAATAACTCCCTTACTAACTCTCCCCAAACGTTATCGGTTAATAGGTCGCTGAACTCGTCCTTTATCCCCTTCCAAGGTGTCATCCTTGGTAATCCATTGAGCATGTAGTGACACATGGTCAATCGGTTCTTGAAAGATCATTGGCGCCTTTTACTCCAAGCGATGCACAGTTCTGGATGTAGGTGCAATACTCATTTAGGGTTTCTAAACCTGGATGGTAGATCACGCCACATGGATTGTCGACTTCAGTAAGATTGCCAGGAGTATGTATGGGCGGTCTAAATCCCTTATGTGGAGTTCGAGTTGGAACGGGTTCTTCTTCAATGGGATCCTCTTCTATCGGATCTTCTTCTAGATCTTCTTCTATTGGATCTTCTTCGGGCTTGTAATTCGGGCCTTCGTTCATCCTTTGGACAAGTTCCTCGTACTTACTGAGCTTCCCGCGTAGGCTTCCAACCAAATCGCTATCCTTTTTGTACTTGTCCTTGTTGGGCCTCCATCGTCCTTCCTTAGCGATGACTAGGTCGGTGTAATCCTGCTTTACTTCGTTCCATGGTCATGTGAATGGTAGTCCAATGATTATCACGTCACACACCATTATTGGGTTCCGGAAATGTGGGGCTCTATTAGCATCGCTCCATTAGTGGCATCGATCCCTGACACGTGTGTAGTAGCTATCGATGCTTTCCCGTCCTTCCAGGAACTTTAGGCTATATGGTGAACCTCCAAGTACAATACTAGATTAAACGGATTCAGATTGAGCAGCCATTTGAAAGAAGTAAGAAAGAGAAAGAGTCTCAGCATTGTTCTATACCACGCATATATTCTTAAAATCTTAACTATTCTAAAAACTAAGCAGTAAATCTTAGATATTGGGTTCGAAGCATATAGCACAAAAATCAAGCAAACTTGTAAATGCTAAACTATCCCACAACCTTGGCTTATTCAAATTTTAATTCTTTTTCCTATGTTCATTTTAAAAAAATTCTTTTTATCAAAATTATTACTTTTGGATTGCCAGACTCTGATACCAACTGTAACACCCCCAAAACGACCAAGCCGGAAGCCCGGGGATGACACTCCGTACCCGAGATTTAACCCGGATACAACGAGGTTTAAAAAAGAGAATCCAAACATAACTTTACTAAAACTCCAATCTTTGCCTGATACAAAGTCGTACAATTCAACTAGAATCTAATGATACCAACAGAAGTTCTAATAAATTAAGTGTGATATTACTAAACGACTAAGTGATGATTCGCGTCCCCGCTAAGCTATGCTCCCATCATGTATACCTGTGGTGCAGAAAACAAAAGAGAACACCACAGTTTCCAAAGTCAGCGGAAATACTGAGTAAGTAACATCTAAGCATGTAAACAGATTATGAAGTAATTTGAAAACTATTTTGTAGTAGTCTTGCTAAAACAAAGTGAAAATAAAAGCTTTGACCCTTTCATAAAAGAAATAAGATGAGAGATTACAAGTTCATTTATATTTTCCAAATCACATCCATAATTCAAATAATGGGATTCCAAAACTCATGATATTCCATTTTACATTAACAACATCCAATCCAAAACCAATTTGTTAATTTGTAGATACGGGGAAAACCAACCACTTCTCAAGCATCCAGGACCTTAAGTGTCGACACCCCCTTACAGCCTTCTTGCGGCCAGAAGAGTGAGTACCTGGAGCTATCCGGGAACTTGCAACCGGATTAAAATAAATTAAATTTGACGAGAGACCGAAGTCTATACGCTTAATGCCAATAGTAACCATACAACAACAATCATCCCCGTACAACTCTTCAACTTTACTTTATCATCGATTATTAGATTTGCAGTGATATTTTCATAGAACATTACAACAATTTGAAACAAGTATTCAAGTAGCACATATTTTGCATAAAATCATTTTGAGACAAGTAGGAATGAAAACATTTGACACGAAAAGTAGAATGGGCGCTAGGCCTGGCATGTTTACTTACCTTTAATCTCAATTAAAGCAAATCACTTCCTAGTAATACTTGACGTTTCCTTCGTGAACAAAATTGTCGCCTAAAAATTTAATATTATCCTAATCAACACATTGCACACGAAGTCCTATAGGTAAATGAAATAACTCACTTACTAACTCTCCCCAAACGTTATTGGTTAATTGGTCGCTGAACTCGTCCTTTATCCCCTTCCAAGGTGTCATCCTTGGTAATCCATTGAGCATGTAGTGACACATGGTCAATCGGTTCTTGAAAGATCCTTGGCGCCTTTTACTCCAAGCGATGCACAGTTCTGGATGTAGGTGCAATACTCCTTTAGGGTTTCTAAACCTGGATGGTAGATTACGCCACATGGATTGTCGACTTCTGTAAGATTGCCAGGAGTATGTATGGGCGGTCTAAATCCTGTATGTGGAGTTCGAGTTGGAACGGGTTCTTCTTCAATGGGATCCTCTTCTATCGGATCTTCTTCTAGATCTTCTTCTATTGGATCTTCTTCGGGCTTGTAATTCGGGCCTTCGTTCATCGTTTGGACATGTTCCTCGTACTTACTGAGCTTCCCGCGTAGGCTTCCAACCAAATCGCTATCCTTATTGTACTTGTCCTCGTTGGGCCTCCATCGTCCTTCTTTAGCGATGACTAGGTCGGTGTAATCCTGCTTTACTTCGTTCCATGGTCATGTGAATGGTAGTCCAATGATTATCACGTCACACACCATTATTGGGTTCCGGAAATGTGGGGCTCTATTAGCATCGCTCCATTAGTGGCATCGATCACTGACACGTGCGCAGTAGCTATCGATGCTTTCCCGTCCTTCCTGGAACTTTAGGCGATATGGTGAACCTCCAAGTACAATACTAGATGAAACGGATTCAAATTGAGCAGCCATTTGAAAGAAGTAAGAAAGAGAAAGAGTCTCAGCATTGTTCTATACCACGCATATATTCTTAAAATCTTAACCATTCTAAAAATTAAGCAGTAAATCTTAGATATTGGGTTCTAAGCATATAGCACAAAAATCAAGCAAACTTGTAAATGCTAAACTATCCCACAGCCCTGGCTTATTCAAATTTTAAATCGTTTTCCTATGTTCATTTTAAAAAAATTCTTTTTATCAAAATTATTACTTTTGGATTGCCAGGCTCTGATACCAACTGTAACACCCCCAAAACGACCAAGCCGGAAGCCCGGGGATGTGACTCCGTACCCGAGATTTAACCCGGATACAACGAGGTTTACAAAAGAGAATCCAAACATAACTTTATTAAAACTCCAATCTTTTCCTGATACAAAGTCGTACAATTCAACTAGAATCTAATGATACCAACAGAAGTTCTAATAAATTAAGTGTGATATTACTAAACGACTAAGTGATGATTCGCGTCCCCGCTAAGCTATGCTCCCATCATGTATACCTGTGGTGCAGAAAACAAAAGAGAACACCACAGTTTCCAAAGTCAGCGGAAATACTGAGTAAGTAACACCCAAGCATGTAAACAGATTATGAAGTAATTTGAAAACCATTTTGTAGTAGTCTTGCTAAAACAAAGTGAAAATAAAAGCTTTGACCCTTTCATAAAAGAAATAAGATGAGAGATTACAAGTTCATTTATATTTTCCAAATCACATCCTTAATTCAAATAATGGGATTCCAAAACTCATGATATTCCATTTTCCATTAACAACATCCAATCCAAAACCAATTTGTTAATTTGTTGATACGGGGAAAACCAACCACTTCTCAAGCATCCAGGACCTGAAGTGTCGACACCCCCTTACAGCCTTCTTGCGGCCAGAAGAGTGAGTACAAGGAGCTATCCGGGGACTTGCAACCGGATTAAAATAAATTAAATTTGACGAGAGACCGAAGTCTATACGCTCAATGCCAATAGTAACCATACAACAACAATCATCCCCATACAACTCTTCAACTTTACTTTATCATCGATTATTAGATTTGCAGTGATATTTTCATAGAACATTTCAACAATTTGAAACAAGTATTCATGTAGCACATATTTTTCATAAAATCATTTTGAGACAAGTAGGAATGAAAACATTTGACACGAAAAGAAGAATGGGCGCTAGGCCTGGCATGTTTACTTACCTTTAATCTCAATTAAAACAAATCACTTCCTAGTAATACTTGACGTTTCCTTCGTCAACGAAATTGTCGCCTAAAAATTTAATATTATCCTAATCAACACATTGCACACGAAGTCCTATAGGTAAATGAAATAACTCCCTTACTAACTCTCCCCAAACGTTATCGGTTAATAGGTCGCTGAACTCGTCCTTTATCCCCTTCCAAGGTGTCATCCTTGGTAATCCATTGAGCATGTAGTGACACATGGTCAATCGGTTCTTGAAAGATCCTTGGCGCCTTTTACTCCAAGCGATGCACAGTTCTGGATGTAGGTGCAATACTCCTTTAGGGTTTCTAAACCTGGATGGTAGATTACGCCACATGGATTGTCGACTTCAGTAAGATTGCCAGGAGTATGTATGGGCGGTCTAAATCCTGTATGTGGAGTTCGAGTTGGAACGGGTTCTTCTTCAATGGGATCCTCTTCTATCGGATCTTCTTCTAGATCTTCTTCTATTGGATCTTCTTCGGGCTTGTAATTCGGGCCTTCGTTCATCCTTTGGACAAGTTCCTCGTACTTACTGAGCTTCCCGCGTAGGCTTCCAACCAAATCGCTATCCTTATTGTACTTGTCCTCGTTGGGCCTCCATCGTCCTTCTTTAGCGATGACTAGGTCGGTGTAATCCTGCTTTACTTCGTTCCATGGTCATGTGAATGGTAGTCCAATGATTATCACGTCACACACCATTATTGGGTTCCGGAAATGTGGGGCTCTATTAGCATCGCTCCATTAGTGGCATCGATCACTGACACGTGCGCAGTAGCTATCGATGCTTTCCCGTCCTTCCAGGAACTTTAGGCGATATGGTGAACCTCCAAGTACAATACTAGATGAAACGGATTCAGATTGAGCAGCCATTTGAAAGAAGTAAGAAAGAGAAAGAGTCTAAGCAATGTTCTATACCACGCATATATTCTTAAAATCTTAACCATTCTAAAAATTAAGCAGTAAATCTTAGATATTGGGTTCTAAGCATATAGCACAAAAATCAAGCAAACTTGTAAATGCTAAACTATCCCACAGCCCTGGCTTATTCAAATTTTAAATCGTTTTCCTATGTTCATTTTAAAAAAATTCTTTTTATCAAAATTATTACTTTTGGATTGCCAGGCTCTGATACCAACTGTAACACCCCCAAAACGACCAAGCCGGAAGCCCGGGGATGTGACTCCGTACCCGAGATTTAACCCGGATACAACGAGGTTTACAAAAGAGAATCCAAACATAACTTTATTAAAACTCCAATCTTTTCCTGATACAAAGTCGTACAATTCAACTAGAATCTAATGATACCAACAGAAGTTCTAATAAATTAAGTGTGATATTACTAAACGACTAAGTGATGATTCGCGTCCCCGCTAAGCTATGCTCCCATCATGTATACCTGTGGTACAGAAAACAAAAGAGAACACCACAGTTTCCAAAGTCAGCGGAAATACTGAGTAAGTAACACCCAAGCATGTAAACAGATTATGAAGTAATTTGAAAACCATTTTGTAGTAGTCTTGCTAAAACAAAGTGAAAATAAAAGCTTTGACCCTTTCATAAAAGAAATAAGATGAGAGATTACAAGTTCATTTATATTTTCCAAATCACATCCTTAATTCAAATAATGGGATTCCAAAACTCATGATATTCCATTTTCCATTAACAACATCCAATCCAAAACCAATTTGTTAATTTGTTGATACGGGGAAAACCAACCACTTCTCAAGCATCCAGGACCTGAAGTGTCGACACCCCCTTACAGCCTTCTTGCGGCCAGAAGAGTGAGTACAACGAGCTATCCGGGGACTTGCAACCGGATTAAAATAAATTAAATTTGACGAGAGACCGAAGTCTATACGCACAATGCCAATAGTAACCATACAACAACAATCATCCCCGTACAACTCTTTAACTTTACTTTATCATCGATTATTAGATTTGCAGTGATATTTTCATAGAACATTTCAACAATTTGAAACAAGTATTCAAGTAGCACATATTTTGCATAAAATCATTTTGAGACAAGTAGGAATGAAAACATTTGACACGAAAAGAAGAATGGGCGCTAGGCCTTGTAGGGTTTTGATTCATGGATCGCGCAAACGGAAGCATAATCAAACAAATAACCATGCAAAACCCTCCAAGGATCACAAGTCTAGATGCATAACGATAGTAAAGGTAAGAAATCATAAACACACCTTTGGGTTCTCCTTGATGACTTCAAACGCGAATAGTGTCACGTTCTCTATAGTTGATCCACGCCTAGAGTTGCTCCTAGATCTCCCAAACTCCTTGGTGCTAGCCCGGAATAAGAGGAGGGTGAAGGAATCACGCAAAACGAGACAAAAAGAGGGGCTCGGCCCTCTTTTGGCCGACGGGGTGAGGGGGCGGCGGCAAGGGACGGGTTCGGCCCTTGTTGGTAGCAACTATTTGCTAATATGGAGCGGTTTCTAGCAAAACATCCATTCTAGCCAACTAATAGAATAGTCATCTAGACAACCTTGTACAAGTAATTGTCTCATCCCTTTTCCTCCATATCCGGATTGGACACGAGACATACAAGTCACACTCGTATATCCAATCCATAGTTTCTCGATCTATGGGATAGCCTTATTCGTGCAAATAACATCAATATCCCATATTGATTTATTTGAGTCTGGCCAGACATTCTATAAGCACTATCCTTCGAGTGGCCTAGGATACTTGCTCCCGTTATGTGGGAGGTGCAAATCCTCTCTACGTCCACTACGATCTCTAAGCTTGCTTCTCATTGTATCCAGTACACGCCTTTATAACTACCCAGTTACGGTGTAGCGTTTAACGCTACCAAGATCACAATGATCCACAACTAGAATATCTAGTGACTTCAAGTCTAAGGATGACAATACCATTGCACCCGAGAAGCACTTGTGACTCAACATAACATGTATGTAGCCTTCTCGGTGATGGGTCAATCCAGTGCAACATTCCGTAATGCACACCTATGTGTTGGATCGTGATATCTCCATATCAATCCAACCCCATACTAGTCTATAGATGATTGTCCCATTAATCATTATACTTGACTAGGGATATTTAAGATAAAAAACACGATTGTAAATCTAAGGACTTCATTATATTAAATATCCAATAAATAATAAATGAATTTTCTAGTCATATACAAATTCATACTAAACTAGATTGCCTCTAGGGCATCTATTCCAACAGTCTCCCACTTGCACTAGAGCCAATCTGGCGCATCTCGTATGCCCATACTCCTAGTGTGCCCTTCATGCTTCCACTGCGTGAGAGGCTTCGTAAGCGGGTCTGACAGATTATCATCTGTAGGAATCTTGCATATCCGAACGTCTCTTCTATCGATAATATCTCGAATCAGATGAAACTTCCTGAGCACGTGCTTGGACTTTTGGTGCGATCTGGGTTCCTTTGATTGCGCGATCGCCCCAGTTTTGTCACAGAACAACTCGACTGGATCCGCAATGCTAGGGACCACACCAAGTTCAGAAACAAACTTTCTGATCCAAACAGCCTTCTTTGCTGCGCCATTTGCAGCAATGTACTCAGCCTCTGTTGTAGAATCAGCTACCGTCTCTTGCTTGGAACTCTTCCAGCTCACCGCTGCTCCATTCAGGCAAAACACATATCCCGAATGTGACCTAAAGTCATCTCTGTCAGTTTGGAAGCTTGCATCAGTGTAACCCCTTACACGCAACTCTTCCTCACCGCCAAACATCAAGAAAGCATCCTTAGTTCTTCTCAAGTACTTTAGGATGTTCTTGACAGCAATCCAGTGACTCTCACACGGATTGGATTGGTATCTGCTTGTCATACTCAAGGCATATGACACATCTGGTCTAGTACATAACATGGCGTACATGATAGATCCTATGGCCGAGGCATAGGGAATCCTACTCATGCGTTCCTTCTCAATCTCATTGGAAGGACAACCACTCTTCGAAAGAGTGATTCCATGTGACATGGGCAAGAATCCCTTCTTGGAATCATGCATGTTGAACCGCTTCAACACCTTGTCAATATATGTACTTTGACTTAGGCCTAGCAACCTTTTAGATCTATCTCTATAGATCTTTATACCGAGTATATAGGCTGCTTCACCTAAGTCCTTCATTGAGAAACACTTTCCTAGCCAATCTTTCACAGATTGCAGCATGGGAATGTTGTTTCCAATGAGTAGTATGTCATCCACATATAAGACCAGAAAAGCTACAGAGCTCCCACTAACCTTCTTGTAGACACAAGACTCATCTTCGTTTCTGATGAAGCCAAACTCTTTGACCACTTCATCAAAACGTCGATTCCAACTCCTAGAAGCTTGCTTCAATCCATAAATGGATCGTTGCAGCTTACAGACTTTGTTGGCTTGCTTTGGATCCTCAGAACCCTCCGGCTGTATCCTATACACGTCCTCGAGGAGATTCCCATAAAGGAATGCTGTTTTGACATCCATCTGCCAAATCTCATAGTCGTAGTATGATGCAATTGCAAGTAGGATTCGGATGGATTTGGTCATAGCGACTGGTGAAAAGGTTTCATCATAGTCAATACCATGAATCTGTCTGAATCCTTTAGCCACCAATCGGCCCTTATAGGTAATCACATTACCATCCATGTCGATCTTCTTCTTTAAGACCCACTTGCACCCTATGGGTCGCGCCCCATCGGGTGGTTCCACCAAAGTCCATACTTTGTTGGTGTACATGGATTCCATCTCGGATCTCATGGCTTCAAGCCACTTCTGCGAGTCTGGGCCACTCATGGCCTCCTCATAGGTAGTAGGCTCATCATCTATGAGCATCATGTCACCGGAATCAGTTACGAGAAGTCCGTACCTCTCGGGTTCCTGGCGCACTCTACTAGTTCTACGAATCTCTTGTGTTACCTGAACAGGTGGCTCCACAACTGCTTGTGATTCCTGTTCATGTTCCATAATCGGTTCAGTGATTTTATGGTTCTTGAACCTCTTCAAGTTCTACATTCCTCCCACGTGCTTCTTTAGAGACAAACTCTCTTTCTAGAAACACGCCGGTCCGAGTAACAAACACTTTGTTCTCGGTTGGATTGTAGAAGTAGTATCCCTTAGTTTCCTTAGGGTACCCCACAAATTTACACTTATCCGATTTAGGCCCTAGCTTGTCTGATTGTAAACGTTTTACATAGACATCGCAGCCCCAAATCCTCATGAACGACAGTGTGGGACGCCTCCCACTCCACATCTCATATGGTGTCTTCATGACTGATTTAGATGGAACACGGTTAATGGTGAAAGCTGCACTTAATAGAGCGTAGCCCCAAAATGATAATGGAAGATCGGTTTGACACATCATAGACCGAACCATATCCAATAGGGTTCGATTCCTCCTCTCGGACACGCCATTCCATTGTGGCGTTCCGGGTGGGGTGAGCTGGGACACGATCCCACACTCTCTAAGATAGTCGTCAAACTCTTGGCTCAAATATTCTCCTCCACGATCCGATCGTAGAGCCTTGATACTTTTGCCAAGTTGCTTCTCTACTTCATTCTTGAATTCTTTGAACACTTCAAAGGATTCGGATTTTTCCCTCATAAGGTACACAAATCCATATCTACTGTAATCATCAGTAAATGTAATGAAGTAGACATAACCACCCCTGGCAGGCGTGGCAAATGGCCCACACACATCGGTATGTATGAGTGCCAATTGCTCACTAGTCCTCTCACCTTTCTTATTGAAAGGGGACTTTGTCATTTTTCCCAATAAACAAGCCTCACATGTCTCATATGATTCAAAATCAAATGAGTCTAGTAATCCATCCTTATGGAGTCTAGATACACGTTTCTCATTTATGTGGCCTAAACGACAATGCCATAAATAAGCAGGATTTAAATCATTTATTTTAATCCGCTTGGTATTAATGTTGTAGACAGGATTGTTTAGATCAAGGACATAAAGTCCATTAAATAATTGCGCACTAAAATAGTGAATATTATTCAAATAAAAGGAACAACAATTGTTCTTTATTGAAATAATAAAACCTTCCTTGTCCAAACAAGAAATAGAAATAATGTTTCTCCTCATAGCAGGCACAAAATAGCAATTATTTAATTCTAAAACTAATCCTGAAGGCAGAGATAGCTCGCACACGCCTATGGCCAACGCAGCAACCTTTGCTCCATTCCCAACGCGCAGATCTACCTCCCCTTTAGCCAATCTTTTACTTCTCTTTAGATCCTACATATTTCGACAAATATGAGATCCACATCCAGTATCTAATACCCATGATGTAGAGACAGTTAAATTGACATCTACAACAAAAATACCTGGTGGTGGTGGAATCACTATTCCAAGCCTCTTGTCCTCCAGATATTTTGGGCAGTTCCTCCTCTAGTGTCCAGGTTGACTGCAGTAGTGACACTCACCCTTAGTCACGACCTTGGCAATGCCACCAACAGGCTTAAGGGCTTGTTCCATGGACTTGGCAACTGACTTGCTTTTTCCCTTGGAGGAAGAGGCAAACCTTTTGCCCTTTCCTTTATGCACCATCATAATGGCCTTGCCCTTACCCTTGTTGATGCTCTGTTCAGCCGTCCTCAACATGTTGAGCAAATCTGGCAGTGGTTTAACGATCTCGTTCATGTTATAGTTCATAATGAACTGTACATAACTCTCGGGCAACGTTTGCAACACGAGATCGGTTGCCAACTCTTGGCCGACCGGGAACCCAAGCCGGGCGAGATTCTCCAAGTACCCGATCATTCGGAGTACATGGGGTCCCACCGGATTCCCTTCTGCCAGATGACATTTGAACAGTGCCTTTGAGACCTCATACCTCTCTACCCTCGCCTGCTCTTGGAAGAGATGCTTTAGATGTTCGATCATATCGACAGCATTCATGTTCTCGTGTTGCTCTGAAGCTCAGAGGTCATGGTGCAAAGCATTAGGCAGGCCGCATCATTAGCGTCATCAACACGCTTTTGATACGCCTTTAAGGCAGCAGGTGTCTGATTCTCTGGACCTTCTGGAACATGCTCCTCTATTGCGTACAGTTTCTTCTCTTGCTTGAGAACAATTCTCAAGTTTCTGTACCAATCAAGAAAGTTGGTTCCAGAGAGCTTGTCCTTCTCAAGGACAGATCGTAGGGAATGTTGTGAACTCGATGTGTTGTTTGCCATTTGGAATTCTACAAAAAGGAAAATACGCAAGTTTTAGTATTTTTGAATTTTTGACTATATTTAATAATGGCTAGTTTATTAAATATAGCTCCCACTATTTTTCTACGGATTAATAACCCTCAAGATATTAATGCGGAAAATATCCTTATATTTTCTAGTGGGCCAAGATCCATCTTTTCATCTCCTTATGAGCTTGCTTTGGCAAGTCACCCATAATTCGACTACTTTCAGGTAGGAACAATTCCAATTGCATCCCATATGCAACTCTTGGTTCAATCTGGCAAATAACTCCTTATTTATCCATCCATATGGATAATCCCAATTGATTGCCTCTAGGTTTCTTAATCAAATTAATAGCCCAGTTGTGTTCAACCTCTTATCTAAACAATTGCACATTGTTACGTGCCATCGCATTCCATCATTATGAACCAAGTCGCCATGCTTTGGCACGCACGAACTTGATAAATAATGATGATAATGAGTGTTTAAATAACGAGAAGGCAAGAACACAATATTTAAAATTTGAGGGATTTTCAATTCAATTTTAATTGTTTTGTTGATCAATATCAACTAATCTATCTATTTGAGTTTGGGCACAACTCCAAATAATAGATCCGGGTTGTCTAATTATCTTATTATCCTAATTGCATGCATCATCCATACACCAACCACACAAATAATAAGACAATAAATAAACAACCACAAAACAGAAATTAAACGTGATGTGGATATGGCCTTTTCTAGACTAAGATAATTCCAAGCCAATGGAATTATCTATGAACCCTAAGCAAACACATCTCCATGCGTCTTGATCTTTTTGGTCCATCCTTCATAGTCATGTGGTATGCTCCATGCTCCATGCTCCATCTGTTGTGGCTCCTTTGGCTTTGGGCTTCTTTTTCTCCAATCTTGGCTAACAATCTACTTTATCTAGCACTAACTAATATCTATACTAAATAAAATAAATCTCACAAGTTGAGAAAAAAAATGGCACGCAGGCCATAAAACCCTAATTAATTATTACAATTAATTGATCAGCTCGCAGGCCGTAAAACCAAACCACAAAATTAAACATCCACATCAAACCACATCCTAAGGCCATATCCAATCACCATGCGATTTGCACATAAACAGGTAAAATCCAATTTTAACGCGCTTGGTCAATTTTAATTGATTTTAGGATTTCTAGGGTTAAAACGGTCCATGGGCCCAACAATCCAATTGCCCGGGCCCAATAAAGTGAACCACAAGGCCCTAGGCCCGGCCCGGCCCAAAACCCGCAAGCTAGGCCCGCGGGTTAGGGCCGCCCGGCCCCTTAGGGCGGCCAAGCTTGGGCGGCAAGCAAGGGGGCGGTCCCCTAGGGGGCCGATCCTCCTCTTGGGAGTTGTTTCCAAAACAACTCCCTTGCTTGGAGCCCAAGTTTGGTTGTTTCCTTGTTTTGGGAGAACTCCTTCTTCCCCAAGGATGCCCAAACCCTAGATCTATGATCCTAAAATTTCTCAAACTCACCAATTCATGCATCCAATGCAAAATTGGGTCTTGCTATGATCTAATTATTGACAAATTGCATCCCATGCTTGATTTGTCTTGTTTTACGCGATAAACAACAAATTAAGGTGTAAAACAACAAGAATGTAACACATAAACTACGTTTATGCTCTATGACATGTGGCTCTGATACCACTGTAGGGTTTTGATTCATGGATCGCGCAAAAGGAAGAATAATCAAACAAATAACCATGCAAAACCATCCAAGGATCACAAGTCTAGATGCATAACGATAGTAAAGGTAAGAAATCATAAACACACCTTTGGGTTCTCCTTGATGACTTCAAACGCGAAGAGTGTCACGTTCTCTATAGTTGATCCACGCCTAGAGTTGCTCCTAGATCTCCCAAACTCCTTGGTGCTAGCCCAGAATAAGAGGAGGGTGAAGGAATCACGCAAAACGAGACAAAAAGAGGGGCTCGGCCCTCTTTTGGCCGACGGGGTGAGGGGGCGGCGGCAAGGGACGGGTTCGGCCCTTGTTGCTTGCTCTCTCTCTCCTTTGTTCTCTCCCACTCTTGTTATGATCACTAATGAGCATAAGTTATGAGGAAGGAAGGAAGGAGGGTACTTTATATAGTCCAACAACTCCTTGTTAACTACCAAAAGGACTTATTCTAGTCCTACTAGAATTCAATTTAGTCCCTTCCTTGCAAATTATTCCCTACTAAGTTTGCAAGGGTTTGCAAAGTCATCCTTATAATTAATTAATCCAATTAATTAATTCCCAAATCTAGTACAACTCTATATAGCGTGTGACCCCGTAGGTTCTATCTAGTTGGTAGCAACTATTTGCTAATATGGAGCGGTTTCTAGCAAAACATCCATTCTAGCCAACTAATAGAATAGTCATCTAGACAACCTTGTACAAGTAATTGTCTCATCCCTTTGCCTCCATATCCGGATTGGACACGAGACATACAAGTCACACTCGTATATCCAATCCATAGTTTCTCGATCTATGGGATAGCCTTATTCGTGCAAATAACATCAATATCCCATATTGATTTATTTGAGTCTGGCCAGACATTCTATAAGCACTTTCCTTCGAGTGGCCTAGGATACTTGCTCCCGTTATGTGGGAGGTGCAAATCCTCTCTACGTCCACTACGATCTCTAAGCTTGCTTCTCATTGTATCCAGTACACGCTTTTATAACTACCCAGTTACGGTGTAGCGTTTAACGCTACCAAGATCACAATGATCCACAACTAGAATATCTAGTGACTTCAAGTCTAAGGATGACAATACCATTGCACCCGAGAAGCACTTGTGACTCAACATAACATGTATGTAGCCTTCTCGGTGATGGGTCAATCCAGTGCAACATTCCGTAATGCACACCAATGTGTTGGATCGTGATATCTCCATATCAATCCAACCCCAAACTAGTCTATAGATGATTGTCCCATTAATCATTATACTTGACTAGGGATATTTAAGATAAACAACACGATTGTAAATCTAAGGACTTCATTATATTAAATATCCAATAAATAATAAATGATTTTTCTAGCCCATATACAAATTCATACTAAACTAGATTGCCTCTAGGGCATCTATTCCAACAGGCCTGGCATGTTTACTTACCTTTAATCTCAATTAAAGCAAATCACTTCCTAGTAATACTCGACGTGTCCTTCGTCAACGAAATTGTCGCCTAAAAATTTAATATTATCCTAATCAACACATTGCTTACGAAGTCCTATAGGTAAATGAAATAACTCCCTTACTAACTCTCCCCAAACGTTATCGGTTAATTAGGTCGCTGAACTCGTCCTTTATCCCCTTCCAAGGTGTCATCCTTGGTAATCCATTGAGCATGTAGTGACACATGGTCAATGGGTCCTTGAAAGATCCTTGGCGCCTTTTACTCCAAGCGATGCACAGATTCTGGATGTAGGTGCAAAATACTCCTTTAGGGTTTCTAAACCTGGATGGTAGATCACGCCACATGGATTGTCGAATTCAGTAAGATTGCCAGGAATATGTATGGGCGGTCTAAATCCTGTATGTGGAGTTGGAGTTGGAACGGGTTCTTCTTAAATGGGATCCTCTTCTATCGGATCTTCTTCTAGATCTTCTTCTATTGGATCTTCTTCGGGCTTGTAATTCGGGCCTTCGTTCATCCTTTGGACAAGTTCCTCGTACTTACCGAGCTTCCCGCGTAGGCTTCCAACCAAATCGCTATCCTTATTGTACTTGTCCTCGTTGGGCCTCCGTCGTTCTTCTTTAGCGATGACTAGGTCGGTGTGATCCTTCTTTACTTTGTTCCATGGTCATGTGTATGGTAGTCCAATGATTATCACGTCACACACCATTATTGGGTTCCGGAAATGTGGGGCTCTATTAGCATCGCTCCAATAGTGGCATCGATCCCTGACACGTGCGCAGTAGATATCGATGCTTTCCCGTCCTTCCAGGAACTTTAGGCGATATGGTGAACCTCCAAGTACAATACTAGATGAAACGGATTCAGATTGAGCAGCCATTTGAAAGAAGTAAGAAAGAGAAAGAGTCTCAGCATTGTTCTATACCACGCATATATTCTTAAAATCTTAACCATTCTAAAAACTAAGCAGTAAATCTTAGATATTGGGTTCTAAGCATATAGCACAAAAATCAAGCAAACTTGTAAATTCTAAACTATCCCACAACCCTGGCTTATTCAAATTTTAATTCTTTTTCCTATGTTCATTTTAAAAAAATTCTATTTATAAAAATTATTACTTTTGGATTGCCAGGCTCTGATACCAACTGTAACACCCCCAAAACGACCAAGCCGGAAGCCCGGGGATGTCACTCCGTACCCCAGATTTAACCCGGATACAACGAGGTTTGAAAAAGAGATTCCAAACATAACTTTATTAAAACTCCAATCTTTGCCTGATACAAAGTCGTACAATTTAACTAGAATCTAATGATACCAACAGAAGTTCTAATAAATTAAGTGTGATATTACTAAACGACTAAGTGATGATTCGCGTCCCCGCTAAGCTATGCTCCCATCATGTATACCTGTGGTGCAGAAAACAAAAGAGAACACCACAGTTTCCAAAGTCAGCGAAAATACTGAGTAAGTAACACCCAAGCATGTAAACAGATTATGAAGTAATTTGAAAACCATTTTGTAGTAGTCTTGCTAAAACAAAGTGAAAATAAAAGCTTTGACCCTTTCATAAAAGAAATAAGATGAGAGATTACAAGTTCATTTATATTTTCCAAATCACATCCATAATTCAAATAATGGGATTCCAAAACTCATGATATTCCATTTTCCATTAACAACATCCAATCCAAAACTAATTTGTTAATTTGTTGATACGGGGAAAACCAACCACTTCTCAAGCATCCAGGACCTGAAGTGTCGACACCCCCTTACAGCCTTCTTGCGGCCAGAAGAGTGAGTACAAGGAGCTATCCGGGGACTTGCAACCGGATTAAAATAAATTAAATTTGACGAGAGACCGAAGTCTATACGCTCAATGCCAATAGTAACCATACAACAACAATCATCCCCGTACAACTCTTCAACTTTACTTTATCATCGATTATTAGATTTGCAGTGATATTTTCATTGAACATTTCAACAATTTGAAACAAGTATTCAAGTAGCACATATTTTGCATAAAATCATTTTGAGACAAGTAGGAATCAAAACATTTGACACGAAAAGAAGAATGGGCGCTAGGCCTCGCATGTTTACTTACCTTTAATCTCAATTAAAGCAAATCACTTCCTAGTAATACTCGACGTGTCCTTCGTCAACGAAATTGTCGCCTACAAATTTAATATTATCCTAATCAACACATTGCACACGAAGTCCTATAGGTAAATGAAATAACTCCCTTACTAACTCTCCCCAACTGTTATCGGTTAATGAGGTCGCTGAACTAGTCCTTTATCCCCTTCCAAGGTGTCATCCTTGGTAATCCATTGAGCATGTAGTGACACATGGTCAATGGGTCCTTGAAAGATCCTTGGCGCCTTTTACTCCAAGCGATGCACAGATTCTGGATGTAGGTGCAATACTCCTTTAGGGTTTCTAAACCTGGATGGTAGATCACGCCACATGGATTGTCGAATTCAGTAAGATTGCCAGGAATATGTATGGGCGGTCTAAATCCTGTATGTGGAGTTGGAGTTGGAACGGGTTCTTCTTCAATGGGATCCTCTTCTATCGGATCTTCTTCTAGATCTTCTTCTATTGGATCTTCTTCGGGCTTGTAATTCGGGCCTTCGTTCATCCTTTGGACAAGTTCCTCGTACTTACCGAGCTTCCCGCGTAGGCTTCCAACCAAATCGCTATCCTTATTGTACTTGTCCTCGTTGGGCCTCCGTCGTCCTTTTTTAGCGATGACTAGGTCGGTGTGATCCTTCTTTACTTCGTTCCATGGTCATGTGTATGGTAGTCCAATGATTATCACGTCACACACCATTATTGGGTTCCGGAAATGTGGGGCTCTATTAGCATCGCTCCATTAGTGGCATCGATCCCTGACACGTGCGCAGTAGCTATCGATGCTTTCCCGTCCTTCCAGGAACTTGAGGCGATATGGTGAACCTCCAAGTACAATACTAGATGAAACGGATTCAGATTGAGCAGCCATTTGAAAGAAGTAAGAAAGAGAAAGAGTCTCAGCATTGTTCTATACCACGCATATATTCTTAAAATCTTAACCATTCTAAAAACTAAGCAGTAAATCTTAGATATTGGGTTCTAAGCATATAGCACAAAAATCAAGAAAACTTGTAAATGCTAAACTATCCCACAACCCTGGCTTATTCAAATTTTAATTCTTTTTCCTATGTTCATTTTAAAAAAATTCTCTTTATAAAAATTATTACTTTTGGATTGCCAGGCTCTGATACCAACTGTAACACCCCCAAAACGACCAAGCCGGAAGCCCGGGGATGTCACTCCGTACCCCAGATTTAACCCGGATACAACGAGGTTTAAAAAAGAGAATCCAAACATAACTTTATTAAAACTCCAATCTTTGCCTGATACAAAGTCGTACAATTCAACTAGAATCTAATGATTCCAACAGAAGTTCTAATAAATTAAGTGTGATATTACTAAACGACTAAGTGATGATTCGCGTCCCCGCTAAGCTATGCTCCCATCATGTATACCTGTGGTGCAGAAAACAAAAGAGAACACCACAGTTTCCAAAGTCAGCAGAAATACTGAGTAAGTAACACCCAAGCATGTAAACAGATTATGAAGTAATTTTAAAATCATTTTGTAGTAGTCTTGCTAAAACAAAGTGAAAATAAAAGCTTTGACCCTTTTATAAAAGAAATAAGATTAGAGATTACAAGTTCATTTATATTTTCCAAATCACATCCATAATTCAAATAATGGGATTCCAAAACTCATGATATTCCATTTTCCATTAACAACATCCAATCCAAAACCAATTTGTTAATTTGTTGATACGGGGAAAACCAACCACTTCTCAAGCATCCAGGACCTGAAGTGTCGACACCCCCTTACAGCCTTCTTGCGGCCAGAAGAGTGAGTACAAGGAGCTATCCGGGGACTTGCAACCGGATTAAAATAAATTAAATTTGACGAGAGACCGAAGTCTATACGCTCAAAGCCAATAGTAACCATACAACAACAATCATCCCCGTACAACTCTTCCACTTTACGTTATCATCGATATTAGATTTGCAGTGATATTTTCAGAGAACATTTCAACAATTTGAAACAAGTATTCATGTAGCACATATTTTTCATAAAATCATTTTGAGACAAGTAGGAATGAAAACATTTGACACGAAAAGAAGAATGGGCGCTAGGCCTGGCATGTTTACTTACCTTTAATCTCAAGCAAAGCAAATCACTTCCTAGTAATACTCGACGTGTCCTTCGTCAACGAAATTTTCGCCTACAAATTTAATATTATCCTAATCAACACATTGCACACGAAGTCCTATAGGTAAATGAAATAACTCCCATACTAACTCTCCCCAAACGTTATCGGTTAATAGGTCGCTAAACTCGTCCTTTATCCCCTTCCAAGGTGTCATCCTTGGTAATCCATTGAGCATGTAGTGACACATGGTCAATGGGTCCTTGAAAGATCCTTGGCGCCTTTTACTCCAAGCGATGCACAGATTCTGGATGTAGGTGCAATACTCCTTTAGGGTTTCTAAACCTGGATGGTAGATCACGCCACATGGATTGTCGGCTTCAGTAAGATTGCCAGGAATATGTATGGGCGGTCCAAATCCTGTATGTGGAGTTGGAGTTGGAACGGGTTCTTCTTCAATGGGATCCTCTTCTATCGGATCTTCTTCTAGATCTTCTTCTATTGGATCTTCTTCGGGCTTGTAATTCGGGCCTTCGTTCATCCTTTGGACAAGTTCCTCGTACTTACCGAGCTTCCCGCGTAGGCTTCCAACCAAATCGCTATCCTTATTGTACTTGTCCTCGTTGGGCCTCCGTCGTCCTTTTTTAGCGATGACTAGGTCGGTGTGATCCTTCTTTACTTCGTTCCATGGTCATGTGTATGGTAGTCCAATGATTATCACGTCACACACCATTATTGGGTTCCGGAAATGTGGGGCTCTATTAGCATCGCTCCATTAGTGGCATCGATCCCTGACACGTGCGCAGTAGCTATCGATGCTTTCCCGTCCTTCCAGGAACTTGAGGCGATATGGTGAACCTCCAAGTACAATACTAGATGAAACGGATTCAGATTGAGCAGCCATTTGAAAGAAGTAAGAAAGAGAAAGAGTCTCAGCATTGTTCTATACCACGCATATATTCTTAAAATCTTAACCATTCTAAAAACTAAGCAGTAAATCTTAGATATTGGGTTCTAAGCATATAGCACAAAAATCAAGAAAACTTGTAAATGCTAAACTATCCCACAACCCTGGCTTATTCAAATTTTAATTCTTTTTCCTATGTTCATTTTAAAAAAATTCTCTTTATAAAAATTATTACTTTTGGATTGCCAGGCTCTGATACCAACTGTAACACCCCCAAAACGACCAAGCCGGAAGCCCGGGGATGTCACTCCGTACCCCAGATTTAACCCGGATACAACGAGGTTTAAAAAAGAGAATCCAAACATAACTTTATTAAAACTCCAATCTTTGCCTGATACAAAGTCGTACAATTCAACTAGAATCTAATGATTCCAACAGAAGTTCTAATAAATTAAGTGTGATATTACTAAACGACTAAGTGATGATTCGCGTCCCCGCTAAGCTATGCTCCCATCATGTATACCTGTGGTGCAGAAAACAAAAGAGAACACCACAGTTTCCAAAGTCAGCAGAAATACTGAGTAAGTAACACCCAAGCATGTAAACAGATTATGAAGTAATTTTAAAACCATTTTGTAGTAGTCTTGCTAAAACAAAGTGAAAATAAAAGCTTTGACCCTTTTATAAAAGAAATAAGATTAGAGATTACAAGTTCATTTATATTTTCCAAATCACATCCATAATTCAAATAATGGGATTCCAAAACTCATGATATTCCATTTTCCATTAACAACATCCAATCCAAAACCAATTTGTTAATTTGTTGATACGGGGAAAACCAACCACTTCTCAAGCATCCAGGACCTGAAGTGTCGACACCCCCTTACAGCCTTCTTGCGGCCAGAAGAGTGAGTACAAGGAGCTATCCGGGGACTTGCAACCGGATTAAAATAAATTAAATTTGACGAGAGACCGAAGTCTATACGCTCAAAGCCAATAGTAACCATACAACAACAATCATCCCCGTACAACTCTTCCACTTTACGTTATCATCGATATTAGATTTGCAGTGATATTTTCAGAGAACATTTCAACAATTTGAAACAAGTATTCATGTAGCACATATTTTTCATAAAATCATTTTGAGACAAGTAGGAATGAAAACATTTGACACGAAAAGAAGAATGGGCGCTAGGCCTGGCATGTTTACTTACCTTTAATCTCAAGCAAAGCAAATCACTTCCTAGTAATACTCGACGTGTCCTTCGTCAACGAAATTTTCGCCTACAAATTTAATATTATCCTAATCAACACATTGCACACGAAGTCCTATAGGTAAATGAAATAACTCCCATACTAACTCTCCCCAAACGTTATCGGTTAATAGGTCGCTAAACTCGTCCTTTATCCCCTTCCAAGGTGTCATCCTTGGTAATCCATTGAGCATGTAGTGACACATGGTCAATGGGTCCTTGAAAGATCCTTGGCGCCTTTTACCCCAAGCGATGCACAGATTCTGGATGTAGGTGCAATACTCCTTTAGGGTTTCTAAACCTGGATGGTAGATCACGCCACATGGATTGTCGGCTTCAGTAAGATTGCCAGGAATATGTATGGGCGGTCCAAATCCTGTATGTGGAGTTGGAGTTGGAACGGGTTCTTCTTCAATGGGATCCTCTTCTATCGGATCTTCTTCTAGATCTTCTTCTATTGGATCTTCTTCGGGCTTGTAATTCGGGCCTTCGTTCATCCTTTGGACAAGTTCCTCGTACTTACTGAGCTTCCCGCGTAGGCTTCCAACCAAATCGCTATCCTTATTGTACTTGTCCTCGTTGGGCCTCCATCGTCCTTCTTTAGCGATGACTAGGTTGGTGTGATCCTGCTTTACTTCGTTCCATGGTCATGTGTATGGTAGTCCAATGATTATCATGTCACACACCATTATTGGGCTCCGGAAATGTGGGGCTCTATTAGCATCGCTCCATTAGTGGCATCGATCCCTGACACGTGCGCAGTAGCTTCGATGCTTTCCCGTCCTTCCAGGAACTTTAGGCGATATGGTGAACCTCCAAGTACAATACTAGATGAAACGGATTCAGATTGAGCAGCCATTTGAAAGAAGTAAGAAAGAGAAAGAGTCTCAGCATTGTTCTATACCACGCATATATTCTTAAAATCTTAACCATTCTAAAAACTAAGCAGTAAATCTTAGATATTGGGTTCTAAGCATATAGCACAAAAATCAAGCAAACTTGTAAATGCTAAATTATCCCACAACCCTGGCTTATTCAAATTTTAATTCTTTTTCCTATGTTCATTTTAAAAAAAATCTTTTTATAAAAATTATTACTTTTGGATTGCCAGGCTCTGATACCAACTGTAACACCCCCAAAACGACCAAGCCGGAAGCCCGGGTATGTCACTCCGTACCCGAGATTTAACCCGGATACAACGAGGTTTAAAAAAGAGAATCCAAACATAACTTTATTAAAAATCAAATCTTTGCCTGAAACAAAGTCGTACAATTCAACTAGAATCTAATGATACCAACAGAAGTTCTAATAAATTAAGTGTGATATTACTAAACGACTAAGTGATGATTCGCGTCCCCGCTAAGCTATGCTCCCATCATGTATACCTGTGGTGCAGAAAACAAAAGAGAACACCACAGTTTCCAAAGTCAGCGGAAATACTGAGTAAGTAACACCCAAGCATGTAAACAGATTATGAAGTAATTTGAAAACCATTTTGTAGTAGTCTTGCTAAAACAAAGTGAAAATAAAAGCTTTGACCCTTTTATAAAAGAAATAAGATGAGAGATTACAAGTTCATTTATATTTTCCAAATCACATCCATAATTCAGATAATGGGATTCCAAAACTCATGATATTCCATTTTCCATTAACAACATCCAATTCAAAATCAATTTGTTAATTTGTTGATACGGGGAAAACCAACCACTTCTCAAGCATCCAGGACCAGAAGTGTCGACACCCCCTTATAGCCTTCTTGCGGCCAGAAGAGTGAAGACAGGAGCTATCCGGGGACTTGCAACCGGATTAAAATAAATTAAATTTGATGAGAGACCGAAGTCTATAGGCTCAAAGCCAATAGTAACCATACAACAACATTCATCCCCGTACAACTCTTCCTCTTTACTTTATCATCGATTATTAGATTTGCAGTGATATTTTCAGAGAACATTTCAAGAATTTGAAACAAGTATTCATGTAGCACATATCTTGCATAAAATCATTCTGAGACAAGTAGGAATGAAAACATTTGACACAAAAAGAAGAAAGGGCGCTAGGCCTTGCATGTTTACTTACCTTTAATCTCAAGCAAAGCAAATCACTTCCTAGTAATACTCGACGTGTCCTTCGTTCACGAAATTGTCGCCTACAAATTTAATATTATCCTAATCAAGACATTGCACACGAAGTCCTATAGGTAAATGAAATAACTCCCTTACTAACTCTCCCCAAACGTTATCGGTTAATTGGTCGCTGAACTCGTCCTTTATCCCCTTCCAAGGTGTCATCCTTGGTAATCCATTGAGCATGTAGTGACACATGGTCAATGGGTCCTTGAAAGATCCTTGGCGCCTTTTACTCCAAGCGATGCACAAATTCTGGATGTAGATGCAATACTCCTTTAAGGCTTCTAAACCTGGATGGTGGATCACGCCACATGGATTGTCTACTTCAGTAAGATTGCCAGGAGTATGTATGGGCGGTCTAAATCCTGTATGTGGAGTTGGAGTTGGAACGGGATCTTCTTCAATTGGATCCTCTTCTATCGGATCTTCTTCTAGATCTTCTTTTATTGGATCTTCTTCGGGCTTGTAATTCGGGCCTTCGTTCATCCTTTGGACAAGTTCCTCGTACTTACTGAGCTTCCCGCGTAGGCTTCCAACCAAATCGCTATCCTTATTGTACTTGTCCTCGTTGGGCCTCCATCGTCCTTCTTTAGCGATGACTAGGTCGGTGTGATCCTGCTTTACTTCGTTCCATGGTCATGTGTATGGTAGTCCAATGATTATCACGTCACACATCATTATTGGGCTCCGGAAATGTGGGGCTCTATTAGCATCGCTCCATTAGTGGCATCGATCCCTAACAAGTGCGCAGTAGCTATCGATGCTTTCCCGTCCTTCCAGGAACTTTAGGCGATATGGTGAACCTCCAAGTACAATACTAGATGAAATGGATTCAGATTGAGCAGCCATTTGAAAGAAGTAAGAAAGAGAAAGAGTCTAAGCATTGTTCTATACCACGCATATATTCTTAAAATCTTAACCATTCTAAAAACTAACCAGTAAATCTTACATATTGGGTTCTAAGCATATATCACAAAAATCAAGCAAACTTGTAAATGCTAAAGTATCCCACAACCCTGGCTTATTCAAATTTTAATTCTTTTTCCTATGTTCATTTTAAAAAAATTCTCTTTATAAAAATTATTACTTTTGGATTGCCAGGCTCTGATACGAACTGTAACACCCCCAAAACGACCAAGCCGGAAGCCCGGGGATGTCACTCCGTACCCGAGATTTAACCCGGATACAACGAGGTTTAAAAAAGAGAATCCAAACATAACTTTATTAAAACTCCAATCTTTTCCTGATACAAAGTCGTACAATTCAACTAGAATCTAATGATACCAACATAAGTTCTAATAAATTAAGTGTGATATTACTAAACGACTAAGTGATTGATTCGCGTCCCCGCTAAGCTATGCTCCCATCATGTATACCTGTGGTGCAGAAAACAAAAGAGAACACCACAGTTTCCAAAGTCAGCGGAAATACTGAGTAAGTAACACCCAAGCATGTAAACAGATTATGAAGTAATTTGAAACCCATTTTGTAGTAGTCTTGCTAAAACAAAGTGAAAATAAAAGCTTTGACCCTTTTATAAAAGAAATAAGATGAGAGATTACAAGTTCATTTATATTTTCCAAATCACATCCATAATTCAAATAATGGGATTCCAAAACTCATGATATTCCATTTTCCATTAACAACATCCAATCCAAAACCAATTTGTTAATTTGTTGATACGGGGAAAACCAACCACTTCTCAAGCATCCAGGACCTGAAGTGTCGACACCCCCTTACAGCCTTCTTGCGGCCAGAAGAGTGAGTACAAGGAGCTATCCGGGGACTTGCAACCGGATTAAAATAAATTAAATTTGACGAGAGACCAAAGTCTATACGCTCAAAGCCAATAGTAACCATACAACAACAATCATCCCCGTACAACTCTTCCACTTTACGTTATCATCGATTATTAGATTTGCAGTGATATTTTCAGAGAACATTTCAACAATTTGAAACAAGTATTCATGTAGCACATATTTTTCATAAAATCATTTTGAGACAAGTAGGAATGAAAACATTTGACACGAAAAGAAGAATGGGCGCTAGGCCTGGCATGTTTACTTACCTTTAATCTCAAGCAAAGCAAATCACTTCCTAGTAATACTCGACGTGTCCTTCGTGAACGAAATTGTTGCCTACAAATTTAATATTATCCTAATCAACACATTGCACACGAAATCCTATAGGTAAATGAAATAACTCCCTTACTAACTCTCCCCAAACGTTATCGGTTAATAGGTCGCTGAACTCGTCCTTTATCCCCTTCCAAGGTGTCATCCTTGGTAATCCATTGAGCATGTAGTGACACATGGTCAATGGGTCCTTGAAAGATCCTTGGCGCCTTTTTCTCCAACCGATGCACAGTTCTGGATGTAGGTGCAATACTCCTTTAGGGTTTCTAAACCTTGATGGTAGATCACGCCACATGGATTTTCGACTTCAGTAAGATTGCCAGGAGTATGTATGGGCGGTCTAAATCCTGTATGTGGAGTTCGAGTTGGAACGGGTTCTTCTTCAATGGGATCCTCTTCTATCGGATCTTCTTCTAGATCTTCTTCTATTGGATCTTCTTCGGGCTTGTTCGGGCCTTCGTTCATCCTTTGGACAAGTTCCTCGTACTTACTGAGCTTCCCGCGTAGGCTTCCAACCAAATCGCTATCCTTATTGTACTTGTCCTCGTTGGGCCTCCATCGTCCTTCTTTAGCGATGACTAGGTCGGTGTGATCCTGCTTTACTTCGTTCCATGGTCATGTGTATGGTAGTCCAATGATTATCACGTCACACACCATTATTGGGTTCCGGAAATGTGGGGCTCTATTAGCATCGCTCCATTAGTGGCATCGATCCCTGACACGTGCGCAGTAGCTATCGATGCTTTCCCGTCCTTCCAGGAACTTTAGGCGATATGGTGAACCTCCAAGTACAATACTAGATGAAACGGATTCAGATTGAGCAGCCATTTGAAAGAAGTAAGAAAGAGAAAGAGTCTCAGCATTGTTCTATACCACGCATATATTCTTAAAATCTTAACCATTCTAAAAACTAAGCAGTAAATCTTAGATATTGGGTTCTAAGCATATATCACAAAAATCAAGAAAACTTGTAAATGCTAAAGTATCCCACAACCCTGGCTTATTCAAATTTTAATTCTTTTTCCTATGTTCATTTTAAAAAAATTCTCTTTATAAAAATTATTAGTTTTGGATTGCCCGGCTCTGATACCAACTGTAACACCCCCAAAACTACCAAGCCGGAAGCCCGGGGATGTCACTCCCTACCCGAGATTTAACCCGGATACAACGAGGTTTAAAAAAGAGAATCCAAACATAACTTTATTAAAACTCCAATCTTTGCCTGATACAAAGTCGTACAATTCAACTAGAATCTAATGATACCAACATAAGTTCTAATAAATTAAGTGTGATATTACTAAACGACTAATTGATTGATTCGCGTCCCCGCTAAGCTATGCTCCCATCATGTATACCTGTGGTGCAGAAAACAAAAGAGAACACCACAGTTTCCAAAGTCAGCGGAAATACTGAGTAAGTAACACCCAAGCATGTAAACAGATTATGAAGTAATTTGAAAACCATTTTGTAGTAGTCTTGCTAAAACAAAGTGAAAATAAAAGCTTTGACCCTTTTATAAAAGAAATAAGATGAGAGATTACAAGTTCATTTATATTTTTCAAATCACATCCATAATTCAAATAATGGGATTCCAAAACTCATGATATTCCATTTTCCATTAACAACATCCAATCCAAAACCAATTTGTTAATTTGTTGATACGGGGAAAACCAACCACTTCTCAAGCATCCAGGACCTAAAGTGTCGACACCCCCTTACAGCCTTCTTGCGGCCAGAAGTGTGAGTACAAGGAGCTATCCGAGGACTTGCAACCGGATTAAAATAAATTAAATTTGACGAGAGACCGAACTCTATACGCTCAAAGCCAATAGTAACCATACAACAACAATCATCCCCGTACAACTCTTCCACTTTACGTTATCATCGATTATTAGATTTGCAGTGATATTTTCAGAGAACATTTCAACAATTTGAAACAAGTATTCATGTAGCACATATTTTTCATAAAATCATTTTGAGACAAGTAGGAATGAAAACATTTGACACGAAAAGAAGAATGGGCGCTACGCCTGGCATGTTTACTTACCTTTAATCTCAAGCAAAGCAAATCACTTCCTAGTAATACTCGACGTGTCCTTCGTCAACGAAATTTTCGCCTACAAATTTAATATTATCCTAATCAACACATTGCACACGAAGTCCTATAGGTAAATGAAATAACTCCCTTACTAACTCTCCCCAAACGTTATCGGTTAATAGGTCGCTGAACTCGTCCTTTATCCCCTTCCAAGGTGTCATCCTTGGTAATCCATTGAGCATGTAGTGACACATGGTCAATGGGTCCTTGAAAGATCCTTGGCGCCTTTTTCTCCAACCGATGCACAGTTCTGGATGTAGGTGCAATACTCCTTTAGGGTTTCTAAACCTTGATGGTAGATCACGCCACATGGATTTTCGACTTCAGTAAGATTGCCAGGAGTATGTATGGGCGGTCTAAATCCTGTATGTGGAGTTCGAGTTGGAACGGGTTCTTCTTCAATGGGATCCTCTTCTATCGGATCTTCTTCTAGATCTTCTTCTATTGGATCTTCTTCGGGCTTGTTCGGGCCTTCGTTCATCCTTTGGACAAGTTCCTCGTACTTACTGAGCTTCCCGCGTAGGCTTCCAACCAAATCGCTATCCTTATTGTACTTGTCCTCGTTGGGCCTCCATCGTCCTTCTTTAGCGATGACTAGGTCGGTGTGATCCTGCTTTACTTCGTTCCATGGTCATGTGTATGGTAGTCCAATGATTATCACGTCACACACCATTATTGGGTTCCGGAAATGTGGGGCTCTATTAGCATCGCTCCATTAGTGGCATCGATCCCTGACACGTGCGCAGTAGCTATCGATGCTTTCCCGTCCTTCCAGGAACTTTAGGCGATATGGTGAACCTCCAAGTACAATACTAGATGAAACGGATTCAGATTGAGCAGCCATTTGAAAGAAGTAAGAAAGAGAAAGAGTCTCAGCATTGTTCTATACCACGCATATATTCTTAAAATCTTAACCATTCTAAAAACTAAGCAGTAAATCTTAGATATTGGGTTCTAAGCATATATCACAAAAATCAAGAAAACTTGTAAATGCTAAAGTATCCCACAACCCTGGCTTATTCAAATTTTAATTCTTTTTCCTATGTTCATTTTAAAAAAATTCTCTTTATAAAAATTATTAGTTTTGGATTGCCCGGCTCTGATACCAACTGTAACACCCCCAAAACTACCAAGCCGGAAGCCCGGGGATGTCACTCCCTACCCGAGATTTAACCCGGATACAACGAGGTTTAAAAAAGAGAATCCAAACATAACTTTATTAAAACTCCAATCTTTGCCTGATACAAAGTCGTACAATTCAACTAGAATCTAATGATACCAACATAAGTTCTAATAAATTAAGTGTGATATTACTAAACGACTAATTGATTGATTCGCGTCCCCGCTAAGCTATGCTCCCATCATGTATACCTGTGGTGCAGAAAACAAAAGAGAACACCACAGTTTCCAAAGTCAGCGGAAATACTGAGTAAGTAACACCCAAGCATGTAAACAGATTATGAAGTAATTTGAAAACCATTTTGTAGTAGTCTTGCTAAAACAAAGTGAAAATAAAAGCTTTGACCCTTTTATAAAAGAAATAAGATGAGAGATTACAAGTTCATTTATATTTTTCAAATCACATCCATAATTCAAATAATGGGATTCCAAAACTCATGATATTCCATTTTCCATTAACAACATCCAATCCAAAACCAATTTGTTAATTTGTTGATACGGGGAAAACCAACCACTTCTCAAGCATCCAGGACCTAAAGTGTCGACACCCCCTTACAGCCTTCTTGCGGCCAGAAGTGTGAGTACAAGGAGCTATCCGAGGACTTGCAACCGGATTAAAATAAATTAAATTTGACGAGAGACCGAACTCTATACGCTCAAAGCCAATAGTAACCATACAACAACAATCATCCCCGTACAACTCTTCCACTTTACGTTATCATCGATTATTAGATTTGCAGTGATATTTTCAGAGAACATTTCAACAATTTGAAACAAGTATTCATGTAGCACATATTTTTCATAAAATCATTTTGAGACAAGTAGGAATGAAAACATTTGACACGAAAAGAAGAATGGGCGCTAGGCCTGGCATGTTTACTTACCTTTAATCTCAAGCAAAGCAAATCACTTCCTAGTAATACTCGACGTGTCCTTCGTCAACGAAATTTTCGCCTACAAATTTAATATTATCCTAATCAACACATTGCACACGAAGTCCTATAGGTAAATGAAATAACTCCCTTACTAACTCTCCCCAAACCTTATCGGTTAATAGTTCGCTGAACTCGTCCTTTATCCCCTTCCAAGGTGTCATCCTTGGTAATCCATTGAGCATGTAGTGACACATGGTCAATGGGTCCTTGAAAGATCCTTGGCGCCTTTTACTCCAAGCGATGCACAGATTCTAGATGTAGGTGCAATACTCCTTTAGGGTCTCTAAACCTGGATGATAGATCACGCCACATGGATTGTCGGCTTCAGTAAGATTGCCAGGAGTATGTATGGGCGGTCTAAATCCTGTATGTGGAGTTCGAGTTGGAACGGGTTCTTCTTCAATGGGATCCTCTTCTATCGGATCTTCTTCTAGATCTTCTTCTATTGGATCTTCTTCGGGCTTGTTCGGGCCTTCGTTCATCCTTTGGACAAGTTCCTCGTACTTACTGAGCTTCCCGCGTAGGCTTCCAACCAAATCGCTATCCTTATTGTACTTGTCCTCGTTGGGCCTCCATCGTCCTTCTTTAGCGATGACTAGGTCGGTGTGATCCTGCTTTACTTCGTTCCATGGTCATGTGTATGGTAGTCCAATGATTATCACGTCACACACCATTATTGGGTTCCGGAAATGTGGGGCTCTATTAGCATCGCTCCATTAGTGGCATCGATCCCTGACACGTGCGCAGTAGCTATCGATGCTTTCCCGTCCTTCCAGGAACTTTAGGCGATATGGTGAACCTCCAAGTACAATACTAGATGAAACGGATTCAGATTGAGCAGCCATTTGAAAGAAGTAAGAAAGAGAAAGAGTCTCAGCATTGTTCTATACCACGCATATATTCTTAAAATCTTAACCATTCTAAAAACTAAGCAGTAAATCTTAGATATTGGGTTCTAAGCATATATCACAAAAATCAAGAAAACTTGTAAATGCTAAAGTATCCCACAACCCTGGCTTATTCAAATTTTAATTCTTTTTCCTATGTTCATTTTAAAAAAATTCTCTTTATAAAAATTATTAGTTTTGGATTGCCCGGCTCTGATACCAACTGTAACACCCCCAAAACTACCAAGCCGGAAGCCCGGGGATGTCACTCCCTACCCGAGATTTAACCCGGATACAACGAGGTTTAAAAAAGAGAATCCAAACATAACTTTATTAAAACTCCAATCTTTGCCTGATACAAAGTCGTACAATTCAACTAGAATCTAATGATACCAACATAAGTTCTAATAAATTAAGTGTGATATTACTAAACGACTAATTGATTGATTCGCGTCCCCGCTAAGCTATGCTCCCATCATGTATACCTGTGGTGCAGAAAACAAAAGAGAACACCACAGTTTCCAAAGTCAGCGGAAATACTGAGTAAGTAACACCCAAGCATGTAAACAGATTATGAAGTAATTTGAAAACCATTTTGTAGTAGTCTTGCTAAAACAAAGTGAAAATAAAAGCTTTGACCCTTTTATAAAAGAAATAAGATGAGAGATTACAAGTTCATTTATATTTTTCAAATCACATCCATAATTCAAATAATGGGATTCCAAAACTCATGATATTCCATTTTCCATTAACAACATCCAATCCAAAACCAATTTGTTAATTTGTTGATACGGGGAAAACCAACCACTTCTCAAGCATCCAGGACCTAAAGTGTCGACACCCCCTTACAGCCTTCTTGCGGCCAGAAGTGTGAGTACAAGGAGCTATCCGAGGACTTGCAACCGGATTAAAATAAATTAAATTTGACGAGAGACCGAACTCTATACGCTCAAAGCCAATAGTAACCATACAACAACAATCATCCCCGTACAACTCTTCCACTTTACGTTATCATCGATTATTAGATTTGCAGTGATATTTTCAGAGAACATTTCAACAATTTGAAACAAGTATTCATGTAGCACATATTTTTCATAAAATCATTTTGAGACAAGTAGGAATGAAAACATTTGACACGAAAAGAAGAATGGGCGCTAGGCCTGGCATGTTTACTTACCTTTAATCTCAAGCAAAGCAAATCACTTCCTAGTAATACTCGACGTGTCCTTCGTCAACGAAATTTTCGCCTACAAATTTAATATTATCCTAATCAACACATTGCACACGAAGTCCTATAGGTAAATGAAATAACTCCCTTACTAACTCTCCCCAAACCTTATCGGTTAATAGTTCGCTGAACTCGTCCTTTATCCCCTTCCAAGGTGTCATCCTTGGTAATCCATTGAGCATGTAGTGACACATGGTCAATGGGTCCTTGAAAGATCCTTGGCGCCTTTTACTCCAAGCGATGCACAGATTCTAGATGTAGGTGCAATACTCCTTTAGGGTCTCTAAACCTGGATGATAGATCACGCCACATGGATTGTCGGCTTCAGTAAGATTGCCAGGAGTATGTATGGGCGGTCTAAATCCTGTATGTGGAGTTCGAGTTGGAACGGGTTCTTCTTCAATGGGATCCTCTTCTATCGGATCTTCTTCTAGATCTTCTTCTATTGGATCTTCTTCGGGCTTGTTCGGGCCTTCGTTCATCCTTTGGACAAGTTCCTCGTACTTACTGAGCTTCCCGCGTAGGCTTCCAACCAAATCGCTATCCTTATTGTACTTGTCCTCGTTGGGCCTCCATCGTCCTTCTTTAGCGATGACTAGGTCGGTGTGATCCTGCTTTACTTCGTTCCATGGTCATGTGTATGGTAGTCCAATGATTATCACGTCACACACCATTATTGGGTTCCGGAAATGTGGGGCTCTATTAGCATCGCTCCATTAGTGGCATCGATCCCTGACACGTGCGCAGTAGCTATCGATGCTTTCCCGTCCTTCCAGGAACTTTAGGCGATATGGTGAACCTCCAAGTACAATACTAGATGAAACGGATTCAGATTGAGCAGCCATTTGAAAGAAGTAAGAAAGAGAAAGAGTCTCAGCATTGTTCTATACCACGCATATATTCTTAAAATCTTAACCATTCTAAAAACTAAGCAGTAAATCTTAGATATTGGGTTCTAAGCATATATCACAAAAATCAAGAAAACTTGTAAATGCTAAAGTATCCCACAACCCTGGCTTATTCAAATTTTAATTCTTTTTCCTATGTTCATTTTAAAAAAATTCTCTTTATAAAAATTATTAGTTTTGGATTGCCCGGCTCTGATACCAACTGTAACACCCCCAAAACTACCAAGCCGGAAGCCCGGGGATGTCACTCCCTACCCGAGATTTAACCCGGATACAACGAGGTTTAAAAAAGAGAATCCAAACATAACTTTATTAAAACTCCAATCTTTGCCTGATACAAAGTCGTACAATTCAACTAGAATCTAATGATACCAACATAAGTTCTAATAAATTAAGTGTGATATTACTAAACGACTAATTGATTGATTCGCGTCCCCGCTAAGCTATGCTCCCATCATGTATACCTGTGGTGCAGAAAACAAAAGAGAACACCACAGTTTCCAAAGTCAGCGGAAATACTGAGTAAGTAACACCCAAGCATGTAAACAGATTATGAAGTAATTTGAAAACCATTTTGTAGTAGTCTTGCTAAAACAAAGTGAAAATAAAAGCTTTGACCCTTTTATAAAAGAAATAAGATGAGAGATTACAAGTTCATTTATATTTTTCAAATCACATCCATAATTCAAATAATGGGATTCCAAAACTCATGATATTCCATTTTCCATTAACAACATCCAATCCAAAACCAATTTGTTAATTTGTTGATACGGGGAAAACCAACCACTTCTCAAGCATCCAGGACCTAAAGTGTCGACACCCCCTTACAGCCTTCTTGCGGCCAGAAGTGTGAGTACAAGGAGCTATCCGAGGACTTGCAACCGGATTAAAATAAATTAAATTTGACGAGAGACCGAACTCTATACGCTCAAAGCCAATAGTAACCATACAACAACAATCATCCCCGTACAACTCTTCCACTTTACGTTATCATCGATTATTAGATTTGCAGTGATATTTTCAGAGAACATTTCAACAATTTGAAACAAGTATTCATGTAGCACATATTTTTCATAAAATCATTTTGAGACAAGTAGGAATGAAAACATTTGACACGAAAAGAAGAATGGGCGCTAGGCCTGGCATGTTTACTTACCTTTAATCTCAAGCAAAGCAAATCACTTCCTAGTAATACTCGACGTGTCCTTCGTCAACGAAATTTTCGCCTACAAATTTAATATTATCCTAATCAACACATTGCACACGAAGTCCTATAGGTAAATGAAATAACTCCCTTACTAACTCTCCCCAAACCTTATCGGTTAATAGTTCGCTGAACTCGTCCTTTATCCCCTTCCAAGGTGTCATCCTTGGTAATCCATTGAGCATGTAGTGACACATGGTCAATGGGTCCTTGAAAGATCCTTGGCGCCTTTTACTCCAAGCGATGCACAGATTCTAGATGTAGGTGCAATACTCCTTTAGGGTCTCTAAACCTGGATGATAGATCACGCCACATGGATTGTCGGCTTCAGTAAGATTGCAAGGAATATGTATGGGCGGTCTAAATCCTGTATGTGGAGATGGAGTTGGAACGGGTTCTTCTTCAATGGGATCCTCTTCTATCGGATCTTCTTCTAGATCTTCTTCTATTGGATCTTCTTCGGGATTGTAATTCGGGCCTTCGTTCGTCCTTTGGACAAGTTTCTCGTACTTACTGAGCTTCCCGCGTAGGCTTCCAACCAAATCGCTATCCTTATTGTACTTGTCCTCGTTGGGCCTCCATCGTCCTTCTCTAGCGATGACTAGGTTGGTGTGATCCTGCTTTACTTCGTTCCACGGTCATGTGTATGGTAGTCCAATGATTATCATGTCACACACCATTATTGGGCTCCGGAAATGTGGGGCTCTATTAGCATCGCTCCATTAGTGGTATCGATCCCTGACACGTGCGCAGTAGCTATCGATGCTTTCCCGTCCTTCCAGGAACTTTAGGCGATATGGTGAACCTCCAAGTACAATACTAGATGAAACGGAATCAGATTGAGCAGCCATTTGAAAGAAGTAAGAAAGAGAAAGAGTCTCAGCATTGTTCTATACCACGCATATATTCTTAAAATCTTAACCATTCTAAAAACTAAGCAGTAAATCTTAGATGTTAAGTTCTAAGCATATAGCACAAAAATCAAGCAAACTTGTAAATGCTAAATTACCCCACAACCCTGGCTTATTCAAATTTTAATTCTTTTTCCTATGTTCATTTTAAAAAAAATCTTTTTATAAAAATTATTACTTTTGGATTGCCAGGCTTCATACCAACTGTAACACCCCCAAAACGACCAAGCCGGAAGCCCGGGGATGTCACTCCTTACCCGGGATTTAACCCGGATACAACGAGGTTTAAAAAAAGAGAATCCAAACATAACTTTATTAAAACTCCAATCTTTGCCTGAAACAAAGTCGTACAATTCAACTAGAATCTAATGATACCAACAGAAGTTCTAATAAATTAAGTGTGATATTACTAAACGACTAAGTGATGATTCGCGTCCTCGCTAAGCTATGCTCCCATCATGTATACGTGTGGTGCAAAAAACAAAAGAGAACATCACAGTTTCCAAAGTCAGCGGAAATACTGAGTAAGTAACACCCAAGCATGTAAACAGATTATGAAGTAATTTGAAAACCATTTTGTAGTAGTCTTGCTAAAACAAAGTGAAAATAAAAGCTTTGACCCTTTTATAAAAGAAATAAGATGAGAGATTACAAGTTCATTTATATTTTCCAAATCACATCCATAATTCAAATAATGGGATTCCAAAACTCATGATATTCCATTTTCCATTAAAAACATCCAATCCAAAACCAATTTGTTAATTTGTTGATACAGGGTAAACCAACCACTTCTCAAGCATCCAGGACCTGAAGTCTCGACACCCCCTTACAGCCTTCTTGCGGCCAGAAGAGTGAGTACAAGGAGCTATCCGGGGACTTGCAACCGGAATAAAATAAATTAAATTTGACGAGAGACCGAAGTCTATAGGCTCAAAGCCAATAGTAACCATACAACAACAATCATCCCCGTACAACTCTTCCACTTTACGTTATCATCGATTATCCTAATCAACACATTCCACATGAAGTCCTATAGGTAAATGAAATAACTCCCTTACTAACTCTCCCCAAACGTTATCGGTTAATAGGTCGCTGAACTCGTCCTTTATCCCCTTCCAAGGTGTCATCCTTGGTAATCCATTGAGCATGTAGTGACACATGGTCAATGGGTCCTTGAAAGATCCTTGGCGCCGTTTTCTCCAAGCGATGCACAGTTCTGGATGTAGGTGCAATACTCCTTTAGGGTTTCTAAACCTGGATGGTAGATCACGTCACATGGATTGTCGACTTCAGTAAGATTGCCAGGAGTATGTATGGGCGGTCTAAATCCTGTATGTGGAGTTCGAGTTGGAACGGGTTCTTCTTTAATGGGATCCTCTTCTATCGGATCTTCTTCTAGATCTTCTTCTATTGGATCTTCTTCGGGCTTGTAATTCGGGCCTTCGTTCATCCTTTGGACAAGTTCCTCGTACTTACTGAGCTTCCCGCGTAGGCTTCCAACCAAATCGCTATCCTTATTGTACTTGTCCTCGTTGGGCCTCCATCGTCCTTCTTTAGCGATGACTAGGTCGGTGTGATCCTGCTTTACTTCGTTCCATGGTCATGTGTATGGTAGTCCAATGATTATCACGTCACACACCATTATTGGGTTCCGGAAATGTGGGGCTCTATTAGCATCGCTCCATTAGTTGCATCGATCCCTGACACGTGCGCAGTAGCTATCGATGCTTTCCCGTCCTTCCAGGAACTTTAGGCGATATGGTGAACCTCCAAGTACAATACTAGATGAAACGGATTCAGATTGAGCAGCCATTTGAAATAAGTAAGAAAGAGAAAGAGTCTTAGCATTGTTCTATACCACGCATATATTCTTAAAATCTTAACCATTCTAAAAACTAAGCAGTAAATCTTAGATATTGGGTTCTAAGCATATATCACAAAAATCAAGCAAACTTGTAAATGCTAAAGTATCCCACAACCCTGGCTTATTCAAATTTTAATTCTTTTTCCTATGTTCATTTTAAAAAAATTCTCTTTATAAAAATTATTACTTTTGGATTGCCAGGCTCTGATACCAACTGTAACACCCCCAAAACTACCAAGCCGGAAGCCCGGGGATGTCACTCCCTACCCGAGATTTAACCCGGATACAACGAGGTTTAAAAAAGAGAATCCAAACATAACTTTATTAAAACTCCAATCTTTGCCTGATACAAAGTCGTACAATTCAACTAGAATCTAATGATACCAACATAAGTTCTAATAAATTAAGTGTGATATTACTAAACGACTAATTGATTGATTCGCGTCCCCGCTAAGCTATGCTCCCATCATGTATACCTGTGGTGCAGAAAACAAAAGAGAACACCACAGTTTCCAAAGTCAGCGGAAATACTGAGTAAGTAACACCCAAGCATGTAAACAGATTATGAAGTAATTTGAAAACCATTTTGTAGTAGTCTTGCTAAAACAAAGTGAAAATAAAAGCTTTGACCCTTTTATAAAAGAAATAAGATGAGAGATTACAAGTTCATTTATATTTTTCAAATCACATCCATAATTCAAATAATGGGATTCCAAAACTCATGATATTCCATTTTCCATTAACAACATCCAATCCAAAACCAATTTGTTAATTTGTTGATACGGGGAAAACCAACCACTTCTCAAGCATCCAGGACCTAAAGTGTCGACACCCCCTTACAGCCTTCTTGCGGCCAGAAGTGTGAGTACAAGGAGCTATCCGAGGACTTGCAACCGGATTAAAATAAATTAAATTTGACGAGAGACCGAACTCTATACGCTCAAAGCCAATAGTAACCATACAACAACAATCATCCCCGTACAACTCTTCCACTTTACGTTATCATCGATTATTAGATTTGCAGTGATATTTTCAGAGAACATTTCAACAATTTGAAACAAGTATTCATGTAGCACATATTTTTCATAAAATCATTTTGAGACAAGTAGGAATGAAAACATTTGACACGAAAAGAAGAATGGGCGCTAGGCCTGGCATGTTTACTTACCTTTAATCTCAAGCAAAGCATATCACTTCCTAGTAATACTCGACGTGTCCTTCGTCAACGAAATTGTTGCCTACAAATTTAATATTATCCTAATCAACACATTGCACACGAAGTCCTATAGGTAAATGAAATAACTCCCTTACTAACTCTCCCCAAACGTTATCGGTTAATAGGTCGCTGAACTCGTCCTTTATCCCCTTCCAAGGTGTCATCCTTGGTAATCCATTGAGCATGTAGTGACACATGGTCAATGGGTCCTTGAAAGATCCTTGGCGCCTTTTTCTCCAAGCGATGCACAGTTCTGGATGTAGGTGCAATACTCCTTTAGGGTTTCTAAACCTGGATGGTAGATCACGCCACATGGATTGTCGACTTCAGTAAGATTGCCAGGAGTATGTATGGGCGGTCTAAATCCTGTATGTGGAGTTAGAGTTGGAACGGGTTCATCTTCAATGGGATCCTCTTCTATCGGATCTTCTTCTAGATCTTCTTCTATTGGATCTTCTTCGGGCTTGTAATTCGGGCCTTCGTTCATCCTTTGGACAAGTTCCTCGTACTTACTGAGCTTCCCGCGTAGGCTTCCAACCAAATCGCTATCCTTATTGTACTTTTCCTCGTTGGGCCTCCATCGTCCTTCTTTAGCGATGACTAGGTCGGTGTGATCCTGCTTTACTTCGTTCCATGGTCATGTGTATGGTAGTCCAATGATTATCACGTCACACACCATTATTGGGTTCCGGAAATGTGGGGCTCTATTAGCATCGCTCCATTAGTGGCATCGATCCCTGACACGTGCGCAGTAGCTATCGATGCTTTCCCGTCCTTCCAGGAACTTTAGGCGATATGGTGAACCTCCAAGTACAATACTAGATGAAACGGATTCAGATTGAGCAGCCATTTGAAAGAAGTAAGAAAGAGAAAGAGTCTCAGCATTGTTCTATACCACGCATATATTCTTAAAATCTTAACCATTCTAAAAACTAAGCAGTAAATCTTAGATATTGGGTTCTAAGCATATATCACAAAAATCAAGCAAACTTGTAAATGCTAAAGTATCCCACAACCCTGGCTTATTCAAATTTTAATTCTTTTTCCTATGTTCATTTTAAAAAAAATCTCTTTATAAAAATTATTACTTTTGTATTGCCAGGCTCTGATACCAACTGTAACACCACCAAAACTACCAAGCCGGAAGCCCGGGGATGTCACTCCGTACCCGAGATTTAACCCGGATGCAACGAGGTTTAAAAAAGAGAATCCAAACATAACTTTATTAAAACTCCAATCTTTTCCTGATACAAAGTCGTACAATTCAACTAGAATCTAATGATACCAACATAAGTTCTAATAAATTAAGTGTGATATTACTAAACGACTAAGTGATTGATTCGCGTCCCCGCTAAGCTATGCTCCCATCATGTATACCTGTGGTGCAGAAAACAAAAGAGAACACCACATTTTCCAAAGTCAGCGGAAATACTGAGTAAGTAACACCCAAGCATGTAAACAGATTATGAAGTAATTTGAAAACCATTTTGTAGTAGTCTTGCTAAAACAAAGTGAAAATAAAAGCTTTGACCCTTTTATAAAAGAAATAAGATGAGAGATTACAAGTTCATTTATATTTTCCAAATCACATCCATAATTCAAATAATGGGATTCCAAAACTCATGATATTCCATTTTCCATTAACAACATCCAATCCAAAACCAATTTGTTAATTTGTTGATACGGGGAAAACCAACCACTTCTCAAGCATCCAGGACCTGAAGTGTCGACACCCCCTTACAGCCTTCTTGCGGCCAGAAGAGTGAGTACAAGGAGCTATCCGAGGACTTGCAACCGGATTAAAATAAATTAAATTTGACGAGAGAGCGTAGTCTATACGCTCAAAGCCAATAGTAACCATACAACAACAATCATCCCCGTACAACTCTTCCACTTTACGTTATCATCGATTATTAGATTTGCAGTGATATTTTCAGAGAACATTTCAACAATTTGAAACAAGTATTCATGTAGCACATATTTTTCATAAAATCATTTTGAGACAAGTAGGAATGAAAACATTTGACACGAAAAGAAGAATGGGCGCTAGGCCTGGCATGTTTACTTACCTTTAATCTCAAGCAAAGCAAATCACTTCCTAGTAATACTCGACGTGACCTTCGTCAACGAAATTTTCGCCTACAAATTTAATATTATCCTAATCAACACATTGCACACGAAGTCCTATAGGTAAATGAAATAACTCCCTTACTAACTCTCCCCAAACGTTATCGGTTAATAGTTCGCTGAACTCGTACTTTATCCCCTTCCAAGGTGTCATCCTTGGTAATCCATTGAGCATGTAGTGACACATGGTCAATGGGTCCTTGAAAGATCCTTGGCGCCTTTCACTCCAAGCGATGCACAGATTCTGGATGTAAGTGCAATACTCCTTTAGGGTTTCTAAACCTGGATGGTAGATCACGCCACATGGATTGTCGGCTTCAGTAAGATTGCCAGGAATATGTATGGGCGGTCTAAATCCTGTATGTGGAGATGGAGTTGGAACGGGTTCTTCTTCAATGGGATCCTCTTCTATCGGATCTTCTTCTAGATCTTCTTCTATTGGATCTTCTTCGGGATTGTAATTCGGGCCTTCGTTCATCCTTTGGACAAGTTCCTCGTACTTACTGAGCTTCCCGCGTAGGCTTCCAACCAAATCGCTATCCTTATTGTACTTGTCCTCGTTGGGCCTCCATCGTCCTTCTCTAGCGATGACTAGGTTGGTGTGATCCTGCTTTACTTCGTTCCATGGTCATTTGTATGGTAGTCCAATGATTATCATGTCACACACCATTATTGGGCTCCGGAAATGTGGGGCTCTATTAGCATCGCTCCAATAGTGGCATCGATCCCTGACACGTGCGCAGTAGCTATCAATGCTTTCCCGTCCTTCCAGGAACTTTAGGCGATATGGTGAACCTCCAAGTACAATACTAGATGAAACGGATTCAGATTGAGCAGCCATTTGAAAGAAGTAAGAAAGAGAAAGAGTCTCAGCATTGTTCTATACCACGCATATATTCTTAAAATCTTAACCATTCTAAAAACTAAGCAGTAAATCTTAGATATTGGGTTCTAAGCATATAGCACAAAAATCAAGCAAACTTGTAAATGCTAAATTATCCCACAACCCTGGCTTATTCAAATTTTAATTCTTTTTCCTATGTTCATTTTAAAAAAAATCTTTTTATAAAAATTATTACTTTTGGATTGCCAGGCTCTGATACCAACTGTAACACCCCCAAAACGACCAAGGCGGAAGCCCGGGGATGTCACTCCTTCCCAAGATTTAACCCGGATACAACGAGGTTTAAAAAAAGAGAATCCAAACATAACTTTATTAAAACTCCAATCTTTGCCTGAAACAAAGTCGTACAATTCAACTAGAATCTAATGATACCAACAGAAGTTCTAATAAATTAAGTGTGATATTACTAAACGACTAAGTGATGATTCGCGTCCCCGCTAAGCTATGCTCCCATCATCTATACGTGTGGTGCAGAAAACAAAAGAGAACACCACAGTTTCCAAAGTCAGCGGAAATACTGAGTAAGTAACACCCAAGCATGTAAACAGATTATGAAGTAATTTGAAAACCATTTTGTAGTAGTCTTGCTAAAACAAAGTGAAAATAAAAGCTTTGACCCTTTTATAAAAGAAATAAGATGAGAGATTACAAGTTCATTTATATTTTCCAAATCACATCCATAATTCAAATAATGGGATTCCAAAACTCATGATATTCCATTTTCCATTAACAACATCCAATCCAAAACCAATTTGTTAATTTGTTGATACGGGGAAAACCAACCACTTCTCAAGCATCCAGGACCTGAAGTCTCGACACCCCCTTACAGCCTTCTTGCGGCCACAAGGGTGAGTACAAGGAGCTATCCGGGACTTGCAACCGGATTAAAATAAATTAAATTTGACGAGAGACCGAAGTCTATAGGCTCAAAGCCAATAGTAACCATACAACAACAATTATCCCCGTACAACTCTTCCACTTTACGTTATAATCGATTATTAGATTTGCAGTGATATTTTCAGAGAACATTTCAAGAATTTGAAACAAGTATTCACGTAGCACATATTTTGCATAAAAGCATTCTGAGACAAGTAGGAATGAAAACATTTGACATGAAAATAAGAATGGGCGCTAGGCCTTGCATGTTTACTTACCTTTAATCTCAAGCAAAGAAAATCAATTCCTAGTAATACTCGACGTGTCCTTCGTGAACGAAATTGTCGCCTACAAATTTAATATTATTCTAATCAACACATTGCACACGAAGTCCTATATGTAAATGAAATAACTCCCTTACTAACTCTCCCCAAACGTTATCGGTTAATTGGTCGCTGAACTCGTCCTTTATCCCCTTCCAAGGTGTCATCCTTGGTAATCCATTGAGCATGTAGTGACACATGGTCAATGGGTCCTTGAAAGATCCTTGGCTCCTTTTACTCCAAGCGATGCACAGATTTTGGATGTAGATGCAATACTCCTTTAGGGTTTCTAAACCTGGATGGTGGATCACGCCACATGGATTGTCTACTTCAGTAAGATTGCCAGAAGTATGTATGGGCGGTCTAAATCCTGTATGTGGAGTTGGAGTTGGAACGGGATCTTCTTCAATGGGATCCTCTTCTATCGGATCTTCTTCTAGATCATCTTTTATTGGATCTTCTTCGGGCTTGTAATTCGGGCCTTCGTTCATCCTTTGGACAAGTTCCTCGTACTTACTGAGCTTCCCGCGTAGGCTTCCAACCAAATCGCTATCCTTATTGTACTTGTCCTCGTTGGGCCTCCATCGTCCTTCTTTAGCGATGACTAGGTCGGTGTGATCCTGCTTTACTTCGTTCCATGGTCATGTGTATGGTAGTCCAATGATTATCACGTCACACACCATTATTGGGCTCCAGAAATGTGGGGCTCTATTAGCATCGCTCCATTAGTGGCATCGATCCCTGACACGTGCGCAGTAGCTATGGATGCTTTCCCGTCCTTCCAGGAAATTTAGGCGATATGGTAAACCTCCAAGTACAATACTAGATGAAACGGATTCAGATTGAGCAGCCATTTGAAAGAAGTAAGAAAGAGAAAGAGTCTCAGCATTGTTCTATACCACGCATATATTCTTAAAATCTTAACCATTCTAAAAACTAAGCAGTAAATCTTAGATATTGGGTTCTAAGCATATAGCACAAAAATCAAGCAAACTTGTAAATGCTAAACTATCCCACAACCCTGGCTTATTCAAATTTTAATTCTTTTTCCTATGTTCATTTTAAAAAAATTCTTTTTATAAAAATTATTACTTTTGGATTGCCAGGCTCTGATACCAACTGTAAAACCCCCAAAACGACCAAGCCGGAAGCCCGGGGATGTCACTCCGTACCCGAGATTTAACCCGGATACAACGAGGTTTAAAAAAGAGAATCCAAACATAACTTTATTAAAACTCCAATCTTTGCCTGATACAAAGTCGTACAATCCAACTAGAATCTAATGATACCAACATAAGTTCTAATAAATTAAGTGTGATATTACTAAACGACTAAGTGATGATTCGCGTCCGCGCTAATCTATGCTCCCATCATTTATACCTGTGGTGCAGAAAACAAAAGAGAACACCACAGTTTCCAAAGTCAGCGGAAATGCTGAGTAAGTAACACCCAAGCATGTAAACAGATTATGAAGTAATTTGAAAACCATTTTGTAGTAGTCTTGCTAAAACAAAGTGAAAATAAAAGCTTTGACACTTTTATAAATGAAACAAGATGAGAGATTCCAAGTTCATTTATATTTTCCAAATCACATCCATAATTCAAATAATGGGAGTCCAAAACTCATGATATTCTATTTTCCATTAACAACATCCAATCCAAAACCAATTTGTTAATTTATTGATACAGGGAAAATCAACAACTACTTAAGCATCCTCGACCTGAAGTGTCGACACCCCCTTACAGACTTCTTGCGGCCAGAAGAGTGAGTACAAGGAGCTATCCGTGGACTTGCAACCGGATTAAAATAAATTAAATTTGACGAGAGACCGAAGTCTATACGCTCAATGCCAATAGTAACCATACAACAACAATCATCCCCGTACAACTCTTCCACTTTACGTTATCATCGATTACTAGATTTGCAGTGATATTTTCAGAGAACATTTCAACAATTTGAAGCAAGTAGCACAGATTTTGCATAAAATCATTTTGAGACAAGATGGAATGAAAACATTTGACACGAAAAGAAGAATGGGCGCTAGGCCTGGCATGTTTACTTACCTTTAATCTCAAGCAAAGCAAATCACTTCCTAGTAATACTCGACGTGTCCTTCGTCAACGAAATTGTCGCCTACAAATTTAATATTATCCTAATCAACACATTGCACACGAAGTCCTATAGGTAAATGAAATAACTCCCTTACTAACTCCCCCCAAACGTTCTCGGTTAATAGGTCGCTGAACTCGTACTTTAGCCCCTTCCAAGGTATCATCCTTTGTAATCCATTGAGCATGTAGTGACACATGGTCAATGGGTCCTTGAAAGATCTTTGGCGCCTTTTAGTCCAAGCGATGCACAGATTCTGGATGTAGGTGCAATACTCCTTTAGGGTTTCTAAACCTGGATGGTAGATCACGCCACATGGATTGTTGACTTCAGTAAGATTGCCAGGAGTATGTATGGGCGGTCTAAATCCTGTATGTGGAGTTTGAGTTGGAACGGGTTCTTCTTCAATGGGATCCTCTTCTATCTGATCTTCTTCTAGATCTTCTTTTATTGGATCTTCTTCGGGCTTGTAATTCGGGCCTTCGTTCATCCTTTGGACAAGTTCCTTGTACTTACTGAGCTTCCCGCGTAGGCTTCTGTTGGAATAGATGCCCTAGAGGCAATCTAGTTTAGTATGAATTTGTAATTGGCTAGAAAATTCATTTATTATTTATTGGATATTTAATATAATGAAGTCCTTAGATTTACAATCGTGTTGTTTATCTTAAATATCCCTAGTCAAGTATAATGATTAAATGGGACAATCATCTATAGACTAGTATGGGGTTGGATTGATATGGAGATATCACGATCCAACACATAGGTGTGCATTATGGAATGTCGCACTGGATTGACCCATCACCGAGAAGGCTACATACATGTTATGTTGAGTCACAAGTGCTTCTCGGGTACAATGGTATTGTCATCCTTAGACTTGAAGTCACTAGATATTCTAGTTGTGGATCATTGTGATCTTGGTAGCGTTAAACGCTACACCGTGACTGGGTAGTTATAAAGGCGTGTACTGGATACAATGAGAAGCAAGCTTAGAGATCGTAGTGGACGTAGAGAGGATTTGCCCCTCCCACATAACGGGAGCAAATATCCAAGGCCACTCGAGGATAGTGCTTATAGAATGTCTGGCCAGACTCAAATAAATCAATATATGGGATATTGATGTTATTTGCACGAATAAGGCTATTCCATGGATCGAGAAACTAGGGATTGGATATACGAGTGTGACTTGTATGTCTCGTGTCCAATCCGGATATGGAGGCAAAGGGATGAGACAATTACTTGTACAAGGTTGTCTAGATGACTATTCTATTAGTTGGCTAGAATGGATGTTTTGCTAGAAACCGCTCCATATTAGCAAATAAGTTGCTACCAACTAGATAGAACCTATGGGGTCACACGCTATATAGAGTTGTACTAGATTTGGGAATTAATTAATTGGATTAATTAATTAGAAGGATCACATTGCAAACCCTTGCAAACTTAGTAGGGACTAATTTGCAAGGAAGGGACTAAATTGAATTCTAGTAGGACTAGAATAAGTCCTTTAGGTAGTGAACAAGGAGTTGTTGGACTATATAAAGGACCCTCCTTCCTTCCTTCCTCATAACTTATGCTCTAAAGAGAACATAACAAGAGTGGGAGAGAACAAAGGAGAGAGAGAGCAAGCAACAAGGAGGACGCCGCCCCCTTGCCGCCGCCCCTCGTCCCCGACGCCACAAGAGGGCCGAGCCCCCTCTTTGTGCCTCGTTTTGCGTGATTTCTTCACCCTCCTCTCATTCCGGGCTAGCACCAAGGAGATTGGAGATCTAGGATCAACTCTAGGCGTGGATCAACTATAGAGAACGTGACACTATTCGCGTTTGAAGTCATCAAGGAGAACCCAAAGGTGTGTTTATGATTTCTAACCTTCACTATCGTTATGCATCTAGACTTGTGATCCTTGGAGGGTTTTGCATGTTTGTTTGTTTGATTATGCTTCCGTTTGCGCGATCCATGAATCAAAACCCTACAGTGGTATCAGAGCCACAGGTCATAGAGCATAAACGTAGTTTATGTGTTACATTCTTGTTGTTTTACACCTTAATTTGTTGTTTATCGCGTAAAACAAGACAAATCAAGCATTGGATGCAATTTGTCAAAGAACTAATCATAACAAGACCCAATTATTGCATTGGATGCATGAATTGGTTAGTTTGAGAAATTTTAGGATCTTAGATCTAGGGTTTGGGCATCCTTGGGGAAGAAGGAGTTCTCCCAAAACAAGGAAACAACCAAACTTGGGCTCCAAGCAAGGAGGTTGTTTTGGAAACAACCTCCACAAGGAGGTTCGGCCCCCTAGGGGACCGCCCCCCTTGCTTGGCGCCCAAGCTTGGCGCCCTAAGGGGCCGGGCGGCCCTAACCCGCGGGCCTAGCTTGCGGGTTTTGGGCCGGGCCGGCCCTAGGGCTTTATGGTTCACTTTGTTTGGGCCCGGGCAATTGGATTGTTGGGCCTATGGACCGTTTTAACCCTAGAAATCCTAAAATCAATTAAAATTGACCAAGCGCGTTAAAATTGGATTTTAACTGTTTATGTGCAAATCGCATGGTGATTGGATATGGCCTTAGGATGTGGTTTGATGTGGATGTTTAATTTTGTGGTTTGGTTTTACGGCCTGCGAGCTGATCAATTAATTGTAATAATTAATTACGGTTTTTATGGCCTGCGTGCCATTTTTTTTCTCAACTTGTGAGATTTATTTTATTTAGTATAGATATTAGCTAGTGCTAGATAAAGTAGATTGTTAGCCAAGATTGGAGAAAAGAAGCCCAAAGCCAAAGAAGCCACAAAAGATGGAGCATGGAGCATGGAGCATTCCACATGACTATGAAGGATGGACCAAAAGATCAAGACGCATGGAGATGTGTTTGTTTAGGGTTCATAGATAATTCCATTGGCTTGGAATTATCTTAGTCTAGAAAAGGCCATATCCACATCACGTTTAATTTCTGTTTTGTGGTTGTTTATTTATTGTCTTATTATTTGTGTGGTTGGTGTATGGATGATGCATGCAATTAGGATAATAAGATAATTAGACAACCCGGATCTATTATTTGGAGTTGTGCCCAAACTCAAATAGATAGATTAGTTGATATTGATCAACAAAATAATTAAAATTGAAAAAAAAATCCCTCAAATTTTAAATATTGTGTTCTTGCCTTCTCGTTATTTAAACACTCATTATCATCATTATTTATCAAGTTCGTGCGTGCCAAAGCATGGCGACTTGGTTCATAATGATGGAATGCGATGGCACGTAACAATGTGCAATTGTTTAGATAAGAGGTTGAACACAACTAGGCTATTAATTTGATTAAGAAACCTAGAGGCAATCAATTGGGATTATCCATATAGATGGATAAATAAGGAGTTATTTGCCCAATTGAACCAAGAGTTGCATATGGGATGCAATTGGAAATCGTTCCTACCTAAGAAGTAATCGAATTATGGGTGACTTGCCAAAGCAAGCTCATAAGGAGATGAAAAAGATGGATCTTGGCCCACTAGAAAATATAAGGATATTTTCCGCATTAATATCTTGAGGGTTATTAATCCGTAGAAAAATAGTGGGAGCTATATTTAATAAACTAGCCATTATTAAATATAGTCAAAAATTCACAAATACTAAGACTTGCGTATTTTCCTTTTGTAGAATTCCAAATGGCAAACAACTCATCGAGTTCACAACATTCCCTACGATCTGTCCTTGAGAAGGACAAGCTCTCTGGAACCAACTTTATTGATTGGTACAGAAACTTGAGAATTGTTCACAAGCAAGAAAAGAAGCTGTACGCAATAGAGGAGCAAGTTCCAGAAGGTCCAGAGAACCAGACACCTACTGCCTTAAAGGCGTATCAAAAGCGTGTTGACGACGCTAATGATGCGGCCTGCCTAATGCTTTGCACCATGACCTCTGAGCTTCAGAAGCAACATGAGAACATGAATGCTGTCGATATGATCGAACATCTAAAGCAGCTCTTCCAAGAGCAGGCGAGGGTAGAGAGGTATGAGGTCTCGAAGGCACTGTTCAAATGTCATCTGGCAGAAGGGAACCCGGTGGGACCCCATGTACTCCGAATGATCGGGTACTTGGAGAATCTCGCCCGGCTTGGGTTCCCGGTCGGCCAAGAGTTCGCAACCGATCTCGTGTTGCAATCGTTGCCTGAAAGTTATGGACAGTTCATTATGAACTATAACATGAACGAGATCGTTAAACCACTGCCAGATTTGCTCAACATGTTGAGGACGGCTGAACAGAGCATCAACAAGGGTAAGGGCAAGGCCATTATGATGGTGCATAAAGGAAAGCCTCCAAGGGCAAAGGCAAGTCAGTTGCTAAGTCCAAGGAACAAGCCCTTAAGCCTGTTGGTGGCATTTCCAAGGTCGTGACTAAGGGTGAATGTCACTACTGTAGTCAACATGGACACTGGAGGAGGAACTGCCCAAAATATCTGGAGGACAAGAGGCTTGGAATAGTGATTCCACCACCACCAGGTATTTTTGTTGTAGATGTCAATTTAACTGTCTCTACATCATGGGTATTAGATACTGGATGTGGATCTCATATTTGTCGAAATATGCAGGATCTAAAGAGAAGTAAAAGATTGGCTAAAGGGGAGGTAGATCTGCGCGTTGGGAATGGAGCAAAGGTTGCTGCGTTGGCCATAGGCGTGTGCGAGCTATCTCTGCCTTCAGGATTAGTTTTAGAATTAAATAATTGCTATTTTGTTCCTGCTATGAGCAGAAACATTATTTCTATTTCTTGTTTGGACAAGGAAGGTTTTATTATTTCAATAAAGAACAATTGTTGTTCCTTTTATTTGAATAATATTCACTATTTTAGTGCGCAATTATTTAATGGACTTTATGTCCTTGATCTAAGCAATCCTGTCTACAACATTAATACCAAGCGGATTAAAATAAATGATTTAAATCCTGCTTATTTATGGCATTGTCGTTTAGGCCATATAAATGAGAAACGTGTATCTAGACTCCATAAGGATGGATTACTAGACTCATTTGATTTTGAATCATATGAGACATGTGAGGCTTGTTTATTGGGAAAAATGACAAAGTCCCCTTTCAATAAGAAAGGTAAATGGACTAGTGAGCAATTGGCGCTCATACATACCGATGTGTGTGGGCCATTTGCCACGCCAGCCAGGGGTGGTTACGTCTACTTCATTACATTTACTGATGATTACAGTAGATATGGATTTGTGTACCTTATGAGGGAAAAATCCGAATCCTTTGAAGTGTTCAAAGAATTCAAGAATGAAGTAGAGAAGCAACTTGGCAAAAGTATCAAGGCTCTACGATCGGATCGTGGAGGAGAATACTTGAGCCAAGAGTTTGACGACTATCTTAGAGAGTGTGGCATCGTGTCCCAACCCACTCCACCCGGAACGCCACAATGGAATGGCGTGTCCGAGAGGAGGAATCGAACCCTATTGGATATGGTTCGGTCTATGATGTGTCAAACCGATCTTCCATTATCATTTTGGGGCTACGCTCTATTAAGTGCAACTTTCACCATTAACCGTGTTCCATCTAAATCAGTCATGAAGACACCATATGAGATGTGGAGTGGGAGGCGTCCCACACTGTCGTTCATGAGGATTTGGGGCTGCGATGTCTATGTAAAGCGTTTACAATCAGACAAGCTAGGGCCTAAATCAGATAAGTGTAAATTTGTGGGGTACCCTAAGGAAACTAAGGGATACTACTTCTACAATCCAACCGAGAACAAAGTGTTTGTTGCTCGGACCGGCGTGTTTCTAGAAAGAGAGTTTGTCTCTAAAGAAACAAGTGGGAGGAATGTAGAACTTGAAGAAGTTCAAGAACCACAAATTACTGAACCGATTATGGAACATGAACAGGAATCACAAGCAGTTGTGGATCCACCTGTTCAGGTAACACAAGAGCTTCGTAGATCTAGTAGAGTGCGCCAGGAACCCGAGAGGTACGGACTTCTCGTGACTGATTCCGGTGACACGATGCTCATAGATGATGAGCCTACTACCTATGAGGAGGCCATGAATGGCCCAGACTCGCAGAAGTGGCTTGAGGCCATGAGATCCGAGATGGAGTCCATGTATACCAACAAAGTATGGACTTTGGTGGAACCACCTGATGGGGCGCGACCCATAGGGTGCAAGTGGGTCTTCAAGAAGAAGATCGACATGGATGGTAATGTGATTACCTATAAGGGCCGATTGGTGGCTAAAGGATTCAGACAGATTCATGGTATTGACTATGATGAAACCTTTTCACCAGTCGCAATGACCAAATCCATCCGAATCCTACTTGCGATTGCAGCATACTACGACTATGAGATTTGGCAGATGGATGTCAAAACAGCATTCCTTTATGGGAATCTCCTCGAGGACGTGTATATGATACAGCCGGAGGGTTTTGAGGATCCAAAGCAAGCCAACAAAGTCTGTAAACTGCAACGATCCATTTATGGATTAAAGCAAGCTTCTAGGAGTTGGAATCGACGTTTTGATGAAGTGGTCAAAGAGTTTGGCTTCATCAGAAACGAAGATGAGTCTTGTGTTTACAGGAAGGTTAGTGGGAGCTCTGTAGCTTTTCTGGTCTTGTATGTGGATGACATACTACTCATTGGAAACGACGTTCCCATGCTGCAATCTGTGAAAGATTGGCTAGGAAAGTGTTTCTCAATGAAGGACTTAGGGGAAGCAGCCCATATACTCGGTATAAAGATCTATAGAGATAGATCTAAGAGGTTGCTAGGCCTAAGTCAGAGTACATATATTGACAAGGTGTTGAAACGGTTCAACATGCAAGATTCCAAGAAGGGATTCTTGCCCATGTCACATGGAATCACTCTTTCGAAGAGTGGTTATCCTTCCAATGAGATTGAGAAGGAACGCATGAGTAGGATTCCCTATGCCTCGGCCATAGGATCTATCATGTACGCCATGTTATGTACTAGACCAGATGTGTCATATGCCTTGAGTATGACAAGCAGATACCAATCCAATCCGGGTGAGAGTCACTGGATTGCTGTCAAGAACATCCTAAAGTACTTGAGAAGAACTAAGGATGCTTTCTTGATGTTTGGCGGTGTGGAAGAGTTGCGTGTAAGGGGTTACACTGATGCAAGCTTCCAAACCGATAGAGATGACTTTAGATCACAATCGGGATATGTGTTTTGCCTGAATGGAGCAGCGGTGAGCTGGAAGAGTTCCAAGCAAGAGACGGTAGCTGATTCTACAACAGAGGCTGAGTACATTGCTGCAAATGGCGCAGCAAAGGAGGCTGTTTGGATCAGAAAGTTTGTTTCTGAACTTGGTGTGGTCCCTAGCATTGCGGATCCAGTGGAGTTGTTCTGTGACAACACTGGGGCGATCGCGCAATCAAAGGAACCAAGATCGCACCAGAAGTCCAAGCATGTGCTCAGGAAGTTTCATCTGATTCGAGATATTATCGATAGAGGAGACGTTCAGATATGCAAGATTCCTACAGATGATAATCTGTCAGACCCGCTTACGAAGCCTCTCACGCAGTGGAAGCATGAAGGGCACACTAGGAGTATGGGCATACGAGATGCGCCAGATTGGCTCTAGTGCAAGTGGGAGACTGTTGGAATAGATGCCCTAGAGGCAATCTAGTTTAGTATGAATTTGTAATTGGCTAGAAAATTCATTTATTATTTATTGGATATTTAATATAATGAAGTCCTTAGATTTACAATCGTGTTGTTTATCTTAAATATCCCTAGTCAAGTATAATGATTAAATGGGACAATCATCTATAGACTAGTATGGGGTTGGATTGATATGGAGATATCACGATCCAACACATAGGTGTGCATTATGGAATGTCGCACTGGATTGACCCATCACCGAGAAGGCTACATACATGTTATGTTGAGTCACAAGTGCTTCTCGGGTACAATGGTATTGTCATCCTTAGACTTGAAGTCACTAGATATTCTAGTTGTGGATCATTGTGATCTTGGTAGCGTTAAACGCTACACCGTGACTGGGTAGTTATAAAGGCGTGTACTGGATACAATGAGAAGCAAGCTTAGAGATCGTAGTGGACGTAGAGAGGATTTGCCCCTCCCACATAACGGGAGCAAATATCCAAGGCCACTCGAGGATAGTGCTTATAGAATGTCTGGCCAGACTCAAATAAATCAATATATGGGATATTGATGTTATTTGCACGAATAAGGCTATTCCATGGATCGAGAAACTAGGGATTGGATATACGAGTGTGACTTGTATGTCTCGTGTCCAATCCGGATATGGAGGCAAAGGGATGAGACAATTACTTGTACAAGGTTGTCTAGATGACTATTCTATTAGTTGGCTAGAATGGATGTTTTGCTAGAAACCGCTCCATATTAGCAAATAAGTTGCTACCAACTAGATAGAACCTATGGGGTCACACGCTATATAGAGTTGTACTAGATTTGGGAATTAATTAATTGGATTAATTAATTAGAAGGATCACTTTGCAAACCCTTGCAAACTTAGTAGGGACTAATTTGCAAGGAAGGGACTAAATTGAATTCTAGTAGGACTAGAATAAGTCCTTTAGGTAGTTAACAAGGAGTTGTTGGACTATATAAAGGACCCTCCTTCCTTCCTTCCTCATAACTTATGCTCTAAAGAGAACATAACAAGAGTGGGAGAGAACAAAGGAGAGAGAAACAAGCAACAAGGAGGACGCCGCCCCCTTGCCGCCGCCCCTCGTCCCCGACGCCACAAGAGGGCCGAGCCCCCTCTTTGTGCCTCGTTTTACGTGATTTCTTCACCCTCCTCTCATTCCAGGCTAGCACCAAGGAGATTGGAGATCTAGGATCAACTCTAGGCGTGGATCAACTATAGAGAACGTGACACTATTCGCGTTTGAAGTCATCAAGGAGAACCCAAAGGTGTGTTTATGATTTCTAACCTTCACTATCGTTATGCATCTAGACTTGTGATCCTTGGAGGGTTTTGCATGTTTGTTTGTTTGATTATGCTTCCGTTTGCGCGATCCATGAATCAAAACCCTACAGTGGTATCAGAGCCACAGGTCATAGAGCATAAACGTAGTTTATGTGTTACATTCTTGTTGTTTTACACCTTAATTTGTTGTTTATCGCGTAAAACAAGACAAATCAAGCATTGGATGCAATTTGTCAAAGAACTAATCATAACAAGACCCAATTATTGCATTGGATGCATGAATTGGTTAGTTTGAGAAATTTTAGGATCTTAGATCTAGGGTTTGGGCATCCTTGAGGAAGAAGGAGTTCTCCCAAAACAAGGAAACAACCAAACTTGGGCTCCAAGCAAGGAGGTTGTTTTGGAAACAACCTCCACAAGGAGGTTCGGCCCCCTAGGGGACCGCCCCCCTTGCTTGGCGCCCAAGCTTGGCGCCCTAAGGGGCCGGGCGGCCCTAACCCGCGGGCCTAGCTTGCGGGTTTTGGGCCGGGCCGGCCCTAGGGCTTTATGGTTCACTTTGTTTGGGCCCGGGCAATTGGATTGTTGGGCCCATGGACCGTTTTAACCCTAGAAATCCTAAAATCAATTAAAATTGACCAAGCGCGTTAAAATTGGATTTTAACTGTTTATGTGCAAATCGCATGGTGATTGGATATGGCCTTAGGATGTGGTTTGATGTGGATGTTTAATTTTGTGGTTTGGTTTTACGGCCTGCGAGCTGATCAATTAATTGTAATAATTAATTAGGGTTTTTATGGCCTGCGTGCCATTTTTTTTCTCAACTTGTGAGATTTATTTTATTTAGTATAGATATTAGCTAGTGCTAGATAAAGTAGATTGTTAGCCAAGATTGGAGAAAAGAAGCCCAAAGCCAAAGAAGCCACAAAAGATGGAGCATGGAGCATGGAGCATTCCACATGACTATGAAGGATGGACCAAAAGATCAAGACGCATGGAGATGTGTTTGTTTAGGGTTCATAGATAATTCCATTGGCTTGGAATTATCTTAGTCTAGAAAAGGCCATATCCACATCACGTTTAATTTCTGTTTTGTGGTTGTTTATTTATTGTCTTATTATTTGTGTGGTTGGTGTATGGATGATGCATGCAATTAGGATAATAATATAATTAGACAACCCGGATCTATTATTTGGAGTTGTGCCCAAACTCAAATAGATAGATTAGTTGATATTGATCAACAAAATAATTAAAATTGAAAAAAAAATCCCTCAAATTTTAAATATTGTGTTCTTGCCTTCTCGTTATTTAAACACTCATTATCATCATTATTTATCAAGTTCGTGCGTGCCAAAGCATGGCGACTTGGTTCATAATGATGGAATGCGATGGCACGTAACAATGTGCAATTGTTTAGATAAGAGGTTGAACACAACTAGGCTATTAATTTGATTAAGAAACCTAGAGGAAATCAATTGGGATTATCCATATAGATGGATAAATAAGGAGTTATTTGCCCAATTGAACCAAGAGTTGCATATGGGATGCAATTGGAAATCGTTCCTACCTAAGAAGTAATCGAATTATGGGTGACTTGCCAAAGCAAGCTCATAAGGAGATGAAAAAGATGGATCTTGGCCCACTAGAAAATATAAGGATATTTTCCGCATTAATATCTTGAGGGTTATTAATCCGTAGAAAAATAGTGGGAGCTATATTTAATAAACTAGCCATTATTAAATATAGTCAAAAATTCACAAATACTAAGACTTGCGTATTTTCCTTTTGTAGAATTCCAAATGGCAAACAACTCATCGAGTTCACAACATTCCCTACGATCTGTCCTTGAGAAGGACAAGCTCTCTGGAACCAACTTTCTTGATTGGTACAGAAACTTGAGAATTGTTCTCAAGCAAGAAAAGAAGCTGTACGCAATAGAGGAGCAAGTTCCAGAAGGTCCAGAGAACCAGACACCTGCTGCCTTAAAGGCGTATCAAAAGCGTGTTGACGACGCTAATGATGCGGCCTGCCTAATGCTTTGCACCATGACCTCTGAGCTTCAGAAGCAACATGAGAACATGAATGCTGTCGATATGATCGAACATCTAAAGCAGCTCTTCCAAGAGCAGGCGAGGGTAGAGAGGTATGAGGTCTCGAAGGCACTGTTCAAATGTCATCTGGCAGAAGGGAACCCGGTGGGACCCCATGTACTCCGAATGATTGGGTACTTGGAGAATCTCGCCCGGCTTGGGTTCCCGGTCGGCCAAGAGTTCGCAACCGATCTCGTGTTGCAATCGTTGCCTGAAAGTTATGGACAGTTCATTATGAACTATAACATGAACGAGATCGTTAAACCACTTCCAGATTTGCTCAACATGTTGAGGACGGCTGAACAGAGCATCAACAAGGGTAAGGGCAAGGCCATTAAGTCCTTTAGGTAGTTAACAAGGAGTTGTTGGACTATATAAAGGACCCTCCTTCCTTCCTTCCTCATAACTTATGCTCTAAAGAGAACATAAAAAGAGTGGGAGAGAACAAAGGAGAGAGAGAGCAAGCAACAAGGAGGACGCCGCCCCCTTGCCGCCGCCCCTCGTCCCCGACGCCACAAGAGGGTCGAGCCCCCTCTTTGTGCCTCGTTTTACGTGATTTCTTCACCCTCCTCTCATTCCAGGCTAGCACCAAGGAGATTGGAGATCTAGGATCAACTCTAGGCGTGGATCAACTATAGAGAACGTGACACTATTCGCGTTTGAAGTCATCAAGGAGAACCCAAAGGTGTGTTTATGATTTCTAACCTTCACTATCGTTATGCATCTAGACTTGTGATCCTTGGAGGGTTTTGCATGGTTGTTTGTTTGATTATGCTTCCGTTTGCGCGATCCATGAATCAAAACCCTACAGCTTCCAACCAAATCGCTATCCTTATTGTACTTGTCCTCGTTGGGCCTCCATCGTCCTTCTTTAGAGATGACTAGGTCGGTGTGATCCTGCTTTACTTCGTTCCATGGTCATGTGTATGGTAGTCCAATGATTATCACGTCACACACCATTATTGGGCTCCGGAAATGTGGGGCTCTATTAGCATCGCTCCATTAGTGGCATCGATCCCTGACACGTGCGCAGTTGCTATCGATGCTTTCCCGTCCTTCCAGGAACTTTAGGCGATATGGTGAACCTCCAAGTACAATACTAGATGAAACGGATTCAGATTGAGCAGCCATTTGAAAGAAGTAAGAAAGAGAAAGAGTCTCAGCATTGTTCTATACCACGCATATATTCTTAAAATCTTAATTATTCTAAAAACTAAGCAGTAAATCTTAGATATTGGGTTCTAAGCATATAGCACAAAAATCAAGCAAACTTGTAAATGCTAAACTATCCCACAACCCTAGCTTATTCAAATTTTAATTCTTTTTCCTATGTTAATTTTAAAAAAATTCTTTTTATAAAAATTATTACTTTTGGATTGCCAGGCTCTGATACCAACTGTAAAACCCCCAAAACGACCAAGCCGGAAGCCCGGGGATGTCACTCCGTACCCGAGATTTAACCCGGATACAACGAGGTTTAAAAAAGAGAATCCAAACATAACTTTATTAAAACTCCAATCTTTGCCTGATACAAAGTCGTACAATTCAACTAGAATCTAATGATACTAACATGAGTTCTAATAAATTAAGTGTGATATTACTAAACGACTAAGTGATGATTCGCGTCCGCGCTAATCTATGCTCCCATCATTTATACCTGTGGTGCAGAAAACAAAAGAGAACACCACAGTTTCCAAAGTCAGCGGAAATACTGAGTAAGTAACACCCAAGCATGTAAACAGATTATGAAGTAATTTGAAAACCATTTTGTAGTAGTCTTGCTAAAATAAAGTGAAAATAAAATCTTTAACACTTTTATAAATGAAACAAGATGAGAGATTCCAAGTTCATTTATATTTTCCAAATCACATCTATAATTCAAATAATGGGAGTCCAAAACTCATGATATTCCATTTTCCATTAACAACATCCAATCCAAAACCAATTTGTTAATTTGTTGATACAGGGAAAATCAACATCTACTCAAGCATCCTCGACCTGAAGTGTCGACACCCCCTTACAGACTTCTTGCGGCCAGAAGAGTGAGTACAAGGAGCTATCCGTGGACTTGCAACCTGATTAAAATAAATTAAATTTGACGAGAGACCGAAGTCTATACGCTCAATTCCCATAGTAACCATACAACAACAATCATCCCCGTACAACTCTTCCACTTTACGGTATCATCGATTATTAGATTTGCAGTGATATTTTCAGAGAACATTTCAACAATTTGAAACAAGTATTAAAGTAGCACATATTTTGCATAAAATCATTTTGAGACAAGATGGAATGAAAACATTTGACACGAAAAGAAGAATGGGCGCTAGGCCTGGCATGTTTACTTACCTTTAATCTCAAGCAAAGCAAATCACTTCCTAGTAATACTCGACGTGTCCTTCGTCAACGAAATTGTCGCCTACAAATTTAATATTATCCTAATCAACACATTGCACACGAAGTCCTATAGGTAAATGAAATAACTCCCTTACTAACTCTCCCCAAACGTTATCGGTTAATAGGTCGCTGAACTCGTCCTTTAGCCCCTTCCAAGGTATCATCCTTTGTAATCCATTGAGCATGTAGTGACACATGGTCAATGGGTCCTTGAAAGATCCTTGGCGCCTTTTACTCCAAGCGATGCACAGATTCTGGATGTAGGTGCAATACTCCTTTAGGGTTTCTAAACCTGGATGGTAGATCACGCCACATGGATTGTCGACTTCAGTAAGATTGCCAGGAGTATGTATGGGCGGTCTAAATCCTGTATGTGGAGTTTGAGTTGGAACGGGTTCTTCTTCAATGGGATCCTCTTCTATCGGATCTTCTTCTAGATCTTCTTCTATTGGATCTTCTTCGGGCTTGTAATTCGGGCCTTCCTTCATCCTTTGGACAAGTTCCTCGTACTTACTGAGCTTCTCGCGTAGGCTTCCAACCAAATCGCTATCCTTAGTGTACTTGTCCTCGTTGGGCATCCATCGTCCTTCTTTAGAGATGACTAGGTCGGTGTGATCCTGCTTTACTTCGTTCCATGGTCATGTGTATGGTAGTCCATTGAATATCACGTCACACACCATTATTGGGTTCCGGAAATTTGGGGCTCTATTAGCATCGCTCCATTGGTGGAATCGATCCCTGACACGTGCGCAGTAGCTATCGATGCTTTCCTGTCCTTCCAGGAACTTTAGGCGATATGGTGAACCTCCAAGTACAATACTAGATGAAACGGATTCACATTGAGCAGCAATCTGAAAGAAGTAAGAAAGAGAAAGAGTCTCAGCATTGTTCTATACCACGCATATATTCTTAAAATCTTAACCATTCTAAAAACTAAGCAGTAAAACTTAGATATTGGGTTCTAAGCATATAGCACAAAAATCAAGCAAACTTCTAAATGCTAAACTATCCCACAACCCCGGCTTATTCAAATTTTAATTCTTTTTCCTATGTTCATTTTAAAAAAAATCTTTTTATAAAAATTATTACTTTTGGATTGCCAGGCTCTGATACCAACTATAACACCCCCAAAACTACCAAGCCGGAAGCCCGGGGATTTCACTCCGTACCCGAGATTTAACCCGGATACAAGGAGGTTTAAAACAGAGAATCCAAACATAAGTTTATTAAAACTCCAATATTTGCCTGATACAAAGACGTACAATTCAACTAGAATCTAATGATACCAACAGAAGTTCTAATAAATTAAGTGTGATATTACAAAACGACTAAGTGATGATTCGCGTCCCCGCTAAGCTATGCTCCCATCATGTATACCTGTGGTGCAGAAAACAAAAGAGAACACCACAGTTTCGAAAGTCAGCGAAAATACTGAGTAAGTAACACCGAAGCATGTAAACAGATTATGAAGTAATTTGAAAACCATTTTGTAGTATTCTTGCTAAAACAAAGTGAAAATAAAAGCTTTGACCCTTTTACAAAAGAAATAAGATGAGAGATTCCAAGTTCATTTATATTTTCCAAATCACATCCATAATTCAAATAATGGAATTCCAAAACTCATGATATTCCATTTTCCATTAACAACATCCAATCCAAAACCAATTTGTTAATTTGTTGATACGGGGAAAACCAACCACTTCTCAAGCATCCAGGACCTGAAGTGTCGACACCCCCTTACAGCCTTCTTGCGGCCAGAAGAGTGAGTACAAGGAGCTATCCGGGGACTTGCAACCGGATTAAAATAAATTAAATTTGACGAGAGACCGAAGTCTATACGCTCAATGCCAATAGTAACCATACAACAACAATCATCCCCGTACAACTCTTCCACTTTACGTTATCATCGATTATTAGATTTGCAGTGATATTTTCAGAGAACATTTCAACAATTTGAAACAAGTATTCAAGTAGCACATATTTTGCATAAAATCATTTTGAGACAAGATGGAATGAAAACATTTGACACGAAAAGAAGAATGGGCGCTAGGCCTGGCATGTTTACTTACCTTTAATCTCAAGCAAAGCAAATCACTTCCTAGTAATTCTCGACGTGTCCTTCGTCAACGAAATTGTCGCCTACAAATTTAATATTATCCTAATCAACACATTGCACACGAATTCCTATAGGTAAATGAAATAACTCCCTTACTAACTCTCCCCAAACTTTATCAGTTAATAGGTCGCTGAACTCGTCCTTTATCCCCTTCCAAGGTGTCATCCTTGGTAATCCATTGGGCATGTAGTGACACATGGTCAATGGGTCCTTGAAAGATCATTGGCGCCTTTTACTCCAAGCGATGCACAGATTCTGGATGTAGGTGCAATACTCCTTTAGGGTTTCTAAACCTGGATGGTAGATCACGTCACATGGATTGTCGACTTCAGTAAGATTGCCAGGAGTATGTATGGGCGGTCTAAATCCTGTATGTGGAGTTCGAGTTGGAACGGGTTCTTCTTCAATGGGATCCTCTTCTATCGGATCTTCTTCTAGATCTTCTTCTATTGGATCTTCTTCGGGCTTGTAATTCGGGCCTTCCTTCATCCTTTGGACAAGTTCCTCGTACTTACTGAGCTTCTCGCGTAGGCTTCCAACCAAATCGCTATCCTTATTGTACTTGTCCTCGTTGGGCCTCCATCGTCCTTCTTTAGAGATGACTAGGTCGGTGTGATCCTGCTTTACTTCGTTCCATGTTCATGTGTATGGTAGTCCATTGAATATCACGTCACACACCATTATTGGGTTCCGGAAATTTGGGGCTCTATTAGCATCGCTCCATTGGTGGAATCGATCCCTGACACGTGCGCAATAGCTATCGATGCTTTCCTGTCCTTCCAGGAACTTTAGGCGATATGGTGAACCTCCAAGTACAATACTTGATGAAACGGATTCACATTGAGCAGCAATCTGAAAGAAGTAAGAAAGAGAAAGAGTCTCAGCATTGTTCTATACCACGCATATATTCTTAAAATCTTAACCATTCTAAAAACTAAGCAGTAAAACTTAGATATTGGGTTCTAAGCATATAGCACAAAAGTCAAGTAAACTTCTAAATGCTAAACTATCCCACAACCCCGGTTTATTCAAATTTTAATTCTTTTTCCTATGTTCATTTTAAAAAAAAATATTTTTATAAAAATTACTACTTTTGGATTGCCAGGCTCTGATACCAACTGTAACACCCCCAAAACTACCAAGCCGGAAGCCCGGGGATTTCACTCCGTACCCGAGATTTAACCCGGATACAAGGAGGTTTAAAACAGAGAATCCAAACATAAGTTTATTAAAACTTCAATCTTTGCCTGATACAAAGTCGTACAATTCAACTAGAATCTAATGATTCCAACAGAAGTTCTAATAAATTAAGTGTGATATTACAAAACGACTAAGTGATGATTCGCGTCCCCGCTAAGCTATGCTCTCATCATGTATACCTGTGGTGCAGAAAACAAAAGAGAACACCACAGTTTCGAAAGTCAGCGAAATTACTGAGTAAGTAACACCCAAGCATGTAAACAGATTATGAAGTAATTTGAAAACCATTTTGTAGTATTCTTGCTAAAACAAAGTGAAAATAAAAGCTTTGAACCTTTTATAAAAGAAACAAGATGAGAGATTCCAAGTTCATTTATATTTTCCAAATCACATCCATAATTCAAATAATGGAATTCCAAAACTCATGATATTCCATTTTTCATTAACAACATCCAATCCAAAACCAATTTGTTAATTTGTTAATACGGAGAAAACCAACCACTTATCAAGCATCCAGGACCTGAAGTGTCGACACCCCCTTACAGACTTCTTGCGGCCAGAAGAGTGAGTACAAGGAGCTATCCGGGGACTTGCAACCGGATTAAAATAAATTAAATTTGACGAGAGACCGAAGTCTATACGCTCAATGCCAATATTAACCATACAACAACAATCATCCCCGTACAACTCTTCCACTTTACGTTATCATCGATTATTAGATTTGCAGTGATATTTTCAGAGAACATTTCAACAATTTGAAACAAGTATTCAAGTAGCTCATATTTTGCATAAAATCATTTTGAGACAAGATGGAATGAAAACATTTGACACGAAAAGAAGAATGGGCGCTAGGCCTGGCATGTTTACTTACCTTTAATCTCAAGCAAAGCAAATCACTTCCTAGTAATACTCGACGTGTCCTTCGTTAACGAAATTGTTGCCTACAAATTTAATATTATCCTAATCAACACATTGCACACGAATTCCTATAGGTAAATGAAATAACTCCCTTACTAACTCTCCCCAAACGTTATCTGTTAATAGGTCGCTGAACTCGTCATTTATCCCCTTCAAAGGTGTCATCCTTGGTAATCCATTGAGCATGTAGTGACACATGGTCAATGGGTCCTTGAAATATCCTTGGCGCCTTTTACTCCAAGCGATGCACAGATTCTGGATGTAGGTGCAATACTCCTTTAGGGTTTCTAAACCTGGATGGTAGATCACGCCACATGGATTGTCGACTTCAGTAAGATTGCCAGGAGTATGTATGGGCGGTCTAAATCCTGTATGTGGAATTCGAGTTGGAACGGGTTCTTCTTCAATGGGATCCTCTTCTATCAAACTTCTTCTAGATCTTCTTCTATTGGATCTTCTTCGGGCTTGTAATTCGGGCCTTCCTTCATCCTTTGGACAAGTTCCTCGTACTTACTGAGCTTCTCGCGTAGGCTTCCAACCAAATCGCCATCCTTATTGTACTTGTCCTCGTTGGGCCTCCATCGTCCTTCTTTAGAGATGACTAGGTCGGTGTGATCCTGCTTTACTTCGTTCCATGGTCATGTGTATGGTAGTCCATTGAATATCACGTCACACACCATTATTGGGTTCCGGAAATTTGGGGCTCTATTAGCATCGCTCCAATGGTGGAATCGATCCCTGACACGTGCGCAGTAGCTATCGATGCTTTCCTGTCCTTCCAGGAACTTTAGGCGATATGGTGAACCTATAAGTACAATAATAGATGAAACGGATTCACATTGAGCTGCAATCTGAAAGAAGTAAGAAAGAGAAAGAGTCTCAACATTGTTCTATACCACGCATATATTCTTAAAATCTTAACCATTCTAAAAACTAAGAAGTAAAAATTAGATATTGGGTTCTAAGCATATAGCACAAAAATCAAGTAAACTTCTAAATGCTAAACTATCCCACAACCCCGGCTTATTCAAATTTTAATTCTTTTTCCTATGTTCATTTTAAAAAAGATCTTTTTATAAAAATTACTAGTTTTGGATTGCCAGGCTCTGATACCAACTGTAACACCCCCAAAATTACCAAGCCGGAAGCCCGGGGATTTCACTCCGTACCCGAGATTTAACCCGGATACAAGGAGGTTTAAAATAGAGAATCCAAACATAAGTTTATTAAAACTCCAATCTTTGCCTGATACAAAGTCGTACAATTCAACTAGAATCTAATGATACCAAGAGAAGTTCTAATAAATTAAGTGTGATATTACAAAACGACTAAGTGATGATTCGCGTCCCATCATGTATACCTGTGGTGCAGAAAACAAAAGAGAACACCACAGTTTCGAAAGTCAGCGAAAATACTGAGTAAGTAACACCCAAGCATGTAAACAGTTTATGAAGTAATTTGAAAACCATTTTGTAGTATTCTTGCTAAAACAAAGTGAAAATAAAATCTTTGACCCTTTTATAAAAGAAATAAGATGAGAGATTCCAAGTTCATTTATATTTTCCAAATCACATTCATAATTCAAATAATGGAATTCCAAAACTCATGATATTCCATTTTCCATTAACAACATCCAATCCAAAACCAATTTGTTAATTTGTTGATACGGGGAAAACCAACCACATATCAAGAATCCAGGACCTGAAGTGTCGACACCCCCTTACAGACTTCTTGCGGCCAGAAGAGTGAGTACAAGGACCTATCCGGGGACTTGCAACCGGATTAAAATAAATCAAATTTGACGAGAGACCGAAGTCTATACGCTCAATGCCAATAGTAACCATACAACAACAATTATCCCCGTACAACTCTTTTACTTTACGTTATCATCGATTATTAGATTTGCAGTGATATTTTCAGAGAACATTTCAACAATTTGAAACAAGTATTCAAGTAGCACATATTTTGCATAAAATCATTTTGAGACAAGATGGAATGAAAACATTTGACACGAAAAGAAGAATGGGCTCTAGGCCTGGCATGTTTACTTACCTTTAATCTCAAGCAAAGCAAATCACTTCCTAGTAATACTCGACGTGTCCTTCGTCAACGAAATTGTCGCCTACAAATTTAATATTATCCTAATCAACACATTGCACACGAATTCCTATAGGTAAATGAAATAACTCCCTTACTAACTCTCCCAAAACGTTATCTGTTAATAGGTCGCTGAACTCGTCCTTTATCCCCTTCAAAGGTGTCATCCTTGGTAATCCATTTAACATGTAGTGACACATGGTCAATGGGTCCTTGAAATATCCTTGGCGCCTTTTAATCCAAGCGATGCACAGATTCTGGATGTAGGTGCAATACTCCTTTAGGGTTTCTAAACCTGGATGGTAGATCACGCCACATGGATTGTCGACTTCAGTAAGATTGCCAGGAGTATGTATGGGCGGTCTAAATCCTGTATGTGGAGTTTGAGTTGGAACGGGTTCTTCTTCAATGGGATCCTGTTCTATCGGATCTTCTTCTAGATCTTCTTCTATTGGATCTTCTTCGGGCTTGTAATTCGGGCCTTCCTTCATCCTTTGGACAAGTTCCTCGTACTTACTGAGCTTCTCCCGTAGGCTTCCAACCAAATCGCTATCCTTTTTTACTTGTCCTCGTTGGGCCTCCATCATCCTTCTTTAGAGATGACTAGGTCGGTGTGATCCTGCTTTACTTCGTTCCGTGGTCATGTGTATGGTAGTCCATTGAATATCACGTCACACACCATTATTGGGTTCCGGAAATTTGGGGCTCTATTAGCATCGCTCCATTGGTGGAATCGATCCCCGACACGTGCGCAGTAGCTATCGATGCTTTCCTGTCCTTCCAGGAACTTTAGGCGATATGGTGAACCTCCAAGTACAATACTAGATGAAACGGATTCACATTGAGCAGCAATCTGAAAGAAGTAAGAAAGAGAAAGAGTCTCAGCATTGTTCTATACCACGCATATGTTCTTAAAATCTTAACCATTCTAAAAACTAAGCAGTAAAACTTAGATATTGGGTTCTAAGCATATAGCACAAAAATCAAGTAAACTTCTAAATGCTAAACTATCCCACAACCCCGGCTTATTCAAATTTTAATTCTTTTTCCTATGTTCATTTAAAAAAAAATCTTTTTATAAAAATTACTACTTTTGGATTGCCAGGCTCTGATACCAACTGTAACACCCCCAAAACTACCAAGCCGGAAGCCCGGGGATTTCACTCCGTACCCGAGATTTAACCCGGATACAAGGAGGTTTAAAACAGAGAATCCAAACATAAGTTTATTAAAACTCCAATCTTTGCCTGATACAAAGTCGTACAATTCAACTAGAATCTAATGATACCAACAGAAGTTCTAATAAATTAAGTGTGATATTACAAAACGACTAAGTGATGGTTCGCGTCTCCGCTAAGCTATGCTCCCATCATGTATACCTGTGGTGCAGAAAAAACAAAAGAGAACACCACAGTTTCGAAAGTCAGCGAAAATACTGAGTAAGTAACACCCAAGCATGTAAACAGATTATGAAGTAATTTGAAAACCATTTTGTAGTATTCTTGCTAAAACAAAGTGAAAATAAAAGCTTTGACCCTTTTATAAAAGAAATAAGATGAGAGATTCCAAGTTCATTTATATTTTCCAAATCACATCCATAATTCAAATAATGGAATTCCAAAACTCATGATATTCCATTTTCCATTAACAACATCCAATCCAAAACCAATTTGTTAATTTGTTGATACGCGGAAAACCAACCACTTATCAAGCATCCAGGACCTGAAGTGTCGACACCCCCTTACAGACTTCTTGTGGCCAGAAGAGTGAGTACAAGGAGCTATACGGGGACTTGTAACCGGATTAAAATAAATTAAATTTGACGAGAGACCGAAGTCTATACGCTCAATGCCAATAGTAACCATACAACAACAATCATCCCCGTACAACTCTTCCACTTTACGTTATCATCGATTATTAGATTTGCAGTGATATTTTCGGAGAACATTTCAACAATTTGAAACAAGTATTCAAGTAGCACATATTTTGCATAAAATCATTTTCAGACAAGATGGAATGAAAACATTTGACACGAAAAGAAGAATGGGCGCTAGGCCTGGCATGTTTACTTACCTTTAATCTCAAGCAAAGCAAATCACTTCCTAGTAATACTCGACGTGTCCTTCGTCAACGAAATTGTCGCCTACAAATTTAATATTATCCTAATCAACACATTGCACACAAATTCCTATAGGTAAAAGAAATAACTCCCTTACTAACTCTCCCCAAACGTTATCTGTTAATAGGTCGCTGAACTCGTCCTTTATCCCCTTCAAAGGTGTCATCCTTGGTAATCCATTCAGCATGTAGTGACACATGGTCAATGGGTCCTTGAAATATCCTTGGCGCCTTTTACTCCAAGCGATGCACAAATTCTTGATGTAGGTGCAATACTCCTTTAGGGTTTCTAAACCTGGATGGTAGATCACCCCACATGGATTGTCGACTTCAGTAAGATTGCCAGGAGTATGTATGGGCGGTCTAAATCCTGTATGTGGAGTTCGAGTTGGAACGGGTACTTCTTCAATGGGATCCTCTTCTATCGGATCTTCTTCTAGATCTTCTTCTATTGGATCTTCTTCGGGCTTGTAATTCGGGCCTTCCTTCATCCTTTGGACAAGTTCCTCGTACTTACTGAGCTTCTCGCGTAGGCTTCCAACCAAATCTCTATCCTTATTGTACTTGTCCTCGTTGGGCCTCCATCGTCCTTCTTTAGAGATGACTAGGTCGGTGTGATCCTGCTTTACTTCGTTCCATGGTCATGTGTATGGTAGTCCATTGAATATCACGTCACACACCATTATTGGGTTCCGGAAATTTGGGGCTCTATTAGCATCGCTCCATTGGTGGAATCGATCCCTGACACGTGCGCAGTAGCTATCGATGCTTTCCTGTCCTTCCAGGAACATTAGACGATATGGTGAACCTCCAAGTACAATACTAGATGAAACGGATTCACATTGAGCAGCAATCTGAAAGAAGTAAGAAAGAGAAAGAGTCTCAGCATTGTTCTATACCACGCATATATTCTTAAAATCTTAACCATTCTAAAAACTAAGCAGTAAAACTTAGATATTGGGTTCTAAGCATATAGCACAAAAATCAAGCAAACTTCTAAATGCTAAACGATCCCACAACCCCGGCTTATTCAAATTTTAATTCTTTTTCCTATGTTCATTTTAGAGAAAATCTTTTTATAAAAATTACTACTTTTGGATTGCCAGGCTCTGATACCAACTGTAACACCCCCAAAACTACCAAGACGGAAGCCCGGGGATTTCACTCCGTAACCCGAGATTTAACCCGGATACAAGGAGGTTTAAAACAGAGAATCCAAACATAAGTTTATAAAACTCCAATCTTTGCCTGATACAAAGTCGTACAATTCAACTAGAATCTAATGATACCAACAGAAGTTCTAAGTTCTAATAAATTAAGTGTGATATTACAAAACGACTAAGTGATGATTCGCGTCCCCGCTAAGCTATGCTCCCATCATGTATACTTGTGGTGCAGAAAACAAAAGGGAACACCACAGTTTCGAAAGTCAGCGAAAATACTGAGTAAGTAACACCCAAGCATGTAAACAGATTATGAAGTAATTTGAAAACCATTTTGTAGTATTCTTGCTAAAACAAAGTGAAAATAAAATCTTTGACCCTTTTATAAAAGAAATAAGATGAGAGATTCCAAGTTCATTTATATTTTCCAAATCACATCCATAATTCAAATAATGGAATTCCAAAACTCATGATATTCCATTTTCCATTAACAACATCCAATCCAAAACCAATTTGTTAATTTGTTGATACGGGGAAAACCAACCACTTCTCAAGCATCCAGGACCTGAAGTGTCGACACCCCCTTACAGACTTCTTGCGGCCAGAAGAGTTTGTACAAGGAGCTAACCTGGGACTTGCAACCGGATTAAAATAAATCAAATTTGACGAGAGACCGAAGTCTATACGCTCAATGCCAATAGTAACCATACAACAACAATCATCCCCGTACAACTCTTCCACTTTACGTTATCATCGATTATTGGATTTGCAGTGATATTTTCAGAGAACATTTCAACAATTTGAAACAAGTATTCAAGTAGCACATATTTTAGATAAAATCATTTTGAGACAAGATGGAATGAAAACATTTGACACGAAAAGAAGAATGGGCGCTAGGCCTGACATGTTTACTTACCTTTAATCTCAAGCAAAGCAAATCACTTCCTAGTAATACTTGACGTGTCCTTCGTCAACGAAATTGTCGCGTACAAATTTAATGTTATCCTAATCAACACATTGCACACGAAGTCCTATAGGTAAATGAAATAACTCCCTTACTAACTCTCCCCAAACGTTATCTGTTAATAGGTCGCTGAACTCGTCCTTTATCTCCTTCAAAGGTGTCATCCTTGGTAATTCATTGAGCATGTAGTGACACATGGTCAATGGGTCCTTGAAATATCCTTGGCGCCTTTTACTCCAAGCGATGCACAGATTCTCGATGTAGGTGCAATACTCCTTTAGGGTTTCTAAACCTGGATGGTAGATCACGCCACATGGATTGTCGACTTCAGTAAGATTGCCAGGAGTATGTATGGGCGGTCTAAATCCTGTATGTGGAGTTCGAGTTGGAACGGGTTCTTCTTCAATGGGATCCTCTTCTATCGGATCTTCTTCTAGATCTTCTTCTATTGGATCTTCTTCGGGCTTGTAATTCGGGCCTTCCTTCATCCTTTGGACAAGTTCCTCGTACTTACTGAGCTTCTCGCGTAGGCTTCCAACCAAATCGCTATCCTTATTGTACTTGTCCTCGTTGGGCCTCCATCGTCCTTCTTTAGAGATGACTAGGTCGGTGTGATCCTGCTTTACTTCGTTCCATGGTCATGTGTATGGTAGTCCATTGAATATCACGTCACACACCATTATTGGGTTCCGGAAATTTGGGGCTCTATTAGCATCGCTCCATTGGTGGAATCGATCCCTGACACGTGCGCAGTAGCTATCGATGCTTTCCTGTCCTTCCAGGAACTTTAGGCGATATGGTGAACCTCCAAGTACAATACTAGATGAAACGGATTCACATTGAGCAGCAATCTAAAAGAAGTAAGAAAGAGAAAGAGTCTCAGCATTGTTCTATACCACGCATATATTCTTAAAATCTTAACCATTCTAAAAACTAAGCAGTAAAACTTAGATATTGGGTTCTAAGCATATAGCACAAAAATCAAGCAAACTTCTAAATGCTAAACTATCCCACAACCCCGGCTTATTCAAATTTTAATTCTTTTTCCTATGATCATTTTAAAAAAAATCTTTTTATAAAAATTACTACTTTTGGATTGCCAGGCTCTGATACCAACTGTAACACCCCCAAAACTACCAAGCCGGAAGCCCGGGGATTTCACTCCGTACCCGAGATTTAACCCGGATACAAGGAGGTTTAAAACAAAGAATCCAAACATAAGTTTATTAAAACTCCAATCTTTGCCTGATACAAAGTCGTACAATTCAACTAGAATCTAATAATACCAACAGAAGTTCTAAGTTCTAATAAATTAAGTGTGATATTACAAAACGACTAAGTGATGATTCGCGTCCCCGCTAAGCTATGCTCCCATCATGTATACCCGTGGTGCAGAAAACAAAAGGGAACACCACAGTTTCGAAAGTCAGCGAAAATACTAAGTAAGTAACACCCAAGCATGTAAACAGATTATGAAGTAATTTGAAAACCATTTTGTAGTATTCTTGCTAAAACAAAGTGAAAATAAAATCTTTGACCCTTTTATAAAAGAAATAAGATGAGAGATTCCAAGTTCATTTATATTTTCCAAATCACATCCATAATTCAAATAATGGAATTCCAAAACTCATGATATTCCATTTTCCATTAACAACATCCAATCAAAAACCAATTTGTTAATTTGTTGATACGGGGAAAACCAACCACTTCTCAAGCCTCCAGGACCTGAAGTGTCGACACCCCCTTACAGACTTCTTGCGGCCAGAAGAGTGAGTACAAGGAGCTATCCGGGGACTTGCAACCAGATTAAAATAAATCAAATTTGACGAGAGACCGAAGTCTATACGCTCAATGCCAATAGTAACCATACAACAACAATCATCCCCGTACAACTCTTCCACTTTACGTTATCATCGATTATTAGATTTGCAGTGATATTTTCAGAGAACATTTCAACAATTTGAAACAAGTATTCAAGTAGCACATATTTTGCATAAAATCATTTTGAGACAAGTTGGAATGAAAACATTTGACACGAAAAGAAGAATGGCCGCTAGGCCTGGCATGTTTACTTACCTTTAATCTCAAGCAAAGCAAATCACTTCCTAGTAATACTCGACGTGTCCTTCGTCAACGAAATTGTCGCCTACAAATTTAATATTATCCTAATCAACACATTGCACACGAATTCCTATAGGTAAATGAAATAACTCCCTTACTAACTCTCCCCAAACGTTATCTGTTAATAGGTCGCTGAACTCGTCCTTTATCCCCTTCAAAGGTGTCATCCTTGGTAATCCATTGAGCATGTAGTGACACATGGTCAATGGGTCCTTGAAATATCCTTGGCGCCTTTTACTCAAAGCGATGCACAGATTCTGGATGTAGGTGCAATACTCCTTTAGGGTTTCTAAACCTGGATGGTAGATCACGCCACATGGATTGTCGACTTCAGTAAGATTGCCAGGAGTATGTATGGGCGGTCTAAATCCTGTATGTGGAGTTCGAGTTGGAACGGGTTCTTCTTCAATGGGATCCTCTTCTATCGGATCTTCTTCTAGATCTTCTTCTATTGGATCTTCTTCGGGCTTGTAATTCGGGCCTTCCTTCATTATTTGGACAAGTTCCTCGTACTTACTGAGCTTCTCGCGTAGGCTTCCAACCAAAACGCTATCCTTATTGTACTTGTCCTCGTTGGGCCTCCATCGTCCTTCTTTAGAGATGACTAGGTCGGTGTGATCCTGCTTTACTTCGTTCCATGGTCATGTGTATGGTAGTCCATTGAATATCACGTCACACACCATTATTGGGTTCCGGAAATTTAGGGCTCTATTAGCATCGCTCCATTGGTGGAATCGATCCCTGACACGTGCGCAGTAGCTATCGATGCTTTCCTGTCCTTCCAGGAACTTTAGGCGATATGGTGAACCTCCAAGTACAATACTAGATGAAACGGATTCACATTGAGCAGCAATCTGAAAGAAGTAAGAAAGAGAAAGAGTCTCAGCATTGTTCTATACCACGCATATATTCTTAAAATCTTAACCATTCTAACAACTAAGCAGTAAAACTTTGATATTGGGTTCTAAGCATATAGCACAAAAATCAAGCAAACTTCTAAATGCTAACCTATCCCACAACCCCGGCTTATTCAAATTTTAATTCTTTTTCCTATGTTCATTTAAAAAAAAAAATTATAAAAATTACTACTTTTGGATTGCCAGGCTCTGATACCAACTGTAACACCCCCAAAACTACCAAGCCGGAAGCCCGGGGATTTCACTCCGTACCCGAGATTTAACCCGGATACAAGGAGGTTTAAAACAGAGAATCCAAACATAAGTTTATTAAAACTCCAATCTTTGCCTGATTCAAAGTCGTACAATTCAACTAGAATCTAATGATACCAACAGAAGTTCTAATAAATTAAGTGTGATATTACAAAACGACTAAGTGATTATTCGCGTCCCCGCTAAGCTATGCTCCCATCATGTATACCTGTGGTGCAGAAAACAAAAGGGAACACCACAGTTTCGAAAGTCAGCGAAAATACTGAGTAAGTAACACCCAAGCATGTAAACAGATTATGAAGTAATTTGAAAACCATTTTGTAGTATTCTTGCTAAAACAAAGTTAAAATAAAATCTTTGACCCTTTTATAAAAGAAATAAGATGAGAGATTCCAAGTTCATTTATATTTTCCAAATCACATCCATAATTCAAATAATGGAATTCCAAAACTCATGATATTCCATTTTCCATTAACAACATCCAATCCAAAACCAATTTGTTAATTTGTTGATACGGGGAAAACCAACCACTTCTCAAGCATCCAGGACCTGAAGTGTCGACACCCCCTTACAGACTTCTTGCGGCCAGAAGAGTGAGTACAAGGAGCTATCCGGGGACTTGCAACCGGATTAAAATAAATCAAATTTGACGAGAGACCGAAGTCTATACGCTCAATGCCAATAGTAACCATACAACAACAATCATCCCCGTACAACTCTTCCACTTTACGTTATCATCGATTATTAGATTTGCAGTGATATTTTCAGAGAACATTTCAACAATTTGAAACAAGTATTCAAGTAGCACATATTTTGCATAAAATCATTTTGAGACAAGATGGAATGAAAACATTTGATACGAAAAGAAGAATGGGCGCTAGGCTTGGCATGTTTACTTACCTTTAATCTCAAGCAAAGCAAATCACTTCCTAGTAATACTCGACGTGTCCTTCGTCAACGAAATTGTCGCCTACAAATTTAATATTATCCTAATCAACACATTGCACATGAATTCCTATAGGTAAGTGAAATAACTCCCTTACTAACTCTCCCCAAACGTTATCTGTTAATAGGTCGCTGAACTCGTCCTTTATCCCCTTCCAAGGTGTCATCCTTGGTAATCCATTGAGCATGTAGTGACACATGGTCAATGGGTCCTTGAAAGATCCTTGGCGCCTTTTACTCCAAGCGATGCACATATTCTGGATGTAGGTGCAATACTCCTTTAGGGTTTCTAAACCTGGATGGTAGATCACGCCACATGGATTGTCGACTTCAGTAAGATTGCCAGGAGTATGTATGGGCGGTCTAAATCCTGTATGTGGAGTTGGAGTTGGAACGGGTTCTTCTTCAATGGGATCCTCTTCTATCGGATCTTCTTCTAGATCTTCTTCTATTGGATCTTCTTCGGGCTTGTAATTCGGGCCTTCGTTCATCCTTTGGACAAGTTCCTCGTACTTACTGAGCTTCCGGCGTAGGCTTCCAACCAAATCGCTATCCTTATTGTACTTGTCCTCGTTGGGCCTCCATCGTCCTTCTTTAGCGATGACTAGGTCGGTGTGATCCTGCTTTACTTCGTTCCATGGTCATGTGTATGGTAGTCCATTGATTATCACGTCACACACCATTATTGGGTTCCGGAAATTTGGGGCTCTATTAGCATCGCTCCATTGGTGGCATCGATCCCTGACACGTGCGCAATAGCTATCGATGATTTCCTGTCCTTCCAGGAACTTTAGGCGATATGGTGAACCTCCAAGTACAATACTAGATGAAACGGATTCAGATTGAGCAGCCATCTGAAAGAAGTAAGAAATAGAAAGAGTCTCAGCATTGTTCTATACCACGCATATATTCTTAAAATCTTAACCATTCTAAAAACTAAGCAGTAAATCTTAGATATTGGGTTCTAAGCATATAGCACAAAAATCAAGCAAACTTCTAAATGCTAAACTATCCCACAACCCTGGCTTATTCAAATTTTAATTCTTTTTCCTATGTTCATTTTAAAAAAATTCTTTTTATAAAAATTATTACTTTTGGATTGCCAGCCTCTGATACCAACTGTAACACCCCCAAAACGACCAAGCCGGAAGCCCGGGGATGTCACTCCGTACCCGAGATTTAACCCGGATACAACGAGGTTTAAAAAAGAGAATCCAAGCATAACTTTATTAAAACTCCAATCTTTGCCTGATACAAAGTCGTACAATTCAACTAGAATCTAATGATACCAACAGAAGTTCAAATAAATTAAGTGTGATATTACTAAACGACTAAGTGATGATTCGCGTCCCCGCTAAGCTATGCTCCCATCATGTATACCTGTAGTGCAGGAAACAAAAGAGAACACCACAGTTTCCAAAGTCAGCGGAAATACTGAGTAAGTAACACCCAAGCATGTAAACAGATTATGAATTAATTTGAAAAACATTTTGTAGTAGTCTTGCTAAAACAAAGTGAAAATAAAAGCTTTGACCCTTTTATAAAAGAAATAAGATGAGAGATTCCAAGTTCATTTATATTTTCCAAATCACATCCATAATTCAAATAATGGGATTCCAAAACTCATGATATTCCATTTTCCATTAAAAACATCCAATCCAAAACCAATTTGTTAATTTGTTGATACGGGGAAAACCAACCACATCTCAAGAATCCAGGACCTGAAGTGTCGACACCCCCTTACAGACTTCTTGCGGCCAGAAGAGTGAGTACAAGGAGCTATCCGGGGACTTGCAACCGGATTAAAATAAATTAAATTTGACGAGAGGCTGAAGTCTATACGCTCAATGCCAATAGTAACCATACAACAACAATCATCCCCGTACAACTCTTCCACTTTACGTTATCATCGATTATTAGATTTGCAGTGATATTTTCAGAGAACATTTCAACAATTTGAAACAAGTATTCATGTAGCACATATTTTGTATAAAATCATTTTGAGACAAGTAGGAATGAAAACATTTGACACGAAAAGAAGAATGGGCGCTAGGCCTTGCATGTTTACTTACCTTTAATCTCAAACAAAGCAAATCACTTCCTAGTAATACTCGACGTGTCCTTCGTCAACGAAATTGTCGCCTACAAATTTAATATTATCCTAATCAACACATTGCACACGAAGTCCTATAGGTAAATGAAGTAACTCCCTTACTAACTCTCCCCAAACGTTATCGGTTAATAGGTCGCTGAACTCGTCCTTTATCCCCTTCCAATGTGTCATCCTTGGTAATCTATTGAGCATGTAGTGACACATGGTCAATGGGTCCTTGAAAGATCCTTGGCGCCTTTTACTCCAAGCGATGCACATATTCTGGATGTAGGTGCAATACTCCTTTAGGGTATCTAAACCTTGATGGTTGATCACGCCACATGGATTGTCGACTTCAGTAAGATTGCCAGGAGTATGTATGGGCGGTCCAAATCCTGTATGTGGAGTTGGAGTTGGAACGGGTTCTTCTTCAATGGGATCCTCTTCTATCGGATCTTCTTCTAGATCTTCTTCTATTGGATCTTCTTCGGGCTTGTAATTCGGGCCATCGTTCATCCTTTGGACAAATTTCCTCGTACTTACTGAGCTTCCCGCGTAGGCTTCCAACCAAATCGCTATCCTTATTTTACTTGTCCTCGTTGGGCCTTCATCGTCCTTCTTTAGCGATGACTAGGTCGGTGTGATCCTGCTTTACTTCGTTCCATGGTCATGTGTATGGTAGTCCATTGATTATCGCGTCACACACCATTATTGGGTTCCGGAAATGTGGGGCTCAATTAGCATCGCTCCATTAGTGGCATCGATCCCTGACACGTGCGCAGTAGCTATCGATGCTTTCCCGTCCTTCCAGGAACTTTAGGCGATATGGTGAACCTCCAAGTACAATACTAGATGAAACGGATTCAGATTGAGCAGCCATCTGAAAGAAGTAAGAAAAAGAAAGAGTCTCAGCATTGTTCTATACCACGCATATATTCTTAAAATCTTAACCATTCTAAAAACTAAGCAGTAAATCTTAGATATTGGGTTCTAAGCATATAGCACAAAAATCAAGCAAACTTCTAAATGCTAAACTATCCCACAACCCTGTCTTATTCAAATTTTAATTCTTTTTACTATGTTCATTTTAAAAGATTTCTTTTTATAAAAATTATTACTTTTGGATTGCCAGCCTCTGATACCAACTGTAACAACCCCCAAAACGACCAAGCCTGAAGCCTGACGCGAATTCTTTACGCGCTTAAACGCAAGTATACGGTCAAGTAGTATTAGAAGTATTTTACGACTCCGAGTATCGAACCCAAGGGAATTTACGATTATTAGTAAACTAGAAAGTAATTATGAGATATCTATGTAACCGGTAAGAAGGGTTTGAATTTTATAAAGTTGTCGCCCACAAACAAGCGACTAAAATTAAATGACAAGTAACTAAATATTTTTGGAGAATTTTCACTTTAAACGAAGATAAATTGTGATGTAATACGATTAATAAGGAAGAACTAGGTAATTGATGTCCCTAGGGTTGTTAACGATTTCCGGAATTATGCATGAAACACTCTACTCACGTTCTAGTTATATCGGGTAATGCTCATCACGATCTTCTCTCGATCTCACGTGAATTTGTGTAAAAAATAGATTTCGGGTCCTCTCGGTCCACCTCCGTCTACTACTACAATCTAATTAATTTGTTAGGCTTCGTTCACCGGGGCCTGTAGATCCACCGAATTCACTAAGTTCTTACACAATCAATCGAAACTACCCTCACACGATTAATCAAGTTTCTATCTCCTCTCGGTCTCAAGAAACTACAAGATTACCTACCTATTCTTTAACACGTCTCAAAGAATTCACTTTCGTCAATTCTATCAACAAGTAGCATTCTACGGGTGATCAAGCCAAGAACACTAAGAATTGAGTACAAGAATAGATAAACTAACAAGAACGTTCATAGAATTAAGCAAAAGCATGCATCAAGTCCAAAATCCGGAAAATCATCCAACAAACCCTAGTTTCTCATCAATCACCTAGCTTTAAGAAGTTTAGCTAGACATAATAGTGTTCAACATGATCAAAATCATAGAGTTCATGAAGAAAAGATGAAGAAACGAAGATCAAACGCTAAAATCTTCAATGTAATTGATGATCCTTGCTCCAAGCTTGTTCTCCCTTCTTCCCTAGCTCCAAACACTTCAAAGATGCGTCAAAATCCTGTTCTTAGGTCATTCTCCCCGTTTTCTACCAGCTGGGCACGCTTTTTAATTAAAATATACCGAAATTGCACTTCAGCCCCTCCACTTTGTAATTCCCGGACAGAATTCGTTGCTGATTTTGCGCGGGCTGTATCTCCCTCATACTGACTCGTCTTTGGACCTACCATATAACGTTGGAAAGCTACGGATGTCTACTTTCCAATGCTGCAAGACTTGCTTCAAAATTCATTGTAGATTTTCCTGCGCATCGAAAAGAGTGCAGGCTGGTTCTGTGTGACTTTTCCAACTTCTCTTCGTTTGTGCGCCTCCTTTTCTTCTCTTCATCTAGCTCCATTCCAAGCATATCCAAGCTTCTCATAAGCTCCATTGCACCTCTTTTACCTGAGATACACAACACTAACAACCCGGAAGATCACATGTGGTAAACAATATATAAATCATATGAAAAACGCCTGAATTACGAAATAAAGCTCAATAGGTCATGTATGCTCAAAACAACTCGGATTTGGTCAATTTCTCCCATAAATACATCGAAACGCTCGCAAAAAGGTCATGGATAATAAACAACATAACTCCTAATGTGGAGTTATCAAACACCCCCACACTAACCTATTGCACGTCTCGAGCAATCCAATCAAAGTACAACCAAAATCCGGTCACAATCCAACCAAAACATCTCCAATGAAACACATCCCCACAAGTGATACGAGTCGAGAATTGCATACTTACTAGAAACACCGTTGCATACAAATCCTAACTAGCCGACTGAATAACGACACAAGACTCGACAATGCAACAATATGATGCAAATGTAAACTACGCCTCAATCCTACACAAACATATATATACAAAACACACTTTTTATCTTTTGGTTGAGATCGGGCAATCTCCATTGGCTTAAATCGATTATCATGAAGTGATGAGAATCCTAGGAACAAAGCATGAGTTGAAACTAAACTCGACACCGCGACTCTCCCCTAGCTAGTATAGAAAGTCTAACTTTACTAAGTACAAGAGTACGCTACCTCTTCGCGTGTGCTACGAAATAAGAGATTACACTAGGCAAAGCCACATCCAAGGTCCGAGCTCCTAATCCGCTAACGGTTTTCACATGATGAGGCTTAGGGACATAAAGATAATCTCATCAAAATCAATTCCTAAGCGTCACATTCTCACATCAAAACCCACATCTCACACACCCTCACCACAATGATAGGAACCAAAACCCAAATCTCACCACCTCCGGCCCTCAATTCCCTCAAACCCCGGTACACTAGTGATCTCCGTGGCCATCGTCGTTCGTCGTGCACGAAACATGAACCGTCATCGTCGAAGTAGCTCCACCACTCGTTCCAATTCAATTCCAACTCAAACTTTATTTAATCTCTCCTTTTTCTTTTTCTCTCATTTTTTTTTTATTTTTTTATTTTTTTTTTTTTTGTTTTCTTTCTTTTTCTTTCTCCTTTTTTTTTCAATTCTCTCAAAATACCATCACAATGCAACAATAATATCCGAGTGGTCTTCAAATAACAATCACATATGCTAGAAGAAGGAAACACGTAAATCGATGAATGAATATCACATAGAGATATCATCTCCTCCTAACTCAATCAAAGACCATGTCAAATCCAAGCCGCAAAATCAATGAAGTAAATGTGTGGGAGTGGAGTCGTCGCAAGCTCACACTCAATGTCCGGAGTCAAAAGTCGACACCCCCACACTCGAATGTAACCATATCCCCTCTCAAGTAGTCCCGAAGATGAATGTATCTCGTGCCTAATCCAACCGATCCTCCTACACCAAAGTAATCAAAACCGGTACCTAGCACGATCCACCAATTAAGTTCACCCAACCCAAATCCAAACGTATTAGATTCACGCACTCACGGCTCTCCACAACTGTGTCCATGATGTAGTGGCATGGAACACCGCCACACCGAAGTGCGCAAGCCTACTCACTCACCCTCGCATCCCCTCGTAGATAATCAATGAAGCGCAAGCAAGATGTAGAACTCAACGAATTGTATAATCACTCCCTCATCGAACCCCCTCAACTACATAACCCCCTCGTGATGCACTAAAGTGGTGATTCTAATCAATTTGTGTTGAAGGCCAAGAATCGTCACCCTAGGTCCGAAGGCTAGCAAAGAATCCAAGGTTCAAATTGGGGCGTCTAATGGTCCTACAAGGTGAGTTCTAAAAGCAGTGAGTGCTCTAATACACGTCCTCGCACAGCTGTTTCGTGTGCCACTACGAGGCGGGTTGGCGACTGCCTAAGACGTACACATGGATGTTCGGCTTGTTTAGCTCAAACCTAGCTCAGCTCTTGTAAGAAAATAGACACACACTTTGCGTTTAAAAATCACGTAAGTGTTAGAAATAGGTAGGCACTCCCGTAAAGAAAGTCTCTCTATACCTACTAGGGGGGACTCAAGTTGTCACTCTCGGTCGCAAATCATGCTCTACACCTAAAATCATCACACTTCGAAATTTATCAAACTTTAGCCTCTTTCGATTTCCCTTTTCTCAAAATTTTATCTTTTTAATTTTTTTTTTTTTTCATATAATTCCTACTCTACATGCAAGCCGACACGAACTAAACGAAACTACACAAGACATTCAATAAGGTAGGTAGACTCAAATAAGAAAACGTGCAATATTAAACACAAACATAAACAAATATATACACGACTAACACAAACAATATGACATACTATCACAATATCACGACACGGACTACAAAATTAGACACAATACGACACGAACAAACTATATGCAGACATGGCGATGCAAACACTGACTGGCTAGTCAAGACTAAAACTCCCCCCCCCCACACTAGAATACGTCGTTGTCCTCAACGAAATTAGAAGTAAAACCGAGGACTCAGCATTTCTAATGTGAGGGGCGGTGAATCTACTCATCCTCCGGGCTCTGGTAAGGGTCAGAGGCATACTCGAAAAGCTCGGCCTGAGGATCAACGCCAGAGTTGTGTTGTATGGCTAACTGAGCCAACAACCTACTCTGCCTAGCCACCTCTGTTCCTATCTTCTTCATACTACTACGAGTATGCGCAAAATGCCTATCCTCCTTCGCCCCCAACCTACGAAATGCCAGCTCGAAATCAGAACTGGGCACAGGCTCACTCGAGACACTCTCAACACCTCCTACTGCAGCTCTTCCTCTCCTCCTACTGCCGCTCGGTGGCAAGTTCCTAAAAGGGGAAGGAATGTTATTCCAAAGCCGTTATGGAGGCTTTTGCTTATCGCGCTCAGAATTGGTTAGCGTCACACCGGCCTCGGTAGCCAAATGCATTAGCAAATAGCTATAGCCGGGCGTCCTCTTATTCCCTTTTTCCAACCTAGATCGGAAATTCTTATGAATTCGTGCAGGTATGTCAAACCGCCACCCCTTGAACAAACAATAAGCCATGACACAGGTATCAAAGCCACCCATTGGGTAGAAGTAACACCCAAAATCCATGTCTCAACCCACTCTATTAACCACCGGGCAGGCTTTAGGAGAACCTTGTTCTCAACCTGCCAGTCTCTCTTATTCTCTCTTCTCACCCAATCTGCCCCTGGCACCCCCGCAAAACAAAACTGTCCTATCTCCTCCTCGATCCCTCTGCGCCTCAAAACCTCATGAAATTTTCACTTCTCAGTTAGGGGTGGCCACTTAAAGGCATTAGCAATAGAATGCGGGGTGAAAACCACAAACTTGCCCCTAGCATAAATTATCCTCTCATCGCTAACCTCACCATGGTGGCATGCACAAGTAGAGTACCGAGCATTCACAGTCATTTCACGAACGAGTGCCGAACATGAGAAGTCTTTGAGTAGTGCATACATACCCAGAAAGTTCTCACGCTTGGCCGCATCTTTAATCTCCTTAGGCACATCAGGGACTGTAAATTCGAACTCTTTCACAGGATTAACACTATATTTGATCCCCTTGTTTGTTAAGAAAAACAAATGAGCATCATGACAAACAAATCTATGGGTGCAGAAATTTGTGGGTTCAATCTTCCTAGGATCAGTGATATCCTTCATAGGGTGCTTCCTAGATGCCCTCATTTTAGGATTAGCAGGAAAGGGACCTTTAAGCCAACTAAACTTAGGTGATTTAGGACAATCGGTTTCCTCATCGTCACTAGATGTCTCATCTCCCATCTCCAACTCAGGTTCATCCTCGTTTTGGTAGCGGTCAACTAAATCACTCTCATTCACCTTACGTTTCCCTTTATCGACCGACGAACCCATCACCATCTTGCCTCTATCAGGCCTCATCTCACACACGTATCAATTGTCAAACAAATGAAGCAAGTACAAGTGCAAAAATCAAATAATACGCTAAAGTTTAGGAATACCTGACAAAATCAGTCAAATTGACTGATTTTTCTGTATTTTTCGCGATGTGATATTTTTAGCTCTTTAGCTTCCCCTTGGTGTCCCCGTCAAAACCCCGAAACCGGTTTGTTGAAATTTCAAACGATGAAGAACGACTCGACGATTCTTCGTTCTAGGGCTCGGACTTCCTTCTTCTCCCCAACACTTGTCTCTTGTAAACTAGCTGAATTGGCTTCACAATAGTTGTAGAGGAGCTTGAGGCGAGCAAAACCCCTATCTTGATTCAGAATTTGATCAACTTCCTCCAATCATGTTCTTGAGCACTGAGAGAGCTCACAAGAGAGAGAGTGACGGAATAGAAGTTGGGGGCGTGGTTCTGTAGTTTGATCCATGAGGGACGTCTTTTATTCCTTTTAATTGTTGCCAAAAGACCACAATACCCCCTGTTAAAGAGCCGCATGTTTTGTTTCTGATCGTGCGATCTGAATTGGTCGTGCGATCTGGTACTTCATCGCCAATTCCACTGGGTTGGTCTTTTTTTTTGCGGCAAGACTCCCTAGCAGATCGTGCGATCACTATTTGTGATCGTACGATCCGCTTTGATCGTAGGATCTCCTTTGTGATATTATTCTCCAGTGAGTTGCTCAAATTTTTTTCGTATAAATTTCTTCTAAGTATTCACTGCTGATCCTACGATCTAACATGGTGATCATGCGATCTCCTGGCAATTTTTTTTTTTTTTTTTGCTTTGTTTGCTTAATCTTCACAGTTCCTTAGCTTGACTTCCATGTTCCTCTTCTGTTCTTGAGCTCATTTTTTTTCCCCGTGACACGCTTCCCAATATCCTCAGGAATCTCAGCGTGATCACATCTTTCTCGTTCCAATTTTGCCTGTCTTTTACGTTCGAACTCCGATGCGCGCATTTCCATGCGAGTCTACGCACATCAAGAAGGGGAGTCCGGATCACGTAATAACCTGTAATCTTGCGGAGACTCAATTCAATTGTCAAATTCTCGCTCTCTCACCCCTCAGATAACAAAACAAAATTAAAAACGCACACAACAGTATTTAAAACACACTCTCTACACTAATGCATAAAATACGTTGGGTTGCCTCCCAACAAGCGCTTTGTAATTTACGGTCGACGGCCCGACCCAGTTACCTCAATCAAATCACGGCTCGTCAAAGTAGATAACATCCACTTTGGCCGGAATTGGCGCAGATTCCAAGTACGGTTTCACTCTGCTTTCGTTGACGCGGAAACACTCATTCGTATGTGGATCTTCTAACTCAACCGCACCCCAAGGATAGATTTGGTGGATCCGGAACGGCCCGGACCATCTCGAACGAAGCTTTCCCGGAAAGCGCTTCAAGCGTGAGTTGAATAACAAAACCTTCTGTCCCACACGAAGTTCCTTCGGTTTGAGACGACTGTTGTGCCATCTCTTCGTCTTTTCCTTGTAAATCCGGGAACTATCATAGGCCTGTAATCTCCATTCCTCAAGTTCAAGAAGCTTCATCTTCCTTGCTTGTCCTGCTAACTCAGGATCCATGTTCAACCGTTTTATCGCCCAATAAACCTTGTGCTCTAGCTCAACGGGAAGGTGACATGCCTTACCGAAGACAAGCTGGAACGGTGACATGTTCAATGGCGTCTTCCATGCAGTACGGTATGCCCACAATGCATCATCTAGCTTCACAGCCCAATCCTTGCGTCCGGTGTTGACGGTTTTCTGAAGAATCCCCTTAATCTCCCTGTTCGAAACTTCAGCTTGCCCATTAGTTTGGGGGTGATAAGGTAGGGAAACCTTATGGATAGACACCCCGTACGTCTTCAAGACTCTGGCAAACACTCGGTTTATGAAGTGTGAACCTTCATCGCTCACCATTGCCCTTGGTGTGCCAAACCAAGTAAAGATATGCTTCTTCAGAAACTTCTCTACCGTTGCTGCATCATTCTTGGGGCATGCAATTGCCTCAACCCATTTCGTCACGTAATCCACAGCAAGGAGGATGTAGAGATTACCATACGACGGAGGAAACGGACCCATGAAGTCTATGCCCCAAACATCGAAGGGCTCCACCTCAAGCCATTCAGACATTGGCATCTCATCTCGCTTGGAGATGTTACCCGTTCTTTGGCAACTATCACATCCTGCCACCCAATCATGACAATCTTTAAATATAGTGGGCCAAAAGAAACCGGTTTGTAGTACCTTCATGGCGGTGCGAGGACCGCTGAAATGGCCTCCACTAGGCGCTGCATGACATTGCTTTATCACATCATAGATCTCATGAGTAGGCACACACTTCCGAATGATGTTGTCAGCTCCCATCTTGAATAGATATGGATCCTCCCAAAAATATTGCTTGACCACATACAAGAACCGCTTCTTCTGCTGCACTGTCCACTCTTCCGGAATCTTCCCATTGGTGAGATAATTAGCAATTGCCCAATACCAAGGCTCAGTATCCCCCAAAGCCATCAAGCTCTCGTCTGGAAAGTTCTCTCGAATCGGCACCCTCTCTACCGTTCCATTCTCGAGTCTTGAGAGGTGGTCCGCTACCACATTCTCAACACCCTTCTTGTCACGGATCTCAACATCAAATTCCTGCATCAAAAGAACCCACCGCAACAATCTTGGCTTGGCATCCTTCTTATCAAGAAGATATTTTAGCGCTGAATGATCTGTAAAGACAATCACTTTCGATCCCACAAGAGAAGGCCGGAATTTGTCAAGAGCAAAAATCACAGCTAATAACTCCTTCTCAGTAGTGCCATAATTTAGTTGAGCCTCATTAAGAACTCTACTAGCATAGTAAATAACATGGCATACCTTTTCCTTCCTTTGCCCCAATACTGCTCCAATGGCGAAATCACTGGCATCGCACATGAGCTCAAATGGCAAACTCCAATCCAGAGTTCTGATGATAGGAGCTGAGGTGAGCTGTCCCTTCAAAAATTCAAAGGCCTTCTTGCACGCTTCATCAAACACAAACGGGACATCTTTCCCTAGCAACTCACACAAAGGCTTGCAGATCTTCGAGAAGTCCTTGATAAACCTGCGATAGAAACCTGCATGTCCCAAGAAGCTTCTGACCCCCTTTACTGAAGTCGGATAAGGGAGCTGCTTTATTGTCTCTACCTTCGCTTGATCAACCTCTAAACCTCTGCGTGAAATCTTGTGACCAAGAACTATCCCCTCTGTGACCATGAAGTGGCACTTCTCCCAATTCAGCACGAGATTAGTGTCTTCACAACGAACCAAGACACGGCCAAGATGATGTAGGCAGTCCTCAAAACTGTCACCAAATAAGGAGAAGTCATCCATGAAAACCTCTAAATGCTTCTCAATCATGTCCGAGAAGATGGCCATCATACACCGCTGGAAAGTAGCTGGTGCATTGCATAATCCAAATGGCATGCGGCGGAACGCAAATGTGCCATTGGGACATGTGAAGGTAGTCTTCTCCTGGTCTTCTAGAGCAATGGCTATCTGGTTGTAGCCTGAATATCCATCCAAGAAGCAGTAGTACTCATGGTGAGCCAAACAATCAAGCATCTGATCAATAAACGGCAACGGAAAGTGATCCTTGAGCGTGGCTTCATTCAGCTTCCTGTAATCCATGCACACACACCATCCAGTAACTTTCCGCTGAGCAATCTGCTCATGCTTGTCGTTCTCTACCACAGTCATTTCTCCTTTCTTAGGCACACACTGGACCGGGCTAGTCCAAGTGCTGTCTGAGATCGGAAAAATAATACCAGCCTCTAGCCACTTCATGACCTCTTTTCTCACCACTTCTTTCATATGCGGATTCAATCTCCGCTGTGCTTGGATCACTGGCTTCTTTCCTTCTTCAACCCGGATCTTGTGCTGGCAATAGACGGGGCTGATCCCCTTTATATCTGCGATAGTCCATCCAATTGCTCCCTTATGCTTCCTTAGCACATCCAAAAGCTGCTCCTCCTGTGCCTGAGATAAAACAGAAGAAACAATTACGGGCAATGTGTTATCAACACCAAGAAAAGCATACCTGATATGGCTAGGCAATGGCTTCAACTCAAGCACGGGTGGTGACTTGAGTGAAGGAACAAGAGCTAACTTCTGCTCCCCTTGCTCATATAAATCCAGCTTGGTCCAGCTGCTCATGTGTCACAAATCCATGGGAGGGCTCTGGTCTTCATCCTTGTACATTCCATCAATTTCCTCCCACATCAATTTAGCTTCCTCATCTCCCGTATCATCATCAAAGATCTCTATGCTAAAGCAATCTTCATAGTTATAGCATGAAGGCATTTTCATTGCCTTGAACACATCGAAGACCACTTTTTCATCATTGATCTGCATAGATAGCTTTCCACTCTTCACAAGAATAATAGCCTCCCCTGTAGCTAGGAAGGGCCTGCCAAGAATGAGAGGTACTTCGCCAACCTCTATGTCTAAGATGACAAAATCTGCAGGAAAGATAAGAGTACCAACTTTGACCAAAATGTCGCCAATCACCCCATATGCTCTACGGATCGACCTGTCAGCCATCTGCAAGGTAACTCGGGTGGGACGAGGCTCCCCCACACCTAGCTTCTTGAATACGGACAAGGGCATCAAATTGATGCTTGCCCCCAAATCACACAACGCAGTCATAGTGAGAGAATCACCAAGAGTAACCGGTATCACAAAGCTCCCAGGGTCTTTCTTCTTCTTAGGCAATCCATTCCTGACGCATTCAGAAGTCTCAGCAGTCAAATTCACCTGTGCAAAATCACTCATGCGTCTCTTTCCTGAAAGAATATCCTTGAGAAACTTGGCATATGTAGGCATTTTAGAGATAGCCTCTGCAAAAGGAATGTTAATCTCCACCTTCTTGAATATATCAAGAAACCTCTGAAAATATCTAGAATCATCCCTCTTTCTCGTTCTCAAAGGATATGGAACTGCCTTAGAAACAGTAGTATCAATACGTACCTCATCCTTGTCTTTCACCGCCTCCTCATCCGTCGCGCCCTTTGATTGGGGGATCACGACTTTAGTATCATCATCAAATATCTCATGCTCTTTAGCTTTAGAAGCATCGGCTCTAGCATGAGTGGGATATGGCGGATCTTTCAATGCAACCCCGCTTCGAGTAGTGATTGCATTGATTTGACGAGGATTTTCTTCCGTGTTGGAAGGCAAAGAACCTGGAGCTCTAGATGAGAGCTGAGTAGCAATCTGACCCACCTGTACCTCAAGAGAACGAAGAGAAGTCTTCGTAGCCTGTAAATCCGCAGACACAGCAGTAACCTGCGTGGACATGTTGTTCACATTGGTTGTCATAGTATTCATGTTTTCACTCAGTTGTGCTAATGCCTTTGTCAACACAGAGATGTCTGAACTTGGTGCTGCATCAGCTGCTGGTGGAGCCTGCGAAACCTGCGGTCTATGCTGGAACCCCGATGCATATGTCGCTCCAGACTGATCCCCATACCTGAATCCTGGATGATCTCTAGTGCCTGGCCTGTAGTTCCCTTGATTCCAGTTCTGCCTCTGTCCGTGTGCCCCCACATAGTTCAAATCCTCATTTGCCATGTGTGCCATTGCTGCATCATATTCTGGCTCCTCAACACTTGCTACTGTCTTCTTGTCCTTATAAACATGCTTGGCCAAGTCTGACACCATCTTGCTGATCCCATCCTTCCACTCATTGTCTTTCGCCTCAGGCAATGCCGAAAGTCTTCTAGAATCATAAAATTGTGTATCCTGCTTGGCTAGCTGTTTCATAAGTGCAAATGCTCCCTCTTTGTCAACTGAATACATGAAATTTCCTCCAGCTTCCCTATTAACTAACTCCTGGTTATGGCGTTCTAAGCCATGGTAGAAGACCTGCAAAATTTTGTAGTCCCCAAAATCGTGATTTGGGCACTTCCTGATCAAATGCATAAATCTATCCCGCGCCTCTACCACGGTCTCATGGGCCTGCTGCTGAAAGCCAAGGATATAACCTTGTAACTGAATAACCCGCTGAACTGGGTAAAACTTTGCCATGAATTCATCCACACATTGGGCCCATGTAGTGATTTAATCCGGAGCTCTCGACTGAAGCCACTTCTCAGCTGCACCTTTCAAACAATAGGGAAATAGAATAAGTTTCAACGCCTCTGGAGTTACATTCTTATACTTCACAGTCTTGATATAAGCATTTAACTTCCCAATGAAATCGTTGGGATCCTCATCCTTGTTCCCATAAAACTGGAACTGATTGGTGACTGTCTGGATCGTAGCTGGCTTGAGATCAAAATGCTCAGCCTGTATGTCTGGCACTACAATTGCCGGATTGTGTCCATACGTGGACGTCTGGAATTTCTCCACAATAGCCTGCCCAGACTTGTTGTATGGTGTCTGAGCGTTGCGATCATTCAACTGTTTCGCCAACTCTTCCATTTTCTCATTGAGTTGCGCGTAGGTCAATTGATCACCCATCTTGCTCTGTTTCTGTCTTCTCCTCTGATCTCTGAATAACTGTTCCGGGTCTTGAAGTGGGGGAACAAGTTCTCTAGGGATCCTGGGCATACACTGACGACCTGAAAAGTAAAATCAATACAAGTGAGAAAACAAATAGCTAATTAAACAAACAAATAAAAGAGATATCCTAAATCAATTTCTACTAAACTAATAAACCGTTAACTTCCCCGGCAACGGCGCCAAAAACTTGACGCGAATTCTTTACGCGCTTAAACGCAAGTATACGGTCAAGTAGTATTAGGAGTATTTTACGACTCCGAGTATCGAACCCAAGGGAATTTACGATTATTAGTTAACTAGAAAGTAATTATGAGATATCTATGTAACCGGTAAGAAGGGTTTGAATTTTATAAAGTTGTCGCCCACAAACAAGCGACTAAAATTAAATGACAAGTAACTAAATATTTTTGGAGAATTTTCACTTTAAACGAAGATAAATTGTGATGTAATACGATTAATAAGGAAGAACTAGGTAATTGATGTCCCTAGGGTTGTTAACGATTTCTGGAATTATGCATGAAACACTCTACTCACGTTCTAGTTATATCGGGTAATGCTCATCACGATCTTCTCTCGATCTCACGTCAATTTGTGTAAACAATAGATTTCGGGTCCTCTCGGTCCACCTCCGTCTACTACTACGATCTAATTAGTTTGTTAGGCTTCGTTCACCGGGTCCTATCGGTCCACCGAATTCACTAAGTTCTAACACAATCAATCGAAACTACCCTCACACGATTAATCAAGTTTCTATCTCCTCTCGGTCTCAAGAAACTACAAGATTACCTACCTATTCTTTAACACGTCTCAAAGAATTCACTTTCGTGCAATTCTATCAACAAGTAGCATTCTACGGGTGATCAAGCCAAGAACGCTAAGAATTGAGTACAAGAATAGATAAACTAACAAGAACGTTCATAGAATTAAGCAAAAGCATGCATCAAGTCCAAAATCCGGAAAATCATCCAACAAACCCTAGTTTCTCATCAATCACCTAGATTTAAGAAGTTTAGCTAGACATAATAGTGTTCAACATGATCAAAATCATAGAGTTCATGAAGAAAAGATGAAGAAACGAAGATCAAACGCTAAAATCTTCAATGTAATTGATGATCCTTGCTCCAAGCTTGTTCACCCTTCTTCCCTAGCTCCAAAGACTTCAAAGATGCGTCAAAATCCTGTTTTTAGGTCATTCTCCCCGTTTTCTACCAGCTGGGCACGGTTTTTAATGAAAATATACCGAAATTGCACTTCAGCCCCTCCACTTTGTAATTCCCGGACATAATTCTTTTCTGATTTTGCGCGGGCTTTATCTCCCTCATACGGACTTGTCTTCGGGCCTACAATATACCGTTGGAAAGCTACGGATGTCTACTTTCCAATTCCGCAAGCCTTGCTTCAAAATTCCTTGTAGATTTTCCTGGGCATCGAAAAGAGTGCAGGCTGGTCCTGTGTGACTTTTCCAACTTCTCTTCGTTTGTGCGCCTCCTTTTCTTCTCTTCATCTAGCTCCATTCCAAGCATATCCAAGCTTCTCATAAGCTCCATTGCACCTCTTTTACCTGAGATACACAACACTAAACAACCCGAAAGATCACATGCGGTAAACAATATATAAATCATATGAAAAACGCCCGGATTACGAAATAAAGCTCAATAGGTCATGTATGCTCAAAACAACTCGGATTTGGTCAATTTCTCCCATAAATACACCGAAACTCTCGCAAAAAGGTCATGGATCATAAACAACATAACTCCTAATGTGGAGTTATCAAAGCCCGGGGATGTCACTCCGTACCCGAGATTTGACCCGGATACAAGGAGGTTTAAAAAAGAGAATCCAAACATAACTTTATTAAAACTCCAATCTTTGCCTGATACAAAGTCGTACAATTCAACTAGAATCTAATGATACCAACAGAAGTTCTAATAAATTAAGTGTGATATTACTAAACGACTAAGTGATGACTCGCGTCCCCGCTAAGCTATGCTCCCATCATGTATACCTGTGGTGCAGAAAACAAAAGAGAACACCACAGTTTCCAAAGTCAGCGGAAATACTGAGCAAGTAACACCCAAGCATGTAAACAGATTATGAAGTAATTTGAAAACCATTTTGTAGTAGTCTTGCTAAAACAAAGTGAAAATAAAAGCTTTGACCCTTTTATAAAAGAAATAAGATGAGAGATTCCAAGTTCATTTATATTTTCCAAATCACATCCATAATTCAAATAATGGGATTCCAAAACTCATTATATTCCATTTTCCATTACCAACATCCAATCCAAAACCAATTTTTTAATTTTTTGATACGGGGAAAACCAACCACTTCTCAAGCATCCAGGACCTGAAGTGTCAACACCCCCTTACAGACTTCTTGCGGCCAGAAGAGTGAGTACAAGGAGCTACCCGGGGACTTGCAACCGGATTAAAATAAAATAAATTTGACGAGAGACCGAAGTCCATACGCTCAATGCCAATAGTAACTATACAACAACAATCATCCCCGTACAACTCTTCCACTTTACGTTATCATCGATTATTAGATTTTATACATATTTTGCATAAAATCATTTTGAGACAAGTAGGAATGAAAACATTTGACACGAAAAGAAGAATGGGCGCTAGGCCTGGCATGTTTACTTACCTTTAATCTCAAGCAAAGCATATCACTTCCTAGTAATACTCGACGTGTCCTTCGTCAACGAAATTGTCGCCTACAAATTTATTATTATCCTAATCAACACATTGCACACGAAGTCCTATAGGTAATTGAAATAACTCCCTTACTAACTCTCCCCAAACGTTATCGGTTAATAGGTCGCTGAACTCGTCCTTTAGCCCCTTCCAAGGTGTCATCCTTGGTAATCCATTGAGCATGTAGTGACACATGGTCAATGGGTCCTTCAAAGATCCTTGGCGCCTTTTACTCCAAGCGATGCACAGATTCTGGATGTAGATTCAATACTCCTTTAAAGTTTCTAAACCTGGATGGTAGATCACGCCACGTGGATCAACTTCAGTAAGATTGCCTGGAGTATGTATGGGCGGTCTAAATCCTGTATGTGGAGTTGGAGTTGGAACGGGTTCTTCTTCAATGGGATGTGAGGCTCTATTATCACGTCACACACCATTATTTGGTTCCGGAAATGTGAGGCTCTATTAGCATCGATCCCTGACACGTGCGCAGTAGCCATCGATGCTTTCCCGTCCTTCCTTCCAGGAACTTTAGGCGATATGGTGAACCTCCAAGTACAATACTAGATGAAACGGATTGAGATTGAGCAACAATCTGAAAAAAGTAAGAAAGAGAAAGAGTCTCAGCATTGTTCTATACCACGCATATATTCTTAAAATCTTAACCATTCTAAAAACTAAGCAGTAAATCTTAGATATTTGGTTCTAAGCTTATAGCACAAAAATCAGGCAAACTTCTAAATGCTAAACTATCCCACAACCCTGTCTTATTACGATTTTAATTATTTTTCCTATGTTCATTTCAAAAAAATTCTTTTTATAAAAATTATTACTTTTGGATTGCCAGCCTCTGATACCAACTGTAACACCGCCAAAACGACCAAGCCGGAAGACCGGGGATGTCACTCCGTACCCGAGATTTAAACCGGATACAAGGAGGTTTAAAAAAGAGAATCCAAACATAAATTTATTAAAACTCCAATCTTTGCCTCATACAAAATCGTACAATTCAACTAGAATCTAATGATACCAACAGAAGTTCTAATAAGTTAAGTGTGATATTACTAAACGAATAAGTGATGATTCGCGTCCCCGCTAAGATATGCTCCCATCATGTATACCTGTGGTGCAGAAAACGAAAGAGAACACCACAGTTTCCAAAGTCAGCAGAAATACTGAGTAAGTAACACCCAAGCATGTAAACAGATTATGAAGTAATTTGAAAACCATTTTGTAGTAGTCTTGCTAAAACAAAGTGAAAATAAAATCTTTGACCCTTTTATAAAAGAAATAGGATGAGAGATTCCAAGTTCATTTATATTTTCCAAATCACATCCATAATTCAAATAATGGGATTCTAAAACTCATGATATTCCATTTTCCATTAACAACATCCAATCCAAAACCAATTTGTTAATTTGTTGATACCGGGAAAACCAACCACTTCTCAAGCATCCAGGACCTGAAGTGTCAACACCCCCTTACAGACTTCTTGTGGCCAGAAGAGTGAGTACAAGGAGCTATCCGGGGACTTGCAACCGGATTAAAATAAATTAAATTGGACGAGAGACCGAAGTCTATAGGCTCAATGCCAATAGTAACCATACAACAACAATCATCCCCGTACAACTCTTCAACTTTACGTTATCATCGATTATTAGATTTGCAGTGATATTTTCATAGAACATTTCAACAATTTGAAACAAGTATTCAAGTAGCACATATTTTGCATAAAATTATTTTGAGACAAGTAGGAATGAAAACATTTGACACGAAAAGAAGAATGGGCGCTAGGACTGGCCTGTTTACTTACCTTTAATCTCAAGCAAAGCAAATCACTTCCTAGTAATACTAGACGTGTCCTTCGTCAACGAAATTGTCTCCTAAAAATTTAATATTATCCTAATCAACACTTTGCACACGAAGTCCTATAGGTAAATAAAATAACTCCCTTACTAACTCTCCCCAAACGTTATCGGTTAATAGGTCGCTGAACTCGTCCTTTATCCCCTTCCAAGGTGTCATCCTTGGTAATCCATTTAGCATGTAGTGACACATGGTCAATGGGTCCTTGAAAGATCCTTGGCGCCTTTTACTCCAAGCGATGCACATATTCTGGATGTAGGTGCAATACTCCTTTAGGGTTTCTAAACCTAGATGGTAGATCACGCCACGTGGATTGTCGACTTCAGTAAGATTGCCTGGAGTATGTATGGGCGGTCTAAATCCTGTATGTGGAGTTGGAGTTGGAACGGGTTCTTCTTCAATGGGATCCTCTTCTATCAGATCTTCTTCTAGATCTTCTTCTATTGGATCTTTCTTCGGGATTGTAATTCGGGCCTTCCTAATTCCTTTGGACAAGTTCCTCGTACTTACTGAGCTTTCCGGGTAGGCTTCCAACCAAATCGCTATCCTTATTGTACTTGTCCTCGTTGGGCCTTCATCGTCCTTCTTTAGCGATGACTACGTCGGTGTGATCCTGCTTTACTTCGTTCAATGGTCATGTGTATGGTAGTCCATTGATTATCACGTCACACACCATTATTGGGTTCAGGAAATGTGGGGCTCTATTAGCATCGCTCCATTGGTGGCATCGATCCCTGACACATGCGCAGTAGCTATCGATGCTTTCCCGTTCTTCCAGGAACTTTAGGCGATATGGTGAACCTCCAAGTACAATACAAGATGAAACGGATTTAGATTGAGCAGCCATCTGAAAGAAGTAAGAAAGAGAAAGAGTCTCAGCATTGTTCTATACCACGCATATATTCTTAAAAACTTAAGCATTCTAAAAACTAAGCAGTAAAACTTAGATATTGGGTTCTAAGCATATAGCACAAAAATCAAGCAAACTTCTAAATTCTAAACTATCCCACAACCCCGGCTTATTCAAATTTTAATTCTTTTTCCTATGTTCATTTTAAAAAAATGCTTTTTATAAAATTATTACTTTTGGATTGCCAGGCTCTGATACCAACAGTAACACCCCCAAAACGACCAAGCCGGAAGCCCGGAGATGTCACTCCGTACCCGAGATTTAACCCGAAATACAAGGAGGTTTAAAACTGAGAATCCAAACATAACTTTATTAAAACTCCAATCTTTGCCTGATACAAAGTCGTACAATTCAACTAGAATCTAATGATACCAACAGAAGTTCTTATAAATTAAGTGTGATATTACAAAACGACTAAGTGATGATTCGCGTCCCCGCTAAGCTATGCTCCCATCATGTATACCTGTGGTGCAGAAAACAAAAGAGAACACCACAGGTTCCAAAGTCAGCGGAAATAGTGAGTAAGTAACACCCAAGCATGTAAACAGATTATGAAGTAATTTGAAAACCATTTTGTAGTAGTCTTGCTAAAACAAAGTGAAAATAAAAGCTTTGACCCTTTCATAAATGAAATAAGATGAGAGATTCCAAGTTCATTTATATTTTTCAAATCACATCCATAATTTAAATAATGGGATTCCAAAACTCATGATATTCCATTTTCCATTAACAACATCCAATCCAAAACCAATTTGTTAATTTTTTTATACGGGGAAAACCAACTTCTCAAGCATCCAGGACCTGAAGTGTCGACACTTCCTTACAGACTTCTTGTGGCCAGAAGAGTGAGTACAAGGAGCTATCCGGGGACTTGCAACCGGATTAAAATAAATTAAATTGGACGAGAGACCGAAGTCTATAGGCTCAATGCCAATAGTAACCATACAACAACAATCATCCCCGTACAACTCTTCAACTTTACTTTATCATCGATTATTAGATTTGCAGTGATATTTTCATAGAACATTTCAACAATTTGAAACAAGTATTCAAGTAGCACATATTTTGCATAAAATCATTTTGAGACAAGTAGGAATGAAAACATTTGACACGAAAAGAAGAATGGGCGCTAGGCCTTGAATTTTTACTTACCTTTAATCTCAAGCAAAGCAAATCACTTCCTAGTAATAATCGACGTGTCCTTCGTCAACAAAATTGTTGCCTAAAATTTTAATAGTATCCTTATCAACACATTGCACACAAAGTCCTATAGGTAAATGAAATACTTCCCTTACTAACTCTATCCAAACGTTATCAGTTAATAGGTCGCTGAAATCAACCTTTATCCCCTTCCAAGGTGTCATCCTTGGTAATCCATTGAGCATATAGTGACACATGGTCAATGGGCCCTTGAAAGATCCTTTGCGCCATTTACTCCAAGCGATGCACTAATTCTGGATGTAGGTGCAATACTCCTTTAGGGTTTCTAAAACTGGATGGTAGATCACGCCACGTGGATGGTCGGCTTCAGTAAGATTGCCAGGAGTAGGTATGGGCGGTCTAAATCCTGTATGTGGAGTTGGATTTGGAACAGGTTCTTCTTCAATGGGATCCTCTTCTATCGGATCTTCTTCTATTGGATCTTCTTCGGGCTTGTAATTCGGGTCTTCCTTCATCCTTTGGACAAGTTCCTCGTACTTACTGAGCTTCCCGCGTAGGCTTCCAGCCAAATCGCTATCCTTATTGTACTTGTCCTCGTTGGGCCTTCATCGTCCTTCTTTAGCGATGACTAGGTTGGTGTGATCCTGCTTTACTTCGTTCCATGGACATGTGTATGGTAATCCATTGATTATCACGTCACACACCATTATTGGGTTCCGGAAATGTGGGGCTCTATTAGCATCGCTCCATTGGTGGCATCGATCCTTGACACGTGCGCAGTAGCTATCGATGCTTTCCCGTCTTCCAGGAACTTTAGGCGATATGGTGAACCTCCAAGTACAATACTAGATGAAACGGATTCAGATTGAGCAGCCATCTGAAAGAAGTAAGAAAGAGAAAGAGTTTCAGCATTGTTCTATACCACGCATATATTCTTAAAATCTTAAGCATTCTAAAAACTAAGCAGTAAATCTTAGATATTGGGTTCTAAGCATATAGCACAAAAATCAAGCAAACTTCTAAATGCTAAACTACCCCACAACCCCGGCTTATTCAAATTTTAATTCTTTTTCCTATGTTCATTTTAAAAAAAATCTTTTTATAAAAATTATTACTTTTGGATTGCCATGCTCTGATACCAACTGTAACACCCCCCAAAACGATCAAGCCGGAAGCCCGGGGATGTCACTCCGTACCCGAGATTTAACCCGGACACAAGGAGGTTTAAAACAGAGAATCCAAACATAACTTTATTAAAACTCCAATCTTTGCCTGATACAAAGTCGTACAATTCAACTAGAATCTAGTGATATCAACAGAAGTTCTAATAAATTAAGTGTGATATTACTAAACGACTAAGTGATGATTCGCGTCCCCGCTAAGCTATGCTCCCATCATGTATACATGTGGTGCAGAAAACAAAAGAGAACACCACAGTTTCCAAAGACAGCGGAAATACTGAGTAAGTAACTCCCAAGCATGTAAACAGATTATGAAGTAATTCGAAAACCATTTTGTAGTAGGCTTTGCTAAAACAAAGTGAAAATAAAAGCTTTGACCCTTTTATAAAATAAATAAGATGAGAGATTCAAAGTTCATATATATTTTCCAAATCACATCCATAATTCAAATAATGGGATTCCAAAACTCATGATATTCCGTTTTCCATTACCAACATCCAATCCAAAACCAATTTGTTAATTTGTTGATACGGTGAAAACCAACCACTGCTCAAGCATCCAGGACCTGAAGTGTCGACACCCCCTTACAGACTTCTTGCGGCCAAAAGAGTGAGTACAAGGAGCTATCCGGTGACTTGCAACCGGATTAAAATAAATTAATTTGGACGAGAGACCGAAGTCTATACGCTCAATGCCAATAGTAACCATACAACAACAATCATCCCCGTACAACTCTTCCACTTTACGTTATCATTGATTATTAGATTTGCAGTGATATTTTCAGAGAACATTTCAACAATTTGAAACAAGTATTGAAGTAGCACATATTTTGCATAAAATCATTTTGAGACAAGTAGGAATGAAAACATTTGACACGAAAAGAATAATGGGCGCTAGGCCTGGCATGTTTACTTACCTTTAATCTCAAGCAAAGAAAATCACTTCCTAGTAATACTCGACGTGTCCTTCGTCAACGAAATTGTCGCCTACAAATTTAATAGTATCCTAATCAACACATTGCACACGAAGTCCTATAGGTAAATGAAATAATTCCCTTACTAACTCTCCCTAAACGTTATCGGTTAATAGGTCGCTGAACTCGTCCTTTATCCCCTTCCAAGGTGTCATCCTTGGTAATCCATTGAGAATGTAGTGACACATGGTCTATGGGTCCTTGAAAGATCCTTGGCGCCTTTTACTCCAAGCGATGCACAAATTCTGGATGTAGGTGCAATACTCCTTTAGGGTTTCTAAACCAGGATGGTAGATCACGCCACATGGATGGTCGGCTTCAGTAAGATTGCCATGAGTAGGTATGGGCGGTCTAAATCCTGTATGTGGAGTTGGAGTTGGAACGGGTTATTCTTCAATGGGATCCTCTTCTATCGGATCTTCTTCTAGATCTTCTTCTATTAGATCTTCTTCGGGATTGTAATTCGGGTCTTCCTTCATCCTTTGGACAAGTTCCTCGTACTTACTGAGCTTCCCGCGTAGGCTTCCAACCAAATCGCTATCCTTATTGTACTTGTCCTCGTTAAGCCTCCATCGTCCTTCTTTAGCGATGACTAGGTCGGTGTGATCCTGCTTTATTTCGTTCCATGGGCATGTGTATGGTAGTCCATTGATTATCATGTCACAAACCATTATTGGGTTCCGGAAATGTGGGGCTCTATTAGCATCGCTCCATTGGTGGCATCGATCCCTGACACGTGCGCAGTAGCTATCGATGCTTTCCCGTCCTTCCAGGAACTTTAGGCGATATGGTGAACCTCCAAGTACAATACTAGATGAAACGGATTCAGATTGAGCAGCCATTTGAAAGAAGTGAGAAAGAGAGAGAGTCTCAGCATTGTTCTATACCACGCATATATTCTTAAAATCTTAACCATTCTAAAAACTAAGCAGTAAATCTTAGATATTGGGTTCTAAGCATATAGCAAAAAAATCCAGCAAACTTCTAAATGCTAAACTATCCCACAACCCCGGATTATTCAAATTTTAATTCTTTTTCCTATGTTCATTTTAAAAAAATTCTATTTATAAAAATTATTACTTTTGGATTGCCATGCTCTGATACCAACTGTAACACCCTCAAAACGACCAAGCCGGAAGCCCGGGGATGTCACTCCGTACCCGAGATTTAACCCGGATACAAGGAGGTTTAAAACATAGAATCCAAACATAACTTTATTAAAACTCCAATCTTTGCCTCATACAAAGTCGTACAATTCAACTAGAATATAATGATACCAACAGAAGTTCTAATAAACTAAGTGTGATATTACAAAACGACTAAGTGATGATTCGCGTCCCCGCTAAGCTATGCTCCCATCATGTATGTCTGTGGTGCTGAAAACAAAAGAGAACAATACAGGTTCCAAAGTCAGCGGAAATACTGAGTAAGTAACACCCAAGCATGTAAACAAATTATGAAGTAATTTGAAAACCATTTTGTAGTAGTCTTGCTAAAGCAAAGTGAAAATAAAAGCTTTGACCCTTTTATAAAAGAAATAAGATGAGAGATTCCAAGTTCATTTATATTGTCCAAATCACGTCCATAATTCAAATAATGGGATTCCAAAACTCATAATATTCCATTTTCCATTAACAACATCCAATCCAAAACTAATTTGTTAATTTGTTGATACGGGGAAAACCAACAACTTCTCAAGCATCCAGGACCTGAAGTGTCGACACCCCCTTACAGACTTCTTGCGGCCAGAAGAGTGAGTACAAGGAGCTATCCGGGGACTTGCAACCGGATTAAAATAAATTAATTTGGACGAGAGACCGAAGTCTATACGCTCAATGCCAATAGTAACCATACAACAACAATCATCCCCTTACAACTCTTCCACTTTACGTTATCATTGATTATTAGATTTGCAGTGATATTTTCAGAGAACATTTCAAAAATTTGAAACAAGTATTGAAGTAGCACATATTTTGCATAAAATCATTTTGAGACAAGTAGGAATGAAAACATTTGACACGAAAAGAATAATGGGCGCTAGGCCTGGCATGTTTACTTACCTTTAATCTCAAGCAAAGAAAATCACTTCCTAGTAATACTCGACGTGTCCTTCGTCAACGAAATTGTCGCCTACAAATTTAATAGTATCCTAATCAACACATTGCACAAGAAGTCCTATAGGTAAATGAAATAATTCCCTTACTAACTCTCCCTAAACGTTATTGGTTAATAGGTCGCTGAACTCGTCCTTTATCCCCTTCCAAGGTGTCATCCTTGGTAATCCATTGAGAATGTAGTGACACATGGTCTATAGATCCTTGAAAGATCCTTGGCGCCTTTTACTCCAAGCGATGCACAAATTCTGGATGTAGGTGCAATACTCCTTTAGGGTTTCTAAACCAGGATGGTAGATCACGCCACGTGGATGGTCGGCTTCAGTAAGATTGCCAGGAGTAGGTATGGGCGGTCTAAATCCTGTATGTGGAGTTGGAGTTGGAACGGGTTCTTCTTCAATGGGATCCTCTTCTATCGGATCTTCTTCTAGATCTTCTTCTATTAGATCTTCTTCGAGATTGTAATTCGGGCCTTCCTTCATCCTTTCGACAAGTTCCTCGTACTTACTGAGCTTCCCGCGTAGGCTTCCAACCAAATCGCTATCCTTATTGTACTTGTCCTCGTTAAGCCTCCATCGTCCTTCTTTAGCGATGACTAGGTCGGTGTGATCCTGCTTTATTTCGTTCCATGGGCATGTGTATGGTAGTCCATTGATTATCACGTCACACACCATTATTTGGTTCCGGAAATGTGGGGCTCTATTAGCATCGCTCCATTGGTGGCATCGATCCCTGACACGTGTGCAGTAGCTATCGTTGCTTTCCCGTCCTTCCAGGAACTTTAGGCGATATGGTGAACCTCCAAGTACAATACTAGATGAAACGGATTCAGATTGAGCAGCCATTTGAAAGAAGTAAGAAAGAGAGAGAGTCTCAGCATTGTTCTATACCACGCATATATTCTTAAAATCTTAACCATTCTAAAAACTAAGCAGTAAATCTTAGATATTGGGTTCTAAGCATATAGCAAAAAAATCAAGCAAACTTCTAAATGCTAAACTATCCCACAACCCCGGATTATTCAAATTTTAATTCTTTTTCCTATGTTCATTTTAAAAAAATTCTTTTTATAAAAATTATTACTTTTGGATTGCCATGCTCTGATACCAACTGTAACACCCTCAAAACGACCAAGCCGGAAGCCCGGGGATGTCACTCCGTACCCGAGATTTAACCCGGATACAAGGAGGTTTAAAACAGAGAATCCAAACATAACTTTATTAAAACTCCAATCTTTGCCTCATACAAAGTCGTACAATTCAACTAGAATATATGATACCAACAGAAGTTCTAATAAACTAAGTGTGATATTACAAAACGACTAAGTGATGATTCGCGTCCCCGCTAAGCTATGCTCCCATCATGTATACTTGTGGTGATGAAAACAAAAGAGAACACAACAAGTTCCAAAGTCAGCGGAAATACTGAGTAAGTAACACCCAAGCATGTAAATAAATTATGAAGTAATTTGAAAACCATTTTGTAGTAGTCTTGCTAAAGCAAAGTGAAAATAAAAGCTTTGACCCTTTTATAAAAGAAATAAGATGAGAGATTCCAAGTTCATTTATATTGTCCAAATCACGTCCATAATTCAAATAATGGGATTCCAAAACTCATAATATTCCATTTTCCATTAACAACATCCAATCCAAAACTAATTTGTTAATTTGTTGATACGGGGAAAACCAACAACTTCTCAAGCATCCAGGACCTGAAGTGTCGACACCCCCTTACATACTTCTTGCGGCCAGAAGAGTGAGTACAAGGAGCTATCCGGGGACTTGCAACCGGATTAAAATAAATTAATTTGGACGAGAGACCGAAGTCTATACGCTCAATGCCAACAGTAACCATACAACAACAATCATCCCCGTACAACTCTTCCACTTTACGTTATCATTGATTATTAGATTTGCAGTGATATTTTCAGAGAACATTTCAACAATTTGAAACAAGTATTGAAGTAGCACATATTTTGCACAAAATCATTTTGAGACAAGTAGGAATGAAAACATTTGACACGAAAAGAATAATGGGCGCTAGGCCTGGCATGTTTACTTACCTTTAATCTCAAGCAAAGAAAATCACTTCCTAGTAATACTCGACGTGTCCTTCGTCAACGAAATTGTCGCCTACAAATTTAATAGTATCCTAATCAACACATTGCACAAGAAGTCCTATAGGTAAATGAAATAATTCCCTTACTAACTCTCCCTAAACGTTATCGGTTAATAGGTCGCTAAACTCGTCCTTTATCCCCTTCCAAGGTGTCATCCTTGGTAATCCATTGAGAATGTAGTGACACATGGTCTATAGATCCTTGAAAGATCCTTGGCGCCTTTTACTCCAAGCGAAGCACAAATTCTGGATGTAGGTGCAATACTCCTTCAGGGTTTCTAAACCAGGATGGTAGATCACGCCACGTGGATGGTCGGCTTCAGTAAGATTGCCAGGAGTAGGTATGGGCGGTCTAAATCCTGTATGTGGAGTTGGAGTTGGAACGGGTTCTTCTTCAATGGGATCCTCTTCTATCGGATCTTCTTCTAGATCTTCTTCTATTAGATCTTCTTCGGGATTGTAATTCGGGCCTTCCTTCATCCTTTGGACAAGTTCCTCGTACTTACTGAGCTTCCCGCGTAGGCTTCCAACCAAATCGCTATCCTTATTGTACTTGTCCTCGTTAAGCCTCCATCGTCCTTCTTTAGCGATGACTAGGTCGGTGTGATCCTGCTTTATTTCGTTCCATGGGCATGTGTATGGTAGTCCATTGATTATCACGTCACACACCATTATTGGGTTCCGGAAATGTGGGGCTCTATTAGCATCGCTCCATTGGTGGCATCGATCCCTGACACGTGCGCAGTAGCTATCGATGCTTTCCCGTCCTTCCAGGAACTTTAGGCGATATGGTGAACCTCCAAGTACAATACTAGATGAAACGGATTCAGATTGAGCAGCCATTTGAAAGAAGTAAGAAAGAGAGAGAGTCTCAGCATTGTTCTATACCACGCATATATTCTTAAAATCTTAACCATTCTAAAAACTAAGCAGTAAATCTTAGATATTGGGTTCTAAGCATATAGCAAAGAAATCAAGCAAACTTCTAAATGCTAAACTATCCCACAACCCCGGATTATTCAAATTTTAATTCTTTTTCCTATGTTCATTTTAAAAAAATTCTTTTTATAAAAATTATTACTTTTGGATTGCCATGCTCTGATACCAACTGTAACACCCTCAAAACGACCAAGCCGGAAGCCCGGGGATGTCACTCCGTACCCGAGATTTAACCCGGATACAAGGAGGTTTAAAACAGAGAATCCAAACATAACATTATTAAAACTCCAATCTTTGCCTCATACAAAGTCGTACAATTAACCTAGAATATAATGATACCAACAGAAGTTCTAATAAACTAAGTGTGATATTACAAAACGACTAAGTGATGATTCGCGTCCCCGCTAAGCCATGCTCCCATCATGTATACCTGTGGTGATGAAAACAAAAGAGAACACCACAGGTTCCAAAGTCAGCGGAAATACTGAGTAAGTAACACCCAAGCATGTAAACAAATTATGAAGTAATTTGAAAACCATTTTGTAGTAGTCTTGCTAAAGCAAAGTGAAAATAAAAGCTTTGACCCTTTTATAAAAGAAATAAGATGAGAGATTCCAAGTTCATTTATATTATCCAAATCACGTCCATAATTCAAATAATGGGATTCCAAAACTCATAATATTCCATTTTCCATTAACAACATCCAATCCAAAAGTAATTTGTTAATTTGTTGATACGGGGAAAACCAACAACTTCTCAAGCATCCAGGACCTGAAGTGTCGACACCCCCTTACAGACTTCTTGCGGCCAGAAGAGTGAGTACAAGGAGCTATCCGGGGACTTGCAACCGGATTAAAATAAATTAATTTGGACGAGAGACCGAAGTCTATACGCTCAATGCCAATAGTAACCATACAACAACAATCATCCCCGTACAACTCTTCCACTTTATGTTATCATTGATTATTAGATTTGCAGTGATATTTTCAGAGAACATTTCAACAATTTGAAACAAGTATTGAAGTAGCACATATTTTGCATAAAATCATTTTGAGACAAGTAGGAATGAAAACATTTGACACGAAAAGAATAATGGGCGCTAGGCCTGGCATGTTTACTTACCTTTAATCTCAAGCAAAGAAAATCACTTCCTAGTAATACTCGACGTGTCCTTTGTCAACGAAATTGTCGCCTACAAATTTAATAGTATCCTAATCAACACATTGCACAAGAAGTCCTATAGGTAAATGAAATAATTCCCTTACTAACTCTCCCTAAACGTTATCGGTTAATAGGTCGCTGAACTCGTCCTTTATCCCCTTCCAAGGTGTCATCCTTGATAATCCATTGAGAATGTAGTGACACATGGTCTATAGATCCTTGAAAGATCCTTGGCGCCTTTTACTCCAAGCGATGCACAAATTCTGGATGTAGGTGCAATACTCCTTTAGGGTTTCTAAACCAGGATGGTAGATCACGCCACGTGGATGGTCGGCTTCAGTAAGATTGCCAGGAGTAGGTATGGGCGGTCTAAATCCTGTATGTGGAGTTGGAGTTGGAACGGGTTCTTCTTCAATGGGATCCTCTTCTATCGGATCTTCTTCTAGATCTTCTTCTATTAGATCTTCTTCGGGATTGTAATTCGGGCCTTCCTTCATCCTTTGGAAAAGTTCCTCGTACTTACTGAGCTTCCCGCGTAGGCTTCCAACCAAATCGCTATCCTTATTGTACTTGTCCTCGTTAAGCCTCCATCGTCCTTCTTTAGCAATGACTAGGTCGGTGTGATCCTGCTTTATTTCGTTCCATGGGCATGTGTATGGTAGTCCATTGATTATCACGTCACACACCATTATTGGGTTCCGGAAATGTGGGGCTCTATTAGCATCGCTCCATTGGTGGCATCGATCCCTGACACGTGTGCAGTAGCTATCGATGCTTTCCCGTCCTTCCAGGAACTTTAGGCGATATGGTGAACCTGCAAGTACAATACTAGATGAAACGGATTCAGATTGAGCAGCCATTTGAAAGAAGTAAGAAAGAGAGAGAGTCTCAGCATTGTTCTATACCACGCATATATTCTTAAAATCTTAACCATTCTAAAAACTAAGCAGTAAATCTTAGATATTGGGTTCTAAGCATATAGCAAAAAAATCAAGCAAACTTCTAAATGCTAAACTATCCCACAACCCCGGATTATTCAAATTTTAATTCTTTTTCCTATGTTCATTTTAAAAAAATTCTTTTTATAAAAAATATTACTTTTGGATTGCCATGCTCTGATACCAACTGTAACACCCTCAAAACGACCAAGCCGGAAGCCCGGGGATGTCACTCCGTACCCGAGATTTAACCCGGATACAAGGAGGTTTAAAACAGAGAATCCAAACATAACTTTATTAAAACTCCAATCTTTGCCTCATACAAAGTCGTACAATTCAACTAGAATATAATGATACCAACAGAAGTTCTAATAAACTAAGTGTGATATTACAAAACGACTAAGTGATGATTCGCGTCCCCGCTAAGCTATGCTCCCATCATGTATACCTGTGGTGATGAAAACAAAAGAGAACACCACAGGTTCCAAAGTCAGCGGAAATACTGAGTAAGTAACACCCAAGCATGTAAACAAATTATGAAGTAATTTGAAAACCATTTTGTAGTAGTCTTGCTAAAGCAAAGTGAAAATAAAAGCTTTGACCCTTTTATAAAAGAAATAAGATGAGAGATTCCAAGTTCATTTATATTGTCCAAATCACGTCCATAATTCAAATAATGGGATTCCAAAACTCATAATATTCCATTTTCCATTAACAACATCCAATCCAAAACTAATTTGTTAATTTGTTGATACGGGGAAAACCAACAACTTCTCAAGCATCCAGGACCTGAAGTGTCGACACCCCCTTACAGACTTCTTGCGGCCAGAAGAGTGAGTACAAGGAGCTATCCGGGGACTTGCAACCGGATTAAAATAAATTAATTTGGACGAGAGACCGAAGTCTATACGCTCAATGCCAATAGTAACCATACAACAACAATCATCCCCGTACAACTCTTCCACTTTACGTTATCATTGATTATTAGATTTGCAGTGATATTTTCAGAGAACATTTCAACAATTTGAAACAAGTATTGAAGTAGCACATATTTTGCATAAAATCATTTTGAGACAAGTAGGAATGAAAACATTTGACACGAAAAGAATAATGGGCGCTAGGCCTGGCATGTTTACTTACCTTTAATCTCAAGCAAAGAAAATCACTTCCTAGTAATACTCGACGTGTCCTTCGTCAACGAAATTGTCGCCTACAAATTTAATAGTATCCTAATCAACACATTGCACAAGAAGTCCTATAGGTAAATGAAATAATTCCCATACTAACTCTCCCTAAACGTTATCGGTTAATAGGTCGCTGAACTCGTCCTTTATCCCCTTCCAAGGTGTCATCCTTGGTAATCCATTGAGAATGTAGTGACACATGGTCTATAGATCCTTGAAAGATCCTTGGCGCCTTTTACTCCAAGCGATGCACAAATTCTGGATGTAGGTGCAATACTCCTTTAGGGTTTCTAAACCAGGATGGTAGATCACGCCACGTGGATGGTCGGCTTCAGTAAGATTGCCAGGAGTAGGTATGGGCGGTCTAAATCCTGTATGTGGAGTTGGAGTTGGAACGGGTTCTTCTTCAATGGGATCCTCTTCTATCGGATCTTATTCTAGATCTTCTTCTATTAGATCTTCTTCGGGATTGTAATTCGGGCCTTCCTTCATCCTTTGGACAAGTTCCTCGTACTTACTGAGCTTCCCGCGTAGGCTTCCAACCAAATCGCTATCCTTATTGTACTTGTCCTCGTTAAGCCTCCATCGTCCTTCTTTAGCGATGACTAGGTCGGTGTGATCCTGCTTTATTTCGTTCCATGGCCATGTGTATGGTAGTCCATTGATTATCACGTCACACACCATTATTGGGTTTCGGAAATGTGGGGCTCTATTAGCATCGCTCCATTGGTGGCATCGATCCCTGACACGTGCGCAGTAGCTATCGATGCTTTCCCGTCCTTCCAGGAACTTTAGGCGATATGGTGAACCTCCAAGTACAATACTAGATGAAACGGATTCAGATTGAGCAGCCATTTGAAAGAAGTAAGAAAGAGAGAGAGTCTCAGCATTGTTCTATACCATGCATATATCCTTAAAATCTTAACCATTCTAAAAACTAAGCAGTAAATCTTAGATATTGGGTTCTAAGCATATAGCAAAAAAATCAAGCAAACTTCTAAATGCTAAACTATCCCACAACCCCGGATTATTCAAATTTTAATTATTTTTCCTATGTTCATTTTAAAAAAATTCTTTTTATAAAAATTATTACTTTTGGATTGCCATGCTCTGATACCAACTGTAACACCCTCAAAACGACCAAGCCGGAAGCCCGGGGATGTCACTCCGTACCCAAGATTTAACCCGGATACAAGGAGGTTTAAAACAGAGAATCCAAACATAACTTTATTAAAACTCCAATCTTTGCCTCATACAAAGTCGTACAATTCAACTAGAATATAATGATACCAACAGAAGTTCTAATAAACTAAGTGTGATATTACAAAACGACTAAGTGATGATTCGCGTCCCCGCTAAGCTATGCTCCCATCATGTATACCTGTGGTGCTGAAAACAAAAGAGAACACCACAGGTTCCAAAGTCAGCGGAAATACTGAGTAAGTAACACCCAAGCATGTAAACAAATTATGAAGTAATTTGAAAACCATTTTGTAGTAGTCTTGCTAAAGCAAAGTGAAAATAAAAGCTTTGACCCTTTTATAAAAGAAATAAGATGAGAGATTCCAAGTTCATTTATATTGTCCAAATCACGTCCATAATTCAAATAATGGGATTCCAAAACTCATAATATTCCATTTTCCATTAACAACATCCAATCCAAAACTAATTTGTTAATTTGTTGATATGGGGAAAACCAACAACTTCTCAAGCATCCAGGTTCTGAAGTGTCGACACCCCCTTACAGACTTCTTGCGGCCAGAAGAGTGAGTACAAGGAGCTATCCGGGGACTTGCAACCGGATTAAAATAAATTAATTTGGACGAGAGACCGAAGTCTATACGCTCAATGCCAATAGTAACCATACAACAACAATCATCCCCGTACAACTCTTCCACTTTACGTTATCATTGATTATTAGATTTGCAGTGATATTTTCAGAGAACATTTCAACAATTTGAAACAAGTATTGAAGTAGCACATATTTTGCATAAAATCATTTTGAGACAAGTAGGAATGAAAACATTTGACACGAAAAGAATAATGGGCGCTAGGCCTGGCATGTTTACTTACCTTTAATCTCAAGCAAAGAAAATCACTTCCTAGTAATACTCGATGTGTCCTTCGTCAACGAAATTGTCGCCTACAAATTTAATAGTATCCTAATCAACACATTGCACAAGAAGTCCTATAGGTAAATGAAATAATTCCCTTACTAACTCTCCCTAAACGTTATCGGTTAATAGGTCGCTGAACTCGTCCTTTATCCCCTTCCAAGGTGTCATCCTTGGTAATCCATTGAGAATGTAGTGACACATGGTCTATAGATCGTTGAAAGATCCTTGGCGCCTTTTACTCCAAGCGATGCACAAATTATGGATGTAGGTGCAATACTCCTTTAGGGTTTCTAAACCAGGATGGTAGATCACGCCACGTGGATGGTTGGCTTCAGTAAGATTGCCAGGAGTAGGTATGGGCGGTCTAAATCCTGTATGTGGAGTTGGAGTTGGAACGGGTTCTTCTTCAATGGGATCCTCTTCTATCGGATCTTCTTCTAGATCTTCTTCTATTAGATCTTCTTCGGGATGGTAATTCGGGCCTTCCTTCATCCTTTGGACAAGTTCCTCGTACTTACTGAGCTTCCCGCGTAGGCTTCGAACCAAATCGCTATCCTTATTGTACTTGTCCTCGTTAAGCCTCCATCGTCCTTCTTTAGTGATGACTAGGTCGGTGTGATCCTGCTTTATTTCGTTCCATGGGCATGTGTATGGTAGTCCATTGATTATCACGTCACACACCATTATTGGGTTCCGGAAATGTGGGGCTCTATTAGCATCGCTCCATTGGTGGCATCGATCCCTGACACTTGCGCAGTAGCTATCGATGCTTTCCCGTCCTTCCAGGAACTTTAGGCGATATGGTGAACCTCCAAGTACAATACTAGATGAAACGGATTCAGATTGAGCAGCCATTTGAAAGAAGTAAGAAAGAGAGAGAGTCTCAACATTGTTCTATACCACGCGTATATTCTTAAAATCTTAACCATTCTAAAAACTAAGCAGTAAATCTTAGATATTGGGTTCTAAGCATATAGCAAAAAAATCAAGCAAACTTCTAAATGCTAAACTATCCCACAACCCCGGATTATTCAAATTTTAATTCTTTTTCCTATGTTCATTTTAAAAAAATTCTTTTTATAAAAATTATTACTTTTGGATTGCCATGCTCTGATACCAATTGTAACACCCTCAAAACGACCAAGCCGGAAGCCCGGGGATGTCACTCCGTACCCGAGATTTAACTCGGATACAAGGAGGTTTAAAACAGAGAATCCAAACATAACTTTATTAAAACTCCAATCTTTGCCTCATACAAAGTCGTACATTTCAACTAGAATATAATGATACCAACAGAAGTTCTAATAAACTAAGTGTGATATTACAAAACGACTAAGTGATGATTCGCATCCCCACTAAGCTATGCTCCCATCATGTATACCTGTGGTGCTGAAAACAAAAGAGAACACCACAGGTTCCAAAGTCAGCGGAAATACTGAGTAAGTAACACCCAAGCATGTAAACAAATTATGAAGTAATTTGAAAACCATTTTGTAGTAGTCTTGCTAAAGCAAAGTGAAAATAAAAGCTTTTACCCTTTTATAAAAGAAATAAGATGAGAGATTTCAAGTTCATTTATATTTTCCAAATCACGTCCATAATTCAAATAATGGGATTCCAAAACTCATAATATTCCATTTTCCATTAACAACATCCAATACAAAACTAATTTGTTAATTTGTTGATACGGGGAAAACCAACAACTTCTCAAGCATCCAGGACCTGAAGTGTCGACACCCCCTTACAGACTTCTTGCGGCCAGAAGAGTGAGTACAAGGAGCTATCCGGGGACTTGCAACCAGATTAAAATAAATTAATTTGGACGAGAGACCGAAGTCTATACGCTCAATGCCAATAGTAACCATACAACAACAATCATCCCCGTACAACTCTTCCACTTTACGTTATCATTGATTATTAGATTTGCAGTGATATTTTCAGAGAACATTTCAACAATTTGAAACAAGTATTGAAGTAGCACATATTTTGCATAAAATCATTTTGAGACATGTAGGAATGAAAACATTTGACACGAAAAGAATAATGGGCGCTAGGCCTGGCATGTTTACTTACCTTTAATCTCAAGCAAAGAAAATCACTTCCTAGTAATACTCGACGTGTCCTTCGTCAACGAAATTGTCGCCTACAAATTTAATAGTATCCTAATCAACACATTGCACAAGAAGTCCTATAGGTAAATGAAATAATTCCCTTACTAACTCTCCCTAAAAGTTATCGGTTAATAGGTCGCTGAACTCGTCCTTTATCCCCTTCCAAGGTGTCATCCTTGGTAATCCATTGAGAATGTAGTGACACATGGTCTATAGATCGTTGAAAGATCCTTGGCGCCTTTTACTCCAAGCGATGCACAAATTATGGATGTAGGTGCAATACTCCTTTAGGGTTTCTAAACCAGGATGGTAGATCACGCCACGTGGATGGTCGGCTTCAGTAAGATTGCCAGGAGTAGGTATGGGCGGTCTAAATCCTGTATGTGGAGTTGGAGTTGGAACGGGTTCTTCTTCAATGGGATCCTCTTCTATCGGATCTTCTTCTAGATCTTCTTCTATTAGATCTTCTTCGGGATGGTAATTCGGGCCTTCCTTCATCCTTTGGACAAGTTCCTCGTACTTACTGAGCTTCCCGCGTAGGCTTCCAACCAAATCGCTATCCGTATTGTACTTGTCCTCGTTAAGCCTCCATCGTCCTTCTTTAGCGATGACTAGGTCGGTGTGATCCTGCTTTATTTCGTTCCATGGGCATGTGTATGGTAGTCCATTGATTATCACGTCACACACCATTATTGGGTTCCGGAAATGTGGGGCTCTATTAGCATCGCTCCATTGGTGGCATCGATCCCTGACACGTGCGCAGTAGCTATCGATGCTTTCCCGTCCTTCCAGGAACTTTAGGCGATATGGTGAACCTCCAAGTACAATACTAGATGAAACGGATTCAGATTGAGCAGCCATTTGAAAGAAGTAAGAAAGAGAGAGAGTCTCAGCATTGTTCTATACCACGCATATATTCTTAAAATCTTAACCATTCTAAAAACTAAGCAGTAAATCTTAGATATTAGGTTCTAAGCATATAGCAAAAAAATCAAGCAAACTTCTAAATGCTAAACTATCCCACAACCCCGGATTATTCAAATTTTAATTCTTTTTCCTATGTTCATTTTAAAAAAATTCTTTTTATAAAAATTATTACTTTTGGATTGCCATGCTCTGATACCAACTGTAACACCCTCAAAACGACCAAGCCGGAAGCCCGGGGATGTCACTCCGTACCCGAGATTTAACCCGGATACAAGGAGGTTTAAAACAGAGAATCCAAACATAACTGTATTAAAACTCCAATCTTTGCCTCATACAAAGTCGTACAATTCAACTAGAATATAATGATACCAACAGAAGTTCTAATAAACTAAGTGTGATATTACAAAACGACTAAGTGATGATTCGCGTCCCCGCTAAGCTATGCTCCAACCATGTATACCTGTGGTGCTGAAAACAAAAGAGAACACCACAGGTTTCAAAGTCAGCGGAAATACTGAGTAAGTAACACCCAAGCATGTAAACAAATTATGAAGTAATTTGAAAACCATTTTGTAGTAGTCTTGCTAAAGCAAAGTAAAAATAAAAGCTTTGACCCTTTTATAAAAGAAATAAGATGAGAGATTCCAAGTTCATTTATATTGTCCAAATCACGTCCATAATTCAAATAATGGGATTCCAAAACTCATAATATTCCATTTTCCATTAACAACATCCAATCCAAAACTAATTTGTTAATTTGTTGATACGGGGAAAACCAACAACTTCTCAAGCATCCAGGACCTGAAGTGTCGACACCCCCTTACAGACTTCTTGCGGCCAGAAGAGTGAGTACAAGGAGCTATCCGGGGACTTGCAACCGGATTAAAATAAATTAATTTGGACGAGAGACCGAAGTCTATACGCTCAATGCCAATAGTAACCATACAACAACAATCATCCCCGTACAACTCTTCAACTTTACGTTATCTTCCATTTCTAGATTTGCAGTGATATTTTCATAGAACATTTCAACAATTTGAAACAAGTATTCAAGTAGCACATATTTTGCATAAAATCATTTTGAGACAAGTAGGAATGAAAACATTTGACACGAAAAGAAGAATGGGCGCTAGGCCTGGCATGTTTACTTACCTTTAATCTCAAGCAAAGCAAATCACTTCCTAGTAATACTCGACGTGTCCTTCGTCAACGAAATTGTCGCCTACAAATTTAATAGTATCATAATCATTACATTGCACACGAAGTCCTATAGGTAAGTGAAATAATTCCCTTACTAACTCTCTCCAAACGTTATCGGTTAATAGGTCGCTGAACTCGTCCTTTATCCCCTTCCAATGTGTCATCCTTGGTAATCCATTGAGAATGTAGTGACACATGGTCAATGGGTCCTTGAAAGATCCATGGCACCTTTTACTCCAAGCGATGCACAAATTCTGGATGTAGGTACAATACTCCTTTAGGGTTTCTAAACCTGGATGGTAGATCACGCTACGTGGATGGTCGGCTTCAGTAAGATTGCCAGGAGTAGGTATGGGCGGTCTAAATCCTGTATGTGGAGTTGGAGTTGGAACGGGTTCTTCTTCAATGGGATCCTCTTCTATCGGATCTTCTTCTAGACATTCTTCTATTAGATCTTCTTCGGGCTTGTAATTCGGGCCTTCCTTCATCCTTTGGACAAGTTCCTCGTACTTACTGAGCTTCCCGCGTAGGCTTCCAACCAAATCGCTATCCTTATTGTACTTGTCCTCGTAAAGCCTCCATCCTCCTTCTTCAGCGATGACTAGGTCGGTGTGATCCTGCTTTATTTCGTTCCATGGACATGTGTATGGTAGTCCATTGATTATCACGTCACACACCATTATTGGGTTCCGGAAATGTGGGGCTCTATTAGCATCGCTCCATTGGTGGCATCGATCCCTGACACGTGCGCAGTAGCTATCGATGCTTTCCCGTCCTTCCAGGAACTTTAGGCGATATGGTGAACCTCCAAGTACAATAGTAGATGAAACGGATTAAGATCGAGCAGCCATCTGAAAGAAATAAGAAAGAGAAAAATTCTCAGCATTGTTCTATACCACGCATATATTCTTAAAATCTTAAGCATTCTAAAAACTAAGCAGTAAATCTTTGATATTGGGTTCTAAGCATATAGCACAAAAATCAAGCAAACTTCTAAATGCTAAACTATCCCACAACCCCGGCTTATTCAAATTTTAATTCTTTTTCATATGTTCATTTTAAAAAAATTCTTTTTATAAAAATTATTACTTTTGGATTGCCAGGCTCTGATACCAACTGTAACACCCTCAAAACGACCAAGCCGGAAGCCCGGGGATGTCACTCCGTACCCGAGATTTAACCCGGATACAAGGAGGTTTAAACAGAGAATCCAAACATAACTTTATTAAAACTCCAATCTTTGCCTGATACAAAGTCGTACAATTCAACTAAAATATAATGATACCAACAAAAGTTCTAATAAATTCAGTTTGATATTACAAAACGACTAAGTGATGATTCGCGTCCCTGCTAAGGTATGCTCCCATCATGTATACCTGTGGTGCAGAAAACAAAAGAGAACACCACAGGTTCCAAAGTCAGCGGAAATACTGAGTAAGTAACACCCAAGCATGTAAACAGATTATGAAGTAATTTGAAAACCATTTTGTAGTAGTCTTGCTAAAGCAAAGTGAAAATAAAAGCTTTGACCCTTTTACAAAAGAAATAAGATGAGAGATTCCAAGTTCATTTATATTTTCCAAATCCCGTCCATAATTGAAATAATGGGATTCCAAAACTCATAATATTCCATTTTCCATTAATGGCATCCAATCCAAAACTAATTTGTTAATTTGTTGATACGGGGAAAACCAACAACTTCTCAAGCATCCAGGACCTGAAGTGTCGACACCCCCTTACAGACTTCTTGCGGCCAGAAGAGTGAGTACAAGGAGCTATCCGGGGACTTGCAACCAGATTAAAATAAATTAATTTGGACGAGAGACCGAAGTCTATACGCTCAATGCTAATAGTAACCATACAACAACAATCATCCCCGTACAACTCTTCCACTTTACGTTATCATTGATTATTAGATTTGCAGTGATATTTTCAGAGAACATTTCAACAATTTGAAACAAGTATTGAAGTAGCACATATTTTGCATAAAATCATTTTGAGACATGTAGGAATGAAAACATTTGACACGAAAAGAATAATGGGCGCTAGGCCTGGCATGTTTACTTACCTTTAATCTCAAGCAAAGAAAATCACTTCCTAGTAATACTCGACGTGTCCTTCGTCAACGAAATTGTCGCCTACAAATTTAATAGTATCCTAATCAACACATTGCACAAGAAGTCCTATAGGTAAATGAAATAATTCCCTTACTAACTCTCCCTAAAAGTTATCGGTTAATAGGTCGCTGAACTCGTCCTTTATCCCCTTCCAAGGTGTCATCCTTGGTAATCCATTGAGAATGTAGTGACACATGGTCTATAGATCGTTGAAAGATCCTTGGCGCCTTTTACTCCAAGCGATGCACAAATTATGGATGTAGGTGCAATACTCCTTTAGGGTTTCTAAACCAGGATGGTAGATCACGCCACGTGGATGGTCGGCTTCAGTAAGATTGCCAGGAGTAGGTATGGGCGGTCTAAATCCTGTATGTGGAGTTGGAGTTGGAACGGGTTCTTCTTCAATGGGATCCTCTTCTATCGGATCTTCTTCTAGATCTTCTTCTATTAGATCTTCTTCGGGATGGTAATTCGGGCCTTCCTTCATCCTTTGGACAAGTTCCTCGTACTTACTGAGCTTCCCGCGTAGGCTTCCAACCAAATCGCTATCCGTATTGTACTTGTCCTCGTTAAGCCTCCATCGTCCTTCTTTAGCGATGACTAGGTCGGTGTGATCCTGCTTTATTTCGTTCCATGGGCATGTGTATGGTAGTCCATTGATTATCACGTCACACACCATTATTGGGTTCCGGAAATGTGGGGCTCTATTAGCATCGCTCCATTGGTGGCATCGATCCCTGACACGTGCGCAGTAGCTATCGATGCTTTCCCGTCCTTCCAGGAACTTTAGGCGATATGGTGAACCTCCAAGTACAATACTAGATGAAACGGATTCAGATTGAGCAGCCATTTGAAAGAAGTAAGAAAGAGAGAGAGTCTCAGCATTGTTCTATACCACGCATATATTCTTAAAATCTTAACCATTCTAAAAACTAAGCAGTAAATCTTAGATATTAGGTTCTAAGCATATAGCAAAAAAATCAAGCAAACTTCTAAATGCTAAACTATCCCACAACCCCGGATTATTCAAATTTTAATTCTTTTTCCTATGTTCATTTTAAAAAAATTCTTTTTATAAAAATTATTACTTTTGGATTGCCATGCTCTGATACCAACTGTAACACCCTCAAAACGACCAAGCCGGAAGCCCGGGGATGTCACTCCGTACCCGAGATTTAACCCGGATACAAGGAGGTTTAAAACAGAGAATCCAAACATAACTGTATTAAAACTCCAATCTTTGCCTCATACAAAGTCGTACAATTCAACTAGAATATAATGATACCAACAGAAGTTCTAATAAACTAAGTGTGATATTACAAAACGACTAAGTGATGATTCGCGTCCCCGCTAAGCTATGCTCCAACCATGTATACCTGTGGTGCTGAAAACAAAAGAGAACACCACAGGTTTCAAAGTCAGCGGAAATACTGAGTAAGTAACACCCAAGCATGTAAACAAATTATGAAGTAATTTGAAAACCATTTTGTAGTAGTCTTGCTAAAGCCAAGTAAAAATAAAAGCTTTGACCCTTTTATAAAAGAAATAAGATGAGAGATTCCAAGTTCATTTATATTGTCCAAATCACGTCCATAATTCAAATAATGGGATTCCAAAACTCATAATATTCCATTTTCCATTAACAACATCCAATCCAAAACTAATTTGTTAATTTGTTGATACGGGGAAAACCAACAACTTCTCAAGCATCCAGGACCTGAAGTGTCGACACCCCCTTACAGACTTCTTGCGGCCAGAAGAGTGAGTACAAGGAGCTATCCGGGGACTTGCAACCGGATTAAAATAAATTAATTTGGACGAGAGACCGAAGTCTATACGCTCAATGCCAATAGTAACCATACAACAACAATCATCCCCGTACAACTCTTCAACTTTACGTTATCTTCCATTATTAGATTTGCAGTGATATTTTCATAGAACATTTCAACAATTTGAAACAAGTATTCAAGTAGCACATATTTTGCATAAAATCATTTTGAGACAAGTAGGAATGAAAACATTTGACACGAAAAGAAGAATGGGCGCTAGGCCTGGCATGTTTACTTACCTTTAATCTCAAGCAAAGCAAATCACTTCCTAGTAATACTCGACGTGTCCTTCGTCAACGAAATTGTCGCCTACAAATTTAATAGTATCATAATCATTACATTGCACACGAAGTCCTATAGGTAAGTGAAATAATTCCCTTACTAACTCTCTCCAAACGTTATCGGTTAATAGGTCGCTGAACTCGTCCTTTATCCCCTTCCAATGTGTCATCCTTGGTAATCCATTGAGAATGTAGTGACACATGGTCAATGGGTCCTTGAAAGATCCATGGCACCTTTTACTCCAAGCGATGCACAAATTCTGGATGTAGGTACAATACTCCTTTAGGGTTTCTAAACCTGGATGGTAGATCACGCTACGTGGATGGTCGGCTTCAGTAAGATTGCCAGGAGTAGGTATGGGCGGTCTAAATCCTGTATGTGGAGTTGGAGTTGGAACGGGTTCTTCTTCAATGGGATCCTCTTCTATCGGATCTTCTTCTAGACATTCTTCTATTAGATCTTCTTCGGGCTTGTAATTCGGGCCTTCCTTCATCCTTTGGACAAGTTCCTCGTACTTACTGAGCTTCCCGCGTAGGCTTCCAACCAAATCGCTATCCTTATTGTACTTGTCCTCGTAAAGCCTCCATCCTCCTTCTTCAGCGATGACTAGGTCGGTGTGATCCTGCTTTATTTCGTTCCATGGACATGTGTATGGTAGTCCATTGATTATCACGTCACACACCATTATTGGGTTCCGGAAATGTGGGGCTCTATTAGCATCGCTCCATTGGTGGCATCGATCCCTGACACGTGCGCAGTAGCTATCGATGCTTTCCCGTCCTTCCAGGAACTTTAGGCGATATGGTGAACCTCCAAGTACAATAGTAGATGAAACGGATTAAGATCGAGCAGCCATCTGAAAGAAATAAGAAAGAGAAAAATTCTCAGCATTGTTCTATACCACGCATATATTCTTAAAATCTTAAGCATTCTAAAAACTAAGCAGTAAATCTTTGATATTGGGTTCTAAGCATATAGCACAAAAATCAAGCAAACTTCTAAATGCTAAACTATCCCACAACCCCGGCTTATTCAAATTTTAATTCTTTTTCATATGTTCATTTTAAAAAAATTCTTTTTATAAAAATTATTACTTTTGGATTGCCAGGCTCTGATACCAACTGTAACACCCTCAAAACGACCAAGCCGGAAGCCCGGGGATGTCACTCCGTACCCGAGATTTAACCCGGATACAAGGAGGTTTAAACAGAGAATCCAAACATAACTTTATTAAAACTCCAATCTTTGCCTGATACAAAGTCGTACAATTCAACTAAAATATAATGATACCAACAAAAGTTCTAATAAATTCAGTTTGATATTACAAAACGACTAAGTGATGATTCGCGTCCCTGCTAAGGTATGCTCCCATCATGTATACCTGTGGTGCAGAAAACAAAAGAGAACACCACAGGTTCCAAAGTCAGCGGAAATACTGAGTAAGTAACACCCAAGCATGTAAACAGATTATGAAGTAATTTGAAAACCATTTTGTAGTAGTCTTGCTAAAGCAAAGTGAAAATAAAAGCTTTGACCCTTTTACAAAAGAAATAAGATGAGAGATTCCAAGTTCATTTATATTTTCCAAATCCCGTCCATAATTGAAATAATGGGATTCCAAAACTCATAATATTCCATTTTCCATTAATGGCATCCAATCCAAAACTAATTTGTTAATTTGTTGATACGGGGAAAACCAACAACTTCTCAAGCATCCAGGACCTGAAGTGTCGACACCCCCTTACAGACTTCTTGCAGCCAGAAGAGTGAGTACAAGGAGCTATCCGGGGACTTCCAACCGGATTAAAATAAATTAAATTGGACGAGAGACCGAAGTCTATACGCTCAATGCCAATAGTAACCATACAACAACAACCATCCCCGTACAACTCTTCAACTTTACGTTATCTTCCATTATTAGATTTGCAGTGATATTTTCATAGAACATTTCAACAGTTTGAAACAAGTATTCAAGTAGCACATATTTTCCATAAAATCATTTTGAGACAAGTAGGAATGAAAACATTTGACACAAAAAGAAGAATGGGCGCTAGGCCAGGCATGTTTACTTACCTTTAATCTCAAGCAAAGCAAATCACTTCCTAGTAATACTCGACGTGTCCTTCGTCAACGAAATTGTCGCCTACAAATTTAATAGTATCCTAATCATTACATTGCACACGAAGTCCTATAGGTAAATGAAATAATTCCCTTACTAACTCTCTCCAAACGTTATCGGTTAATAGGTCGCTGAACTCGTCCTTTATCCCCTTCCAATGTGTCATCCTTGGTAATCCATTGAGAATGTAGTGACACATGGTCAATGGGTCCTTGAAAGATCCATGGCACCTTTTAATCCAAGCGATGCACAAATTCTGGATGTAGGTGCAATACTCCTTTAGGGTTTCTAAACCTGGATGGTAGATCACGCTACGTGGATGGTCGGCTTCAGTAAGATTGCGAGGAGTAGGTATGGGCGGTCTAAATCATGTATGTGGAGTTGGAGTTGGAACGGGTTCTTCTTCAATGGGATCCTCTTCTATCGGATCTTCTTCTAGATCTTCTTCTATTAGATCTTCTTCGGGCTTGCAATTCGGGCCTTCCATCATCCTTTGGACAAGTTCCTCGTACTTACTGAGCTTCCCGCGTAGGGTTCCAACCAAATCGCTATCCTTATTGTACTTGTCCTCGTTGGGCCTCCATCGTCCTTCTTTAGCGATGACTAGGTTGGTGTGATCCTGCTTTACTTTGTTCCATGGGCATGTGTATGGTAATCCATTGATTATCACGTCACACACAATTATTGGGTTCCGGGGCTCTATTAGCATCGCTCCATTGGTGGCATCGATCCCTGACACGTGCGCAGTAGCTATCGATGCTTTCCCGTCCTTCCAGGAACTTTAGGCGATATGGTGAACCTCCAAGTACAATACTAGATGAAACGGATTCTGATTGAGCAGCCATCTGAAAGAAGTAAGAAAGAGAAAGAGTCTCCGCATTGTTCTATACCATGCATATATTCTTAAAATCTTAAGCATTCTAAAAACTAAGAAGTAAATCTTAGATATTGGGTTCTAAGCATATAGCACAAAAATCAAACAAACTTATAAATGCTATAATACCCCACAACCCCGGCTTATTCAAATTTAAATTCTTTTTCCTATGTTCATTTAAAAAAAATATTTTTATAAAAATTATTACTTTTGGATTGCCAAGCCTTGATACCAACTGTAACACCCCCAAAACGACCAAGCCGGAAGCCCGGGGATGTACTCCTAATGTGGAGTTATCAAAGCCCGGGGATGTCACTCCGTACCCGAGATTTGACCCGGATACAAGGAGGTTTAAAAAAGAGAATCCAAACATAACTTTATTAATACTCCAATCTTTGCCTGATACAAAGTCGCACAATTCAAGTAGAATCTAATGATACCAACAGAAGTTCTAATAAATTAAGTGTGATATTACTAAACGACTAAGTGATGATTCGCGTCCCCGCTAAGCTATGCTCCCATCATGAATACCTGTGGTGCAGAAAACAAAAGAGAACACCACAGTTTCCAAAGTCTGCGGAAATACTGAGTAAGTAACACCCAAGCATGTAAACAGATTATGAAGTAATTTGAAAACCATTTTGAAAACCATTTTGTTGATACGGGGAAAACCAACCACTTCTCAAGCATCCAGGACCTGAAGTGTCGACACCCCCTTACAGACTTCTTGCGGCCCTAAGAGTGAGTACAAGGAGCTATCCGAGGACTTTCAACCAGATAAAAATAAATTAAATTTGACGAGAGACCGAAGTTTATACGCTCAATGCCAATAGTAACCATACAACAACTATCATCCCCGTACAACTCTTCCACTTTACGTTATCATCGATTATTAGATTTGCAGTGATATTTTCAGAGAACATTTCAACAATTTGAAACAAGTATTGAAGTAGCACATATTTTGCATAAAATCATTTTGGGACAAGTAAGAATGAAAACATTTGACACGAAAAGAAGAATGGGCGCGAGGCCTGGCATGTTTACTTACCTTTAATCTCAAGCAATGCAAATCACTTCCTAGTAATACTCGACGTGTCCTTTGTCAACGAAATTGTCGCCCAAAAATTTAATAGTATCCTAATACACACATTGCACACAAAGTCCTATAGGTAAATGAAATAATTCCCTTACTAACTCTCCCCAAACGTTATCGGTTAAAAGGTCGTTGAACTCGTCATTTATCCCCTTCCAAGGTGTCATCCTTGGTAATCCATTGAGCATGTAGTGACACATGGTCTATGGTGTAGGGTTTTGATTCATGGATGCGAAACGGAAGGATAAACAAACATAAAACCATGAAAAACCCTCCAAGGATCACAAGTCAAGAGACATAACGATGGTAAGGGTTAGAAATCATAAACACACCTTAGGGTTCTCCTTTGATGACTTCAAACGCGAATTGTGTCACGTTCTCTATGGTTGATCCACGCCTAGAGTTGATCCTAGAATCTCCCAAGTCCTTGGTGCTAGCCCGGAAGAGGAAAAGGAAGAAGAATCACGCAAAACGAGACCCAAAAGGAGGGTCTCGGCCTCCTTTGGCAGACGGGACGGGGCGGCGGCAAGGGGGCGGTCGGCTCCCTTGTTGCTTGCTCTCTCTCCTTTTGTTCTCTCCCACTCTTTGTTATGTTCACTAATGAGCATAAGTTATGTGGGAAGGAAGGAAGTAAGATCCTTTATATTTTCCAACAACTCCTTGTTAACTACCTAAAGGACTAATTCTGGTCCTACTAGAATTCAATTTAGTCCCTTCCTTGCAAATTAGTCCCTACTAAGTTTGCAAGGGTTTGCAAAGTGATCCTTCTAATTAATTAATCCAATTAATTAATTCCCAAATCTAATTCAACTCTATGTAGCGTGTGACCCCATAGGTTCTATCTAGTTGGTAGCAACTATTTGCTAATATGGAGCGGTCTCTAGCAAAACATCCATTCTAGCCAACTAATAGAATAGTCATCTTGACAACCTTTGTACAAGTAATTGTCTCATCCCTTTGTCTCTATATCCGGATTTGGACACGAGACATACAAGTCACACTCGTATATCCAATCTATAGTTTCTCGATCCATGGGAATAGCCTTATTCGTGCAAATAACATCAATATCCCATATTGATTTATTTGAGTCTGGCCAGACATTCTATAAGCACTATCCCTCGAGTGGCTTAGGATATTTGCTCCCGTTATGTGGGAGGGACAAATTCTATCTACGTCCACTACGATCTCTAAGCTTGCTTCTTATTGTATCCAGTACACGCCTTTATAACTACCCAGTTACGGTGTAGCGTTTGACGCTACCAAGATCACAATAATCCACATCTAGAATATCTAGTGACTTCAAGTCTAAGGATGACAATACCATTGTACCGCGAGAAGCGCTTGTGACTCAACATAACGTGTATGTAGCCTTCTCGGAGATGGGTCAATCCAGTGCAACATTCCCTAATGCACACCTATGTGTTGGATCGTGATATCTCCATATCAATCCAACCCCATACTAGTCTATGGATGATTGTCCGACTTAATCATTATACTTGACTAGGGATATTTAAGATAAACAACACAATTTTAAATCTAAGGACTTCATTATTTTAAATATCCAATAAATAATAAATGAATTTCTAGCCACAAATAATTCATACTAAACTAGATTGCCTCTAGGGCATCTATTCCAACAGTCTCCCACTTGCACTAGAGCCAATCTGGCGCATCTCGTATGCCATACTCTTAGTGTGCCCTTCATGCTTCCACTGCGTGAGAGGCTTCGTAAGTGGGTCTGACAGATTATCATCTGTAGGAATCTTGCATATCCGAACGTCTCCTCTATCGATAATATCTCGAATCAGATGAAACTTCCTGAGCACGTGCTTGGACTTCTGGTGCGACCTGGGTTCCTTTGATTGCGCGATCGCCCCAGTGTTGTCACATAACAACTCGACTGGATCCGCAATGCTAGGGACCACACCAAGTTCAGAAACAAACTTTCTGATCCAAACAGCTTCCTTTGCTGCGCCATTTGCAGAAATGTACTCAGCCTCTGTTGTAGAATCAGCTACCGTCTCTTGCTTGGAACTCTTCCAGCTCACCGCTGCTCCATTAAGGCAAAACACATATCCCAATTGTGATCTAAAGTCATCTCTGTCGGTTTGGAAGCTTGCATCAGTGTAACCCCTTACATGCAACTCTTCCTCACCGCCAAATATCAAGAAGGCATCCTTAGTTCTTCTCAAGTACTTTAGGATGTTCTTGACTGCAATCCAGTGACTCTCACCCGGATTGGATTGGTATCTGCTTGTCATAATCAAGGCATATGACACATCTGGTCTAGTACATAACATGGCGTACATGATAGATCCTATGGCCGAGGCATAGGGGATTCTACTCATGCGTTCCTTCTCAATCTCATTGGAAGGACAACCACTCTTCGAAAGAGTGATTCCATGTGACATGGGCAAGAATCCCTTCTCTGAATCTTGCATGTTGAACCGCTTCAACACCTTGTCAATATATGTACTTTGACTTAGGCCTAGCAACCTCTTAGATCTATCTCTATAGATCTTTATACCGAGTATATAGGCTGCTTCCCCTAAGTCCTTCATTGAGAAACACTTTCCTAGCCAATCTTTAACAAATTGCAACATGGGAATGTCGTTTCCAATGAGTAGTATGTCATCAACATACAAGACCAGAAAAGCTACAGAGCTCCCACTAACCTTCTTGTAGACACAAGACTCATCTTCGTTTCTGATGAAGCCAAACTCTTTGACCACTTCATTAAAACGTCGATTCCAACTCCTAGAAGCTTGATTCAATCCATAAATGGATCGTTGCAGCTTACAGACTTTGTTGGCTTGCTTTGGATCTTCAAAACCCTCCGGCTGTACCATATACACGTCCTCGAGGAGATTCCCATAAAGGAATGTTGTTTTGACATCCATCTGCCAAATCTCATAGTCGTGGTATGCTGCAATTGCAAGTAGGATTCGGATGGATTTGGTCATAGCGACTGGTGAAAAGGTTTCATCATAGTCAATACCATGAATACGTCTGAATCCTTTAGCCACCAATCGGCCCTTATAGGTAATCACATTACCATCCATGTCGATCTTCTTCTTGAAGACCCACTTGCACCCTATGGGTCGCGCCCCATCGGGTGGTTCCACCAAAGTCCATACTTTGTTGGTATACATGGATTCCATCTCGGATCTCATGGCTTCCAGCCACTTCTGAGAGTCTGGGCCACTCATGGCCTCCTCATAGGTAGTAGGCTCATCATCTATGAGCATCGTGTCACCGGAATCGGTTACGAGAAGTCCATACCTCTCGGGTTCCTGGCGCACTCTACTAGATCTACGAAGCTCTTGTGTTACCTGAACAGGTTGCTCCACAACTGCTTGTGGTTCCTGTTCATGTTCCATAATCGGTTCAGTGATTTGTGGTTCTTGAACCTCTTCAAGTTCTACATTCCTCCCACTTGCTTCTTTAGAGACAAATTCTCTTTCTAGAAACACGCCGGTCCGAGCAACAAACACTTTGTTCTCGGTTGGATTGTAGAAGTAGTAACCCTTAGTTTCCTTAGGGTACCCCACAAATTTGCACTTGTCCGATTTCGGCCCGAGCTTGTCTGATTGTAAACGTTTTACATAGACATCGCAGCCCCAAATCCTCATGAACGACAGTGTGGGACCCCTCCCACTCCACATCTCATATGGTGTCTTCATGACTGATTTAGATGGAAGACGGTTAATGGTGAAAGCTGCACTTAATAGAGCGTAGCCCCAAAATGATAATGGAAGATCGGTTTGACACATCATAGATCGAACCATATCCAATAGAGTTCGATTTCTCCTCTCGGACACGCCATTTCATTGTGGCGTTCCGGGTGGAGTGAGTTGGGACACGATCCCACACTCTCTAAGATAGTCGTCAAACTCTTGGCTCAAGTATTCTCCTCCACGATCCGATCGTAGAGCCTTGATACTTTTGCCAAGTTGCTTCTCTACTTCATTCTTGAATTCTTTGAACACTTCAAAGGATTCGGATTTTGCCCTCATGAGGTACACAAATCCATATCTACTGTAATCATCAGTAAATGTAATGAAGTAGACATAACCACCCCTGGCAGGCGTGGCAAATGGCCCACACACATCGGTATGTATGAGCGCCAATTGCTCACTAGTCCTCTCACCTTTCTTATTGAAAGGGGACTTTGTCATTTTTCCCAATAAACAAGCCTCACATGTCTCATATGATTCAAAATCAAATGAGTCTAGTAATCCATCCTTATGGAGTCTAGATACACGTTTCTCATTTATGTGGCCTAAACGACAGTGCCATAAATAAGCAGGATTTAAATCATTTATTTTAATCCGCTTGGTATTAATGTTGTAGACAGGATTGCTTAGATCAAGGACATAAAGTCCATTAAATAATTGTGCACTAAAATAGTGAATATTATTTAAATAAAAGGAACCACAATTGTTCTTTATTGAAATAATAAAACCATCCTTGTCCAAACAAGAAATAGAAATGATGTTTCTGCTCATAGCAGGCACAAAATAGCAATTATTTAATTCTAAAACTAATCCTGAAGGCAGAGATAGCTCGCACACGCCTATGGCCAACGCAGCAACCTTTGCTCCATTCCCAACGCGCAGATCTACCTCTCCTTTAGCCAATCTCTTACTTCTCTTTAGATCCTTCATATTTCGACAAATATGAGATCCACATCCAGTATCTAATACCCATGATTTAGAGAAAGTTAAATTGACATCTACAACAAAAATACCTGGTGGTGGTGGAATCACAATTCCAAGCCTCTTGTCCTCCAGATATTTTGGGCAGTTCCTCCTCCAGTGTCCAAGCTGACTGCAGTAGTGACACTCACCTTTAGTCACACCTTTGGCAATGCCACCAACAGGCTTAAGGGCAGGTTCCTTGGACTTGGCAACTGACTTGTCTTTGCCCTTGGAGGAAGAGGCAAACCTTTTGCCCTTTCTTTTCTGTACCATCATTATGGCCTTGCCCTTACCCTTGTTGATGCTCTGTTCAGCCGTCCTCAACATATTGAGTAAATCTGGCAGTGGTTTAACGATCTCGTTCATGTTATAGTTCATAATGAACTGTCCATAACTCTCGGGCAACGATTGCAACACGAGATCTGTTGCCAACTTTTGGCCGACCGGGAACCCAAGTCCGGCGAGATTCTCCAAGTACCCGATCATTCGGAGTACATGGGGTCCCACCGGGTTCCCTTCTGCCAGATGACATTTGAACAGTGCCTTTGAGACCTCATACCTCTCTACCCTCGCCTGCTCTTCGAAGAGCTGCTTTGGATGTTCGATCATATCGACAGCATTCATGTTTTCGTTTTGCTTCTGAAGCTCAGAAGTCATGGTGCAAAGCATCAGGCAGGCCACATCATTAGCGTCATCAACACGCTTTTGATACGCCTTTAGGGCAGCAGGTGTTTGGTTCTCTGGACCTTCTGGAACATGCTCCTCTATTGCGTACAGAGAGCTTGGTTCCAATCAAGAAAGTTGGTTCCAGAGAGCTTGTCCTTCTCAAGGACAGATCGTAGGTAATGTTGTGAACTCGATGAGTTGTTTGCCATTTGGAATTCTACAAAAGGGAAAATACGCAAATTTTAGTATTTGTGAATTTTTGACTATATTCAATAATGGCTAGTTTATCAAATATAGCTCCCACTATTTTTCTACGGATTAACAACCCTCAAGATATTAATGCGGAAAATATCCTTATATTTTCTAGTGGGCCAAGATCCATCTTTCATCTCCTTATGAGCTTGCTTTGGCAAGTCACCCATAATTCGACTACTTTAGGTAGGAACAATTCCAATTGCATCCCATATGCAACTCTTGGTTCAATTGGGCAAATAACTCTTTATTTATCCATCCATATGGATAATCCCAATTGATTGCCTCTAGGTTTCTTAATCAAATTAATAGCCTAGTTGTGTTCAACCTCTTATCTAAACAATTGCACATTGTTACGTGCCATCGCATTCCATCATGATGAACCAAGTCGCCATGCTCTGGCACGCACGAGCTTGGTAAATAATGATGATAATGAGTGTTTAAATAACGAGAAGGCAAGAACACAATATTTGAATTTTGAGGGATTTTAAATTCAATTTTAATTGTTTTGTTGATCAATATCAACTAATCTATCTATTTGAGTTTGGGCACAACTCCAAATCATAGATCCGGGTTGTCTAATTATCCTATTATCCTAATTGCATGCATCATCCATACACCAACCACACAATAATAAGACATTAAAAATAAACAACCACAAAACAGAAACTAAACGTGATGTGGATATGGCCTTTTCCAGACTAAGATAATTTTCAAGCCAATGGAATTATCTATGAACCCTAAACAAACACATCTCCATGCGTCTTGATCTTTTGGTCCATCCTTCATAGTCATGTGGAAAGGCTCCATGCTCCATGCTCCTTCTTTTGTGGCTTCTATGGCTTTGGGCTTCTTTTTTTTCTCCAATATTGGCTAACAATCTACTTTATCTAGCACTAGCTAATATCTATTCTAAATAAAATAAATCTCACAAGTTGAGAAAAAATGGCACGCATGCCATAAAACCCTAATTAATTATTACAATTAATTTATCAGCTCGCAGGCCGTAAAACCAAACCACAAAATTAAACATCCACATCAAACCACATCCTAAGGCCATATCCAATCACCATGCGATTTGCACATAAACAGTTAAAATCCAATTTTTACGCGCTTGGTCAATTTTAATTGATTTTAGGATTTCTAGGGTTAAAACGGTCCATGGGCCCAACAATCAAATTGCCCGGGCCCAACAAAGTGAACCACAAGGCCCTAGGGCCGGGCCGGCCCAAAACCCACAAGCCTAGGCCCGCGGGTTAGGGCCGCCCGGCCCCTAGGGCGGCCAAGCTTGGGCGGCAAGCAAGGGCGACGGTTCCTAAGGGGGCCGAACCTCCTTATGGGAGTTGTTTCCAAAACAACTCCCTTGCTTGGTGCCCAAGTTTGGTTGTTTCCTTGTTTTGGGAGAACTCCTTCTTCCCCAAGGATGCCCAAACCCTAGATCTAAGATCCTAAAATTTCTCAAACTCACCAATTCATGCATCCAATGCAAAAATTGGATCTTGTTATGATTAATTATTGACAAATTGCATCCCATGCTTCATTTGTCTTGTTTTACCGATAAACAATCAAATTAAGGTGTAAAACAACTAAAACGTAACACATAAACCACGTTTATGCTCTACGACATGTGGCTCTGATACCACTGTAGGGTTTTGATTCATGGATGCGCAACGGAAGCATTAACAAACATAAAACCATGGAAAACCCTCCAAGGATCACAAGTCAAGAGACATAACGATGGTAAGGGTTAGAAATCATAAACACACCTTAGGGTTCTCCTTTGATGACTTCAAACGCGAATTGTGTCAAGTTCTCTATGGTTGATCCACGCCTAGAGTTGATCCTAGAATCTCCCAAGTCCTTGGTGCTAGCCCGGAAGAGGAAGAGGAAGAAGAATCACGCAAAACGAGACCCAAAAGGAGGGTCTCGGCCTCCTTTGGCCGACGGGGACGGGGCGGCGGCAAGGGGGCGGTCGGCTCCCTTGTTGCTTGCTCTCTCTCCTTTTGTTCTCTCCCACTCTTTGTTATGTTCACTAATGAGCATAAGTTATGTGGGAAGGAAGGAAGTAAGGTCCTTTATATAGTCCAACAACTCCTTGTTAACTACCTAAAGGACTAATTCTAGTCCTACTAGAATTCAATTTAGTCCCTTCCTTGCAAATTAGTCCCTACTAAGTTTGCAAGGGTTTGCAAAGTGATCCTTCTAATTAATTAATCCAATTAATTAATTCCCAAATCTAGTTCAACTCTATGTAGCGTGTGACCCCATAGGTTCTATCTAGTTGGTAGCAACTATTTGCTAATATGGAGCGGTCTCTAGCAAAACATCCATTCTAGCCAACTAATAGAATAGTCATCTTGACAACCTTTGTACAAGTAATTGTCTCATCCCTTTGTCTCTATATCCGGATTGGACACGAGACATACAAGTCACACTCGTATATCCAATTCATAGTTTCTCAATCCATGGGAATAGCCTTATTCATGCAAATAACATCAATATCCCATATTGATTTATTTGAGTCTGGCCAGACATTCTATAAGCACTATCCCTCGAGTGGCCTAGGATATTTTCTCCCGTTATGTGGGAGGGACAAATTCTATCTACGTCCACTACGATCTCTAAGCTTGCTTCTTATTGTATCCAGTACACGCCTTTATAACTACCCTGTTACGGTGTAGCATTTGACGCTACCAAGATCACAATAATCCTCAACTAGAATATCTAGTGACTTCAAGTCTGAGGATGAAAATACCATTGTACCGCGAGAAGCGCTTGTGACACAACATAACGTGTATGTAGCCTTCTCGGAGATGGGTCAATCCAGTGCAACATTCCCTAATGCACACCTATGTGTTGGATCGTGATATCTCCATATCAATCTAACCCCATACTAGTCTATAGATGATTGTCCCATTTAATCATTATACTTGACTAGGGATATTTAAGATAAACAACACAATTGTAAATCTAAGGACTTCATTATATTAAATATCCAATAAATAATAAATGAATTTCTAGCCACAAATAATTCATACTAAACTAGATTGCCTCTAGGGCATCTATTCCAACAAATGAGTGCTTGAAAGATCCTTGGCGCCTTTTACTCCAAGCGATACACAGATTCTGGATGTAGGTGCAATACTCATTTAGGGTTTCTAAACCTGGATGGTAGATCACGCCACGGGGATGTTCGGCTTCAGTAAGATTGCCAGGAGCAGGTATGGGCTGTCTAAATCCTGTATGTGGAGTTGGAGTTGGAACGGGTTCTTCTTCAATGGGGTCCTCTTCTATCGGATCTTCTTCTAGATCTTCTTCTATTGGATCTTCTTCGGGCTTGTAATTCGGGCCTTCCTTCTTCCTTTGGACTAGTTCCTCGTACTTCTTGAGCTTCCCGCGTAGGCTTCCAACCAAATCGCTATCCTTATTGTAGTTGTCCTCGTTGGGCCTCCATCGTCCTTCTTTAGCGATGACTAGGTCGGTGTGATCCCGCTTTACTTCGTTCCATGGGCATGTGTATGGTAGTCCATTGATTATCACGTCACACACCATTATTGGGTTCCGGAAATGTGGGGCTCTATTAGCATCTCTCCATTGGTGGCATCGATCCCTGACACATGCGCAGTAGCTATCGATGCTTTCCCGTCCTTCCAGGAACTTTAGGCGATATGGTGAACCTCCAAGTACAATACTAGATGAAACGGATTCAGATTGAGCAGCCATCTGAAAGAAGTAAGAAAGAGAAAGAGTCTCAGCATTGTTCTATACCACGCATATATTCTTAAAATCTTAAGCATTCTAAAAACTAAGCAGTAAATCTTATATATTGGGTTCTAACCATATAGCACAAAAATCAGAAAACTTCTAAATGCTAAACTATCCCACAACCCCGGCTTATTCAAATTTTAATTCTTTTTCCTATGTTCATTTTAAAAAAAATCTTTTTATATATTATTACTTTTGGAACTGTGGTGTTCTCTTTTTGTTTTCTGCACCACAGGTTAGATGGGAGCTTGGTCCGAGGGGAAAACGCGACTCACACTAGTAGTATCATTTACATTTAGTTTTATTTGAACATTTGTTAGTATTTTAAATTTTAGATTTGGAATAATGCCCATATTTGTGGCAAGACAAGTTTTAAGTTTTAATTAAATATTTTTATGGATTTTGTTTGAAATTTATGTTGTAAAACCTCCTTGTATTTGGGTTTAACCGCGGGTAAGGAGTGACACCCCTGGGTTTCCGGCTTAGCCAATTTGGGGGTGTTACATTATGGGCAGATTTTAGGTTGTTGAAGGTGGATGTTCACGTCGGGTTCACCAAAATGTGTACAAAGGAATCGTTGAGAGATGCCTAAGTGTACACCTCAAGTAGGGAATGGGGACGCAGAGAGTTGTAAGGTGTGTGTAGGGAGAGACTAAGCACTGGTAACTGTGTGTGAGAGAGAGACAGTAGGCTATGGTGCTAGGCCAGTGTGTCTTGTTGTCTTATCGTGTCGCAACAGAGAGCATAACGATCCTATATATAGTGGGCAAGTGACCGTTGGGGGGTTTAGTGCACCATAAATGGCGACTTAATGATAGAACCCCCAACGGCACGTTCGACCGTGTATATAGGAACAGTTACGTATCTGCCCCCAAGTATCGGAGACCTTTATGAGGTCAGCCGCATTAATGGGACACGTAAGCATAGGATCTCTCAGTCAGTTACCAGAGGTCCCGCGCATGCTTGGTTGTCGCATACGCGCGACGTACCTTACCCTAGCCTCCAAACTACTAAGTACCTACAAGTCTCGTGTTATGGTGCGCGGGGGCTTTGTTTCGTAGCCCCCACGGGGATCAGCACCAGTGGTGATACGGTGTGGATGGAGCACAGCTAGGTGTGCTGGATGGATGCCACGTGGCGATGATCCTTCTGTCTGTAAAGCAGTATCTACAACTGTAATGCGAAAAAATTTAATTAAAGGATCTTGAAATCAAATCGTCTCAAGAACACGAAAACTTTAAAAAAAAGACAGTAATTGTGTCTTGTTCGTCATGGATTCTTCACGAAAAACTTCTAAAACCGTGTTCTCTCCTCATTCGATCCCAAACGCGGTACCTCCTCTTGATTGGAACTTTGATCGACGAGCTCACCTTATTCTCTATGTCTTCTTCAATAATCCATGACTAGTTTCTTTAGATGACAGAATGATGTTGTTCTTCGAACAACTTTTAGAGGAGGATTCATGGGTCTTTTATAGAGGAGAGAAGAGGGCCACATTCAATGGGGTAAGTGCTATCAGTTAATGTCAACCGTCATGGCTTTTAAAACTGTTAGTGGGGGTTACACCATTTAAAACATTAAAACTTACGTAATGGGATAGTTACCAACCGCTACATAAGTTAGAGGAATCTAATTAAAATACTAGGTTAGTGGGCCACTTAATAAACCGTAGGTTTACACTAGGTGCTATCAGGTTGTGAAATTATATATATGGGTAGTGATTCTTACACCAGCTAATTTGATGGTTACACCAAGTTTTCGTTATCATGACAATATTACCCTTATTACCTATCAATCTAATAATCACTCAATTTTAGCATCATTACTACCCTCAATCTAATATATTTTCCATATGAATTAGTAATCACAATTTTCGCAAGTTTATCTTCCCAAGATTCTCATTCATTTTATTTCTATAGGTACTAGTATCTCATTCAACTTATTCCCCACCACTTTCACTCCTTGATTGAGGCACCAAAGCATTTCTTCAAAGTACTCACATATTTTATTCTTTTTTAAATCCAACTGGGCTACGTCATTGAGAAACCGATGGTTGGTTTGGTATGACTTATTTCCAGCTTTTAATCTATTTTGAATTTTAAATCTGATTTTAACTTTTCTGAATATGACTTTTTGTGTGTCAGCTTTTAGATTTTGGCTTTAGGCTTTGTAGTATAAAATTGAGTTCTCAAAAAAGTCGGGTTTCATGAACTATTTTAGGACTTTTTACTTCTTAAACGAAAAAAATGACCAATTTACCTATACTTTTTTTTGTATTAACATACTACGACAACTCATAATTTTATTAGTAACAAAATAAAAGTTGTAATTTTCACTAACAAACAAAAGTGTTACATCATTATCTTTTTAACAGCATAACTTTTTTCACCAAACTCATACATCTTTTTTCATCATCTTCTTTGTCACGAATTTTTTTCACAACAGCTAGAAAGTTTGACTTAAAAATCTAAAAAGTCGTACCAAACCCACCCAAGTATAATTTGCTCAACCAGCTAAGGGGAGGGGGGGGGGGGGGGGAGCTCAAATTTAGTCTCAAATTTTCGATGACTTAAAAAAATAGAAAAACAAGTTCAGTTCAAAAGAAAAACTATATCACCAAGCAACTCAAAGAGGCACAAACTTTTGACGACTTCAAAAAAGAAAGAAAAATGACAAACGAGGGGAACAAATACACTGTAGCTCTCAAAATCGTAAAGTAATTGTCGTTTTTTCCTTTTTCAATTTATAGATGTTACTTGGAACATCTTGCACAGTGCACCAAATCCTATATTTGATGATAAAATTTGGTGTTTTCGGCCTCCCACAACAAATCACCAAATCATCAAAAATGATAATTCTTTTGTAGGCCTCCCACAGTCGTTGACCCAAAAAACACCAAATAACCAAATCGTATATCTGGTGTAGCTTATGTAAAATGGTGAAGCACATCTCCCACAGTACCCCCAAATCCGATCCTATATCACCAAATCCTATTTTACCATCAAATTTGATGGTGAAAATAGGATTTGGTGTAATCTACACCAAATTTTTAATTACTGTTTAGGGTATGTTTTAACATTACTTTTATATAATTGGAGACATAATGTCATATTTTACAAATGATTAGTGTAAAAATTATTTTTGACAACTAATATAATTAATCTTACTGATATAAAATAAAATTTAAACAAAAATGACTACAAGGACAATGCACTAATAATAAACTCAAAAAAATGATAATAGATCACATCCGTACACACACAAAAAATAATCTATCCGCACACATAAACACGAAGCTTATTGCAAGGACGTTGAGCGGGCATTTGGAGCTCTCTAAGCTTGATTTGAAACTTTTAGAGGAGCCACTCAATTGTGGAAGAAAAATTACATTCACAAGATCATGTTAGCATGTATTATCATGCACAATATGATAGTCGAAGAGGAACGTAGCGAGTATCTCAACACCTACACTTTTGATGCTTCTCACATTTTCACAGATCTTGATTATGAAAGTTCACCATATGTACCGCATGGTGAGGTTGCAAGGGATATCACTAGTTAAACATTTATCCAATTTTTAGGTCGACAACGAGACTTGATAAATCAAGGAGCTTATAAGGAACTAAGAAGAAGATTATGGGATAATCGTGGTCAAATAGATTAGACTGGTCAATTAGATTTTTTAAAGTGTTATTTAATCATTTTGTAATTTCGTGTAATATCGTTTCGGGTTTCGGTAGTAAATATGTTTTATTTTGATTTGAATTCATGATTTGGTCATAAATTTGATGATTTGTTGTGGGAGGCCAAAAATACCATTCTCTAAATTTGATGAAATGATGAAATACCTATCTTGTGTAATAATTGGTGAAAACTGTGGGAGACCAAAAATGCAGTTTTTTTCTTTTTGAGGGTTAATTGTGGGAGGTCAAACTATTTTTCTCCACTAAATATAGGATTTGGTATAAAATTTAATATCAACAGTGGAAGATGCTCTTATGACACTTTTCAAATATAGATGTTACTTATGACATTGCGAAGAAAGGGCATAAGCCATTGAGAACATCATCATAGTTCACATCAGAAAACAACGAAACCTCTTTCACGATAAACTAACGTCTACACCAAGATATAATCCGCCAACATTCTTCACACGGAAGAAATAGACTAAACGTGGCTACTAATAGAAGCAAGAGAGATTGGTGATCTGGATTTGATATATTTTAATTTAGTCATGTTGAGAAAATATTTTTTGAGAATTTGCAGCTATTATATACTTTGGTCTTGAGAGATTTTCAACACACGTATCTTCGTAACTGAAAAGAGAACCAAGGACCAATGGGCAAGTCCACGTGTTACGTTGGGACTGCAAACGCGACCTATCTTCGTCGAATCACTGTATTCCTGTGTGAGGTAACCCAGAGACACACCAGGATGAACCTGGAAACCAGCCGTATAATTCAGTCCAGAAAGTCAATTCCCAGATCCGATTAATACGCCGACCACATGACGCGAAGTCTTTCCCGCTGCCGCAAGTGCACGATCAAGTAATATTGGGGGTTTCATGTCAACACTGAGTTACCGATTCCAAAAATACAATTGGAACGAGGTTAAAGAGATATGGACAGTGAAAAGAAATCGAACTCAAGCAATGAACCCAATCAAGATCAAGAAACGGTGCTGAAAATGATGTTGAAAAAAACTGAACGACGTTTTAGAGACATGCAAGACCAAAATTTAAACGATAATTTACAGACATGTCAAGGTCAATCTGATAGTTTAACGACATACCGGTCAATATCATATAGTTTCACGACATATTCGGTCTGAGTTGAGACAGTTCATTTCAGAGTGAGAACAGAACCATACAGTTTGACAACACACTGAGGTCGAATCGAGACAGTTAACGACATGTTGGTCAAACAATCCTGAGATCTCATAGCAGGGCCAAGTGGAGACTGTGTGAACCGAGATAAAGTGTCAAAACGAACCTTGAACGAGGGTATGAAAACCGTAAATAACCAAGACCCAATATCAGAAGTTTGAATCTGTAAAACAGACCACAAAAACGGAAAGAAGAACTTCGAAAAACCTTGCTAACCGGTCAAACAAGTCCGAATCTTATAAAACGGACCATGAAACGGCTTTAAAAAACTAAAATAACGTTGGGAACCAATCCAAGACGTCTAAATGCGGGAAAAAATACTATGGAAACGGTTTCAGAGCACTGAAAAACCCTTAGACATGGTGTGGTCCGCTTCAATTCCAATTAAAAAACGAGCCAAAATGGCATGTAGAAGTTGTTGACTAGTACTGGAACGAAGTTGGAACAGTGCAAGCTGCAACGGGACAGTTGGTTGAATCATAGACTAAGGGCTGAGCCGGATAGACGTCTGGAATCCACGGATAAGGCACATAGCGGAAGCAAGCCGAGGCGAAGAGATGACTCGGTGAGCCTAAATGAGTCGCATGTGAGTCGGAGCGTGCTAAAGCTAGCTGGTGCGTAAGTGGCACGTCGACGCATAGAAGCGGTGATTCATATGTTTCCGAGGGCACGTGAGAGCGTGTGACGCATTCGTTCGTGCGAAATTTTGGGGCTTGTCTCGAAATTTCACTCTGAGGCGAATGAGATTGGTCGTGAGATGAAGTAGTGACCGAAAGAGCGCTAAACAGAGAGCAGTCAGTGGGTATGAGCCGCGGCGGTGACGAAACCTAAAACGAATGAGCAGAAGCAAAAGAGACAGTTTCATAGGGCATCTACTGATCGTGCGGAAACGCAAATTAGGTCATCTGGACCGTAAAAACTCTGATACCATGTTAGATTTTTGGGAAAAGAAGAAACATAATATTGATACTTCATATTAAACAACTGCAATCATGCATATAATAGGCACACAAGGCTTGGACGCTTCTCAACCTAAACTCAGAAATAAGTATCAAATCAACTTACAATGAAATGTGATAAACTTAATTATATTAATCCTAAAATAACTCTAACAGTTCTAACGACCGAATCTACACTAAACGGCCAATCCTATTCATTCCACATCTCGGCTGTTCACGATTTGGGATTATTTTCTGCCTCTCGTTCTCATCCAGGTGGCTATCTTGATCGCTAGCATTCTTGATTAGCTAATCTAAGAACACATTTAATAGAAGAATAAAGATAGAAAATTAAGATTGAACATCTGCTATAGTAATATCAAACAGAACCATGACTCCAAACCATAAATCCGTAAAAACCAAGACATAACCATAGGTTCTAAAGGAATTAGCTTTAGCTACTCATAGTCGTAACGATATGAGATACAGGTGTTTTTTATACTATCAAAGGAAAGGAAGAGAAGAGATAATAAAACTTGTCACAATCCTCATGATTCGATGTTTCCAAGCTTTCCCATCTATACCCTATTGCTCCAAGCTCTCCAACGCGCTCTCCAAACATGAATATCTCAATCAAGCAGCTACTAAGTCGTCCTTTTAGTATATTGAACGAGTGTCAATGTAAGTTTGCCAAAATAACAATAAGACCCCAAAACTAGTCGTTCCTCTCATCAGACTCCTCGCACGACGAGTAGCATGACGACCCTCTCCTCGCACAAGGGAACCTCTAGAATGTGGCTAATTATTGATGCTCGTACGAGGAGCATTCTTGCTCGCAAGATTACACTAGTGCTTCAGCCTTCTTTTCTTCATTGCTTGCCTTTTTCCCGAGCTTCGAAGTTCATTTCATGCTTCAATTATGAGTAGGTAAATATTTTGATTCAGGACCCGAGTTTGGGGGTTAGTGTTTTATTATTGATTCATGGATATAACATACTGGGATTCATGTTCACGACTTAATTGATGATTTTTATGTGTTATGATTATTTTTATGTTCTTCATGATATCTAGTCGGTATGAGACGTCTTGTTAAATAGTACTTAGTTAGAAATTACTCGGTGACTCAGTATTTTCTATTTGGAAAGTTAGAACAATTACTCAATTGTATTGTGCGCTTGGTGACTCGGAAACATTAATTGAGAACGTAGGGTAGAACCTGATTCATAATACGTGTTCAGGGTTTGTAGAACTAGGTGAGTCGGTTCTACTTCATTCTAGGCGTGGAATATTCACTTAGTAACTCGACGAGTTAATGTTGCTCGTTTGACACTAAAAAAATCAACGGTGTTCCATGAACGTATAATTCTATGAATAATATGCCCTAGCAATCCCCCAAACAAGGATGAAGGACAATATAGTAGGAATAACTACAAGATCGGTACTCTAGAAGGGGGGTTGAATAGAGTATGGCAGCTTATGCAACTTATGCTAAAAGAGTGGTTTAAAATAAGTTTGTGAAGTGCGACAAGTTTTTCAAGGCCTTGAAATGAGTTTCAAGTCCTTGGAATCAAATCACATAGTAAATAGAAAGATGATAGTTTTCAAGGCTTTGACATGAGGTTCAAGCCCTTGAACTGAAAACCTGTTTTGAGCAGTTTGTAAGCTAAGTAAAATGCAGCAAAGTAAAATCAAGAGACACAGTGATTTATAGAGTTCATTCCACTTGGGCCTACGTCTACCTCAGGGACTTAATCCCTGCAGGATTTTCAACTCAATTCTCATTATTGAAAAGCTAAGCCCTAGATCTCAAGAACAGAGAGATGCCTTACTATGTTACAGCTTGTGGTTCTCACTAACCTATCTAGTGTTGGAATAGATGCCCTAGAGGCAACCTTGTTTAGTATGAACAGTATTTGACTAGAATATTCATTGTATTATTTATGAAGAAGTTTAATATAATGAAGTCCTTAGATTTACAATTGTGTTGTTTATCTTAAATATCCCTAGTCCATTATACTGAATAACAGGACAATCATCTATAGACTAGTATGGGGTTTGATTGATATGGAGATATCACAATCCAACACATGGGTATGCATTAGTGTAATAGCATACTGGATTGACCCATCTCCGAGAAGTCTACTTACATGTTATGTATAGTCACAAGTTCTTCTCGAGGTAACAATGGTATTATCATCCTTAGACTTGAAGTCACTAGATCATCTAGTTGTGGAGTATTGTGTTTTGGTAGCGTCAAACGCTACACCGTGACTGGGTAGCCCTAAAGACGCGTATCGGACACAATATGAAGCAAGCTTAAATATCAAAGTGATGTAGATAGAATTTTTCCCTCTCAAATAACGGGAGAAAATATCTGAGGCCACTCGAGGGATAGTGCTTATAGAATGTCTGGCCGAAATCAAATAAATAAATATCGCATATTGATGTTATTTGCACGAATAAGGCTATTCCCAGGATCGAGGAACTATGGATTGTATATACGAGTGTGAATTTTATCTCTCGTGTCTAATCCCGCTATAGAGACAAAGGGATGAGACAATACTTGACAAGGTATGTCGAATGACTATTTCTATTAGTTGGGAAGTATGGATGTCTTGCTTGAGACCGCTCCATATTAGTAAATAGTTACTACCAGCTAAGGAGAAACCTATGGGGTCACATGCCATATGGATTGAACTAGACTTGGGAATTAATTAATAGAAGGCACAAAACGCAACAACTTGCTAACTTAGTAGGACTAGTATGCAAGTGGGACTAATCCGAACTTGAGTAGGATTAGGAGAGGGCCTTTATGTAGTAACAAGGAGTTGTTGGACTATATAAAGGATGCTCCTAGCTTCCTTCCTATATACTAATGAACATAAGTTGATTAGGAGAGAAGCAAGGAGAGAGCAAGACAAACAAGAGGCCAAAGCCCCTTGTCGTCCGCACCCTACCCGTACGCCAAAGTGAGAGGCCGAACCCTCTCTTTTGGTCTCCGTTGCGTGATTTCTTCTTCCCCTTCCATTCTTCCTAGCTAGAACAAGGATTTGGAGGATTTAGATCTCAATCCTAGGCGTGGATCAACCGTAGATACGTGACACTATTCACGTTTGAAATCATCAAAGGAGAACAACAAGGTACTTGTTATGAATCATTTACTATCGTTATGAATTCTCTTCATGTGATCCTTGGAGAGACTTGATCGGATAAATTATTGTTTATTCCGCTACGTATCCATGTCAAAACCCTCCATCAAGTACCTTCTCTAGCTAACTGATTAACTAAGAATTCTCTATTATTCACCTTGAACAAATTACGAGAATAAGAACTGGAAATAATATATGAATGATATACAATTGAAGATCAGAAGAGAAGAACATTGAGAACTAAGTCTTCAGTGAGAATGCAGTGTTCTTCAGATGATTGGATTGATTGATGTAGATATGCTTCTTGATTGCTTGTCAATCCTCTGTGATGTTTGAATGTCTCTATGTATTGCTTTGTGTGTCCTCTCAAAATTCTTCATTCAAAAATTCTTTTATGCATCTTTTTTGAGTTGAAGATATGCACGATCTTCATTAACAAACTTTCCTAAAATTCAGGTGCACGTATTTGACTCTTCTAATAGCTTTCCCAACGGCTAGTTGCTCAGTATCTTCAAAGATATTGTCTTGATCTTGTTTGTTGGAAGGTTGTGAAGCATTAGGTACAGAAGATCATTATGCATAATAAGTTTGACAGATTGATTTCCATCCTTCATTCAAATAGATTAGGAAACAAATCTTGCAAAATAGGAAACTATATATCCCTGCAACAACTGAGTCAAACAGATAGATTATTCACAGTTTAGAGTAAAATTATTTGTCTTTCATCATCAAGTAACATATAATCAAACATAAGAGTCAGGAGTAAGAATAAAATCAAAACTTCCCCCTAAGTTCATCCCAAAATCTGTAGTGCTTGTTTCGAACCCTTGGAACCAGTTTCAAGGCCTTGAAATAGACAAGCTGTTTCAAGCCTTTGAAATAGGCTGAACTTACAATTTCCCCCTTGATGAAAGACAAAACCTTAATCCTTTTAGGAATTGATTCTCTGCAATATAATATTCAATAGAGCATAGCATAATCCTTGATAGTAACATTTAACACGAGATATCCAAGTGATCCAACTTATTTGCAAAGAGAAACAGTAGCAAGTCTAGCAGCAAACCCTATTGATCTAAACCAGATCTCTAAGGAAGATAACAATAAACAAATTAAAAAAAACACCTAAATTTATCCCCCTTTTTGACTTTCATCAAAAAAGAATGAGAAAAATGTTGGATCAAAGTTTTGGAAAAATGAGTAAAAAGGTTTGAAAAGAAATAAGTCTCAAGACTTTGAAGAGGAATTCAAGGCCTTGAAATAAGAAAGAAAGAAGAGGCAAGAATTAAAGGGTTGGGTCTTGTTGATGTCGATAATCCCAAGTATAGGATATCTCTACAAGTAGTACCCGAGTAAGAACAGGGTCGATTTCCACAAGGATTGGGAAAGAGAATAAGCACTCTAGAGCCAACTAGTAAACTACTAAGCAACTAACTAAATTGAAAAAGCGAGTTTCTCAAAGGCTTTAGAGCTAGCCAAGATTTGAATCCACCACTCAAGTGATGGAGCAAGAGCGGTTGATATTGCTAGAGCAAATTACTAAGAAAGAAAATAAACGACTACTAACACTATTACTAATATGATTCAAACGTGTTTGTCAATAAGAGAGTAAGTTGGGTCAATCGATTCCAATAGAGGCCTTGTGTGTGAGCATCAACACCCAAAGTTTATGTCAAAGGAAAGCATGGATTATATAGTAAGAGGATTTGTCTAGCTCTTGTATTCAAGAGTGAAATGCAAAATCGAGTTATGTCAAGCATCTTTCATATGTAAACGAGAGCGTTTCCAAATGAAAGATCAAGCCAAAATTCGGATTTGATATTCAACACTTGAATACTACGAATTCGACATCCAACTTATAAGACTAGAAGAACAATTGAATTTCTCACACACAAGTCATCTATCTTCATCAATCAACCCAACTAGTAGCTTAGTTGTTCATATTCAAGAGCAAGACACAAGAATTAACAAGAGCATTCATGAAGATATTCATTATATTCAAGCTCAAATACTCTTCAATTCAACCAAATAACACAAACTTGCTACCAAATGAAGAACAAACTACTAGAATTCGATTCAAACTACACTTAAACCAATCTAACAGCAGCTAACAACCCAAAAATCAAACTCAACAGCAGCTAAACAACTCAGCTAACTGTTGCTGCAATCACAAACCAAAAACAGTGCTCAAAAACAGTGCTCAAAACAGAGCAAAACAAACCCAATTCGAGCTCTCTCCCCCTTGGTTGTTGCTGGCTCCGTAATAGCTCAGGATGAGCTCGGAATCACCAGAACAAACCCAGAAATCGGCAAGTGCCGAGAGAGAAGAGAGAGAGAGAGACAGAGCTTCGGCTAAGCTTGTGTGTGGGTCGTCCTCCCCTTCTTCTTCACGATCTTCAGCTTATATAGGCTTTGTGGGAAGGTTTCGTAGCCTCCAATGATTGATCTGAGCCATCCAATTTATCCTAGACCTTCTTCTTCGTTTATTTGAAGAAGCTTCACGAACCCTAACTGATTTGGGGCTTTTCTCTTCACTTCGGTTTGGGCCAAATTGAGGGGTGCACTAGAGAGGAGATGGGCTGGGGATCAATTTGGTACCGGGTAGGGGTGTTTTGGTGGCGATTTGGGGTTGTTTCGGGGCGGCTGAGGAAGCTACGAAGAGCTTCCATGGAGGAAGCTCATTTTTGTGGGTTGCTGTCTTCTAACGCGTCGGGGAGGGAGAGAGGAAAGCTGGTGCGTGATCTGCCGTAATGTCACTCGGCTCCCCCTATAGTTGCTGAAATGTTTTAAAATACCCCGGCCACTTCTTTAAAACATTTGGGAAATAGCAATAACACCCCAACTCCGTTAAGAACCCTTCATAACAGCCCTTAAAACATTTGGAAATGATCACCTAGCTCCTCAATTCCATTAAGTGGACTTCAATCAAGCCCCTTTGATGTATCTTTGGCCTTTTAACTTGGTTTGTCTTCAATCTTGGCCTCTTAAATCTTCAAATCCCTTCAAATTAAGTCCTCCAAGCTTCTTTAATTCATCGTTTGGCCCTCCTAGGCTAGTCTCTCGCGTTCCAAATCACAATTTCACCTACAAAATGAGAGAAAACAACTAAAACTACGAAAACAAGCATAAGTCTAGAAAGACAGATAAAATAACTAAATTACACATATTAGCAAGTTATAAAGAGTTTGTTAACATACTAAAATATGCAATTTCAATTCATCAACACACCCCCCAACTAGCCTTTTGCTCGTCATCGAGCAAAGAGAGCGATAAGAGAAGTAATCTAGTTAAGAACCAATCATGAGAGACACACACTCAACTAGACAAGGCTTGACTCAATTCTAAACTAGACTCAAATATTTACAAAAACGCACACACACATTTTCTATCCTAAGTGAGAACCCAAAGAAATAAAATACTAAGAGTTACTAACTAATTTTAATTTTTTTCGGTGGGAGAAAAAGAAGAATGCACAAGTGTCTCCTCAAATAAATTATCAAAGTCCAAGAAGATTGAGAAAGAAGCCTATGGACGTCTAAGCATATACTCATACAAATGTGGGCGGTGTTTGGTAGAAGGTGACTCATGCAAACCACAAAACGTGTTAATTAAGTCCAATTCGCAAGAAAGTATGCCTTCAAAAATAAGGATCACATAAAACTAGACATTCTCATACTTATTCAAAAGCACCCATGTAGGATTGACTTCCAAAGATTTGAACAAAAACGAGTTTTAAGAAGGGAAGATGTGGTTGTGGGCTTGTATGATCCTTTTGTGGATTTTTGGTAGATGGTGCGATTTATTATGATTTCCTTTTTTTTTTAACCTCAAATCCAAGGCTCTCCAAGACCCACAACAAAATAGAGGAATATACAAGCGAGTGGGCTTTTTAAGCTAAACCAAGGGAGCTATCTAGGTGGTGACGTAACATTATCCCCGGACACCCCTCTATTTCTTAGACATCGCATGGGGTGTCTTTGGTAACCACCACTCCAATGGGCTACAAGTTTCCACCGCAAAAACTATTAGAATAAAATGTTTTTGTGAAGTTCAAATAGCTTTAGAAAATGCACCCTTTATCAAAAGTAAAAGACGTCAAAGTTTATGTGATCAACTTAGCTTGAAGGACTTAAACATGAAACGTAAATTTAGTGTGTCGCTTTGTGAGAACGCATGATGTCGCGGAATGTGGGATATTGGTGTAGATGTATTGAGTATAAGCAAAGAATTCCTTTCTAAAATAAAAATAAAAAGAACATGGACTAAGAAATTTCATTATTTGAAAACATCTAGCTTCCTAAAATTCCCCCTTTTCACTTGTTCTCATTTTTTTCTTTTTTTTTTAATTTTTTTTTTTCAAAATAAGTGACTCAACTATAATTTCCTAAGACTCAATAAAACTATCAAATAAGAAAATAAAATCTAGACTCAAGATGAAAGATGAAAATAAATAAAATTACCAAAGAAAGAAGAATAAAAAATATCTATGGTTTGACACGGGGAAAGAGTGATGCTTCACATGAATGGTTCACACACATTTTTTTCACAATTTTCAATTTTTCAATTTTTATGATTTTTTTCAATTTTTTCATTTTTTTTTTTATTTTTCATGTAAATCACTAATGACGAAAAAGCATTCTTGTAACCATTTAAGCAAGAAATAAAATCTACTCCACCCCCCAACTAAAATATCACATTGTCGTCAATGTGTGAGATAAATGGAAGAGCATACAAATTCATATAAGAGACAAGGGATAGATGGACCTCATTTTTCGCTTTCTTGGCCACCAAGCATAAATCCTCCTCCAAGAGCAACCTACAAAACAATCAAGAGCAAAGGAACTACAACTAATATTTACAAAGGTGATACTTTCGGTGAACACTAGTTAGTATAGGTTGGGTCCATAAGAGAAATGGACTCAACCTTGGCCTCAAAATTTTCAACATATGGTTTCAATCTTTGGCCATTCACCTTAAAACTTTCCCCACTTTTGGGGTTCAAAATTTCAATGGTTCCATAAGGATATACATGCTTCACAATATATGGACCATTCCATTTTGATTTAAATTTTCCTCCAAAGAGTTTCATCCTTGAGTTAAAGAGTAGAACTTTTTGAGTAGGCTCAAAAGACTTAGGAACAATATGTTTGTCATGATAAGCCTTTCTCCTTGCTTTAGAGATCCTAGTGTTCTCATAAGCCTCATTTCTAAGCTCTTCTAACTCATTCAAGTTTAACTTCCTTTCTTCTCCCGCTTTTGCAAGATCAAAATTCAAGAATTTGATGGCCCAATAGGCCTTGTGCTCTAACTCTACCGGAAGATGGCATGCATTTCCATACACTAGTATATATGGAGACACACCAATGGGAGTCTTGTAAGCGGTACGGTAAGCCCAAAGAGCATCAACCAACCTCAAAGACCAATCTTTGAGATTTGGGTTTACCATTTTCTCCAAAATTCTTTTAATTTCTCTATTAGAAACTTTCACTTGCCCACTAGTTTGTGGGTGGTATGGTGTGCCAACTTTATGCACAATTCCATACTTTTTCATGAGGCTCTCAAAAGGCCTATTGCAAAAATGTGTCCCTTCATCACTAATGATAGCTCGGGGCATGCCAAAACGAGATAAAATGAAGTGTTGAAGAAACTTAATCACAACTCTATGGTCATTGGTTTTTGAAGGTATGTTTTCAACCCACTTTGACACATAATTCACCGCCAGGAGTATATATAGGTTGCCAAAGAATGATGGAAATGGACCCATAAAGTCAATACCCCAACAATCAAATATTTCAATAATTAAAATGGGGTTCAAGGGCATCATATTTATTTTTCCAATATTTCCTCCCATCCTTTGGCACCTATCACATGCTTTGCGAAAATGAAATGCATTACTAAAAAGAGTAGGCCAATATAAACCACTTTGCAAAATCTTGGCGGCGGTTTTTGTAGCCGAAAAATGGCCTCCACAAGCATACTCGTGGCAAAATGAAAGAACACTATGAAACTCTTCATTTGGGATGCACCTTCTAACAATTTGATCCGGGCAATATTTAAACAAGTAAGGGTCATCCCAAAATAAATTCCGGCATTCTCTCACAAATCTTAACTTCTCTTGCCCTTTTAAATTTTCTGGAAAAATTCGACAAGCAAGATAATTAGCAATATCGGCAAACCAAGGAACATTTAAAAGGGCAAATAGATGTTCATCCGGAAAAGTTTCAAGAATAGGCAAGGAAATTTTTGGCTTAGGAGTGTCAATCCTAGACAAGTGATCCGCCACAACATTTTCCACACCTCGTTTATCCTTGATTTCAATATCAAACTCTTGAAGCAAAAGTACCCAACGGATTAAACGAGGTTTGGAATCTTTCTTTGTGAAAAGGTATTTCAAGGCGGCATGGTCGGTGTAGACAAGTACTTTTGAACCAAGAAAGTATGGCCTAAATTTTTCAATAGCAAACACCATGGCCAAAACCTCTTTTTCCGTAGTGGAATAATTTAATTGAGCATCATTCAAAGTTTTACTTGCATAGTAGATAACATGTGGTTTCTTATCTTCACCTCTTTGACCCAAAACGGCACCAACCGCATGGTCACTAGCATCACACATGATTTCAAAAGGAAGAGTCCATTTGGGTGGTTGCATGATAGGGGCCGTTACCAATAAATTCTTCAACTTTTCAAAGGCCTCTTGGCATGCCCTAGACCACTCAAATGAATTTTTCTTTTGAAGGAGATTGCTCAAGGGTTTGCAAGTGAGCTAAAGTCATTGATAAATCTTCTATAAAATCCCGCATGACCTAGGAAAGATCTAACATCCTTAACTCATTTAGGAGATGGAAGATTAGAAATCACATCTACTTTAGCCTTGTCTACACTAATACCATGAGAGGAAATAACATGACCCAAAACAATTCCTTGCCTAACCATAAAGTGACATTTTTCCCAATTCAAAACTAAATTCTTTTCTTGACATCTTCTCAAAACCATCTCAAGATTTCCAAGACAAGTATCAAATGAGTTTCCATGCACCGAAAAATCATCCATAAAAACTTCCATGCATTTTTCTACCATGTCTTAAAATATGGTTAACATGCAACGTTGAAAAGTAGCCGGGGAATTACACAAACCAAAAGGCATCCTCCTATAGGAAAATGTTCCAAATGGACAAGTGAAAGTGGTTTTCTCTTGGTCCATTGGATCTATGGAAATTTGATTATAACCCGAGTAGCCATCTAAAAAACAATAAAAATCATGCCCCGCTAACCTTTCTAACATTTGATCTATGAATGGAAGGGGAAAGTGATCCTTCCTAGTGACGGAATTTAATTTTCTATAATCAATGCACATCCGCCACTTAGTAGGAACTCTAGTGGTCACAAGCTCACCCTTCTCATTTTCAACAACGGTGACCCCCAATTTTTTAGGGACCACTTCGTTAGGACTTACCCATTTACTATCCGAGATGGGGTAAATCATACCGCATCCAACAACTTGAGCATCTCGGCTCTCACAACTTCTTGCATGTGAGGGTTTAACCTCCTTTGAGGCTCCCTTGAAATTTTGGCATTTTCCTCTAAATGAATTATATGGGTGGAAATGGAAGGACTAATGCCTCTAATATCCTCAATGGACCATCCTATGGCACCTTTGTAGTTCTTCAAAACTTCAAGCAACCTCTTTTCCTTCTCAACATCAATGGAAGATGAGATGATAATAGGATAAGTATCATTAACCCCAAGAAATGCATATTTCAAATCTAAAGAAAGGGGTTTCAACTCACAAATTGGTGGAACCCTCACAATGGGAGGTATCAGCTCACTTCCATGCAACTCACTATCACACTAGAATGCTCATGAGTCGACTCAATGATTTGGTCAAGTTGGCCAAAGAGTCTCTGCCCTTCATCAAAGTCAAATTCTTCTTCCATAAGAAGATATGAAAGGGGAGTGTTATCATCATACAAAAATCCAATTCTTCTAAACTGAGCTCACTTGAATCATTGGAACATGTAGCTAGAGTATAATCATCTTCAACACATGATTCTACCCAACTCACTTCACACACATCATCATCATCTTGTGAGCTTGGGTGAATACATGCATTAAACATATTAAGCTCTAACGTCATGTTACCAAATGTAATATTCATCATACCAATTCTAAAATTTATTATTGCATTAGAAGTGGCAAGAAATGGTCTTCCTAAAATAATAGGAATGGATGATGTGCCACTAGCCACCAGGGAGGTGTCTAAAACTATAAAATCCACCGGGTAATAACATTGGTTCACTTGAACCAAGACATCCTCAATGATATCTCTAGGGACTCTAGTGGACCTATCCGCCAATTGTAGAGTCACTCTTGTGGGTTTCAGCTCACCCAACCCCAACTTCTCGAGTATGGAAGGAGGTTTACACTTGCACCCAAATCTAATAAAGAATTATGAATTTTATGATCTCTAATGGTGCAAGAAATAGTAGGTGAACCCGGATCTTTATACTTGGGACGGAGAATATTTTGTAGAATTGAACTCACTTGCTCGGTGAGAAAAGCCTTCTTTCTCACTTGAAGAGTTCTCTTGAAAGTGCAAAGATCCTTGAGAAACTTGGCATAAGACGGAATTTGCTTGATAGCATCCAAGAGAGGGATGTTTATCTTAACATTTTGGAATGTCTCAAGAATATCTTGGTTGCTAGCTTTCTTAGTAGATGCTAAAAGTCTTTGGGGAAATGGTGGAGGAACCTTAATTTCCTCATTTTCTTCCACTACTTGTTTCCCCTTGTCAAGACTACTTTGTGACTCTTGTGAGTCAAGAACTCTCTCTTGGTCATCACTCTTCTCACACTCCTCTTCTCCCTCATTTTCATTGGACTCCCCACTTGGAAGTCCGTTGTTAACAACCTTCCTACTTCTCAAAATGGTGATGGCCTTAGCATGTTCCATATGGTTAAAGCTTTGGCCTTTCGGTTTTGTTGAGGTTGAGATGGGAATTTTCCCTTCTCTTCAGCATTTATGGTAGACTCCAACCTAGCTAATGCATTTCTCAACTTTTGGTTAGTTTGGTTTTGGGAAGCCATAAATTGCTCAAAAGTCTCTTCCATACTCCTTTTGTTAGGAGGAACATAAGTGGAGCTTGAGGGGTTTACTTGGGTGTCTTGGCCTTGTCTCCATGAGAAATTTGGGTGATTCCTCCAATTGGAGTTTTATGTCTCCGAGTAGGGTAAGTTATTATACGGATTCCTATAATTGTTAGAATTTAACATATTCACTTGCACACCCATGAGCTCTTGGGCTATTAGAAAATCGGGACATTTACTCAACTCATGAGAGTTATCACTACAAAATGAGCACAATGCCTCACTCTTAGCCTTTATTTGATACATGGTACCTTTATTCTTAGAGTTAGCATCCTTAGAAGGCTCATTAATGTCCCAAGATTGGACTTTCTCACAAATTTCATCTAGACAATCCCAACCCTCATCTTCACCTTTTGTGAAAAAATCTCCCCCACTCATGGATTCAATTGTGTGCTTATGGTCGCCTGGAAAACCATCATAAAAGGAGCTAATTAATCTCCATGTCTCCAATCCATGGTGAGCGCAAGCAATGAGGAGATCCTTGGAGCGTTCCCAAGCTTGGGGAAGTGGCTATCCCTCCTTAGCCCAAAAAGTAACAATTTGCCTTCTTATGGCATTTTTTTTGTAAGTAGGGAAAAATTTCTTAAGAAACTCTTTCTCTAATTCTTCCCATGTGCCTATGGTCCTAGGTCTCTTGGAGTGAAGCCATGCCTTGGCTTTGTCCATTAAAGAGAAAGGAAACAATCTAAGCCTTATAGTGTTACTAGTGACACCATTGCAATTAACCGTTGAGGCAATATCATTGAAATCCTTAAGATGAGAGTAAGCACTCTCGGACTCTAGGCCATGAAACTTGTGAAGAAGTTGAATTGTGCCCGGTTTGACATCAAAGTTTCTTTCATTTAATGGAAACACAAAGCAAGATGGTGAACTTTGTCGAGATGGATGCATCAAATCTCTAAGTGAACGAAATGGCATCATCTCATTGTTGCTACTATGCCCATCCTCTCCATCCATGATTTCAAAGCTATTAAGAGAGCTAGAATCGTTGGATTGGGCTAAACTACTACTACTACCACTAGTACAAGTATTTTCACTAAAGGGATTTCTACCCTCTTCTTCAAGTAAAGTGCGATGAAATCTATGAGTACTATCACGTTGCCACACACTCATGCAACCCAAGCTCAAATAATATTCAAGAGGGTTGCCTAACACAAGCTAGGAGTATGTTTTTGTGATTTTTTTTAACTTTTCGCTTTTTTTTTTGTTCCAAAGTTCAAAAAATGAACCCGGAATTTTCTTCAAGCGTATCTAAAAAGTAAAAACAAGCAAAACAAGAAAGTAACTAAAGAGTGAGTCTCCTAGCACCAATCCCCGGCAACGACGCCAAAAACTTGTTGATGTCGATAATATCGCTACAAGTAGTACTCGAGTACGAACGGGGTCGATTTCTAAAAGGATTGGGAAAAAGAATAAGTACTCTAGAGCCAACTATTAAACTACTAAGCAACTAACTAAATTGAAAAAGCGAGTTTCTCAAAGGCTTTAGAGCTATCCAAGCTTTGAATCCACCACTCAAGTTATGGAGCAAGAGTTGTTTATATTGCTAGAGCAAATTACTAAGAAAGAAAACAAACAAATACTAACACTATTACTAGAATGATTCAAACGAGTTTGTCAATAAGAGAGTAAGTTGGGTCAATAGAGGCCTTGTGTGTGAGCATCAACACCCAAAGTTTATGTCAAAGGAAAGCATGGATTATATAGTAAGAGGATTTGTCTAGCTCTTGTATTCAAGAGTGAAATGCAAAATCGAGTTATGTCAAGCATCTTTCATATGTAAACGAGAGCGTTTCCATATGAAAGATCAAGCCACGATTCGAATTTGATATTCAACACTTGAATACTACGAATTCGACATCCAACTTATAAGACTAGAAGAACAATTGAATTTCTCACACACAAGTCATCTATCTTCATCAATCAACCCAACTAGTAGCTTAGTTGTTCATATTCAAGAGCAAGACACAAGAATTAACAAGAGCATTCATGAAGATATTCATTATATTCAAGCTCAAATACTCTTCAATTCAACCAAATAACACAAACTTGCTACAAAATGATGAACAAACTACTAGAATTCGATTCAAACTACACTTAAACCAATTTAACAGCAGCTAACAACCCAGAAATCAAACTCAACAGCAGCTAAACAACTCAACTAACTGTTGCTGCAATCACAAACCAAGAATAGTGCTCAAAAACAGTGCTCAAAACAGAGCAAAACAAACCCAATTCGAGCTCTCTCTCCTTTGGTTGTTGTTGGCTCCGTAATAGCTCAGTATGAGCTCGGAATCACCTGAACAAACCCAGAAATTGGCAAGTGCCGAGAGAGAGGAGAGAGAGACAGAGCTTCGGCTAAGCTTGTGTGTGGGTCTTCCTCCCCTTCTTCTTCACGATCTTCAGCTTATATAGGCTTTGTGGGAAGGTTTCGTAGCCTCCAAGGATTGATCTCAGCAATCCAATTCATCCTAGACCTTCTTCTTTGTTGATTGGAAGAAGCTTCATGAACCCTAACTGATTTGGGGCTTTTCTCTTCACTTCGGTTTGGGCCAAATTGAGGGGTGCACTAGAGAGAAGATGGGTTGGGGATCAATTTGGTTCCGTGTAGGCGTGATTTGGTGGCGATTTGGGGTGGTTTCAGGGAAGCTGACGAAGCTTCGAAGAGCTTCCATGGAGGTAGCTCAGTTTTGGGGGTTGCTGTGTTCTAACGCGTAGGGGAGAGAGAGAGGAAAGCTGGTGCGTGATCTGCCGAAATGTCACTCGGCTCCCCCTATAGTTGCTTAAATGTTTTAAAATACCCCGGCCCCTTCTTTAAAACATTTGGGAAATAGCAATAACACCCCAACTCCGTTAAGAACCCTTCATAACAGCCCTTAAAACATTTGGAAATCATCACCTAGCTCCCCAATTCCATTAAGTTGACTTCAATCAAGCCCCTTTGATCTAACTTTGGCCTTCTAACTTGGTTTGTCTTCAATCTTGGCCTCTTAAATCTTCAAATCCCTTCAAATTAAGTCCTCCAAGCTTCTTTAATTCATTTTTTGGCCCTCCTAGGCTAGTCTCTCGCGTTCCAAATCACAATTTCACCTACAAAATGAGAGAAAACAACCAAAACTACGAATACAAGCATAAGTCTAGAAAGAGAGATAAAATAACTAAATTACACATATTAACAAGTTATGAAGAGTTCGTTAACATACTAAAATATGCAATTTCAATTCATCAACAGGTCTCCATCTCCCTTGGGTTCAACATCTTCTTCACCACTATCTTCTTCATTATCCTCATCATCTTGTTGTTCTTCATGATCATCAGCATCACCAGTTTCTTCAAACCGTTGCTCTGCAGTTACTATCTCTGGAATGAAAGGTTTCTTTTTATTTTTCTAGAGATCCTTGATGAACATCCCAGAGTCCGAATTGTCAGCATCACCTTGTTCCTGTTCTTCATTACCATGTTCTTGAACTACCTTTTTCCATTTGTCCACCACCCATGTAGCCTCATCCTGAGGTATATGTTCACTGGAGAAATCTCTGGTTGAACCTTCTACATCCTTCTTTGATCCTTCTACAGCCTAAGACACCTCTTCTTCCACATGAAGTACATTGATTCTCTTGAAGTTATTTCAACCATATACTTTACCTGCTTGAATTCAGTGCCAAACTCATGTTGATTTTCCTTCAGCTCATCCATATCCTTCTCAAGAATATCAAGTCTTTGAACCACCATTGAGATTTCTTGAGGTTGAGAGGGTAGGTTGAAGGAGGGTTCAAGGCCTTGGGTTTAGGAAACTTCTTGGATTGCAAATCCTTCTCAGACAGATAAGCGTATAACTTCCATATTGCATCACTAGTTTTCACAACACCAATTCTCTCAAATGCTTTCTCATCAAGCATGCCAAAACCAGTAGTAATGGTTTCTTCTCTGTTAGAAGTAAGGTCATGGTGAAGAAAGAATGATGAAATCAGATTAGCATAAGGCAAAGGGTGCTTTCTTTCTTTGGTCTGAGAATAGAGCATATGTTCCATCACAATTGTTGGAAGATCAATCTCATACCCATGCATGATCAAATACATCAAATACAGTACCCCTAGGCACTACAAACCTCATCAGGATTGTGAAAAAAACTTTGGCTTCAACAGTTAGCACAAAGTGTGTTAATTGTTTAGAAGAGGTAGAGACATTAGGTAGAAAGAATTCTTCCCTAGACAGTTTCAATGCTTCAACTTTGTTGGTTTTCATTTTTGTGCCTCTTTGGACATCCTAAGACATTGGCAAACTCAGAGTGATCTAACTCCATTGTAATCCCATCAACTTTGGATTGAATCACTAGGTTAACAGTTGTTTTGAGTTGCATCAACTTCATATAGAAAAGCCTACTAAGCCTAGGTTAGGCAACTTCATGGGGGTTCTGAAATTTCCAAAGAGAGCTTTACTTCAGTCTCTTAACACACTCCAGATTCATGGTTTACATCATGTTAACATTAACCATGCTACAATAGGCTACTGGTCTAGAAGCAAAACCATCTAACCACTAACCTCTGGCAGTTTGAGAAATAAACCACTTGCTAGAAAGTTTCTTAGCAGGAGATTGAGGCTTTTCTGAATAGATCTGCAACTCTTTTCCAGTTCTTTTCTCTTGTACAACCTCTACAACTTTTTCTTTTCCCTTGCCAGCAACTGTAGGCTTCTTCTTCTTCAAATTCTTTGGACTAGCCACTTTTTCTTCTGGATGTTATTATGGACCAGATTGATCTACCATCTTCCTCTTCTTGCTGGAAGTTGGTGTCAGATCTTTCTTTCTTTTCTTCGTTGGAGGAGAAGGAACCTTCTCTTCAGTTGGAGTTCAGGAACTAGAATCACCACTGATAGTTTGAATCACATCCTCTGCAGTCTTCCTCCTCTTTTCTGAAACCACCTTTGAACTTCCATCCATCTTGATTCTTTTGGAATCTCTTCTTGTACTCATTAGGGTTTGGGGGTACATAATAGATAGGCAGGAGAGATATGGAGGAAAGAGAGATATAGAAGAAAATAAATACTAAAGAGTTTGAGTTGGATAAGGAAACAAAAATATTTTCAAATCTCTTTGAGATCTTTTCAGTTTGAAAGGAATTAAAATTTGTGTGTGTGTGACGTGGGAAAGGAAATAAAATAATACCAATTTATACGAAAATAATTCTTAAAAATGAAATACAATATTGAACAATTATCTACTGAGATAGCATCCAATATTGACAGATCCAATTTTTGACTAAAGAGCATACAGACTTATTGTCATAGCATTGGAAAGAATTTCAAGGCCTTGAAAAGCTATACTGCTGAAACAAGTAACATTGAGGCTTTGAAACATTTTTAAAGGCTTCGAAAATCAGTTCAAAACTTTGAAACACATAAAGCTTTACCTCAAACTTACCTGATACTCCCCCTAAACCAATGTTTTTTTTATTAAGCATACCCAAATCTAATATGAGGGTTGTAAATATTTCTTCTGGAAATGGTTTAGTGAAGATATCTGCCAGTTGCATGGTAGTAGAAACAAATTCAAAAAAAAATATCACCTTTTTCAGCATGATCTCCGATGAAATGATGTCTAACACCAATGTGCTTGGTTCTGGAATACTGAACTGGATTCTTTGTGATTGAAATAGCACTTGTGTTGAATAGAGTATTGAAACTTTTTGCAAAACTTAAAGTTTAACAGAAAGACTTTGTGTGAAACTCAAACCTCAAGGCCTTGAGATTTTAGTAAACTCTCTGAAACTTACAAAGGCAAAATAGTAAGCTTCAAGGCCTTGAACTGTGAACAATTCTAAACAGATTTTGAACCCTAGTTTGATTTGAGTTGTTGGCAGCAGATAATAATCAAATTGTAAAGTAAAGAACACAAAGCAATTTACAGAGTTCAGTCCCAATGGACCTAATCTCTCCCTGAGGGATCTAATCCCCCCAGGATTGGGCAAACACTTCTTATTACTCACACAGAAACAGCCCTAGATCTTCAAGCCTAAGTGATTTCCGTTACACCTATACAGCTTGTGGTTCCAAACCTATCTAGTTCCAGCTACTGACTGTTGAGGTAACAAGAAACTCTTGTTGTTCACTTGAACAACCAACCACTAGGTTAAGTGAGGTTTAAGATAATCTAAAGATACACAGATAGAAGTACAAGTGAAAAACACAGTATGAAGATAAGCTGTTGAAGCCTGGAAGTGTTCTTCTGGAAAACTAGATTGATTTGATCTTCAGGAATCTGGAAAGAAGCTTGAATGATTGTGTGTTTGAATGAATGATCTCCCACGATTTTTTCAAACATCTCTAAGTATTCTTCAAGCCTCTCCCTTCTTCAAAATTCAAACCAGACTCTTTTATCCACAGCTTCAACTTATTGAGAGATTTTAGGATCTCAGTTCCTACAAATCCTCCTTCTGTTTTCAACTGAAATTCAAACAGCTTCAAGTGGATATCCGTTGGAGTTTGTTGAGATTGCTCCTGCACGTTTAACAACCCTACAACAGCATTGAAACACAGCAACAACAAAATCCAGAAAGATAACAGTGCTATGACTGTTTGGTTACACAGTTTTTGATAAAACTGGTTAAAAGACTTAGAACAATAACCAGTATATCTTCTAAAACATATAAATCATGAAAAACAAGTTTAGGACACTTAGAAGTGAGTAAATAATCACAATACTAAGAATCACAACCTGCAAGAAAGAATCAAATAAGTTCTGTAAATACTGTCAGCAGCTCAAGGCACATCTCAAGGCCTTGGAGCTCTGAACCTGCTTCACAGAATTTCAAAGTTAAACCCAGATAACTTTGATTCTTCCTGTTCTGATCATCTCAATTGTTTTAGATATATAAATAGTGTAATCCATAAGTATATGCAGTAAACCACTGATTTGTATAATCAGATATCCAATCTGCAACACAGAATTGTTAGAACATATAGCAGAATAGAATAACTCAAGGCTTTGAAGTTCAGTCAATATCTCAAGGCCTTGAGATAACTGAGATGCTTTGCTGCTTATGTCTTAGTCTTTTGTCTTTAATCACTCAAAACAATTACCAACCAAAACACATTCAGGGATCTTGACTCAACAATCTCCCCCTTGATGAAAGACAAAACCTACAGTCTTGTATAGATCTTCTTGCCACTCATATTCAAAAATTAGATAACCACAATTTGCAGATACAATATATACTAATGCCAAACAGATAACCAGTAGAATAAAAATTACAAATTACCACAGAAATATAAATACACAACTGATTAAACCAAAAAACAACTAGGAATTCTTATTATTATTATTCCAAACACTGCAAACACAGAAGAACCACCATAAATCCTCCCCCTTTTTGACTTTCATCAAATAATGTTGAAGAAATGTTGGGTCATTACTCAGAGTCTGAAAAAAAAATAAAAAAAAAAACTTAGATAAAAAGTCAAGGACTTGAGAACAGAAAAGATAGAAGAGAAAGAGATAGAGGGTCAAGGCTTTGGTAATCTCTGATCTTCACTTCTTCTTTGATGTCTGGCCTTTCTCTGAGCCTTCTCCAATTTCTTCTTCACTTGCAGCATCTTCAGCAGACTGATTACCTTCTTGTTTAGCTTCCACTTCAACAACCACTTCTTGGATTATCTCATCCACTTTCTTCTTAGATTGTAATGAATCCACCTCTGTAGCTACATCAACACATGTGTCTTCACCAGCATCTTCTTCATCAGTTTGTTCATACAAATCTTTTGAAGTTAACACCACTGGAATTGGCTTCTTCTTCTTCTTCATAAGATCTCCCAGCTTTTCTTCTGAATTCACATTGGTGTCAAGACTAGTAGAAGAAGGTATATTCTCCAGATTCAAGCCCTTGATGACAACATCCAGCTTCCCATTCATAACATTCATCAAACCCTTGAACTGGTTGAATTCAGTTGACAGGTCAAATAACCTTTGTCTGAGATCTTCAATCTCAACCAGCTAATCTTCTAACTTCTCAACCAGCAGTGAGTAATCCTCACTGGCTTGTCCTTTCCCAGATGTAGTCCCCTTAGGCTTCACAAACTCTTTCTCAGCAAGTTCTTCCTTTGACAAATCAGAATAAAATTTCCAATGCCCTTTCCCAGTCTGGACTACTCCAATCCTCTGAAGTGCAGTCTCATCTATTAACCCAAAACCTCCAGTAATATTGTCTTCTCCTTTCACAGGTACATCAAAATATTCAAAGAAAAGAGGTAACAGGTTGGCATGTGGAAGAGGATGGTTTCTAGTCCTGGTTGCACAATAAATCATATGCTCCATAAAAACTGTTGGAAAATCTATCTCAAACCCTTGAGATATCAGATACATCAAAATCAGAACCTTATCAGTTACCAACTCCCTTGAGTTCTCCCTAGGAACTACACTCCTCATCACAATTGTAGACAAGATTTTGGCTTCACAGTTGAGCACAGAGTGTGTCAACTGCTTTGGACCAGAGGGAACACCTTAAATAAAGAACATCTCCTTTGCCTTATCCAGACACTCCTTCCTATCAAGATAATCCCCAACATTGTATTTCTTAGGAATGCCGAAGACTTAGGCAAAAGTCCTATGATCTAACCTCAGATCCACACCAGCCACTTTTGAAGTTAATACCATTCTATCATCACCTTCAGAAACCAATTTCAGATAAAATAACCTAGTTAACCTAGGATAAGCCTTTGAACTAGGATTCAACACCTTCCAAACAGCAGTTTCTCTTAACTTCCTCATACAGTCTATGTCCAATTTATCCAACAATTCATCAGAAATCATGCTACAGAAAGCTACCTTAGATGAAGCATACCCTTGAATCCAAACAGTTCTAAACTCTTACCTTGATATCCTTTCTTAGTTGCAGCAGCAACTTGCTTAACCCTAGTTTTCTTCTCTGAGGGTTTGGTCTTTTCTTGTCCTCCTTCAGTTGGTTTCTTCTGGCTTTTCCTGAGTTGATTTCCCTTTTTCCTCTTCACCAGTCTTTTTCTTTTCTCCCCCTTTCTTCTTCTCTGACCTAGGTTGATCACCACCCTGAGTCTCTTTTTGTGGATCAACACTTGAGCCTTCATCTCCCTTCTCTGTTCTGGACTTCTTTGCAGGAGGGGTATCTTCATGCAAACTTTGAGTTTTTTCTGAATCTGAATAAAAAAAATCACTATCTTCTCCTTCTTATTTTCTCTCTTCTTGGATCTGCCAGAGGGCTTTCCCTGTTGCTGAATTCAGGCTGATTTGCCCTCCATTTTAGGGTTTAGGGTTTTGAGATGAGAATGTGATTGAGAGGAATTGAGAGAGAGAGAGAGTAGAGTCGCGAAAAATTGAAAGATAATGAGAAGAAAAAGCCCTGACTTTCATCTTAAGTAGGTTGAAAAGGATGAGTCATAAAAGGACTCTGCAATATCAACATGCAAAAATAGGATCTTGAAAAATCTTTTTGGGATATTTTAGAAAATTTTCTGAGTAATTCAAATATTATACAGTTATCTAAAAAGATAAGATATAATATTTGATGATCCATTTTTTTTTTGAAAAATACAGATGTTATCAAGACCCGAAGAACAATCTCAAGGCCTTGAGATTTTCTGCAGTTTGAGAAACTTCAAAGCTTTGAGCTATACTTTCAAGGCTTCAGAAAGTATAATCTCAAGGCTTTGAGATTCCAGCAGAAAAACACATATAAGTAATAATACTCCCCCTAAACCAATGCACCATTGTTTAACATCCCCAATTCAAGCCTTAGAGATGAAAACCTATCATCTGGCAAAGGTTTAGTGAAAATATCAGCAATCTGCATTGAAGTAGAGATTAAATTTAAAACAACATCACCTTGTTCTGCATGATCTCTAAGAAAATGATGTCTCACATCTATGTGCTTTGTCCTTGAGTGCTGAACTGGATTCTTAGAGATTGAAATAGCACTTGTGTTTTCACAATGAATAGGCACATTTATGAAGTTATAGCCAAGATATCTAAGTTGCTGAGCAATCCATAACACTTGTGAACAGCAAGCACCAGCTGCAATATATTCAGCTTCTGCAGTTGATAATGCTACAGAATTTTGCTTTTTCGAATGCCAACTGATCAATGAAGATCCAAGAAATTGACAGCATTCAGAAGTACTTTTCCAGAATACTTTATATCCTGCAAAATCTGCATCTGAATAGCCACTCAACATAAAATTAGATCTTCTTGGATACCAAAGCCCTAAGTCTCTGGTTCCTTTCAAATATCTAAAAATTCTTTTAACTGCACTTAAATGACTCTCCTTAGGATCTGCTTGAAATCTAGCACACATGCAGACACTAAACATAATATCAGGTCTGCTAGCAGTTAAATACAATAGTGATCCAATCATACCTCTGTATTCTTTCTGATTCACACTCTTACCAGTTGAATCTTTGTCTAAAGAGAGTGATGAACTCATAGGGGTCTTAAGCACCTTGGACTGTGACAAATTGTACTTATTCAATAAGTCCTTGGTATATTTACCTTGATGCACAAAAATTCCTTTCTTCATTTGTAATATATGAAGTCCAAGAATGAAATTCAGTTCACCCATTAGGCTCATCTCAAACTCCCTGCACATCAGACTAGAAAACTCTTTTGAAAGAGCATCATTAGTAGCACCAAATAATATATCATCTACATAAATCTGAACTACTAACAGATCACTTTGATGGTGTTTAATGAAAAGAGTTTTGTCAACTAGGCCTCTTTTAAAATTGTTTTCAAGTATAAATTTTGAAAGTCTGTCATACCAAGCCCTTGGAGCTTGTTTTAAACCATAAAGATCTTTATCCAGTTTAAAAACATGATCAGGAAAAATTTCATCTTCAAAACCAGGAGGTTGTGCTACAAAAACATCTTCTTGTAAATATCCATTCAGAAAAGCACATTTAACATCCATTTGATAAATCTTTATGTGATTGTGAGATGCAAATGCAAGAAGTATTCTAATAGCTTCTAACCTGGTAATAGGAGCAAAAGTCTCCTCATAATCTATACCTTCTTCCTGATTATATCCTTGAGCTATCAGTCTGGCTTTATTTCTTACCACTTTGCCATTCTCATCAAGCTTGTTTCTGAATACCCATCTGGTTCCAATAACTGATTTCTCTTTAGGTCTGGGGACCAGATCCCAAACCTTGTTCCTTTCAAACTCATTCAGCTCACTCTGCATTGCAATACTCCATTATGTATCTTCTAGAGCTTCCTTCATATACTTAGGCTCAATCAAAGATACAAATGCACTAAAAGAACATAGGTTCTTTAACTGTCCTCTTGACTGAGTTCCAGTTGATGGATCTGATATAATGTTGTCAGCTGGATGGTCTGCAAGGTACTTAAACTTCTTTCTTGGTACCCAGGAGTATTCTCCTTCAAGACTTTGAGTCCTTGAAACAGTAGAGGGAGCATCATAGAAAGTTTCAGCTTCTGTCTCAAGGCTTTGAGATTTTGGTTCAGCAGGAGGTTCAAGGCCTTGAGATTCTGCTGATTGATTCTGTACATTAGTTTTGCCTTTGTCTTCTTTCACGGCATCATCATCTGATTCATGCTTGTTCAAATCTAGATCTGCAAAACTTTCACTCAGAGAATCCTTAGTACTTTCATCAAAAATTACATGAATGCTCTCTTCCACAATCTTGGTTTTTCTATTATAAACTCTATAAGCTTTGCTAGTTTGAGAATATCCAATAAATACACCTTCATGACTTCTAGCATCAAACTTACCAAGATTGTCTCTACCATTATTATGCACAAAACAGATACAACCAAAGGGTTTGAAATAAGAAACAGTAGGATTTCTACCTTTAAACAGTTCATAGGGGGTCTTTTTCAAAATAGGTCAGATCAAGCATCTATTCAGGACATAATTGTCAATGTTAACAGCTTCTTCCCATAAAAAATTTGGCAAATTAATTTCAAGAAGCATGGTTCTGGACATATCCTCAAGTGTCCTATTTTTCCTTTCAACTACTCCATTTTGCTGTGGAGTTCTAGGTGCAGAAAAGTTGTGTGAAATGCCATGCTTTGCACAAAAAAATCAAAGTCAAGTTGATCAAACTCCCCACCATGATCACTTCTAATGGATGCAACAGGTAAATTTTTCAAATTTTGAAGCTCTTTGCATAGTCTAGAAAATTCAGATAAAGCTTCAGTTTTGTCTCTAATAAACATCACCCAAGTAAATCTAGAATAATCATCAATTATAACAAGCATATACCTTTTACCTTTTGGAGTCTGAACTCTCATAGGACCACACAAGTCCATATGAAGCAATTCTAAGAGTCTAGAAGTACTTACAAAGTTCTTTGGCTTGAATGAACTTCTGGTCTGTTTACCTTGTACACATGCCTTGCAAACCTCATCATCTGAAAATTTCTGTGATGGTAAACCTCTTACCAAGTCTTTTCTGTGCCAATATTTCTGTGCCAAAGCTTTGAATCTTCCTTCAAGGCCTTGAGGCATTTTAGTTTGTCACCTGCAACACTGTTAGTATTCATAGCATATAGATTATATGACTACGAGCATTGAGTATGCAATCACCAGATTTCTCATCTTGCACCACACATTTCTCCTTGTCAAATATAGCTTTATAACCTTTATCACATAACTGAGAGATACTAAGAAAATTATACTTAAGTCCATCTACCAGATAAACATCAGATATAGAATTTGTAGAACCATTACCAATACTACCTATACCAATGATATAGCATTTTTCTTTGTCACCAAGTGTGATTGTTCCTCCAGATATTTTTGAATGTTCAGTAAAGAGAGACCTCTTTCCACTCATATGTATGGAACATCCACTGTCTAAAATCCATTTTTGATCTTTCAAGGCCTTGGTGACATCCTGCAAAAACAAATCATTGCCTCAACAGGTTGTTAGACCAAGTGCAGAACTTTGAGTCATACTCAGAATCAGCCATATTTGGTGGCCTAATTCCTTTTGGAACCCAAATCTGCCTAACCTGTCCCTTAAACTGATAAGGATAAGTATTCCTCATAATGTGAGCTTCTGATCTTCTGAAGGGAAAATTTAATGTAACATGACCAATTTTTCCACAGTAATGACATTTTGGAGAATGTCTGCTACCAGATTTGACAAAAGTAGTTTGGCCTTTCTTTGGAAAATTTGGATTATAGCCAATCCCACTTTTATGCATTGATTTCAGACTTCCTCCAAGAATGAGATTCAGATTATGTTCTGAGCCTGTAAACCTAGCTAGGACCTTCTTGGATTCTTGAAGTTTCTCAGTGAAAGAGCAGATTTGTTGTTCTAAATTCTCAGAATGAGTCTTTAGATCAGCATATCTTTCAGTTAAAAGAGTGTTTTGATCAAAAACCTCTTTTATCTGTGCCTTCAAGACTTTGAACCTGCTGTCCAAGGCCATGATGTCTTTTTCCAGCTTTGTCTTAGAAACTTCAACAGTTTTGTTTGAAAACACTAGGTCCAGGTTTTCTTTTACCTGCTCATGAATCTTAATCTTTAAAGCATAAATCTCATTTCTATAACTTTCCTCATTTAAAAACATACTTTTGAGAATTTCAGGAAGTACATCAGAAGGACTAGCAAGTAAATTTTTTACCATGTCTTCAATATGTCTGTCTGATGAGTTTTCCTCATTATGCTTTGCCATGAAGCATAGGTTTGCTTGCTCTTCTTCTGTGTTTGTGTCTCTTGATGAATCAGAATCACTCCAAGAAGCCATCATGGCTTTCTTCCTTATGTTCTCACTATCTTCTTATGAAAGTTCCTGTTCTTCTTCTTTTGTGGACAGTCTCTTACTAAATGATCTGCATCAACACACTCAAAACAATTCATTACTTTAGTTTTATGTGACTGTGATGAATAGCTTTGTAATCCTTGCTGCCTCAGGGTCTTGATCTCTCTCTATTGTAATCCCTGTTACCAGATTTTCTTTTCTTTTTGAGAATCCTGGCCAAGGCCTTGGAGATCAATGCTAAAGCCTCTTCATCTTCAGGCTCATCCTCAGTCTCAAGGCTTTGAGACTTTTCACTGTCTTTTGCCTTAAGTGAAAGGTTTCTGATATTTTCACTCAAATCACCTTCCAAATCCTTCATAGACATTTCATGAGTAAGCAGCCTTCCTTTTAGATCATCTAGCTGAAGAAGACTCAAGTCCTGAGCTTCCTCAATGGTTGTTGTCTTTGGCTCCCACTTGGCTTTTGGCAAACTTCTCAGAATCTTTATGACCTTCTCTTCATTTGAGAATCTCTTTCCCAATGACTCCAGATTGTTCACCACATCAATAAATCTTTTGAACATCTCCTTGATTGTCTCATCTGAATTCATCTTGAACAACTCATATTGCCTCAGAAGTAAGTTGATTTTTGTCTGCTTAATCTGGCTGGTTCCTTCATATGTCACAACCAGTTTATCCCATACTTCTTTGGCACTCTTGCAGTTTGACACTCTGTTGAACTCATCTGCATTTAAAGCACAGTATAACAGATTCATAGCCTTGTAATTTTTTGATCCCTTTTCCAGTTCAGTGACTGAAAGATTTTCCTCAGACTTGATACATCTGACTCCATCAATTGTAGTGTAGTACTCATGAGGTCCATTCTGAACTATTGACCATAGTTCCATGTCTTGATCTATGATGAACATCTTCATCAATGCCTTCCAGTGAATGAAGTTATCACCACAGAAAAATGGAGGTCTGTTGGCTGCCCTTCCTTGTGAGAATCCACCATCTCCTACATTACTCATAGTCACCAGATTGTTAGATCTAAAAACAGTGACACAAGCTCTAAAACCAATTGAAAGTGTGTAATGTAGAATAAATACATGACCTAAATACTCTAGAAGGGGGGTTGAATAGAGTATTGAAACTTTTTTCAAAACTTAAAGTTTAACAGAAAGACTTTGTTTGAAACTCAAATCTCAAGGCCTTGATATTTTAGTAAACTGTCTGAAACTTACAAAGGCAAAATAGTAAGCTTCAAGGCCTTGAACTGTGAACAATTCTAAACAGCTTTTGAACCCTAGTTTGATTTGAGTTGTGTGCAGCAGATAATAATCAAACTGTAAAGTAAAGAACACAAAGCAATTTACAGAGTTCAGTCCTGATGGACCTAATCTCTGCCTGAGGGATCTAATCTCACCAGGATTGGGCAAACACTTCTTATTACTCACACAGAAACAGCCCTAGATCTTCAAGCCTAAGTGATTTCCCTTACACCTATACAGCTTGTGGTTCCAAACCTATCTAGTTCCAGCTACTGACTGTTGAGCTAACAAGAACATCTTGTTGTTCACTTGAACAACCAACCACTAGGTTAAGTGAGGTTTAAGATAATCTAAAGATACACAGATAGAAGTACAAGTGAAAAAAACAGAATGAAGATAAGCTGTTGAAGCCTGGAAGTGTTCTTTTGGAAAACTGGATTGATTTGATCTTCAGGAATCTGGAATGAAGCTTGAATACAAACCTCTCTGAGTATTCTTCAAGCCTCTCGCTTCTTCAAAATTCAAACCAGTCTCTTTTATCCAAAGCTTCAACTGATTGAGAGATTTTAGCATCTCAGTTCCTACAAATCCTCCTTCTGTTTTCAACTGAAATTCAAACAGCTTCAAGTGGATATCCGTTGGAGTTTTTTGAGATTGCTCCTGCACTTTTAACAACCCTGCAACAGCATTGAAACACTGCAACGACAAAATCCAGAAAGATAACAGTGCTATGACTGTTTGGTTACACAGTTTCTGATAAAACTGTTTAATAGACTTAGAACAATAACCTGTATATCTTCTAAAACATATAAATCATGAAAAACAAAATTAGGACACATAGAAGTGAGTAAATAATCACAATACTAAGAATCACAACCTGCAAGAAAGAATCAAATAAGTTCTGTAAAAACTGTCAGCAGCTCAAGGCACATCTCAAAGCCTTGGAGCTCTGAACCTGCTTCACAGAATTTCAAAGTTAAACCAAGATAACTTTGATTCTTCCTGTTCTGATCATCTGCAATTGTGTTAGATATATAAATAGTGTAATCCATAAATATATGCAGTAAACCACTGATTTGTATAATCAGATATCCAATCTGCAACACAGAATTGTTAGAACATATAGCATAATAGAATAACTCAAGGCTTTGAAGTTCAGTCAATATCTCAAGGCCTTGAGATAACTGAGATGCTTTGCTGCTTATGTCTTAGTCTTTTGTCTTTCATCACTCAAAACAATTACCAACCAAAACACATTCAGGGATCTTGACTCAACAGTTCGGGCCCTTGTTGGCTTGAACTCGTTGGACCGTTGTAACCATAATTACCCAATTCAATCAAAATTGAACAAGCGCGTTAAAAATTGGTTTTAACTGTATTATGTGCTTTGTTGCATGGTGAATGGATATGTCCTAGGATTGTGGATGTTTATTGCTTTGTGTTTTGGTTTACGGCCTGCGAGCTGATCAAATTAATGTAATAATTAATTAGGTTTTACGGCCTGCGAGTTGTCTTTTCTCCTCGACATGTGAGGCTTTTGTTATTTATTTATTCTAAATGTTAGGCTAGAATTAGAAATATTTAGATGATATCCAAGAGCATGGAGAAGAAAACCGAAGAACCAAAGGAGCCAAAAGAAAAAGAAGACACACCCTAGACGTGCGGCTATGGTGGAGCACATGGAGATGATCTTGTCACTTTAGGGAAATTTGATATTATCATTGGCTTGATAATATCATTAGTCTAGGGGCCATATCCATGCCACGTTTTTTTAAATTTTGTGGATGTTTATTATTTATGTCTTGTTATTCAATTTTGTGTGTATGGCGATACTAGCAAAACGTTAACAAGATAATAATAAACAAGGTTGGTATTTTATTGTGGATTTCCCAATCCAAATAACTAGACCATGTTGATTAGATCAACCAAACAAATTAAGAAAATTAAATCCCTCAATTAAATATTGTGTTTTGCCTTCTCTTTCCAAAACACCCTTCATGATCAGGGTTCATTAAAATTCGGGCTTGCCAAAGCAAGGCGATTTTAATTTACCATGGTGTGTTGCGGACGACACAAGCTAGTAATGTGTGTATGTTGAAGCAAGAGGTTGGACGCAACTGGGCAAGATTAAATTGGATTGATGAGCCTAGAGGCATGACAGTTAGGTGTTATCCATGGGATAAAGAATAAAGAGTTATTCACCTAATTGGACCAAGAGTTGCATCGGATGCAATTGGAATGGTTCCTACCTAAATAACCTATTCTTGGGTGACTTGCCAAAGCAAGCTCAAGAAGAAGTGAAAAAGGGATCTTGGACGTACTAGAAAATATAATGATATTTTCCGCATTAATGGTGAGGGCTATTAATCCGAGAAAATAGTGGGAGGTATATTTGATGATCTAGCCATTTTTGAATATAGTTAAGTTGTTCAAAATACTAAAATTGCACATTTCTCGTTTTGTAGAATTCCAAATGGCAAACAATAACGCATTGACTTCATCCCTACGATCTGTCCTTGAGAAGGATAAACTGTCTGGAACAAATTTCCTTGACTGGTACAGAAACTTAAGGATTGTCCTTAAGCAAGAAAAGAAGTTGTACACCTTGGACACTCCAATTCCAGAACAACCACAAGATGAGTCTGTTCCAGCGGAAGTAAGGGCACGTCAGAAACATATTAATGATTCTAATGACGTGACTTGCCTCATGCTTTGTACCATAACTCCTGAGCTTCAGAAGCAGCATGAGAATATGGAAGCCGATGATATGATCATACACATGAAACAATTGTTTCAGGAACAGGCTAGGCATGAGCTCTATGAGGTGTCTAAAGCATTATTCAAGAGTAGTCTTGCAGAGGGGAATCCAGTAGGACCTCACGTACTCCGAATGATCGGGTACATTGAGAACCTTGAGAGACTGGGATTCCCACTAGGCGAAGATTTGGCTACTGATCTTGTCTTGCAATCGTTGCGTGACAGTTATAATCAGTTCATCATGAAGTATAATATGAACGAGATCTGTAAAACTCTGCCTGACCTATTGAACATGCTAAAGACAGCAGAACATAGCATTAACAAAGGCAAGGGCAAGGCCATAATGATGGTGCACAAGAAGAAGGGAAAATCAGTTGCCTCTACTTCCAAAGGAAAGCGCAAGAAAGTTTCGGGATCCAAGGAAACCCTACAGCCTAGTGGAGGCGTGGCTAAAGGTGAGTGTCACTACTCTAGCCATCCGGGTCACTGGAGGAGGAATTTCCCTAAATATATATAGGATAAAAAGCTTGGAATAGTGATTTCACCACCACCAGGTATTTATGTTATAGACGTCAATCTTTATATTTTTTTCATCTTGGGTATTGGATACCGGATGTGGTTCTCACATTTGTCGTAATGTGAAGGATTTGAAAAGAAGTAGAAGATTGAGTACAGGGGAGATAGATTTGCGCGTCGGGAATGGAGCAAGAGTTTATGCATTAGCTATAGGCGTTTATGAGTTATCTTTCCCTTCTAGACTTATTTTAGAATTAGGCAATTGCTTTTATGTGCCTGCTATGAGCAGAAACATTATTTCCATTTCTTGTTTGGACGAGAAGGGTTTTTCTATTTCAATAAAGGACAAGTTTTGCTCTATTTATTTTGATAGTATGCACTATTGTAGTGCTCATTTGTCTAATGGATTGTATATCCTTGATCTAAATAGTCCTATCTATAACATAAATACTAAAAGGATTAAAACTAATGATTTAAATCCTACATATCTATGGCACTGTTGTTTAGGCCATATAAATGAGAAACGCATATCTAGACTCCATAAGGATGGACTTCTAGACTCATTTGATTTGGAATCATATGAGACATGTGAATCTTGTTTATTAGGAAAAATGACAAAGTCCCCTTTCAATAAGAAAGGTGAGAGGACTAGTAAGTTATTGGCACTCATACATACCGATGTATGTGGACCATTCCCCACGCCTGCCAGAGGTGGTTATACCTACTTCATCACATTTACTGATGATTTCAGTAGATATGGATTTGTATACCTTATGAAGGCCAAATCTTAATTCTTTGAATTGTTCAAAGAATTCAAGAATGTAGTAGAGAAGCAACTTGGTAAAAGTATTAAAGCTCTACAATCGGATCGTGGAGGAGAATACTTAAGCCAAGATTTTGATGAATATCTTAGAGAGTGTGGGATAGTATCCCATCTCACTCCACCCGGAACGCCGCAATGAATGGCGTGTCCGAGAGGAGGAATCGCACGCTATTATATATGGTGCGATCTATGATGTCTCAAATAGATCTTCCGATATCATTTTGGGGACATGCTCTAATGACGGCAGCTTTTACCATTAACCGCGTTCCATCCAAATCAGTCATGAAGACACCATATGAGATATGGACTGGGAAGCGTCCCATAGTATCGTTTATGAGGATTTGGGACTGTGATGTCTATGTAAAGCGTTTACAAACAGATAAGCTGGGGCCCAAAGCGGTTAAGTGTAAATTTGTGGGATATCCTAAGGAAACTAAAGGATATTACTTCTACAATCCCACCGAGAACAAAGTGTTTGTTGCTCGGATCGGCGTGTTTCTAGAAAGAGTGTTTGTCTCTAAAGAAGCAAGTGGGAGGGGTGTAGAATTTGAAGAGATTCAAGAACCACAAATCACTGAACCATTGATGGAACATGAACAGGAGCCGCAAACTGTTGTGGAGCAACCTAATCAGGTAACACAGGAACTCCGTAGATCAGGAAGAATGCGTCATGGCCCAGAGAGGTATGGACTTCTCGTGACTGAGCCCGATGATGTACCACTCATGGATGATGAGCCTGCAAACTATGGAGAAGCCATGAAAGGCCCAGACTCTAAGAAGTGGCTAGAAGCCATGAGATCCGAAATGGATTCCATGTACACAAAAAAAGTATGGACTTTGGTGGAACCACCCGAAGGGGCTCGCCCCATAGGGTGCAAGTGGGTTTTCAGAAGAAGACCGACATGGATGGCAAGGTTGTTGCCTATAAGGGGCGATTGGTAGCCAAAGGGTATAGACAAATTCATGGTATTGACTATGATGAGACCTTTTCACCAGTCGCCATGACTAAATCCATTCGAATCCTACTTGCTATTACAGCATACTACGACTATGAGATTTGGAAAATGGATGTCAAAACCGCGTTTCTCTATGGGAACCTCCTCGAGGATGTGTACATGAAACAACCGGAGGGTTTTGAGGATCCAGAGAATGCCAATAAAGTCTGTAAGCTGCAAAGATCTATTTATGGATTAAAGCAAGCTTCTAGGAGCTGGAATCGACGTTTTGATGACGCAGTCAAAGATTTTGGCTTCTTCAAGAACGATATGAGCCTTGTGTTTACAAGAAGGTTAGTGGGAGCTCTGTAGTATTTCTGGTCTTGTATGTGGATGACATAATAATCATTGGCAACGACATTCCTACTTTTCAATCTGTTAAAGATTGGCTAGGAAAGTGCTTTGCAATCAAGGACTTAGGAGACGCAGCCTATATACTTGGTATACAGATCTATAGAGATAGATCTAGAAGGTTGCTCGGCCTAAGTCAAAGTACATATATAGATAAGGGGTTGAAGAGGTTCAACATGCATGATTCCAAGAAGGGATTCTTGCCCATGTCGCATGGATTCACTCTTTCTAAGAATGATTGTCCCTCCAATGAGATTGAGAAGGACCGCATGAGTAGGATACCCTATGCTTCGGCCATAGGATCCATCATGTACGCCATGTCATGTACTAGACCAGACGTATCATACGCGTTGAGTATGGTGAGCAGATATCAGTCCAATCTGGGTGAGAGTCACTGCTGTTCAGAACATCCTAAAGTACTTGAGAAGGACTAAGAATGTGTTATTGATATTTGGAGGTAAGGAAGAGCTAAGTGTAAAGGGTTACACTGATGCAAGCTTCCAAACCGACAAAGATGACTACAGATCGTTGTCTGGATACATGTTTTGCCTGAATGGAGGAGCTGTGAGTTGGAAGAGTTCCAAGCAAGGGACAGTTGCTGATTCTACAACAGAAGCTGAGTACATTGCTGCTGCTGAGGCAGCAAAAGAGGCAGTTTGGATAAAGAAGTTTATCACTGAGCTCGGTGTGGTCCCTAGCATCGTGGATCCCATAGAGTTGTATTGTGACAACTCCGGGGCGATCTCACAAGCCAAGGAAACAAGATCACACCCGAAATCAAAGCATGTACTTAGGAGATTCCATCTTATTCGTGATATGATCGATCGAGAAGATGTGAAGATGTGCAAGATTCCAAAGGATTACAATGTTCCAGATCCGCTCACAAAACCTCTTGCGCAGCGAAAGCATGATGGGCACGCAAGATCTATAGGCATACGAGATGCGCCAGATTGGCTCTAGTGCAAGTGGGAGACTGTTAAAATAGATGCCCTAGAGGCAATCGTATATTTAGTATGAACATTGTTTTGGCTAGAATATTCATTTATTATATATTGTGATATTTAATATAATGAAGTCCTTAGATACAATGTGTTGTTTATCTTAAATATCCCTAGTCCACTATATTGATTAATAGGACAACCAAATATAGACTAGTATGTGGGTAGATTGATATGGAGATATCAAGTCTAACACATGGGTATGCATTAGGGGTAATGGCATACTGGATTAACCCACAACGAGAAGGATACATTAGATTATGTCAAGTCACAATCGCTTCTCGTAGTGCTAATATAATTTCAATCCTTAGACTTGAAGTCACTAGATACTCTAGTTGTGGAATATTGTTCTTTGATGTTATCAAACGTTACACCATAACTGCGTAATTATAAAGGTAGCTATCGGGCATGATAGGAAGCAAGCTTAGAGATCGTAGTGATGTAGATAGGATTTGTCCCTCCCACATAATGGGGGTAAATATCTACGGCCACTCGAGGGATGAGGCTTATTGAATGTCTGGACAGACTCAGATAAATCAATATGGAGATATTGATGTTATCTGCTAGCATAAGCATATTCCCAGGATCGAGGAATTATGGATTGGATATACAAGTGTGACTATTTAAGTCTCGTGTCCAATCCAGATATAGAGAAAAAGGGAAAGTGCAATATAATATATTGGGCACAAGAGGTTTGTCGGGATCACTGACTATTTCTATTAGTTGGGTGGCATGGATGTGTTGCTAGACACCGCTCCATGTTAGTAAAAGTTACTACCAACTAAGTAGAAACCTATGGGGTCACACGTCAAATAGAGTAGAACTAGATTTTGGATTAATTAATATGATTAATTAATGAGAAGGATCATTGTGAAACACCTTGCAAACTTAGTAGGACTAATTTGCAAGGAAGGGACTAATCCAAGTTCATGGAGAACTAGGAAGGACCTTTATGGAAACAACAAGGAGTTGTTGGAGTATATAAAGGAGGATCTAGCTTCCTTCCCACTTAATGCTCATAACATAAGAGAGTGGGAGAGAACAAAAGAGAGAGCAAGACAAGACCTATAGGCCGAACGCCCCTAGGCCCGTCCGCCCCCTTTCCCGTCGGCACAAAGAGGAGGCCGAACCCTCCTCTTGTCCTTGTTGCTTTGATTCCTCTTCCCTCTTCCTCCGGTTCAAGCTAGCACTTGTTGAAGGAAGAATCTAGATCTCACCTCTAGACGTGGATCAACCGTAGAGACGATGACATCATTCTTCGTGTGATCTCACAAATTAAAAAGGTACACAATACTATGTCTCGTATCATGTTATGATGTCTCCTCCTGACGATCCGTGGTGGGCTTTGAAGTAGGATTAATTTTTGTTATTCCGCTGTGTTACCTACGTCAAAACCCAACAATATTTCCATTGAGGGATTTAATTGTCATTATCTAATTGTTTGGTTGATCTCATCAACATGATCTATTTATTATCTTGTTAACGTTTTGCTTGTATCACCCATACACATAAAAACAAATAACAAGACATAAATAATAACCATCCACAAAAGAAAAATAATGTGGCATTGATATGGCCTCTAGACTAAGATACTACCAAGCCAATGATAATATCTATACGCCCTAATGTGACAAGCTCATCTCCATGTGCTCCATCATAGCCGCGCGCCTAGGATGGGAGTCATCATCATCTTTGTGGCTCCTTGGTCCTCCGGTCTTCTTCTCCATGCTCTTGGCTATCATCTAAATATTCTAATTCTAGCCTAAGAAAAAAACTCACTTGTTGAAAAGATGATCAGCTCACAGGCCTTCAAATTAACTAACTATTACATTAATTTAATCAGATCGCAGGCCGTAAACCAAACCACAAAAATTAAAAATCCAGAACCAAGGCCATATCCATCCACCATGCAACAACGCATATATACAGTTAAAATCAATTTTAACGCTTCTTCAATTTTAGTTTGAAATTAGTCAAATAGGGTCAAAATAGTCCAAGGAGTCCACCATCCACCATGGCCGAACCGCCCAAGGACCAAGGCAAGGCCTTGGGGCGGTAGGTCGAGCCCCACGTGCGGCTAGGTCGCACGCTAGGCCGGCCCAACCCCTTGTTCGTGCCCTAGCTTCGGCGGCAAGGAAAGGGGGCGGTCCCTATAGGGGCCTAACCTCCTTTATAGAATTTTTTTCAAAACAATTCCTTGTCTTGTTGCCCAAGCTTAGTTGTTTCCAAGTTTGAAAAACCCATTTTCCAAGCTTGTGCCCAAATCCTAGTTCCTAGATCCAAAATTATTCACATCCTATGTGATCAAACTCACCAATCTTCACATCCCATGTTAAATTAGGATTTGTTTGTCTTGAATCAAATTCAATTTGCATCTAATATGCCAATTAATTTAAATTTTTGCATTATATAAACACTATGGTGTATAAACTGAAATTGTAACACATAAGATCATGTTATGCGCTACGACATGTAGCTCTGATACCACGGTTGTGTTTTGATGCTGGTTACGCAGCGGAATAACAAAAATTAATCATGCTAAAATCCATCCAAGGATCACAGGCAAGCTATCATAACATGATAAGGGCATAAAATATGTGTACCTTAGTTTGGGAGATCACGTGAAGAATAGTTTCTTCCTCTCTATGAATATCCACACCTTGGATTATTGATTGGATTCCTTCCCACCGTGTAGTGCTAGAAGCAGAAGAAGGAGGATGATCACGCAAAACGATGCAAAGGAGGGGCGGTCCTCCTTTGGTGGTCGACGGGTGAGGGGTGGCAATAGGGGGTTCGGCCTCCTATTGTTGCTCTCTCTCTCTCTCTCCCTCTCTTGCTTTGTTATGTTCTCTCAATAATGACTTGTGTAGAGGTATAACAAGCTAGAGTTCTTTTATATAGTAATAACTATTTATTAATTACATAATAGCCCCAATACTAATCATGTCCTTACATGGTTTAGTCCACTTGCAAACTAGTCCCACTAAATTTTCTTGTGGTTGCGTTATGATCATCTTATTAATTATTCCAACTAATTAATACCATATCCAATTTAATCCATTCGGTGTGTGGCCCCATAGGTTTCTACTTAGTTGGTAGTAATTACTTACTAACATGGAGCGGTGTCTAGAGACACATCCATGCCACCCAACTAATAGAAATAAGTCAGCGATCCCGACAAACCTTGTGCCCAATGTTCACATGTTTTTTTATCCCTTTGTCTCCATACCCGGATTGGACACGAGACATATTAGCCACACTCGTATTTCCAATCCATAGTTTCTTGATCCTGGGAATATGCTTATGTGAGCAGATAACATCAATATCTCCATATTGATTTATCTGAGTCTGGACAGACATTCTATATGCACCATCCCTCGAGTGGACCATGGATATTTTCTCCCATTATGTGGGAGGGACAAATCCTCCCCACGTCACTACGATCTCTAATCTTGCTTCCTATCACGCCCGATAACTACCTTTATAGTTACCTAGTTAAGGCGCAACGTTTGATAATATCAAAGCATGATATTCCACAACTAGAGTATCTAGTGACTTCAAGTCTAAGGATTACAATAACATTAGCACTACGAGAAGCGATTGCGACTTTGACATAATCTAATGTATCTTTCTCGTTGTGTGTCAATCCAGTATGCCATTACTCCTAATGCATACCCATGTGTTAGACTTGATATCTCCATATCAATCTACCCACTTACTAGTCTATAGTTGATCGTCCCCTTAATCAATATAATGGACTAGGGATATTTAAGATAAACAACACATTGTTTCTAAGGAATTCATTTTATTAAATATCACAATAAATAATAAATGAATGTTCTAGCCAAACATTGTTCAAACTAAATATAGATTGCCTCTAGGGCACCTATTTCAACAAATTTTGTCTAACTTGTCCTTTAAGTTGGAATGGAAAATTATTCCTCATTATTTGAGGGTCTCTTCTTCTAAAAGGACTAGTCATTTTAACATGACCAATTTTGTTGCAGTAATGGCACTTAGGGCTAGTTTGGGAATGTTGTGACGGTGCTAGAAAGCTTCTGTGTAAAACACTAAGGAAAAGCTGCTGTGAATTCTTGATAAATGTTGTTTGGTAAATATTACGTAAAAGCTGATATGAAATATTGATATAGCAATTTTGTGTTTGGTAAAATCAACTGTGAAGTTGCTGTGAGAGGGTAAAATGACAAAAATATATGATACGTGTCATTTCCGTAAAGATAACTATTGATATTTTAAAAATATGTAAGGTTAAAATTGGGTGTAGATAAATTAATTAAAAGCACTTTCTTGAAAACATCTCTCCCCTTGCTTCCTGAAAACTGCTGTGGGACAGCAGAAACTGTCCAGAAAAATAGAAATTTTATTTTTACCAAACACACTAAAACTGCTTCTATTGTCGGAAAGCAGTTGTGCTGGCAGCAGAAGCATTCCCTAACTCGCCCTTAGGAGAAGTTTTGTTACTAGCCTTCACAAATCTGTTATTGTTTTTTCTAGGAAAGTTTGGATTGTAGACAATACCAGTTTTGTAAAAAGACTATAAGCTTCCTCCAGGAATCAAATTCAAAATGTGTTCTGAGCTAGCAAGCTTTGTCATAGCATTCTTAGCATCTTGAAGTTTCTCAGTTAGAGTAGTCTTTTGTTCATCCAATTCATTACAATGATGTCTTAGAGCAACAATTATGTCACTCAAAAGAGAGTTCTCAGTGACTACTTCCTTGAGTTGAGTTTTCAAGGCCTTGAAACTGGTTTCCAAGGATTTGAAATCTCTGTCAGACTTCTTCTGAGAAATTTCAAGGCTTTGATTTTGAAAAACAAGTTCCAAGTTCTCTTTTACTTTCTCATGAACCTTTTCTTTCAAAGTTCTAATCTCATTCAGATAGTCCTCCTCATTTAAAAGCATTGTTTTAAGATAATCAGTGAGGACATCTAATGGTTTAGAAATCAGACAGTTTACCATTACCTCAATTTTCTTTTCAGAACTTTCATCATGCTTGGCCATAAGACAGAGATTGGCTTGTTCTTCTTCAGATTCAGAATCACTAGAGGAATCAGAATCACTCCAGGAAGCTACCATGTTTTCTTTTCTTGTGTGAAAAATCTCAGATTAAGTGTCCTGCATCACCACACTCAAAGCAATTCATTACTTTAGTTTTATTACCATGAGAGATAGCTTTACCTTTGTAGTCTCTGCTACTGAAGGCTTTCTAAATGAGAGCAAAAGGATCTTCATCATCATCTTCTTCTGGTTCAAGGCTTTGAGATGATTCAATCTCCTTGGCCTTGAGATCTAAGTTCATGACACTGTCTGGTAAATATCCATCAACTTCATTCATAGAGATCTCATGTGTAAGCAACTTTCCTTGTAATTCATCAAATTGAAGTGATTATAGATCTCGAGCTTCTTCAATGGCAGTGGTCTTTGGTTCCCATTATTTTTAGAAAGACTTCTCAGAATCTTTCTAACCGTTTATTCATTGGAAATGAGTTTTTCCGAAGAATCAAGGTTTTTAACAATATCAGTGAACCTTTTGAACATGTCTCTAATCGATTCATCTCCATTCATCTTGCCTAAGAAATATGTTGATCTTGGTTTGCTTGACTTGGCTAGTTCCTTCAAAAGTCACCACAAGCTTATCCGAGATCTCCTCCGCAGTCTTGCAACCTGAAATCATGTTAAATTAATGTGCACTCAAAGCACAATATAAGAGATTCATAGCTTTGTAATTCTTAGAAAATTGTTCTAATTCAGAAGCAGAAAGTTAATCCTTAGTTTTGGGAGTTCTGATCTCATCTTTCTCAGTGTAGAGTACATGAGGACCCTTCTGAATTATAAACCACAATTCCATATCTTGAGCAATGATGAACATTTTCATCAGGGCTTCCCAATGCACAAAATTGTCACCACATAACAAGGGAGGTCTATTAGCAGCTCTTCCTTGTGAGAAACCACCATCTCCTACAATACTCATAATCACAAGATTGTTAGATCTATTCAGTGATACAATCTCTAATACCAATTGAAGGACAGTACAGTAGGAATAACTACATGATCAATACTCTAGAAGGGGGGTTGAATAGAGTATGGAACCTTTTGCAACTTATGCTAAAAGATTTGTTTAAAATAAGTTTTTGAAGTGCAACAAGTATTTCAAGGACTTGAAATGAGTTCAAGTCATTCGGAATCAAAACAGATAGTAAATAGAAAGCTGGTAGTTTTCAAGGCCTTGAAATCAGGTTCAAGCCCTTAAATTGAAAACCTGTTTTCAGCAGTTTGTAAGCTAAGTAAAATGCACCAAAGTAAATGCAAGAGACACAGTGATTTATAGAGTTCAGTCCACTTGGGCCTACGTCTCTACCTCAGGGACATAATACCTGCACAATTTTCAACTCAATTCTTATTAATCAAAAGCTAAGTCCTAGATGTCAAGCACAGAGAGATGTCTTACTCTGTTAAAGCTTGTGGTTCTCACCAACCTGTCTAATAACCGATCTAGCTAACTGATTAACCAAGAATTCTCTATTTTTCACCTTGAACAATTCACAAAAATAAGAACTGGAATTAATATATGAATGTTATACAATTGAAGATCAGAAGAGAAGAACACTGAGAACTAAGTCTTCATTGAGAATGTAGTGTTCTTCAGATGATTGGATTGAGTGATGTAGATCTGCTTCTTGGTTGCTTGTCAATCATCTATGATGTTTGAATGTCTCTGTGTATTGCACTGTGTGTCCTCTCAAAATTCTTCATTCAAAATCCTTTTATGCAGCTTGTTTGAATTGAAGATATGCAAGATCTTCATTAACAATATTTCCTAAAATTTAGCTGCACGTCTATGACTCTTCTAACAGCTCTCCAAACGGCTAGTTGCTCAGTATCTTCAAAGATACTGTTTTGTTCTTGTTTGTTGGAAAATCGAGAAGCTTTACGTACAGCAGATCATTATGCATAATAAGTTAGACAGATTTATTTCCATCCTGCATTTAAATAGATTAGGAAACAATCCTGCAAAATAGGAAACTATATATCCCTGCAACAACTGAGTCAAACAGATAGATTATTCACAGTTTATAGTAGAATGATTTGTCTTTTATCATTAAGTAACATATAATCATACATAATAGATCAGGAGTAAGAATAAAATCAAAAGCTCCCCCTAAGTTCATGCCAAAATCTGCAGTACTTGTTTCAAACCCTTGGAACCAGTTCAAGGAAGCCTTTGAAATAGCCTAAACTTACAAAGGAGTCCTAATATCTCTCTGTTAATTGAATTTTAAACAATCCAACTTGTTTACGTTCACAACTCTCTTCCTATTATTTGTTTGTAGTTAATAGCTTAGAAATCATGACCTAACTATCTCCCACATTTTTTTGACCAAACTAGTTCAAAAGAACTCATCCACAGGAGATAACTCCCCTACCACTATTTAACATATCAAGAGCTAGGATATTACTCATCCATGGCGGTTCCACATCCCATGTGAGCGTGTCTTCCCCAGAAACAATGTAAGTGGCCACTTGGTGAGCTGCATGATTAACATCTGGAGGAACCCATCTCGATGAGAAGCCATCCATCTATTCAACTAGTATTCGGATCTGTGCCATCTCTGCAACTATCTCCCACATTAAGGATATTAATCTTAGCTTATTAGGGAAGTTTCTTTGGATCGATATTTTCGGTGTAACTGTATTATTACTACACCTTACGACCGTGTAATTGCGATTTAAGCGTGCAAAATGGTCAAGTATGTCATTATTCCACGACACCTGATTTTGCCTCTTTACATTCTTAACACAAATTTAAATGTGAAATCAATAGGCCAAAAATTCTAGAAAACACGAGCATCTTAATACTTCTAACGAATATAATCCTTTAGCTTTTGTGACCTACCGAATATACAATTATCATGCATTAACATGTATTATTGTACATTAAATGATGACATGCATGGTTTTACTAAATGATGTATTTATTTCAAAATATAACTTATAACCGAAATGAGACATATACAGCTTACACTAATTTATATTCAAATGGTGAAATTCCTTTAATTTCTAAAGGAGTAACTAGATGTATCCCATATGAAGTGGAAAGTTAATTTTCTTAAAAGTAGTAAATTTTTACCTTAATATACATAAAATTCAAACAATATGTAAAAATAAATGAAAATTATTTATTTCTTCAACTATATATGTCCTATCATTGCTCATAGAGATGAATCTTTTAGCATCAAGTGGCTCTTGGCCCAACAACCAACCATGCATAAATATTCTTTAGTGAAAAGTTGCAACAAAATATGCTCACCAAATATGTTTAGGTACAAAATTTAAATTAACTCAAACTAAATCTGCAATGAGAAAAATTGTTTCCTTATCCACCGTGTGAGAATAAATTCACATTCACGCATCCACCTACATATAAAAAAAGTATCTGATAATCACTGAATGATAATATATTACATATTTACTGTGATTTTAACTGCAACTTACATGACTATATCTCGTATATCTCGACTATTATCCTAAGGTAAATAATGAATGAGTACATTTTAGTTCAGTATCGTATCAATATTTTCTCTTTTGACATATAGTTAGTGAAGAGTTCAGATGAAAATTAATTGTCCATATGAGTTCTAGCACTCTCCATATACTCACTTTATTGTGCACAGGGAAAAAAATGTGTACCTTATGAGAAAGTCGTTCGAAAACTCTAACCTATGTAGCACAGGTGCGGGTGCATTGCGGGTACAGGTGCTGGAATTAGGTGTGTGTGCGGAAAATTTCCAAAAATCAAGGGTGCGGGTGCAAGGGGGTGCATCGACTTTATTTATATTTTTGTTTATATTATTTGTACTGCCATTATATTAATATAAAAACAACAGTAATAGTACTCAAAATTATAATCATACAGAAAATCATACACAGGTCCAAACATGCATACTAACTATATCAACAATATAATTTCGTCATGTCATTGTTCGTAGCTATGGAGAGACGAGTGGTCTAAGTGCTAGAAATGTTCAGATAGATGGATGATTTTTTTGGTTAAATTGTGGTTGTACTTCAGAAGACCTCTCAACCAAAACTCTCAAAATAACCACGTCTTATCCTCGAAGCACCTTAAGCACCCACGAAGCACCACAAGCACCACCAAGCACCCACGAAGCACCTAGTGTGAGTGCGCGACCTCCCAGAAGCACGCAACATAACTTAAGCAACTTAAACTCTTCATATAGATTAAACATTTCTAGATGTACTCCCTTACATTCATCTTAATTACAAGATAAGTTCTGTTAAAATTCCTCTCGATTCTTACGTTTTCTAAATATACATGGATACATAAGGTTGAGGAACTCAATAGCGTTACCATTGTTTAACTTAAAATCGGGTAAAGTTTACTTTATTTCAAGAATATAATACATGCTATACGGCACAAAATATGAGTTTTTGACAGCAATAACAAATACGTAAGCATTAATAGAGAACAAGATATAAACATGAGCTCCATATACAAATATTATGCACAAGCATGAAATAAAATATAAACCACAATATTCCTGCAAGACATAACTCGTCAATTAAAAAAGATACCTAACTCAACGTTGTTGTTTAGTATTTGGACATAAACAATAACTTGTAAATGGTACCCACTACGCAGTAATCAAAAATTGATAGTAAGTCTAGACAAACAAGAAGTATGCCTTTGGCCGACATATTGTTTACATGGAATAACTTGATAAAAGTCACATATCTACTACCACAAGTGTGTTTATTACTTGGTCAACTAACAGTCTTAGTTTGGGCCGATTAGTCACATAAATAATAAAACACACATACACACACACACACATCTTCATATCCCAAAAAAATTACACAATAGAGATCACTTTGGCGATATATTATTTCAATCAATTTAGTCTATGATACAAGATGAATTTATTTTTTTCATCAAATACCGAAAATACAATAATATCTTAATGTAGGACACCAAAGATACACTAATATTTTGATGTAAAATCCAAAAGGTTGCACTTAAAATTCACAGTCGTGTAGATTACAAAAGATACACTAAATATTCACAATGGTTTAAGATACGAAAGATACACCAAAGATTCATAATAGTGTAAAATACCAAAGATACATAATGGTGTAGCATACTAGAGTAACACCTAAGATACACAACCATAAAAATTTCACATACTTTATCCATGAATCAAGTCCTAAATACAGTACTATTACAATATTGTCATGGGAGCAATACCACTACAGTCAAAACATGTAGAAAATGGGCTAACATGTCCAAAAACATACTAAGGAAAAAAATTATTTATTCGGTCCAAACATATTAAGAATCTAAAAAATAACCATGCAATTGATTAAGAAGACCCAAAAACCTATGATTTGACTGTTGAATCACCCAAAATGGATATCTATAACTCTTCCAACAACCAAAATAATAAGGGATGTTGGATCAAGGCAGCGCAACAAAGCAACGATACACGATGTCACACTGGACCAAAACTCGGTACAACAGTAGCACGGATTTTAAGGTCGTGTTTTCCTTATCAATAAATGGAATCGGTGATTTTAAAATGCTGTAACTTTCATACAATAGGTGAAAATTAAGCTTATAGTATATCGTTAGAAAACTTGTTTCGAGTTCTACTCAACCATCTGAAGAACTCTCGGATCCGAATCAAGCACATAATCCGAGATAGTAAACCCTAATTCGAGATTTGATCAAAAACACCCGTTCTTAACGATCCTAACATGATAGTTGCTCTGACACCACTTATGAGAACTAAATCAAATTCATGTTGATTATCTATAAGCAGAATCATAATTTACATGACAAAAACTATCACTTAGAATAACCAAGAACATAATAACTTTAACATTTGAATAACCTCGGTCCATAGCTAGATTTGAAGCTTCAACTTATTGATAATCTTTATGGACTGAAATCGTCCAACCACAACTCGAATGAGCTTCAATGATCTCTCTCCAATGGGGAAGAACGAGATTATTGTTTTCGATATGTGTTGGAGATCACAATCTTATACTCTTATATACTAAAATAATGAGGTCCCCATAATCCTAATTATTTATTAATGGGTTTCTACACACTACCAATCTCACACAACTTTATGTTCCTACAGGCCCAATTCATTTTTAAATCACAATAGTAGTCCTGTATATTTGATAGCGCAATAATATAACTACTAATATTTTCATTTTAAGTCACAAAAAAATAAAAGTTCCAAACATAGGAGTTTCTTTTATCTATCAGCAATCAGGTTCGGGTAGGGTCTGATAGATGCGGGTATGAAATTTTCCGGTAATGGGTGGGTACGGGTATGATAGCGGTTTGCTACTAATTTGGAGCATTTCTAGAAGCGCGGGGTCTCCACAAACACGAACATGTTTAACACACTCTAAACTTGATACTTTTCATTCATAAAAAATACTGAAAACTACAATTGTTTTAATTGATAAAGCTAAACCTAACCCTAGACCTAAACGGTTTGACTATTGACACGATCCAACTGCAAGTGTACAACTGTCGCGTGTAGTAACAAAATCCGAAATCCGGGTTGTCGAACCCAAGAGACTTCGTTGTAAATTAGCTATTCAATTTGTTCTTTGTGTGGGTAAAGCGCGTTGATTGGTGTTTCTAATTCTACTAATATTTAAAAAAACAAGTATCTCAATTAATTCAATGAATTAATTCAAGATTAATAAGCACGAGTCGATTTAGTTGTTTCTCAAAGTTGATCAAAGTCAGGATATCTCTACGGATCACTACGTATTTCACACTACGTTGGATTCATGTTCTACTAACACGATGAGTTTTTTTCTAGTTAAACGAGCATAATTATATTGAAGATGTCTCAACCAATAACTATACTTAAACTCTCACAGCTGATTCCTCTAGTCTACTCAAGTTTAAGCACGCATTACGATATTTAATCTAATCTTTGTTCTTAGCTAACTATCAAGATTCCTCAACCCTAGATACGGCTAGTGTGTATTTCAAGTTTCCGGGGAACAAACGTAGATTCCTCTATCGTTTACAACCTAACGCAATCCTATTAATATGTCTACTAATAGAAAAGATAGATGAAAAGCGTAAAATACACACAACTAGACAAAAATTCATCAATTAAGCATAATTGCATGAAAGCAAATCCATAAATCACAATTCGTAGTGATAAAACCCTAGTTTCCTACGAGATATCCCGATAAAAGTGTTTAGCTACTACTATACATGATCAAAATAACAAGTTTTATGATCATAATCCAAAAACAAGAGATTAGAAGAAGTTTAGAAAGCAAACGGATGATTCCCAAGCTCCACAATAGCTCCCAGACGTCAAATACACGTTCCTCCTTGGTAGACTAGACTAAAAACTAGCCCTAATACCCTTTATACGTTTCCATAAAGTTTTAAACAAGTTTCTGATAATTGCACAAAAGCCCCGGACGGATTTAACATAATCTGCCATCTCTTCGTGCGGAGAACACTTCTCTTCTAGCGAAGAGTTTCTCCAACTCCTCTATTTTCTTCTTGCAACAGTCTTCCTATTTTGAGACAGCATAGTACCACACGAAGAATTCTGGAAATTTGGCTAAGTCTTCTCTTAGTGCAAAGACAATTTCTCTTCGTGCGAAGAGAACTGTCCTTAGCTTTTTTCTGGCTCTTTTCCTTGAGTTTTCCTTGCTTTCTTTATTTCCGAAGCTCGCTTCTTCATCACCTTTGATCCTCGCGTCCTATTTCCTGCCAACCACAACACGAAACACGAACCCGCAATCATATCACAATACAAGCAACAAAATATACAAGAAACGCCTAAATTTAACGATGAACGCTCAAAAATTCATATTTCACTAATTTAGCATATAATACTCAAAAGAAGATAAAATTCTCCATGATAAGCACGCAAAACATAGCAAAAATAAGGAATAAAATAACTCCAAAACGGAGTTATAACTACCCCTACACTACACTTTGCTCGTCCCGAGCAAATCCTCAAGCCAATTCTCACAATCTCATCTCACTTCCTCAAACCTCTTCCAATTTCCGAACTTTCTTTGCATACATACCACATTTTCCATTGCATACTTACCTACCACATTGCATACTCAACACAACATCGCTTACGAGTTCGAGGTTAAGATCCAAGCACAAACCACCTTTTACTAGCCGACACGACTCGATTACAAACAATGCGACTACATGCAAATGCAATATATACAATGCAAGAAGTTAGAGAACAATTTTTTTCTTTCTTTTGCGAGATTGGGCAATCTCAATTAACTTAAACCGGTTAACATGAATTGATGAAAAATCTAGGAACAAGGCGTGAATTAAAACTAAACTTGACAACACGACTTTCCCTTAGATCGTATAGAGAGCCTAGCTTTACTAAGTACAAGAATAACCTACCACTTCGCGTGTGCCGATAAAAGTAAGAGGCTACGCTAGGCTGAGCCACGTTCAAGGTCCGAACTTCATATTCCACTAACGGCTTCGAATGTTGAGGCTTAGGGACAACAAGATAATCAAAGTCAAATAACCCTAAAGCGTCACATCCTCACATATGAACCACATCTCACACTTCCTCACAATGATGATAAGAACCGCAACCCGAAACTCACCACCTCCGGCCCTCAATTCCCTCAACCCCCGGTACAATTACGATCTCCGTGGCCACCATTGTGAATTGTATAAAAAATGAATGCCGCCGCCAATGAACTAGTTCCTTTCACCACTCGATTTCTGTGAAGCTCCCAACTTATTCCCTTATTTTATCTCTCCTTTTTTTCTCTCTTTTTTTCTTTTTTTTTTTTTATTTTCTGTTTTTTTTTTTTCTTTTCTTTCTCTCAACACCATCTTCCAAAATATACCAAATTACACAAGTGGTTCTTCCAAGAGTACGTAATGAAAGTGTGTAATGTAGACTAAATACAGGACCTAAATACTCTAGATGGGGGGTGAATAGAGTATGGAAACTTTTTGCAAAACTCAAAGTTTAACAGAAATACTTTGTGTGAAACTCAAATCTCAAGGCCTTGAGATTTTAGTAAACTGTCTGAAACTTTCAAAGACAAAATAGAAAGCTTCAAGGCCTTGAAATGTAAACAATTCTAAACAGCTTTTGAACCCTAGTTTGATTTGAGTTGTGTGCAGCATATAATAATCAAACTGGAAAGTAAAGAACACAAAGCAATTTACAGAGTTCAGTCCCAATGGACCTAATCTATGCCTGAGGGATCTAATCCCACCAGGATTGGGCAAACACTTCTTATTACTCACACAGAAACAGCCCTAGATCTTCAAGCCTAAGTGATTTCCCTTACACCTATACAACTTGTGGTTCCAAACCTATCTAGTTCCAGCTACTAACTGTTGAGCTAACAAGAACCTCTTGTTGTTCACTTGAACAACCAACCACTAGGTTAAGTGATGTTTAAGATAATCTAAAGATACACATATTAAAGTACAAGTGAAGAACACAGTAAGAAAGTGAGTTGTTGAAGCCTGGATGTGTTCCTCTGGAAAACTGGATTGATTTGATCTTCTGGAATCTGGATTGAAGCTTGAATGATTGTGTGTTTGATTGAATAATCTCCCAAGAATTTGTCACACGTCTCTGAGTATTCTGCAAGCCTCTTTTGTTCAAAATTCAAACCAGTCTCTTTTATCCACAACTGCAACTGATTGAGAGATTTTAGGATCTCAGTTCCTACAAATCCTCTTTCTGTTTTCAACGGAAATTCAAACAGCTCCAAGTGGATATCCGTTGGAGTTTGTTGAGATTGCTCATGCACGTTTAACAACCCTGCAACAGCATTGAAATACAGCAACAACAAAATCCAGAAAGATAACAGTGCTATGACTGTTTGGTTATCCAGTTTCTGATAAAACTGTTTAACAGATTAGAACAACAACCTGCATATCTTCTAATACATATGAATCATGAAAAATAAGTTTAAGGCACTTTGAATTGAGTAAATAATCACAATACTAAGAATCACCACCTGCAAGAAAGAATCAACTTAGTTCTGGAAAAACTGTCAGCAGCTCAAGGCACATCTCAAGGCCTTGGAGCTCTGAACCTTCTTCACAGAAATTCAAAGTTAAACCCAGAAAACTTTTATTCTTCCTGTTTAGATCATCTGCATTTGTGTTAGATATATAAATAGTGTAACCCAAAAGTATATGCAGTAAACCACTGATCTGTATAATCAGATATCCAATATGCAACACAGATTTGTTAGAACATATAGCTGAATAGAATAACTCTCAAGGATTTGAAGTTCTGTCAATATCTCAAGGCCTTGAAGTATATGAAATGCCTTGCTGCTTATGTTCTTTTCTTTGTCTTTCATCACTCAAAACAATTACCAACCAAAACACATTCAAGGGTCTTTGACTCAACAATCTCCCCCTTGATGAAAGACAAAACCTACAGTCTTGTATAGATTTTCCTGCCACTCATATTCAAAATTAGATGATCACAAAATGCAGATACAATATACAATAATGCCAAACAGATAACTAGCAAACATAAAATTTTCATATTACCACAGAAACATAAACACACAACTGATTAAACCACAAAACAACCAAGTATTATTATTATTCAAATACTGCAAACACAGAACACAGAACCACGTAAATTCTCCCCCTTTTTGACTTTCTTCAAATAAGGATGAAGAAATGTTGGATCATCACTCAGAGATGAAAAAAAAAATAGAACAAAAAACAAAAATAATAATAAATAAATAAATAAATAAATAAATAAATAAATAAATAAATAAATAAATAAATAAATTAAAAAAAAAAAAAAAAAAAAAAAAAAAAAAAAAAACTTAAAACAAAATTTTAGCTAAAACGTCAAGGCCTTGAGAACAGAAAAGAAAGAAGAGAAAGAGATAGAGGGTCAAGGCTTTGGAAATCTCTGATCTTCACTTCTTCTTTGATGTCTGGCCTTTCTCTGAGCCTTATCCAATTTCTTCTTCAATTGAAGCATCTTCAGCAGACTGATTACCTTCTTGTTCAGCTTCCACTTCAGCAACAACCTCTTGGATTATCTCATCCACTTTCTTCTTAGCCTGTACTGAATCCACCTCTGTAGCTGCATCAACACCTGTGTCTTCACCAGCATCTTCTTCATCAGTTTGTTCATACAAATCTTTTGAAGTAAGCACCAATGGAATTGGCTTCTTCTTCTTCTTCAGAAAATCTCCCAGCCTTTCGTCTGAATCCACACTGGTGTCATGACTAGTAGCAGAAGGTATCTTCTCCAGATTCAAAACCTTGATTGTAGGGTTTTGATTCATGGATGCGCAACGGAAACAATAATTAACCATGCAAAACCCTCCAAGGATCACAAGTCAAGAGACATAACGATGGTAAAGGAAGAAATCAATTAACACACCTTAGGCTTCTCCTTTGATGACTTCAAACGCGAATTGTGTCACGTTCTCTATAATTGATCCACGCCTAGAGTTGATTTCTATATCTCCCACTCCTTGGTGCTAGCCCGGAAAGAGGTAGAGGAAGATGAATCACGCAAAACGAGACCAACAAGGGAGGTCTCGGCCTCCTTGTGGCCGACGGGGTTGGGCGGTGGGCTAGGGGGCGGCGAGCTCCTTAGTTTGCTTGCTCTCTCTCTCCTTTTTGTTCTCTCCCACTCAAGTTATGATCTAATGAATCATAAGTGTGGGAAGGAAGGAAGGAGTTTCCTTTATATAGTCCAACAAATCCTTGCCAACTACCTAAGGGACTTATTCTAGTCCTAATAGAATTCAATTTAGTACCTTCCTTGCAAATTAGTCCCTACTAAGTTTGCAAGGTTTTGCAAAGTGATCCTTCTAATTAATTAATTCTCAAATCTAGTTCAACTCTATCTAGCGTGTGACCACTTAGGTTCTATCTAGTTGGTAGCAACAATTTGCTAATATGGAGCGGTTTCTAGCAAAACATCCATTCTAGCCAACTAATAGAATAGTCATCTTGACAACCTTTGTACAAGTAATTGTCTCATCCCTTTGTCTCTATATCCGGATTGGACACGAGACATACAAGTCACACTCGTATATCCAATCCACAGTTTCTCGATCCATGGGAATAGCCTTATTCGTGCAAATAACATCAATATCCCATATTGATTTATTTGAGTCTGTCCAGACATTCTATAAGCACTATCCCTCGACTGGCCTAGGATATTTGCTCCCGTTATTTGGTAGGGAAAAATTCTATTGACGTCAACTACGATCTCTAAGATTGCTTCTTATTGTATCCAGTACACCCCTTTATAACTACCCTGTTACGGTTGAGCGTTTAACGCTACCAAAATCACAATAATCCACAACTAGAATATCTAGTGACTTCAAGTCTAAGGATGACAATACCATTGCACCGCGAGAAGCGCTTGTGACTCATCATAACATGTATGTAGCCTTCTTGGAGATGGGTCAATCCAGTGCGCCATTACCCCTAATGCACACCTATGTGTTGGATCATGATATCTCCATATCAATCCAACCTCATACTAGTCTATAGATGATTATCGCATTAATCATTATACTGGACTAGGGATATTTAAGATAAACAACACAATTGTAAATCTAAGGACTTCATTATATTAAATATCCAATAAATAATAAATGAATTTCTAGCCACAAATAAATTCATACTAAACTAGATTGCCTCTGGGGCATCTATTCCAACAGTCTTCCACTTGCACTAGAGTCAATCTGGCGCATCTCGTATGCCCATACTCCTAGTGTGCCCTTCATGCTTCCACTGCGTGAGCGGCTTTGTAAGCGGGTCTGACAGATTTTCATCTGTAGGAATCTTGCATATCCGAACGTCTCCTCTATCGATAATATCTCGAATCAGATAAAACTTCCTGAGCACGTGCTTGGATTTCTGGTGCGACCTGGGTTCCTTCGATTGCGAGATCGCCCCAGTGTTGTCACAGTAAAACTCGACTGGATCCGCAATGCTAGGAACCACACCAAGTTCAGAAACAAACTTTCTGATCCAAACAGCTTCTTTTGCTGTGCCATTTGGAGCAATGTACTCAGCCTCTGTTGTAGAATCAGCCATCGTCTCTTGCTTGGAACTTTTCCAGCTCACCGCTGCTCCATTCAGGCAAAACACATATCCCGACTGTGATCTAAAGTCATCTGTGTCGGTTTGGAAGCTTGCATCAGTGTAACCCCTTACACGCAACTCTTCCTCACCGCCAAATATCAAGAAAGCATCCTTAGTTCTTATCAAGTACTTTAGGATGTTCTTGACTGCAATCCAGTGACTCTCACCTGGATTGGATTGGTATCTTCTTTTCATACTCAAGGCATATGACACATATGGTCTAGTACATAACATGGCGTACATGATAGATCCTATGGCCGAGGCATAGGGAATTCTACTCATGCGTTCCTTCTCAATCTCATTGGAATCTTGCATGTTGAACCGTTTCAACACCTTGTCAATATATGTACTTTGACTTGGGCCTAGTAGTCTCTTAGATCTATCTTTATAGATATTTATACCGAGTATATAGGCTGCTTCCCCTAAGTCCTTCATTGAGAAACACTTCCCTAGCCAATCTTTAACAGATTGCAGCATGGGAACGTCGTTTCCAATGAGTAGTTTGTCATCCACATACAAGACCAGAAAAGCTATAGAGCTCCCACTAACCTTCGTTAGACACAAGACTCATCTTTGTTCCTAACGAATCCAAACTGACTACTTCATCAAAACGTCGATTCCAACTCCTAGAAGCTTGCTTCAATCAATAAATGGATCGTTGCAGCTTACAGACTTTGTTGGCTTGCTTTTGATCCTCAAAACCCTCCGGCTGTATCATATACACGTCCTCGAGGAGATTCCCATAAAGGAATGTTGTTTTGACATCCATCTGCCAAATCTCATAGTCGTGGTATGCTACAATCGCAAGTAGGATTCCGATGGATTTGGTCATAGCGACTGGTGAAAAGGTTTCATCATAGTCAATACCATGAATCTGTCTGAATCCTTTAGCCACCAATCGGCCCTTATAGGTAATCACATTACCATCCATGTCAATCTTCTTCTTGAAGACCCACTTGCACCCTATGGGGCGTGCCCCTTCGGGTGGTTCCACCAAAGTCCATACTTTGTTGGTATACATGGATTCCATCTCGGATCTCATGGCTTCTAGCCACTTCTCAGAGTATGGGCCCTTCATGTCCTCTTCATAGGTAGTAGTTTCATCATCTATGAGCATCGTGTCACCGGAATCGGTCACGAGAAGTCCATACCTCTCGGGTTCCTGGCGCACTCTACAAGATCTACGAAGCTCTTGTGTTACCTGAACAGGTTGCTCCACAACTGTTTGTGGTTCCTGTTCATGTTCCATAATCGGTTCACTGTTTTGTGGTTCTTGAACCTCTTCAAGTTCTACAGTCCTCCCACTTGCTTCTTTAGAGACAAACTCTCTTTCTAGAAACACGCCGGTCCGAGCAACAAACACTTTGTTCTCGGTTGGATTGTAGAAGTAGTAACCCTTAGTTTTCTTAGGGTACTCCACAAATTTACATTTATCCGATTTTGGCCCTAGCTTGTCTGATTGTAAACGTTTTACATAGACATCGCAGCCCCAAATCCTCATGAACGACAGTGTGGGACGCCTCCCACTCCACATCTCATATGGTGTCTTCATGACTGATTTAGATGGAACACGGTTAATGGTGAAAGCTGCACTTAATAGAGCGTGGCCTCAAAATGATAGTGGAAGATCGGTTTGACACATCATAGATCGAACCATATCCAATAAGTTTCGATTCCTCCTCTCAGACACGCCATTCCATTGTGGAGTTCCGGGTGGAGTGAGTTGGGACACGATCCCACACTCTCTAAGATAGTCGTCAAACTCTTGGCTCAAGTATTCGCCTCCACGATCCGATCGTAGAGCCTTGATACTTTTGCCAAGTTGCTTCTCTACTTCATTCTTGAATTCTTTGAACACTTCAAAGGATTCGGATTTTGCCCTCATGAGGTACACAAATCCATATCTACTGTAGTCATCAGTAAATGTAATGAAGTAGATATAACCACCCCTGGCAGGCGTGGCAAATGGTCCACACACATCAGTATGTATGAGCGCCAATTGCTCACTAGTCCTCTCACCTTTCTTATTGAAAGGGGACTTTGTCATTTTTCCCAATAAACAAGCCTCATATGTCTCATATGATTCAAAATCAAATGAGTCTAGTAGTCCATTATTATGGAGTCTAGATACACGTTTCTCGTTTATGTGGTTTAAACGACAGTGCCATAAATAAGCAGGATTTAAATCATTTATTTTAATCCGTTTGGTATTAATGTTGTAGACAGGATTGCTTAGATCAAGGACATACAGTCCATTAAATAATTGCGCACTAAAATAGTGAATATTATTCAAATAAAAAGAACAACAATTGTTCTTTATTGAAATAATAAAACCATCCTTGTCCAAACAAGAAATAGAAATAATGTTTCTGCTCATAGCAGGCACAAAATAGAAATTATTTAATTCTAAAACTAATCCTGAAGGTAGAGATAGCTCGCACACGCCCACGGCCAACGCAACAACTTTTGCTCCATTCCCAATGCGCAGATCTATCTCCCCTTTAGCAGATCTTCTACTTCTCTTTAGATCCTGCACATTTCAAAAAATGTGAGATCCACATCCAGTATCTAATACCCATGATGTAGAGACAGTTAAATTGACATCTACAACAAAAATACCTAGTGGTGGTGGAATCACTATTCCAAGCCTCTTGTCTTCCAGATATTTTGGGCAGTTCCTCCTCCAGTGTCCAGGCTGACTGCAGTAGTGACACTCACCTTTAGTCACACCTTTGGCTATGCCACCAACAGGCTTAAGGGCAGGTTCCTTGGACTTGGCAACTCGCTTGCCTTTGCCCTTGGAGGATGAGGCAAACCTTTTGCCCTTTCCTTTCTGTACCATCATAATGGCCTTGCCCTTACCCTTGTTGATGCTATGTTCAGCTTTCCTCAACATTTTGAGTAAATATGTCAGTGGTTTCACGATCTCGTTCACGTTATAGTTCATGATGAACTGTCCATAACTCTCGGGCAACGATTGCAACACGAGATCGGTTGCCAACTCTTGGCCGACCGAGAACCCTAGTCGGGCGAGATTCTCCAAGTAACCGATCATACGGATTACATGGGGTCCCACCTGGTTCCCTTCTGCCAGATGAAACTTGAACAGTGTCTTTGAGACCTCATACCTCTCAACCCTTTCCTGCTCTTGGAAGAGCTGCTTCAGATGCTCGATCATATCGACAGCATTCATGTTTTCGTGTTGCTTCTGAAGCTCAGAAGTCATGGTGCATAGCATAAGGCAGGCCGCATCATTAGCGTCATCAACACGCTTTTGATACGCCTTTAGGGCAGCAGGTGTTTGGTTCTCTAGACCTGCTGGAACACGCTCCTCTATTGCGTACAGTATCTTCTCTTGCTTGAGAACGATTCTCAAGTTTTTGTACCAATCAAGGAAGTTGGTTCCAGATAGCTTGTCCTTCTCAAGGACAGATCGTAGGGAATGTTGTGAACTCGATGAGTTGTTTGCCATTTGGAATTCTACAAAAGGAAAATACGCAAGTTTTAGTATTTGTGAATTTTTGACTATATTCAATAATGGCTAGTTTATCAAATATAGCTCCCACTATGTTTCTACGGATTAATAACCCTCAAGATATTAATGCAGAAAATATCCTTATATTTTCTAGTGGGCCAAGATCCATGTTTCATCTCCTTATAAGCTTGCTTTGGCAAGTCACCCATAATTTGACTACTTTAGGTAGGAACAATTCCAATTGCATCCCTTATGCAACTCTTGGTTCAATTGGGCAAATAACTCCTTATTTATCCATCCATATGGATAATCCCAATTGATTGCCTCTAGGTTTCTTAATCACATTAATAGCCTAGTTGTGTTCAACCTCTTATTTAAACAATTGCACATTACTAGCTTGTGCCATCGCATTCCATCATTATGAACCAAGTCGTCATGCTTTGGAACGCACGAACTTGATAAATCATGATGATAATGAGTGTTTAAACAACGAGAAGGCAAGAACACGATATTTGAATTTTGAGGGATTTTGAATTTTGATCAATTTTAATTCATTATCTATCTATTTGAGTTTGGGCACAACTCCAAATAATAGATCCGGGTTGTCTAATTATCTTATTATCCTAATTGCATGCATCATCCATACACCAACCACAAAATAATAAGACAATAAAGTAAACAACCACAAAACATAAATAAAACGTGATGTGGATATGGCCTTTTCTAGACTAAGATAATTCCAAGCCAATGGAATTATCTATGAACCCTAAAAGCAAACACATCTCCATGCGTCTTGATAATTTTGGTCCATCCTTCATAGTCATGTGGAATGCTCCATGCTCCAAGCTCCATCTTTTGTTCCTCCTTTTGGCTTTGGGCTTCTTTTCTTCAATCTTGGATAACAATCTACTCTATCTAGCACTAGCTAATAACTATACTAAATAAAATAAATCTCACAAGTTGAGAAAAAAATTGGCTCGCAGGCCATAAAACCCTAATTAATTATTAAAATTAATTGATCAGCTCGCAGGCCGTAAACCAAACCACAAAAATTAAACATCCACATCAAACCACATCCTAAGGCCATATCCAATCACCATGCGATTTGAACATAAACAGTTAAAATCCAATTTTAACGCGCTTGGTCAATTTTAATTGATTTTAGGATATTCTAGGGTTAAAACGGTCCATGGGGCCCAACAATCCAATTGTCCGGGCCCAAAAAGTGAACCGCAAGGCCCTAGGGCCGGCCGGCCCCTAGCCCACGCGGCTAGGCCGCGGGCTAGGGCTGCCCCGGCCTCTAGGGCAGCCTAGATTGGGCGGCAAGCAATATGGTCGGTCCCTTTAGGGGGGCCAAACCTCTTAGGGAGTTGTTTCCAAAACAGCTCCCTTGCTTGGTGCCCAAGTTTGGTTGTTTCCTTGTTTGGGAAGAACTCCTTCTTCCCCAAGGATGCCCAAACCCTAGATCTAAGATCCTAAAATTTCCCAAACTCACTAATTCATGCATCCAATGCAAAACACTAGGTCTTGTTATGATTGATTATTGACAAATTGCATCACATGCTTGATTTGTCTTGTTTTACGCGATAAACAACAATTTTAAGGTGTAACACATAAACCACGTTTATGCTCTACGACCTGTGGCTCTGATACCACTGTAGGGTTTTGATTCATGGATGCGCAACGGAAACAATAATTAACCATGAAAAACCCTCCAAGGATCACAGGTCAAGAGACATAACGATGGTAAAAGAAGAAATCAATTAACACACCTTAGGGTTCTCCTTTGATGACTTCAAACGCGAATTGTATCACGTTCTCTATAGTTGATCCACGCCTAGAGTTGATTTTTAGATCTCCCACTCCTTGGTGCTAGCCCGGAAAGAGGAAGAGGAAGAAGAATCACGCAAAACGAGACCAACAAGGGAGGTCTCGGCCTCCTTGTGGCCGACGGGGACGGGCGGCGGGCTAGGGGGAGGCGAGCTCCTTAGCTTTCTTGCTCTCTCTCTCTATCCTTTTTGTTCTCTCCCACTCAATTTATGATCTAATGAATCATAAGTGTGGGAAGGAAGGAAGGAGTGGCCTTTATATAGTCCAACAAATCCTTGCCAACTACCTAAAGGACTTATTCTAGTCCTACTAGAATTCAATTTAGACCCTTCCTTGCAAATTAGTCCCTACTAAGTTTGCAAGGTTTTGCAAATTGATCCTTCTAATTAATTAATTCGCAAATCTAGTTCAACTCTATCTAACGTGTGACCCCATAGTATCTAGTTGGTAGCAACAATTTGCTAATATGGAGCGGTTTCTAGCAAAACATCCATTCTAACCAACTAATAGAATAGTCATCTTGACAACCTTTGTACAAGTAATTGTCTCATCCCTTTGTCTCTATATCCGGATTGGACACGAGACATACAAGTCACACTCGTATATCCAATCCACAGTTTCTCGATCCATGGGAATAGCCTTATTCGTGCAAATAACATCAATATCCCATATTGATTTATTTAAGTCTGCCCAGACATTCTATAAGCACTATCCCTCGAGTGGCCTAGGATATTTGCTCCCGTTATGTGGGACGGACAAATTCTATCTACGTCCACTACGATCTCTAAGCTTGCTTCTTATTGTATCCGGTACACGCCTTTATAACTACCCAGTTACGGTGTAGCGTTTAACGCTACCAAAATCACAATAATCCACAACTAGAATATCTAGTGACTTCAAGTCTAAGGATGACCATACCATTGCACCGCGAGAAGCGCTTGTGACTCATCATAACATGTATGTAGCCTTCTCGTATATGGGTCAATCTAGTGCGCCATTACCCCTAATGCACACCTATGTGTTGGATCATGATATCTCCATATCAATCCAACCCCATACTAGTCTATAGATGATTGTCCCATTAATCATTATACTGACTATGGATATTTAAGATAAACAACACAATTGTAAATCTAAGGACTTCATTATATTAAATATCCAATAAATAATAAATGAATTTCTAGCCACAAATAAATTCATACTAAACTAGATTGCCTCTAGTGTTGGAATAGATGCCCTAGAGGCAATCTAGTTTAGTATGAATTTGTATATGGCTAGAAAATTCATTTATTATTTATTGGATATTTAATATAATGAAGTACTTAGATTTACAATCGTGTTGTTTATCTTAAATATCCCTAGTCAAGTATAATGATTAATGGGACAATCATCTATAGACTAGTATGGGGTTGGATTGATATGGAGATATCACGATCCAACACATAGGTGTGCATTACGGAATGTTGCACTGGATTGACCCATCACCGAGAAGGCTACATACATGTTATGTTGAGTCACAAGTGCTTCTCGGGTGCAATGGTATTGTCATCCTTAGACTTGAAGTCACTAGATATTCTAGTTGTGGATCATTGTGATCTTGGTAGCGTTAAACGCTACACCGTAACTGGGTAGTTATAAAGGCGTGTACTGGATACAATGAGAAGCAAGCTTAGAGATCGTAGTGGACGTAGAGAGGATTCGCCCCTCCCACATAACGGGAGCAAGTATCCTAGGCCACTCGAAAGATAGTGCTTATAGAATGTCTGGCCAGACTCAAATAAATCAATATGGGATATTGATGTTATTTGCACGAATAAGGCTATCCCATAGATCGAGAAACTATGGATTGGATATACGAGTGTGACTTGTATGTCTCGTGTCCAATCCGGATATGGAGGCAAAGGGATGAGACAATTACTTGTACAAGGTTGTCTAGATGACTATTCTATTAGTTGGCTACAATGGATGTTTTGCTAGAAACCGCTCCATATTAGCAAATAGTTGCTACCAACTAGATAGAACCTATGGGGTCACACGCTATATAGAGTTGTACTAGATTTGGGAATTAATTAATTGGATTAATTAATTAGAAGGATCACTTTGCAAACCCTTGCAAACTTAGTAGGGACTAATTTGCAAGGAAGGGACTAAATTGAATTCTAGTAGGACTAGAATAAGTCCTTTAGGTAGTTAACAAGGAGTTGTTGGACTATATAAAGGACCCTCCTTCCTTCCTTCCTCATAACTTATGCTCATTAGTGATCATAACAAGAGTGGGAGAGAACAAAGGAGAGAGAGAGCAAGCAACAAGGGCCGAACTTGTCCCTTGCCGCCGCCCCCTCACCCCGTCGGCCAAAAGAGGGCCGAGCCCCTCTTTTTGTCTCGTTTTGCGTGATTCCTTCACCCTCCTCTTATTCTGGGCTAGCACCAAGGAGTTTGGGAGATCTAGGAGCAACTCTAGGCGTGGATCAACTATAGGGAACGTGACACTATTCGCGTTTGAAGTCATCAAGGAGAACCCAAAGCTGTGTTTATGATTTCTTACCTTTACTATCGTTATGCATCTAGACTTGTGATCCTTGGAGGGTTTTGCATGGTTATTTGTTTGATTATGCTTCCGTTTGCGCGATCCATGAATCAAAACCCTACAGTGGTATCAGAGCCACAGGTCATAGAGCATAAACGTAGTTTATGTGTTACATTCTTGTTGTTTTACACCTTAATTTGTTGTTTATCGCGTAAAACAAGACAAATCAAGCATGGGATGCAATTTGTCAATAATTAGATCATAACAAGACCCAATTTTGCATTGGATGCATGAATTGGTGAGTTTGAGAAATTTTAGGATCATAGATCTAGGGTTTGGGCATCCTTGGGGAAGAAGGAGTTCTCCCAAAACAAGGAAACAACCATACTTGGGCTCCAAGCAAGGGAGTTGTTTTGGAAACAACTCCCAAGAGGAGGATCGGCCCCCTAGGGGACCGCCCACTTGCTTACCGCCCAAGCTTGGCCGCCCTAAGGGGCCTGGCGGCCCTAACCCGCGGGCCTAGCTTGCGGGTTTTGGGCCGGGCCGGCCCTAGGGCCTTGTGGTTCACTTTATTGGGCCCGGGCAATTGGATTGTTGGGCCCATGGACCGTTTTAACCCTAGAAATCCTAAAATCAATTAAAATTGACCAAGCGCGTTAAAATTGGATTTTAACTGTTTATGTGCAAATCGCATGGTGATTTGATATGGCCTTAGGATGTGGTTTGATGTGGATGTTTAATTTTGTGGTTTGGTTTTACGGCCTGCGAGCTGATCAATTAATTGTAATAATTAATTAGGGTTTTATGGCCTGCGTGCCATAATTAATTAGGGTTTTTCTCAATTAGATAAAGTAGATTGTTAGCCAAGATTGGAGAAAAAGAAGCCCAAAGCCAAAGGAGCCACAAAAGATGGAGCATGGAGCATGGAGCATACCACATGACTATGAAGGATGGACCAAAAAGATCAAGAAGCATGGAGATGTGTTTGCTTAGGGTTCATAGATAATTCCATTGGCTTGGAATTATCTTAGTCTAGAAAAGGCCATATCCACATCACGTTTAATTTTTGTTTTGTGGTTGTTTATTTATTGTCTTATTATTTGTGTGGTTGGTGTATGGATGATGCATGCAATTAGGATAATAAGATAATTAGACAACCCGGATCTATTATTTGGAGTTGTGCCCAAACTCAAATAGATAGATTAGTTGATATTGATCAACAAAACAATTAAAATTGAATTGAAAATCCCTCAAATTTTAAATATTGTGTTCTTGCCTTCTCGTTATTTAAACACTCATTATCATCATTATTTATCAAGTTTGTGCGTGCCAAAGCATGGCGACTTGGTTCATAATGATGGAATGCGATGGCACGTAACAATGTGCAATTGTTTAGATAAGAGGTTGAACACAACTGGGCTGTTAATTTGATTAAGAAACCTAGAGGCAATCAATTGGGATTATCCATATGGATGGATAAATAAGGAGTTATTTTCCCGATTGAACCAAGAGTTGCATATGGGATGCAATTGGAATTGTTCCTACCTAAAAGTAGTCGAATTATGGGTGACTTGCCAAAGCAAGCTCATAAGGAGATGAAAAGATGGATCTTGGCCCACTAGAAAATATAAGGATATTTTTCGCATTAATATCTTGAGGGTTATTAATCCGTAGAAAAATAGTGGGAGCTATATTTAATAAACTAGCCATTATTACATATAGTCAAAAATTCACAAATACTAAAACTTGCGTATTTTCCTTTTAGTAGAATTCCAAATGGCAAACAACTCATCGAGTTCACAACATTCCCTACGATCTGTCCTTGAGAAGGACAAGCTCTCTGGAACCAACTTTCTTGATTGGTACAGAAACTTGAGAATTGTTCTCATGCAAGAGAAGAAATTGTACGCAATAGAGGAGCATGTTCCAGAAGGTCCAGAGAATCAGACACCTACTGCCTTAAAGGCGTATCAAAAGCGTGTTGATGACGCTAATGATGGGACCTGCCTAATGCTTTGCACCATGACCTCTGAGCTTCAGAAGCAACACGAGAACATGAATGATGTCGATATGATCGAACATCTAAAGCAGCTCTTCCAAGAGCAGGCGAGGGTAGAGAGGTATGAGGTCTCAAAGGCACTGTTCAAATGTCATCTGGAAGAAGGGAATCCGGTGGGACCCCATGTACTCCGAATGATCGGGTACTTGGAGAATCTCGCCCGGCTTGGTTTCCCGGTCGGCCAAGAGTTGGCAACCGATCTCGTGTTGCAATCGTTGCCCGAGAGTTATGGACAGTTCATTATGAACTATAACATGAACGAGATCGTTAAACCACTGCCAGATTTGCTCAACATGTTGAGGACGGCTGAACAGAGCATCAACAAGGGTAAGGGCAAGGCCATTATGATGGTGCATAAAGGAAAGGGCAAAAGGTTTGCCTCTTCCTCCAAGGGCAAAAGCAAGTCAGTTGCCAAGTCCAAGGAACAAGCCCTTAAGCCTGTTGGTGGCATTGCCAAGGTCGTGACTAAGGGTGAGTGTCACTACTGCAGTCAACCTGGACACTGGAGGAGGACTTGCCCAAAATATCTGGAGGACAAGAGGCTTGGAATAGTGATTCCACCACCACCAGGTATTTTTGTTGTAGATGTCAATTTAACTGTCTCTACATCATGGGTATTAGATACTGGATGTGGATCTCATATTTGTCGAAATATGCAGGATCTAAAGAGAAGTAAAAGATTGGCTAAAGGGGAGGTAGATCTGCGCGTTGGGAATGGAGCAAAGGTTGCTGCGTTGGCCATAGGCGTGTGCGAGCTATCTCTGCCTTCAGGATTAGTTTTAGAATTAAATAATTGCTATATTCTGCCTGCTATGAGCAGAAACATTATTTCTATTTCTTGTTTGGACAAGGAAGGTTTTATTATTTCAATAAAGAACAATTGTTGTTCCTTTTATTTGAATAATATTCACTATTTTAGTGCGCAATTATTTAATGGACTTTATGTCCTTGATCTAAACAATCATGTCTACAACATTAATACCAAGCGGATTAAAATAAATGATTTAAATCCTGCTTATTTATGGCATTGTCGTTTAGGCCACATAAATGAGAAACGTGTATCTAGACTCCATAAGGATGGATTACTAGACTCATTTGATTTTGAATCATATGAGACATGTGAGGCTTGTTTATTGGGAAAAATGACAAAGTCCCCTTTCAATAAGAAAGGTGAGAGGACTAGTGAGCAATTGGCACTCATACATACCGATGTGTGTGGGCCATTTGCCACGCCTGCCAGGGGTGGTCATGTCTACTTCATTACATTTACTGATGATTACAGTAGATATGGATTTGTGTACCTTATGAGGGCAAAATCCGAATCCTTTGAAGTGTTCAAAGAATTCAAAAATGAAGTAGAGAAGCAACTTGGCAAAAGTATCAAGGCTCTACGATCGGATCGTGGAGGAGAATACTTGAGCCAAGAGTTTGACGACTATCTTAGAGAGGGTGGGATCGTGTCCCAACTCACCCCACCCGGAACGCCACAATGGAATGGCGTGTCCGAGAGGAGGAATCGAACCCTATTAGATATGGTTCGGTCTATGATGTGTCAAACCGATCTTCCATTATCATTTTGGGGCTACGCTCTATTAAGTGCAGCTTTCACCATTAACCGTGTTCCATCTAAATCAGTCATGAAGACACCATATGAGATTTGGAGTGGGAGGCGTCCCACACTGTCGTTCATGAGGATTTGGGGTTGCGATGTCTATGTAAAACGTTTACAATCAGACAAGCTAGGGCCTAAATCGGATAAGTGTAAATTTGTGGGGTACCCTAAGGAAACTAAGGGATACTACTTCTACAATCCAACCGAGAACAAAGTGTTTGTTGCTCGGACCGGCGTGTTTCTAGAAAGAGAGTTTGTCTCTAAAGAAGCAAGTGGGAGGAATGTAGAACTTGAAGAGGTTCAAGAACCACAAATCACTGAACCGATTATGGAACATGAACAGGAATCACAAGCAGTTGTGGAGCCACCTGTTCAGGTAACACAAGAGATTCGTAGAACTAGTAGAGTGCGCCAGGAACCCGAGAGGTACGGACTTCTCGTAACTGATTCCGGTGACATGATGCTCATAGATGATGAGCCTACTACCTATGAGGAGGCCATGAGTGGCCCAGACTCGCAGAAGTGGCTTGAAGCCATGAGATCCGAGATGGAATCCATGTATACCAACAAAGTATGGACTTTGGTGGAACCACCCGATGGGGCGCGGCCCATAGGGTGCAAGTGGGTCTTCAAGAAGAAGATCGACATGGATGGTAATGTGATTACCTATAAGGGCCGATTGGTGGCTAAAGGATTCAGACAGATTCATGGTATTGACTATGATGAAACCTTTTCACCAGTCGCTATGACCAAATCCATCCGAATCCTACTTGCAATTGCAGCATACTACGACTATGAGATTTGGCAGATGGATGTCAAAACAGCATTCCTTTATGGGAATCTCCTCGAGGACGTGGATATGATACAGCCGGAGGGTTTTGAGGATCCAAAGCAAGCCAACAAAGTCTGTAAGCTGCAACGATCCATTTATGGATTGAAGCAAGCTTCTAGGAGTTGGAATCGACGTTTTGATGAAGTGGTCAAAGAGTTTGGCTTCATCAGAAACGAAGATGAGTCTTGTGTCTACAAGAAGGTTAGTGGGAGCTCTGTAGCTTTTCTGGTCTTGTATGTGGATGACATACTACTCATTGGAAACAACATTCCCATGCTGCAATCTGTGAAATATTGGCTAGGAAAGTGTTTCTCAATGAAGGACTTAGGGGAAGCAGCCTATATACTCGGTATAAAGATCTATAGAGATAGATCTAAAAGGTTGCTAGGCCTAAGTCAAAGTACATATATTGACAAGGTGTTGAAGCGGTTCAACATGCAAGATTCCAAGAAGGGATTCTTGCCCATGTCACATGGAAACACTCTTTCGAAGAGTGGTTGTCCTTCCAATGAGATTGAGAAGGAACGCATGAGTAGGATTCCCTATGCCTCGGCCATAGGATCTATCATGTACGCCATGTTATGTACTAGACCAGATGTGTCATATGCCTTGAGTATGACAAGCAGATACCAATCCAATCCGGGTGAGAGTCACTGGATTGCTGTCAAGAACATCCTAAAGTACTTGAGAAGAACTAAGGATGCTTTCTTGATGTTTGGCGGTGAGGAAGAGTTGCGTGTAAGGGGTTACACTGATGCAAGCTTCCAAACTGACAGAGATGACTTTAGGTCACAGTCGGGATATGTGTTTTGCCTGAATGGAGCAGCGGTGAGCTGGAAGAGTTCCAAGCAAGAGACGGTAGCTGATTCTACAACAGAGGCTGAGTACATTGCTGCAAATGGCGCAGCAAAGGAGGCTGTTTGGATCAGAAAGTTTGTTTCTGAACTTGGTGTGGTCCCTAGCATTGCGGATCCAGTGGAGTTGTTCTGTGACAACACTGGGGCGATCGCGCAATCAAAGGAACCCAGATCGCACCAAAAGTCCAAGCACGTGCTCAGGAAGTTTCATCTGATTCGAGATATTATCGATAGAGGAGACGTTCGGATATGCAAGATTCCTACAGATGATAATCTGTCAGACCCGCTTACGAAGCCTCTCACGCAGTGGAAGCATGAAGGGCACACTAGGAGTATGGGCATACGAGATGCGCCAGATTGGCTCTAGTGCAAGTGGGAGACTGTTGGAATAGATGCCCTAGAGGCAATCTAGTTTAGTATGAATTTGTATATGGCTAGAAAATTCATTTATTATTTATTGGATATTTAATATAATGAAGTCCTTAGATTTACAATCGTGTTGTTTATCTTAAATATCCCTAGTCAAGTATAATGATTAATGGGACAATCATCTATAGACTAGTATGGGGTTGGATTGATATGGAGATATCACGATCCAACACATAGGTGTGCGTTACGGAATGTTGCACTGGATTGACCCATCACCGAGAAGGCTACATACATGTTATGTTGAGTCACAAGTGCTTCTCGGGTGCAATGGTATTGTCATCCTTAGACTTGAAGTCACTAGATATTCTAGTTGTGGATCATTGTGATCTTGGTAGCGTTAAACGCTACACCGTAACTGGGTAGTTATAAAGGCGTGTACTGGATACAATGAGAAGCAAGCTTAGAGATCGTAGTGGACGTAGAGAGGATTTGCCCCTCCCACATAACGGGAGCAAGTATCCTAGGCCACTCGAAAGATAGTGCTTATAGAATGTCAGGCCAGACTCAAATAAATCAATATGGGATATTGATGTTATTTGCACGAATAAGGCTATCCCATAGATCGACAAACTATGGATTGGATATACGAGTGTGACTTGTATGTCTCGTGTCCAATCCGGATATGGAGGCAAAGGGATGAGACAATTACTTGTACAAGGTTGTCTAGATGACTATTCTATTAGTTGGCTAGAATGGATGTTTTGCTAGAAACCGCTCCATATTAGCAAATAGTTGCTACCAACTAGATAGAACCTATGGGGTCACACGCTATATAGAGTTGTACTAGATTTGGGAATTAATTAATTGGATTAATTAATTAGAAGGATCACTTTGCAAACCCTTGCAAACTTAGTAGGGACTAATTTGCAAGGAAGGGACTAAATTGAATTCTAGTAGGACTAGAATAAGTCCTTTAGGTAGTTAACAAGGAGTTGTTGGACTATATAAAGGACCCTCATTCCTTCCTTCCTCATAACTTATGCTCATTAGTGATCATAACAAGAGTGGGAGAGAACAAAGGAGAGAGAGAGCAAGCAACAAGGGCCGAACCCGTCCCTTGCCGCCGCCCCCTCACCCCGTCGGCCAAAAGAGGGCCGAGCCCCTCTTTTTGTCTCGTTTTGCGTGATTCCTTCACCCTCCTCTTATTTCGGGCTAGCACCAAGGAGTTTGGGAGATCTAGGAGCAACTCTAGGCGTGGATCAACTATAGAGAACGTGACACTATTCGCGTTTGAAGTCATCAAGGAGAACCCAAAGGTGTGTTTATGATTTCTTACCTTTACTATCGTTATGCATCTAGACTTGTGATCCTTGGAGGGTTTTGCATGGTTATTTGTTTGATTATGCTTCCGTTTGCGCGATCCATGAATCAAAACCCTACATCTAGGGCATCTATTCCAACATTGATGACAACATCCAACTTTCCATTCATAACATTCATCAAGCCCTTGAACTGGTTGAATTAAGTTGACAGATCAAATAACCTTTTTCTGTGATCTTCAATCTCAACATGCTGATCTTCTAACTTCTCAACCAACACAGAGTAATCCTCATTGGCTTGTCCTTTTTTAGATGTATTCCCCTTAGGCTTCACAAACTCCTTCTCAGCAAGTTGTTCCTTTGACAAATCTGAATAAAACTTCCAATGCCCTTTCCGAGTCTGAACTACTCGAATCCTCTGAAGTGCAGTCTCATCTATTAACCCAAAACCTCCAGTAATCTTTTCCTCTCCTTTCACAAGTACATCAAAATATTCAAAGAAAAGAATTAACAGGTTGGCATATGGAAGAGGATGGTTTCTAGTCCTTGTTGCACAATAAATCATATGCTCCATAACAACTGTTGGCAAGTCTATCTCAAACCCTTCAGATATCAGATACATCAAGATAGAACCTTATCAGTCACTAACTCCCTTAAGTTCTCCCTAGGAACTACACTCCTCATCGGAATTGTAAATAAGATTTTGGCTTCACAGTTGAGCACAGAGTGTGTCAACTGCTTTGGACCAGAGGGAACACCTTCAATAAAAAACATCTCCTTTGCCTTATCCAGACACTCCTTCCTATCAGGATAATCTCCAACATTGTATTTTCTAGGAATGCCCAAGACTTTGGCAAAATTCCTATGATCTAACCTGAAATCCACACCAGCCACTTTTGAAGTTAACACCATTTTATCATCACCTTCATAAACTAAGTTCAGATAAAATAACATAGTTAACCTAGGATAGGCCTTTGAACTAGGATTTAACAACTTCCAAACAGCAGTTTCTCTTAACTTTCTCATGCAGTCTATGTCCAACTTATCCAATAATTCATCAGAAATCATACTACAGAAAGCTACCTTAGATGAAGCATACCCTTGCATCCATACAGTTCTAACCTCAGAACTAACAAACCAGTCTGTAGAAAGTACATTCTTACCTTGATATCCTTTCTTAGTTGCAGCAGAAACTTGCTTAACCCTAGTTTTCTTTTTTGAGGGTTTGGTCTTTTTTTGTCCTCCTTCAGTTGGTTCTTCTGGCTTTCCTGAGTTGATTTCCCCTTTTCCTCTTCACCAGTCTTTTTCTTTTCTCCCCCTTTATTCTTCTCTGACCTAGGTTGATCACCACCCTCTGTCTCTTGTTGAGGATCAATGCTTGAGCCTTCATCTCCCTTCTCTGTTCTGGACTTCTTTGCAGGAGGAGTATCCTCATACAAACTCTGAGTGTTTTCTGAATCTGAATCAGAAATCACTATCTTCTCCTTCTTATTTGCTCTCTTCTTGGATCTTCAAGAGGGCTTTCCCTGTTGCTGAATTCTTGCTGATTTGCGCTCCATTTTGGGGTTAAGGGTTTTGAGAAGAGAATGTGATTGAGAGGAATTGAGAGAGAGAGAGTAGAGTCGTAGAGAATTGGGAGAGAATGAGAAGAAAAAGCCATGACTTTAAGCTTAAGTAAGTTGAAAAGGATGAGTCATAAAAGGACTCTGCTATATCAACATGCAAAATAGGATCTTGAAAAATATTTTTTGGGATGTTTTAGAAAATTCTCTGAGTAATTCAAATATTATACAGTTATCTAAAAAGATAAGATATAATATTTGATGATCCAATTTAAAAAAAAATACAGATATTATCAAGACCTGGAGAACAATCTCAAGGCCTTGAGATTTTATGCAATTGGAGAAACTTCAAAGCTTTGAGCTATACTCTCAAGGCTTCAGAAAGTATAATCTCAAGGCTTTGAGATTCCAGCACATAAACACATATAAGTACAAATACTCCCCCTAAACCAATGCATCCTTGTTTAACATCCCCAATTCAAGCCTTAGAGATGAAAACCTATCATCTGGCAAAAGTTTAGTTAAAATATCAGCAATCTGCATTGAAGTAGAGATAAAATTTAAAACAACGTCACCTTGTTCTGCAAGATCTCTAAGAAAGTGATGTCTCACATCTATGTGCTTGGTCCTTGAGTGCTGAACTGGATTCTTAGAGATTGAAATAGCACTTGTGTTGTCACAATGAATAGGTTCATTTCTGAAATTATAGCCAAGATCTCTAAGTTGCTGAGAAATCCATAGCACTTGTGAACAGCAAGCACCAGCTGTAATATATTCAGCTTCTACAGTTGATAATGCTACAGAATTTTGCTTTTTAGAATGTCAACTGATCAATGAAGATCGAAGAAATTGACAGCATCCAGAAGTACTTTTCCTGTCTACTTTATATCCTGCAAAATCTGCATCTGAATAGCCACTCAACATAAAATTAGATCTTCTTCGATACCAAAGCCCTCAGTCTCTGGTTCCATTCAAATATCTAAAAATTCTTTTGACTGCAGTTAAATGACTTTCCTTAGGATCTGCTTGAAATCTAGCACACATACAGACACTGAACATAATATCAGGTCAGCTAGCAGTTAAATACAATAGTGATCCAATCATACCTCTGTATTCCTTTTGATTCACACTCTTACCATTTGAATCTTTGTCTAAAGAGAGTGATGAACTCATAGGGGTCTTAAGCACCTTGGACTGTGACATATTGTACTTATTCAATAAGTCATTGGTATATTTTCCTTGATGCACAAAAATTCCTTTCTTCATTTGTAAGATATGAAGTCCAAGAAAGAAATTCAGTTCACCCATTAGGCTCATCTCAAACTCCCTACACATCAAACTAGAAAACTCTTTTGAAAGAGCATCATTAGTAGCACCAAACAAAATATCATCTACATAAATCTGAACTACTAACAGATCACTTTGATGGTGTTTAATGAAAAGAGTTTTGTCAATTAAACCTCTTTTGAAATTTTTTTCAAGTAGAAATTTTGAAAGTCTGTCATACCAAGCCCTTGGAGCTTGTTTTAAACCATAAACAGCTTTATCCAGTTTATAAACATGATCAGAAAAATTTTCATCTTCAAAACCAGGAGGTTGTGCTACAAAAACATCTTCTTGTAAATATCCATTCAGAAAAGCACATTTAACATCCATTTGATAAAGCTTTATGTGATTGTGAGATGCAAATGCAAGAAGTATTCTAATAGCTTCTAACCTGGCAACAGGAGCAAAAGTCTCCTCACAATCTATACCTTCTTCCTGATTATATCCTTGAGCTACCAATCTGGCTTTATTACTTACCACTTTGCCATTCTCATCAAGCTTGTTTCTGAATAACCATCTGGTTTCAATAACTGATTTCTCTTTAGGCCTGGGGACCAGATTCCAAACCTTGTTCCTTTCAAACTCATTCAGCTCACTCTGCATTGCAATGATCCATTCTGCATCTTCTAGTGCTTCCTTGGTATTTTTAGGCTCAATCAGAGACACAAATGTACTAAAAGCACACAAGTTCTTTAACTGTCCTCTTGTCTGAGTTCCAGTTGATGGATCTGATATAATGTTATTAGCTGGATGGTCTGCAAGGTACTTAAAATTATTTCTTGGTACCCAGGAGTATTCTCCTTAAAGGCTTTGAGTCCTCACACAGTAGAGGGAGCATCATAGAAAGTTTCAGCTTCTGTCTCAAGGCTTTGAGATTTTGGTTCAGCAGGAGGTTCAAGGCCTTGAGATTCTGCTGATTGATTCTGCACATTAGTTTTCCCTTTGTCTTCTTTCACATCATCATCATCTGATTCATGCTTGTTCAAACCTAGATCTGCAAAACTTTCACTCAGAGAATCCTTAGTACTTTCAAGAAAAATTACATGAATGCTCTCTTCCACAATCTTGGTTTTTCTATTGTAAACTCTATAGGCGTTGCTAGTTTGAGAATATCCAAGATATACACCTTCATCACTTCTAGCATCAAACATACCAAGATTGTCTCTACCATTATTATGCACAAAACAGATACAACCAAAGGGTTTGAAGTAAGACACAGTAGGCTTTCTACCTTTAAACAGTTCATAGGGGGTCTTTTTCAAAATAGGTCTAATCAAGCATCTATTCAGCACATAATTGGCAGTGTTAACAGCTTCTTCCCATAAAAACTTTGGCAAATTACTTTCAAGATGCATGGTTCTGGACATATCCTCAAGTGTCCTATTCTTTCTTTCAACTACTCCATTTTGCTGTGGAGTTCTAGGTGCAGAAAAGTTGTGTGAAATTCCATGCTTTGCACAAAACAAATCAAAGTCAAGTTGATCAAACTCCCTACCATGATCACTTCTAATGGATGCAACAGGTAAATTTTTCAAAGTTTGACGCTCTTTGCACAGTCTAGAAAATTCAGATAAAGCTTCAGTTTTGTCTCTAATAAACATCACCCAAGTAAATCTAGAATAATCATCAATTATAACAAGAAAATACCTCTTACCTTTTGGGGTCTGAACTCTCATAGGACCACACAAGTCCATATGAAGCAATTCTAAGGGTCTAGAAGTACTTACAAAGTTCTTTGGCTTGAATGAGCTTCTGGTTTGTTTACCTTGTACACATGCCTTGCAAATCTCATCATCTAAAAATTTCTGTGATGGTAAACCTCTTACCAAGTCATTTGAGATGAGTTTATTCAAGGTATGTATACTAATATGCCCAAGCTTTCTGTGTCAAAGCTTTGAATCTTCCTTCAAGGCCTTGAGGCATTTTAGGTTGTCACCTGCAACACTGTTAGTATTCATAGCATATAGATTATATGACCTAGGAGCAGTGAGTATGCAATCACCAGATTTCTCATCTTGCACCACACATTTCTCCTTGTCAAATATAGCTTTATAACCCTTATCACATAACTGAGAGATACTAAGCAAATTATACTTAAGTCCATCTACCATATAAACATCAGATATAGAATTTGTAGAACCATTACCAATACTACATATACCAATGATATAGCATTTTTCTTTGTCACCAAGTGTGATTGTTCCTCCAGATTTTTCTGTAAGTTCAGTGAAGAGAGACTTCTTTCCACTCATATGTCTGGAACATCCACTGTCTAATATCCATTTCTGATCTTTCAAGGTCTCGATGACATCCTGCAAAAACAAATCATTGCCTCAACAGGCTGTTAGACCAAGTGCAGAACTTTGAGTCATACTCAGAATCAGCCATATTTGGTGGCCTAATTCCTTTTGGAACCCAAATCTGCCTAACCTGCCCCTTAAGCTGATAAGGATAAGTAATCCTCATAATATGAGGTTCTGATCTTCTGAAGGGACAAGTTAATATGACATGACCAATTTTTCCACAGTAATGACATTTTGGAGAATGCCTGCTACCAGATTTGACAAAAGTAATTTGGCCTTTCTTTGGAAAATTTGGATTATAGCCAATCCCACTTTTATGCATCGATTTCAGACTTCCACCAAGAATGAGATTCAGATTATGTTCTGAGCCTGTAAACCTAGCTAGGACCTTCTTGGACTCTTGAAGTTTCTCAGTCAAAGAACAGATCTGTTGTTCTAAATTCCCAGAATGAGTCTTTAGATCAACATATCTTTCAGTCAAAAGAGCGTTTTGATCAACAACCTCTTTTATCTGTGCCTTCAAGGCTTTGAACCTGCCAAGGCCTTGAAGTCCTTTTCAAGCTTTGTCTTAGAAACTTCAACAGTTTTGTTTGAAAAAACTAGGTCCAGGTTTTCTTTGACCTGCTCATGAATCTTAATCTTTAAAGCAGAAATCTCATTTCTATAACTTTCCTCATTTAGAAACATATTTTTGAGAATTTCAGGAAGTACATCAGAAGGACTAGCAAGTAAATTTTTTACCATATCTTCAATATGTCTGTCTGGTGAATTTTCCTCATCATGCTTTGCAATAAAGCATAGGTTTGCTTGCTCTTCTTCTGTGTCTGAGTCACTTGATGAATCAGAATCACTCCAAGAAGCCATCATGGCTTTCTTCCTTTTGTTGTCACTGTCTTTCTTCTGAAAGTTCCTGTTCTTCTTATTTTGTGGACAGTCCCTTACTAAATGATCTGCATCACCACACTCAAAACAATTCATTACTTTTGTTTTATGTGACTGTGATAAAGGTTTAAATTTGTAGTCCTTGCTGCCTGAGGGTCTTGATCTCTCTCTGTTGTAATCCCTGTTACCAGAGTTTCTTTTCTTTTTGCGAATCCTTGCCAAGGCCTTGGAGATCAATGCTAAAGCCTCTTCATCATCAAGCTCAACCTCAGTCTCAAGGCTTTGAGACTTTTCACTGTATTTTTCCTTAAGTGCTAGGTTCCTGATGTTTTCACTCAAATCACCTTCCACATCCTTCATAGACATTTCATGAGTGAGCAGCTTTCCTTGTAGATCATCTAGCTGAAGAAGACTCAAGTCCTGAGCTTCCTCAATGGCTGTTGTCTTTGGCTCCCACTTGGCTTTTGGCAAGCTTCTCAGAATCTTTCTGACCTTCTCTTCATTTGAGAACTTCTTTCCCAGTGACTCCAGATTGTTCACCACATCAGTGAATCTTTTAAACATCTCCTTGATGGTCTCATCTGAGTTCATCTTGAACAACTCATATTGCCTCAGAAGTATGTGGATTTTGGTCTGCTTAACCTGGCTAGTTCCTTCATATGTCACCACCAGTTTATCCCATACTTCTTTGGCACTCTTGCAATTTGACACTCTGTTGAACTCATCTGCATTAAGAGCACAGTATAACAGATTCATAGCCTTGTAATTTTTTGATACCTTTTCCAGTTCAGTAACTCAAAGATTTTCCTCAGACTTGATACATCTGACTCCATCAATTGTAGTGTAGTACTCATGAGGACCATTCTGAACTATTGACCATAGTTCCTGATAACTCTCTTTTAGGAGTTATTTTTTATACTTCCATATTATTTTTAATAGGCTTATTTCACATGATTTATATGTTATATGTGCACAAATATGTGAATTTGACTATTTCTAAGCCTAAGAGTGAAAAATTGTGTTTCTAGCTTGTTTGTGCATGTTTTCTCTCATATTTGCTATGATAATCGCACGGGTTGTTTGGTGTTATGTACCTCAGGTAAAATAGGTGAAATGTAGCTTATGAGATGCTTGGATATGCTTGGAATGGAGCTAGATGAAGAGGAGAAAAGGAGACGCACAAACGAAGAAAAGTTGGAAAAGTCACACAGGACCAGCCTGTACTCTTTTCGATACCCAGGAAAATATACAAATAATTTTGAAGCATGTCTTGCGTCATTTGAAATTAGACATCCGTAGCTTTCCAACGATATATGGTAGGCCCGAATACGAGTCCGTATGAGGGAGATACAGCCCGCGCAAAATCAGCAAATAATTCTGCCCGGGAATTACAAAGTAGAGGGGCTGTGCAATTTCGGCTAGTTTTCATTAAAAAGCGTGCCCAGCTGGTAGAAAAAGGGGGGGGACGACCTAAGAAGAGGAGATTCACGCATCTTTGAAGTCTTGGGAGCTATAGAAGAAGGGAGACAAAGCTTGGAGCTTGGAAGATCATCAACATTGAAGATTCTAGCGTTTGATCATCTTTTCTTCTTCGATTCTTCATGAACTTCATTATTTTGTTTATGTTGAACACTATTATGTCTAGCTAAACTTCTTACAGATAGGTGATTGATGAAAAACTAGGGTTTGTTGGTTGATTTTCCGGATTTTGGACTTGATGCATGTTTTTGCTTAATTCTATGAGCGTTCTTGTTAGCTTATCTATTCTTGTACTCAATTCTTAATGTTCTTGCCTTGATCACCCGTAGAATGTTACTTGTTGATAGGTTTGCACGAAAGTGAACTCATTGAGACGTGTTAAAGAATAGTTTAGGTGATCTTGTAGTTTCTTGAGACCGAGAGGAGATAGAAACTTGATTAATCGTGTGAGGGTAGTTTCGGTTGGTTGTGTTAGGGCTTAGTGAATTCGGTGGACCGATAGGACCCGGTGAACGAGCCTAACAAATCAATTAGAGTGTAATAGTAGACGGAGGTGGACCGAGAGGACCCGAAATCTATTGTTTGCACAAATTCACGTGAGATCGAGAGAAGATCGTGATGAGCATTACTCGATATAACTAGAACGTGAGTTGAGTGTTTCATGCATAATTCCGAAAACCGTTAACAACCCTAGGGAACATCAATTGCCTAGTTTTTTCTTATTAATCGTATTACATCACAATTTATCTTCGTTTAAAGTGAAAATTCTTCAAAAAAAATATTTAGTTACTTGCCATTTAATTTTAGTCGCTTGTTTGTGGGCGACAACTTTATAAAATCCAAACCCTTCTTACCGGTTACGTAGATATCTCATAATTACTTTCTAGTTAACTAATAATCCTAAATTCCCTTGGGTTCGATACTCGGAGTCGTAAAATACTCCACTTACTACTTGACCGTGCACTTGCGTTTAAACGCGTTAGTAAATCGCGTCAAGTTTTTGGCGCCGTTTCCGGGGAATTAAACGGTTTATTAGTTTAGTTAAATATTAATTTAGGATACTTCTTTTATTTTTTTATTTTTTTACTATCTGTTTACCTCACGGGTGTGCTAGTGTTGTTTTCTCAGGTAGCGATGGCGGAAGGCCAAGGGCAGATTAGCCTTACCACAGAGCAGCTACAAGCTTTGGTGGCTGAAGCTGTAGAGAAAGCACTGGCAGCAACATCTAGACCGCACCCGACCTTAATGCCATATAATCGTTCAGGGAAAGAAATAATCCAGGCATTTGAGGCGGATCTTAAAGGAAGGGAGCCAGCAATTGTGGTGCCACCAATTCAGGCAGAAACCTTCTGTCTCAAGCTGGGAACTATTCAATTTGCGCGGGATCAGTGCACTTTTGCTGGGACAGACGAGGAAGACCCACATGTATTAATTGCGAGATTTCAGAGCCACTGTGGGGTAATCCGATATAATGGGATCACATCTGAAGCGCTAAAACTGATGCTCTTTCCCATTGTCTCAAGGGAGCTGCTATGGATTGGCTGGACTCTATGCCATCCTGTTCAATCAAAACGTGGGAAGAGTGTGTGGCACAGTTCATGAGTAAGTTCTATCCTATCTCACGTGTGATTCAGCTTCAGAATGAGATCTGGATGTTCAGGCAAAAGCAAGATGAATCACTTGTCAAAGCATAGCATCGCTTCAATCATTTGCTGCGTAGATGTCCCAACCATGGTATTGACAAGCGACAGTTAATCCAGGTCTTCTATGATTCACTTGGACAGCCCAATAGAGACAAAATGGATATAGAAGCTGGGGGACACTTCTTATTTAACTGTGATCATGAAGCTTCATATGCATTGATGAGATGCTTGGTTCAGCAAGAAGAGAGCATGGATTACCAGTACAGGCACATGGAACTGGTAAGAGATGAAAAGATGGCTTATAACACTTTTCAGGTGAATGCGGTAGAGGTAGTGCATGAAGCAAATGTTTCAGAGATGCATCGGCAGCAGCCAGTACCACCATTAGAGTTGACAGATGTGACAGGGATAATAAAGACGATGGCTCAGCACATGACAGACATGTCCACACAGGTCAGCTCTGTAGCAATTGCACTTCAAGTTGCTCAAGCAGAAATAAAAGATCTAAAGGAACAACTTGAACAAAGGGCACTGGGTAGCACTGTTGACACATCAGAGGGACAGGCTCAAGCCATCACCACTCGAAGTGGTATTGCACTTATAGATCCTCCATATCCGAGTCATTCCAGAGTGGAAGCCTCAAAGGCGAAGGAACATGAAGTATTCGATTCTGAGAAGACACCTGTCATGATCCCCCAATCAAAGGGCATGATTCACCAGGATGCAGAGAAATCTACCGAGGTACCACTTCCATCTTCTCCTTCTTCTTCAGAACTACCATTTCCATTACGTAGTAGGACGAAGAAGGATGATTCTAAGGAATACAAGCGCTTTTTTAATGTCTTCTCTAAACTGCATATCAATATCCCATTGATTGAGGCACTTCAAAAGATGCCTAAGTATGCTCGATTTATTAAAGATAAAGTTCTTGGAAAGAAAGGGGTGAATGAATTTCATAGAGTAAACTTAAATGAACATGTTAGTTCATGTGTTTCGCATGGGTTACTCAAGAAAAAGAAGGATCCAGGTAGCTTTGTCATTGAGGCTACATTGGGTGATTCCTACACTGGAAGAGCTCTGTGTGATCTGGGAGCGAGCGTGAATTTGATGCCGTTGTCGGTATTCAAAAAGTTAGGTGTGGGGGAGCCCCCGAAAACCTGGATAACACTCCAATTTGCAGACAAGTCATCCAAGAAAGCATGTGGGATGGTTAAAGATGTGCTAGTGAGGGTCGGAAGTCTGATCATTCCGGCTGATTTTGTTATATGTGATATGCCAGTAGGTGATGTTCCGCTAATTCCAGGTAGGCCATTCCTGGCAACTGGTCGTACTCTCATTGACGTAGAGAATGAAGAACTGATTATGAGGGTACATGATGACATGGAGACTTTTCGGGTCTTCAAACCGTCACCCCAGTGTTCATGGGAATATCAACCAGGTGTGCCATTTGTTGTACAAGTGAAGCGCCAAATCCCAGAGTTGTCGCAAGGGGATCCACCTGATTACTGGGAAAGAAATAAGCCATCAGCGGTGCACGCACATGAAGCAGTGCTTCAAATCCAACACAGGAAAGCTAAGCTGGAAGCGGCACAATGTGCCAGACCACCCTCGTGAGGTGGCAGAGGTAACTAGGTCGGGCCGTCGACCGTAAATTACAAGCGCTTGTTGGGAGGCAACCCAACTTATTTTATGCATTAGTGTAGAGAGTGTGTTTTAAATACTGTTGTGCGTTTCTAATTCCGTTTTGTTATCAGAGGGGTGAGAGAGCGAGAATTTGACATTTGAATTGAGTCTCCGCAGGTTTACAGGTTATTACGCGACTCGGACTCCCCTTCTTGATGTGCGTAGACTCGCAAGGAAATGCGCGCATCGGAGTGCGGACATAAAAGAAAGGCGGAAATTGAACGAGAAAGATGTGATCACGAGGAGATTCCCGAGGATGTTGGGAAGCGTGTCACGGAAAAAAAAATGAGCTCAAGAGCACATAGGGGCACATGAAATTCAAGCTAAGGAACTGTGAAGATTAAGCAAACAAAGCAGATAATAAAAAAATAAAAAAAAAAAAAAAAAAGTTGAAGAAAAATTGCCAGGAGATCGCATGATCAAAATGTTCGATCGTGGGATCATGCTTGAAGACTTAGAAGAAATTCCTACGGCAAAAGTTGAGTAACTCACTGGAGTACACTATCACAGAGGAGATCCTATGATCAAAGCAGATCGTAGGATCATGAATAGTGATCGCACGATCTGCTTGAAGACTTAGAAAAAAAATTTGCCGCAACAAAAGTTGGCAGCTCACTGGAATTGGCGATCAAAAGGGAGATCGCACAACCACAGCAGATCGCACGATCACTGCACGATCAGAAACAACAAACGCCGATCATTAAAGAGGGGCACGGATGTCTTTTCGCAGCAATTGAGAGGAGAAGAAAGGCTTCCCTTACGGGTCAAACCAGAAACACCTCTCACAATTCATCCGCCGTCCTTCTCTCTGTCGTGAGTTCTCTCAGTGCTCAAGAACACAATTTGAAGAAGTTGCTTAAATTCAGAATCAAGAGAGGGGTTTTGCTCGCCTCAAGCTCCTCTACAACTATTGTGAAACCAATTGTGCTAGTTTACAAGAGACAAGTGTGGGGGAGAAGAAGGAAGTCCAAGCCCTAGAACGAAGAATCGTCGATTCGTTCTCCATCGTTTGAAATTTCAACAAACCGGTTTCGGGCTTTTGACGGGGACACCAAGGGGAAGCTAAAGAGCTAAAAATCTCACATCGCGAAAAATACAGAAAAATCAGTCAATTTGACTGATTTTGTCAGGTATTCCTAAACTTCAGCGTATTATTTGATTCATGCACTTGTACTTGCTGCAGTTGTTTGACAATTGATACGTGTGTGAGATGAGGCCTAATAGAGGCAAGATGGTGATGGGTTCGTCGGTCGATAAAGGGAAACGTAAGGTGGATGAGAGTGAATTAGTTGACCGTTACCAAAACGAGGATGAACCTGAGTTGGAGAAGGAGGATGAGTAGATTCACCATCCCTCACATTAGAAATGCTGAGTCCTCGGTTTTACTTCTAAATTCGTTGAGGACAACAACGTATTCTAGTGTGGGGGGAGTTTTAGTCTTGACTAGCCAGTCAGTGTTTGCATCGCCATGTCTGCATATAGTTTGTTCGTGTCGTATTGTGTCTAATTTTGTAGTCCGTGTCGTGATATTGTGATAGTATGTCATATTGTGTTGTGTTAGTCGTGTCTATACTTGTTTATGTTTGTGTTTAATATTGCACGTTTTCTTATTTGAGTCTACCTACCCTATTGAATGTTTTGTGTAGTTTAGTTCGTGTCGGCTTGCATGTAGAGTAGGAATTATATGGAAAAAATTGAAAAATCCAAAAAAAAATTAAAAAGAGAAAATATTGAGAAAAGGGCAATCAAAAGAGGCTAAAGTTTAATAAATCGCGAAGTGTGAGGATTTTAGGCATAGAGCATGATTTGCGACCGAGAGTGACGACGTGAGTCCCCCCTAGTAGGTATAGAGAGACTTTCTTTACGGGAGTGCCTACCTATTTTAACACTTACTTGATTTTCAAAGCCAAAGTGTGTGCCTATTTTCTCACAAGAGCAGAGCTAGGTGTGAGCTAAACAAGCGGAACATCCATGTGTACGTCTTAAGTAGTCGCCAACCCGCCTCGTAGTGGCACACGAAACAGCTGTGCGAGGACGTGTATTAGAGCACTCACTGCTTTTAGAACTCACCTTGTAGGACCATTAGACGCCCCAAATTGAACCTTGGATTCTTTCTAGCCATCGGACCTAGGGTGACGATTCTTGGCCTTCATCACAAATTGATTAGAATCACCACTTTAGTGCGTCACGAGGGGGTTGTGTAGTTGAGGGGGTTCGATGAGGGAGTGATTATACAATTCGTTGAGTTTTACATCTCGCCTGCACTTCATTGATTATCTACGAGAGGATGCGAGGGTGAGTGAGTAGGCTTGCGCACTTGGGTGTGGCGGTGTTCCATGCCATTACATCATGGACACAGTTGTGGAGAGTCGTGAGTGCGTGAATCTAATACGCACGAAATTGGGTTGGGTGAACTTAATTGGTGGATCGTGCTAGGTACCGATTTTGATTACTTTGGTGTAGGAGGATCGGTTGGATTAGGAACGAGATAAATTCATCTTCAGCACTACTTGAGAGGGGATATGGTTACATTCGAGTGTGGGGGTGTCGACTTTTGACTTCGGACATTGAGAGTGAGCTTGCGACGACTCCACTCCCACACATGTACTTCATTGATTTTGCGGCTTGGATTTGACATGGATTTTGATTGAGTTAGGAGGAGATGATATTTTTATGTGATATTCATTCATCGATTTACGTGTTTCCTTCTCCTAGCATATTGGATTGTTATTTGAAGACCACTCGAATATTATTGTTGGATTGTGATGGTATTTTGAGAGAATTGTGAAAAAAAATAAGAAGAAAAAAAAGAGAAAAAGAAAAAGGAGAGATGAAATAAAGTGTTGAGTTGAATTTGAATTGGAACGAGTGGTGGAGCTACTTTGACGAAGACGGTTCACGTTTCATGCACGACAAACGACGATGACCACGGAGATCACTAGTGTACCGGGGTTTGAGGGAAGTGAGGGCCGGAGGTGGCGAGCTTTGGGTTTCGGTTTCTAACATTGTGGTCAGGGTGTGTGAGATGTGGGATTTGATGTGAGAATGTGACGCTTAGGACTTGGTTTCGACGAGATTATCTTTATTTCCCTAAGCCTCATCATGTGAAAACCGTTAGCGGATTAGGAGCTCGGACCTTGGATGTGGCTTTGCCTAGCGTAGTCTCTTATTTCGTGGCACACGCGAAGAGGTAGCGTACTCTTGTACTTAGTAAAGTTAGGCTTTCTATACTAACTAGGGGAGAGTCTCGTTGTCGAATTTAGGTTCAACTCATGCTTTGTTCCTAGGACTCTCATCACTTCATGATAATCGACTTAAGCCAATGGAGATTGCCCGATCTCAACCAAAAGATAAAAAGTGTGTTTTGTGTATATATGTGTTTGTGTAGGATCGAGTCGTAGTTTGCATTTTGAATCATATTGTTGCATTGTCGAGTCTTGTGTCGTTATTGAGTCGGCTAGTTAGGACTTGTATGCAACGGTATTTCTAGTAAGTATGCAATTCTCGACTCGTATCACTTGTTGGGTTATGTTTCATTGGAGGATGTTTTTGGATGGATTGTGGCCGGATTTTGGTTGTACTTTGATTGGATTGCTCGGGACGCGCAATAGGTGAGTGTGGGGGTGTTTGATAACTCTCTTTTAGGAGTTATTTTTTATACTTCCATATTATTTTTAATAGGCTTATTTCACATGATTTATATGTTATATGTGCACAAATATGTGAATTTGACTATTTCTAAGCCTAAGAGTGAAAAATTGTGTTTCTAGCTTGTTTGTGCACGTTTTCTCTCATATTTGCTATTATAATTGCACAGGTTGTTTAGAGTTGTGTACCTCAGCTAAAATAGGTGCAATGGATCTTATGAGATGCTTGGATATTCTTGGAATGGAGCTAGATGAAGAGGAGAAAAGGAGACGCACAAACGAAGAAAAGTTGGAAAAGTCACACAGGACCAGCCTGTACTCTTTTCGATACCCAGGATAATCTACAAATAATTTTGAAGCAAGGCTTGCGTCATTGGAAAGTAGACATCCGTAGCTTTCCAACGATATATGGTAGGCCCGAAGACGAGTCCGTATGAGGGAGATACAGCCCGCGCAAAATCAGCAAAGAATTCTGTCCGGGAATTACAAAGTAGAGGGGCTGAAGTGCAATTTCGGCTAGTTTTCATTAAAAAACGTGCTCAGCTGGTAGAAAAAGGGGGGGACGACCTAAGAAGAGGAGATTCACGCATCTTTGAAGTCTTGGGAGGTAGAGAAGAAGGGAGACAAAGCTTGGAGCTTGGAAGATCATCAACATTGAAGATTCTAGCGTTTGATCATCTTTTCTTCTTCTATTCTTCATGAACTTCATTATTTTGTTTATGTTGAACACTATTATGTCTAGCTAAACTTCTTAAATCTAGGTGATTGATGGAAAACTAGGGTTTGTTGGATGATTTTCCGGATTTTGGACTTGATGCATGTTTTTGCTTAATTCTATGAGCGTTCTTGTTAGCTTATCTATTCTTGTACTCAATTCTTAATGTTCTTGGCTTGATCACCCGTAGAATGTTACTTGTTGATAGGGTTGCACGAAAGTGAACTCATTGAGACGTGTTAAAGAATAGTTTAGGTGATCTTGTAGTTTCTTGAGACCGAGAGGAGATAGAAACTTGATTAATCGTGTGAGGGTAGTTTCTGTTGGTTGTGTTAGGGCTTAGTGAATTCGGTGGACCGATAGGACCCGGTGAACGAGCCTAAAAAATCAATTAGAGTGTATTAGTAGACGGAGGTGGACCGAGAGGATCCGAAATCTATTGTTTGCACAAATTCACGTGAGATCGAGAGAAGATCGTGATGAGCATTACCCGATATAACTAGAACGTGAGTAGAGTGTTTCATGCATAATTCCAGAAACCGTTAACAACCCTAGGGACCATCAATTGCCTAGTTCTTTCTTATTAATCGTATTAAGTCACAATTTATCTTCGTTTAAAGTGAAAATTCTTCAAAAAAAAAAAAAAAATTAGTTACTTGCCATTTAATTTTAGTCGCTTGTTTGTGGGCGACAACTTTATAAAATCCAAACCCTTCTTACCGGTTACGTAGATATCTCATAATTACTTTCTAGTTAACTAATAATCGTAAATTCCCTTGGGTTTGATACTCGGAGTCGTAAAATACTCCACTTACTACTTGACCGTGCACTTGCGTTTAAACGCGTTAGTAAATCGCGTCAGTTCCATGTCTTGATCTATAATGAACATCTTCATCAATGCCTTCCAGTGCATGAAGTTATCACCACAGAACAATGGAGGTCTATTGGCTGCCCTTCCTTGTGAGAATCCACCATCTCCTACATTACTCATAGTCACCAGATTGTTAGATCTAAAACAGTGACACAAGCTCTGATACCAATTAAAAGTGTGTAATGTAGACTAAATACAGGACCTAAATACTCTAGAAGGGGGGGGTTGAATTGAGTATGGAAACTTTTTGCAAAACTCAAAGTTTAACAGAAATACTTTGTGTGAAACTCAAATCTCAAGGCCTTGAGATTTTAGTAAACTGTCTGAAACTTTCAAAGACAAAATAGAAAGCTTCAAGGCCTTGAAATGTAAACAATTATAAACAGCTTTTGAACCCTAGATTGATTTGAGTTGTGTGCAGCAGATAATAATCAAACTGTAAAGTAAAGAACACAAAGCAATTTACAGAGTGCAGTCCCAATGGACCTAATCTATGCCTGAGGGATCTAATCCCACCAGGATTGGGTAAACACTTCTTATTACTCACACAGAAACAGCCCTAGATCTTCAAGCCTAAGTGATTTCCCTTACACCTATACAGCTTGTGGTGTAACACCCCCAAAACGACCAAGCCGGAGGCCCGGGGGGTGTCACTCCGTACCCGAGACAAAGCCGGATACAAGGACATTTAAAAGTGGATCTCAAGCAAACTAAATTAAAAGTTAAACAATAGAACTTTATTACAACTCCAAAGTTGCCTCAAACGTGGGCGCTTAACAAACTAGTGTGTTATAATCTAACAAAAGAGTTCAACTTTTATTGAAATGAAAATTACTAATTTTCTAGGTGATGAACCGCGTCCCCCGCTAAGCCAAATACTCACCACCTGGACCTGTGGTGCAGAAATAAAAAGAAACACCACAGTACAAAAATCAGCATAAAAATACTGGCAAGCAAACACCCAAGCATGTAAAATGATGATGAGGCAGTTATAAAAACAATGACCATTTTTGCGAGTAGGATTTTAACTTTAAACACAGCGGAAGTTTGAATTTGACACTTGTAAGAAAACAAGAGAGTTTACAGTTCACAAATTCGAGTTCAATACTCAAGTTGGGAAATCCCAAATTTCATACTCATTCTTTTTCCCATAAATAGCCATTAAATTCAAAAGATCACAATTTCAATTAGTTGATACGGGGAAAGAACCAATCACTTCGCAAGCATCCAAGACCTTAAGTGTCGACACCCCCTTACAGACTTCTTGCGGTCGGAAGGGTGAGTACTAGGAGCGATCCGGGGCCTTGCAACCGGATTAAATACAATTAATTGGCCGGGTATAACCCGACCAAGCCCAATAGTAACCATGAGACAATCCCGCACAACTCTTCCACTTTACGTTATCGTGAATTGTTAACTTATTATGTTATTTTCAAGAAAAGCATTCACAAGTAAAATCGGATGTTCAAATGACACATAAACACATAGCACGTAATCCATTTTGAGACATGTAAAACAAAATCATTTGACACGAAGGGAGTTAGGCACACTAGGCCTGGCATGTTTACTCACCTCGTTTGCAAGCGATTACGGCGACTCAATCGTAGTACTCAACGTATGCGTCGTCGGTGAATTCGTCGCCTACAAGTTAACAATACTCTAATTAAAACAATTTCTTAGTAATAAAAATACTAAGCTATATTATATGCACATGACACCCAACGGTTTAGGGTTCTAAAACCAACCCAACATCCCCCTTATCTCATACTTCAAAACCAATACCAAAACCTTATTCCAAAATCCCATAACCTAAAGTATACATAACCTATGATAACTTCACCAATTTATTACTCCAGTTTCCCAAACAGATCATGGCTCAAAAACAGTTCCATTGGATTCAAAACATTTGAAATAATAAGTTTAGCCTCAAACGGATCTTAATTTCGATTCCTGAATCAAAAGATATGCTCGTTTCAAATATCAAATTCCCCTCAAAATACCCATACGGGAAATAACAATTTCCATGAAACTTTTCCCCCAATCATCTAGTTCATCCTACATTCATACTAAACCTAATACAACATGAATACCCACATCAAACAAGTGGTAATTACTATCTAACCCTATTGTTTCGGCTTGATTTAACCCCTTACATAAACTAGGGTTTATGAGTAATCACTTGAACAACGAATATAGTGATTAGAGATGTTCTACGTGGTGAAGACGGTAATCAAAGTGAGTACAACAAATCTGAAATTAACGAGTAACATGTTACTTACGTGAGATTTGAGAGATTCGAGTGATTGAAGTAATGGAGATGAAGATGTTGGCGACAAATCAAGGGCTGAGAGAGGCGGCGGTGGCTGTGATGCCGCTGCTGCTTCTGTTGCGTGAGGGAGACGGACGACCAGAGGGAGAGGGGTGGACGTGAGGGAGAGAGAAGGAGAGTTATGTGAGAGCTTTTGATGTTTGATCGTGAGAGAGGAAGAGAGATAGAGAGGGATTGAGAGAGGATATGATGAGGATGAAGAAAAATCACAACTGACGTGATTTTGGGTGAGAAAAATCTGTCTGGTATTATTTTTGGGTCAAAAATCATATCAATCAGTGCAGAAAGACACTTTTCCACCACTAGTTTAGGTAATAAGACGACTACCTCCCCCAACTTAATTAAAGGCACTAATAACTTTAGATAAAAGACACAAAGACCCCAAATTGCTAGCAAAGCTTTACAAATGACTCCCAACATTTAGATTTCACTCCCAACACAAGTAATGATATCACAAATACCCAAGATATATATAGTCGAATATCACGAATACCCAAAATACCCTTAGTCACAAAACGGGGTATTTCATCCTTCCCTCCTTAGAAAGAGCTTCGTCCTCGAAGCTTAAACCAAACCTTCAACAACCAATAAGGTATGAACTTCCTCTCAATAGTACTACTACTAAATGCAACCTAAGGTCATGCATGATATGCAATATACTATAAGGAATACTGTATAAAAAAAAAACGAAGGATTACATTCTCTCCCCCTTAGAGGAGTGACGTCGTCGGAACTCAAAATACCTCATCGAAAAGGTAAGGATACTTCTTCCTCATAACATCCTCCGCTTCCCAACTTGCCTCTTCAGTGAGGTGATTTGTCCATAAAACCTTTACAAGCTTGACACTCTTATTGCGGGTGTCACTTTTCTTGGTGTCTAACAAAAGAGTTCAACTTTTATTGAAATGAAAATTACTAATTTTCTAGGTGATGAACCGCGTCCCCCGCTAAGCCAAATACTCACCACCTAGACCTGTGGTGCAGAAATAAAAAGAAACACCACAGTACAAAAATCAGCATAAAAATACTGGCAAGCAAACACCCAAGCATGTAAAATGATGATGAGGCAGTTATAAAAACAATGACCATTTTTGCGAGTAGGATTTTAACTTTAAACACAGCGGAAGTTTGAATTTGACACTTGTAAGAAAACAAGAGAGTTTACAGTTCACAAATTCGAGTTCAATACTCAAGTTGGGAAATCCCAAATTTCATACTCATTCTTTTTCCCATAAATAGCCATTAAATTCAAAAGATCACAATTTCAATTAGTTGATACGGGGAAAGAACCAATCACTTCGCAAGCATCCAAGACCTTAAGTGTCGACACCCCCTTACAGACTTCTTGCGGTCGGAAGGGTGAGTACTAGGAGCGATCCGGGGCCTTGCAACCGGATTAAATACAATTAATTGGCCGGGTATAACCCGACCAAGCCCAATAGTAACCATGAGACAATCCCGCACAACTCTTCCACTTTACGTTATCGTGAATTGTTAACTTATTATGTTATTTTCAAGAAAAGCATTCACAAGTAAAATCGGATGTTCAAATGACACATAAACACATAGCACGTAATCCATTTTGAGACATGTAAAACAAAATCATTTGACACGAAGGGAGTTAGGCACACTAGGCCTGGCATGTTTACTCACCTCGTTTGCAAGCGATTACGGCGACTCAATCGTAGTACTCAACGTATGCGTCGTCGGTGAATTCATCGCCTACAAGTTAACAATACTCTAATTAAAACAATTTCTTAGTAATAAAAATACTAAGCTATATTATATGCACATGACACCCAACGGTTTAGGGTTCTAAAACCAACCCAACATCCCCCTTATCTCATACTTCAAAACCAATACCAAAACCTTATTCCAAAATCCCATAACCTAAAGTATACATAACCTATCATAACTTCAACAATTTATTACTCCAGTTTCCCAAACAGATCATGGCTCAAAAACAGTTCCATTGGATTCAAAACATTCGAAATAATAAGTTTAGCCTCAAACGGATCTTAATTTCGATTCCTGAATCAAAAGATATGCTCGTTTCAAATATCAAATTCCCCTCAAAATACCCATACGGGAAATAACAATTTCCATGAAACTTTTCCCCCAATCATCTAGTTCATCCTACATTCATACTAAACCTAATACAACATGAATACCCACATCAAACAAGTGGTAATTACTATCTAACCCTATTGTTTCGGCTTGATTTAACCCCTTACATAAACTAGGGTTTATGAGTAATCACTTGAACAACGAATATAGTGATTAGAGATGTTCTACGTGGTGAAGACGGTAATCAAAGTGAGTACAACAAATCTGAAATTAACGAGTAACATGTTACTTACGTGAGATTTGAGAGATTCGAGTGATTGAAGTAATGGAGATGAAGATGTTGGCGACAAATTAAGGGCTGAGAGAGGCGGCGGTGGCTGTGATGCCGCTGCTGCTTCTGTTGCGTGAGGGAGACGGACGACCAGAGGGAGAGGGGTGGACGTGAGGGAGAGAGAAGGAGAGTTATGTGAGAGCTTTTGATGTTTGATCGTGAGAGAGGAAGAGAGATAGAGAGGGATTGAGAGAGGATATGATGAGGATGAAGAAAAATCACAACTGACGTGATTTTGGGTGAGAAAAATCTGTCTGGTATTATTTTTGGGTCAAAAATCATATCAATCAGTGCAGAAAGACACTTTTCCACCACTAGTTTAGGTAATAAGACGACTACCTCCCCCAACTTAATTAAAGGCACTAATAACTTTAGATAAAAGACACAAAGACCCCAAATTGCTAGCAAAGCTTTACAGATGACTCCCAACATTTAGATTTCACTCCCAACACAAGTAATGATATCACAAATACCCAAGATATATATAGTCGAATATCACGAATACCCAAAATACCCTTAGTCACAAAACGGGGTATTTCATCCTTCCCTCCTTAGAAAGAGCTTCGTCCTCGAAGCTTAAACCAAACCTTCAACAACCAATAAGGTATGAACTTCCTCTCAATAGTACTACTACTAAATGCAACCTAAGGTCATGCATGATATGCAATATACTATAAGGAATACTGTATAAAAAAAAAACGAAGGATTACATTCTCTCCCCCTTAGAGGAGTGACGTCCTCGGAACTCAAAATACCTCATCGAAAAGGTAAGGATACTTCTTCCTCATAACATCCTCCGCTTCCCAACTTGCCTCTTCAGTGAGGTGATTTGTCCATAAAACCTTTACAAGCTTGACACTCTTATTGCGGGTGTCACTTTTCTTGGTGTCTAACAAAAGAGTTCAACTTTTATTGAAATAAAAATTACTAATTTTCTAGGTGATGAACCGCGTCCCCCGCTAAGCCAAATACTCACCACCTGGACCTGTGGTGCAGAAATAAAAAGAAACACCACAGTACAAAAATCAGCATAAAAATACTGGCAAGCAAACACCCAAACATGTAAAATGATGATGAGGCAGTTATAAAAACAATGACCATTTTTGCGAGTAGGATTTTAACTTTAAACACAGCGGAAGTTTGAATTTGACACTTGTAAGAAAACAAGAGAGTTTACAGTTCACAAATTCGAGTTCAATACTCAAGTTGGGAAATCCCAAATTTCATACTCATTCTTTTTCCCATAAATAGCCATTAAATTCAAAAGATCACAATTTCAATTAGTTGATACGGGGAAAGAACCAATCACTTCGCAAGCATCCAAGACCTTAAGTGTCGACACCCCCTTACAGACTTCTTGCAGTCGGAAGGGTGAGTACTAGGAGCGATCCGGGGCCTTGCAACCGGATTAAATACAATTAATTGGCCGGGTATAACCCGACCAAGCCCAATAGTAACCATGAGACAATCCCGCACAACTCTTCCACTTTACGTTATCGTGAATTGTTAACTTATTATGTTATTTTCAAGAAAAGCATTCACAAGTAAAATCGGATGTTCAAATGACACATAAACACATAGCACGTAATCCATTTTGAGACATGTAAAACAAAATCATTTGACACGAAGGGAGTTAGGCACACTAGGCCTGGCATGTTTACTCACCTCGTTTGCAAGCGATTACGGCGACTCAATCGTAGTACTCAACGTATGCGTCGTCGGTGAATTCGTCGCCTACAAGTTAACAATACTCTAATTAAAACAATTTCTTAGTAATAAAAATACTAAGCTATATTATATGCACATGACACCCAACGGTTTAGGGTTCTAAAACCAACCCAACATCCCCCTTATCTCATACTTCAAAACCAATACCAAAACCTTATTCCAAAATCCCATAACCTAAAGTATACATAACCTATCATAACTTCACCAATTTATTACTCCAGTTTCCCAAACAGATCATGGCTCAAAAACAGTTCCATTGGATTCAAAACATTCGAAATAATAAGTTTAGCCTCAAACGGATCTTAATTTCGATTCCTGAATCAAAATATATGCTCGTTTCAAATATCAAATTCCCCTCAAAATACCCATACGGGAAATAACAATTTCCATGAAACTTTTCCCCCAATCATCTAGTTCATCCTACATTCATACTAAACCTAATACGACATGAATACCCACATCAAACAAGTGGTAATTACTATCTAACCCTATTGTTTCGGCTTGATTTAACCCCTTACATAAACTAGGGTTTATGAGTAATCACTTGAACAACGAATATAGTGATTAGAGATGTTCTACGTGGTGAAGACGGTAATCAAAGTGAGTACAACAAATCTGAAATTAACGAGTAACATGTTACTTACGTGAGATTTGAGAGATTCGAGTGATTGAAGTAATGGAGATGAAGATGTTGGCGACAAATCAAGGGCTGAGAGAGGCGGCGGTGGCTGTGATGCCGCTGCTGCTTCTGTTGCGTGAGGGAGACGGACGACCAGAGGGAGAGGGGTGGACGTGAGGGAGAGAGAAGGAGAGTTATGTGAGAGCTTTTGATGTTTGATCGTGAGAGAGGAAGAGAGATAGAGAGGGATTGAGAGAGGATATGATGAGGATGAAGAAAAATCACAACTGACGTGATTTTGGGTGAGAAAAATCTCTCTGGTATTATTTTTGGGTCAAAAATCATATCAATCAGTGCAGAAAGACACTTTTCCACCACTAGTTTAGGTAATAAGACGACTACCTCCCCCAACTTAATTAAAGGCACTAATAACTTTAGATAAAAGACACAAAGACCCCAAATTGCTAGCAAAGCTTTACAAATGACTCCCAACATTTAGATTTCACTCCCAACACAAGTAATAATATCACAAATACCCAAGATATATATAGTCGAATATCACGAATACCCAAAATACCCTTAGTCACAAAACGGGGTATTTCATGTGGTTCCAAACCTATCTAGTTCCAGCTACTAACTGTTGAGCTAACAAGAACCTCTTGTTGTTCACTTGAACAACCAACCACTAGGTTAAGTGAGGTTTAAGATAACCTAAGATACACAGATTAACTTACAAGTGAAAAACACAGTAAGAAGATGAGTTATTGAAGCATGAATGTGTTCTTCTGGAAAACTGGAATGATTTGATATTCTGTAATCTGGATTGAAGCTTGAATGATTGTGTGTTTGATTGAATAATCTCCCACGAAGTTGTCACACCTCTCTGAGTATTCTGCAAGCCTCTTTTTGTTCAAAATTCAAACCAGTCTCTTTTATCCACAGCTGCAAATGATTGAGAGATTTTAGAATCTCAGTTCCTACAAATCCTCTTTCTGTTTTCAACTGAAATTCAAACAGCTCTAAGTAGATATCCGTTGGAGTTTGTTGAGATTGCTCCTGCACATTTAACAACCCTGCAACAGCATTGAAACACAGCAACAACAAAATCCAGAAAGATAACAGTGCTATGACTGTTTGGTTATCCAGTTTCTGATAAAACTGTTTAATAGATTAGAACAATAACCTGCATATCTTCTAATACATATGAATCATGAAAAATAAGTTTACGACACTTAGAATTGAGTAAATAATCACAATACTAAGAATCACCACCTGCAAGAAAGAATCAACTTAGTTCTGTAAAAACTGTCAGCAGCTCAAGGCACATCTCAAGGCCTTGGAGCTCTGAACCTTCTTCACAAAAATTCGAAGTTAAACCCAGATAACTTTGATTCGTCCTGTTTAGATCATCTGCAATTGTGTTAGATATATAAATAGTGTAATACAAAGTATATGAAGTAAACCACTGATCTGTATAATCAGATATCGAATCTGCAATACAGATTTGTTAGAACATATAGCAGAATAGAATAACTCTCAAGGCTTTGAAGTTCTGTCAATATCTCAAGGCCTTGAAGTATCTGAAATGCCTTGCTGCTTATGTTCTTGTCTTTGTCTTTCATCACTCAAAACAATTACCAACCAAAACACATTCAAGGGTCTTTGACTCAACACGTAATGACAAGGGGAAGGGAATCAAACAACCCGATGAATAAGAATCACAAGAAAAAGTCATCTCCCCCCTATCTCGATGAAGTACATGGTGCCACGAAACAAGTCGAAATCAATATAAAAGCATGCATGGGGGTGGAGTCTTCAAAAGCTCAATTCCCATGTCCGTAGTCAATAGTCGACACCCCCACACTAGAACATCGTCTTGCCCCTCCCTCAAGTAGTCAAATATACGAAAGTATCATGCCTAATCCAACCGATCCTCCTACACCGTAACGAAGAAAAGAACCGATCCTTGGCATGATCCATCAATCAATATCAACCAACCCCATTTTCGTGCGTATTAGATATCACGCGCTCACGGCTCTCCACACTTGTGTCTATGATGTAGTGACATGGAACACCGCCACACCGAAGTGCGCAAGCCTACTCACACTCACCCTCGCATCCCCTCGTAAATATCGACTAACGCGCATGCGATCATGTAGAACTCACAAGTATGTGCAAATAAGCTCTCCCTCATCCAACCCCCTCAACTACAACTCCATCGTGACGCACTAAAGTGGTGATTCTAAACGATTTGTAATGAATGCCAAGAATCGTCACCCTAGGCCAAGAGGTTATCAAATAAACCAAGGTTCAAATCGGGTTTTCTAGTGGTCCTACAAGGTGAGTTCTATAAGCAGTGAGTGCTCTAATACACAACCCCGCACAGCTGTTTCGTGTGCCACTACGGGGCTGGTTGGCGATTACCTAAGACGTACACAAGAACGTTTGGCTTGTTTAGCTCACACCTAGCTCAACTCTTGTAAGAAAAACACGGCACACACTTTAGATTTGAAAATCAAGTACATGTGTAAAATAGGTAGGCACTCCCGTAAAGAAAGTCCCTCTATACGTACTAAGGGGAACTCACATTGTCGTCTCGGTTGCAAGTCACGCCCTACGCCTAGATTCCTCAAAACTCATTGATTTTGCCAATTTAAAGCTTCTTTTCGATTGCCCTTTCTCAAATTTTTCAGTTTTTATGATTTTTTTTAATTTTTTTTTAACTCTAAATGCATAGGCCTACTCGACTACGACTCGATATGGGTAGGGGACTCGATAATTTAAAAAGAGTGCAACTAAATGAAAAAATATACACATCTACCACAATACGACACTATATTAAACACGACACCAACCACAAAGACTCACACAATATCACTAAGACTATATGCAAACAAGGCTATGCAAGACTCGACACTAGGCTAGTAAAAGGTACCACCACCCCCACACTAGGATGCATCGTTGTCCTCAACGAGAAACCGATGACTCAACAATCCTAGCGCAAGGTTTATCTCTCCTCTACTCATCCTCTTCGGAGTACGGGGCATCCCCACCTCCATCTTCACCATCCCCATCTTCTTCGTCCTCATTCTCATCAGGCGGGGCCTCATACGCGGCCCCTTGATACCATCTCTCAGTGGTAGGGACAGTCGGAACAAACTCCTCTCTAGGTACCTCAGTCGAGTAAAGCACCCACTCACCAACCATCTGAACCAAATTACCCAATTGGGCTTGGTTGCTCTGCAAACACTCAAACTGACGCCTCCTCTCTTCCCTATCCACTGTCATCTCCCCTCTCAACTGGTTGAAGGCTGCCTCACCATCAAAACCAGCTCTCTTCACTCTTATACTCTTCTTTCGGCCCTTGTTCCGCTTCAAGGCTTTGGCCGTGGCGTCAAACTTAGACCACTCTCTCTTAGGGAAGACGGGAATGGCTTTTTCGTACTTGGGAATCGCCACCTCAGAAATAATGGCTAAGTTAGTGAGCAAGAAAGTGTGTCCGGGGGCCATCTTGTTATTACTCGAAATTCGGTCCATGATATTACCCCAAATGAAGCGAGGAATATCAATTCTCTGCCCCTCCCAAAGACACAATGCCATCACACAAAGTTTGAAGGAGAATGTGGGGTTTGAGGTGGTTCCCAAAACTCAATTCTCCAACAACTCACAAACCCATCTAGCCTATGGTTTTAACTCACCATTCACAACTTTCCATTTAAGCATTGAACCTTTCATATCCCAAGGGGACTTACCCAGTGGAAAACAAAACTTGTTAACTTTCATAAATGTTCTCATCCGACACAACCCGAGCAAAAGCACACGCATCCGCTAGAGGTGAAAATTTAGGCGCGAAGCCGATAGCCCCCGGTGTGAAGACTATCCACTTCTTTCTACAGTATACCAACCTATGGTCTCTACTTTCACCATCCAACGCATACCTAAGGTTGACACAAAATTCCCTGGCGATTGGTGCGCTCGACTTTCCTACCAACTCAAACCACTTAAGGAGACCTTCCCTATCATAGATGTTCTTTATAGGTTGGGGCATGTCCGAGTGAAATTCAAACACTTTCTCCGGTTGACCTGATTTCTTTAGATAATGGCCATGATCGTAATCATAGTGGGCCTCGTGGGTCATAAAGCGATACGAGTCAAAGTTTGACTCACTCACTCTTTTCACATTCACTTTCCCCTCTCTTCTTTGTCTCATCATAGGTCGGTTAGGAAAAGGGGTATTAAGCAAATCATATTTAGGCGACTCCGGCGCCTCTATGGTAGGCGGAGCTGAACCGGATGCCTCCATAGACGACCCCTCACCCGTCTTTCTCTTCTTTGAGGCCATTTAACAAAACAGGCAAATAGGACGAAAATTTAACAAGTGCACCGTGACAGGGAGTGTAAACGAAAGCAAACTAACACGTAGCAATTAAACAGATAATACCTAGGACTCTAATCAATCGCCCCCAAGGTTCGCAACTAAGTGAAAGAAAATAAAACGGGCTTTTACTCAATTGTGCCTAGACGCTGAAAATTGAAATTGCTTGTGTGAAGATAGTACATGAGACACCTGGAGTACCCTTCTTACGAGTGTCGTTTTCGCGAAAAATTCACCAAGAAGGGTCAAATTTACCGGTGAAAATTTTTCCGGAAAAATCGAAAAACTTGAGCTTTCCTTGCTCTCCTTGTAGTCCCCGTCGATGTTTGTTCTTGAACTTTTGATCGAATCCCCCTCCAAGTGCTTCAATTTTTGAATCTAGGAATTAAAACCCTAGTTTTTGTTTTTCCCCAAATCGGCGGTTAGAGTGAGATTGAGCCAAAACACCAAGAATTAATCTTCTTATCCTCCTTCTCGCGAGCAAAACCCTTCCTTCCTCTTCTGATTTTGTGAAGTTTTGAATATTGAAGAATTTGGAGCTTTGAGAGTGAGAGAGCAATCCGACGGGAAGAAGAACAAATGAAGACTGGTCTTCATGTGCATGCATGTTGGGTTTAAATACCCCCAATATGAAATTCCAGTAATACCCTCCATAAAAAGAACCTTCTTCCCTCTTCTGTCACGGCCTTTTAGTCTTTTTACACTCTCTGCGCATTCTCTTCGTACGAAGAGAATTTCTCTTCGTGCGAAGAGATGCTCAGTTAGCCCAATTTCTCTTCTTGTGACAGTCCTCCTATTTTGAGACAGAGGCATGTCACACGAAGAGAAATAAAAAAAATTATAAGTATGAACTCTTCGTGCGACGAGAATTTCTCTTCGTGCGAAGAGTTCTGGGCACAGGTTAAAATATTCCTTTTCGCTTGAATTTCTTCGACTTTTTACTCATTCCTTCGAATCTTCATGGATCTCCTCGTCCTTGAGACCCCGTGTAGATGATAAAAAATTCCCAAAGTCCGGGGAATATTTTATTCTTCAATTTCATGCTCTCAAAGGTTCGTTGCAAATTTCCGGATGTTTTAAGCCGCCCATTTTGCTCGTGTCTTTGCTTCTCCATGAATCTCCTCGACCTCGAGATTCCATTTGTGTTATAAAAGATTCCCAATTTCCGCGGAATCCTTTATTCCTCAAATCGATCCTTCCAAAGACCCGTTTGGCAATTTCGGATGCTTTTCGACGCTTTTTACTCACTTAACATCCTTTTTGGCCTAACTTCTTCGTCCGGACTCCGATATACCCGATCCACCTGTCCACAGAAAGCTCTCGACCACCCCCACACAATGGCACTCTTCAATCTTGGTTACAGTGATGTCTGCAAAAATTCGCCTCGTAATCTGTGCCATTGTTCCAGCTTTCCCGACTTCTTTATGTTTCTTTGCGTATATCAAGACAGGGAGTCTGGGAATATGATCTTCCCCAGCTGTGTGTGTTGTGTGAGTGTCGGATTGGCATCCATCCTTCATTTCTTCATTCCGGATCCCGATTCGCCCTTTAGTCTGTTGTTTCTCGATTTACCGTGCAATTCTTCACTCGCGTATCAAGAAGGGGGATCCGAAACAGGCCTTCCACCTAGAATTCCTACACACACTCATTGTAAACATTAAATCCACTCTCTGGCACCTCTCATATAAGTAGAATAGAATAAAATAACAAAATAGTATGTAAATCTACACTAAAGCAATAAATAGGTTGGGTTGCCTCCCAACAAGCGCTTTGTAATTTAAGGTCGACGCCCCGACCCAATCACCTCAAATGAGCTCAGATAACGGGAATCGCTTTGGGCGCTCAATCACCCCAATGAAATTTCCGTCCACGTACGGCTTTGCTCGCTGTCCATTTATCTTGAACCTGTTCCCATTCTCAGCTTCGACCTCAAGCGATCCCCATGGGTAAACCTCGGTAATTGTGAAAGGACCGCTCCATCTCCACTTCAACTTGCCTGGAAATAGTTTCAAACATGCATTAAAAACCAATAACTTCTGCCCCACCTTGAATCCCGCGGTATAATGTGCTTGTCGTTCCATTGCTTTGTCCGCTCCTTATATGTTTTTGCACTCTCATAAGCCATCAACCGAAACCCTTCCAGCTCTAGCAACGCCTGTTTCCTCTGCTCACCTAAGAGCTTCGCATCCAAGTTGATCTTTTTCAGCGCCCAAAATGCCTTATGCTCAAGTTCCACCGGGAGATGGCATGACTTCCCAAATACAAGTTGGTAGGGAGACATGCCCAAAGGAGTCTTGTATGCAGTCCGATAAGCCCAGAGACTGTCATCAGATGTAAGGACCAGTCTTTGCGTCCCGGATTGACTGTCTTTTCTAGAATCCCCTTTATCTCTCGATTAGATACCTCATCTTGCCCATTTGACTGCGGATGGTAGGCGAGTGATATCTTATGCGTCTTTACCCCATACTTGCTCAACACATTAGCAAAGACTTTGTTCACGAAATGAGTACCTTCATCACTAATAATTTCCCTGGGTGTCCCGAACCGCGTGAAAATGTTCTTGCGCACAAACCTATCAACAGTAGCTCTGTCATTCTTGGGACACGCCATCGCCTCTATCCACTTAGTCACATAATCAACGGCTAACAAGATATACAAATCGCCAAGTGAAGAGGGGAATGGCCCCATGAAATCAATGCCCCAAAACATCAAATGGATCCACCACCAACACGAAATTTTGCGGCATCTCGTTTCGGTTGGAAATATTTCCGGTTCTCTGATACCGGTCACACTGCTGTACAAATAGATGGGCGTCTTTATGCAATGTAGGCCAAAAGAAACCGCTCTGAAGTACCTTTGCCACTGTACGTGATTTGCCGAAATGACCTCCACAATTCAACTCGTGGCAGTGTCTGAGAATCTCTAACGTGTCTGGCTCCGCAACACACCTCCGCAATACATTGTCTGCACCCAGCTTGAACAGATAAGGATCATCCCAGTAGTATTGTCGCGCGTCTGCAGAGAATTTCTTCCTCTGGTGGTGTGTCATATCCTTGGAGATAATATTGAGCGCCTTGAAATTTGCTAAGTCAGCAAACAAAGGCACAGCTGCTACCACAACCATGAGATGCTCATCTGGAAAATCTTCTCTAATTGGCACATATTCCTGCTTTTCATTCTCCAGTCGTGAAAAATGATCAGCAACAACATTCTCCACACCCTTTTTATCTTTGATTACCACATCAAACTCTTGCATCAACAAAACCCAGTGGATCAGTCTTGGCTTGGCATCCTTCTTGGTGATAAGGTACTTGAGAGCTGCATGGTCTGTGAAGATCGTCACCTGAGAACCCACAAGATATGGACGGATCTTGTCCAACGCAAAAATGATCGCCAACATCTCTTTCTCCCGTGGTGGCATAATTAATTTGTGCATCATTAAGGGTTCGGCTTGCATAGTAAATGACATGATCTACCTTTTCTTTTCGCTGTCCCAGAACTGTTCCCACCGCATAGTCACTAGCATCACACATGAGCTCAAACGGCAAGGTCCAGTCCGGTGTGGCAATGATGGGCGCGCTAATCAACTTCTCCTTGAGCACATCAAAGGCTTCCCTGCATTTTGCATCAAACTTAAAGACTGCATCTTTCTCAAGCAAACCGGATAGAGGTTTTGTGATCTTCGAGAAATTATTGATAAAGCGCCGGTAAAATCCAGCATGTCCCAGGAAACTTCTTACCCCTTTGACAGTCGTAGGGTATGGAAGCTTCTCAATAACCTCAATCTTTGCCCGGTCCACCTCTAGGCCTCTGCTTGAAATCTTGTGCCCTAAAACAATACCCTCAGTAACCATGAAGTGATACTTCTCCCAGTTGAGCACTAGGTCGGTGTCAATGCATCTATCCAGAACACGGGCTAATTGCTGCAAGCAATCTTCGAACCCATCACCATACAATGAGAAGTCGTCCATGAATACTTCGAAATTCTGCTCCATCATGTCTGAGAAGATCGAGATCATACACCTCTGAAACGTAGCAGGTGCGTTGCATAACCCAAAAGGCATGCGTCTAAAAGCAAAGGTCCCATAGGGACAGATGAATGTCGTCTTCTCCTGATCAGCTGGCTCAATTGCTATCTGATTATACCCTGAGTACCCATCCAGAAAGCAATAATGAGAGTGACGCGCCAGCCTATCAAGCATCTGATCAACGAACGGGAGGGGAAAATGGTCCTTCAATGTGGCATCATTGAGTTTGCGGTAATCCATGCAAACTCTCCACCCAGTAATAGTAAGAGTGGCAATCGGATCACCTTTTTCCCCTTCCACCACAGTAATACCTCCCTTCTTAGGGACACACTGCACCGGGCTAGTCCATGTGCTGTCAGAAATCGGATAAATGATGCCCGCTTCCAACCATTTAAGCACCTCTTTCTTCACCACTTCCTGCATGTGAGGGTTGAGGCAGCGCTGAAACTGAACTACCGGCTTCTTATCTTCCATGAGCCGAATCTTGTGCTGGCAAACTGTGGGGTTGATCCCCTTGATATCCGCTATACTCCACCCTATAGCTGCCTTTCTTTCCCGCAATACCTTGAGAAGTTGCACCTCCTGTTCTCTGTCCAAACATGCAGACACAATAACAGGAAAAGTCTCATTAGATCCCAAGTACAAATATTTTAAATGAGCAGGTAAAGGTTTCAATTCTAAAATAGGAGCAGTAATAAGAGAAGGAGTAAGAGTATTCCTTCTTCCCTCATCAAAGAGGGGTAGGGGCTTTCGCCAATTCGCCTCCATAGCTTGCACCTTTTCGCTTAAATCAAGCATGGCAAGCTCCTCATAAAGCTGTTCCAATAGTACATCATCCTCATCTGGTGTGTATGCCTCCACGCCAAAGCACTGCTCACTCACCGCATATGCGGGAAACTACATAGCCTCAAATACATTGAAGGCCACCTTCTCATTGTTGATCCGCATAGTTAGCTCTCCATTGGCCACATCAATGATAGTCCTCCCCGTGGCCAGGAATGGGCGGCCCAAGATAAGGGGAACATCATCGTCAGCCTCCATGTCTAGGATCACAAAATCAGCTGGGAAGATGAGTCCCTCAACTCTCACTAATACATCCTCCAAAAAAACCCTTGGGCGTTTTATGGTGCGGTCAGCCATCTGCAAACACATCCTGGTAGGTTTAGAATCTCCCGCGCCAAGCTGCTCAAAAACCGATGTGGGCATCAAATTGATACTTGCACCAAGATCACATAATGCCCTTCCATGAAAAGCATCTCACAATGTCACAGGAATGATGAAGCCACCTGGATCTTTTATCTTCTTTGGTAACGCCTTTTGCACGACGGCGCTACACTCCTCATTCAGAGTAACGGTTTCAAAATCATCCATGCGCCTCATATTAGAGAGGAGGTCCTTGAGAAATTTTGCGTATTTGGGAATTTGTGATATTGCTTCCGCAAAGGGGATATTTATGTGCAAATTCTTGAAGATATCCACAAACTTCTTGAAGTGCTTGGCATCCTCTTGACTTTTCCATCTATGTGGATAAGGCACATGCACGCTATACTCCTTCTTTGGCCTAGGCTTCTCCTCCGACTTCCTACTCGTGTCCTTTGATTGGGGAATCACGGTAGGCACGGGAATTTCTTCATCTAATGCTTTTTCGGTGGCCTTGGTTGCCTCAGCTCGCGCGTGGGTAGGATATGGAGGGTCCTTAGTGGTGATCCCACTGCGAGTAGTGATAGCCTTCAATTGCTCAGGTGGAGTGATTGTGTTAGAAGGTAACATACCCGGTGGAAGTCGAGTATTTTGATTGGCTATCTGGCCAATATGTGTCTCATGGCTCTTCATCGTGGCTTCTATCGCGACAATCTTGCTCTCAATTTTATCATTGCTAGCTAACAGTTTCCTCAACAACGTTTTTGTATCTTGTTCTTCTGATGGCGGGGCCTGCTGTTGTGGAACCTGTCTTTGAGCTTGGTATGGAACATTTGGCCTTTGACCTGGCGCATATAATCCACTATTTGGATTGGCATAGATGAAGTTAGGGTGATTGCAATTGTTGGGATGATAGGTGTTGGGCCATTGCTGCTGTCTTGGTTGACTCATGTAGTTCACGTCTTCAATACCATCCCCATATCCCTGATTTGCATCTGCAACCATCTCTCCCACTGACTTCACCTGTGCCGATGGATTCAGATTACTGAAAGCCAAAGTCATCACTACCATCTGATGTTCAAATTTTTGTTCCACCATGGACTCGATCTTACTAACCAATGCCCCATCTGATTTCGTGTTTCTACGAGTCTCAGACCTCGTGGACTCACGTTTTGCTACATTATTCAGTAGATCCCGGCATCTTTGTAATCCCAGTCCCATAAAATTGCCTTGAGCCATCATGTCCAGTTCATTTGAAGTATCTCTGTCTAAGGCATTATAATAATAGTGCAGAAGTTTGTACCATGGCTCTCCGTGAGTGGGGCATCTGCGAAGGAGCTGGTTGAACTTTCTCCACGTGTCTCCCAGAGAATCATCTTCCTGTTGTGTAAATTTTGTTATATCAGCCATCCGTTGAGCAACCTTGGATGGCGGAAGATACTTCCTGAGAAATTCCCTGCTACAATCTGCCCATGTAACGATACTACCTGCTGGAAGTTCCATAAGCCATGTCTTTGCCTTTCCCGATAAGGATAAGGGGAAAAGCATGAGCTTTGTCGTCTCGAGTGGAAATCTCTGATCATACATAGTGGAGGTAATCTGCTCGAAATTGAGCAAGTGTTGATGCGGATCATCACTTGGGGCTCCAATGAATAAGCACTCATCCCGAACCATGTTGATCAATGGTTGGCGTATCTAGAAATGTGCGGCATTAATATGAGGCCTGACAATAGTGGGTTGATACCCCTCCGGTGTAGTTCTGAAGTAATCCACTAAAGGGCGCTCATCCTCCTCAGCATTGTTGACTTGCTTTGCCGCATTCTGACCGTTATTGTTCCGATTATTGCCCCCATTATTTCCATTACCTCCATTGTTTCTACCGTTAACTCCTCCATTGTTTCTATCAACTACCTCCGCACCAGGGAGTTGTTGTGGATTTGTAGGGTTCATGCGTGCCATTACAGCCTGCATCTCGGTCAACTGAGCTATGAGCTCCTCAGTCTCCCTTGCTCGATTTGCTGCATCTTCCACAGCTGCAGCTCTAGCTGCTTCCGCATCCTGCAAGCCCTTGCGGAACCTTTCAAACTCAGCTCTAGTTTGCTCGTCCATATGAACTGAATTTGCTTTCCTCTTATCTCTACGTTTTGCACGCAATAACGATTCTGGATCCTCAAGTACTGGATGCAAAGGCACGTCTCTAGAACGGGACATGCACCAAGTAAATCAAACCTGAATACACAAACTACACGCAGAAAATAGGTGAGTAATAGGTATAAACTGAAAAAGTAAATCCCTAAAGAGAAAAATAATAACTAATTTATTTGAAGTCCCCCGACAACGGCGCCAAAAACTTGAGACGATCCAACTGCAAGTGCACAGCTGTCGCGTGTAGTAATAAATTCCGGAAATCCGGGTTGTCGGACCCAAGAGACTTCGTTGTAAATTAGCTATTAAATTTGTTCTTTGTGTGGGTAAAGCGCGTTGATTGGTGTTTCTAATTCTACTAATATTTAAAAGAACAAGTATCTCAACTAATTCAATGAATTAATTCAAGATTAATAAGTACGAGTCGATTTAGTTGTTTCTCAAAGTTGATCAAAGTCAGGATATCTCTACGGATCACTAGGTATTTCACACTACGTTGGATTTATGTTCTAGTAACACGATGAGTTTTTGTTCTAGTTAAACGAGCATAATCATATTGAAGATGTCTCAACCAATAACTATACTTAAACTCTCACAGCTGATTCCTCTAGTCTACTCGAGTTTAAGCACGCATTACGATTTTTAATCTACTCTTTGTTCTTAGCTAACTAGCAAGATTCCTCAACCCTAGATACGGCTAGTGTGTATTTCAAGTTTCCGGGCAACAACGTAGATTCCTCTATCGTTTACAACCTAACGCAATCCTATTAATACGTCTACTAATAGAAAAGATATATGAAAAGCGTAAAATACACATGACTAGACAAAAATTCATCAATTAAACATAATTGCATGAAAAGCAAATCCATAAATCACAATTCGCTGTGATAAAACCCTAGTTTCCTACGAGATATCCCGATAAAAGTGTTTAGCTACTACTAGACATGATCAAAATAACAAGTTCTATGATCATAATCCAAAAACAAGAGATTTGAAGAAGTTTAGAAAGCAAACGGATGATTCCCAAGCTCCACAATAGCTCCTAGACGTCAAATACACGTTCCTCCTTGATATACTTGACTAAAAACTAGCCCTAATACCCTTTTATACGTTTCCATAAAGTTTTAAACAAGTTTCTGATAATTTCAAAAAAGCCCCGGACGGATTTAACATAATCTGCCATCTCTTCATGCGAAGAACACTTCTCTTTGTGCGAAGAGTTTCTCCAACTCTTCTGTTTTCTTCTTGCAACAGTCTTCATATTTTGAGACAGCATAGTACAACACGAAGACTTCTGGAAATTTGGCTAAGTCTTCTCTTCGTGCGAAGACAATTTCTCTTCGTGCGAAGAGAACTGTCCTTAGCTTTTTTCTGGCTCTTTTCCTTGAGTTTTCCTTGCTTTCTTTATTTCCGAAGCTCGCTTCTTCATCACATTTGATCCTCGCGTCCTATTTCCTGTCAACCACAACACGAAACACGAACCCGCGATCATATCACAATAAAAGCAACAAAATATACAAGAAACGACCGGATTTAAGGATGAACGCTCAAAAACTCATATTTCACAAATTTAGCATATAATACCCAGAAGACGATAAAATTCTCCATGATAAGCACGCAAAACATAGCAAAAATAAGGAATAAAATAACTCCAAAACGGAGTTATCAACTATACGGGCCGGGAAAGAACCGTTTAATGAAAACTTAGTCTACTAATTTAACTAAATAACGTAATTAAAATAATTGATTAAAAGCGGATTAAATAAATATATATATATATATATAACTAATTAACTAGTTGAATAGCAGATGGGTTGACCCGTATCAGGGTGCAAAATAATTGAGCACATTTAGGTTTCGGGTTTTTTCGGGTTATGATCTAGGTATGGTCGGGTTTGTAAAACGCAGTCGCAAACCCGCCCAATTTTCATCCGTAATTGTGGCTTGATACTTTGTAATTATCGGATCTGCCCCTGCCTACACAATTCGGAAATCGCCTCAGTAAGAAAGAGGAATTAAATTAAGAGAAGTTTTGAAACTGCTTGCAACTAGATGATTAAGGTAAGACAAATTACAAACGGAACCGGATGTCAGTTATCTCATATTTACTCCAATATCTTGAATCAGATACAATTTCGTACCTCATATTTATTCTTATACCTCCATCTACATTTTCTTGAAACAAGCTAGTGCAAATACTCTTACAATCGTAGTCTTTTGAGTAGAGTCTCAAGGTACTTAATTATAGTAGTACACTAGTTGCATGAGGAATTTGCCAAGTTAAAATTGGGTTGTGAATGTCAGTGTAGAGTTTTCAGCAACGAAAAGGATGCTCCCAAAAGTTAAACAAGCAATATCAGGAAAATGCTCTTTTAGATTAACAAATGAACCTCATACTTCATTTAGAGAAGTTGGTGTATAATAGTACACTTCTACTTTAATTTATGTTGGCAAACAAGAGATGGAATGTGAAATTTGCGAAATATGCTAGGCTTACCTTTCCATCATTATTTATTTCTGTCATATTAGATCTTAATAATATGACAAAATTAGAGTTTTTCCGCCTATATTAACTCAGAGAGTGGGGACAAATACCTCCAATTTTAAATTTAATTTCCACTTGGAGACCACACAGTTTCGGATGATTGCATCTTATGTAACTCATTCCACTTTTACCTTCAAAACAAATGTGAGTGCCACTAACGCAACACCAACCCGAAAGACTCACTTTCTTTCGTTATCTTTGTATTTTGGTGTCTCTATCAGAGTCTTCAGACTCTCTTATGCTAGGATGTTTCAAGAGTATCACACGGTATCCCAAGGTTTCCCAAACTTGCTTTATTGTTTTTCTTTTGAATTGCATATTCGTCTATTATCATGCAGCACTAAAGGCGTACAAAAAGTTTTAAAACCATTTTAGGTAGTAAGAAGTTTTCAGATTCTGTTAACTTTTAAGTCTAAAATCCCCATTTAACACTCCACTTTATGTGGAAGTGTAGGGTGGTTATGAGATCTTTTGAGTGGTAATATGGTACTAGTGAATTTTGTGTCCCATTGGAATCATATAATCATCCAGTTAAACTCTAAGCCGTTTATTTATCTTCAAATTAATGGCAGAGATCTATCAAACAATACTATTATGAATTGTGAATAGTAACAGAAAATCATTTCTTTATGATATGGGAACTGGTACCCGCAACCCATTCGGGTGCATATTGCCCAAATATCCGCTTTAGTAGTAAATCAATCTAGAAAAACAAAAAGTGACATAATTGCAGTTGAAGAAGTCAATAGGCGGTCTTTATGTTCTCTCTAAATTTGAACGCAAAATCTCACACCCCACTTAAAGACACATAAAACTTAGAATACAAATACATTTAACTCAACTACACTCTGAATGATAAGAATTTCACACGTACACACATAGTGTTTTGAGTAGTGTGTCTCAAGGTATTTGCAAGGTTAAAGTGGGTAGTGAATGCCAGTTTAGAGTTTTCAGCAACGAAAAGGATGCCCTCAAAGGTTAAACAAGCAATATTAGGAAAATGCTCTTTTAGATGAACAAAAGAACTTGGAGAGGAGTAATTATTGCTTGCTCCAAGAGCAAATATGACGTGGTGCTCTAATCAATACATCACAGGACACGTCAGGAACATGTAGGAATCCACTTTCTTTTGTCTGCCACTCATTGTCTTTCTTCCTGACGTGTCATGTGTTGTATTGATTAGAGCACCACGTGTATTTGCTCTTAGAGCAAACAAAAATTTCTCTCTGATCTTATCAATCACAGTTCAAGATCTTGGAAAGAGGACATTGTGAAAGGGCTATTTAATGATGAAATTGCAGCACTTATTCTTTCCATTCCTGTTACAGGTGTTGATTGTGAAGACAAAAGAGTCTGGCACTTTTCAACGAAGGGCAATTTCTCAGTTAAATCAGCTTATAAAGTCATTAGAGACCATTGTAAGCAGCAAACATCTGATTTTGGAGGTCAGAGCTCATCAAACAAAGCTTTCTGGTCAAAAATTTGGCAATTAAGTATTCCCCCCAAAATCAAACTATTTTGGTGGAAATCTCTTCAGGGTGGACTTTCAGTGGCTGCTTCTCTTGCTAAGAAGGGATGTGAAGTGGACAATACGTGTTTCTTTTGTGGAAGTGATGTTGAAACTGAGAAACACTTATTCACGGATTGTCCCATGTCAAGGCAAGTATGGCTTCTATCTCCATTCAGATTTATCTCAAATCTTCCTGCTTCTCTTTCCTTTCATGAATGGTGGCTATCGGTTTTTGATAAAATTATGGAAAGCCAGGACAACTTGAGGGCTCTTGGCTTATTTGTCTTCTTTTGTTGGGAAATTTGGAGATCAAGAAATGATTGGAGGTTTAACAGGATTAGATGGAAGCCTAATCACATAGCATCAAAAGCTATTAGCAAATTTTATGAATTTTTTGATGCCAACTCGCACTCATCTTCTCAAGGGATTAATCATGGAAAGTTGGGTGGTCTTATCCTGATTTTGTTGGTGTTAAGATTCATACTGATGCAGCTACAAAAGTGGAGATAAATCTGGGTAGTGCTGCAGCTCTTTTTGATGATCAATCAGGCCACAGATTTGGTTTTTTACAGAGGGTTTTCAAAGGCATCACAAGTCCTATTGTATTGGAAGCACTTGCCATTAGAGAAGCTTTGATTTGGGATAAAAGGAAAGAGCTATCTGCTATTGGCATTTTCTCTGATTGCAAAGTTCTCATCGATTGCCTGAATGGGAAATCTTTAGCTTTTCATATCAATGCTGGTCCAGTCATTGAGGATTGTATCAGTTTAGCTTGTAATTTTACTTGCTGTTTATTTTTCTTTATTCCCAGAGACTTCAACAGTGAAGCTCACTGTGCAGCTAAGTCTGCTCTTAGCTTGTCTCAGGATGTTGTTTCTTGGCTTGTTTAGCCTTGTATTTGGTTGGTTGCCTTATTAATATAAGCTTCAGTTTTCTCAAAATAAAAGATGAACAAAAGAACTTCATACTTCCTCCGTTCTCCTCTTTCTTTACATTTTGACTTTTTTCATTATTCACGGGTCACATTGACCCGGTGATTTGGATGGCAAAACGATATGATATTTTGACAATCTTTTCATGGTGTTATAGAGTAAAAGTTGTTCTATAACATGGTGAAAAATCAAGATTGGGCAAACCAAGCACTGCTGGCTTCCTCTTATTGGGACTAATCCACTCGAACTCTTTGGCATCACAAGTAATGCAGTCCAAGTACCCTTGCCAATTCTCTCAAGAGGCCCTATCCTTGGAAACTGCATTAGCATCAACCTCCTCATGGTGTGCCAAGAGCTTCTTCTCCGGTCGTTCCTTAATTAAGCACGGTTACGCGTGGACCGTTGGAAATGGACGGATCATCAACGTAGGATGGAAGGACCGATGGATCCCATCCCTGCGTTCTCCACTGTCGGACTTCCTAAACACCTCCTCCTTTAACCACATGCCTGTTTCAGAACTTCTCAACGTCGCGGGGACTGCTCTTAGCTGGAATCATGCATTACTTATGACACTATTTCCAGCGTTTCTCGTACCTATGATTTGCAGTATACAGCTCCCCACGGCAGACACAGCTGACCGCATCATTTGGCCATTCACAAAATCAGGAGCATACATTTCAAAATCTGGTTATCGATTCCTCGAAAGCCTTTCTAACCCCCAATATTTTTTGGCTGGTCATTTTCATGTTCCCACGGCAGTCGACCCGATATGGGGTCGGCTATGGGGATTAAAGCTTCCGGAAAAATATAAGTTCTTTTTTTGGAAGTGCATCCATCCGCATGGATTACCGTGCCAGGCGACACTCGCGAACCGATTACCTTTCGCTCAACCGCATTGTCCTTTGGGCTGCCAACAAGCAAAAACCATTGAAAACTTATTCTTCCACTGCCAAGTCTCCTCAGCCTTCAGAGATTCTTCCACGAACCCACATGACCATCAACGTGTCTCGGAATGGCTTAGGACTCTAATCCCCACACCGCAGCTACTCTTGGAACCTCTGGCGACCATTTGGGCAACTTGGAAAATGCGAAACGCATGCCTCTATCGCAACACTGCTTGGACAGACGAACAAGCAAGAGTATACTATCGCGAGGCCAAGTATGAGATAATATGCTTCAACTTGCTCCAGCGCAACTCTTTGTCACACCAACACGACGGCTCTCCATCAACTCCTGAGGATACCTGTTACTCCCTCATTCTTAAACAACGTTTTTCGAGCATCCCGGAAGCATCTCACAAGCTCACCGTCGATGGTGCCTGGCAACCAGCAACCAATCAAGGAGCTGTTGGCGTTTATGGACGCATTTCGGCGAATCTCATGATTTCTCACTCGAAGATCTGCTTTGCTGATTCTCCCCTGCAAATGGAACTTCTTTCCATCCTACACGCTTTATTATTAGCTCGTCTTTACCGCATTAATAACATTATTATCATCACAGATAGTCTAATTGCATTTAAACTATTGCAGGAGAGTGAGCTACCCTCTTACAAGGACGCACCAATTTTGCAGCACATATGGCAGGAGTCTAGATATATCGATCAGTGTTATGTTGCCAAGGTCCCGCGCAGACAAGTTTGGAAAGCCCACAACCTAGCCAAAGCTCAGTGTCGCAGCACTACCCAGGCCTAGACTTTTCTTAGTATTTTTGGTGTATATAGTCCTAAGAAAGCCTAGTATGTTGTCTTTGTAATATAGTAGTTGCTGCAAGTCTGTGTCTGTATTATATTGGCTCTAGGCTAGTTGTTAGTCTGCGCTTTTGTTGTCTTGTACTATCGAAATTCCTGCTGGTGCGTTCTTGTTTAATGCTATTTCTTACCTTTTTCAACAAAAAAAAACACATGGTGAAAAATTATCAAAAAATTGTATAATTTTGCTATCCAAATCAACCGGTCAAAGTGACATAAATACGAGTCAAAAAGTCAAAGCGTAGAGGAAGAGAAGAAACGGAGGAAGTACTATATTTAGAGAAGTTAGTCTATAATAGTGATGTACACTTCTACTTTGATTTACGTTGGCAAACAAGAGATGGAATGTGAAATTAGCGAAAAATGCTAGGCTTACATCATTATTTATTTCTGTCATGTTAAACTCTTAATAATATGACAAAACTAGAGTTTTTATGCCTATATTAACTGTCAGTGTGACTACGGATACCTCCAATTTTAAATTTAATTTTCACTTCGAGTCCACCACAAAATTTCGGATTTTGAATCTTATGTTACTCATTCCACTTTTGCCTTCAAAACAAAAGTGATTGCCACGAACGCAACACCAACCCGAAAGACTCTCTTTCTTTATCTTTGTATTTTGGTGTCTTGTCAGAGTCTTGAGACTCTTATGCTAGTATGTTTCAAGAGTTCTAAGAAGTTCTCAAATCCTCTGTTAACTTGTTAGTCTAAAATTTATGTGGAAGCGCAGGTGTTATGAAATCTTTCGATGGTATTACACTAGTGAATTTCATGTCCCTTGGACTCATATAATCCTCCAATTAAACTCTAAGCCGTTGATTTATCTTCAACTTAGTGATGCGAGAACTCATACCCCCTATACTCCGGGTGCGTATTGCCCAAACATCCGTTCTAATAATAAATTAAGAAAAATACAAATTCGCAATTGAAGAAGTCCATATATAATCAGGTTCTCTCAAAATTTGAACTCAATATCTCACACCGCACCAAAAGCCACTTAAGACTTGAGAATAAAAATACATTCAACTCAACTCAGCTCCCAATGATAAGAAATCACGCACCCGCACACATAGAGTACTCCCTCCGTTCTTCCAAATTCTTCACAAAATTATTTGGGTATTATATGGGCATCGCAATTTGGATAGCAAAACAAATCAAGAATTTAATAATTTTTTTTGGTATTGTGGAGCTAAGTTTACTCTACGACACCACGAAAAGATATCAAATTCTTGCATCGTTTTACTAACCAAATCGCTAAGCTCAAATAATACCCAAGTAATTTTGTGAAGAATCTGAAGGAACGGAGGGAGTATGTGAGAGAGGTTTTTGTATTGAGTGGAGGAGTAATTCAGTACATCTAGTGAAAGTAGCCATAAATCCTAATATGATGCTGCCGGGGCAGATGATATACTTCCGGATTAACCTCAATGGACCCAAACATCGTCTTCTTCCTCCGGAAGTAGAAATTCCCTCCCAATCCACAAACTCAACTAAACAAGTAGTAATATTCTCCCTCCAAACAACTCTCTCTCTCTCTCTCTCTCTCTCTCTCTCTCCATAAATTGAACCCAATTCTTCTCAAACCTTCGTCCAAGAAATTGCAGATCAAAAGCTCAATGAACAACTCAGCAGCCATTGAACTCACAGGGAAGCTCACGGTAGTAGCCCTAATAATCCTCTTCCTCGTAGTTCTCTCCCTCCTGTTTCTCCATTTCTACGCCAAATGGTTCTACTACCTCCGCCAAGAAGAATCCTTCACCATCACCACCACCACCAACACCACCCGCCGCGTCCTCCGCCGTCGCCGCCGCTTCGATTTCGCCCCAGACAGCAGCATAGAAGAGGGGACAGCCGGAACAGGCCTCGACCCATCTGTCCTCAAGTCCATCCCCACGCTGGTCTTCGACCCCAGAAACTGCAAAGCCGGAATTGACTGCGCCGTTTGCCTCTACGACCTCGCCGCAGGAGAAGAAGCCCGGATGTTACCCAAATGCAACCATGGGTTCCACGCCAATTGCATCGACACGTGGTTCCAGTCTCACTCCACTTGCCCCATTTGTCGCAACCCTGTTTCGGTCCCCACCCAATTGCCGGAATCGTCGAGGTTTCCGACGAATGTTCTGTTTTACGGGGACGAGACTGAGATTTGCAGGGTCGGGGTTCTGAGTGTGGAAGAAGATGATCGCCGAGCCAGTACTTGTGTTGTTCCTTCTCAACAACCCATTTGTTCATCATCTTCTTCATCTGCTCAATCAGTGGTGATTGACATACCTGCCAAAGCCAATGAAGATGAAGAAACCAAGTTGCCGGCGCGATTGAGGCCAATGAAGAGGCTTTTGAGCAGAGACAAGAGGTTGAATCCTTGCATTAACGGGGTTGATGCCGAGCAAATTGAAGGGCATAGCAAAAATGATCATATTATTCATGGGTAAAAGACACTTTCACCCCAACTAGTTTGATTGAAGGACACCTTTCACCACATTATAGTTTGGAAAAAGACACTTTCACCCCTTCTGTGTGCAAAACTTCAGGAAACTTACGCCCGATAATGTGAGATCGTCAGTCTAGAGTTGGGTTTTATCACTAGACATAGTTTTTGGGACAATTTTGTTCCCGTATTATACAAAGTGTAGGGACTACAAAAGGGTATAATAAATTTTTACATGATATAGAGGCCAATTTGTGTCCAAATCTATTTTCAATGACGTACTCCATCACAGACTCACGGCCTCACAATCAAAACGTGTATAAGTTACTTGAATTAGGGCACACTGAGAGTGTCGTTTTCCAAACTTTAAGGGGTGAAAGTGCCTCTTACCCTATAATTTATTCAAATACTAAATTCTTGTAGCCCTAATTTCTGTGATTCCTGCTAGAACCGAGAAAGCTTCTATTCTCAAAAAAAAAAAAAAAAAAAAAAAAAAAAAAAAAAAAAAAAAAAGCTTCTGGGTTTTAAGCGGCGAGGGTTTTAAGCGGCGAATGGTGATCGTGTACAATGACATTCATCAGTATAACTGTATTCATATGATAATAACCCACAAGAGATGATCAAACTGACGTCATCCTAGAACCGAAGCCTTACAGGCTTACAGCTAACTGTCCATTTTCATTTTCATTGACGTCCATCATTCCGCCCCTGAATTTGCTGAACAAGGTGAACGAACAAAACAAAGTACAGAACACAAATGTCGAGTACCATCATAACATTAAGTCGGCAATGGTAAGGGTTAAAATTTTCAAATGGCTAAACAAGACTTTTAAGAGAACCACACCAACTGATAGCTTTAGCTTGATCCTATTCCATTAGCACTCCCTATACAAGTTCTCTGCTAAATATATGATAGACTGCGCAATAATGCGCTTAACTGAAAATGAAGCCCATATGCCATGCCATGACCGAAATGAGATCTTTTGGTCTTGCAAGATATCAAAGTTGAAGCAAGGGCAAAGCCATCACAAGGCCAAAGACAGAAAGCAGTAACAGCACCACCCAGGTCGGAAGAGGTTGCCTTCTCCCATTTTTGGGATCCCTACGGACTTCTACCTTGTTGGGGTCCGCCGCATTAGAGTTACCAGTTTTCTCCAGTAATGGTTCAGAGCTTTCTTGTTGGATAGCAACTGGCGCGACTTTCTCTGGATCGAGCTTACTTGCAAGCTGCATCTGTTCGAACTTCTCCACATATTCAGGGAACATTCTCCTAAATGTTGCGCTGTTTGGAGAGAACAAAATGTCAGAATCAATCAGCCGGTGAAGCAGTAGCCAAGAGGTTCTCTAAAATGGGATAAAAATTGCAGCATTCAGCACAAATGTCATGAGAAGCTTACTTCTTACAGTTGAAAGCAAGACTAGACTTTGCTAGTCGTTGCTTTTCGGCAAGGGTACTTGTAACGCTGCCGGTGGTAGGGCTGGTGTCCATCTGCAAAATAAAGAGAAAATAATTACAATAAGATAAGCTTGCAGAAAAAGTTCACTTCGTACTTTTCATTCTTCACTACTGTATTTCAATCCAATGTGACTCGGATCTGAAGGCCATGCAGTTACTTCGGGGCAAACTTGAAATGTTTCTAGATTCTAGATTGGTTATTAAGACATTTACTTGGAGAAGCAAAATGAACGGTGATCCAGTTGGACAAATTTGGGTAAGCTAGACACGGAGAATCAGCTAACCCAATTTTTGGGGATAAGTTTGTCAACAAGGCAAATAAGACATGTGAAGGCTATTACCCTTCTCGCTATTCTGAAGGGTTTTACTAACTAAAGAAACTTGAGGAAAAGACGCAACGGGAACTTCACCTCTGCCCATCCAGCTTCCAGTACTTTGAGAAAATTGTGAGAACCCTACACCCAAGGGTCCATCCAGCTTCCAACACTTGACGATTAGATTCCAATACTGATTTGTGAAAAACTTGTGAGAAAGTAATTACCCCTAACACCCAAAGGTCTCTCTACCTTCCTTACATTTTGTGTCTGTTTATTGCATTTCTCGTAATCTTGGGTAATTTAGACCTACCTAACCACCCTGGGGTTTGACTGATAGCCTATGTTGACGGAAATGGAGACGGCACGAGATGGAGACGCCGACACGCCGTGTGTGTGTGTGTGTGTGTGTGTGTGTGTGTGTGTGTGTGTGTGTGTGTGTGTGCGCGCGCGCGCGCTTATACGTGTTCAAAATGTAAATTAAATGACATTTAAAACTAAATACATCGCAAGAGTTTGATAAAACTTAACATCCAAAAGATAGTAACTACAAAACATACGAATTACTGGGGAGTTTTTTCTTTTGTTTTGTTGCTTTTACTTTAAAAATACAGGGGTGTAGGTGAAAAACATTGTCTGATGTTTTCATCTTGAAACAGTCTTCACAAACCCTAGCCGCCCAATCTCTTTTGACGAAGACAACAAAGAGGAAGAGAAGGAAGAATAATCAGATGTGGTCAGGTAAATCTATTTACAGCTTTGTCTAACTCCCTTTCTCTACATCTCCCCCAAATGGAGACGTGTGTCTCAGGTTGACGCACAAAAATCAGGTTGAGGCACAAAAATCTAGACGCAGGCCTCTTCTGGCAATAACATGCTCCTATCAAATTGCATTTGGACAAATATCCAACTTCGTATTTGTAACTATTTCGGCTGTTGAATTAGACTAGTGAGTGGCCAAGATAAATTCTAGTAGCTACAAGAAATGTTATCACTTCCTATCAGTGATAATAAGACTCACCATGAATGAAAGAAGACCCGTGAGTATGCTGCAGAAAAGACAAACAAACACATGAGCATCAAGAGATTAGATTAAAGGCAAAATTGCACCGCAGGTACCCATATTTTACCAAAACTGGCAAGTGGGTACCCAAATTTTCAAATCGTGTACCACGGGTACCCAAATTTTCAAAATCGTGCACCGGAGGTACCCAACGCTAACTGCCGTTAACTCTCCGTTAACTTTCCATCCAAATTGGACGGAAAAGTATAAAAAGACTATTATACCCATTATTTTTACCTCCAACTTTTTATAAAATACAACTGCTACTAACGAATCAAAAAAAAATTAAAAATAATAAAAATTAAATTTAATAATTTGATATATGTAGGGCAATGCAATATATTTCACAAAAATTATATATTTTTTACATCATTTCAAGATATGAAATATGTTTTTATTAACATATATCCGTCAATCTCAAATTCTTTTAACTTTTTTTTTAACATTTAAAAAAAAAATCTCAAAATTTCATAATTTCACATGACTTTTTTTTTAATAAAACATTAACATACAAGTATCTTTGATAATTTCACATGTACCCTTCCGTTAATTTTCTATTTTGAGATTATGAAATTTTGATACTTTTGTTTTAAAAAATTTAAAGACTTTAAGATTGACAGATATATGTTAATAAAAACATATTTCATATCTTGAAATGATGTAAAAATATGTAAATTTGATGAAATATATTGCATTATCTTACATGTATCTAATTATTAAATTAAAATTTTATTTTTTTATTTTTTTTAAACTGTTAGTAACACATGTATTTTAAAAAAAGTTGGAGGTGAAAATAAAGGGTACAATAGTCTTTTTATACTTTTCCGTCCAATTTGGATGGAAAGTTAACGGAAAGTTAACGGCAGTCGGCGTTGGGTACCTCTGGTGCACGATTTTGAAAATTTGGGTACCTGTGGTGCACGATTTGAAAATTTGGGTACCCACTTGCCGGTTTTGGCAAAATATGGGTACCTCCGGTGCAATTTTGCCTAGATTAAATTGTAAAGCACAATGGCATCTACTCTATTTCCTTTCCAACAGCAATTTGCTACCTGGATACAGACCACATGGGGTTCCAATCCTCTGGATGAACTGAAACAAAACCATTTAGAGGATTAATCACCAATTCGAAAAAGGTACAGATTCAATATCTAACGTAACTTGGCGGCACTTACAATCAGACATGGAGAGGCAGATTTTCTTTTGTGTCATGAACCGTCCACTTGGGGTTGTCATACTACAGAATGAAAATATAAATTTAGATCGAGCAAGCTTCCCAAAAGCAAGGAGGAAAAAACATGAAGAAGCCCAATAACTTCAAACTGAACTTTCTAAAAGAAGTTAAGCATTCAGAATCTGTCTTACGTGATTCCAGGAGGTTTAAATGGATACTCTGAGGGAAACTTTAGCTTGCCATAGTAATAACCACCTGCCAAATATAACAAAAGTAAATTGACATGTACAGTACAATATATATATATATAAAAAAATAATAATAATAAATAAAAAAAAAATCACAGTGATGAAATATCTGCTTCACGAAAGAAAAGTAACTATACTAACCTGCAAAAGGTGTCCCTTCGCTTCCCTCTAGGACATAATCTGCAATACATAAAAATATAACTTGGTTAAGCATGATTAGCTTTATAAGTAAAATAAAACTCCCATGATTAGCAGATACATCACAATAATAATGACTGACTGGTGTCATATCTCTTCTCAATTAATAGCTGGCCATCTGCTCTTATGGAGATTAACGGACTACTTGAACCCAAAAACGAAACATCTAGTGAATCTGGAGTTTGAGAACATCAACTGGAAATCAGAGAAACTATTGGCTTCAAAGAAAGTTAACTGCTCGTGTAAGCTCTTTAAATCTTTATATATCTAACGAAATCATGAAAGAAAATGTGTTTTTTGGTTTGTCACTCTTGGATAGTATCTACTGGAAATAAGATAAACCATTCGTTTGAGAAGAAACTAGCTGCTAGTGTATGACATACAAATTTTGAAGGTCTAAGAAAATGTATGGGGCACCTCGAGTGGAAGTGGGAGCGCAAAAGCGGCAAAGTTGAAAAGTATTTCTATGGGTGGAGCGCAAATATATACAATCTAGAAAAAAAAAATGTGACCTATGTCATCAGTAACAACTAACATCATACATGTTCCACTTCAACAACCTCAAAGCTCTCTAACTTGTTCAGAAGGTAAACTAGTTTTTCTCTTTCCTTCTCTTGACAAACAACCAATTAAACCAGTCAAACAGAGTAGCCACCGACTCGTACACCGGCCACCGCATCCTTGACACCAACACCCTTCTAAACGCGCTCTTGTTCAAACCAACACGGCAGAGTAGATTTGGGAGTTTGGTTGGGAGATCAACTAAGAAACCAGAACCCCATCCTTCTAGCAAACTGGAATAGCAACGACCAATGCTTGCACTTCTCCACTAAGTCACCCAAATAAGACCTTCAATATCTTCACTACAAAGGCACAAGAAGTGAACAAGATGATGAAATAGGTAGCGACATTTTATTTACTTCAGGTCTTCTTCCACCTACAACTACACAATATAACACTCTGTTTCCAACCACGAGATCCTAAATGGCAACCACACAATTGGCTCTAAGAAAACCCAACAAGAAAAATGAGCAAATCAAAAGAAACTGCAATGCCCAACAACTCGTGCGACAAGAGAAGTTCCATTTTCAACATTAAAATGCACATCTTCAACCCAAAAGTAATGCACACCACGCATGGCCGTCTAATATCATCAGCAACGAAAAACATCGAGGTTTCATCATCAAGGATTGATAGGACATTGAATACAAATTGTAGTCGTCCTCCTATGAAAAACTTCCTTCGAAGGTGATGCCTTTCAGATAATCTAGGGAAGACATTTATAACCAATATAAAGAGCAGCTTGGAGAAGGGTGACAAATCTTGTGAGACAGCCACTACGCAGCTTCGTATACGAAACGCCAGAAATCACAATATTGACCTAGATTCTCTATCGCTGGTCAATAATTATACTTCCCCTTAGGTAACTGTAGAATGCCCAAGGAACAACCATAATGAGATAACTACAAATATCATGAACCAAAAAAATAATAGACACAAGTGAAAAATAGAAAAGTCAAAATTTAGGGGGTGAATGAGTGCATATTTGAAGCTCTAAATTTTCAATAACTTGTGAACCTAAAGAAACAAACAGATCAATTATCAAGTCAAACAAAAAAGCATTGGTGAAGGCCAACAAAGAACTGATGACTCGAACCATTTCTGGAGAGCATCGGCAATAACAACTGAACATCAACTGATTCAAAGTTTCAAACAAAAAACAAGACACGTGAAGATAAAAAACAAAACAAAGCTTCAGATGATACGTCACTGGTACCGCTTAAAACAGAATAAACCAGAACCCAACATGCATGTTTAAATTATGAAAATATCCGTGATGGGGTTAGAAAGAACAAAACTAAGCTTCATAAACAGAACTAATGTGATAACCTGACCCAACAAATTCCATCAAATAAGGAAGACAGAATAAAGAAACATTTGACATCTCATTTTTCTTCTGAATGAAAACAGACAAAACAGAAAATGTAAAAGAAATGAGAGTAGACCAACAAGCAACAGAGGTAGAGGTAAAAAACAGAATCAACAGGGTCCCATGGGCTACGTTACCTGGACTCGGGTGCGGGTGTCATGTCGGGTGTGTATCCGAGGATCGAATTTGCCTAATTGTTAAAATTTAGGATTCGGGGACTCGGCTAAAAAGTACCCAAATTTTTGACACGGGTGCGGGGATATGTTATATTTTTCTATTTTATGTGTTTTTCGTGTAAGGTCATGCATCTATTTTAGTAGACACAAGAAGATTAATGACATTTTTTATCATGTGAAGGACCTTTCTGAAATAAAAGATGTTCATAAAGAGCTTTTTTATAAATATAGGTACATTCTGGGCATTAGCAGTAAGAAACTAAGAATATAATGGGCCTAATAAATATAATATTCACTTGGGCTTTCTTTTTAGTAATAGAACAGAAGAAGCCCAACCCAGTTTATGCCAATTAAGATAACCCAGAGGAGAATTAGGTCATCCTCGTGATTTTGAAGTTTGAACGAAGACGAAGAAGAAACGCGACGGAGAAACGCAGCGACTTGGAGGAAAATTGGCGGTTCCAAGCGCAGGCAGATGCAAGGAAGAAGGCGTCTCAACTGTGAGCCGCGTCCAAGATGTAATCGGCCGGGTCGATGCGGATTTCGTACCCGCACCCGGATCGGGTCGTATCGACCCGGGTACTCGGGCGAAACTGCCGAGTCCAGGTAACGTAGCCCATGGGTAAACCAGTGGGATAGCTGCTGGCGTAAAGGAACCACCAGGTCTGTAAACCTATCACTCTGATACCATGTGAGGGGAACCAAATCCTCCTCTTTGAACCCTTAGTTTTCCTTCCTAATTCATTTCCTAACCATAGGTTTAGCGCCAGGTTGCCTTCCCCGGTCTCTAAGTTACCAACCGGGTAAGCCTTGCGTTGCTCTAAGAGAGCTCGAAAAGCAACTGTAGGGAGTAAACCCAAAATTTCATGGGGTTTTAATGAGTAAACTTAATATCTTAACTTAGGCTATAGCCTATTTGAACCTTCCAAGCACTCCAATATGTATGTTAAGAATAGCAAACACCTACCTATTCAGTAATTTTGTAGATACTAGGTAGAATAAACCTATTTAGAATACAAAAAAAAAACATTTTGCCTAAACATTACATGAAAAGATATGCAGGGCATGAAAAGGGGCTCAACCAAGAACTACTTTTCAGTTAAATATGCTAGAAAAATAACTTCAGAGCCTCATTGGAGCAGAACTCCTGTCTGCAAAAGAAAAACACGAACAGAAAATCCATGAACACACAAATTCAAACAAGTGCTTACGCCACTCAAGAATATCTGTCGGGGAAGGCCGCGCTGTGACATGAGAAACAGGTTCCTGCAGATCAAGGACAATCCAATCACCCACAAATATGTAAATCAAATAACAGAATTTAATATGCACCAAGACTGAAATAGTAAACCGCAAATTACTAAGGAAATGCTGTCTTAGAATATTATGGTCACAATATCATCGTCCCGTGGAAACAATGGAGATGAATCTAAAAGATGCAACGAAACTAGACAATGGACAATAGAGTTATATTGAGCAATAGCTAGCACTAGGAGTCTAAAACAAAGACAATTGTAGCAGATGCAACTCCAAATTGATCAAATGAGTTTGCAACAGTGACAAAAGAACGATAGAAGAATAGGAAAATAACTGGCAAGCCTCCACCTGAGACATCCATATCTTTTACCATATCATTTGGAGTACACAACAATTATGTAAAAAAAAAATGAAAATGGCGGGGCAGCGCATAAACAATGATCGTTATCATAATCTCAAGGTACGTATAATATTTGCATTTATGCGTGTGTGAGCGTGTGTGTACACATGAATACAAGCACGGGTACATTTTCCCTTATCCCTGTAGTTTGTTTGTCAGCTACTAAAGTTCTATAAATGAACTTAAAACAGCAAAAAAAGTTCATCACTGGCATCACTTAGTTATTTTTGGCCATGTACCCTTGCAGACAAAGTCAAGAAACAACGACTCGGGAGTTACCTACCTGATTTGGAGGAAACAAGAAGCAGCATTTTCTAAATGGTTCAAGTCTCTAGTGGGAAGTGGTAGACGTAATTCTTATTTGAACATCACTTAGTTTATCCATTAAATAACATGCCTTCGATGCATTTTGATTTCTGAATAAAAGAAGAATGCAAAGAAAGCTTATATGCAAAGCTTTTTTTCTCTTGGCTCTATCACATGGTCCTACCAATCTTCAAAACTAGAATGCTGAAAAAATAATACTTCAAGTGGCTACCCTAAAACACTGCAAATCATTTTTGATATTTTAGGCATTCAATCAATCAGTGTAAATCTGTCTTCTATTCGGTCTATTTTGCAAGAACAGAAGTTGAAATGAAGAATGTAAGATTGCATTTTTGAAGGTCAGAACTTTGTGCGTAAACACACAATAAAAGAAAGATTATGTCTCAGCAATCTAACTTGGTCATGAGAACTAATGAGTAATGACCAGAGCAACAACAGAAGAGCTTACTTTACAAAGAGCTCTATACTCCTTTTGAAGGCGTTTTACACAAGCTTTCTCCCCCATTTAGCAACTCCAAATAGTAAAGAAACAGCTGCTTAGATCAAACTGTCTCTTTGATTTCTAATTATTTGGCTGCCCACCTAACAACAATAGAGTAAAAATCAGTGAAGAAATACCAACAGAAAGCAGAATTTCAAGATCCAAAGAGAATATGTTTTCAATTTAATAAACTATGAATGTGTAGACAATAGTGTCAAACAGCAGTCATATGTCATATGTAGAGCACAAACGGAAAGATCCATAGGAAAACGTGTAGTCTGGTCCAAACAGAAACTTCTGTGGCATCGTCAAATTAAAACATGAGGAAGCTGTGGTACCTACATTATATTTTGTCACATTTGTAACAAGTACCACAACTCTGACTAACAAATTTGATATTGTTTAGTAACTTATTCACATATCATGTTCATGAAGTAATCCTTCGCACCTAGAAATTAAGGAAAAGAAAGAAATAAGAAAAGAAATTAAAAAAAGTGTTGGTAGCTGAACTCTATTACAAGCATATACATAAGACACTAAAATAGAACCCACAGATGAGGAAACCTGAAATGCCATGGATTGTGATAATCAAAGCCATAGATTGTGTTACTAAGTTTCTTGGTTAATACTGAATAAATTACAAAATATAGAAGCCTAGATCGAGACAATTGCCCCATAGAAACAGCCGGTCCTCAAAACGCACTCAACAATTGATACTGGTATGAACCAAAAAGTGGGAATATAGCACCTAGTTTTTATACTTCAAGCTGCTTCTCTGCTTCGCATGGTCCCTCTGGAGAAGTACGAAATACAGCCACAACGTCCCAACCACAAATTTTAGAGTGTGAATAATGGTGGATTGTGTATGCCGTATACATGGTTGAGGACTTGAAGTGTCAACTCTCTAGGGTAAAGGAAAGAAAATGAGATTATGATTAAGAAGGCATTAGATGAAGTTATATTATCAGGAAGGTAATTAACTTTATTAATTGTAAAGTACATTCTTCTTACCTTATTCATTAGTTAGGTAGAAACAAGTAATTCTAGCTGCAGATTGTCCTTTTTTTCCCTGAACCTCTACAAGAGTAGGATAGATTTTTCATTTTGATTTCTTTCCCACCGTGGTTTTATAGTAATGGTGGGTTTTTGGTGATTGTAAAGCTTAGTCGTCAATCCCCGTAGGTCAAGGTAACCGGCATTTTGGTTACGGACATGCTAGTATGCTCAGTTGGGGAGTTTCAGAAAAGGATAGGTTTTCGGGAGATTAGGAGGTGGTGATGGGTGTCTCTTGCGATAGGTTTAAGTGAGATGGTTCTGTTGACTGAAGTTAAGTAGACAACCGCTTCAGCATCTATGGTACAACTAGTATACAATGAAAGAGAAGAATGAGACTGGGGTACTGCTGTTAAGCGGCAGGATTGGAATGCTAACGGAGAAGGACATAGGGATCTAGGCGAGCAGCACAAAAGAACGAAAAGGAATAGCTAGGGAGAGCATCAAGTGGAATAAAGAGCATTAAGAGAACCATTGAGCTGCAACCCATATATAGAGAAACTATTTTAGATTATAAATTATAAGTAAAACTTACACTCTTTGATTATCAGATTTAATATATGGGTAATTTTCATACATCAAACTAGTCATTCTGCCTTCTCAGTGACTAAGAATGAAGAAGTTCCTTTTAAAACGATCAATAATGATTTGGTGCCTTCTCAATAAATTAATTTTGTTTCCTGCCTTCTTTATAACAATTTCAAAAAGAATATGAAAATGCCCATAGATTTTAAATTTCTCGCTAACTCATGTGTATATTACTCAGTTGTCGAATCAAGGCTCGGATCACAAGAATTCCAGCTATACTGAATCGCTAATCAAAAGAAGTCGCGAATTGTAACGATTTGATAACAAACTTTTAAGTAGATATAAAGATATCTCATCTATGTCACTTGTGAAAAGCACAATCATATTTCAACAATAATGAAACTCAAGTACCCAAAATATTACAGTATTTATGAGTGATTAGGAGCTTTACATATCTATAAGATCTGAAACAATGACGTATAGGTTTTGCCTTACGAAAAATATACTAAGCGTTTTTATATATATAGAAGTCGCAAACGTAAAAAAATGGGGAATGTATTACTACGTGGACAGGCATTAATTACACATTTAGTTGAATCCAACATTAATTGTCTGAATCGGCCTGAATCGCTACAGAAATCACATCTCTTAAGTCGAGATTCACATTAATGCTGTTCCATAGGGATTCACATCATTTCACAGGTGAATCAAATTGAATCGTAAGATTCATATTATGATTTGTGTGATTCTGACAACTAAGTTGGTCGAGGATACCAATAGAAAAAAGATATGGTACAAGGCAAGTGTAGTACGATCAGGTATGCATAGCTCGCCATACAATCATAGGATTTGTTTGGTAGACACACGGTATTGTACGATATGAATCATTATCGAGGATATCCACAGGCTCTTAGGAACTAGAAGTATGTAAGTAGCTAATCACTTGTATCTTCAATTCTGAATCAAGGCGAAACTTCAATCTAATTCAAAAGAAGAACCAGCAGCGTGAAGATACAGATCCGCTGGGCACATGAAAGGTTTGACCAGAATTAGGAACATGGTTCATCAGCTAATAAAGAGATGAGATCACCACCGTCATCTACCTCCCTTACTAATCAAGCTGTAGGCTAACATTCAGCTAACTAGCTCAAGCAGCTGATGACTGACCTGACTCGGCTAGCTAGCACCTCGTTAATTAGGCATCCACACACTCTAATCAACACCCGCATATATCAACCAAACAACGATGTCAAAAATACAAGAAAGAAAGATATATGCAGACATCAAATTATCCATCCCTGCAAACAAGTTGTCCCATGGATTTCACAAAATTCAATCTTTTTTATGCAATAGGACCCTAAAAGCTCACCACATGTTCTCTGTTTTCCCCAATTTTCCGTTACATACAGAATTTGATCTAATTGGTCCGCTCAAACCCAAAAACTAACGTACAATCGCTAGCAGCAATAGGGTTCAAATCAATTCAGAGGTAAATTCGTGCTAGATACAAGACAAAGTGAAAACCAGAGCTGATTTGAAATCGAGAAAGGATGAGGGTTGCAGAGAAACGAAATCGAGGAGCTTCTGAATCTCAGCAAGAAGAAGATGGATGAATCATTGAAGCAACAGTCTCTCTCTAGAGAGAACCCAAAATTTACCTGAGATAAGGGATTTTGACGGCGAGATTGAGGAGTGGGAGATTGAAGCTTTTCGAGCTCGGACCCTCAGCTTCAGGGGATTGATCTTTTCGGAGTCGCGGAAGTCCTCGCTGTGGACGACGAATTCGTCTTTAATGTTCTTTTGGTTTTTATTTTTTCTATATAATTCACATTGCAAAAAGCGTTAACAGATAGCAAAATAATACGATTTTCTATATAGTCCTCGCTGTCCCTTCTCTTTGTTCTCATTTAATTTTTTTTGACTCGTATTTCTGTCACTTTGACCGGGTGATTTGGATAGCAAAATAATACGATTTTTTAAAATTTTTTCACCATATTATAGAGCAATTTTTACTCTACAACACCATGAAAAAATTATCAAAAAACTACATCGATTTGCTATTCAAATCACCGGGTCAAAGTGACCCAGTGAATAGTGACAAAAATAAAATTGGGAACAAAGAGACGGGACAGACTGGTAACGTTTTGTCTTTATTTCTTTTATGCACCCCCATATTTTATTATAGGTTAATTTTAACTTACATTCCTTCAGTTTTGATGAATCTTCACTTACACCCCTTGTAATTAACGAACGTAACGGAATGTGTCAATGTCAACACTATCCATGTTAATTATATTCAAATTTATTAGAATTTCTTATGAGAGGCTTAATTACCCATTTACCCTCATGGACTTGATAGTTGTCGGTGAGTTCACTGATTGCTCTCCACATACCCGTCGTTCATTCCAAAGCAATCGCGTTTGAGAGAGAAGGGTGAGAGAGATGGAGATACTGTTGAAAACTGTGACTGTGCTCAATCGATTCACGATTGAAATTTTGATCTTCTAGGACTAAGACTCTTTGGTGGTTAATCGATTGTTCTCCATCAACTCGCCGTTCATTCTAAAGGAATCAGGTATTTTGGGCGAACTGTAACTGAACAACCTCTTCAATCTTTGGAGGTTCTGGTATGAAGACGTTACTCTTTCTTGTTGTTGTTGGTCTTCCTTGATTGTGAATTAATTTTCATGCTATTGATTTGGGTATTAATCCATGAAAGCATGCTTGCTAATTAGGGTTAGGGCTCCTGAGAGTAGGGCTTCTTCACCAATTTCTGGGTTGTGCTTATTTGATTTTGTAAATTATGTGTTCGATGTATGTGTTCTTGAGATTGGGCTTTCTGTCCCAGGTTCTTCTATGTATGTGAGAATTACCATTGTTCTATAACTTGAAGAGTATTCTCCTTGTTTCAATAGTTGTATTATTACCTTGGTTTTGGGTTCATGTATGTTTGTGAAACCCTTGTTCTATTACTTGAAATTTATTCTCCTTGTTTTATCTGATGAAGTTTATTTTCCTTATCATATTATTTGAAGTTATTTGTGTAGGGTTTTGATTCATGGATGCGCAACGGAAACAATAATAACCATGCAAAATCCTCCAAGGATCATAAGTCAAGAGACATAACGATGGTAAAGGAAGAAATCAATAACACACCTTAGGGTTCTCCTTTGATGACTTGAAACGCGAATTATGTCACGTTCTATATGGTTGATCTACGCCTAGAGTTGATTCCTAGATCTCCCACTCCTTTGGTGCTAGCCCGGAAAGAGGAAGAGGAAGAAGAATCACGCAAAACGAGACAAACCAAAGGAGGTTTCGGCCTCCTTTGGGGCCGACGGGGATGGGGCGGCGAGCTAGGGGGTGGCGGCTCCTCTAGCTTGTTGCTCTCTCTCCTTTTGTTCTCTCCCACTCTTGTTATGTTCAATTATGAGCATAAGTTATGGGAAGGAAGGAAGGAAGGAAGGAAGGTCCTTTATATAGTCCAACAACTCCTTGTCAACTACCTAAAGGACTTATTCTAGTCCTACTAGAATTCAATTTAGTCCCTTCCTTGCAAATTAGTCCCTATTAAGTTTGCAAGGTTTTGCAAAGTGATCCTTCTAATTAATTAATCCAATTAATTAATTCCCAAATCTAGTTCAACTCTATATAGCGTGTGACCCCATAGGTTCTATCTAGTTGGTAGCAACAATTTGCTAATATGGAGCGGTTTCTAGCAAAACATCCATTCTAGCCAACTAATAGAATAGTCATCTTGACAACTTTTGTACAAGTAATTGTCTCATCCCTTTGTCTCTATATCCGGATTGGACACGAGACATACAAGTCACACTCGTATATCCAATCCATAGTTTCTCAATTCATGGGAATAGACTTATTCGTGCAAATAACATCAATATCCCATATTGATTTATTTGAGTCTGGCCAGACATTCTATAAGCACTATCCCTCGAGTGGCCTAGGATATTTGCTCCCGTTATGTGGGAGTGACAAATTTTATCTACGTCCACTACGATCTCTAAGCTTGCTTCTTATTGTATCCAGTACACGCCTTTATAACTACCCAGTTACGGTGTAGCGTTTAACGCTACCAAAATCACAATAATCCACAACTAGAATATCTAGTGACTTCAAGTCTAAGGATGACAATACCATTGCACCGCGAGAAGCGCTTGTGACTCAACATAACGTGTATGTAGCCTTCTCGGAGATGGGTCAATCCAGTGCAACATTACCCCTAATGCACACATATGTGTTGGATCGTGATATCTCCATATCAATCCAACCCCATACTAATCTATAGATGATTGTCCCATTTAATCATTATACTGGACTAGGGATATTTAAGATAAAAAACACAATTGTAATTCTAAGGACTTCATTATATTAAATATTCAATAAATAATAAATGAATTTCTAGCCACAATTAAATTCATACTAAACTAGATTGCCTCTAGGGCATCTATTCCAACAGTCTCCCACTTGCACTAGAGCAATTCTGGCGCATCTCGTATGCCCATACTCCCAGTGTGCCCTTCATGCTTCCACTACGTGAGCGACTTTGTAAGCGGGTCTGACAGATTCTCGTCTGTAGGAATCTTGCATATCCGAACGTCTCCTCTATCGATAATATCTCGAATCAGATGAAACTTCCTGAGCACGTGCTTGGATTTCTGGTGCGACTTGGGTTCCTTTGATTGCGCGATCGCCCCAGTGTTGTCACAGTACAACTCAACTGGATCCGCAATGCTAGGAACCACACCAAGTTCAGAAACAAACTTTCTGATCCAAACAACTTCCTTTGCTACGCCATTTGCAGCAATGTACTCAGCCTCCGTTGTAGAATCAGCCACCGTCTCTTGCTTGGAACTCTTCCAGCTCACCGCTGCTCCATTCAGGCAAAACACATATCCCGACTGTGATCTAAAGTCATCTTTGTCGGTTTGGAAGCTTGCATCAGTGTAACCTCTTACACGCAACTCATCCTCACCGCCAAATATCAAGAAAGCATCCTTAGTTCTTCTCAAGTATTTTAGGATGTTCTTGACTGCAATCCAGTGACTCTCACCTGGATTGGATTGGTATCTGCTTGTCATACTCAAGGCATATGACACATCTGGTCTAGTACGTAACATGGCGTACATGATAGATCCTATGGCCGAGGCATAGGGAATTCTACTCATGTGTTCCTTCTCAATCTCATTGGAAGGACAACCACTCTTTGAAATAGTGATTCCATGTGACATGGGCAAGAATCCCTTATTGGAATCTTGCATGTTGACTTAGGCCTAGCAACCTTTTAGATCTATCTCTATAGATCTTTATACCGAGTATATAGGCTGCTTCCCCTAAGTCTTTCATTGTGAAACACTTCCCTAGCCAATCTTTAACAGATTGCAGCATGTGAACGTCGTTTCCAATGAGTAGTATGTCATCCACATACAAGACCAGAAAAGCTACAGAGCTCCCACTAACCTTCTTGTAGACACAAGACTCATCTTCGTTCCTGATGAAGCCAAACTCTTTGACTACTTCATCAAAACGTCGATTCCAACTCCTAGAAGCTTGCTTCAATCCATAAATGGATCGTTGCAGCTTACAGACTTTGTTGGCTTGCTTTGGATCCTCAAAACCCTCTGGCTGTATCATATACACGTCCTCGAGGAGATTCCCATAAAGGAATGCTGTTTTGACATCCATCTGCCAAATCTCATAGTCGTGGTATGCTGCAATCGCAAGTAGGATTCGGATGGATTTGGTCATAGCGACTGGTGAAAAGGTTTCATCATAGTCAATACCATGAATCTATCTGAATCCTTTAGCCACCAATCGGCCCTTATAGGTAATCACATTACCATCCATGTCGATCTTCTTCTTGAAGACCCACTTGCACCCTATGGGCCGCGCCCCTTCGGGTGGTTCCACCAAAGTCCATACTTTGTTGGTGTACATGGATTCCATCTCGGATTTCATGGCTTCTAGCCACTTCTGAGAGTCTGGGCCATTCATGGCCTCCTCATAGGTAGTAGGCTCATCATCTATGAGCATCGTGTCACCGGAATCGGTCATGAAAAGTCCATACCTCTCGGGTTCCTGGCGCACTCTACTAGATCTACGAAGCTCTTGTGTTACCTGAACAGGTTGCTCCACAACTGCTTGTGGTTCCTGTTTATGTTCCATAATCGGTTCAGTGATTTGTGGTTCTTGAACCTCTTCAAGTTCTACAGTCCTCCCACTTGCTTCTTTAGAGACAAATTCTCTTTCTAGAAACACGTCGGTCCAAGCAACAAACACTTTGTTCTCGGTTGGATTGTAGAAGTAGTAACCCTTAGTTTCCTTAGGGTACCCCACAAATTTTCATTTATCCGATTTTGGCCCTAGCTTGTCTGATTGTAAACGTTTTACATAGACATCGCAACCCCAAATCCTCATGAACGACAGTGTGGGACGCCTCCCACTCCACATCTCATATGGTGTCTTCATGACTGATTTAGATGGAACACGGTTAATGGTGAAAGCTGCACTTAATAGAACGTAGCCCCAAAATGATAATGGAAGATTGGTTTGACACATCATAGATCGAACCATATCCAATAGGGTTCGATTCCTCCTCTCAGACACGCCATTCCACTGTGGCGTTCCGGGTGGAGTGAGTTGGGACACGATCCCACACTCTCTAAGATAGTCGTCAAACTCTTGGCTTAAGTATTCTCATCCACGATCCGATCGTAGAGCCTTGATACTTTTGTCAAGTTGCTTCTCTACTTCATTCTTGAATTCTTTGAACACTTCAAAGGATTCGGATTTTGCCCTCATAAGGTACACAAATCCATATCTACTGTAATCATCAGAAATGTAATGAAGTAGACATAACCACCCTTGGAAGACATGGCAAATGGCCCACATACATCAGTATGTATGAGCGCCAATTGCTCACTAGTCCTCTCACCTTTCTTATTGAAAGGGGACTTTGTCATTTTTCCCAATAAACATGCCTCACATGTCTCATATGATTCAAAATCAAATGAGTCTAGTAATCCATCCTTATGGAGTCTAGATACATGTTTCACGTTTATGTGGCCTAAACGACAGTGCCATAAATAAGCAGGATTTGAATAATTTATTCTAATCTGCTTGGTATCAATGTTGTAGACAGGATTGCTTAGATCAAGGACATACAGTCCATTAAATAATTGCGCACTAAAATAGTGATTATTATTTAAATAAAAGGAACAACAATTGTTCTTTATTGAAATAATAAAACCATCCTTGTCCAAACAAGAAATAGAAATAATGTTTCTGCTCATAGCAGGCACAAAGTAGCAATTATTTAATTCTAAAACTAATCCTGAAGGCAGAGATAGCTCACACACGCCTATGGCCAACGCAGCAACTTTTGCTCCATTCCCAATGCGCAGATCTACCTCCCCTTTAGCCAATCTTTTACTTCTCTTTAGATCCTGCATATTTCGACAAATATGAGATCCGCATTCAGTATCTAATACCCATGATGTAGAGACAGTTAAATTGACATCTACAACAAAAATACCTGGTGGTGGTGGAATCACTATTCCAAGCCTCTTGTCCTCCAGATATTTTGGGCAGTTCCTCCTCCAGTGTCCAGGCTTACTGCAGTAGTGACACTCACTTTTAGTCACACCTTTGGCAATGCCACCAACAGGCTTAAGGGCAGGTTCCTTGGACTTGGCAACTGACTTGCCTTTTCCCTTGGATGACGAGGCAAACCTTTTGCCCTTTCCTTTCTGCACCATCATAATGGCTTTTGCCCTTACCCTTGTTGATGCTCTGTTCAGCTGTCCTCAACATATTGAGTAAATCTGGCAGTGGTTTCACGATCTCGTTCATGTTATAGTTCATGATGAACTGTCCATAACTCTCGGGCAACGATTGCAACACGAGATCGGTTGCCAACTCTTGGCCGACCGGGAACCCCAGTCGGGCGAGATTCTCCAAGTAACCGATCATACGGAGTACATGGGGTCCCACCGGGTTCCCTTCTGCCAGATGACACTTGAACAGTGCCTTAGAGACCTCATACCTCTCTACCCTTGCCTGCTCTTGGAAGAGCTGCTTCAGATGCTCGATCATATCAACATCATTCATGTTTTCGTGTTGCTTCTGAAGCTCAGAAGTCATGGTGCATAGCATAAGGCAGGCCGCATCATTAGCGTCATCAACACGCTTTTGATACGCCTTTAGGGCAGCAGATGTTTGGTTCTCTGGACCTGCTGGAACATGCTCCTCTATTGCGTACAATTTCTTTTCTTGCTTGAGAACAATTCTCAAGTTTCTGTACCAATCAAGAAAGTTGGTTCCAGAGAGCTTGTCCTTCTCAAGGACAGATCGTAGGGAATGTTGTGAACTCGATGAGTTGTTTGTCATTTGGAATTCTACAAAAGGAAAATACACAAGTTTTAGTATTTGTGAATTTTTGACTATATTCAATTATGGCTAGTTTATCAAATATAGCTCCCACTATTTTACTACGAATTAATAACCCTCAAGATATTAATGCGGAAAATATCCTTATATTTTCTAGTGGGCCAAGATCCATGTTTCATCTTCATATGAGCTTGCTTTGGGAAGTCACCCATAATTTGACTACTTTAGGTAGGAACAATTCCAATTGCATCCCTTATGCAACTCTTGGTTCAACTGGGCAAATAACTCCTTATTTTTTCATCCATATGGATAATCCCAATTGATTGCCTCTAGGTTTCTTAACCATATTAATTGCCTAGTTGTGTTCAACCTCTTACTTAAATAATTGCACACGAGGTGTGCCATCGCATTCCATCATTATGAACCAAGTCGCCCTGCTTTGGCACGCACGAACTCGATAAATAATGATGATCATGAGTGTTTAAATAACGAGAAGGCAAGAGCACAATATTTGAATTTTGAGGGATTTTAAATTCAATTTTAATTGTTTTGTTGATCAAAATCAACTAATCTATCTATTTGGGTTTGGGCACAACTCCAATTAATAGATCCGGGTTGCCTAATTATCTTATTATCCTAATTGCATGCATCATCCATACACCAACCACAAAATAATAAGACAATAAAGTAAACAACCATAAAACAAAAATTAAACGTGATGTGGATATGGCATTTTCTAGACTAAGATAATTCCAAGCCAATGGAATTATCTATGAACCCTAAAAGGAAACACATCTCCATGCGTCTTGATCTTTTGGTCCATCCTTCATAGTCTTGTGGCATGCTCCATTCTTTGTGGATCCTTTTGGCTTTGGGCTTCTTTTCTTCAGTCTTGGCTAACAATCTACTTTATCTAGCACTAGCTATCTTCTAAAATAAATCTCACAAGTTGAGAAAAAAAATGGCACGCAGGCCATAAAACCCTAATTAATTATTACAATTAATTGATCAGCTCGCAGGCCGTAAAACAAACCACAAAATAAAACATCCACATCAAACCACATCCTAATACCATATCCATCACCATGCGAATTGCACATAAACAGTTAAAATCCAATTTTAACGCGCTTGGTCAATTTTAATTGATTTTAGGATTTCTAGGGTTAAAACGGTCCATGGGCCCAACAATCAAATTGCCCGGGCCCCAAGAAGGTGAACCGCAAGGCCCTAGGGCCGGCCCGACCCATAACCCACGCGGCTAGGCCGCGGGCTAGGGCCGCCCGGCCCCTAGGGCGGCCAAGGCTTGAGCGGCAAGCAAGAGGGGTGGTCCCCTAGGGGGCCGAACCTCCTTGAGGGAGTTGTTTCCAAAACAAATCTCTTGCTTGGTGCCCAAGTTTGGTTTTTTCCTTGTTTTGGAAGAACTCCTTCTTCCCCAAGGATGCCCAAACCCTAGATCTAAGATCCTAAAATTTCTCAAACTCACTAATTCATGCATCCAATGCAAAAATTAGATCTTGTTATGATAGTTTATTGACAAATTGCATCCCATGCTTGATTTGTCTTATTTTACACGATAAACAATCAATTTAAGGTGTAAAACAACTAAAACGTAACACATAAACCACGTTTATGCTCTACGACATGTGGCTCTGATACCACTGTAGGGTTTTGATTCATGGATGCGCAACGGAAACAATAATTAACCATGCAAAACCCTCCAAGGATCACAAGTCAAGAGACATAACGATGGTAAAGGAAGAAATCAATAACACACCTTAGGGTTCTCCTTTGATGACTTGAAACGCGAATTATGTCACGTTCTCTATGGTTGATCCACGCCTAGAGTTGATTCCTAGATCTCCCACTCCTTTGGTGCTAGCCCGGAAAGAGGAAGAGGAAGAAGAATCACGCAAAACGAGACAAACCAAAGGAGGTTCCGGCCTCCTTTGGGGCCGACGGGGATGGGGCGGCGAGCTAGGGGGCGGCGGCTCCTCTAGCTTGTTGCTCTCTTTCCTTTTGTTCTCTCCCACTCTTGTTATGTTCAATTATGAGCATAAGTTGTGGGAAGGAAGGAAGGAAGGTCCTTTATATAGTCCAACAACTCCTTGTCAACTACCTAAAGGACTTATTCTAGTCCTACTAGAATTCAATTTAGTCCCTTCCTTGCAAATTAGTCCCTACTAAGTTTGAAAGGTTTTGCAAAGTGATCCTTGTAATTAATTAATCCAATTAATTAATTCTCAAATCTAGTTCAACTCTATATAGCGTGTGACCCCATAGGTTTTTCTAGTTGGTAGCAACTATTTGCTAATATGGAGCGGTTTCTAGCAAAACATCCATTCTAGCCAACTAATAGAATAGTCATCTTGACAACCTTTGTACAAGTAGTTGTCTCATCCCTTTGTCTCTATATCCGGATTGGACACGAGACATACAAGTCACACTCGTATATCCAATCCATAGTTTCTCGATCCATGGGAATAGCCTTATTCGTGCAAATAACATCAATATCCCATATTGATTTATTTGAGTCTGGCCAGACATTCTATAAGCACTATCCCTCGAGTGGCCTAGGATATGTGCTCCGGTATGTGGGAGGGACATATTCTATCTACGTCTACTACGATCTCTAATCTTGCTTCTTATTGTATCAAGTACACGCCTTTATAACTACCCAGTTACGGTGTAGCGTTTAACGCTACCAAAATCACAATAATCCACAACTAGAATATCTAGTGACTTCAAGTCTAAGGATGACAATACCATTGCAGCGCGAGAAGCGCTTGTGACTCAACATAAAGTGTATGTAGCCTTCTCGGAGATGGGTCAATCCAGTGCAACATTACCCCTAATGCACACCTATGTGTTGGATCGTGATATCTCCATATCAATCCAACCCTATACTAGTCTATAGATGATTGTACCATTTAATCATTATACTGGACTAGGGATATTAAGATAAACAACACAATTTTAAATCTAACGACTTCATTATATTAAATATCCAATAAATAATAAATGAATTTATAGCCACAAATAAATTCATACTAAACTAGATTGCCTCTAGGGCATCTATTCCAACAATTTGAACACTTCCGATAGTGTACGTTCTATCATTACCTTGGTTTGACAGTCTGGGCTAGTAATGATACATATATGACTACTTTGATATTGATACTTTTTCCTGCAGATACTGAACATTGATGTTCATATCTTAAATTGATAGTCTCGTTCCATAGTTTGATAGACTCATTTCTTTTATTGGTGAATGGATATTGATGTTCTTCTCATATGAATGATGGCAGTGATGCATGTCTTGTACTGTTGACAATATTGATCTTCATATCTTATTGGTGATTACATTTACTTGTCGTGGAGTTTTGTTAATCGTGTGTATGTATTGACTGTTTTTATTACATTTTGCTTTTGTTACTCAATCATGTATCTACTTGTACTTGTTATGGGAGATATGTTAATGGTATTGATGCGTATATCTTATTATGATTTTGTGTGGACAGTTGTTGGTTGTATGTGGTATTTAGGAATGGGTATACACAGTTGGGACTTGCACATTTACTATGCTGAAAAGTATTATGGTTGCATTGGTTGTGTGGAGGCTGACACATTTAGTTACTCTCAACTGCTGGAATGGGTGAATGATAATGTATCCAGCCATCTACACCCAAATGTTACTGTGACATTTAGCATTCCATTTCTTGATTCAGTGGATGGTGATGCTCTCAAGGAAATCAATTGTGACCTTGACATGCTTGATATGCTTGTGTCTTACAGAATGAGCATCACATTAAGATGTATACCAGTCACGAAGACCATATTCCTCAACCTAATCTTCCATGTGGCACTCATCCCCCCTAGGTGACCACACTTCCACACTCCACCACATCCGCAACCACATCAACACCTCCCCTCTACAACAAATCAGGCACAAGATAAGGCACCATTCAGCTCATCTGCTTCCCCATCTACTTCAAAATTATGTGCCCCTGGTGTGACAACCCGAATTTCATCGTGGGAGAAATACGGAAATGCCACACCACACCCAAGATTGCTCCCGGGTGAAAGGAACAATGGTTGTCAAGAACAAACATCGTCATAGTTATATATTACAAGTCATAATGTCTCCAACAGTGACATAATACATACTATTAAACATGATCAACATTGTGTAGGTGTTCCATTTATTTAGTACTAGCACAACTAGATGAGTCCGCGATTTCCCCTTACGTCGAGCTTCCATCACCTAGACATGCGGGGTGAAGAAACAATACCGCAGTTTTTCCAAAGTCAGCACAAAATGCTGAGCAAATAAACACTCAAACGTGTAAACAGGAAAGAGGCACGTTTTTATTTTAATAGAAAGAGAAATAATGAGGAAGTTAGCAGACATATTATTTCCAATGACCATATATAAATTCTCTAAATCTTTATTTAGCATTCTCAACCCATTTCTATATTTTCCAAAATATCAATTTATTCCATATTTCACACGAAAAATCCACATTTATTATTTAGTTGTAGCTGGAAACAAACCAATTCAATAATATAGAACCAACCATCTTGCATGCATCGAAGACGTTGAGTGTCGACACCCCTTAAGATTCTAGCGGCCAGAAGGGTAAGTACATTGAGCGACTCGGGGCAATGTCAACCGAGCCAAATATCACAATCAAAATATATATAAGAATCTGAATAGGGTTCCGCCGCAAAATTGTTTCCACTTTACGTTATTACTCAGTATTACGTCATATGACAGTTTGAAAGAATCATTTGTACACGTAATTGAAATCTCAAGTCAAGCACGTAAATAAAAAATCACATTTGAGACTTAAAATCATAAAAGTATTTGGACACAAAAGAAGGACGGGCACGGTAGGTCGGGCATGTTTACTCACCTCAAGTAGCAAGGCAAATAGCACGATAAAGCTCCTACGGATATACGTAGCCCTCGTCTATGAACTCGTCACCTACAATTTATAAATTTTACATCAATTACAACTGTGCAAGTATGATATGAGGTAATATTTCGTTATTAAGAAATATTATTCTCATAAAAATATTACCTCATACTAAGTCCAACTAGTGACATTGTCTCGTAAAATGTTTTTACAAGGCAATCTATTTGCCTTGCTACTTGTCTGGCTACGTATATCCGTAATATTTATATAAGTTGTAATATTTTTATGAGAGTGCAAGTATGATATGCGAAATACTATAGTTCCTAACGAGTCTCATTTGGAATTACCCATTTAGCCCATTAATTACCAACGACTTAGCAAGCAAGTCCAACTGGTGGCGTAAACAATTGTATTTCTCTCATAAAAAAATTACAACTTATAGAAATACTAATTCGTAAAATGAATAAGAAATACTATTTCAAGTTTATGCGCTCTCATATTTAGGAAATAATAATTTATTAGACAACCTATTTATTTGTCAGTGACTACAAAATTTAATTGTAGCCAATTATTTATTAAAAATGTATATATTATAAGAAATTTAATTCATACATGAAATTCACAAAAGATTTATTCAAATAGTAACAACTATTGAGTCTTACTTATTTATAAATGTATGTTGGAGTAATAATTTCTACTATCTAGAAAAAATAGCCAAGTTTTATCCAGAGAAATATGGATTTTTAATTAACGAGTCTACTACTAAATATTTCCTAACTTAACTTCCTAACTTTTTTATTTTATCAATATTATCAAAATAACCTATTTTACTCAAAACACTAGTTTACAAACATTTGAAAATTCTATTTTAAAAAATCTGAAATTATATGATTAAATCCAAGGTATATTTTTATCTTGCTTATTTTAATGAGAAACAACATTATTTCATACTAAATAATTTCCATATAATTTTAATAGCAATTTACTTTAACATAGATAAAAAATATCAATAAATGTTAATAAATAATTTTAATCCAAAAATCATATTTTTAATTTTATATTTTATCTACAGTTTATATAAACAGCAAGTGAATCCCCCAAGTTTTCATAAAAGACAATTTACTACACACCCACTACAAATGCAGTTTGATACGCTATGCTAGTCACCCTTAATTGTTTAGAAACAACATAATCTACCCCCCTCCCCCCTTAAACATACGCATACAACTCAACCTAACAAACTCAATTCGATTTTAAGCTATCAAGCTCAGGTTTTGATGATCAAAAATGAACTACATGGTGATTTGGAGTTTACTTAAGTGAATATTCGCGAGAAGCGGTCAAGAGACGAAGCGGGTCTCCGATCCGAAGGTGGTGGTCGGCGGTGCTGAACGACGACGAACAATCCGTTGTTATAGGCTCTGCTTGTTTATGCTACTGGACTCCTCGGACCTCCAGGAGATTATTGGAACCAACGGGAGGAGATGGTCGCTCCGCTTAGCTCGGTGGAGTTTCTCGTCGAAAAATATGGGGTTGCCAGCGGTGGTGGTGGTTCTGGGTTGTCTCTGCAGCTAGTTGATGATGCTTTCTCTCATCCTTGGGTCGAAACAGAGAGGGGTGGCGAGTTAGGGATCCAAAATAAAGAGAAAGAGAAGCAATTGGGTTGTGGTGGTATCCCGTCGGGGTGGTTCGCCGGCTACCTTTGGGTGGTTGGCAACCTTTTTGTCGGGGGCTATTGCCCTTATTTCGAACAGAGAGGAAGAAGGAAGGGAGAGGGAGATATGAGGAGGAATACGTGGTGGAGGCGGTGCCAGTGGTGGTGGTGGTGTTGAGGTCGACGGTGGTGTTGGTAAGTTGACATGGGTTTGTTTTTGCTGAGAGACGGAGAGTTTCAGTTTGTTTGTGAGAAAGAGAGAGAGTGAGAGAAGACGAATTAATTAAATAGGAAATGTTACTTGGAGAATTCATTCTCCTCCACCGTTCTCCTTTTTTTCCTTATTAGTTGTGCTAGTGTGTTTTAGATGTACCACTAGGGAAGGTCATCTAGTGTGTTGGGTACACTACTAGGCTACACTTGGATAGATTACATAAAATGTTAAAAACAAATACAAAATAAAGATATCGTTTTTTAGGAAAATATAGAATAAATATATAAACCTCCCGACTATATTTTGAACCCAAAAATTATCCAATCTGTCACTCGTAATAAAATTGAGTTTTTGCCTTAATTACCAATTTACCCTTATTATTAAAACGGGGTATTATATCTGGTATACCTATATTTAGATTGGTTGATTATTCATCTGGTTCTGAAGAGGATACATAGGATATTGGTAAAGATGATGAAGAGGAAGATGACCCACTATGTCATGAATCTGACTGTGAAGAGGTGAGGGTCAAAAAAGCAGACGAGGTTGGTCAATATCTTGCACATGCTGATGAGTACTATGGTTTGAGTGAGGAATATTGCGACTGGAAGGCATATGAAGGTAGAGAGGATGACATGACTTCTGATGGAGGCCTCTCACCCCTTGAGGGTGATGAAGCCTGATGTTTGACCAGCTTACAAATGGTGATGACAAGTTATCTAACTCTGGTAGTGGTGACAGCGGGGGTGAGCAAGTGAGTGAGGGTGAGTTGTAAGAGGGTTGCACTCAGTTGTTCAAGTTTAGTGATAGTATTCTTCTAGCAGTTGATGGTTTAGGAAAATTTGTGACAAAGAAACATATGGTATTCCCGTGTACGCAAGATTTTAGATATGCCATGAAAGACAATGAATACAAAACGCGTTTATTAAGAGTAGGAGAAAAAAATGAAGGAAATAGAGTTACACTTCATTGTGCTATAGTAGGTTTTCGTGGGAGAGTGCATGGAAGTAGGTTACAAGATTAAAAAAAAAACATTCAAAATTTGGACAATCAGAAGTTTGCATAAATTTAGTCGGTTAACATGGAACCATGAGGAAGATTCTAGATGGATGGCTAAGAAATCAAAAGAACTCGTTAGAGATAATCCATCCATTAAATTATAAACCTTCCGACTATATTTTGAACCCAAAAAATTACCCAATCCGTCACTCGCAATAAAATTGAATTTTTGCTTTAATTATCAATTTACCCTGTTATTAAAACGGGGTATTACATCTTGTATACCTATATTTAGATTGGTTGATTATTCATATGGTTCTGAAGAGGATACAGAGGAAATTGGTAAAGATGATGAAGAGGAAGATGACCCACTATGTCATGAATCTGACTGTGAAGAGTTGAGGGTCAAAAAAGCAGATGAGGTTGGTACGTATCTTGCACATGCTGATGAGTTCTATGGTTTGAGTGAGGAATATGGCGACTGGAAGGCAGATGAAGGTAGAGAGGATGACATGAGTTCTGATGGAGGCCTCTCACGGTGATGAAGCCTTATGTTTGACCAGCTTACTAATAGTGATGACAAGTTATCTAACTGTGGTAGTGGTGACAGCGGGGGTGAGAAAGTGAGTGAGGGTGAGTTATAAGAGGGTTGCAGTTCAATGTTCAAGTTTAGTGATGGGATTCTTCCAGCAGTTGATGGTTTCGGAAAATTTGTGACAAAGAAACATATGGTATTCCCGTGTGCGCAAGATTTTAGAGATGCCACGAAAGACTATGAAATACAAAACGAGTTTATTATGAGTAGGAGAAAAAATGAAGGAAACAGAGTTACACTTCATTGTGCTACAGTAGGTTGTCGTGGGAGAGTGCATGGAAGTAGGTTACATGATAAAAAAACATTCGAAATTTGGACAATCAGAAGTCTGCATAAATGTAGTCGGTTAACATGGAACCATGAGGCAGATTCTAGATGGATGGCTAAGAAATCAAAAGAAATTGTTAGAGAGAATCAATCCATTAAATTGTCTGACATACAATCTAAGTTGATGGTATTGAAGTAGAGAACGAACGAAATTTATGGTAATCAAAGAAAAAGATATAGATGAGCTAGAGGGATCTCACGCAAAGTCTTGTAAGTTGTTGTTTGCATTTAGGGATGACTTAATGATAACAAATACATGACCTTAGTTCAAAGTTGAGTTCGAGGAAAATCCAGAGCTGATTGAAGGAGGTGGTTCTAAGCCAAAGTTCAAAGATTATTCATGTCATTAGCTGGAGTAAAGAGTGGTTTTATTCAAGGTTGTAGACATTCATAGACTTGGATGGGTGTCATTTGAAGGGTCCATTTAAGGGTACATTGCTATATGCCGTAGGCCTTGATGGTAACAATGTTGTATATCACATTTCTATTATTTTTGTTGAATAAGAAAGTACCCTAACATGCAAATTCTTTATTGAACATCTCAGATATATTCTAGATGCAGATTATGTGAGTACCGAATGGACATTCATGACTGATTGACACAAGGTACAAACTAACCATGCTATTATTTTTGTAGTATCCAATCATATGTATTTTTGTAAGTACTAACATGCTTTTAAACAGGTATTTGAAAATGTTGTGAAAATGTACTTCCCCAATGCTGAGCATAGAAGATGTGATTGCCATATGTTTAATACCTTCAGGGGCAGACACCCTGGTGTTATGTTGGCTTAGTACTTCTGGAGGCAGCCATATCTTGCACATAGCCGTATTTTGTGGATGGCATGGCCTAAATTCAAAAGAGTGGTGAAACGGTTCATACTTGGTTCACCAGCCTTGGTAATACTGATGGTGGTAGTCGGGTAGTCACGACCATTATGGAAATTAGTAAACAGCACAACCCATTTTGGTGCAATGCTGCTATTTTTATTCAAATCAATGAAGAGCAATTTTTTTTATATATGTAGTGATTCTATAGAAGCGAAAATGTTGTACATGACATTCTTGTAACGTGCATAAGTGCATTGAATATCCCATATTACCGTCATTTTGAACAATGAACATGTGTAAAGAACATGCCTAATTTTTGGGCCTTGTATATGTTATGCGAACACCCTAAATATGGGTAAAGAACATGCCCAACCTCGTTTGCGTATCGAGAGGTGGTTCGGAGAAATTTAAAGAACAACCATTTGGAGCTATAACTAGAGGAAAGCTTTACAAAAATCTTGTAAGCCATGAAAGAAAACAGCTTTGCAGTAAACTCATATTCCAAATGTTATCATTGGACATGTTGTTTTTTGTTAGATCTTTAACCCATCTGATCCTCTGAGTAGTGGAAACTTGACCACAATGAGACTTGATCGAGTTTCCAGTGACATCCTTAAGCCATAGGTGCTTGTCAATCGAGATACGAGCGCCTCCATTTAAACTCCAAGAAAGCCCCTTTGTTATAAACTTCTTACCATTGACGAGAGCTTTCCAAACGGGAGATGTAGTTGGAGGAGCATTATGAAGCCAGAAAAGAATTTCCCTTGCAATATTTACTTATAAAAATTGCAAAGCTAGAGACTGGTTATTAGTTAAAAAAGTGAATTATTGAACACTAGAAAAAAGTATTATTAGAAAAAAGTGCATTATTGAAATTTCCAACATTTTTGAACACTAGACCTCCCTTACTTGTACTTAGACAAAGAGTGTTCCAAGAAAGCTCGTGTAATGTTTTGGATTCAGGGTTACTAGACAAGAATATGTTATTTAAGATCAATGTTAACCTACTAGCAACTTTAGAAGAGACATTCATGATAGAAAAAGGATAAACTAAAAAACTTGTTAAGATGACTTTAATTAGGGTTGCTCTACCAAATTTGTTCAAGAGAAATCCTTTCCAAGACGCACACTTCTTTTTAACTTTCTCCAAGAGTAAATGTTCTTTTTTATTTTTAAAAAGAGTAAATGTCTTATCAAAGAAATAAGCCAAGTAGGTGCCTACGTCATATGAGTTATTTACACCTAGAATAGAGGTTAAAGAGGTCAAATCTTCAAAATTACAATTTGGAGAGACAATAAGAGACGATTTAGATAAATTAATTTTTTAGCCCGATTGATTTGCAAATCTAGATAGAAGATCTAAAATGGTAGAGCCTACATTAGGTGTGATTTTAGAAAATATGATACTGTCGACACCAAATTGTAGGTGCGAGATAGACGGGCCATATGGTGAAGAGGGAAACCCACGTAAAGATCCTAGATTACAAGCATTAGTAATAGATATTGAAAGCGCTTCAGCACAAAGAATGAACAAAAAAGGAGAAAGAGGGTCTCCCTGACGAAGCCCCCTATGAGGTTTAAATCTACTAGACGCAGATCCATTAACCACTACAGATTAAGACACCGTAGAGATAAATTGCATAATCAAATTAAGGAAAAAATGAGAAAAATAAAAATGGTGAAGAGTAGCTTCTAGAAAGTCTCATCTCAATCGATCAAAAGCTTTTGAAATATCTAATTTAAGAGCGAAAAAAGCTGGCATATTTGGAGAATTAAGTTTAGAAATAGAGTGAAGGATATCTTGTGATAAAAGAATATTATTTTTGAATATGCCTAGATGGAACAAAACCATTTTGATTACTAGAAATAAGAGAAGGCGGCACTATTTTTAAACGGTTTGCTAGAACTTTGGAAAGAATTTTGTAAAGGACATTACATAAACTTATGGGTCTGTAATCTTTAACAGCAATGGGATATTTAACCTTAGGAACTAATTCAATATTAGTATTATTTAGTTCATAAAGCATTCGACCAGAATTGAGAAAGGACAAAACAGCAGACGTAACCTTGGTAGCAATCAAAGGCCGACATTTTGTAAATAAAATGTGCTGAAGCCATCAGGTCCAGGGGCTTTAAGAGGGCCCATTGAGAAAACTTCATTCTTCACTTCCAAGGCCGTAAACAGTTGCAAAATAAAAGTTTGATCCTCTATGCTTAAAAAGGAATCAATATTAAAAAGCAAGTCAAAAGCACATTCATTACCGTAGAGAACTTCTAACTCGGATTAGGAAGGGGTAGGAGGAGCATAAATTGAAGTAGCGTGATTAATGAAAATGTCCATAATAATCTACTGGATGGAGTGAAGGCATCCAGAATTATTGACGATCGAATATATGTAATTTTTCAAGGTCCTAATTCTATCAAAGTTCTGAAAGAATTTGGTGTTACCGTCACCTTCTTTAAGCCAATTATTGCGCGCTCTTTGGGCCCAAAAAGTTTCATAGTCTAAAAGAAGTAAAGCTAACGAATTATGCAATTCATGATAACGAGAAATAGTGCCTGGAGAAAGAATATTGGGTTGCACCTAAAGAAGTTCATATTTACAGAGATTAATACGATTTTGTTAAGACCCTACTTGAGATTCCCAAAACTTTAACGCTCTTATAGTTATTAAAAGTTGTAAGTTCAGCTTGTTTCAAAGGCTTGAAACAGCAGCACTGTTTCAAGGCCTTGAAACAACTTTAAAAAGTTTGAAATATACACTGCAATATATAGCATGAAATTAGGGGATATTTTCATTCGAGATTTGACACCTGATCTCCTATTCTTGATTATATCTCATTTGATGTTGAAAGACGAATCATTTTGATACTATAAACTGTGGCTAATCTCTCTGTTGACTAAGTTTTTCCAGGGTTAAATAGTTACCTATTTTGCAGAAACTATTTCCTAAATTGTGTTTTTGTAGGAAAGGAAATTGGGTTGTCAAATTGATTTTATGTCTATACAATCTAGAGTGTACCTTCCTAACATACTCAGCTACAAGATCAAGTCAGTATCCCTGAAGATACTGAGCAGCTAGTCGTTGGGAAGAGTTGTTAAAGAAGTCAAGATAAACTATTGGATTTTAGGAAAGCTTGTTTTCAGAAGATCCTGAAGATCTGCAATTCAAACTAGCAGCATAAGATAGGGAATGGCTGAAGGAATTAAAAGAGAAAACACATGGAAACACTCTGACATTCTCAAGGATTGAAAAGCAACACAGAAGGAGATTCATTTAACTCAATCCAATCATCTGAAGATCACTTCATACTCAACTGCTACATCAGTTCTCTGTGTTCTTCTTTCTGTACTTAATTTGTATATCATTCTGATAATTCTTCTCATATCTTATTCTCGTGAGTTGTTCAAGTGAAAAATAGTTAACTATTGTTGAATCAGTTAGCTAGAGCAGATACTGGATAGGTTAGTGAGAACCACAAGCTGTAACAGAGTAAGGGAACTCTATGTGCTTGAGATCTAGGGCTTAGATTTTGATTAATGAAAATTGAGTTGAAAATCCTGCAGGGATCAAGTCCCTGAGGTAGAGACGTAGGTCCTAGTGGACTGAACTTTATAAATCCTTGTGTCTTTGCATCTACTTAACGTTCAGTACATATCTTATTCTTGCAAAAAATAGGGTTTCAGTTCAGGGACTTGAAAGCCATTTCAAGGCCTTGAAAACTATCAGCAAACTTTTAACTCTCTTTTTTTATTCCAAGGACTTAAAACTCATTCATGGATTTGAAATACTCACTACTTGCAACAAACTTCTTTGAAACCACTCTTTTGGCAAAAGTTTTCATACTCTATTCAACAGCCCCCCTACTACAGTATTGATCTTGTATTACTCCCTACATTACTGCCAACATTACTGTCTTTCAAATTGGTATCAGAGCTAGTATCGCTGCATAGATTTAACCATATTGTGATTATGAGTACTGTAGGCGATGGTGGTTTCTCTCTGGGAATAGCTGCTAATAGACCTCCTCTATTCTGTAGTGACAACTTTGTGCACTGGAAAGTCTTGATGAAGATATTCATCATTGATCAGGATATAAGGTTGTGTAACATCATACACAATGGTCCTCATACATTCTGCACAGAAAAAGATGGGATTAGAACTCCCAAAACTGAGGATTCACTTTCTGCTTCTGAGTTTGAACAGTTTCCTAAAAATTACAAAGCTATGAATCTCTTATATTGTTCTTTGAGTGCAGATGAATTCAACACGAGTTTAGGCTGCAAGACCGCTAAAGAAATATGGGAAAAACTGGTGGAGACCTTTGAAGGAACCAACCAAGTCAAGCAGACAAAGATCAACATATTTCTTAGAAAATATGAACTGTTTAAAAGGATTGGTGATGAGTCCATCAAATACATGTTCAAGAGATTTACAGACATTGTCAACAATCTGGACTCTCTGGAAAAATCTTTTACCAATGAGGAGAATTTCATGATGATCTTGAGATGCCCTCCCAAAGCAAATGGGAACCCAAAACTACTGCTATTGAAGAGGCTCAATATCTATCATCTCTTCAACTTGATGACTTGCAGGGAAATCAGCTTACACATGAGATCTAAATGAATAAAGTTGATGGAGAACTGCCAGGAAGTGTCAAGAACTTGGCTCTAAAGGCTAAGGAGAGTGAACCATCTCAAAGCCTTGAAAATGAAAAAGATGATGAAGATCCCTTTTCTCTCATTTTTAAAGAACTTTGAAAACAAAGACTTCAGCAGGGATAAACACAAATCCTCCGGTAGTAAAGACTACAAAGTTAAATCTTCTTCCCATGGTAATAAGCCTAAAGTAATGAATTTATTTGAGTGTGGTGATGCAAGACATTTGATTAGAGACTGTCCACACAAGAAAAGCAAACACTTTCAGAAGAAAGAACATGACAGAAGGAAGAAGGCCATGATAGCATCTTGGAGTGATTCAGAAAATTCTAGTGATTCTGAATCTGAGGAAACATAGGCCAACCTCTGCCTTATGGCCAAGCATGATGAAAGTACTGAAAAGAACATTGAGGTAATGGTAAACTGTTTGATTTCAAAACCAACAGATGTCCTCTCTGATTATCTTAGAACAATGCTATTAAATGAAGAGGACTTTCTGAGAGAAATAAGGACTTTGAAAGAAAAGGTTCATGAGCAAGCAAAAAAAAATGGCAACTTTTTTGTCAAAATAAGAATCTTGAAATTTTTCAAAAAAAATCTGACGGGGATTTCAGGGCCTTGGAAACCAGTTTCAAAGCCTTGAAAACTCAAGTTAAGGAAGTAGTCACTGAGAACTCTCTTTTGAGTGGCAATATTGTTGCACTAAGACATCATTTTGATGAATTGGAGGAACAAAGGACTACCATAGCTGAGAAACTTCAAGAATCTAAGCATGTTATGACCAAACTTGCTGGCTCAGAACACAATTTAAACCTGATTCTTGGAGGAAGCTTAAAGTCTGTCCACAAAACTGGTATTGGTTACAATCCTAACTTTCCTAAAAAAAAACAACACCAGATTTGTGAAGGCTAGTAGCAGAAAGTCTCTGAAGTTCCATTATTGTAACATTGGTCATGTCAAGATGACTTGTCCCTTTAGAAGAAGAGACCCTCACATAATGAGGAACACTTTTCCAGTTCAACTCAAGGGACAAGTTAGACAGATTTGGGATCCTAAAAGGGTTAGACCACCTAACATGGTTGACCCTGGATATGAATATAAATTCCACACTTCGTCTAACAGCTGGGTAAGGCAGTGAATGGTGTTTGCAGGGTGTCACCAAGAACAAAGAACATAATAGACAGTGGTTGCTCCAGACACATGAGTGGAAAGAGATACTTATTCTCATAATTAAAAGAGCAATCTGAAGGTTCAATTATACTTGGTGACAAAGGCAAATGCAACATCCTAGGTATCTATAAAGTTGGTATAGATTCTGAACTCTATTTCTGATGTTTATTTAGTGATGGTTTGAAATTTAATTTTCTTAGTGTATCACAGTTATGTGAAAATGGTAATAAGGTTATTTTTTACAAAGAGAAATGTGTGGTGCAAAATGAGAAATCTAGAATTTGCATCCTCACTGCCTCAAGGTCAAACAGTTTTCATACTTTGCACACTAAAAAAATTGCAGGAGAAATTCTGAAGTGCCTCAAGGCCTTGAAAAAGGATTCTTGGCACAGAAAGATTGGACACATTAGCTTGCACACCTTGAACACGTTAGTTACTAAAGATCTAGTTACATGTCTGCCCTATATCAAGTTCAAGGATGAAGAGGTATGCAAAGCTTGTGCTCAAGGTAAACAGACAAGAAGTTCATTCAAGCCAAAGAAATTTTTAAGTACTACTAGACCCGTTGAATTACTGCATATGGATCTCTGTGGCCCTATGAGAACTCCAACTCCAAACGGTAAGAAGTACATGTTAGTCATTTTAGATTATTTCTCTAGATTTACTTGGATAATGTTTCTTAGAGATAAATCTTAAGCTCTATCTGAATTTTCAAATCTTTATAAAGAGATTCAAACCCTGAAAAACCTGCCTATTGCTACAACTAGAAGTGATCGCGGTAGAGAATTGGATCAACTTGAGTTTGATTTATTTTGTGCTAAGCATGGCATCTCTCACAACTTTTCTACTCCAAGAACTCCTCAACAAAATGGTGTTATTGAAAGAAAGAACGGGACTCTTGAAGACATGCCAAGGACAATGCTACTGGAGAACAAGTTGCCAAAATCCTTTTGGGAAAAAGCTGTAAACACTGCCAACTATATACTTAACAGGTACCTGATTAGGCCTATCTTGAAGAAGACTCCTTATGATTTTTTCAAAAGAAGAAATCCAAACATCTCTTTCTTCATACCTTTTGGCTGCACTTGTTTTGTTCACAATAATGGTAAGGACAATCTTGATAAGTTTGATGCCAGAAGGGATGAAGGTATCTTTCTTGATTATTCACTGACTAGCAAAGCTTATAGAGTTTATAATAAGAGGACCAAGCTTGTTGAAGAAAGTATTCATGTCTTTTTTTATGAAAGCTATGATTTTTCTTTGAGTGAAAGTTTTGCAGACTTGAATTTGAACAAGCATGAGTCAAAGGATGGAGCAGAGTCTTCAAATGGTTCCAAGGAAAGCTTGCAGGAAAACAAAAGGAATTTTCAAGGCCTTGAAAATGAGTCTCATAGACTTGAAAAATATCATCAAGAAAATCAACGTGGAAAAGCGACTTCTCCAAGTTCTCAAAGACCAGAGAAGCTTCCTGGAGCACCTGAACCACTGACACCAAGGAAGAGATTCAAATATCTTTCATCTCATCAAGTTGAAAACATTATATTTTTGATCCATCCACTGGTACACATACAAGATCACAATTGAAGAACCTATGTGATTTTAATGCTTTTGTTTCTCTTATGGAACCTAAGAATGTGAAAGAATCATTACAGAAGCAGACTATATCATTGCAATGAAAAGTGATCTCAATGAATTTGAGAGGAACAAGGTTTGGAATCTGGTTCATCCACCTAAAGATCTGTCTGTCATTGGCACCATATGGGTATTCAGAAATAAATTAGATGAGAATGGCAATGTAATCATACACAAAGCAAGACTGGTAGCTCAAGGCTACAACCAGGAAGAATGTACTGATTATGAGGAGACTTTTTCTCCTGTTGCAAGGATAGAAGCAATTAGAATGTTACTTAAATTTTCATCTCACACGAATATGAAACATTTTCAAATGGATGTTAAATGTGCCTTTCTAAATGGATATTTGCAAGAAGAAATTTAGGTTGCTCAACCTCCTGGCTTTGAAAATGATGAGTTTCCAGATTATGTCTATAAACTTAACAAATCTCTTTATGGTTTGAAACAAGCTCCAAGGGCTTGGTATGAAAGACTGTCAACATTTCTACTTGAAAAGGATTTCAAAAGAGGATTAGTAGATAAAACCATTTTCATAACGACTCATGAGAAAGATATTCTAGTAGTTCAAGTATATGATGATGATATTCTGTTTGGAGCTACTAATGATTCTCTTTGCAAGAATTTCTTAAGTCTTATGAGCAGGGAATTTGAGATGAGCATGTACACTGTGAGTTGTACACTGTCCTTAGACAATGATCAAACTGGTAAGGGTGTAAATTTCAAAGAGTATAGAGGTATGATTGCATCATTTCTATATCTCACTGCAAGTAGATCAGATATCATGTTTAGTGTTTGTATGTGTGCTAGATTTCAAGCTGATCCTAAAGAATCACACTTGGTTGCTGTCAAAAGAATTTTTTTAGATATCTCAATGGTACCAAAGACTTAGGGCTTTGGTATCCTAAACAATCTAATTTGTCTTTGTGTGGATATTCAGATGCTGACTTTGCAGGTTACAAAGTTGACAGAAAAAGAACTTCAGCGTGTTGCCAATTTCTTGGATCATCCCTGATCAGCTGGCATTGAAAGAAGCAAAACTCAGCAACTTTGTCAACAAAAAAAGTCGAATATGTGGCAACTGGAGCTTGCTGCTCACAATTGCTGTGGATAGCTCAGCAAATGAGAGGCCTTGAATTTGATTTCAGAGATATACCATCAAATGTAACAACTTCAGTGCAATATCAATTACAAATAATCCAGTTCAGCACTTAAGGACCAAACATATAGATGTTAAACATCATTTCATCAGAGATCATGCTAAGAAAGGTGATGTTACTCTTGAATTTGTGCCTAATAACATGCAATTGGAATATATATTCACTAAACCACTTCCAGAGGAAAGATTCTTAGCCCTGAGATCAGAATTGGGCATGCTAAATAAGGAAGATTTGGTTTAAGGCGAGTATCAGGTAAGTATTATATGCTTCAAAGTTTTGAATGGATATTCAAAGCCTTGAAAATCTTTTCAAATACTTGATTTTATTTGCTTCAGCAATATAGCTTTTGAAGGCCTCGAAATGATTTCCAAAGCATTGAAAATAAGTTTTTATGCTACATAATCAATAATTTGGATCTTCAATATTAGATGTTATCTCTGTAGATAATTTCTCAATATTGCTTTTACCTTTTTAAATTATTTTCCTTTCAAATTAGTATTATAATATTTCCTTTCCCATGTCACACACAATTTTGAATCTAACTGATTCTGCACATCTTAAAAGATTTGAAAATATTTTGTTTCCTTTTCAAACTCAAACTCTTCAGTATTTATCCTCTCCATTCTCTCTTTCTCTCTCTCCCTTGTATCTCTCTTGCCTCTCTCTTCGATACCCTCAAACCCTAATGAGCTCAAGAAGAACTTATGAAAGAATCAAGATGGCTAAAGGTCTTAAGAAATCTTCTGAAAAGAAGAGAAAAACTGTTGAGCAAGAGGTTCAAACCCTCAGTGATGACTCAAGTTCAAGAACTCCAAGTGCATAAAAGGCTCCTTATCCTCCGAAGAGGAAGATCAAGAAGGATCAGACTCAGGAATGTTTATCAAGGATCTTAAGAAGAATAAAAAGAAAGCAAACATTCCAGAGATAGTGACTGAGGCAGAGCTTTTTGATGAAGAAGTGGTTGTTGATGCTGGTGAAGAAGCTGCTCAAGAAGAAGAACAACAAAAAGCTGAGGATGATGAAGAAGACAGCGGTGAAGAGGATGCTGAGCAAAGGGAGATGGAGAACCAACCCCTTGATTCTTTCCTCTTATTTCTTTCTTTTCAAGGCCTTGAATTTCTCTTCAAAGTGCTTGAAACTTTCTATCTTTCAAAACTATTTTCTTTAAAGCTTTCAAAACTATGATCCAACATTTTCTCATTCTTTTTTATGAAAGTCTAAGGGGAAGAAATTTAGGTGTTTAACTAATTATGGTACTTTCGTTTAGAGATCTGGTTTAGATCAGTGGGATGTTTTTGCTGCTTAACTGTTTAATAAGTTGGATAGTTATTTAAATTTTTGCTTCAACTTATTATCATAGATTATCATGATTATTATGCAATGCTCTAATGCCTGAGTTTAGCAGAGAAATAGTTCTTACAAGAATTTTGGTTTTGTCTTTCATAAAGGGGGAGATTGTAAGTTCAACTTTTTTCATAGGCTTGAAATAGCAGCACTGTTTCAAGGCCTCGAAATCGCTTTCAAAGGTTTGAAATATACACTGCAGTATATAGCATGGACTTAGGGGGAGCTTTTCATTCTAGATATTAATCCTAATCTCCTATGCTTGATTATATCTCATTTTATGATGAAAGATAAATCATTTTGATACTCTAAACTGTGGCTAATCTCTCTGTTAACTAAGTTTTTGTAGGGTTAAATAGTTACCTATTTTGCAGAAACTATTTCCTAAACTGTGCTTTTGCAGGAAAGGAAATTGGGTTGTCCAATTGATTATGTGTTTATGCAATCTTGACTGTACATTCCTAACATACTCAGCTACAAGATCAAGTCAGTATCCTTGAAGATACTGAGCCACTAGCCATTGGGAAGAGTTTTTAAAGAAGTCAAGATATGATGCTAGATTTTAGGAAATTTGTTTTCAGAAGATCCTGAAGATCTGCAATTCAAACTAGATACATAAGAGAGGGAATGGCTGAAGGAATTTGAAGATAAAACACACAGAAACACTCATACATTCTCAAGGATTGACAAGCAACGCAGAAGGAGATTCATTTCACTCAATCCAATCATCTGAAGATCACTGCATACTCAACTGCTTCATCAGTTCTCATTGTTCTTCTTTCTGTACTTAATTTGTATATCATTTTGATAATTCTTCTCATATCTTATTCTCGTGAGTTGTTCAAGTAAAAAACAGAGAATTATTGTTGAATCAGTTAGCTAGAGCAGGTACTAGATAGGTTAGTGAGAACCACAAGCTGTAACAGAGTAAGGGAACTCTCTATGCTTGAGATATGGAGCTTAGCTTTAATAGGAATTGAGTTGAAAATCCTGCAGGGATCACGTCACTGAGGTAGCGACGTAGGTCCAAGTGGACTCAACTCTATAAATCCTTGTTCCTTTACATCTACTTATTGTTCTGTACTTATCTTATCCTTGCACAAAACATGATTTCAGTTCAAAGACTTGAAAGCCATTTCAAGGCCTTGAAAACTATCAGCAAACTTTTAACTCTCTGTTTTGATTCCAAGGACTTGAAACTCATTTCAAGGCTTTGAAATACTCACTGCTTGCCACGAACTTCTTTGAAACCACTCTTTTAGCAAAAGTTACCAGACTCTATTTACCACCCCCCCCCCCATTCTAGAGTATTGATCCTGTATTACTGCCTACATTACTGTGTTTCAAACGCCATTTTACTACTCTATATAGAGGGGAGCCAATTAGAAGCAAATTTCAAAAATAGTTAATAATATCTTGAACTTCTTTCTTCCTAATCCACAAAGCTTCAAATTTTAAAGATTTAACATGCCTTTATAACAACATTCATTGGTGCATGATCAAAAACCGAAATTCCCAGATTATTTAGAATTGAAGAGGGATATAAATTAAGCCATTCAAGATTACAAAAAGCACAATTTTTTCAAAGGTATGATCAGAAGACAAACGATTATTAATCCAAGTAAACCGGGGTCCAGAATTAGGATGTTCAAGGAGTCCACAATTATTAATAAACGACCGAAAATTTTTATTTCCAGGAAAAGAATTTTCATTAAGGGCTGTTTTGTCACAAGGGTTAAGGACGTGATTAAAATCGCCAATTATAAGCACGGGCTGGTTAGGTATGAGGAGAGAAGATATGAAGTCTCAAACAGAAAAACGTTCACTAAGGACAGGGTGACCATAAATTAAGTAAAGGAACCAAGAAAGAAAAATTATTAAAATTAGTAAATAAATAAGAATAAAGTTATCACAAGCATGCAAAATAGATATATTAAAAGCATGATCTCAAGCAAACCATAAACCCTCGGCTGACCCGATCGGGTCAACACCTAAAGAAGTAGAAAATTCTAAGTTTCTAAATTTTTGACTAACCCAGTCAGAGGCTTTCTTGGTTTCACAGAGAAAGTTAAGGGAGTGCTAGAGAAAACTAGTCTATTAAAAATCTTCTTGAATTGTAGAGAATTGACCCAAACCTCTGCGATTCCATACAAGTAAACTCATTGAGATTTTGATGGTTGTTTAAGGACAACTATCGAAACCTCAATTAAGCTGGTAAAGAATCATTAAAACTTGGTAAGGAGCCTATACTTTTGCTGGTAATAGGAAAATCAGAAGATAAAACACATTTCAATTTTTTACCTGGTGGCTCCTCGACTGCATCAATCGCGGAGGCTAATTCAACAATGTTGCGGTTTTTCAATGGGAGCTTTCTTGGTGCTTTCTAATTCTTTGGTTGATCCTGGGAGTCATCCTACTTTGATATCTTCTTGGAGGATCCATTTGAATTTCCTTGCCCTTATGGTTTATGCTTCCATCAGTGGTATCACCTGTTGGGTTTCGACGTAGGTAACGCAGCGGAATAACAAAAATTCATACTCAAAGCCCACCAAGGATCACAGGAAGAGACTATCATAACATGATGAGAGCATAGAAGATGTGTACCTTTTGGTTTGGGAGATCACACGAAGAATAGTGTCTTCGTCTCTATGAATATCCACACCTTGGATCTTGATTGTAATCCTTCGCACCGCGATGTGCTAGCAACGGAAGAAGGAGGATTAAGATCTCGCAGAACAAGGCACTCGGCCGTGCCTTGTTGTGGCCGACGGCAAGGGGTACGGACGGGTTGGGGAGGTTCGGCCTTCCCAACTTGTTCTCTCTCTCTCTTACTTTGTTAAGTTCTCTCAACTAATGACTTGTGTGTTGAGAATTAACAAGCTAGAGATCCTTTATATAGTCATAACTCTTTATTAACTACATAAAGGCCCCAAAACTAATCATGTCCTTACATGGATTAGCCCACGTGCAAATTAGTCCTACTAAGTTTGCTTGTAGTTGCGTTATGATCCTTTTATTAATTAGTCCAACTAATTAATGCCTATATCCAATTTAATCCATCCGGTCTGTGACCCTATAGGTTTCTACTTAGTTGGTAGTAACTTACTACTAACATGGAGCGGTGTCAAGCAACACATCCACGCCACCCAACTAATAGAAATAAGTCAGTGATCCCGACAAACCTCGTGCCCTATATCACATATTGTATTATCCCTTTGTCTCTATATTCGGATTGGACACGAGACATAATAGTCACACTCGTATATCCAATCCATAGTTTCTTGTTCCTGGGAATATGCTTAAGCAAGCAGACAACATCAATATATACATATTGATTTATCTAAGTCTGGCCGGACATTCAATAAGCACCATCCCTCGAGTGGCCATGGATATTTACTCTCATTATGTGGGAGGGACAAATCCTCTCTATACCACTACGATCTCTAATCTTGCTTCCTATCATGCCCGATAGCTATCTTTATAGTTGCCCGGTTAAGGCGCAACGTTGGATAACATCAAAGCATGATATTCCACAACTAAAGTATCTAGTGAATTCAAGTCTAAGGATTACAATATAATTGGCACTACGAGAAGCGATTGTGAATTTGACATAATCTAATGTATCCTTCTCGTCGTGGGTCAATCCAGTATGCCATTACTACTAATGCATACCCATGTGTTAGACTTGATATCTCCATATCAATCTACACACATACTAGTCTATATTTGATCGTCCTATTAATCAATATAATGGACTAGGGATATTTAAGATAAACAACACATTGTATCTAAGGACTTCAATATATTAAATATCACAATAGTTAATAAATGAATATTCTAGCCAAAACATTATTCATACTAAAAATAGATTGCCTCTAGGGCACCTATTCCAGTAGTCTCCTACTTGCACTGGAGCCAATCTAGTGCATCTCGTATGCCTATAGATCTAGCGTGCCCTTCATGCTTTCGCTGCGCAAGCGGCTTTGTGAGCGGATCTGAAAGATTGTCATCTGTTGGATTCTTGCACATCTTCACATCTTCTCGATCGATCATATCACGAATAAGATGGAATATCCTAAGTACATGCTTCGATTTCTGGTGTGATCTTGGTTCCTTGGCTTGTGCAATCGCTCCAGAGTTGTCACGAACAACTCTATGGGATCCACGATGCTAGGGACCACACCGAGCTCAGTGATAAACTTCATTATCCAAACTGCCTCTTTTGCTGCTTCCGCAACAGCAATGTACTCAGCTTCAGTTTCAGAATCAGCAACTTTACCTTGCTTGGAAATCTTCCAGCTCACAGCTCTTCCATTCAGGCACAACACGTATCCTGACTGCGATTTGTAGTCATGTTTTTCGGTTTGGAAGCTTGCATCAGTGTAACCAATTACACTCAACTCTTCCTTACCTCCAGATATCAAGAAGGCATCCATATTTCTTCTCAAGTACTTTAGGATGTTCTTGACAGCAATCCAGTGACTCTCACCCGGATTGGACTGATATCTGCTCACCATACTCAACGTGTATGATACGTCTGGTCTAGTGCACAACATGGCGTACATGATGGATCCTATGGCCGAAGCATAGGGTATCCTACTCATTCGGTCCTTCTGAATCTCATTGGAAGGACAGTCAGTCTTAGATAGAGTGACTCCATGCGACATGGGCAAGAATCCCTTCTTGGAATCTTGCATGTTGAATCTTTTCAACACCTTGTCTATATATTTACTTTGGCTTAGGCCGAGAAGCTTTCTAGATCTATACCTATAGATCTTTATACCAAGTATATAAGTTGCATCTCCTAAGTCCTTCATTGCAAAACACTTTCCTAGCCAATCTTTAACAGATTGCAAATTAGGAATATCGTTTCCAATGACTAGTATGTCATCCACATAAAAGACCAGAAACACTACAGAAATCCCACTAACCTTCTTGTAAACACAGGGCTCATCTTCGTTCTTGATGAAGCCAAACTCTTTGACCGCGCCATCAAAACGTCGATTCCAGCTCCTAGAAGCTTGCTTTAATCCACAAATGGATCTTTGTAGCTTACATACTTTATTTGCATTCTATAGATCCTTAAAACCCTCCGGTTGTGTCATATACACATCCTTTAGGAGGTTCCCACAAAGGAACGCTGTTTTGACATCCATTGGCCAAATCTCATAGTCATTATAGGTTGCAATGGCAAGTAGGATTCGAATGGATTTAGTCATGGCGACTGGTGAAAAGGTCTCACCATAGTCAATACCATGAATCTGTTTACACCCTTTAGCCACCAATCGCCCCTTGTAGGCAACTACCTTGCCATCCATGTCGGTCCGTACCTCTCTCGCTCATGACGTAACCTTCCTGACCTACGTAGTTCCTGTGTCACCTGAACAGGTTCTTCCACAATGACTTGCGGTTCTTGTTCATCTTCCATCATCGGCTCATTGGTTTGTGGTTCTTGAATTTCTTCAAGTTCTACAGTCCTCCCACTTGCTTCTTTAGAGACAAACTCTCTTTCTAGAAACACGCCGGTCCGAGCTACAAAATATTTGTTCTCGGCTGGATTGTAGAAATAATATCCTTTCGTTTCCTTAGGATATACCACAAACTTACACTTATCCGCTTTGGGCCCGAGCTTGTCTGTTTGTAAACGCTTTACATAGACATCGCAGCCACAAATCTTCATAAATGACACTATGAGACGCTTCCGAGTCCATATCTCATATGGCGTCTTTATGACTGATTTGGATGGAACACGGTTAATGGTAAAAGTTTCTGTCATTAGAGATGTCCCCAAAATGATATTGGAAGATCCTTTTGAGACATCATAGATCGCACCATATCTAATAGTGTGCGGTTCCACCTCACGGACACGCCATTTCATTGTGGCGTTCCGGGTGGAGTGAGATGGGATACTATCCCACACTCTCTAAGATACTCGTCAAACTCTTGGCTCAAGTATTCTCCTCCATGATCCAACGCAAAGCCTTAATACTTTTACCAAGTTGCTTCTCTACTTCATTCTTCAATTCCTTGAACAATTAGAAGGATTCGGGTTTTGGACTTCATAAGGTATACAAATTCATATCTACTGAAATCATCAGTAAACGTAATGAAGTAGGTGTGACAACCTCTGGAAGGCATGGGGAACGGCCCACATACATCGGTATCTATGAGTGCTAGTAACTCACTAGTCCTCTCACCTTTCTTATTGAAAGGGGACTTTGTCATTTTTCCTAATAAACAAGATTCGCATGTCTCATATGATTCCAAATCAAATGAGTCTAGAAGTCCATCCTTATGGAGTCTAGATATTGCGTTTCTCGTTTATATGGCCCAAACGACAGTGCCATAGATATGTAGGATTTAAATAATTAGTTTTAATCCTTTTAGTATTTATGTTATAGATGAAATTATTTAGATCAAAGATATATAATCCATTAGACAAATGTGCACTACAATAGTGCATACTATCAAAATAAATGGAACAACACTTGTCCTTTATTGAAATAGAAAAACCCTTACCGTCCAAACAAGAAATGGAAATAATGTTTCTGCTCATAGCAGGCACATAATAGAAATTTTCTAACTCTAAAATAAGTCCAAAAGGTAAATATCGTTCATAAACGCCTACAGCTAATGCAGCAACTCTTGGTCCCTTCTCGACGCGCAGATCTATCTCTCCTCTAGCCAATCTTCTACTTCTTTTCAAATCTTGAACATTTCAACAAATGTAAGATCCACATCCAGTATCCAATACCCAAGATGAAGAAATAGATAGATTGACGTCTATAACAAAAATACCTGGTGGTGGTGGAATCACTATTCCAAGCTTCTTATCATCCAGATATTTGGGGCAATTCCTCCTCCAGTGACTCGGCTGGCTACAGTAGTGACAATCACCTTTAGCCACGCCCCCACTAGGCTTTAGGGCATCCTTGGTCTTTGCAACTTTCTTGCGCTTGCCTTTGGAGGTAGAGGCAACTCCCTTGCCCTTCCTCTTATTCACCATCATTATGGCCTTGACCTTGCCTTTGTTGATGCTCTGTTCAGTTGTCTTTAGCATGTTCATCAAGTCTGGCAGATTCTGACTGATCTCGTTCATGTTATAGTTCATGATGAACTTATTATAACTGTCAGGCAACGGTTTCAAGGCAAGATCAGGAGCCAAATCTTGGCCAAGTAGGAAGCCCAGTCTTGTGAGGTTCTCAATGTACTCGATCATACGGAGTACATGAGGCCCAACTAGATTCCCTTCTGCGATACTGCTCTTGAACAGTGCTTTGGACACCTCATACCGCTCATGCCTTGCCTGTTCATGAAACAACTGTTTCAAGTGTATGATCATATCATAGGCCTCCATGTTCTCGTGTTGCTTCTGAAGCTCAGAGGTCATGGTGCAGAGCATGAGGCAAATCACATCATTAGAATCATCTATATGTTTCTGACGTGCTCTTACATCAGCTAGAACAGACTCATCCTGGGGTGGGTCTGGAATAGGTGTGTCCAAGACGTACAACTTATTTTCTTGCTTAAGGACAATCCTTAAGTTTCTGTACCAGTCAAGGAAATTTGTTCCAGACAGTTTATCCTTCTCAAGGACAGATCGCAGGGATGAAGTCGATGTGTGATTGCTTGCCATTTGGAATTCTACAAAACGAGAAATATGAAATTTTAGTATTTTAAACAATTTTAACTATATTTAAATAATGGCTAGATAATTAAATATAGCTCCCACTATTTTTCTAGGATTAATAGCCCTCACCATTAATGCGGAAAATATCATGTATATTTCTAGTAGGTCCAAGATCCATATTTCCCTTCTTCTTGAGCTTGCTTTGGCAAGTCACCCAAGAATTGGTTATTTAGGTAGGAACCATTACAATTGCATCCCATGAAACTCTTGGTCCAATTAGGCGAATAAATCATTATTCTTTATCCTTTAGATAACACCTAATTGTCATGCCTCTAGGTTCATCAATCCAATTGATCTTACCTAGTTGCGTCCAACCTCTTGCTTCAACAATCACACATTACTTGCTTGTGTCGTCCGCAAATATCATGGTGAATTAAAATTGCCTTGCTTTGGCAAGCTTGAATTTAGTAGACCCTGATCATGAAGGGTGTTTAGGCAAAAGAAGGCAAAACGCAATATTCCAATTGAGGGATTTAATGGTCATTATTCCTTTGCTTGATCCCATCAACATTATCTACTTATTTGGATTGGAAAATCCACAATAAAAGATCAAACTTGTTTATTATTATTATTTTGTTAACGTTTTGCTAGTATCGCCACAAACACAAAAATAAATAACAAGACATAAAATAATAAACTTCCAAAAAAGAAAAATTAACGTGGCATGGATATGGCCCCTAGACTAAGATATTACCAAGCCAATGATAATATCTATATGCCCTAAAGTGACAAGCTCATCTCCATGTGCTCCTACATAGCCGCGCGCCTAGGGATGGGAGTCTTCATCATCTTTGTGGCTTCTTGGTTCTCCGTCTTCTCCTCCATGCTCTTGGATATCATCTAAATATTTCTAATTCTAGCCTAAAATCTAAAATAAATAAATAAATAAATAAATAAAAAATCACATGTCGAGGAAGATGAAAAGCTCGCAGGCCATAAAAATTAACTAACTATTACATTAATTTGATCAGCCCGCAGGCCGTAAACCAAACCACAACGAACACAAACATCCACAACCTAGGCCATATCCACCCACCATGCAACAAGGCACATAATACAGTTAAAACCAATTTTTAACGTGCTTTTTCAATTTTAGTTTGAAATTGGATAATTAGGGTCACAACGGTCCAAGAAATCCACATCCACCATGGTCGAACCATCCAAGGACCAAGGCTAGGCCTTGGGGTGGTCGGCCGAGCCTCATGCACGGCTAGGCCGCACGCTCGGCCGGCCCAATCCCTTGACCCAGCCTTGCTTGGGCGGCAAGGCAAGAGAGACGGTCCCCCTAGGGGACGAACCTCCTTATAGAATTGTTTCCAAGACAATTCCTTGCCTTGTTGCCCAAACTTAGTTGTTTCCATAATTGGAAAAAACTCTTTTCCCAATTATGTGCCCAAGAACCCTAATTTCTCAAGTACCCAATTATTTACATCCTATGTGATTAAACTCACCAATTTACACATTCAATGTTAAATTAGGTATTGTTTTTCTTCAATCAAATTCAATTTTCATCTACTATGCTTATTAGTTTCAGTTTCACGTAATATGAATAAGACGGTGTATGAACTGAAATCGTAACACATAAAATCATGTTATGCACTACGACCTGTGGCTCTGATACCACTGTTGAGTTTTGACGTAGGTAACGCAGCGGAATAACAAAAATTCCTAATCAAAGCCCACCAACGATCACCGAAAGAAACTATCATAACATGATGAGAGCATAGAAGATGTGTACCTTTTGGTTTGGGAGATCACACGAAGAATAGTGTCTTCGTCTCTATGAATATCCACACCTTAGATCTTGATTGGAATCCTTCTCACCGCGATGTGCTAGCAACGGAAGAAGGAGGATTAAGATCTCGCAGAACAAGGCACTCGGCCGTGCCTTGTTGTTCCCGACGACAAGGGGGACAGACGGGTTGGGGAGGTTTGGCCTTCCCAACTTTTTCTCCCTCTCTTGATTTGTTAAGTTCTCTCAAATAATGACTTGTGTGTAGAGAATTAACAAGCTAGAGATCCTTTATATAGTCATAACTCTTTATTAACTACATAAAGGCCCCAAAACTAATCATGTCCTTACATGGATTAGCCCACATGAAAATTAGTCCTACTAAGTTTGCTTGTAGTTGCGTTATGATCCTTTTATTAATTAGTCCAACTAATTAATACCTATATCCAATTTAATCTATCCAGTGTGTGACCCCATAGGTTTCTACTTAGTTGGTAGTAACTTATTGCTAACATGAAGTGATGTCTAGCAACACATCCACGCCACCCAACTAATAGAAATAAGTCAGTGATCCCGACAAACCTCGTGCCCAATATCACATATTGAATTATCCCTTTGTCTCTATATCCGGATTGGACACGAGACATAACAGTCGCACTCGTATATCCAATCTATAGTTTCCTGATCCTGGGAATATGCTTATGCAAGCAGATAACATAAATATCTCCATATTGATTTATCTGAGTCTGGCTAGACATTCAGTAAGCACCATCCCTCGAGTGGCAATGGATATTTACTCCCATTATGTGGGAGAGACAAATTATCTCTACATTACTACAATCTCTAAGGTTGCTTCCTATCATGCCCGATAGCTATCTTTATAGTTGCCCGATTAAGGCGCAACGTTGGATAACATCAAATCATGATATTCCACAACTAGAGTATCTAGTGACTTCAAGTCTAAAGATTACAATACAATTGGAACTACGAGAAGCGATTGGGACTTTGACATAATCTAATGTATCCTTCTCGTCGTGGGTCAATCCAGTATGCCATTACTCCTAATGCATACCCATGTGTTAGACTTGATATCTCCATATCAATCTACACACATACTAGTCTATATTTGATCGTCCTATTAATCAATATAATGGACTAGGGATATTTAAGATAAACATCACATTGTATCTAAGGACTTCATTATATTAAATAGCACAATAACTAATAAATGAATACTCTATCCAAAACATTTTTCATACTAAACATAGATTTCCTCTAGGGCACCTATTCCAACATCACTTGTTGAGGATTATCCGCCTGAGTGTCATTGATTTAGTTGGGTCTGATAGCCCCTTCATCGTCTGTAAATTCCGGTGCCTGAAGGATGAAGCCTGGGGTATGGTTCACCGGCTCTTCAACCAGAATTAGGATGAGACCTGGTGAGCCAAAACTGGAGATGGAAGTAAAGGATTATCATTGTAGGGCTTTGAGTGGGTGGTTTTTATCGCAGGTAGGCGAAGCATGATCAAGAAAGGTCATCATCTCGAAGGGGTACCATGTGGGAAATAGGTTTACTCTTGATTGAATCAGGTTCCAAAGTATCTAATGATGACTCGGGTGTATGAAACCCGTCCGATGAGGATCCATCGAAGGAAATGACTAAATCTCCCATGGACGTGTTCCTGTCATCCTCCATTGCGCCGCCAAAATTTCTTGGACCACCAACTAAATTAACCTTTGTTGTCCGGTTCCGACCGACATCATTAAAGGCTTTAATCTTCCTCATGAAAAACACAGTCTCCCCGACGCCATGTGAAACTGTAAGGACCCATGAAATGGAGATCTCTGGTGCCTCTCTTCCAGTATCTGCAATACTTCCACCAAGCTTGTGCCACACCTTCTGTATGAGTGCCCTAAAATTCCGCATCTGAAACAAACCTTGGAAACATTCTCCTATCTGAAGAAGATCCACTTTGGTGGAGCTTATAGATCCTTGGTTGACGTAAGCTCCAGGAACAAGTGGGTAATTAACTGGGACCCTAACCTTGACCCGATTTCCTCCATGTTGGCATACCTTTTGATGTCCCAGACCACATGCAACACTTCTCCTGCTAGAAGACCCAAACTCTGTGCTAAATTGATAACCCCATTTTCGGGGTTATTTTATTACTTATTTGTCTGCATTTTGTGTACTTACCATGGATAAATTGTCGTCTTTCGAGTATAATATACTTAAATTGTGAAACTTGATTTTTGAGCTTTAATTGTTAAATTCGGGAGTTTCTTGTATATTTGGACGCTTTTATTGTGGTACAATCGCGGGTTCTTGTTTCGTGTTGTGGTTGGAAGGAAATAGGACGCGAGGATCAAAGAGGATGAAGAGACAAGCTTCGGAAACAAAGGACTCAAGGAAGGACTCAAAGAAAAGAAGAAAAGAAGTTGCTGACACAGTCTCTTTGCACGAAGAGAAAGACTTAGCCCAATTCAAGAAATGCAGAAAATGTCTTCGGGAACTAGCTTGCAGTATCAAAATAAGAAAATCTTCGCACGAAGACCATGCAGTCTTCGCACGAAGAGGATTTTGTCTTCGCACGAAGAAACTGGGGAAGTCAGCGGATTATGGCATGGTCTTTGTGTAATTTATTAAAACTTCATCTAATTGTTTTAGAAACGTATTAGAGCAAAGTAGGGCAGAGTTTTCAGTATCTGTCGACGTGAGAACTTGTGTTGGGAGCTTTGGAACTTTGCTTGGGAGCTTGGATTCATCCGTTTGCTTTCTAAACTTCTTCTACTCTCTTGTTTTGGATTGTGATCATAAAACGTTGTATTGTGATCATGTTTTTGAGTAGCTAAACTCGTATATAGGGATATCTCGTAGGGAACTAGGGTTCGATCACCACGTTTTATGGTTTAAGGATTTGACTTCATGCTTTCTAGCTTAATTGATGATACTTTTTTTTAGTTATGTGTGTTTTACGATTATCATTCAACTTTTCTATTGTTAGATGTATCAATAGGATTGAGCTAGGTTGTGAATGTTAGAGAAATCAACGTTTATTGTCCGGAACTTGAAACACACACTAGCCGTATCTAGGGTTGAGAAATCTTCCTAGTTAGCTAATAACTAAGAGTAGACTAACGATTACAAAGCATGCTTAACTTTGATTAGACTAGAGACATCAGCTACGATAGTTAAAGTATAGGTGTTGGTTGAGAAATCTTCAACATAGGAGTGCTCGTTTAACTGGACAAAGTATCATCGTGTTATCAAAACGTAAATCCGACGTGGTGGGAAATACCTAGTGACCCGGAGAGATATCCTGACTGTATCAACATATTAAGAAACCGACTACAAATTCATGTTTATTAATCGTGAAGCAATTCACACAGTTAATTGGGATACTTGTTCTTTCCAATTTTAGTAGCAGTTAGGAAACCAAACAACGCGCTTTGCCCACACAAGGCTATTAAATATCAACTAATTGGAAAGAAGTCTCTTGGGTACAACAACCCGGTCTTTCAGAATTTATTACTACAAGCAACAACCGTGCACTTGCGGTTGGAGCCTACCAAGTTTTTGGCGCCGTTGCCGGGAACTTCGGCTAAATTAGTTATAATTCCTAGCCTCAGGGAGTTTACTTTTATTGTTTATATTTGTTACTCACCTACTTTTCTGTGTGTAATCTGTGTTTTCGGGTTGGATTTCACGGTGGATGTCCCGTTCTAGAGAATAGCCTTTGCACCCAACACTTGAATACCCGGAAACCTTGTTACGCGCACAACGTAGGGACAAGAAGAAGACAATCTCAGTTACTATGGACGAGCAAACTAGAGCTGAGTTTGAAAGAATCCGCAAGTGTATGCAAGATGCGGAAGCAGCTAGAGCTGTAGATGTGGCTGATGCAGCGAACTGAACAAGAGAAACTGAGCAACTCAGAGCTCAGAGGGCTGAGATGCAAGAAGCCATGGCATGCCTGAATCCAGCACCACTACCCGGTGCAGGCTTACCACCTGGAAATAATGGAGGTAATAACGGTTGAAACAATGGAGATAACAATGGGGGGAACAATGAGCATAATTTGGTGCCACAAGTTAACAATGCAGAAATTGAAGACCGCCCTATGGTAGACTATTTCATAAATACACCAGCATGCTACCAACCTACCATTGTTAGGCCACATATCAATGCCCAACACTTCGAGCTGCGCCAGCACATGATTAATATGGTTCGTGATGAGTGCGCATTCATTGGAGCTCCAGGAGATGACCCCAACCACCATCTACTTGTGTTTGAGCAAATTACATCGACTTTGCACGACCAAAGAGTTCCAGATGAAATAGTTAAGCTGTTACTATTTCCCTTTTCTTTATCTGGAAAAGCTAAGAAGTGGCTTTATGGAACTTCCGGCTGGGAGTATTGTGACATGGGCAGATTGTTGTCATGATTTTCTGAAGAAATATTTGCCACCTTCCAGAGTCGCTCAGCAGATGGCTGAGATTACAAAATTCACTCAGGAAGAAGAAAGCTCATTGGGAGACGCATGGTGGAAGTTCAGCCAAATTCTTCGTAGATTTCCGAATCATGGGGAGCCGTGGCACAAGCTCCTCCATTATTTCTACAATGCATTGGATAAGGAAACGGCTGATCAGTTGGATATGCTAGCTGGAGGTAATTTTATGGGTGTTGGAACACAGCGAGCTCAGGATTTGCTGAACAATGTGTCTAAGAGAGAGACTACGAGGTATGAAACTCATAGGTATTCAAAACCCGGGGATGCAGCCTTAGTCAACAAAATTGAGTCTATGGAGCAAAATCTTGAATCCATGACCTCAGCCTTTCACGGCATGCAACCTCCATCACAGGTAAAGCCCATGGGTGAGTTACTTGCAGATGAGAGTCAGGGGTATGATGGTAGTGTTGAAGATGTGAATTTTATGAGACAACGGCAGTGGTCGAATACATACCATCCCAACAATCGCAACCACCCAAACTTTAGCTATGCCAACCCAAATAGTGGACTTTATGCACCAGGTCAGCAGCCTAATTCTCAGTATCAAGCTCAGAAACAAGTCCCGCAACAGCAGGCACAACAACAACAAAATCTAGACTTCTACAGCATATTATCAAAGATAAATGAGAAGTTGGTTTCCATGGAAGCTACAATGAAAAGTCATGAGACGCAGATTGGCCAGATAGCCAATCAAAATACTATACTTCCACAAGGCATACTTCCTTCTAACACAATCGCTCCACCGGAGAAGCTAAAGGCTATCACTACTTGCAGTGGGATAACCACTAAGGACCCTCCATATCCTACCCATGCACGAGTCGAGGCGACTAAGGCCACTAAAAAGCATTGGATGAAGAAATTCTTGTGCCTACCGTGATTCCCCAATCAAAGGACACGAGTAGGAAGTCGGAGGAGAAGCCAAAGCCCAAGGAAGAATATAGTGTGCGTGCTCTATACCCGCAGAGATTGAAGAGCCAAGAGGATGCAAAGCATTTCAAGAAGTTTTTGGATATCTTCTAGAAGTTGCATATTAATATCCCCTTTGCGGAAGCCATATCGCAAATGCCCAAGTATGCGAAATTTCTCAAGGACCTCTCTCTAATAGGAGACGCATGGATGATTTTGAGTCTGTGAATCTGAATGAGGAGTGTATCGTTGTGGTGAAAAAGGCGTTGCCTAAGAAGATGAAAGGTCTAGGCGTTTTCATCATTCCTGTGACACTGGGAGATGCCTTCCATGGAAGGGCATTGTGTGATCTTGACGCAAGCATCAATCTGATGCCTACATCCGTTTTTGAGCAGCTTGGTGTGGGATAACCAAAACCAACTAGGATGTACTTGCAGATGGCAGACCGCACCATTAAACGTCCAAGAGGTGTTTTGGAGGATGTACTAGTGAGAGTTGAAGAACTTATCTTCCCAGCTGACTTTGTGATCTTAGATACGGAGGTCGATGATGATGTCCCCCTTATTCTAGACCGTCCATTCCTAGCCACAAGGAAGACCATTATTGATGTAGCAAACGGAGAATTGATGATGAGGATAAGTGATGAGAAAGTAGCCTTCAACGTTTTTAAGGCCATGAAATTCCCTGCATATGCGGTGAGTTAGCAGTGTTTTGATGTGGAGGCATACACACCGGATGAGGAAGAATACATTTTATTGGAGCGACTATACGAGGAGCTAGATCTGCTTGATTCAAGCGAAAATGAGCAAGCTATGGAGAATCATTGGCACAAGCCCCTACCCCTCTTTGACGAGGGAAGCAGGAAGATTCTTACTCCTTCTCTTATTACTGCTCCTGTTTTAGAATTGAAACATTTACTTGTTCATTTAAAATATTTATATTTGGGATGTAATGAAAATTTGCATGTGATTGTGTATGCATGTTTGGACAGGGAAGAGGAGGAGAAACTTCTCAAAGTATTGCAGGGAAGAAAAGCAGCTATGGGATGGACCATAGCAGATATCAAGGGGATCAGCCCCATAGTCTGCCAGTACAAGATCTGACTCATGGAGGATAAGAATCTGGTAGTTTAATTTCAGCGCCGCCTCAACCCTCACATGCAAGAGATGGTGAAGAAAGAGGTGCTTAAATGGTTGGAGGCAGGCATCATTTATCCGATCTCCGACAACACATGGACTAGCCCGGTGCAATGTGTCCCTAAGAAGGGAGGTATTACTGTAGTGGAAGGGGAAAAAAGTGATCAAATTGCCACTTGTACTATTACTAGGTGGAGAGTTTGCATGGATTACCGCAAGCTCGGTGATGCCACATTGAAGGATCATTTTCCCCTACCATTTTTTGATCAAATGCTTGATAGGCTTGCACGACATTCTCACTACTGATATCTGGATGGGTACTCTGGGTACAGTTAGATAGCAATTGAGCCAGCTGACCAGGAGAAGACAACATTCACTTATCCCTATGGGACCTTTTCTTTCAGACGCATGCCTTTTGGGTTATGCAATGCACCTGCTACTTTTCAGAGGTGCATGATGTCGATCTTCTCATATATGATGGAGAGGAATTTCGAAGTATTCATGGATGATTTTTCGCTCTACGGTGGTGGATTTGAAGCCTGTCTACAGCAGCTAGATCGAGTTCTTGACAGATGCATTGATACTAACCTAGTGCTCAACTAGGAGAAATGTCATTTCATGGTGACTAAGGGGATAGTGTTGGGGCACAAGATTTCAAGCAAAGTCTTAGAGGTGGACCGGGAAAAATTGAGGTTATTGAGAAGCTACCATACCCTACGACTGTCAAAGGGGTAAGAAGTTTCTTGGGACATGCAGGGTTTTACCAGCAATTCATCAGGGATTTCTCGAAGATCACAAAGCCTCTATCAGGTTTGCTTAAGAAAGACGCAGTCTTTGATTTTTATGCAGAGTGCAAGTCAGCTTTCGATGTGCTCAAGGAAACGTTGATTAGCGCACCTATCATTGCCACTCCGGACTGGACTTTGTCGTTTGAACTCATGTGTGATGCTAGTGATTATGCGGTGAGGGAAGTTCTGGGACAGCAGAAAGATAAGGTAGATCATGTCATTTACTATGGTAGTTGAACTCCTAACAATGCATAGGTCAATTATGCTACCATGGAGAAAAATATGTTGGCTTTTATCTTTGCGTTGGACAAGTTTCGTCCATATCTTGTGGGTTCTCAGGTGACAATTTTCATAGACCATGCAGCCCTCAAGAACCTACCTTCTTACCAAGAAGGATGCGAAGCCAAGATTGATCCGGTGGGTTTTGTTGATGCAAGAGTTTGACATTTTGATCAAAGATAAGAAGGGGGTAGAGAATTTTGTTGCAGACCATCTATCAAGTCTTGATAATGAGAAGCATGAAGAGGTTCCAATAAGAGAGGATTTTCCAGATGAGCAGCTCATGGTACTGGTTGCAGTTGTGCCTTGGTTTGCTGACTTAGCAAATTTCAGGCACTCAACATTGTTCCCAAAGACATGACTTCCCATCAGATAAAGAAGTTTTTCGCTGATGCATGAAAATACTCTAGGATGATCCCTATATGTTCAAATTAGGAGCAGATAATGTGTTGCGAAGATGTGTAGCACCACCGGATACGTTGGAGATTCTCAGACATTGTCATGAATTGAACTATGGGGGTCATTTTGGCAAAACGCGCACTGCAGACAAGGTACTTCAGAGTGGTTTCTATTGGCGTTCATTGCATAAGGATGCTCATCTGTTCGTGCAGCAGTGTGACCGGTGTCAGAGAACCGACAATATCTCTAGCCGAAATGAGATGCCTCAGAATTTCGTGTTGGAGGTAGAACCGTTTGACGTATGGGGTATTGACTTCATGGGACCATTACCCTCTTCACTTGGTAATATTTACATATTGCTTGCAGTCGATTATGTGACCAAGTGGGTAGAGGCGATTGCTAGTCCCAAGAATGATGGTGCTACAGTGGAGAGATTCGTGCGCAAGTTATTGGTGATGAGGTAACACATTTTGTGAATAAATCTTTGCCAAATTTTTGAGCAATTATGGGGATAAGACACACAAGATATCACTTGCCTACCATCCGCAGTCAAATGGGCAATCTGAAGTGTCAAACCGGGAGATCAAGAGAATTTTAGAAAAGACAGACAATCCGGGGCGCAAAGATTGGTCTCTATACTTGGATGACAGTTTATGGGCATACAGGACAGCGTACAAGACTCCTTTAAGCATGTCTCCTTACCAGCTGGTATTTGAGAAATCGTGTCATCTTCTGGTGGAACTTAAGCACAAGGCCTTTTGGGAGTTGAAGAAGATCAACTTAGATGATAAGCTCTCAGGTGAGAAAAGTAAACAGGTGTTGCTGAGCTTGAAGAATTTCGGTTGATGGCATATGATAGTGCACGGATCTATAAAGAGATAACTAAGCAGTGGCACCACAAACACATCATACTGCGGGAATTCAAGGTGGGACAGAAGGTATTGATTTTCAACGCACGATTAAAATTGTTTCTCGGCAAGTTGAAATCTAGATGGAGTGGTCCTTTCACCATTACCTAGGTTTACCCATAAGGATGACCTGAGGTAGAAGCTGAGAATGGAGACCGATTCAAGGTGAACGGACAGAGAGCAAAACCATGTGTGGACGGGAATTTTGGGGTAATTGAACGCCTCAACGCAATTCTCGATATCTGAACTCATGTGAGGTAACTGGGTCAGGCCGTCGACCTTAAATTACAAGGCACTTGTTGGGAGGCAACCCAACTTATTTACTGTTTTAGGATAAATTTAAATACTGTTTGTACATTTTATTCTGCTTGATTTATTTGAGAGGTGCGAGAGAGAGGAACTAATATTTTCAATGAGTGCGTGTAGGAATTTTAGGTGAAAGGCCTATTCCAGATCCCCCATCTTGATGCGCGTGTGAAGAATAGCATGAAAAGCGAGAAAAAGCAAGTCAAAAACGCGTATCGGGATCCGGAATGAAGGAATTGAAGATTGAAGCCATTCCTACACGCACTCACCACACGCACCTAGGGAATAATGCGTATCTGGACTCCCCGTCTTGATATATGTGAAGAATTCATGACGGAATTGTGAAACTTGGCATAATGGCACGAAATACGAGGCATACGAGGCAAATTTTTGAATACAGTACTGTGAACTGATTTGAAGGGTGCCATTGTGTGGGGGTGGTTGAGTGCTTTCTATAGACAGGTGGATCGCGTATATCGGAGTCCGGTCGTGAAATTTATGGCCAAAGGGATGCTCAAGCGGATACAACGTGGCCAAAAATATCCAGAAAGGCAAAAAGAGCATTTGAGAGCATAAAATAGAAGCTAAAGAGATTCCCCGAATTTTGGAAATTTTCTACATCTTAGAATGAGTCTCGAGGTCGAGGAGATCCTAAGGAACGCAAAGACACGATCGAAGAATCGAAAAAAATGAAGAATTGGATGTTTTGAACAGACCCAGCTTCTCTTCGTGCGAAGAGAAAAACTTAGAAAATTCTTAAAGTGATGAAAAGTCTTTGCGAAGGAGCTCTTAGTCTCAAAATGAGAAGGTCTTCGCGCGAAGACTGATTCTCTTCGCACGAAGGTCTTCGCATGAAGAGAATCTGTCTTCGCACGAAGACATCGGAAGAATTGACGGATAAGGACAGCTATGAAAGAGGAAAAGTTAGGGGCTTCTATGGGGAAAAAAGGGCACATCACTTGGAGCTTATAAAAGGTCTGGTTCCACTGAAGAACAACTCAGTTCTTCATTTGTTCATTCCTACCCGTCGGTTTCTAATTCTCTTCAAGCACCAAGAACACTCAATCTATCAAAACTCAACGAAAATCTGCAAGAAAGGGTAGGTTTTTATCGCATGAGGGAGAGGAAGAAGGTTAATTCGTGTATTGTTGGCTCAATCAAAATCCAAAGGTCCGTTTGGTGAAGAGTAAAAGGTAGGGTTCCAATTCCTAGATTTGAAAATTGTAGCATTTGGAGGGGGATTCAGTTGAAAGTCCAAGAACAAACATCGACGGGGACTACGAGGTGAGTATGGAAAGCTAAAAAATCATTTTTTCCGGAAATTTTTTCGACGGGTGAATTTTAGCCCCTTCTTGTCGATAATTTCGCGGAAACGGAACCCGTAAGAAGGGAACTTTGGGTGCCTCAGGTATTTCTTGACTCTAGCAATTCAATTTGAGCGTCTAGGCACATTGAGTAAAAGCCCGTTTAATTTTGTTGTCACGTAGTCGCGACGTTTGGGGGCGACTGATTAAAGGCCTAGGTTTGCTTGCTTAAATTGCTACGTGTTTGCTTTCCGTATACACTCCCTGACACAAAGCACTTTGTTGGTTAATTTTTTTATTTGCTTAAGTCCTAAATGGCTTCGAAAAAGCGAAAAACTGATGAGGGACCATCTGGGGAGGCTTCCGGGTCGGGTGTACCTGTTATTGAGGTGCCTGAGTCACCTAAATATGATGTACTTGCAAAACCTTTACCCGAAAAACCTGTGATTATGGGTAGAAGGGGTCAAAGGTAATTATGAAGAGTATAGGTCCGGGGAGGTTTGATTCGTACTGGTTTGTGACCCACGAGGCTCACACTACAACTTCTACCATGACAACTACCTTAAAAAATTGAGTCAAGCTGAGAAACTCTTTGAATTTCATGAGGAGATGCCTCAAAATATCAAAGACATTTATGCGAGAGAGAAGCTGCTTGATTGGCTTGACTTAGTGGGGAAGTCTAGCTCCAATGTCGCTAGAGAGTTCTGTGTCAATCTTAGGTATGCTACGAGCGGCGAGAGCCAAGACCCGAGGGTAGTGTATTGTAGAAACAAGTGGATAGTCTTCTCTCCATAGGCTATTAGCTTGGCACTTAAGTTTCCACCTCTTGCTGCACCGTGTGCTTTTGCTCGGATTGTGTCGGATGAGGGTCTCTATGAGAGTGTTAACGAGTTTTGTTTTGCATCAGGCAAGGATCCTTGGGATAGGAAGGGTGATATACTTAAGCGGAAAGTAGTGAGGGGTGAGTTAAGGCCTGAGGCAAGATGGGTTTGTGAGCTTTTGGAAAATTGGGTTTTGGGAACCACCTCAAATCCCGCATATTCATTCAAACTCTATGTCATGGCTTTGTGTGTATGGTTGGGGGAGAGAATTGATATCCCTAAATTCATCTGGGGATATATCATGGAAATAATCTCTAGGAACAACAAAATGGCCCCAGGACAAACTTTCTTTCTCACACACTTGGTTGTCACGTTTGATGTGGTGATTCAAAAGTACGACAAAGACGTTGACATCTTTCCCAAGAGAGAGCGGTCCAAGTTTGATGCCAAGGTTAAATACTTGAAGCAGAACAAGGGCCGCAAGTATAGGAAAAGAGTGCTAGGAGCTAGTTTTGATGGAGAGGCAGCCTACAACAAGTTGTGAGCTGAGATGGAAATGGATCGAGATGAGAGGAGACGTCAGTTTCAGTGTTTGCAGAGCAACCAGGCCCAATTGCGTAGTTAGGTTCAGATGGTGGTTGAGTGGACGCTCTGCTCGAGTGAGGTCCCTAGGTAGGAGTTTGTCCCAGCTGTCCCCATCACTAAGAGATGGTATCAAGGGGTCGCATATGAGGATCCGGTTCCACCCACCGATGAAGAGGAAGAAGAAGGAGATGAGGAAGACGAAGGGGATGATGAAGTCGGAGACAGGATGCCCCGTACTCCGAGGATGATGAGTAGAGGAGAGAGATCCCTTGCACTAGGATTGTTGAGTCCTTGTCTTATCGTTGAGGACAACGATGCATTCTAGTGTGGGGGTGGTGTACCTTGTACTAGCCAGTTATTGAGTCTTGCATCGCTTGTTACATATAGGTAGCTTTTGGTTATGTCCTTATTTTTATTTTTGTTACTCATAATTCGGTTTGCACATTTTAATTATTGAGTCTCCCCACCCGAACCGAGTCGGTAGTCGAGTAGGCCGTTGCATGTAGTGTGTTGAAAAAATTCTAAAAAATTGAAAAAGCCATAAAAATTGAAAAATTTGAGAAAGGGAAATCAAAAGAAGCTAAAATTTGGTGAGATTGAGGAGTGTGAGGATTTTAGGCATAGGGCGTGACGTGCGAGCGAGAAAGACAATGTGAGTTCCCCTTAGTACGTATAGAGAGACTTTCTTACGGGAGTGCCTGCGTATATTTACACACGTACTTGATTTTTAAATCTAAAGTGTGTGTCGTGTTTTCTTAAAAGAGGTGAGCTAGGTGTGAGCTAAATAAGCCGAACTTTCATGTGTACGTCTTAGTTAGTCGCCAGCCCGCCTTGTAGTAGCACACATAACAGCTGTGCGATGATGCGTATTAGAGCACTCACTGCTTATAGAACTCACCATTTAGGACCACTAGAAAACCTGTATTGAACATTGGATCCTCTGATAACCCTTTGACCTAGGGTGACGATTATTGGCTTTCATCATAGATCGTTTAGAATCCCCGCTTTAGTGCGTCACGAGGGAGTCGTAGTTGAGGGGGTTTCGATGAGGGAGAGCTTATTGCACATCTTTGTGAGTCTTGCATGATCGTGGGTCGGGGACGGTGAGTTTCGGGTTGCGGTTTCTATCATCGTGGTGAGGGTGTGTGGGATGTGGGTTTTATTGCGAGAATGTGACGCTTTAGGAGTTATGCTTCATTGATATCCTCATGTACCTAAGCCTCATTATTTTAAGTCGTTAGTGGAATAGAAGGTCGGACCTTGAACGTGGCTTAGCCTAGCGTAGCCTCTTACTTTGTCGGCACACGCGAAGAGGTAGGTTACTCTTGCACTTGGTAAAGCTAGGCTCTCTATACGATCTAAGGGAAATTCTCGTTGTCAAGTTTAGTCTAAATTCACGCCTTGTTTCTAGATTTCTCATCACTCCATGATAACCGGTTTGAGCTAATTGAGATTGCCCGATCTCGCAAACGAAAAAGAAAAAAATAAATAATTTTTATTTTAATACTTGCATTATATATATATTGCATTTGCATGTAGTTGCATTGTGTATAATCGAGTCGTGTCGGCTAGTACAAGGTAGTTTGAGGTTTGATTATCGTCTTGAACTCGTATGCAATGTTGGTGTTATTATGCAAATGGCATAATGCAATTATAATTGGGAAGGTATGCAAAAGAAATTTGAGAATTGAATTGAGTTGAGGAAGTAAGTTTGAGAGATGGAGCATTGACTTGGATATTTGCTCGGGACGAGAAAAATGTAGTGTGGGGGTAGTTGATAACCCTGTTTCCAAAGTTATTTTATTACTTATTTGTCTGCATTTTGTGTACTTACCATGGAGAAATTGTCGTCTTTCGAATATAATATGCTTAATATGTGAAACTTGAGTTTTTGAGCGTTAATCATTAAATTCGGGCGTTTCTTGTATATTTGGACGCTTTTATTGTGGTATGATCGCGGGTTCTTGTTTCGTGTTGTGGTTGGCAGGAAATAGGACGCGAGGATCAAAGAGGATGAAGAGACGAGCTTCGGAAAAAAAGGACTCAAGGAAGGACTCAAGGAAAAGAAGAAAAGACGCTGCTGACACAGTCTCTTCGCACGAAGAGATTTCTCTTTGCACGAAGAGAAATACTTAGCCAAATTCAAGAAATGCAGAAAAGTCTCCGGGAAGTAGCTCGCAGTATCAAAATAAGAAGATCTTCGCACGAAGACCATGCAGTCTTCGCACGAAGGTCTTCGCACGAAGAGGATTTGGTCTTCGCACGAAGAAACTGGGCAAGTCAGCGGATTATGGCGGGGACTTTGTGTAATTTATTAAAACTTCATCTAATTGTCTTAGAAATGTATTAGAGCAAAGTTGGGTAGAGTTTTCAATATCTTTGGACATGAGAACTTGTGTTGGGAGCTTTGGAACGGTGCTTGGGAGCTTGGATTCATCCGTTTGCTTTCTAAACTTCTTCTACTCTCTTGTTTTGGATTTTGATCATAAAATGTTGTATTGTGATCATGTTTTGAGTAGTTAAACTCGTATATCGGGATATCTCGTACGGAACTAGGGTTTGATCAACACGGTTTGTGGTTATGGATTTGACTGCATGCTTTCTAGCTTAATTGATGATACTTTGTTTAGTTATGTGTGTTTTACGATTATCATTCATCTTTTCTATTGTTAGACGTATCAATAGGATTGAGCTAGGTTGTGAATGTTAGAGAAATCAACGTTTATTTCCCGGAAACTTGAAACACACACTAGCCGTATCTAGGGTTGAGAAATCTTGCTAGTGAGCTAAGAACTAAGAGTAGACTAACGATTACAAAGCATGCTTAAATTTGATTAGACTAGAGACATCAGCTGCGATAGTTTAAGTATAGGTGCTGGTTGAGAATTATTCAACATAAGAGTGCTCGTTTAACTGGACAAAGCATCATCGTGTTATCAAAAGGTAAATCATACGTGGTGGGAAATACCTAGTGACCAGGAGAGATATCCTGACTTTGTCAACATGTTAAGAAACCAACTAAAAATTCATCTTTATTAATCGTGAATCAATTCACTCAGTTAATTAGGATACTTGTTGTAGACACGCAAATTGTACATCCAATTAAATAGTGCCACGTGTCTATTATTGCATAATTAAATGGCGGGATCAAATTGTAATTGCCGTCAAATTAATGCCTCTAAGCATTAATTAATGCAGGACTAAATTGTAAATGAGACCAAATATTATTTACAATCAAGGACTGCTTATGGCGACGCCACGTCATTGCATGACACGGCTATGCATCATCAAGTAAGGCCAATCAAATAGTGCCACTTGTCCGATTGATGGAGTTATCAAGACTAGCAAGCCCGACCAATCATGTTGTGCCACTTGTCAAATTGATGCAGAAAATAAATAAATAAATAAATAATATTTATTTTCTACCTTGGCCAACAAGTCAGCCCATGCCTATATAAAGGGGCCATCCCTAGGCATATGGCACACAATTACATCTTGCAAGAAGGAGAGAGCTCTGAAGATCAAGCTTTTAAAGCCCCGACGAGTTCATCCATTATCAAGATCATCATCATCAAGCTCTTCGAAGTTCTTCATCAAGTTCTTCGAAGATCATCATTGAGTTCTTCAAGCCGTTGAAGATATTCATTCGCGTTCTTCAAGACACTCGAAGATCTTCAAGTCGTTCTTCGTGTTCTTCAAGGCGTTCATTCGTTCTTCATCAACATCGAAGATATTCATCCGCCCGATCCGAGATCAAGCCTCTAAAGCCCTCGTTCGGCGTTTGTGTTCTTCGAGACCTTAATCGTGTTCTTCGTCAAAATCGAAGGATGCTCATCCATTCGATCCGAGATCAAGCTGCGAAGCCATCGTTCGACGTTTCAGGAGAAGAATCAGGGGATTTGATTTCTGTTTAGAAATTTACTATCAGAGATTGTAATCCATATCATCAATTCATCAATAAAATTTAATTGTTTCACCAGATTTCTCGCTTTTGTTTCCATTAGCATAAATTTGTGTGTACAAATTTTGGCACGCCCAGTGGGACCTCTGTGCCCCCTCATCTCTTCTCCTCAAGTACAAGTGTTCGTGATGTCTCCTACGAAGGATAACTAACTTCCATCACTGAAGATTGGAGACCCCAAGTCTTCAACTTCAGAAGCCAACTCTGGAATCCAAGTCACTCGTCCAGTAACTCGCAGTATGTCTAAGGCTATGTCAACTGCCGGGGGGCAATGAAGATGGTGCTCTAAAAAAAGGATTGTTAACGATGATGTGGACATCGCCTTGAAAAATTCGTAGTCACATCCGGCCACCCATCAAGAACCTTCTGGGGCCAATGAGTCTAAGGAGGAAAGTTGCGAATGTAACTCCAAGTCCGGCACAAAAGGGAGCCATATTCAAGTACCAACATGCATTCACGACGATGACATCAACGTGTATGTCATGACCACTAGTGCGGTCCCTCTCGAAGAGCAAACTGTAAACCTCACCAAGGGACTTGAAGACTTAAAGAAAATTATGGAAGTTCCTGACGTTCAACTCGCAAAGCTGATTGCAAAACTCGACACCCACGAAGAAGCAAGTCAAGTGTTTGAACATGCTCCCAAGGTCGCACCAGAAGCTAGAACGACGAATAGTGGACAAGAAGCACGACCAAGTGTGCAATTGTCAGCTAATGGCACCATTCCTCCCGATCAACTACAAGAGATCATCATGAACACCATGAATGGGAGGCATGGGGTGCCATTGACTTCATTTAAGTCCTTCATTAAGCCTTACACGGAGAGAATCGAGAAGTTAAGCATGCCGGATGGTTACAATCCTCCTAAGTTTCAGCAATTCTCAGGAAAAGGAAACCCTAGGCAGCATGTTGCCCACTTCGTTGAGACATGTAACAACGCTGGAACCGATGGAGACCTTCTCGTGAAGCTGTTTGTGAGGACCCTTAAAGACGACGCCTTTGAGTGGTATGGTCAGCTTGATCCGAGGTCCATTGATAGTTGGGGGCAGATGGAGCAGGAGTTTCTCAACCGTTTCTACAGCACAAGGCGAACCGTCAGCATGGTCGAGTTGACTAACACTCGCCAAAATAAAGGCGAGAAAGCAATTGACTTCATAAATCGTTGGAGGAACCTCAGCCTTAACTGCAAGGATAGATTCTCGGAAGGCTCGGATATTGAGATGTGCATCCAAGGCATGAATTGGGGTCTCCGATACATACTTCAAGGGATAAGACCAACTTCCTTCGAGGAACTTGCCACTCGCGCTCATGACATGGAGCTTAGTATTGCGTCAAGTGGAAGCCATGGACCACCGCCTTTTGAAGCATGGAAAGATGGAGGCAAACAAGATTATCATAAAGGCGGGAAATTCACGCTTAAGGCCGCCAATCAAGAGTCCATGGTTGTCACCACCACGCCAATAAAGCAATCGGATATGGCAAAGAAGAATTATGGTCAATTCTAATGCAGAAAAGACACCATCACGACCTACACTCAAAGAATTTCAATCAAAGGTGTATCCGTTTGCCAACGATGAAGTTCCTTCGATGCTCGAACAACTCATGGAACAAAAGATCCTTGAACCTTTGGAGTCAAAACGACCCGAGGAAGCCGAAAAATTCAACGATCCTACGTATTGCAAGTACCATCGCCTCCGTGGCCACCCTACCACGAAGTGATTCGTACTCAAGGATAAGATCATGAAACTTGTCAAGGAAGGGAAGGTCTTGTTAGAAGAAGAAATTGGATCTGCTATAAAAAATGTGACCTCCATCTCGGTTGAACCCTTCGAATGGCGAGTAGCGAAGAACTCTTGTAAAATGCTGCCAGGGGAATCACCTATCGGCGCCAAGAAGGAAATAAAGCAGACAAGTCATGTGCAAAGAACCTCTTCTCAAAATCGGAGCAGTCTTTGCGTAAAGACGAAGGTAAAAAAACGCAAGGACGAAGGAAGAATTTGAGTTACTCAAAAGAAGATGTGGGTCCAACGTCAAAGTAAGCCAACCATGTATATGATCGTCATACAAGTTCATGTAATGACTCAAAGATGCGTGAGGTGGATAAGGTAAGGAAAAGGAAGAAACCCCAGCCAAATCAGCTCTCTCCAGACAAGTCGTCTATCTTCTTAAAGCAAACAAACTCAAGATGAAGGATTCCTCCAAGGCATGAAGCTGAAGAAGGATTCTCCAAGTGAAGTTAAAACGGCCCCACTACAGAAAATAAAGAACTCAAGTGTGAAGACACTAGTTCTTTCTTTAGTTCAATGGCCACGAAGGATTCACAACAAACTAAAGATAAAGCACACTGATGTGAAGCGCATGGACTTCACTGCTCCAAGACCAAAAAATTGATACAAGAACGCTCCTGGAAAAGAGCCTAAACTTTCTCCGTATTCTCATATGGAGATTGGTCAAAACTCCTGGATAAGATCCTAAACTTTCTCGATCTTCGCATGATAAGATTGTCTACTACTCCTAATAGATGAGAATAAACCGCTTCGATGCTCCTAAGGCATGAGCATAACCGCTTCAACGCTCTAGAAAGAGCATAAATTGCACCATAGCTCCTGGATAAGAGCCTAAACTTTCTCGATCTTTGCATGTGAAGATTGTTTACAGCTCCTAAGGCATGAGCATAAACTTCTTCAACGCTCCTAAGGCATGAGCATAAACCGTTTCAACTCTCCTTTAGCACGAGCATAAACTGCTTCACAGCTCTGGTACGAGCATAAACCGCAGCACTGGTCCTTTAGTACGAGCATAAACTGCTTTACATCTCCTAAGGCATGAGCATAAACCGCTTCAGTACTCCTTTCACACAAGAGTATAAACTGTGGACTCACCCAAATTGAACTATGTTCGGCTTGATCCTCAAAAGGGTATGTAGGCAACTTGAGGCATCGCCTTGAGTGCAGTCGTAACCTCCAAAACCAACTATTCCCCCATGAAAGCATCATTGTTGGATTTAATGAAATCTTCCATCCTATGTTGGCAGCTTCTTTGCTTGAACAGGATTCATGGTGGTTCCTCCACCTGGACGCGGTTTCTTCGCTTGAACGGGCTTCATGGCAGTTTGTTCGCTTGAACAGGCTTCATGGCGGTTCCTTCGCTTGGCGCAGTTCCTTTGCTTGAGCGGACTTCATGGCAGTTCCTTTGCTTGAACATGCTTCATGGCGGTTCCTTCGTTTGGACGCGAGTCCTTGCTTCAACGGACTTGATGGCGGTTCCTTCGCTTAAACAGGCTTCATGGTGGTTCCTTTGCTTGGGTTCAGTTCCTTTGCTTGAGCGGACTTCATGGCGGTTCCTTTGCTTGAACAGGCTTCATGGCGTTTCCTTCGATTGGGCGCAGTTCCTTTGCTTGAGCGGACTTCATGGCAATTCCTTTGCTTGAGTGGACTTCATGGAGCTTCCTTTGCTTGAACAGGCTTCATGGAGGTTCCTTCGGTTGGACGCAGTTCCTTTTCTTGAGCGGACTTCATGGCGGTTCCTTTGCTTGAACAAGCTTCATGGTGGTTCATTCCTGTGGACGCGATTCCTTGCTTCAACAGTCTTCATGGCAGATTCTTTTCTTGGACAAACTTTGTTGTCGTTCATGAGCTTAAATAGACGTTAAGGCCGTGAAGCAAAGATTCCTTGAAAAACCACCATGGTGACGACACAGTGTGGAGTCGGTTTATTCCGGTATTAACACGGCAAGTTGAACGAGTGTGGAGTCGGTTTATTCCGGTGTTAACACGGCTCTAGCGCGAGTTGATCAGGTATGAACTCGGTTTTTTCCGGTATTAACACGGTTCTAACACAAGTTTAACGCTAGCATGGAGTCGGTTGATTCCGGTGTTAACACGGCTCTCGTAGAGAACAAGTGTCGGACCGACCCGTTGAACGCTGCGAAAACCCTTATGAAGATACAGGTGCCGGACCGAGTCGTTGAACACTATGAACACCCTCGCGAAGATGCAGGTGCCGGACCGAGTCGTTGAACACTACATACACCCTTAAGAAGAAGCAGGTGCCGGACCGAGCCGTTGAGCACCGTGCAAAATTCCCGCTGAGAAGCACGAACCAAGTAATAGACCAGTGCAAGGGCTTTGGACGAAGACCTCAGAAAGTATGACCAAAGGAAAAGCACAAACGACAAAAAAGCAGCTAAACAATGATTAGAGAATGGACAAGCATCAAATAGACTTATAGAGCAAAATATCTACACACATACCACTCCGTTTCTTCTCTTTAGCCCCGTTTGGGTGGGCACGATAATTAAGGAAATTGTGTCATTTACTATTTTTCCCTTCCTTCTTGTGGGATTCCTCTTCAATCCTCTTTCTCCCTCTACTCCTCTTTCTCTACTCTAATAAGCACCACCATCAGACCTCTATCACCACCAGTCAAACAACCACCAACAAGAACGAAAACTAACAGATCCAAGAATATATTTACACAATCAAGAGTATAATTGAAGAAAAAATTACTTCTTTGATTCAAATCAAAGAAACAAATTACAAATCTAAAAAAGTAAATCACAGAGGACGAAGAAGAAGAGTACATGAAAAGAAGAATAAAAGAAGACAAAGAAAAACACGCCGGCTGTGGTATCGCCGGAGAGAACAGAAAAGATCGCCACCACCACCGCCATCCCGCCTCACCGGAGAGCACAACTCAGCCTCCTCCACCGGCCTCTCCACCACTGCTGTCTACAAGAAAATAACAGATCCACATTCAAAATTGACGGATCTGAAGAGGAGATGCCAGAAAATGAAGAGGAAGGGAGAGAAAAGAAGAAGTGCATACCTTGTCGATGGCTTCGTCGGCTTCGAGGGTGCGGCGTTCATCGGACGTGCCGGTCTTGGCGTCGTAGCCGGTGTAGTGGAGGATGTACGGAGATTCAGATCTGGGATGTGATTGGTCCATCTTGAGGAAGCGGCAGTTGATGACGGACGCGCCGGCGGAGGCCGCGTGTTCACGGAGGATGATGTCCAGCAGAAGATCGAATTCTTCGACCACACAGAGAGGAATACCACCGCCGCATGGCTTGCAATTCTCTCGACGCCGCCGGAGATTTATGCGTCTCTCTCCCTTCTTTTTCCTCTCTTTCTCTCTTTCTCTCTACTTCTGACTCTCTCTCTCTCTCTCTCTCACTCCTCTCAGTTGTGTGGTGAAATGAAAGACACAGAGGGTGTAGGGTTAGTGTTTGAGAGAAAAAAGTGGGTGAGGTGAGTAAAGGTCGGATATTAGCTGCAAGGGTAAATTTTTCATTGTGGATCCTTAAATATGGCAAATGAGGAAAGGGGGAGCAAGAGAGGAAACGTACCAAAATAGAAAGGGGGCTAAAGAGAAGAAACTGAGTGGTATATGTGAATGCACATATCATGTTGCCATAAAAGGGTCAAGCCAGCTTGCTGTTATCTCGAATATCTTAAAAAAAATAGTGATATGCTCAATAAAATTTGAAAAAAAAAGAGAAAAAGGAATAATGAGAAAGTTGAAAAGAATCAAACCTGTTTCACCAGTAGGTTTTGAATACCTCCTCAACTTGCTGGCGCGGCTATTTGCAGCCATTAGAACTCCGCCACAAATTAAGTGATTTGCTGATACAGCAACAATCACAAACAAAAGTGATGGTGAAGTCGGCTCAAGAAAATATAGGAGCAGCTGAAACTATAGATCGGTGGCAAGATGCGATAACAAGCAGCAATAGTCGCAGCCGTAGTAAAAGGGCACAAGGCCACGCAAATAAAGCGAAAAGGCGGCTGCATAAACTGTCAGAAACAGAGCCTAAGAGCAACAGCCTGGCTGTAATAGAAGCGCGGCATATAAACATGGTGATCATGAAGTCGTCAAGTCTCTTCGAGAAGTCTATACCCAGGGAGCTACCCCACAAATAAAGTAGTGTATAACTGGATCAAAGAGCTGAAACATTGCGAAAACAATGACTTCGTTAAGAAAGTAGATCAGCATAACATGCGACAACTCGAGGTTGCGGCTGGAGGGTCAATCATATCTCCCGTTCAACAGAACATCAAAACAGCGGCAGGAACTTGTGAAAGCTGCAACGAAAGAAATTATAGGTTGTGGGGCAATGTCTCTGATCGAAGCATACTCTAGGAACAATCATCCCTGTTCTGAACAAGAAAACAAGACAAATTATTGAGGAAGATGAAGCAGCTGCAATATCATCCACGAGTGGAGTCACAGAGGTTAGAATAAACTATGGTGACGTACAATCTTTTCTCAGTTAGGTCCTTCTTAAGTAATCGTCATAGCTATAAGACGACGAATACATCGCATGACGTGGAAACCAAATCGCTGATTATGCTACTGGATTCAAAGTTTATGTCACTTGAAATCATAGCATGGGCATAAGGGGTGTTAAACTGCCATGAGAGGACGAGAAACTCCAAAGTCAAGTGATTGAAGCATACACACTTGTCATGATCATATCCATGCAATTTTGCCTAGGATTGGGTACTAATACACTTTTGTGTGCTTTCCGTGTATAGGTATGAAAAGAAAAAATTATACATGAATGAATGTATATTTCTTTTTAAAGAAAAGAAGCAAAACGGTGCAAGGCTCTGGTTATAATAGCATATACATTAGTGTGTTCATGGGAAACATGCGTGCAAAGCCGATAAAAGGAGAAGAAAGCTGAAAAAATAAAAATCGCTGAAGATAAGTACGATGTCTTACCAGTCTCTGTCGCTGCTATTACGAGTTCTTGAGTACACTCGAAGTTGTTGAAAGCACATGTTTGATGGGTTGTCTCTTTTATAAATCTTTGTAAAGGCGGTTTGGAAGAATCATAATTCTGAAAGTGGTAGGAATTGTTTTTTTTAAATTGGGTTTATGAAGCTGGCAAAAAAGCACCGCCCCTCCCGATTTACAGCTCCAACCCTTGTGTACTTCATAGTATATCCGCTATTTGGAAAGAAAATTTAAAAGTAAAAGTCTACTTACTGGATCCTTTTTAAAAAAAAATGAAAATTCAACAAAGTAGCAATTGACTTAAGCTTAATTAAAGTCATTAAAAAGCCTGAAGATTAATTGCCAAGCTGAAGCAAACGAAATATTGAAGCTGAGTTTCGAGACTCGTCCGCCAACAAGCTCAAGAGCCGGCGAACAACCCTCTAGGGGGGATTTGTAGACCCGCAAATTGTACAGCCAATTAAATAGTGCCACGTGTCTATTATTGCATAATTAAATGGCGGGATCAAATTGTAATTGCCGTCAAATTAATGCCTATAAGCATTAATTAATGCAGGACTAAATTGTAAATGAGACCAAATATTATTTAAAATCAAGGACTGCTTATGGCGACGCCATGCCACTGCATAACACGGCTATGCACATCATCAAGTAAGGCCAATCAAATAGTGCCACTTGTCCGATTGATGCAGTTATCAAGACTAGCAAGCCCGACCAATCATGTTGCACCACTTGTCAAATTGATGCAGAAAATAAATAAATAAATAAATAATATTTATTTTCTACCTTGGCCAACAAGCCAGCCAATGCTTATATAAAGGGGTCATCCCTAGGCATATGGAACACACAGTTACATCTTGCAAGAAGGAGAGAGCTCTGAAGATCAAGCTTTTAAAGCCACGACGAGTTCATCCATCATCAAGATCATCATCATCAAGCTCTTGGAAGTTCTTCATCAAGTTCTTCGAAGATCATCATCGAGTTCTTCAAGCCGTTGAAGATCTTCATTCGCGTTCTTCAAGACACTCGAAGATCTTCAACCCGTTCTTCGTGTTCTTCAAGGCGTTCATCTGTTCTTCATCAACATCGAACATATTCATCCGCCCGATCCGAGATCAAGCCTCTAAAGCCCTCGTTCGGCGTTTGTGTTCTTCGATACCTTCATCGCGTTCTTCGTCAAAATCGAAGGCCGCTCATCCATTCGATCCGAGATCAAGTTGCGAAGCCCTCGTTCAACGTTTCAGGAGAAGAATCAGGGGATTTGATTTCTATTTAGAAATTTACTATCAGAGATTGTAATCCACATCATCAATTCATTAATAAAATTTATTTGTTTCACCAGATTTCTCGCTTTTATTTCCATTGGCATAAATTTGTGTGTACACTTGTTCTTTTCAATTTTAGTAGGAGTTAGGAAACCAAACAACGCGTTTTTCCCACACAAGGCTATTAAATATCAATAATTGGCAAGAAGTCTCTTGGGTACGACAACTCGGTCTTCCGGAATTTATTACTACAAGCGACAGTCGTGCACTTGCGGTTGGAGCGTGTCATAAACCATAGTAAAATCCCTCCATGGGAATTCCAGGCATTCGGATCCAGACATCCATGGTAGGAAACTCTAGTTAGAGATGGCAAAATTGGGTGGCCAATCTTGCAGAAATAGAGACTTGCCATGCATGGCTATGACTTGTTGGTCCAGGAGATTAACTTTTTCAAGAGGGTTAAAGCAATGGAAAATGAAGCACATTCCTTTCTTTCCAACCCAGATTCGATCTGTTGTGCTCCACACTTCATCCACTACCTTCTGGATAACAGAGGATGATGGGAGAAATTCTTTTTAATCAGTCAAGAATTTGCCAATCGCACAGTTTCTCCGAAGAGATCTGTAAACCTCCACCATTTTAGGGTCCATATGAATCATGTACCCTCTTTCCTCAAGCGGCTCCTCAAAAGAGAGATTGGAAGAACCAGGAGAAGGGAGAGAATTGTGAGACCAATAATAGGCCATCACCAAGACTAAATAAAAACAGTGGAGTTAAGAGAGAGTGAAAGAGGAAACAATATAAGAAATTTCATAGAGAAAACAAGAAAGAAGAAAGGGTGAGAAACAAAGAGACCAAATCTATGATAAGCGTCGAGCTAGGAAGGAAAAAGAATGAAGAAATTAACTGCAGTTAGGAAGCTGATTGGGGGGAGGGTTGGTGATGATGAGAAGATGTTGGAAATGAAGAGAATCAAAAGTTAAGTTTTGGAAGATATGGAAAAGGTAATGATTAAAGAGATCATGCATGAGCATGATGAAACCATATGAAACCATATGAAAGCTTTCTCCACGAGATGTTTTATGCTTATGAGAATTTATTATGATCTTTACAATTCCTCAATAAGTTTTTTTCTTTAGTACAAAAGATAAGTATTAAAATGTTTCTTTGTACCTACAAACTGTATGGATAAACATAATTAAGTTAATTTGGGCGTATATTACATGATTAAAATGTATTTTAATTACTATTTTTTTTAACATACTCCCTTTCGCAACTTTCCATATTTTGACTTTTATCACTATTCACGGGGTTATTTTGACCTGGTGATTTGATCAGAAAATTGATGAAAGAATTTTGTAATCTTTTCATAGTGTTGTATAATTTTCAACGTCGTGAAAAGTTACCAAAACACTGCATTGTTTTGCCATCCAAATCACCGGGTCAAAGTGACATGGCTACAGACGAAAAAAGTTAACTAGGATGTTTCTGACGAAATAGAGAACATATAATTATAATGATTAAATAGGGGAACACCGCTGAATCTAATTGCCACTGTACTTTTTATCTATAGAAAAATTTGCTACAACTTGTCCCCCGCTTAATCAATCATGCGCCTGCATAAGTGACTTTCATACTGAATAAGAATTCCTTTCCACAAAAGATGCTCAACAGAATTGAAGTGGAGCCATTTGAATTTGACCACGTGCTTACAGTGAGGGATGTCGTTAACTTTCTGCTCCCAAATGCACCAGACTCCTCTGACAGGGACGACAAAGATTTTAGATGCAGCCTGGATAAGATTATGACCCTCTATGAGGAGAACATTTCTAGCTACAAAATGTCCTGGGAGATGCACAAGGGATGCTTGATTTCTACAAGGGCAGAAGATTATCAGTCGCCTAAAGGTTGTTGCGTTAGTGTACAGTGGCGAAGCCAGGATTTGGCCGGGGGGGGGGGGGGGGGGGGTTACAATTAAAAAAAAAATGAAATTCAAGTTCATCAAAAAATGATCATATAGCATCATAGATTTTTTTTACCAAAAAACAACTTGTATTTTTGTACAAACAAAGTTTTTTTTAAGCTTAGTCCATTGAATTCGTATATTTTTTTCATAACTTTCAATAGTTTATTAATCAATTTCACAACATATGATTGATTTTTTAGCATAATAACCAACAATTTCATAATCATGTACTATCAACAGACGGCAAGGATAGTGAATCGAAGGATATTCAAGAGGATATCATATGATGACTGTTTGATTAATGGAGGCAAGCCTTTGAAGACAAGCCAGGTTATTAGATTCACCTACTCAAACACCTTCATGTACCCGATGGAAGCTTAGCATATTACGATAGCAATAGAATGTCATTTTTATTCATGTTCGGAGAAACTTGAGTAGAAGTAGGGAGACTCTCATTCATGTTTTGAATATCTTGAGAAGACGTTGGAGCACTCACATTCATGTTTGTGATATCTTGAGAAGAAGTTGGAGCACTCACATTCATGTTTGGAGAAGCTCCGATTGATGTTGAAGCATCATCAACACTCTTCTGTATCTTCTGGAAAAACTTCATCATCATTGTGAAAACAAAATATTCAATTTCAATTGTCAAAGCATTTAATCAAGATTCAAGAACACCAACAATTCATAATTAAGAACAATTGGTTGAAGATTAAGGAGGAGGAATGGAAGATTGGGGGAAGATTATTCACAATTAGAGAATATGGACTAAGGGTGATCAATGAGATTTGATAAGAAGTATATAGAGACTAGGGTTTACCTACAAATCGCCGGAAGATGAGAATTGATCGCCGGCCGGAGATGGACGAAGGGAACAGTGGCGGGGAGGGCGACGCCGACGCCGGAGCGACACCGGCCGGGGGAGGGGGGAGGACAGTGGATTCTGGCTTCGTCGATCGTCGTCTTCCTCGACTCCTGGTCCGTTCATATCTTTATTTTTTTATTTTTATTTTTATGAAATAAACTAAACTATATTACCATAATTCATTTAATATTGTGTCGTTTGTGTAACTTTTTAAAAACTATGAGGGCTTTCATGTAAATTAACTGTGGGGCACTTAGATTTTTTCAAAAAAGAGGTCAAAAAACGCTAGGGCCGAGTTTCAAACACAGCTCAGTAGAGTCCAACAACGCTTTCTACCCAAAAACGCTTATGTGTTCTACTTAGGGGGCACACTATATATTAAGAGGGGCACACTTAAAAAAAAACAAAAAAATAGGGGTACCCAAGGGGCACTAAGGTACACAATGTAAAAAAAAAAACAAAAAACAAAAAAAAAACAAAAAAAAAACAAAAAACAAAACAAAACAAAAAAAAACAAAAAAAAAACAAAAAAACAAAACACAAAACGCTCTCAGTTATGTGAGTTTTTTTTTTTTTTTTTTTTTTTTGAGGGAATCTGCGAGGGGAGTTGGGTAACATATAAACATCAGTTGAAGTGAAAGGGTCCGTTTGACAACACGATCTTGTGATTAATGTCGGAAGAAAATCCTCCCCGGACCTCATAGAGATGTAATTGAGCTTGTTCGGCCGTGGACGTCTATTCTATTATTGGTGTTTATCTTGGTGACACGGTAGTTATGTTGTTTGAAGCATAGACTTGTGCAGTGCAACATCAGATGTTTATTCAACGATCACCCAATATCTTTCATAGTTGTACCGAACTCTAAATTTGAATTCATCTCCGACTCCAAGTCATTATATATGTCTTTCAGTCCTGGTCAGCTTTCGATGCACCTAGCTATCTACCCCTTTCACTTTTTATGTAATGTTTCTAATTTCTCAAGCTAGACTAATGCAAACAAAGAGTTTGAGAATAATGCAAACAAAGATTTTACTACAAAAAACTGATGTCATAAATTAGTGTTGTACTACCAAAATTTTGTTCCCCCACTACACTAGCCATTTTCAAATCATTACTAGTAAATCTAGCAACTCGGAACTGCATCATTAATATCCTTGAAATTTCCACTAACTCAATTTGGGACCAACTCGGAACTGCATCATTAATATCCTTGAAATTTCCACTAACTCAATTTGGGACCAACTCGGAACTGCATTATTAATATCCTTGAAAATTCCACTAATTCTCAAAAAAAAAAAAAAAAAAAAAAAAAAAAAAAAATCCACTAACTCAATTTGGGACCAAGGGAGTAAGTCTATATCTCCGAGATCAGTTCACTGAGTTCAACAGTCAGAGGCGTTGCCAATTTACCATTCTAAATTGCCTTTTTCTCAGGCAGATTGGCTCTAGCTGCTTCGCAACTTACTACTTTCGAAGGGCTCAACACAATCATCCTCCTTCACATCTCGTTAACACTATCGACATTCGAGACCACAAGTTCCTTGTAATGTCATCAGTATAGCAACTGAAAAATACCTTCAATTGCTAGAAGAGTTGCACACTAATTAGGGTTGAATTTTTTAGTAGTATTTTAGATCTGTTACATGACTACTAATGCACTTCATAGCCCCATTGCTTGATCACTGTCTGGTTGTAGCTATATTGAGAAACAACATTCTTTTCCTTAAAACTACAAAATACTATGGCTGACAGCATCCTGAGCAAAAATTTAGCTAGAACCTAAACACAACATAGTTATTCAGCTATGAGACACGGTGAGTTTCACGCTTTTCGCTTCTTTGCGCTGACGGGTGAGGAGTCATCCTTCTTGCGTCTTTTCTTCTCTTTCTTGTGATCAGAGACAACATCGTCTTTGGTCTTATCAACCGTATCACTCTGTCCATGCTTCTGTTTCTTGTTTGATTTTCTACCCTCGCTTCTAGAACCATCACCGTTGTCGTCGTCCATGACATGTTTCTTAGATGCCAGGCTATGCTGTTTCGCTTCTTTGGGGCGGCGCTTGTGACCCGAGTCTTTACTGGCGAGAAATTGCGTGGCAGAAGATGGTGCAGCTGGAGATGCAAAGGAAGCCGCTATCTCTTTTCTCATATCCTTGATTTTTTCTGGCTGTGACGATCGAGGGGCCTCTGCAAGAAAGCCACTAGCTTTTGATGATGGCTTCGCTTCTTCTGATCCAAACGTGGCGTAAAAATCTTGGTAAGCTGATTCTTTCGATGTTTGTCTCGTCCTCCACTGATCAGGTCTTCTGGCAAATCTGTTATAGAAGTACAAAAGAAACAACAATCACGTTTGGATCAAAAGTCAGAACCAAAAGTTTGATGGATTGACAGTATTTTCAAGAACACTCGATGAGACACCAAAATGTCCAGAATGCTTTTTATCGATCACTAAAATCTAAACGAGACCATACTGGCTCTGATGCACAGTATGCGAAATATGAAGGATTCAGCCCAATTGAAGGAACACCCAATGCTGCCAAGACAAGTTTTCACTGTAAATGCTCTTATCCCTTTGGAAGAGAAATGAAGGATACTCGCTCCTAGGTTTTTTCGCTCATGTTTTTTCCTCAAGATATGACATGCTGACAAATATGAACCGAAGAATGTGTACTGAGGATTTCAAGGAAATTTGAACTGGAAGAAGGGACGTGATTGACCAAGTTCATTTAACCAAGTCACTGAGCTAGCAAACACGGCCTCTCTTATACCACTCTGTTCCTCATCTTTGTCCCCATTTGTTGATTTTAGGGGGTCACTTTGACCGACTACTAGCTAATGATATAATACGAAAATGTGTTAAATCTTTCCATAATACTGTCCATCTTTCTTAACACTAGTAAACTTTCATATCATATCGTCAGCTAATTAGTCGGTCAAAGTGACCCTCAAAGTCAAATGGGTACAAAGTGAAGGAACGGAGTGGTATTATACAGTAAAACGTGGACAGCAACATGACACCCGAAATTCCAATATCACTGTGACAAACAATTTCCTAGAAAAAGAGATGATATAATATGATAAACCTTAGTAAGACACCCGAAATTCCAATATCACTGTGACATACAATTTCCTAGAAAAAGAGATGATATAATATGATAAACCTTAGTAAGAATTGGTCCACATAGGATTCTAGGAATAGATTTAACAGACTTTCTATCGTTCATGATGCACTTCTCCCACATAATGAATGTTTTCCTTGTCTCTGTGGTCGATCAGTTCTTATCTATCTATGCTTCGACCAGCCCGCATAACCAACCCTTATCATCTTTTTGACCAGACCATATTCAACCCCTCCAGATTGTCTATCTTTCAGACTCTTCTCAGTTACCATATGCTTTCAACCAAAACCTAAGAAGCAATGTCTCTAAACACAGATGGAAAGCAGGATACAGTTGGATAGCCTCTGCCATGAAAACTGAGGGAATGATGGGAAACAAAACATACGAGACTGCAACTATGTGAGATTCCACAGCTGACCATAGTCTTAATTAAAGAGAGTTCCTCTCAATATATTGGGGTAGTTTGGATGGTTGGTTTTTGGATTTAAATTCTCTCTCCTCACCTCAACCAACCATTCCCAAAAAACTAAAAACCAAAAGCTAAAAATCATATATCCAAACTACCTCATTATCAACCATGGTTCATGCTCAATTCACAAAACCGTTGCATTACTAACAAAGTACTAGGGCATTGTAATATTTAGAGATTGGGGGGCTATGTTCCACTTGTAGAATGTAGTGGTACTGTGGGAACCTCCTTAGGAAACTGCATAGCAAAAGTTACCTTGCTGGCACTGGATAGATTGAGAGAATTATATCACCGGGCCATTGCCATCACAAAACATAAATATGTGATGAAGCTTCTTCTACTTAACAAGTTAGTGTACAAATCAGAGATAAACTATTTCTCTTCCTTAGCTAGTTAGCCATCCTCTGGTATCCCATCTGCCTCTAGCCTATCCCACTTGAATCTTATCAAATCTGCATCCCCCTTTCAATAGCCATCACAATACCAATTGCTTACTCAAATAGTCACAAAACTTCAGAATAAACATTAAGAGCTTGTTTGGCATCCGTTTAAAACAGAAAAAAACGGCTAAAAAAACATGCTGAAAAAACATGTCTAAAAAACAAATACAGAAAGTGTTTGGCATGTGCTGAAAAACAGTGTTTAAAATCAGAAACACATTTGGCATCACTGCTAACGTTCGGTTTTAATTTACTAAAATGTCACTGTGTACATCTTACATGGACACATAATTGTTAGTCTGTTCATTCGTTGTTGATCATGTAATATGGTACTTAGTGCCTGTTTGGCATCCCTATTTTCAAACAAAACTGTTTAAAAACACTTTTTTTTCTAAAAACTCTTTTGGCAGAGCATTTTTCATGCCTGTTTAAACACAGAACCAGGCAGAAAAACCTCCCTTTCTCCCTCAATATCTCATACCCAGTTTACTTCGTCGTCTTTTTCATCTTCTCTGCCTCTCCAACAGTATGTATCTGTAAATCAATAACGAATTCGCAATGCTATGTCATGCAGGTAAACCTAATTTTTGTTTCACACTTTTATGGAGTTCTGGGATCAATCTTCTGATTCTCCAGTCCTTCCGTCATTCTATTGGCCATTCCAAAAGACCAAAGGTTTTGAGTTTGATGACTTCTAAAGCTAGTTCAGAAAGCGGATATCAAATTGAACACTTGAAATTCAAGTCCAATATCGAGCCCTCCGGAGTTCTAGAATGGGTTTTGCGTGGGGCATCTAAAATAAAGATAGTTTTCTATCACTTCCAGAGATGGGTAATGGTGGCTGCGGTGTAGAGAGCCAGAAGGCCAGGTACTACTACTGCATCACATAGAGAGCAAATTTGAAGAATTAGAAGAAGAAAAAGGAACGAAAAAGAATCGCTGACTTTGAAGTCGCGGCAAAAAAACAGCACCGCCTCCGTGTGACTGGAACAACCGGAGCGTGGAAAAGATCAAGGAGGAAGTTTGTATTCAATGGTCAGCATGAAAAGTTAGGATTGGGTTAGGTCCCCACCCTCGTAACACAGGTAAGGTTCTACCGCTGAGGTACTCTAATCCTAAACAGCAGCATGACTAGACAAGTTTCTATCTGCTTTGAAATAAAAGAGCAACTTATAGAAGTTCTGTGGTATCTTCCGCAGCTCAGGAATATAAATATATGAAACTACATGATTTGCCAAGAAAGAGTATAAGAAGGTTTACCACATAGTAAATAACATACCCATCAACATCAAGTTTCTTCACGAGGAAAGGGCCCTGCCTAGTCTTGTAGAGTTCCTCTTGCACGATAGACAACTCTGATACAATTGTTTCTCTCAAAGAGATATTACTGGTATTGAAGCACTTGTCCACTATAAATGCTCCAGATGGATGCATCCCAAGCTCTCCAAAGTGTCCTTTAAGCCTACGGATATTAACATGTTTCAGATTAAAAGCAGCAAGAGATGGAAGAATAATGTAAATATATCAGAAGTGATATTAAACTATCCCTTCAGAATGTTCTGGGTGAGTTTCAGGTATGTCATAACATCACAAACAATTATTACTAGCCACAGGAGGGCAATTAGAAAACCGGAAGATATATAAACGGGAACGTGGTTTCAATACCACAGGGGAATTTAATACAAAGGTCTATGAATCTATCACAAGTTTAACACTGGCTTAGAAGATCCGAGATAGTCCAATCCTACTTGCATACTGTTGGTTTTTTACATTTTGAGCCCCCCCTTAAAAGCGCCACATTTTGAGCTCTTTCTAAAGCAACAGGGAGAAACATTTTTATTATCTATTCGTTTGGCTGCAATCCTGGGGTAATTATATGGATTAGCGCCAATAGATCGTTCAAAGTTAATAAGGAATCCTAAAGTCTTGTTAGGTTTTGTAAATATTAATAAATATGTACAAGATATATGGGTTAGTCTGAAGTAAACGGGCTAAATAAATAATTGCATTCTTTCAACACTGTCAATCCATGTCTCCTTGGTTCCTCTAGTTCGTTTACCACCAGGCTATGTATCAAAACACTTAACCTGGCCGGTAAAGCTAATGGCCTGTATTGTGAATGTGCGAACCACATCACATGAATCTCTCAAGTTATTTTCTTCTCCTTCTCCTTTTTAAGGTCCTTATGAATGAAAATCATTCGTTTCTTGAGAAATCCCACGTCTTTCTGATTCTCATGTCCAAGATTCTTTCACTGAGTGTGCTTCGAGTATTCTTAATAATAATTTGTCTAAAATGGTTGAAAAGGCATTAGGCATGTAGTTGAAGGATTTGTTTCAAATGTTAGGGCGGCAAAATTCTTTAGATTCGGAAACTTTATTTTTGCAGCTGCAAGCAATTTACCGAAATCAGGTTCAATTTTGTAGATTTCAATGGCAAATTTGAGTTTTTACAAATTTTATATAGAAAATTCAGAAAATATAATCCTAAAAGGGATTGTACTGGCAGCACCAATCCAGCCCCGCCACTAAAAAGTATTGCATATATTTTATATTTGTTGCTCTCATCCAACAGCCTATACATATTACTATGGATATTCAAACCCTAACTTATTTAACTCGTCTTTTGATTCATAAGCCAAAATTCTATTATGAGAAAATTAAGTACAATGGATATATTTTCATGAACAACCTTTGAGTAGACAGAACAAAAGCATGTGCATTATATGAGGCTTGTTTAATAGAAGAGCAGTATACCTTCTATTATTATCTTTCAAGGTTTTAAGTAACCAATTTAAAACTGACCATTTTCAGGATTCAGCTAGCTTTATTTACCTAATGGGTGCGAAGAGCCATTGCCGTTGCCCAACAATAAAAATTAGGTACATAAACGAAGACGCTTGAGCTCAGAACAACCAGCAAAAAAAAGCATCAGAACTTAAGAGAATTCTGAGAAACTAAAAAGACAAAGCTTGCAACATACTTTACAATTAATCTTCGTTTCTGTTTTCCGGAAGCGTTTGAACTGAGAAAAGCTTCAACTACCCTTTGACCTCCAGAGTCTTTTGATGTTTCAAGAATATGCTCAGCCTCCATGGATGTGATACTTGTAATAAAAGGCTGGATATGTTCCTGCAAAAGAACATTGTCCTATTAATTCATAACCAAAAGGAAAATGTACTTACCAATGAGTATGAGAGAGCTTGTCGTACAACTGAGAAAATAGATGGATAAGAAGCACATCAGCATGCACAAACTTAGAGAGAGGACATATGAGAAACTACAAATCCACTTAATACTTCAGAAGCCCAATATTCTTCCTCTTTAGCACCTTGTAGTTGTTTTTAACAAATCACAACAGGGTCCAACCGTCCAACTAGTACTAAAATTGCAAAAATAAACTGCTCTACAAGCTATTCATATGTTAGCAGCCAAAAAAAGTGTCCCCACACAATAATATATGTGTGACTCAACATATGGGACACTTAGCACATGCTCAATGGTAGGTATATTAAGCAACAAGAAACATGCATACTTTTATTCCGGATACTTTAGTGGAAAATATTGATGTTGCAGTTATATTGTGGGATTAATCACACTTTACTACCCTAGTCAGTCGCCATTTTCAGTTTGCAGGTAAGCCCACTAGATTGACAGTAGTATTTTGAACTTTTGGGTAGTAAAAGAGAAAGAGAAAAAATAAGGGAAGATTACTGATTAACAGATACCAAGTTATGATAAGCTTAGGCATATATAATGTATGCTCTACTTCATATGAGTAATTCCTTCCAACTTCTATTATGCATGCACCAATATTATAACGCCAACAAGGGTTGTTGCCTCAGAAACAGAAATGGGTAAGTGCCTGGAATGACTTTTTCCAGCCTTCATCAATGTTGTGCATTTGTCTACCTCATTAAGTTGATTTATTGTTCTATTCACTCACACAAAGAACCCCACCCCAACAGACCTGTAGACCTAAAACCCAATTCTAAATTCCTCTCTCTCTCTCTCTTCTCCAGTGAACCACGAACTTTAACTGAACATGGGATCTGAGATCACCACAAGAAGACATCCCAAGATAAAATCAAAGGGTTCAAGAATGGAAGAACATAGGATTTGATATCAATAGCTCCGATTTATTCTCTCAAATTGCTCCTGTGAATTCAGATGTTCCAATACATACATCTATACATGCATCTAAAAAGATTTGCAGTCCGGTCGAGCCACAATTTACGGTAAAAATCAGCCGCCGCTGACGAAAGCAGTCCGATCAAATCGATGGTACTGATTCTGGAGCTGGGTCTTGAATTGCCAACTTTCAGATGAGCAGTCTGATCTATTTTTTATTCAAACGAGTTTTGTGCAATTAGTGAGAGCCACCATTAGCGAAGGAGCTGAAGCAGAGGGGAACGATGAGCACCTGAAGTCGAATTTCCACCTTAACCAACAGAAAACCTACCCAATTTATGCAGCACTTTTATTCCTATTGCGCTGCAATGATGGTATTCGTGATTCTATGATTTTGATGGAACTGGGTTGATCATAATTAATTGGGTTGGGATACCCATGGATTTGGACAACTTGTGTTGTAAGTGGAGTGGGTGTTGGTGGAGATTGCTTGAGTTAATGGATATTGGGGATAGCGGTGGTAGTGGGTGAAATAGTCGGTGATTGTGGCCTGGTGATGATACCTGTAGAAATCATAGAACATTTGAAACTTTAAACAATGAGTAGTAATTAAACTCGAGATAAGCCACAGTAGATGGTGGAGAGGTCAATTTAGTCATTGCAGGTACAAAATTATTACGTGGCTTTGTAAGAAGTAATTTTGCTGTGTAAGAATAACTTCCCTATTTTTATCTCTATAAGAGCCTGATAACCAACCACACAAGGAGAAGTTCTCTAATTTTCTTTCTTTCAATCCTGACTAGTTAAACTAGGGTAAAAGACACATTCCACCCCTATACTTAGGCGAAAATACACTTCGCACCCGACATTTGAAAAATTCCACTTTGCCCACTCGTAACTGACGGAGCCCAAGCGGTTTTTGGAAAGACAGTTCTACCCTCAAAATTTTAGAAAATTACAATACTCCTTATCCCGTCTCTTCACCGTCCATCATCTTCTTCTACTAGCCTGACCTAGCTCTCTCCCTCTTCTCTTCTTCAAGATCAGACCAATTTTGCCGGCTCCAACTACACCCCACCCAGCCACCCAAGACCACCCAACACAGCCCCCTAATCGGATTTTGGCAAGGATTTTTGGCGAGGAAGCTCGAGAGACCCGTGTCCGTAGATCGGTGCTTCGTCGCTCGATCTGACCCACATCTCTCTCTCTCAGACAAACTTCTGAACGACTCTCTCTTGTCCCAACCCCAGCAGCGTCTTGAATCCCGCCGTCTCCCTCTCATACCCTCTCTCTTCCAGATCGAAAGCCACTTTTTCCGCCAAATCGTCCCCCGTTCGTCTCTCTCCAGACAGCAAACTCGTCAATCAATTAGAGAGCGGGGTCGACCTCTCGAATGAGAAGGTTTGATATTTCAGGATTCTTATGCACCCCTCTCTCTGTCACACCTCTCTGTTTTGATCCAGAACAGTCTTGAATCCCCCCTACCCTCTCTGTTCCAGACCGAGACCCACTTTTGCCCCCAATTGTCATTGCTTCTGGGTGATGATTTCAGAGACTCGCTTTTTCAATTTAAGGACGGTTCTCTTTGTTGCTTTGCTGTAGATATGTGTTGGTTGTTTTGCAGGTGTGTGATTGTGAAAGTGGAGGTCTTCGTGGGAGTGGAGTGGGTTTAGGGAGCTATTAAACTTGGTGATGCTCTTCGTGTTGCAGTTTCAGAAACTGGAGGCCACGAGTTCCCAAGAGTTTGCCTAAACATTGGTTCACGGACTTCAAACGTTCCTTTTGAATTTTGATTGTTAGGTAACTGGTATGTTGGATTGAAATTGTGGTCATTTGTTGATGAGAGATGTTCCCGTAAAATTGTTATGCTTGGCGTAATTTGTGGCAGTGGTAGTGTATGGTGGTGGATTCAAATTTCAAAGAGGAAGAGGGGAGTTTATGTATAGCTCGGTGATGTAATTTTGTTAATTTGTAGGGGTATTATGGACTTTCTTTACGAAGCACAGAGACGGATACGGGTGTCGGATACGATACGGGATCTGACATGGAATACGTCATTTCTAAAAAATTGAGGATACGAAATTGACTTAACAAACGGAGAATGGCGGAAAGGGGTAAAGTCCTAACTTTTTTCCGTTACGAGGGTACAAAGTGGAATGTTTCAAATGTCAGGGGTGCAAACTGTATTTTTGTCGAAGTATAGGGGTGGAAAATGTTTTTTACCCTTTAAACTAACAAGCATTTAAAAGAATCTGAACCAGATATTAGGATGAACTCAACAGATTTGAAACAGTTGATAATTAGAAGTCAAGGTTCAAATTCCACAATGAATACGCACCCTCAAAAATCAAAACTGAGAGATAATCTCATTTTATTTACATAAAAAGCATCCATCTGGGAAAAAAACTACTACAATACAAAAATATATAAATGGTCAAATAAGACTACAAAAAGCATACTTACTATTTTTGTTGTACATTATTGTATACTTCCCTTCTTTTTTTAACCGGGTTTGATCCTCAATGTCGTATCTGTGTCCTGTTTCTGTTTGTGATTCTTGAATTACTACCTGGAATACTATAATTTCTTTGCAGAAGCACAAATACAGTTCTGAGTCTAGCATAATGCAAGCAGAAGGGAGACCAACCCCAGTTATCACGGTCTGTACTAAATTGAGAAGAAGAGAACCGCACTATATTAAAAGAACTCCAGAATCTTTGTTTTTAATAAACCATAAGCCCCGCCTAGGATTACAGCACAAGAAACCAAGCGTCATTTAATCACTTAGTGGAAAATGAAGAGAACATACATGGTAAGAATATCATATACAAGCATTCAGCAAAAACTCAAAGTAATGCTTATCTGTAATTTTAGTTAAACGACCAGCAGTGATTATATAAGTGCAATGAGCAGAGAAAAAGGAAGATTAAAGAACGGCTAGATGCATACGCTTGGGAATTTAAAAATTATCTGCAGAATCAATGAACCCATAACATGCATCTTCCCGCGACTTGGCCAGTTCCATTTTGATCTGTCTGCGCAGTTGAAGTAATTCTCGAGAAACAAAATACGAGGAACAATGGGTTTGGAAGACTCATTCTCCAAACATACAGCTGCAGCAAGCGCCTCAGAACACTGCCAAATGACAATGTAATATAGATCAGAAAGGAAATAAGCTATGGATGCTACCACTCAATCGTTAAAAAATAAAAAAATAATAATAAAAAATAAATAAATAAATAAATAAATAATAATAATAATAATGGTGATTGGACAAACCTTTTTTTCATGGCTCTGAAGCTTTTGACTTGCGGCAATTACAGAAGCAATAACACCCGACTTACCCATTCCAAGCAGCTGCTCAAACTTTTGACCAAGTTGCTCCCATATTAATTCCATCTAAAAGGCAAAAAGGAAAGAGAATTGGCAAAAAATAATAACAATTAATATTAGATGCAAATAGTAACATGCCTCCAGCACTGCCATATGAAAGTACTAGAAATCTAGAAAAGAAACTCAACAAGGACTAACCATGAGGGGAATAAAAGGAACAGCAACAGAAGAGAAAGTGAAAACTCCGATATGTATAGTACATAAGAACATATATATCCATTAACTTACGAGTAAGGAGCAACAGAAGTTGCTAATGTTTCGTAACAAGAAGTACAATTCACGACAATATAGAGGGATACAGCACTTACATGACTGTCAGATCTTGCATGAGAAACTAGTGCTTGGATGACAAAATTCCCACAGGGGTGAGATGACATCTGAAATAATGAATCCTTGAAAACTTTTGTGAATAGTTCATCATATAAGATTTCTGGAGCCACTTCAAATATAACCTGAAATTAGGTATAGAATTCAATCAAATTAGACCTAAATGAAAAACAATAACACAAGCGTGCGCGCGCGCACAGAGAGAGAGAGAGAAGGGAAAGTATCTGACTATCATGTGTCCAACTTTTATATAACTCCCAATCCCACAACAATAAAGACAAGAAAATCTGAATATCAGGACTCCAATCCTTTCACACCATAATCAGTTGTGCACTTTTATTCTCAAGGAATTGTCTGTGTGCATAATTTGGAAGTGAATTCACAATTAAATTGTGTGCAATCTGTGCTCAAAAGCAGATTGGAGTGCAAAAGTTGTGATCCTATTGTAACCATGCTCAACTCCATATATTACAAGGACTCTTACCAAAATGTATTAAGTACCCACATTAGACACACGAGTCTCGAAAAATTGGTATGGGGATATTGGGTCTGTTTGGATTTTTGACTATTTTTTACTATGGAATGCCAAAATGTTATTTTCCAAACTACACCTATCGAATTCCTTTGCATGAGTTCTAAAATCTCCGTATATCCAATACTGTTTGTTGTTATGCCAACGAAGGTCATCATCTTTTGATATTGACACGGGAGGGACTCGAGATTTCTGTTCCAGAAGTTCCAATGGCATGGTTGCATTGTTTTTTTAGTTTTTCATTTTTTTCTTTTTCTTTTAAGAGGGTCAGTTATGTTGAGCCAATCCTACGAGTCCCCAGGAAAACTGTCAGGCAATCCTCATAAAATCAGAGAAATAATAGCCTCTAGAATCATGTAGAAAAACGCTTGGAACAATAGTGAAGAACCAATGCTCTGAAATGGTGATTCCTCACCAAATGTGTGAGCTCAAAATGTTATAGCCAATTAATGTGGGCTTACCGACCAAATTTAGTCCAGGGACCGAAATCAAACAGCTCTCCTGTCCCAGTTCTCAGAATGGAACCTAGGCAGGCAAGAAAAGTTGGTTTTCATAGCTCCAAATCCAAATGAATTGTGTTCGTTAAGAGCATCTTCCACAGTGCACCAAATCCTATATTTGATGGTGAAATTTGGTGTTTTCAGCCTCCCACAACAAATCACCAAATCATCAAATCACCAAAAGAATGGTGATTTTTTGTAGGCCTCCCACAGTCGTTGACCAAAAAAAACACCAAATCACCAAATCATATATTTGGTGTAGCTTTTTGTGAATGGTGAAGTGCATCTCCCACAGGACCCCCAAATCCTATCCTATATCACCAAATCCTATTTTTACCATCAAATTTGATGGCGAAAATAGGATTTGGTGTAATCTACACCAGATTATTAATTAGTGTTTAGGGGATGTTTCTACATTACTTTTATATAATTGGAGACATAATGTCATATTTTACAATTGATTAGTGTTAAAATTATTTTCCGACTAATAAATATAATTAATCTTAGTGATAGAAAATAAAATATAAACAAAAATGAAGACAAGAACAATGCATTAATAATAAACTCAGAAAAATGAAAATATATCACATCCGTACACCAAAAAGAATAATCTATTTATACACCAAAAAATGCCCAAGAACAATATTTCACACATAATTATGAAGCTTATCGCAAGGACGTTAAGCGGGCATTTGGAGTTCTCCAAGCTCGATTTGCAATTGTGGAGCCACTCGATTTTGGAAGAAAAATGACATTCACGAGATCATGTTAGCACAACATGATAGTTGAAGAGGAACATAGCGAGTATCTCAACACCTACACTTTTGATGCGTCTCACATTCCCACAGATCTTGATTATGAAAGTTCACCATCTATACATGCTGAGGTTGCAAAGGATATCACTAATTCAATATTTATCCAATTTCTAGGTCGACATCGAGACTTGATAAACCAAGGAGCTCATAATGAACTAAGAAGAAGACTGGTCAATTATGGTCAGATAGAGTAGACTGGTCAATTAAATTTTTTGAATCATGGTCAAATAGATTAGACTGGTCAATTAAATTTTTTGAAGTGTTATTTAATCATTTTGCAATTTCGTGTAATATTGTTTTGGTAATAATTTTTTATTTTTTTATTTTGATAGTTATGGAATTCATGATTTGGTGATAAATTTGATGATTTGTTGTGGGAGGTCAAAAATACCATTCTCTAAATTTGATGAAATGGAGAAATAACTATCTGGTGTAAAAATTAGTGAAAACTGTGGGAGACCAAAAAGTGCTATTTTTCCACCAAAAATGGTAAAATGGTGTTTTTGAGGGTTAACTGTGGGAGGCCAAACCATTTTTCTCCACCAAATATAGGATTTGGTGTAAAATTTGATATCAACTGTTGAAGATGCTCTAAGGAGCTGATAACTCCATTTCAGAATGACAACTAATCATAATGATTCATTCAACTCACGAGAACCAATGATGTGTCGAATTTAGAATGTTAATTTACATATACAGCATCAAGATAATCATAACCTTCAATAAAGTAACAGAGAAGTGGCTTCGTAAAGAAGGAAATTACTAAACCAAATAATCTAACACTATCAGATGACCTCACCTCCATCAATCGACTAAAAGCAGGTTCCTTCATTAATTTAAGAAGACCTCTTTCTGAAGTTATTTCAATGAAATTCCCTTTGACAGGGCTTTCTGGGTTGCATCCAAGAATAGTAGGAATTATGTGCAGTAACTTTTGTTCATCTCCAGCTAATTTTTCCAAAGCAGCCTGCCACATAAAAAAAAAAAAAAAAAAAAAAAAAAAAAAAAAAAAAAAAACCATCATAAGCTTACAGAAAAAAATTTGAAGTTAACAGTGATGCATTGATAAGAATGCCAAACAACCATCGGTAAAACTGCATGAATTGAGTTCCAAAAATGTAGTTCTTGGTGTTTACTTGATTAAGAAAGACACTTAAAAGGTGGCTATAATTATACCAAAAAGCTTATTTGTATCACCAAGCCACACAGATTAATGAAATTTCAGAACATAACACGCAAAATAAAGTGAAGAACAAATTCAGCTTGCCTGCAAAACTAGGCTGCCATACTGATCAGTTTGAACAGTAGCGATCTCTTTCTTGGCACCTGCTAACATTCCTGAGACAAGTAATTCGAGTTGATTGGGAAATCCATGTTGCAGATGATGTGGATCATTTCTCTCGACTTGAGATGGCTTCAAATTCAATCGTTTAGCTAAGATAGTTGATGACTTGGTGACATGGAACTCAGATGAGCCCAATGGCTCTCCTTTACAAAAGCAAAGAAGACTCCGGATCACATGAGAACCATAGCTATTACACATCATTTCCACAGGATTGTCAACAATCACCTGGCGGAAAAAAATGAAAAAAGGACAAATAATCAGATATGCAAATTCACTAATACATGGTGCATAGCATCTATTTTACCGATAAAAGAACTTTCAGTACACTAGGACTAGTAAGCAGGAAAATCCACAGTTTGCAAGAGGTGAGTGGTCAGTTACCAAGACCAGGCTGGGCGGGTAGGACAGAAAAAGCTGGTGTAGAGGTTGGGTGACAACAACTCATTTCACTACTGTTGGAAAGTCTTGAACCCAGGTTTAAGCAACAAAGCTTACCACGGAGCAGGGCAACCTTATACTAAGACGGTGCAAGTATATTCACAAACACACACACAGAAACACAGACAATACCTTGATATACTTAGATGTTAACGCACTGCTATCAACAACAAAATAAGATATACTCCCTCCGTCCCTAAATGCTAAATGAGTGTCCTATTATTATATATCTTGACAACATTATTAAAAGAGTACAAGTTCTTGTAGCATTTTGCTAGTCAAATCACCTCCTCAAGAAGCTTGAAAAAATCAGCATAACACTTAATTTTGGGACGATGAGTATACTTTTTTCTCGAAAAAAGAAAGTAACGTCTTCTTATTTGGATATTTTACCCTAAACCTACCTGCATTATTGAACTTATGACACTTAACCTAATGCATTATCAATTTACCATGAAAACCACCAGCATTGTTCAAATTTGTGACACTTAACCCACTGCATTATCAATTTACCATGAAAACCACCTGCATGATTCAAATTTGTGACAAATAGCCTAGGATCAAAACCGCTAGTTTTTTTCTCAAATACTGTCCAATTGAGTACCAGAAAATGTGATTTAGTACTTTGTGCTTCCTTGCTGATGTTGGATGAACTTTTATAATATGTACTTATATCAATTTCATGTATCTCAAAAGAGTTTAGACCAAATTTCCAACCAGTATGGTATGCCTAGAATTCTTTTTTCTTTTTCTTTTTTTGATGAATTGCTAGAATTCAAAATGCTAGTATTTTCCTCAGTTCTTTCTTACATTTTACTTCTTAACTATTAACCTAATTAGATCTGTTTCATCATATTCAAGCAGTTAATCCTTTGGTAAGCCACTGATCTGCAAACCAGTGACCATATCCCCGTACCTATAAAATATCTCGGTTACAGGGTAAGGTTCAGGATATCCTCGAAGAATCAAGCATAGCTGTAACTTTTCACAATTACAATTTGAGTCTATAATAGTACATAGAGCCAATAAAATTTTCTGGTACTCCAATTGCCGAGGAACATTGATTTCAATTTTCAGAATGCAACATAAAGCATTAGAGCATCCACAGTAGACTAGCTAAACGGAAGTTATTACTAAAATAGAGAGCATGTTTTGTGGAATTAGGACTCCAGTAGACTCGCTAATTCACTTGCTACTTTAGTCTCCTATTTTTTTGCTCGCCACATCTAGCAAACATATTATGCTCATCCAAATTACTTTTCCAAATTGTTTTCCCACGTTCCCACTTCCTAGAATTTCTCACACCTCACATGAATAGTTTGTGTAGGACTCTACAATTTAAAAAAAGAAATTGTGGATGAAAGTTGGCTAACACTACTGGAGCAAAACATAATATATTCACGAGCTAAAACAGAATTCGTAAAATATATAGCTGAGTTCTAGATTACACTACTGTGGATGCTCTTATAAGCCTAGTACACCACCAAACAAGTTTTGACCAGTTTAGAATTGGTGGAAACTTTAGACCTGTGAGAAGTTACTTCAAAACTGTCATTATTTTGTTTTTATATCCATTTTTTGTGTGGAAAAAATCAACAGACCGCTATCACTTTTGCATTAGAGTTGGGGTACAACGGATAAGACCCGGATATTCATGCACTCTCAGTGTGACACACGAAACTACCCAAAGCATGTCCTAGTTATTCTGTCAGTTTTGTTCTACTTTTACTATTAACAGTTAGGTGCCATATTGCTAAAATGTCGTTCAGAAAAGCATGGGAATTCATTGTTGCTATCCACGATGGAAAGCATGTGATATTAGTTCATTCTTTTGTTTTCTCCATTTGGTTGGTTCTTCAATTTGGATAAACAACTTTAAATATACGGTTTAGCATTTTCCAAATTTTATGCAGACTACTATAACTAAAAGTACTGATTTATGATTCACTTAATATAAGTGATTTTATTGGAGATTTAGGATTTAATAATTCTTTTTCTGACAGGTAATTTTGGGATTATACAAAATACTTAAATACCTTTAGTTTTCTCTTGAATTTAGTATTCTCTTGAATCAATCACTCATGCATCAACACAATTGATCATTCATTGCTCTACCCTCCTATAGAACTATTGTAGATCGCTATAGGTGTACGGGGTTTTAAGAAAGGTAGAGGTTTCCACCAAGATTGTGGATAATTTTAGGAGGTTTATAGTCATAATGTCAAGCGTTATACCATCAAGACGGGTTCACTCTATATTTCTGCATTTCAATTGGCAACACACACAATTAGATGCACAGCTCAGTAAAATTACATGTAAACGCTGTCATCCTCACAATGTCTACAAGTTTTGCAAATACCAACATGGTTTAGAAAACCCTACAACAACACCCTGAAATGTGCCACCATCTCCTTATCCAAGGTTTGTCATGAGCCAAACATTTCACTGTTTGTTTCAGCAAAAGTGTTCCCGTCATTTACTATTGCATGAAGTTTGTTTGAGGGATATAATAATAATAACTAGAAGTACCTCACTATGCTTTTTGACCTTACTACTCAAATGGGATTTGGCTATCTTGGTATGCTTAACTTGTTCTTCCAAATTGCCTAATAAGCTTTTGAATTTTTTTTATGCAGTGTCTTCTATTCTCAGACCTTAGAATAAGCATGACACAACTATACATCTCATTATTGCTAGCCAAACAGCTAGAGCCCACTGCGGGACTCAAAAAGTCGTCTACTCAACGTTCTCAAACATATATCTAATCTTCAATAGCATGCATTAAGCATTAATTACCTGGCATATCATATTGAGTGTCTCTTCAATAAGAGGCCAATTTTCACTGTCTTCAAGATGCGATGATAAAGACTTGAGAGCCGACTCCATGACATGCGAACCAGATCTATCCATTACAATTTGGGGCAATGTTTTTGAGCAGTTTTGGAGGAAGTCACAAATATGTCCCAAATCACAACCTACAAGGAGGGTTTCCATAGTGTGGCTTAAGACATAATCAGTAGCAAGTTCAACTTCTTTTCCTCGGCTCTCTTCCAAAGCACTACCACATATCAGTGATCTCTCCTCCGAGTCAATATCAGGACTTTCAATCGCATTTGCAATCTCTGAGAAGTATTTTGCCGTCTCTGGATCAACCTGTTTCCTACAAAGGAACGGTTTTAAGTCACAAACCCATATTAATGCATTGATAGAATAAAAGAAATAAAGTTGAGATGCAATCAAAAAACCTGAGGAAAGATTCTTCATGGGTGGAAGAATACTGGTTGTTTGAGCCCTTCCGACCTTTATCAGGCGCACCACCAGCATGGTTTTTAGCAGCATAGTCCCCTCGTGAATCAGACTGTTTTTCGGTTGATTTTCTACCCATGTTTTTTTTCTTGCTATGCCTTCCATATGAATTATCTTCCCCGGCCATAGAACTATCCTCTGTCAAATTACTATTCAGGGGTTTTCTTCGCGGTAAACCTTTTGAACCAATAGCAACCATAAGAAGATCCTGTGAAATGTCCCGATATGAACCTAATAAGAATATTAACTAGCACAGATTTAAAAAAAAAAAAAAGTGGTAAGCTCTGGGAATAATGGCAACATAACTTTTAACAAACTGGTATGATACCAGCATATAGGCTGTATTACACATGAACAGAAAGCAGTAATCTGTCGGACGAAAAATGATGAGTAAAGTGAATCTTAATGTGACTGATAGCAGGGAATCAAAAGAAGGACAATCACGGCAGTTTAATTCCCAAGCCAAGCTTAAAAACTGTGTCTAAACTTGTTCAGAACGGATTGAAATTTCGAAACAGAAATTAACATCAAAAATGACACACACGCACACAGAGAGAGGATTACACTTACTCGTTTAAGCTGATGCCCTCTGACGACAGAACCCCAACAGCTTCAGTCGAGGGTGCGGCAAATTTAGGTTAGCTGCCGGAAGAGTGAGTGAAACTGTATGAGAAAGAGCGAGCGAGGCTTCAAAAAAGAAAGGGGGTTAATTGCATTTTACCCCCCCCCCCTATAGTTAGGGGTTTGTGCGAAAAACCACCCTGTGGTCTCAAATGTTGTACTTTACTCCTTGTGCTTTGGGTTTTGCGCGGTAAGGGGTATTTTTCCGTTAATAATGATAAAAAGACCTTACTACCCTTTTACAAATAGCATAAATCATTCATTTTTCAGTTCACTTTCTCTCCCTAAACTCTACTCTATCTCTCTATTTGTCTCTACATCTTCGACTTCTCTCTCTGAAAAGTAAAATGTACAAACTTTGGTTTTGAGTAGAGTATTTGCTCCACACATGTTCAACAACTCACATTAGCAAAACCACCAGTATCAGAATCTGCCTTAACCAAATGTCAATCCTTCAGATACAATGGAGAAAATCCACTTAATTCATCACAAGAAACCAAAACTCATTGTGCCACAAACTCTGAAACCGACATTTCCAAACTCTTCTGATCAGTGAACTCACAATCCGCAACTTGCAAAAACAAAACAAACCCCTGGAAAAAACCCAAATTGAAACCAATATACCCAAACCCATAAGCGAAAGAAACGATTTTTACCGTAATTACAGGAGAATGGGTACCTGAACGATGGAATCGCCGAAATGGGTAGAGAAGAATTTGAGATTAGGTTTTCCGTCGTCGAAGACCCAATCTCTACAAGCCTTCCAATCATCCATGAGTCCGGTGAGGACTACTGGTTTCTTCTTGACGAGGTATCGTTCGACGAAGTGGATGTAAGTGAGGTCCTTTGCGTTAATCTTCTCTATGGAACCAACAATTTTCACAACCATGGCGTTCCGGCTTTGGCCTCTCAATCTCCAATCTGAGCCGCCGCCGCCGCCATCTTCTCCATCTCCGATCTGCGCTGGCGAAGTCCTCTACATCTTCGATATTCGTCGTCGTAGCCGTCCGGCATCATCGTCGGCTTTGCCTCCTCCTCCGGCAGCAGCCTTCCCTGACCTCCTCCTTCCCCCACTTCCTCATCCTCCTCCTTCCCCGACCTCCTCATATTCCCCCTTCTCTCCTACTCTTCCTCCATCGATCTGTTTCTCATATCTGGTTTTGCTTTGTTGTTTTCTTTTTTTTTTTTTTTTGAATACTGAGGGTAGAAATGGTATAAAACTGAAATTTGACGCATTCCGTTAGTTTTAACGAAACTGCACAAAAACCAAACCACGGGAGGAGGGGGGTTAAAGTGCAACATTTGAGATCACAAGGGGGGTTTTGCACAAACCCCTAACCACAAGGGGGTACAATGTAATTAACCCAAAAAAAGCGAGTGAGCGGGTGCATCATTGGTAGGGTTAGTTTAGGAAATTGGGGTTTAATTTGGATGCATTGGACTTGAAATTGGGCCCCTAGTTTTTTTGTTTTTTTTTAACAACCAATTTCATTAAGAAGACAGAAAGCAACTACAAAATTGGATCAGAGCCTACAACACTATCTCTCTCCTGTTTCTACAGCAAGCTAAGCTCCTCAGACGGAGAGCATAGCCAATTCCTGCTAAAACTACTACTAGTACCACTTTTAGTTATATGATCAGCCACTCTATTAGCTGATCTATTACACCAAACAAAAGACAATTCTCTGTTTCTAGAGTAGGAAAAAATATCACTTGTAATGTATCTTATTTCCCAAGCCCCCCCCCCCCCCCCCATTCTTTTCTTCAAGTAGTCTACAACAATTCTGCATTCAAATTCAAAGATAATACTTTGTTGACATTCCACGGTCTGCCATTCTGATTGCTTTCAGCTCTGCCATGAGAGGGGAATCAGCTGTGCATAAGCATCTCTGGCCATTAACAACCTCACCCTTGTGGTTTCTCATAATCCAAGTTGCTACTCTACCATTTCTGGTTTGAGACCAGCGAGCATCCACATTTACTTTCACACATCCCAAAGGAGGGCTCATCCATTTTGTGACCACTAGAGTAGGGGTGTGAGCTTCTGGGGAGGAAAGAGGTTGGGGCTATGGTGTAATTTTAGAAACTCTTATTTATAAATATGATCACTTGAAGGGTTCACTTGTTGATGTTGAAACACTAATCCATTTCTATGCTTCCAAATATGCCAACACACAGAGAGCATCTTAGCTAAGTCTTGTTTGGAGATAGTATTTTGGTGTAAATCATTCAACAATTACTTAAGCCACCCTTGTATGGAAGTAAATTGATGGAAAGCTTCATGTCTGATACCCATAGCCCCAAACCAAACAGGTTTAGTCCAATCACATTTTGGCACACTGGGCAAAAGGGAGAATCAGCAGACTTTCTTTTAAACAGTCCTTCTTTAGTATCTAAAGCTTCAAAAATAAGTCTCCAAGAGAGGAATTTAACTCTTAAACTCATTGGAAGAGACCAAAGTTTCTTCCAATCTGATCTATTAAGCTTTGTAACACTGGAGGCCTCTTCTACATCAAGCTTAATTTCAAGAGATCTGGCATACACATATCCAGTCTTCACAGAATACTTACCATTTGAGGAATGAGGCCATATAAGCTTATCCGCATCTTCAAAATGAGGGAGAGGAACAGCCAAAATTGCTTTAGTATTAATTGCATTGAAGGCATTTCTAATAAGGTTATGCTTCCAACTTTTATTTTGGTGATTGATCAGGACCTCCACTCTGTGCTCGGCCATATTTTGAGGGATGATGACATTTCCCATTACTTTTTGGGAATCTAGTTATCTTCAATCAATACCTCTTTCCCATTGTTGATCTTCCACAGGCCTCCCTTGACCACAAGACTTCTTCCTTCAAGAATACTAGTCCAGGTCCAACTAGGAGAGGATCCTTTCTTAGCTTTTAAAAAGCTAGTATAGGGAAAATGGACACTCTTCAGAAATTTTGAAAGGAAAGACTAAGGTTCATCAATAATTTTCCAGCTTTGCTTAGCAAGCAAAGCTTTATTAAAGCTGAGAAAATCTTTAAAACCCAAGACTCTACTCTCTTTTGATTGGGTCAACAGGTTCCAATTTGCCCAGCAGATTCCTATTTTACTAAGGATCACCATACCACCAAAATCTTCTCACAATTTGACTCATTTTGTTACAGGTTTTCTTAGGAAAGAGAAAGCATTGCATAGCAAAGCTAGGAATGGCCTGCATGATAGATTTAATCATCACTCTTTTTACTTGGTTGAGAGAGGAGAAGACTTTTCCACCTTTGGGCTCTTTTCATAGCTCTGTCTTCAATAAACTGAAAAGATTCAGTTCTGGCTTTTCCCCACAGAGAGGAGACACGAGCCAGCTCATCTCCATGTGCCTCCATCTTTAGTCCACGCGTCCTAGCTTGTAGGTCTCCATCGTCTTGTGGTTTCTTTGGTCTTTGATCTTCTTCCCCATGCCTTGACTATCTATCTATCTGATACTAGCTAACATCTATACTAAATAGAGATACGCCACAGGTTGAGGGAGAAGACGAAACGGATGCCGCAAATTTATTAATTACATTAAATACAATAAACTAAAACAAACCAAACCACAAAAGTAACCCAAATAATTATTTGAATTAGCCATCTCTCTCATTCCAAACTTATCTTTCAACAAGTTTTTTAACTGACAGTCAGTGTTGGGAGAGAACAAAACAGAGGATTTCTGAAGATTAACCTGCATACCATAGGCCTGTTCATAAGTCTTAACAATTTGAAAAAAGACTTCAATATCCTCTTGTTTACTGTGTAGGAACACCACTGAGTCATCTGCAAAGAGGAGGTGGGAAATAGGGATTGCAGTTCTTCTGATCTTCACTCCTTCTATTCTCTTGGATTCTTGAGCTTGAACCATCATCTTAGAGAAAACTTCAGCTACTAGCACAAACAAGTATGAGGAGAGGGGGTCTCCCTGTCTGAGACCCATAGACGGTGAGAAGGAAGTTGTAGGATTTCCATTAATGAGAATGGAGTATTGCACAATGGAGATACATTGATTTACCATAAGTCTCCAATGAGAGTCAAATCCCAGTTCCTCCAAAACATGTTCCAAGAAACCCCAACTAACCCTGTCATATGCTTTGGAGAGATCTAATTTCATTGTTAGCCAGCCCTCTTTACCTTGCTTTCTCTGCTTTATGCTATGAAACATTTCTTGGGCCACTAAGATATTGTCTTGGATTTGTCTTTGAGGAATACATGCAGCTTGAAAGTCTCATGTAGTCTTAGAGAGAATGATTTGTCTTTCATTGCTGTTAGAGTCAGAGAATTGCAGGATCAAGGTATTGTCAGATTTTTATCCAGGTGTCGCCCCCTCCTTAGTAGATTCCGTATATTCGCATAATCCAGCTGGCCTGAATCGTCCTTTTATGGAACGCCCTCTTTCTGACGCCAATCGCTCCTTACCCAACGCGCCACCGCCTGTCGGAAGTTAGCTTATTCTCCGGTAGCTGACGGCGACAAATCCCTTTCGAATTGGCGATTTTCTCTGTGCTCAGCTTTGGAGGTTGCTCGGAGGTCAGGCCCGTAGTCCCTTGATCCATTCTTCATTGTTCTTTCGAATCGAAAGATTCGCCAGTCATGACCTACTCTCCCACAGTTGTAGCAAAAATCTTTCAGTTTCTCATAACTAAAGTGAATCCACGCCGGTGATGGACAATATCCATTCAAATTGAAACCTCTTGGAAGGGGCTTTGAGGTGTTCACCAGCACCCGGATCTTCATATATGGCTGAAGGATTAATTCTTCTGCTTCCTCTCTTTCCACCGTTAGGACTTTGCCTATTAGTCGACCGGCCATTTCGCATTATCCGTCGAAAATTTCTCCAGTGGTATACCGTGAATCTGAATCCAGAAAGGGCAAAAAGTAAAATCGATATCGCCTAGGCATAACCCTTTCTTCCATTCCTTGCACACCAGAATTTAATTGTGGATTGACCATGGGCTATGATCTAGAACTCGTCGGCTATCGCGTTGGAATTTGAAGTAGAAGATGAAGCTATTAGATCCAAAGGCCACAACCTTCAAATCCTCAGATCCAATATTCCACATACCAAGGGCAATATTTTGAATCAGTTGTTGACAGTAGGGTTTAGTTGATAAGAGCTTACCAACCATTGTAGCTCCTTGAAGGATGAGGGAAGGAGGGTAAGGAGGCAAGATTACAAAGCAGGAGCTAGGAGAAACTTTAAAAAGCGGAGAGGAACTCCGGTGAGAAAACTAGGTAAGACTTACGTCGGAGAATGACCTCCGGTGAGTACCATTTTGGTGAATTTTAGAGAGAATATTTTGGCTCCTACATAGCGACTGGGCCCCCTAGTTAGATATTGATTTTTTTTAGAGAACAGTTTTCTTTTAAACTAAAAATATTAACATTGCCTTTATAATATTGTTTTGGAAAATAGAATACACTTTCTTCTCACTTTATAAAGTTAACCACTCCACTCAAAACCCTAGATTACTATTCACACCAGAGGCACATCGCAGAGCTCCTTCAGATCCGAGCACACTTTCGCATCCGAATCAACAATGGCGCATATACTACTCTATGCATTCGATTGTGTTACTTTATTCATGTGATACAGTGGTGGGTCTCAACTGTTCTCTCCTGGACAAGCTCAAGCTTCGGTAGGAGTAAGAGTAGGTGTGAGAATAGACACAACCATAGCCACATGTAAATCTGATTTGATTTTATGTGATTTGATTCGCAGTCCCGATAAAGCTTGAAAATCCACCAAACGGTGATTTGAATCTGAATTTAATATTCCTGCTTTTGATATAGGAGTAGATGTATAGGCGTGTGAAAGTAGGTGAATGATATATAATGATTCCTTCTTTGAAATGGGCGAGCTCCACGATTCGTTGCTGAATCTGATATTCTTCAGTGTTCTTTCAATGTGTTATCTCTCACTGAAATTTCTCCATTTCCCCATAGCCACAACAATCGTACGAGCAAAACTCTGGTAGAGCACTGGTACGAGCAAAACACTTGGAGACTCTGAGGCATCTTTACTCCCCATGTTGTATCTCCTTGCAAGTCTGTTTCACGGAGGTGTTCTGTACAAAGTCCATAAAAGAATATATGTGTAAACATCATACTCTACTATACAAACTCCAAAGCTTTAACCATTCTCGGTTGTTGATTTGATGAACGAATGAGGATTCAATCCTCAATCACATTTTTCGAGAGAAATTGATGACCAGTAGTGGATGAATTTCACCCAATCCATCCCAATAGATCACCATTCTGTAGAGAATAGTTAGATATTGATTTTTTGGTTGGTGGTAGTAGATAAATATTTTAACAAAGCCAACATCAGACAGCCGAGCTGACAATGCTCCCTAATCACACCTAAGTGGTGCTCGCCGGAGAATTCCATCTCCGTTTACTCTTTGATTTTCTACAAATCTCATGTCTCTTTTATTTTTCTCTAGTCTTTTCTTCTATGTTTGTTTCTGTCATACTATCGTTTCCTTCGTTAAAACAAGTTCCAAAAATGGAGAGTGAAGAAGCAGATTGAGCTGTCGTTAGAGCTCGAAGACGATGACAAAACAGTGGAAAAGCTCCAAGGAGCAACAATGGTGAGAAGAGTTTTCACAACAAAACGGTTCCGACAACAACTAATCCATAATATCACTATTGGTATGTGGACTACAGGTTCAAATGACCTAAAAGTGGAAGATTTTGGAGACAATAAGTTCATCTTCTACTTCAAGCATGCATCAGATTGTAGAAGAATCCTAGCCCAAAACCCATGGTCGATTCAAAACTAAAATCTGATTTGCAAGGAATGGACGAGGGGTACAAGATTAGGGGACACTGATTTTACTATGTGCCCTTTCTGGGTGCAGACTCGTGGAATCACCTTGGAGAAGATGTCGATTGATAACGCAAAGAAGATCGGAAGACTAATCGGAGAGGTCTTTACGGTGGAGAAAGAAGAAACGGAGGAGCTGGTTTTCCGGCCATACATGCATGTCAGAGTTATGGTTAATAATCAAGACCCTCTAATCAGTGGTTTCAATCTGAGAGGCTATGAACCAGAACCTATCTGGATCCATTTTAGCTATGAAAACCTCTGTGATATCTGCTATAAATGAGGGAGATTGGGACACGATCGGAGAATATGTATACATGAACGGACGGTCAAAAATGGCCAGAGGGACTATGGTCCGGACCTAAGGGTAATATATATCTAAGCAAGATCATAGAGCAAGTCTCCAGCTGGAGAAAGATCTACACCCACAGGCGACGGGAGAGCAAGCAGAATTCCGGCGATCGGTGGCTCGTTGGGTGAGTAGTAATTAGAATAGTCAGGAGCGCCTGGGGAAAGAGGATAAGGATGATGAATTGACAAAAGGACAGAAGGACGTTGGACTCTTGTTGGAGGAGACGACACCTGGCTCACCTGAATCGAATAAAATTGTCCTTTTGAACAATTTTGAGATCACAGAATCCCAAAAGGATGATGAGGTGGATCGATGTATTCCATCACAACCATTGATTGAATTCCCAGATGATGAAGACGAAGTGGTCCTAGAAACACATCCGCAAGGACCAACGGGTGATAATTTGATCATTCAAGAGGACACAACAAGAAATATGGTTATTGCAAAGGAAGGGCATGTAAACCATTAACGGGCTGGATCTCAGCCCAAAGTCTTTTGATACTCCAAAACGACGTAATCCCATAATCATAAGAAACGTTCATTCTATTTGGGCCTCCGAAAGCCCAACGAGTCTTTCTGGGTCAGATAAACCCGAAAAAATGATTAATCCAATAGCAGAGGTGAGTCTCTCACGGGTCTTCAATAGTTTTGTAACCCTGAAGAGAAAATCGGAAGAGATGGTAATGAATTCATCTCAGGGGGAGAAGAGGACAAGGTTTTCTCATAAGGATTGCACGATTGAGCTGAGGCGACAGTTAGATTTCACAGAAGAAGAACATTGATATGTCCAATTAGCAAACGGATTCTCAGAAAGTACAACAACCTCCTTCACAAACTACCTCAGGTATCCAGGTCAGAAGTACTGAACGAGTGGAGAGAGTGGTAAGTTTTTCTCGACCAGATTTGATCTCAGATGATTACATTTACGATCAATATATGGATGAATTTGAAAGGATGATGGAAATTGATAAGCGAAGTGCTGAACAGGTGGTGGTGGCTGACCTTAAACAACCACAACAACAATGTTAGTGGTCTCTTGGAACTGTCAGGGAGTTGGGCGACCCCTGACAGTCCATCAACTGCGAGGGATTTGTAATTCCCATCGTCCAAGCTTGGTTTTTTGAGTGATGAGAAAATTGGAGAGTGTTTGATGATTTTTAGTGAGGAAGTATGAGAGAAATTGGAGAGTGTTAGATGAGTTTGGGTGTGGAAAAATGAGAGAAGTGTGTTGAGTATTTATAGAAGTGTAAGGGAGGGGGGTGAGTGTAAATACTGAAAACACAAAAAAAAAAAACAAAAAAAACCCCAACGGGCGGTAAGAAACGTACACTGACCGTGAGATGTGACAATTCACAAAAGGTCATGGAGTTCAAATATTTGGTTCGACCGCCGGTTCCGGTTCCAGTTCCGAGTCCGCTTCCGGTTAGCCAAAACCATGTACTGAACCGAGACCAATATAAATCGGGTCCGGGTCCAGTTCGGTTACTGTTCATCGGTTACACTTTTGGCTCCCTCTTGTTCGGTTCCTTGGTTCGGTTTTAACAGAAAACCGGCGGTTTAACCAAACCGAGTGAAACTCTACAGGGAGGTAGGATAGTGTCGTTACAACGTAAACATCGTAGAGTATAAACCTAACAAAACGATTACTGTTTTCTAAATTGGTTATCTTCTGAATTTTTGCTAGGGCTAACTCCATAGAGCGAGCTTGGGAGATACTTGATCAAATCCCTGGGAGAGAAACTGGTGCATATAGTCACAGCCAGGTACCAATGCCCCTCTGAAATGTTTGAACTTCAAGCTAATGTGTCACTCGTACAAATAATTAAGCTCATGTACCAGGGTGTTAAAGGATTATATGACACAATTGTTGTTGTTATTGAAGCCCAAGATTGCTTCCCTGCTGATCCTAAAGACATTTGTTTGACAGATGGTGCAAGTCCAACGGTAATTCATATTTCACTACTCTCTGGTAGCATACATAGTCTGTCACATTTCTCAACTATGCATAATAGCTTATTATTTCCTTCTCTATCAGGTTCACATGATGATGCAGTTGCTAATTGTGCACAAGGATTTCCTGAGGAGAGAACCCAAGTGTGCACCTCAAACAGGGAATGAAGAAGAATAAAACACAGAGGAGTTGTAAGGTGTGTGTAGGGAGAGGGTAAGCACTGGTAACTGTTTTTGAGAGAGAGCCAGTAAGCTATGTGTTAGACTAATATATGACTTACGTCGCAACAAAGAGCTAACGATCCTATATATAGTGGGGAAGTGACCGTTGAGGGGTTAATGCACCATATATGGCGGCTTAAAGATAGGTTCCTCAACGGCACGTTCGACCGTATATATAGGAACCGTTACGCATCTGCCCGCAAGTATCGGAGACCGTAATGAGATTAGCCGCATTGATGGGGCACGTAAGCCTAGGATCTCTCAGTCAGTTACCAGAGGTCGCGCGCACGTTTGGTTGTAGCATGCGCACAACGAGCCTTACCCTAGCCTCCAAACCACTAAGTCCCTACAAGTCCCGTGTTATGGTGCGCGGGGGCCCTGTCTCGTAGCCCCCACGTGGATCAGTGCGGGTGGTCATCCGGTGTGTATGGAGCACAGCTGGGTGTGCTGGATGGCTGCCACGTGGCGATGATTCGTCTGTCTGGTGTGTACAAGGAAATCCTCAAGAGATCTCCAAGTGTACACCTCAAACAGGGAATAAGAACACCAAGAGTTATAGGGTGTGTGTAGGGAGAGAGTAAGCACTGGTAACTGCTTGTGAGAGAGAGACAGTAAGCTATGGCACTGGACCAATGTGTCTTACGAGTCTTGTTGTGTTGCAACGGGGAGGTAGCGATCCTATATATAGTGGAGAAGTGACCGTTGGGGGGTTTAGTGCACCATAAATGGCGGCTTAATGATAGAACCCCCAACGGCACGTTCGACCGTGTATATAGGAACCGTTACGCATATGTCCGCAAGTATCGGAGACCGTTATGAGATCAGCCTCATTAATGGGACACGTAAACCTAGGATCTCTCAGTCAGTTACCAGAGGTCGCGCGCAAGCTTGGTTGTCGCATGCGCGCGACGGACCTTACCCTAGCCTCCAAACCACTAAGTCCCTACAAGTCCCGTGTTATGGTGCGCGGGGGCCCTGTCTCGTAGCCCCCGCGTGGATCAGCACGGGTGGTGATCCGGTGTGGATGTAGCACAGCTAGGTGTGTTGGATGGCTGCCTCGTGGCGACGATCTGTCTGTCTGAAAAGCACTATCTACATCTGGAAAGCAGTATCTACACTAATAAGATAAGAGAATGATGAGATCATGTGTCCTATTCCTCAGTAACCTCTGTATTCTGCTTCCTTTGCTCTCCATGGCGGGACTCTAGTATGTTTTTACACCGCTTATGAAAAAAATTCTTATCATATATCAATCAGAGACACTCAAATTCATATTTTTGGTTGGTTCATGAGTATTGCTCTGTATCCTAATCCCCTGATATAAGTTGTGTAAAACAAAGGTCAAAAGTAATTGAAGTCCAATTAACTTGCATTTTTTTTTCTGCAACCAATATTTTGATTTGCGTCTATAGTTAATGACGATTTTATTAGCCTAATTGTGTTGCTAATTTCATCTCTGATGACAGTGTTTCATCATAACTTTTGCATTTTTCCTTTTTTCAGGTTCCATATTATCTTGATGAAGCAGCTAGCTGGGGAATGGAAACTTGTGAACTTAAGAAGCAGCTAGAGGCTGTCAAAGCCAAGGGCCTCACGGTTAGGGCCTTGGTGGTAATTAACCCTGGCAACCCTACAGGACAAGTAAAGACTAATCAGAATTGCACCATTCATATGATGGTGTTATTCGACAAGAATATATGACCTTATTTTTATATAAACATTCTCATTATTTTGATACTACTGGGAATTTCGTTTCTTGCCGAGGACAACCAGCGCCGAATTGTAGATTTTTTTAAGAAATAAGGTCACGTTCTTCTGGCAGATGAGGTTCGTAGACTCTTTTACTAGATTTGAGTAGTTCTTGACATGAAGAGACTATGATTTCTTAACTGAACTTCCTCATTAAACTATGGTCCAAAAAAGAAGTTATACGGTTATATATGTGCAGGTCTATCGGGAAAATGTTTATGTTCCAGAAAAGAAGTTTCCCTCATCCAAAAAAAGTTGCTAGGGATATGGGCTATGGTGAGGAAGACATATCTTTGGTATCGTTTCAGTCAGTGTCTAAAGGTATACTGCTGGATGTATTCTCTATCCGAGAAAAATGGAAGATGGATGTATGATGTTTAAATTTGACTCCCTCGTTTGCTTGCTGACTTCAGGGTATTACGGCGAGTGTGGAAAAAGAGGAAGTTACATGGAGGTCACCGAATTTAGTCCTAAAAAAAAGGAGCAAATCTATAAAGTTTCATCAGTGAATCTTTGTTCAAATATATATGGTCAAATTCTTGCCAGCTTGGTCATGAACCCTCCCAAAGTTAATAAGTTCACCCTCAATGCATATGATTATCTACCGATTCTCAAATATTATCCTCGTCACACAGACATTAGAAGATGCATTCGATAGCTTGGAGGGCATAACATGCAATACAGCAGAAGGTGCAATGTATCTTTTTCCACAGATTCACCTACCACCAGAAAGCAATAGAGGCCGCAAAAGTTGCGAAATCAGCCCCAGACACGTAGTATTTTAGAAGACTTCTTAATGCCACTGGAATAGTTTCCGTTCTAGGATCAGACTTTGGATATATCAGTGTTAAAAGTACTACTTGCTTCACTCAATCATTCAAATCTGGAATAAGGGTGGTATAAATGAGTAGTCTACTTTCTTTCGAAATTCAGATTGCTGAATAGTTGCCTTTTCAGTAATGGTTTTAACTAACATTTTTCTTTTTTGATGTTTCATGAAAGGTCATCGGAACGTGGCATTTTAGGTGCACAATACTATCGCAAGAGGACAATATTCCCGTTGTTGTATCACGCCTTACAGACTTGCATGAGGCTTTCATGGATGAATTACTGAGTGATTCAAACTTCTTCCATATTTTTATCCTCTATATCAGCGCGGGTCAATTGAGGTGTTAAATATAGTTTGTTCACAGATGTTCTTCTTTACTGTTTTGCACTATATTTTTTTTAGCAATAAAAGATTATATTTTACTTATACGGTAATTAAAAGGTTCTTCAGCTTCTTTCTGACATTTTCACTAGTTGAGTTTCTTTCTGCCAATCATACTTTTGATGAAAATCTTAGATGCGTCTTAGGATCTCTGACCTAACTCTAACTTAGAGTTTCAGCAATCTTTTCAGGCGACATCACCTATGAATCTCACATGATTTATCCAGTTTTGTTTTCCCCTCGTCTCTCGCGGTGGCAGGCGCATGATTTTGATTAAGCGGGGGGCAAATTAGATTATATTTACAAAAATAGTATTCAAGTCAAAATTTAAGATTTAAAGGATTAGAACGTGCAAATTTAACATTTCGAGTCCTTTCTCCTGCATCACATAGCAACGCAGACTAAGACTCAATTAGACAATCCCACACCGGGACTCGAAGTGAATATCTCAAGAGAGCCCAATTCGTTTCTGTACTGCTAAGCCCTTCGGTTATCTTCTTCGTTCAATCACATAAGTAACTGAATTCTGCTGATGGGCCGGAACTGGAAAATTGCACTAGCTCGACCTCTGGTCTCATGTCGTCCTAAAACATCATGTCAATACTTTCGGTATTATTTGGATTGTTTTCGTAAGCAATTTGACATTCAAACCTAGAAATATGCTTAACCATCCACTTTGAAGCTCAGTAGAGCAATTTGACATGTCACGAAATGGCCGTGATCGAAGATTGGAGTGCACTTACGGAGTTTTAAGATTTTTCGTACCTTTTTTTTCTTCTATTTATGGCTTGTGAAAAGTGCGAAAACCATCAAGATTTCACGTAGTAGATTAGATGACAGTCGCTTGAGCAAGGATTGTCGAAGATCAGACATTACTCGGTGTGCAGAAAATTGACGTGTTCAAAGTCCGATGACCTGTAAGCAGCTGAACGATCGGCCTCTAGCTGGCAGATATCGCCTAGTCTAACCCAAGGAAAAAGATAAAGATGGTGTGAGAACTGAAGTAACCTCCTCCATATCTTCTCGCTTAATTCAGTACTGGTACATCTTTTTAAAAGGCCTACTACTGAATAACCCAGCAGCCGCTATGCAACTTATCTTGCAACAGCACTTCTAACAGATTTTTTATCACTTATGAGCTCGGGGTTGTTTTCTGTTCATATAATAGAGGTAGTGTATTTAACGCACGAAAGAACAGCACGCCACGAGCTAACTTTAAGCACGTCACTAACAGAGTCCAAAAATCAAAACCAGTTCGCTAAACGTACTTGAGGAAACAAGACATACTCCCAACAACAAATAGTAAAATAGCAGTGTGCATGAACAAAAGCATTCTCATCACGCAGTCAATGACAAAGTCTTGATGGGTTTTTCTGCTCATAGGCGAGCGATCACAGCCTCAACCTCCGCTGGGGTATACAAATGGTATGCCGGAGCAACCCTCGCAATGTCCACATTGTTAGGGGTCACCTGAGATCATACAGCAAAACTTAATCATTATACATTCAAGGGTAGGAAAGTGCCTGAACGCATCAAGCATAACAAAGAGGAACAAATAAATGAGCAATTCTGTCCATTATAGTTTCAAAGTGTGTCGCGGTTGATTAATTGTAACCAAAAGCTGATGCATCGCAGATTTCAAACCAACCGTAATACCTGAGTTTGAACAGTTTTACAGTGCACCGATAAGAAACCAGCAGCATTATCAAACACGTACCTTTTCCTCCATGACTTGCTTCAAGATGGAAAGAGCAACTGTCTCAGCTTCTTCCAGGGTTATGTCCTACAAATAAACAACCAATCGAGGCAGCATGGTTACAATGGCAATTTTACTTGACAATTCCATGCTCCAACCCAAAGTAAATAATAGAAGATTGAAGATATACCTTGTTATACTGTTCTTGCAAAGAGCTGTCAGCACCTTCAGAACCAGATCCAATAGCTTTGGCATTGCACTGCCAGAATGTGCCAGATGGATCTGTGTAGTACCTGCATCAAATTACACGAGGACAATCTAAGTCAAGTTTCCTGGACTTGAGAACACGCGGATATTATTAAGAACTTTAATAATTCATTCAGACAAGTGCACAGTGGCACGCGACGATTCTTGGTTCCTAGGTAGAATACTGTGATCATGTAGGAAGTATGACCTCGGAACAGTAAGGCGCCTCAGATAAATATGTTGTGAAGAACCAACAAATGCATAACTAATCTGGTTGCTTTGACTGGGCTTGCTTGATACCTTATGTATGATTGGCTGTTCATAGTCGGTGCCAACGTGTCTAACAGCACCTCCATCAATCAAGGATCAAATAAGCCAGAACAGGGCATCATAATATGAGATCTTTGTTGGTTTAATAATTAGTAGCCCCATACATGGACTTGTTAGATAAATATGTCGTGAAGTACCACCAACAAATGCACACTAATCGGGTTGTTTTGACTTGGCTTGGTTAAGACCGTATGTGTTATTGACCGTTCCTAGTCAGCGGTAAAGTGTCAATTCATGTATTTATCTCTTCTTGTGTATTTTATGCGTAAAGAAAATCCATTTCTACCATCTTTTCGCAGGTAACGCAAGTACTTTTGTAATATTAAATACTTACAAGCTTGGCCCATTTTCATCATGTCCAGCAATGAGAAGCGATACTCCAAATGGTCGAGACTGCAAAAATAGAAATGACAAATGAATTAAACAAATGGTACGCATAGTGAAGGTCATTAAGATGGTGATCAAATTAGACAAAAGACCGAGAGTTGAAATAATACAATTGATACTATTCTAATCAATCAAACAGTTTCATCACAGGAATGACTCAAGAACGTCGCTGCTCTTTACCTCACAAGTATGTCTCAGCTACACCATTTGATTTCCATCAATCGATTCCCTCAAAAGTAGATTTTCAATATTAATCCAAAACTACAAAGTTGGACCTCGTAGCCCGGACCAACATTCTATTTGGTTTCCCTGTCTAAGGATGGCAGAATGCTATTGGCATGGATGTGCTACTTCGACTTCAGACTGTAATTCAATTAGCTGAATTTTATGTATTCATTTCAGATCCCCATCTTAATGGCAAAATCATCGTATCGCAAAATTCTCGTTTTGGCTATAGGTGGCGTGTACTCTTCTAAGAGGAACATTGTACATATTATCATAAAAAAAATACTGATCTGACAACCTTATGCTTAGTCAAGTGATAAATAATTACGACCTGAACTGTATGGACTTAGATTATGTGTGCAACAATGCAGGACTGGATGAAAAGGCCTAGTCCTAGCACACTTGAAGCTGCTGATTTACCTTATACTGTCAGTTGCTACTCAACATAAATACATAGGCCTTGGGGATGTATCCAGTAAAATGCATGTAATCCCTCAAGTGGTGACAACCTGACAATGGCGAGGGTACTGAGGTGGATGCAGAAAATGAAGTTATAAATTTAAGGTGGATGCCACCCCCTTTCTATAGGTGTGATACTACAAAATGTCAGCCACCGGTTAAGCCAGCATAATTGTTTCATAGTTATTCCAAATAAATTTTCCAGATTTAACAAACCGGTCCGAATCGGGCCGTGTCGATAAATTAGGTTCGGTTTGGGTATCACAAACAATTGATTGGGTTCGGGTTGAACACTCTCCAAGACATCTTGGGTCGGGGCAATTTTTCGGCAAAACCCGCCCAAACCGGTCCGCGCTCACCCCTATTACCAGTCTAGCCAAAACCATAATACATAAATTAAGATTAGGATCACCCAAAACCAATACTCCCACCGTCCAATTTTGTTTGTCTCGTTTGACTTCTCACACATTAAGGTAGTGAGAAAAGATACCAAAAAAATAATGCACTTCCAAAATTACCCTTACATATTAATGATGATAGTACATGTGGATTCGTATAGAAAGACTACAATGACGTAATTAATGAAGGGTAATAGTGGAAAAGCTGGTGGTAAAGTTGTTGTGTTTTCAAAGAAGACACAATTTTGGGACAAGGCAAGAAGACAAACAGGACAAACATTTTGGGACGGAGGGAGTAGAAAGCAACTCACCATAGATTCTTCGTCCCCTTCACCAAATCGCAAGGCCAGGTCACATAAAGCTTGTGTAGTAGACTCAACCGTCATCGGCTCACCATAAGAGAACCTATGATTCTGTCGAAACGAGTGAAAATCGTTACTCCTTATTACTAAATTTCGAAGTGAAGACAGAAAAAGTAACAGTAATGCCACACATACTTGAGTTTCCACACGAGCATGCTCAACAAGTGTACGAGCATCAGCAATCAGCCCACTCATTGCACATCCAATATGGGCGTCAATTTCCATAATTTTTTCGACACTGCTGGGCTCCTGCAGTGAAAATTGAATCAGTGCATAGAGATGCAGAAGCTAAAATCTTCATTTGGGCAATCACTTGCTCCAAAAAGAAACCAATAGCTGCAGACTTTACAGATACAGCTAATAAAAAAAACTGTCCACTGTCAAGGACACCATTTAGGCGTTTAAAACAGTGTGATACAACAGATGGACCATGGCAGGAGGTGGCAAAAGAAACACAAGAAAATATAGTATGAACTCAGTAAATAAAAAATCAGTACGCACAATCAGTTTATATAGATTGAATATATTGCAAGGAAAACGACAAGATACTGAATAACTACATAGGCATTCAAGCCCGATGCAAAACATAAGCCTATGCACACCATTATGGCAATTTTATATACACATCAAGAATTCACTGACATATACTTCCTACGTTCTCTTTGCTGCTTCCTATTTTGACTTTCACAGGTCACTTTGACCTGATGATTTTGTTAACAAAACAATGTAAGAACTTGACAATCTTATCATGGTGTTGTAAAGTAAACTCTGCTGTACAACACCGTCAAAAGATTCTAAAATCTTGTATCGTTTTGCTAACCAAATTACTGAGTCAAGGTGGCTCGGTGAATAGTGAAGTAGGAAGCAGAAGAGAGAACGGAGGAAGTACTAGTCATTACACTCGCACAAAATTTGAAGAATCAGCCCAACATCAAAGTGATCTCATAAAATTTAATGTCAGGTGGGACGTAAGTTACATAGCCAAAGGCTTCCTCAAATCTAAGGCAACAGCTTAGAGTCCCAATTCAATTCAGATCAGCAAGTAACCAATTACTCAAGTCCCCTTGTGCCTCCCATATTTTATCCTTGTGCATGTCTAAAATAATCAAGACATTCTTTTCTGTACCCTGTCCTACCTCGGCTTTTGCAAATTTTTTCACCATTTTGAAGAATATGAACACATGTTTCTTAGCTTCGCATCTTATACCAATTCATAGTCCCCACAGTCTTCTTTCTTGTACCTCATATGATGGGTTGAACAGCTTGGGATGAAGGTTAAATCAGTAAGTTGCCACTTCACAATCAGTCGTCAGTCTGTTCATCCATTATTACTCCTTGACAAATTCACGTTACTTGGTTTCAAATACATCATGTTTGACCCCATTACCAGTCCTGCATAAGTGTTTTCCTTCAACCATAAATATCTCAAGGACATTTTTTGTAAAGCCCATTACTGGATTGTCCAAAGGGTTCATCCGTCATAAGTACCCAGAAGAAATCTCAGGTGCTCTTAAATTTATTGGCTTTGGTATAAGAAGCTTAATTGGGCCAGAGGATGGTGTGCTATATGCCCTTCCCTTAGTATCACTTTGTATAGCAATTTAACTTAACTTAGGACAAACTGACCTATGGTGACATTGTTGATCATATATCATTTTTAGTCAACAATTACGAGTGATACGATCTAAATATGCAAGTGGAAATAATTTTCTACAGAAACAAATTAGCTCCAACTGTGGATTTGTCAAGACTGAGAGGATATATGTGCCACAGGTTAGCCACCAGTTGTCATTGAAAAGCCCACTCAATGTTAAAAATGGCTATGGGAATCATCCGTTCTCCATGTTTATTTCTAAACCTTTTCTACCCTTAAAATATATTCACTACCAAGAATGAATTACGGCATCACCCACGACAAAAAACATGATGGAAGCAATATAAATCATCGATACATATGCAATTGGGTTAGCACTTAGCATAGAATGACTGCACACTGCACAAAGTAAAGTCGCTGATAAAAAGATAAAACGAAAACAATGAAGTACTGGGAAAGCAAACATACCAAGAGTGGTGAAGTGATTCGCTTCTCGACAGCAAGTACAACACCATCCTTGGTTTTCAACCCAATTGCAGTAGATCCCAACTGTAAAAAAACCACAAAAACAAAGCACGAAAAATTTCAGCTCATCAGCACCCAGAAATCATCCCAATGCAATTAAGAAAAGTTAAAACTGAAAATTGACCCAAACAGCTAGGGCAGACCAATTTACACATCCACATAAATACAGTTAGGTCACTACCTTGATGGCCTCAATAGCATATTCAACTTGAAACAAACGACCCTCCGGCGAGAAGGTGTTGACACCTCTATCGTACTCAGTCCTTCAATCAGATACCCAAAACAACAAATTTCAGAACAGGGAAGAACTCAATGCACAATATAAATTTTTTTTCTGGGTCAGAGCTAAAACCCTAGATTCGAACAAAAAGTACTGACCTTGTTAGAAACATCTTCAATCGGTTAGCTAACTTCGGAATCTGCTTAAAACAAACAACGTATAGAGAAATGCGTTAGGGTTTGTGACGATTACTCGGTCCTCAAACAGATCAATCCTATCTCAAAACAGGAGGCGCAACTAATGAAGAGGTAAACAATCGAACGGATAGTGAAGTAGAGGAATCGCATAAGGATGATGAACTCACCGATTGGTGTTGTGGAGATCGGTTGGAGAGACAGAAGAGAGATTCAGATTTGAGGAGTGAAGCAAAAGCCCTTTATTTAGCCCTTTTCTCTTTAGTTACCTTCTTGTGGAGCAAGACAACTATGGCGGAGTGTAGAGAGTCCAGGGAGAGAGCGAACCGGGTCAAATTGGTTCACTCACGGGTCGGGCCATGATATGTTATTATTATTAACAATGCCCTTTAGCCCATAACCAGTCGGCCCATTTACCTTTTTTTTGGGTTGCTACAAAAAGTAGGGTAAAAACCCTAGATCAGCAACCAATGGGAGTTGGTCCAAGTGGTAAGCAACTTAGTTCCGCTTAAGCAGGTCTCGGGTTTAGGGTTTAGGGTTTAGGGTTTAGGGTTACGGGGCGGAGCCCCTGAATCAGCAGCATAATACCCCCATAATTTTGAAGGGGTATTTTGGTTATCTTTCTCATTATTATTATTATTAAAAATAATTACTTGACTTTATACACACACACAAACACACACACATATATATAATACACATTTTTATATGCATACTTAAAAATAATAATCCTACATCACTTAATACTCGCAAGCCACCAATTCAATACACATATTGGACTATCAGTAGCTTCGCTATTTTGTGTGCCCATGAGGTTGATTGCTGCTAGAACCACTGCCCGTATCACTACATATAGTACTGAACGGACTTAGACATCCGGAGGCTGTGGGTGCTTCAGATGTAGTTCCCTCTGCAGTTGAAGGGGGTTGAGAAATTTATGGAGCATCTTTGTCCTCATCGCCAGATAACCAATCAGCATTATCTTGTCCATCTAGAAGGGGGTCTTCGCGGTTTATTAGCCAATCTCTGCCAACGGATCATCTTCATCAAATATGTAATCCAAATTGATTGGATTAAACTCGATGTCAATGTCCCGTTGACTTCTTCGTGTGGCATGTCTTAGCTTCAGTCTCATATTGTAGTACACATAAGCAAGGTCATTTAACTTTTGGTATTTGAGCCTGTTTCTTGTTTTCGTGTGTATGAGACTGAAGGTGCTCCAATTGCGCTCACATCCAGAAGACGAAGTTGTTTGGCTCAACACCCTCACTGCAATTGATCTCAGATCTGGAGCAGATCCTCTGTAATTCATCCAACATTCAGCTGTACAAATAAAAATAAATTGATACAAGTTACCTAGCTTTCTTCCATAAAAGATAGCGAGGTGTAATTATAAGTGTAGGGTTTTGATTCATGGATGCGCAATGGGAACACAAACAATCATAAAACCATGCAAAACCCTTCAAGGATCACAAGTCAAGAGACATAACGATGGTAAGGGAAGAAATAAATAACACACCTTAGGGTTCTCCTTTGATGACTTCAAACGCGAATTGTGTCACGTTCTCTATGGTTGATCCACGCTTAGAGTTGATCCTAGAATCTCCCAAGTCCTTGGTGCTAGCCCGGAAGAGGAAGAAGAATCACGCAAAACGAGACCCAAAGGAGGGCTCTCGGCCTCCTTGTGGTCGACGGGGACGGGCGGCGGGCTAGGGGGGCGTTCGGCTCCTCTAGCTTGTTGCTCTCTCTCCTTTTGTTCTCTCCCACTCTTGTTATGTTCAATAATGAGCATAAGTTCTATGGGAAGGAAGGAAGGAGGGTCTTTTATATAGTCCAACAACTCCTTGCCAACTACGAAAAGGACTTATTCTAGTCCTACTAGAATTCAATTTAGTCCCTTCCTTGCAAATTAGTCCCTACTAAGTTTGCAAGGTTTTGCAAAGTGATCCTTCTAATTAATTAATCCAGTTAATTAATTCCCAAATCTAGTTCAACTCTATATAGCGTGTGACCCCATAGGTTCTATCTAGTTGGTAGCAACTATTTGCTAATATGGAGCGGATTCTAGCAAAACATCCATTCTAGCCAACTAATAGAATAGTCATCTTGACAACCTTTGTACAAGTAATTGTCTCATCCCTTTGTCTCTATATCCGGATTGGACACGAGACATACAAGTCACACTCGTATATCCAATCCATAGTTTCTCGATCTATGGGAATAGCCTTATTTGTACAAATAACATCAATATCCCATATTGATTTATTTGAGTCTGGCCAGACATTCTGTAAGCACTATCCCTCGAGTGGCCTAGGATATTTGCTCCCGTTATGTGGGAGGGACAAATTCTATCTACGTCCACTACGATCTCTAAGCTTGCTTCTTATTGTATCCAGTACACGCCTTTATAACTACCCACTTACGGTGTAGCGTTTGACGCTACCAAAATCACAATAATCCAGAACTAGAATATCTAGTGACTTCAAGTCTAAGGATGACAATACCATTGCACCGCGAGAAGCGCTTGTGACTCAACATAACGTGTATGTAGCCTTCTCGGAGATGGGTCAATCCAGTGCAACATTCCCTAATGCACACCTATGTGTTGGATCGTGATGTCTCCATATCAATCCAACCCCATACTAGTCTATAGATGATTGTCCCATTAATCATTATACTGGACTAGGGATATTTAAGATAAACAACACAATTGTAAATCTAAGGACTTCATTATATTAAATATCCAATAAATAATAAATGAATTTCTAGCCACAAATAATTCATACTAAACTAGATTGCCTCTAGGGCATCTATTCCAACAGTCTCCCACTTGCACTAGAGCCAATCTGGCGCATCTCGTATGCCCATACTACTAGTGCCCTTCATGCTTCCACTGCATGAGCGGCTTTGTAAGCGGATCTGACAGATTCTCATCTGTAGGAATCTTGCATATCCGAACGTCTCCTCTATCGATAATGTAATACCCCGTTTTTATACGGGTAAATTAATGGCAATTCGTGAAGTTTAAATATGAAGTAGGGAGATATTTGCTCGGTTGCAATTAGCCCCGAGCTGCTCCATGTACTCACCTCTCTGGCCGCAAGAAGTCTTAGGGGGGTGCCGGCACTTAAGGTCTTGGATGCATGGGATATGGTTGGTTACTTATGAGATACTGTGATGGAATATTGCGATGGATTGGTTCGTTCCCCGCTACAACTAATTAATAAACATGGACTTTCATGAGAAAATGAAAAGGAATTACATACTTGAGATTTTCCCATAATTGGGACAGTATTATGAGATTATCCCTAATCGGGACAGTATGGTGGTTTGGAAATATTTCATTGGAATCATAAATGGTAATATCTTGAGAATATTGGAAATTTATATCTTCTCATACTGGGTCATTTTACACTACTATATCTGATTCCTTGTTATTATTCGTGTTCTTTAAAGAAAAGCATGCCTCTTCCCTGTTTACACGTTGGGGTGTTTACTTACTCAGTATTTCTTGCTGACTTTGGAAAAAATGCAGTCTTGTTTCTTTCTCCCGCAGGTCTAAGAGTTGGGATTACGGAGTAGCGGGATTCGAGACTCATCTAGTAATTGATATCACTTTTAATAAGGCGCACTCTTAGTATAATATCATCTTTGTACAGTGTATTGTAGACAAATTAAGAGTTGTAATATATAAATATCGGATGTGTTGTTCTTGATTTCCGCCGCTTCATTTTTGAGTAGCACCCTCCTAGGCTCTCCGGTCCGGAACGGAAAGCTCGGGAAACGAGGGGTGTTACAGGTGGTATCAGAGCAGTTCGTTCTAAAAGGGAATTTAAAACCTGTAGGGCAAACTAAAATCAACATAGGGAAAGATAATAAAATTGGAAAAGCCGATCGCATTATGGGTAGTCTAAGTGCTGGTATCGGTCCCACCCACGTCATTTCTTGCTAATTGTTACGTACTTAAAAGGTACTTGGATTATTTTGTTTGAGTTGATAATGTCATTCCCGATGGATTGATTGACTAGTGTTACTCCTGCTGTGGAGATTGACAAATATGGATTATCGGAACCAGATTCTGAATTGCAAGTGATTTGGCAAAATGAGGTATATATCGGTGAAAATAATCTGACCCCCGTGAGGTCACTGATACTTGAATTATTTAGAATCTTTGTATTTTTGATCGATTATTGGATAAATAATGCTCTTAAAATAAGAGGAAATATGTTATGAGTTATAAAAGTTGGATTGTGAATCATGAATGATGCATTACTTTATTTGAAGATTTATATGTTGTGTATAAGACTCATATGAATTGTTAAAAGTGATATGATATTTATCCCTTTAAATGATAATTTATATAGACCAGGATGGAATAGATAAAAGCACCGTAGGTGACAACTGAAATTATGACTAATAAACCATTGCGATAATATACTAAGAGGACCCGATAAGGATAGACGGCCCAGGACAATAACCACTTGGAGTAACTCTTCGCCTGATAGTAATGTTATAGATAGATGACTCTTATGATAACTCTTGGGGGGAGTATTGGGTTTCGACCATTGGAGACTTTGGGTCAAAGAGACGTAACAGGAATGTTGAAACATTTGACTGGTGAACCCTAGTTTCTTTAACTAGATCTGAGAAGACTTTGATGATATATTTGAGGTACCGTTTGAGTTGCTAATTTAGAATTATGGGTCAAAAATAAAATTATTTTGAGAGTGTTTTCTGGTTATCAAAGAAAGTTATTCGAACAAGGTCCCACCCACCCTCACCTGAAAAGTTATGAAGACGATCCGTTGAGTCTTGACTTGTTTTGAATACAGATTCACAGCCTTAGTGATTGGAGAGATTTTTCTACGTTAACGGTTGATTATAGTCTTCTTTTACTTAGTTTATATTTGGAGGGTCACGCTAGAATGCTTTGTCATTTGAGGTTACTATCGATATTTAACTATTTGATGCGTTACTTGTATTCTGGTTACTCTAATATTTCTTGATGATTGTGATGTCTATTTGGCTACGTATTAATTATATAATTCAAATGGGAGAAACAGTGTATAAACTTTGAAAGAGTTATTGTTGGCTCATTGATGGTCGCTTATAATGTTTGGACGCACCCTGTGACAGATCTAAGCAGGTTTATTATGAAGTCACACATTTAACGTTATATTGAAGCTCTGACTCAGACTTTGAAATTTATGTTAGAGCCTAATAAATTTATATTTGGAGTCTCCTATTTATGAAGATTGCTCGAGAGATATTATGGTACGAGGAATTATGGATGCTTCTCATATATAATACTAGGAGTGTTGTAGCAATACTGCTTCTCATAGTCGGGGTATGTGCTCAGATATGGATTGTTTCTAAGGGATGTATGCTTCACATATGTCATTCTAAAAGTTCTTTTGGGGTTAGGGGAGATGTTGTGCAATCTTCAACTTCGCGTAGTTCGGTTTATGGTGTCAGATACGAACTGTATGAAAATAATGCTACCAGTTACCAAGACAGAAGACGTTAAGAAAAGCTCGGAGTTCGCTTAGAAAATTTGAAGCAATACTAGCTTTATATTTGGAGACTTGTTAGGATATAGCCACAAGGTCAGTAAGTGTTCCGTTATTGGCTAAATCGAGTAACAAATTCGGACTAGGAAGAACTATGGATTTAAATGGTTGGCTGGAGTCTTATATTTAGATCAACCACCCGGAGAAATATGGTTATTGATGTGGTCAGGTAATTCTCTACACTGTGTATGGACTAGCAAGTTTGTGAGCTTTCTGAAGTTATGTAGCAGAATGATATGTCTCGGTAGCCTAACTTTTCGTGAGGTACACACTCTTCCAATAAATCTTAATCGAGGTCTTGCTTTTAATGTCTTGTTGTGATATATATACCCTTCATTTAATCGAGGTCTAGTTCCGAGGATTGAATATTGATAAGTTGTTTAGTAGTTCGTCTTCAGAATCTGGCATTCTCTAATAATTTGACACGGTATTTTTGGGATGCTTGGGAGGTGTCATTAAATTTTGGGTCGGTAGCTAGATTTCAAATAACAATAAGAACTGTATAATGTGAAGTCTTGTTCTTAAGTCATGTTTGGAAGGGATAAAGCGCTTTGAATGCTTAAAAGTTGATAATTTCTTTGGAAATTGTTGCATGGAGTTTTGTCACTTTATCATCACCGGAGGAGCCTGAACTTTGAGTCATAAATTACCGTTGGAGTCGGAAGACCCGCAGAATTATGTGTTATGTATCGTGGGAATACATTCCAATTCATTAATTGGTTAATTTTCTGGACTATTGGTAATATCAAGTAAGCACTACATGTGGCTTTAGTAGTTTATAAAGATTTTGGAGGTTTTCTTGAAATAGTTCTATGACTTGGTGTAATTAGGATCTGTCTATCGAATTATGATACAAATTCGAATTTCAGATAGTTAGTACAATCTCCCAGTGGAAGTGTTCAATTCGGAGTCTCATCGCTGATAACATATTTGGGAGCCACGAGATGAATGTTTACTTACCAGCTAATTCTTGATGTTATACAGCGTTATCTGGCTACTTACGTTTCACTTGAACTAAGGGTGATAACTATACTTTAGAAACTTTGTGAATTGGGTTATCTAGGCGAAAGCGACTAGTGAAGAAAATATATTTCTTGGAAAGATGGGTGATCATTAGTGGGTAGGAGGAGGAACCAGACTTCCTAAATTCTTGGAATACACCAATTCAACTCAGTCGAGAAAGTAAGCTATAATTTTATGTCGTAGCTTCATAGAGGAGTACATGACGATTAGGCGACCTTAGATCAAGATTAATAACTTCCGTGAGCACAACTCCCGACACGTTTATACAGTGGCCATCCAATGTGACTATAGTTCCGGGGACGTCACTCTTTAAGGGGGAGAGGATGTGTACCCTTCATTCGGTACTGTTATAGATCCCTATTATCACAACGCTTCTCGAATACTGGTGCATAAAAATTATAACTCAAGTGGTGGCAATTTGCTTACGTGGAACTAGTGGATTGTTACGTGGGGATTAATCGCTTGTTGAGTAACTTTTTGTATCACGACTATTTATTGATTTCAGCTTCGAGGACGAAGCTCTGTTTAAGGGGGGAAGGATGTAATACCCCGTTTTTATACGGGTAAATTAATGGCAATTCGTGAAGTTTAAATATGAAGTAGGGAGATATTTGTAGTTTAAGTAAAGATAAACTAGTTATTTTAGGGGGGAAATAGTTGTAGTTTGAAGAAAGCTAAAACCTAAACCCTAAATTAATAATAGTGAATTAAATAATTAATGATAAAAAAAAATGAGAGAACTGTTTCTCCCAAAAACACTCCATCGTCTGTTGAATTCTTCTCCAAAAACAAGAAAATTTGTCTCTTTCCCACACCATTCTTCTTATACTTCTTCTTCTTCTTCATTTCTTCACACCACCACCACCGTACACCACCTCCACCACCGGCACCAACTCCACCACCACAGCCATCACCTCACTCTCTCTCTCTCCCTCACCACCCCGACCTCTCTCCCTGTCTCCCTATCTGCCCTCTGTTTTGGGCCGGCGAAAACAGAGCAGCGGCACAAGGCCGCCGCTGTTCCCGTCGGTGGACAACCACCACCACCACCACTTGATCCTCTCTTCCCCTCCCCCAGATCTCTCTCTCTCACTCTCTCTCTCCCTCCGGCGAAAAACCCAGCAGAAACAGCAGCGGCTCAAGCCGCTGCCATCTCCGGCGAAATCCCCGACGGCGAGAAACACCGCCACCACCACCTGCACCTCTCTATCTCCCCCTTTTTCGACCTCACCACCATCATCCTTGTTTCGAGCCTAGGAGAGGCCACAGCAGCAGCAAGTTGCTGCAGAAACGCCCTGGAGCCATCACGTCGCCGGCCTCCTCCATTAACGCCGGCGAAAGCTCGGCGTCTCCAAATCCGACGCACCCACCCCTTAAAATCGGTACCAAACGACTCCCTGCGGCCCGAGAAATCCATAGCCGGCGCCAATCGAAGAAGAGGACGCCGGAATCGTCGGATTCGACCATCACCGCCGGCCACCATCGACGACGAACCCAACCGGACCCAATACTCGACCGTTTTTCGCGATTTTTGGTGTGGGTAACTTCTAAATCACCCTCTAGTTCGTTATTGATCATCAAAACTTGATTTTGTTAGCTCTGAATTGAATCAGGTTGTTGGGTTGTGAGATTTGTACGTGTGTTCATGCTTGGGGGGTAGTTTTTGTACTTTCAGAAAAGTTGGGGTTGCAAGTGTAGCATGTTGAAACTGATTTTGTTGGTGGGAGGTTATTGCATGTCATTTATGAAAAATTGGGGGATCTATTTGTTGTTTACATAAACTGCATATAAAATATAAAATTAAATATGCAATTTTGTATTAGAATTAATTTCTAATATTTCTAGTTATTGCTTTAATTATATAAAAGATGTTTTTGTTATTAAGATTTTATGTGTATTATTTAATACGAAATATTGTTATTATCTTAAAAATAAGCAAGATAAGTTATATAGTTGATTTAATCATATAATTTAGTGTGATTAAATAAATATTTCAAGTATTTATAAATTAGTGTTTTGAGTAAAATATGTTATTTAATTAATGTTGACAAAATAAAATAAGTTAGAAAGTTAAGTAGGAAAATAATGTTTAAGAAAATTCCTCCATTTATAAATACTTAAAGCTTGATGGTTATTTTTAGATATTAGAAATTATTTCCAAAATAAAGTTATAATTATGTGAGACTAAACACTTGTTCTCTTTGAATAAACATTTTATTATTTATGGATTTAATCCTTTAATAGAATATACATTTTATAATAAATGATTAGCAATAATTAAAATAGTTTGAATTATATTTTGTAGTAACTTACAAATGTGTTGTAAAATAGATTATTATTTTCTAAATATGGAAATGTATAAATTTAATATACGATTTCTCACTTTATAATTTCTAGGAGATGGTATTTATATAAGTAGTGATTTTTATGAGAAAAATACAATTGTCTACGTCATCGGCTTATTATATAAATATTACATGCTAATAACTAATGGGATAATGGGGAGTAATTTCAAATGAGACTTATAGAAATTTTTGCATATCCTACTTGCACGATTAAACTTGTAATTAATTTAGGAATTATAAATTGTAGGTGACGAGTTCGTAGACGAGGGCTACGTATACCCGTAGAAGCTCTATCGTGCTATTTGTCTTACTATTCGAGGTAAGTAAACGTGCCTAACCTAGTGTGCCGTCCTCCTTTCGTGTCCAAATATTTTTATAATTTTATGTCTCAAAATGTGACTTGTGATATACGTGTTCGACTTGAGATTTCAAATACTTGTCTGAACGAATCTTTTGGAAACTATCACTTGAAATTAATGCGTAATAACGTAAAGTGGAAACAGTTGTGCGGTGGAACCATATTTGGATACTTTTATATTGTGATATTTTGCTCGGTTGCAATTAGCCCCGAGCTGCTCCATGTACTCACCTATCTGGCCGCAAGAAGTCTTAGGGGGGTGCCGGCATTTAAGGTCTTGGATGCATGGGATATGTTTGGTTACTTATGAGATAGTGTGATGGATTATTGCGATGGATTGGTTCGTTCCCGGCTACAACTAATTAATAAACATGGACTTTCATGAGAAAATGAAAAGGAATTACATACTTGAGATTTTCCCATAATTGGGACAGTATTATGAGATTATCCTTAATCAGGACAGTATGGTGGTCTGCAAATATTTCATTGGAATCATAAATGGTAATATCTTGAGAATATTGGAAATTTATATCTTCTCATACTGGGTCATTTTACACTACTATATCTGATTCCTTGTTATTATTCGTGTTCTTTAAAGAAAAGCATGCCTCTTCCCTGTTTACACTTTGGGGTGTTTACTTACTCAGTATTTCTTGCTGACTTTGGAAAAACTGCGGTCTTGTTTCTTTCCCCCGCAGGTCTAAGAGTTGGGATTACGGAGTAGCGGGATTCGAGACTCATCTAGTAATTGATATCACTTTTAATAAGGCGCACTCTTAGTATAATATAATCTTTGTACAGTGTATTGTAGACAAATTAAGAGTTGTAATATATAAATATCGGATGTGTTGTTCTTGATTTCCGCCGCTTCATTTTTGAGTAGCACCCTCCTAGGCTCTCCGGTCCGGAACGGAAAGCTCGGGAAACGAGGGGTGTTACAGGTGGTATCAGAGCAGTTCGTTCTAAAAGGGAATTTAAAACCTGTAGGGCAAACTAAAATCAACATAGGGAAAGATAATAAAATTGGAAAAGCCGATCGCATTATGGGTAGTCTAAGTGCTGGTATCGGTCCCACCCACGTCATTTCTTGCTAATTGTTACGTACTTAAAAGGTACTTGGATTATTTTGTTTGAGTTGATAATGTCATTCCCGATGGATTGATTGACCAGTGTTACTCCTGCTATGGAGATTGACAAATATGGATTATCGGAACCAGATTCTGAATCGCAAGTGATTTGGTAAAATGAGGTATATATCGGTGAAAATAATCTGACCCCCGTGAGGTCACTGATACTTGAATTATTTAGAATCTTTGTATTTTTGATCGATTATTGGATAAATAATGCTCTTAAAATAAGAGGAAATATGTTATGAGTTATAAAAGTTGGATTGTGAATCATGAATGATGCATTACTTTATTTGAAGATTTATATGTTGTGTATAAGACTCATATGAATTGTTAAAAGTGATATGATATTTATCCCTTTAAATGATAATTTAAATAGACCAGGATGGAATAGATAAAAGCACCGTAGGTGACAACTGAAATTATGACTAATAAACCATTGCGATAATATACTAAGAGGACCCGATAAGGATAGACGGCCCAGGACAATAACCACTTGGAGTAACTCTTCGCCTGATAGTAATGTTATAGATAGATGACTCTTATGATAACTCTTGGGGGGGAGTATTGGGTTTCGACCATTGGAGACTTTGGGTCAAAGAGACGTAACAGGAATGTTGAAACATTTGACTGGTGAACCCTAGTTTCTTTAACTAGATCTGAGAAGACTTTGATGATATATTTGAGGTACCGTTTGAGTTGCTAATTTAGAATTATGGGTCAAAAATAAAATTATTTTGAGAGTGTTTTCTGGTTATCAAAGAAAGTTATTCGAACAAGGTCCCACCCACCCTCACCTGAAAAGTTATGAAGACGATCCGTTGAGTCTTGACTTGTTTTGAATACAGATTCACAGCCTTAGTGATTGGAGAGATTTTTCTACGTTAACGGTTGATTATAGTCTTCTTTTACTTAGTTTATATTTGGAGGGTCACGCTAGAATGCTTTGTCATTTGAGGTTACTATCGATATTTAACTATTTGATGCGTTACTTGTATTCTGGTTACTCTAATATTTCTTGATGATTGTGATGTCTATTTGGCTACGTATTAATTATATAATTCAAATGGGAGAAACAGTGTATAAACTTTGAAAGAGTTATTGTTGGCTCATTGATGGTCGCTTATAATGTTTGGACGCACCCTGTGACAGATCTAAGCAGGTTTATTATGAAGTCACACATTTAACGTTATATTGAAGCTCTGACTCAGACTTTGAAATTTATGTTAGAGCCTAATAAATTTATATTTGGAGTCTCCTATTTATGAAGATTGCTCGAGAGATATTATGGTACGAGGAATTATGGATGCTTCGCATATATAATACTAGGAGTGTTGTAGCAATACTGCTTCTCATAGTCGGGGTATGTGCTCAGATATGGATTGTTTCTAAGGGATGTATGCTTCACATATGTCATTCTAAAAGTTCTTTTGGGGTTAGGGGAGATGTTATGCAATCTTCAACTTCGCGTAGTTCGGTTTATGGTGTCAGATACGAACTGTATGAAAATAATGCTACCAGTTACCAAGACAGAAGACGTTAAGAAAAGCTCGGAGTTCGCTTAGAAAATTTGAAGCAATACTAGCTTTATATTTGGAGACTTGTTAGGATATAGCCACAAGGTCAGTAAGTGTTCCGTTATTGGCTAAATCGAGTAACAAATTCGGACTAGGAAAAACTATGGATTTAAATGGTTGGCTGGAGTCTTATATTTAGATCAACCACCCGGAGAAATCTGGTTATTGATGTGGTCAGGTAATTCTCTACACTGTGTATGGACTAGCAAGTTTGTGAGCTTTCTGAAGTTATGTAGCAGAATGATATGTCTCGGTAGCCTAACTTTTCGTGAGGTACACACTCTTCCAATAAATCTTAATCGAGGTCTTACTTTTAATGTCTTGTTGTGATATATATACCCTTCATTTAATCGAGGTCTAATTCCGAGGATTGAATATTGATAATTTGTTTAGTAGTTCGTCTTCAGAATCTGGCATTCTCTAATAATTTGACACGGTATTTTTGGGATGCTTGGGATGTGTCATTAAATTTTGGGTCGGTAGCTAGATTTCAAATAACAATAAGAACTGTATAATGTGAAGTCTTGTTCTTAAGTCATGTTTGGAAGGGATAAAGCGCTTTGAATGCTTAAAAGTTGATAATTTCTTTGGAAATTGTTGCATGGAGTTTTGTCACTTTATCATCACCGGAGGAGCCTGAACTTTGAGTCATAAATTACCGTTGGAGTCGGAAGACCCGCAGAATTATGTGTTATGTATCGTGGGAATACATTCTAATTCATTAATTGGTTAATTTTCTGGACTATTGGTAATATCAAGTAAGCACTACATGTGGCTTTAGTAGTTTATAAAGATTTTGGAGGTTTTCTTGAAATAGTTCTATGACTTGGTGTAATTAGGATCTGTCTATCGAATTATGATACAAATTCGAATTTCAGATAGTTAGTACAATCTCCCAGTGGAAGTGTTCAATTCGGAGTCTCATCGCTGATAACATATTTGGGAGCCACAAGATGAATGTTTACTTACCAGCTAATTCTTGATGTTATACATCGTTATCAGGCTACTTGCGTTTCACTTGAACTAAGGGTGATAACTATACTTTAGAAACTTTGTGAATTGGGTTATCTAGGCGAAAGCGACTAGTGAAGAAAATATATTTCTTGGAAAGATGGGTGATCATTAGTGGGTAGGAGGAGGAACCAGACTTCCTAAATTCTTGGAATAAACCAATTCAACTCAGTCGAGAAAGTAAGCTATAATTTTAGGTCGTAGCTTCATAGAGGAGTACATGACGATTAGGCGACCTTAGATCAAGATTAATAACTTCCGTGAGCACAACTCCCGACACGTTTATACAGTGGCCATCCAATGTGACTATAGTTCCGGGGACGTCACTCTATAAGGGGGAGAGGATGTGAACCCTTCATTCGGTACTGTTATAGATCCCTATTATCACAACGCTTCTCGAATACTGGTGCATAAAAATTATAACTCAAGTGGTGGCAATTTGCTTACGTGGAACTAGTGGATTGTTACGTGGGGATTAATCGCTTGTTGAGTAACTTTTTGTATCACGACTATTTATTGATTTCAGCTTCGAGGACGAAGCTCTGTTTAAGGGGGGAAAGATGTAATACCCCGTTTTTATACGGGTAAATTATTGGCAATTCGTAAAGTTTAAATATGAAGTAGGGAGATATTTGTAGTTTAAGTAAAGATAAACTAGTTATTTTAGGGGGGAAATAGTTGTAGTTTGAAGAAAGCTAAACCCTAAACCCTAAATTAATAATAGTGAATTAAATAATTAATGATCAAAAAAAAAAATGAGAGAACTGTTTCTCCCAAAAACACTCCATCGTCTGTTGAATTCTTCTCCAAAAACAAGAAAATTTGTCTCTTTCCCACACCATTCTTCTTATACTTCTTCTTCTTCTTCATTTCTTCACACCACCACCACCGTACACCACCTCCACCACCGGCACCAACTCCACCACCACAGTCACCACCTCACTCTCTCTCTCTCCCTCACCACCCCGACCTCTCTCCATGTCTCCCTATCTGCCCTCTGTTTTGGGCCGGCGAAAACAGAGCAGCGGCACAAGGCCGCCGCTGTTCCCGTCAGTGAACAACCACCACCACCACCACTTGATCCTCTCTGCCCCTCCCCCAGATCTCTCTCTCTCTCACTCTCTCTCTCCCTCCGGCGAAAAACCCAGCAGAAACAGCAACGGCTCAAGCCGCTGCCATCTCCGGCGAAATCCCCGACGGCGAGAAACACCGCCACCACCACCTGCACCTCTCTGTCTCCCCCTGTTTCGACCTCACCACCATCATCCTCTCCTTGTTTCGAGCCTAGGAGAGGCCACAGCAGCAGCAAGTTGCTGCAGAAACGCCCTGGAGCCACCACGTCGCCGGCCTCCTCCATTAACGCCGGCGAAAGCTCGGCGTCTCCAAATCCGACTCACCCACCCCTTAAAATCGGTACCAAACGACTCCCTGAGGCCCGAGAAAGCCATAGCCGGCGCCAATCGAAGCAGAAGACGCCGGAATCGTCAGATTCGACCATCACCGCCGGCCACCATCGACGGCGAACCCAACCGGACCCAATACTCGACCGTTTTTTGCGATTTTTGGTGTGGGTAACTTCTAAATCACCCTCTAGTTCGTTATTGATCATCAAAACTTGATTTTGTTAGCTCTGAATTGAATCGGGTTGTTGGGTTGTGAGATTTGTACGTGTGTTCATGCTTGGGGGGTAGTTTTTGTACTTTCAGAAAAGTTGGGGTTGCAAGTGTAGCATGTTGAAACTGATTTTGTTGGTGGGAGGTTATTGCATGTCATTTATGAAAAATTGGGGGATCTATTTGTTGTTTACATAAACTGCATATAAAATATAAAATTAAATATGCAATTTTGTATTAGAATTAATTTCTAATATTTCTAGTTATTGCTTTAATTATATAAAAGATGTTTTTGTTATTAAGATTTTATGTGTATTATTTAATACGAAATATTGTTATTATCTAAAAAATAAGCAAGATAAGTTATATAGATGATTTAATCATATAATTTAGTGTGATTAAATACATATTTCAAGTATTTATAAATTAGTGTTTTGAGTAAAATATGTTATTTAATTAATGTTGACAAAATAAAATAAGTTAGAAAGTTAAGTAGGAAAATAATGTTTAAGAAAATTCCTCCATTTATAAATACTTAAAGCTTGATGGTTATTTTTAGATATTAGAAATTATTTCCAAAATAAAGTTATAATTATGTGAGACTAAACACTTGTTCTCTTTGAATAAACATTTTATTATTTATGGATTTAATCCTTTAATAGAATATACATTTTATAATAAATGATTAGCAATAATTAAAATAGTTTGAATTATATTCTGTAGTAACTTACAAATGTGTTGTAAAATAGATTATTATTTTCTAAATATGGAAATGTATAAATTTAATATACGATTTCTCACTTTATAATTTCTAGGAGATGGTATTTATATAAGTAGTGATTTTTATGAGAAAAATACAATTGTCTACGTCATCGGCTTATTATATAAATATTACATGCTAATAACTAATGGGATAATGGGGAGTAATTTCAAATGAGACTTATAGAAATTTTTGCATATCCTACTTGCACGATTAAACTTGTAATTAATTTAGGAATTATAGATTGTAGGTGACGAGTTCGTAGACGAGGGCTACGTATACCCCTAGAAGCTCTATCGTGCTATTTGTCTTACTATTCGAGGTAAGTAAATGTGCCTAACCTAGTGTGCCGTCCTCCTTTCGTGTCCAAATATTTTTATAATTTTATGTCTCAAAATGTGACTTGTGATATACGTGTTCGACTTGAGATTTCAAATACTTGTCTGAATGATTCTTTTGGAAACTATCACTTGAAATTAATAATGCGTAATAACGTAAAGTGGAAACAGTTGTGCGGTGGAACCATATTTGGATACTTTTATATTGTGATATGTTGCTCGGTTGCAATTAGCCCCGAGCTGCTCCATGTACTCACCTCTCTGGCCGCAAGAAGTCTTAGGGGGGTGCCGGCACTTAAGGTCTTGGATGCATGGGATATGGTTGGTTACTTATGAGATACTGTGATGGATTATTGCGATGGATTGGTTCGTTCCCCGCTACAACTAATTAATAAACATGGACTTTCATGAGAAAATGAAAAGGAATTACATACTTGAGATTTTCCCATAATTGGGACAGTATTATGAGATTATCCCTAATCGGGACAGTATGGTGGTTTGGAAATATTTCATTGGAATCATAAATGGTAATATCTTGAGAATATTGGAAATTTATATCTTCTCATACTGGGTCATTTTACACTACTATATCTGATTCCTTGTTATTATTCGTGTTCTTTAAAGAAAAGCATGCCTCTTCCCTGTTTACACGTTGGGGTGTTTACTTACTCAGTATTTCTTGCTGACTTTGGAAAAACTGCGGTCTTGTTTCTTTCCCCCACAGGTCTAAGAGTTGGGATTACGGAGTAGCGGGATTCGAGACTCATCTAGTAATTGATATCACTTTTAATAAGGCGCACTCTTAGTATAATATCATCTTTGTACAGTGTATTGTAGACAAATTAAGAGTTGTAATATATAAATATCGGATGTGTTGTTCTTGATTTCCGCCGCTTCATTTTTGAGTAGCACCCTCCTAGGCTCTCCGGTCCGGAACGGAAAGATCGAGAAACGAGGGGTGTTACAGATAATATCTCGAATCAGATGAAACTTCCTGAGCACGTTCTTGGACTTCTGGTGCGATCTTGGTTCCTTTGATTGCGCGATCGCCCCAGTGTTGTCGCAAAACAACTCGACTGGATCCGCAATGCTAGGGACCACACCAAGTTCAGAAACAAACTTTCTGATCCAAACAGCTTCCTTTCCTGCACCATTTGCAGCAATGTACTCAACCTCTGTTGTAGAATCAGCCACCGTCTCTTGCTTGGAACTCTTCCAGCTCACCGCTACTCCATTCAGGCAAAACACATATCGCGATTGTGATCTAAAGTCATCTCTGTCAGTTTGGAAGCTTGAATCAGTGTAACCCCTTACACGCAACTCTTCCTCACCGCCAAATATCAAGAAAGCATCCTTAGTTCTTCTCAAGTACTTTAGGATGTTCTTGACTGCAATCCAGTGACTCTCACCCGGATTGGATTGGTATCTGCTTGTCATACTCAAGGCATATGACACATCTGGTCTAGTACATAACATGGCGTACATGATAGATCCTATGGCCGAGGCATAGGGAATTCTACTCATGCGTTCCTTCTCAATCTCATTGGAGGGACAACCACTCTTCGAAAGAGTGATTCCATGTGACATGGGTAAGAATCCCTTCTTGGAGTCTTGCATGTTGAACCGTTTCAACACCTTGTCAATATATGTACTTTGACTTAGGCCTAGCAACCTCTTAGATCTATCTCTATAGATCTTTATACCAAGTATATAGGCTGCTTCCCCTAAGTCCTTCATTGAGAAACACTTCCCTAGCCAATCTTTAACAGATTGTAGCATGGGAACGTCGTTTCCAATGAGTAGTATGTCATCCACATACAAGACCAGAAAAGCTACAGAGCTCCCACTAACCTTCTTGTAGACACAAGACTCATCTTCGTTTCTGATGAAGCCAAACTCTTTGACCACTTCATCAAAACGTCGATTCCAACTCCTAGAAGCTTGCTTCAATCCATAAATGGATCGTTGCAGTTTACAGACTTTGTTGGCTTGCTTTGGATCCTCAAAACCCTCCGGCTGTATCATATACACATCCTCGAGGAGATTCCCATAAGGGAATGCTGTTTTGACATCCATCTGCCAAATCTCATAGTCGTGGTATGCTGCAATCGCAAGTAGGATTCGGATGGATTTGGTCATAGCGACTGGTGAAAAGGTTTCATCATAGTCAATACCATGAATCTGTCTGAATCCTTTAGCCACCAATCGGCCCTTATAGGTAATCACATTACCATCCATGTCGATCTTCTTCTTGAAGACCCACTTGCACCCTATAGGCCGCGCCCCATCGGGTGGTTCCACCAAAGTCCATACTTTGTTGGTATACATGGATTCCATCTCAGATCTCATGGCTTCTAGCCACTTCTGAGAGTCTGGGCCATTCATGGCCTCCTCATCGGTCACGAGAAGTCCATACCTCTCGGGTTCCTGGCGCACTCTACTAGATCTACGAAGCTCTTGTGTTACCTGAACAGGTTGCTCCACAACTGCTTGTGGTTCCTGTTCATGTTCCATAATCGGTTCAGTGATTTGTGGTTCTTGAACCTCTTCAAGTTCTACATTCCTCCCACTTGCTTCTTTAGAGACAAACTATCTTTCTAGAAACACGCCGGTCCGAGCAACAAACACTTTGTTCTTGGTTGGATTAGAAGTAGTATCCCTTAGTTTCCTTAGGGTACCCCACAAATTTACACTTATCCGATTTAGGCCCTAGCTTGTCTGATTGTAAACGTTTTACATAGACATCGCAGCCCCAAATCCTCATGAACGACAGTGTGGGACGCCTCCCACTCCACATCTCATATGGTGTCTTCATGACTGATTTAGATGGAACACGGTTAATGGTGAAAGCTGCACTTAATAGAGCGTAGCACCAAAATGATAATGGAAGATCGGTTTGACACATCATAGATCGACCATATCCAATAGGGTTCGATTCCTCCTCTCGGACACGCCATTCCATTGTGGCGTTCCGGGTGGAGTGAGTTGGGACACGATCCCACACTCTCTAAGATATTCGTCAAACTCTTGGTTCAAGTATTCTCCTCCACGATCCGATCGTAGAGACTTGATACTTTTGCCAAGTTGCTTCTCTATTTCATTCTTGAATTCTTTGAACACTTCAAAGGATTCGGATTTTGCCCTCATAAGGTACACAAATCCATATATACTGTAATCATCAGTAAATGTAATGAAGTAGACATAACCACCCCTGGCAGGCGTGGCAAATGGCCCACACACATCGGTATGTATGAGCGCCAATTGCTCACTAGTCCTCCCACCTTTCTTATTGAAAGGGGACTTTGTCATTTTTCCCAATAAACAAGCCTCACATGTCTCATATGATTCAAAATCAAATGAGTCTAGTAATCCATCCTTATGGAGTCTAGATACACGTTTCTTATTTATGTGGCCTAAACGACAGTGCCATAAATAAGTAGAATTTAAATCATTTATTTTAATCCGCTTGGTATTAATGTTGTAGACAGGATTGCTTAGATCAAGGACATAAAGTCCATTAAATAATTGTGCACTAAAATAGTGAATATTATTTAAATAAAAGGAACAACACTTGTTCTTTATTGAAATAATAAAACCATCCTTGTCCAAAAAAGAAATAGAAATAATGTATCTGCTCATAGCAGGCACAAAATAGCAATTATTTAACTCTAAAACTAATCCTGAAGGCAGAGATAGCTCGCACACGCCCACGGCCAACGCAGCAACTTTTGCTCCATTCCCAACGCGCACGTATATCTCCCCTTTAGCCAATCTTCTACTTCTCTTTAAATTCTGCATATTTCGACAAATGTGAGATCCACATCCAGTATCTAATACCCATGATGTAGAGACAGTTAAATTGACATCTACAACAAAAATACCTGGTGGTGGTGGAATCACTATTCCAAGCCTCTCGTCCTCCAGATATTTTGGGCAGTTCCTCTCCCAGTGTCCAGGCTGACTGCAATAGTGACACTCACCTTTAGTCACACCTTTGGAAATGCCACCAACAGGCTTAAGGGCAGGTTCCTTGGGCTTGGAAACTGACTTGCCTTTGCCCTTGGAGGATGAGGCAAACCTTTTGCCCTTTCCTTTCTGTACCATCATAATGGCCTTGCCCTTACCCTTGTTGATGCTTTGTTCAGCTGTCCTCAACATATTTAGCAAATCTGGCAGTGGTTTCACGATCTCGTTCATGTTATAGCTCATGATGAACTGTCCATAACTCTCGGGAAACGATTGCAACACGAGATCGGTTGCTAACTCTTGGCGAACGGAAACCCTAGTCGCGCGAGATTCTCCAAGTATCCGATCATGCGGAGTACATGAGGTCCCACCGGGTTTCCTTCAGCCAGATTACACTTGAACAATGCCTTAGAGACCTCATACCTCTCAACCCTTGCCTGCTCTTGGAAGAGCTACTTCAGATGCTCGATCATATCGACAACATTCATATTTTCATGTTGCTTCTGAAGCTCAGAAGTCATGGTGCATAGCATAAGGCAGCCCGCATCATTAGCGTCATCAACACGCCTTTGATACGCCTTTAGGGCTGCAGGGGTATTGTTCTCTAGACCTGCTGGAACATGCTCCCCTATTGCGTACAGTTTCTTCTCTTTCTTGAGAACAATTCTCAAGTTTCTGTACCAATCAAGGAAGTTGGTTCCAGAGAGCTTGTCCTTCTCAAGGACAGATCGTAGGGAATGTTGTGAACTCGATGAGTTGTTTGCCATTTGGAATTCTACAAAAAGGAAAATACGCAAGTTTTAGTATTTGTGAATTTTTGACTATATTCAATAATGGCTAGTTTATCAAATATAGCTCCCACTATTTTTCTACGGATTAATAACCCTCAAGATATTAATGCGGAAAATATCCTTATATTTCCTAGTGGGCCAAGATCCATGTTTCATCTCCTTATGAGCTTGCTTTGGCAAGTCACCCATAATTTGACTACTTTAGGTAGAAACAATTCCAATTGCATCACTTATGCAACTCTTGGTTCAATTGGGCAAATAACTCCTTATTTATCCATCCGCATGGATAATCCCAATTGATTGTCTCTAGGTTTTGATCATATTAAACACCTAGTTGCGCCCAACCTCTTACTTAAACAATTGCACACGAGGTGTGCCATCGCACCACATCATTATTAACCAAGTCGCCATGCTTTGGCACGCACGATCTTGGGAAATCATGATGATGATGAATGTTTAAATAACGAGAAGACAAAAACGCAATATTTGAATTTTGAGGGATTTTTCAATTCAATTTTAATTGTTTTTGTTGATCCATATCAACTAATCTATCTATTTGAGTTTGGGCACAACTCCAAATAATAGATCAGGATTGTCTAATTATCTTATTATCCTAATTGCATGCATCATCCATACACCAACCACAAAATAATAAGACAATAAAATAAACAACCACAAAACAAAAAAACGTAATGTGGATATGGCCTTTTCTAGACTAAGATAATTCCAATCCAATGGAATTATCTATGAACTCTAAAAGCAAATACATCTCCATTCTTCTTCATTTTTTGGTCCATCCTTCATAGTCATGTGGAATGCTCCATGCTCCATCCTTTAGTGGCTTCATTTGGCTTTGCGCTTCTTTTCTTCAATCTTGGCTAACAATCTATTCTATCTAGCACTAGCTAACAACTATACTAAATAACATAAATCTCACAAGTTAAGAAAAAATAGCTCGCGGGCCATAAAACCCTAATTAATTATTACAACAAATTGATCAGCTCGCAGGCCGTAAACCAAACCACAAAATTAAACAATCACACCAAACCACATCCTAAGGCCATATCCAATCATCATGCGATTTACATATAAACAGTTAAAATCCAATTTTAACGCGCTTGGTCAATTTTAATTGATTTTAAGATTTTCTAGGGTTAAAACGGTCCATGGGGCCAAACAATCCAATTGCCCGAACCCCAAAAGAAACCCCGCCAAGGCCTTGGGCCGGTCGGCCCCTAGCCCACACGCCTAGGCCGTGGGCAGGGCTGCCCCAGCCCCTAGGCCGTCCCTTACTTGGGCGGCAAGCAAGGAGGGCGGTCCCCTAGGGGGGCCAAACCTCCTTTGGGAGTTGTTTTCATAACAACTCCCTTGCTTGGTGCCCAAGTTTGGGTTTTTTCTTGTTTGAAAAGAGCTCATTCTTTCCATAGGATGCCCAAACCCTAGATCTAAGATCCTAAAATTTCTCAAACTCACTAATTCATGCATCTAATGCAAAAACTAGGTCTTGTTATGATTGATTATTGACATATTGCATCATATGCTTGATTTGTCTTGTTTTACGCGATAAACAATAAATTTAAAGTGTAAAACTGTCAAAACGTAACACATAAAACACGTTTATGCTCTACGATCTGTGGCTCTGATACCACTGTAGGGTTTTGATCATGGATACGCAGCGGAAAAACATAATTCATCCATTCAATACCCTCCAAGGACCATAGGACTAGAGACATAACGTTGGTAAGGGAAGAAATCAAGACACACACCTTAGGGTTTCTCCTGTGATGACTTGTAACGTGAATTGTGTCATGTATCTATAGTTGATCCACGCCTAGAGTTGAGATCTAGATCTTCCTTCTCCTTTGTGCTAGATAGGAATGGAGGAAGAGGAAGAAGAAATCATGCAACACGAGGCAACAAGGAGGGGCGGCCTCTTTGTTGGCGGACGGGTAAGGGGGCGGCGGCAAGGGGGTCGTTCGGCCTCCTTTGCTTGCTTTCTCTCTCTCTTTTTGTTCTCTCCCACTCAAGTTATGATCAAAAGGGTCATAAGTGTGGGAAGGAATGAAGGAGCATCCTTTATATAGTCCAACAAATCCTTGCCAACTACCTAAAGGACATATTCTAGTCCTACTAGAATTTGGTTTAGTCCCTTCCTTGCAAATTAGTCCTACTAACTTTGCAACTGTTGCAAAATGATCCTTCTAATTAATTAATCATATTAATTAATTCCCAAATCTAGTTCAAATCTATAAAGCGTGTGACCCCATAGGTTCTATTTAGTTGGTAGCAACAATTTGCTAATATAGAGCGGTTTCTAGCACAACATCCATTCTAGCCAACTAATAGAATAGTAATCCGACAAACCTTGTACAAGTAATTGTCTCATCCCTTTGTCTCCATATCCGGATTGGACACGAGAAATACAAGTCACACTCGTATATCCAATCCATAGTTTCTCGATAATGTGAATAGCCTTATTGGTGCAAATAACATCAATATCCTATATTTATTTATTTGAGTCTGGCCAGGCAATTTATAAGCACTATCCCTCGAGTGGCCTAGGATATTTGCTCCCGTTATGTGGGAGGAACAAATTCTATCTACGTCCACTACGATCTCTAAGCTTGCTTCTTATTGTATCCGATACACGCCTTTATAACTACCCTGTTACGGAGTAGCGTTTGACGCTACCAAAATCACAATAATCCACAACTAGAGTATCTAACGACTTCAAGTCTAAGGATGACAATACCATTGCACCACGAGAAGCACTTGTGACTTAACATAACGTGTATGTAGCCTTCTCGGAGGTTGGTGAATCTAGTGCGCCATTACCCTTAATGCACACCCATGTGTTGGATCATGATATCTCCATATCAATCCAACCCCATACTAGTCTATAGATGATTGTCCTATTAATCATTATACTGGACTAGGGATATTTAAGATAAACAACACAATTGTAAATCTAAGGACTTCATTATATTAAATATCCAATAAATAATACAATGAATGTTCTAGCCAAAATAAATTCAGACTAAACTAGATTGCCTCTAGGGCAGCTATTGCAACAATGGAAACATTGGGCCCAACTTCAATAGCAACATCCAAAATAGGTTTAAACCATTGACTTCGGACCACGTCGAATGGGAGTCTAGAAAATATGAAAAATTGGCTTACAGCCGTGCCTAGCTTCTTCCTCGACCTCTTCATCACCTTTGTTGAGACCTTTTGTTGCTTGGAATCTTTAGAACGATGCAACAATGGATCCATGGATACATTTGGATCAATGATCCGTTTCCCCCTACTACCATCTCTCACAGATTGAGAGCGACGCTCTAAAGAAGGACCTCCATTGGCATTGCTCGTACGTTGTTGTCTCGCCGTACCACTGCCTCCTCCAACAACATACCTATCACCGGTACGATTCCTAAACTCATTCTGTCTAATGCTTTATCTTCGTGCGATCTCCATTTGTATGCCTGACTTGTCACTTGAGACCTCAACATCGCATTCGTAATCTTCACCAAGCATGGATCTCTGTGTGGATCGGATATGTTCTCCAACCTCAAGTTGCCGCTTTTGTTTATCTTCTCTCAGAAATTTTGCTTCACTCAGATGTCTCTTCATTTTTGCCTTAAGTTCATCAGAAACTTCATTGCATCCACGAATATCGCCTTTTACATGAGCCAAATGTTGCTTAAACCTAGTGATCCCGCCATTAACGATTCTGCCACAGAGCTTGCATCTGGGCTTTGCTTTATTGCCGTCCACAGGATCCGCAAGCCTCCATCCAATGTCGTCACTAGGAGGTTTGGCTACTCCCTTATCACGCGACATGTGTTTCCTACGATTCAACAACTTTAATTTAACACAAGTTACTTATAAACAATCAACATGTGTAGTTATCGGTTTTATAGCGAATATTATATCACAATATAATTTTAATATATCGTTACAAATTTTTGTGTTATCAGTTAATCACTTCTCATTTACAATCTTGAAATAAATTAATAGATTAACAGTTCCTAATTTTTTTATATCTGCAAATGAACATATTAAAGTCAACTTATCTCTTTTGCACATGAAACTGTATTTCCAAAATGAACCAATGAAACTATATTTACAAAATGAGTATTATTTTTCTAAAATTTGCAAAATTAGTGCATTAATTTATATACAGGTAATATAAACTACTTAAATACTACACTTTGTTTACGTTCATTTCTCCATTAGTCCAACAGTTGTTCTTTTTTCAAACATTCAACAATTCATAAAATACCGTAACTACTTTACTTCTTTATTAATTATCAAATTAAAGATAACATCTCTATCTCACTCTCATGAGTCAGTACATTAATATCCTTTCAAAAAAAATCAATACATTAATAATAAACAAATCATTCTATATCTGGTTCTCAAAAATAATAATGAAAAATCATTTTATATCTCTATCTCTATCCACTACTAGTTGATAAGGTTTATATTATAGTGTGTGTGTGTGTGTGTGAGAGAGAGAGAGAGAGCGCAGAGAGAGAGAGAAGTACTTACTTGGTTCTTAAGTCTTCGTCCATGGTGGATGAAGCAAAGTAGGACCGGACAAGGCGCCTTTGAACTCCGATGGAACTCTCCGTCTCACACTCTCACTCGGTCTCTTCGCCTCTATCTCAACAATCTCCTCTCAACAGATTTCAATTTCTAGGGATTTCGAATTGGGTGTTTTCATCTGCTTGAAGTTTCAAGTTATATAGCCGGGTTCATCCACCCTCCATCATTCAATCTGCAATTATTCTCAGGCGTGCGATTCCACTCAGAAACCATTTGCTCTGCTCTGCCCTGCTCGGCAAAAATTGATGGAACACAAAGGTAACTAGCGTTTTTGTTTGTGTCTTCAACTTTTTAAGATTTTTAGACCGGTTTTTAACTGAACCAGACCCGTACGCCCGTTATCCAACCGAACCGGTCCGTATCGGACGATATGGTTGTGATTCCGGTTCACAGGTAACGTATCGGCCTAACTGGTTTCGCTGAAACTTTGTCCCACTGTTTCCCAACGTTGTAAGCGAAATTTCCGTCGCATTGTTTTCAAAATTTGTTCCTCGATTCATCAAGTGGCAGCATGTTTTCTTCGTCGAATTCAAGATCATGATATATATATGTGTAGGGTTGTATGTACATGACGTATATGTATGTGCTTAATCGGTAAACATACTGCTAGGTGCGCGGGTGCATGTTCCTTGTATGTAAAGTTAGGGTGGTTGTGTGTGTTTGCAGTGAGAAACAAAAAAAAAGAGTTGAAAATAAAATAATAAAATAAGAGAACATTTGTTATGTACTATTATGATAGTAGTAGTAGTAGTAGTAGTAGTAGTAGTAGTAGTAGTAGGCATGTGAATAGATGTCCACTAATAGCACTAGTACTATGTGATGCTCTTGTTTTTTTCCCGTTTTTTATCATTTATTTTTATTCTTATTTTTATTTTTCTTTCTTGTTCGTAAAGTTGGGAAGAAATGATTTTTCTGAAACTAATTGTCAAAATAGTTTGGGTTAGATTTTTTTTTAATATGTAAATCTCATTCTTCAACAAACCTGAAAGAAATGTTAATGATAAGTTTCCTTTGAAAAATAATAATGAAACAAGTTTGTGTAAGACAATAAAACAAGTCTTTTTTAGACGTTCTTTAGACAAAGATTTCCAGCTCGACCCACATAAGAACCGAGTTTTCTTTCATAAAATCTACTGCGTTAAATATTACTTTTCTAATAAATAAATAAAAATATAAATCAATACGTTGTTTATTGAATAACTGGAATTTCACATTTATTTACTTTACTAGCCTTTCTATTATTCGTGTTTATAAATATATATCTATATATATATATATAATTAATTAATTAAATAATGGATTGGTAACGTTTTAGACGTCATGTTTCAATCGTTTTCAGAGTGCACACATAGCTTAGGAGCATAGTGCATATTGTTGCGTTCGTTGAATGAGTATTATTTAGCATAAAATTTCATTTGAAGAATTCGAGTTCGTAGCTGGAGAGTTTGTGGAAGACCCATACTACAACTACTAGGACGTTCTGATAACCCCGTTTACGGTGTTATATTTACAGTTGAAGTCCTACTTTTTTGTGTGATTTCCGGGCAAAATGCATGAGATATATGCTATGATCTTGAGTTATTTTGTGTAGTTAGAGCTTTGAGCATTATTTGATTAGTACGGGCTATTTCTAGTTAATTTGAGCTATAATTGTCACATTTTACACCCGGTATTTGTAGTTGTTTGATTCTCAGGTACCGGAGGCTCAAAAGTGTGGAACGGAAACGAACTTCGGAAGAGAATAGAGCTCGGAGAAATAGTTAAAAGTTGAGAAGAAAGACCTTGTTGCAAGGTAGCTGTTGCAATAACCAAACCCAAACACCCACCAGTACACTTAAACCATTGCCATGTATCAAACCCTTCAAAATCAACCATTACTATTAGACCCTTCAACACCCTTTACACCATTAATCCACCATTTCTCCTTACCATCTAAACACCCAACTAAACAACCTGCCAATAGCTAACAAAGCAACATTCTCACCACAAACCACGACCCAATCATTCACCATCAGACCCTAAACCACCACCTACAATACAACTCTTTGTACCCATCAGCCACATCCACCGCATAGGCGCCATTTTACACAACCATCACCAAAGCCATCTGCAATCAACACCAAAACCAATTCACCAGACCCTGCAATCGACCAATTAACCCACCTGAGACCTAACTAAACCCAGCAACTCCACCTTCTACTTCAACACCTAACAACCTACATAACTAATTCCCCATATCACAGACCCAAATTAATACCTCCTAACCATTCAAATAATCACCATCACCATCCTACAACAACTAAAATAACCCACTGCCAACATCACTTCCATTATAAGAAACCTCTACTTCATCTCCAACACCATTACAACCACCTGAAACTCACCCAGTACCGCATCCCAGCAAGCAGCAGCTTCAGCGCAACAGCAGCGAACAAGAAGAAGCAAAACAGGGCAAGCGAAGCAAAACCAAAGCCAGAGGCCGCAAGCAAAGCTAGAGAGGACCAGATCAGAGAGAAGAGAAGCATCGCAAAACAGAGCCAACACCCGAAGCAAAACAGCAGCAAATCAGCCACGGAAGGAAACCCAGCGAACAGAGCATAAATCAAGAAGAAGAAGAGAAGGTTCAGATCGCAAGACCATCCCTCAGGTCGTGCGATCAGAGGAAGAAAGAAAAGAGATAAAACTCTATGCTTTTCACGATCAGTGGGAAGCTCGTATGATCTTCTTGTTGATCGCACGATCAGTATTTCTGATTGCACAATCTGCTGTGAATAAAGCCGCAGTATTGAAGGCAATTAATGAAGACGTCAAGGAAGAAAAAAAAAAGAAAACTACGGGTATTGTTTTATTACTGTGCCCTAGAGCTGAAGAGATGCTCCAACATTCTTGGAGGGGCAAAAGTGAAAATAAGAGAATTAAACATAACTAAAGGGGGCTGATTGTGGAGGAACGGGGGAAAACAGTGAGTACGACGGGCAGAAGGAAAAAAAAAGAGACGAAGGTAGCGACCACGAAGAGAAGAAGACGAAGGACGCGAAGCTTCGATTTCGCGTTTGATCTCTTCCCTCTCTCTCGCGTTATCAATTTTATGGAGAATTTTATAGAGCAAAACAATTTTATGTCTAGCTAAATCTCTCGTGCTAGATAGTTTATGGAGAACTAGGGTTTGTTTAGATTTCCGGATTTGTGTATTTGATTCATGTCTTGAACTTAATTCGACGTATTGTTCTAGTTATTTGACAAGTTCTTGTTCTTAACTCTTGGTTTGTGTGGTTTGATCACCCAATACATGCTAGTTATCTAGGTTTGTTGCACGACAGTGAACATAATCCGGATTCGTGAAGAACGTTGTTGACATTCTCGTAGTTTCTTGAGACCGACAGGAGATAGAAACTTGAATGACCGTGAGTGGGTTGTTTCGGTTAGACGTAGTTAGGATTAGCATAATCGGTGGACCGACAGGACCCGGTGAGTGAACCTGGCTAGCTGACTAGAACGTAACGGTAGACCGAGGTGGACCGACAGGACCCGAAGTAGACCGAAACGTAGATTTGCGTGAGATCGACAGAAGATCGTAATGACTGTGACCCGGTATGACTAGACGTAGGTAGAGTGTTTTAAATCATAGTCCGGAAACGTCTAAATGCCCTAGGGACCCGAAAACTATCTAGTGTTCTCCATATTCGTATTAACTAAAAAATAATAAAAATATTAGTTTAGTTAGTTTATTTAATTTCAGTCACTTGTTTGAGGGTGACGAACTCTTAAATCACAACTTTTTCCTACTGGTTACTTCAACTCTAAATTAATCGTCTAGCTAAATAATCTCAAGACTGTCCCTGTGGGTTCGACAACCTGAGTTTTAATACTCATCTTTATTACTTCGACCGTGCACTTGCGTATACACGTAAGAAATCGTGTCACGTTCTTCCTACTCTACTCTCTCTATCCGGTAAGTTGTATGCGCAATACCTTAATTTATTAAAATCGTGCTTTTGACGTGTGTCTTGTGATGTCACTATATCCCATAATTATGAAAATCTATCGAGAAACTCTCCTAACGAATTATTCCCTGATTTTGTGGTTTAAATTTTTGGAACAAGGAATTGATAATGAACCTTAATAGAATTTGGACGGTGTACTGAGGATGCGTGTGGAGGCTACGGTCGGGGACACGCGTGCGTTGAATCCCCTCGGGTGATAATCCATATGAGATTACATACTTGGACCCCATAGTGGCTGACATATACTGCTATGTTACGGTCTCAGGGTTATTTATTGTGGAAACTAGGAGTACTACGTATGCTAGTGTGGGTCACAATGGTATAGGGGTGTCGACACTTGAGGTCTCTTAGTATGGTTCGGGCGAGGTAGCAATGGGATACCTACTAACGTCCGGGGAGAATTGAGACTCGAGATATCCCAAGAAGCACCCCTATTTAATTATTATTGCACCGTTACCTCTATGTCTACATCGTACCTGTTGTGGCTAGTGGAGTTATGCCTCTACCTAATCAAATGTTTAAAAATTGTGGTTACATACTTCTGATACTCAGATTTATTTAAAAGCATATCTTTTATACAAGTTTTACTGGTTGTAGAATTCTATTAAAACTCTTGCTTAGCTAAAACTCTTGTTTTACATATTGTGGTACAATCTTACTCAGTTATATACTGACCAAAATTTTGCTGCGTCGGCTTTTGCCATTTGAAAATCCGCAGGTTACTAATAAAGATGGGGTAGCGTTCACGACTTGCTGAATAAGAGGCTGAAATAAGGATCATTAGAAATGCCACACAAATAATGTATTATTTTCTTTTAAAAAAATGTTTCCGATTTGGGTTTTTAATTAAATAAATGTTTTATGTTTGGATATTTGAGTATTGCACTATCTCTGAACCGCATGTCCTATCCGTTTTCAATGGGGATCATCTCCTCGGGCGGAGGCATCCATATTTTGGGAGTGTTTCAGTTGGTATCAGAGCCAACAGTTCTAAGAGTGCAATCCTTCAAATTCCACTAATATAAGTTGAAAGGATTTTTCAAAAATAGAAATGAACATAGGGCAACTAAAATTGAGCCAAGCCAAGGGTTATGGGTAGCTTAGGAATATATATCCCTGCTCAGTTTTGATGTTTTGTATTGTTTGTTAGATGCTAGTAATGCTTAGAACCGAGAGTATCGCTTTGGTTCCACACCTTTCCGAGACATATATTTTTTTTCCTTCTTTTCTCATATGGCCGCTCAACCATCTTCTGGATTTCCCAAGTATGTCCCACCCACCTTCAAACTCGAGAACTGCCCAATGTTCATGAAGTACTTCGATGGTCAGGAGAACCCTTCTGATTATTGCTCCTGAGTGGTGAATATGTGTTATTTTGGTATTAAACGCATAGCCTATGATTCATGTATATGTATGCCATATGTTAGGATTGTATTAAGTAAGGTCACATTTATAAGGTACATGCGTTATGCCAACCCCCACCACTATTATACCAGGAGCCGCAGGAACCAACCAGCGACAATAAACCCAGCAGGACAGCAAGCTCAAGGTGGACCCGTTCCACAGGTGGGCCCAGTTGAGTTTCAAAACATCCAGCAGGCGACCTTGGCCCTCACCCAGATCATCCATTATACTCATAATGGGGGAGGAAGTGTAATGAGTAAAGTAGCCGAACTCCGACCTGACTTCTTATATGGTACGGATGATCCAACCACCCTGGAGAATTGGATCAAGGATTTTGAGAAGGTTATGAGATCAGTACGCTGTCCTGAGAACCAGCATGTCGAAATAGCAATCTTCTACTTCAAAGAGGAGGCTGACGATTGCTGGTCAGCCAAGGGGGAAGAACCACGGGCCCAACAGGCATTGCGTGAACGTTTCTATCTTGACCATGTCAAAGATAGGAAGTTCAATGAGTTTATGAACCTGAAGCAAGGGGAATGAGAGCCTCTCGACTTACCATCAGAAGTTCATGGAGCTAATGAGGTTCGGGAGAGAGCTAGTACCCACTGAAGCAAAGATGATCAAAATGTTTCTGGGAGGACTTCACTATAATCTCCAGAAGACTGTGGGACCAACATGGTTCGAAATCCTCAATGAAGCTTATGGGGCAGAGCAGGACATGAAAAAAATGATCGATGACTATGAGGAAGGGAGAAAAAGGAAGCTCGAAGCGCCAACAGCACCAGGTTTCCAAAACCGTAACCCTGAAACAATGCTGGAGACAAAAGGTTCCGACCCAATCCGACCCCCACCTTTTAGTTTGGAAACCAAAAACACAGAGGTCAGGACAATGTGCGGGTTTACCATTGCAAGAAGTGTGGAAGAAACCACCCATGGGTGGACTGCCAAGGAGCAAAGGTGAACTGCCTTAATTGTGGGAGATTGAGCCACCGAAGGTTTGAATGTCGTGCAAGGCCCATGGATAACAACAACGGGGGGAATTTCAACAACCTCCCCAACTACACTGGCGGAGGAAATGGGGGTGTAGATACTGCTTTATGACATGGCAGATCTAGGCCACGTGGCAACCATCCAGCACACCATATTGTGCTCCACACACACAGGATCACCAGCCGAGCTGATCCATGTGGGGGCTGCGAGACAGAGCCCTCGCATACCACTGCACGGGACTTGTAGGGACTTTGTGGTCTGGAGGCTAGAGTAAGCCCTGTCGCGTGCGAGCCAAGCCCGCGCGCGACCTTTAGTAACTGTTTTGAGAGATTTATGGCACGAGCTCCATAGACCCGGTCAATCCGGTCAAACCCGGTCAACCTCGTAACGGTTCCGGTACTCGCGCACCACGTGCTCTAACGGTTCCTATATACTCGGACGAACGTGCCGTTATGGTTAAGCTAATTAAGCCGCCATTAATGGGCGCATTAACCACACTACAACGGTCATGTTCTCCAGTATATATACATCGTTAACCTTTCCATACAAAGGGGGACACACTGCCATACGCGGAAGCTCTGCCAAACCTCTGTCTCTCTCTCAGACATTGCTACTGACTTGCTCTCTCCCTACACACACCCCTATTCTTCCTGTGCGATCCCTGATCCACTACGTACGGTGTACACGGAGGTCTCCCCGCCGGAATCTCTTGTGCACATTTTGGTGAACCCGACGTGAAACTTACCAGCAAAAGCAACCATGTCTCAGGAGGACGATGTCAGCAACCGATCTCCTTCCACTGAAACTCCCTCGGGAGACGAGGCTCGCCGTACTCCGACGACTCCCGGCGAGGCGCCAACTTTAGAGTCTTTGGACGCCACTGTCCAAAGTCAGGCAAAAGCTCTCAAGTCTCAGTCCGCGCAGTTAGAACGGATCTTGGCCGTTCTGGGCACTCTTGCGCCAAATCCTCCACCTGCCACCGCTATCCCCCAGGGAGGAGGAACCCCTTCCGCTCCAGGATTGGGAGTGTCGGCCACGCCTCCCAACCCTCATCTGCAAACTCCACCGTCGGCCGCGCAGCTGCCTTCGGTCCAAGGGTCGACGGCACAAATGCTGCCCCCTGCTGCTCACGCCTCTCAGCCCCCGGCTTTGGCGTCTAACCCAGCTCTGCAGTACACTCTGCCTCCACCAGCGACAATCTGGGGAAACGCGGGTAGCCAATACACCCCCAATCCTCCGGCAGCATATGTGTCGCCACCGCCTACGGCAACCCCTCCGTCAACTACCGAGGGAAGCATTCCAGAATGCATGACGTCTTTGCAGAAGCGTGTGGACTCCATCTTGGCTCATCAGTCGTTCGCGGATACCATCATCCCGAAGCTAGACAACGATCCACCCATCCCACGAGAGATCTATCTCATGCCTAACCCGGCGGGGTACAAGGCTCCCAAATGGGACAAGTTCGAGGACGTCAATGGAAACGCTCATGAGCATGTCATGCGTTTCATCGATGTCATGGGTCCATACGGAGCCGATCCCAAACTGTTGATGCGGGAATTCCCAAAAACTCTTGGGAATGTAGCATACAAATGGTACCGAACGTTGGAGGCCGGATCTGTGAAAACTTGGGACGACATGGTCCAGAAGTTCTATACCAAGTTCTTCCAGATGGAAGAAAAGGTTACGATGATCCATCTCTCACGGATGTATCAGAAACGCGAGGAAGATGGAATCACTTTCATCAAGAAATTCAGAGCGAAATCCTTGGAGTGCAAAGATCCAATGCTCGAAAGCCGGCTCGTAGAGATATGCCTGCAGTGCATGCGAGACGAATACAAAAGCATGCTGATCAATTTGCAAACGCCTACGTTTTCAAAGCTAATAGAATGCACGATGAACATCGAGCCCATTGTCGAGAGACAGAGAAAGAAGAGCGCTCCAGAACGACCTGCGAGCGGCACCACCTACAAGATCGGCAGATTTGGCTACAAGCGGGGACGCGAAGCTGAGGTCAATACAGTTTCGCCCCAGAAGCAAGCAAAGGCTGCAAACTTCGATGCACCGCCTCTGCCATGCTCGGTGGAGGAAGCAAGCGATCTCTGCAGATAATGGCGTAAGGACGGCGTCCTACCACCGCTCGAGAAAGCACCCTCCAAGGAGATGACGAGGGACCCTAAGTGGTGCGAATACCACGGCAAGGTCATGCACCCCACGGCCGAGTGCAAGAAGCTCAGATTCACGCTCGATCAGAAGATGAAGAGTGGCGAACTCATCGTCAGCGACCATCGGAAGGATGTGCGCAACAACCCGCTGCGTGCCCATACGGATTCAGGCTCAAAAGGCAAAGAGGTCGCCATGATCTCGATAGTGGACTTGGAAGAAGTCGCAGAGGATGGTCTGCCCATCGTTGCTGAAGTCCATGAAGACGAAGACTACAGCATGGACACGGAAGATGAGCGTGCCGACCGCATGAAAGGGTCGCACGGCTTCGACAAATTCTTCAACGAGATGAACTTCTCTGAAAAATGTCGAGCGGACATGACAAAAGCAATCTTAAGGGTAGCAGAGGACTACGAGGAGGACCTCGTGGTCTCCAACGGGAAAGTTGTCAGGGCGTCCCGTTCCACAGAAAAGATTATGACCTTTTCTGCCAGCGACAAAAAGACAGATGCGAGCCACCAGAGGCCCCTGTACGTGACCGCCATCATCAACGGCGTCGAATTCAAGCGAGCATTCGTCGATGGAGGAGCAGCGGTCAATGTTGTTCCACTCCACACACTGAAGCTAGCAGGGATCCCCGAGCACAAGGTAGTCAAGCGTCCATCCCCGCTGGTGGGATTCGGAAGCGATTCCAGAATGACGATCGGGTGGATCCGCCTGGGCGTTCAGATCGGCAAAATCAAGTGCTCGGCGAAGTTCTATGTCATAGACGCGAACACCACATACCACATGATCATAGGTCGGGCCTGGATTCATCGCTTTGACGCGATTCCTTCGACGGCTCACCAGGTGATGAAAGCTATCTGGAACGACAGGATTGTCGAGATACCGGCCTCAACTAACCCGTTCAACTTGGACGAAGCGCATCTCAGCGAGGCGGTGTGGTTCACCGAGATGGCGGACGAGCAAACACCCGGACCATTCAACCCTACTCCTTTACCTCTCTGGGAGGACATCAAGGACCAGTCACCTGCAGGCGTGATGGTGACAAGAGGAGATGCCAACGAAAAGCCGCCTACTCACGAAGAGGCGCCGCGCATCGCATATCATCGCAAGAATGTATACACTCTGAAGAGGATCGCAAAGCATGACCCTGAGGGCAAGGAGATAGAGAGCTTCTACGCCAACGGGAAGAAATGCTATCGCATATGAAGGTGCGCGGGGACGTCCTCACACGGGCATGGGGATGTCCCTGGGCAAATCAATCAAATCGAGCAAGTTGCGCTGACAGAAGAGCCAGCACAGGGTACTCCAGAGGAGAAACTCAAAGAAGCGCCCGAATGCATGGAAGACAGGCCAAGACCACAAAAGCAAGAGCTAAAGGAAGTGTTCCTCAGCCCGAACGAGGAAAAGAAAAGGCCAGTCTTCCTGAGTGCGGACCTCACAAGCGAAGAGGAACAAGGACTGCTGCAGCTCCTAACTGAATACAAGGACGTGTTCGCATGGGAATACGACGAGATGCCGGGTCTGGACACGAGCATCACCATGCACCGTTTAGACATCATCCCAGGGTCTAAACCGGTCAAGCAAAGCACCAGAAGTTTCAGGCCAGAACTCAACGTGAAGATCAAACAGGAGATCGTCAAACTCCTAGACGCCAAGTTCATAGAGCCAAATCACCATCCCACATGGTTGGCCAACATCGTGCCAGTGGTGAAGAAGAACGGACAGCTCCGCATCTGCGTGGAATTCCGAGATCTCAATCGCTTCTGTCCTAAGGACGATTTCCCGCTGCCTAATATCGACTTGCTCATTGATTCAACGGCAGGCCATCGCATGTTCAGTTTCATGGACGGCTTCAGCGGGTACAATCAAATCAAGATGGATCCCGAAGATGCAAGGAAAACTGCATTCATCACTCCCGTGGGGGTATTCAACTATACGGTAATGCCATTCGGTCTTAAGAATGCAGGCGCAACCTATCAGCGGGCCATGATGGCTCTATTCCACGACATGATGCACAAAGAAGTGGAATTCTATGTGGATGACTTGGTAGTCAAATCCAAGTATGAAGCAGATCACCTTGCAGACCTGCGAAAGGTATTCAACAGATGCAGGAGCTTTCAACTGAAGATGAACCCCATGAAATGCGCATTCGGCGTGACTTCGGGGAAGTTTTTGGGATGTGTAGTTCATCGCCAAGGGATCGAGCCTGACCCTGCGAAAGTGTCAGCCATCACCAGCATGACGCCACCTCACGACCAAAGTACCTTGAAAACATTCTTGGGAAAATTGTCATATCTGCGGAGATTCATACCAGCAATCGCCGAAATCACATGCTGCTTCAGCACTCTCCTCAAGAAGGACGCCGCGTACAACTGGGCTCCTGATCACGAAGCCGCATTCGAAAAGCTAAAGGAGCTACTCACATCCCCAAAGATAATGATCGCGCCTCAACTGGGATCGCCGCTTCTGCTATACCTTACATCGACAAGGAAATCTATAGGAGCGCTCTTGGCTCAGATCTATGAGGGACAAGAGAGGCCTATCTATTACATCTCTCGCATTGTGCAGCCTGCTGAATCAAGGTACACGGACATCGAACGTCATTGCCTTGCTTTATTCTTCGTAATAGAGAAGTTGAGACACTATTTTGCATCGCACAAAGTAGTGGTGGTCACCAAAAGCGACCCCATAAGATACCTGCTAACTCACACTACTCCGGGCGGAAGATTGGCGAAATGGTACATGACCATCTCTCAATACGATATCACATGCGTGAAACCAAGAGCGATCAAGTCGCAGGCGGTAGCAGATCTGTTGGCACAGTTCCCCGACAACAGTCACGAACCTGTGATCGAGGAAGAGCTCGAAGGTCCTGAAATCTACGCGATCGACGTGCCCTATTGGACCCTCCACTTCGACGGTTCGTCAACCAGAAAAGGCGGAGGCATTGGGATAGTCTTGACAAAGCCGGACGGGGAAGTCATACAGATGTCCGCAAAACTCAACTTCGCAGTCACGAACAACGAGGCGGAATACGAGGCTCTGATCGCGGGGCTCCGTGCGGCGAAAGCTTTGGAAGTGAGCAACTTAACAGTCATGGGAGATTCCAAGCTGATTGTTAAGCAGGCCTCGGGCGAATATGGTTTAAAGGAGATCAACCTCCTGCCATACCGTACCCTAGTGCAAAAGCTGATGCAGCAATTCTGCGACGTGAAATACGAGCACAAACCCCGAGCGGACAACAGGCATGCAGACGCCTTAGCAACTCTGGGATCTAAGGTCAGCATAGACAAATGCCCCGCAAGGATTTCCATCGAAGTGCGAACATCGTCGGCATTAACAGAAGATGCGTGCGACGATGAACACATGGATGACGCAGACTGGCGAAAAGCAATCTTGCAAGCTATTGCGAAAGGCACCAGTAGCGAAAGCTGGGTACTCACGAAAGGATACTGCATCCACGACAACACCCTTTACTACAAGGGTCCTGGAGGAATACTCATGCGATGTGTCTCCGTGCAAGAGGGACAACAGCTGTTAGAAAAGATTCACCAACACGCTTGCGGAGAAAGCGAGGTGTCAATCTACAGGAAAGCTCAGAGATATGGCATTCATTGGCCAGGCATGTCAACAGCTGCAGCCCTGATACAAGGGAAGTGCGAAAGTTGCGCACTAATCAAAGATTCTCTACTCGTCGCTCTAACCGATGACGACACAGACTGGAGGAAGCCATTGTTTGAATTCCTCACCCAGGGCACCGTACCCGAATCGAGAAAAGAAGCCGACAAATTGAAGAGGAAAGCCTCTCGATACCTGGTTCAGGAAAACCTACTTTGGCGAAAAGGTCACGAAGGTAACTTGCTGCGATGCCTAGACGGCAGGGAAGCACAAGAAGTCATGGACCTTTCTCATCAGGCGGAACACCAGGGAGGTGCGAAATTATGCAGACAACTCCTCTCAATCGGATACTTCTGGCCCACGATGGAGGTCGATTGCCGCACCAAGGTGCGACGCTGCCAAGAATGCCAATTCAAAGGGAACCTAGTGCACGCTCCCGCCGTGGATCTACATGCATTAGGGACGCCATGGCCATTTCACACATGGGCTTTGGACTTCATCGGCCCCATCCGACCAACGTCACATGGGAACCATTTCATTCTCACTGCAACCGAGCTGTTCACCAAATGGGTGGAAGCAGTACCACTGAAGACGGCAAACGCGCTGGCTGTGGTTAACTTCATCCAGGAAAACATCGTATGCAGGTTCGGAATCCCAAATACTATTCTTTCAGATAACGGTACTCCTTTTGTTAATCGTCAGGTAGCTACCAAACTCGCGGAGTACAATATCAGGCAAATATGCTCCACCCCCTATTATCCAAAGGGAAATGGACAAGCCGAAGCGACTAACAAAACGCTGTTGCGAATTCTGAGCAAGATGGTCGCAGATGACCACAAGAAGTGGGCCGACTCCCTTAACATAGCTCTGTGGGCCTACAGAACTTCTCCAAGGACACCTACAGGGGCCTCGCCATTTCTACTATGTTATGGGGCCGAAGCTGTGGTACCTGCGGAGGTCAGAGTCAATTCGGCGAGGCTGGCCTTCCATGCACTCTATGAAAATCAACGCGATCATGATTTAGTCTTGCTGGAAGAAAAGCGAGAACAAGCCAAAAGGACTAACAAGCGGTACCAAGAGAGAATCGCTCGCGCCTATAACAAGACAGTCCAACGACGGGATTTCGCAGTTGGCGACCTGGTCTTGCGCGCATCTGATCACTGCATGCGAGAAGCAACTCACCCAAAGTTCGCAGCTAATTGGGAAGGACCCTTCGAAGTCACAGAAGTCTTCGATAGCGGCTACTGCAGCATACGAAGGTTGCACGGCACAACCTCAACTCCAAGCTCAGTCAACATGCGCTGGATCAAGAAGTACTATCCTTGACTTCTCTTATTTCATACGTTTCATGATAACGTTGCTTAATGTCTCATGTGGCTACGATATTCGCAATCTCCTCTCCCATATGAGAGGATTGTAATCCTATCTCTCCCATATGAGAATGTCATAATAAAAGAATTCTCCCAAATGAGAAGTTCATATTTTTAGCTGTTTATATCGCTTTATCTAATTTGTTACAACTGTTAACAATGATTTATTCGCTGCAATAGTAACAAATACAAACACGATCTTAAGTGATCATCAAAGCCTATCTCTTACGATAGCAAACGCGATCTTGATTGATCATCAAAGCCTATCTCTTACGATAGCGAACGCGATCTTAATTGATCATCAAAGCCTATCTCATATGATAGCAAACGCGATCTCAATCGATCATCTAAAGCCTATCTTTTACGATAGCAGCCAAACGCAAACGCGATCTTAACTGATCGTCAAAGCCTATCTCTTACGATAGCAGCAAACGCAAACGCGATCTTAATTGATCATCAAAGCCTATCTCATATGATAGCAAACGCGATCTCAATCGATCATCTAAAGCCTATCTTTTACGATAGCAGCCAAACGCAAACGCGATCTTAACTGATCATCAAAGCCTATCTCTTACGATAGCAGCAAACGCAAACGCGATCTTAATTGATCATCAAAGCCTATCTCATACGATAGCAAACGTAATCTCAATCGATCATCCAAAGCCTATCTCTTACGATGGCAAACGCGATCTTAATTGATCATCTAAAGCCCATCTCTTACGATGGCAGCCAATACAAATGCGATCTTAATCGATCATCCAAAGCCTATCTCTTATGATAGCAAACGCGATCTTAATTGATCATCTAAAGCCCATCTCCTACGATGGCAACCAATGCAAATGCGATCTTAAGTGATCATCCAAAGCCTATCTCTTACGATAGCAGTCAACGTAAACGTGATCTTAACTGATCATCTAAAAGCCCATCTCTTACGATGGCAACCAATGCAAATGCGATCTTAAATGATCATCCAAAGCCTATCTCTCACGATAGCAGTCAACATAAACGCGATCTTAATTGATCATCTAAAGCCCATCCCTTATGATGGCAGCCGATGCAAACGCGATCTTAAGTGATCATCCAAAGCCTATCTCCTACGATAGCAGCAAGAATACAAAAACAATCTCAATCGATTATCAAAATCCTATCTCTCACGATAACGGTTTACTCAAGTGCGATCTTGTATGATCTTTTTAAGCCAATATCAATCGATCATCAAAAACCTATCTCTCACGATAGCGATTTACACAAATGCGATCTTATATGATCTTCTCAAGCCTATCTGTTACGGTAGCAATTTATACGCAAAGTGATTTTAGTTGATCACCCAAGTCCGTATGTTACGATGGTAACGTAACTGCAGAACCATCTTGCTAGACCTTCTAAAGGTCTATCTGCTGCGATAGCAATTCATGCGAGAAACTATCTCAAGCAATCCTCTAATAAAGCCTATCTTCTATGATAGCAATTCGCACCGCTCAATGATCTCAATTGATCTGTTAAAAAAAAAAAACTATCTGTTATGATAGCAAAGTTGTGAACGTGATCTCATACGATTTACAACGACCACCTGCAAGCCCATTCGTCAAGATGGCACAGCTACGAAATTATGATCTCGAATGATCTAGCGAAACATCTGCGCATTGACGTCGCATATGTTAAATCATTACATGGCATTATGCAAGGCAAAACAAGCCGAAACGCATGCGAAATTGTATTTTGTTGCAAAGAGAGCAAATAGTACAAAAGCTATATATCATTATGAGTCAAATGACTTACAATTTATCTATCTAGATAGCAGCTTACAAGCGAAAAGCTCGAATCTAACTACACAGCCAACATGGCTCACAATACATTCGAAAAATGGCTGGTAAGCCAGAGATGCGCCAAGAGAACTCTCGACTAAGAAAAGAGAGAATCCACCGGTCCTGACACCGGCAGCACGGTACGCAGATCTGCGGCCAAAGATCTATAGCAAAAGGGATGCTGCCGCGAAGAGATCAACTTGTCATTCGCCACATCCCTAGCAGCAAGGTCAGGGATACGATGCGCCCAAGACCCCAAGGAATGACAAAAGCCTCTGTCTGACCAAGATAGGCGCCGGAGGAGCTTCCTGTGCCGACAGAGGATACTCCGCACAACAGGCGAAGCAGTCATTCCTCTGGTGATGGATTCCTTGTCATGTTGGACAAGGGCATTGACGAGCACCCCGACCTCACAAATGTGAGGGCAACGGATTCTTCCCCGGAGATGCTGGAGGAGAATTCCGCCGTTCATTACGAGACGGTAGCACGGTCACTTCGGCGCTGCACCTCGCCACGAGGCGGCCGGAAACATGACCTGCACACATAATACACGAAGAAATTTCTTCGAACACACATGAGGTATTATCTGCATCCTCTTTATGACGGTTATAAACAGCAATAAGCCTCATAAAGTGGATCTTGGAAACTACTTCTATGGCACAAAGCGCAAACTCAGGATTCAAAACTTGAAGTTGCCATGAATCAACGAAAAACAAGCGTTGAAGCCAGCAGTCATAAGGACTCACGGCAAAGCACATGTTTGGGATGAAGAACCCAAATGGCAAAGACAGGGTTTATATAGGCCCTGTGGAGACTCTTCGGTTGCCTAAGATGAGTCAGCAAAATTCAAAAAAGAGGGTAAGTTCAATCACTTACGCCTTGAAAAGCGGTAACAATCAATTACCCTACTAAAGGCTACGACGATTCAGTTGCGTATCCTAATAAATGACGGATAGTCATGATTCGGATGGACTTCCCAACGGAAGCGTGCTTATCTGCCGAGAAATTAGCGCGAAAATCAAGCAGAGTATCAATTGCTGATGTCATAATTGGATATGCACAGAAATGTCCAATCAAATCCCGAAAAGGGCAAAACGGGCAAACTCAGTGTTTGTTGTTAAAAAAAAAAGGGGGAGAAACCCTAGCAATATCACATTAATGTTTCAAAACATTACATTAATGTCTCAGCCATTTTCCTGTTTTCTTTTCAAAATTCGAAAAGTCAAAACAAATTCTTGATTAAGGAGTCTTGGGGCTCGAACTGCTCGCTCAGCTTCTCCACTTGTTTCACTTCTTGCTTCAGTTGCTCGCACTTAGCATTCATTTCATGATACAGCTTTACAGCTTCATCAACCTTTTGCTTTTGCTGCTCCACCTTCTGCATCTCAGCTGCGAGATTCTGGTGACCGAGATTCAAAGTTACAGCTGCGCGAATCAGTGTAACTCTGTCCTTGAGGAATTTGAAACCAAGTCTGCCTTGGACTTTGAACAAGAGATTTTGGCACATGCCACACAGCAATTCAGCACTCTGGGCCGAAATGGTCGCAGGTGTAGCCGCGGACAGCTGCTCCAGTATCCAGATGGCTTCAGTAAGGAATAGCCTCCTGTCAAAAGGTCCGATCTCCAGAGATCTCACGAACGATCGGGGGTATCTGAGACGCATTCGAACCACCCAGTCTACATCGGTTTGCTTCAAACCTGAGACATCAAAAATGGTTATAATGCCAGAATTCGCAAGCAAATAATGCGACGTGCGAACGGTAAATCTTTACTTACCAGTGCCTTCCAGAATTTCATGAAGAGAAGGGATGCGGGCCACCGGGTTGTTCGAAGACTGCCCTCGCTCCATGGCTCTCCTATCAGCTGCAAGCTCCAACCTCTCATAGTCAGGAGGAAGAGTGTAGGCCGCACCAGCTGCGACTACATTCCCAACCTGCGAGCCCCAAATGCTCCACGCAGGAATGGGTGCTTCTGGTTCAGTTATCGCCGGAGGCGAAGGGACAGCCGAAGTCGCTGGACGGACACTCCCAGATGCGAAAATGTTAGCATCACTTGTCCTTTCTTCCTCACCACCAGTACGGACACCTTCGTCCATTGGCACAGCATCAGCTTCGACATCATCGGAGAGTTCGATGACATCCTCGAGACGCTCACTTACGTGTCCAGCAGCTGCGACGGGCTTCTCAGTATGGGAGCTCGAGATTGGAACATGGGATGCAGAAGGCTGACTTCTCTGCTCCAGCTCAGGTTCCTCAGCATGACCTGCGATACCAAATGCGATAATATGAGGTAACTTGTGTTATAAGTTATTTCACCGTCTTTACTAAAGCTAAGAATAAGCACCTCCACGCGAAGGTGGGATTGAGGTATCCTCATCGTACACTAGGGACGTGGAACCGTGCCCTATCTGTGTATCCTCACTAAGCAAATCTTTAAGAGAAGCGTGACCTGGGACGCGAGTAAACCAGTCATGATTTTGCCTCAAGTGGCTACAGCCTAGTATGCGCATATCACTCAAAATAATTACCTGAGGGTTCTCCGCATTTGCTTACCAACCAACGGCGAATGTCAGGCTTTGACACACCGTGCTTTAACGCACCCACAATTACATCTCTATAAGTAACTGCGAGATTGAAGATCTCACCTTTATCGCCATCTGCGATCTCTGCGAAGTCCGCTTGGACTTGCTCTAGCTCTGCTGCGTCCTCATCTTCCTCCTCCACATGAGGAGCCACTTCTTCGGGAAGATCGTCTTCCTCGCCAACTGGACGCACTAAGTCGTCAACATGCAGCTCCTCGAGGCTCCGCTGTTTCACAAGCTCGAGCTCCTCTTCCTCTCGCTGCCTTCTTCTTTCAGCGGCCTCCGCGGCTGTCTTCCGGGATTCAGCAAGAACATCCTCGCTTATAGGATCATCTGAAATGCCAGAATGGGCATCTTTCTTTTGCCTCTTGGCCACAAGGCCACCGACGGCTTCATCATCATCATCTGCAAATACATATTTGGTTCAAAGAAAAGAACTACAAAGAAGTCTAGATAAAAGGCAAGGAGATGCGACGGAAGTACCTCCTGATTCTTCCTCGCACATCACAGCTGTTGCTTCTTCTTCATCACTTGCCTGGGGCTCCTGTCTCTCTTCCTCCCCTTGGTTGAATGGAACGAAAGTCTCAACTGCGAGATCTTTTCGCACTTTGCTGGGCATACGACCCTTGCCTTTGTCCTTGATGGAAAGGGACCTCACTGGGGGAGAAGCTGGAGCACTCCTAGGGGAAGAAATCGTAATCCCCTTTTGCCTAGGTCTCTTCACTCTCGGCGCCGCAGTCGCTGGAGGGGACGGGTCATCTCTAGGAGGAGACGGAGCCGGAGGGTTGTCTATCAGCGAGTCAGCAAAAGTGTTCATGACCCCGCGAACTTTTGTTTCGACCTCGGCATCCATCCTCCATGCTAGCCGGTACGACTCCCCCCTCCTTCTGGTGGCAACAATGGTGTCCACCAGCGATTTGGAGCGATCACCAGCTGCGAACCTCCGCACATGACACTAAACAATACAGAACGAAAAGCATCAGCGCGAGAAAATCAAAAGGCTCAAAGCACACAAGGAAATTGCTTACCTCAGCAAATGACTTGCTATATTTGACGACCTGCGTGTCACCCTTCTTGATTGCGTCGACTTGCTCCTTCAGAATGAAATCGGGGCACAAATGATTCTCACGGTCCCACAGCGAGTAGCAACCATACTCAGACTCGCTCAAACTGCAATTGGGGCGAAAGGGAAAAGAGTTTCTCTTGATCAAGGGGGCCTTTCCTGGCTGCGCCGCCGCCTCCGTCTCAATCCTCGTTTGCTGGGCAACCCAGTATGCGATCCAGTTCTGGGAACAACCACCCTTGCGAGTTCCCGCAGGCTGCTCAAAGGGAAGATTGCTCATGAGGACTGTCTTGCACTCCTTTGTCAGCAAACGCTTGTAGCACCCTCTGATAATAGACTGGGGCCAGATTGATGGGGCCACCGCATCAAAACCAAACTGAGGAGAGACCCGAGTAGGGTCAACATCCACTGTAAGTCTTTCATACCGTGGCGCGAGCTCACGAATATGCTCTGCAAGGGCAGGAAGAGAACCTCGCAGACACCAACAGAAGAAGTCACGATAGCGTTCGTGGAAATGCGGCCCCTTTTCAAAGAGAAGGTCTTCTGACAAGACCATACCTCTGGAAGGGTATAGCTTTGGAAACCACCGTACATTCTCAACACGTGTGGCATAGGGCCTGGCGGTAAACTCCTTTCGTTTGTCGCATATCAAACTCCAAGTGCACTTGGTGTTGCTTGCTCCAAACCATCTCGCAGCCCTTCCGCTGTTGCGCGCTTCCGTCTCGCCTGGGGGACACCACTTCTCAAGTGGGAGGGGAGTTGGAGCATAAGATGGCCAGCGCTCAAAAACCCACATTGTCAAAAAGCTGATATTGACAAAGGTCAGAACATCGAGGCGGCCACGCGATTCCCTCATCGCCAGAACTAGCTGATCCAGCCTGTAATATAGCGTCCCCAGGACCAAGGGTCCGAGTGCGACTCTCTGGCCAAGAGCGAGCCTCACGGCAAGTGGCAACACATGGTAGAAGACCCCGTCATGGGGGTGACCATCAATCAGATACCTCGACAGCCAAGCACAGAGAAAGGCACAAAGGGTTAAATGATAACCCTTGCCCTCTACATAATTCTCGGCCTCCGGGTCCTCGCTCAAAAGCTTCTTAGTAATGCTGCTGTTCGCATAGTCTCGGAAGAAGTACTGCAACCACTTGTTCCAGGTATTCTTCGCAGACGTATCCACTAGTTGCCAGTTCGGAAGAGGCTTCGTAGTGGTCCACCGAGTAGAGATTTTCTTCACCTCTGCTAGGCACTCCTCCATCTGCGCATACAAGGCCATCTCAGCAGATGTCCTTAAGTGGCTCAAGGGGTCTACCTCGCCCATGGGGGAAAGTTCATACAGCATTTGAACGTCCTCGAGCGTGGGGGCAGCCTCGAACTCAGCAAAATGAAACGTGTGAGTCGCGGGCGAATAACGGGACAGAAGGTCTAGAAGCATGGACTGATCCAACTTCACGGCAGCACCCTTCATAGCGCGGATAGCAAAGAATATGCCGGCTTTATCAAGAATCTCGGCATGATGATCCAACACGTGGTCGATCCACTCGTCCATGTAGTCCAATTTCTGGACGAACGCTTGAGTAGAAATCGCAGTATACGGGAAGTGCCCGTTCTCGATCCCCAATCGGACTACATCCTCGGAACCAACCCACTCGAGCAGGGCCGAGTTAACTGGGCGAGTCAACGTCAGCAATTGCTCAGCAGGAACAGGATCAGGCATCCTCTTCGCCTTCACCCTCGCATGATAAAAATCCTTCCCACCCAGAAAGGGGGCTTTACGCCACAGAGCCTGCGGAAGCTCCGGCATCTCTTCGTCTTCCTTGACGGGTCTGGTTACTCTTGTCTTGGCCATTCCTGCGAAAGGGCAAGAAAAAGGGGGGGAGAAATACCACACCACACTTCAGTTTGAATTTTGGAATTTGAGATCTATGCAAACCAAAGCAAACAGTTCCAGTGCCAATTTCAGAAATTGGGGAGTTGATATTGTTGAAAGATTAAAACGAAGCGGGTTCAGAGATCAAAAGCCTCTTCACAAATTTCATGGATTTACAGATTCAATGCGATTCAAGGCAAACACTGGTAGTTTAAATCAAAAGTAAACGAGGCCAACCTTGGTTCCTTGAAGCTTGCTTGGATATGCACAATTGGAGAATTCGATTTGCAGTTCTGAACTGGTGATTGATTATCTGGATCTGCTCTCGAAGATCTCCGGGTACCATTCACTTTAAGAGAAAGAAGTAATGCTTTGCAATGATGGGATACAAGGTATTTATCCAGAAGAATGAAGGGTTGCGTCCCTTCAGTAGTCGAATCGCAACCGTCACCGTCGTGTCGCGCAATCACAGGACGGGCTGACGTCACGCCTAAAACCCTAAAGGTCAGACGGCACGACTCTAGGGGTTTTAGGTCATAATGACACGCACGGGGGCTGAACCTACCCGTATTTGAATTGGTACGTGGCGACGACGCGCATGTTGGTTTCCGCGCATGGAAGCCTATACAGCTATGAGCCTTCACGCGCAGAAAGGGGGCTAATGTAGATACTGCTTTATGACATGGCAGATCTAGGCCACGTGGCAACCATCCAGCACACCATATTGTGCTCCACACACACAGGATCACCAGCCGAGCTGATCCATGTGGGGGCTGCGAGACAGAGCCCTCGCATACCACTGCACGGGACTTGTAGGGACTTTGTGGTCTGGAGGCTAGAGTAAGCCCTGTCGCGTGCGAGCCAAGCCCGCGCGCGACCTTTAGTAACTGTTTTGAGAGATTTATGGCACGAGCTCCATAGACCCGGTCAATCCGGTCAAACCCGGTCAACCTCGTAACGGTTCCGGTACTCGCGCACCACGTGCTCTAACGGTTCCTATATACTCGGACGAACGTGCCGTTATGGTTAAGCTAATTAAGCCGCCATTAATGGGCGCATTAACCACACTACAACGGTCATGTTCTCCAGTATATATACATCGTTAACCTTTCCATACAAAGGGGGACACACTGCCATACGCGGAAGCTCTGCCAAACCTCTGTCTCTCTCTCAGACATTGCTACTGACTTGCTCTCTCCCTACACACACCCCTATTCTTCCTGTGCGATCCCTGATCCACTACGTACGGTGTACACGGAGGTCTCCCCGCCGGAATCTCTTGTGCACAGGGGGTAATGGAGAAAACCGTAAAGGAGGAAACAATGGCTTAAACCATGGTGGTAACAATAACAGGGGCAACCAGTATGGGGGAAATCAACGAAACTACCAACAGGGGGAGGCTACAACAACGGTAGTAACAACAATGGTGGCAATATTGAAGGAGGAGGCTTTAACCAACGAAACAATTGGCAAGGAGGAAATGGCTACAACAATCGACCCTTGGGAAGCAATGCTACATCAGCATCCACAGTGGCAACCCCAAAAGCACCTGCAGCTAGGAGTGCATTTGGCACTATAAATGTTATGAACGAAGTTCAAGCGGAGCACGCCAATGTGGTGACTGGTACATTCCTTATTCACTCGACCCCTCCTTATGTTTTATTTGATTCTGAAGCCACCTTTTCTTTCATATCATCCACTTTTGTTAAAAAGCTAGAATTGCCAACTCCAAAAACCATATATGTTGCTATCTCTACCCCTAAAGGAGAAGTCCTGACCTGTAACACAATATACCCTGGTGTTAAATTACAAATATTAGGTTCCGAACTACCTTCGGACCTAATTCCTTTCGATCTAGACCTAGATGTCATCCTGGGTATGGACTGGCTTAGCAAATACAAAACCAACATAGAATGTGCAACCCAAAAGGTTACGTTTCATGGATTAAAAGGGGAACGTCTATCGTATAAGGGTATAACGAGTGAACCTAAAATCCAAATTGTGTCTGCCTTAAACATCCTCTCCAATGTGAAGAAAGGGCATAGGGCATACCTCTGTACGATCCACGACAATGGAAAAGAAGAGGATAAATTAGAGGACATCCCAGTAGTGAATGAGTTTCCCGATACCTTTCCAGAAGATCTTCCAGAAATTCCACCAAGGAGAGCCGTGGACTTTACGATCGATCTAGCACCAGGGACTGGACCGATATCGAAGGCACCGCACAGAATGGCACCAGCGTAGTTAAAGGAAATGCAAGAGAAACTCAAGGAGTTATTGGATAAGGGTTTCATCAGGCCTAGTGTATCTCCTTGGGGAGCACCGGTCTTGTTCGTAAAGAAGAATGATGGGAGCCTAAGATTATGCATAGACTATCGTGAGCTAAACGGCATAACTGTCAAGTATAAATACCCACTTCCCCGGATTGACGATCTGTTCGATCGATTGCAAGGAGCTTACACCTTTTCGAAGATTGACTTGAGGTCAGGTTACCACCAAATGAGGATAGCAGAGCAAGACATTCCTAAGACAACATTGTTGGAATAGATGTCCTAGAGGCAATCTAGTTTAGTATGAATTTATTTTGGCTAGAACTTTCATTGTATTACTTACTGGATATTTAATATAATGAAGTCCTTAGATTTACAATTGTGTTGTTTATCTTAAAAATCCCTAGTCCAGTATAATGATTAATAGGACAATCATCTACAGACTAGTATGGGGTTGGATTGATATGGAGATATCATGAGTTAACACATGGGTGTGCATTAAGGGTAATGGCGCACTGGATTGACCCATCTCCGAGAAGGCTACATACATGTTATGTTGAGTCTCAAGCGCTTCTCGTGGTGCAATGGTATTGTCATCCTTAGACTTGAAGTCACTGGATTATCTAGTTGTGGATTATTGTGATTTTGGTAGCGTCAAACGCTACACCGTAACTGGGTAGCTACAAAGGCGTGTACCGGATACAATAAGAAGCAAGCTTAGAAATCGTAGTGGACGTAGATAGAATTTGTCCCTCCCACATAACATGAGCAAATATCCGAGGTCACTCGAGGGATAGTGCTTATAGAATGTCTGGCCAGACTCAAATAAATCAATATGGGACATTGATGTTATTTTTACGAATAAGGCTATTCCCAGGATCGAGAAACTATGGATTGGATATACGAGTGTGAATTGTATGTCTCGTGTCCAATCCGGATATGGAGACAAAGGGACGTGACAATTACTTTTACAAGGTTTGTCGGATGACTATTCTATTAGTTGGCTATAATGGATGTTTTGCTAGAAACCGCTCCATATTAGCAAATTGTTGCTACCAACTAGATAGAACCTATGGGGTCACACACTATATAGAGTTGAACTAGATTTGGAAATTAATTATGATTAATTAATTAGAAGGATCACTTTGCAACACCTTGCAAACTTATTAGGACTAAATTGCAAGGAAGGGACTAAATTGAATTCTAGTAGGACTAGAATAAGTCCTTTAGGTAGTTAACAAGGATTTGTTGGACTATATAAATGATGCTCCTTCCTTCCTTACATCCTTCCTTCACACACTTATGAGCCTATTGTTCATAAATTGAGTGTGAGAGAACAAAAGGAGAGAGAGAAAGCAAGCAAGAGGGCCGCCCGACCCCCTTGCTGCCGCCCTTACCCCGTCGGCCAACAAAGGAGGCCGCCACCTCCTTGTTGCCTCGTGTTGCGTGATTTCTTCTTCCTCTTCCTCCGTTCCTAGCTAGAACAAAGGAGAAGGAATATCTAAATCTCAACTCTAGGCATGGATCAACCATAGAGACGTGACACAATTCGCGTTATAAGCTATCACAGGAGAAACCCTAAGGTGTGTAACATGATTCTTCCTTTACCATCGTTATGTCTCTTGTCCTGTGATCCTTGGAGGGTATTGAATGGATAAATTATATTTTTTTGCTGCGTATCCATGATCAAAACCCTACAGTGGTATTAGAGCCACATGTCGTAGAGCATAAACGTGGTTTATGTGTTACATTTTGATAGTTTTACACTTTAAATTTATTGTTTATCGCGTAAAACAAGACAAATCAAACATGTGATGCAGTTTCTCAATAATCAAACAAAAAAAGATATAGTTTTTGCATTGGATGCATGAATTAGTGAGTTTGAGAAATTTTAGGATCTAAGATCTAGGGTTTGGGCATCCTATTGAAAGAAGGAGTTATTTTCAAACAAGGAAACAACCAAACTTGGGCAACAAGCAAGGGAGTTATTTTGGAAACAACTCCCGTAGAGGTTCGGCCCCCTAAGGGGACCGCCCCTCCTTGCTTGCCGCCCAAGTAAGGCGCGGCCTAGGGCCGGGGCTGCCCTAGCACACGGCTTAGCCGTGTGGGCTAGGGGCCAGCCCTAGGCGGTCTTCTTTGGGGTTGGGGCAATTAGATTGTTGGGCCCATTGGACCGTTTTAACCCTAGAAAATTCCTAAAATCAATTAAAATTGACCGAGCTCATTAAAATTGGATTTTAACTGTTTATGTGCAAATCGCATGGTGGTTGGATATGGACTTAGGATGTGGTTTGGTGTGATTGTTTAATTTTGTGCTTTGGTTTACGGCCTGCGAGTTGATCAATTTGTTGTAATAATTAATTAGGGTTTTGATGGCCCGCGAGCCATTTTTTTCTCAACTCGTGAGATTTATTTTATTTAGTATAGTTGATTAGCTAGTGCTAGATAGAATATATTGTTAGCCAAGATTGAAGAAAAGAAGCCCAAAGCCAAATGAAGCCATAAAAGATGGAGCATGGAGCATTCCACATGACTATGAAGGATGGACCAAAAGATGAAGACGCATGGAGATGTGTTTGCTTTTAGGGTTCATAGATAATTCCATTGGCTTGGAATTATCTTAGTCTAGAAAAGGCCATATCCACATCACTTTTTATTTTATTTTGTGGTTGTTTATTTTATTGTCTTATTATTTTGTGGTTGGTGTATGGATGATGCATGCAATTAGGATAATAAGATAATTAGACAACCCGGATCTATTATTTGGAGTTGTGCCCAAACTCAAAATCGATTGATCAGTTGATATGGATCAACAAAACAATTAAAATTGAATTTGAAAAATCCCTCAAAATTCAAATATTATGTTTTTTTGCCTTCTCGTTATTTAAACACTCATTATCATCATGATTTATCAAGTTCGTGCATGCCAAAGCAAGGCGACTTGGTTCATAATGATGGAATGCGATGGCATAAGCAAATAATGTGCAATTGTTTAAATAATAGGTTGGACACAAGTAGGCTATTAATATGATTAAAACCTAGAGGCAATCAATTGGTATTATCCATACAGATGGATAAATAAGGAGTTATTTGCCCAATTGAACCAAGAGTTGCATAGGGATGCAATTGGAATTGTTCCTACCTAAAGTAGTCAAATTATGGGTGACTTTCCAAAGCAAGCTCATAAGGAGATGAAACATGGATCTTGGCCCACTAGAAAATATAAGGATATTTTTCGCATTAATATCATGAGGGTTATTAATACGTAGAAAAATAGTGGGAGATATATTTGATAAACTAGCCATTATTGAATATAGTCAAAAATTCACAAATACTAAAACTTGAGTATTTTCCTTTTGTAGAATTCCAAATGGCAAACAATTCATCGAGCTCACAACATTCCCTACGATCTGTCCTTGAGAAGGACAAGCTCTCTGGAACCAAGTTCTTTGATTGGTAAAGAAACTTGAGAATTTTTCTCAAGTAAGAGAAGAAACTGTACGCAATAGGGGAGCAAGTTCCAGCAGGTCCAGAGAACAATACCCTTGCAGCCCTAAAGGCGTATCAAAGGCGTGTTGATGACGCTAATGATGCGGCCTGCCTTATGCTATGCACCATGACTTCTGAGCTTCAGAAGCAACATGAAAATATGAATGCTGTTGATATGATCGAGCATCTGAAGTAGCTCTTCCAAGAGCAGGTAAGGGTTGAGAGGTATGAGTTCTCTAAGGCATTGTTCAAGTGTCATCTGGCTGAAGGAAATCCGGTGGGACCTCATGTACTCCGTATGATCGGATATTTGGAGAATCTCGCGCGACTAGGGTTTCCGTTCGGCCAAGAGTTAGCAACCGATCTCATGTTGCAATCGTTGTCCGAGAGTTATGAACAGTTCATCATGAACTATAACATGAACGAGATCGTGAAACCACTGCCAGATTTACTCAATATGTTGAGGACAGCTGAACAAAGCATCAAAAAGGGTAAGGGCAAGACCATTATGATGGTACAAAAAGGAAATGGCAAAAGGTTTGCCTCATCCTCCAAGGGCAAAGGCAAGTCAGTTGCCAAGCCCAATGAACCTGTCCTTAAGCCTGTTGGTGGCATTGCCAAAGGTGTGACTAAAGGTGAGTGTCACTATTGCAGTCAGCCTGGACACTGGAAGAGGAACTGCCCAAAATATCTGGAGGACAAGAGGCTTGGAATAGTTATTCCACCACCACCAGGTATTTTTGTTGTAGATGTCAATTTAACTGTCTCTACATCATGGGTATTAGATACTGGATGTGGATCTCACTTTTGTCTAAATGTGCAGGATCTAAAGAGAAGCAGAAGATTGACTAAAGGGGAGATAGACCTGCGCGTTCGGAATGGAGTAAAAGTTGCTGCGTTGGCCGTGGGCGTGTGCGAGCTATCTCTACCTTCAGGATTAGTTTTAGACTTAAATAATTGCTATTTTGTGTCTGCTATGAGCAGAAACATTATTTCTATTTCTTATTTGGACAAGGAAGGTTTTATTTTTCCAATAAAGAACAATTGTTGTTCCTTTTATTTTAATAATATTCACTATTGTAGTGCGCAATTATTTAATGGACTGTATGTCCTTGATCTAAGCAATCCTGTCTACAACATTAATACCAAGAGGATTAAAATACATGATTTAAAACCTGCTTACTTATGGCACTGTCGTTTAAGCCACATAAACGAGAAACGTGTATCTAGACTCCATAAGGATGGATTCCTAGACTCATTTGATTTTGAATCATATGAGACATGTGAGGCTTGTTTATTAGAAAAAATGACAAAGTCCCATTTCAATAAGAAAGGTGAGAGGACTAGTGAGCAATTGGCGCTCATACATACTGATGTATGTGGGCCATTTGCCACGCCTGCCAGAGGTGGTTACGTTTACTTCATTACATTTACTGATGATTACAGTAGATATGGATTTGTGTACCTCATGAGGGCCAAATCCGAATCCTTTGAAAGGTTCAAAGAATTCAATAGTGAAGTAGAGAAGCAACTTGGAAAAAGTATCAAGGCTCTACGATCGGATCGTGGAGGCGAATACTTGAGCCAAGAGTTTAACGACTATCTTAGAGAGTGTGGGATAGTGTCCCAACTCACTCCGCCCGGAACGCCACAATGGAATGGCATGTCCGAGAGGAGAAATCGAACCCTATTGGATATGGTTCGATCTATGATGTGTCAAACCGATCTTCCATTATCATTTTGGGGCTATGCTCTATTAAGTGCAGCTTTCACCATTAATCGTGTTCTATCTAAATCAGTCATGAAGACACCACATGAGATGTGGAGTGGGAGGCGTCCCACACTATCGCTCATGAAGATTTGGGGTTGCGATGTCTATGTAAATCGTTTACAATCAGACAAGCTAGGGCCAAAGTCGGATAAGTGTAAATTTGTGGGGTACCCTAAGGAAACTAAGGGTTACTACTTATACAATCCAACTGAGAACAAAGTGTTTGTTGCTCGGTCTGGCGTGTTTCTAGAAAGAGAGTTTGTCTCTAAAGATGCAAGTGGGAGGACTGTAGAAGTTGAAGAAATTCAAGAACCACAAATCACTGAACCAACCATGGAACATGAATAGGATCCACAAGGAGTTGTGGAGCAACCTGTTCAGGTAATGCAAAAGCTTCGTATATCTAGTAGAGTGCGCCAGGAACCCGAGAGGTATGACTTCTCGTGACTGATTCCGGTGACACGATGCTCATAGATGATGAGCCTACTACCTATGAAGAGGCCATAAAAGGGCCATAATCTCAGAAGTGGCCGGAAGCCATGAGATCCGAGATGGAATCCATGTATATCAACAAATTATGGACTTTGGCGGAACCACCCGAAGGGGCGCGGCCCATAGGGTGAAAGTGGTTCTTCAAGAAGAAGATCGACATGTATGGTAATGTGATTACCTATAAGGGCCGATTGGTGGCTAAATGATTCAGACAGATTCACGGTATTGACTATGATGAAACCTTTTCACCAGTCGCAATGACCAAATCCATCCGAATCCTACTTGCAATTGCGGCATACTATAACTATGAGACTTGGCAGATGGATGTTCAAAACAACATTCCTTTATGGGAATCTCCTCGAGGACGTGTAAATGATACAGCCGGAGGGTTTTGAAGATCCAAAGCAAGCCAACAAAGTCTGTAAGCTGCAACGATCCATTTATGGATTGAAGCTAGCTTCTAGGAGTTGGAATCGACGTTATGATGAAGTAGTCAAAGAGTTTGGCTTCATCAGAAACGAAGATGAGTCTTGTGTCTACAAGAAGGTTAGTGGGAGCACTGTAGCTTTTCTGGTCTTGTATGTGGATGACATACTACACATTGGAAATGACGTTCTCATGCTGCAATATGTTAAAGATTGGCTAGAAAGTGTTTCTCGATGAAAGACTTAGGGAAAGCAGCCTACATACTTGGTATAAAGATCTATAAAGATAGATCTAAAAGACTGCTAGGCCTAAGTCAAAGTACATATATTGACAATGTGTTGAAGCGGTTCAACATGTAAGATTCCAAGAAGGGATTCTTGCCTATGTCACATGGAATTACTCTTTCGAAGAGTGGTTGTCCTTCCAATGAGATTGAAAAGGAACACATGAGTAGAATTCCCTATGCCTCGGCCATAGGATCTATCATGTACGCCATGCTATGTACTAGACCAGATGTGTCATATGCCTTGAGTATGACAACCAGATACCAATCCAATCCAGGTGAGAGTCACTGGATTGCAGAAAAACATCCTAAAGTACTTGAGAAGAGCTAATCATGCTTTCTTGATATTTGGCGGTGAGGAAGAGTTACGTGTAAAGGATTACACGAATGCAAGTTCCAAACCGACATAGATGACTTTAGATACAATCGGGATATGTGTTTTGCCTGAATGGAGCAGCGGTGAGCTGGAAGAGTTCCAAGCAAGAGACGGTGGCTGATTCTACAACAAAGGCTGAGTACATTGCTGCAAATGGCGCAGCAAAGGAGGCTGTTTGGATCAGAAAGTTTGTTTCTGAACTTGGTGTGGTTCCTAGCATTGCGGATCCAGTTGAGTTGTACTATGACAACACTGGGGCGATCGCGCAATCAAAGGAGCCCAGGTCACACCTGAAATCCAAGCACGTGCTTAGGAATTTCCATCTTATTCGAGATATTATCGATAGAGGAGAAGTTCGGATATGCAAGATTCCTACAAATGAGAATCTGTCAGATACACTTACAAAGCCGCTTGTGCAGTGGAAGCATGAAAGGCACACTAGGAGCATGGGCATACGAGATGCGTCAGATTGGCTCTAGTTCAAGTGGGAGACTGTCGGAATAGATGCCCTAGAGGCAATATAGTTTAGTATGAATTTATTTTGGCTAGAACATTCATTGTATTATTTATTGGATATTTAATATAATGAAGTCCTTAGATTTACAATTGTGTTGTTTATCTTAAAAATTCCTAGTCCAATATTGATAGCACCTTTTAGGGGCTATAATTCTTTAGAGTTTACACATGATAATATGTATTTGGAGAGTGTTTTGAGGTCAATGTTAGAGATTCTAGGTCGTTTTATCACTTGTTGCTACCATGCGCTATATTGTTAGTCCGGGCGTTTTCTATGCATATTTTATTATTATTTGTCAAATATAATCGCTTGGTATGTTTGTGTTCTTTTGGCAGGGACGGATTCTAATCGATTGATATGAGGCATGGAACGAACTTCGGAAACAAAGGGGAGCTCAAGTGGAGTTAAGAGAAGCCGAATTGGAGGAGCTTGGATGACCAGTCTGCACTATTTTGATCATAGCCAGAGTTGTAAAACTCATTTGAGGGTGAGACCAGGGCCATATGAAATTAGACTCAGAGATCTTTCCATCGATAGGTCACGGAGCTAAATTGGAGTTCGGACGAAGAAGATATCGCGTTTTGAAGTTAGAAGCAGATTTCAGGGGGCTTTTATGCATTACTGAAGACTTCTGCGGGTTATGATTCAAGAACAACCTAGGGACGAAAATATTCATCATTCACGCATCCAGAGAGCCAAGAAGAAGGAGGAGAGCGATGAGACTTCATTGGGAACGATCTCAAGCAAGGAGGATAGCCCGGATCACGCCAATCTTCACGATTTTAGCGTTTGATCTATTTTTCTCTTTACTTTCTTGTATGAACTATTGAAGACCCATGTTAAATTGTTTTATGAGTAGCTAAACTCATACCTAGGCATCTATGGAGAGCCTAGGGTTTATGTTTTGATGATATTTTCCGGATTTTGGATGATCTTTCATGCTAGGAATATGGTTTAATGGAGATTGATTTGGTTTGCATCATGTTGAGTTCTTTCATTGACAAGTTAGGCTAAGATGTGTGATGTGGATTATCTATTTCTTCATTCAATCATGAAATAGGATTAATGATGATATTGGTAGCCTAATTATCTTGTTTATTGTGCTTAATTCTTAGTAACGTAGGAGTCATGACCCGAAATAACTATGTAACTAGTCAATTAAAAATTTACCCGCAAGCATTGGTTGAAAATTTTCAGTCAACTCAGAGAGGACATAAGCCAGCGATTTTAGTGCCAACCATTCAGGCTGAGCACTTCGATTTGAAGCCTGCCACCATCACGACGGTGCAGAACCAGTTTCAGTACTATGGGAACAGGGATGAAGACCCAAATGACTTCATTGGGAAGTTTGAAGCCTATATCAAGACGGTGAAGTACAAGAATGTGACCCGAGAGACACTGAAGCTGATTTTGTTTCCTTACTATCTGAAGGGAGCGGCAGAGAAATGGCTAGATTCCAGGGAGCCAAAACCGATCACCACATGGGAGCAATGTGTTGACGAGTTCATGAGCAAATTCTACCCCGCGCAGCACGTCATTGGCTTACAGGCAGAGATTCTTGGTTTTCAGCAGCATGCTGATGAGACAATTGTAGAAGCATGGGACCGTTTCACGAGGACGATACGCAAGTGTCCGAATCATAACTTTGGCGACTACATAATCCTCCAAGTCTTCTATCACGACTTGGAGCGTCCCAACCAGGATCTATCGAACAGGGAAGCAAGAGGTAACTTTCCTTACAGGGTTGACAAGGATGGAGCATATGCTTTGATGTAGCAAATAGAGAAACAGGATGCTTAGATCTATGACTCTAGGAGGTTGTCCAAGTTGCCCGAGCCAAAGAATGATGAGTGGAAAGATGGGATTACAAAGATGGTTTCAGATATGGCAAAGCATGTGTATCAGGATAAGAAGACTGTGTCTGCAGTGGAGGAGCCATATTTTGATGCAGCTTTGACTCAAGCTGCTAATGAGGATGTTAGCTATGTGGGGGCAAAGGGACAGCGCAACTGGAATCAGGGGAACTACAGGAAGGGACTAGAGATCATCCAGGATTCAGGTATGGAGATCAGGCTAGAGATTCATATGCACCCGTGTTTCAGCATAGGCCAGTTGTTCACGCGCCACCACCACCACCAGCCGCAGGGCAGAACGCTGAGATGACAAATATCAAGAACATGATGTATCAGATGGGCAAGAATGTGAATACTTTCACGTCTCAGGTGGAGACACTGAATTCAGATTTGCATATCACCAAGACCTCACTTCGTAACCTGGAAGTTCAGGTAGGACAAATTGCTACTCAGCTCTCCACTAGAGCCCCAGGGTCCTTGCCATCTGACACGGAGAATGTGCGCCAGGTGAACGCCATCACCACTCGTAGCGGGATTGTTCTAGATGATCCTCCATATCCGAGCCACGCCAGAGCTGAAGCTTCGAAAGCTAGGGAGCATGAGGTATTTGACAAGACCCCTGTCATGATCCCCCAATCAAAGGGCGTGACTCAGCATGTTGATGATGAGGTAACACCACCACCACCCTCTTTATCTAAGAATATCCCATATCCGCTTCAGACAAGAAAGAAGAAAGATGATACTGAGGAGTACAAGAGATTCTTATCGATTTTCTCAAAGTTTCATATCAATGTTCCATTGATTGAGGCAGTCAAGAGGATGCCTAAATATGCCAAATATATGAAGGATGCAATTTCAGGAAAGAGGGTGATGCTGGACTTTGATACAGTATACTTGACTGAGCAGATGAGCTCATGTGTGATGCATGGTTTGCCTCAAAAATAGAAGGATCCGGGAAGCTTTGTGATAGAAGCTAATTTGGGAGGAGCTTACACGGGGAAGGCCCTATGTGATTTGGGGTTGTGTCAACTTAATGCCACTTTCAGTCTTTCAGAAGCTGGGAGTAGAAGCTCGTTCCACATGGATCAACCTTCAGTTTGCGGACAAGTCTTGAAAGAGAGCCTTTGGTGTAGTGGAGGACGTATTGGTAAAGGTAAGGAATTCTATTATCCCTGCAGATTTTGTGATTCTTGAGATGCCTGTGGGAGATGTTCCAATCATTCTGGGTAGGCCCTTTCTGGCTACTGGTCAGACTCGCATTGATGTTGAGAATGGAGAATTGATCATGAGGATCAATAATGCGTGGTAGACCTTCCGGGTTTCTAAGACGACTCCACAAATGCCTAAATAGAAGACACAAATGCCAGAGGTCGTGCAATCAGTGCACAAGAGTTCTGAGGTGGTTCGTGATGAGCCACCAATTCCAAAAGACAAATTTCATCGTGTTGTGTTGAGGATCCAGCAGAGGAAGCTGGAAGACATGGAACAGGGTGCCAAGCCACCTGTGTAGGGGCTATGTGGTAACTGGGTCGGGCCGTCGACCTTAAATTACAAGCGCTGATTGGGAGGCAACCCAATGTAGTTAGTAGTTATTTGATTTTTGTATTTTATTTATTTAGATAGTCATACTTGATTATTTGAGGGGTGAGATAAAGCGATTTAATATTTTCAATAAGTGTGCAGGACACAGGTACCGAAGACCCTCCGGATTCCCATTCTTGATGTATGTGCACATTTTGCATGCAAAACGAGGAAAAACAAGCTTACCGAGAGCAAGGAAATTGATAAAGAAGCTACTCGAGGTCGAGGAGTAGCAAATGAGTCATGAGGATCACGGTAGGAAGTTGGAGTATCGGGGTTGCACGCATCGGAATCCGGAGTGGAGAAAGTTAAAGAGCTTGAGGAGGTGAGATTCTTGAACAAGTAGATTTTTTTGTAAGAAACAAAAAAATCCCCGGATTTGGGAATTTTTCAGTCAAAAATGGATTCCTCGTCGAGTGTGGAGTCCAACGGTTCAAGAATCGCGCGAATCGGATACCGGATGAAGAAGATAAAGCAAAAACAAAGTGGGCGAAAAGCAGTGATTTCGGCACCCATTTCGGGCCGAAATGGGGGCCGAAACAATGCATTTCGGCCCGAAATAAAACATGCTCACTGTTTTGAAAAGCTACAGTGATTTCGGGCCCCATTTCGGGCCGAAATGGGGGACGAAATCTGGTAGCTTGGTCCGATTTTGGGGGTGTTTTTTTGGTATTTTCTTGATTGTTTATGCCCAATCTGGCCATAAAGGGTAGAAACACCCCAAACTTGGATCAAACCCCACTTTTCTTCATCTTCTTCATCCCAAACCTTCAAGAACACCTATACATCCATACACCCAAATTTTCAAAACTAAACCTTATTCAAAAAAATTTGTTGGGTTTTGCTCCTTGCAAACCCAAAAACAACATTAACTCTTGAGTTTTTGAAAGATAGGGCTTTGTTTGAGTGTGGGAGAAATCAAAGAGGAAGAGCTCCAAGAACAAAAAATTTCCGATTCATCAACTTGGAGGGGAATTCGGCCTTAGCTCAAGAAGAGACTTTCGACGGGGACACCGAGGAGCACAAGGAGGTAGCTTCACTTCAACTTGCTCAAGTTTTCGAAAAACTGGTCGACCACTTGGTCCTTTCCTGACTAATTTTTGCGAAACCGGTCCCGTAAGAATGGTACTCCGGGACCGTAGGTACCTAAATCTTTTTCTCGCTGTAATTCCTTGCTTTTGCACTCGTAGAGCTTAATTTGAATTGAAATGGTTAATTGCTCATATTTGGCTTTGGTTACTTTCTTAGTTCACTCTAAACCTCACGTGCACTCGTCTTTGATTTTCTCTATCATTATGTCTACATCGAATAGTGCTACGAGGAGACGGGGTATAGTTGTTGATGATCACCCCATCTTCAATCCTGAGGAAGATGTAGTTTTGAGTGAGGAGGAGAATGTGGACGAGGGAGACGGCTCTGGTAACCGTCGTCAGGTGCCTGCGTCTCCAATTCGTTACGAGTTGAACTTACTTATGCCTGCACTTCCAAAGATTGGACGAGAGGTAGGGCTGCAAAGGATGTTGACCTCGATGCTATCTGCAGTACCAAATTCTGCAGCTTCAGGTTTGTTAGTGCGAATTCCCATTAGGCATATTGGACTGAACCATTTCTGAAGAGGATAGGGACTCCTGAAAAACCCTTCCCGCAAAGCAACAAAAAGCCAAAACAGCTTCAGGATCTCTTCAAGAATGAGAGGCTAGATAGGTGGTTTAAAATTTGTAAGAAGTCTAGTTCCGCTCTTGCGAGGGAGATTCTGGTAAATGCTCGTTTCTATGACGAGGGAGAGGGTGAGGATCGGAGGCATGTGTATTGCTAGGGCACCTATATAGTCATCACGCCCGAGACTATAGCGGCCGCCCTGAAATTCAAACCTCTAAAGAATGAGATTTGCGCCTACCATGAGACCATTAGGAGGGTGGATGCTGTTGAAGTAGTGAGTGCCTTTTGTTTTGAGGGGGTGCCTGGAGCAGGGTGGAATGAGAAACCCACTTTACCTGAGTGGAACGTTTCTAGGAGACTCGTGCTTCCACGTGCGAGGTGGTTGTGTGAGTTTCTTGAGAACTGGGTTTATGGAGTTTCTCCTAATCCCACGTACTTCTTCCAGCTTTGCACCATGGCTTACTGTTTGTGGATGGGGAAGCGTATCAATGTCCCGTACTTCATTTATCGATTTCTTATGGAGAGGACTGACCGCTGTAACCGTAGATCTACCGGGTACACTTGTTTTCTCCTAAAGCTATCACAAGATGCTAAGGCTAATTTGAGTGGTCTAGAGTATGACGATATCTCTAGAGACAAGAAGAAGAAGGATGCATCATGTACTTGGGAGAGAATACCCAACCCCCTCAAGAGCCAAATACCTATTGACCCCACACACCCTAGCGGAGGCCACGCGAGTAGATCGAGTTCCAACATGGAGCAACAGCTTGAGACGCTCATGCATATGATGGAGTCTCAAAGACTCCAAGCTGATGAGGATAGAGCTAGGGAGAGGAGACATTTTGAGCACATCCGTAGTAGCCAGCGCTAGTTGGGCAGAAGGATGGAGTCATTTAGCTATGACTGTGCCCAGCAGGGTGGATGGATTCGGGACTTGGCTGTGGCGGCCAATGTCCAGTTGCAACACCCACATACCTACGATGGCTTGTTCCATTACCAGTCTGCTGTATACCCAGAGTCAAGTCCCGACGTCCGAGATAAGGACGAAGGGAGGACTCACTCCGACTAGACCCACCGGCCCTACGCTTGAGCAGCCGAGTCCTATTGATTTCACTCTATTTTTCGTTGAGGACAACGAAGAGCTTAATTATGGGGGAGTTTTTAGCTATCCGCTAGTTAGCCCTTGCATAGTCTTGTTACATGTAGTTTAGAAAGTCGCGTTTGCATGTAGATGTCGAGTCGGTTAGTTTTGCATGTGCACGTTTAAATATTTGCATTGTATATATATTGTTGCATTTTTATTTATTTAGTCCAGTTACATATAGTGTCTAAAAAAAATCCTAAAAATTGAAAATGTTTGAGAAAGGGCAATCGAAGAGAGAAGCGTGGAGAGGGCTCAATGATAGTATTCCCTAGGTAGTATGAAAATCTGAGGTGAGGTAGACACGCGAGAATCTGGAGTAGGAAGACTTATAGGGCCAATGCACTAGAGAATTGTGAGTAGCTGTCTCTCAAACTAGTTATCCTACTAGCGCTACACCACCGTCACTTAGGTAGTCGACAACCCTCCTCGTTGTGGCAACGGAACAGCTGTGCGAGTGATTTTTATGGGGACCTCGCGTCCCCTCTCCATCGCCTAGGTCCATTAGTTTTCCCAATTTGATCCATTTACCCCTTTCATTCACAGCCTCTAGCCTAGGAAGCCGTTCCTTGTGACTTCTATCTATATTTAGAATGGTACCTTCCTATGCGTCATGATAGAGGGAGTTGAGTTAGGGAGGTTCGATGAGGGTGAGCTGATTTGATACATTTTGAGTGGATTGTCTTACATGTCATCTTTTGAGGGGATGTGAGGGTGAGTTAGAGACGGCAGCACACTTCGGTGTGGCGGTGAGTCGTGTCCTTACACCACGATCACAGGTGGAGTGACGTAGTGCGTGATACTTCTTTCCGCACCTCATGGGGTGGGGTTTGGTTGATCTTATAGGAGGACGTTCTTGTACTTCATTCATATTTTCTACATCTTAGGTGAATTATGACGCGATTTCTTAACGCGTATGCGCAAGTGCACAGTCAAGTAGTTAAAGTGGAGTATTTTACGACTCCGAGTATCGAACCCAAGGGAAATAGACGACTACTAGCTAATGAAGAATCAATTAGAAGATACCTAAGTAACCAGTAAGAAGTGGTTTGATTTTGAATGTTCGTCGCCCACAAACAAGCGACTGAATAAAATGAATGTAGAGACAATATTTCTGTATTTTTCAATTAAAAGAATATAATCAAAGTATGGAGAAAACTAGGCGATCTATGAATCACCTAGGGTCTTTAGACAGTTCCGTAATTCGTATTGAAACACATCACGCACTAAATGATTATGCCGGGTAATAGCACTTACAATCTTCAGTCGATCTCATGTAATTTTACGTAACAGTTTATTTTGGGTCCTTTCGGTCCACCTCCATCTACCTTTACGTTCTAGCTGGCTAGTCAACTTCGTTCACCGGGTCCTGTCGGTCCACCGGTTCACTCACCTAATTAGTTCAACCGAATCTACCCACACATGACTACTCCTATTCATCTCACCTATCGGTCTCAATGATTCGGGAATAAAAACATGATCTTATTCGTAACCGGGTTAAGTCTCTGTCGAGCACCCACCTAGTTCACTAACAACTCCGGTTCGCGACTCCCTTGTTGCTAAGAATTAAGCCTAGATCATGATTTCTAATCAATTAGTTTGTAACATTAAGCTATGAATTCAACTAGTTTATCATCTTCATCTAACATGGTCATTCCATTCATCACTAACACGTGTCAATAGCCTTAGCTTACAGATTCACAATACAAGATGAAGAATAATAAACATTAATTGGATCAAACGCATGAATCAATCAACAAAATGTGGAAAATAAGTCTAAGTCATAACCCTAGGCTCTCCATAGAGCCTAACAAAGAAACTAGCTACTCATTGTTATGCCAAAATCACAAGTATTCTCCATAGAATGATAAAGAGAGGGTAAGAGAAGAATCAAACGATGAAATCGCCAAAGCTTTGGCGAATCCGTGCAATCCCCAAGCTCCAAGGTGCTCTCCAATGGCTTGAATAATCTGCTACTAAGTCTTCTCTGCCCGTATTATACTAGCTGGGCACGATTTTTAATGTTATTTGGTCGAAATTGCCTTTCAGCCCCCTCAACTTTGTAATTTTCGGACATAATTATTTGTTGATCTTGTGCGGGCTGTATCTCCCTCATACGGACTCGTCTTCGAGCCTACATTATATTTTTGGAAAGCTACGGATGTCTACTTTCCAATTCCGCAGGCCTTGCTCCAAAATTCTTTGTAGATTTTCCCAAGCATCGAAAAGAGTGCAGGCTGGTCAGGAGTGACTTTTCCAACTTTGCTTTGTTTTTGCGTCTCCTTTTCTCCTCTTCATCTAGCTCCATTCCAAGCATATCCAAGCGTTTCATAAGCTCCATTGCACCTATTTTACCTGAGATACACAAAACTAAACAACCCGTGAAATTATCATCGCAAATATGAGAGAAAACATGCTCAAATAAGCTAGAAACACAACTTTTCACTCCTAGGCTTGTAAGTCATCAATTTCACATATTAGTGCACATATAACATATAAATCATATGAAATAAGCCTACCAAAAGTAATATGGAAGTATAAAGATAACTCCTAAAAGCGAGTTATCAAATTAGCACGTTTACATATTGAAAACCGGATTCGAGATATGCTTTACATCGAGTGTGGGGGTGTCGACATATATTTGATTTCATCACGTGATTTGACACATTCTACCCCCACGTTATCTATATTGATTTGATCTCCTTGGATATTGTATCATCATTGGTGGCTCCATGTGATTGGTATGAAATTGAAAAAAAAAATAGAAAGTTGAAAGTGAAATGGAAATGGGAGCCAGAAATTAAATTTCATGAAGACCAAGGAGATTAGCTATTGTTCGAGATCACTTCTTCACATTTGTGTCCGCGAGAATGGAGTTGCACCAAGATTGAGGGAATGAGGGCCGGAGTAGTTAGTTCGGTGGGGGTTCCTTGGATTTTGGTGTGTGAGTGTGAGAATCGGGTTTTGTGAGTTGTATCATGACGTCTAGGACTGCGCGTCTAAATATCCTATCCTACCCGTCCTAAATCCGTCAACAATTTTAACCCATGGATAAATAGCTCGGATGGTAAGTTCTAGGGATACGTTTGATGAGTGTGCGGAAGCAACTTATTTTGTGTTCGTGCCCGTTCTGTCTGACGAAACTGGCAGCAAGTTCTACCGATCACAAAAGTTTTATAATCTTCTAGGGGATGTGAAAGCCTTATTACATGCCGGTTTGTTCTTCGAGATTTCCCAATCTCTACTAAAAAGAAAAAAGTATGTTCTTTAATTCATTGCATTGTACATACTTGAGTTGCATTGTACATATCATGTAGTTGCATAGTCGTGCCTTTTTGTATTGAGGCGTGAGTCGTTTTGGCTAGCGGAAAGTTAAGTATGCAAAGTGGCGGGGGTATGCATTGGTGTGGTTTTGGTATGTATGCAATGTCTCAAGTGTGGAGGTTTGTGATTCATTGTTGCTCGAGACGAGCAAGAGAGTAAGTGTGGGGGAGTTTGATAGCACCTTTCAGGGGCTATAATTCTTTAGAATTTACCACATGATAATATGTATTTGGAGAGTGTTTTGAGGCCAATGTTAGAGATTCTAGGTCGTTTTATCACTTGTTGCTACCATGTGCTATATTGTTAGTCCGGGTGTTTTCTATGCATATTTTATTGTTATTTGTCAAATATAATCGCTTGGTATGTTTGTTCATGTTGTTTTGGCAGGGACGGATGCTAATGGATTGATAGGAGGCATAGAAAGAACTTCAGAAACAAAGGGGAGCTCAAGTGGAGTCAAGAGAAGCCGAATTGGAGGAGCTTGGATGCCCAGTTTGCACTATTTTGATCATATACGGAGTTCTACAACTCATTTGAGGGATACCAGTGCCATATGAAAGTGAGTCAGAGAGCTTTCCATCGATAGGTCACGGAGCTAAATCGGAGTTTGGACGAAGAAGCTATCGCGTTTTGAAGTCAGGAGCAGATTTCAGGGGACTTTTATGCAATTACTGAAGACTTCTGCGGGTTATGATTCAAGAACGACCTAGGGACGAAAATATTCATCATTCATGCATCCAGAGAGCCAAGAAGAAGGAGGAGAGCGAGGAGACTTCATTGGGAACGATCTCAAGCAAGGAGGAGAGCCCGGATCGCGCCAATCTTCACGATTTTAGCGTTTGATCTATTTTTCTCTTTACTTTCTTGTGTGAACTATTCAAGAACCATGTTAAATTGTGTTATGAGTAGCTAAATTCATACCTAGGCATCTATGGAGAGCCTAGGGTTTATGTTTTGATGATATTTTCCGGATTTTGGATGATCTTTCATGCTAGGATTATGGTTTAATGGAGATTGTTTTGGTTTTCATCATGTTGAGTTCTTTCATTGACAAGTTAGGGCTAAGATGTGTGATGTGGATTATCTATTTCTTCATTCAATCATTAACAAGGCTTAATGATGATATTGGTAGCCTAATTATCTTGTTTATTGTGCTTAATTCTTAGTAACGTAGGAGTCATGACCCGAAATTACTATGTAACTAGTGAGTGTGTGAAAACAACTCTACCCTAGTTGGAATGAGTAAACAAGATCATTCTTAATTGACTAGACTGAGAGGTTAATTGGATATGAATGGCTAGATGAGGGTAAATTCAGTAGGATGTAGTGAGTTGTTAGTGAATGGTGGTATGAGAGGACATTATTCCTTGCAATATTGTTGGCCTGCTAGAACACATAGGTAGTACACTTGGCCTGAGAGGGACAAATCGTTACCTTTGTGTAGAAAGACATGAGACCGATTGGTAATTGTCAACGCCATTACCCAACATAGGTTGTTAATAGTCATTGTGTTAAAACATGGAATCCGGAATCGTCAAAACTACCCTAGGTGATCTATATATTGCCTATATCCTCTTCACTGAGTTACATCAAATCATTTTGTTCGCATTATTTCATTGCTATTGCTAGTCACTTGTTTGAGGGTGACAACACTTCAAATTACAATCAATTTTACCTGTTACTTTGGTGAATTGAGTTTAATTGTTAATCTACAGCATATAGTAAACACCTTCCCTTGGGTTTGATAACTCGGAGTCCAAAATACTCCACTTTATTACTTAACCGTATACTTGCGTAGCAACGCGTATTAATCACGCGTCAAGTATAATTATTAATAGGACAATCATCTATAGACTAGTATGGGGTTGTATTGATATGGAGATATCATGATCCAACACATGGGTGTGCATTAAGGGTAATGGCGCACCGGATTGACCCATCTCCGAGAAGGCTACATACATGTTATGTTGAGTCACAAGCGCTTCTCGTGGTGCAATGGTATTGTCATCCTTAGACTTGAAGTCACCGGATTATCTAGTTGTGGATGATTGTGATGTTGGTAGCGTCAAACGCTACACGGTAACTAGGTAGCTATAAAGTTGTTTACCGGATACAATAAGAAGCAAGCTTAGAAATCGTAGTGGACGTAGATAGAATTTGTCCCTCCCACATAACGAGAGAAAATATACGAGGCCACTCGAGGGATAGTGCTTATAGAATGTCTGGCCAGACTCAAATAAATCAATATGGGATATTGATGTTATTTGTACGAATAAGGCCATTCCCAGGATCGAGAAACTATGGATTGGATATACGAGTGTGACTTGTATGTCTCGTGTCCAATCCGGATATGGAGACAAAGGGATGTGACAATTACTTGTACAAGGTTTGTCGGATGACTATTCTATTAGTTGGCTAGAATGGATGTTTTGCTAGAAACCGCTTCATATTAGCAAATTGTTGCTACCAACTAGATAGAACCTATGGGGTCACACGCTATATAGAGTTGAACTAGATTTGAGAATTAATTAATATGATTAATTAATTAGAAGGATCACTTTGCAACACCTTGCAAACTTAGTAGGACTAAATTGCAAGGAAGAGACTAAATTGAATTCTAGTAGGACTAGAATAGGTCCTTTAGGTAGTTGACAAGGATTTGTTGGACTATATAAATGATGCTCCTTCCTTCCTTCCTTCCTTCCTTCCTTCCTTCCTTCAAACACTTATGAGCCTATTGTTCATAACTTGAGTGGGAGAGAACAAAAGGAGAGAGAGCAAGCAAGCAAGAGGGCCGCCCGACCCCCTTGCCGTCGCCCTTACCCCGTCGGCCAACAAAGGAGGCCGCCACCTCCTTGGTTCCTCGTGTTGCGTGATTTCTTATTCCACTTCCTCCGTTCCTAGATAGAACAAAGGATAAGGAAGATATTGATCTCAACTCTAGGCGTGGATCAACCATAGAGACGTGACACAATTCGCGTTATAAGTCACCATAGGAGAAACCCTAAGGTGTGTAACATGATTCTTCCTTTACCATCGTTATGTCTCTTGTCATGTGATCCTTGGAGGGTATTGAATGGATAAATTACATTTTTTCGCTGCGTATCCATGATCAAAACCCTACAGTGGTATCAGAGCCACAGGTCGTAGAGCATAACCGTGGTTTATGTTTTACGTTTTGATAGTTTTACACTTTAAATTTATTGTTTATCGCGTAAAACAAGACAAATCAAGCATGTGATGCAGTTTCTCAATAATCAAACAAAACAAGATCTAGTTTTTGCATTGGATGCATGAATTAGTGAGTTTGAGAAATTTTAGGATCTAAGATCTAGGGTTTGGGCATCCTATTGAAAGAAGGAGTTCTTTTCAAACAAGGAAACAACCAAACTTGGGCAACAAGCAAGGGAGTTGTTTTGGAAACAACTCCCGTAGAGGTTCGGTCCCCTAAGGGGACCGCCCCTCCTTGCTTTCCTCCTAAGTAAGGCGCGGCCTAGGGCTGGGGGCTACCCTAGCACACGGCTTAGCCGTGTGGGCTAGAGGCCGGCCCTAGGCGGTCTTCTTTGGGGTTCGGGCAATTAGATTGTTGGGCCCCTTGGACCTTTTAACCCTAAAAAATTCCTAAAATCAATTAAAATTGACCGAGCGCATTAAAATTGGATTTTAACTGTTTATGTGAAAATCGCATGGTGGTTGGATATGGCCTTAGGATGTGGTTTGGTGTGAATGTTTAATTTTGTGGTTTGGTTTACGGCCTGCGAGCTGATCAATTTGTTGTAATAATTAATTAGGGTTTTATGACCTGCGAGCAATTTTTTTCTCAACTTGTGAGATTTATTTTATTTAGTATAGTTGATTAGCTAGTGCTAGATAGAATATATTGTTAGCCAAGATTGAAGAAAAGAAGCCCAAAGCCAAAGGAAGCCACAAAAGATGGAGCATGGAGCATTCCACATGACTATGAAGGATGGACCAAAAGATGAAGACGCATGGAGATGTGTTTGCTTTAGGGTTCATAGATAATTTCATTGTCTTGGAATTATCTTAGTCTAGAAAAGGCCATATCCACATCACGTTTTATTTTATTTTGCGGTTGTTTATTTTATTGTCTTATTATTTTGTGGTTGGTGTATGGATGATGCATGCAGTTAGGATAATAAGATAATTAGACAACCCGGATCTATTATTTGGAGTTGTGCCCAAACTCAAAATAGATAGATCAGTTGATATGGATCAACAAAACAATTAAAATTGAATTTGAAAAATCCCTTAAAATTTAAATATTATGTTTTTGCCTTCTCGTTATTTAAACACTCATTATCATCATGATTTATCAAGTTCGTGCATGCCAAAGCAAGGTGATTTGGTTCATAATGATGGAATGCGATGGCACAATTAAGTAATGTGCAATTGTTTAAATAATAGGTTGGACACAACTAGGCTATAAATATGATTAAAACCTAGAGGCAATCAATTCGGATCATCCATACGGATGGATAAATAAGGAGTCATTTGCCAATTGAACCAAGAGTTGCATAGGGATGCAATTGGAATTGTCACCTAAAGTAGTCAAATTATGGGTGACTTTCCAAAGCAAGCTCATAAGGAGATGAAACATGGATCTTGGCCCACTAGAAAATATAAGTATATTTTCCGCATTAATATCTTGAGGGTTATTAATCCGTAGAAAAATAGTGGGAGCTATATTTGATAAACTAGCCATTATTGAATATAGTTGAAAATTCACAAATACTAAAACTTGAGTATTTTCCTTTTGTAGAATTCTAAATGGCAAACAACTCATCGAGTTCACAACATTCTCTACGATCTGTCCTTGAGAAGGACAAGCTCTCTGGAACCAAGTTCCTTGATTGGTACAGAAACTTGAGAAATGTTCTCAAGTAAGAGAAGAAACTGTACGCAATAGAGGAGCAAGTTCCATCAGGTCCAGAGAACAATACCCCTGCAGCCCTAAAGGCGTATCTAAGGCGTGTCGATGACGCTAATGATGCGGCCTGCCTTATGCTATGCACCATGACTTCTGAGCTTCAGAAGCAACATGAAAATATGAATGCTGTCGATATGATCGAGCATCTGAAGCAGCTCTTCCAAGAGCAGGCAAGGGAGAGGTATGAGGTCTCTAAGGCATTGTTCAAGTGTCATATGGCTGAAGAAAACCCGGTGGGACCTCATGTACTCCGTATGATCGGATACTTGGAGAATCTCGCACGACTAGGGTTTCCGGTCGGCCAAGAGTTGGCAACCGATCTCGTGTTGCAATCGTTGCCCGAGAGTTATGGACAGTTGATCATGAACTATAACATGAACGAGATCGTGAAACCAATGTTAGATTTACTCAATAAGTTGGAAAGGGAAAAAGGTTTGCCTCATCCTCCAAGGGCAAAGGCAAGTCAGTTGCCAAGCCCAAGGAACCTGCCCTTAAGCTTGTTGGTGGAATTGCCAAAGGTGTGACTAAAGGTGAGTGTCAGTACTGCAGTCATCCTGGACACTGGAAAAGGAACTGCCCAAAATATCAGGAGGACAAGAGGCTTGGAATAGTGATTCCACCACCACCAGGTAATTTTTGTTGTAGATGTCAATTTAACTGTCTCTACATCATGGGTATTAGATACTGGATGTAATTCTCACATTTGTCGAAATGTGCAGGATCTAAAGAGAAGCAGAAGATTGGCTAAAGGGGAGATAGACCTGCGCGTTCGGAGTGGAGCAAAAGTTGCTGCGTTGGCCGTGGGCGTGTGCGAGCTATCTCTACCTTCAAGATTAGTTTTAGAGTTAAATAATTGCTATTTTGTGCCTGCTATGAGCAGAAACATTATTTCTATTTCATGTTTGGACAAGGAAGGTTTTATTTTGTGCTCATACATACTGATGTATGTGGGCCATTTGCCACGCCTGCCAGAGGTGGTTACGTCTACTTCATTACATTTACTGATGATTACAGTAGATATGGATTTGTGTACCTCATGAGGGCCAAATCCGAATCCTTTGAAAGGTTCAAAGAATTCAAAAGTGAAGTAGAGAAGCAACTTGGCAAAAGTATCAAGGCTCTACGATCGGATCATGGAGGAGAATACTTGAGCCAAGAGGTTGGCGACTATCTAAGAGAGTGTCGGATCGTGTCCCAACTCACTCCACCCGGAACGCCACAATGGAATGACGTGTCCGAGAGGAGAAATCGAACCCTATTGGATATGGTTCGATCTATGATATGTCAAACCGATCTTCCATTATCATTTTGTTTCTATGATCTATTAAGTGCAGCTTTCACCATTAACCGTGTTCCATATAAATCAGTCATGAAGACACCACATGAGATGTGGAGTGGGAGGCGTCCCACACTTTTGTTCATGAAGATTTGGGGCTGCGATGTCTATGTAAAGCGTTTACAATCAGACAAGCTAGGGACAAATTCGGATACATGTAAATTTGTGGGGTACCCTAAGGAAACTAAGGGTTACTACTTATACAATCCAACTGAGAACAAAGTGCTTGTTGCTCGGTCTGGCGTGTTTCTAGAAAGAGAGTTTGTCTCTAAAGAAGCAAGTGGGAGGACTGTATAACTTGAAGAAATTCAAGAACCACAAATCACTGAACCAACCATGGAACATGAACAGGATCCACAAGGAGTTGTGGAACAACCTGTTCAGGTAATACAAGAGCTTCGTAGATCTAGTAGAGTGCACCAAGAACCCGAGAGGTATGGAGTTCTCGTGACTGATTCCGGTGACACGAAGCTCATAGATGATGAGCCTACTACCTTCGAAGAGGCCATAAAAGGCCCAGAATCTCAGAAGTGGCTGGAAGCCATGAGATCTGAGATGGAATCCATGTATACCAACAAAGTAGGGACTTTGGTGGAACCACCCAAAGGGGCGCGACCCATAGGGTGCAAGTGGGTCTTCAAGAAGAAGATCGACATGGATGGTAATGTGATTAACTATAAGGGCCGATTGGTGGCTATAGGATTTAGACAGATTCATGGTATTGACTATGATGAAACCTTTTCACCAGTCGCAATGACCAAATCCATCCAAATCCTACTAGCAATTGCGGCATACTATGAATATGATATTTGGCAGATGGAGTTCAAAACAACATTCCTTTATGGTAATCTCCTCGAGGACGTGTATATGATACAGTCGGAAGGTTTTGAAGATCAAAAGCAAGCCAACAAAGTCTGTAAGCTGCAACGATCCATTTATGGATTGAAGCAAGCTTCTAGGAGTTGGAATCGACGTTTTGATGAAGTAGTCAAAGAGTTTGGCTTCATTAGAAACGAAGATGAGTCTTGTGTCTACAAGAAGGTTAGTGGGAGCTCTGTAGCTTTTCTGTTCTTGTATGTGGATGGCATACTACTCATTGGAAACGACGTTCCCATGCTGCAATCTATTAAAGATTGGCTAGGAAATTGTTTCTCAATGAAAGACTTAGGGGAAGCATCCTACATACTTGGTATAAAGATCTATAGAGATAGATCTAAAAGACTGTTAGGCCTAAGTCAAAGTACATATATTGATAAAGTGTTGAAGCGGTTCAACATGCAAGATTCCAAGAAGGGATTCTTGCCTATGTCACATGGAATTACTCTTTCAAAGAGTGGTTGTACTTCCAATGAGATTGAGAATGAACGCATGAGTAGAATTTCCTATGCCTCGGCCATAGGATCTATCATGTACGCCATGTTATGTACTAGACCAGATGTGTCATATGCCTTGAGTATGACAAGCAGATACCAATCCAATCCAGGTGAGAGTCACTGGATTGCAGTAAAAAACATCCTAAAGTACTTGAGAAGAGCTAAGGATGCTTTCTTGATATTTGGCGGTGAGGAAGAGTTACGTGTAAGGGGTTACTCGGATGCAAGCTTCCAAACCGACAGAGATGACTTTAGATACAATTGGGATATGTGTTTTTTCTGAATGGAGCAGCGGTGAGCTGGAAGAGTTCCAAGCAAGAGACGGTGGCTGATTATACAACAAAGGCTGAGTACATTGCTGCAAATGGCGCAGCAAAGGAAGCTGTTTGGATCAGAAAGTTTGTTTCTGAACTTGGTGTGGTTCCTAGCATTTCGGATCCAGTTGAGTTGTACTGTGATAACACTGGGGCGATCGCGCAATCAGAGGATCCCAGGTCACACCTGAAATCCAAGCACGTGCTTAGGAAGTTCCATCTTATTCGAGATATTATCGATAGAGGAGACGTTCGGATATGTAAGATTCCTACAGATGAGAATATGTCAGATCCACTTCCAAAGCCGCTTGTGCAGTGGAAGCATGAAGGGCACACTAGGAGCATGGGCATACGAGATGCGTCAGATTGGCTCTAGTGCAAGTGGGAGACTGTCGAAATAGATTCCCTAGAGGCAATCTAGTTTACTATGAATTGATTTTGGCTAGAACATTCATTGTATTATTTATTGGATATTTAATATAATGAAGTCATTATATTTACAATTGTGTTGTTTATCTTAATAATTCCTAGTCCAGTATAATGATTAATAGGACAATCATCTATAGACTAGTATGGGGTTGGATTGATATGGAGATATCATGATCCAACACATGGGTGTGCATTAAGGATAATGGCGCACTGGATTGAACCATCTCCGAGAAGGCTACATACATGTTATGTTGAGTCACAAGCGCTTCTCGTGGTCAAATGGTATTGTCATCCTTAGACTTGAAGTCACTGGATTATCTAGTTGTGGATTATTGTGATTTTGGTAGCTTCAAACGCTACACCGTAACTGGGTAGCTATAAAGGCGTGTACCGGATACAATAAGAAGCAAGCTTAGAAATCGTAGTGGACGTAGATAAAATTTATCCCTCCCACATAACGGGAGAAAATATCCGAGGCCACTCGAGGGATAGTGCTTATAGAATGTCTGGCCAGACTCAAATAAATCAATATGGGATATTGATGTTATTTGTTCGAATAAGGCTATTCCCAGGATCGAGAAACTATGGATTGGATAGAACCAATGGGGTCACACACTATATAGAGTATAGATTTGGGAATTAATTAATATGATTATATAATTAGAAGGATTACTTTTCAACACCTTGCAAACTTAGTAGGACTAAATTGCAAGGAAGGGACTAAATTGAATTCTAGTAGGACTAGAATAGGTCCTTTTGGTAGTTGACAAGGATTTTTTGGACTATATAAAGGACGCTCCTTCCTTCCTTCCTTCCTTCCTTCACACACTTATGAGCCCATTGTTCATAATTTGAGTGGGAGAGAATAAAAGGAGAGAGAGCAAGCAAGCAAGAGGGCCGCCCGACCCTTTTGCTGCCGCCCTTACCCCGTCGGCCAACAAAGGAGGTCGCCACTTCCTTGTTGCCTCGTGTTGCATGATTTATTCTTCCTCTTCCTCCATTCCTAGCTAGCACAAAGGAGAAGGAAGATATAGATCTCAACTCTAGGCGTGGATCAACCATAGAGACGTGACACAATTTGTGTTACAAGTCATCACAGGAGAAACCCTAAGGTGTGTAACATGATTCTTCCTTTACCATCGTTATGTCTCTTGTCCTGTGATCCTTGGAGGGTATTGAATGGATAAATTATATTTTTCCACTGCGTATCCATGATCAAAACCCTACAATCATTTCAAACTCGATATGGTCACTTTGAGTTCCTGGTGATGCCTTTTGGTTTAACCAACGCACCATCGACGTTCATGGAGCTAATGAACTGTGTCTTACAAAAGTACCTAGACAAGTTCATTGTGTTCTTCATCGACGACATCTTGATTTACTCCAAGGAAAAGGAGGAACACGAGCAACACTTGAGGGAAGTATTGGAAACCCTAAGGGAAGAGAAACTTTATGGCAAACTCTCAAAGTGTGAGTTTTGGCTGGATAGAGTATCTTTCCTAGGGCACATATATACAAGGAGGGTATATCCGTGGACCCAAGTAAAGTAGCAGCTGTGAAGGACTGGCCAACGCCGTAGAGCGTGACAGAGATTAGAAGCTTCTTGGTATTATCAGGATACTACCGGAGATTGGTAAAAGACTTCTCGAAGATCGCCAAACCCATGACAACCCTAATGAAGAAGATAAGCAAGTAAATATGGGATGAAGATTGCGAGGAAGCATTTCAGACATTCAAGGATAGATTGACATCATCACCTGTTTTGAGCTTACCAACCGAAGGAGGTGAATTTGAAGTCTACATCGATGTGTCAAAGCACGGATTGGGCTGTGTATTGATGCAAGACGGGAAGGTGATCGAGTATGCATCCAGACAATTGCAGACATATGAGGAGAACTACCCCACTCATGATCTTGAATTGGCTGCCATAGTGTTCACGTTGAAGATATGGCGACATTATTTATATGGCACGACTTGCAAGATCTTCACATATAATAAGATCTTAAAATACATATTCACGCAAAATGATCTTAATATGCGACAACGGAGGTGGCTGGAATTAGTAAAGGGTTATGATCTTCAAATACAATACCACGAAGGGAAGGCCAATGCAGGGCCGTCTCAAGAGTTTCGGTGGCCTTAGGCAAATTTCTTAAATGGGGCCTAAGTGTCTGTGTGTGTTAATATATATAAAATTTCATAAATGGGGCTTAAGTGTCTGTGTGTGTTAATATATACATATATATATATATATATATTTGAAGTATTTTATGGAATGTTTTTAACATTTCATAAAATCTAATTTTCTTTGTTTCTCTGATTCAAAATTTGACTAAATTTGCGAAATCAAGATTCCTTAACAACCACAGACATATATTATCTACTTGACATGATGAAATGATTCATCGAACAGAAAAGACATGATGAATAAAAGATAGGGAAAGACAATGGTAATGCTCCCTAACAAAAAATAATCATGTAAGGTTTGACAAAACATTAAAGTTAAAAGTTTTTTTAAACTGAGATAGAAGTTAAAAGTTAAGAACAATTGAACTCTTTTTCAGAAAAGAAAAAACGAAAACAATAAAACATCTAACCTGTGTTGTTTGGTTACACTTGGAAGATAAATTAATCGAAGGGATTGGATTTAGCTCAAAAGCCTTGAGTGCGGCAGAAACAATATGAAGAAATTTGTTGATAAGTTATTTCGTGTGGATTTTCTTTAATACTGAATTGAGAATCAATTAGTCTAGGAAGGTCAAGATTCTGTAATTATCTCTTAATTTTGTTTATCTCTCCCCGTTAATATTCTCCATAATTATCCATGTCAATTATTATCTCCTCATTTCTCTCCCTCACTCCCCATTTTCTCTCTCCTAGACTCCTAGTAATCCTCCCTTATTCTCTATCCAATAGTGATTTGAAACACATTTCCTTTTCTTTGTTTGTTTTCACTCATTCTTATTTGTTTTTTAAGGAATATTATATACAATTATTCATAATTAGTTTCTATTTTGGGGCCTTCCGCCAAACGAGGCCTTAGGCGGTTGCCTAAGTTGCCTGCTGGACAGGCCGGCCCTGGGCCAATGTAGTGGCGGATGCTTTGAGCCGAAAGACGAATCACACAGTGAATGCTTTGTGGGTTCTTCTACGAAATCCTACGAAGAAATTCAAAGGTTAGAGATAAAAGTTTGCACAAGAGGAACTGCGAGTAATAGGCTATGCAACTTAACTATCGTACCCGACATCTTCAAGGAGATAAAGGAAGGGCAAACGGAGGAGGCCTTCCTACAACAAATTAGGGAAAATATTAACAAAGGCAAGGCCTTAGATTTCAAGGTGGAGGAAGACGGCAGCATAAGGTTCAAGGGACGATTGTGTATACCACTGAAGTGTGCAGAAATTAAGGAGAAGATAATGAAGGAAGCTCACAACACACAATATTCAGTACACCCTGGAGGTGAAAAACTGTACAAGGACCTGAAGAAGAACTTCTGGTGGAAAGGAATGAAGAAAGAGGTAGCGGATTTTGTATCGCGATGCCTGACCTGTTAAAATGTCAAATTCGAGCACAAGAGACCAGGTGGAACACTACAACCGCTAGACATACCAGTATGGAAATAGGACTCCGTCTCTGTGGATTTTGTGACAGCTCTACCAGCAACCAATGGATTGAATCAGATTTGGGTGGTAGTCGACCGACTAACCAAGACGGCAAGATTCATTCTCATGAAGGACACGTGGGATATGGAAAAGAGGGCGGACGCGTACATCAAGAATGTGGTAAGATTACATGGAGTACCAAGCTCGATTATTTCTGACAGGGATCCAAACTTTGTCACACTTCTGGTAGGAGCTACAAAAGGCAATGGGCACCGAGCAAAGGTTCAGCACAACGTTTCACCCAGCTACGGATGGCCATACTGAAAGGACAATTCAAACGTTAGAAGACATGCTACGAGCTTGCATTTTGGACTTTGGAGGTTATTGGGTGGACAAGCTACCACTTATTGAGTTCTATTATAACAACAACTACCATGCTAGCATAGGGATGGCCCCCTACGAAGCATTGTATGGAAGGAAATGTAGGACACCACTGTGTTGGAGCGACATCAGCGAGACGATCATTCTTGGGACACAAATGATGAGGACTCAACAAACCAGATTTGGATGATCCAACAAAGGATGAAGGCAGCTCAAGACCGACAGAAGTCCTACAGTGATTTAAAGAGACGACCAGTGGAGTTCAAATTAGGATACAAGGTATTTTTGAAGGTCTCGCCAACCAAAGGAGTGATGCGATTCAACCAAAAAGTAACGTTAAGTCCCAAGTTTATTGGACCATACGAAGTAATGGATCGTATAGGAGAGGTTACCTATTGCCTGGATCTTCCTAACAACGTAGATAGGGTCCATAACGTCTTCCATGTGTCCCAACTCAAAGCTTATGTTCCCGACCCGAGTCATAACCTTAACCCCGAGCCTGTCGAACTTGATCCATCTCTTACCTTCGAACAACAACCAATAAAAATCCTTGACACAAAGACCCAGAACACCCGTACCAAGTCAACCACGCTAGTAAAGGTTCTTTGGTCAAACCAACAAACGGAAGAGGAAACATGGGAAGCCGAAACTGACATGAGAAAACGCTATCCGCGTTTATTTGACCAGGTTGAAAGTGTGAGTATGCAGATGTTAATACAACTAAGATACTCTAGAAGGGGGGTTCAATAGAGTATGCCAAATTTTTGCAAAACTTGTTAGGAAGATGAAAACTTGTGTGGAGAATGAAGTTCAAGGCCTTGAAAACCAGTTCAAGCCCTTGGAGAGGATGCAGACAGTATGAAGCAAGTATGCCTTTTTCAAGGCCTTGAAAACTGTAGGGTTTTGATTCATGGATCGCACAACGGAAGCATAATCAAACATAAAACCATGCAAAACCCTCCAAGGATCACAAGTCAAGAGACATAACGATGGTAAGGGTTAGAAATCATAAACACACCTTTGGGTTCTCCTTGATGACTTCAAACGCGAATTATGTCACGTTCTCTATAGTTGATCCACGCCTAGAGTTGATCCTAGATCTCCCAAATCCTTTGGTGTTAGCCCGGAAGAGGAAGAGGAAGAAGAAATCACGCAAAACGAGACCCAAAGGAGGGTCTCGGCCTCCTTTGGCCGACGGGGACGGGGCGGCGGCAAGGGGCGGTTCGGGCCTCCTTGTTGCTTGCTCTCTCTCCTTTGTTCTCTCCCACTCTTGTTATGTTCAATTAATGAGCATAAGTTATGTGGGAAGGAAGGAAGGAAGGTCCTTTATATAGTCCAACAACTCCTTGTTAACTACCTAAAGAACTTATTCTAGTCCTACTAGAATTCAATTTAGTCCCTTCCTTGCAAATTAGTCCCTACTAAGTTTGCAAGGGTTTGCAAAGTGATCTTTATAATTAATTAATCCAATTAATTAATTCCCAAATCTAGTTCAACTCTATATGACGTGTGACCCCATAGGTTCTATCTAGTTGGTAGCAACTATTTGCTAATATGGAGCGGTCTCTAGCAAAACATCCATTCTAGCCAACTAATAGAATAGTCATCTTGACAACCTTTGTACAAGTAATTGTCTCATCCCTTTGTCTCTATATCCGGATTGGACACGAGACATACAAGTCACACTCGTATATCCAATCCATAGTTTCTCGATCCATAGGAATAGCCTTATTCGTGCAAATAACATCAATATCCTATATTGATTTATTTGAGTCTGGCCAGACATTCTATAAGCACTATCCCTCGAGTGGCCTAGGATATTTACTCCCGTTATGTGGGAGGGACAAATCCTATCTACGTCCGCTACGATCTCTAAGCTTGCTTCTTATTGTATCCAGTACACGCCTTTATAACTACCCAGTTACGGTGTAGCGTTTAACGCTACCAAGATCACAATAATCCACAACTAGAATATCTAGTGACTTCAAGTCTAAGGATGACAATACCATTGCACCGCGAGAAGCGCTTGTGACTCAACATAACATGTATGTAGCCTTCTCGGAGATGGGTCAATCCAGTGCAACATTCCCTAATGCACACCTATGTGTTGGATCGTGATATCTCCATATCAATCCAACCCCATACTAGTCTATAGATGATTGTCCTATTAATCATTATACTTGACTAGGGATATTTAAGATAAACAACACAATTGTAAATCTAAGGACTTCATTATATTAAATATCCAATAAATAATAAATGAATTTTCTAGCCATATACAAATTCATACTAAACTAGATTGCCTCTAGGGCATCTATTCCAACAGTCTCCCACTTGCACTAGAGCCAATCTGGCGCATCTCGTATGCCCATACTCCTAGTGTGCCCTTCATGCTTCCACTGCGTGAGAGGCTTCGTAAGCGGGTCTGAGAGATTATCATCTGTAGGAATCTTGCATATCCGAACGTCTCCTCTATCGATAATATCTCGAATCAGATGAAACTTCCTGAGCACGTGCTTGGACTTTTGGTGCGATCTGGGTTCCTTTGATTGCGCGATCGCTCCAGTGTTGTCGCAGAACAACTCCACTGGATCCGCAATGATAGGGACCACACCAAGTTCAGAAACAAACTTTCTGATCCAAACAGCATCCTTTGCTGCGCCATTTGCAGCAATGTACTCAGCCTCTGTTGTAGAATCAGCTACCGTCTCTTGCTTGGAACTCTTCCAGCTCACCGCTGCTCCATTCAGGCAAAGCAAATACCCCGATTGTGATGTAAAGTCATCTATGTCGGTTTGGAAGCTTGCATCAGTGTAACCCCTTACACGCAACTCTTCCTCACCGCCAAATATCAAGAAAGCATCCTTAGTTCTTCTCAAGTACTTTAGGATATTCTTGACTGCAATCCAGTGACTCTCACCCGGATTGGATTGGTATCTGCTTGTCATACTCAAGGCATATGACACATCTGGTCTAGTACATAACATGGCATACATGATAGATCCTATGGCCGAGGCATAAGGGATTCTACTCATGCGTTCCTTCTCAATCTTATTGGAAGGACAACCACTCTTCGAAAGAGTGATTCCATGTGACATGGGCAAGAATCCCTTCTTGGAATCTTGCATGTTGAACCGTTTCAACACCTTGTCAATATATGTACTTTGACTTAGGCCTAGCAACCTCTTAGATCTATCTCTATAGATCTTTATACTGAGTATATAGGCTGCTTCCCCTAAGTCCGTCATTGAGAAACACTTTCCTAGCCATTCTTTAACAGATTGCAGCATGGGAATGTCGTTTCCAATGAGTAGTATGTCATCCACATACAAGACCAGAAAAGCTACAGAGCTCCCACTAACCTTCATGTAGACACAAGACTCATCTTCGTTTCTGATGAAGCCAAACTCTTTGACCACTTCATCAAAACGTCGATTCCAACTCCTAGAAGCTTGCTTCAATCCATAAATGGATCGCTGCAGCTTACAGACTTTGTTGGCTTGCTTTGGATCCTCAAAACCCTCCGGCTGTATCATATACACGTCCTCGAGGAGATTCTCATAAAGGAATGCAGTTTTGACATCCATCTGCCAAATCTCATAGTCGTGGTATGCTGCAATCGCAAGTAGGATTCGGATGGATTTGGTCATAGCGACTGGTGAAAAGGTTTCATCATAGTCAATACCATGAATCTGTCTGAATCCTTTAGCCACCAATCGGCCCTTATAGGTAATCACATTACCATCCATGTCGATCTTCTTCTTGAAGACCCACTTGCACCCTATGGGCCGCGCCCCATCAGGTGGTTCCACCAAAGTCCATACTTTGTTGGTATACATGGATTCCATCTCCGATCTCATGGCTTCTAGCCACTTCTGAGAGTCTGGGCCACTCATGGCCTCCTCATAGGTAGTAGGCTCATCATCTATGAGCCTCGTGTCACCGGAATCGGTTACGAGAAGTCCATACCTCTCGGGTTCCTGGCGCACTCTACTAGATCTACGAAGCTCTTGTGTTACCTGACCAGGTTGCTCCACAACTGCTTGTGGTTCCTGTTCATGTTCCATAATCGGTTCAGTGATTTGTGGTTCTTGAACCTCTTCAAGTTCTACATTCCTCCCACTTGCTTCTTTAGAGAAAAACTCTCTTTCTAGAAAAACGCCTGTCCGAGCAACAAACACTTTGTCCTCGGTTGGATTGTAGAAGTAGTATCCCTTAGTTTCCTTAGGGTACCCCACAAATTTACACTTATCCGATTTCGGCCCCAGCTTGTCTGATTGTAAACGTTTTACATAGACATCGCAGCCCCAAATCCTCATGAACGACAGTGTGGGACGCCTCCCACTCCACATCTCATATGGTGTCTTCATGACTGATTTAGATGGAACACGGTTAATGGTGAAAGCTGCACTTAATAGAGCGTAGCCCCAAAATGATAATGGAAGCTCGGTTTGATACATCATAGATCGAACCATATCCAATAGTGTTCGATTCCTCCTCTCGGACACGCCATTCCATTGTGGCGTTCCGGGTGGAGTGAGTTGGGACACGATCCCACACTCTCTAAGATAGTCGTCAAACTCTTGGCTCAAGTATTCTCCTCCACGATCCGATCGTAAAGCCTTGATACTTTTGCCAAGTTGCTTCTCTAATTCATTCTTGAATTCTTTGAACACTTCAAAGGATTCGGATTTTGCCCTCATAAGGTACACAAATCCATATCTACTGTAATCATCAGTAAATGTAATGAAGCAGACATAACCACCCCTGGCAGGCGTGGCAAATGGCCCACACATCGGTATGTATGAGTGCCAATTGCTCACTAGTCCTCTCACCTTTCTTATTGAAAGGGGACTTTGTCATTTTTCCCAATAAACAAGCCTCACATGTCTCATATGATTCAAAATCAAATGAGTCTAGTAATCCATCCTTATGGAGTCTAGATACACGTTTCTCATTTATGTGGCCTAAACGACAATGCCATAAATAAGCAGGATTTAAATCATTTATTTTAATCCGCTTGGTATTAATGTTGTAGACAGGATTGCTTAGATCAAGGACATAAAGTCCATTAAATAATTGCGCACTAAAATAATGAATATTATTTAAATAAAAGGAACAACAATTGTTCTTTATTGAAATAATAAAACCTTCCTTGTCCAAACAAGAAATAGAAATAATGTTTCTGCTCATAGCAGGCACAAAATAGCAATTATTTAATTCTAAAACTAATCCTGAAGGCAGAGATAGCTCGCACACGCCTATGGCCAACGCAGCAACCTTTGCTCCATTCTCAACGCGCAGATCTACCTCTCCTTTAGCCAATCTTCTACTTCTCTTTAGATCCTGCATATTTCGACAAATATGAGATCCACATCCAGTATCTAATACCCATTATGTGGAGACAGTTAAGTTGACATCTACAACAAAAATACCTGGTGGTGGTGGAATCACTATTCCAAGCCTCTTGTCCTCCAGATATTTTGGGCAGTTCCTCCTCCAGTGTCCAGGCTGACTGCAATAGTGACACTCACCTTTAGTCACGGCCTTGGCAATGCCACCAACAGGCTTAAGGGCATGTTCCTTGGACTTGGAAACTGACTTGCCTTTTCCCTTGGAGGAAGAGGCAAACCTTTTGCCCTTTCCTTTCTGTACCATCATTATGGCCTTGCCCTTACCCTTGTTGATGCTCTGTTCAGCCGTCCTCAACATGTTGAGCAAATCTGGCAGTGGTTTAACGATCTCGTTCATGTTATAGTTCATAATGAACTGTCCATAACTCTCGGGCAACGATTGCAACACGAGATCGGTTTCCAACTCTTGGCCGACCGGGAACCCCAGTCGGGCGAGATTCTCCAAGTACCCGATCATTCGGAGTACATGGGGTCCCACCGGGTTCCCTTCTGCCAGATGACATTTGAACAGTGCCTTTGAGACCTCATACCTCTCTACCCTCGCCTGCTCTTGGAAGAGCTGCTTTAGATGTTCAATCATATCGACAACATTCATGTTTTCGTGTTGCTTCTGGAGCTCAGAAGTCATGGTGCAAAGCATTAGGCAGGCCGCATCATTAGCGTCATCAACACGCTTTTGATACGCCTTTAAGGCAGCAGGTGTTTGGTTCTATGGACCTTCTGGAACATGCTCCTCTATTGCGTACAGTTTCTTCTCTTGCTTGAGAACAATTCTCAAGTTTCTGTACCAATAAAGAAAGTTGGTTCCAGAGAGCTTGTCCTTCTCAAGGACAGATCGTAGGGAATGTTGTGAACTCGATGAGTTGTTTGCCATTTGGAATTCTACAAAAAGGAAAATACGCAAGTTTTAGTATTTGTGAATTTTTGACTATATTCAATAATGGCTAGTTTATCAAATATAGCTCCCACTATTTTTCTACGGATTAATAACCCTCAAGATATTAATGCGGAAAATATCCTTATATTTTCTAGTGGGCCAAGATCCATCTTTCATCTCCTTATGAGCTTGCTTTGGCAAGTCACCCATAATTTGACTACTTTAGGTAGGAACAATTCCAATTGCATCCCATATGCAACTCTTGGTTCAATCTGGCAAATAACTCCTTATTTATCCATCCATATGGATAATCCCAATTGATTGCCTCTAGGTTTCTTAATCAAATTAATAGCCTAGTTCTGTTCAACCTCTTATCTAAACAATTGCACATTGTTACGTGCCATCGCATTCCATCATTATGAACCAAGTCGCCATGCTTTGGCACGCACGAGCTCGGTAAATAATGATGATAATGAGTGTTTAAATAACGAGAAGGCAAGAACACTTTTGAAATTTGAGGGATTTTAAATTCATTTCTTTAATTGTTTTTGTTGATCAATATCAACTAATCTATCTATTTGAATTTGGGCACAACTCCAAATAATAGATCCGGGTTGTCTAATTATATTATTATCCTAATTGCATGCATCATCCATACACCAACCACACAAATAATAAGACAATAAATAAACAACCACAAAACTGAAAATTAAACGTGATGTGGATATGGCCTTTTCTAGACTAAGATAATTCCAAGCCAATGGAATTATCTATGAACCCTAAAGCAAACACATCTCCATGCGTCTTGATCTTTTGGTCCATCCTTCATAGTCTTGTGGAATGCTCCATGCTCTATGCTCCATCTTTTGTGGCTTCTTTGGCTTTGGGCTTCTTTTCTCCAATCTTGGCTAACAATCTACTTTATCTAGCACTAGCTAATATCTATACTAAATAAAATAAATCTCACAAGTTGAGAAAAAAAATGGCACGCAGGCCATAAAACCTTAATTAATTATTACAATTAATTGATCAGCTCGCAGGCCGTAAAACCAAACCACAAAATTAAACATCCACATCAAACCACATCCTAAGGCCATATCCAATCACCATGCGATTGGCACATAAACAGTTAAAATCCAATTTTAACGCGCTTGGTCAATTTTAATTGATTTTAGGATTTCTAGGGTTAAAAACGGTCCATGGGCCCAACAATCGAATTGCCTGGGCCCAATAAAGTGAACCACAAGGCCCTAGGGCCGGCCCGGACCAAAACCCACAAGCCTAGGCCCGCGGGTTAGGGCCGCCCGGCCCCTAGGGCGGCCAAGCTTGGGCGGCAAGCAAGGGGGGCGGTCCCTAGGGGGGCCGAATCTCCTTGAGGGAGTTGTTTCCAAAACAACTCCCTTGCTTGGTGCCCAAGTTTGGCTGTTTCCTTGTTTTGGGAGAACTCCTTCTTCCCCAAGGATGCCCAAACCCTAGATCTAAGATCCTAAAATTTCTCAAACTCACCAATTCATGCATCCAATGCAAAAATTGGGTCTCGTTATGATTAATTATTGACAAATTGCATCCAATGCTTGATTTGTCTTTGTTTTACGCGATAAACAATCAAATTAAGGTGTAAAACAACTAAAACGTAACACATAAACCACGTTAATGCTCTACGGCCTGTGGCTCTGATACCACTGTAGGGTTTTGATTCATGGATCTCACAACGGAAGCATAATCAAACATAAAACCATGCAAAACCCTCCAAGGATCACAAGTCAAGAGACATAACGATGGTAAGGGTTAGAAATCATAAACACACCTTTGGGTTCTCCTTGATGACTTCAAACGCGAATTATGTCACGTTCTCTATAGTTGATCCACGCCTAGAGTTGATCCTAGATCTCCCAAATCCTTTGGTGTTAGCCCGGAAGAGGAAGAGGAAGAAGAAATCACGCAAAACGAGACCCAAAGGAGGGTCTCGGCCTCCTTTGGCCGACGGGGACGGGGCGGCGGCAAGGGGCGGTTCGGGCCTCCTTGTTGCTTGCTCTCTCTCCTTTGTTCTCTCCCACTCTTGTTATGTTCACTTAATGAGCATAAGTTATGTGGGAAGGAAGGAAGGAAGGTCCTTTATATAGTCCAACATTTCCTTGTTAACTACCTAAAGAATTTATTCTAGTCCTACTAGAATTCAATTTAGTCCCTTCCTTGCAAATTAGTCCCTACTAAGTTTGCAAGGGTTCGCAAAGTGATCCTTATAATTAATTAATCCAATTAATTAATTCCCAAATCTAGTTCAACTCTATATAGCGTGTGACCCCATAGGTTCTATCTAGTTGGTAGCAACTATTTGCTAATATGGAGCGGTCTCTAGCAAAACATCCATTCTAGCCAACTAATAGAATAGTCATCTTGACAACCTTTGTACAAGTAATTGTCTCATCCCTTTGTCTCTATATCCGGATTGGACACGAGAAATACAAGTCACACTCGTATATCCAATCCATAGTTTCTCGATCCATAGGAATAGCCTTATTCGTGCAAATAACATCAATATCCTATATTGATTTATTTGAGTCTGGCCAGACATTCTATAAGCACTATCCCTCGAGTGGCCTAGGATATTTACTCCCGTTATGTGGGAGGGACAAATCCTATCTACGTCCACTACGATCTCTAAGCTTGCTTCTTATTTTATCCAGTACACGCCTTTATAACTACCCAGTTACGGTGTAGCGTTTAACGCTACCAAGATCACAATAATCCACAACTAGAATATCTAGTGACTTCAAGTCTAAGGATGACAATACCATTGCACCGCGAGAAGCGCTTGTGACTCAACATAACATGTATGTAGCCTTCTCGGAGATGGGTCAATCCAGTGAAACATTCCCTAATGCACACCTATGTGTTGGATCGTGATATCTCCATATCAATCCAACCCCATACTAGTCTATAGATGATTGTCCTATTAATCATTATACTTGACTAGGGATATTTAAGATTAACAACACAATTGTAAATCTAAGGACTTCATTATATTAAATATCCAATAATAATAAATGAATTTTCTAGCCATATACAAATTCATACTAAACTAGATTGCCTCTAGGGCATCTATTCCAACAAAAACAAGTTCAAACCCTTGAAAAACAGACAGTTTTGTGTGCTGCAAGAGCTTATAAAAAGGAATGAACTGAAAATGCAAATGAAAAGTGATTTATAGAGTTCAGTACACTTGGACATACGTCTCTACCTCAGGGAGTAGATCCATGCAGGATTTTCAACTCAATTATTATTAATCAAAAGCTAAGCCCTAGAACTCAAGCCCAGAGAGTTCCCTTACTCTGTTACAGCTTGTGGTTTTCCCAAACCTGTCTAGTACCTGCCTGCTCTATCTAACAAATTAACTAAGAATTCTCTATTGTTCACTTTAAACAATCCTTGAGAATAAATGTAGAGAAAATACATAAATGATCTACCAATATAGCTCAATACAGAAGTACACTTAGAGTAGAAAAACTGCAGTGAGAATGCAGTGACCTTCTGTGGAATGGATTGAGAGTTTGATGTTCTTCTTTGATGCTTTGTCAATCCCGAAACTTGTCACTTGCTTTGCCCGTTGATTCTCGTATTTTGTTGCTTCAAAGTGAGCTCTATTTAAACTGTTTGAAGCTCTGCAAATCTTCCCAGATTTTCGGCAAAAACTTCCTATTTTGTAGGCAACAGCTTTGACTCTCTTTAACAGCTTTCTCCAAAGGATAGTTGATCACAATCTTCAGAGATATTGTTGTGATCTTGTACATAATAAATCTGAGAAGCTGTCAAAAGTCTCTGATTGAATGCAAGATCAAAATATCCAACTATTTCCAAATCTGCACAAAATTCAGTTTAGCAAACAATCCTGCAAATATTGGAAACAAAATTTCCTGCAATATCAAGGTCAAGCAGATGATATTCTATGATCAAAACATGTTATAATAATTTGTATTTCATCATATAATATTAGTGAATCAAACATATGAAAGATAGAAAGGGAATCAACTCAGAGATGCAGGAAACTCCCCCTGAGAGTGTGCACACAAATTAAGCAGTTTCAAGGATTTGAATCCAGTTTCAAGGCCTTGAAAATAGCTAAACTATTTTCAAGCCTCTGAGACAGATTCAAGGCTTTGAAAGCTGATTCAAGGCCCTAAATTAGCTGAGCTATTCCAAGCCTTGCACAACCTGGTCTTACAATCTCCCCCTTGATGAAAGACAAAATCAAATTCTGTTTGATTGTTAGTCTCTGCAAAATAAACTGATTAGTTCACAATTTATAACACAGTAATTCCAAAAAGATCCAACTTATTCATAATACCAACTAAAACATTTCAACAAATAGCAAATAAACCTAGAAATAAAAACTACTAAAATCCTAAAATTTTCTCCCCCTTTTTGACTTTCATCAAAAGATAGAAGATGTGGAATCAAGTGTCTGGAAAATTTTGAAAACTTTAAATAAAAACTTTGAAGAATAGAGAATGGTGAAGAAAGAGTAGGAAAGATTAAGCGGTTGGATCTTCATCTTCATCCTGATCTCCCTCCTCTTTCTCATTGTCTTCTTCATCAGTCTTGTCCTGCACTTCCTGTTCCTCTTCATTCCCACCAGCAACAGTTGCTTCTTCAGTCTTGTCCTTTGCAGCAGCCTTTGGAGATTTCTTTTTCTTCTTCAAGGTAATCAGCGGATCATCTGAGTCAAGTATATTGGCTTCATCTTCTTCCTGTGAGGCCTGTTCTGCTACCTACTTTCCCTTATCTGAAACTAGAGTAACCTCTTCCTGGTTTGAATGCTCACTAGGAAAATCCTTGTCAGAGTCTCCTTTCTTTGTACCTTTAACATCCTCTGGAACATCAAGCAAAGTCATGCTTCTGAAGATGCTTTCCACCATGTACTTGACTTGCCCAGTTTCACTTTCCAGTCCAAAAACAGTTGCTTTGACATCCTCCATGTCCAACTCCAAATCATCAAGTCTCTGATTTTCTGTTGGCTGAGAAGTCTGACTTGAAGTGGGATTCAAGGTCTTGGGATTAGGAAACTTCTTTGCACCTAGTTCTTCTTCAGTCAAGTCTGAGTAAAGTTTCCAAACCTTTTCTTTGGTTTTTACCACTCCAATGTTCTCAAAGGCTTTCTCATTAAGTACTCCAAATCCTGACGTGACTGATTCCTCTCCAGTAGTTGGAATCTCAAAGTGTTCAAAGAACAAAGTGAGCAGGTTTGCATAGGGCAGAGGGTGAATCCTTTTACTGGTAAGGCTAAAGAGCATATGTTCAATCACTAGTTTTGGAAGATCAATCTCATAGCCATGCATAACCAGATACATGATGTGCAGTATTCTCTCAGTCAACAATTCTCTAGAGTGCTCTCTGCGAAAGATAAACCTAACCAGGATGGGATGAAGGACTTTGGCTTCAACATTCAACACCGAATGTGTTAACTGTTTGGCTGTGGTTGAGATGTTTGGAAGAAAGAACTCATCTTTGGCTAGCTCCAGCGTCTCTGACTTTGGTGGATGGTTGCTAGTGTCATATCTCTTTGGACACCCTAGCACATTGTCAAACTCAGAGTAATCCAATTCAATTACTATCCCATAAATTTTGGATTTGATCACTATATGTGCAGATCTCTTAACTTGGGTCAAACTCGGGAAGAAGAGTCTGGTGAGTTTAGGGTAGGCTATTTCTTTAGGATTCAACATAGACCACAAAGAACTATTCTTCAACATAGAGATGCACTAAAGTTTCATGTGTTCCACCACATGTTTATTGACCATACTACAGAAACCAATAGATCTTGAAGAAAAACCATCTAACCACTGACCTTTAGAGATGTTTGAGACAAACCAAGTCTCATATGGGGCTGAGTTCTTTGCTGAGGCCTGTGAATAGATCTGCAGTGCCTTCTCCAATTGACCTTCTGGTTGTGCTTATGTCACCTTTCCTTTCCCTTTTTCTTCCTGAGTTGCTATCTTCTTCAGCTTCTTTGAACTAGTAGTCTCTGTCTCTGGTTGCTTTTCTGAAACAGCTTTTTGCTTCTTTATCTTTTCCGAGGAGGAGGTTGTAACCTTCTTGACCTTCTTCTTGGGTGGAGGAAGATCTTGAAATGCCTCTGCACTAGGAGTCCTGGAGCTAGAATCTCCTGACTTCTTGAACCTCATCCACTGCTGCTTTTCTTTTTTTCTCTGAAACAGGTTTCGATCCTCCAGCCATCTTGATTCTGTCTGAGGCTCTCCTTGTGCTCATTAGGGTTTGGTAGAAGAATAGAGACAGGTGGAATGATACGAAATGAAGGAGAAGAGAAGAAGATAAATACTGAAAGAGTTTGAGTTTCAAAAGGAAACTAGTATCTCTCTGATCTTCAAAAGATTTGCAATAATCAGAGGGATTTCAAATCTTTTATGCTGTTGGAAAATAAAATATACTACTATTTTTGGCTAAAACAATTTTTGAAAAGGGTAGGGCCTATATTAGGTAAATATCTACGGAGATATCACCCAACACAGAATGATCCAAGATTATTGACTATCAGTGTAAAAGAATTTTTTTCAAGGATTTGAAAAGGTTTTCAAGGTCTTGAAAAACTGTAAAACTGCAACAAGTAAAAGCCAAAGCTTTGAACTGATTTTCAAGGATTTGAAACTCAGTTCAAACCTTTGAAAACATATAAAGCTTACCTTTCTTACCTGATGCTCCCCCTAAACCAATGCATCTTTGTTTAGCATTCCCAATTCCAACCTTAGAGCTGAGAACCTTTCATCTGCTAATGGTTTAGTGAAGATATCTCCAATTTGCATGTTAGTAGCAACAAATTCAAGAACAATATCACCTTTCTCAGCATGATCTCTGGTGAAATGGTGTCTGACATCAATGTGCTTGGTTCTTGAGTGTTGCACTGGATTCTTTGTAATAGAAATTGCACTAGTGTTATCACACTAATGGGTATGCTCCTGAAATCAAATCTGAGGTCCTTAGCTATTGAGAAATCCATAACACTTGTGAGCAGCATGCTCCTGCATCTATATATTCAAATTCAGCTGTTGATAGAGCAACTGAATTCTATTTCATGGAATGCCAACTGATTAAGGATGATCCAATAAATTGACTAGTTCCTGAAGTACTTTTCCTATCAACCTTGTAACCTGCAAATGCAGCATCTGAAAAACCATGTGAAGAGAAGTTAGAATGTCTTGGATACCAAAGCCCTAAGTCTTTGGTACCATTGAGATATCTGAATATTCTCTTCACAGCAGTTAAGTGTGATTCTTTTGGATCAGCTTGAAATCTAGCACACATACACACACTAAACATAATATCTGGTCTACTTGCTGTGAGATAGAGTAATGATCCAATCATGCCTCTATACTCTTTCACATTGACACTCTTACCAGATTCATCCTTGTCTAAGCATAGTGTAGAACTCATAGGAGTCTTGGCTTCCTTGAATTTAGCCATGCTATATTTGTTCAATAAGTCTCGTGTGTATTTGCTTTGATGCAGAAAGATGCCCTTCTTCAATAGATGTATTTGAAGTACTAGGAATAAGTTCAACTCTCCCATCATGCTCATTTCAAATTCCATGCTCATAAGACTTGAGAATTCTCTGCACAATTGATCATTAGTAGCTCCAAAAAATATATCATCAACATATATCTGAACTACAAGTAAATCATTCTCATGAGTCTTTATGAAAAGAGTCTTGTCTACTAAGCCTCTGTTGAAATTATTTTCAAGCAAAAACTTTGACACCAAGCTCTTGGAGCTTGTTTCAAACCATAAAGAGATTTTTCAAGTTTGTAAAAATGATTTGGAAACTTGTCATTTTCAAAACCAGGTGGTTGTGCAACATAAACTTCTTCTTGTAAATAGCCATTCAAGAAAGAACACTTCACATCCATTTGAAATAGTTTCATTTTCTTGCAAGAAAAATTCTAATTGCTTCTAACCTGGTGTAGATAGTGCTTTCTGAGCTGACAGATCTTGGCCACGTGGCAACCATCCAGCACACCATATTGTGCTCCACACACACTAGATCACCAGCCGAGCTGATCCATGTGGGGGCTGCGAGACAGAGCCCTCGCATACCACTGCACGGGACTTGTAGGGACTTAGTGGTTTGGAGGCTAGAGTAAGCCCTGTCGCGTGCGAGACAAGCCCGCGCGCGACCTTTAGTAACTGTTTTGAGAGATTTATGGCACGAGCTCCATAAACCCGGTCAATCCGGTCAAACCCGGTCAACCTCGTAACGGTTCCGGTATTCGCGCACCACGTGCTGTAACGGTCCCTATATACTCGGACGAACGTGTCGTTATGGTTAAGCTAATTAAGCCGCCATCAATGGGCGCATTAACCACACTACAACGGTCACGTTCCCTGCTATATATAGGACGTTAACCTTTCCATACAAAGGAGAACACACTTGCCATACGCGGAAGCTCTGCCAAACCTCTGTCTCTCTCTCAGACATTACTACTGACTTACTCTCTCCCAACACACAACCCCACTCTTCCTGTGCGATCCTCGATCCTCTACATACGGTGTACACGGAGGTCTCCCCGCCGGAATCTCTTGTGCACATTTTGGTGAACCCGACGTGAACTTACCAACCAAAGCAACCATGTCTCAGGAGGATGATATCAGCAACAGATCGCCTTCCACCGAAACCGCCTCGGGAGAGGGGACCCGCCGTACTCCTACCACTCCCGGCGAGACACCGACGCTAGAGTCTTTGGACGCCACTGTTCAAGGCCAGGCGAAAGCTCTTAAGGCCCAATCCGTGCAGCTAGAACGGATCTTAACCGTTCTGGGCACCCTTGCACCAAATCCGTCATCAGCCACCGCCGTCTCTCAAGGAGGAGGAGCTCCTACCGCTCCGGGACCGGGAGTGTCAACCACACCTCCCAACCCCAATCTGCAGACTCCACCGGCGACCACGCAGCTGCCTTCGATTCAGGGGTCAACAGCTCAGATGTTGCCTCTCGCTGCTCACACCCCTCAGCCCCCGGCTTTGGCGTCTAACCCGACTCTCCAGTACCCTTTGCCTCCTCCAACGGCGATCTGGGGCAATGCGAGTAGTCCATATGTCCCTAACCCTTCGACGGCGTATGTGTCGCCCCCGCCGGCGGCAACTCCTCCTTCAGCTACCGAGGGAAGCATTCCAGAGTGCATGACGTCTCTGCAGAAGCGCATGGACACTATTTTGGCTCATCAGTCATTCGCGGATACTATCATCCCGAAGCTTGACAACGATCCACCCATTCCACGAGAGATCTATCTCATGCCTAACCCGGCGGGGTACAAAGCTCCCAAGTGGGACAAGTTCGAGGATGTCAACGGAAACGCCCATGAACATGTCATGCGTTTCATTGATGTCATGGGGCCATACGGAGCCGATCCCAAACTGCTGATGCGAGAGTTCCCAAAGTCTCTAGGGAACGTAGCGTACAAGTGGTACCGAACGTTGGAAGCCGGGTCTGTGAAGACTTGGGATGACATGGTCCAAAAGTTCTACACCAAATTCTTCCAGATGGAAGAAAAGGTGACGATGATCCATCTCTCGCGGATGTACCAGAAACGCGAGGAGGACGGGATCACTTTCATCAAGAAATTCAGGGCGAAATCCTTGGAGTGCAAAGATCCAATGCCCGAAAGCCGGCTTGTAGAGATATGCCTGCAGTGCATGCGAGACGAATACAAAGGTATGCTCATTAATTTGCAAACACCTACGTTTTCCAAGCTAATTGAATGCACAAAGAACATCGAGCCTATAGTCGAGAGACAGAAAAAGAAGAACACCCCAGAGCGACCTTCGAGCGGCACTACCTACAAGATCGGGAGATTTAATTACAAGAGGGGACGCGAAGCTGAGGTCAATACAGTTTCACCCCAGAAGCAAGCGAAGGTTGCGAACTTCGATGTACCACCTCTGCCATGCTCAGTAGAGGAGGCAAGCGACCTCTGCAGACAGTGGCGCAAGGACGGCGTCCTGCCACCGCTAGAGAAGATACCCTCTAAGGAGATGGTAAGGGACCCTAAGTGGTGCGAGTACCACGGCAAGGTCATGCACCCCACAGCGGAATGTAAAAAGCTCAGGTTTACATTCGACCAGAAAATGAAGAACGGCGAGCTGATCGTCAGCGATCGCAGAAAGGACGTGCGCAACAATCCGCTTCCTGCCCACGCGGAGCAAGAATCAAAAGGCAAGGAGGTTGCCATGATCTCAATTGTCGACTTGGAAGAAGTCACAGAGGATGGTCTACCCATCATCGCAGAGGTCCACAACGACGAGGACTACACTATGGACACAGAAGACGAACGTGCCGATCGGATGAAGGGGTCGCACGGCTTTAGCAGATTCTTCGACGAGATGAACTTCTCCGAGAAGTGCCGGACAGACATGACGAAAGCAATCTTGAGGATAGCGGAGGATTACGAGGAGGATCTCGTAGTCTCCGACGGGAAAGTCATCAGGGCGTCTCGCTCTACAGAAAAGATTATGACCTTTTCTGCCAGCGACAAAAAGACAGATGCGAGCCACCAGAGGCCTCTGTATGTGACAGCTATTATTAACGGCGTCGAGTTCAAACGAGCATTCGTTGATGGAGGAGCAGCGGTCAACGTCGTTTCGCTCCACACACTGAAGCTAGCAGGGATCCCCGAGCACAAGATCGTCAGGCGTCCATCTCCGCTGATGGGATTCGGAAGCGACTCTAGAATGACGATCGGATGGATCCGCCTGGGCGTTCAGATTGGCAAAATCAAGTGCTCAGCAAAGTTCTATGTCATAGACGCGAACACTACATACCATATGATTATAGGTCGAGCCTGGATTCATCGCTTCGATGCGGTTCCTTCAACAGCTCACCAGGTTATGAAAGCTATCTGGAACGACAGAGTAGTCGAGATACCGGCTTCGACGAACCCATTCAACCTAGACGAAGCACATCTCAGCGAAGCGGTGTGGTTCACCGAGATGGCGGACGAGCAAACACCGGGACCATTCAACCCTACTCCTTTGCCTCTCTGGGAGGACATCAAGGACCAGTCACCAGCGGGAGTAATGGTGACGAGGGAAGATGCCAAGGACAAGCCGCCTACACGCGAAGAGGCGCCGCGTATCGCATACCATCAGAAGAATGTGTATACTCTGAAAAGAATCGCAAAGCATGATACCGAAGGCAAGGAGATAGAAAGCTTCTATGCCAATGAAAAGAAATGCTATCGCATATGAAGGTGCGCGGGGATGTCCTCACACGGGCATGGGGATATCCCTGGGCAAATCAATCAAATCGAGCAAATTGCGCTGACGGAAAAGCCAATGCAGGGCGCTCCAGATGAGAAACTCAAGGAAGCACCTGAATGCATGGAAGACAGGCCCAGACCGCAAAAGCAAGAGCTAAAGGAAGTGTCCCTCAGCCCAAACGAGGAAAAGAAAAGGCCAGTCTTTCTAAGTGCGGACCTCACAAGCGAAGAGGAGCAAGGGCTGCTACAACTCCTAACTGAATACAAGGATGTGTTCGCATGGGAGTATGATGAGATGCCAGGTCTGGATACAAGCATCACCATGCACCTTTTAGACATCATCCCAGGGTCTAAACCGGTAAAGCAGAGCACAAGGAGCTTCAGGCCGGAGCTTAACGTGAAAATCAAACAGGAGATTGTCAAACTCCTAGATGCCAAGTTCATAGAGCCGAACCACCATCCCACATGGCTGGCCAACATCGTGCCAGTGGTGAAAAAGAACGGACAGCTCCGCATCTGCGTGGACTTCCGAGATCTCAATCGCTTCTGCCCCAAGGACGATTTCCCACTGCCCAATATCGATTTGCTTATCGATTCAACAGCGGGCCATCGCATGTTCAGTTTCATGGACGGCTTCAGCGGGTACAACCAGATCAAGATGGATCCCAAAGACGCGGGGAAAACTGCATTCATCACTCCGGTGGGAGTGTTCAACTACACAGTGATGCCGTTCGGTCTTAAGAACGCGGGTGCGACCTATCAGCGGGCCATGATGGCTCTGTTCCACGACATGATGCATAAAGAGGTGGAATTCTATGTGGATGACCTGGTGGTTAAATCCAAGCACGAAGCAGATCACCTCGCGGATCTACGAAAGGTGTTAAATAGATGCAGGCGTTTTCAACTAAAGATGAATCCCATGAAATGCGCATTTGGGGTAACATTAGGGAAGTTCTTGGGATGCGTAGTTAATCGCCAAGGAATCGAGCCTGACCCTGCAAAAGTATCAGCCATAACCGGCATGACGCTGCCCCATAACCAGAGTGCATTGAAGACATTTTTAGGAAAGCTATCCTATCTGCGAAGATTCATCCCAGCGATTGCCGAAATCACATGCTGTTTTAGCACTCTTCTCAAGAAGGACGCCGTGTACAACTGGGCTCCGGAGCACGAAGCTGCATTCGAAAAGCTGAAGGATTTGCTGACATCCTCAAAAATAATGATCGCACCTCAACTGGGATCACCGCTTCTGCTATATCTGACATCAACAAGGAGATCCATAGGAGCACTCTTGGCTCAAGAGTACGAAGGTCAGGAAAGGCCTATCTACTACATCTCTCGCATTGTGCAACCTGCTGAATCAAGGTACACGGACATCGAACGTCATTGCCTTGCTCTATTCTTTGTGATAGAGAAGTTAAAACACTATTTTGCATCACACAAAGTAGTAGTGGTCACCAAAAGCGACCCCATACGATATTTGATAACTCACACTACTCCTGGCGGGAGATTGGCGAAATGGTACATGACCATCTCTCAATATGATATCACATGCGTGCGACCGCGAGCGATCAAGTCGCAGGCGGTAGCGGATCTGTTGGCACAGTTCCCCGATAACAGCCACGAGCCCGTGATCGAGGAAGAGCTCGAGGGCCCTGAGATCTATGCAATCGACGTGCCCTATTGGACGCTCCACTTCGACGGCTCGTCCACAAGGAAAGGTGGAGGCATTGGGATAGTCTTGACCAAACCAGATGGGGAGGTCATACAGATGTCCGCAAAGCTCAACTTCGCAGTCACAAACAATGAAGCGGAATACGAGGCTCTCATCGCAGGGCTCCGTGCGGCGAAAGCCTTGGAAGTAAGCAACCTAACGGTCATGGGAGACTCCAAGTTAATTGTTAAGCAAGCCTCGGGCGAGTACGGTTTGAAGGAGATCAACCTTCTGTCTTACCGCACCTTAGTGCAAAAGCTGGTACAGCAGTTTTGTGATGTGAGGTACGAGCACAAGCCCCGAGCAGACAACAGACATGCAGATGCTTTGGCAACCCTGGGATCCAAGGCCAGTACAGACAAATGCCCCGCGAAGATCTCTATCGAAGTGCGAGCGTCGTCGGCATTGACAGAAGACGCGGGCAATGATGAACACATGGATGACACGGATTGGAGAAAAGCAATCCTACAAGCTATTGCGGAAGGCACAAGCAGTGAAAGCTGGGCACTCACAAAAGGGTACTGTATACATGATAACACCCTTTACTACAAAGGTCCTGGCGGAATACTCATGCGATGCGTCTCCGAGCGAGAGGGACAACTGCTGTTAGAAAAGATTCACCAACATGCTTGTGGAGAAAGCGAGGTGTCAATCTACAGGAAGGCTCAAAGATATGGCATTCATTGGCCAGACATGTCAACAGCCGCAGCCCTGATACAAGGGAAGTGCGAGAGTTGCGCACTAATCAAAGATTCTCTACTCATCGCCCTAACCGATGACGACACGGACTGGAGGAAGCCACTCTTTGATTTCCTCACCCAGGGCACCGTGCCCGAATCAAGAAAAGAAGCCGAGAAATTGAAAAGGAAAGCATCTCGATATGTAGTACAGGAAAACCTGCTTTGGCGAAGAGGTCACGAGGGCAACTTGCTGCGATGTCTAGACGGCAGAGAAGCACAAGAAGTCATGGACCTTTCTCATCAGGTGGAACACCAAGGAGGTGCGAAATTATGCAGGCAGCTCCTCTCAATTGGATATTTCTGGCCCACGATGGAGGTCGATTGCCGCACCAAAGTACGACGCTGCCAGGAGTGTCAATTCAAAGGAAACCTGGTGCACGCTCCCGCTGTGGATCTACATGCATTAGGGACGCCATGGCCATTTCACACATGGGCTCTAGACTTCATCGGTCCCATCCGACCAGCGTCACACGGGAATCAGTTTATTCTCACTGCAACTGAGCTATTCACCAAATGGGTGGAAGCCTTACCACTGAAAACGGCAAATGCGCTAAGTGTGGTCAACTTCATCCAGGAAAACATCATATGCAGGTTCGGAATCCCAAACACCATTCTTTCAGATAACGGTACTCCCTTTGTTAATCGCCAGGTAGCTGCGAAATTAGCGGAGTACAATATCAGGCAGATATGTTCTACCCCTTATTACCCGAAGGGAAATGGACAAGCCGAAGCGACCAACAAAACGCTGTTGAGAATTCTGAGCAAGATGGTCGCAGATGACCACAAGAAGTGGGCCGACTCTCTAAGCATAGCTCTGTGGGCCTACCGAACCTCTCCAAGGACACCCACGGGGGCCTCACCATTCCTACTATGCTATGGGGCCGAGGCCGTGGTACCCGCGGAAGTGAGAGTCAATTCGGCAAGGCTAGCCTTCCACGCACTCTACGAGAATCAACGTGATCATGACTTAGTCTTGCTGGAGGAAAAGCGAGAACAAGCCAAAAGAATCAACAAGCGATATCAAGAAAGGATTGCTCGCGCTTACAATAAGACAGTCCAGCGAAGAGATTTCGCAGTTGGAGACTTGGTCTTGCGCGCATCTGACCACTGTATGCGAGAAGCGACTCACCCGAAGTTCGCAGCCAATTGGGAAGGACCCTTCGAAGTCACAGAAGTCTTCGACAGTGGCTACTGCAGCATACGAAGGTTGCACGGCACAACCTCAACCCCGAGTTCAGTCAACATGCGCTGGATAAAGAAGTACTATCCTTAACTTCTCTCATTTCGTGCGTTTTATTATAACGTCGCTTAATCTCTTGTATGATTACGATTTACACAATCTCCTCTCCCATATGAGAGGATTGTAATCTCATCTCTCCCATATGAGAGCGTTATAATAAAAAAATTCTCCCAAATGAGAAACTTCGTATTTCTGGATGTCAATTTCGCTTCATTTTAGTTGTTATAACTGTTAACAATGGGTTATCCGCTACAATGGCAATATGCAAATGCGATCTTAATTGATCATCTAAGCCTATCTACTACGATAGCAGCCTATGCAAATGCGATCTTAATTGATCATCTAAGCCTATCTACTACGATAGCAGCCTATGCGAATGCGATCTTAATTGATCATCTAAGCCTATCTACTACGATAGCAGCCTATGCAAATGCGATCTTAATTGATCATCTAAGCCTATCTGTTACGATAGCAGCCTATGCAAATGCGATCTTAATTGATCATTTAAGCCTATCTGTTACGATAGCAGCCCATGCAAATGCGATCTTAATTGATCATCTAAGCCTATCTGTTACGATAGCAGCCCATACAAATACGATCTTAATTGATCATCTAAGCCTATCTGTTACGATAGCTGCCCATACAAATGCGATCTTAATTGATCATCTAAGCCTATCTGTTACGATAGCAGCCTATCCAAATGCGATCTTGATTGATCATTTAAGCCTATCTGTTACGATAGCAACTTATGCAAATGCGATCTTGATTGATCTTCTAAAAGTCTATCTGTTACGATAGCAACTCATGCGAAAAAGAAATGATCTTAATTGATCTACTAAAGCCTATCTGCCACAATAGCAATATTATGCAAAACGATCCTAAGTGATCTACAGAGGTCTATCTGATATGATAGCATTTGAATCTGAAAGCAGATCACAAGCCCATATGCCGAGATGGCACAGCTGCGAAAATATGATCTCGAACGATCTAGTGAAACATCTGCGAATTCATATAGCAGACGGCAAATGCGAAACCATTACATAGCATGATGCGAGGCGAAATATGCCGGAACGCATGCGAAATTGTATTTTGTTGTAACAAGGCAGCAGATAATACAAAAGCTATTTATCATTATGAGTCGGAAAGACTTACAATTTATCTGTCTAGATAACAGCTTGCAAGCGAAAAAAGCTCAAATCTAACTACGCAGCCAACATGGCTTACAATGCATTCGAAAAGTAGCTCACAAGCATGAAGTTACACATCGCGGGAATCCCGACTGAAAAAGGATGAACCTAACGGTCCTAACACCGGCTATGCAATACATAGATCTACGGCCAAAGATCTATAGCAAAAGGGATGCTGCTGCGAAGAGATCAGCTTGTCATTCACTACGTCCCTAGCAGCAAAATCTGCGAGACGGTACGTCCAAGACCCCAAGGGGTGACAAAGGCCTCTGTCTGATCAAGATAAGAACCGGAGGAACCTCCTGTTCCGACATATGCTGTCCTGCAAAACAGGCGAAGCAGTCATTCCTCTGGTGATGGACTCCTTGTCATGATAGACAAGGGCATTGACAAGCCCCCTGAGTTCAAGAACGAAGAGGCAAGAAATCCTCCTCCAGGGATGCTGGAGGAGAATTCCGCCGTTCATTACGAGACGGTAGCACGGTCACTTCGGCGCTGCACCTCACAGGGAGGCGGCCGGAAACATGACCTGCACACATAATACACGAAGAAATTTCTTCGAACATACATGAGATATCATCTCCATATTCTTTATGATGGTTATAAAGAGCAATAAGCCTCATAAGGTGGATCTTGGAAACTATTTCTATAGCACAAAGCGCAAACTCAGGATTCACAACTTGAAGTTGCCATGAATCAACGAAAAACAAGCGTTGAAGCCAGCAGTCGTAAGGACTCACGGCAAAGCACATTTTTGGGATGAAGAACCCAAATGGCAAACACAGGGTTTATATAGACCTTGCGGAGACTCTTCAGTTGCCAAAGATGAGTCAGCAGAATTTGAAAAGAGGGTAAGGCCAATCACTTACGCCTTGAAAAGCGGTAACCATCAATTACCCTACTAAAGGCTACGACGATTCAGTTGCGTATCCTAATAAATGACGGATGGTCATGATTCGGATGGACTTCCCAACGAAAGCGTGCTTATCTGCCGAGAAATTAGCGCGAAAATCAAGCAAAGTATCAATTGTTGATGTCATAATTGGATATGCACAGAGATATCCTATCAAATATCGGAAAGGGCAAAACGGGCAAGTAGATTCTTGTTGTTAGAAAAAAAAAGGGGGAGAAACCCTAGCAACATTACATTAATGTTTCAAACATTACATTAATGTTTCAGCCATTTCCTTGCTATTTTCAAAATTCAAAAAGTCAAAAGCAAATTTTTGATCAAGGAGTCATGGGGCGCGAACTGATGGCTCAGCTTCTCCACCTGCTCCACTTCTCGCTTCAATTGCTCGCACTTGGCATTCATCTCATGATAGAGCTTCGTAGCTTCTTCAGCCTTTTGCTTCTGCTGCTCCAACTTCTGCTTTTCAGCTGCGAGGTTCTGGTGGCCGAGCTGCAGAGTTACGGCTGCGCGAATCAGAGTGACTCTTTTCATAAGAAATCTGAAACCCAGTCTGTCTTGAACTTTGGTAAGAAGATTTTGGCACATGCCACAAAGCAATTCGGCGATCTGGACATATATGGTCTCAGGAGTGGCCGCAGATAGCTGCTCCAAAATCCAAATGGCTTCAGTGAGAAACAGCCTCTTGTCGAAGGGCCCTATCTCCAGAGATCTTGCAAACGATCGGGGGTAGGTGAGGCGCATCCGGACTAGCCAGTCCACATCAGTTTGCTTCAAACCTGAAGCAATGTCAAAGCTAAGTTATGCTATCAAACTCGCAAATGCACCATGCGAGATGCAAACAGTGAATCACTACTTACCAGTTCCTTCGAGAATCTCACGGAGAGAAGGAATGCGCATTACTGGGGTCGTTGAAGACTGCCCTTGCTCCATGGCTCTCCTGTCAGCTGTGAGCTCTAACTCCTCATAGTTAGAAGGATGAGTGTAGGCCGCACCAGCTGCGACTGCATTACCAACCTGCGAGCCCCAAAAGCCCCACGCAGGAATAGGTGCCGCCGACTCAGTCATCGCCGGAGGCGAAGTGACAGCCGAGGTCGCTTGGCGAGGAACATTCTCAGATGCGGAAGCATCGGCAGTACTTGTCCTTATTTCCTCAGCGCCAGCATGGGCATCTTCATCCATTAGCACAGCACCAGCTTCAGCATCGTCGGAAAGTTCGATGATGTCCTCGAAAGGCTCACCTGCATGATCAGTAGCTGCGACGGGCTTCTCAGTATGGGGGCTCGGAATCGGAACATAGGATGCAGAAGACTGACTTCTTTGCTCCGGCGCATGTTCCTCAACATTGCCTGCGATACAAAATGCGATGGTATGAGGTAACTCGCATTGAATAATATTTTGCTATCTTTACTTAAGCTAAGAGCAAGCACCTCCACGCGAGGGTGGAATTGAAGCCTCTTCGTCATACACTAAAGACGAGGATCCATGTCCTATTAGTGTGTCCTCACTAAGCAAGTCTTTAAGAGAGGCGTGACCTGGGATGCGAAGAAACCAATCATGATCATGTTTCAAGTTTCTCAGGTCTAGCACATGCATATCACTCAAATAATTACCTGAAGGTTCTCCGCATTTGTCTACTAGCCAACGGCGAATGTCAGGCTTCGACACACCATGCTTTAACGCACCCACAATAACATCTCTATAAGTTACTGCGAGATTGAAGATCTCACCTTTATCGCCGCCTGCGATTTCTTCAAAGTCATCTTGGACTTGCTCCAGGGCTGCTGCATCCTCTTCTGGAACCGCATCCTCCTCCTCCGCCTGGGGAGCCACTTCTTCGGGAAGCTCATCTTCCTCGTCAACTGGACGCACTAAGTCGTCAACATGCTGCTCTTCGAGGCTCCGCTGTCTCACACGCTCGAGCTCCTCCTCTTCTCGCTGCCTTCTTCTTTCAGCAGCCTCTGCGGCTGTCTTCCTGGACTCAGCAAGAATGTCCTCACTTATGGGATCGTCTGGAATGCCAGAATGGACATTTCTCTTTTGTCTCTTGGCCACAAGGCCGCCGATGATCTCATAATCATCATCATCTGCGAAGAAATGATTGGTTTAAGAAAGAAGTGCAAAAGAATTACGATAAAGGAAATGCGACGGAGGTACCTCCTGATTCTTCCTCATGCATCACAACTGTTCTTTCTTCTTCTTCTTCATCACTTTCTCTGGGCTCCTGCCTCTCTCCTTCTTCCTCTTGGTTGAATGGAACGAAAGTCTCGACTGCGAGCTCTTTCCGCACTTTGATGGGCATGCGACCTTTGCCTTTGTCCTTGACAGAAAGGGACCTCACCGGAGGAGAAGTTGGAGCACTTCTAGGGGAAGAAATTGTAATTCCCTTTTGCCTAGGTCTTTTCACTCTCGGCGCCGCAGTCGCTGGAAGGGACGGATCATCTCCGGGAGGAGACGAGGCCGGAGCATTGTCTATCAGCGAGTCAGCAAAAGCATTCATGACTGCGCGAATCTTGGTCTCGACCTCAGGGTCCATTCTCCATGATAGCCGAAACGACTGCTTTTGTCTTCGGGTGGCAACAATTGTGTTAATCAATGACTTGGAGCGATCACCAGATGCGAATCGCCGCACATGACACTACAGCAAACAGTACAGAATAAAGGCGTCAGCATAAGGAAATCAAGAAGCTTAACGCACGCAAAGAAATTGCTTACCTCAGCAAATGCCTTGCTGTATCTGACGACATGCGTGTCGCCCTTCTTAACTGCGGCGACCTTCTCCTTCAGAATGATGTCAGGACACAAATGGTTCTCACGATCCAACAGTGAATAGCAACCATATTCAGACTCGCTCAGACTGCAATTGGGGCGAAACGGAAAAGAATTTCTCTTGATCAAGGGGGCTCTGCTTGGCTGTGCGGCCGACTGCGTCTCAATCCTCGTTTGCTGGGCGATCCAATATGCGAGCCAATTCTGAGAACAACCACCCTCGCGTGTCCCTGCAGGCTGCCCAAAGGGAAGATTGTTCATGAAGACTGTCTTGCACTCCTTTGTTAGCAAGCGCTTATAGCAACCTCTGATAATGGACTGGGGCCAGATTGATGGTGCCACCGCGTCAAAACTGAACTGGGGCGAAACTCGAGTGGGGTCAACGTCCACGGTAATCCTTTCATACCTTGGTGCGAGCTCACGAATATGCTCTGCGAGGGCAGTAAGAGAACCTCGTAGACACCAGCAAAAGAAATCGCGATAGCGCTCATGGAAATGCGATCCCTCTTCGAAGAGCAACTCTTCTGAGAAGACAACACCCTTAGAAGGGTACAGCTTTGGAAACCATCGCACGTTCTCGACACGTGTAGCATAGGGCCTGGCAGTAAACTCTTTCCGTTTGTCGCATATCAAGCTCCAAACGCACTTGGTATTGTTCGCTCTGAACCACCTCGCAGCTCTACCGCTGTTGCGTTCCTCCGTCTCGCCTGGGGGACACCACTTGTCGGGTTTGAGAGCAGTTGGGGCATAGGATGGCCACCGCTCGAAGACCCACATTGTCAAAAAGTAGATGTTGAAGAAAGTCAGTACATCGAGGCGGCCACGCGACTCTTTCATGGCCAAAACCAACTGATCAAGCCTGTAATATAGAGTGCCCAAGACCAAGGGTCCGAGTGCGACTCTCTGGCCAAGGGAAAGCCTCACAGCAAGTGGCAAAACATGGTAAAAGACCCCATCATGGGGGTGACCGTCGATCAAGTACCTCGACAACCAAGCACAGAGGGTCAAGTGATAGCCTTTACCCTCCACATAATTCTCGGCGTCTGTGTTCTCACTCAGAAGCTTCTTAGTGATGCTGCTGTTCGCATAGTCTCAAAAGAAGTACTGCAACCATTTGTTCCAAGTGTTCTTCGCGGACGTATCAACCAATTGCCAGTTTGGAAGGGCTTTTGTAGTAGTCCACCGAGTGGAGATTTTCTTTACCTCTGCCAGGCATTCCTCCATCTGCGTGTACAAGGCAATCTCCGCAGCCGTCCTCAAAGGACTCAAAGGGTCCACTTCACCCATGGGGGAAAGATCGTACAGCATCTGCACGTCCTCGAGTGTAGGAGCAGCCTCGAACTCAGCAAAGTGGAATGTGTGAGTCGCAGGCGAGTAGCGGGACAGAAGGTCTAGAAGCATGGACTGGTCCAGCTTCACGACAGCACCCTTCATAGCACGGATAGCAAAGTATACGCCGGCTTCATCGAGAGTCGCGGCATGATTGTCCAGCACGTGGTCAATCCACTCATCCATATAGTCCAATTTTTGGACGAAAGCCTGGGTAGAAATCGCAGTGTAGGGGAAGTACCCGTTTTCGATCCCCAATCGAACCACATCCTCGGAACCAATCAACTCGAGCAAGGCTGAGTTAACTGGGCGAGTCAGTTTCAGCAATCCCTCAACCAGGACAGGATCAGGCATCCTCTTCGCCTTAACTCTCGCATGATAGAAATCTTGGCCACCTAGATAGGGGGCTTTTCGCCACAAGGCCTGCGGAAGGTCGGGTATCTCTTCATCTTCCTTGACGGGTTTGGTTCCTTTTGTCTTGGCCATTCCTGCGGAATAGCAAGAAAAAAAGGGGGAGAAAGGTGCTACACTTCAGTTTGAAATTCGAAATCCAAGATCTATTATGAAAAGAAAGATGAACAGTTTCTGGTATCAATTTCAGAAATTAAGGGTTGCATTATCAGTGATTTCAAGATCTCACATCCGAAGCCATTATTATTGAAGGATTAAAGCAAAAGTGGGTTCAAAGATCAAAGCTTCTTCGCAAGTTTCAAAAGATTATATGTTCTGGGCTTACAGATTCATCGCAGTTCAAGGCAAGCACTGGTATCTTAAATCAAAATTGAACAAGGCCAACCTTGTTTTCTTGAAGCCTGCTGGGATATGCACAACTGAAGAACACGATTTGCAGTTCTGAACTGGTGATTGATTATTTGAATCTGCTCTCGAAGATCTCCGGGTACCATTCACTTTAAGAGAAAGAAGTGATTCTTTGCAACAATGGAGGATACAGAGTATTTATCCAAAAACAATGAAGGGTTGCGTCCTTTCAGTAGTCGAATCGCAACCGTCACCGTCGAATCGCGCAATCACAGGACAAGCTGACGTCACGCCTAAAACCCTAGAAGCCAGACGGCACGACTCTAGGGGTTTTAGGTCATAATGGCACGCACGGGGGCTGAACTTACCCGTATTTGAATTGGTGCGTGGCGGCAACGCGTATGTTGGTTTCCGCGCATGGAAGTCTATACAGCTATGAGTCTTCACGCGCAGAAAGGGGGCTAATGTAGATAGTGCTTTCTGAGCTGACAGATCTTGGCCACGTGGCAACCATCCAGCACACCATATTGTGCTCCCCACACACTGGATAACCAGCCGAGCTGATCCATGTGGGGGCTGCGAGACAGAGCCCTCGCATACCACTGCACGGGACTTGTAGGGACTTAGTGGTTTGGAGGCTAGAGTAAGCCCTGTCGCGTGCGAGCCAAGCCCGCGCGCGACCTTTAGTAACTGTTTTGAGAGATTTATGGCACGAGCTCCATAAACCCGGTCAATCCGGTCAAACCCGGTCAACCTCGTAACGGTTCCGGTATTCGCGCACCACATGCTGTAACGGTCCCTATATACTCGGACGAACGTGTCGTTATGGTTAAGCTAATTAAGCCGCCATCAATGGGCGCATTAACCACACTACAACGGTCACGTTCCCTGCTATATATAGGACGTTAACCTTTCCATACAAAGGAGAACACACTTGCCATACGCGGAAGCTCTGCCAAATCTCTGTCTCTCTCTCAGACATTACTACTGACTTACTCTCTCCCTACACACAACCCCACGCTTCCAGTGCGATCCTCGATCCTCTACATACGGTGTACACGGAGGTCTCCCCGCCGGAATCTCTTGTGCACACCTGGCAACTGGAGCAAAAGTTTCCTCATAATCAATACCTTCTTCTTGATTGTAACCTTGAGCAACTAACCTTGATTTGTTTCTGATCACATTGCCACTTTCGTCCAACTTATTCCTGAATACCCATCCGGTACTAATGACATACTGGTTTGTTGGTGGAGGAACCAGGTTCCAAACCTTATTCCTTTCAAACTCATTGAGTTCTCTTTGCATAGCAATGATCCAGTCTACTTCTTGTAAAGCTTCCTTCACAGTTTTAGGTTCTACAAGAGAGATAAAAGTATTAAAAGCACATAAGTTCTTCAACTGTGATCTAGTTTGTGTACCAGTGGTTGGATCTGAGATGATATTGTCAACTAGATGAGATGAGAGATATTTGAATCTCTTTCTTCGAGACCAGGGTTTAGGCTCCCCATAGATCTTCTCTGGTCTTGAAGTAATGGCTTTGTCACTTGAATCCTACTAATCATCTTTTTCAAGGCTTTGAGATTTACTTTCAAGGCCTTGAGCACCATTTTCAAGGTCTTGAAAATGTCTTCTATTTTATTCTGAGCCTTTCTTGAATCCTAATGGATTATCAGTCTCTTCCTCTGATTCATGCTTGTTCGAATTCAAGTCTGCAAAACTTTCACTCAAAGAACCATCATAGCTTTCATCAAAAATAACATGAATGCTCTCTTCAACCAGTTTGGTTCTTTTATTGTAAACTCTATAAGATTTGCTATTCAGAGAGTAACCAAGAAATATACCTTCATCACTTCTTGCATCAAACTTACCAAAATTTTCTTTCCCATTGTTGTGTATAAAACAAGTACATCCAAAGGGTCTGAAGTATGAAATGATTGGCTCCCTCCCTTTGAATAGTTCATAGGGTGTTCTTCAGAATAGGTCTGATCAAGCCCCTATTCAAAATATAGTTTGCTGTATTCACAGCTTCTGTCCAATAATGTTTTGACAGCTTATTCTCAAGAAGCATTGTTCTTGACATATCTTCAATAGTCCTGTTTTTTCTTTCAACAACACCATTCTGTTGAGGAGTTTTTGGAGCAGAAAAGTTGTGAGTAATACCATGCTTATCACTGAACAAATCAAACTCTAAATGATCAAATTCTCTACCATGATCACTTCTGATTGAAGCTACATATAGGTTTTTCAAGTTTTGAAGTTCTCTGCAAAGCTTTGAAAATTCAGAGAGTGCTTCAGATTTTTCTTTGAGAAACATAACCCAGGTATATCTAGAAAAAATCATCTACTACAACTATCATATACCTTTTACCTTTTGGAGTAGGAGTTCTCATAGGACCACAGAGATCCATATGAAGCAGTTAAATAGGTCTAGTTGTACTTACAAACTTCTTTGGCTTGAAGGAACTTCTGGTCTGTTTGCCTTGAGCGCATGCTTTGCACATTTCATCTTCTTTGAACTTGATGGATGGCAATTCTCTTACCAAGTCTTTGGAAATCAACTTGTTCAAAGTATGCAAACTGATATGACCAAGCTTCATGTGCCAAAGCTTTGAATCCTCTTTCAAGGCCTTGAGACACTTCAAACTTTCACCTGCAACTTTGTTAGTCTGAAAAGTATAAACATTTTTTGATCATGAGGCTATGAGAATGCAATCTCCTGATTTCTCATTTTACACCACACACTTCTCTTTATCAAACATAACTTTGCTCCTTCAATTCTGAGAATAGAGATCTCTTTCCACTCATATGTCTTGAGCAACCACTGTCCATAAACCACTTCTGTTCTTTGATATTGGTGACAACCTGCAAACACCAATCACTGCCTTACCCAGCTGTTAGACCAAGTGTGGAATTTGGATTCATATTCAGAATCAACCACTTTTGGTGGCCTAACCCCTTTAGGAACCCAAATCTGCTTAACTTTTCCTTTGAGTTGAAAAGGAAAAGTGTTCCTCATTATGTGTGGGTCTCTTCTTCTAAAAGGACAAGTCATCTTAACATGACCAGTTTTGCAGCAGTAATGCCATGTAGGAGAAGTTTTGTTTCTAGCTTTGACAAATCTTGTATTGTTCCTTCTTGAAAAGTTTGGATTGAATCCAATACCAGCTTTGTGAACAGACTGTGAAACTTCCTCCAAGAATCAAGTTCAACATGTGTTCTGATCGAGCAAGCTTGACCTTGACCAATTCGGATTCTTGAAGTTTCTCAGTAAGAGTAGTATTTTGTTTATCTAATTCATCAATTTGATGTCTTAGATTAACAAGGTTGTCACTCATTGAGGAGTTCTCAGTGACTACTTCCTTGACTTGTGTTTTCAAGGCTTTGAAACTGGTTTTCAAGGCCTTCAAATCACTATCAGTTTTCTTCTGAGAGATTTCAAGTTTCTGATATAGGCAAACAAGTTGTAAGTTTTTTTTACTTGCTCATGAACTTTTTCTTTCAAAAGTCTAATCTCTTTCAGATAATCTTCCTCATTAAAAAGCATTGTTCTGAGATACTCTGAAAGAGCTTCTTTTGGTTTTGAAATCAGACAATTTACCATTACCTCAATGTTCTTCTCAGAATTTTCATCATGCTTGGCCATGAAGCATAGGTTGGCATGTTCTTGCTCAGATTCAGATTAACTAGAGCTATCTGAATCACTCCATGAAGCTATCATGGATTTCTTTCTTCTTTCTTGATCTTTCTTTTGAAAGCTCTTGCTTTTCTTGTGTGGACAATCTCTTATCAAGTGTCCTGCATCACCACATTCAAAGAAGTTCATAACTATTGATTTATTATGTGAAGAGGACTTACCTTTGTAGTCCTTGCTGCAGGATGATCTATGCCTTTCTCTGTTGAAATCTTTGTTTCCAAAGTTTTTCTTTTGATAATCCTTGTCAAGGCTTGGGAAATTAAGGCAATTGGATCTTCATCATCACCTTCCTCAGTTTCTAGGCTTTGTGTTCTCTCATTCTCTTTGGCTTTGAGGGCTAAGTTCTTGACACCATCTGGGAGTTCTCCATCAACTTCATTCATAGATATCTCATGTGTCAGGAGCTTCCCTTGTAGGTCATCAAGTTGTAGAGTTGAGAGATTCTGAGCTTCTTCAATATTTGTGGTCTTTGGTTCCCATGTTTCCTTTGGAAGACTTCTGAGAATCTTCCCCACCTTTTCTTCATTGGAAAAATGTTTTCCCAGTGAATCAAAGTTGTTGACAATGTCAGTGAACCTCTTGAACATGTCTCTGATGGACTCATATGCATTCATCTTAAACAACTCATATTGCCTAAGTTAGATGTTGTTTTTGGTTTGCTTGACTTGACTGGTTCCCTCAAAGGTAACCACAAGCTTATCCCATATTTCTTTAGCAGTTGTGCATCCAGAGATCCCGTTGAATTCATCTGTACTCAAAGAACAATACAAAATGTTAATAGCTTTGTAGTTCTTAGAAAATTGCTCTAATTCAGAAGAGGAGAGTGAGTCTTCTGTTTTGGGAGTTCTAATCCAATCTTTCTCTGTGTAGAAAGTATGAGGTCCATTTTGGATAATGGTCCAGAGCTCTAGATCTTGATCAATGATGAACATTTTCATAAGGGCTTTCCAGAGAGCAAAATTTTCTCCACAAAATAGAGGAGGTCTGTTAGCATCTCTTCCTAGTGAGAAACCACCATCACATGTAGTACTCATGATCACCAGATGGTAAATCTTATACAGTGATACAAGCTCCGATACCAATTGAAAGTGTGAGTATGCAGATGTTTATGCAGCTAAGATACTCTAGAAGGGGGGGAGGGTTGAATAGAGTATGCCTACTTTTTACAAAACTTGTTAGGAAGATGAAAACTTGTGCAGACAATGACGTTAAAGGCCTTGAAAACCAGTTCAAGCCCTTGGAGAGGATGCCGACAGTATGAAGCAAGTATGCATTTTTCAAGGCCTTGAAAACAAGTTCCATTCCTTGAAAAACAGACAGTTTTGTGTGCTGCAAAAGCTTATAAAAAGGGATGAACTAAAAAATGCAAATGACAAGTGATTTATAGAGTTCAGTCCACTTGGACATACGTCTCAAGCCCAGAGAGTTCCTTTACTCTGTTACAGCTTGTGGTTTTCCCTAACATGTCTAGTACCTGCTCCAGCTAACTGATTAACTAAGAATTCTCTATAGTTCACTTTGAAAAATCCTTGAGAATAGATGTAGAGAAAATACATACACGATCTACCAATACAACTCAATACAGAAGTACACTTAGAGTAGAAAAACTGCAGTGAAAATGCAGTGAACACTCTGTGGAATGGATTGAGAGTTTGATGTTCTTCTTTGGTGCTTTGTCAATCCATAAACTTCTCACTTGCTTTTTCCCTTGTATTCTCGTATTTTTTTTGCCTCAAAGTGAGCTCTATTTAAACTGTTTAAAGCTCTGCAAATCTTCCAAGATTTTCAGCAACAACTTCTTATTTTGTAGGCAACAACTTTGACTCTCTTTAACAGCTTTCTCCAACGGATAATAGATCACAATCTTCATAGATATTGTTGTGATATTGTCCATAAGCAATCTGAGAAGCTGTCAAAAGTCTCTGATTGATCACAAGATCAAAATATCCAACTATTTCCAAATCTGCACAAACTCAGTTTAGGAAACTATCCTGCAAATATTGGAAACAAAATTTCCTGCAATATCAAGGTCAAACAGATGATATTCTATGATCAAAACATATTAGAAAAATTTGTCTTTCATCATCTAATATCAGTGAATCAAACATATGAAAGATAGAAGGGAATCAACTCAGAGAGTTTGCAGAAAACTCCCCCTGAGAGTGTGCACACAGGTTAGCAGTTTCAAGGATTTGAATCTAGTTTCAAGGCCTTGAAAATAGTAGCCTCTGAGACTAATTCAAGGCTTTGAAAGCTAATTCAAGCCCTTGAAATAGCTGAGCTATTCCAAGTCTTGCACAACCCGATCTTACACAGGTAATTTGAGTATCGGGGACACTACTCTTTTAAGGATGATATGATGCAACAACCAATTTTCAATTATTTAACGGGCGTGTTATTATTGCATGCATTAGAGTCCATCAAGTGTGCATTAGAAACTTATATGAAATCTTTACGTGATATATTTTTTAAATACTTGTTTGAACACATTGTTAAAGCTTCGGGGACGAAGCTTGTTTTTAAGGAGGATATAATGTAATACCCTATAATTTTGAAGGGGTATTTTGGTGATTAACTGATTGTGCATGGATATCACGATTATTTATAATTACTACTACACTTTTATTTTTATTTTATCTTTCTCATTATTACTAATATTATTAAAAAAATTACTTTACTTTATACACACACACACACACACACACACACACACACACATATATATATATAATATACATTTTTATATGCATACTTAAAAATAATAATCCTACATCACTTAATACTCGCAAGCCACCCAATCAATCTTGACCTAGTCACCCTCTATTTTGGTACAACTAAACTATTCAACCAGTTATTCCATCCTAGCAAATTATTGTGGTGCTCCGAAAACATCGTTAACGTTTCTCTCACTTTAAACAAAACCAAAAACCCACGGAAATGAACTCAACCCTTTCCGTTCTCTTTTCATTCAACTCTAATTAATCTACAATTAATTTGGAGTAACTTCCAAATGAATTCTCATCATGTCTTCCTCTTCACCATCCCCGTCAACTCATTTCTTCTTCACATTCCTAATTGATTTCACTTTATTAAATGGATCTTTTTTTAATTACTCTCATCAATGTCCAAACGTAATTAAATTTACATTCATTCCGTTTTTCTCCACCCCGTATGGCCCTCTCTCACTCACCGTTGCCTATAGAAACCATCCCCCTCTCCATCACTCTCACACACTCTCACACCCGCTTCCTCTCCTTTTCCATTTCCGTCCTTCTCCCTCTTGGTCTCCTTGTCCCTGTCGGGTTCACAAACAGCAGAAACCGAAGTTGTATCACCGTCATTTCGTCACACGAACTATTGCCCAGTTTATCGCCGTCTCACTCCAACTTCGTCCCACTCTTTCCCAATGGTGTAAGTGAAATTTTCATCTCATTGTTTTTCAAAATTTGTTCCTCGATTCATCAAGTGGCAGCATGTTTTTTTCATCGAATTCAAGATCATGATATATATGTGTAGGGCTGTATGTACATGACGTATATGTAATTGTTCAATCGGTAAACATATTGCTAGGTGCGTGGGTTCATGTTCATTGTATGTAAAGTTAGGGTGGTTGTGTGTGTTTGCAGTGAGAAAAAAAAGAGTTGAAAATAAAATTTTAAAATAAGAGAACATTTGTTATGTACCATTATGATAGTGGTAGTAGAAGTAGACATGTGAATAGATGTCCAGTAATAGCAATAGTACTATGTGATGCTCTTGTTTTTTTCCCGTTTCTTTATCATTTTTTTATTATATTATTTTTTTTTTCTTTCTTCTTCGTAAACGTTGGGAAGAAATGATTTTTCTGAATCTAATTGTCAAAATACTTTGGGTTAGTTTTTTTTTTTTTTTTTAATATGTATATCTTATTCTTCAACAAACCTGAAAGAAATGTTAATGATAAGTTTCATTTGAAAAATATTAATGAAACAAGTTTGTCTAAGACAATAAAAATAGTCTTTTTTAGACGTTCTTTAGACAAAGATTTCCAGCTCGACCCACATAAGAACCGAGTTTTCTTTCGTAGAATCTATTGCGTTAAATATTAATTTTCTAATAAATAAATAAAAATATAAATCAATACGTTGTTTACAGAATAACTGAAATTTCACATTTATTTACTTTACTAGCCTTTCTATTATTCGTGTGTATAAATAACTATATATATAACTAGTTAAATAATGGATTGGTAACGTTTTAGATGCCATGTTTCAATCGTATTGTCAGAGTGCACACATAGCTTAGGAGCACAGTGCATATTGTTGCGTAGGCTGGATGCGTATTAATTAGCATAAAATTTCATTTGTAGAATCCGAGTTCGTAGCAGGGGAGTTTGTGGAAGACCCATATTACAACTACTAGGACGTTCTTCCTACTCTACTCTCTCTTTCCGGTAAGTTGTATGCGCAATACCTTAAACTATCAAAATCGTGCTTTTCGCGTGTGTCTACTGTTTCCACGATAACTTGTGATGTCACTATATCCCATAATCCTGAAAATCTCTTGAGAAACTCTCTTAACGAATTATTCCCTGGTTTTGTGGTTTAAATTTTTGGAACAAGGAATTGATATGAAACTTAATAGAATTAGGACGGTGTACAGAGGATGCGTGTGGAGGCTACGGGCGGGGACACACGTGCGTTGAAACCGCTCGGTTGATTATCCATACGAGATTACATACCTGACCCCCGTAGTGGCTGACATATACTGCTATGTTACGGTCTCGGGGTTATTTATTGTGGAACTAGGAGTACTACCTATGCTAGTGTGTGTCACAATGGTATAGGGGTGTCGACACTTAAGGTTTCTTAGTATGGTTTGGGCGGGGTAGCGATGGACTACCTACTCAAGTACGGGGAGAATTGGGACTCGAGATATCCCAAGAAGTAACCCCATTTAATTATTGTATCGTGACCTCTCTGTCTACATCGTACCTGTTGTGGCTAGTGGAGTTATGCCTCAACCTAATCAAATGTTTAAAAATAGTGGTTACATACTTCTAATACTCTGATTTATTAAAAAACACCGTTTCTCTTTTATACAAGTTTTACTGGTGGTAGAATTCTATTAAAACTCTTTCTTAGCCAAAGCTCTTGTTTTACATATTGTGGTACAATCTTACTCAGTTTTATACTGACCGAAATTTTGCTGCGTCGGCTGTTGACATTTGAAAACCCGCAGGTTGCTAATAAAGGTGGGGGATCGTTCACGACTTGCTGAATAAGAGGCTGAAATAAAGATCATTAGAAATGCCACGCAAATAATGTATTATTATTTAAAAAAAACGTTTCCGATTTGGGGTTTTAATTAAATAAATGTTTTATGTTTGGATATTTTAGTATTGCACTATCTCTGAACCGAAGGTCCTATCCGTTCCCAATGGGGATCATCTCCTCGGGCAGAGGCACCCCATATGTTGGGAGTGTTTCAATAAGCCTATCACAACTTACACCACCAAGATCATCATCTAACACTGACAGCTCCTGACAGTAAGAAGGAGGATCAAAAAATTCTTATCAAAATTGGGAGCCAAAAGACCATTTTGTGCTAAGGCATCAGCAACCACATTCACTTCTATGCCCCAAAAAACAAAGAGCTACCAGAGATTGTAAGTAGCTCCTGAATTTTATCAATTTGGGGCCAAAACTAATGTTGATTTTGCTGATCTCTGACCAGCTGGAAAGCACCCAATGAATAAGACTCCACCAAAGCATTCTGCAACCCCAGATCAACAAGAGCATAGTAACTTCAGGGATTGCCCATAACCCCCCCCCCCCCCCCCAAAACATCCACTTCAACGCATCGAATCGTGAACCTGAGCAAGCTAGAGGTCCCTGATCAGGTGCCGCCGGAGCATACCCTCCATTCGATTGCTGCCATGTGTACGGTTATTAGGCTCCATCCTCCTTAGGGGGACAATCATCCATGCTCCGAATTTTGAATCTGGAACAGCCTTTGCAACCGGCACTTCCACCATCTATGGCGAGCCATTATGCTCTTCATTCATATCCATCTCCTTACATGGTTAAATAACCACTTTAGGTCTAGCAGAACGAAACTCCATCCGATGGTCATACACACCACACTCAAAAATAACTCATACCAAATCATTCACACTCAAAGATAATCTTCTTCTCATTCACCCAAATTGCAGGAACGAGACTCTTATCCAAGTTCATCTCAACGCAAATCCGAGCGTACTTTCCATGAGAAGCCACTGCGGTAGCCCAATCAACCTTGATCGATTGTCTAAATTTAGCTTTGACGTCCATAAGCGTATCCTCGTAGAAATACTCCACCAGTACCAAGTCGGATCCAAACCGGAGTTTTCCAACGTTGAACAGTGAGGTACCTCCCCTACATCATACAGGGTCTTTCAAGAAGAACCTGCTCGTAATCTTCCTTGCAGAAGAAAATAACACATAAATAACCATTGTTAATGTATGTAATCTCAAACACTAGCTGCAGTTTCCAACTATGAAAATGAGGGATACACTCCTTTCTTCAACAGTGAAACAACCAGATGATTGAAATGGTGACACCAACAGTAAAAAAATAAAGTAACCAAATGATGGAAATGTGAGATTAGAGAAGGTGCTGTCTGAGAGATAATTAGGACTGTTGATTTAAAACAATAAAACTATGAAAATGAGGGACACACTCCTTCCTTCGAAACCCATTCCTTCCATAGTATATAGATTTGATTGAAATGTGAGATCAGATGATGCTGGCTGAGAGAGAATTAGGGCCGCGAATTTAGAACAATCCAACTATGCAAATGAGGGACACACTCCTTCCGTCAAGAGTGAAACCCAATCCTTCCATTGTATATAGAGTACTCCCTTCGTCCCTTCAAAATTGTCCACTTTCTATTTTGGGATGTCCAAAAATAATTGTCCACTTTTATCCGTGGGAATTGATTCTTACACCGGCCATTTTTTATTGTTACACCGGATTTAAGTTGTCATGACTTAATTGCCCTTGTATACCAATTAGAACTATTAACCATTAATTTACAATCATTTATTTTAGACAAGTTCATATTCTTACCATTTCTTTCCAATTAATTTTGACATTCCCTTTAACTTTGAAATTCATTTTAGAACATCATCTTCTACAACCCTGCAATTTTTTTTTGCTTGATTGCAGGAGAATGCCAATCTCCATGAACGACCTCGTCGATCGTTCCCCTTTCTCCCAATAGACCACTTACAATATTATTTTTTTTTTTTGAGAAAATTACAAGAATATTTCTTAATTTTCTTAATTTTCTTAGTATATTTCTTAATTTTCTTCATCATCACACACCCTATCACGATATATCAATTTCATGTATAAATTTTTGATTTCATGTATTAATTTTGATTCCATGGAAACAAGAAAACACTAAAATTTAGAGAAGTGTGAGTTTAGTTCCCACGATAAAAGCGGAGGAGACATGAGTGACCGTTGTCTTGTCTAAATCATTCCCGGAATTCATGCTAGTTCCATTAGTTACTGTCTAGAGTTCTACTTCTACAGAAAACTCAAAAAAAAATCATGAAAATGGGACCGAGGGTCGGCATAATAGTCCTTACATTACTAATGCTAATATCTTCATTGGTGTTAATTTCATTCTCATAAAGATAATCAAGTCAAATAAATAAATAAAGTGCTTATCTTCTTGGCGTCAATTTCACGACGGATAGTCTTTACGAAAATTCAAATTTTTGGTAATTCTATTTTTGTGAACCAAATTAGGCTCGGGCTGAATGAGTACGTAAACGACATTGCACGTGTATCATGTTACTAGCATGATTCTAACAAAAAATAATGTAAAGGTTCCTGAGAAAAATTGAAGGTGAAATGGTCAAAAGAACTTGAAATAATGAGAAAATAATTGAATTGTAGACTTACTCAAAATAAATGTTCAACAAATTAAATGAGGCGCTAAAATATAAACAAGGGCATTATAGTTATAGTCACTACAATCCGGTGTAACCATAAAATATGAACGGTGTAAGAATCAATTCCCTTATTTGTTTATGTTTGAAATTGGATTAATTGATAAGTATGTCCAATAAAATTTACTATAGTTTGTGTTCAAATGGAAAATTGAGGGACAATTGTGTCAATATCATCACAAAATCTAATCATGACTACAATTAATGCATGTCCCCTTAAATTGTTGGAGGTAAAAAATTGACATTGTTTGTGGGGCCGAGGGAATTGTTAGGTGGATTTTGGTGAAGAACGAAAAGATTGAGAGAGAGAGAGAGAGAGAGTTGTCGCCTTTGACCCTTGTGTTCTTCTTCACTGTCTTTTCTTTTTTGGGTAAAAGACACTGACCACCCCTGGGTTTAGGGAAAATTCCACCCCACTACCTTGCGTTTTGGATAAAGACAGTCTCCACCTTTTTTGTGGATGGAGCTTACAGTTGACTAACAGCTCGTCCTGAAAGACCTTTTTACCCCTTGAATGTTATAAAATTACATCATATTTATTGCTCCGTCAAAGCATTTAGCTCATTTCTTAACCTAATCCCCCTCTCTCTCTCTCTCTCTCTCTCTCTCTCTCTTCCCCTCTTCTTCCTATTCTCGTCAAACACCCACCACCGCCACTAACATAACAGCCACCACCACTCCGTCTATCTCCCCACCCCACTTCTGTCTCTCTCTTCCCTCCTCGACCCTAAAATGAGTGACCAAAGATCAATCAGACCCAGATTCACTGCCTTGGGGTCTGGATCTCATGGTGGAGGCGGTGCAACGACGACGCCGACGCCAGTGAAATACCGACGGTTCCTTTATCTGTCGCGTACTTGGATCTCGATCTGTTGTAGCAGTTTTCGTCGGCCCCTTTGTGTTTCCGGACGGCCTGAACCACGTACTTGGATCTCGATCTGTCGCGCGATCTGTTCGAGAGAAGAACCGGCGTTGATGGTTTAGTCGATCGAAAGATGACGACCAGAAGTCGTTGGCTTAAACAAGAGAACTAATTCAGTTCGTTGTGAGTCTATTTCGCGGCCTGGGTTCGATTTTGGGGGTAAGTTCTTTCGAATTTTTGGGTTCTTATTTTGGTTGTTGTCGATTTGAGATTGTGGAGGTTGTAATGGTGGTTGATGTTCTTGTATTGATAGTTGCGATGGAGTTTGACGGTGGTTGGCGAGGAATTGAGTATGAGTTTGGGTTGATTTTGGTGGAGGCTGAGAATTGTGTATGGGTTTTGGTCAATTTAAGAACAAAATTGAAGGTACCACCATTGATGGTTTAGTCGACTTGAAGATTGTTCAATTGTTCTTGGTTTGGTCGAACCAAAATAGACAGTGCAAAATCGATTGTTTTGAATTTTGATAAGGGTTTTGGATTTGTATGTTGAATAGATTTCAGTAACAATTGGATTTGTATTAGATTTAATTGAAATAGAAGAAACTTGTGTGTTCTTCGTGTTCTTGAACCATGAACACCAAGAACACTAAAAACATCAACACAAAATCAGTTGTGGCTTGTTGATTTTTTTAGTTTTTCATTACTTTTATTCATCCTCCAGCATGTTCTTCAATTGTTTCTCAAAAAAAAAACATGTTCTTCAATTGTTAGTGGTGTTATTGATGTTTTAAATCCAAAGTTAGAATTTTTATTGGTGTTTTTAGCGCTTCAACCATGAACAACAAGAACATCAACATCAACACAAAAAAAGTAACAACCATAAATCAGTTGTGGTTTGTTGTTGATGCTGTTGATGTTTTGGATTAAAAGTGAAATTTGTGGGTGTTGATATTTTCTTTATGATCTTGCAAAAAGGGCAAAAAGATGCACAGAGCAATATGGTCCGAAAAAATTCAATCACCCACTTTTCTAACGAAATATAACAGAGGGGTGGTCATTGTCCACGGAATATTCCGTAACTGGGTGCACAGTGTCTTTATCCAAAACCCAAGGTAGCGGGGTGAAATTTTTCCTAAACTCAGGGGTGATCAATGTCTTTTACCCTTCTCTTTTTTTGGAAAAAAATAATTTATCCCATTATAGTATTTTAGGGCGTTTTTTTTTGCGGTACTAAGAGAACTTCATTGATAAAAAATACTTGATACATAGGAGGAGTACGCTAACTAGACATTCATGATCACTACCGCATCCACAAGATACATCAAAAAACTTCAAGACCCGAAACTAGCAACAAAGGCTAAGGACACTAAAGTCTTAGAAACCCAAAAGAAAGGGGACACATGAGACTAATCCCCACCCAGAAAAAAAAATCAAAGCATAGTTTAAAGAGTACCAAACAAAGATTACAAAAGATTCCAAGAGATGACACCAACAAACCAGAAACAATCCCACAGCACCGCCTACGCATCAATAAAAGGGATCACAGCCGACATTCGCTCATCGTCTGGGAGTGGGAGAAGTCCTACACCAGCAGCCTCTTGGATGACCTTAGATCCACCAGCATCTCCAGAAGCAGTAACTTGATCACCAGAGGAGTCATGAGCAGAGGAAGAAACCAAAGCTGAGCTCTCCTCCATGAAAGCAGGGACCTTTGCATGAGCCAAATTTTCTGGGGGCAACACGGCAAGAGGGAAAGCATCAGAGATTTCTACTAAAGCTTCAGGCGCAACAGGAGTGAACTGTGGATCAAACTGAATTTTCCCAGTTTTCCAGGAGAAATTTCCTTTCTTTAATTCCACTTCCACCCATTGATTAGCAGCTGAACATAAACTAAGAAATTAGCAAATCGAAATAAATTTAGCAAAAGCTTCAGCCTGGTAATACACTTGATCTGCGGAGGGGTTTTGTTGTTCAAATAATCGTTTATTTCTAGTAATCCAAAGGATCCAAATAATTGCTGGGATCCAATGCCAGTTTTGAATGGAGTAACGAGCTCTCTTTTTCCTTAACCAACAAAGGATCCACTGTTGGATATTAACAGTATTATTGTTAGGTTTATAAGTGGAGGAAATAGGATCTCTCTCCCAAAGCTGTTGAGCCGCAGGGCAATAAAAGAAAATGTGTTGAGGGGTTTCAGTGAGATTATTACATTGGATGCAGGTGGGGTTAATAGTATGGATTCTAGAATGGATGTTATCTACCAAGGCATAGAATTAGAGCAAATACGCCAAAGAAGATGGATTAAATTAGCAGGTAGGCCTGACTTCCAAAGTCTTTTCCAATTGAAGTCATACGAATTGGAACGGAATTGAATGCGATTGGCAGAGATATTAGGTGAGGAATTGTTGTAGTTTTGGAGTAGGTATGCTGTTTTAACAGAATAGACTCCATTGGAGGTAGACTTCCAGTAGGGGGTGTCTTGATTTTCATTAAGTATTAATGGGATAAGTTGTATTCTATTGCTAAGCCAGGGTGGGAAAAGATTCTCCAAAAAGTTCTTGTTCCATCCCTGGCTATTCCGTGAGAATAACTGAGCCACCTTCTTGATTCTGTTGTCCGGGTCAGTTTGCCTTAAACATTCTTCTATAGAGTCCCTGGGAACATCTGGGATCCATCCATCACTTCTTACCATCAGATATTGTCCATTGGCAACTTTCCACTGCAATCCCAGGGAGAGAGTACTTCTTCCTTTGCAGATGTTTTTCCAAGCACCATAAGCTATGGAGGAAGTTTTAATGGAAAGAAAATTTTGCCTTCTACGGTACTTAGAAATGAAGTAAGAGCTGAAGAAACTAGCAGGATCATTAACAATTTTCCAACAGTTTTTGGCAATAAGAGCATTATTAAAGCAATGCAAGTTTTTAAAAGCCAACCCCCCATTCTGTGTTTTGTTGCACATAAAGTCCCAAGAGAGCCAATGAATGCATCTTTTATAGACTGAGCCAGCCCAGAAGAATCTTGAAAGAATGGATTGTATGCTATCACAATCTTTCTTAGGGAATACACAAACAGACATAGGATAAACTAGATAGCTGTTGAGCACTGATTTAATCAGGGTGGCTCTTCCAAAAGAGTTAAGGAGAAGGCTTTGCCATCCAGCACATTTCTCATTGATTTTATGGATAGTAGATTTGATCAATTCTTTGTTAGAACCCTGCTTATCCAGGAAAACACTTAAATATTTGCCTATAGATTCATGGGGGGCTAAACCTAAACTGGCAGAAAATTGTAATTTGTCAGATTCAGAACAGTTAGGACTAAAGACTAGAGAGGACTTGTCAAGGTTTATTGCTTGCCCAGATTCAGAGGCATAGGTGTCTAGGAGACTCTTTATTTTTCCACTAGTGTTGGGGTGGATTTTGAAAAACAGCAAAGTGTCATATGCAAATTGAAGGTGAGAAATGGTTTTATTCCTAGCATATGGAATTCCTTGCATTAAGTTATCTGCTTTAGCCATTTGAAGGGAGCTAGAGAGAACTTCTGCACAAAGTGCGAATAGAAAGGGAGATAAGGGATCTCCTTGTCTTAGACCCCTATGAGGAGTGAAACTGTGGGATTGGGAACCATTGATAATTAGTGAGTAGGACACTGTTGTGACACATTGCATGATAAGTCTAGTAAAATGAGAGGGGAAGTGCATTTGAAACATAACTTGTTCAAGGAAATCCCACCTTACCCTATCAAAGGCTTTGGAAATATCTAGTTTAAGAGCCCCAAGCTTTGGCTGATGGTTAGTTTTGGCTCTATGAATGGCATGAACTAAGTCTTGACCAATAAGAATATTATCTTGAATAAGTCTTTGTGGGATGAAACCATTTTGATTTACAGAAATTAGAGAAGGAAGAACATGTTTAAGCCTATTAGCCAGTACTTTAGCAATGATACGGTACAAGACATTACACAAACTTATAGGTCTAAAATCTACTACAGATTGGGGGTTGTTAATTTTAGGAATTAAGACAATATGAGTTTTGTTTAGCTCTTTGAGTAAGTGTCCAGAATTAAGAAAGGAGAGCACAGCAGTAGTGATTGACGTGGATAACAAGGACCAATTTGCTGAAAGAAAGCTGGTTGAAAGCCATCTGGTCCAGGAGCTTTGAGGGGAGACATTCCAAAGGTTGCCTTAGGAATCTCAGATGCAGAAAAGGGTTTAGAGAGAAAATTTTGCTGATCACGGCTAAGAGTTTTTGTGATATTAAAAAGGAGGGAGAAGGAGAAAAGGTTATCATTTCGTTGTGATAACTCAGAAGCAGAAGGAGATGGTTGAGAATAAATATGTGTGTAGTGGTCCAAAAATTTCTGCATGATAGAAGGCATGTCAGAGATAAAAGTTCCATCGTTAAGTTTAATACTCCAAATTGAGTTGTAATTATTCCTGACTTTAGTATAAGCATGAAAAAACTTCGTGTTCTTATTGCCTTCTTGGAGCCATTTGCACCGAGCTCTGTGGGCCCAGAAGATTTCCTCAGATGTTAGGAGATCATGCAATTGCTTGTGACAAGCAAAAAAGTTAGAAGCAGCAATAGGATCAGGCAATAAGGCTTGGTAACGTGCAATATTGGCCTTGGTCAGTGAAATTTGGTTGGCTAATGAGGGTTTGGACATAGCCCAAGTTCTAAAAGCTTTCAGGGCGATTGAAAGAAGCTTGACTACTCTGAAACAAGGAGAGCCTCTAATAGGAAGCCTCCAAATATAGTGAAGGAGATCCTTTGTTTCTGGATATTTGAGCCACCACAATTCAAATCTTCTAGGCGGATTGATACGAGTTGAGGAGGAGTTATGAAGTTTGAGAACAATGGGAGAATGATCAGAAACTCCAATACCCAAATTATGAAGAGCAAGCCAAGGAAAAAGGGAAAGAAACTCAAAGTTACACCACGCTCTGTCTAATCTCTCAAATGTAGGAGTAGTATCAAACCTACAGTTTGACCAAGTAAACCAGGGGCCTATGTTTTTTACCTCAAACAGAACCCAATGGTGAAGATAAGTTAACAAATGATCTGCACCCCTAATAACGGAGGCACATGGTCCAGACTTATCTTGAGGGAACAAGACTTGATTAAAGTCTCCAATGATAAGCAGTGGGCAATTGTAGGGTAAAATCTCATTAAACTGCTTCCAAACTTCATCCTTTTTGTCAAAGTTAGGGTGTCCATAAACCAGACCAATGAAGCAGGGTTGAGAGGATGAGATATGAGAGTTTAATTCTAGAAGAATAAGGTTACTAGAGGACCATTTGGGGACTATGGTGAAGACATGAGTGTGCCATGCACACCATAAACCCCCACTAGAGCCAATATGATCAACAGAGAACTGATTTTGAAAACCTAGTTTCCTAAACTTACGGTTAATAAAAGAAGCAGGCTGCTTAGTTTCAGAAAGGAAGATGATTTCAGGCTTGAAACGACGGGTCAAGGAGAAGATCTCACGAATTGCAGAGTCTTGACCCAAACCTCTGCAATTCCAACTAAGAAGACTCATGGCTCTCTTGGGGGTTGTTCTGGCACAACCACCCCAAAGCCCAATTTAGGTTTTTTTGAAGAAAAGAAAGTGATTCAGGGAAGGGTCATTCAAAGGTCTACATATTTTTTTAAATTTGAATTTGAAAAAATGGTCGGAGAAGGGATTGAAATTAATCTGTGCGAACGAATCATAAAAATCAGGAGTACCTTTAATAGTTTCTGGCTTGGAAGAAGTCTTCTGCCTCTTACCCTTCCCTTTGGGATCAGCAGATTGTTGCTCGATTGCATCTTTCTGCTTTGCCGCCTTTTTTAGAGCCTGAATTTGTAACGCTTTTGGCTTGACTTGAGGTTTCCCTTTGGCCTTCCCTGTCATCTTCTTGCTGATCAGTTTCTTCTCCACTTCTTGTTCCTTCTTCCCTATATTCCTCTTTCCCCTGGATTTCTTTGGCACTGATGGACCACTCTCCTTTAACATCTTATCAATCTCTACAAGATCTTGCCTTCTCTGTGCTGACTCTGAATCAGGCTCAGTGGTTACAGTGGGGGAGAACTCAGGGGCTTTTAAAGCAAAACTTGCATGGTTTAACTTTTTAAAAGTGGTTGGGAGTTGTCTCACCATTGTGGATTGTGGCAGAGAATTAGAGGGGATGGAACAGGGGATAGAGTGGGTTGTAGGATTCAGCGAAACTTGATTTTGTGACAAAGATGTGGCATTTATAGTACAGATAGGGGGTAGGTTACAGAGCTCTTGCAACAAAGAGTCACCTCTTTGGAATCCCAAATGCATGCGTCTATTTAATGCTTGTTCGGTAAACCAATCGGCATTGAAATGAACCGGTTGCGTCTGTTGGAAAGCAGAGACATTCATAGCACTTCTTGGGAAACATGCATGCATTTGTGAGGCTAGTGGAACGGTCTGGGGGTGTAACTGAGGCACTTGAAGGGGTTTCATCTGATGGTCTTCCACCGTTGAGTTTTCCCCTATAAAAGGAGGACCACTTTCGATTCTGGGCTTTTTGGAGCTCTCAATGAGGGATGGTTCAGAGGGGGGGTAAAGTAGTTAGCAGAGTCCGTTGATGAGGAAGAATGATCAGAGAGTTGATTGTTAGGTGGAACTGGGGGGCCTTGGTTGGGATCTTGAAGGGTTGGGACGTCATGAAACTCATAAATGGGAGTGACACTGGTATCAAACTTCATCGTTCTGAAAGGGCCATGTTTAGAGTGCAGTTTGAGTAGGTGAGTAAACATTTTCCTTTGAGGGTTCACATAGAAAGGGTAGGATGAAAGATGGTGTGATTGCAGGTATCTGGCCTCTAGTTTCTCCAGGACTTCCAGCAGGTTAGTATTGCATCGTTTATTGTCGTGTCCAATGCATCCACACCTGTAACAAACTTTGAAAATCCTTTCATAACTGAAAAAAACCCATTTTTTCTCCTCTTCCCCTGGAAAGTTCACATAAGCCCCCGGTGTTAAAGCTTGATCCAAAGAGACTCTAGCTTTAATGCGCAAACCATGTAATGCTCTAACTCTATCAAATGACCAGTCAACAACTATTAAATCCCCTGCTAAATTTCCCAATTTTTCAGCCGTATCATGATCAAATCCTTCAAGAGAGATGTTTGGAACTTGAAACCAAATATCAGCCTTAGAAAAATCAACTTCAGAAAGAGCTTGATTATTTTTCCTTTCCTTGAAAATCAGAGATAGTCCATGCATGGAGATAAGAGATTCATTGAGAAAAAATTCTTTGTCCTTAGGATTTTGAAAATGGAAAAGATACACATCTACCTTCTTCTCAATCCAAACTGACCCAAAAGTTTTCCATGTTTTGCAGATTGCTTGCTGCATAACAAGAGGAGACAGAGAGGTTTTACCTACAAATTTGGCTACCAGTGTGTGCTTCATGATTTCTCGAAAGGTGAGGGCTCTGTTAGGGTTCAATGAGATCACTGACTCCCTCTCATCCAGTCTTTCCTCCATGGAGTCATTGGAAGATGGACTACTAACGTCAAACTGAAAGGGGTTAGACATAGGAAATGCTAAGAAAGAAATTGAGGATGAAGAGAACTACAATCTATAATTTGAAACTGGATCAACACAAGCAATCCATGAATAATAAATATAAACAAAGAGAAGATGACCTGCAGCAAAGATATGAAAAGATTTGGTTAGCAATAATTGATAAGTAAACAAGCTAGCATCAAAAGGAACCAATGCATGCACAAGAAAATATTTCCAAATCTCGGGAGAGTGCAACAATGAGATTAGCCGTGAGTTACAATGCATGAAATGATGACTGTGTAGGCCTTAGGGGTATGGAGGTGCACCAAACGAGAATAGTAGGAGGAAAGGAGGAGAGAGGAGAAGAAGGAGACGAGCAGAGATGAATTTGATTGAAGGTTGCTGCCTATCCTCTAGTGTAAGATCAGTGAGAATTGTGGAAGACGAAAGGTTGATTTTGATTTGGTTTTTGATTTGGTTTTTGGGTTGGTGATTGTGGCTCAATGAGCAGTGGGAGAGGCTCAGGGGGAGAGAGCAAAACTCGCCTTCTGTTTCTGTATAGTATTCGTATTTTAGGGCGTTGATTATAAGATTATGAGAAAGCCCATCGACTGATGGGTTTCGTTAATTTTTTGAACGACATAATCTACTTGGGTTAGTAGTCACGCTAGGGAATAGTGTGGGAACTAACCCACGTCATGACTTGTCTGTAAAATTTGGTAAAATTAAAGTACAAAATAACAATTTGTACAAAGGGGTTAAAATATGAAAATTTTGAATCTATTTAAAAAATCTAAAAAGATCAAATGGTTGAAATGATTTGGCCACCAACAGAAAAAAAATCTAAACCAATCAAAAGAACGAAATGTGGGATCAGAGAAGGTGCTGGCTGAGAGAGAATTATGACCGTGGATTTTGAACAATCCAATTGTGCAAATGAGGGACACGTTCCTTCCTTCAACAGTAGAACCCAATACTTTCATGGTATATAGATTTTTTTTGAAATGTGAGATCAAAGAAGGTGCTGGCTGAGAGAGAATTATGACCGTGGATTTAAACAATACAATTATGCAAATGAAGGACACACTCCTTTCTAACAGTAAAACCCAATTAGCATATAGACAGTATATCAAGTAAGGTTGTTTTAGCGGACATGTCGAATGCAGATTTCTAAATTTAAAGAAAACTTGTATATCGATACTCTAATACTCTCATTAGACAATCTAACAGTCAGTGGTAAGTCAAAGGGATACTTGTTCTCATTTCGTTTGGGACCTGTATAGCCTTCTCAATAAAATTAATGGTTATTACGAGGAAAGCAACCACAAGAAGTGCTTTTGCGACGAGAGAAATTGGAACTTTGCTTGTTGCTGGGCACTTGTTTGGTTGCTCTCTGAATGTTCTCACCGTGTTGTAACTGAGCAGTGGATCTCCATTCTTCTGCCTTCCTATGAACAACACTCATCCTCTTCATCAGCTTCTCTTCCAAAGCAGATCTCATCTTCTCAATTTTCACCTGCAAAATTTACCCAATTTAAGAACGATAATCGGAAACACTTGAGATTACAAAGAGCAAATAACACGTGACTTTAAGTCAGAAAACAACATTTGGAATGAATATACTCACTAGCTACAAAGCTCTCAGCTCCCAAAAAAATTGGCATATCTCAAAATATCAGTGAAATGAGATAGCCAAATAGTGAGGGATATTGAGATACTGCACTTCTAATGTCGTATGAATTTCTGGTTTCACCAGTCATTAACTAACTAGTACGGTATTAGAAAAGAAGCGCATGCAGTGTGAACAACCGAGTACCAAGAAGTCATTTCTTTTTTCCATGGGAGTAGCTAAACATGGTTATCTATCCATTAGGAATGCTAAATATTCAAAAGAAGATCAAGCATGAGAGATATTCCCCCAATTCCCTAGGTCTTTGCTAGTGCAGGAGGTCACATGGGTTTATGACAATATTGTCTTGCTTGAATTTGATAATTATAGGAGTAACATATTTTTTTTTAATGAATACATACAACCTAGCAAAAGAAAAAAATCTAGTACTAGTATTTTATGTAGTAACTTCCAATTGTTCCATTTTATTTTATAGACGTCTTTAATCGCATGGATACTGATTCTCCCAAGGGGGACACCATCAAGGTTGGACCAAAAAATTCTTCCATAACGCAACTGGGGATTTGCATATACAGTTGGAAGAAGAAGATAGAGGTTGGATCATAAAATAACATACTCCACTATGAAAGTGCAAGTGTGTGTGTGTGTTTGTGTGGCTCGAGGAAGACTACAAACAAAGAATACACCTCAGAATATTGCATGCCTTGGTCCAAACTATATACTACAATAAGTTTCAGCAACTTCACGGTGCATATTTTCAAACACACAGAAACCAAAGATTGTTTTTGCCTTAAAAATTTGCTAAACATACAATGTAATAGTGTCCTAGTCCTTCTAACTTGCATCCCATCTTTTAGGCATTTTCCTTTCACCGTGTTTGTGGAGTTACTGGACAACTGATCTTATAGAGGAAAAGTAACGAGGATGTATTGAAGAGAGCACGAGTTCAAATACTACACAGCCACCTTAGATAATGCAATTGGAATATCTCAAACTAAGTTTCATTGTTAATTCCGATGTTTTATGAAATCTCCCACCTTAGCCACAACCACCTTAGCCACTGCACTGAAGTATTCTTCCTCGGTCCATAGATTTAGTATAGATGGCACGTTTGGTTTTCCAGACTAGCCGGATTAGACTGCGCGAGATTAGATTTTCCGGATATGATTGGATTGGATTAGCTGAACCATAATTAATAATGTGTTTGGTTTTGTGAAGTATTAATTCAACATTAAACTACAAATAGTTCAATCCAGCTAATACCCTCATGTGATAGGGTACTAATTTGGGTTATTAAACACCATCTTTTCACTATTTAGTACTAGTACTAGTATTACAATTAGCTAATACCTAGACTATATTTAGTCCAATCCTAGCTAATACTGGTAATCCTAGAAAACCAAACATATCATTTTACCTACCTGCATTTTACATATATACAACGAATGAGCACTTTCTTGAAAATTTGCATTTTACACTTCTCAAATGCCCGTACCAGACTATTAGCAATTCTTTTGTGTCCTTGCTATCAACTGGTAGATAACGTCACACTAATACTTACAACATTGTTGTTCTGAATATATATTTTCTTTCAAATGCTTGTTGTTGAAGTTATGAAAGACTAGCGAAGTTAAGAAGTATTACCTCAAGCTTTCGTGATTGTGCTTCTGCTTTAGCAGCCTGGAGGTTCAACCAAGCCTGAATTCTTGCTTCTTCTCTTTGATACCTACAATTCCAATCCCAATTAACACCAAATCCTAATGATCTTATACAACAAAGTGAATGAATATGATCACAACCCTTAATTCACCTGAGGCAACACTTGTTCTTTTCCTCTTCTTCCCATGCACAATCTCTGGGTTCAGACACACTTTTCCTGCATTCACCTCCAATCTCAAAGTGCCTCAAGCTCTTTGATATCTCCTCTTCCTCCTCTTCCCTCGAGCTCCAATTCGAAACAATTGACCCATTATGCAATTTTGCTAAGTGGCACTCTTCTAGCTGAGCAATGTCTATGGTAGACGCTGCACTATCGCAGTGCGTTAAGTCCAACGGCCCTGACCTGTTCTCAGGGGTATTATGTCGAACAGGTGATGTGCTTTGGAATGGTGTAGGACATCTTGAAGTTGTGGAGCTGCCTAGAGGAGTCATATCTGTCCCAATGTGTCTGTGTTTGAGATCAAGAACCACCTCTGTTGATGCATCTTTCATGGTTTTGTCTTCCATGTTCCTGAATACAAATCCTTCTTTGATTGGCTCTGAGCATCTGAATATAGGAGCTTCTTTTGTGAACTTGTCTGTATTCAGAAAAATACCCCCAAACAAGTCTTTGAGATTGCTATGTTTTTTTTTGAGAAACATTGAGATTGCTATGTTTGTTACTTAAGATATTGCTAAGTTTTCTTTGGTTAATCCACAAGCACAAATTAAACCTAAAAAGGTTAAAGTCTTTGAAAGGAAAGCTCATGATCTATCATATTTGAAAGTCTTTAGAGTTTAGACTTTCTATTTCTTACACAAACATAAAATGGTTATGTGACTGATATGCCATCTGAGGATGCATTAAAAGTTTTGTAGAACAAACAAGGCAAGCTAAAAGATAAAAGTCATCATATACAGCTTTTTGGGAGTTAAAGGCCAAAGGTTTGGTGTTTGAAGAAAGTTTTCCTTACCTTTTAGAAGTACTTCTGTTGAAGGAGGGACCCCATTAAAAGCTCTGGCTATGCCATGATGCTCTGAAGAAAAAGACCCTTGAGTGTTTGACTTATCCTGTGAGATCTTCTCCTCTGTAACCCTAGATTTATCAGCAAAGACTTCATCTTGTGGCTTAAACATACTCTTGTAAGGTCTTGTGGTTTCTGATGACTTCAACCCAAGGGAATGAACAGGTGAGTCACAAAATGAGTTGCTGCTCCCATTAAGCCACTTCTGAGCATCATCCCACTTTGAAGGGAAGCTTTTTCTTGAGCTAAAGCTGAAAATTGGCCTCCCAGGAGTGCAAGGAGCTTCTTGATTCCTCTTTGAGACTGAAGTATCAAGAAAGCCTCTAGCTTCTGCACTGTGGTTTAGCATTGGAAATGACTTGACACACTCAGATGTCTCTTTGAGATTGATCTTGGAAAGTGGGTCAGGGAAGGTGTCTGCAAATGGGTTGTTGTCCATTTTCTTGTTGAAGCGAGCTTTGGCCTCCATTGGTGTCTCCTTCAATCACAAACATAAGACATGCACCCAAAAGAAAACACACAAATTTAGGGCAAAGAAGTGACTTGAACAAGCTAAAAACCAGATTTGTACAAGAGCATTGCTTACACCATGGTCATCAGAAGCTAAAAATAATGGACCTTGAAAGCACCTTGAGGCCTTGAAATCCATAGCTCAGAGCTTAGAAGATTTTGAGAGACAAGGCTCTCTGAAGAAGAAGAAGAAGAAGAAGAAGAAGAAGAAGAAGAAGAAGAAGGTGATTTGTATTGTTCACAAGTGAACAGTTGAGAGGTCAGAGAAATGGCATTGTCAAGGTGAAGCCATGTTCTATGAAACTGTTGAAAGTACTCAGAGTGGAAGGAGCTAGCTTCTCTAAATTTTTATTACTAAAAGTTAGAAAACAGTGACACTACAATACTACCTGCAAAGGAACAAGGAATGGGACAAAAGTGGTACTTATATGAAAAGAGGAGGGGGCTTTGGGGGTTGAGAAAGGGACTCTCACTCATGAAAGAGTTGAGTATTCCATGTTTCAGGATCATGGCACCGTGCTGATTCAAACTCACGTCAACCACATATTTGACATTTTAATGTTGGACGTTCTAATAATATGGATTTAAAAAATTTGGATATCTACTTCATATGTTTCGAGTTACTTCAAAAGATATTTTAGTCAAGAAATTGTGGATGAGGATGAGAGAAGTTAGTAGAATTAGTTAAAAACATGTTTTAATAGTATGAATATCTTTGGAAGATTCTAGTTGGAATTTTGTTCCCCTTTGAAGGTGAATACTACGTCCGTAACGTATCTTTCTCATCATTTTGACTTTTACTACTATTTACTGATTCACTTTGACCCGGTAATTTGGATAGCAAAACGATTTAATTTTGTGATAATTCTTTCATGATGTTGTAGAGGAAAAGTTAATCTACAACAACATGAAACAATTATCAAAAGATTGCATCCCTTCGCTATCCAAATTACCAGATCAAAGTAACACATTTACAGGTGAAAAAGTCAAAGCGATGTGAAAGGGGCCTCGCGGAGAAAGTATTATACTAGTACTAGCTAGTACTGTAGAGGACCACTGAGTTTGATATTCATAATGTTATCATTATAAGCCTGCATTAGCTTCGTGTTGTCTTCTTGTTACACAACTGGTATGTTGCTATTCGCTATTATTAGTTTATGTAGTTCATTTATACCATGGCTAATAATAGGCACAACTTTTTTTGAATGACTACTCCTAACTGCGGGACAAAGATGACGATTCTAATTTTAGAACATCTATAACGGAGTTTTTCTGAAAGAGCATCTTGACTACAGGGGTACTAAATAGAAAGAAGCATGTTCTTGCATCAACCTTGCATTCTGATCTAAGATGCAAAGTTGAAGCCAGTCATAAGTCCAGCCCCGTTATACTTCTTTAGGTGTTTTGTAACGCTGATTTCTTTATCAATTAACTCATATTATTTCTTTGTTTTTCGAGATTTGACATACTGCCTCATCACAATAGTAGATCGATATCAACATCAGTTGGAACTTTTATCTTTAAAACTCCGTATAACTTGACTATAGTTGTTGGCAAAGAAAAGTTCAACTATACTATCCTCCGTATAACTTTAGCTGATGCCTAATTATTTGGTGGTTCGGCCACCATAAGTACATAAATATCTGAGTTTCACGTGTGTGCGTGTGTGTATTGTTTTTCATTGTGTATGGTTGATTGTAGTTGATCATGTCCAATAAATATCATTACATGCAAGAAATTCCACTCTAAGCTAAGCTATTGTTAGGAGAGAGGGTCGAACTCGAGACCTCAAGGAAGTGCCTCTGGACCGTTATTAATTGGGCTAAGCGGCTAGTTCATTCATCTCGTTCTACTTCGATGTTTTTTCGAACAAACACTTGAGCATCTCTGTGAAGATAAAGAAACAAGATGAGCTACAACCAAAGCTGCTTACAACATGCAAATGCAACATGATAGTCAAATGGGGTCTCAATTCAACTGGATTTGGAAGGGTCCCCTTCACTTCAGGTTAAAGGTTTTGCTTTGGAGAACAGCTCCTGCACTCTTCCTATACATCATTCTCTGGGACTATCCCAATGCCCTCTCTGTCACTCCGACACTCCCTCATATGCATATGTTTCTCAAATGCCATGTTGCTAGAAGCATTTGGTTTCTTCTTGGCAACCTCAGAACTGAGGATTTAGACTTCACAGATATTAAAGAGGGGCTGCACAGTCTGCACTTCTGTTATATCCAAGGTCTGACTTCAACATTCCTAAGGAAAATTATGAAGACTGGAAATTTCTGTGTGCTGTGCTTCTAGAGACAAAAACCAGAGAGTTTGGCAGACAAAAACCACATAATTATGATCCAGCTGTTAGATGCCTAGGAGAAATTTCAGACCCCAAGTCAAGGGTGGACATGTCCTCCCACCCTAATTTCATTGTCTGTACAACAATTAGTGCTCACCTGTTCTATAATGAAGTAGTGTATATCCTTTGAGAGATGAAATGGAAAGAAGTATCATCATACAATCAACGACTTTAGCAATAAACCATCACAAATGCGCATAAAGAAAGAAACTGTAGATTACATAGGACGAATACACTCCAATTTTGTGACTGCACAAGAGAAGTTCATCTATAAGCAAACCCAAAAGCAACAGATGCACTTGCACCAATGTATAGATCATATACATCATCCTTTATGCTAAATACAAGAAAAAACCTGTACAAGGGGGAAGAAAAAATAGCCTATAATGGCAAAATAGCCTTGCTTTGCATCTTTTTCTGCACAATTAATCAAGAATGATCAAACCAAAACAAAAATTTATGAACTGGAACTGCCACTGGTAAGAAGAATGAAAGAAATGATATACGGGTGGGGGAGAATAGACGAAAATGTACAGATTCGGTTTTCTGTTATCAATCGGTTGGTGTCTCAGTTTCAGTTTTCTCTTCAGAATGATCAGTCTGGGACTTGCTTGGATCACTAGTTGGAGGAGTCCATTGATCTGGGAGCATCAAAAAATATGTTGTCATGGCTTTCCTGAACCTCTTCTTGTATTGCTTTGGGGATATCACTGTAGGAGGTTCATTCTTCGGACCACCAAGGATGCCAGAAGCCTTAACCCAAGTCTCAAGGTGTTTGTCCCAAGTATACTGACGCATATAGTCAATTATTCCTAGAACTAGCTCATTCTTTTCTTGATCCACACCAACCAGTAATGAATAATCCATTACATCAACAGACTGCATCGGCATGAAATTCAACGAGTGAGTAAAGTAATTACTAGCAAACATTCTTCATAGATAAGGAACATCACGTATCTGATAATATAACCAGTAAGAGTAAGGCATGCTCAAATCGAGAACTTTCAGATATTCCTATCTGAAAGCCCTAGCAAACCCTGGACTTGGAGAACCAAATAAAGGCCCTGCTTTCTTTGCCTTATTTTAGGTGACAATTTATCTTTTTTTAAATCATAAAAAAAGTTATAATTTATTCATCTTGGTTACAACTTATTTTTACCTTTTTATAAGACTAAAACAAGTTAATTTTTTCTAACTTCAACTTTTCTTACTTTTTACTTCTAAAATATAACTTTGGAGGAGCTAAAATAGAAGAAAAGTAAGCAATCTTTTTTCCTAAAAAGATAAACTAAAACTTTTTAGAACATTTCACAAATTCAAAGCAAGCAACTTTTTTTTACCTTTTTCTAAAAAGATATAAAAAGTCCCTAAATTAGGTAAAAATAGCGAGGCCTAAGTCGTTTCTTTCCTTCTTTTAGGGGGAATAAACAAATATTGGTTAAATTCTTTTCTGTTAGCGGACTTCTATACAGTATAACAGATTGTATTCAAGAATAAATAAATTTAATAGAGTGATGATTTTACAGTATAACAAACTCTTACTGCAAAGAATTTTCGCCCAGCCTCCACGAGCCAACTCAGAGTAGTTATTTTCATTGTTTTAGATGGAGTGCATAAAACAAGTAGATGATCTCATGCAGCAGCTACAAACATGGAAAGCCTAAATAAGTTTGAGAACTTACTGCGAGAAAAGAAGTATCGTTCCAAACAGCTCTTTCCAACAGCCGTTTTGCTTTGTTTCCCACAAATATTGGAGAAGTTGGCATTGACTCGATCAAGTTCTGATCCAGCAGAACCTTGTTGCTTCCACTGGAATCTGGATTATATCGAGATCGCGTCGAGCCTTTGAGATCATAAAGCCGTATAAGATTCCTTCCGTAGAGAAGATTCTCCATTACAAGAAGGTCCATCTTGGTATCCTTGCCTCCTTTCAGATGCTTTGATGTAACCTGGAGACATACATTTCAAATGTATAGTGAGACAGAGAGGATATAAACTCTTTTTCTTTCTTGAAAACAGTGGGCCGTGTGCATTTGCACCTACATTAGTTCCATGGAGACATAGCTATGCTAAGAATATGGCAATGCCCCAATGTGCATTTGGAAAAAAGAAAGGTCCTCAATAGCCCCGAGTTGTTAGCAGTAGTGGGATTCAGACCATGGAACTCAGAGCAAAACACAATCTTAAGATTAAGGCCATCATTGCTAGAGCAACCCCTTGGGGTTTGGAGCATATGCACTTTGGAATAAAGATCTAAGAGTAGTGGAATCTAAAATTTAATAACTATGCTAAAGTTTGTTTAGAGTTTCAGTAAGGAAATATAGATGTATGCTAGCAAGAGCACATATCATAAAAGGTAATGGTAAATAGTTACATTTCTGCTTCATTGGGGGAAGTGAGAAATTGATGTAAACTTGACACATTGCCGCTCGTATAAGCTTGATTCAAAATATTCGTCTTAATCAGCTGAGCTATGAAAATTGCTAACGTTTATGTTACACTTACTATTTTAGATCTTGATCACTCCTTCAATGATTGTGAATTTTGATTGCTACTCGAGAAAGACCTCTGAGGGTGTGCAGGAGCATAGCCAACCCTAGGCTACGTGTGAGATCAAGAGACAAGCATGATCTAGCAGGGGAGTGAAATTTGTTGTTTAAACCCCAATTATTCGCATTTGACGAGTAGTAAGCCCCAAATCCCTATCGGCTATCGGTTAGGAACTCGCAAGTAGCTCGAAAGAGTGTTTGCAAGATAATCCATGTTCAAGCAATTTAGTCTCCATGGTGTTTCAAGTGGTACAAACCAATAGCAGTTAATTTTGCATCAATCCATGCACATTTTCCAATGCCCACCACCCATTTAATTACCAAAGAAAACCTTTTACATTCTGTTTAAAAATTATGTTCACTTTCTCTGTTGTTCACCCATTTTCAGGCTTTGTACACTGAATTACTTAAATTCTAGTCTAAGTAGTGCTAGAAAATAAACTAGTAGTTTCCTAGTTGTCTCAAGGATACCATATCCGGTCTTAACAGGAAATGCTACGTGTGAAATCATGCACTGGCAAGCCGCTAACAATAGCATCTGCTACATTCTGACAGCAACAAAAGAATGTATCATAATATGGTTCCGTAAGGTCCTTTTCTTAAACCTGTTCTATCATTTCTCAATTATTGTAATCTCTTTTAAGATTCTTGTCTTCAATTGTCTTTGTTTAGCAATTCATTTGTTAACTTTTAAACTGGTTAAAGGAGACTCAAAGCAATGAATTTGATACCATTTATATCAATGTTTTTCTTCCTCTCTGTTAACAGATTTTAAAAAAAATAGAATAAAATTTCCAATTCTAACACTCTGATGCGATAACTTCATGAGCACTATATCTGAAGATTCAATGGATTGCAAGCATAAGCCGGAACTGAATTAATAATAACTTTCATAATGATCATAATTTTATAACGATCACACTCTAATATTCCTAATGAACTGACAACATAACATTTCGGCTAAAAGTTTCATGTGAATTGAAAGATATATTATCAGTTGCGATCATAATAACTAAACTCGAAATAAACTGTCAACTGTAAAAGCATTTTAAAATGTCAAACACATTAAACTCAGTTGGAAGGCACGGGAGCTTTTCTTCAGACAATAAATGTGAAATTATCATCATAAAGGTAATACTATGTTGTTCAATTTCAACAGCATTGTAGTGTGATCCCATGAGGGCTGTACAACTATCTTAAACACATATTCATGATCAATTTATAATATTTACCACAACGTGAAGTTGTTTTATTAGAATTGCAAGCCTCAAAACAGTTTACCTGGTAAATTCCTAGAATCTTTGCCAGGCAAGTAGGACTTCCTGTTCCAATTGATTCAGATAGATACTTGAAATATTCAGGAGCAAACTTTATGAATGACTCCAGCTCGGTTTTTGTAACCTGTTTGATGATAAAACGATCATCCAAGGTTTTTGCAAAGAAGACGTTGCTCTTGCCACCTTGAGCCCCCCACTTCTTGCAACGACTAAGAGACCTTATGAAATCCATCTCAGATGGGCAGCAAATCCTCCTCAAGGCTTCAAACCGCTTTGCATAGTAACATGTCACGCTATATTTCACATTTCCTATTGGCCCATCATCAGTAAAAGAAAGCCTGGCATGCAGAGCTTTGGTGTAAGATAGTGGGTCTAAAACCGAGGAGCTGCGTGAACCTGGCATGGACAAGAAACTGTCATCTGTCGATCCAATGCTTCTAAAAGATTCCAAGGCTGTTTCGTCGAATGACTGGAAGGACTGCAAACTCCCTAAATCAGCAGATAAAAAAGATTCCCCTGGCTTTTCACATTCTTCAGACACCCTGGCAAGATACTCTGGTGAAACCAGAGCATATGCTATGATGCTTGTTAGCTCGTCGTCATAAACTGGAATGACAGTGTCGTTAACACCAACAGGCAACAGTAACCTAGCCCCACCTAGAAGCTCCAGCTCACGAAAGGATGAAACATAAACCGGATTGTACTCTCCAAGAGTATCAAGCTTCTGGGTATTGCCTAGAAAGTTTTTATTCCACGACCTGTAGAAATTTATAAAAGGCATTCCCAACCAGCTTATTGAATCTTCTGTGTTATCGTTTCCTTTGCTGGGGAGCAGAGAAGGTGACTTAGATAGCTTAGATCCGTTCTGATCATCTGCAACTTCAATCGAAGAATCTGCAACAGCTGACTCAGGTTTTGGTACTTCTGGTTCTGCATGAGTTTCACCAGTCCAAGCAGCATCAAGGGTGTCTGAGAGACTTGCAACGACTGAGACCTGGCTCTCAGATGCTGTCCTGCGAACAACTGAGTCAGGTTTCGGAAGGTCAGATTGTAAACGGATCTCCACACTACTAACAGAAAGGAGCCCTTTTTCTTTCTTGATATTTGAGTCCTTTTCCATGACAGTTCTGTGATCATCATCTACCTCATGCTCGTTACTGTTGTTAACAATTGTTCCTTCCTGCTCATTACCTTCCCTAAGCTTTACATCCTCGAGAACTGAGTCAGAACCATTTGAGGCTTTCCCTTGGTTCACAGGTTCGTTCATGTCAATGACGCGACTGTTTTCACTGACAGGATTCTCCACAAGTTCCAAGGTAGAGCTTGTCTCATCCTGAATGTTGTTATTGTCCAAACTGGCAGCATAGATGAGGCGATGATCCCACATGTAAGATTGGAAGAGTAACTGCCTTCTTAACCGATTTATCTCAAGAATATCACCAACGAGCTGGCCTTTTTCCACCTCCTTGGTCAGGATTTTTTGAACTAATTCCTGTAACATAAGCTGTCTATCAAAATCCATATAATGAAATCAGTATGCAGAATAGATTTAAGAGAAATCACGAACTCTATCTACAAAGCTTAGGGACTATTAACACAAAAACTACTAGGAATCCCGACTAAGAAGATGATATCATTTGATAACCTTGTTCACACCATCAATGATATTCGTACCAGTAAATATGGTGAGCATTTGCCAGAAAACGACATAAGTTTAACCACGTGTGCAATGAGTTTAGCGCATATTTTGAGGAAAAAAACTATTCTAATATATAAAGTCAACACCATTTTTGGTGTCTTGGTGTCCAGATTTTGGTTTACCAAAAATACCCCTGATTATACGAACATAACATATTTATTAAATTACAAATCTAACTACCAATTTTCTTTCAAAATCTTCCCAGATTCCCCATAGCTTCACTTATCCAAGTTTTTCTAGTCTAAAAATAAATTGATAAATGATTTTTTTAATAAACATATACTTTAAAGAAAATTGTGCATATAACGTGTGTGGCCTTTTGCTAACATCTAAACAAAACTAACATACTTAGTGACTTAGTCTCGCTTCGTGTGTTCCTCATTTTCTAGTAGTTAACTAATCAACAGCCAGAATTGCGGAAGTCCCTTGTTTACACAATCTTACAAAATCTTGAACAGTTGGACCAATTTGAACAGTTCAAGTATAATGCTGATAACTGTGCTACGGGTGAACTATAAAACAGAAGACCTCACCTTAAATTCAACCTTCTCATTTTGTAGCATGACTTCAAGTTCTGTTACATGACATCGTGAACGGGGTACATTCATGCCACTGTTACATACTCCTGAGCTACGTCTTTTGTCTTTCATCTGACCGAGGGCATTCAGTATTTCAGAAAATAACAGATCTGCCCGGTCATTCACCTGCTTAATTTAGATCATAAGATTGAAGCTAAGAGGAGTGATTAGGAAATGACATTTTCGAAAAGTGACCTCATTTTCGCACCTCGGTGATTTCCTTTTGTATCCATTCCAGATTCTCGTGGTTAAAATCAAGCTTGTGTGGTGGAAGGTAAACAGAGTTGACATCAATTGATGCATAACGGAAACATGCAACCATGTTTCCAAAACTGCATATGAGAGAAAGTTAAGAAGAAAGTAATTATAGGGTGACAGTAAAGCATGCGAAGACCTTTGTATTCCTTGGTGAGAACAAAGAATACTCCCTCTGTCCCAAAATTAGTGTCTCGTTTTTCTCAACAATCTTGAGGAGATGATTTAACTAGTACAATACTGAAACTTGTTAATCTTTCCATGAACTTGTAGAGTTAAGATCACTCTACAACATTAAAAAAAGATTAAGAAGTTTTTGTATCGTCTTGCTTTCCACTTCACCTCCGCAAAAATGCTTGAAAGAAAAGCATGACACTCATTTTGGGACTGAGGGAGTATGTAACATATACTAACTTTGCCAAGCTATCAGCTACACTGTACTTCTACTGTCTTGGTTGATCATTCCAACAGAGATAAACAAAACTAGGGCGATAAAAATCGATTGAATCAAGTAAATACGACGACTGTGTCTAAGGAAAATAATAATCACATCTATAGCATGAAATTGATGACCAAGAGTCCAAGACTATGCACTAAAGCTGGTATCTTGAAGTGATATACGTTCACAGTATGTAGAAAACTGCCAAAGGAAGAATACCCGTAAAAACGAAGACAATCTCTGTGTAGTGAGTGCCCACAGCTTGCCACTCTGCTAGCAGCTGCATGGTTTGAGAAACTGAGCTCCAAAAACTTCCCAAGTGACAGGCCCCAAGCAGCATCAGACATCACAACTCTTCGGGTTGCAGGGGGGAAACCGTCAATCCTGGGACACCTAAGACACCTGTGCCACATCCAGATCTTTCCTTCCTTTTCACCTGGTAAGTGGAAATCTGGCAATTTCTTCACAGCAATTGTAAGGGTACCTTGTCTATGGGTATAGCAATGCACATGTGCTTCTGACGGCATATCACATGATGGACATCGAGAACTCTGACATAAATATTGAACTTTTTCATATCAATATATTTGGAGGTAATTTTGACTCACATAATGAATAGCATGAGCGTGTGTGTGTGTGTGTGTGTGTGTGTGTGTGTGTGTGAGAGAGAGAGAGAGAGAGAGAGAGAGAGAGAGAGAGAGAGAGACCTGATCAAATAGGTGATCTCGTAAGAAGCGCCCCAAAGGTTTGTCAAAGTTACCATAATATTTTATTCGAAAAAGATGTGATCTTTCACAAACAGTTCCCTTCCACACACATCTAGATGATAAGGATACCAAAATGCTCTGATGATCGGAAGGCGACGGAGGGAACTCTTCTTTCGAATTAGTTGGTTCCTCTTTGAATTTAACATCTTGTTGCGGGGTTGATATTCCTGAACTACCTATCTCGTTTTCGCTCGGAACACAGTCAACAGTTTGAGCATTATCTCCCAAAACACCTTCTCCCTCTGTCTGGGGAAGCCAAAAATCTGTAGACATCATCAGTTCATCACTCGTGACATCTTGGTTACTGTTAGCAGCATAAACTTGTGACTCCTTAACCATATTACTATCCTGCAATAAAACATAAAAATCAGTGAGAACAAAGCTCACTACAAATCTGTAGGAAATTTCCATGATTAAGCAAGGTAAAAAAAAGAAAAAATGGGTAACAGGTTGACACCTTTGTCTCTAGGCTCTGAGATGTTGTGTCCATCAATGAAGTATGTGGCAGTGCTGGATTAATTTTTTGGAAGGAAGCACTCGAAATCGGCAAGGAAAGATCTGCAGCAGGGAGGCTGCTGGACCTCTTTGGCTCTATAGACAGTTCAGGCCCCTTTGATGTTTCATTGGCAGATGGAGTGAAACCAGGTATCATAGATATAGACCTGTCAATATTGGATGTTTTATCTGGAAATGCCACAGTTATAGGGGAGTTCAACGGTAACTCTGGCAAAGAAGCTCCTTCATCAGCAAGAAACGATGTTTCTAAAGCCAAGTGATATGCGGCAAAAATACTGTACTGCACGACATGCTTCACTTTCTTCAAGTCATCCCCACTTGCCCCTCTAAGTAAGATCTGAAAGAAACGGAACTTGAAATGAATTTCAAACTACATAGCAAACCAGTACAATACTCAAACTTGGATTAGACGAAAGTCTAGCATTAGTGAAATAGAAATGTTTGCCTGGCACCAGCAATATGCTGTTACCTTGTCTTAGTATCCAACTAATACAAGCTCCTACCCCAATTACTATGGACAGTATTTTGTGAACAATACTTCACAAAAGAATACGGCCGTTTTACTCAGTGTGGTATTGTTTTTAGTACAATTTTAATCAAGTTTCTAATATTGGTTGGCAATCACACCACAAATACTAGTCAAATCAACACAATATACAGTAAATGCACACTAAAATGAACAACGCAATTGAAGGGCATACATGGAGTAGAGCATTGAGAAGCCAGTCATATTTGAATAATCAAGGCATGCCTATATCGGACGGAAGAGACAAAGGTGCATAGCGTCTAAAGTTTAATATCTTATATTTCACGGATTACCATGAGCTTCTCAATTCTTTGAAGGGTCAATGCCTTGTACAAAGTTCCAAGAAACTGTATGGGACCTCCAAAGTTTCACAAACCCTATAGAGTCAAATTGTCCCCAAAGATCTCAAGGGTCAAACTGAAATTTTTGGACAAAGTTACTCACAGGGAGTATGCAATTTTCCTGTAAATGTAGAGATTGTAATCTATTTTGAATGAATAATTGACGAATACCGTAGCACTCTGGCGGCCACTGTTTCCACGGCCGCGACCACGGACTTTGGGAGGGGGGCCAAAGGTCGGATTTGCCGAGGCCCGAGTGGAGAAGGACGAGGTTGGCTGAAGCTTGGCACAGTACTGCTCATACTGAGTTAACTTTTCGAAGAGTTCTTCGAAGCCAAAATCGGTGTCTCGTGCTTTGATCGCGGCAACGATGGGGAGATAGACCTCATTAAGTCCGTCAAGAATACGCTCCACCACATCGGATTTATCCATAGGTTTGCTTAGAAGGGCAAGTTCATCCACCTTGTTCTTGACAAAGTGCATGAATGCGGAGATTGTCCATGTACCTTGCTGTGGGTTTTTCAGATGTTCTTTAACTTGGTTTATGTGGCCACGGGTGGGACGCGCATAGATGTTGTGTAGGGTTTCCCTATCAAACGCCGTATGAGCGGTGGTAATGTGAGAGAGGGCTGATTGAGTCAAGGTGCTTGCAAGGAAGGCAAACACAAGTTGATCCTGTTGAAACCAGGATGTATACGCCGGATTGGACTGCAGGATAACGGCGGTGGTAGTGCCGGAGGTAGCAGATGAGGCGGACGAGGAGGGCGCTTCTGTTTGCGACTGTTCGGTGGGCGAAGAAGCAGCAGCGCGCGGCAGTGGGTTAGCCGCCTCCAGCGGCTGCGGGATCTGTGGCAGAGGCGGCAGCTTGGTTCCGTCGACGTGGCCAACCAGGCCATGTCCGGTGAGTAGAGCTTGAACCTGCACTTTCCAGGTCAGAAAGTTAGCTCCATCAAGCTTGATTAGGGTGGGAGGGGCGGCGAATACGATGAGAGGGCGAGATGGGTTGTTGGGATCGGGGACGGTAGTAGGGTGGCCGGGCGCCATTGATGTCGGAGAGAAGGAAACGGAGGTCGATCCTTATTCGCAGGCGGCGACGGTAGGTTAGGAGCTAGGGTTTCGCATGAGATCGAAAAACCCGCTCTGATACCATGTAGAGATTGTAATCTATTTTGAATGAATAATTGGCAAATACATTTGTCTAGGTTAAATAGACAAGCTAGGGACTACCAAGTAAATATATATTTTACTTAATTACATTATGTCCTACAGTAAACAGAGCTGAGCTAATCAAGGAAGCTGTCCAGTCCCTGTTTTGGTTGATTTCGACATTAAAAAACACACCCCTAAATCTTTATAGATCTCACCCGCAGTGTATAATCCAACTACTATTCTCATAAATCTACAACCCCCCCCCCATCTAACACCCCAGGGTTTTCTATTCTAATACATGATTTCTTCATGAAAGCGTCACACATCGTGATTTTGTGAAAACCCTAACATGCAGAACCTAATTCATTGAATAGACAAAATCAAACTCTAAATTTCAGATCTTTTGGAAATAGGGGTGATTAATTTCAGTTCTTACCTAAGAGATTCGGAGATTGAAGATCTCTAGCTGCTACTTTTGGTGATTTTTTTTGCTAGAGAATTCATGTGAAGTTTTAGCAACTACACGTGACTGAGAGGGTGAGGAAGAGCATTGGGGCCAGTTTTCTCTCACTTTAAATTTAGAGAAGAGAAAGAAAGGGAGAAAGAGCGGTCACCTGCTGCTGCCGAACACCAACAGAGAAGAAGATATGCGATTTTAGATTGAGAGAGGATGTTTGCAAAATGTTGATGTTTCTCAACCACAGTAACTATATAAAGGGTGAGAAGATGATTGAATGCTTGAGGGTACATGATACTAAGTGGAAACACCAATCAAATTAGTCTAATTATCAGAAACGAGTTCAATATTTTAGTTTGTACTTTACTTAGACAATCCCCGACTATACTCCAAAATTATCAAGACTTCATCCCACGTCCCACTAACACAAATTCCAAATTCTTCTTTTTGCCCTAAGTTTTCAGAGAAGTTATATTTTAGTAATTATTCGTAACAGTTAGATAATATCAACATTTTTCCCTCAAGCATTCAATCATCTTCTCCCCCTTTAAATAGTTACTGTGGTTGAGAAACATCAACATTTTGCAACAATCCTCTCTCTCTAAAATCATATCCTCTTCTCTGTTGGCGTTCGGCAGCAATACGTGAGCGCTCTTTCTCCCTCTCTTCTCTCTCTCTTCTCTAAATCTAAAGTGAGAAAAAACTGGCCCAAATGCTCTTCCTCACCCTCTCAGACACGTGTAGTTGCTGAAAATTCACATGAAATCGCTAGCAAAAAATCACCATAAGTAGCAACTAGAGCTAGAGATCTTCAATCTCTGAATCTCTTAGGTAAAAACTGAAATTAATCATCCCCATTTCCAAAAGGTCTGAAATTTAGAGTTTGATTTGTCTATACAATGAATTAGGTTCTGCATGTTAGGGTTTTCACAAATCACGATTTGTGACGCTTTCATGATGAAATCATGTATTAGAATAGAAAATCTCGGTGTTAGATGCGGGGGTTTTGTAGATTTATGAGAATAGTAGTTGGATTATACACTGCGTGTGAGATCTATAAAGATTTAGGGGTGTGTTTTTTAATGTCGAAATCAACCAAAACAGGGACTGGACAGCTTCCTTGATTAGCTCAGCCCTGTTTACTGTAGGACATAATGTAATTAAGTAAAATATTTATTTACTTGGTAGTCCCTAGCTTGTCTATTTAACCTATACAAATGTATTTGCCAATTATTCATTCAAAATAGATTACAATCTCTACATGGTATCAGAGCGGGTTTCTCGATCTCATGCGAAACCCTAGCTCCTAACCTGTCGCCGCCTGCGAAGAAGGATCGACCTTCGTTCCCTTCTCTCCGGCATCCCGGCCACCCTACTACCGTCCCCGATCCCAACAACTTATCTCGCCCTCTCATCGTAATCGCCGCCCCTCCCACCCTAATCAAGCTCGATGGAGCTAACTTTCTGACCTGGAAAGTGCAGGTTCAAGCTCTACTCACCGGACATGGCCTGGTTGGCCACGTCGACGGAACCAAGCCGCCGCCTCTGCTGCAGATCCCGCAGCCGCCTCCAGTTTTTATTGCAACTATTTAAGGGTTAATTTCCCCTTTCTTCACCCCCCTCACCTCTCTTTGCATCCCTCTCGAAGGTGCCACAAGAAGAACTCGGACAGCTCTCTCTCTTGGTCAGCTCTCTCTCGTGGTCATATCTCTCTCTCTCATTGATCGATCTGCAAGAATGTTTGCAGATTGGAATTTTTTTTGTGAAAATTGCAGATTGGAATTCAGATAATCAAGTCAGATGAAATTAGTCAGAGCAGAAAAACACATCCAAAATCCAAACTGAAAGAGAGGAGAGGACACCCACTCAGCTTGATTTTGATTTGCAGCGATGTACCCATGTTTGGGTTCAATTTGAGAGCTCTGACCAAAGTTTTGGGTTCTATTTTGTTTCAATGTTTTTCGGGTTTGGTTTGACATGGGCAAAAGAGATGAGGAGATAGAGATGACTGGGTTCGAGATGAAGTACCCATTGGTGGTTTAGTCTCGATTTTAGTGCTCTGATTGGGGTTGATTGATGTTCTATAGGGTTCTAATAGTCTTCGTGTTCCCAAATTGGATTTGATTGGGTCTGCTAGTGTGGTGTTTTGTTTTTTGATTGGTGTTCACGTTGAGGTCTGCGGTGATCGTTGGTTTGAGATGAAATCAGAGGGAATTGAATTGAAATGTGTAGAGAATAGAAAATTCAGTTTGATTTTTCACTCGGTGTTCATGGTTGTGGTCTGGATCTGTATTTTCCAAAAGATTTTTTTAGATGTATAACAAAGTACACCACGGACTGCTTGCTCAAAAGAAAGTAAACACATAATATATATGGACTAATAGAAGAGGATTATATGTAATTTTATACAAAATTTAGCAACAAGGGTAAAAATGTCATGCACCGCAAAGTTGTGCTGTAACTATCAATTGTTGTGCTGTAATCATCAGCACTAATTATATAACTTACTGAACTTCAATACTTACTTTTAAGCACTTTTACAAATCCCAACTATATTAAATATAGGGTAAATGACAACTTGTACTCCTATTTTTTTGTTTAATGACAAAGGATACCCTCTGTTAACAAATCACAGTACGTACCCCTATTGTCAATTTTGCTCATGGAGTTCTGGTAATTACTGATCCACCCCTTTCAATAGTCTCTTTCGTTCCCTCCTGTTCTTCTTCTTCTTTCTTCTTATGTTAATGTTGTCGCTCATCACCGCCATGAAAGGATCATCAAGGAGGGCTGTTCCTCTTTTTCCTATTCTATTGCTACACAAGAGCATCAACCACTGTCGTATACCAAGAGCTGCACCACTACCACAGCCACCGTTGCTCAATTGCAGGTAGCATCACAATTGCCGCCAAGTCGCCAACACACTCAGGCCACCTATCTCAACCTCGATCTAGCATCACCAAGTATTTATATCGATAATCACTACTCTTCTTATCTTGTTATGGGTTTGGGCCCATCAGGTCTCTTCTTCCCTTTACGTTTAGGAAGTTTAAGGGTTCGCGACTTCAGTTGGGGGTCTGAATTGGAGTTTGGGGCTTCAAATCGGATTAAAGTTTGGGGGTTGATTTGGTTGTGCCGTTGTGGTTGTCGGTGGTGATGGGTAGGAGAAGAAGGCTGGTGGTGCGCTATTGGGCATAATTGGCTGTTATTGCTCGGCATTGTGCTTGGTTGGGTTCGGCTGTGGAGCAAGTCGCCAACACACTCAGGCCACCTATCTCAACCTCGATCTAGCATCACCAAGTATTTATATTGATAATCACTACTCTTCTTATCTTGTTATGGGTTTGGGCCCATCAGGTCTCTTCTTCCCTTTACGTTTAGGAAGTTTAAGGGTTCGCGACTTCAGTTGGGGGTCTGAATTGGAGTTTGGGGCTTCAAATCGGATTAAAGTTTGGGGGTTGATTTGGTTGTGCCGTTGTGGTTGTCGGTGGTGATGGGTAGGAGAAGAAGGCTGGTGGTGCGCTATTGGGCATAATTGGCTGTTATTGCTCGGCATTGTGCTTGGTTGGGTTCGGCTGTGGAGCAAGTCGCCAACACACTCAGGCCACCTATCTCAACCTCGATCTAGCATCACCAAGTATTTATATCGATAATCACTACTCTTCTTATCTTGTTATGGGTTTGGGCCCATCAGGTCTCTTCTTCCCTTTACGTTTAGGAAGTTTAAGGGTTCGCGACTTCAGTTGGGGGTCTGAATTGGAGTTTGGGGCTTCAAATCGGATTAAAGTTTGGGGGTTGATTTGGTTGTGCCGTTGTGGTTGTCGGTGGTGATGGGTAGGAGAAGAAGGCTGGTGGTGCGCTATTGGGCATAATTGGCTGTTATTGCTCGGCATTGTGCTTGGTTGGGTTCGGCTGTGGAGCAAGTCGCCAACACACTCAGGCCACCTATCTCAACCTCGATCTAGCATCACCAAGTATTTATATTGATAATCACTACTCTTCTTATCTTGTTATGGGTTTGGGTCCATCAGGTCTCTTCTTCCCTTTACGTTTAGGAAGTTTAAGGGTTCGCGACTTCAGTTGGGGGTCTGAATTGGAGTTTGGGGCTTCAAATCGGATTAAAGTTTGGGGGTTGATTTGGTTGTGCCGTTGTGGTTGTCGGTGGTGATGGGTAGGAGAAGAAGGCTGGTGGTGCGCTATTGGGCATAATTGGCTGCTATTGCTCGGCATTGTGCTTGGTTGGGTTCGGCTGTGGAGCAAGACGTGATTATGGTGTCTGTGAGTTCAGTTTGGTGTCGGTGATGGTGATGGTAAAAAGTTAAAGGCCAAAATTGAAACACCCAATTGAGAAATTGGAGATTTGGGTTTTGGTGAGGGGAGAAAGAGAGGAGCTCTAAGAATATAAAGTAACTTAAATCCCATATGGGTCTTCTTCAATTTTCAAGAGGATGATAGGACATACAGAAGTTATGGTGACGAAGATGGTGGTTGTGGTGGCACTGATGGAGGTGGCAATGTTCTTGGCGCCGGTGGTGGTGGCAGCAGCGATGATGGGTATGATGTGGTTAAAGATATGGTTGGGTGGTGGTGGTTGTGCTGGAGCAGACTTGTGAAATCTTGGTTTGATTTGGTGGTGGGTATGGTGGCGGTGGTGGTGGTGGCGGGTGGGGTAAGGGGAGGGTAAAATTGGAAGTTTATGCTAAAAATGGGCGAGTTTCACTTTCCAATCATTCTGTTAGCCTAGGCGTGGTTTTCGTCCAATAATTTGGTAAACAAGGGGTATGTATTGTGATTCGTCAAACCACAAGGGCATTCTTTGTTATTAAACAAAATCTATGGGTACAAATTGTCGTTTATCCTTAATTATATGCTTAGTTCGTTGGGCGGTTGTACAAGCTAATACGAGTAATGCCAATAAACCTAACATGCCATTATTTGTAAGAAGGATGTACTATAAAGGAAGTCGATGAGCCATTAAAATAAACCTTTTGGACCGAGCTAGGAGGAAGAGGTTAGGATTGAGATATGAAACAATGATTATTGGTTAGTTAATCTTAGGTATCCACACATAATATTGTTGATGTCTTTTTTTCTCAATAATTGTTGATACGTCATTGCGGACTAGTATTATAATAGACTTTAGATTTGTCCACACATAAAACTTCTTTTTTCTAGTTGCTTTCAGATTAATGATTCTGATAGTGGTCAGGGATAATGATATAGCATTATTTTTAAATAAACTTCTCAAGGAGATTAAGAGGTATTGATTGTGGACTTACGTACCCTTGGTGGTTAGAACAAGAGATAATCTATGTTATTGATCCGCAATTAATCGATGCAGGTTAACATGCTTTCAGTAAAGAGTTTGAGTGGCAAGGTATGTCTAGCGAACAAGGACAAAATTACATCCAAGGATTGCATCTGATCATTGACTAATTGTTCCTGAGATGGGTGGAACAGTTAGAGGTCCATCCTACATATGATTAAAATGAGTGGTTAAGGAATATAGACGGCACAATGATTCAAGCCCCCATAACACTTAAATTTTTCCCCGATATATTGTAACACAACTAATAAAGCCAACTCCAAACAACTGAAATAAATGGAGTCTGGATGAGTTGCATTGAGGACTTACAGTACATCCCAAGGGCTTTGGGCACCCTTCAAAATACATTAATGTCTTTACCAACTTTTTCCCACCCTGACCGGCTGTGCCATGCTCTTCTAAAAATCTGTCCACATGGAACATATCACAATATCCCAGCTTTGGTGATGAAAGATGATCAATTGAAGGGACAATTTGACCACCTGTACAGCGGGCTATGCGCTCCAAGAGAGGTTTTTTGACATTAAGAACAAGTGATATGTCTTTTGCTAGAAGGTACTCCTGAGCAAAACGAGAAACTGATTTTTCAACCAAAAGAACATCAGGCTGGTGTACATCTATTTTTGCAACGGCCATCTTCAAATGGTCCATTTCCTACATCAAAAAAAGAAGACCTCGTCAAAAGAAAAGAAAAAAGAAAGCCATAACACAGCTCACTGCACTAAAGCGCGTCATCATTTATCACAACCTGCTGTAATAGAGTATCAAAACTCGACAGGAGGTTAGAAACCCGCTGATACTCGAGAGCCCCTCCAAGGATCAACAAGCGAGCTTTCTCTATTTTTGATGACATCCGCCGATGAGCAACATTTTTCTTACAAACCACTCCTTTGATCACCATACTAGAGGGAGGAAAAAATGAGATAAGAACATTATTTATATACTTCCAAAGATACCGACACAGATATCTACCTGTTATAACAGTCAAGAAAGAACATAAGCAAAACCCGCAAATCATTTGGGAAAATATAAGACTATATTACAGAGACTCGTGAAAATGAATTTTTCGTATTTAAATATAACCAATAGTCTTTATTCCAGCCACATGGACCTATGAGGTAAACCTTACATCTAGCAACTTGTACACATGAAAACAGAAGATCGAGTCTGAGAAAAATATGCTGAACATTCTATCAATTAGGTATATTGATTATGCTTGTAAGACTTCTGCCATCAACTAAAGTTGTTGTTTCTAGTCATATGCTTTTAGCATACTGTTACCTGTAAGGCTGTAACAGACTAGGATGGAGGATATGAATATTATTGAAGGTATATTCAACTTCTGTTACTAGGCTGTTTTTAATTACTTGTAGTTGTTACCTGCTGGTAACCAAATATAGTATAGTGGATCTTTAATTTAGATCAGAATTCAGACTCGGAAGGATGCATGGCATTGTCTTGAACATGAGGGTCATCTTAAACTTCAAATTTTCTGGGATGATGGGAGGATGTAGTCTCAGAGAAGTTCAATTATGCAATTAACAATCCTGTGGAGTCCTTTTGGACTGAAAAAAAAAAACATTGGAGAAGCTTCTATCTGATAGTTTTAGGGTGAAATGAGGGAGTATAAGTTTAAGGATTGGGTGGCTATTGAGAAAAGTGGTTGGCTGATTTTAAGAAATGGGGTTGGTTGGAAATTGTCTCCAGCAACATCAGCAGTTCCCGTCCATATATCCACATGTTGGCACATTTTTGGCTGGAAATTGTAGCACTAACAGCTACATGTACTACAATGAAGCAATTTCACAAGAACATATGGCAATTGAAAAATCTATAAAGTGTGTATTAAATTCACTAGCCATCCATGGCTCATTCTTCCCAACCTGCTCTTCCAGGCATGCAGCTCTCAAAATCTTGCCACCAAACCAAGAAACAAATATTAAGATGAATCTAGACAACCCTCTTCCAGACATTACAATACTTACATGAAATGTTTGAACGTCTTATCCTAGCTACAGAGAAATTTTTGCTCTAATTTTCAGCGGTGAGCCTGTCTTCCTTTTGAAAGCCGTTCATTGCACTTTCGAGTGGGAACTCCTATGTTTCCAATTGGTTACGTCAAAACAAGCAGTGGTAGAGAATAGTATGATGGCAAGATGAATACAAGAGGGTTAATTTCAAAATGCATAACTATAACGAGGTCTGAATTCAAACTGCGTACCAGTGGTTTCATTTTAATATACCTCCTTTAAACCTTATCGGGGTCTTTTTCAGGGACCTCACATGCGGTAATTTCGAATTACAACCCTGGGACTGTAGCTAAAGGTGCGAAAGCATACCCATACGGGTCCAAAGGTCGCTATTCCTACCAGCGATACAATGCGGCATTTACCGATTTCATTGCACTCAAGCATGGCTCCGGAGGATCCTGCTTGACTGACTAGAAAGGGAAGAGTAGTAGAACCGATTTTCCGAAAAAACAAATGGTACTCCCTTATTTCGTCCATAAACCGATAATACTAAGTGAGACTCTCAAACACTGATCACCTATCAAATTACAGATTGTCCTGGGGTGAGTACTTTCATTGGTTTAAGAAAAACAATACTAAAGAGAAGGTATTGCTTGGCTCACAATCCATCTACCAAGAATTCAGTAGAACTAGCTTGATTCTCACTAGCATCTGTCTCTACTAGTACAACTAGACCAAGATTCTCTTTGACATCAATCACTAAACTAAAGAAAGTAGTCAAAATCATAAGCGAAGCAATGTCCACAGAAGGTGAGGATGTAGTATGCCCGGGTCATCAGGTTCTACCACTCTTTAGAAAAGTCCAATCATACTCAGAAGAAGAGTTTGCTCTTGGCATAGAATGAAGGGTAGCTATATGCCTGTGGTCCCTGAGCTATTGTAGCAATTTGTGCCAAAAAGTTAAATTTTTTGAAAGCACTAACAATAAGATACCTTAACCACAAGTATATAGGTTGATTAAAATGAAACTACAGCTATACGAAATGAACTCCAACCTAACCACAGGTATGTATATAAAATTAATGAGTCAGTTTACCTTTCAGAGCGCTGCCCTGAAGCTAGGCATTTGACCTTCACATATCCTCCAGGATCCATACCTCCACCCTTGCTCATATCTGGCTTCAATAATGTAGCAGCCTCCCATGACAAGGAAGTAACGATCTCTAACCAACTCTCCTTATCATCTTCTTCCCTGAAAGGAAGGTTCTCAACCTGCAATAGTTGAGCTACTAAAGCCCGAAAGTGACCATCAACTACATTCTTCATTGCATTCTTGTGCTCCTCATTTGCCTTATCCTTTGTCTGATGCTCTCCATTACTGAAACTGCTAGAAGGGCGGAGGTCTCCCCACTCTCCAACATCATCTTCCTCATCGTCGAACAAAGGAGGCTCCCTCTCATCTTCTTCATCTTCAGGTGCAGGCGGCAGCCAAAGAAGTCCATTGTTCTCAAAATCCACAGGTTCAACGTCAACATCCAGTGGATTATATATAGAGGAAGAGGAAGGTGCTTCACATTCATCACCCATGTCATGTTCATCTTCTTTTTTGACAAGTTGTTGAACTTGCTCTGAACCCCCTGAACAAAAGCTAGTTTGTAAGGAAGAGCTGCTAATACTTTTGGTTTCCATAGTTTCCACATCGTGATGCACTTTATGGGATCCATAGTCATTGCCAATGTCATCAAACTCAAAGTATCCATCGACCTGCGGAAAATACCCAGTCTTTGAATCTAACTGGTAATCTTGATATTCATCATGGTCACCACCCCTGATGTCACATATGCAAATTAAAATTAGTGGTGTTACTATCCCTAATAAAATAGGATGACAAAACCATTGAACTTTTGTCCTATCAAGAAATGAATATCACATATTTAAAAAACTCCTAATGGCAACTAAAACGAAAATAGAAAATGCAGGATCTAGTGGTGTTTCCAACATTAGTAAACCAGTTGCTGAGAGAGATGAGGAAAGCCACGGTGGGATATTTACCGACACTCCATGCGGAAAGGCAGGTAGTTCCATTATTTTCTAAGAGGTTAGACATGTCCAGGCATCAGGATAACACTGTGGTGGCATGTTACGGGCCTATTAGCTATCCAAATTACTTATCAGGGGCCTCTTAAGCATTATGAGATCTCTTACTATTGTAACGTCAAAACCTAAAACTCGTGACTTAATTCTTGTCCCTGGTTTTGCTGTTTTCTTATGAACCTCAAATAATTTATTTGTCTGCCCCATTTTCTTTTAGGAAGCATAATCTTCCACGATCGTTGCCCCATTTTCTAGTTCACATTTGACCTAAGATGCATAATCCTACTCCCTCCCTTGCATTTAGGATCTGGTGTAGTGACTACTGAACAACTCTAATTTATTTTAATTAACAGATCAGTGGATTCGGATTGTTGCGGGAGGTATGATGAGGCAATCTAAAAACTCCACTTTTTACTATGATCTTTCGATGTGGAGTTAAAAAATTATGGAGTTTAGATTTCTATTATGTGAATACTATCATCTTTTTGTTTCTGATAATGAGCTTGAGGTGGGCCGACAAAGCAGTTTTATAAGATTGTGGAGGCCTCGAAACATAGTTATCAAAATCTTACGATTCACGATTCGTATCCTACGATTCGATTCGATTCACCCATGAAACGATGCGAATCCCTGGGTGAATCTTAAATGGTCAAAAATTTAACTGATTCCCGATTCAAGAATCCGAATCTTACGATTCAGTTGCGATTCAATCCGATTCATACGATTCACCATAGATTCAGCTGAAGGCTTATTTGAGTTAGAGCTCAAGTGTAGGAAATCAAACTTCCATTTTTTCTGAATGTTTTGTAACATGTGTTAGTTTTAAAATGACTTGTACATTTCTTTTAGTCAAAGGCTAGTAGTTTTCTATTATTTTATATCTCCCTGGCATCTCAATAGTTCATTGCTCCACTTGTCTTTCTATATCTTCATTATAAAAATTGTGTAAAGTTTCTTATCACTAGCTAGGGATGCGAGTTTCTGAAACTTTGAGCATTCTTTTTGTAAAATTATGAATATATTAGCTCATACATGTTATAGTTTAGTAAAATATGTTATTATATGGACCTAACATAAGTGCAAGCGAATCTTTACGATTCACGATTCGATTCACGATTCAATGAAGGTGAGTTTCGATTCACTATCTGAATCCCGATTTGACAACTATGCCTCGAAATACTCCCGCAGGTAACAAAGCTCTTTTTTTCTTCTGATTTCTGATTATGAGCTTGCGGTGGGCTGACAAAGCAATTTTATAAGATTGTGGTGGCCTAGAAATACCCCTGCAGGTAACTTTTTAAGTGCTGAAAATCACCGCGGAAGGGTGCTTGATATTAAGGCATTAGTAAGGCGACTACCATGTACAATGAAGTTTCCCTTCCAGTGAATCTCTGCTCCACCGTTCCCAAGAAAATATGTTACTACTTTCAGTAGCTTGCGACAGTTGGTGAATTTGGATCCACCCAGAAGGATAACAAAATTCTGTGGCTGTATTGTATCATCTCAAACCAAAAGAAAAAGACATCCATTTTCTAAAGCTGATACATACATACACACACACACACACACACACATATATATATAGAGAGAGAGAGAGATCAAAAACTACTCCCAATATATATATTCACTTTTTTCGGTGAGTGAACTTCGGGGAATGATATTAACTCTCAATACCACATTCTAAATTGTGAGGTACATCGACAACAAAGATATGTAATTTCTTAATACCAAAAAAAAACATAATAAATTCTTTTATAAAGGAAAATGAAATGACACCTCAGAATTATAATAGATATTTGCCTAGTCACTAGCCCGCATGACATGCTACCAGAGGTGGATCGAGGATTTCAGTAAGTAGTGGATGTTTATGAACATTGCAGAATTCCTCACATTCAAAATTTTCTATTGTTTAACATAGATTATTCTAAAGATTTCTTAATATTGGGTAGCATAACGCATGCTATAAAAAATATCTAAAGTACCAATACAGAGAATGCACTATTGCCTTTTTATGAAAATTAACAAATAATTATCCTCTCTTGCTGCAGTATTAAAGAACAGGTGTATTTACAAGAACCCCTTAAACTGTGGCTCTTTTGTGAGTGCAGGGGTAACAGTATTTTATTATGAACAAAAGTTATTTGACATAGCTTCCATTCAGAATCGGAAGCCTTCACCTTGCCGCTGATGTGAGCGCTTGTTACCGCAAGAGTACCAACATCTTGCTAATCATTCTCATAAACATATGTTCAAAAAAGAGGAGCAATAGTCCCCACTTTATTTGAGATGAACCAACTCGTGCATATTGTAAGATCACCCTTCATTTATTCACAACATTTAACAAACATTGATTTCTCTCGTGTCTATTGATAACGATGATTGATGCGATCTAAGGGTATTTACTATCAAATATTTGATGAATGTGGAGCGATTAGTATTCCTGATTAAGAAAGGTTTTGAATAGGTAGAAGTTGGATGAATTATGTGACTTATTTTTGTCCCTTGCACATTTGTCAAATGTCTTCTTTTGTGTACATTTTTTCTATTTTGCATTAAAATCTCTTATCTTCAGTTGTCAAGTTAGCTGGCTAGCTTTTGCAGCTAAATTGGTGTTGACAAATCCCACCAATCAAAAAGCGCAAAAAAGAACAATTAAAGAATAGATAAACATGCAATAAAAGGATTTTTATTGTGCTCCTAGAATTGCAGTTGTTACGTGTGTGATTTAAGTTGTGTGCTTTGAGCCAGTTCATAGGCAAACCCATTTAAACTTAGTGGAACCCACCCTCTCCTAGCTCTATTCTGAATTCGGAAATGTTCACACCTCTATGTGCATGCTAATATGATATGGGAAGTTAGAACCCCTCTATGTATTTCAAATTTTTCATCCTGTGATGGTTAGATTTGCAAATTGGTGGGTAACTAGTTGCTGTGTGCGCCAGATTATGAGTCCTTATCTGTTTGTTGTCTTGTTGTCCAGCAAGTTCTTCTTTATGGAGCTTGACAGTTAACATTTTTTGCTCTTAGATAATCTTCTCCCTTAAAGATCTCAAATTTTCAGCAGGTTTCCACAAGTTTTTTTCGTCGAAAGGAAAGACAAAAACGTTGGAGGATGATTCTATAGGTTGTCGTGTGTAACATATGAAGGAAGAAGAACCAATTTGCTTCTTAAGAGGATGGGCCTGGTTTTGCTCTGATGTGGGGTATCCAGTGTAGCTTTTCCTTCTTTGGACGATTTGCAAAATCTGATGGCATATTTTTCAGAGATTAATGACTTATCTTCTATTACTATTTTTACCTCATTCTTTTAAACAACCTGCTTATAAAAGTTGTAAATAGTTAAAAAGTAATCTAACAATCCCACAATCGCCAGCTCATGAAAGTCCAAAGCATAGAGACATGGATTACATTATATATCTACAGTATCGATCACAGACGAATAACTCCTTAACGACCATAATATATTAGCATCAACGGACAAGTAGATCACAATAAAATAAATATAATAAAATCCAGTACCTGTTCGTGCGAAACATGAACTGACTAGGATTTGAACTTCCTGTGTCTACAAAACGACCATTTCTTTTTTCTGATTCCGGTACATCTTGTTCACCAGCATTTCTCTCCATTGCTGCTGATCTACGAGGGCTATTATTACAAGAGTTACTCCTTTGGTAAAATCTAGCTGTGCTAGGCACAGATCCAATTGCAATACAGCTACTACTGGATTTGGGACTGAAAAAACTTGTCGCTGATGGCGAAATACTGATATCGAGGTCAGCAGCCTGAGTCTCAGAGTTCCCATTATAAACAGCATGCAACGCCTGCTCCCATTGCTTAAAACAGAAGTTACAAACCCTAATTTTCTTCCTCTCTTCCAGCAAATTCCATGGCTCGCTGGATGGTGCCGGGACCCGATTTGCAGTACACTTCCCACAGAAAATACGCCCACAGTGTCGACAATGATGTCTACGGTTTAGCACTGTAAACTGAGAGTCACATTCATAGCATACTCTACAACTTTCATCGGGCATCCAGAAGTCCCTTGACACATTAGCTGGCTCAGCCCGCCGCCAAGGGACCAACGATTTCAGCAACCCTAGGAATTGATGAAGCAATGACTTGTCAGGGACAGCCATCTACCAAAAACCCACTATTCCAAGACATTGTTATATTCTCATCTGGCCCCTGATAGAACTATGTGCAAAACCCAATCATCAGAGATCATTAGTGTGTAAATCCATACGGAATCCTCAAAATAAAGTATGATATGGGTTATGATGTCTTAGATCCTGATGAATTACATGCCTGGCTCTGGGGCAGCCACAATCCACATCTAGATTTTCAACCTCAAACTAAAATTAAGCTTGATCGTCCGAAAATCGCCAAACGACAAATCCAAAATTCGAAAAAGGAAACTTGAACCAGCTAGGAAAGCTAACACACTTGGAACCCTAGTTCCAGAATTAGTCAATGCAGAGCAGCAAACCAAAGAGTCAAATTGAAGGGGATGATCCAAACCCTAGAAAATGAAATTAACACCAAACCCTATGTACACCACCCCCTATAAGGGTTGAGAAAGACAACCTTTTCTCCAGCAAAAATCAAACAGATAGAACTTCACTCATCAATCACTATTTACACTTGGGCAAACAACTCCAAAGTCGCCGTCTCCGATCAAAATTTCCCTACAACAGAGAAAACCCAGAAAAGAAAAACACATATGAAACCTAACCCAGAAAAAATCTAACTGTTCATCATCGTAGAAAATGTCAAAAAAATAATTATACTCATAAATGATCAAATTAATGAACAATGGTGGGCAAAAACAGTAAGATGGGATTAAGGGCAACTAAGCTTGGTACCTGAAAATTAATTCATTCGGCGGAACAAGTTCAATCTTGTTCTCCATTCCATGGATTCCGTCAGAATGATGGAGATATAGATAGATACATATACGTATACGGCATAGCTATGTGGGTATGTATCGATCAATGGAAGCTTGTAATTCTAGGCATTTCAGATTTGTGTAATCCGGACTTAATAATATTTCTCACATTTAATCAGCATATTTTCGTCTGTTTTAATTTTTCAAGAAAAGGACTTGTTAGTTGAATTAGCCGATGTCAACGAATCAGCGACTTTTTAATTGGTTTGAAACTTCCTTCTTCAATTTTTTATTTGCGGGGAACTTTCTGGTTAATCTTTGATAGAGACGTGTTTTGTTTAAAAACTGGGTGGACGAATTCTTTTTTTTTTTTTGGAAGTAGACGAATTCTTTTTTCTTTTTTTCTTTTTTTGCAAACATAGACGAATTCTTGTTAATAATATATAAATTTCTTGTATTTCAAAAAAAATATAAATTTCTTTTTGAGGGAATATAATTTTATTCTTTTTGTTGAGGGGAAGGAATTTCTTTGTATGTAAAACGTGAAAATGATATACAACATAAATCAACCCCCAGTTTGTTAAAAAAAAAAAAAAAGTTATAAAGCTAGACTAGGGGGAAACACTGGGCATCGCTTCTTTGGCAAGACGATGCGCGGATGCGACGTCAGCTCGGGAAACCTTCATAATCTGACAAAAGGAAGATTGCGCCGCCTCCTGATATACAATGAGACGGATCCATACGACCTGTGGACGGAGTTGGATAGTAGGTGTTACCTGTTGGTAACGCTGAGAGCTTTGCGTGACAGAGAGCAATCGGGAGAGAGAGAGAAGAGAGAGTTTTAGGGTTAAAAATTTTCAATTCATGCAACACCCTCCCAAATCGCAAGGCCGGCCGGGTCAGAGATGTCTCCGCTCAAGGTAATGAACCTCATTGGGAACGGATAAGGATCGTTGGTTCACAGCTAGTACAACCATCGATAATAATTCAAAACATAGTTTATTACAATTCCAAATAAACAAGTGACAACATTTGAAAAGTTATGAGTACATCTGAATGATATTACTAGGTGATATTCTAGCAACAAGCGTTCCTATCCAGCAGCGTCGTGAACGTTCCCCCACCTCGATAGCCAACCTGCGGTTTTAAAATAGCAAAAGCCGACGCAGTTTTTACAGAAAATGATCAGCAAACGGCTGAGTAAGCTAACACCCATAGCATGTAAACAGATTATGAGACATATGACATGATTAATATATTCGCTGATAAAAGAAGAACTCTTGACACTTAACTACCTTGGAGTTTGCCATTTTAGACACTTAAGTGCAAACAGTTTCAAAATGGACACTTAAGTGCAAGCAGTTTGCTATTTACGGACAACGCGCACCGTTTTTCCTAACGGCGTGAAATTGGTCCCGTTGCCGTGAGTAACGTGGCAGTTAAGGAGGGTATTATTTTCTTTTCTCACAATTAATTACCATGAAGTTTGACATTTTGGACACTTAAGTTCACACAGTTTCAAAATGGACACTTAAGTGCAGGCAGTTTACTATTTTCAGACATCGCACTCCATTTTCCAGACGGCGTGAAATTGGTCTCGTTGCCATAAGTGGCATGGCGATTAATGAGGGTTTTATTGTCTTTTCTTACAGTTAATGAAGGGAAAAAGCGTAATTGCAACCTAAAATTAAAAAAAAAAATGAACATTGTAAGTGGCCGTTGGGCAGGTCTTACGACTGTTTGGGGACCTCTATAGAAGAGGATTGGCCCTGCAACACTTTTCAAAACAAATTAAAGGGTGATAATTGAGAGGAAAGCTGTTATGGCTGGTAAATTTTGTCTTTGCGGAGAGGTCGCGAATATTGTTAAGTGTTACTTTTTGAAGAGGAAAAGCAGGTTTAGTTTTGGTTGTCAAAAGTGTTTATTTTAGTGTTTTGAAAATCATGTATCAATTGATCATGTTGAAACTTATTTGGTATAATTTTTCAACATCAATAGATGAAATACATGTTTTATTCTGTCGAGTTGTTTGATATGTTTTCATACTGTAGTATATTGTTAATACTGTAGTGTAGTGGGTATACTGTAAATGAAAAAATGGTCAAATGCAATTCATTTGAATCAAATTGATTCGTTTCATTTTCTTGGCATATTCTACATTAATAACTACAACACCGAACAACATATACACCAATTTATGAAGACGTTTCGTCTCAACTTTCAACTTTCGATGTTTGACCAACAAGCCGTGGATGATTTGCTTCGATCTTGCACACATAGGAGAATCATGCCAGCCCCTGAAGTAACCACACCCACCTTGGGTAACAAAATAAACGTAACTTCAAATTTAGAAACATTCTAAAAAAGTTTTAAAATTGATGAAAACTCTATATTACTTACCAAACTGTTCTCGCATCCATAAAACCTTCTACCCGAATTGTCGTCGGCCCATGAATTAACAATAGCCGCAACCGCTCTGCAACAACAAAATCTACCGGCCATAAAAACTTTCATCTCAATTATCAACCTTCAATTTGTTGTGAGAAGTGATGGAGGGCCAATCCTGTTATATAGGGGGTCCCCCAAACGGTCATAAGACCTGCCCAACGACCACTTACAATTTTCTTTTTTTAATTATAGGTTTCAATTGCGCTTTTTCCCTTCATTAATTGTAAGAAAAGACAATAAAACCCTCATTAACTGCTACGTCACTCATGGCAACGGGATCAGTTTCACGCCGTCTGGAAAATGGAGCGCGATGTCTGAAAATAGTAAACTGCCTGCACGTAAGTGTCCATTTTGAAACGGTGTGAACTTAAGTGTCCAAAATGTCAAACTTCATGGTAGTTAATTGTGAGAAAAAGACAATAATGCCCTCCTTAACCGCCACACCACTCACGGCAATGAGACCAATTTCACGCCGTTAAGAAAACGGTGCGCTCTGTCCGTAAATAGCAAACTGCGTGTACTTAAGTGTCCATTTTGAAATTGTTTGCACTTAAGTGTCCAAAATGACAAACTGCAAGGTAGTTAAGTGTCAAAAGTTCTAAATAAAATAACACATATTCGCGGGAAAAGCGTTCTCTTTGATTTGATGTGTCAAACTCCGTAACGATCTCAAATTTCGTATTCCAACCCAAAGATGTGGTCCATCTCGGGAAATCACTGTTAATAGTACTTTTCAGTATTCCCACAACTCATAAATTTAGATCTCAATAGATAGCATTCTCATCGATAGGAATCGAGTCCAGAAATCCATTTTAGTAACTAGTTGATACGGGACGTCACCATATCCAATCCACAACCTCTTTCTCATAATGTGCAAAAGCACCCACATAACCATAACTCAATCACAGGAGGTTCGCATCACAGCGCCTCATAGCCATAACTAATCAAAAGGAGGTCAGAGCCTCATAATCTCATAACCAGTAACCAATCACAATACGTTAGAAATGTATCGTATCAGGGATATGGCACAAACCCACGCACAACGTCTTTCCACTTTACATAATTACGAATTTTTCTTTCAAGATGTAGAATCGAGTAAGGAGCTCCAAACAAAAGCCTGTGTGGCACAAAAATTATAATCGATGTGTGATTGAGAGATATTCAAATTTGACCAATAAGTAAGCGGTGTGCTACTTTTGGTAACTGAGGCAACGATTTCAAATTTCGTACTTCCAACCCAATGACGTGGTCCGGCTTGGGATATCACAGTTTCAAGTTATTTCACAATAGAATTTAAATGTTCGTCTTTTGGATTCGTTATTTAGATTTGGATACCAATTTCATGCAATACTTCAAAGAGGTGTATTTCAAGACAAATAAACAACTCAAATAAATCAAGTACGGTAGTATTTCACATATAAAACAAGCGATACGCGAAAGAATGAAATGCACGCGAGGCTACGCATATTAACTTACCGAAATCCAAAAGCACGTCCTAGTTGTAGTTCTTGTCTTCGAAACCGTCACCTACAAACTGGAGCTTCTAACTTAATACAATCTCAACCAAATTTATTAATACAAACTATTCTAATATATTTCTAGCTCCTTTTATTTTTCTCAAGAAAATATTAATTTTAACTTATTTATAAACCCAAAAATATATTTTCTTCATTAATATTTACCCCCAAAAATATAGTTATTAATTATTAAATATCAAATTAGATAAAACTAAGTTTATTAATGAAATCGAAATTGAAAATTGCATCTTCCTCCCAAAAGTTTCTGAAATGACATAGGCTTCCTCCCTAAGTTTCTGAAAAGACACAATAACCCCTCGAAAAACTTTCTGAAAATGACACTTTAACCCCCCAACCAATAACATTCAAACTAACTAATCAAAACATGGATTCAAGGTCTTCAAAATTGATTTTTATTATAGAAAGCAACTTAAGAGAAGATTTTAGTCATAGCCAGTCCAAAAATCGTGAGAAACGGTAAAGAAACGAGACGGGTCGAGGTCGCCATCGGTGTCGCCGGAGATGGAGCTTCGCCAGGGCTTCTCCGGCTGTTCTTGGCCTCGGTGGAGGCTTCCTCTCACTTGGTCTGAATTCTTTGAGTTGAATGGCACAACTTTTGAGGCATGGGTCGTCACGGTGAGCTCCCGCGAAATTCTCGCCGGAATCTATGGAGGTCCGGCGGCGGTTCTTGTTTCTGGCGGCCAATGACTGCTACATCCTCTGTTTCAGGTTCTTCATCGTCTTCTGGGTTCGAAATAGAGAGTGGGTCGAGAGAGAGAAACACTGGAGTGAGTGGGGTGGCGGCCATCTTTTCCGGCGGTTCTCTCGTCGGGAAGGCAGCGGCGTTGTTGCCGCTGCTGCTTCTCGCCGGCAAAACAGGGGGAAGGGGGAGAGGGACAGAGAGCAGAGAGAGATAGGCAGAGGGTGGAGAGGTAGGAGGTGGTGATGGAGTCGGGAGTGGTGGTGGTTGTCTCGGGGGTGGGTGTGCCGAAGGAGAAGAGAGGGAGAAGATATAGAGGGAGGGGGGAGAGAGAATGACGGGGAGAGAGAGAGAGAGAGAGAGAGAGAGAGAGAGAGAGAGAGAGAAAGAAAGAGTTGGGGAAACTCAAAATTGGTTTCCTAGGTAACTTCTAGAAAAAATACACTTACACCCCTCCCTCTGAGTTCACGAAATGACACAAAACAAACCCCCAGCCATACTAATTAGTATCATCTAATTACAACTACCTCCCTTATCAGTCACATAAATCGAAATTAACTCTTTAAACTTTACGAAAAAAATACGTCAAAAATATTAAGAAAAATACGGGGTGTTACAATTCAATACAGAAAATTTTACATCCCTACTTTTATACGGTTCTGACATAGTCCTAACCCGAGCAAAAGAACCGCTAGAAAATCCCGGGTATAGCTATCTCACTACGACTCTAGTTCCAAAATAATAAACGTTACCTACACAAATATCCAAAATCACAAAACAACCCGAAAAAAATACTATGAATTAAATAAGCTACTTCTTGAGTTTAGGTCGCACGTAATCACCCAAATAGGATGGTGGGCATGTTGAAGCTGAACGAAGACGTGGTCCCAACTTCTTGCAAAAGAAGGCGATCGGGTGTCCCTGTTGTAGCAAAACCGCCCCTACGCCCCTATCTGACGCATCAGTCTCCAGATAAAAAGTCTGTGAAAAATCGGGTAACCGCAGTACATGAGCCGACGTCATTGCCTGTTTCAAGGCATCAAAGCTCTGAGCAGCAGCATCTGTCCATAGGAAGGCTTCTTTCTTGAGGAGATCAGTAAGCGGCGAAGCGATAGTAACGTAATCACGTATAAACCACCTGTAGTATCCTGTCAAACCAAGGAATCCCCGCAACTGCTTAACGAACGTCGGAACTGGCCAGACAAGAATGGTGTCAATTTTTTGTGGATCAACCTGCACTTGCCCGTCGGTGATGATGTGTCCGAGATAATCAACACTGGTCTGACTGAAAGAGTATTTAGATAATTTAACGAAAAAACAATGCTCAGATAGAAGGTGAAGAACCTGGCTCAAGTGCTGTGCGTGAAGCTCCAACGAAAACTATAGACCAATATATCATCGAAGAAAACGATGACAAAAGAATGCGGAAAGGGTCTAAAAATACGGGTTCATGGCAGCCTGGAATGTAGAAGGGGCGTTACCAAGAACTCAAAATGGCCATCATGAGTGCGGAAAGCCGTCTTCTCAATGTCATCCGAATGCATCCGAACTTGATGATAACCTGAACGCATATCGAGCTTGGTAAAGTATAGGGCAGCCCCCAATTCATCAAACAACTCATCAGTAGTTGGAATCGGAAAGTGATCTGGCACTGTCGCGAAGTTCAAGGCCCTATAATCCACGCAAAAGCGAAAAGTCCCATACTTCTTGCGTACCAGCAAGACTGGGGACGAGAAAGCACTGTGACTAGGCTGTATGCCACCCTGATCAAGCATATCCCGAACCTGACGCTCGATCACAGTCTTCTGGAAGTCTGGGTAACGGTAAGACCGGACATTCACAGGTTTGTAGTCGGGTTGTAGATGGATACGATGGTCCCACTTCCGAGTGTATGGTAAGCCAGACGGAACGCCAACAAGTCCTGGTGCTGAGTGAGAACCTGGAGAATGGCCGAGGGAATATCAGGAAACTCCTCTGATGTAGACGGCTTTGTGTCGCTGGGAACGACAACGATCTCATAGAAATCATCTTGCGGCTGAATGGCACACTGAGCGGTAAAAGAATTATAAGAGATGGAACGTGGAGGCTGATCAATGCTAGTAAAAGTGAGCTGTTTGCCCTGACACAGAAATTTCATTTTCATCTTGCGGTAATCATGCCCAATCTCACCCAACGTCTCTAACCACTGAACGCCCAAAACCATACCATGAACTACCAACGCATAGAGGTCCACCTCAAACGTAGTACCCTGAATAGTTAAGGGCGTCTTTGGGACAGAAATAAGTACAGCGCAGTGATTCCCCATTTTCCACATACACCTGAAACGGAAAAACAGGATGCAGTTTTAAAGATAAGTGTTCAGCCATACTGGGATGGATGAAGTTATGTGTACTACCCCCGTCGATTAAAACCTACACGCAAACACCCCCAATAGTACTAGTAAACTTCAAAGAACGAGGAGTAGGATTACCTGCAAGCGAATTGAGATGGGAGAGATTATCCGGGATAATGCCCGGATCGTCCTCATCCAGAGGAACGGCTGGATCTGTGTCTGGTTCCTCGTCGGTGCAGAACAATAGAAATAGGTGCTGACATTTATGACTACGGGTATACTTCTCATCGCAATTGTAACAACGCCCATGGCGACGACTTTCCGCGTACTCGGTGGAGGATATGTTCCGAACTGGCGGAGGAACTTTGGCTGTAGTGGAACCCCTTGGTGGTGGGACGGGTAACGTGGGTGTGGCCGTAGTAACGGTTGCTGGCCGTGGCGTCCATGAACGCCTCGGGAGATACGACTGTAAGAGCTCGTCCTGGCTGGCTGAAAGCTCATGTGCCAATGCAAAGGCCTCAGGTAGTGTTTGGGGTTTATGCAAGTTGAGCTCTCTGCGTAAGGGCGGTTTCGATCCGCACGAAATAAGGAAATGAGAATACGATCCTCAACGCCAGAAACTTTATGCGAAACCCATTCAAACTCCGTCTGATAAGCCATAACCGACGACGTTTAGTGAATCTTGGAAAAATTCCCCACATAGTCTTCGTAGTGACCTGGGTCGAAGCGCAATTGGACTGCAGCTAAAAAATCCATCCATGATGCGTTAGGGTTGTTAGCTTGATAATAGCGGTATGAATCCGATGTCGGGTTGTCGATGAGAATGCCCACCAATTGTAAACGATCCCCGTCGGCAGCACGATAATAATCAAAATATTTATGCACGCGAAATATTTTCCAACGGGCTCATCCCCGTTAAACTGTGGATAATCAATCCGCATACGCGGGGTGGTGTCGGTAGTGGTGGTGGGCGGAGCTGGTCTGGACGGCGGTGGCTGCCACGCTGAAAGGTGGCTGGAACTAGCGGACGAACGAACCGGCGGCGGAATCGGGGCTAGCGCCGGGGTAGCGGGATGGCGATTGAGTAGCTGCCGGACGGAATCACGCAGATCGGCAATTTCCGATTCCCAGTGAGAATCGCGTGTATGAATCGCAACCTGTAGGTTGGGGATTGCTGATAACTCTGTATTAGAGTTATATTTCTTACACGACTTGCTATCATTTTGTGTGATTTCCGGGTAGAATATGTTAGTTTTACACTATGAACTTGAATAAATTGAATAAGTTTAGCTTTGAGCGATAAATTGTTAATCGGGGCGTTTCTCGCATTAATTTATGTTATTTTGTCACGTTTGATCTCACGGGTTTGTTTTGTGTTATTTTGACAGGAAACATAACTCGGAGATCAAGTGGAGAGGGGAAGACGAACTTCGGAAACGATTCAAAGCTAAGAGAATGGACGAGAATGAATCGGAACAAGCTGCTGCAAATCTACCTTCACTGCAAGACAACCTCCTACACCATCAACATATACCATCACACTCTGCTGCCTCCTAGACCAAATACAGTACCTAAAAAAAACCACCTAACCTCTCCAGGAGACCAAATTATAGCCATCATAACCACCTACAAACTACCAACACCAATTAACACATCTGCTAATACTCAGACTCTTCAACCATTACACCATTTAATTCAACCCATCACCATTACTACTACCTTCACTATCCTACACCAAAACACCATCAGACCTAGTACAACAACCAACCCCTTTCACCAATTCCCCAATTACCTATATACCCAGTACCTACAAACCCAAAACAACCTCCTAACCAATCAGTTCCACCAACAATTCACCATCAGCCATGAACATTCACCCAAGTATTCAACCAAACCATCACCTCTGCCTCCACCCGAACCTGCACCAATACAGAACCTAATACCCAGCCACCACCAATGCAATGCCTTCTCCTACACCACAAACATTACTAGTACACTCCACCTCCCTAACCTCTACTGTAAACTTCATAATTACCAGCCCATAACAGTCCATAATCCTAAAAACCCATCACCATTATCAGACCCTTTCAGCCACCTGAAACTCCACCGTGAGCCACCTACAACCTGCCTTCTAACCAAATCAATCGCCAATCATCCTTCATTAACTACCCTCATGACCACCACCGGCCATAAATCAGACCCTATACACCCAGTAGAAAGCCACCTGCAATTGATGACCAGCCACAACAAAACCCAGCCATAGTCACGGCCGAAATTCGGCAGCGAGCAAGGAAAAAGGAAGAAGAAGAAACAGAGCCAGCGATCGAAGCCCAGAAACCCATTGAACAGAGAAACAAAATCCAGCATAAACAAAGGAAGAAGAAGGAGAAGAAAACAGAGCAAGGAAGAAGCAGAATCAAGAGGAAAAACGAAGGAGAAAAACAAACCCAGCTGATCGCACGATTGGAACTTCTGGTCGTGCGATCAGGAACAAGAATTAGAAAAATTCCGGAGAAGAAAAAAAAGAAAACTCATTGTAAGTCGTGACCACCCCATCTGGTCACATGATCAGCTGAAAAATGGGAGTCTGATCGCACGACCAGAGAGGGTGGTCGTGCGACCTCCTGAAGCGAGAAAACAACACGGACGAAGAAGAAAAAGAGGCCAGGGCTATGTTGTCATCGAAACTACGTAGTTTTGGTCTTAATTATTTACTTAACCTAATTTCGGGGAATAATTAATACTACAACTACAATTAATTATTATTGATCAATCTATTCTACAACAAGACCAACGTGAGAAGGAGACGAAGGAGACGACGAAGATCAAGGCTTCAAGATTGAAGGTTCTTTGCGTTTGATTTCTTCTACCCTTCTTATTCAATTTCAATGGAGAAACTCTTTGTAATTCATATTTGAGTAGCTAAGTACCTTTTGCTAGGAATCTCGATTTGAGAGCCTAGGGTTCATGTAAACGATGAATATTTTCCGGATTTGATCTTTGCTTCATGATTTAGTGATTTCATCTTTTGAATTAATTATAGTTTCTTGTTTATTTTAGCATCCTACTCGAGTGACACAATTAGGAGATAAACTAGGATTCAAGAACTAGGGTTTGTTCAATAGCTGATTCATGCTTAAAGTTAGCTTTATTTTAATTCAATTGTTCATAAATTGTGCTTAATTCTCAGTGTTAATGGAGTAATTAACCGGAAACACTGCTTAGTTAGCAAATGCACGACAGTGATTCTAACTAACTAGGATGAGACTTGAACATCAATCCTGTATCACTGAGACTGAGAAGAGACGTGTTAGGATTGGCCAAGGGTGGGTAGATTCAGTAGTTGAGATTCGACTGTGTCGTGCAATGGTGGACCGACAGGACCCGTTGTCGTGCATGTCCTTAGCCTATTAGAACGGACCGGTAGCTATAAGAGACCGATAGGAGGTTGTAGTCTACCGTGAAGTAGAATGACTTGAGACCGACAGGAGATAGTCAGCGTTGTTACCCGACTAGGTTAGAATATAGCTAACGTGTTGCTCAGGTAATTCGGACATCGTTTACAATCCTAGGTGTTCAACGAGATTGCCTAGTTCTCTCCTTTTATTGATTAAGAATTCTTCTTAATTTCAATCTACGATTATTTCTGTCTTTACTACAACCACTTTTTTGGCGGTGGCAACACCACAAATCATACATTTTTTACTCCGGTTACCTAGTGAACTGCACTATTTTGTTAATTATAAACTTGTTGTGAGCTTGTCCTCGAGGGATCGACAACCCGAGTACTAAAAATACTCACTCTACTACTTGACCGTACACTTGCGTAATACGCACTAGTAATTCCCGCGTCAATTGCGTTAAGCGTATCCGAGTTGGTGGCGTCGGCTTGAGCCGGCTTCTTGCCATGAGGGTCGTCCTCCGTGGACTCCGGTGGGTGGGAGGGTGTATGCCGCGGAAGAGAGACCGGCCGAGGAATCTCAATGAAAGCACCAGATTGTTACCTGTTGGTAACGCTGGGAGCTTTCTGTGACAGAGAGCAATCGGGAGAGATAGACAAGAGAGAGTTTTAGGGTTAAGAATTTTCTATTCAATTCATAAAATTGAATTAGGCCGTGATTACCTAGTTCATGGGCCGCGATTATCCAAAAGTAGCACACCACTCACTTATTGGTCATATATACTATCTCTCACAATCAAACATAAATTGTTATGAACTTGTGCCACACCGGCTTTACTTGGAGCTCCCGATTTACATCTTGTAATGTCTTTAAAGAAAATTCGTAATGACGTAAAGTGGAAATTGTTGTGCGTGGGTTTGTGCCATATCCCTTATACGATACATTTCTGACATATTATGATTGGTTACTGTTATGAGATTGTGAGGCGCTATGATGCGAACCTCCTTTTGATTATGTTATGGTTATTAGGCATCGTGATGTGAACCTCCTGTGATTGAGTTATGGTTATGTTAGTGCTTTTGCACATTATGAGAAAGCGGTTGTGAATTGGAAATGGTCACTCCCCGTATCAACTAGTTGGTAAAATGAACTCCTGGACTCGATTATCTTATCATTGAGAAATGATAATGTTATTATCTTGAGATTTAAATGTTGGAATAGATGTCGTAGAGGCAATCTAGTTTAGTATGAATTTATTTTTGGCTAGAAATTCATTCATTATTTATTGGATATTTAATATAATGAAGTCCTTAGATTTACAATTGTGTTGTTTATCTTAAATATCCCTAGTCAAGTATAATGATTAATGGGACAATCATCTATAGACTAGTATGGGGTTGGATTGATATGGAGATATCACGATCCAACACATAGGTGTGCATTAAGGGTAATGACGCACTGTATTGACCCATCTCCGAGAAGGATACATACATGTTATGTTGAGTCACAAGTGCTTCTCGTGGTGCAATGGTATTTTCATCCTTAGACTTGAAGTCACTAGATATTCTAGTTGTGGATTATTGTGATTTTGGTAGCGTTAAACGCTACACCGTAACTGGGTAGTTATAAAGGCGTGTACCGGATACAATAAGAAGCAAGCTTAGAGATCGTAGTGGACGTAGATAGAATTTGTCCCTCCCACATAACGGGAGCAAATATCCTAGGCCACTCGAGGGATAGTGCTTATAGAATGTCTGGCCAGACTCAAATAAATCAATATGGGATATTGATGTTATTTGCACGAATAAGGATATTCCCATGGATCGAGAAACTATGGATTGGATATACGAGTGTGACTTGTATGTCTCGTGTCCAATCCGGATATAGAGACAAAGGGATGAGACAATTACTTTTGCAAAGGTTGTCAAGATGACTATTCTATTAGTTGGCTAGAATGGATGTTTTGCTAGAAACCGCTCCATATTAGCAAAAGGTTGCTACCTACTAGATAGAACCTATGGGGTCACACGCTATATAGAGTTGAACTAGATTTGGGAATTAATTAATTGGATTAATTAATTAGAAGGATCACTTTGCAAAACCTTGCAAACTTAGTAGGGACTAATGTGCAAGGAATGGACTAAATTGAATTCTAGTAGGACTAGAATAATTCCTTTAGGTAGTTGGCAGGGAGTTGTTGGAGTATATAAAGGAATTTCCTTCCTTCCCACACTTATGCCCATAAATGATCATAAATTGAGTGGGAGAGAACAAAAGGAGAGAGAGCAAGCAAGCTAGAGGAGCCGCCGCCCCCCTAGCCCGCCGCCCGTCCCCGTCGGCCCCAAGGAGGCCGAAACCTCCATAGTTCGTCTCATTTTGCGTGATTCTTCTTCCTGTTCCTCTTTCCGGGCTAGCACCAAGGATTGGAAGATCTAGAAATCAACTCTAGGCGTGGATCAACTATAGAGAACGTGACACAATTCGCGTTTGAAGTCATCAAAGGAGAACCCTAAGGTGTATTGTTGATTTCTTCCTTTACCATCGTTATGTCTCTTGACTTGCGATCCTTGGAGGGTTTTGCATGGTTAATTATTGTTTCCGCTGCGCATCCATGAATCAAAACCCTACAGTAGTATCAGAGCCACAAGTCGTAGAGCATAAACGTGGTTTATGTGTTACGTTTTGATAGTTTTACACCTTAAATTGATTGTTTATCGCGTAAAACAAAACAACTCAAGCATGGGATGCAATTTGTCAATAATCTATCATAACAAGACCTAGTTTTTGCATTGGATGCATGAATTAGTGAGTTTGAGAAATTTTAGGATCTTAGATCTAGGGCTTGGGCATCCTTGAGGAAGAAGGAGTTCTCCCAAAACAATAAAACAACCAAACTTGGGCACCAAGCAAGGGAGTTGTTTTTGGAAACAACTCCCTAAGAGGTTCGCCCCCCCCCTAGAGGGACCGCCCCTCTTGCTTGCCGCCCAAGCTTGGCCGCCCTAGGGGCCGGGGAGCCCTAGCCCGCAACCTAGCCGCGTGGGCTAGGGGCCGGGCCGGGCCTAGGGCCTCGCGGTTCACCTTTTTGGGCCCGGACAATTGGATTGTTGGGCCCATGGACCGTTTTAACCCTTGAATATCCTAAAATCAATTAAAATTGACCAAGCGCGTTAAAATTGGATTTTAACTGTTTATGTGCAAATCGCATGGTGATTGGATATGGCCTTAGGATGTGGTTTGATGTGGATGTTTAATTTTGTGGTTTGGTTTACGGCCTGCGAGCTGATCAATTAATTGTAATAATTAATTAGGGTTTCATGGCCTGCGTGCCATTTTTTTCTCAACTTGTGAGATTTATTTTATTTAGTAGGAGCCACAAAGAATGGAGCATGGTGCATTCCACATGACTATGAGGGATGGACCAAAAGATCAAGACGCATGGAGATGTGTTTGCTTTTAGGGTTCATAGATAATTCCATTGGCTTGGAATTATCTTAGTTTAGAAAATGCCATATCCACATCACGTTTTATTTATGTTTTGTGGTTGTTTACTTTACTCTTATTATTTGTGGTTGGTGTATGGACGATGCATGCAATTAGGATAATAAGATAATTAGACAACCCGAATCTATTATTTGGAGTTGTGCCCAAACTCAAATAGATAGATTAGTTGATATTGATCAACAAAACAATTAAAATTGAATTTAAAAATCCCTAAAAATCAAATATTGTGTTCTTGCCTTCTCGTTATTTAAACACTCATTATCATTATTATTTATCAAGTTCGTGCGTGCCAAAGCATGGCGACTTGGTTCATAATGATGGAATGCGATGGCACAAGCCAGTAATGTTTAATTGTTTTAAATAAGAGGTTGAACACAACTAGGCTATTAATGTGATTAAGAAACCTAGAGGCAATCAATTGGAATTATCCATAAGGATGGATAAATAAGGAGTTATTTGCTTAATTGAACGAAGAGTTGCATAAGGGATGCAATTGGAATTGTTCCTACCTAAAGTACTCAAACTATGGGTGACTTGCCAAAGCAAGCTCATAAGGAGATGAAACATGGATCTTGGCCCACTAGAAAATATAAGGATATTTTCCGCATTAATATCTTGAGGGTTATTAATCCGTAGAAAAATAGTGGGAGCTATATTTGATAAACTAGCCATTATTGAATATAGTCAAAAATTCACAAATACTAAAACTTGTGTATTTTCCTTTTGTATAATTCCAAATGGCAAACAACTCATCGAGTTCACAACATTCCCTACGATCTGTCCTTGAGATGGACAAGCTCTCTGGAACTAACTTTCTTGATTGGTACAGAAACTTGATAATTGTTCTCAAGCAAGAGAAGAAACTGTACGCAATAGAGGAGCATGTTCCAGAAGGTCCAGAGAACCAAACACCTGCAGCCCTAAAGGCGTATCTAAAGCGTGTTGATGACGCTAATGATGCGGCCTGCCTTATGCTATGCACCATGACTTCTGAGCTTCAGAAGCAACACGAAAACATGAATGCTGTTGATATGATCGAGCATCTGAAGCAGCTCTTCCAAGAGCAGACAATGGTAGAGAGGTACGAGGTCTCTAAGGCACTGTTCAAGTGTCATCTGGCAGAAGGGTACCCGATGGGACCCCATGTACTCCGTATGATCGGGTACTTGGAGAATCTCGCCCGGCTTGGGTTCCCGGTCGGCCAAGAGTTGGCAACCGATCTCGTGTTGCAATCGTTGCCCGAGAGTTATGGACAGTTCATCATGAACTATAACATGAACGAGATCGTGTAACCACTGCCAGATTAGCTCAATATGTTGAGGACAGCTGAACAGAGCATCAACAAGGGCAAGGGCAAGGCCATTATGATGGTGCAGAAAGGAAAGGGCAAAAGGTTTGCCTCGTCCTCCAAGGGCAAAGGCAAGTCAGTTGCCAAGTCCAAGGAACCTGCCCTTAAGACTGTTGGTGGCATTGCCAAAGGTGTGACTAAAGGTGAGTGTCATTACTGCAGTCAGCCTGGAAACTGGAGGAGGAACTGCCCAAAATATCTGGAGGACAAAAGGCTTGGAATAGTGATTCCACCACCACCAGGTATTTTTGTTGTAGATGTCAATTTAACTGTCTCTATGTCATGGGTATTAGATACTGGATGTGGATCTCACATTTGTCGAAATGTGCAGGATCTAAAGAGAAGTAGAAGATTGGCTAAAGGAGAGATAGATCTGCGCGTTGAGAATGGAGCAAAAGTTGTTACGTTGGCCATAGGCGTGTGCGAGCTATCTCTGCCTTCAGGATTAGTTTTAGAATTAAATAATTTCTATTTTGTGTCTGCTATGAGCAGAAACATTATTTCTATTTCTTGTCTGGACAAGGATGGTTTTATTATTTCAATAAAGAACAATTGTTGTTCCTTTTATTTGAATAATATTCACTATTTTAGTGCGCAATTATTTAATGGACTTTATGTCCTTGATCTAAGCAATCCTGTCTACAACATTAATACCAAGCAGATTAAAATAATGGAACTTTCGTTTAGGCCACATAAACGAGAAGCGTGTATCTAGACTCCATAAGGATGGACTACAAGACTCATTTGATTTTGAATCATATGAGACATGTGAGGCTTGTTTATTGGGAAAAATGACAAAGTCCCCTTTCAATAAGAAAGGTGAAAGGACTAGTGAGCAATTGGCACTCATACATATTGATGTGTGCGGGCCATTTGCCACGCCTGCCAGGAGTGGTTACGTCTACTTCATTACATTTACTGATGACTACAATAGATATGGATTTGTGTACCTCATGAGGGCTAAATCCGAATCCTTTGAAGTGTTCAAAGAATTCAAGAATGAAGTAGAGAAGAAACTTGGCAAAAGTATCAAGGCTCTACGATCGGATCGTGTAGGAGAATACTTGAGCCAAGAGTTTGACGACTATCTTAGAGAGTGTGGGATCGTGTCCCAACTCACTCCACCTGGAACGCCACAATGGAATGGCGTGTCTGAGAGGAGGAATCGAATCCTATTGGATATGGTTCGATCTATGATGTGTCAACCGATCTTCCATTATCATTTTGGGGCCACGCTCTATTAAGTGCAGCTTTCACCATTAAGCGTGTTCCATCTAAATCAGTCATGAAGACACCATATGAGATGTGGAGTGGGAGGCGTCCCACACTGTCGTTCATGAGGATTTGGGGCTGCGATGTCTATGTAAAACGTTTACAATCAGACAAGCTAGGGCCAAAATCGGATAAGTGTAAATTTGTGGGGTACCCTAAGGAAACTAAGGGTTACTACTTCTACAATCCAACCGAGAACAAAGTGTTTGTTGCTCGGACCGGCGTGTTTCTAGAAAGAGAGTTTGTCTCTAAAGAAGCAAGTGGGAGGACTGTAGAACCTGAAGAGGTTCAAGAACAACAAATCACTGAACCGATTATGGAACATGAACAGGAAACACAAGCCGTTGTGGAGCAACATGTTCAAGTAACACAAGAGCTTCGTAGATCTAGTAGAGTACGCCAGGAACCCGAGAGGTATGGACTTCTCGTGGCCGATTCCGGTGACACAATGCTCATAGATGATGAGCCTACTACCTATGAAGAGTCCATGAAGGGCCCAGACTCTCAGAAGTGGCTAGAAGCCATGAGATCCGAGATGGAATCCATGTATACCAACAAAGTATGGACTTTGGTGGAACCACCAGAAGGGGCGCGGCCCATAGGGTGCAAGTGGGTCTTCAAGAAGAAGATCGACATGGATGGTAATGTGATTACCTATAAGGTCCGATTGGTGGCTAAAGGATTGAGACAGATTCATGGTATTGACTATGATGAAACCTTTTCACCAGTTGCTATGACCAAATCCATCCGAATCCTACTTGCGATTGCAGCATACCACGACTATGAGCTTTGGCAGATGGATGTCAAAACAGCATTCCTTTATGGGAATCTCCTCGAGGACGTGTATATGATACAGCCGGAGGGTTTTGAGGATCCAAAGCAAGCCAACAAAGTTTGTGAGCTGCAACGATCCATTTATGGATTGAAGCAAGCCTCTAGGAGTTAGAATCGACGTTTTGATGAAGTAGTCAAAGAGTTTGGCTTCATCAGAAACGAAGATGAGTCTTGTGTCTACAAGAAGGTTAGTTGGAGCTCTATAGCTTTTCTGGTCTTGTATGTGGATGACATACTACTCATTGGAAACGACGTTCCCATGCTACAATCTGTTAAAGATTGGCTAGGGAAGTGTTTCTCAATGAAGGACTTAGGGGAAGCAGCCTATATACTCGGTATAAAGATCTATAGAGATAGATCTAAGAGACTGCTAGGCCTAAGTCAAAGTACATATATTGACAAGGTGTTGAAACGGTTCAACATGCAAGATTCCAAGAAGGGATTCTTTCCCATGTCACATGGAATCACTCTTTCGAAGAGTGATTGTCCTTCCAATGAGATTGAGAAGGAACGCATGAGTAGAATTCCCTATGCCTCGGCCATAGGATCTATCATGTACGCCATGTTATGTACTAGACCAGATGTGTCATATGCCTTGAGTATGATAAGCAGATACCAATCCAATCCGGGTGAGAGTCACTTGATTGCAGTCAAGAACATCCTAAAGTACTTGAGAAGAACTAAGGATGCTTTCTTCATATTTGGCGGTGAGGAAGAGTTGGGTGTAAGGGGTTACACTGATGCAAGCTTCCAAACTGACAGAGATGACTTTAGATCACAGTCGGGATATGTGTTTTGCCTAAATGGAGCAGCGGTGAGCTGGAAGAGTTCCAAGCAAGAGACGGTGGCTGATTCTACAACAGAGGCTGAGTACATTGCTGCAAATGGCGCAGCAAAGGAAGCTGTTTGGATCAGAAAGTTTGTTTCTGAACTTGGTGTGGTTCCTAGCATTGCGGATCCAGTTGATTTGTACTGTGACAACACTGGGGCGATCGTGCAATCGAAGGAACCCAGGTCACACCAGAAATCCAAGCACGTGCTCAGGAAGTTTCATCTAATTCGAGATATTATCGATAGAGGACACGTTCGGATATGCAAGTGTAACAACCCCCTAATTCCGGCTCGGGAGAGACCGGGAGGGTGCTACTTGTAACGAAACGGCGGAAATCATGAACAAAACATCCAAAGTTATATATTACAAACGGCATAATTGTCTCATTACATTACAAAAGCTGAAATTAAACTAAGCGTTCAACCTAATAAAATAAACTAAGATAAACTAGTACAACTTTTGCGCTCCCTCCTACATTGAGCTTCCTTCGCCTAGGCCTGCGGGGGAAAGAAACAAAGACCGCAGTTTTTCCAAAAGTCAGCGAGAAATGCTGAGTAAGAAAACACCCAAACACGTAAACCGGATAAGAGGCATTTTTATTTTATAAACCAAGATTATAATTGGAAGGTAATCAAATATGTTTTCATGATTGACCATGTATGAAAGAGATATATTTTTCCCAACTCTTTATTTAATAATACGATTTTAGGAACGTGATCTCAAATAATCAGGACATATATCCTAAGAAAAACATTCACAATCCATACCATTGCCCCAATTAGGGGATTCCAAAAATTCAATTCACCATAAATTATCCACATAAAAAGCCATATTATTATTTTGTTGTAGCGGGGAAGAACCAACTGCCAATATATCACAACATATCCATAACCAAGCTACCAAGACCTTAAGTGTCGACACCCCCCTAAAGGGTTCTTGCGCCCAGAAGGAGTGAGTACAAGGAGCGACTCGGGGCTAAGTGCGGCCGAGTTAACCATATAAGTATCCAAGTATCCAAATAGTGTTCCGCCGCCCAACTCTTTCCACTTTACGTTATTACACATTATTAATATATCATGTGATAACTTTGAAAGGAGCATTTAGACACATAATCAAAATCTCAAGTTGAACATGTACATCACAAATCACATTTTGAGACATGAAATCATAAAAATATTTGGACACGAAAGGAGGACGGGCTCACTAGGTCTGGCATATTTACTTACCTCAAGTAGCAACGGAAACTAGCACGATAATATATTCTACGGAGAGGCGTAGCCCTCGTCTATGAACCCTTCACCTACAATTTAATTGGCAAGTTTCTAGTCACACGGTTGTACTCTTAAACAAATGATTGTACTAACCCTATATGAATGCCTTGTTAGGACATATGATTAGATCTAACTCTTACGGTCCGAATAAATACCAAAATGATTTTCATGTGCAAATTGTGATAACTCTAGGATAATTTGTATCATACTAGTAGCTAATACTATTTTTAAGTAAATCTCGTATGAGGGAGTTTTGAGTTATTGCAATAGGGTTCAAAATTAAAATTTTCAACTTGACACAGTTTATAAAAATCAGTATTTAAAAATATCTACAATTTATTTCGCTGTGAAACCACTTGGAGATGAAAGTAGACACATAGGGCTTCGTAACGGTATAAAGTGGAGCAAAAACGGAGTTCGTATGAGTGAGTTATGACCTCACAAAGTTGGGTCAAATAATATGTCCGAATCCAGATTTTCAGACCCGACTCATCTTACAAAAAATGGAATTCTGGAAAAAGTATAAATAATTTGGATGTGAAACCAGTTGGAAATGAAAGTAGACTCGTAGACCTTCGAAACGATATAAGGTGGGACAAAAACCGAATTTTTATGAGTGAGATATGACCTCTCAAAGTCAGGTCAAGAATTTTGGCCGAAAATTGAGTATCAAAACGAGACTAACTTCTTTCAAATTTCATTTCTTTCAACAATATTATGGGAATACTTCATATTAGTTATATAAAATGGAAGGAAGAGGATCTATATGAGGAATTAATAATGAAATTGAATATCTCTAGTGTAGATGCATGAATGATCAAAATAAAGAACTATGATTGGAACTTACCAACTTGGTCTTTAGGAATACCCAAATGAAGAGAAGGAAGAGAGAGCTTGAGGTCTTCAACTATGGAAGTAAGAGGAGAGTGTGGTGATGGTTTCATCCAAGTGAGAGAGGTAGGTATTTATAGAGAGAGGTGGAGCCTTGGAGTGGATGATGTGACTTGACATGTAGAGTGTTAGAGTGGAGTGATGTGACCACTCATGTTGGATGTTGGATTTGATGTGACTACTCATATGGAGTATAAAAAAAGGAGTGATGTGACAAGTCATGTTGAGTGTTGGATTGGATGTGACTACTCATATGGAGTATAAAAATGAATTGATGTGACAAGTCATTTTGAGTGTTGGATTGGATGTGACTACTCATATGGAGTATAAAAATGGATTGATATGACAAATCATGTAGAGTGTTGGAATAGATGATGTGACTAGTCATGTTGTGTATAAAAGTGAGGTGATGTGACTAGTCATGTGGAGTGTTGAAATATTTTTACTTTACTTGAAAAGACTACACAAGTGTGGGATGATGGCCAAAGATGGCTTGAGTATTTTCTAAGCAAGTTATGTCTAGTCATTTAAGAGTATGATGATAACTTTTGGTTTTTGGTGTGCTTATGCAATAATGTTCTAGTCATGCTATATGACTTGTTATTATAGCTTCTTTGTGGTTCATATTGATAAGAGATGGTAGAAAATAGTCATTGGGTCCATATATATACATATTCCCCTTATTTTCCTACACTTAGAGTAGTAAAATAACAAGTTTTGGTCATGTTTTGAGAGGCCATCCCTTCAAATTCGGGAATACACTAGGAAATTGTGATTGATTGGACAAGATAGCTTGAAAAATGAGAAATGTAAGGTGTGTAGGGAAAATAAACTTGATGGGACAAAAGAGACATGACTAGCATGCCTAAAGTTAGAAAAATCATGGGTCTCAACCTTAGGGAAAACATGAGTCTAACCCTTCCCTACACTAGATGTATATGCAAACCATATGCACATAATGTATTAATACATATATTAAAATTTTGGGAATACCTTCATACCATTAACCTTAATGACTCAAATTGAATTCTTATCTCAAATCACCAATTTACCCCTAGTCTTAAAACGGGGTATTACATCCTACCCCCCTTAAAGAGAGCTTCGTCCTCGAAGCTAGATCTAGACAATGGGCAAGAAATTCATATATGGTGTCTTATATGACGACGTACATAAAGCATCCTGTAAAGCACGATAATATTATGTAATGTCATGCCTTAATTTTCGTGATCGCTTCTAATTACTTAGGTGTTAAGCACGATGTTTTGGGTTACTAATATGCATAAGGTGCTAAAAAGATGTTTTGGGTTACTAATATGCATAAGGTGCTAAAACGAAGGGTTACATCCTCCCCTCCTTAGAGAGTGACGTCCCCGGAACTCGATTTACCTCATTAAACAAGTGAGGATACTTCTTCCTCATCTCCTCTTCAGCTTCCCATGTTGCTTCTTCACTTAAGTGGTTGGTCCAAAGGACTTTGACTAGCTTCACACTTTTGTTCCGCGTATCCCTCGTCTTCGTATCAAGTATTTTAATCGGTTTTTCTTCATATGTCAGTGATGGGTCTAGCTCGACAGGTTCGGGATTCAACCTGTGAGACGGGTCGTGCACATACTTCTTGAGTTGCGAGACATGAAACACATTGTGGACTCGCCCAAAATTTGAAGGTAGATCTAACCGATATGCTACTTCCCCAATCTTCTCTATGACGTCATATGGCCCAATAAACTTAGGACTTAGCTTTCCTTTCTGATTGAACCTCATGACTCCCTTTGTTGGTGAAACCTTAAGGAATGCCTTCTCTCCTACCTGAAATTCCAATGGCCTCCTTTTTTGATCGGCATAGGATTTCTGTCTATCCTGAGCTGCTTTCATTCTCTGCTGGATGAGGCGTACTTGATCTGTCATCTCCTCAATAACTTGTGGTCCAATTACTACAGTCTCACTGATATCATTCCAGCATAAGGGCGTCCGACACTTCCTTCCATACAAAGCCTCGTGTGGTGCCATGCCTATACTAGCATGATAGCTGTTGTTATACGAGAACTCTATCAATGGGAGTCTATCAACCCATGATCCTTGGAAGTCCATAACACAAGCTCTAAGCATGTCTTCCAGCGTCTGGATTGTTCTTTCTGTCTGTCCATCCGTAGCTGGGTGGAAAGCTGTGCTGAATCTCAATTGGGTCCCCAATGCTCCTTGTAAGGCCTTCCAGAAGTGGGAGAGGAAATTAGGGTCCCTGTCAGAAATTATCGAGCTTGGAACCCCATGATACCTCACTATGTTCTTGACATATGCATCTGCCCTTTGTTCCATGTTCCATGTGTCCTTCATCGGAATGGGCAAGACCCCCCTTAAAGAGAGCTTCGTCCTCGAAGCTAGAGCTAGACAATGGGCAAGAAATTCATATATGGTGTCTTATATGACGACGTACATAAAGCATCCTGTAAAGCACGATAATATTATGTAATGTCATGCCTTAATTTTCGTGATCGCTTCTAATTACTTAGGTGTTAAGCACGATGTTTTGGGTTACTAATATGCATAAGGTGCTAAAAAGATGTTTTGGGTTACTAATATGCATAAGGTGCTAAAACGAAGGGTTACATCCTCCCCTCCTTAGAGAGTGACGTCCCCGGAACTCGATTTACCTCATTAAACAAGTGAGGATACTTCTTCCTCATCTCCTCTTCAGCTTCCCATGTTGCTTCTTCACTTAAGTGGTTGGTCCAAAGGACTTTGACTAGCTTCACACTTTTGTTCCGCGTATCCCTCGTCTTCGTATCAAGTATTTTAATCGGTTTTTCTTCATATGTCAGTGATGGGTCTAGCTCGACAGGTTCGGGATTCAACCTGTGAGACGGGTCGTGCACATACTTCTTGAGTTGCGAGACATGAAACACATTGTGGACTCGCCCAAAATTTGAAGGTAGATCTAACCGATATGCTACTTCCCCAATCTTCTCTATGACGTCATATGGCCCAATAAACTTAGGACTTAGCTTTCCTTTCTGATTGAACCTCATGACTCCCTTTGTTGGTGAAACCTTAAGGAATGCCTTCTCTCCTACCTGAAATTCCAATGGCCTCCTTTTTTGATCGGCATAGGATTTCTGTCTATCCTGAGCTGCTTTCATTCTCTGCTGGATGAGGCGTACTTGATCTGTCATCTCCTCAATAACTTGTGGTCCAATTACTACAGTCTCACTGATATCATTCCAGCATAAGGGCGTCCGACACTTCCTTCCATACAAAGCCTCGTGTGGTGCCATGCCTATACTAGCATGATAGCTGTTGTTATACGAGAACTCTATCAATGGGAGTCTATCAACCCATGATCCTTGGAAGTCCATAACACAAGCTCTAAGCATGTCTTCCAGCGTCTGGATTGTTCTTTCTGTCTGTCCATCCGTAGCTGGGTGGAAAGCTGTGCTGAATCTCAATTGGGTCCCCAATGCTCCTTGTAAGGCCTTCCAGAAGTGGGAGAGGAAATTAGGGTCCCTGTCAGAAATTATCGAGCTTGGAACCCCATGATACCTCACTATGTTCTTGACATATGCATCTGCCCTTTGTTCCATGTTCCATGTGTCCTTCATCGGAATGAATCTCGCTGTTTTGGTCAATCTGTCTACAACTACCCAAATCTGATTGAGTCCATTCTTCGATGTCGGAAACGCAGTCACAAAATCCATAGAAATGGAATCCCACTTCCAAACTGGTACGTCCAAGGGTTGAACTAAGCCTCCCATTCTCTTGTGTTCGAACTTCACCTTCTGACAAGTCAAACATTTAGCCACAAATTCTGCTACTTCCCTTTTCATGTTGGGCCACCAGAATGTCTTCTTCAAGTCCTTGTAGAGTTTGTCGCCTCCAGGGTGTACGGAGTAAGGTGTGTTGTGCGCTTCATGCATCAGTCTTTGCTTGGTTTCTGCACACTTCTTTGGAACACACCACCTTCCCTTGTAGCGAATACTTCCATCCTCATGAATCTGAAATTCTCTGGCTTGACCTTCGGCTATCTTCTTCTTGATTCGTTCGAGTTTCACATCTCCCGCCTGGTTACTCCTTATCTCTTCAAGGAAGTCTGGTACAGCCATCATACTCCCGAGCAGGTTCTTCACTCCTCCTTGAGCTACTACTTCGATTTCGAGTTTGCTGAACTCGTGGCATAGCCATCCTGGCAGAATTATCATGGCATTAAGTGTATGGCTCGACTTCCGGCTCAATGCGTCTGCTACGACATTAGCCCTTCCTTCGTGGTACTGGATACGTAGATCGTAATCCTTGATAATCTCTAGCCATCTTCGTTGTCGATTATTCAGCTCCTTCTGTGTGAAGATGTACTTGAGGCTGCTGTGATCCGTGTACAACTTGCAAACAGCTCCATACAAGTGATGTCTCCATATCTTTAAGGCGAAGACTACTGCTGCCAGCTCCAAGTCGTGAGTGGCATAGTTCTCCTCATGGGGCTTCAACTGCCTCGAAGCATAGGCAATCACCCTTCTCTCCTGCATAAGCACACATCCTAGCCCCTTCTTAGATGCGTCACTGTACACATCAAACTCGCCAGATTCGTTTGGTAAAGCTAATACTGGGGCTGTAGTCAGCTTCTCCTTCAGTGTCTGAAACGCCTCTTCACAACTTTCACTCCACTGATATTTCACTGCCTTCTTCGTCAACGTAGTTAGTGGCCTTGCAATTTTTGAGAAATCCTTAACAAAGCGTCGGTAGTAACCAGCTAAGCCAAGGAAACTCCTTATTTCGGACACATTCTTCGGTGTTGGCCAATCTTTAACTGCAGAGATCTTGCCTGGATCCACAGATATTCCCTCCTTCGAGATGATGTGGCCCAAAAATGGCACACGATCCAGCCAGAACTCGCACTTTGACAACTTAGCGTATAACTGTTCTTTTCTCAGAGTCTGCAGCACCTCTCTGAGATGTTCCTTGTGCTTCTCCTCGCTTTTCGAGTACACAAGGATGTCATCAATAAAGACGACAACAAATTGGTCCAGAAATGGCCTCATGACCCGATTCATCAAGTCCATAAACACTGCGGGTGCGTTGGTCAAACCAAACGGCATTACAGTGAACTCATAATGGCCATACCTTGTCCTAAAGGCTGTCTTCGGAATATCCTTCTCGGCTACCCGAAGCTGATGGTACCCCGATCTCAAGTCAATTTTTGAGAAGACACTAGCCCCTTGTAATTGATCGAACAGGTCGTCAATACGAGGTAGCGGGTACTTATTTTTGATGGTTGCACTGTTCAACTCACGGTAGTCAATGCATAGCCTTAAGCTTCCATCCTTCTTCTTCACAAAAAGTACTGGTGCTCCCCAGGGTGACACACTTGGCCTTATGTACCCCTTTTCGAGAAGTTCTTGCAACTGATCCTTCAGCTCCTTCAGTTCTGCTGGTGCCATTCGATACGGCGCTTTTGAGATTGGCGCGGTTCCAGGTGCTAAATCAATAGTGAACTCCATTTCTCTACTAGGTGGCATTCCTGGAATCTCATCCGGGAATACGTCCGCAAACTCCTTCACGACAGGTATCTCTTCCAACACATTCTCCTTCTTGGAGACGTCGTGGATGTAGCATAAATAGGCTGAATTACCCTTCTTTACTTGGTTCACTATTGTCAAGGCTGATACTAGTCTAATACGCGGCTCTTTTGTGATGCCGTGATAAGAGACTTTCTCGCCTCTGGGTCCCCTCAATCTTACTTTCTGGTCATAGCAATCAATTACAGCCCGATATCTACTAAGCCAATCCATTCCTAGGATGACATCTATGCCCCCAAGATCAAATCTTATCAAATCAGCTGGCAACGTACATCCTAGAATTTTCACGTCTATACCCTCGAGGATGGTGTCACATACTATTATCTGACCAGTAGGTGTTGTTATAGGAATGGATATTCTAGTACCCTTATTTAGGCCCAGTTTATCAATAAATGAGGACGATATGAAGGAATAAGATGCGCCTGAATCAAATAATACAAAAGCGGGTTGTTCATGGATGAGGAAAGTACCCGTGACAACTCCATGAGCAGCATCAGCCTCAGCCTTTGTCATAACAGCAATTCTTCCCACATTAGCATTCTGAGCTCCAACCGCTCCTGCACCAGCTCCATTGTTGATGTTAGTTCCTTGACCAGCGTTGTTGTTGCGGTTCTGAGCTCCATACTGTCGTGCGTTCCCAGGGTTGTAGTTCTGCTGCCTTCCATAGCCCTCCCCACCGTTGTTCTGGTTGTTGCGGTTACCATGGTTCTCGTTCCCGTACTCAATCTGCAAGGTCCTCGGTTGCTGGTTCCCATACTGCTGGCGATTCCCCCGATAGTTACCTCCTTGGTTCACTTGTGGGTTCCCAGCTGGTGGCGAGAGGCATTCAAAAGCTCGGTGGCCCCTCTTACCACAGTTGTGGCAATTGACCAAATTTCCTGCACAATCGACTCCTGGATGGTTCCTCTGACACCTCTTGCAGAAATAGCGGCGAACAGTTCCGTGGTTTTGCTGATTACCTCGGTACTGTCCCTGATTACCTCCGCCGTTGTTTGGCTTAAACCTCTTTTCTTGGCCACTCTGGTTACCCCGTGACGAGTTAGCGTTGCCCCCAGAACCTTCCATTTTGCGCTTTCCCCGCATGTTATCTTGGGCCTCTTGGATTCTCCAAATATCCGCAGCCCTATCATAAGCTTCTTCCAAAGTTGGGTAGATCCTATTCATCATTGCTTTCTGCACATGAAGTTGCAGCCCTGCTATAAATTTGTTAACCTTTTCTTCCTCATCTGGCACCATGTTGCCCGCAAAACGAGTCAACTCCATAAACTTTCGGAAATACTCGGTCACTGAATCTCTTCCCTGTTGGAGATTCAGAAACTCTTTTCGCTTGCTCCTCTTCACATGGGAAGGATAAAAGCGGGATCTAAGGGCAGTCTGGAGGGCTTCCCAATTGAAGTTGGGTTGGGCCAACAGGGTCTCTCGTGAGGTCCTCCACCATAGGTTGGCCTCACTTTTTAGGTAAAACACAGCACAGTTGACCTTTCGGTCTTCAGGACATTCCACATACTCTAGGACCTTGTCCATCTCCATGATCCAGTCTTCCAGCTCGACAGGATCTTCATTTCCCATGAAACTTATCGGTTTCATGTCTGCCACTTTCTTGGCCCAATTAGGTCCTGCCTGACCTCCGTTGTTCATCATCTGAGCCATTTGCGCGAAGAATTGCTCTGCGTCGTTGTTGTTTCGAGCCATTTGTTCTTGTTGGGTCCTCCTGGTGTAGTATCGCATGGGTCTATCAGTATATTCCTACACTATCACCTATTGTATTATTTCTTCTTCTATCGTGGGGTAACGGTTAGAATGAAGTATTTCGCAAAATTCACACATATCCACACATAATGACCAAAGTATGCAGGCACATATACAACTAATTTTATCATCCTAGTTCCATTCTGGAATCATAAATCCTGAATTCTATAACCCTCATACTCCACTATGGGAGCGACATAAGTCCAAAACAGCCACTCAAGAGTGTATCAATATATATCTCATACTCCAAACCAGTAAATTAAGACATTAAGAAGTCTGAAATCGTCTCTTCAGAGAGAAAGGACATGAGTGAGTGGGACTTAGTAAAACTCAGACTACCCGTAACCCAATCGGCTTGTCGATTTTTAGGTATCTTGACCTAAGTTCATTTTATATTACCCTACAGGTTTTTAATTCCCCTTTTGGATTGCCCGCTCTGATACCACCTGTAACAACCCCCTAATTCCGGCTCGGGAGAGACCGGGAGGGTGCTACTTGTAACGAAACGGCGGAAATCATGAACAAAACATCCAAAGTTATATATTACAAACGGCATAATTGTCTCATTACATTACAAAAGCTGAAATTAAACTAAGCGTTCAACCTAATAAAATAAACTAAGATAAACTAGTACAACTTTTGCGCTCCCTCCTACATTGAGCTTCCTTCGCCTAGGCCTGCGGGGGAAAGAAACAAAGACCGCAGTTTTTCCAAAAGTCAGCGAGAAATGCTGAGTAAGAAAACACCCAAACACGTAAACCGGATAAGAGGCATTTTTATTTTATAAACCAAGATTATAATTGGAAGGTAATCAAATATGTTTTCATGATTGACCATGTATGAAAGAGATATATTTTTCCCAACTCTTTATTTAATAATACGATTTTAGGAACGTGATCTCAAATAATCAGGACATATATCCTAAGAAAAACATTCACAATCCATACCATTGCCCCAATTAGGGGATTCCAAAAATTCAATTCACCATAAATTATCCACATAAAAAGCCATATTATTATTTTGTTGTAGCGGGGAAGAACCAACTGCCAATATATCACAACATATCCATAACCAAGCTACCAAGACCTTAAGTGTCGACACCCCCCTAAAGGGTTCTTGCGCCCAGAAGGAGTGAGTACAAGGAGCGACTCGGGGCTAAGTGCGGCCGAGTTAACCATATAAGTATCCAAGTATCCAAATAGTGTTCCGCCGCCCAACTCTTTCCACTTTACGTTATTACACATTATTAATATATCATGTGATAACTTTGAAAGGAGCATTTAGACACATAATCAAAATCTCAAGTTGAACATGTACATCACAAATCACATTTTGAGACATGAAATCATAAAAATATTTGGACACGAAAGGAGGACGGGCTCACTAGGTCTGGCATATTTACTTACCTCAAGTAGCAACGGAAACTAGCACGATAATATATTCTACGGAGAGGCGTAGCCCTCGTCTATGAACCCTTCACCTACAATTTAATTGGCAAGTTTCTAGTCACACGGTTGTACTCTTAAACAAATGATTGTACTAACCCTATATGAATGCCTTGTTAGGACATATGATTAGATCTAACTCTTACGGTCCGAATAAATACCAAAATGATTTTCATGTGCAAATTGTGATAACTCTAGGATAATTTGTATCATACTAGTAGCTAATACTATTTTTAAGTAAATCTCGTATGAGGGAGTTTTGAGTTATTGCAATAGGGTTCAAAATTAAAATTTTCAACTTGACACAGTTTATAAAAATCAGTATTTAAAAATATCTACAATTTATTTCGCTGTGAAACCACTTGGAGATGAAAGTAGACACATAGGGCTTCGTAACGGTATAAAGTGGAGCAAAAACGGAGTTCGTATGAGTGAGTTATGACCTCACAAAGTTGGGTCAAATAATATGTCCGAATCCAGATTTTCAGACCCGACTCATCTTACAAAAAATGGAATTCTGGAAAAAGTATAAATAATTTGGATGTGAAACCAGTTGGAAATGAAAGTAGACTCGTAGACCTTCGAAACGATATAAGGTGGGACAAAAACCGAATTTTTATGAGTGAGATATGACCTCTCAAAGTCAGGTCAAGAATTTTGGCCGAAAATTGAGTATCAAAACGAGACTAACTTCTTTCAAATTTCATTTCTTTCAACAATATTATGGGAATACTTCATATTAGTTATATAAAATGGAAGGAAGAGGATCTATATGAGGAATTAATAATGAAATTGAATATCTCTAGTGTAGATGCATGAATGATCAAAATAAAGAACTATGATTGGAACTTACCAACTTGGTCTTTAGGAATACCCAAATGAAGAGAAGGAAGAGAGAGCTTGAGGTCTTCAACTATGGAAGTAAGAGGAGAGTGTGGTGATGGTTTCATCCAAGTGAGAGAGGTAGGTATTTATAGAGAGAGGTGGAGCCTTGGAGTGGATGATGTGACTTGACATGTAGAGTGTTAGAGTGGAGTGATGTGACCACTCATGTTGGATGTTGGATTTGATGTGACTACTCATATGGAGTATAAAAAAAGGAGTGATGTGACAAGTCATGTTGAGTGTTGGATTGGATGTGACTACTCATATGGAGTATAAAAATGAATTGATGTGACAAGTCATTTTGAGTGTTGGATTGGATGTGACTACTCATATGGAGTATAAAAATGGATTGATATGACAAATCATGTAGAGTGTTGGAATAGATGATGTGACTAGTCATGTTGTGTATAAAAGTGAGGTGATGTGACTAGTCATGTGGAGTGTTGAAATATTTTTACTTTACTTGAAAAGACTACACAAGTGTGGGATGATGGCCAAAGATGGCTTGAGTATTTTCTAAGCAAGTTATGTCTAGTCATTTAAGAGTATGATGATAACTTTTGGTTTTTGGTGTGCTTATGCAATAATGTTCTAGTCATGCTATATGACTTGTTATTATAGCTTCTTTGTGGTTCATATTGATAAGAGATGGTAGAAAATAGTCATTGGGTCCATATATATACATATTCCCCTTATTTTCCTACACTTAGAGTAGTAAAATAACAAGTTTTGGTCATGTTTTGAGAGGCCATCCCTTCAAATTCGGGAATACACTAGGAAATTGTGATTGATTGGACAAGATAGCTTGAAAAATGAGAAATGTAAGGTGTGTAGGGAAAATAAACTTGATGGGACAAAAGAGACATGACTAGCATGCCTAAAGTTAGAAAAATCATGGGTCTCAACCTTAGGGAAAACATGAGTCTAACCCTTCCCTACACTAGATGTATATGCAAACCATATGCACATAATGTATTAATACATATATTAAAATTTTGGGAATACCTTCATACCATTAACCTTAATGACTCAAATTGAATTCTTATCTCAAATCACCAATTTACCCCTAGTCTTAAAACGGGGTATTACAGCAAGATTCCTACAGATGAGAATCTGTCAGACCCGCTTACAAAGCCGCTCACGCAGTGGAAGCATGAAGGGCACACTAGGAGTATGGGCATACGAGATGCGCCAGATTGGCTCTAGTGCAAGTGGGAGACTGTTGGAATAGATGCCCTAGAGGCAATCTAGTTTAGTATGAATTTATTTGTGGGTAGAAATTCATTTATTATTTATTGGATATTTAATATAATGAAGTCCTTAGATTTACAATTGTGTTGTTTATCTTAAATATCCCTAGTCAAGTATAATGATTAATGGGACAATCATCTATAGACTAGTATGGGGTTGGATTGATATGGAGATATCACGATCCAACACATAGGTGTGCATTAAGGGTAATGACGCACTTGATTGACCCATCTCCGAGAAGGCTACATACATGTTATGTTGAGTCACAAGTGCTTCTCGCGGTGCAATGGTATTGTCATCCTTAGACTTGAAGTCACAAGATATTTTAGTTGTGGATTATTGTGATTTTGGTAGCGTTGAACGCTACACCGTAACTGGGTAGTTATAAAGGCGTGTACCGGATACAATAAGAAGCAAGCTTAGAGATCGTAGTGGACGTAGATAGAATTTTTCCCTCCCACATAACGGGAGCAAATATCCTAGGCCACTCGAGGGATAGTGTTTATAGAATGTCTGGCCAGACTCAAATAAATCAATATGGGGCTATTCCCATGGATCGAGAAACTAGGAATTGGATATACGAGTGTGACTTGTATGTCTCGTGTACAATCCGGATATAGAGACAAAGGGATGAGACAATTACTTGTACAAAGGTTGTCAAGATGACTATTCTATTAGTTGGCTAGAATGGATGTTTTGCTAGAAACCACTCCATATTAGCAAAAGGTTGCTACCAACTAGATAGAAACAATGGGGTCACACGCTATATAGAGTTGAACTAGATTTGGGAATTAATTAATTGGATTAATTAATTAGAAGGATCACTTTGCAAAACCTTGCAAAATTAGTAGGGACTAATTTGCAAGGAAGAGACTAAATTGAATTCTAGTAGGACTAGAATAAGTCCTTTAGGTAGTTGGTAAGGAGTTGTTGGACTATATAAATGACCTTCCTTCCTTCCCACACTTATGCCCATAATTGATCATAAATTGAGTGGGAGAGAACAAAAGGAGAGAGAGCAAGCAAGCTAGAGGAGCCGCCGCCCCCCCTAGCCCGCCGCCCGTCCCCGTCGGCCCCAAGGAGGCCGAAACCTCCTTGGTTCGTCTCGTTTTACGTGATTCTTCTTCCTCTTCCTCTTTCCAGGCTAGCACCAAGGATTGGAAGATCTATAAATCAACTCTAGGCGTGGATCAACTATAGAGAACGTGACACAATTCGCGTTTGACACAATTTGCATGGTTAATTATTGTTTCCGTTGCGCATCCATGAATCAAAACCCTACATTAAAGTGATATTGCGAAATGCTATTACAGAAATTCCCCAAGATGGTCCACGTCATTGGGTTGGAATACGAAATTCAAAATTGTTACGAGGTTGACACGTGAAATCAACGAGAATGCTATCCCCACAAATATCTGATATTTATAATTTATTAGCGAATATGTTATTCCTGCCATATGCGTCATAATCTGTTTACGTGCTATGGGTGTTAGCTTACTCAGTAGTTTGCTGATCATTTTCTATAAAACTTTTTCGACTTTTGCCATTTTAAAACCGCAGGTTGGCTATCATGGTGGGGGTCGTTCACGACACCGCTGGATAGAGAAGCTTGAACATCGATCACATAGTATATCACTGAAAAATGTATTTCTGACCTTTCAAATGTCATTGTTTATCTTGAAGTTGTAATAAGTTATGTTTTGAATTATTATCGATGGTTGTACTAGCTATGAACCGACGATCCTTATCCCTTCCCAATGAGGCTCATCACCTCGGGCGGAGACATCTTTCCAAACGTACGGTTCGCCCGGCCGTATGATTTTTGGGTGTTGCAGTTGGTATCAGAGTCGACAGTTCTAAGTTAGTACGAATTTTCTATTTACACTAAAATAAATTTTTTTGAAATTAAAATGATATAGGACAACTAAAACCAGTAATAAAATTGAACAAGTCGAGGATTGCGAGATAGCTTATATCTTTGCTAGGTGTGCTGATGTGAGTCCTGTTAGCTGAATAGCTATTTTATGTGATTATATTTGATGCTTGCTACCTGCTTATATTAGTTTTGTCTGTCAAGACGCGTAGACCATAGAACATTTCTTAGATTTATCTACTCTAGATTCGAGGGCGAAGCTCTCTTTAAGGGGGGAAGGATGTAAAACCCCGTGTTTTCTAAAGGTATTATTGACGTATTTTTCGTAAAGTTTAAACAGTTATTTTCAAAATAGATGGCTAGAGGGGAGGTAGTTGTATTTGTAGACAATAATAAATAGTCATGTTGGGGTTGTTTAAAAGGCTATGTAAACTAGGGGGTGTAATTGTCTTTACTCTGGAATTTACCTAGAAAGCCAAAATTGAGTTTTCCCAACTTTCTCTCTCTCTCTCTCTCTCTCTCTCCCTCTCTCCCTATCATTCTCTCTTATACTCCTCCCTATTTCTTCTCCTCCTTCTCTTCTTGGGAAGCACAACCACACCACCCCAGAGACCAACACCACCCCCACGCCACCACCTGTCTACTCCTCCTCTCTACCATCTCTCAAACACCATCTATCTCTCTGTGTTCTGCCGGACGCAGCAAGAAGCAGCAGCAACAGCGGTAACAATGGCCGCTGCCACCGTCGGATAACCCACCGACGAACCAACACCACCTCCACCCTTCTGTTTCTCTCTTTCTCTCTCTCTCTCTCTCGATCCCCTCCCTGTTTCGAACTCAGAAGAAGAAGGGGAAAACAAAAACAACAACATAAGTGGCAGCGCAGCAGCAACAGAGGCAAACCCGCCGGCAACCACCGTGGATTTCGGCAAGAACTTCGCCGGAGCTCAACGAAGGCGACCACGCCTCCAAACCAACTTCGTTCAACTCAGAAAGGTCCGATCCAGCTAGATGAGGCCTCAACCGAGGACAACAACAGCCGGAGAAGCCCCGGCGAAGCTCCACCTCCGGCGACCCGATGCGTGTTTCGACCCGTTCAATTTCTTGACCGTTTCTTGCAAAATTTGGTATGGGTATGCTCTACGTCTTCCCCTAAGTTTTTTAGTAATCAAAATCATGTTTTAGGGCCTTGAATCCAAATCCAAATTAACGAATCCGAAAGAAGAATATCTAAAATCTTATTGTGAAATGTAAACGTACCGTTCCAATCACAACTACCAAATTAGGCCGTGATTACCTAGTTCATGGGCCACGATTATTTAAAAGTAGCATACAGGTCAAATATCATATCTCTCACAATCATACATCAATTGTTATGAACTTGTGCCACACCGGCTTTACTTGGAGCTCCTGATTTACATCTTGTAATGTATTGAAAGAAAAGTCGTAATGAAGAAAAGTGGAAACTGTTGTGCGTGGGTTCGTGCCATAACCCTGATACGATACATTTCTAACATATTGTGATTGGTTAATTTTATGAGATTATGAGGCGCTACGATGCGAACCTCCTTTTGATTATGTTATGGTTATGAGGCGCTGTGATGCGAACCTCCTGTGATTGAGTTATGGTTATGGTAGTGCTTTTGAACATTATGAGAAAGCGATTGTGGATTGGAAATGGTCACTTCCAACTAGTTGGTAAAATAAACTCCTGGACTCAATTATCTTATCATTGAGAAATGACAATGTTATTATCTTGAGATTTAAAGTGATATTGCGAAATGCTATTGACAGAAATTCCCCAAGATGGTCCACGTCATTGGGTTGGAATACAAAATTCAAAATTGTTACGAGGTTGACACGTCAAATCAACGAGAACACTATCCCCAAAAATATCTGATATTTATAATTTATTAGCGAATATGTTATTCCTGTCATATGCCTCATAATCTGTTTACGTGCTATGGGTGTTAGCTTGCTCAGCTATTTGCTGATCCTTTTCTATAAAACTGCGTCGGCTTTTGCCATTTTAAAACCGCAGGTTGGCTATCATGGTGGGGGTCGTTCACGACACCTCTGGATAGAGAAGCTTGAACATCGATCGCATAGTATATCGCTGAAAAATGTATTTATGACCTTTCAGATATCACTGTTTATCTTGAAGTTGTAATAAGTTATGTTTTGAATTATTATCGATGGTTGTACTAGCTATGAACCGATGTTCCTTATCCATTCCCAATGAGGCTACTCACCTCGGGCGGAGACATCTTTCCAAATGTACGGTTCGGCCGGCCGTATGATTTGGGGGTGTTGCATCTAAGGGCTTCATTATATAAAATATCGTCATAATTAATAAATGAATATTATAGCCAAACAATGTTCATACTAAATATATATTTCCTCTAGGGAACCTATTCCAAAAGTCTCCCACTTGCACTAGAGCCAATCTGGTGCATCTCATATGCATATAGATCTAGTGTTCCCTTCATGCTTTCGCAGAACGAGCGGCTTCGTTAGTCGATCTAAAAGATTGTCATCCGTTGGAATCTTGCATATCTTCACATCTCCTCTATCGATCATTTCACGAATGAGATGGAATCTCGTAAGTACATTCTTTGATTTGTAGTGTGATCTAGGCTCCTTGGCTTGTGCGATCGCCATAGAGTTGTCACGGTACAACGCTATGGGATCCACAATGCTAGAAACCACACCAAGCTCAGTGATAAACTTCTTTATCTCAACAGCCTCCTTTGATGCGCCTGAAGCAGCAATGTACTCAGCTTCAGTTGTAGAATTAGCAAATATCTCTTGCTTGGAACTCTTCCAGCTCACAGCTCCTCCATTCAGGAAAAACACATACCCCGACTGCGATCTGTAGTCATCCTTGTCGGTTTGGAAGCTCGAATCAGTGTAACCGATTACACTGAGTGCTTCCTCACCTCCAAATATCAAGAACGCATCCTTAGTTCTTCTCATGTACTTGAGGATGTTCTTGAAAGCAATCTAGTGACTCCCACCCGGATTTGATTGATATCTGCTTGCCATACTCAATGCGTATGACATATCTGGTCTAGTACACAACATGGCGTACATGATTGACCCTATGGCCGATGCATAGGGAATCCAACTCATGCGGTCCTTCTCAATCTCATTGGAAAGACAGTCAGCCCTTGAGAGGGTGACTCCATGCGACATGGGCAAGAATCCTTCTTGGAATCTTGCATGTTGAACCGTTTCAACACCTTGTCTATATATGTACTTTGGCTTAGGCCGAGAAGCTTTTGAGATATATCTCTATAGATCTTGATACCCAGTATGTAAGCTGCATCCCTCAAGTCCTTCATTGTGAAACACTTCCCTAACCAATCTTTAGCAGATTTCAAGGTATGAATGTCGTTTCCAATGAGTAGTATGTCATTTACATACAAGACCAGAAACACAATAGAGCTCCCACTAACCTTCTTGTAAACACAGGGCTCATCTTCGTTCTTGATGAAGCTAAACTCTTTGACCGCGTCATCAAAACATCGATTCCAACTCCTAGAAGCTTGCTTTAATCCATAAATGGATTGTTGTAGCTTACAAACTTTATTGGCATGCTTTGGATCCTCAAAACCGTCCGGTTGTGTCATGTACACATCCTCAAGGAGGTTTCCATACAGAAATCCTATTTTGACATCCATCTGCCAAATCTCATAGTCATAGTAAGTTGCAATAGCAAGTAGGATTCGAATGGATTTGGTCATGGCGTCTGGTGAAAAGGTTTCGTCATAGTCAATACCATGAATCTGTCTATACCCTTTTGCCACCAATCGCCCCTTGTAGGCAACTACCTTGCCATCCATGTCGGTCTTCTTCTTGAAGACCCACTTTCACCCTATGGCCGGAGCCCCTTCAGGTGGTTCCACCAAAGTCCATACTTTGTTGGTGTACATGGATTCCATTTCGGATCTCATGGCTTCAAGACACTTCTTAAAGTCTGGCCCTTTCATGGCCTCCCCGTAGGTAGTAGGTTCATCATCCATGAGTAGTACGTCCTCGGGATCATTCACGAGAAGTCCATACCTCTCCTGCTCATGACGCACCCTACTCGACCTACGGAGTTCCTGTGTTACCTGAACAGGTTCTTCCATAATAGTTTGTGGTTCCTGCTCATGCTCCATTATCATATCAGTGTTGTGTGGTTCTTAAATTTCTTCAAGTTCTACAGTCCTCTCACTTGCTTCTTTAGATACGAACTCTCTTTCTAGAAACACGGCGGTCCGAGCTACTAACACTTTTTTTTCGGTTGGATTGTAGAAATAATATCCTTTCGTTTCTTTATGATATCCCACAAATTTACACTTATCCGTTTTGGATCCGATTTTGTCTGTTTTAAAACGCTTTACATAGACATCGCAACCCCAAATCTTCATAAATGATACTATGGGACGCTTCCCAGTCCATATCTCATATGGTGTCTTCATGACCGATTTGGACGGAACACGGTTAATGGTGAAAGCTTCAGTCAATAGAGCATGTACCCAAAACGATATCGAAAGATCTGTGTGTCACATTATAGATTGCACCATATCCAATTGGGTGCGATTCCTCCTCTCGGACACGCCATTCCATTGTGGTGTTCCGGGTGGAGTGAGTTGGGAAACTATCCCACACTCTCTAAGATACTCATCAAATCTTGACTCAAGTATTCTCCTCCACGATCCGATCGTAGAGCCTTAATACTTTGGCCAAGTTGCTTCTCTACTTCATTCTTGAATTCTTTGAATAATTAAAAGGACTCAAATTTGGCCTTCATAAGGTACACAAATCGTATCTAATGAAGTCATCAGTAAATGTAATGAAGTAGGTTAAGCATCCCTGGCAGCCGTGGGAAACGGCCCACATACATCAGTATGTATGAGTGCCAGTAACTCACTAGTCCTCTCACCTTTCTTATTGAAAGGGGAATTTTTCATTTTTCCCAATAAACAAGATTCACATGTCTCATATGATTCAAAATCAAATGAGTCTAGGAAGACATCCTTATGGAGTCTAGATATGCGTTTCTCATTTATATGGCCTAAGCGACAGTGCCATAGACAAGTAGGATTTAAATCACTAGTTTTAATCCTCTTGGTATTTATGTTATAGACAAAATTATTTAGATCAAGGATATACAATCCATAAGACAAATGCGCACTACAATAGTGCATACTATCAAAATAAATGGAGCAACACTTGTCCTTTATTGAAATAGAAAAACCTTTCTCGTCCAAACAATATATTGAAATAATGTTTCTGCTCATAGCATGCACATAATAGCAATTGTCTAATTCTAAAATAATTCCAGAAGGCAAAGATAGCTCATAAACGCCCACGGACAATGCAGCAACTCTTGCTCCATTCCCAACGCGCAAGTCTATCTCCCCTTTAGCCAATCTTCTACTTATTTTCAAATCCTGCACATTTCAACAAATGTGAGATCCACATCCAGTATCCAATACCCAAGATGAAGAAATATAAATATTGACATCTATAAAAAAAAACCTGGTGGTGGTGGAATCACTATTCCGAGCCTTTTATCCTCCAGATACTTGGGGAAATTCCTCCTCCAGTGACCCGACTGGCTACAGTAGTGACAACCACCCTTAGCCACGCCTCCAGTAGGCTTTAAGGCTACCTTGGACTTGGCAACTTTCTTGCTCTTTCCTTTGGAGGTAGAGGCAACTCCCTTGCCCTTCTTCCTATTGACCATCAGTATGGCCTTTCCTTTGCCTTTATTTATGCTTTGTTCAGCTGTCCTTAGCATGTTCAGCAAGTCTGGAAGAGCTTTGTTAATCTCTTTCAGGTTATAGTTCATGATAAACTGGTTAAAAGTATCAGGCAACGATTACAAGATGAGATCTGTTGCCAACTCTTGGTCGAATGGGAATCCTAACCTCTCAATATTCTCTATGTATCCGATCATACGGAGTACATGAGGCCCGACTGGGTTCCCTTCTGCGAGATCGCTCTTGAAGAGTGCTTTGGACACCTCATACCGCTCATGCCTTGCTTGTTCTTGAAACAATTGTTTCAAGTGTTCGATCATATCGTAGGCTTCCATGTTCTCATGTTGCTTCTAAAGCTCAGAGGTCATGGTGCAAAGCATGAGACAAGTCACATCATTATAATCATCCACATGTTTCTGATGTGCTCTCACGGCTGCTAGAATAGTGTCATCCTGAGGTGGTGCTGGAACAGGTTTGTCTAAGATGTACAATTTCTGTTCTTTCTTAAGAACGATTCTAATGTTTCTGTGTCAATCAAGAAAATATGTTCCTGACAACTTGTCCTTTTCAAGGACAGATCGCATGGATGAAGTCGATGCATGTTGATTGTTTGCCATTGGAATTCTACAAAACGAGAAATATATAATTTTAGTATTTTGAACAATTTAACTATATTCTACAATGGCTAGATCATCAAATATAGCTCCCACTATTTTTCTCGGATTAACAGCCCTCACCATTAATGCGGAAATATCATACATACTTTCTAGTGAGTCCAAGATCCATATTTCACCTCTTCTTGAGCTTGCTTTGGCAAGTCACCCAAGAACTGGTTATTTAGGTAGAAACCCTTCTAATTGCATCCCATGCAACTCTTGGTCCAATTAGGTTAATAAACCTTTATTCATTATCTAATCCATAGATAACACCTAATTGTCATGCCTCTAGGCTCATCAATCCAATTGATTTTGCCTAGTTGCGTCCAACCTCTTACTTCAACAATCACACATTACTTGCTTGTACCGCCGCAACACACCAAGGTGAATTAAATTCGCCATCTTTTGTCAAGCCCGAATTTAATGGACCTTGATCATGAAGGGTGTTTAGGTAAGAGAATGCAAAACACAATATTTTCATTGAGGGATTTAATCGTCATTATCTAATTGTTTGGTTGATCTCATCAACTTGATATACTTATTTTGATTGGGCAATCCACAATAGAAGATCATACTTGTTTATTATTATCTTGTTAAGTTTTGCTTGTATCATCCATACACAAAATAAATAACAAGACATAAATAATAAACATCCACAAAATAAAATTAACGTGGCATGGATATGGCCCCTAAGACTAAGATATTATCAAGCCAATGGTAATATCTATATGCCATAAAGTGACAAGCTCATCTCCATGTGCCTCCACCATAGTCGCGCGCCCTAGGTGTGCGAGTTCCTCCATCATCTTTGTGGCTCCTTGGTTCTTTGGTCTTCTTCTCCATGCTCTTGGCTATCATTTAATTATCTAACTCTAGCTAGAATATAAATTAAATAAATAAACAAAACCTCACATGTTGAGAAGATGATCATCTCGCAGGCCGTAAAACATAATTAACTATTACATTAATTTGATCAGCTCGCAGGCCGTAAACCAAACCACAAAGCAAACAACCACAACCTAGGCCATATCCATCCACCATGCAACAAAGCACATAATACAGTTAAAAACAAATTTTAACGGGCTTGTTCAATTTTAGTTGAATTAGGCAACTAGGGTCAAAACGGTCCAAGGGGTCCACCATCACCATGGTCGAACCACCCAAGGACCAAGGCACGGCCTTGGGAGAGTCGGCCAAGCCCCACGGGCAGCTAGGCCGCACGCTATGCCGGCCCAGGCCCTTGGTCGTGCCCTAGCTTGGGCGGCAAGGCAAGGGGGAAGTCCCATAGGGGGCCGAACCCTTTATTGAATTGTTTATAAAACAATTTCTTGCCTTATTTCCCAGCTTAGTTGTTTCCAAGTTTGAAAAAATCATTTTCCGACCTTGTGCCCAAACCCTAGTTCCTAGATCCAAAATTCATCACATCCTATGTGATCCAAACTCAATAATTTCTACATTCCATGTAAAATTAGTTCTTGCTTGGTTGAATCGTATTCAATTTGCATCTAATATTCTAATTAATTTTATTTTTCGCGTAAAATAACGTGTACGGTGTAAAAAACTAAAACGGTAACACCTAAAATCATGTTATGCGCTACGACATGTGGCTCTTATACCACTGTAGGGTTTTGATGCAGGTAACACAGCGGAATAACAAAAATTAATCTTAATCAAATCCCTCCACGGATCACAGTCAAGTCATCATAACATGATAAGGGTAGAAGAGGTGCGTACCTTAGTTTGAGAGATCACACGAAGAATAATGTCTTCGTCTCTACCAGTATCCACACCTTGGATATTTGATTGGATTCCTTCCCACCGCGATGTGCTAGCAACGGAAGAAGGAGGAAAGAGATCATGCAAAACGGAGCAAGTCGTGAGCCACAAGGGGTGGCCGACTGCAAGGGGCGGACGGACCGACGGGTTGGGGCTTCAGCCTCAACTCTCTCGCTCTCCTTGCTTTGTTATGTTCTCTCAATAATGACTTGTGTTGAGAAATAACAAGCTAGGATGTCTTTATATAGTTAATAACTCTTTATCAAACCACACAATTGCCCCATTACTCATCATGTCCATACATGGATTAGTCCACCTTACAAACTAGTCATACTAACTTTGCATGTGGTTGTGTTTATATCCTTTTGATTAATTAGTCCAACTAATTAATGCCACTATCCTATTTAATCCATCCGGTGTGTGACCCCATAGGTTATTTGCTCGAGTGGCCCATGGATATTTGCTCCCATTGTGTGGGAGGGCTAAATCATGTCTACATCACTACAATCTCCCAGCTTGCTTTCTATCATGCCCGATAACCATTTTTATAGTTTCCCGGTTAAGGCCCAACGTTTGATAATATCAAAGCATGATATTTCACAACTAGAGTATCTAGTGAATTCAATTATAAGGATTACAATACCATTAGCACTGCGAGAAGCGCTTGTGACTTTGACATAATCTAATGTAGCCTTCTCGTTGTGGGTCAATCCAGTATGCCATTACTCCTAATTCATACCCATGTGTTAGACTTGATATCTCCATATCAATCTACCCACATACTAGTCTATAGTTGATCGTCCTGTTAACCACTATAATGAACTAGGGATATTTAAGATAAACAACACATTGTATCTAAAAAATTCATTATATTAAATATAATCATAATTAATAAATGAATATTCTAGTCAAACAATGTTCATATTAAATATAGATTGCCTCTAGGGCACCTATTCCTACAAAACAGTATGTTGTTTAATTCTTGCATTGTTTAGTAATCGAGTTGCATCGTACAGAGCATGTAGATTTGCATTGTCGGGTGTGTGAGTTTTTTGTCTTGCATGGCTAGTTAAAATGTATGCATTTCAATGGATTGAAAATCATAGTGAAAGGAATGACTTTGATTTTGCTCAGAATGTGCAAAAAGGGAGTGTGGGAGGTTTAATAACTCTTAATAAGAGTTATATTCTCACATGATTTGATATCGTTTTGCATGCAATTCTAGGTAATGAGAAACATGCCACGATTGTGAATTTGTGGAGAATGAGTTTTATGCACTTTATTGTTAGTCCGGGCGTTTCTATGCATATTTCGATGTTATTTGTCGAATATAACTGCTTCGTATGGTTTTTGATAATTCAATTCCATTGAATGAATGGATACATGAACTCAGGGGGAGTTTGTATTTTGAAGATGATGAAAGACAGAAATATTTAGAGACTTTGTCAAAGCTCCAAAGCTTTGAAGTTGCATTACTATGCTGACAGTTTTTGTGTTGCAGACTTGAGAGTGAACTGAATTTTTGTTTATAAGTCTTATAGTGTCTCTTTCAAATATTATTAACTGCTATACTGCGTTTTTGATGTAAAAAAATCTCTTAGATTGATTGTGCTAAGGATCAGAGATATCACGGACAAGGCCTTGAAGCACATCCAAAGCTCCAAAGCTTTGGAGGTTGCCCTTGAGCCTCTGATAGTTAATCATGTTACTAACTGATTCTTGTTGCAGGGTGTTTCAATTATTTTATGTGGTGGGTTATTGATCTGTTATGAGTCATAACATGATTTTGATTATTGTTATGATCATATATACATTTTATACTTGCACATATATTAGATATGTAAATAAGATTCTAGCTGAATTTACAATGTAAACTGATCTGTCAAACAAGTCAGCATATCTGTGCTAGATTATCTGGATTGGTTGTGGTGTTTTGATTTATTTGTGCAGGGTTGTTCCTCGTTCAAATCCTTCTAACAAATAAAATTAGTTATTCAAACATAGTTGTTGAAAGCAGCATCTCAGTGGATGAGGATTTGTAGGAATTCAGCTCCTAAAATCTCTCAAACAGTTGCAACAGCCTGTTATATATTTCAGTTTGAATTTCAAATAGAAGAGAAAGCTTATCAAGTAAAAAGAAGAGAGGTTTCATTCATGGGATATACATAGTCAAACACTCTTCACTCAATCAATAATTCATTACTACTGAAGAAGATCAATCATCCAGTTTCTGAAGAACACTTCTGAGCATTCAATGCTTATCTGTTTTTGTGTTCTTCATTGTGCTTTAATTCTATCATTCTTTTATATTTCTCAACCTCATCAACTTTAGTAAGTTATTTTTTCAAGTGAACAACAAGAGGTTCTTATTGTTTCTCAGATTGTAGCTGGAAATAGATAGGTTTGGAACCACAAGTTGTATAGGTGTAAGGTAGTTCACTTAGGCTTGTGATCTAGGGCTAAGTCTGTGACTAATAATAAGTGGTTTGAAATCCTGGAGGGATAAAGTCCCTTAGGGAGAGAGTATGTTCAATTGTGACTGAACTCTGTAAAACTCATTGTGTTCATTGCTTTACTTTATTGGTACTTTAGTTGGCATACGAATATTCACAAAACATGAAATTGTTAGCAAAAGGTTTCAAAAGGTTCCTTCTAAACTTCATAGTCTTGAGATTCCTTCTAAACTTTGCTTTTAAGTTTCAAAAGGTTATTGTTAGCAAAATCGTACATACTCTATTCAACCCTCCCTCCCTTCTAGAGTATTTAGATCCTGTATTTACCTGTATTACACAACTTTCAATTGGTATCAGAGCTTTGGTTCAATGTAAGGATTTAACCATCTTGTGACAATAAGAAATGTAGGTGATGGAGGATTCTCACAAGGGAGAGCAGTGAATAGACCTCCATTGTTCTGTGGTGAAAACTTTGCTCACTAGAAGGCATTGATGAAGATTTTCAACAAAGATCAAGATATGGAACTTTGGCCAATTACTCAAAACGGTCCCTATATCTATTATTATACTCCTGATGCTAATAAAGAAGATGATCTTTCAATCAAAGAATGGGAAAAGCTATCAAATAATTATAAAGTTATTAACTTGTTATATTGTGCCCTTAATGCAGATGAGTTCAACGGGATTTCCAATTCCAAGAGTACCAAGGAGATTTGGGATAAACTGACTGTGACATATGAAGGAACAAGCCAAGTCAAGCAGACCAAAATCAATATCCTTCTGAGGCAATATGAACTGTTCAAGATGAATACTGATGAATCCATCAGGACATGTTAAAGAGATTCAATGACATAATGAACAACTTGGAAACAGTGGGAAAGGCCTTTTCAAATGAAGAAAAAGTCAGAAAGATTCTTAGAAGTTTGCCAAAAGTCAAGTGGGAGCCAAAGACTACTGCAATTGAGGAAGCTCGGGACTTGAGTATTGTGGAGCTAGATGATCTGCAAGGCAAGCTGCTCACTCATGAGATTTCTATGAAGGAAGTAGATGGTGACACGAGTGACAACATCAAGAACCTAGCACTCGAGGCCAGAGAAAATGAAAAATCTCAAAGCCTTGAACTGGAAGAGGATAAAGATGATGAAGCCTTAGCCTAGATCTCCAAAGCCACGACCAAAATTCTGAAGATGAAGAAAAGCTTTGGAAATAGGGATTACAACAGAGGCAAATCTAGACCTTCAAGCATAAAGGATTAGAAAGGTAAGTCTTCTTCACATTCACATAGCTTTAAAGTAATGAATTGCTTTGAATGTGGATATGCAGATCATTTGGTGAGAGATTGTTCTCAAAATAAAAAGAACAGACATTTTCTCAAGAAGGAAAATGATAACAAAAGGAAGAAAGCCATGATTGCATCATTGAGTGATTCTGATTCATCAACTGACTCAGTATGAGATGAAGAGCAAGCAAATTTGTGCTTAATGGCTGAGCATGACGAAGAAATTAGTTCAGACAAGGATATTGAGGAAATGGTAAAGAATATTCTTGCTAGACTTTCTGACGTTCTACCTGAAATTCTCAAAATCATGCTTTTAAATATGGGAAGCTATAGAACAGAGATTGTTTCTTTAAAGGTGAAGGTCCATGAGCAAGCAAAAGAAAACTTGAGTTTAGTTTTGCGCAATAGATCTCTTGAAGTATCTAAGTCAAACTCGAGAGTGACATCAAAGCATTGGATTACAGGTTCAAAACTTTGAAAGCGCAAGTCAAAGAAGTTGTAGATCAAAGCACCTTTTAACTAATAAGTTTGTTGATCTAAAACATCACCAAATGATTTAGAGAAGCAAAACACTTCTTTGACAGAGAAACTTCAAGAATCAAAGATTTTTTTTATCAAAATTTGCAGGCTCTGAACATAACCTCAATCTCATGTTTGGAGGAAGTCTACATTCTGTACACAAAAGTGAAATTGGTTATAATACAAATTTTCCAAAAAAGAATTAAACCACATTTTTGAAAGCAGGAAATGGGAAACATTCTCCAAAGTGTCATTATTGTCAAAAAATTGGTCATGTGAAGGTAACTTGCCCCTTTAGAAGGACACAACCTCACATATTGAGGAACACCTATCGTTATAAACTGAAGGCACAAGTGAAGCAGATTTGCGTTCATAAAAGATTTAGACCACCTAACATGGTTGATTCTAAATATGAATCCAAATTCTACACTTGATTTAATATCTTGTTGAGGCATTGATTGAATTTAGCAGGCTGTCACCAAAGCTTTGAAGGATAAAAAATGGATACTAGACAGTGATTGTTCCAGGCATATGATTGGAAAGAAATTATTGTTCTCAGATCTTAAAGAGAAATCTGGAGGAACAATCCTACTTGGTGACAAATCCAAATGCAATATCATTGGCATAGGTAGTATTGGTAATGAATCAGCTACTTCTATTTCATATGTTTATTTAGTAGAAGATTTGAAGTATAATTTTCTTAGTATATCTCAATTATGTGACAAGGGTAATAAAGTTGTTTTTAACAAGGAGAAATGTGTGGTGCAAGATGAGAAATATGGAAATTGCATACTCACTGCTCCTAGGTCATACAATGTATATGCTATGAGTACTAACAAAGTTGCAGGTGAAAGTTTGAAATGCCTCAAAGCTTTGAAATATGACTAGAGGCTTTGGCACAGAAAACTTGGGAATATAAGCAAGCATTCCATGAATAAGCTTGTCTCAAAGGACTTGGTAAGAGGTCTACCAACCTTAAAGTTCACAGATGATGATATTTGCAAAGCATGTACTCAAGGTAAACAGACAGTGAGTTCATTCAAGCCAAAGAACTTTGGAAGTACCACTAGACCTTTAGAATTGATGCATATGGATTTGTGTGGTCCAATAAGGGTTCAAACACCCAAATTTAATATGCTTGTTGTGGTAGATTATTACTCTAGATTTTCTTGGGTTATGTTTATTATGGAAAAATCTGAAGCACTGTCTGAATTCTCAAAGGTTTGTAAGAAGCTACAAACTTTGAATAATGTACATGTTGCATCTGTTGGAAGTGATCATGGTAGGGAGTTTGATCAGTTAGAATTTGATTTATTTTGTGTAGAGCATGGCATCTCACACAAATTTTCTGCACCTAGAACTCCACAGCACAATGGAATAGTTGAGAGAAAGAATGGGACACTTGAAGATATGTCTAGAACCATGTTACTTGAAAGTCATTTGCCAAAATATATTTGGGAAGAAGCTGTTAACACTGCCAATTATGTGCTTAATAGATGTTTGATCAGGCCTATTTTGAAGAAAACTCCTTATGAATTGTTTACAACCAGAGAGCCAAGTGTTTCTTACTTTAAATCCTTTGGTTGTACTTGTTATGTTCATAATAATGGTAAGGATAATCTTGGAAATGTGATGCTAGAAGTGATGAAGCTGTGTTTCTTGGTTATTCTCAATCTAGCAAAGCTTATAGAGTTTTCAATAAGAGAACTAAAGTTGTAGAACAGAGCATTCATGTGATTTTTGATGAAAGTGTTGTTGATTACTTGAGTGAAAGTTTAGCAGATCTAAATAATTATGAGGCAGATGATGACTTTTAGCAAGGAAAATAAAGAAAACTAACTTGCAGGAACAGCCTGAAAAATCTCAAAGCTTTATCCATCATTCTGAGTCAAAAATCTCAACGATTTGAAATTGGATCTCACAAAACACAAAATGCTTCAGCTACTGCATCAAGTTCTCAAAGGATTGAAAAGATTGCTGGAGAACCAGAACCCTGGACACCAAGGAAAAGGCTCAATTGTTTGTCAACTCATCCAGTGGACAATATCATTTCAGATTCAACAACTGGTACACATACCAGAGGACAATTGAAGAACTTGTGTGTCTTCAGTGCTTTTGTATCACTTATTGAACTTAAGAGTGCAAATGAGGCATTACAATATGCAGATTGGATCATTGCAATGCAAAATGAACTGAATGAGTTTGAGAAGAACAAAGTATGGAACTTGGTTCCTTGGCCAAAGACTCAATCAGTTATTGGAACCAGATGGGTGTTCAGAAATAAACTTGATCAAAATGGTAAATTTGTGAGAAATAAAGCCAGACCTGTGGCACATGGGTTCAATCAAGAAGAAGGTATTGGTTATGAGGAGACATTTGCTCATGTTGCCAAGTTAGAATCAATCATAATACTTCTTGCATTAGCATCTCATAAGAATATAAAACTTTATCAAATGGATGTCAAATGTGCTTTTCTAAATGGTTATTTACAAGAAGAAGTTTATGTTGCTCAACCTCCTGGTTTTGAAGATGAAAATTTTCCTTATCATGTTTTCAAATTAGACAAAGCCCTCTATGGCCTCAAGCAAGCTCCAAGGGCTTGGTATGACATACTTTCGAAGTATTTACTTGAAAATAATTTTAAGAGAGGCCTAGTAGACAAAACTCTTTTTATCGAGACTCATGACAAAGACATCTTAGTGGTACAAATTTATGGTGATGATATATTTTTTGGTGCTACTACTGATGCTCTATCAAAAGAGTTTTCAAGTTTAATGTGCATAGAATCTTAAATGAGTTAATGGGAGAGTTAAATTTCTTTCTTGGACTTCATGTACATCAGATGAAGAAAGGAATTTTTGTGCATCAAGGCAAATATACCAAGGACTTGCTGAATAAGTACAATATGTCTCAGTCCAAGGTAGTTAAAACTCCCATGAGTTTTAACTACCTTGAGTCTTCATTATCCTAGACAAGGATAAAAATGGTAAAAGTGTGAATCAAAAGGAATACAGAGGTATGATTGGTTCATTATTGTAATTAACTGCTGGTAGACCAGATATTATGTTTAGTGTATGTATGTGTGCAAGTTTTCAAGCAGATCCTAAAGAAAGTCATTTAGTAGTTGTCAAAATGATCTTTAGATATCTAAATGGTACCAAAGACTTGGGTACCATTTAGATATCCAAGTCTAAATTTTGTTTGAGTTGATATTCAGATGCAAACTTTGCAGGATATAAGGTTGATAGGAAGAGCACATCAGGATGTTGCCAATTTGTTGGCTCATCACTGATTAGCTGGCATTAAAAGAAGAAATATTCAGTAGCCTTGTCAACTGCAGAAGCAGAATATATTGCAGCTAGAGCTTGTTGCTCACAAGTGATGTGGATTGCTCAACAATTGAGAGATCTTGGATATGATTTCAGAAAATTTCATGTTCATTGTGACAATACAAGTTCCACTTCAATCACAAAGAATCATGTGCAACACTCAAAAACTAAGCATATTAATGTAATGCACCATTTCATAAGAGATCACGTTGAGAAAGGTGATGTGTCTTTATCTTGATATCTACTGCTAAGCAAGTTGCTAATATTTTCACTAAACCATTGACAGATGAGAGGTTTGCATCCCTAAGGCTTGAATTGGGTATGTTAAACAAGGATGCATTTGTTTAGGGGGAGTATTAGATCATGTTTGTGCTTATGTTTTAAAATATCAAATCCTTGGAATCATACTTTCCTATCCTTGGAAGTAGGTTTCAAAGCTTTGAAATTTTTCGATCTAGTTCAGCAGTTCCCCAAAGCTTTGGACATGTACTTCAAAGCTTTGGATAATAATCTGCTACTTTAGTCAGAAAGTGGATCAGTGAATTTTTTAATATCAAAATAGATAATTACAGAATATTTGATTTGTTCCGAGAGATTTTATCAAAATATCCAAAAATATTTCAAAATATCTTCTAGATTTGACTTTTGCATGCGTTTCTGTAGGAGTCCTTTTTAAAACTAATCACCGTAGAAATATTCTCCTACTTATCAAAAACTTCAGGGCTATCTTCTCTTCGTCTCAATCTCTGTCTCTTCGTCTCTATCTCTCTCTCTCTCTCTCTATCTCTCTCTCTACTCTCTCTATTTCTTCTCAAAACCCTAAACCCAATGGAGCAAAAATCACAGAGAATTCAACAGCAGACTCAGGGTTCTTCAATGAGGTAGAAGAAGAGGGAACACAGGAAGACTGAGATAACAATCTCAGACTCAGATTCAGAAAAGACAGCAAGCATGCATGAGGATACTCCACTAACCAAGAAAATAATAAAGGGGAAGGAAGTGCAAGAAGCTGGGTCAGAATCTGAGAAAGAACAGGGGGAAGCCAAGAAGGATCAGGGTGATCAATCAAAGAAGAAATATGGAGAAAATAAGAAGAAATTTGGGGAAAACAAGAAGGAGGATCAAACCCCAAAGAAGAAACCATAAGAGAAGAAGGGTGAACGGAAGAAAAGGGTTAAGCACATTGCTGCTAAACCTAAAAAGGTTTCATGTCATGGTAAGCATTTACTTCCTGAATCTTGGTTCATTAGTACAGAAGTTAAAGGTGTTTGGTTGAATGGTTATGCATCTTCTAAGATTGCTTTATGTAGCTTGATATCCGAGGAGTTATTGGATAAACTTGATATTGGATGCATAAGAAAAATGGGAGTTTCATCTGTTTGGAATATGTTGAACCCTAGTTTCTGAGGCTTATCCAAAACTTCCCAGGTTGTTTTATCTGAATTTAGTTCAAGAAGTTGATGATGATAGTTATGTTTTGACTTCTAGAGTTGCTGGGTGGATATGAGGTTAGATCATAGGGTTTTTGCCAAAGTGTTGGGAGTACCTAGGAATTATAAGTTACATGAACTTCCTGATAGGAGGGAGTGTTTGGAGAAGGCAAAATCTGAATTTTTCTTAGAGGGAACACCAACTGGACCTTAGCAATTAACACACTTTGTGTTAAATTGTGAAGCCAAAATCCTATTCTCTATCATCATAAGATGTGTTGTGCCAAGACAACACTCAAAGGAGTTGGTAACTGAAAGAGTTCTGATTCTAATGTATCTCATATGTCAAGGGTTTGACATTGATCTGCCTAGTGTGATCATGGAGCATATGATTTATTGTGGTACTAGGACTAGGAATCCAACTCTTCCCTATGAAAATATGTTGCCATTTTAAGGTGCATGTTGAAAATGAGGAGAAAGTTACTAGTAGTTTTGGAATGGTTGATGAGAGTTCTCTCCAAAGGATTGGAGTTGTGCAGACTGGTAAAGGAAGTTGGAAGTTTTAATCTGAGTTATCAGCTGCAGAGTTAAAGGAGAATGACTTTATTAAGCCAAAAGCTACAACAACATCAAAGGCTTCAACAAATCTAGATTTCTCTCAATTATTGACAGAGTGGAAAACTTGGAAGATGGACTGGAAGACCTAAGGCAAGGTCAATTTTACTTGTTTACTGAGTTTGGAAAGTTCAGAGCCTTGATGAATGAGAAGCTGGACTTGATCATCTAAGGTTTGGACTTGGAGAAAGTACCATCTGCTGAAAGCAAAGATACTGAAAGTGTAGATTCATATTTGGTTCTTAAAGATGTTCTGAAGCAGAAAAAGAAGAAGAAGGTACCTATAGTGCTGAGTGATAAGGATTTGTTTGAGAAAAGTGAGGAAGAAGATGTTATTGGTGAAGCTACTGAGAAAGAAGATGTTACTGTAAAGGAAACAGTTGTTGAGGCAGTTGCTAGTGGGGAAGAAGCTCGTAACGAGGAAGAATCTGATGAAGAAGAGGCTGAGATAGCTGCTGGAACTGAGAAAGCAGGAGAGGATGAGAAAGCTGAGGAAGACCAAGGAGAAACAGATGATGATCAATAAGAATATGAGCCAGATAAAGAGGAAACTTCAAAGGGAAGGGACAAACGAAAGGGTAAAGCTTAAAGTGGAAAGAAGAAAGCATGAGAAGGAGAGTGCATTGAGAGCTTCAAAGCCTTGAACCCTTATTTCTATCTATTTTCTTTATTCTTCTCCATAGCCTTGAAGTTAGATTAGTCTTTTTGTTTTTCTTTCCAGAAAACTCTGAACAAGATCCTACACTTCTACTCTTTTGATGAAAGTCAAAAGGGGAAGAAAGTTATGTGTTTTTATTTCCGTAGAATAATATGGATGTTGTAGCCTTTATCTATCTATGAAAGTTTCTAAGTTTCTAATCTTTTTGGTTCAAGTTGGTTCATATTTGGTATTATGTGATACTTTTCAAGTGTTTTCTGTTTATCTGATGGATTTTAATTATTATTGAGATGCAAATTTTTAATCAATGCAAGAATATCTGTTTTGTCTTTCATCAAGGTAGGATTGATAACTCAATTCCTTTGAATGAATGGATACATGAACTCAAGGGGAATTTATATTTTGAAGATGATGAAAGACAGAAATATTAAGAGCCTTTGTCAAAGCTCCAAAGCTTTGAAGTTGCATTACTATGCTGACAGTTTTTGTATTGCATGCTTGGGAGTGAACTGGATTTTTGTTTATAAGTCTTATAGCGTCTATTTCAAATACTATTAACTTCTATATTGTGTTTTTTATGTCAACATATATCTTATATTGATTCTGAAAAGGATCAGAGATAGCAAGGACAAGGCCTTGAAGGACATCCAAAGCTCCAAAGCTTTGGAGGTTGCCCTTGAGCCTCTGACAATTAATCCTGTGACTAACTGGTTCTTGTTTCAGGGTGTTTCAACTATTTATGTGATGCGTTATTGATCTGTTATGAGTCATAATCTGATTTTGATTATTTTTATGATCATATATACAGGTTATACTTGCAGAGATATTAGATCTGTAAATAAGATTCTAGTTGAGTTTACAATGTAAACTAATCTGTCAAACAGATCAGCATATTTGCTAGATTATCTGGATTGGTTGTGGTGTTGTGATTTATTTGTGCAGGGTTGTTCTTCGTTCAGATCCTCCTAACATATCAAATCAGTTATTATAGCTGTTGAAAGAAGCATCTCAGTGGATGAGGATTTGTAGGAATCAGTTCCTAAAATCTCTCAAACAGTTGCAACAGTCTGTTATATATTTGAGTTTGAATGTCAAATAGAAGAGAGAGCTTATCAAGTAAAAATAAGTGAGGTTCATTCGTGTGATATACACAATCAAGCACTCTTCACTCAATCAAGGATTCAACACTACTGAAGAAGATCAATCATCCAGTTTTTGAAGAACACTTCTTAGAATTCATTGCTTATCTGTTTCTGTGTTCTTCATTGTGCTTTCATTGTATCAGTCTTTTATATTTCTCAACCTCATCAACTTTAGTAAGTTAGTTGTTCAAGTGAACAGCAAGAGGTTCTTATTGTTTCTTAGATTGTAGCTGAGCTAGATAGGTTGGGAACCACAAGCTGTATAGATGTAAGGTAGTTCACTTAGGCTTGAGATCTAGGGCTAAGTCTGTGATAAATAAGAAGTGGTTTGAAATCCTGGAGGGATCAAGTCCCTCAGGCAGAGAGTAGGTCCAATTGTGACTGAACTCTGTAAAACTCCTTGTGTTCATTACTTTACTTTACACTTCTTTTAGTTGGCATACAAATCTTCACAAAACAGGAAGCTCTAAAGCTTTGTAGAATTTTTAGTCACAAAGATTTGAATCTCTACACAGTTTCATTGCGCTCTAATATTCATCAAACCTTTTCATAAACTTGATATTCCTTCTAAACTTTGCTTTTAAGTTTCAAAAGGTTATTGTTAACAAAAGTTTACATACTCTATTTAACCCCCCCCCCCTTCTAGAGTATTTAGATCCTATATTTACGTGCATTACACAACTTTCAGTTGTTCATGTTGTCTTGACAGGAACGGATGGTAAACGATTTCTAGGAGGGATGAAACGAGCTTCGGAAACAAAGAAAGCTTAAGAAAAAGCAAGAAAAGCAAATTTGGATGAGCAAAATTGACCAACCTTCACTATTCTGATCATATATAGATTTCTACAATGAATTTTGGATTGAGACCAGTGAAAAATGAAAGTAGTCTCAAATAGTTTCCTAACGATAGGTCACGGAGCTAAAACGGAGATAGGACGAGAAAAATATGGTCCGTTGAAGATGAAGAAAAACTGCTCTCCAAGAAATCTTGTGTATTGTTATTCTCTCTATGAGTAGCTAAACACTCTTATCTAGGCATCTCGTAGATCCTAGGCTTCATGTAAACGATTGAACTTTCCGGATTTCAATCTTTGTTTCATGGTATTGATTTCTCTTTGTTGAATGGACTTTAGTTCTTGAATATTGCTAACGATTCTAGCTTATTGAAACGAATAGAGTTGGAGTTACTAATCAATTAACAAGTGTTTAGTCATTAGGATGAATCATGCTTAAATGTTTGTTTTGCCCTGATTCAATCGTTCATAGTCTATGCTTAATTCTTAATAGGGATGGAGTAATTAACCGGAACTATTAGTAGCTAGTGAGTGCACAAGAGTGACTTTAACTAGCTGGGATGAGATATGAACATCAATCCCGAATCACTGAGACCGGAAGGTGAAGTGAGATTGGCTAATGTGGGTAGATTCAGTAGGATTATTCAGCTGCTCCGCGAAACGGTGGACCGACAGGATCCGTTATTTTACCAGTAGATGACCTGCTAGAACGGACCGGTAGACAACATGAGACCGACATGAGATTGTTTCCAACCGATACGTAAAATGACATGAGACCAACAAGAGATTGTCATGACTATTACCCGGATCGATTAGGATAGAATTAACGTGTTACTCAGATAATTTGGAACTCGTCTACAGCCCTAGGTTATCTAGAGATCGTCTAGGTTCTCCATACTTGCTTATTAAATAAAACATCCAAAAATATTAGTTTAGTTTTTATTTCACTTTCAGTCGCTTGTTTGGCGGCAACGAAATTTTAAAGCATTCTTTTCCTCCCGTTACAGTACTTTAATCAAATAAAATAATTAAATAATCTCAAGTATGTCCCCGTGGGATCGATAACTCGGGATTGAAATACCACCCCTATATTACATGACTGTACACTTACGCATACGCGTTAAGAAATCGCGTCATGACGCCGTAATCGAGGTAAAATTGATTGGGAGATAATTGTGTATGGGGTTGCACTGGCACGACGAGATGTTCGTCCTAACAAGTTTTTATTTAGTGTGACTGTTGCAACTACTGCTTTCAGGAATCTAACTAACCCGGGGATCATTTCTTGATGGCATTCCATGCTTGGCTTCAAGATCCCGAGAAAGAATACGTAGGGCTAAACTCTGGATGCAAGATACATGGACTAGAATTCTTCCAATACATTATCGCCGATAAGTGTGCTTTGGCATGGTCTCACATGGACGAGATTAATTATGTACAGAGACAATTGTACTCGAAGGTTCGAAGCCAAGCCAGGACAGACATAATCATTACTTATTGTGATTGGTATCTTGCATTCATGAATAAATCATTGAATTACGAAGTGTGGAAGAAGAAGTTTGCTTTATATTTTCAAGGGAATAAGCTGTTCCATGGCACTAAGGTTTGCCAAAGAATTTAATTGGATTATACCATGGTTTTCAAAAAATCCGACTAATTGGGTCCAAGGGCATTGGTTGCTCGTTTACATGGAAGTCGATAATATGGAGGTACAAGTCTTCGATTCGTTGAAATGTGACTGCAAGAAGCAATTGGATCTTCGTTTTCTTTGCACCGAATTCCCTAAGATGCTCATGATCCTAAAGCAGGTTGCTAATCAAGCCTTTAAACATACATCACTACTCAAAGTCGAGCGAAAAATGGAGATATGCAACAGACAAAAATAAAGATACAGGCTTCTATGTCGTGAGAATGATCGAGCAACTTATTGAATGTAATCCCATTAGGGGTTGGACTGAACTAGACCGAAACAATTAGATCAGACAGAAGCTTAATTATTGTACCTTAATTTGGATGACTGCTTTTCACTTACCGGTTCTCGATGAAAAGGGTCAAAGGATGGACATGACCGAGTAAAAGGTGGACTTGGTGTAGTTACTTGTTATGAGATAAATTTTTTGGAACAAATTTGTTTTTGTGGAATGAGATTTGTGTTTTTCAATTTTGGTTATATTACTAACAATCGATTACAAACGAACCAACAAACAACGACTACCGATTACAAACACACCAACACATAACTAAGGCATGATTGGATAGCAAACATAGAAGCCAACAACTAAACCAATAATGAAAACCAGGAGTGAATTCCCTTTTAGAGGCTTATCGGTGATTCTAATAATTCAAAATTCAATTTGATGTAAACATCTAAGTATCCATGTTATCCTCATCAAGGATCGCGAGATCTTAAAGAGGTACACTGAAGTGCACTCCAAAATAATTTTACAAGGAAAGAAGTAGATGTGCTCCAAGAAGATTCAAAATACCCTATTGTTGGTGACACGATCCAACCGTAAGTGTACGGCTGTCGCGTGTATTAATATCCGGTAATCCGGGTTTGTCGAACCCAAGGGACTTGTCATGAATTAGTTTTAACTCTAACCCTATGTGGGCACAACGCGTTGCTTGTTTTTACTAATTTCTACGAAAATGAAAGAGCAAGTATCTCAATTAAACATGTGAATTTCTTCACGATTAACAAAGACGAGAATTGCGGAGGGTTTTCTTATGAAGGAGACGAGTGCTGGGAATTCTACTTGTGCTTCACTAAGGACGCTACGAGTGGTGTCTTGATCTTTGGAACGCAACTGTGCTACTCTTATCAATCGAGCACCCTACAAACTACCGAGTTACCAAGCAATTTCCCTACACCTATGATCAATGTAGACCGAGTTACCAAGCGTAATTCAATTATAAGCATGCATTATTGTGCTTTAATCAACTCTTTGATCCTAATTAACACTACCCAGTTACGAGATAATGATACGACTAAGTGATTATCTTCATTTACCGACTAGATTTCATGGAGTTACCGCACAAGTTCTAATTAAATTTTCTCCTACGTTAGCTACTCGCAAGAACAATGAATAATCAAGCACAAGATAATCATAATAAGAGGAGAACGCATAATTTTAATCCAAAGAACGAATCAAAGTATTAAAACATTCATTCAAGCAAACCCTGGCTTTCTAACAAGTAATTTCCAGCAAACAAGAGTTTAGCTACTACACATCATACTCAAACCGACGAGTTTAATGTTTCTCATAAGAAAAAACTAAAGCAAAGAAGAGTTTAGAATCCAAACGAATGATCCAATCGCTCCTAAGCTTCAACAATGGCTTCTTCCTCTCCAAGATCTCCCAAAAGATGTGCTAACTACTGAAAATCACGACCAAATTGACTTAAGTACATTTCCATAATGATATTACAAAGTTTGGAGAAATTTCATAAAAACCCAGTCAAAATTCTGCCCCTGTCAGCGTTCTCTTCGTAGGAAGACTTTTCTCTTCGTAGGAAGAGTCTTCCTCCGAAGACATTTTCTCTTCTGTTCTGAGAAGACTTTCTCAGCAGCCGGAAATTTGGCTAAGTATAAAGTCTTCCTAGGTTGTTTTCCTACGAAGACAATCCTGAATAGCTCCAAAAACATCTTTTTCCGCTGTTTTTCGCGTCTTTGATCGTGCGTTTGCTTTCTGAAGGATCTCCTCGACCTCGAGACTCCTTTTATGCTATAAAACATTTCCAAATTCCGGGGAACCCTTCATTCGTCAATTTAGCTCCTCGAAAGGCGTGTTTGGCATTTCCGGATGCTTTTGGCCGCATTTTATCTCTTTGAGCATCCTTTTTGACATAACTCTTTCGTCCGAACTCCGATAAATGTGATTTTTGCACTTTTGGATTCCTTTTATGGCGTAGACTTCATCCATGTCGAGAAATTCCCGTTTCCGGACCATTTTCTCGTTTTTCTCAATTATTGTCCAATATTTGGCAAAAACATCCAAAACGCGCCAAATTCGTCTTTTCTTCTATTCCGAAGCTCGTTTCTTCTCTCCACTTGATTCCCGCATGCGTAATTCCTGTCAAACAACAACACGAACACTACTGCGAAGATCAAATGTGATACAATATCAAAATCATACTCAAAACCATTAAGAAACGCCCGGATTGTGCATTTAAGCTCAAAAACATCCAAAAGTGCATTTTCTTCATATTTTGGCTCAAATATTGTCACTTTGCAACGAAACGCACACAAATAAAAATGCAAAGTGTACGTATGATAACTCTTATTAAGAAGTCATCAGTTGGTCAGTTTCATTGTTCCAACAATTGTTTCCTATGCTTCATATAATTTGGAATGTATGACAAACATAACATCTGAGTACTAGAATCATCTAAATCATACCGTTTCGTCGAAATCTCTTTCCTTCAACCCCCATCTTGAAGAGTTACTCGGCAGTTGAGGCGAACTTTGGAACCTAGACAATTCAGTTATTGAGGTGAGCGTTGGAACCTAAATCAATTTATATGATTAATTATCATAAAGAACAATTTCATCCACTAATTACAAAAGTTCTCAGAGTAAATTTATACAAATATATTCGTAATAAAATAAAACATAAAAGTGAGGCGTTGATACGTCAGCAACTGCAATTGACTATTACCTATTAGCAACAAAAGACAGTTCATTTTCAACAAGAAAAATGGATCCATTTGCTCCTTATGAGCGATAATTTAAACATAGCAATATCAATAGGAAGAACAAAGAGAGAGAAATATATCACTATGAAGAGGCAGTCTAACGTCTAAATAAACAAACTACTACTGGTTAATTCATCTAAGAGATAACTAAATGATATTTGACAAACATAGTTAATGAATTACTATAAATGGGCAGAGCCGGATATATTCAAATTGTTATGACATATGTATACATAGTAGTTTCCCACATTGCCTGAGCTAGTTAGTTTTACTCCTTTTATAGCCTATAAATGGGTTCCTTGTACATTGCTTTACTCAATTTGAATATCCATATTATTCGCCTTCAATCTCTTCCTCTCTAGATTCTAACATGGTATCAGAGCTTCTACGATTTTGGGCTGAGTCCTATTTTGTTTGTTGTTTGTGTTTTTTTATTCAAGTTTTGCCCTCTCATACCCATCAAATTTGACCGTCTCACGGTCGTCGGATTGCATCACTACCGGTCACAATCGCCTCCGAATCAAAAACCAAGACGATCCCTAAAATTACATGCCGACATACCACCGGACGCTTCGCATGCTCCGAACGAAGAAAGTTTGGCCGTCTCCAGACTCCATGCGCCTAAATGTGCCAACATCAGCTCCCATACATCACATACACGGCTTCTCCTGTGCGACTTCCGGTCGGCTCCAAAAAAGCTCGGTCGGCTTCCCTGCGATCCATCCACATGAGCCGACGGCTCACCGCACTTTTCCAGCTCCATTTCAACTCCGATTTGTTCCTGTTCCATACCATCCAACAGACTTTGACCGGTCGTTTCGGCTCGTAGTTGCTCTAGTTTTAACCCGGTTGTGTCGGTTCCCAAGGTTCTTCCACCTACTGAATTCAATCCCGGTGTTCGATTTGCCAAATTCCTTGGACTTGGCACTGCCTCTTGGTTATCATCGATAGGTCATATACTTTAACCAACTCGTTCGCTCGTTTTGGATCAACTCTCAGTGGACTCTTGGGTTTTTCGAACCCCTAAATTCAATTCCAAGATATATTTTTTCAAATTTCTTAATCTGGTACATCCCCTTGGTTATTTCGTCTACTCTCTCGACTTTTATTTGGATTTCATGTGTTATTGAGATCCAGTGGCGTCTTCGAATCTTGTTCTACGATCATGGCTCGTTCTAGTAGTGTTGTTCGTGAAACTACCATGTTCATATTGTCATGCCCCTGGACATAGACAACATCATTGTCATGTTCGTGTGTGCATATATTGTGGACAAAAGTAGTCAGGCCATTACTTATGCGACTGTCCTGAGCACCCTGACTTTAGGCTAGAATCTGATTCTACAGACTCTTTGAGGAGTGATTCAACATCTCAGTTCATTTTATCGGATGATCAGATTGTTGTATTTCTTCAGCGTATAGCTGACATTATTTGTGAACGGACTGCATCTTCCTCCCTCTCCGCTATATCAGGTAAAAGTTCTTGGTATTTTGATTCATGGTGCTGTAATCATATGAATTTTGGTTCTATACTCCTTAAAAGGGCTTCATGAGACATCTTATGCTCAGAGTATTTATACTGATGACGGTACAACTTTGAGTATTTACCCACACCGGTCAGATTTCACAAGATAATCTAACTATTTCAGATACATTCTTGGTTCCTAATATCCATCTCAATTTGCTATCTGTTGGAAAAATATGTTAATTGGGTTTGGAAGTGATATTTTCCTCTAGTGAATGTCATGTGCATAATCCTCAAACAGGAAAGACACTTGGTGTTGGCTGTAAAGTTGGACGAATATGCCAACTCACAAGCCTTACTCTCCCATTGAATTCTTCATTTGCTTCTTCCACATCTTCGACATTATCTTCTCTGAACATGTAACATTCGCAATTGGGGCATGCTTCTATGCGTCGTGTTCATTCTCTTGTCTCCAGTGGAAAATTAGGCACAGGCGAGGATGGCATCTTGACAGTATACCTTGTCAGTTAGCTAAGAAACATGATTTGTCTTTTTCTCATAGTGTGATATCTTCCTCAACACATTTTGATCTGGTTCATTCGAATGTTTGGGGGCCTTCCCCTCAAGCCACAATGGGTAGATTGAGATATTTTGTTATCTTTGTGGATGATTACTCGATATACTTGGATATTTAAAATTAAGAATTATTCAGATTTTCCTTATATTTGTTTTGATTTTGCATGTATGTTTCATACGCAGTTCTCATGTCCGATCAAAGTGTTTCGGTCTGATAATGCGATGGAATACAAGTCTTCTGAGTCCTTGAATACTATCCGCAAGCATGGGAATCTTCTCCATATATCTTGTCCTAGCACATCTCAGCATAATTGACATCCAGAACGAAAGCATCGCCATATTCTTGATACAACTCGTGTGTTCCTATTTTCTTATTCATGTCTAGAACGCCTTTGGGGGAAGATGCTTTGACTGCTGTGTATACTATCCCTCGGGTTCCTACATATGTTCTTAAGAACATGACTCTATATGAAAATTTATATGGAATGTCCCCTGATTACTCATCTCTTCGAGTCTCTGGAAGTGTATATTTTGTTCTTTTTCCAGCCTCACAAGCATAATAAGTTGGAATCCCGATCTAGAATGTGATATTTTCTTGGATATGGTATCGAACATAAAGGGTATCTATGTTGGGGTCCAGTTTCCAAGCGTCTTCGACTCTATGTCCATGTGGTATTTGCGGAATATAAGATGTTATCTGCAATTTCGTTCTTTGATGCTTTCACTACTGTCGACCATCATCGTCTTACAGATCCGTACTTTGATCCATTCTTAGAGGATCATGTAGTCGACATTTCATTTTCATCACAAACTCCTCCTCCATATTCGTTGATTGATGAAGTTATCTCCCCTGCTCTGGTTACACACAATCATGCTCCTGTTACTGCTCCTACTCCAATTATGCATGGTGTCGAAATGCAAATTTTGGCTGGATCGTGTTCCATTTATAGGCCATATCATTTCCAAGGAAGGAATAGCGGTGGACACAAAAAAGATCTCAGCAGTCAAGGATTGGCTTACACCGAAGAATGTGTCGGAAATCCGAAGTTCCTTGGCTTAGCAGGCTACTACCGACGTTTCATAAAGGATTTCTCCAAGATCGCTAGGCCACTGACTACACTGACAAAGAAGACAGTGAAGTATCATTGGAACGATAGCTATGAAGAAGCTTTCCAAACTCTAAAGGAGAAGCTAACTACAACACCAATATTAGCTTTACCGAACGAGTCTGGTGAATTCGAAGTATACAGTGATGCATCGAAGAAGGGACTAGGATGCGTGCTTATGCAAGATCCAAGGGTGATTGCATACGCATCAAGGCAACTGAAACCCCACGAGGAAAACTATGCCACACACGACCTGGAACTGGCAGCAGTAGTCTTTGCGCTGAAAATATGGAGACATCATCTCTACGGAGCCGTTCGCAAGCTCTATACAGATCATCGCAACCTAAAATGTATCTTCACGCAGAAGGAGCTGAACAACAGGCAACGAAGATGGCTGGAAATTATCAAAGATTACGATTTACACATTCAGTACCACGAAGGGAAGGCTAACGTGGTCGCTGACGCGCTAATTCGTAACACAAGCCACTATGTGAACGCTATGGTAGTCTTATCGGACTGGTTATGCCACGAGTTCAGAAAGCTCAACATCGAATTCGTGGAATAAGGAACGGTACAGAACCTGCTTTGAAGCATGAAAACTGTACCAGACTTCTTTGAAGAAATAAGAAAAAACCAACTCGGAGACGTAAAGCTCAAAAGGATCAAGAAGAAGATTGCAGCATGAGAAGCCAAAGAGTTCAAGATCCACGAGGATGGAAGCATCCGCTACAAAGGAAGATGGTGTGTACCACAAAAGTGCGTGGAAACCAAATAGAAGTTGATGCAGGAAGCGCACAACACACCATATTCAGTTCATCCCGGAGGCGATAAGATTTATAAAGACTTGAAGAAGACATTCTGGTTCCCAACATAAAGAGGGAAGTAGCAGAATTTGTGGCTAGATGCTTAACCTACCAAAAGGTGAAATTGGAGCATAAGAGAATGGGAGGCCTACTCCAACCACTGGATGTTCCAGTTTGGAAATGAGACTTCATCTCGATGGATTTCGTCACAGCATTACCGACATCAAAGAACAGACTATATCAGATATGGGTAGTCGTGGACAAACTAACCAAGACTGCGAGATTCATTCCGATGAAGGACACATAGAACATGGAGCAAAGAGCAGACGCCTACGTCAGAAACATCGTGAGTAATCATGGAGTTCCAAGTTCGATTATCTCGGACAGAGATCCTAACTTTCTCTTTATTTCTGGAGAGCGCTTCAAGAAGCATTGGGAACTCAGCTGAAATTCAGTACAGCTTTCCACCCATCCACAGATGGACAAATGGAGAGAACCATCCAAACACGGGAAGACATGTTGAGAGCTCTCCTATAAATTGCCATGGGTTGATAAATTGCCACTAATAGAGTTCTCCTATAACAACAGCTATCACACCAGCATTGGTATGGCACCGTATGAGGCCCTATATGGAGGGAAGTGTCGGTCGCCATGGTGTTGGAGTGACATTAGCGAGACGGTGGTCGTTGGACCACAAATGATTGAAGACGCGACGAATCAGGTACAACTCATCCAACAACGAATGAAATCAGCTCAAAACAGGAAAAAGTCATACGCGGATCAAAAGAGAAGGCCATTGGAATTCCAAGTAGGAGAAAAAGAATTTCTACGGGTTTCACCTACTAAGGGAGTGACCAGGTTCAATCTAAAAGAAAAATTAAGCCCTAAGTTTATCGGTCCATACGAGGTTATAGAAAGGATTGATGAAGTTGTGTATCGATTGGATTTACCATCGAATTTGGGGCGAGTACACAATGTTTTTCACGTATCACAACTGAAGAAATATGTGCCAGACCCGTCCCATGTACTGGACCCTGAACCAGTGGATTTCGACCCGTCGCTAACTTACGAGGAGAAACCTGTCAAGATACTGGATACCAAGACAAGAGACACGCGAACCAAAAGTGTCAAACTGGTCAAAGTCCTTTTTTCTAACCACCAAACTGAAGAAGTAACTTGGGAATCTGAAGAAGAGATGATGAAAAAGTATCCCCACCTGTTCCACGAGGTATGTTGAGTTCCGGGGACGCACTCCCTAAGGGCGAGGACGTAACCCTTCATTTAGTGTCATTAACGTAACCCTTCATTTAGTGCCATCACGCTTTAGTACCCTTACGACGTAGTTAACCCTGACATTTAATAGTCAAAATAAGAACATAACCACATAAGATAACCACATAGTAAATAGACGTGACTATAACTTTTTACGTGCTACTATACGTGTTGCGCCACATGCATTACATAATAGTTATTTGCTACTACTACGTGAAATGGCTGCTTGTTATGTGATCATAACTGAGATAATGAGTTGCTCGTTGACTGAGTTTAATAACTGAGTCATTTGTCTGATTTTAGCTTCGAGAACGAAGCTATCTTTAAGGGGGGAAGAATGTAATACCCTGTAAAATGCTTAGGGGTAAATTGACAAATTAAATATAAATTTAGTCGTAAAAGAAAAATAAAATAAAGTTGTGTAGATTATTTTTAGTTTCGTTAAATTCTAAGAAATATTAAAGTAGTTTTGTAAATAATTACGCGAGTAATTTATTAACTTTAGTCGTAACGCGAATAAAGCCACCGCGTAGCTTCGTAGTTGTGCCATACACGATTACACAACTAGATGGTGTGACAAGCCACACCCAATAATTATTCTGGGAAAGTTATCACTAGATTTTTCTCAATTTTGTTTTCTTCTCCTTCTTCAACTTCATTTTCTCTTCTTCCTCTTCTACTTTTCTTCTTCGGCAAACCAAACCCCCGACAAAGTCACCGCCTCACCACCGCCTCCTTACCAACTCAACTTCTATAAGTCTCTCTCTCTCTCTTTCTCTCATTATTTCGGCAGACCACACAAGCAACCACCATCTTCTCCTTCGTCTTCTCCATCTACGGCGAGCATCACCATCTCCGGCCACCTCCAACACCACCACCGTGACCACCTCCATCACCCTGTCTCACCCGGGCTCTCTCGCCATATCTCTTTCTCACTCTGTTCTCTGCCCAGAAACAGAGGCAGTAGCAGCAGCAACTAGACAGAACCACCACCACCGCCGCTGCCATCACCGGAGAAGACCACCGAGAGCACCACCATCTTCCACACCTCCTTCTCTTCTCTACCTCTGTTTATCCCCTCTCTCTCTATTGCTCTCTGTCACGAGCAGAGCCCCAAAACAGCAACAGAAGCGTAACAGAGGCCACCCGCCGACGTCAAACTCCAATAAAACTGGCCAAAGCTCCGACCAAGCTCCACCGGAGTGATCTGGAGCCACCCACCCTCTCTCCTTGCTTCCCGTAGGCTCCTAGGAGGCCGACCAACTCACTAGAAGGCTCAGCCGGACCCCAAAACCCCTCTGTTTTCCGGCGTTGAAGCTCACCTTCAGCGCCACCGTTCGGCCACTTGACCCGCGCGATTTTCGACCGTTTCACGTAATTTTTGGTACCGGTACGCTCTACTCTTCACCCTGAGTGTATTTAGAATGTCAAAATCGTATCTCGATGCTTATTTTCACGTTTAGATTGATCAAATTGAAATTCATGCTTAGGGGGAGGTAGTTGTCATTTTTAGAAAGTATATTAGTTAAAGAAAGGGGGTATTTCTATTATTTCAGTAAACTATGTGGGTTTCTTTCTTATTCAGCAATCTGATAGTATTAAATAAAATAAAAATACGATTTTAAGGTTTAAACTAACTTCTACACTTTGTAGCTATAATTCTAACTAATAATAATAATAATATAATGATAATAATAATAAAAATAATAGCAATCATAATAATAGAAGTTATACTAATAATAATAGTAATAGTAATAGTAGTAGTAATTATAATAAATAGTAATAACAATAATAGAAATAGTAATAACAATAATAACAAGAAGAAGAAGAATAACAATAATGATAATAATAATAGTAATTATATTAATATAAATAATGATAGTAATATTAATAGTAGTAGTAATAATAATAATAGCAATTATAATAAAAATAATAATAGCAAATAAAAAGTAAGTTAAATAATTAAGTAATATAGATAAAATATGAACTAGCTAAATAGAATTTACTTCCTTGAAAATAAACAAGCTCAAAATCATAACTTGGAATTATTGATTTTCGGTGTGTTTTAAATTAATTGGTGAATAAGAAATATTTGAGGATTATAAATTAAATTCTTTCTCAATTAATAACGAACTTTTAATTTTATTAATAAAAGTAATAATTTTTCCAACTTGTATTTGTCCACTAAAAATATTATAAACAGTTTTTATAATTAATTTGATAAATTTGATAAATAAATGGCTAAATTAATAATATTATTTATTAAATAATTTATTTGTTATTTAGAAATAGATATGTTAATAAAATTAGTATTTAATAATTATCAAAAATTTATGGACTTAAATTATGAGTTTCTACATAACATTAAAATATAGAATATTATTAAAAATATGAATATATATATATATAGATAGGGAAAATTAAGAGATTTCAAATAAAACTTGTTAGGCTTATAATAATTTCCGATTGCATATTTGTGTCGATAAACTAGTGATCGAGTACAGAAACGTAACGTGTAGGTGACAAGTTTGTAGAAAGGACCACGTGACATTCTATGAGGCTTTACGAGCTAACCGTTTAGGATCAAGGTAAGTATACATGCGAAGTCTAGCGTGCCTAGCTCCTTTCGTGTCTTAACTTGATTTTAATACTAGTCTCAAAATGTATTTGTTATTTAACTACATGTTTTATTTGAAGTTTCTTACATTTTAAAGAAATTGCGTTGCTATGCTTTGATTTTGTCACACGAACAATAATAATAATAATTCGTAATTAACATAAAGTGGAAAGAGTTGTGCTGGGATCGTTATATTTGCCTTTGATTACATTCTTCGTGTTGGCTTCTGTCACTCGACCCGTTTATTTAACCCGGTCGCAACCTGCCGGGTCGCTCCATGTACTCACCTCTCTGGCCGCGAGTAGTCTTAGAGGGGTTCCGGCACTTAGGGTCTTGGATGCGTAGAGTTAGTAGATTATTCCCGTGACAACAAAGTTAATAAGACAATTTTCTCTGAGATTTGGACAGTTATAAAAGAAAAGAAGATGAGACTGAGAATCGTACTCCCCGTTTATAAGTTGAGAAAGGAGATTAAAAGAAAGAAAAGATTACATTTGAGTCCTACTTTACTCTTCAAGTTTACTGTTTTATAATTCATTCGTCTTTGTTATTAAATGAAAAGTAAACATGCCTCATCTTCTGTTTTACGAGCTTGGGTGTTACTTACTCAGTACTTTATGCTGATTTTGGAAAACTGCGGTCTTTGTTTTCCTTCCCCGGCAGGTTTAGAAGAGAAAGACTATGGTATGACCGGGTACGAGACTCACTAAGGAGGTTCCATCACAAGTTGTAAAATAGTATGAATAAAGTTAGTATCCTGTATAATCGGAACGTGTGACAGACTTGGGAACGTGATGTAATGTTTAATAGTATGTAATATATATATTGGGATGTTGTGCTTTTGATTTTCCGCCGTTCCTTTTAGCATCGTCCTCCCCGTTTCGTCCAAGCCGGATAAGGGGGTCGTTGCAACCGGCGAATCCATATGCTTTCTAGTCAGAATCGGTGGATTCCGGGGTTTGAAACACCGCAATTAGAGAAATCTAATATGCGATTTATCATAAAAGAGAACTGCTATTTATGAGAAACGAAGAACAGGGGCTCAATTGCCTCTCTCCAGATATGAAAACCCTTCTGGGTTGATCTAGATCTGGGTATTTCATGTCAGTATGCTATTTGTTAGGTTTTTATACACGTGTTCTGTGTATTTGGGTTTATTAGGGTTTATGCTTTTTTTCACAACCCTCCAAGTTTGTGACCTTATTTTCCCTATTACATGCTATATCAACTACAAACACAGTAAAGTAAATGGTAGTGCTGCATATCTAAAGATGTAAGGTTGTGGTGAAGGATGACAAGTCATGACTGTGCATTGTTGTGATTTAAGACCCTATTGTTCTAAATGTGCTCTACTGTGATTCTAAGTTTTGTGTGATGGGTTCCAAATTTTAATTCTGCATTGCTGCAAGTGTTGAGTGTGGATTGTATGTGAGTACTTTATATGTGAATGCTCTGATATTGTATATATAGGAAACCATCTTCTCAACTGTGCATTTAAGAACTGTGTAGGTTGGGTAAAATTAATGCTCTTACGGTGTTGGTTGAGGACTGCAGTGTTGGGTGTGAAGTAATTGCATCTTTGTGAGTAATGAATACAATGTTCAGTTTGTACTTTCCTTATACTACATGTGTTCTGTGTTATAGCATGTTCTCTGATGTTCAATGTTACAAAATTAATGCTCTTACGTATTGCTTTTGTTTACTTATTGTCTTATGTGCACTTAGTACATTCTTGTGTTATCAAAATATCTTCTATTACTTGTTTCACATTGTTATGCATTTTATTGCTAATTTTTGTTACTTGTATCATCCATGGATGAACACTTGTGAGACCTAAATATCTAATTTTGTGGGAAGCAAGTTTCTGTGATTGGGAATGTGAGTGCTGAAAAGTTCAATTATGCGGTGCTGCTAGATTGTGTCAATGATGCGGCATTGAGGAATACACCAGTTGGTGTTAATGTCTCGATTGGGATTAAGTATCCTTACATACTGAGGGGTTGTGACCTGAAGGAGATAACTTCAGACTTTGATGTCAAGGAGATGTTGTTGAAGTACAAGGATGAAGACCACATAAATCTATACATGTCTGTTAAATTTACTGAACCAATTACATGTGACAAGTCTGCCTTCTCCTCCAAACAAACACCTCCACAACCTGAGAAGCCCAATCCTCCAACACTAGTTGATTTTGATGAATCTTCTAATAGTGACAATGAGGTAAATGTCACACCATAAGATCACCCAACTAGAATGAGGAGATTTGACGAGGAATGTGAGTTTCTAGATGTTAATGAGGATGTCTTAAGGATTTCAAATGAAGATGCAGATTGGAGGGAGGAGGATGGTGTAAATGGAATGGATGCTGAATAAGCAACTACTGAAAGCATGTCTGATAATGAGAATGAATTAGTAGATGAAGAAGAGACTGATGAAGACAGTGACAAATCTGGAGATTGGTTGTCTGACTATGGTAGTGGGGATGAAGGTTTATATGCAGTGAGTGATATGAACTATCTGATGAATGCACCAACATGCATAAAGTGGTGGCTGGGATCCCCCCTATGACAGATAGCAGAGGTAGGGTAGTATTGGAGAGGTACATGGTTTTTGAGAATGTCCAACATTTCAGGAGTGTTGTGAGAGACTTTGCCATTGAGAATGGATTCACTCTTAGAATGATTAAGAATGAGAATGTAAGGTGTACACTTGCTTGCAAACATGGTGGCTGTCCTTGAAGGATTCATGCATCTATTTTAGGTGATGGAAAGACATTCAAAGTGAAGACATACAGTAGGTGCACAACTGCCGCATGGTCTAATTCAATATAGAGACAAATTCAACTTGGATGGCAACGAAATTACTTGAAAGTTTCAGGAAGAATCCAACAATGAAAGTGAGCACACTTCAGAATAAGTTAAGGAAAAAGTTTGGATTGGAGGTCAATTGCCAGCAGCAGCTTTACAGGGTCAAAATAAAGGTTATTGAAATGCTTGATGAAAGTCATAGTAAGTCCTATGAGCTTCTCCCCACATATGGTGAACAACTGTTTGAAACCAATCCAGGCCCGCATTTCATTTTACAATGTGATCAAAGTGGTGTTGGCATACCACAATTTGAAAGACTGTTTGTTTGCCTAGCTGGAATAAGGAATGGATTTAACAAGGGGGTGTAGGCCTTTGACTGGGTTGGTGGTTGTCATCTTAAGGCCAGTGTTTGGAAGAGTACTCACTGTTTGGAAGAGTAGTGTTTAAGGTCTGTAGTGTTTGAGGTTTTAAGGTTTATAGTGTTTGACGCATGTTGTGTTTACAAGAGCAGTTTGTGTTTACGTCAGTTTGTGTAGATTAATTTGTCTTAGTTTGGTTCTTCACATGTTAGCAGGAATGTTGGTACTTGAGGGAGAGCTGGAAATGATAATGCTGGTACTGGTGGGAGAACTGGTAATGGTGGTGGAAACTCAGTTTGGAGTTTTCTTTGACACTCTAATTATGTAGTTTGAATAAAATTATTCTTTTGTGGACTTGGAATGTCCAGTGGCTTAATGCCTCATTTTCTTCACAGTGTTTGGTCTGTGTTTTGTGAAACTCAGGCCACTAAATGTGTATAGAGAACTTAAACATTTAGAGTAACTGCAGGTAGAACTAGAATAAGTGTGTTGTTTAAATCACTTGTGTTTTTGTGGACTCGTAATGTCGAGTGGCTTAATGCCCATCTTTTGCAATTATGTGTAGTAGTTATTGTAATACCCCGTCAAATTTCCAGGGGTAATTTAGTAATTTAGTTAGCTAAATATAAATAATAATAATAATAATAATAATAATAATAATAATAATAATAATAATAATAATAATAATAATAATAATAATAATAATAATAATAATAATAATAATAATTTAGTCGCAAGAAATAAGGTTGGGTTATTTATCGTATAAATATTTAAAATACGTTACGTTAATAGTCGTAATTTAAAACAAGAATATTTTCTCTACTTTATTTATTAACGCGTGTTAAAGCACCGCGAGACTTGGTAGTTGTATTGCACACAATTACGCTACACTTTGGTGTGCCCAACCACACCAGATAATTTCTTAAGAATTCAACTCCAACTTGTGCATTCTCTTCCCATATTTTTTCTTTCTTCTTTGTCATCTTCTACTCTCTTTTTTTTTTTTCGGTGATTTTTATCACCGCCACCGCCACAATCATCCTCATCTCCTCCCTCACTTTTTGCCTCCTATATAAACACCACCAACATCATCATCAGCTCTCCAATCATTCTCATCAGCTCATCACCATCATCACCGTCAGATTCATCATCTTCTTCTCCGGCCAAACGACCACCATCACCGCCAACAACACCACCGTGACCACCCCTCTCTCTCAAATACACCCTTGTTTCTCCCTCTCTCTCACTATCTGTCACGAACAGAGCAACAACAGCCGCAGCAGCAGTCAGCAGCTGGCAAACCCAGCCACCAACCACCGCCGCTGCCGCCGTCGGGGAAGAACACCCGAAGCCAACACCCACCACCCTCTGTTCTTGTCTCTCAATAACCCTCTCCCTCTCTTCCCTGAACCCAGGTGAAGCAAGAGAAGCAAAACCCAACATAAAACAGAGGCCAAGTAGCCGCCACCAGTCTCGTCGGCAAGACCATCAACTCCGGCGAACTTTTGCGCCGGCGGTTTCAGGGACACCCACCACTCCCAAAGCCATCCTCTAACCTCCTAGACGACCGAGGGAGCTTTAGGCAAGCTCAACCGAAGCTAAATCCACCGGAAGCAGCCCCGTCAACAACTCCGGCGAAAACTCCATAAAATCCGGCGAAAACTCGGCCACGACCACCAAGGCCTACCCACTCGATCAAACCAGTCCTAAGCTACTCCTAGGAGGCCGACCGAGCCTTAGAAGGCCTCAGTTGCACCCAGAAACGACCGGAAACAGCTCCGGCGAGCTCTACCTCCGACGCCGCCGTTCGGCCTTTCGACCCGGACCGTTTCTTGACGGTTTCTTGCAATTTTTGGTACGGGTACGCTCTACTCTTCGCCCTAAGTTGAATTACATAGCCAAAATCAAGACTTACATGCTTCAATTCATGTTTTGATTAATGAACTTGAATATTCATGTTTGGGGGAACTAAGTGAATTTTGATAATGTTGTTTTTGAAAACTTAGGGGTCATGAGTGTCCATTAATGGAAATGTTGGGTGTTGAATGTAGTCTATACACTCTGTTATTATCATTATCTAATTAGTTTTAACTATTAAGCTAATATAGATTAATTTTATATTACAACTAGATAAATATAATAAATACTTTGTAGAAAATTTTGTATATGTTGTAGTAACTTGTTATAATAAAGTGTTTTATTAGAAAATACAATAGTGAGAGTATTTGTGTGTATATATATACATATATATACATATTATTATGTATTTATGATATTTGTCTACAAAAGATTGATTCAAACAAATAAATAATTGAACGAATGTTATTACGATATTCTTCTCGAAAACTAAGCTATAAAGGTATTATATTTGTTTATTTGAAAAATACTATTTGGCACTTTATTTTTAAATAAGCACTAAGTTTCAATTATTATACACTAATATTTTATCAATAAATATAAATGTTTATTTAGAATTAAAATAACTCTTTAGTAAGTATTATTATCATTTTCTTGTTATTGCCAGTAGCTGTGATACTAAATAACTTTAAATATTTATCGCTTAATTAAATAAGGACTCGTAAAGAGAGTTGCTTTGATTATTCAAGAAGATTTCTTTATATATAAGTATATGACATAAAGACGAGTTGTTTAGGGAATCGTAAGAGTTGTAATTAGAGTTCTACCTAGCTGAGCAATTGAATAGGATTAATGCATTCATTTATTCAAGATAATACCGTCGTGACTAGACATTTGTAAAATTGTAGGCGACGGATTTGTGGACATAGGGTTCGTCGACCATCCTACATACTAGCAGCTAAGTCGTCTTCAGGTGAGTTCACATGCTTAGCCTAGCGAGCCTAGCTTCGTTCGTGTCAGGTTGTGTTATTTGTGGTTCTAGTCTCAAAATACTTTTGAGTATACATGCTTAGCTCACTTCGTGTCAAGAATGTGGTATCTATTTCCTGTCTCAAAAGATATTTGAGTTAATTGTGTATGTCTCAAGATATATTTGTGAGTTATATGCTTGGCCTCGTATGCCTGTCTTATTTCGTATCATATCATGATTTATATCTTGCCTCAAAGTGTGTTATGTGAATCACATGCTTTTACGTTTACTTGATTGAGTTTCGGAAAGATTGACTTGACATGATAAGATCGTAAAGTGGATTGCACATACTGGAATCTGTTATTATCAAGGAGGTCCTTTGTTGACCATCAACAAGGAGGTCCTTTGTTGACCACTAACAAGGAGGTCCTTTGTTGACCACTAATCAAGGAGGTCCTTTGTTGACCACTAACAAGGAGGTCCTTTGTTGACCACTAAAAAGGAGGTCCTTTGTTGACCATTAACAAGGAGGTCCCTAGTTGACCGCTGACATTTGGAGGTCCTTGTTGACCGCTGACACTTGGGAAGTCATTTGTCGACTGTTAACAATTGGAAGGTTCTTTGTTGACCACTACCTGTTTACTGTGCATGATAGTTGGATCTTTGATTCTATAATTGGAAACTGGCACTAGTAAAGGATAAATCGGGAATGTTTAAAGCTTTGAATGCTGTCATTCAACTATGTGTTTATGATGCTGCAAACTCTGATATTTCTTACTCATACTCTTCCAAAGTTTTATATAACTCTGAGAAATGTCAAGCTATATCATCTTTCCTATTTTACACGCTAAGGTGTATCTCACTCAGCATTTCAAGCTGATTTTGGAAACTGCGGTTCTTGTTTTCCTTCCCACCGCAGGTCTAGGAGCTGGGATTGTAAGTAGAAGGGGCGCGAGAATCATCTAGACAATGGACGTCACCAGTAGTTTATCTAAAGACGTTAGATAAGTGTTGTGTAATAGAAATCAGTTGTACAAGAGACTATCTTCAGTTGTTTAATAACATAATAAGAGTTTTGGATTGTATTGCTTTTGATCTCCGCCGCTTTTATTAAGCATCGCCCTCCCGGTCTTATCCCGAGCCGGATAAGGGGGTTGTTGCAGGTGGTATCAGAGCAGTTCGTTCCAACACGGAATAAAACCTGTTGGGTAACTTAAAATGAACATAGGACAATATAATTAAAATTGGAAAAGTCGTTGGGGTTAAGGGTAGCATAGGTATGGGCCTTGATTTTTCCCGCCCACCCTCATCCTGTCTCAAGAAGCATTATGTGCTATAGTCCTATGCGATCAGGTTTATTTGAGATGCATATAATTGACTGTGAATGGTCCTTACGAGAAGGAGTATGAAAATATAATCCGAGTCGTACTTGATATTTGATGACATGAGTTATACGTGCCTTACAGTGAAAACTGTTATGTGATGCATGTTTAGCTACTATTTTATGTGATAATTGTGTTAGGTAAACTGAATATAATATTATGGGGGGATAGTTGGTTAAGATTGTTTCGCAACCAAGGATACCATAGGGTGTGACTAATAGCCCGCTACGATATCACTTAGAAAAGTTTGACCGAGACCGATGGCTGAAAACGTTAGCATGGAGCAATTCTTCGCGCAAATGACTCAGATGATGAACAATGGAGGTCAGGTAGGACCTAACTGGGCCAAGAAGGTTTCAGAAATGAAACCAATGGAATTCACAGGAAGAGAGGATCCTGTTGAATTAGAAGATTGGATAATGGAAATGGATAAGATCCTCGAAGTGGTAGAATGCCCTGATAAGCGAAAAGTTAATTGTGCGGTCTTTTATCTAAAAAGTGAAGCGAATCTTTGGTGGAGGAATGCACGAGAAACTCTGCTAGCCAATCCCAACTTCGATTGGGAAGCTCTCCAAGCTGCTCTCAGAACTCGCTTCTACCCACATCATGTGAAGAGGAGCAAGGAGCAAGAATTCCAGAATCTACAACAGGGGAATGACTCCGTGACTGAGTATTTCCGCAAATTTACGGAATTGACACGATTTGTGGGAAACATGGTGCCTGATGAAGACTCTAAGATTTCCAAGTTCATCGCTGGATTGGATGAAAGGCTACAGGAGTCCTTGCTATGCAGAACCTATCCTACTCTCCACGAAGCCTATGACCGAGCTGCTGACATCTGGCGCGTGCGTGTAGTTCAAGATGAAAAGCGCAAGAAACGCAAGCTAGAAGAGGTAGGAGGAAGCAACAACAACTCCGCAAAGGGGAATCAGAAGTTCAAACCTAACAATGAAGGAGGTAATCAGGTGACAAAGCAGGATCGTCACTACTATTGTAAGAAGTGCAATGCGGACCACCCAGGAGTTAAGTGTGACGGGACCAAGGTGACATGCGACTATTGTGGAATCAAAGGACACAGGATGTACGAATGCCACAAAAGAAGTGAAGAAGGATATCAACAAGGTAACAACTAGGGATACAATCAGCCTCGCTCGAATGAAGGGAATCAGAATGGGAATCAGAACAATGGGCAAAATTACCAAAGGAATCGACAGAATCAGAATGGGAACGACTTTCGACAGAACAACTGGAATGGAAGGAATCAGCCTCGTAACAACAACAATGGAAATGGAGGACAAAACAGAGATGCAGCCAATAATGGAAACAACCAGGCTGGCAATAATGGGAGCAGAAATGGAAACAACCAGAGGCCGCATGGACAAGTCTTTGTGATAAGAGAGGCAGAAGCACGAGCAGCAAACAACGAAGGAGGTAAGCATTATGACATTAATATTAGTGCATCTAATTTAGGAAATCACTGAGACTCTAGAAACCCGTCAAGCTTCGAGGACGAAGCTCATTCTAAGGGGGGGAGAATGTAATACCCCGTCAAATTTCCAGGGGTAATTTAGTAATTTAGTTAGTTAAATATAAATAATAATAATAATAATAATAATAATAATAATAATAATAATAATAATAATAATAATAATAATAATAATAATAATAATAATAATAATAATAATAATAATAATAATAATAATAATACTAATAACAACAATTTAGTCGTAAGAAATAAGGTTGGGTTATTTATCGTATAAATATTTAAAATACGTTACGTTAATAGTCGTAATTTAAAACAAGAATATTTTCTCTACTTTATTTATTAACGCGTGTTAAAGCACCGCGAGACTTGGTAGTTGTATTGCACACAATTACTCTACACTTTGGTGTGCCCAACCACACCAGATAATTTCTTAAGAATTCAACTCCAACTTGTGCATTCTCTTCCCAGATTTTTTCTTTCTTCTTTGTCATCTTCTACTCTCTTTTTTTTTTTTTTTTTTTCTTTCGGTGATTTTTATCACCGCCACCGCCACAATCATCCTCATCTCCTCCCTCACTTTTTGCCTCCTATATAAACACCACCAACATCATCATCAGCTCTCCAATCATTCTCATCAGCTCATCACCATCATCACCGTCAGATTCATCATCTTCTTCTCCGGCCAAACGACCACCATCACCGCCAACAACACCACCGTGACCACCCCTCTCTCTCAAATACACCCTTGTTTCTCCCTCTCTCTCACTATCTGTCACGAACAGAGCAACAACAGCCGCAGCAGCAGTCAGCAGCTGGCAAACCCAGCCACCAGCCACCGCCGCTGCCGCCGTCGGGGAAGAACACCCGAAGCCAAAACCCACCACCCTCTGTTCTTGTCTCTCCATAACCCTCTCCCTCTCTTCCCTGAACCCAGGTGAAGCAAGAGAAGCAAAACCCAACAGAAAACAGAGGCCAAGTAGCCGCCACCAGTCCCGTCGGCAAGACCATCAACTCCGGCGAACTTTTGCGCCGACGGTTTCAGGGACACCCACCACTCCCAAAGCCATCCTCTAACCTCCTAGACGACCGAGGGAGCTTTAGGCAAGCTCAACCGAAGCTAAATCCACCGGAAGCAGCCCCGTCAACAACTCCGGCGAAAACTCGGCCACGACCACCAAGGCCTACCCACTCGATCAAACCAGTCCTAAGCTACTCCTAGGAGGCCGACCGAGCCTTAGAAGGCCTCAGTTTCACCCAGAAACGACCGGAAACAGCTCCGGCGAGCTCTACCTCTGACGGCGCCGTTCCGCCTTTCGACCCGGACCGTTTCTTGACGGTTTCTTGCAATTTTCGGTACGGGTACGCTCTACTCTTCGCCCTGAGTTGAATTACATAGCCAAAATCAAGACTTACATGCTTCAATTCATGTTTTGATTAATGAACTTGAATATTCATGTTTGGGGGAGCTAAGTGAATTTTGATAATGTTGTTTTTGAAAACTTAGGGGTCATGAGTGTCCATTAATGGAACTGTTGGGTGTTGAATGTAGTTTATACACTCTGTTATTATCATTATCTAATTAGTTTTAACTATTAAGCTAATACAGATTAATTTTATATTACAACTAGATAAATATAATAAATACTTTGTAGAAAATTTTATATATGTTGTAGTAACTTGTTATAATAAAGTGTTTTATTAGAAAATACAATAGTGAGAGTATTTGTGTGTATATATATACATATATATATACATATTATTATGTATTTATGATATTTGTCTACAGAAGATTGATTCAAACAAATAAATAATTGAACGAATGTTATTACGATATTCTTCTCGAAAACTAAGCTATAAAGGTATTATATTTGTTTATTTGAAAAATACTATTTGGCACTTTATTTTTAAATAAGCACTAAGTTTCAATTATTATACGCTAATATTTTATCAATAAATATAAATGTTTATTTAGAATTAAAATAACTCTTTAGTAAGTATTATTATCATTTTCTTGTTATTGCCAGTAGCTGTGATACTAAATAACTTTAAATATTTATCGCTTAATTAAATAAGGACTCGTAAAGAGAGTTGCTTTGATTATTCAAGAAGATTTCTTTATATATAAGTATATGACATAAAGACGAGCTGTTTAGGGAATCGTAAGAGTTGTAATTAGAGTTCTACCTAGCTGAGCAATTGAATAGGATTAATGCATTCATTTATTCAAGATAATACCGTCGTGACTAGACATTTGTAAAATTGTAGGCGACGGATTTGTGGACATAGGGTTCGTCGACCATCCTACATACTAGCAGCTAAGTCGTCTTCAGGTGAGTTCACATGCTTAGCCTAGCGAGCCTAGCTTCGTTCATGTCAGGTTGTGTTATTTGTGGTTCTAGTCTCAAAATACTTTTGAGTATACATGCTTAGCTCACTTCGTGTCAAGAATGTGGTATCTATTTCCTGTCTCAAAAGATATTTGAGTTAATTGTGTATGTCTCAAGATATATTTGTGAGTTATATGCTTGGCCTCGTATGCCTGTCTTATTTCGTATCATATCATGATTTATATCTTGCCTCAAAGTGTGTTATGTGAATCACATACTTTTACGTTTACTTGATTGAGTTTCGAAAAGATTGACTTGACATGATAAGATCGTAAAGTGGATTGCACATACTGGAATCTGTTATTATCAAGGAGGTCCTTTGTTGACCATCAACAAGGAGGTCCTTTGTTGACCACTAACAAGGAGGTCCTTTGTTGACCACTAATCAAGGAGGTCCTTTGTTGACCACTAACAAGGAGGTCCTTTGTTGACCACTAACAAGGAGGTCCTTTGTTGACCATTAACAAGGAGGTCCCTAGTTGACCGCTGACATTTGGAGGTCCTTGTTGACCGCTGACACTTGGGAAGTCATTTGTCGACTGTTAACAATTGGAAGGTTCTTTGTTGACCACTACCTGTTTACTGTGCATGATAGTTGGATCTTTGATTCTATAATTGGAAACTGGCACTAGTAAAGGATAAATCGGGAATGTTTAAAGCTTTGAATGCTGTCATTCAACTATGTGTTTATGATGCTGCAAACTCTGATATTTCTTACTCATACTCTTCCAAAGTTTTACATAACTCTGAGAAATGTCAAGCTATATCATCTTTCCTGTTTTACACGCTAAGGTGTATCTCACTCAGCATTTCAAGCTGATTTTGGAAACTGCGGTTCTTGTTTTCCTTCCCACCGCAGGTCTAGGAGCTGGGATTGTAAGTAGAAGGGGCGCGAGAATCATCTAGACAATGGACGTCACCAGTAGTTTATCTAAAGACGTTAGATAAGTGTTGTGTAATAGAAATCAGTTGTACAACAGACTATCTTCAATTGTTTAATAATATAATAAGAGTTTTGGATTGTATTGCTTTTGATCTCCGCCACTACTATTAAGCATCGCCCTCCCGGTCTTATCCCGAGCCGGATAAGGGGGTCGTTGCAGGTGGTATCAGAGCAGTTCGTTCCAACACGGAATAAAACCTGTAGGGTAACTTAAAATGAACATAGGACAATATAATTAAAATTGGAAAAGTCGTTGGGGTTAAGGGTAGCATAGGTATGGGCCTTGATTTTTCCCGCCCACCCTCATCCTGTCTAAAGAAGCATTATGTGCTATAGTCCTATGCGATCAGGTTGATTTGAGATGCATATAATTGATTGTGAATGGTCCTTACGAGAAGGAGTATGAAAATATAATCCGAGTCGTACTTGATATTTGATGACATGAGTTATACGTGCCTTACAGTGAAAACTGTTATGTGATGCATGTTTAGCTACTATTTTATGTGATAATTGTGTTAGGTAAACTGAATATAATATTATGGGGGGATAGTTGGTTAAGATTGTTTCGCAACCAAGGATACCATAGGGTGTGACTAATAGCCCGCTACGATATCACTTAGAAAAGTTTGACCGAGACCGATGGCTGAAAACGTTAGCATGGAGCAATTCTTCGCGCAAATGACTCAGATGATGAACAATGGAGGTCAGGTAGGACCTAACTGGCCCAAGAAGGTTTCAGAAATGAAACCAATGGAATTCACAGGAAGAGAGGATCATGTTGAATTAGAAGATTGGATAATGGAAATGGATAAGATCCTCGAAGTGGTAGAATGCCCTGATAAGCGAAAAGTTAATTGTGCGGTCTTTTATCTAAAAAGTGAAGCGAATCTTTGGTGGAGGAATGCACGAGAAACTCTGCTAGCCAATCCCAACTTCGATTGGGAAGCTCTCCAAGCTGCTCTCAGAACTCGCTTCTACCCACATCATGTGAAGAGGAGCAAGGAGCAAGAATTCCAGAATCTACAACAGGGGAATGACTCCGTGACTGAGTATTTCCGCAAATTTACGGAATTGACACGATTTGTGGGAAACATGGTGCCTGATGAAGACTCTAAGATTTCCAAGTTCATCACTGGATTGGATGAAAGGCTACAGGAGTCCTTGCTATGCAGAACCTATCCTACTCTCCACGAAGCCTATGACCGAGCTGCTGACATCTGGCGCGTGCGTGTAGTTCAAGATGAAAAGCGCAAGAAACGCAAGCTAGAAGAGGTAGGAGGAAGCAACAACAACTCCGCAAAGGGGAATCAGAAGTTCAAACCTAACAATGAAGGAGGTAATCAGGTGACAAAGCAGGATCGTCACTACTATTGTAAGAAGTGCAATGGGGACCACCCAGGAGTTAAGTGTGACGGGACCAAGGTGACATGCGACTATTGTGGAATCAAATGACACAGGATGTACGAATGCCACAAAAGAAGTGAAGAAGGATATCAACAAGGTAACAACAAGGGATACAATCAGCCTCGCTGGAATGGAGGGAATCAGAATGGGAATCAGAACAATGGGCAAAATTACCAAAGGAATCGACAGAATCAGAATGGGAACGACTTTCGACAGAACAACTGGAATGGAAGGAATCAGCCTCGTAACAACAACAATGGAAATGGAGGACAAAACAGAGATGCAGCCAATAATGGAAACAACCAGGCTGGCAATAATGGGAACAGAAATGGAAACAACCAGAGGCCGCATGGACAAGTCTTTGTGATAAGAGAGGCGGAAGCACGAGCAGCAAACAAAGAAGGAGGTAAGCATTATGACATTAATATTAGTGCATCTAATTTAGGAAATCACTGAGACTCTAGAAACCCGTCAAGCTTCGAGGACGAAGCTCATTCTAAGGGGGGGAGAATGTAATACCCCGTCAAATTTCCAGGGGTAATTTAGTAATTTAGTTAGCTAAATATAAATAATAATAATAATAATAATAATAATAATAATAATAATAATAATAATAATAATAATAATAATAATAATAATAATAATAATAATAATAATAATAATAATAATAATAATAATAATAACAACAATTTAGTCGCAAGAAATAAGGTTGGGTTATTTATCGTATAAATATTTAAAATACGTTACGTTAATAGTCGTAATTTAAAACAAGAATATTTTCTCTACTTTATTTATTAACGCGTGTTAAAGCACCGCGAGACTTGGTAGTTGTATTGCACACAATTACTCTACACTTTGGTGTGCCCAACCACACCAGATAATTTCTTAAGAATTCAACTCCAACTTGTGCATTCTCTTCCCAGATTTTTTCTTTCTTCTTTGTCATCTTCTACTCTCTTTTTTTTTTCTTTCGGTGATTTTTATCACCGCCACCGCCACAATCATCCTCATCTCCTCCCTCACTTTTTGCCTCCTATATAAACACCACCAACATCATCATCAGCTCTCCAATCATTCTCATCAGCTCATCACCATCATCACCGTCAGATTCATCATCTTCTTCTCCGGCCAAACGACCACCATCACCGCCAACAACACCACCGTGACCACCCCTCTCTCTCAAATACACCCTTGTTTCTCCCTCTCTCTCACTATCTGTCACGAACAGAGCAACAACAGCCGCAGCAGCAGTCAGCAGCTGGCAAACCCAGCCACCAACCACCGCCGCTGCCGCCGTCGGGGAAGAACACCCGAAGCCAAAACCCACCACCCTCTGTTCTTGTCTCTCCATAACCCTCTCCCTCTCTTCCCTGAACCCAGGTGAAGCAAGAGAAGCAAAACCCAACAGAAAACAGAGGCCAAGTAGCCGCCACCAGTCCCGTCGGCAAGACCATCAACTCCGGCGAACTTTTGCGCCGGCGGTTTCAGGGACACCCACCACTCCCAAAGCCATCCTCTAACCTCCTAGACGACCGAGGGAGCTTTAGGCAAGCTCAACCGAAGCTAAATCCACCGGAAGCATCCCCGTCAACAACTCCGGCGAAAACTCCATAAAATCCGGCGAAAACTCGGCCACGACCACCAAGGCCTACCCACTCGATCAAACCAGTCCTAAGCTACTCCTAGGAGGCCGACCGAGCCTTAGAAGGCCTCAGTTGCACCCAGAAACGACCGGAAACAGCTCCGGCGAGCTCTACCTCCGACGCCGCCGTTCGGCCTTTCGACCCGGACCGTTTCTTGACGGTTTCTTGCAATTTTTGGTACGGGTACGCTCTACTCTTCGCCCTGAGTTGAATTACATAGCCAAAATCAAGACTTACATGCTTCAATTCATGTTTTGATTAATGAACTTGAATATTCATGTTTGGGGGAGCTAAGTGAATTTTGATAATGTTGTTTTTGAAAACTTAGGGGTCATGAGTGTCCATTAATGGAACTGTTGGGTGTTGAATGTAGTTTATACACTCTGTTATTATCATTATCTAATTAGTTTTAACTATTAAGCTAATATATATTAATTTTTATATTACAACGAGATAAATATAATAAATACTTTGTAGAAAATTTTATATATGTTGTAGTAACTTGTTATAATAAAGTGTTTTATTAGAAAATACAATAGTGAGAGTATTTGTGTGTATATATATACATATATATACATATTATTATGTATTTATGATATTTGTCTACAGAAGATTGATTCAAACAAATAAATAATTGAACGAATGTTATTACGATATTCTTCTCGAAAACTAAGCTATAAAGGTATTATATTTGTTTATTTGAAAAATACTATTTGGCACTTTATTTTTAAATAAGCACTAAGTTTCAATTATTATACACTAATATTTTATCAATAAATATAAATGTTTATTTAGAATTAAAATAACTCTTTAGTAAGTATTATCATTTTCTTGTTATTGCCAGTAGCTGTGATACTAAATAACTTTAAATATTTATCGCTTAATTAAATAAGGACTCGTAAAGAGAGTTGCTTTGATTATTCAAGAAGATTTCTTTATATATAAGTATATGACATAAAGACGAGCTGTTTAGGGAATCGTAAGAGTTGTAATTAGAGTTCTACCTAGCTGAGCAATTGAATAGGATTAATGCATTCATTTATTCAAGATAATACCGTCGTGACTAGACATTTGTAAAATTGTAGGCGATGGATTTGTGGACATAGGGTTCGTCGACCATCCTACATACTAGCAGCTAAGTCTTCTTCAGGTGAGTTCACATGCTTAGCCTAGCGAGCCTAGCTTCGTTCGTGTCAGGTTGTGTTATTTGTGGTTCTAGTCTCAAAATACTTTTGAGTATACATGCTTAGCTCACTTCGTGTCAAGAATGTGGTATCTATTTCCTGTCTCAAAATATATTTGAGTTAATTGTGTATGTCTCAAGATATATTTGTGAGTTATATGCTTGGCCTCGTATGCCTGTCTTATTTCGTATCATAGCATGATTTATATCTTGCCTCAAAGTGTGTTATGTGAATCACATGCTTTTACGTTTACTTGATTGGGTTTCGGAAAGATTGACTTGACATGATAAGATCGTAAAGTGGATTGCACATACTGGAATCTGTTATTATCAAGGAGGTCCTTTGTTGACCATCAACAAGGAGGTCCTTTGTTGACCACTAACAAGGAGGTCATTTGTTGACCACTAATCAAGGAGGTCCTTTGTTGACCACTAACAAGGAGGTCCTTTGTTGACAACAAGGAGGTCCTTTGTTGACCATTAACAAGGAGGTCCCTAGTTGACCGCTGACATTTGGAGGTCCTTGTTGACCGCTGACACTTGGGAAGTCATTTGTCGACTGTTAACAATTGGAAGGTTCTTTGTTGACCACTACCTGTTTACTGTGCATGATAGTTGGATCTTTGATTCTATAATTGGAAACTGGCACTAGTAAAGGATAAATCGGGAATGTTTAAAGCTTTGAATGCTGTCATTCAACTATGTGTTTATGATGCTGCAAACTCTGATATTTCTTACTCATACTCTTCCAAAGTTTTATATAACTCTGAGAAATGTCAAGCTATATCATCTTTCCTGTTTTACACGCTAAGGTGTATCTCACTCAGCATTTCAAGCTGATTTTGGAAACTGCGGTTCTTGTTTTCCTTCCCACCGCAGGTCTAGGAGCTGGGATTGTAAGTAGAAGGGGCGCGAGAATCATCTAGACAATGGACGTCACCAGTAGTTTATCTAAAGACGTTAGATAAGTGTTGTGTAATAGAAATCAGTTGTACAAGAGACTATCTTCAGTTGTTTAATAATATAATAAGAGTTTTGGATTGTATTGCTTTTGATCTCCGCCGCTTCTATTAAGCATCGCCCTCCCGGTCTTATCCCGAGCCGGATAAGGGGGTCGTTGCAGTTATGCTCACAGTGGCACTGCCTTTAGAATTTGCATTGTGTTTATGCAAATATGTAATGTCCAGTGGGTTAGTGCCCATCTTTTTTAATTATGTGTATTATATGCTTGTATTTGCACTGCCTTTACAATTTGCAGTGTGTTTATGCAAATTTGTGTTTTAATTTTGTAGTGCACTGTGTATTTATTTAGGGTTTTCTTTAACTAGTTGCAGTGCCATGTTATGTAACTGGCCTGTGTTATTTTTTGTTGACACTGATTATGCGGCACGAAAAAAAAAATTCCTTGCATAGTAGTGTTTGTTAGTACATAAACATTCCTAGATGAAATCTCATTACATAGCACATACGCTCAAACAAAGGAGGTCACAATACGAACAAGAAGCGCGAAGGCGACCAATAACATCAATTTAAACAAGTGGGAATGCATCTCTTTCTGTCTTGCTTCCAACAGTATCACTAGCTTCTCCAACTTCTTATAGTCATTCGGTCCAACCGGGACCGGTGACGGCGTAACGTCTTCGTAGACTATCGGTTCGTAACCATCCGGTAGGAACCAATCAAAGAGCTCACAGTGTTTCTCAGCACAAACCATGAACAAACGACCCTTGTTACCGTTAGCATTTGATTTTGTAAGCAGGATAGTGTCTACTTTCTTACAATCGAACTGGCGCGTCGTGTACCTAACACCGGGAACACCCGATGTTTGGCTCCTATCGTACATATGGCTCCTCGAAGACATTCTACACTGTGTCTGTATAGGTAAACTGATGCAAAAATGGGACAATAATGGAAGGAAAACCACTGCAACCACTAAGACCCACAACCAGCACAACACACCCTAACGTCTGTTGACGGAGATGTGCACGGTGTAATTACTTTGGCAAAAAGTAAGGGTGTCACTGTCATTTTATGAACAGTAGGGGTTCTGTCTGCCAAATTTCCATCTTCCAAGGGTGCAAAGTGTAAATTATCGTTATCACTCAGCTTTAAGGTGCAATGGACTCCACCGCCGGCGACATCGTTTAAGCCGTTTTCGTTCTCTTCCCAGCCGTTCAAATGTGGCGTAGATCAGCCTCCTTCATTCTCGACAAACACCTCGAACAGCAGTCTTCAATGGCCGACACCACCCTCCAAAACCCTAACCCTGATAACGTATCCGCCTACTACCAGACCAGGGCGGCTCACCACGGCGTCGTAACCAGCGACTGGCTCGCCCAGGCTCAGGCTGCCGTCGGTGGCGAGCCCGACGGTGGCCTCCCTGAGCTTTCATCGCTGAAAATCAGCGGCTCTAACAAACCCTTCAGCGTGATTGATGAGTTCAATAATTGGCGGAAACAGCCGGATTTGGCCGAGGCTGTTGCTGCTATTAGGGCTTTGGCCGCCGTTATACGGTTCAGTAAGGCAACCACTATGATGGAGCTGGAGATTGAGCTTAAAAAGGCCTCAGACTCTCTCAAGGTGTGTTATTGCCTACTTGAATTGCTCCATTCATGTTGAAATATTAGTAATGTTTGCCAACTGCTTGGGTCTGGATGTTTATGTGAAACTTGTTTAGCTCGGAAACAAGTTTCTCTTGCAAATTGCAAGTATTCTGGTTTGATTGAAATACCTAGAATTAACAATTTCATGTATATCAGATATGCTGTTAATGATTGTCAGTAGGTATGTTAACCGAATTACTAAACGTTCATCAAGATTACTTGTCTGGACTCTGAAGCCTCCAAGTACCCAAGGTAAATGTGTGCTAAGTAGCTTGATTGTAGAGTCTGTATCTCATATTCTTGCCTTGAATCCCTGTAAGTATTCTAGCATTGAAACAAATGTCAATAATTCACGAGGCTCCCACTTAAGACAAATTGGCGATGAGGGAGGTAGCCATGGGTATCTAAATCTTGCAGATATTGCTCAAACATTCATGGTATTGGTTACTTGGACATATCTCAACTATCCCCCTATGTGTGGTATAACATAAGCCAAACATGTTGATCTGAATAGATAACAGTGAGCTCACTGGTGAAATGACCGACCTACGAGAAACACATTCTTGGGTAACCTTCATACCCTCATTAATATAGTTGTAAATTGTACCTCTAAGAAATATGATCATTCACGATCAGTCAGTAATGTGGATTGGTTTGGACTACTTAGTGTTGACTGTTGCGTGCCTTGGAGGGCGCGCTCCATGGGATGCGGAGGAGCTATTGCTGTCCAGCTCCCTAACCTTAATGGCACTGGATTCGGACCGCAGGGAACTGTATCATGGGGTGGGGACGTATATTCCTTCTGCTGCTGCGGGATGTCTAATTGTAAGAAGCAGGCTCGAAGATCCTTGGTTCTGGAAGGCACATGCGTCAGAATGCAAGGTGAAGGTGCGACGGACACTAACACTGAGCATGTATTAGTGCAGGTGAGGCGTCAGTCCTAGAAATGGCTCTTTCTCTTCTTTCTGAACTAATCCCGCTTACCAAACATTCTTCAATTCCTCGCGTCCACGGCGGCAAGGGGATACCTCATTCATAAGAGGTAGACTCCAGGTGAAAGATATGCTGACACCACATGAGAATCCATATGGTTCAAACTTAACCAATTAGCTATTAGTTGAATACCACACTTACAACTCAAGCATACTAGATGCAGAGGAATCTCAACAAGAAGAGCCTATGACGGTTTGAAGTATGATTTTCTGAACTAAAATGATACGATGAGATCTATATGTGTTTACTCGTGTGTAAAAACGCAGGGAATCTATATGCTATTGAATATCAAATTATTTGAAATATTATATGGATGCAATTGCATTCAGTTCCACTTTTTGTCTATAACATGGGCCAATAGTGGGTCTATTTGAAACATTCCATGTGAATCACCTGGAATTCTTTTAGTTCAGTCAATACAAGCACACTTCACCATTTCCATTATCTGTTCCCTGGCATACTACGCATTGAAAGCAGCTGGAAATATCAGTAACTTTCATAGCATTAGCCAATGGATGGTGACTACTCCCTTTTATTCAATGTAAAATTTAAATCCCTAAGTGTTTTAAAATACTTTACTGTTGGCTGAGCCAAAAGTTAAATGTGATGCTCACATAAAACCGTGAAGCTGAAAAATGTCTCTGCGACATGTAAATTGACTGTGAGGTGCCAGCAGGTCAGTTGTGCAGACAATTCACTTAAGGGGATTCTAGATTCTTGTGGAATATCAAGGATAATCGATCTTGGAGATGGATACTGGGTTCATTGAGCAACTCACTATTTGACTCTTTGGTTCAGGGTAACAGCTGTCATCACACAGGTGGAATAATAAGTAACAACAATAATTCCTGCACTAGGTTTTTGGTTAACGTCTCCAGCCTACCTCTATCGTATATTTTTCTCCATTGGCCACTCGAGAACGTTAGTGTTGAACCTTATGCATCCCTTCTTCATTCTGACAGTGCAGTCGCTGTCACCACGTATGTCATGAAAAAATACTCCACATATTGCATGACACATACCGATAATACAGTCCACTTGTGTCTGTCTGATGCAAAGGCAAATGTGAAACTCCGTGCTTCGAGAGGAGCATGTTTACTGCATTGTGTTTGCTCTTTTGCTGGATCGACTTCTTTTATTAGGTGAAGTCCGTGTACCACGATGTACCAAAGGGGGTTGCTACCTATTGTCTCGATGGTTATCAAGTGCAATTCTTCGTTTTGGTACATGTATGAAATGAGAAACAAAAGGTGAAACATCTCAGTGCTACATATGTAGAAATATTAAGAAACATAGCACCCTTCATTGACCCCATTAATAGAGCAAGAGGCCTCTGGTATGGGAGATTTACCATTCTTTGTCTGCGAAACCTCTAATGAGCTGGTTGAACCAAGAAGTTTGTGATTGTGGAGTGCTGACTGTTCTGGAGATTAGGAGACATTGATTGAGGTAAGGAAGCTCCCTTGTATGCAAATGAGTGTATAGTTATGATTTGTGACTAGTGTCATCCCCATATCCTAATAAAATTTGTTTGTAGCTTTTCTGGTTGCATATCTTGTGATTTCTAATAAGAGGTCATTGTTACAGAAATATTACCTATGAAAGAACATGGAGAGCCGGAAACTTTCTTTAAAATGAAGGACACAATTTATAGCCAGTCGTGTAAGGCTAAAGCACGAAGAGAGTCGTGCTAGTATGCTCAAAAGTAAGGGGGTGTAGTTGTATTATTATTTATTGTATATAAGAATCAATCCCTGAGCTTAAGTACTTGAAAACATTTAGAGTGTGTTACCACATTGTCCTAATAACTAGCGAATTGGACCATGAAATGTAGAATTTGGCGATCCAAAGATATCCTCTTTACTCTGTGGTTTTTATCTTGAAAGATTTCTCCCAAACAGAAAGAAACTCAAAATGTTCCACAAAGAAGGAAAATCGGTTCCTTACATAAGAAAGTATATCAGAGAATCATTTGATGTTCAGAATTCGAACAAATATATGACCATCCAATGAAGCCATCTGAATAAGTCTACCATTATCATGCTGAATTCCATAGGAGATCTCATACCGCTATTCCTGTTTCCATTCAGTAAACTATTGTCAAATTCTTTCCTGGTGAAAGAGGCTGAAATATGTTAGTGACTCTGAAATTCATGGATGCCACACCATGGTTAACTGCAGGGAACGTCATGTCTACTTCATGAATGCCCGGTTAACTGCTGGGAATGTCATGTCTACTTCAAGTTATAGGCAGTCAAACTATGATATTTTCTTTTAAAATGATGGTATTGAAATGTCCTGCGGAGTATGGACAATACTTTCTGGAGATGAGGGCAGTTCGAGATTAGTAATAGGTTTGATAACTATGGTTCTGAAATTTTTGTATGTGAGATCCAAAGCAACTCAACCGAGTTTTTCCTACGTATTCCTTCTTTCAAGTTTTAATGTGTTGTTGGTGTGATGGAGTATAAAAAAGGGTGTGTCACTGGATGTCTAGCTGTTTATAGTTTTGATAAGAGTACTTTTGACTCTGTAGGTTAAGCTACTTTACAGTTTTGTTAGGTTAAGCTTGAATATTATACCCCGCCATGTTATATTTTTTAATGTGGGACATTGCGATTTCTTTTTCCTTAACTGTATAACTGATACAGCTTTACATAGATTTAGCCCACTGGTGGATCACTAGGATGCCCAGTGACTTGTATCCGCAGATCATACCCAGTAGATTTCCACAAATGACTGACTTGTAACTTGAGCAGTTGAGTGTGATGACGGAAACAAAGGATTTCTGTAGATATCTCTATTATGTATGGAAGGGGCTACTTAAATTTTCTTGAGTTTTTTTACTTTAATGTTTGAGAGATTCATACCCTAAGTATGTTTTGAGAAGTTTCTACTCAAGCCTCATAGTCAAACAGTTATGTTAACATAAAGATTTGATCTCTGAAACTTCTGGTGACCAAAAAAATGTGAACTTGAATTGCACATGTTGACCAATGTAGCAAGTATATTTTATTTATTTTGCTAGAGTCTTAAACGTTGTCCTGGATTTAGATAACTATTGACCAGTCATGGATTTGAGTTGCATCAATTTCCTGTTGTTTTATGAAGTTGCAATCTTTTATTTTGCTGACATTGGCACATATATTCAGTCATGGGACACAACATCCATATCTTTGACGGCAGGCTGTGATCTCTTCACGCGGTATGTAACCCGTACCTCAGCTTTGGAATATGAAAATTTTGACTCAGCTAAATCTCGCCTCATTGAACGCGCAGAGAAATTTGGGGAAATATCTCATAAGGTAAGCATGATCCAAGAGATAAGTCATCCAGCACCGTTATGCCAAGCACAAGTGCCAGTTCTCCATGCTAACTAGATTCTGATATTGTAGGCACGTAGAATCATAGCAATGCTTAGCCAGGATTTTATTTTCGATGGTTGCACCATTTTGGTGCATGGTTTCTCCCGAGTTGTGCTGGAAGTTCTCAAGACAGCAGCAAAAAATAGGAAAATCTTCCGAGTTCTTTGCACTGGTTTGTTTTTTCCTCCCAAGCTCTTTGATGATAATGTTGTATCACTATTTAGTTATACTTAGAGTAAAAGCAATCTCTTCCATGTTTTTATACATATTTATTTTGGTGTTGAATTTAGATGTGCCGCTCTGTCTCCTCATGTTCACTAGCTGACTTGACCATTGTTGTTGACCATTGCCCGCTTGACACAAACAGAACACCTTAGCTGAAATTTGAACTGTCCTATGCTCTCATTCCACTTTCTCAGATGTTTAGATGAGGGTGTTTCATATTCTTGAATTACGGTTATATTGGCCCTCTTTCTTTTCTTTCAACTATTTCCCAATTAGAAGCTCCTGCGTTCCTTAGATGAAACCCTATCCATTGGAAGTAGTTCCATGTGCATGTGACAAAGATATGAAATTTACCAATTATTTACGTCATCAGGAGAATTGTCTATCAAATGATGTTATGTTGCCAAGTTGTTCCCAATGAGTGATTCCCTTGATGAGTAGACTTCCTGTTAGCATTGCGCTCCGAGAAGATTAAGTATTTTACCACTACAACCTTCTTACCCACACACCACCACTTAGGGCACATATACCTTTGGTCGCAGTTCTGTTCAGTTGGATAGGACAGAGACCAAAAATCCCCTTTCTTTACTTTTACTAGTTTTAACTCCATGACTACATGCCAAAAAATGCAGAAGGAAGACCAGATAGGACAGGGTTGCGCCTGTCAAATGAGCTATCCAAGCTTGATATTCCTGTGAAGCTCTTGATAGATTCTGCCGTGGCGTATAGCATTGATGAAGTTGACATGGTATTCGTTGGAGCAGACGGAGTGGTTGAGAGTGGCGGCATTATCAACATGATGGGGACCTATCAGATTGCATTGGTAGCTAGTAGCATGAACAAACCCGTTTATGTGGCTGCTGAAAGCTACAAGGTAATGTGATGTGAAGATTGTCTTTTGATTTATTTTGTGTGGTCAACTAGAAGCTGGTAAATAAAAGTATGTGAAAGGATTGAACCTCCCTTGTCCAAAGATCTGAAAGAAATTATCATAATATGATATATTTACGGACTTAACGTTCTCTCTTTTTTGGGACACTTGGTAATTCTACAACATATCTAGTTACAATGTTATGGGGAGGAAGATGAGCTCCGGCATTGGAACTTCAAACCTCACAAGCTAGTCTTCATTCTCCTTACCTCGAGACAGATTTTCTGATTTCAGTTTCAGGTTGTAACTGTGACAATATTGGTCTTTTTCTTTGCAGTTTGCTCGTCTGTATCCTCTTGACCAAAAAGACTTGGTACCTGCCTTGCGCCCAATTGACTTTGGGGTGCCTATCCCGGCGAAAGTTGAAGTTGAGACGTCTGCTCGGGATTATACGCCACCTCAGTATCTTACCCTTCTTTTTACTGATCTAGGTGTTCTGACACCATCTGTGGTTAGTGACGAGCTCATTCAGCTGTACTTATAGGCTTCCAATTACGACCGTGATATTACTAGAGTAATAGATGCCTCAGTCTTATTTTATCGGCTTGTAATTGCTATTAGTAACATCTGGTTATGTTACTATGTGAGCGTAGTAGTGCAAATTGCAAAATATGTGAAGCTGTACTGGTTTTTCCGAGTTAATTGTATGATGGATGATTGGCATGAAATATAGGACAGGTGGTGTCATCAACTATACTGATTTCTTTAGCAGAGCTTCTTCGCCTGAATGTGGTTTAAGTTGCATTCACATCGTTTTCTGATTTCCAAGTCCAGCATCGAAAGGAAGACCCAGCTTCTATCCCATGTTTTAGGACATCACCTAGAGCAGAAGTGATGTTTGAGCCCAAACGAAACTGGGAGCGCGAAGGTGTACACTTTTAGAACGATTGTATTTGTGAGTGTCATGAGAGCGGTTATATACAATATTTCTAGGCTGAAAGCTACTTCTTTGCTCTATTTATTGCAGTATTTCGTGCGAACACTTTGATGTGTTCGTACGAATTCTTCCAAGTCACTTAGAGCATCTCCAACCATTATTTTTATTTTTTTCTCCATTTTCCATTTTTGGTGGAAAAAAAGGAGCAGCCTCCAATCATTCTAACTCTATTTCTTCATTTTTAGAGGAAGAATGTAGATTTTAGTCTCCAATCAAAACAATCTAATTTTACTCCAAATCATAAAATAATATATATCTCCATTTCTCCATTTATGGAGAATGGAGATTTCAATCTCCAATGGTTAACACCAAAGTTCCTTCAAAAAATTATTAATGCTAGTTTCAACATAATTTTTAGTAATTTAATTTCAATACGATAATCTAAATTACAAATTTAATTAAAGCATACGTCAAATGATTAAAATTTCACACAATACATCTCATTCACCATCATTTTCTGTTTGATCACGCATATCCCACAAGTGTGCAACGAGTCTTCTTCGTAGTTCATGATGCTCACCCTCATTTATCAAATCTCGATGGCGATCAAGGAAATCCATGAATGTTGTCCTATTATATTCTCTGAAAAGCACAACAGGAGGCACCGAAGATGAAATTTCTTAGTCTAGGTTAGTGGGTTGTTGCTTATTATCAAAAGTGTAACCACTTAGATAATGATCGCGCTCTTGTTCCACTATCATGTTATGCATTATGATGCAAGCTAGCATAATTTGATGTAAATCATCTTTATCCAAAAAACGAGCTCCTCCTCTTACGATTGCAAATTGAGCCTGAAGGACCCCAAATGCTCGTTCAACGTTTTCCGATATGACTCATGTTTTTGCACAAAATATCTTTCCTTTGGAGATTTAGGTGCACTAATGCTTGAACCAGCGTCGACCATCTGTAAGATAATAAGAACATTATATTTCTTACCTTTGATGAAATAGTTAACTCGTAATGACGTCCCATTGGTCAATTCATGGAATATATTTGACTTCTGGAGGACGTTGTTATCATTATTTGTACCTGGGAGGCCAAAGAATGCATGCCAGTTTGAAAGGTTGCGGTTTTGTGCTAGATAGTATTGTTGCGCCATTTGTTTTTGTTGAATGGTGCGCTTCCATTGACCGTTTGTGGTTTGGGTTGAAGAAGAGTGATTCCCTAGATGGTTGGATGGCCAGCTTCGTAACTCATTGTGCTGGGTGAATGTGTATGGCATTTGAAAATTTGAAAGTCTAAGATATGAGTTGAGTGATGTTCATACAATGACTAAAGATGAATTATACTTATACCCACTGAATTGATCTTCCGTATAGAATTGTCTCGTGAATTATTTTGCTTTCTCATACTAGATTTTATGCAAGGAGTTGTCTCTTTCATGTAGTGACTTGTCCCATCAGAATTTCATTTTCTTACAAATATTTTATGCAAGGAGTTGTCTCCTCCTTTCTTTATTTTGTGAGTAGTCTCATCAAATATTTTCTTTTCCTACATTATTGAATTTATGCAGTGAGCAATCTCATCGAATTTTTCTTTTCCCCAACTACTAAAATTATGCAGTGAGTTGTCTTCTCCTTTCTTTATTTTGTGTAGTGAGTAGTCTCATCAAATATTTTTTTTCCTACATTGTTGAATTTATGCAGTGAGCAATCTCATCAAAATTTTCTTTTCCTCCACTACTGAATTTATGCAGTGAGTTATCTCCTCCTTTCTTTATTTTGTGCAGTGAGTAGTCTCATCAAATATTTTCTTTTCCTACATTATTGAATTTATGCAGTGAGCAATGAGTAGTCTCATCAAATCTACATTATTGAATTTATGCTGGGAGCAATCTGATCAAAATTTTCTTTTCCTCCACTACTGAATTTATGCAGCGAGTTGTCTCCTCACTTCTTATTTTGTGGAGTGAGTAGTCTCATCAGATCTACATTATTGAATTTATGCAGGGAGCAATCTGATCAAATTTTTCTCTTCCTCCACTACTGAATTTATACAGTGAGTTGTCTCCTCCTTTCTTTATTTTGTGCAGTGAGTAGTCTCATCAAATATTTTCTTTCCCTACACTACTCATACTTTATATAGTGATTCTCACCACTTATATATATGCACATCCAAATTGTAGTCTACACCATTCAACCTACTACACCCACTAAAGAAATTTGTAATCCACTTAGCAGGATGAGCCAAATGGGCCAGGGTTTTAAAAAAACAAAGAAAAAATTGAACAGTGAAAATGATCCTATGTGGGAAGAAATGATGAGTAGTGCTGCAAAAAGTAACACACTTATGGAAAAAGCATCACAAGGAAATGTTGGTGGTTGAGAATGAAAAGTTGGCGGCGAAGAAACATAAAAATCAACTCGAGCCTCAAAAACAAGATTTGGATGTAATGAATAAAGATTTAAGTAATCTCTCACTTTATTTATAAATTCTTTAAAGGCAGGAAACAAGCCATCATAGATCGCAACACCATGCCCAGAGTAGCTAGGAACTTAGATTTTAATGCAGGAGGAAGTGGAGCAAGTCATGAAGACGTCTAGGTCTCCAAATCTCATAATATTCAAGATGGTGCATTCTCTCATGGTTCGAGCTACATATGCGACTTCCTAGGTGGAGGAAGTCCGAAATAAATTATCTATTTTTGTGCTTTCTTAGAATCGTTTTTGATGTTTTTTATTTTTAACCATGTATTTTATTTTCATGTAATGTCTTTATGTTTTTGTTTTTGTAATATTTTTATTTAGTGATATTTGTATGTGTTCACTTTTTTATATTAATGTTTTGTCGGAAAATTTTAATTTTAATTTTATTTATAAGTAAATAGAACGAATATAAGCTTATATTATTATTTTTTATTCGTAATAGTTAACAATTGTCAATATACCATACTTTTATCAATAATATATATGTTTTAAGTCACTAATATACACATTTAGAGTTAAATTATTCATTTTACACACTAATCGACGAAATGGAGATGAATCTCCATTCTTCATTTTTTCCTCCACTGGTGGAAAAAATGGAGAATGGAGATTCTTTTGAAGAAATTGAGGATGGTTGGAGATGAACATCTCCACCTCCAAATAAATGAAGAAAAAATAGAGAATGGAGAAATGGATATTTTTTGGTCAAACATGGTTGGAGGCCTAAAAAAATCTCCATTTTTTTTTGGAGAAATAGAGAAATTTAGATTTGAGGTTGGAGACTAAAATCTTCAAAAAAAATCACCAAATATGGAGAAATGGAGGATGGTTCGAGATGCCTCTTAGTTCTTCACTCATACTCCTTGCTTCACCATACTTGGCCATTTTTCCAAGCTATATGTGTTTCCGAAGTTCGTATACCGATTGACACGCTCCAACTGCAAGTGTACAGCTGTCGTGTGTAGTAATAAACCGGAAATCCGGATTGTCGAACCGAAGGGACTTTGTTTAAATTAATTATTGTTCTAAACCTTATGTGGGCACGTCACAAGTTGTATTTTAATCTAATTCTACCAAAATAAAAGTGCAATATTCTCAATTAACCAAGTGAAATAGTTCACGATTAATAAAGAAGGAATTTTTCGGTTTTTGAAATATAAAGGAGAAACACCGAGAATTCTCTAGGTTCACTAGGTTGAGCTAAATTTATGTTTTGACTTGTAAAACAACCACGTATCTTTCACTATCAATCAAGCAATATTAAACTTACCGAGTTACCAAGTACGTTTACTATACTTTAAACCAAAACAAACAGAGTTACCAAGTCTATTCTAGCTTAAAGCATGCATTAAAACCACAATTCTAGTTTAACGATCCTAGTTAACGATGTCGAGTTACCAAATATTGATTCGACTAGGTGAATTATTCAATTTACCGACTAATTCTTACGGAGTTACCGCGTGAAAACCAATTAAGTTTATCTCTACGTTAGCTACTCGCAAAGATAATTTGATTACAAACGTGAATAATCCATAATAATGAAAGATTACGTGATATTAAGCTAAAACATGAATCACAATCATCAAAACATGATATTTAGATCAAACCCTAGCTACACCAAACGAGAATTCCCAGCAAATAACGTTTAGCTACTCATATTCATACTCAAAAGGATAAGTCTCATGAGTTTAAGCATAAAAATCAAGAAAAGAGAAGAGTTGAGAATCCAAACGGATGATCCAAAGCTCCTAAGCTCTCCTAGTAGCTCCTTGATCTCCAAAAGATGTGTCTCACGTCAAAAACTACTCAAAAGTCGACCTAACACACTTAAATACGTTCCTAGAATGATATAACAAAGTTTCTAATAATTGCAAAAAGACCCCGAACGTTTCTAGCTTTCTGGGCGAACTCTTCGTGCGAAGACCCTTTCTCTTCGTGCGAAGAGATTGTCCCCTCTGTCTGAACTCTTCCTGCAAAAGTCCTCCTATTTTGAGACACCATCATGTCACAGGAAGAGAACTGAAATTTTAGCTAAGTCTTCTCTTCGTGCGAAGACCTTTTCTCTTTGTGCGAAGAGTTCCTGCCTTAGCTTTTTTCTGGCTCCTTTTCTTGAGTTTTCCTTGCTTTCTTTGTTTCCGAAGCTCGTTTCTTCACCACCTTTGATCCTCGCGTCCTATTTCCTGCCAACCACAATACGAAACACGAACTCGTGATCATATCACAATAAAAGCAACAAAATATATAAAAGTTTTTGAACGATGAACGCTCAAAAACTCAATTTTCACAATTTAAGCACAAAACGCTGAAAGACGATCAAATTCTCCATGATAAGCACGCAAAACATAGCAAAAAAATAAGGAATAATATAACTCCAAAACGGAGTTATCAACTACCCCCACACTACATTTTGCTCGTCCCGAGCAAATCCTAAAACCAACTCTCACAATCTCATATCACTTCCTCAAAATCTCTCCCGATTTCCAAACTTTCTTTGCATACATACCACATTTTCCATTGCATACTTATCACACACCATTTGCATACTTAACCATTACCAATTGCATACGAGTCCGAGTAGATCAATTCACAAACCATCCTTGTTACTAGTCGACACGACTCGATTATATACAATGCACCTATATGCAAATGCAATATTCACAATGCAAGTATTGAAATAATAATTTTTTTTTTCTTTTCTTTTGCGAGATTGGGCAATCTCCATTAGCTTAAACCGATTCACACGAAGCGATGAGAAATCTAGATACAAGGAATGAATTGAAATCAAACTTGACAATACGAATTCCCCCTAGCTAGTATAGAGAACCTAGCTTTACTAAGTACAAGAACGCAATATCTTTTCATGTGTGCCACAAAATAAGAGGCTACGCTAGGCTAAGCCACGTTCAAGGTCCGAGCTCCTAATCCGCTAACGGGTTTAGAATGATGAGGCTTTAGGGACAAATAGGTAAATAATCAAGCACGAGTCCTAAAGCGTCACATTCTCACACATACCACATCTCACACACCCTCACAACAATGATAGAAACCAAGCCCGAAACTCACCATCTCCGGCCCTCGATCCCCTCACACCCCTGTACAATTACGATCCCCGCGGCTATCGTCATGAAGGATGTATAAGCCAAAATTTCCCGTTCGTGAACTAGTTTCTTCTCCACTCGTTCTTCCTCAAAGCTTCTCATTTTTCCTTTATTCACCTCTCCTTTTTTTCTCTTTTCTCTCTCTCTCTCTCTTTTTTTTTTTTTTTTGAATCTCTCAACTTTCTGCATAATTTCTTCAATAGACGTCTTGAGTGGTCTTCCAAGTGTCAAGCTAAAATGATAATAAGGGAAGATAATATCCAAATCAACACGTATAAATCACAAATAAATGTCTCTCCCCCTATCTCGATGAAATCCTCGGTGTAACAAACGAAGCCGCTAACACAATAGAGCACGTGTGGGGATGGAGTCGTCGCAAGCTCAATCTCGATGTCCGAAGTCAAATGTCGACACCCCCACACTCGAATGTAATCCTGTCCCCTCTCAAGTAGCCAATCACATATACGTCTCGTGCCTAATCCAACCAAAACTCCTACACCATAATGAGTAAGATCCGGTACCTAGCACGATCCACCTATTAAATTCCCCCAACCCAAGTTTTGTGTGTATTAGATGGTACACACTCACGGCTCTCCTCACTCGTGTCCATGTTGTAATGCCATGGGACACCGCCACACCGAAGTGCGCAAGCCTACTCTCACTCACCCTCGCATTCCCCTCGAAGATCACAAATGAAGTGTATGCGATATGTAAGACTCACACACAAGTATAGCATGAAGTACTCCCTCATCGAACCCCCTCAACTACAACACCCTCGTGACGCACTAAAGCGGTGATTCTAACCAATCAATGATGAAGGCCAAGAATCGTCACCCTAAGTCCACAGGTTATCAAAGAATCCAAGGTTCAAAACAGGGTTTACTAGTGGACCTACAAGGTAAGTTCTATAAGCAGTGAGTGCTCTAATACACACCTCGCACAGTTGTTCTGTGTGCCACTACGAGGCGGGTTGGCGACTACCTAAAACGTACACAAGAACGTTCGGCTTGTTTAGCTCACACCTAGCTCAACTCTTGTAAGAAAATTAGGCACACACTTTAGATTTGAAAAATTAAGTCCGTGTGTAAAATAGGCACGCATTCCCGTAAAGAAAGTTTCTCTATACTTACTAAGGGAAACTCACATTGTCACTCTCGATTGCAATTCACGCCCTATGCCTAAAAGTCTCACACTTCTCGATTTTATCGAATTTTCAGCCTCTTTTGATTGCCCTTTCTCAAAATTTTAATTTTTTTGGGTTTTCACATTTTTTAGATTTTTTTTATATATATAATACCTACACTACATGCACGGCCAACTCGACTAATGACTCGATACTTTGGTGGGATGACTCAATAATACCAATGTGCACGCGAAAATATGAATAATAAAAAGAAAAATTAGGACATAACCAAAAATCTATAACTAAATGATGACACGGGCGATGCAAAGACTCAATACTGACTAGTAAAAAGGGTACCACCACCCCCACACTAGGATGCATCGTTGTCCTCGACGACCACACGAGGACTCAACAATCCTAGTACGAGGGCCAACTCTACTACTCGTCTTCCTCTTCGGAGTACGGGGCCTCCTCGCCTCCGTCTTCATCATCCCCAACTTCCTCGTCCACATTCTCATCAGGCGGGGCCTCATACGCGGCCCCTTGATACCATCTCTCAGTGGTAGGGACAGGTGGCACAAATTCCTCTCTAGACACTTCAGTCGAGTAAAGCACCCATTCTCCAACCATTTGAACCAAATTACCCAATTGGGCTTGGTTACTTTGCAAGCACTCAAACTGACGCCTCCTCTCTTCCCTATCCATTGTCATCTCCTCTCGCAACTGGTTGAAGGCGGCCTCACCATCAAAACCAGCTCTCTTTACCCCTATACTCTTCCGCCGACCCTTGTTCCGCTTCAAAGCTTTGGTCGTGGCGTCAAACTTAGACCATTCTCTCTTAGGGAAGACGGGAATGACTTTGTCGTATTTGGGAATCGCCACCTCAGAGACAACGGCTAAGTGGGTGAGCAAGCAAGTATGTCCGGGGCCCATTTTGTTGTTTCTAGAAATGCGATCCATGATATTACCCCATATGAAGCGAGGAATATCAATTCTCTGCCCCTCCCAAAGACACAATGCCATCACACAAAGTCGAAAGGAGAATGTAGGGTTTGAGGTGGTTCCCAAAACCCAATTCTCCAATAACTCACAAATCCATCGAGCATCCGGTTTTAACTCCCCAGTTGGAACCTTCCATTTAAGCATTGACCCTTTCCTATCCCGTGGAGACTTACCCGGCGGAAAACAAAATTTGTTGACCTTGTCATAAATGTTCTCGTCCGACACAACCCGAGAAAAAGCACACGCATCCGCTAGAGGTGGGAATTTAAGTGCAAAAGCGATAGACTCCGGTGTGAAGACTATCCACTTGTTTCGACAGTACACCAACCTATGGTCGCGACTCTCACCGTCCAACGCATACCTAAGGTTGACAACAAACTCCCTAGCAATGGGTGCGCTCGAAACTCCGACTAATTCAAACCACTTGGGAAGCCCTTCCCTATCGTAAATGCTCTTAATAGGTGGGGGCATATCCGAGTGAAATTCAAAAACTTTCTCGGGTTGTCCATGTTTGGTAAGGTAATGGTCATGGTCATAATCATAATGCGCCTCGCGAGTCACGAAGCGATACGAGTCAAAGTTCGACTCAGTCAATCTCCTCACATTCACCTTCCCCTCTCTTCGTTGTCTCATCACGGGTCGGTTAGGGAACGGAGTTTTTAACAAATCATATTTGGGCGACTCGGGCGCCTCTATGGTAGGCGGAGCAGAACCGGACGCCTCCATAGACGAACCCTCACCCGTCTTTCTCTTCTTTGAGGCCATTTAGCAATACAAGCAAATTCGACGAAAATTTAAACTGTGCACCGTGACAGGAAGTGTGTACAGAATCAAACAAGTAGGCAAGCAAGCACGTAGTTCCTAGGACTCTAAGCAATCGCCCCCAAGCGTGCTTCTAAGCGCAACAAAAAGTAAATTGGGCTTTTATTCAATTTGTGCCTAAGACTCGAATAATGAAAGAACTAGTTTGAGAGTGTACCTATGTGCCCGGAGCAAGTCTTACGGGCACAAAAATCGCAGAAATTTGACAATTCGGGGTGTTTTGAGGTTGCCGAAAAAAAATTGTCGAAACTCCGAATTGTTTGATGCTCCGTACTCCTTGTGAAGTCCCCGTTAGTGTTGGCTTAATGACCATAAGCTGAATCACACTCCAAGTGGTCCAATTTTGCAATTTGAACTTCGGAACCCTAGTTCTTCCTCCTCTGATTTCTCTCTCGTCTCTCACTCTCACTCAAAACCACCCTCGAATCCTTGTTCTCCTCTCTGTCGCGAGCAAAACCGTTACTTGGTTGTTGAATTTGACGAAGAAACAAGGTGATGGAGCTTTGTTGTGTCGTGCGGCTATGGATGAGAAGGGCTATGTTCGTGAGTTGAAGAAGAAGAGTGAAGAACTGGTGAAATAATCGGGTCAACTGGGTTTAAATACCCTTTAGATGAATTTCCCCAAATACCCCTCCAGAAATCCATCCTCCTTGCTTTGTGACGGGCATTTTGGACCTTTCGCACATTCTGGGCACTCTCTTCGTGCGAAGAGAATTTCTCTTCGTGCGAAGAGAATGTCCAGAATGTGCCCTTCTTCTTCTTGTGACAGTCTTCTTGTTTTGAGACAGAAGACTGTCACAGGAAGAAGATTTTTTTTTGTCTAAGTACAAACTCTTCGTGCGAAGAGTTTTTCTCTTCGTGCGAAGAGAACTGACAGTGCTTTAAAAATTTCCTCTTTTGCTTGATTTCCTTCGACTATTTATTCGTTTCTTCGAATATTCATGAATCTCCTCGTCCTCGAGATCCCGTACAGATGATAAAAGATTCCCAAAGTCCGGGGAATATTTTATTCTTCAAATTCATGCTCTCGAAGATCCGTTGAAAATTTCCGGATGTTTAAAGCCGCTCGAACATCCTTTTTTCGCCATTTTACTCGTGCCTTTGCTTCTTCATGAATCTCCTCGACCTCGAGATTCCTTTTGCATCATAAAAGATTCCCAATGTCCGGGGAATCCTTTATTCTTCAATTTGACCCTTCCAAATACCCGTTTGGTGATTCCGGATGCTTTTCGACGCCTTTTTGCCCACGTAACATCCTTTTTGGCCTAACTTCTTCGTCCGGACTCCGATTTACGCGATCCACCCGTCCACAGAAAGCTCTCGACCACCCCCACACGTTGGCACTGTTCAATTCTGTTTTCGATCTGTTCTCTATAATTTCACCTCGTAATCCGTGCCGGGGTGCTAGCTTTCTCCGTTCATCAATCAAATTCTTGCGCATATCAAGACGGGAAGTCCGGGAACATGATCTTCCCTAGGTGCGTGTGTTGAGTAAGCGCAGGAATGGATTTATTCTTCATTTTCTTCACTTCAGATCCCGATGCGCGTTTTGGACTGCAATTCTTCAATTCTCACTCTGTTTTGCACGCGCGCATCAAGACGGGGGATCCGAAATAGGCCTTTCACCTCGGAATCCTGCACATACTCATTGGAAATATTAAATCCACTCGCTCGCACCTCTCAAGTAAATCAAACAGAATAAAAATTTACAAAACAGTATTAAAACCTACTCTACAGCAATAAATAGGTTGGGTTGCCTCCCAACAAGCGCTTTGTAATTTAAGGTCGACGGCCCGACCCAGTTACCTCAGAGATTAATTAAAGTGCGGGAGTTGCATGAAGCCATTCAATGACTCCAATGAAATTCCAGTCCACGTACGGTTTCGCTCTCTGGCCGTTCACCTTAAACCTGTTCCCATTTGCGTCCTCCACCTCAAGAGATCCCCACGGATAAACTACGGTAATTGTGTAGGGACCACTCCATCTAGATTTTAATTTCCCTGGAAACAGCTTTAGTCCGGCATTGAAGATCAGCACCCTCTGTCCTACTTTGAAGCAGGTGTGTAACTAACAAACTAACAAGTTACGGTTCACATAGAAAATTTTCTTCACAAATAATAAAGATTACAATTAACCACACAACACACTTATGAATTTAGAAGGAAAACACGGCTACGCAATCCCACATCCCCGACTTGTCCAGTTTTTATTTCCAGTTTTAGTTATCCTATGTCCATTTTAATTTTGAAAAGCTTTCCATTATTATTTATATTTATTAATGGAAATCGAGAAGTCGCACTAGCGTTGGAACCGTCGGCTCTGATACCAACTGCAACAACCCGGGAACCTACGGTTCCTCGCTAGTACAACTTAACGAAATCCAAAAGTGCTTTATTGAAATAAAAGTAAAGGAAAAATCCTCCTTACATTATTAAACAGAAATTCAAACATGTCTTAAACCAAATGAAACAACTACTACTTGTTTACTAGCGTGGCACTACTCCTTAGCTCGTGTGCGTTTCCATCCCAGCTAGCTTATTCTTGACCTGCGGGTTTTGAAATAACGAAAGTCGACCGCAGAAAAATTTAATTAGTAAAAACTAAGTAAGATATACCACAATATGTAAAACAGAGTTTTTGGCTAAAAGGGCAAAAAGAGAAACCACCACATTTTTAATCATTCGTTTGGTTGAGGCGTAGCCCACGAGCCCCAACGAGTACGATGTGGACAGAGAGGTCACGATGGAATAAATAATAATAATAATGGGGTTATTCCCCGGACGTTAGTAGATAGCCCTTCGCTATCCCGCCCTAACCATTCTAATGAGACCTTAAGTGCCGGCACCCCTATACAGTCGTGACCTAAACATGCATAGGTAGTACTCATAGATTCCACGATAAATAAGAGGGTAAGATCCCTAGGGAAATCACACATAGGTGTTCCCGGCCATTGGCCTTCACGCGCATCCTCTGCACATCGTTCCCAATTCTATTATCGTCCAATTATCGTTTCACATGACTTTCGAGTTTTTTTTTTTCTCAAGTAACCACACATTTTCAAAGTTGCATTTGCAAAAGGAATTCAAAACTTGTCAAATTTTCCAGTATCAAGATTCTAGTAGTTCATGAGCGATTTAGAAAGATAACACACGCCAAGAGACATTTTGATAATTTAAAGGTATTGTGCATATAACTTACTTGGAAATGGAAAGAGAGAACTTCAACGCAAGCAGCACGGAACTTAGTAGTAGGGTTCCTCGACGAACTCTCCTCCTACGAACTCGGAATCTACAATATCACATAATCCTATATTAACACATATTCATCCATACAATAATTCACAATTAAATGCCCTATATGAATGCAAATGCAATTCCCCACATAATCCCACAAACAAGTTATATTTTACTAGCTACGAGTCGCAGTTAGGATACATATCTGTTAAAGAAAAATAGGGGTGTATAAATGTAAAATAATGATTGTGGTGAAGAAATTATATTTAATATACTAGAATATTTATAGTGACTAATATTATAAAAGATGGGTATTTTAAATTTTGAGCTAAAAAGTCGACTATATTTATGTAAAAGTTATTAGCGAAAACAAATAATATTATGTGAAAAGAATTCAATTCTCGACATATACAAAACGTGGCTAAAATATTTTGTTAGGGAAAACATAATACAATTGTTAAGTACTTGTAATAATAAAACACTATTTCTAACTTGATAAGAACATATTGTATATACATTTCTAGAAAAAGGGTTGATAAATATATTTATTAATATAAAATGAGAATACTAGTTCCAATATGTTAAAACAATTGAAATTACATATAGTAAATATAGAAAATAAAGACAGATTGTTAAAATACAACAACAGCCCCACAGTTTTTAGAACATACGAGAATGACCCCCAAGTTTTCAAAAAGACACTTTTACACCCTCTGGTTCACAAACAACAAAACCCACTCAGCTCTTCTCAATTTAGACCACTGTAACACTGTTTCCCCCAAAAGTTTATTTCACCTTCTTCCTAAATGAAGTCCCTGCAACTTCACCACGCTCACTCCCCAACTCTTTTTTTTTCATGGATTGATGGCCGAAATTGAAGCAACAGGTATTGAAATCAAACATCGAGGCGAGGATTTAGGGGTTTACCGATCGAGGACGGTGATGAACAAGGTGGCGACAATGAAGGCGGAGGCGGGGCGATGGTGGCTTCTGCCGCCGCTGGTTTCGCCGGAGCAGAGGGAAGGACGGAGGAGAAGGAGACGGACGGACGACGGTGCAGAGGACGGCGACGGATAGGACGGCGACGCAGAGGAGACGGCGGCGTCGGGCGGCCTGGGTTCGCCGGCGGTTCTGGGCTTCGGGCCTGGTGCCGTCGGCGTCGGGTCTGCTTCGGCGGCTTCGACAGAGATTAGAGAGAGTGTGAGAGAGAGGAGGAGGGTGCGAGAGAGAGTGAGAGGCAGAGGGAGTGAGAGAGAACTGGGTTTTGTGTGCTTGGGTGTAAACCCAAATCAGAAAATTTTGACTGGAGAAGATTTGTGGTTGATTTTGGAAGGTCGATTGGTGAAATTGATGACGGAGATTGGGGTTTCGATTCATGGCGCGATTGGGGCGAGATTTGGAAGGGTTTGAGGTCAATTTCTGACCTTGCCATTGATGGTCGGCGGTGATTTGGCGGAGACAACCTGTGAAAACTCAAAATTGGAATTGGGGAGGATGATGGGAGAGATATTACGGTGTGGCGGGTGCACCACTAAGCGCGGTGATTCGCTACGCGTTATTAATTAAAACTACACTTTAGACACGTTAAAAACGTCATACGACTCGCTACACTTCACCCACTAATTTACAAGCATTAACTATATAAAAAGTTGTCATCCTATCAACAAATATTTTTTTGACAAAAAGTATAATAATAATAATAATGATAATAATAATAATAATAATAATAATAATAATAATAATAATAATAATAATAATAATAATAATAATAATGATAATAATAATAGTAGAAGTAGTGGTAGTAGTAGTAATAGTAATAATAATAATATAATAATAATAATAAATAATAATTAGAATAATAATAATAACTACTAAATAAAGGAAAGAAAGAATACTTCTATAAGTTCACATAATGACCCCGAAAAATTTGCCAAATTCCCAAAAATGCCCTATAAAATACCGGGGTATTACATCACATCTCCCTTAAAATAAAGCTTCGTCCCCGAAGCTTAAAGTAAATCGAATCTCCCAATGCAAGTATGCGGTATGCAGTTCTAATGTGCACATAATAACCAGACAAGACGGTAATTAAAATGCATGGTTGTTAATGTTGGAATAGATGCCCTAGAGGCAATCTAGTTTAGTATGAATTTGTATTTGGCTAGAAAATTCATTTATTATTTATTGGATATTTAATATAATGAAGTCCTTAGATTTACAATCGTGTTGTTTATCTTAAGTATCCCTAGTCAAGTATAATGATTAAATGGGACAATCATCTATAGACTAGTATGGGGTTGGATTGATATGGAGATATCACGATCCAACACATAGGTGTGCATTACGGAATGTTGCACTGGATTGACCCATCACCGAGAAGGCTACATACATGTTATGTTGAGTCACAAGTGCTTCTCGGGTACAATGGTATTGTCATCCTTAGACTTGAAGTCACTAGATATTCTAGTTGTGGATCATTGTGATCTTGGTAGCGTTAAACGCTACACCGTGACTGGGTAGTTATAAAGGCGTGTACTGGATACAATGAGAAGCAAGCTTAGAGATCGTAGTGGACGTAGAGAGGATTTGCCCCTCCCACATAACGGGAGCAAATATCCTAGGCCACTCGAAGGATAGTGCTTATAGAATGTCTGGCCAGACTCAAATAAATCAATATGGGATATTGATGTTATTTGCACGAATAAGGCTATTCCATGGATCGAGAAACTAGGGATTGGATATACGAGTGTGACTTGTATGTCTCCTGTCCAATCCGGATATGGAGGCAAAGGGATGAGACAATTACTTGTACAAGGTTGTCTAGATGACTATTCTATTAGTTGGCTAGAATGGATGTTTTGCTAGAAACCGCTCCATATTAGCAAATAGTTGCTACCAACTAGATAGAACCTATGGGGTCACACGCTATATAGAGTTGTACTAGATTTGGGAATTAATTAATTGGATTAATTAATTAGAAGGATCACTTTGCAAACCCTTGCAAACTTAGTAGGGACTAATTTGCAAGGAAGGGACTAAATTGTATTCTAGTTGGACTAGAATAAGTCCTTTAGGTAGTTAACAAGGAGTTGTTGGACTATATAAAGGACCCTCCTTCCTTCCTTCCTCATACTTATGCTCTAGAGAGAACATAACAAGTGTAGGAGAGAACAAAGGAGAGAGAGCAAGCAACAAAGGAGGCCGACGCCCCCCTTGCCGCCGCCCTCGTCCCCGTCGGCCAAAAAGAGGGCCGAGCCCCTTTCCTTTTGTCTCGTTTTGCGTGATTCCTTCACCCTCCTCTCATTCCGGGCTAGCACCAAGGAGATTGGAGATCTAGGATCAACTCTAGGCGAGAATCAACTATAGAGAATGTGACACTATTCGCGTTTGAAGTCATCAAGGAGAACCCAAAGGTGTGTTTATGATTTCTTACCTTCACTATCGTTATGCATCTAGACTTGTGATCCTTAGAGGGTTTTGCATGGTTGTTTGTTTGATTATGCTTCCGTTTGCGCGATCCATGAATCAAAACCCTACAGTGGTATCAGAGCCACAGGTCATAGAGCATAAACGTAGTTTATGTGTTACATTCTTGTTGTTTTACACCTTAAATCGTTGTTTATCGCGTAAAACAAGACAAATCAAGCATGGGATGCAATTTGTCAATAATTAGATCATAACAAGACCCAATTTTGCATTGGATGCATGAATTGGTGAGCTTGAGAAATTTTAGGATCTTAGATCTAGGGTTTGGGCATCCTTGGGGAAGAAGGAGTTCTCCCAAAACAAGGAAACAACCAAACTTGGGCTCCAAGCAAGGAGGTTGTTTTGGAAACAACCTCCACAAGGAGGTTCGGCCCCCTAGGGGACCGCCCCCTTGCTTGCCGCCCAAGATTGGCGCCCTAAGGGGCCGGGCGGCCCTAACCCGCGGGCCTAGCTTGCGAGTTTTGGGCCGGGCCGGCCCTAGGGCCTTATGGTTCACTTTGTTGGGCCCGGGCAATTGGATTGTTGGGCCCATGGACCGTTTTAACCCTAGAAATCCTAAAATCAATTAAAATTGACCAAGCGCGTTAAAATTGGATTTTAACTGTTTATGTGCAAATCGCATGGTGATTGGATATGGCCTTAGGATGTGGTTTGATGTGGATGTTTAATTTTGTGGTTTGGTTTTACGGCCTGCGAGCTGATCAATTAATTGTAATAATTAATTAGGGTTTTATGGCCTGCGTGCCATTTTTTTTTCTCAACTTGTGAGATTTATTTTATTTAGTATAGATATTAGCTAGTGCTAGATAAAATAGATTGTTAGCCAAGATTGGAGAAAAGAAGCCCAAAGCCAAAGAAGTCACAAAAGATGGAGCATGGAGCATGGAGCATTCCACATGACTATGAAGGATGGACCAAAAGATCAAGACGCATGGAGATGTGTTTGCTTAGGGTTCATAGATAATTCCATTGGCTTGGAATTATCTTAGTCTAGAAAAGGCCATATCCACATCACGTTTAATTTCTGTTTTGTGGTTGTTTATTTATTGTCTTATTATTTGTGTGGTTGATGTATGGATGATGCATGCAATTAGGATAATAAGATAATTAGACAACCCGGATCTATTATTTGGAGTTGTGCCCAAACTCAAATAGATAGATTAGTTGATATTGATCAACAAAATAATTAAAATTGAAGAAAAATCCCTCAAATTTTAAATATTGTGTTCTTGCCTTCTCGTTATTTAAACACTCATTATCATCATTATTTATCAAGTTCGTGCGTGCCAAAGCATGGCGACTTGGTTCATAATGATGGAATGCGATGGCACGTAACAATGTGCAATTGTTTAGGTAAGAGGTTGAACACAACTAGGCTATTAATTTGATTAAGAAACCTAGAGGCAATCAATTGGGATTATCCATATGGATGGATAAATAAGGAGTTATTTGCCCGGTTAAACCAAGAGTTGCATATGGGATGCAATTGGAAATTGTTCCTACCTAGAAGTAGTCAAATTATGGGTGACTTGCCAAAGCAAGCTCATAAGGAGATGAAAAGATGGATCTTGGCCCACTAGAAAATATAAGAATATTTTCCGCATTAATATCTTGAGGGTTATTAATCCGTAGAAAAATAGTGGGAGCTATATTTAATAAACTAGCCAATATTAAATATAGTCAAAATTCACAAATACTAAAACTTGCGTATTTTCCTTTTGTAGAATTCCAAATGGCAAACAACTCATCGAGTTCACAACATTCCCTACGATCTGTCCTTGAGAAGGACAAGCTCTCTGGAACCAACTTTCTTGATTGGTACAGAAACTTGAGAATTGTTCTCAAGCAAGAGAAGAAACTGTACGCAATAGAGGAGCATGTTCCAGAAGGTCCAGAGAATCAGACACCTGCTGCTTTAAAGGCGTATCAAAAGCGTGTTGATGACGCTAATGATGCGGCCTGCCTAATGCTTTGCACCATGACCTCTGAGCTTCAGAAGCAACATGAGAACATGAACGCTGTCGATATGATCGAACATCTAAAGCAGCTCTTCCAAGAGCAGGCGAGGGTAGAGAGGTATGAGGTCTCAAAGGCACTGTTCAAATGTCATCTGGCAGATTGGAACCCAGTGGGACCCCATGTACTCCGATTGATCGGGTACTTGGAGAATCTCGCCCGGCTTGGGTTCCCGGTCGGCCAAGAGTTGGCAACCGATCTCGTGTTGCAATCGTTGCCCGAGAGTTATGGACAGTTCATTATGAACTATAACATGAACGAGATCGTTAAACCACTGCCAGATTTGCTCAACATGTTGACGACGGCTGAACAGAGCATCAACAAGGGTAAGGGCAAGGCCATTATGATGGTGCATAAAGGAAAGGGCAAAAAGTTTGCATCTTCCTCCAAGGGCAAAGGCAAGTCAGTTGCCAAGTCCAAGGAACAAGCCCTTAAGCCTGTTGGTGGCATTGCCAAGGTCGTGACTAAGGGTGAGTGTCACTACTGCAGTCAACCTGGACACTGGAGGAGGAACTGCCCAAAATATCTGGAGGACAAGAGGCTTGGAATAGTGATTCCACCACCACCAGGTATTTTTGTTGTAGATGTCAATTTAAATGTCTCCACATCATGGGTATTAGATACTGGATGTGGATCTCATATTTGTCGAAATATGCAGGATCTAAAGAGAAGTAAAAGATTGGCTAAAGGGGAGGTAGATCTGCGCGTAGGGAATGGAGCAAAGGTTGCTGCGTTGGCCATAGGCGTGTGCGAGCTATCTCTGCCTTCAGGATTAGTTTTAGAATTAAATAATTGCTATTTTGTGCCTGCTATGAGCAGAAACATTATTTCTATTTCTTGTTTGGACAAGGAAGGTTTTATTATTTCAATAAAGAACAATTGTTGTTCCTTTTATTTGAATAATATTCACTATTTTAGTGCGCAATTATTTAATGGACTTTATGTCCTTGATCTAAGCAATCCTGTCTAAACATTAATACCAAGCGGATTAAAATAAATGATTTAAATCCTGCTTATTTATGGCATCGTCGTTTAGGCCACATAAATGAGAAACGTGTATCTAGACTCCATAAGGATGGATTACTAGACTCATTTAATTTTGAATCATATGAGACATGTGAGGCTTGTTTATTGGGAAAAATGACAAAGTCCCCTTTCAATAAGAAAGGTGAGAGGACTAGTGAGCAATTGGCGCTCATACATACCGATGTGTGTGGACCATTTGCCACGCCTGCCAGGGGTGGTTATGTCTACTTCATTACGTTTACTGATGATTACAGTAGATATGGATTTGTGTACCTTATGAGGGCAAAATCCGAATCCTTTGAAATGTTCAAAGAATTCAAGAATGAAGTAGAGAAGCAACTTGGCAAAAGTATCAAGGCTCTACGATCGGATCGTGGAGGAGAATACTTGAGCCAAGAGTTTGACGACTATCTTAGAGAGTGTGGGATCGTGTCCCAACTCACTCCACCCGGAACGCCACAATGGAATGGCGTGTCCGAGAGGAGGAATCGAACCCTATTGGATATGGTTCGGTCTATGATGTGTCAAACCGATCTTCCATTATCATTTTGGGGCTACGCTCTATTAAGTGCAGCTTTCACCATTAACCGTGTTCCATCTAAATCAGTCATGAAGACACCATATGAGATGTGGAGTGGGAGGCGTCCCACACTGTCGTTCATGAGGATTTGGGGCTGCGATGTCTATGTAAAACGTTTACAATCAGACAAGCTAGGGCCTAAATCGGATAAGTGTAAATTTGTGGGGTACCCTAAGGAAACTAAGGGATACTACTTCTACAATCCAACCGAGAACAAAGTGTTTGTTGCTCGGACCGGCGTGTTTTTAGAAAGAGAGTTTGTCTCTAAAGAAGCAAGTGGGAGGAATGTAGAACTTGAAGAAGTTCAAGAACCACAAATCACTGAACCGATTATGGAACATGAACAGGAATCACAAGCAGTTGTGGAGCCACCTGTTCAGGTAACACAAGAGCTTCGTAGATCTAGTAGAGTGCGCCAGGAACCCGAGAGGTATGGACTTCTCGTAACTGATTCCGGTGACACGATGCTCATAGATGATGAGCCTACTACCTATGAGGAGGCCATAAGTGGCCCAGACTCGCAGAAGTGGCTTAAGGCCATGAGATCCGAGATGGAATCCATGTATACCAACAAAGTATGGACTTTGGTGGAACCACCTGATGGGGCGCGGCCCATAGGGTGCAAGTGGGTCTTCAAGAAGAAGATCGACATGGATGGTAATGTGATTACCTATAAGGGCCGATTGGTAGCTAAAGGATTCAGACAGATTCATGGTATTGACTATGATGAAACCTTTTCACCAGTCGCAATGACCAAATCCATCCGAATCCTACTTGCAATTGCAGCATACTACGACTATGAGATTTGGCAGATGGATGTCAAAACAGCATTCCTTTACGGGAATCTCCTCGAGGACGTGTATATGATACAGCCGGAGGGTTTTGAGGATCCAAAGCAAGCCAACAAAGTCTGTAAGCTGCAACGATCCATTTATGGATTGAAGCAAGCTTCTAGGAGTTGGAATCGACGTTTTGATGAAGTGGTCAAAGAGTTTGGCTTCATCATAAACGAAGATGAGTCTTGTGTCTACAAGAAGGTTAGTGGGAGCTCTGTAGCTTTTCTGGTCTTGTATGTAGATGACATACTACTCATTGGAAACGACATTCCCATGCTGCAATCTGTGAAAGATTGGCTAGGAAAGTGTTTCTCAATGAAAGACTTAGGGGAAGCAGCTTATATACTCGGTATAAAGATCTATAGAGATAGATCTAAAAGGTTGCTAGGCCTAAGTCAAAGTACATATATTGACAAGGTGTTGAAACGGTTCAACATGCAAGATTCCAAGAAGGGATTCTTGCCCATGTCACATGGAATCACTCTTTCGAAGAGTGGTTGTCCTTCCAATGAGATTGAGAAGGAACGCAGGAGTAGGATTCCCTATGCGTCGGCCATAGGGTCTATCATGTACGCCATGTTATGTACTAGACCAGATGTGTCATATGCCTTGAGTATGACAAGCAGATACCAATCCAATCCGGGTGAGAGTCACTGGATTGCTGTCAAGAACATCCTAAAGCACTTAAGAAGAACTAAGGATGCTTTCTTGATGTTTGGCGGTGAGGAAGAGTTGCGTGTAAGGGGTTACACTGATGCAAGCTTCCAAACCAATAGAGATGACTTTAGATCACAGTCGGGTTATGTGTTTTGCCTGAATGGAGCAGCGGTGAGCTGGAAGAGTTCCAAGCAAGAGACGGTGGCTGATTCTACAACAGAGGCTGAGTACATTGCTGCAAATGGCGCAGCAAAGGAGGCTGTTTGGATCAGAAAGTTTGTTTCTGAACTTGGTGTGGTCCCTAGTATTGCGGATCCAGTGGAGTTGTTCTGTGACAACACTGGGGCGATCGCGCAATCAAAGGAACCAAGATCGCACCAGAAGTCCAAGCATGTGCTCAGGAAGTTTCATCTGATTCGAGATATTATCGATAGAGGAGACGTTCGGATATGCAAGATTCCTACAGATGATAATCTGTCAGACCCGCTTACGAAGCCTCTCACGCAGTGGAAGCATGAAGGGCACACTAGGAGTATGGGCATAAGAGATGCGCCAGATTGGCTCTAGTGCAAGTGGGAGACTGTTGGAATAGATGCCCTAGAGGCAATCTAGTTTAGTATGAATTTGTATTTGGCTAGAAAATTCATTTATTATTTATTGGATATTTAATATAATGAAGTCCTTAGATTTACAATCGTGTTGTTTATCTTAAATATCCCTAGTCAAGTATAATGATTAAATGGGACAATCATCTATAGACTAGTATGGGGTTGGATTGATATGGAGATATCACGATCCAACACATAGGTGTGCATTACGGAATGTTGCACTGGATTGACCCATCACCGAGAAGGCTACATACATGTTATGTTGAGTCACAAGTGCTTCTCGGGTACAATGGTATTGTCATCCTTAGACTTGAAGTCACTAGATATTCTAGTTGTGGATCATTGTGATCTTGGTAGCGTTAAACGCTACACCGTGACTGGGTAGTTATAAAGGCGTGTACTGGATACAATGAGAAGCAAGCTTAGAGATCGTAGTGGACGTAGAGAGGATTTGACCCTCCCACATAACGGGAGCAAATATCCTAGGCCACTCGAAGGATAGTGCTTATAGAGTCTGGCCAGACTCAAATAAATCAATATGGGATATTGATGTTATTTGCACGAATAAGGCTATTCCATGGATCAAGAAACTAGGGATTGGATATACGAGTGTGACTTGTATGTCTCGTGTCCAATCCGGATATGGAGGCAAAGGGATGAGACAATTACTTGTACAAGGTTGTCTAGATGACTATTCTATTAGTTGGCTAGAATGGATGTTTTGCTAGAAACCGCTCCATATTAGCAAAGAGTTGCTACCAACTAGATAGAACCTATGGGGTCACACGCTATATACAGTTGTACTAGATTTGGGAATTAATTAATTGGATTAATTAATTAGAAGGATCACTTTGCAAACCCTTGCAAACTTAGTAGGGACTAATTTGCAAGGAAGGGACTAAATTGTATTCTAGTTGGACTAGAATAAGTCCTTTAGGTAGTTAACAAGGAGTTGTTGGACTATATAAAGGACCCTCCTTCCTTCATTCCTCATACTTATGCTCTAGAGAGAACATAACAAGTGTAGGAGAGAATAAAGGAGAGAGAGCAAGCAACAAAGGAGGCCGACGCCCCCCTTGCCGCCGCCCTCGTCCCCGTCGGCCAAAAAGAGGGCCGAGCCCCTTTCCTTTTGTCTCGTTTTGCGTGATTCCTTCACCCTCCTCTCATTCCGGGCTAGCACCAAGGAGATTGGAGATCTAGGATCAACTCTAGGCGTGGATCAACTATAGAGAACGTGACACTATTCGCGTTTGAAGTCATCAAGGAGAACCCAAAGGTGTGTTTATGATTTCTTACCTTCACTATCGTTATGCATCTAGACTTGTGATCCTTGGAGGGTTTTGCATGGTTGTTTGTTTGATTATGCTTCCGTTTGCGCGATCCATGAATCAAAACCCTACAGTTAAATCACATCTCCCTTAAAAGGAGTGACGTCCCCGTCACTCGACTCATACCTGGTCGAAGAGGTGTGGGTAACGTTTCCTCATGTCCTCCTCGGCTTCCCAAGTTTCTTCTTCCGTTTGGTGGTTTGACCATAGAACCTTGACCAGCGTGGTGGACTTGGTACGGGTGTCCCTGGTCTTTGTATCAAGGATTTTGATCGGTTGTTGTTCATAGGTAAGAGATGGATCAAGCTCGACAGGCTCGGGGTCAATGATATGACTCGGATCGGGTATATAGGCTTTGAGTTGGGATACATGGAAAACGTTGTGGACTCTACCTAGGCTGTTAGGAAGATTCAGGCGATAGGCAACCTCTCCTATACGATCCAGTACTTCGTAGGGTCCAATGAACTTGGGACTTAGCTTTCCTTTCTGATTGAAACGCATAACTCCCTTTGTAGGTGAAACCCTTAGGAACACTTTGTCGCCAACCTTGAATTCCAATGGCCTTCTCTTCAAATCCGCGTAAGACTTTTGTCGATCTTGGGCTGCCTTCATCCTTTGCTGGATCGTTTGTTGAGTCCTCGATCATTTGTGGTCCAAGAATGATCGTCTCGCTGATGTCACTCCAACACAGCGGTGTCCTGCACTTCCTCCCATACAGTGCTTCGTAGGGTGCCATCCCTCTGCTAGCATGGTAGCTGTTGTTATACGAGAACTCGATAAGTGGTAACTTGTCCACCCATGAACCTCCAAAGTCTAGAATGCAAGCCCTTAGCATGTCCTCCAGTGTTTGAATCGTTCTCTCAGTCTGGCCATCCGTAGCTGGGTGAAATGCTGTGCTGAACCTTAGCTCAGTGCCCATGGCCTTTTGTAGCTCCTTCCAGAAATGAGATAAGAAGTTTGGATCTCTATCCGAAACAATGGAGCTAGGGACTCCATGCAGCCTTACCACGTTCTTGATGTAAGCGTCCGCCCTCTTTTCCATGTCCCATGTGTCCTTCATGGGGATGAATCTTGCCGTCTTGGTGAGTCGATCGACTACCACCCAAATTTGATTCAACCCATTCGTCGAAACAGGTAAAGCCGTGACAAAGTCCATTGAGATGGAATCCCATTTCCAAACAGGTATCTCCAATGGTTGCAACATTCCACCTGGTCTTTTGTGCTCGAACTTGACCTTCTGGCACGTCAAACATCTAGATACGAAATCAGCTACTTCCTTCTTCATACCTTTCCACCAGAAATTCTTCTTCAAGTCCTTGTACAACTTGTCTCCTCCTGGATGTACCGAATATGGTGTGTTATGAGCTTCCCTCATAAGCTTCTCTTTTACTTCCGCGCATTTCATTGGTACACACCATCTTCCCTTGAACTTCATGCTTCCATCTTCTTCCACTTTGAAATTGAGTGCTTCGCCTTTGTTGATCTTCTCCTTGATCTTTTGTAGGAAAGCGTCTTCTTTCTGTGCTTCTTTTATTTCTTCGAAGATGTCCGGTACTATCGTCATATTACACAACATGTTGTTCGTTGTTCCCTTCGTGCAGACTTCAATCTCCAGTCTTCGAAACTCTTCGCAAAGCTTAGGTGGTAAAACCCACATTGTATTTACCGTATGCTCCGTCTTTTGGCTCAATGCATCCGCTACTACGTTGGCTTTCCCTTCATGGTATTGGATCTTGATATCATAATCTTTCACCAATTCTAGCCACCTCCTTTGTCGCATATTCAGCTCATTTTGAGTGAATATGTACTTTAGACTCTTGTGATCGGTAAAGATCTTGCACGTCGTACCGTAAAGGTAATGCCTCCATATTTTTAGCGCAAACACGATGGCTGCCAACTCCAAGTCGTGAGTAGGGTAATTCTCCTCATAAGACTTTAGTTGCCTAGAAGCATAAGCAATCACTTTGCCGTCTTGCATTAAAACACATCCTAACCCATGTTTTGAAGCATCACTATAAAACTCAAATTCTCCACCTTCAGTAGGTAACGTTAACACGGGTGCCGACGTCAACCTATCCTTTAGGGTTTGGAATGCTTCCTCACAATTGCTGTCCCAAACATATTTGCTTGTCTTCTTCATTAACGTCGTCATGGGTTTCGCTATCTTGGAGAAATCCTTCACGAATCTTCGATAGTAACCCGCCAATCCTAAGAAGATTCTTATCTCCGTTACGCTCTTTGGTGTGGGCCAGTCTCTTACTGCAGATATCTTCCCTGGGTCCACTGACACACCTTCCTTCGATATAATGTGCCCTAGGAAAGGCACTTTATCCAACCAAAACTCGCACTTAGACAATTTTCCATACAACTTCTCTTCCCTTAGGGTTTCCAACACCTCCCTCAAATGCTGTTCATGTTCTTCCTTCCCCTTTGAGTAGATTAGAATGTCATCGATGAAAACGACAACAAACTTATCAAGGTACTTCTGAAGAACGCGGTTCAATAACTCCATGAATGCTGCTGGAGCATTAGTGAGTCCAAATGGCATTACCGTAAACTCGTAGTGGCCATAGCGAGTTCGAAATGCCGTTTTAGGAATATCCTGTTCAGCTATCCTAAGCTGATGATATCCAGACCTTAAATCGATCTTCGAAAAGGTATCGGCTCCTTGTAGCTGGTCGAACAAGTCGTCGATCCTGGGAATTGGGTACTTATTCTTAACGGTTACCCCATTCAACTCACGGTAGTCAATGTAAAGTCTTAGGCTACCATCCTTCTTCTTTACAAACAAAACCGGTGCTCCCCATGGTGAGACACTAGGTCTAATGAAACCCTTGTTCAATAACTCCTTGAGTTGCTCCTGAAGCTCCTTTAACTCGGCTGGTGCCATCCTATATGGTGCCTTCGAGATTGGTCCAGTTCCTGGTACTAAGTCTATCGCAAAGTCCACGGCTCTCTTAGGTGGCATTCCTGGAAGCTCTTCGGGAAAGACATCGGGAAATTCATTCACAACTGGGATGTTCTCTAATTCTCCCCTTCTTTCTCCTGATCATGGATCGTACAGAGGTATGCCCTATGCCCTTTCTTCACATCGGAGAGGATGGTTAAGGCTGACACGATTTGGATCTTGGGTCCAGTGGTTATACCCCTATAGGATAGACGTTCACCGTTCGGCCCACGAAACCTAACCTTTTGGGTGGCACACTCTATGGTTGCTTTGTATTTGCTAAGCCAATCCATACCTAAGATGACATCTAGGTTGCCGAGATCGAAAAGAATTAGATCAGAAGGTAATTTGGCTCCTAAGATTTCTAGGTTGACTCCGGGGTACATGGTATTGCAGGGTGTGACTTGTCCAGTAGGGGTAGAGATTGAGATAGATATTGGTGTAGGATTTGGTAAGTCTAACTTCTTAGCAAAAGTAGATGATATGAAAGAAAATGTGGCTCCAGAATCAAATAACACGAAAGCAGGGGTAGAATGGATTAGGAATGTACCAGTCACCACGTTGGCCTGTGCTGCCTGAGTCTGGTTCATCACATTAATAGTTCCTGCTGCGCTACATGTCGTGGCTGCGGGTGCAGGTGCGCGTGCTACAGTGGTTGCTGAAGTAGCATTGTTGTTTCCCTGGGGTCGGTTGTTGTAACCATTTCCTCCTTGCCAGTTGTTACCCCGGTTATAGCCACCTCCATTGTTGTTCCTATTGACAGCATTGTTGTTGTTTCCATACCCTCCACCTTGCTGGTAGTTGCGCTGGTTCCCACCATACTGGTTACCACGGTTGTTATTGCCACTTTGGTTGTAACCGCTGTTATTCCCGCCGTAGTTGTTTCCTCCCTGGCGATTCACATTGGTTCCTCCATATCTTCCCCCATTGTTGTTCCCGGAGTTGTTGGAGTTGAAATTGTTGGAGCTTCCACCGCTATTGTTTCCTGAGGGTCGTGAACGACATTCAAACCTTCGATGGCCCAACTTTCCACAATTGATGCAAGTAATTTTCCTTCCTTGGCAATCAACCCCTGGGTGGTTTCTGCCGCATCTGGAGCAGTAGTAAACTCTTACTTGGCCTTGTCCACCTTGGTTTGGGTTTCCCAACTGGTTGGTGGAAGTTGGGTTGGGACGAAACCGTTTATCCCCGTTATCATTTCCTGTACCGCGATTTTGGAAACCTGTTGCAGCTGGTGTCTCGGTCTTCCTTTTTCTGTTGGCTTCTGCATTACTATCTAGCATGTGCTGCATATCCTGAGCTGCTCCATAGGCCTCGAACAATGAGTTAAAACGAGTAGGCCCCATTGCCTTTCGGACTTCAAAGTCCAGTCCTTCGACAAATTTGCGGATCCTTCTTATTTCTGTGGGTGCGATCTCCCGCCCGAACCTCATGAGTTCCATGAATTTGTCATAGTAGTCAGTTAAGGTAGCTCCATCTTGCTTCAGGTGCAAGAATTCATCAAATTTCGCCGACTTCACATGGTCGGGGTAAAACCGTTCGCGCATAGCTTCCTTTAGCTGTTCCCATCCAAAGCCTTCCTGGGCGAGCAATTCAGCTGATACGGAGCTCCACCATTTGTCAGCTTCTTTCTTGAAGTAATAGGTCGCCACTTCTATGCGTCGATCCTCAGGGCAACGCACCGAGATCAGTGCCTTGTGAAAGTCGCGGATCCAATCCTCTAAGATAGTCGAGTCTTCCGTCCCATAGAAGAATTCGGGTCGGAGTTCTGCAATCTTACTCATTATGTCATTTCCCCCAGCCTGTTGATTGTGCAGTAGTTGGGTTAAGGCTAGGGTCGCTTGTTCCAGATTCTGGAACCGAATAGGGTCATACTGCTGAGGGACCGGAATTTGCTGGTTTCCTTGGGTTCCCTGGTTCATGGTTCCTACTTCTCTTGCACGTCTCCTGGTATAATATTGCATCGTACCTTTAAATATAGCTATACTTAATATAGTTTGAAAATAATTCTACTTGTAGTTCACACATGCAATACATAGATTTCAAATAATTCAGCATTTATTAATCCACCCATCAAATAATCCACCTAAACACTTAAATGATAAAAAAACAACTCAATCCCAAAAGAAATAGCAACTCCTAAAACAAGGTAAACGTTCACTCTCGTGATAAAAGAAAAGCAATAAATGGAAATCCTAAGGGTGGGATGGGTGTGGTTCTACTCTTCATCGTCAGTTAGGAACATGAGCTCGATATCGGTAGGATCAATCGCAATCACTTCCGCTTCGTCGATCTCTTCATGCTCAATTTCTTCAATCTCGTCCACGTCATCATTCCAATCTATAAACTCCTCCTGTGCCTCCTCGTCTTGGTTCGCACCTTGGTCTTGCTCATTTTCTTGGTTCTCATCCAATTCCATGTTTTGTTGCTCCTCCTCCATTTCTTCTTCGATCTCTTCTTCCTCTTCTTCTTGGTGCTCGGCGTCCTGTGCTGCTACTTGTTGTATTGCTGGGTCTAGCAACTCATCCATCTTGAACCAAAGCGTCAGCGAGTTCAAATAGTAGTAATCATAATCGCGGTGTTTGTACTTGGTGATGTTAGGTACATTTCGGCCCCATATGTTCGTGACGAACAAATCATCATAGTTTCCTTTGAGGTTATTCCATAGAGGCTCATCTGGGAGGCCGTTGATGATGTAATAGCTAATCTTCAACGGGTGGGCGTGGATCTCGTTGCCATGTGGGCTTTGGCTCCAAGCAATGCATAGGCTTCGAACGTACCTGCAGTACTCTTCTGCCGTCTCTTGTCCCTCAAGGAATGTGACATGGATCGGTGCGTGAGCAGGTGTGAGGTCAGCAGGGGCTGGGATGGGTGGTCTAGCAGCTGGTAGGGCAGCCATCTGAAAGGAGAAAGAAAAGTCTCAGAATTGTTCTAAGCCACGTATACGCTCATTACTTGACGAAATAATTTAAGGAAATTAAAGCAGGTGTGTAACTAACAAACTAACAAGTTACGGTTCACATAGAAAATTTTCTTCACAAATAATAAAGATTACAATTAACCACACAACACACTTATGAATTTAGAAGGAAAACACGGCTACACAATCCCACATCCCCGACTTGTCCAGTTTTTATTTCCAGTTTTAGTTATCCTATGTCCATTTTAATTTTGAAAAGCTTTCCATTATTATTTATCTTTATTAATGGAAATTGAGAAGTTGCACTAGCGTTGGAACCGTCGGCTCTGATACCAACTGCAACAACCCGGGAACCTACGGTTCCTCGCTAGTACAACTTAACGAAATCCAAAAGTGCTTTATTGAAATAAAAGTAAAGGAAAAATCCTCCTTACATTATTAAACAGAAATTCAAACATGTCTTAAACCAAATGAAACAACTACTACTTGTTTACTAGCGTGGCACTACTCCTTAGCTCGTGTGCGTTTCCATCCCAGCTAGCTTATTCTTGACCTGCGGGTTTTGAAATAACGAAAGCCGACCGCAGAAAAATTTAATTAGTAAAAACTAAGTAAGATATACCACAATATGTAAAACATAGTTTTTGGCTAAAAGGGCAAAAAGAGAAACCACCACATTTTTAATCATTCGTCTGGTTGAGGCGTAGCCCACGAGCCCCAACGAGTACGATGTGGACAGAGAGGTCACGATGGAATAAATAATAATAATGGGGTTTTTCCCCGGACGTTAGTAGATAGCCCTTCGCTATCCCGCCCTAACCATTCTAATGAGACCTTAAGTGCCGGCACCCCTATACAGTCGTGACCTAAACATGCATAGGTAGTACTCATAGATTCCACGATAAATAAGAGGGTAAGATCCCTAGGGAAATCACACATAGGTGTTCCCGGCCATTGGCCTTCACGCGCATCCTCTGCACATCGTTCCCAATTCTATTATCGTCCAATTATCGTTTCACATGACTTTCGAGTTTTTTTTTTCTCAAGTAACCACACATTTTCAAAGTTGCATTTGCAAAAGGAATTCAAAACTTGTCAAATTTTCCAGTATCAAGATTCTAGTAGTTCATGAGCGATTTAGAAAGATAACACACGCCAAGAGACATTTTGATAATTTAAAGGTATTGTGCATATAACTTACTTGGAAGTGGAAAGAGAGAACTTCAACGCAAGCAGCACGGAACTTAGTAGTAGGGTTCCTCGACGAACTCTCCTCCTACGAACTCGGAATCTACAATATCACATAATCCTATATTAACACATATTCATCCATACAATAATTCACAATTAAATGCCCTATATGAATGCAAATGCAATTCCCCACATAATCCCACAAACAAGTTATATTTTACTAGCTACGAGTCGCAGTTAGGATACATATCTGTTAAAGAAAAATAGGGGTGTATAAATGTAAAATAATGATTGTGGTGAAGAAATTAAATTTAATATACTAGAATATTTATAGTGACTAATATTATAAAAGATGGGTATTTTAAATTTTGAGCTAAAAAGTCGACTATATTTATTGTAAAAGTTGTTAGCGAAAACAAATAATATTATGTGAAAAGAATCCAATTCTCGACATATACAAAACGTGGCAAAAATATTTTGTTAGGGAAAACATAATACAATTGTTAAGTACTTGTAATAATAAAACACTATTTCTAATTTGATAAAAACATATTGTATATACATTTCTAGAAAAAGGGTTGATAAATATATTTATTAATATAAAATGAGAATACTAGTCCAATATGTTAAAACAATTGAAATTACATATAGTAAATATAGAAAATAAAGACAGATTGTTAAAATACAACAACAGCCCCACAGTTTTTAGAACATACGACCCCCCAAGTTTTCAAAAAGACACTTTTACACCCTCTGGTTCACAAACAACAAAACCCACTCAGCTCTTCTCAATTTAGACCACTGTAACACTGTTTCCCCCAGAAGTTTATTTCACCTTCTTGCTAAATGAAGTCCCTGCAACTTCACCACGCTCACTACCCAACTCTTTTTTTTCATGGATTGATGGCGGAAATTGAAGCAACAGGTATTGAAATCAAACATCGAGGCGAGGATTTAGGGGTTTACCGATCGAGGACGGTGATGAACAAGGTGGCGACAATGAAGGCGGAGGCGGGGCGATGGTGGCTTCTGCCGCCGCTGGTTTCGCCGGAGCAGAGGGAAGGACGGAGGAGAGGGAGACGGACGGACGACGGTGCAGAGGACGGCGACGGAGAGGACGGCGACGCAGAGGAGACGGCGGCGTCGGGCGGCCTGGGTTCGCCGGCGAACCTGGGCTTCGGGCCTGGTGCCGTCGGCGTCGGGTCTGCTTCGGCGGCTTCGACAGAGAACAGAGAGAGTGTGAGAGAGAGGAGGAGGGTGCGAGAGAGAGTGAGAGGCAGAGGGAGTGAGAGAGAACTGGGTTTTGTGTGCTTGGGTGTAAACCCAAATCATAAAATTTTGACTGGAGAAGATTTGTGGTTGATTTTGGAAGGTCGATTGGTGAAATTGATGACGGAGATTGGGGTTTCGATTCATGGTGCGATTGGGGCGAGATTTGGAAGGGTTTGAGGTCAATTTCTGACCTTGCCATTGATGGTCGGCGGTGATTTGACGGAGACAACCTGTGAAAACTCAAAATTGGAATTGGGAAGGATGATGGGAGAGATATTACGGTGTGGCGGGTGCACCACTAAGCGCGGTGATTCGCTAAGCGTTATTAATTAAAACTACACTTTAGACACGTCAAAAACGTCATACGACCCGCTACACTTCACCCACTAATTTACAAGCATTAACTATATAAAAAGTTGTCATCCTATCAACAAATATTTTTTTGACAAAAAGTATAATAATAATAATAATAATAATAATAATAATAATAATAATAATAATAATAATAATAATAATAATAATAATAATAGAAGTAGTGGTAGTAGTAGTAATAGTAATAATAATAATATAATAATAATAATAAATAATAATTATAATAATAATAATAATAACTACTAAATAAAGGGAAGAAAGAATACTTCTATAAGTTCACATAATGACCCCGAAATATTTGCCAAACTCCCAAAAATGCCCTATAAAATACCGGGGTATTACATAATGGCTCTGGGAGTCCCAAACCGTGTAAATATGCTCTTACGCACGAATCTCTCTACAGTAGCTCCATCGTTTTTAGGGCAAGCCGTTGCCTCTACCCACTTGGTCACATAATCTACAGCTAACAGTATATAAAGATTTCCAAACGAAGACGGGAATGGTCCCATGAAATCAATACCCCAAACATCAAAGGGCTCTACTTCCAACACGAAATTCTGAGGCATCTCATTTCGGTTGGAGATATTGCCAGTTCTCTGACATCGATCACACTGCTGTACAAACAAATGAGCATCTTTATGTAAAGAAGGCCAAAAAATTCCACTTTGCAATACCTTTGCCACAGTGCGCGTTTTGCCAAAATGCCCTCCGCAATTTAGCTCATGGCAATGTCTAAGAATGTCCAAAGTGTCTGGCTCAGCTACGCATCTTCTCAACACGTTGTCAGCTCCCAATCTGAACAAATAAGGGTCATCCCAGAAATAGTGTCGTGCATCTGCGAAAAATTTCATTTTCTGATGGAAAGACATGTCTTTTGGGACAATATTGAGCGCCTTGAAATTTGCCAAGTCCGCAAACCAAGGCACAGGTGCTACCACTACCATAAGTTGTTCATCTGGAAAATCTTCTCTAATTGGCACTTCTTCTTGTTTTTCGTTCTCCAGTCGTGACAAATGGTCTGCAACAACGTTCTCTACTCCCTTTTTGTCCTTGATCACTATGTCGAACTCTTGCATTAGCAACACCCATCGGATCAACCTAGGCTTTGCATCCTTCTTAGTAAGAAGATATTTGAGGGCTGCATGGTCTGTGAAGATAGTAACCTGAGAACCCACAAGGTATGGACAAAACTTGTCCAATGCGAAGATAATATCCAACATCTCCTTCTCCGTGGTGGCGTAATTAACCTGTGCAGTATTAAGAGTACGACTGGCATAGTAAATTACATGAGCTACCTTGTCTTTCCGATGTCCCAGTACTGCTCCCACCGCATAATCGCTGGCATCACACATAAGCTCGACCGGCAAGGTCCAGTCTGGGGTGGCTATAATAGGAGAACTGATCAGCTTTTTCTTGAGCAAATCAAAAGCTGTCCTGCACTCTTCATTGAAATCAAAGATGGCATCTTTCTCAAGCAACCCAGATAAAGGCTTTGTGATCTTCGAAAAGTCTTTAATGAAGCGCCGGTAGAAACCTGCATGTCCCAGAAAACTCCGTACCCCTTTGACAGATGTAGGATAAGGGAGCTTCTCGATCACCTCAATTTTTGCCCGATCTACCTCTAAGCCTTTACTGGAGATCTTGTGCCCCAACACTATCCCCTCGGTCACCATGAAATGACACTTCTCCCAGTTAAGCACTAGGTTGGTGTCAATACATTTGTCCAGTACCCGAGCTAGCTGCTGTAGGCAGTCTTCGAAACCATCACCATAAAGCGAAAAATCATCCATGAAGACTTCGAAATTTTGCTCCATCATGTCTGAGAAGATAGACATCAACCTCTGAAACGTGGCAGGGGCATTGCAGAGCCCAAAAGGCATGCGCCTGAATGCAAACGTCCCATAAGGACAAGTAAATGTCGTCTTCTCCTGGTCAGCTGGCTCAATCGCTATCTGATTATACCCAGAGTATCCATCCAAAAAGCAGTAATGTGAATGACGTGCCAGCCTATCAAGCATCTGGTCCACAAATGGGAGGGGAAAATGATCCTTCAAAGTGGCATCATTGAGTTTGCGGTAATCCATGCAAACTCTCCACCCAGTAACTGTACGAGTGGCAATATGATCACCTTTTTCCCCTTCCACCACAGTTATACCTCCCTTCTTAGGGACACACTGCACCGGGCTAGTCCACGTGCTGTCGGAAATCGAATAGATGTTACCTGCTTCCAACCATTTAAGCACCTCTTTCTTCACCACCTCCTGCATGTGAGGGTTGAGGCGGCGCTGAAACTGAACTACCGGCTTCTTGTCTTCCATGAGCCGGATCTTGTGCTGGCAAACTGTGGGGCTGATCCCCTTGATATCCGCTATGGTCCATCCCATAGCTGCTTTCCTCTCCTGCAATACCTTGAGAAGCTGCTCCTCCTGTTCCTTGTCCAAACACGCAGAAACAATAACAAGTAAAGTTTCATCAGATCCCAAGTATAAATATTTTAAATGAGCAGGTAACGGTTTTAATTCTAAATCAGGAGCAGTAATAAGAGAAGGAGTAAGAATCTTCCTGCTTCCCTCATTAAAGAGGGGTAGGGGTGAACGCCGGCTGGCTCCCATAGCCTGTTCCTATTCACTCGAATCAAGTAAGGCAAGTTCCTCATACAGCTGCTCCAATAATATATCGTCCTCCTCGTCTGGTGTGTATGCCTCCACACCAAAGCACTGCTCACTCAATGCATATGCAGGTAATTTCATAGCTTCAAAGACATTAAATGCCACCTTCTCATCGTTAATACGCATAGTCAATTCTCCATTGGCAACATCTATAATCGTCTTTCCTGTAGAAAGGAATGGCCGTCCCAATATGAGTGGGACATCATCATCAGCATCCATATCTAGGATGACAAAATCTGTGGGAAAGATGAGTCCTTCGACTCTCACAAGCACATCCTCCAAAACACCCCGTGGTCGTTTTATAGTACGGTCAGCCATTTGTAAACACATACGAGTGGGTTTTGGATCTCCTACACCGAGTTGCTCAAATACTGATGTAGGCATCATGTTTATGCTTGCTCCATGATCACATAACTCTCTACCATGGAACGCATCTCCCAAGGTCACAGGAATAATGAAACCACCCGGATCTTTCATCTTTTTGGGTAGCACTTTTTGCACTACGGCGCTACACTCCTCATTCAGGGTCACGGTCTCAAAATCATCCATGCACCGCCTATTAGAGAGGAGGTCCTTGAGAAATTTAGCATATTTAGGCATTTTCGAAATGGCTTTTGCAAAAGGGATATTAATGTGCAGCTTCTTGAAGATATCCACAAACTTCTTGAAATGCTTGGCATCCTCTTGACTCTTCAATCTTTGCGGGTATGGCACTCGCACACTGTATTCCTCCTTTGGCTTCTGTCTCTCATCCGACTTCCTCACCGTGTCCTTTGATTGGGGAATCACGGTAGGCACGGGAATCTCTTCATCCAAGGCTTTTTCAGTGGCCTTAGTCGCCTCAGCTCGCGCATGGGTAGGATATGGGGGATCCTGAGTAGTGGTCCCACTGCGAGTAGTAATAGCTCAGTTGGAGTAATAGTGTTGGACGGAAGCATACCAGGTGGAAGTCGAGTATTTTGATTGGCTATTTGTCCAATCTGTGTTTCATGGCTTTTTATCGAGGCTTCTATCGCGACAATCTTGCTTTCAATCTTATCATTGCTAGCTAACAGTTTCTTCAACAACGTGTTTGTGTCCTGTTCTTCTGAAGATGGAGGTGGTGGAGGAGCCTGTTGCTGTGGAGCCTGTCGCTGAGCTTGATAAGGAACATTTGGCCTTAGACCTGGCGCATATAGTCCACTATTCGGATTGGCATAACTGAAGTTGGGGTGATTGCGATTGTTGGGGTGATAGGTGTTTGGCCATTGCTGCTGTCTTTGGCCCATGTAGTTTACGTCTTTAATACCGTCCCCATATCCCTGGTTTGCATCTGCTATCATCTCTCCCACTGACTTCACCTGTGCCGATGGATTCAAATTACTGAAAGCCGAAGTCATCACTGCCATATGATGTTCAAATTTCTGTTCCACCATGGACTCAATCTTACTAACCAATGCCCCATCTGATTTCGTGCTTCTACGAGTCTCAGACCTCGTGGATTCGCGTTTGGCTACATTATCTAGCAAATCACGACATCTCTGTAGTCCCATCCCCATAAAATTTCCTTGAGCCATCATGTCCAGCTCACTAGCAGTCTCTCTGTCCAAAGCATTATAAAAGTAATGGAGAAGTTTATACCATGGCTCTCCGTGAGTAGGGCATATGCGCAAGAGCTGGTTGAACTTTCTCCACGTGTCTCCCAAAGAATCATCTTCCTGCTGTGTAAATTTGGTTATGTCAGCCATCCGTTGAGCAACCTTGGATGGTGGAAGATACTTCCTGAGAAACTCTCTACTACAATATGCCCATGTAACTATGCTGCCTGCTGGAAGTTCCATAAGCCATGTCTTTGCCTTTCCCGATAAGTAGAAGGGAAAAAGCATGAGCTTTATCGTCTCGAGTGGAACTCTCTGATCATACATGGTAGAAGTGATCTGCTCGAAATTGAGCAAGTGTTGATGTGGATCATCACTCGGGGCTCCAGTGAATAAGCACTCATCCCTAACCATGTTGATCAACGGTTGGCGAATCTCGAAATGGGCTGCATTAATTTGAGGCCTGACAATGGTGGGCTGATATCCCTCCGGTGTAGTCCTAAAGTAGTCCACCAGAGGACGCTCATCCTCCTCAGCATTGTTGACTTGCTCCACCACATTCCGACCGTTGTTGTTCCGATTATTGCCCCCATTATTCCCATTGCCACCGTTATTTCTGCCAACTACTTCCGCACCAGGAAGTTGTTGTGGATTCGGAGGGTTCATGCGATCAATCATCGCATGCATCTCAGCCATTTGAGCCCTAAGTTTCTCAGATTCCGCGGCTCTGTTTGCAGCCTCCTCTACAGCAGCTGCTCTAGCTGCTTCCGCATCTTGCACATTTTTTGCGGATTCTCTCTAACTCAGCTCTCGTTTCTTCATCCATGAATACTGATCTTGAATTCCTCTTGCCTCTACGCTGTGCTTTTAGTAAGGATTCCGGGTCTTCAAACGTCGGATACAAAGGCTCGTCTCTAGAACGGGTCATGCACCGTGTAAATCAACCTGAAATCACAAACCACGCAAAACGTAGGTGAGTAACTGATATAAATAATAAATTAAAATCCCTAAGGCTAGGAATTATAACTAATTTAGCCGAAGTCCCCGGCAACGGCGCCAAAAACATGACACGCTCAAACTGCAAGTGTACAACTGTCGTGTGTAGTAATAAACCGGAAATCCGGGTTGTCGAACCCAAGGGACTTTGTTTAAATTAATTATTGTTCTAAACCTTATGCGTGCACGTCGCAAGTTGTATTTTGATCTAATTCTACTAAAATAAAAGTGCAATATTCTCAATTAACCAAGTGAAATAGTTCACGATTAATAAAGAATGAATTTTTCGGTTTTTGAAATATAAAGGAAAAACACCGGGAATTCTCTAGGCTCACTAGGTTGAGCTAAATTTATGTTTTGACTTGTAAAACAACCACGTATCTTTCACTATCAATCAAGCAATATTAAACTTACCGAGTTACCAAGTACGTTTACTATTCTTTAAACCAAAACAAACCGAGTTACCAAGTCTATTCTAGCTTAAAGCATGCATTAAAACCACAATTCTACTTTAACGATCCTAGTTATCGATGTCGAGTTACCAAACATTGATTCGACTATGTGAATTATTCAATTTACCGACTAATTCTCACGGAGTTACCGCGTGAAAGCCAATTAAGTTTATCTCTACGTTAGCTACTCGCAAAGATAATTTGATTACAAACGTGAATAATCCATAATAATGAAAGATTACGTGAGATTAAGCTAAAACATGAATCACAATCATCAAAACATGATACTTAGATCAAACCCTAGCTACACCAAACGAGAATTCCCAGCAAATAACGTTTAGCTACTCATATTCATACTCAAAACGATAAGTCTCATGAGTTTAAGCATAAAAATCAAGAAAAGAGAAGAGTTGAGAATCCAAACGGATGATCCAAAGCTCCTAAGCTCTCCTAGTAGCTCCTTGATCTCCAAAAGATGTGTCTCACGTCAAAAACTACTCAAAAAGTCGACCTAACACACTTAAATACGTTCCTAGCATGATATAACAAAGTTTCTAATAATTGCAAAAAGACCCCGGACGTTTCTAGCTTTCTGGGCGAACTCTTCGTGCGAAGACCCTTTCTCTTCGTGCGAAGAGATTGTCCCCTCTGTCTGAACTCTTCCTGCAAAAGTCCTCCTATTTTGAGACAGCATCATGTCACAGGAAGAGAACTGGAATTTTGGCTAAGTCTTCTCTTCGTGCGAAGACCTTTTCTCTTTGTGCGAAGAGTTCCTGCCTTAGCTTTTTTCTGGCTCCTTTTCTTGAGTTTTCCTTGCTTTCTTTGTTTCCGAAGCTCGTTTCTTCACCACCTTTGATCCTCGCGTCCTATTTTCTGCCAACCACAACACGAAACACGAACCCGCGATCATATCACAATAAAAGCAACAAAATATACGAGAAACGCCCGGATTTAACGATGAACGCTCAAAATCTCAATTTTCACAATTTAAGCACAAAACGCTCAAAGACGATCAAATTCTCCATGATAAGCACGCAAAACATAGCAAAAAAATAAGGAATAATATAACTCCAAAACGGAGTTATCATCGATATTATACGTGACACAATAAAGCTCAAAAGCATCGCGAAAACACCCGAACTCTACAACTACGTATAAAAAGCTCACTTTCAAGGATATTTTGATAACACGGCCAAATACACGTTAAAACGCATCGAAAATCACGCAAAACGATAAAATGTCAACATAGAATATAACGTTGAGTACGAGGTTATCACCCCAGTAGCTGGTGTGGGCGATCGATGAACCTTCTCCCGACCTGTCAATTTGCTCTGGACAGGATCGATCACAGCATTCTCGACATCGCCGACACTGTCAACCCAGTGAATCTCTATGAACTGCTGGTAGTACCACTGCTACATCTCTAGATCGGATGGTACCAGTATAGGGAGCACCTCATCAACTGCGTCCAAATACTTCTACATCCTCGTGTTCTTAATTCTTGTGGACGGCCCATACCACATGTAGACCCTTGAAAATACCTCGTATATGCCTTTCGGCCCACCAAATAGGAACTGGCTCAGATGAGCAAACGCCTCCATGAACCAAGCCTACAAACAAGGACGGCAAATGTTAGGGATGATATAATTAAAAAAATTCTATTTAACAATACATTTAGATGAAATTAGGTCAAACTTGAAACACAAAAGGCAAGTGATGCATGGTATGACTGGCCCATTTATACGATTTAACCTCCCAGTCCTTGTGATCCGTCCTCAACTCCTTCACCACGTCCTCCCACACGTAGTTCCCCCAAAGAAACGTGTTGCAGAACTCCAAGTCTGATATGACTCCCCACATGTTTTGAGCGATCCCATGATGCTTGATACTGAGCAGGTACTCGGTCAAGAGAATTCCGATCGCAAGCTTATCACAAACCTTCTTGTGCTTATCCCTAATACGATCTGAATTCTTCTTATGACAATGTGCTTGCTTGTAATCATTCAACTCCGCAGCGATTTTGCAGGCTTAATCAGATCGTTTCCCTCAATTTATGAAAAAGTTGATTCACAAAACTCGTGTCTTCCAGCCTTTCCGCCAACTCATCATCTTTATACAGCTTCCTCGTGTTTAGCCCGAACATCAAAACGAACTCTTCCTTCGAGAATCACATTGGCATCTCAATTTGAACTACACTTGGTGCCTCTTATTGGTCTGCAATCGCCTGTGACAGATCTCATTGGCGGCTTCCGAGAAGCCAACGTTCGTACAAACATGAAGCAACCAAGCGAGGTGGGAACATTTACCTCGATATACTCTCTCAACCACCGGTTGCACATGTTTTGCATGTCGTTCATTTCTTTCAACGTCGGCTTCACGATGATCTTGATGGGGTTTGAAGGGTCCCGTATAAACGACAGGAGGTAACGGAGGAATGGACGACAATGGAATCACCGTGTACCGCTTACAACAAAGATGGAACACAACAATTAGTCGAACGAATAAATCAATCAAAATTCATAAAAATGATAATTCAAGATTGATTATAAACATCAACATTCATTTAAGATCTGTCTTTCTTCTAAAAAAAAGTTCATTCTAGATGGATTAACATGTACTGTGATGAGTTCATAAAAGACGTCAACTCGTCGAACACAACAACACAACAAACGGGGAAAGGAGCACTGTGTGGCATTGGTATTTAAAAAATAGGCTTCATAGCCAAACAATAAAAAATTATTTTATTTTAATTAAAATAATTATTAATTAAAAATAAAATAAAATAATTATTTAATTAATTATGAAGCCTATTATTAAAATAATTATTTAATTAATTATTTTTTGAACTTAATCCTCAAATTTGCCTCGTCCTTAATTGTTTGGTGCCGATTGGCAGTGGTAATTTCAAAATAGGCTTCATAGCCAACTTTTTTTGAAGTGATCTCTTCAAAAAAAACCCCACGTAGCCCTAACACAGCCCTGACAACAAACACCCAAACAACCCTCTTCAATCACATACGTACAGGGCTACAGCCACCATCACTCCCGAGATCTCTTCCTCTTTGTGTTGCGCACGAGCAAGCATCGCAACACTCCCATTTCTTCTTACCCATCTTCGGAGGACCAACCACCGACTCTCTCACTCTCTTTGCTCGAATGAACTGATCGGTCACCACCAGCTGCCGCCGCCGCAAAACGCAGCACCGCCGCCGATCTCGCGAGCGGCCTCCTCGCTACTCCAGGGACCGAATAGGTTCACCAGCAACAGCATCCGGCGGCTCATTCCCGCTCAGTTCCTCCGAATATGTAAGTTGGTTACGCAAGTTCAGATTTTCAGAATTTATCTTTTGTTTATATTTTGCATCGCCTGGAACATGTAGTCTCGTGGTAGTGTAGTTCGATTCTTGAAACCTAGGTTTAATTTCCGACTATAGGATTGTTAGATGGACTATATCACACTAATTTGGGGCCTAAACAATCTTTTTCAACCCAGAAACTCAAATGGGTTCGTCGAAGCTCATATTTGTTCATGTGTGTCAAAAACTCGTTCTGTGGTTGTTGTAATTCAGATTTTAGTCGCTGTAGACCTGATAAGGGTCGCTCTATTGGTCGGTTTCGGGTCGCTGAATGGGCTAGAAGTAGTGGGGAGTTTGATTAGTTAATTGTTTTTCCGAATTTCGTATGTTTCGGGTAGCATTTTACTCATGAATTTGGAACATTAAGGTTTTCAGGAATGTTTATTAATAAAATTGTCTTTTTATTAAAAAAACAAAACGTTCTCGATAAATTAGATAGCTTCTTTTTAACAAAATATAATAGGGAAATTAGTTTGCTATTAAATAGTTTTAGTAATGTGACGGTGTTTTATAAATAATTGCGGCGTTTTTATATTTATACAAGTTAACATTAGCAAAGTTAATTACTACTACTTTATTAGTAAGAAAGAAAAATTGAACCGTCTTTGCCTAACTGATCGGGTATCACACAGAGACGTAGCTACCTGGTCCCACATTGCAAGAGCCCACTTTCATGCTTGAATTTTCATTTATCCGAACAAGACTACGGACAATTCAAGGTAGTAGGATTCTGTCATGATGTCAAGGATTCCATAGCTACTTTCGGATTGGCAACCCGTCAACCTGGTTCATGGTAAATCGGGTCCGAAGTCGACCAGTAACATGGTTTTCCAACATCAAGTTCCTATTTGATGGTGAAGAGTGTGATGGTGGTTGTGGTTGAGTTGGAGTTGATGGTGGTCGGTAATGGAGTGTGCAAGGACTTCTATGTAATTTTTTTTGAAAGCGTTCTATGTAATTTCAAATCATATTAGAATAGTAATTATTATAATATAATTGTAATATATTAAAGTATTATCATTTAATTTTCTTCAAATTTTCTTGTATTTTACCGAATGAAGGAACAGTAAAATTAATGTTGACGGAAAATCTTTCATTTTCTTTTCATTGTCTTTTCCGTCTCATTTTCCGAGTTCCAAACATAGCATAAATGATTTTTTTAGAGCCAAGTCAAGTGGATTTTGAAGTAAATGAGTTATTAACTAGTTATCTAAACAGAAGCCCATTCATACTAAAAACCCCGTTGACCCACTCACTGATCCACTTACGGACTAGAATAAAACCCAATCATCTTCATCTCGCTCGCTTGCGAAAACGCAGAAAACTCTACGTTCTCGGCTCTGTAGAGCTTCAATACTTCTCTCTCTCTCTCTCTCTCTATCCACATTTTCACCCTCTCCCGCTTCAGTTAGCCTGCTTCCAGTTCCCCTCCATCTCTCTTAACCTCAGCCACTCTATATCTGAACGGAATTGAGGTTGAAATTAATACCTGAAGCTTCTTTGGTGTAAGGAATCTGCAACTGAAGCAAGTTTTGTACTCCCTTTTCTTATTACGACCTCGGTTGATATCTATATAGAATTTTTCATTTTACCGTTCGTTAATTTGGAACATCTGTTTATTCAAATCTCCGCATAAGGACTTGTTCTTTTAAATTTGGAGTCCATCTACTGTGAGTCTCCAGTTTAGTCCTGCGGATAGTCCTTCTGTAGCTGATTCCCCCAGTTTTTCGCACTAAATCTCGGCCCAGTTGTGTTTTAGAGCAGCTGTTGGAAATGCTCCAAAGTCTGCTTTTTCCACTTGTTATTCAAGTTTCAATTTATTGGGTTCTCTTCTTATATTCTGAAACTGTACTCAGAAATTCTCACTGACTGTATTGAAACTTCATGTTGCAGGATACCTTACCTTTAACTCATTCATAACTACAAGTGATTTTGAATCACATCTGTAGGAGTTGCATTTCTGGATGAGTAAATTCTGAACCAATGAGTAGATTACTTCTCAGAAGCCTTTCACGCTACTACACTTGCAAACTACCCACTTGTCCTCCCGCTACTCGGAATTTCAGATTCTATCCTACTAGTAATCAAACGCCTTTTTCTTCTGTTGCTGCTTGGACTTGTTCCTCTTCCGAATTTCGGAGGCTTTTCTCGTCTGAGAGTGATTTGTCTACCCAAAATCATGATTCTGACTCCAAATTGGTTCAAGAAGATACAAGCTTGACACCCCAAGAACCGGTGAAGAAAAATGTTGTCAGTGACATTGGCAACCAAGGTATTATCTCCCTCCCTCTCCCTCTATATATATTTATATACTCCCTCCGTATCTCCAGGTTCTTCAAAAAGTTATTCGGATATTATTTGGTCTTAGCGATTTAATTAATAAAACAGAGTAAAAATTTGATAATTTTTTGTGGTATTGTAGAGCAAAGTTTACTCTACGACGCCATGAAAAAATTATCAAACTCTTGCATCGTTTGGCTAACCAAATCGCTAGGCCCAAATAATACCTAATTAACTTTTTGAAGAACCTGGAGATACGGAGGGAGTACTACATTTTGTTCTTAAGAAATCATGATTGACATAGAAAAATTCAAACATTTATGACCGAACTTGCGTTTTTTATGAAGTACAAGAATTTCAAATAAACGTACACTAACATGACTCTGATCTCATAAATGATCTAACCATTTATGAAAGAGTTATATTATTCAAGTATTGCTCCTCATTTTCATCTCTTTCTGTTTAAAAACGTGGAGGAAGTTTGATAGAAGTCTGAAATAGAAGTGAAAGCTCTTTGATTCTAGATTCATTTTACTCTAACGGATCTAATACTTGTATACGGTTGCTTTTATAATGTGGGAATGGCTTTTCTTAGCCACTCAAATCAGTTTTCTAATGAAAGGATGTATGCTTGCTCCTTTCGTGCTCAGCTATGGATGACTTCATGGTTCTCCTAGTAGTTTCTTCATCTCTGCTGCTACTTAACTACTCAAAAAGGTCGAATTCTTTAATAAATCAGGAGTTGACCTAAAATGTGAACAAAGCTAAACTGTAGTATTTGTTCTTTACTGAATAAAATTGGCCAAATTGGACTTGGACTCCATCTCCATGGAAACTCCCTGATCAAGTAGGCATCTCCTCATCCTACAACATCAGGTCAAACTGGGATGTACTTTTTGATTTCAAATAGTACTCTGGGGAAATTCCTTACAAACCCGACCAAATAAGTAGATAACAAATATTTAAAAAAAAAATTCACAAGTCCTTTATCCAGAATTGTAACATAAAGTCAAGGTAAATTCTACTTGAAGAAGTAGAGAAAGCATGTCAACAACCACTTTGTCCACGAAAGTATATATGTGCTTTTCGGTACAGTTTCTGTGTATCATTATGCCCACTAGCACTGAAGTTTTGCCTACACCAACGCCTCAACAACCACGGGGAAGATAATTTACAGAAAAGAACTCCATATTTTTCGCCACAATACTACCTTTAGTATCTCACATTTGCTCCCCTAGTCAGTCACATTTTTTTAACATAAATTCCATTTAGTGGTTTCTTTTCTATTGGTTCAGCGATTTTAGAACTAGGATTGCCCAGATCATCTGCACCCATCAAAGTCTTTAATGAACCTATTAAATTCTCAAAAAGTGGAAGACAATAATCCTGAAAATAAAATAATATATAGATAGGACAAATACCAGAGAGACACATCAATCTTCCTATTCATCTATCAAGTATTTGTTGAATCTAAATTAATACTGTAAAAATAATATGAGACGGGATAGAAATAAAATGCAAAATAATGTGATGAATTCTCACTATGTTGTGCAAGGTAGAGGCTTCAAGTTTGGAAGGAAAATTACTGTAAGTTCTTGACAATTGAATCAAAATCACATATGCACATTGTTTGTGCAATTGGCATTACTTAAGCAATTAGCGTTCATTTTCTTCATTGTCGGAGATTGCTACCTGGTACGATAGTTGTGGTGGGTTCCATTTATTAATGGTTATAGGAACTGCAAGAGAGTTAATTGTATTTTTTCATACCTTAGTATTGTTATTCAAGAAATCTATCATGCTTAAAACTTTTTCTTGCTCAATTTATTTTTGAGGTCTGAGACTTAAAAACTTGATTTGATTAGTTGACCGAAGTCCCTTTCTGTCCTAGACAGTTTTTTCGAGTTACCCCGTGCCAAGTCTTCTCGCGTATTATCTGAGCTCATCAAGAAAGTTTATACCCTAAGTATTTGAGATGGAGTTAGGCCGTAGGAAAATATGTCTTAGGAGATCGCCGAATGGAAAATAAAAATACCTTGGACAACTTCTTTTACTGATTTTCATGTCTTGGGAGTCACAATTCACATGAAGCCATGGTTCATAAGACATAGTTGTTGTAAATTAGCATTCAAGTTGGGACAATGTTATTGCTGTAAAGAAGTTATTTGAGCTGCTAAACAAATAAAGTGTTGTTTCAAACAAGCAATTGAAAGAAGACATTCCGATATCGGGAATTATAATGCGGAAGAACATTGTAACATTGTGTAGTTGTATAACTACTTCCAAGATTTGATAGTTTTGCGATGGTTTAGAAGAAGTAATTGTAAAATGAGACCTCTAAAAGGGAAAGCCACTTCTAAATGAACAATAGATCCAGTTGATTTTGGAGCTGCTTGGATTATGGCATGAAGTTAATCATTCAAGACAACACTAGGTCCACTAACATCTTTTTTACCAGTTCGACCTCATCAATTTTGAGATACACCCATTTTTCAACCAAGACGGGGAAATATTGAACTATTGGTTAATTCCAGGAACTATCGTATTCATTTCAAAGCCTAGTCGAATTTTTTGATTTTGTCCCCCCTAGATTGTGGAATAAGAGAATATGATGTTATGCAGTTCATCATTTAATCGATTTAGATAGTATCTTCTTGACTAATATTGTAAGTCAATAGGATATGTATACTACAACGAAGCAGCCAAAGATTATGACTTCTAGACCTTTTAATAGTATGTTGATGAAACTGACGATTAAGGTGAGCTGATGGAGGGAGAACAAAATCAGAAGTTAGGAGGGATGAAGAGCTTAATACTGAATTTCAACATGCAAGAGCAAAGGATAATATGTGAGACTATTCCTATGAGTTTCTATGGAAGGCATGATGAGCCCTCAAGATTCTCCTTCCGTCACATACCATGCGCGCACCTGCGATGCAATTTACCAGGGTATTACTATTATTAAGTTAGTTCAGTTTCATATTCAGAAAGACCTATCGACTTGAAGTCGAGGTGTTGGGCCAAGTGTCCTGAGACTTGTGACCCTCAAGGAGATCGTGTATTAGACTCCGGAAAAGAAAACGAAGACCTACATCAGATTATTCCAAATAAGAGAAAATAATGGTTAGTCCTTGGAGTTTGAACTAATCCATTATACATTTAACTCCAATTGTCATTGTGTTGTTTAGTTCAGAACAATGTTATTATGCTTGAAGAACGACGAGTTTCCCTTAAATAAAATGCATTCCAATTACCATCGTACCACTCTGTTTCTTCTCTTTCTCCCCCTTGGGGAGGGCACGGAAATTAAGAGAAAATCATATTTTACCATTTTGTCCCTTCTCTTTTTCTATATACCCTCTCATGTCCTTTTACTCTCTCTCCCCTTTAACTTTGTGATGAACAACAAAGACACCACCACACAGCCACAACCAGCCGTCCACCACCAACACAAATTTACAGATCGAAGTCGAAAAAATACATATACAAACAATAAAATTATCCTCTCTCTCTACTTGACAACAACAAACACCACAAACACAACCACAACCACAACCACAACCACCACCACCAACACAACCATCACCAGTAGAACAACCAACTGTAAATTACAGATCCAAACAGATATAATGTTTAAACAAATTTACATAGTGAACAAAATTACCAGGAGAATCACAATTTACAGAGGAGGAAGAAGAAGAAAGAGGAAGAGGAGGAGGAGGCGACAGGAGGGAGACGACGACGGCGCTAGGTCTGGTGGAGATCGAAGCCGATTTACAGATCCAAGCCGATTTATAGAGAGAGAGACAGATGGAGATGCACCGCTTGGATGATGACGTCGGCGACGGGAGGACGAGGAGGGCGTTGAGAGATGCTTCCTCTTCTTTCTTCCCACTCTTTAGTCCTTCCTCATCTTCTGATCCATTTGGAGGGGAGTAGGAGAAGACGAATCTGAGGAGGTGTGAAACAAGGGGGCTCTAGCTCTGGTGTTGGTGTGAAAAAAAACTCTCTCTCTCTCTCTCTCCTGTTTATCCATTCTCAAACCAAATGTGTGGTAGCAATTGAAAAAATTGAGATAATGGTGGGTTAAGTCAGGTCAGTAGGGTTGGGTAAGGTTGGTGTGGTATTTTCTTGCGAGGGTAAATGTGTAATTGACTATCATTAAATATGCCAAAAGAGGAAAGAGGGAGAAAGAAAGGAAACGTACCAAAATAGAAAGGGGGAGAAAGAGAAGAAACGGAGTGGTATTGGTTAGGGCAGAAAAACGTACTAATGTTTTCACGCACAAGTAGTTCCCTCAATCATTTTTTCCAAACCAAAATTGCTCTGTGGCATCGTTCTTGACGAACTCTTTATAAATTTAATTCAATCTCTAATAATTTAAATCTAATTAACAATTCAACAATTGGGAATTCCTTAGTGCATGCCTTTCATGCCAGGTTACAATATTTATTCAGAGTGTGGAGTTCATCTTGGATATAACAGAATGGTAAAAATTCATCTTTGGAAAGTAGCACATAGAATTTTTTTAGGTTCATGCTTATTTTTGGATAGTAGTTCTTTGAAAGAGGATCACGATGCTAATTCTGCAATATGTAATCGTAAAAAAGGTAAGTTTGACTCGCACAAACCAAGAAGCAGTTGTATGGCAATAAAATTAGAACACATAATTACTGCAACACGAGCAGCAGAACAATATAGACCAACAACGTTCGCAGAGTTGATGTAACCTTGAGAGAATGAAATTTAGGAACGGAAAAAAGCACAACTAATTAGATAAGAATAACCCAAAAAAAGATTCAAAATACATGGAGATCATAAGTTCAATAGTACATAAGATGGAACTGTTTCATTAGTCAGAAATTTCAGAAACTGAAGAGTATGTGCCTCCACTTACTCCAGTTTCTAGTAAACAATGGAAAGCGGACATTTTAGCAAACTTACTGCTTAAGTAACGTATCATATATTCAAAGAAGGTAGCGAGAATCACAACTCACAGCTTTCACCTACCTAACCTCACAAAATACAGAATCCAATCTGAAGACGTTATTGGAGAATCCAGAGATTGAGAAAGAAGTGCTTACAAGTAATAGATTCTTGGTAGTATTTCTATTAGATCAGGGTATAAGGGTGTGTTTCTTCCAGGGAAGCTGAGGTCGGAAACTTCTCTTGTCATCTGAGCTGAGGCCATCGACCGCCTGCTAACATTCATCGCGCTCATAGTTAGGACATCCCCATTCATTTTCGGGAAACATTTGTTGGAAAACAGTGGTTCCAAAAGTTTCAGCAAAATACCGCTGACGCTCCTGTGTACTTTTGAATTGAGATTAACTCCCGTTCTCTCAAGTGTGTCAAGTAACTTTCAGTACAACCGTAAACCTTCTATCTAAGACCATCAGAAGGAAAGATTCTTATGCACAAGGAAATTGAAGAAGGGTATCTAATAGTATGAAATTCAAGTATGGGAGATCCAAAAAACAAAAGAAGAGTAAACTAACAGGTTTGGAAGAATCACAAGAATGAAAATACACCTTATAAAAATCGATGCATAATCACATCACATAAAAAAGTAGAAATAAAATAGTAATTTTCATACCTTAGCCCGATGAAACAGAACCCAACAGATCCTTAGACTCAACTATGCTGTTGGATATTTCCTTGTACAAGGAAAAGTGATGATGCAATCACATCTGCTGGAAGTTATTCACAACAAAATAAAATGAAAATAATAGAAATTGATATGCTGAATTGGAAAGTATGTTGACCTGGTTAGAGGTAAATGCCAGAAATTGTAGAGACAGATTCTATGTTCCTTGAGCAATCCTGGCGAAAATATGGAGTATGGACGAAGCAAATGGAGGGATGGAGGAGCTAGGAACTGAAAAAAGTGCGAAGAAACTAATGGGGATTCGAGTGAAGAAAATAGAGAATACAAATGAACATAAATTACAAAATTGATTATATACTGGAGAAAAAGATGGTACTAGTAGAGATATTTGGTTTGTTCCATGTTTTTCTTTGACTTTGATGTTAATGTAAGAACATATTTTAAATCATGAACTCGATGTGATAACCCTTTTATGTATGGTATGTCTCTTATTTTAATTATGACCAATGCAAATATACGACTTGTATGTCCTGTAGATGCTTGGTGCATTGAGAAGACTTGATATTCTTACATAAGTAGAATGATAGGCAACGATTGTTAAAATTTGTCATAAATCCACTCATGAAGTTACTATGTACCTGATCTATACTCCATCTGTCCCGAAATAGGTGTTGCGGTGGACTTTTCACAAAGTTTTAGAAGATGGTTTCGACTTTGTAGATTTTCTAAATCGTCGTTGTTTTATGGGGTAAGTTTTCTTGGGAAGGGAAAAAGTAGGAATTTGGGAAAACTGTATGGAGGAAACTCCAGCAAAAATATTAACTTTTTGATATAGGACACTTATTTTTGGATTGCTTAATTAGAAAAGGAAGACACTTTAAGTGGGAAGGAGAGTGTATTTTCACATGGAATACCATCAGTTCTGGAAAATTAAGTGTATAATCAGAGCATGCCTTTATGTTGATATTGATGTTAAAGCTATTCCTGAGTAATTAAGTCCTTCACCAAATGTGACAGCTATACACACCCTTGATAGATCCTTTATTGAATAAAAAACAACTTCAACTTAGTATGTGCTTTTGTTAGATTTTAGTGCCCTCATATGTGGCTATATATACAACTTGATGAATAAGCTCAACATCTTCCATTTTCTTGCCATTGGACATTGAGCTTTACCTATTTATGCTTCCTTACCCTCTCGGCTTGGATGTTATTTTTAGTTTGCTTTACTTGCACTCTACAGTGAATATAGCCCTGCTACACTTCCAGGACTCAATTAATAACAACGTCCAGGATTCTATGAATGTTGGATTTCAGTACAAGATGGGTTTTGATTGCAGAGTACTTAACTTTCTGTTGTTGTGTGCAGAGCTTAAGGCACGTATAGAAAAATACTTTAAGGGTGATGAAACAGCCCTCCCAGAAATACTCGAAGCCATTTTGGCCCGGAAGTTAACCGGAAAGCATGATGAAACTGACGACGAGTTGATGGATGAGCTTCAGATGAAGCCACTTACTGATGTCAAGGACAAAGAGTTTGAAGATGCTTTCGAGGATCTTTACAAGACTGATGATGAAATGGACAATCTATATGATGCAGCAGATGTTGTGAAGCAGAAGATGGTACAAGATGAATACTTTAACATGGATGAGAACAAATGGGATGCGGTGATTAAGGATGCAACTAATCGCGGGTATCTTAAGGATATGAAGGAATGTGAGGATATTCTAGAAGACATGCTTAAGTGGGACAATCTCCTGCCAGGTATGTCGTAATGTCATTGTGAGTTATGATAATCTTATTGAGTAATCCTACTAATCTGGTAGATTATTCTCATCTTTTGTTTTACTTCTACTGGGTTTAATCAGTATGAGTACGGTGTCAGATAATATAAATTGATCTCACATTTTCTTTCCTGCAAATATGGAATGTTGTGGTCATGTAATTCATTTTGGAAGTCCATTTAGGTTGTGATATGCGCTTAGGGCGAATAAGAGTTGGATGTTGTATATGTTCACTTTATTGAGATTTGGCCTGGGAACTGTTCCTCTCCTTTTCCTTTTGTATTTTATAGTCTGCCTATGATATTTCAGAAGATGTATTTAGTAATAAAATTCTAAGGGACACCAATTTTCAGCTAATTTTGAGAAAATCTGTAATCTACTTAACCTGGTAACATCTATATGGCGATTTTGTCTCTTAGCATCTAGTTCCCCTACTAAAATAGGAGTTTCAATGCAAGGACTGATGATAATGCCGGCACCAATGTGGTTGGATGACGGAAATACTTCATTCATTCTTCCATGCATTGACATTGTATCTTCCAGGACTGAATTTGTGTAACAATTTGAGAATAGTAAGTTAGAAGAGCTAACCTATATCATTACCTGTCAAAGAATAAAAAGAAACTGATCCAAGTTACGCTCTCCTCCGTTCTTTTATCTGAGGAGAAAGTCCAGTAGTTCAATTATGATTAACAAGATGGGTAAAACAATCTATTCTCCTACCCCGTATCCTTTTCCTTCTCCTGCAACTTTCTCCTCTATTTCCTTCACAAAATACAACCGGGATTCAATTTGTAAAGGGTCATTGACACTAAACCTATTTCAGTACGCACTGTGAAACTAAATCCTCCACAGTTCTAATTTACCACTACACCCCTCACTAGTCCTTCCGGTGACAATTAACCCCTGATCGATGATGCCGTTAAAGAAAACTGACGGAAGCCCACACCTGATGGGCTTTCTCGTGAAATATCATAAAAATGAGGATGAAGCAGATAAGAATGAGGAAGAAAATGCAGCCTCCTCTCTCAAACTGTATCTGAGTTCTCTCTCTCAGGTCTCTTGCCCTCTCTCTCGATCTCTCTGTTAATCCCTTTCCCTCTGTCAATTTCAGCAATTGGAGCTGGATTTGGCTAGGGCTTGATCTGCAACTCTTAATCATGGGATTCCTCGAAGGCTTGTTCTGATAGGGCATTGTTGGTGAGGCAGAGTATTTGCTCTCTCTGTCTCACTCACTCCCTCTCTCTCTGTCTCTCTCTGATTTGGATTTCGGAATCTTGTTGCAGCGGATTTGGGTCTGTTTGTGGCTGGATCAGGAGGTGGTGAAGATGGTGGTAGCCGTGCTGCTGTGATAGTGGGTTGGGTTGACGTCACAGAAGAGATGAGAAGGGTTGCCGCCATACTCCACGACACCGACACCGCCACTGGCTTTCTTCTGCTTCTCCTCCTCCTCCTCCTCCTCCTCTCTATATAGATATAGTCTGTTCATCTAGACTATGGTTTGGATACATTCAAGGTTGCAAAGCTTTCTTGATTCGGGAAAAAAACGCGAGCATGAGTGTGTAGAATTAATGTTGTTACTTAGTTGCTATTCCATCAATTGTGTTTTTCTGTTTTTGGAAAATGTACAGTGTCTATTTTTGTTAAAAATATTGGAACTTGGAATTTTTAACTCGAGATGTTTGCAAGTCCATCCTATATCTTCAGTCACTGGGGATGTTTGATTTGTGTGCATGTTTCTGTTTTGTGAATGTTGAAGTATGTTTTGGTATATATCGGGAGATTAAGCGTTATGAACAACTGTGTTGCCTGTTTGTTTGTCCAACACGTCGACAACTCATAATTATCTCCCCTCATATCCACGGAAAAGAGAAAATAAAATTAGTGTATTTGTCTGGATTACAAGAAAATTAGTTCCTTGCTTCTGCGATCTAAATTTAGAACTTGTCTGAGTTTTATACTTTCTCTCTTTTCTTTTTTCAGCTGAGATAAAGCATAAAGTCGAGCAGAAGTTCAATGAATTAGGAGATATGGTTGAAAGGGGTGAGATCCCTGAAGAAGAAGGGCTTAAACTTTTCCAGGAATTCGAAAATAAAGTTGTTTTGGAGCACGCTAAGGTGATTGAGGCGGAGGGTCCTCCACAGTTTGATGATGTCTCTGAAGTAGTCCGTAAAGGAGATCCAGATGACGAACCAGGAAAGGGCCCAATTCTTAGATGGGAGACACGTGTTGTGTTTTCTCCAGGTGGCGAAGCATGGCATCCAAAGAACAGAAAAGTCAAGATGGCTGTCACTGTGAAAGAGCTTGGTCTTTCAAAGCATCAATCTCGCCGGCTCAGAGAATTGGTCGGAAAACGCTATAATTCAGGGAAAGATGAGTTAACTATCACCAGCGAGAGGTAAGTCCACTGTCTAATTCATGTTTTCCCTTTACATTTCTCACCAGGAAAGTAACAGGCCACTGTTAATTTCTCGGAGGGTTCTTAAAAAAGAAATAATAGCTAAACACAAGTACAACTTTTATGACTCCTGCTGGAAGGCCCTAAAATACCCAAATTCCATATTGAAGATGATAATATACTTTTTCACATTACGAGTAAAAAGATTTGTAATATTGAAACCGAAGGAAGTGATACTGCTTGGGATTAACGACTAAGCCTTGTTCGTTCTTAGGATTAAAGCTTTGTTGGTTGTTAGGATCAAGAGTGCTGGGATTGAGAGTGATGTGCCTTATAGTAGTGCTGTATAGAAGAGTATTATATGGTGTTCATTGAATATAGGACTAAAGTTGACATTAAACTGACATGTCTGCCCTAACCTATTTACTAGACCACCAAAATCATCTTCTACACCCAACCTGCACACACTACCATCTTCCAACAAAGATTACTTTGTCTGTTAAAATCACCAAAATTATAATCTAAATCTACTTCTAATATATTCCAACACAGCCAATAGGAATGCAAATTCTATAAGTTGGAAAAACTTATTTTGTTATCTATAAGTTGCTCCTGTGAACCTATGTTTCTTGTCTGTTCCAATGTTCAGTACTTTGAATGGCTTTTTCTTGTCAGGTTTGAGCACAGGGAGGAGAACCGAAAGGATTGTCTGCGGACACTTTATGACCTGATAGAGGAAGCTGGAAAAGCCGACAAGCTGGTAGAGGAGGCTAGGACTTCTTTCTTCAAGGGAAGACTCAAAGCCAATCCACAATTCATGGAGAGGTTACGTGCAAAAGCCATGGCAAAGAAAGGATCTTTGACTGCTTGAAGAAAGAAATATTCAGTTTTGGACCCACCATCGATTTCAGAAACCCGAAAACAAGCCAGAATAAGAATAGGAACGAACATCATCATATGATTAAACTCTTGCCTCCCAATTGTTTGTTTCGTTTCTGATCATCTTTTATCTTCACCAATTTTGTGTTCTGTTTTACATCATTCATTAACACGTAGTCTTGAACTCTTTGCCTGGTCCCGGCCATTTAATTTTTCTGGAGGGTGTATGCAGACTGCGAAATCGGAGAGTTGGACTTGTAATGAACTGCCGAATGAAAATGTAAGGTGGTTATGTTTTCGGTTTTGTAAACTTCTTTATTTATCAAATCCTTTGGTATACAAAGGGAAAGATCAGAAAGAGCTGTGAAGATATAATCTTGAAGCATATGGTGGGCCGGTAGTTATAAAGTTAAAAGATTTATTTTATAAACTCCTACCATTATTAATCACAATTAACTACATTGTCCATGCTTTAGCCTCGGGACAACAGGGAGAAATTTTTATTTGCTTTTAAAAAAATATAACATGGTGCTCTAATCCATCACATGACACATATTGGAGAGAATGGGTGGCAGACAAAAGAAAGTGGATTTTCTACACGTTCCTGACGTGTCCTGTGATGAATTGATTAGAGTACCACGTCATATTTGCTCTTGGAACAAGCAATAGTCACTCGTTTTCCAAGTATTCATTGGGGCTTAATTCCACCGCTGTGACATGCCTGCGTGGTGGGGCGCCTCGCCATTTCTCCATAGTGGGATGTGTCCGCACCTTTGAGCTTTGGAAGCCACCTAGGCTTCCATCCACTCTCTTGCATCATCCGTGTCGAGTGCTGTTGATTCGATTCTCGCTGTATCTTTTTTAAGTTTGCCTTTTTGTACTCACGATTTTCAAAGCACCTCTGATCAAGTCTAAGTCGTGAATCTATTTGGCGGTAGCTTTTGCTTTAGTCCAGGTGTGAGCTCGTTCAGAGTGACGGCAAAACAGGAGTACTCCTTATTTCTCTGTATATGCACGGGAACATAATACTAACTCTGTTTCTTCTCTTTCTTCCAATTTTGACTTTTACCACTGTCACTTTGACCCGATGATTTGATTAGCAATGCGATGCAATTTTTTGATAAATTTTCATGGGGTTGTACAGTACACTCTACTCTACAACACCATGAAAAATTATCGAAAAATTACATTGTTTAGCTATCCAAATCACCAGCTCAAAGTGACATGGCTACGAATGAAAAAGGTATACCTTATGCGATGAAGATATCTCTAGAAAATCTTTATTTACTCTCTTTCTAAGTGGTTTGAGTGATCGCCAACTATGTTGGATGGTAATTGAGAGAAGATCATCATAAGGGTTTAAGCATCTGCTATTGAATTGATTGCAATTAGTAAATTACTAACTAGTAAATTACTAACTAGCTCCAGAAGGCTAGTTTTACATCTCTATTGGTGTCACACTTCAGAACACCATTTTATCTGTGTTGTTCACATAGAGAAGCACCGATTCAGACTCGGTAGCTACTCTCCAGTAGTAGGATAACTAAAGGAGAAACATGTAATTGGCTTAAATTTTTTTGCTGAATAAAAATTTCATTCACGAAGATACTCAGTTTTTTTTTTTTTTTTTTTTTTTTTTTTTTTTTTTTTTTTGAGGGAAAGATATTCAGTGTTCAAAGTAGCATGTGTGATTTTATATGGGCTCTTCCGTATATTTTTTTAATGGTATACTAGATTGTTAAAAGATAACCAAAAACTGCCTTAAAAAAAAACTACGGCGGTTTCGGTCGCGGGTCCTAATATGACCAGAAAGATCGATCATCCTTTCCATTCGCTATCATTCTGGTTTGGTTTAGGTTCTCATAAATCTTTTAACTTGATAAAAAGATTAGACAAGACACAAATCTTTTCTCTTATTGGTTTTGCATTAACCCCTACTTTGTGCTTTAATACCATTGTTATTCATGACCAGAAAGATCAAACTAACTGTAACAGTAACTGAAGAATGAATCTCAATTACTTTGAGATGAGAAAAGTTGTTGCAACGATCATAATGTAATGATTTTCTATAGAATAGTTTCAATAAATTAACAAGTGTTAATTAACAGTTTTCTAATAGAAGTCCTCTTGATAGCATCCGGATAATGCTTGAAGCCTCAAGAAGCACCTACAGATCAGGCTCATTTATATATTCTGTATGAAGAGGCTCACTTATATCTAACAAACAGTAAAACCCCATTTCAATTTTACAAATCTGGCGAGCTCGTTCAACTCATCTTCGTTGATGAATCCGTCTTTGTTATCATCTGCGTGGGCCATGGCACGACGAGCTCTCCACCCGCTATGTCGTACTCCAAGGCTACGGAAAGCGAGCTTCAGCTCCTTCCTGCTTAGCTTCCCATCACCGTTTGTATCGTATCTCTTGAGAACACCCTTTATTTGTTCTTCAGATAGCGGAAAACTGGCACTTCTGTGGCTGAAAATTCCCATTTCCGTGGACAAAACATGCAGCAATTGTAAATCCTACAAATGTTAATCTGTCTTGTCCTCTAATTTGGGGATTTTTGGATTTGAAATTTATAGTAAAGTTACTGAGTGTGTGGCTAATGTAGTAATGGATGCATAGAATATAAGAATCTCGGGCTTAGCACGCAGACAGTGAGGCAAAAACGAACAATTGTCCAGATATGGGAAGAGGAATATCTTTAAAAGATCATGCTGTGTTAAAACACAATTTACTTTCTAAAATCGTTCAAAATTATGTACTGATCACGAGAAACAGAGGATAACAGTTTGAGAATTTTCTGCTACCAGCACAGCTGCTTTTCGACCGCAGAAACAATTTTAGTGAGTTTGGTAAAAATAAAATTTCTATCTTTTTTGACAGTTTCTGCAGTCCCACATCAATTTTCATGAAGCAAGAGAGAAATGTTTTTCCGAAAGTGTTTTTGATTAATTTATCCACAACCGATTCTAACATTACTATTTTTAAAATTTCGATAATTATCTTTACGGAAATGACACATGTTATGTCATATATTTTTGTCAATTTACACTCTCACAGCAACTTTACAATTGATTTTTACCAAACATAAAATAACTATATAAGTATTTACTGCAATCTTTTACCAAACAACATTTTATCTAAAAATCACATAAGCTTTTTCATAGTGTTTTTCCCACAGCAGCTTCTAACACCACCAGAACATTCCCAAACTAGCCGTTAGTTCAAATTACCTTCCACCAGACTTACCGAGCATGTCCTCCATCCCATATTATGCGGCACTTCTCACCACGTGATAAAAAAGGCACAAAGCTATGCGAAGCGGGAGATACATAACGGAGTTTGGAGGTGCCCGAGTACGATACACCGGATATGTTGTACGTGAATCGGGCTCCCATCTATGATGGCAAATACACCCCATTTTTCGTTAAAGAAGATGCAGCATTTTCGGCTAAAGAACGGCCTTTAAGCACCATTTTAGGCAAAAGAGGTCCTATTCACACCATTTGTGGCAGCTTATACACACGTTCAAGATACAGGCATTTGATTCCTGATCCCGTTACAGTCTCTCCTATACGGGCTGGTTTCATTACCTGAGACCGCAACCCATACACCGGCCTAAACCATTTTTTAAGACCACGCTTCACATAGATATTTAAAAGGGTGCTTGGACTTGTCAAATTACACAATATTTTATTATTATTTATAGTAAATCATGGATTCAAATAAATGTTCATAAAATAAAATGGATTCAAATAAATAAATAAATAGTCGTCGAACTTCATCTAATTTGTCATTAACAAAACCGGTAGAAATTCATCAATCATTATAAAATTATTATAGAACAGCAGCATGAAACTTCAAAACCTGCATGAAGAGGCTCGTGCGACATAACAAGGTACTTCGCATCATTCAATCAACAATGGAACACTAACAAGGCACTTCACATCATTCAATCAACAATGGAACACCAACAGAACGAGTAAATGTCCTCCACGAAGACAAATTTTAAATGCAGTCGCTCACAAAACAAACTACGATGAACAAGCGGTACGGGAAAGAGATGACAAAATTCCCGTATGTTACACACACAAACTGTAAGTCAGAACTGAAAATCTGATCTAATTGAAAAGAAGATGCAATGATTTGATCCGTCAGAGGCTAACCTAGAAAATGTAAAATAGAAAGAATCGGGTGAAAAGAGCCTGGAAAATTTGAAGCTACATCAGCTTTTCAGAAAATTGCCGAGCAGATCTAGTTTGGATATCTTTTGTGTATATATTTGTGATAGCAAAAAGCAATAGGACAAACACCACTTGAGCGCTCACAATTCCAAAATGGCTGATGCTGTTACCAATTTCCATCCAACTTCCTGTAGTCTTGACCTGTAAACCATCAAAACATCCTCCATCAGACTGGATTATGGATGTTTGTCCCAAAAAAGTTTTACCAATAGAATACTGCTGATACCAAAAGATTACCTACAAGCGTGCACACACACACACACAGCAACAGCAACAACAACAACAACAACAACAACAACAACAATAATAATAATAATAATAATAATAATAATAATAATAATAATAATAATAATAATAATGATGATGATGATGATGATGATGATGATGATGATGATGATGATGATGATGACGATGGTGATGCTTTAGACGAACAATATTAGCTAGCACAAGAAGACTGGAAAATGCTACTTAAATTACTCGTTTACATTGCGACAATGATCACCATAATTTAGTTATAGTTTTGTCGGTAATTTCCATTCCATTCACAAGCATTTTTCGTACCGGAATCTATTCCAGTAACAAAGTGGTGTTAGTAGAGTCATGCTTCACGTTTGAGACTCTGAGGGTAGCGTTACTTCGTTTTAGGGTATTTTGCACAATGTAGTTCAGAATTATGGTGTTGGAGTGTCTGGTGTGTCCAATGAATAGGACAAAACAGCCTACAACTACGATAATTATTATCTTCATCAATATATAATTTATTTAATGGCTCTTACAGTTCCTCCAGAGCTGGGGGTGACTAACTGACTATTGGCCTGCGGACTTGATCACCCTAGTGTAATTTTGTACTGTTCAGGAGGGGTAATTCAGCCTATAAGCCTTAGTGGAGTCGATGCTACATAACTGGAACAGGTTAGGATACAATCCAAAACAGGCCAGTTTCTAATATCCATGACCCGTTGGAAACAATGTAGGACAACATTTCCTACTTCAACTTATAATCTTAATACATGCCAACCTCTAATGGCCATGGCTTGTTGGATCAGAGGAAAGTACATCGTAGAAACAATGTAGCCCATCTTTTCCTATTTCAACTTCGTATAAGAAACATCAACTTATTATGTACAGGAAAATACCCCATGGTAGCTAATATAAGAATGTCAAATCGTCGAGTGATAAAGTTGCCTCAGTTTTGATAGGAACATGCCACACCAAGGTTTTCCACTATAATGAATATAATTTTTTTAATTTTATGACCATTATTAAAATGCTTGATTTTTTATGTAAAACAAAGGTAGTGGATCAAGTGATGTAAGGGCTGCTAGGTTCTCATGGAGTCACCCTTGATTTTCCCCACCACTGGGCTTGTAGTCAACTGGCATAATGGTGAATCTAGGGTGGTGTTCTTGCTTTCCAGTAGCTATGGCTCAACCTTAATTTTCTTGACTCAGTGGGAAGTGGGAACTTTTTAATAGTGTATTTAGTAAGAACTGTAACCTAAACCGTTTCGGTTAAATGTGTAATACTTGTATATATACGAAAGATACTCAATGAGCTCGATCGGGGACTCTTCTCACATTCTAGCATGGTACCAGAGCTATCGTTCATTTCATCTCCCGGCCTCACACCACCGATGCCCACCCCTCGGTTCGGCCCCTTTCCTCGACGCCACTCTACATGGTAGGTGACAGATCCGAGAACTCGTCCTCCTACTCTAGGGAGCCACTCCACACCGTCTTTCTCGTCACGAATATCGAGAAAAAGTACGGTTCATCATCGATAATGACAAAGTGCAATATGATCATTGGGCGACGTTCTCCGCCTTCTAACTAACTACTGTCATGTCTTGGATCACATGGACACACCCATCACATCTGCACCAAAAGATGATCTCTGGAGATCAATACACTCTGTCATCCTCTCCTGGATCTATTAAACTACTTCTGACATGACAGTTTTGTTCGTAAAGAAGAAGGATGGAAGTCTAAGACTTTGCATAGACTACCGAGAATTAAATGGTGTAACCGTTAAGAATAGATACCCACTTCCTAGGATAGACAACTTGTTCGATCAGTTACAAAGAGCCGACACCTTTTCGAAGACCGATTTAGGGTCAGGGTATCACTAGCTTAGGATAGGTGAACAAGACATTCCTAAAACGGCATTTCGGAGTTGATATGGGCACCAAGAGTTTACAGTAATGCCATTCGGTCTCACCAATGCCCCAGCAACATTTAGGGAGTTGATAAATCGCATTCTTCAGAAGTACCTAGATAAGTTTGTTGTCGTTTCAATGATGACATTCTAATCTACTCGGAAGGGAAAGAGGAACACGAGCAGCATTTGAAGGAGGTATTGGAAACCCTAAGGGAAGAGAAGTTGTTTGAAAAGTAATTAAAATGTGTTGAGTCGTTGAGACTTTGGTAGTCTTGGATAGCGTCTATTATGTGAGAAACCCTTTAGAGGATAGCCATAGGAAGTGAGTACTACCACACACCCTCTCCTAGCTAGGAGTTTTGTCTTACCCGATTAGCTAAGGATTTAGAGACTTCCTTTGGAGTTTGCCTTAGTTGGCTATCATTTAGGTGATTGATAACCTAACAGTTCATGTTGGGAATGCACTTTTGAAATCCGTGTTTAAGAGTTCTTATAGTATTCTCTGGAATATTAATGCATCATGGAGTCATGTTACTGAAATATTAAATGAGGATCGTTTTGGGAGTATGGTGCTTATCCTTATAATGTCGGTCGTCTATATTATGGTTTGTAATGCATATATACTTGGCGTAGTGAGAGACTTATGGAGTCTATCTCTCTGTGATTGGTAGATGGCTAGAAAGGTCAACCCTGAGGAAGACTAGTCGTAATAGGCTTATTTTGACTTCGTAGACTTTAGTTTCATTCTACATTTACTTAGAATAAGGCCATGAGGACAAAGAATGCCTTGAGGTTTCTTAAAATGATTTAGCATGGCCACCTTGGCTAAGGATTTTCTATGGATGATTCACTTAGTTAATTGTTTTCGTAATGGAGAATAACATTCATGTATTTGAGGATCCGTTTTGGCATTTAAGAAGATTATGTTTCTTTGAGTTGAAGTATGGTGTGGAATTGAGGAGATGTTATGTTTCAAAATTTTGGAGTGGTGCATGCCCTACACCCTAAGTGATGGTGCATATGAAGTGCTCATGAAGTTAGAACGTGAGAACCTTGATTTTATGGTGATTAGTAAACACATAGAGCTGTACATGGGAGAAAATCTAGGCCATTTTTGCAAAGTTAAAGTGAGTTTAAGGCCCTGCAAAGTTGATGCTTCTGTTCTGATGCTCTATGTGACAGCAACGGTATGATTTTTGGAAAAAAATTTGAGTTCTACAATATATTTTGAGTTGATTCTTCTACATTGTGAAAGTAGACTCGGAGATGATGATGCACACCAAGATTCAAAATTTGCTTGCCGGTTGATTTTCTTGTCAATTTCCAAGAAGAAATAGATATAAGACATGTTCAGCTTATATGAATTGAATTGTAAATGTTTAATTGTCGACCAATGTGTTAGAATGAATAGCATTGTAGAAGAATCCACCATCCCGATGTGGGACAATCCGCTGACACATGATACCTAACAATCTCCCCCTTCATGTGTGAGCCTTCAACATGCTCCCCTCGCCCGGAAGCATTTGCCGAATTTCTTGAAATCACCTTTGTGAGAGTGCACTGGACCACCTGCTGGAGCAACACAGGAATTTGGCCGTCTGCAGGAACATCAGGTCCACCATTCATGGAAGACTCGTCCAGGAGAACACCACACATCCACATTCGGTTCACCACGACAATGCGCACTAACCATCGGCTCTGATATACCACTTGTTGGGGGATTAAGCACCGCGAAAGAGGAGCACCATAGTATGATTTGGGACACCTATTACCCAAAAAGGCCAACCTTACGAGTTAGGGCCTAAATCATACTGTACTAACTTTAGACAATCTGTCCACCATTCGGATGTGGGACAATCTGCTCACACATGATACCTAACAGGCCTGTACTCCATCCAGTCGACCTATCAACTTCTCCAGTTCAATCTCTTGTCGTCTTTCCTACACCGGTGGGGCACAATCGCCATGGTAACTGTAAGTTCAATTCAGTTTCAAGACTTGAAATAGCTAGGCCTTGAAACAGCTTTAAAAGCCTTGAAACTGACTCTGCCTTATATGCATGAACTTAGGGGGAGTTTCTGATCTTGATTCAACTCCTAAACCCCTGTGCATGATTAGTTGATACTTGATGATGAAAGACAAAGTATTTCGACACAATTTACAGTAACTAATTCATCTGTTTGACTTAGTTTTGCAGGGAAGTTTTGTTTCCTATTTTACAGGATCTATTTTCTAACCTAAGTTTTGCAGGAAAGGAAATTTAGTGGTGATTTGATTCTGTGATCAATCCTGCTGTGTTTGGAAGTTTCCTAACAGATGTTTATACAATATCAAATTAGTATCATTGAAGATACTGATCAAACTATCCGTTGGAGAAGCAGTTAGAGAAGTCAAAGCTGAAGATACAAAATAGGGAAGTTTGTTATGAGAAGATCTGAAGATCTGCAATTCAAACTGCTCTATAAAAAGAGGGAAAGCTGAAGCATCGCAACGGGACAATTAGCAGAGACACTCAAAAACATTCAAGGATTGACAAGCAACAAAGAAGCGGTTCATTTCTCTCAATCCAAGCATCTAAAGAACACTGCATACTCACTGGAGATTCAGTTATAGTGTTCTTCTCTTCTGAACTTCATTTGTATATCATTTTGATAATACTTCTAATTCTTATTCTCAAGGATTGTTCAAGGTGAACAATAGAGAATTCTTAGTTAATCAGATAGCTAGAGCTGGTACTAGATAGGATAGTGAGAACCACAAACACAAGCTGTAACAGAGTAAGGCATCTCTTTGTGCTTGAGATCTAGGGCTTAGCTGTGGATTAATAAGAATTGTGTTGAAAATCCTGCAGGGAGAAGATCCCTGAGATAGAGACGTAGGTCCAAGTGGACTGAACTCTATATATCTTGTGTCTCTTGCATTTACTTTTCAGTTCCATACTTAGTTCTTTTGCAGCATTCAAAATAGTTTCATTTCAAGAGTCTGAAACTCATTTCAAGGCCTTGAAATAGACTTATCTTTTTAACTTCAACTGTTTTCATTCCAAGGGCTTGAAACTCATTTCAAGGCCTTGAATCACTCTCACTCACTACAATTCTTTTGAAACCACTCTTCTTGCAAGTTTAGCAAAAAGTTGGCATACTCTATTCAACCCCCCCCCCCCCCCCTCTAGAGTATTGATCCTGTATTTTTACCTCTTGTAAACCCCTTCAGTAATCACGGCCACCACATCATTGACTGTCTTAGGAATAGTAGCTTTATCTCTTGTAATAAAACTTAACAGATTACTTTATGCCATGCTTGTCAACTTACTAAACATGTTCGATCACCATTCTTGCCTTGTCTGTCATGTAGTGCTGCCTCATTTGATATCTTTCATAGTGGTTTATGGACTTCTCCAGTTTTGAGTAAATCAAACTACAAATATTATCTTTTATTGCTCGGTGATTTCTCTCATTTCCTATTGGTTTCCGAATATCGGCTTCTTTCGCTGATAGCCTTACTGTTTATACTGATGTGGACTGGGTTGGCTGTCAGGAGGACACTGGACGTTCCAGTTCCAACTACTGCGTTTCCTTCGGTGAAAACTTACTCAGTTGGTCCTCTAAGCGCCACACCAAGGTTTCTCGCTTCACTGTTGAAGCTAAAACGTCGTCTCTAAGTCATGCTGGCGTCGCAACCTCCTTCTTGAGTTTCGAGTTCCTCAACCTTGTGCCTTTGTTGTCTACTGCGACAATGTCAGGGCCGTCATGTGGAGATTGATTTGCACTTTGTTCTGAAAAAGGTGCAGCTTGGACACCTTTGTGTGATTCATATTCCTGCTGAAGGGCTACCCCGCCATCTCTTTGAGCGTTTCAGGTCTAGCGTGAGCGTCCATAATACTCCGGCTCCGATTGCGGGGGTGTAATCGTGTATATAACATTAGTAAAGACTGTAGATCCAACCAACATAATTCACACAAAACAACCACCATTCAAATGACCAAACCACTGCTTCCAGATTTCTGTGCGCTACGCCCAACATATGATCTGAAACATTGATGTTCAACTCTTATAGGAGTTTCAGAACTTCAATGCGGCGTACCCTCTGAAAACTTACGTCATCTAACCCACATTGCAACCCGTTGGGTTAGGCAAACTGAGAATCCCAACATGTCAAGTGGAGTGTTTTCCAGTCCACAACCAGAAAGCCAAGCGTGTCCACCACACACCAATTGCCCTCCCCTTCATCTTCTACACACCCTCAAACCACTTGATTTAGACCCAAAACTGCCTCACAAATGTCAGTTCAACAGATTCCTAGATTGTATTTAGAGAACTACAGGAATTTACTCCAACTATTGGTAGCATCCACATCACCTTTCTCCACAATCAAAACTGTTCTTTACTGTTATCACACTTCGTGCGCGCGCGTGTGTGTATAAAATACTTTAGTAGACTAATGAAATGATTCACCACTATAAGGTGTAAGGAGATACCTAAGGTAGTAGGAGAGTAACCCGATTATGAACCTTTTTATGGAAGTCATTTTGGGCCAACCACTCCTTGGAATATTGTCCTAGTAACCTCGATCAGGAAGCCAAAAGGATGGGGGAAATATAGTGTAAGCTAATCCAAACAACATAACCATTAGACAAGCACTTTACAGTGTTAGAATAGGCGTTCGAGCATGCTTTTTAGTTTTTCTCCATTTAAATCACCTCTCTTGGCATGGCACCAAGAGAAGTCATTCCAGGGAAAACAACTTTTCTTCAATATGGGATAAGGGAGTGAGCCAAGGTCTTTAAACAAGAGGGGAACTAACAGAAGCATGCACACAACCGGAATCATATGTGTGTGTATAACACAACTTAATGGATAAACTTTCTTTGTTAACCCTTGAGAGTTTCCTTGTTTATCCTTGAGAGGAATAAGAAATCTTATTAGTACTTCACATTTTTTTGGAAACTCAAGAGGTTAGGAATAAGAAAGCCTTGAGAGTTTCCTTGTTAATCCTTGAGAGTTTCCTTGTTTCCTTGTTCGAGCATGCTTTTTAGTTTTTCTTCATTTAAATCAACTCTCTTGGCATGGCACCAAGAGAAGTCACTCCAGGGAAAACGACTATTTTTCAATATGGGATAAGGGAGTGAGCCAAGGTCTTCAACCAAGAGGGTACCTTAGGAACTATCAGACGCATGCACACAACCGGGATCATATGTGTGTGTGTATAACAGAACTTAATGGATAAACTTTCTTTGTTAATCCTTGAGAGTTTCCTTGTTTATCCTTAAGAGAAATAAGAAATCTTACTAGTACTTCAGATTTTTTTGGACTGTTAGATCTTGGGCTTTAGGACCTTATATCATCTTTCTTACAAAATTATTTTCTGTAACCTTTTTCCACCACTCAAAACATTCAAATATGCGGACTTCACTTCCACTCACTCTCTTTCCCCTTATTTCACATCACTATTTCTCATCATCTTTCATCTTCGTAATTTTCTCAGTTTCTCCATTTACAATAAAGTATGTGAGAAATTATATATATTTTAAATATGTGATTCATCACAATATTTTCCAATATTTATTTTCATAAAATTGTAGAAAGATTTTTTAAAATATATATTTCATCACAATATTTTATAATATTTACTTCCATTAAATGTGATAAAGGATATATTTTAAATATAATTCATCTCAATATTTTGTAATATTTAGGTACATAATATTCTTCAAGCTAACGTTTTGATAAAGAAAAAAAATATACATATATATATTATTTTTTAGTAATGCCTTTAGCGACAGGATCATTTACTAGTCTCAAAGTAACACAAACAAGTGACTTTTAGTACTACTTCACATATTTTCTCATATGCCAAATTGCCAATACATTGAACGAGTGGCGCCCTGTGGCTAAGAAGTGGTTTGAATGCTTCATTGTTGGCAGCAACTGTCAGTAATTGGTTCCTCAGCTTAAGTAAATTATTTGTTGACGTTCTGTTCAAAGGATGTGGAAAATGCTGGTGATCAATTCTAGATACAAGTAATTGAGAAAATAATTTATCAGAGGATTGTATGGAATGCATTTTTCAGTTAGCTATATGGGATTATGCTACTCCATAATTTATGAAGTCCTGTTGCCGTTTTCCAGAAGCTAGACAGGCAACATTTAGAATGAGATGGCATATCTTCCTCAGCTCGAAGTTGATTAAAATCCTCAACATCACATCTTTGCAGACAATATCAAGTGTTGTGAGTTGAAGATTCGGCACTCAGAACTTTCATATTCCACTCTAGACCTGAAATGGTAGAAGCCTTGTACACTGGATAATACTACACTTCTATAAGAACTCTAATGTTTTTGGCTATACCTTTCAGATGATAGCTTATCTTTTTTCTTAAACAATTACTATCGAATTGCTGATGGATCTTTTTACAAACATTTCTTTTGTATGAAAGTTAGCAGTCACATCGGTTGATTTCTACACTTACAAAAATTTCTAATTATGTAGGTTTTCTCCACCAAAAAGGCTTAAAACATTCAATAGAAAGCAAAGATTGGAACACCCCGCAACCCATTTGTAGTTTTATGATCACGAAACCTCTCAAGTGCTTCTTCATTATTGACATCTTTGGTAAATCTCAGTATCCATTTCATTATCTCACTCGGACACTCCTATCATGTTTCGTTTTGTTCTCATCCCAATGTTCGGTTTAGGGTTTAGCTTAGTTCATGACCAAATGAATTGAGCTAGTTCTCCAAATGGTGAATTATTTAGATAAACTATCCCACTAATCTAACCAAACTAGATGTTTACTCGTAGCGAACTTAACTTAATATTCATAAAAGCATTAACAACCACAACTGTGTGAAGGTAGTTTAAGTATTTCTTCATAAAGACAAAAGCAATAATGGCATGCGATGTCCTCCAGATTTTCTAGCTTGAATCGTAAGATGAAGACAGGCGTAAAAGCTGACTAGTAGGATATGGATACCAAATTTCATTGAACCGTACCAGGTAGAAGAAGTGAATCGTCATCACATCTGAACATAAAATAACAAGAAAATAGCATCCTAGCTGTGGAACTCGGATTAACTTTGTCATCGCACTAAACGCACATCTGCATCCATGAAGCAAATTAGCAAATATCAAACCATCACCAGTCAATCAAATACATACAGTAAGAGAAATCAGACTCCTCACAATAACACCAGGATCATTAAGGTAACTTCATCTTCAGCTATTACTCAAATTAAGCCTCGTGTTCCAAAAAAGTTGGCTAATTGTTTTACTAACAAAGCTCATTTACTATCTTTTTCAAATTCCGAATTTCTATCTTTTAAAGATAAAGTTTCAAATAGGACAAAGGATAATATTCGATTCTCCTAGACCTAGCAAAAAACATCTCCTAAAAGGCTAAAACTGTGAAAAAGTGAGACATGATACTTCAAACGGGAAAGGGGGGGGGGGGGGGGGTAAATGTTTTAAACAATCAAATATTAAGAAAATATTTATTTTTTCCTAATTAGATATTTGATAAGATTTAAACTTAGATGATTTAGATGAGTAGGAATATTACGTAAACTTATACGCACTATTACAGCCCTTTCTCCATGCTCTACAGTGGAGCCTGCTTGAAAGAAGGTTCACTTCGTTTATATTCCAGTAAAATGAAATTATGATCTCCCAAGTTTCAGTATTAGCAATGATGAAAGAGTAAAAATTTGTGTCTGCCAGATGCACAATCCAACAAATTGAAATATATGTGCAACATTGTCCAAGCAGTTTCTGCATATTTATTGTTTTGTTAATACTATACATATTTCTCCTCTATGGAATATCCACCCAGAAATGAAAAAAACAAAACAAATGTATGTAAAAAAAAATGGAAATTAGCTCAAATAAAAAGAAACATTATATAAAAGTTTGCATATTCTTGCAGGCACGAGTTATTAAGTAACCCTCGTGCATAACTAGTTGACAGAAGAAGAAAACAAGGCACTACCATCTATGCCAACATTTTCAAGTGTGGATTGAAAAACGAAATAAAGAAGTTGCATGGTTTAATTCATAAATGAAACAAAAGATCAACCAAACTACAGGGTCTGCACCATAGCCATAAATGAAAAGCACGCACTGAAATAATGACTTTAATAGCTGAACTTACATGACAAGCATGAATGGTATTAGTAATTTGAAAATAAGTAGAGCTGCCATCACGAAGGGCTGCAATCCAGAAGGAGTTTATATCAGTTCTGGACAAGTACCAAAGTGGAAACACAAAACTAATCACATATCTTAAAAAAATAATACATACGCTGAAGATGGTTATGAACCGATACACAGATGAGATTTCAAAGCTTGCAATACTGGCGAAGTTTCCCGTTCCGAAAAATGCTACATTAAACAAGACCATCTGGAATTCGAGAAGAACAAATAATTAGAACAATGCACTCGCTATGAATACTCAAAAGACTCTAATCACGTACGTGATCTAAGGTTTCTCTGGGCTTGAGTGGATGTAGATATCATATAGGGTTAAATACACTTTCAACCCCTCCAGTTTGGAAAAGGACACTTTCACCCCTTCAGTGTGCCGAACTTCAAGTAACTTACAGTCTCTGATTGTGACGCCGTTAGTCTAGGGGTCGGGTCCGTCACTGAAAATAATTTTGGGAGGTTTGCCTCCATTATCATGCAAAAAGTCTATCATAACATTGGGTAACTCCATGTTTTGCACAATACGGGGGCAAATTGATCCCAAAAACTAATTTTAGTAGCGAACTTCAACTCCAGACTAACCGCGTCACAATATTGGGGTGTAAGATTTTTGAAGTTCCGCACACTGAGGGGGTGAAAGTGTCCTTTTCTAAACTGGAAGGGGTGGAAGTGTCCTTCAATCAAACTAGAGGGGGTGAAAGTGTCGGGCGTATCCTACAGAGTCTAGAGATTGGTCCATACTCCATATAGCCAGCCAACACAGAAATGACTGAGTAAATGCTTGTCAAATCGAAGTGGACAAGAGAATCACAAATTATTACAGTTTAATGAATGCCCCAAAGGTACATCAGTGACATAAATTATCCTGCTCTACCCAAAATTTTCTGTATGACCTTGAATTCGGAATGATGCCTTCCTAACTGACCAAGCATAGAAGAATTCGCATAAATCAATATATCAATAAATTAAAATATGTACATATAACCAAGAGCTTTCACAGTGGAAAACAGGGTTACTGGGAATTAGCACTCACCAACATAAATAAGGTCCACACCAAAAGGTGCTCTTAACTACAACCAAAGGTTAATTATAAAGAGTGTGATAACGCAAGTTGTCCATCCGTTTGTACGTATCCATCCTCTTTCCAGAAGTTTGGAAACTAAAGTTTCTTCCTTACTCAGAATCGCGAAATAGGAACGGTCTTCCACCAGACTACCCCTTCTTATAGTGGGAAATGAGAATGGTAGTAAGAGTGATTTGTTTTATACTTCAGTTGGATTTCAGAGAGGAGTTATGGCCTATGGGTGTTGCTAACCTTACACACACTCACGCCAAACTCTGGAGAGGGATAACTGCAATAGTTCGAGAAACATATTCCTTATTAGAAAAATTGCAGATTTTGAACTTACAAAGGTCAAAGCAATCCTCATGTCAGCCAGCTGCAAGCCTCTACAATCATTTTCATTAATAAAGTCATATTCTGGAGCACTGATTGAAGTTGAAGATCCTTTCTTCTGACTTCTATAGAGAAGTGTGTTTTCATACAATATCCACGCCATAAGGACTAGTCCAAGTGCAGCATAGAATAGAGCTTCATATCTGAAATGATATCATTAAGATGCAAACTATTAAGATAGACAGTAAGGCCAAAGGTCACAACTGCCAATAACATCATCTGAAAAGTGGGAGATACCCAATGGACAAAAGTAAGAATGGAGGTGCAAAGCCGAGAAATATTGAAGTCAGACGGGACAACAGGGCAGTTGCTGAAAACAGAGGGAGAACCATCGAGAATCCTGTAGCAAACAGGTGAAGAAAAGAAGACTAATTATCTTCGAAATCCAAACGACGTGCTGTAAAAATGATTCCGGAGAAAGAAGCATTATGGTCATTAGATACTTAAGTAATGTCCATGATTTATAACAATCAACTAAAGTTGCAAGGTTGACATGGTTGTACTAGAATAGAAACCCTGACAATAAGTTAACTTCCCAGCGACACTGTCAAACTCGATAAAGAGTTAAAATAAGTAGTTCAACCGTCGTACTTTTATTACTTGAACCAAAAGATCCAACAATCAGAATCCTGCAATTTACTGATAGTGGTATCTCAAGATTTCCAACATTTCGTTTCGAGTGGAAGAACTCTCTCAATTATTTTTTTCCCATACTTGATAAAGTCGTCCGAGGTTAAAACAAAATGGTTTATCTAAACCCTGGCGCTTTACTTTTTGACCAACTCGACTTCTTTTTTTCTCATGAATTTCAGGGTTGTCTCCATTAGAGTTCACTACCTGCATCTATGAATTTCAATGGTCCTATATTCAAATAATTCACTTTCAAAGAAGCAAGGGAAATGAATTGGTTGCAAAGGAGCACTGGAATATATAGGTATGAAATCAAAAGCATAAACAACATGGAACTGGTAAGGTGAGCTCAAAGCAAAGATTAGAAAACTAAACTAGAATATCACAGGGAACAGGACAAGTCAAAACTATACCAGCAACGGACCAGTTTATCAGTTGATGTAAAGCCAGAAGTTCCTGTTTTTGTGTTCTGTGTGATGTTGATAGTGGCACCATCGTTGATGACAACACAACCAAACTAGCCTGAGTTCATGTAGCATAAAGTGAACAACGGTCAGTTCATCACATGAGTCATAATACGGTACTCCATGCAAGAATTAAGTTAATATGAAGACCTGCAAGATGAATAGCTCCAGCAACCTGGGTTTCTTCGCATCATGATTAAGGAGGTCACGCCAATACTTGTTGGCTTCAGAATGCAAATCAAGATAAGTCGCAATCCCTCCTAAGAGGACAATGATGGCTCCACTGGCAACTCTACAGAAAGAAATTAGAGATACCGACAAAAGATGTTGAAATTAATTATATATGTTGTGACATAATAAATACAAAACTTGTTTACTAGAGGATATCATAATACACCGAAAGGATTATCTGCCTGAACATTAGCTAAATGAGACCAGTTCTTTCTTTTAGCCTCAATTGAAGCTTAAACCAAATCCAGGGGTTGAGTTTTCACAAGTTTAGTCACCAAACATAAATTTTAAGGATTTCACCCAACCAAGAAAAAGTATATTCTCTAGAATTCAGCTCAACAAATAAACAAATTAGCAGCCTGAAAATCCACATATTAACAAAAATGGCTATCTCATTAGCGTCTGGTGAAACATCTTGCTTCATTCCTAGTTTGACATAGAAACTTACATCTTTCCTCGTTCCTAGTCCGGGATACAAACTTGCTCCTGTTGTCCCGTAGTATAATGTGTTTGTGTATTCCCCCGATTAACAGTCCTAAATGTATGTGCTAAAGATAACAAGCTCAACTATATAAATCGCTACTTAACTTTATTACTTATAAAAATAAGTAAGGGTGTCTTGTGTCAGGTTGTCGGTCAAGCTAGGTTCCCTGATACACACTAAAAATCCAATGCGACACATAAAACAGGACGGACGGATTATAATCTGAAACTGTAAGAAAGTTTTAAGGGCAGCTTAGAATAATATACTTCACCATTCTTTCTTGCTTTCCTTCTTTCTGGAAATGTTAGAATTCCAAATAAAAGAAGAAAAGAAAGAATCAAAGAAATGACCTTTTGATTTTTCATTTGTAGTTTTCTTTCTTCAGAGTTTTCCACATTAACAAAAAAGAAAATGGACTTCAAATTTCCAATCCTATTATTTATCAATTCATAAGTGCATACCTTGGAGTGCAAGACTGCCAAGAGTTAAGACTAAGTAGGCAAAACGCGTTTAGATGAACTCATCAACCAGACCAGGATTAAGGGCAAGTTTGGTGTGAACTTTAAGACTTAGGTTTCTGTGGAAAAGCCCGTGACAAAAAAGTTACAAAAACAAGTTGAGTGTGCATGGTTAAAACACTGATGCAGTTGAGAAGTGATGTAGTAATGTTGTTTATATTATCTTATTGTGCAGATATGGATTTGTGCTTAGATTTATGTAATTTTAAACGAAGTGTAAAGGTAATATTCTCATTTCCAAGATTAGTTAAAAGGGAGTTCAAGAACTTATCAATACCCAACTTTTCCAGGTTCACTTTATACACATTACATAGTTACTAAAAAGTTCAGAGCTTATAAGTTGTTGACATGACTTTTTTTCGTAAGCTGCTTTAAATTTCATTTAACTTATAAGTTGGGAAAATAAGAGCAAGTTTGGTATGAATTTTTTTCTTCTGGTCGTCTACGAGTTTATAGTTAGTCAAAAGGTTTGCGAAAAAAAAAAAAAAGTTCCAAGAAAGTCGGGAGTTTTATTTAAAAAAGAAGTTGCAGTTAAAGTGATGTGACAGTTTTGTTGTTTAGGGACAATTACTAATATAACCCTGAATTTATTTGTTAATGGATATATAGTAAGGATATTGTGGTCTTTTGAGTAGGACTCAAAGTCCAAAAAGTTCATACATTCTAGCTTTTTTCTCCCTCTCATTTTACTCTATGAACTTCTAGCCAGAGGGACTAAAGGTCCAAAATAACTGATGAACCCACCATTTGGCTCATGCTGTCCGTATGAGGTAAAAGCCACTCACATAAAAGCACCAAACTCAGCATAAGTCCATACCAAACTCCCTTAAAATTTGACAAAGCCACCTGTTGACGCCTTCCTTTTTTTAGAAAATATCTTGAACTAAAAGCTAGAAACTAGTTTACAGTCATAAACTAGCCATATCCTCATTACAGCACATCTCTCTTCAAGTATACAATATAGAACTTTTTTTTGATAGGTAGAACAACTAATGTTGGAGATGTGAACATGTCATGACTAACTACATTAGACCTCCTGGTTTGTTGGAAAGTGACTAGATGATTATTCGTGTCAATGTTACTTTTTAACAAATTGTATGTCCCCTTAGATACTTTCATCTACCCGAAGGACAATCGTTGTGGGAAGGAGAAAGGAATCACTTATAAAAAAATAAAATGTTTCCCTGAGGACCTGGTGGTTTCAGTCTGCCTTTCTTTACTAGAATTAAATTTCTTTCACAAATCTCCACAACTATCTTAAAAAAAAATACTGAGAGATAATAATATAGAAAGTAAATTCAAATAGGACATAAAACATCGCTGAGAACCACTTTTGCGAAACAAAACCTACAAATAAGGCTGCTCGTAAATAAATTTGAAAGCAGAGAGCCACAATCAATGAGGTTACTTACACTAGTAGAGTATTATCAGGAATTTCTGCAGGCATCAACGTGAAAGTAGATAAGAACCAGCAAGATAACCACACAAAGATTGGTATTCCACAAATCCATGGAATAGAATAATAAAGGTGAATTGAAGCAATGACCCCCACAACCAAAAAACACCAAGTGTAGAGCTGTCTTTCTGTGAAGCTATGTACCTGCATAAGGTACCCGAAATTGGAAGGCAAAAAAAATAATGCTATTTAGACTGCTTGCATATCGACTTCCAATGTTCAAATGGTTACAATTGAAAGTAAGTTCAGCTTCGTACCAGTAATTCAAGTAGAACGACTGACACAATACATGTGGCAACAAATTTGATGAAGTAACTTGATTGCCTCCCTAATAGATGGCTCCATAAGGCTTTCAGAAACCCATATTCACCAAATATTTTAGTCCAGAGAAATACAGTCACAGCAGTATACGCATGATAGAGCGGAGGAGAGTGCTCCAAAAGCAGTAGGGTACTGATGAGCCCCATGATCAGAACCCCACAAAGATGCGCCTTCCATAACGAAAACAAGGTCAGAAAAAGTGTCTACTTTTGCAAATAAAAATTATATAAAGTTAAAGAAATGAAACAAAATCATGCATAGATCAATACTCAGTGCACCTATATTGTAATTACGGGTGTAGATCACTACTGTTTTAGTGCATGATCTGGTTGAGGGGTCCCTTTTCACTACATGGAGCTTCACTAATTGGGTTCAAAGCATATGGTCATCATATCTCAAGATCAATGTGCGAAACGGTTATATTTGATCCACAATTCATATCTCATACATGTTGAAGAACTATTGTGTACACAACTGGGAGTGTAAAGCACAGACTGTTTAGGTGGATGGCCCTCTTGCAATCTTTCAGACACAGCCAATTGGTCTGTGTGAATATATGGTGTTTTTGTTCTTTGTTGCACCAGGAATATGATTTTTGTTTATCATAACTGAAGGTGGAGATATGCTCATACATTCTACATCTTCTATTGATTGTTAGTTTCTGTTATCATTACTGATGGTGGATTTCGGCACAGAATTTCATACATATTTTTCGTTTCCTATTTCCCATACACAGGAGTTTCAACTAGTTATTGAGAATATGGACAAAAACTACCTGAATTGACTTTCTTGCTTTATCCTCTTGAGAGAACACTCTTGCTTTAAGATAAAATGGCATTTGGGTAGTTTACTATCATGTGTTACTTCCTCGACGAGAAAAGAATTTCTCAATCATTAAAGTAACAATGTTCAAAACTCTGATAGCAAGTCATTTCCAAACAGGCAGTCAGTTCTTTGTTTGGTAAGGGCCTGATTCACATTTCTTTGTTCATTTTTATGCCTTGCAACTGAACTGTAGTTCAAGTTATCTTTGACGAGATGTTGCAAGTATATTTTGATAAAATTTAAGTTTTAGCCAACTCAACAGAGTGATGAATAAATAAAAAAATCGGAACTGTGGCGGTGTGTCGGTATGATTTTTAGCAATGGTTTGGGATGCTTGCCTTGGATTGGTTTGCGAGATATGGATATTCAAGAGAATGTCAATATTGCGTCTGTGCGTATAATGTTTGTACAGAAGAAAGGTGTTAGAATCCATGAGGATCCACCTCAAAACCAATCAGTGGCAATGAAGAGGGAGTAATCCGGGATCTTATTAATTGAAGAGTTCTATTGTAAATTCCCGGTGTGGGACTTCACAATAAAAGGTATAGTATCCGAATGCTCCAAACAGAAAGCTCTATCAAACTTTTTTTCCTATTGTTTCGGGTTGAAAGTTTGGTAGTGCCCTTACGGCATGGGTCATAGCCTAGTTCTAGAATAAGAACCAAACTAGATAAGGAGTCACCAGATCTGAGATGGGTCAGCAGAAAGGAAAGTTTTCACGATAGGGCAAGCTAAAGAGCGATGCTGATACCTCATACTAGCCTTAGAATGAGCCAAAGAATCTTACGAAATGAGAAAATAAAGACAATTTAACTTTAATTAACTAAAAACAAATGTTTGAATTATCTGCTCGACTTTTGTACGAAACTATTTGGATAATAAAAATGAAGTACCGCTATTAGTATTGAGAAAATATTTTTCTGAAGTTTAAACCTGAACTCCATTTCATGTCATTGCAAAATGTAACAACTGGCATCTCCAGAAAATAAAGGATGAATCATGAAACCAGCAAATTCTAAGAGGTGTCTATTGACAATCAAGTGTCTCGAGAACCTGAAAATCTTAGCTACAAGAAATCACAACCATTAGGACTCAATAGAAGTGTGTGAAAGATATAGAAAAGGGCCAGCTGCATGTCAATGTCTGATAAATTTCTGTTACAAACATGGACCACCATTGTTGTAAGTAGCGGTATTGATCACAGCAGCGATTGCTGCTCCGATTTCACAGTATTAGAAGTAATGGATAGCAGAAACCAGCAATCAAAGACATGAACTGCAGACGTCAATGCAGGAAACAACATCAACAAACATATCTCTATTGCCTTTACCAGTTTTAACAATGTTAGCTCAAATTTCTTACTTGTAGAGAAATCCACTAGAAAGTTGAATAACTGAAGCCAAAGTCTCCATTTCTTGAGTAATGGCATGTTTGGTTATCCGGACTAACCGGATCGGATTGGACTGGATTAGCCGGATCTAAGTTACCAGGACTGAGGGTCGTGGCGGAACGGGACAAGGAACAGGATATGACATGGTGCGGAGTACGCTGTGGGTAGGCTTCTTCCGAATGGTCGCTGGAATGAGGGAAGGTTTTATCTATAATAATTTCCATAACTACACACATAATTTGCTTCAATGACAAATACACACAAGTATGGGCACATTGTTAAAAATACTCGAATAAATATCTTATGTAGTACAATTGTGTAGTTTAGCCAAATCATTGTCGCCTAAAGGAAGAAACCCTTAACAAAAAGTCCTGAAATAGGCAGGCTAAGTATCAAATAGTCTTGCGATCATGGAATCTTCTTTCCGATAATGTTGAAGATTTGGGTCGCCCGATTTGCGTTCCAGATCCCAAACGTATCCTGTTTTTGGAACGTGTGACCCTGAAACAGGAAACGCGGCCAATCATCGTTTCCGGTAACATAGAGCCCATTACAGTCAATACTGTGTTTGGTTATGTGCAGTATTAACTGGGTATTCACTATGAATTGTCAAATCCAGATAATTGTCTCATGTAGAAGGGGACTAATTTGGAGAATTATCTCTTTTTAGTACGGGTACTAAAAATAGAACAGAATCATCACACACAGTATTACCTAATACCTGGACTATTACTAGTCCAATCTCGGAATGGGGTAGCCTCCTCTCGCCCTAAACTTTTTGTAAGCAATCGAATGCCGGCTAACACGGCCACTAAGCCATAAGATAACATAAAGAAAGAAAAAAAGATGTTCCAATCTTTCTTAGATTTTCATCAATACTGATCCCCTTCATTTTCATTTTGGGATTCGATATACCAAATTTCACAAGGATACATAAACATAAAGGATAATAGCCGTCCACATAGATTCATACTCGCACCAGTGTTTTTCTAATAAGTCGGTTTCCTCAAAACTTCTAGTTAGAGTAACTATTACGTATTGGCTAGTAGTTCCGGTTTTGGAACGAATGTTACAAAATACAGAACAGAAACAGTGAATTTGTGAGTTCATAGATAGCTTTGGTTTGTGTGCTCCTTATTAGTTCGTGTATGCATGGTGTACATATGGCCTCATTGTTGGGTCGAATATTTGTTTGCACCTTTGGCTTAATAAAATAATCAAATATGAAAAGAACATAATGCTGTTAAAAATGTTTTTTTCTCTAGTTAATTTGTAACCACACTAGTATTATCAGTGCCTAAAGGCGCTATGTAAAAAGTTTGCTGGATATATACCTTTTATAATATTGTGGGTCATAATATTAAGTGTAAAAAGTTTACGGATCATAGTGCATTTCCATAAATTTTGCGGGATATTTATTAATTTATATGTTGTCATTATGAAGATTATGGGCCATACTATAAGCTGTACAAAGTTTGTGGATCATATTACAAAAGAATATAAATACAAAATGTCTCCCTTCAAACATCCGCGCACTACACGGCTCTATCTTATTACATAGATGGTTTATAGTTGAGTTCTAATACTTGACGCGGTTACTTCAACAATACTCACCATCCCAGGGGGGAAATTTATATGTTTTCCTACACCATAACAACTTATCTGGCATGTGAAACATGTGTACCGTCAAGCTGAAAGACCAGAATAACCTAGATGGTTCAACTTCTACGTAGTTGCTCCTTTTTTGAGGTGTCAACTCATCCTACTAATGTTTGAAATTAACTAGGCCATGCCTACTTCGCTTACCACATTCTATTTTCCGGAGAAAGTTGTGATCCTATTATGTATGTAACCTATCACCACACAGATTCTGTCGTCGATTATACTGTTAAATCTAGGTTGTCTTATTCTACCCAGCTTTCTAATGTATATTTTCCTGCAAATCGTACCCATTACAGCATTCTCATCAAGGCTTCACAATCAAAAGGATGTTAACTAACTCAATTAAAGTCAAGTCCGTGCATTTCTCTTCTGTTGTTATAATTCCTTTAATCTCTATTCCACTCTAACTTATAGAGTGCCTGTTTTACGGTCTTAATCGTACTATTGACAAAATGGCATTGGCCATGGCCTATATAGAATTCGTGGAGATACTTTCAACCGTTAAAAATACAAATGATGAGTCACTCCAAACATTTTTTGTTCTAAAATTGATGTCAAATAAATAGATAAGTCTTCTAAATATTTGAAAATTAAAAATTATAGACGTAACCACCTTACATGATTCTACTCCGACAACTTAAGGATAAAGCTCAAAACCTCACATATGATTCTAGGATATACAAAGCATCAGCATCAAATACATCACCACAGAATTGATACGCCCTCTTAAACAAAGCAGGGGTGAAACAGCCAGCTAAATAGAGAGTACCAGAGCCATATTAAGTAGAGAGATAATTTAATTGAAACAGCTTTTGTTTGTTTTAGTACAGCTATAAGGTTATGAAGAAAAGAAAGTGCTGCAGGAAAGAACAGCTTCATTTTCTCTCAGCAAAAATTAACTGTTCTTCACCGCAATGCTTAGATATTAACATGCAGGAGACATGATAGTAACGAGCTCTAACCACTTCCTCACTCTAATGTACACGCCTTACTAAAGGGAATTACCTTTCCTCTATTGTTACTTAGATCAACCGCTTGCCCCTTTCTAGAAACTGTTTCTGGAAAAGAAGTATAAGACTGCAGAACATGGAGAATAATATAGATCATCCAACCAACATAACCCAGAGTGATCACCGTCATCAGCATCAACCAATCATAAGTTTGAAAATAGTGTAATCCCTTCAGTGCCAAGCTTCGCAGGTTCTCCGAGAGCTTCATTGCAGATGCATAGTCTCTAGTCACTATTAGATGTTCAATTTGTTCCAGCAGGGACGAATAATGAGCTAGAGGCTTGAAAGGCGTGAACCGTAGTGAAGTAGACTGCTTAAGTTCTGAGTTTAGTTAAGAGAAACATTTGGAAAGATCCAAATGTAATAAAATGAAATTTACTGCATGTAGAAACTGTGAAGATAATGTATTAACCATATGATTATGTTTAGGGCAAACTAGCAGAGCATAGCAAAGTGAGAGAATCATGAAAAGAGAAAGAAAAACTTGAATCATTATACTCTCTCTGTCAACAGATTAGAGTCCATCTTTCCTTTTCTGCATGTCCAAAAAAAAGTGTCCAATTTCTTTTGTGTCGTTGCATTCTCAATTTTGCCCCTCAAAAGTAACAGCTGTTTTATGGATAAGTGAAAAGGTAGGGAGAAAGCAGTAACTGACACCTCAAAAAGTGAGTTGCAGTGCAATCATTACATGTTCCCTTGAAAGGTAGGAATTTCAAAACAGGACTCTAATTTCTGGACAGAGGGAGCACCAAAGGGGTGTAACCTCTATTTTCCAAATCTTGAAAAGATAAGAACTTGATATGTCGTCATTACAATAATAATTAGGGGAAATTACAAGGCAAAGGCATTAGAAAACTATGCAGTATAGATACAATTGACATTTACCACAAAAGGATACGGGACTTGCGGAGGTACTGATTGAGGATTTGCTTCGTATTAGCTAAGACAGCTTCAACCTCATCAGCCTAGATAAAAAGTAACAAAACATTCACTGTTTCACCGATTATTGACAACCTGAACTAGGTTGACTCATGAAAAGGAACTTAGTAATTGATGCACTTCCAGAATTTTCAATAAAGAACATTTTCATAATATAGAAAAAAAGTCGGTACCAAATGGAATGCTGCAACTTACCTCGTTTAAATTAAGGTAACTTCGGGGTAAATTTCCCACTGAATTAACAGGACATGGCAAACCAAGAAGAGTTGACTGCCAAAGAATCAAATGGGTATCAGAAAACTATTTCCCAAGGGGACATAAAAATAAAAAATATAAGGATGTCTAAAGCAGAGAAACTGTCAGAGAAAAAAAATGTTCAACCATTAATGGGGCGATATCGGCTTGGTTGACATCCAACCTTTCTATGCCATCAAGACCCCAGTCTTTAGGCGTTTCCATGTCATGTATATGATCATCAATAAAGCGAACAGCACAATCAGAATGGTTATCCTTGGACACTGGCCTGGGATGTGTAACACCTGCTCCCCAAGCAACCAGGGGAGTATCTGTGTTTGTGTAATGCCCATCCCCATGACTTCCTATTGTTATAGCAGCAAGTTCAGTAGGGGACGAGACCGAAGAAAAAATATAATTTCAAATATCCAGTCTTGTGAGGATAGTCGTATATAGTATACGAACATCACCTTTAGCATCTTTCAGATCAAGGTTCCACAGATGATGTCGTGTGTGCTCGTCAAATAATACATTTCAGACAGATAAGAAATTGGGCATATTGTCATAACTATAGAAGTTTAGTTTAAATGTCAGAAGTTGAAGTAATATGTCCAGCCAATGATCAGATAAATTAATGTGTCTTCATTTATCTGTATCATGTACGTTATGATACAAAGTCGCCACTATTCAAAATATGTTATCTTAATCTAAACTGGTATCTGGGGCCCTCGAATACTCAAAAGAATTAACTACAAAACCTGCTCTAGGAAACCAATGAATTTTTTATGATATTATTATCCAGCCTATAGTCAGACAACTCGGACCCTAAGCACTTGGAACAGATAATCAATTCGAGTATCGACAGTAAACCCACACTCTACCATCTTTGTGGCATGTTTTCTTAGGATCCTCTTTTACTACATAAAGATTATCTAGGCTTCTCAGAATCATATGTCAAACGAGTGACTTTGATTTTTGATTTTTGATTTTTTTTTTTTTTTTTTTTTAAATTGAACATGTGTGTCGACATGAAGAAATTTTCCATTTGGCATTGTTGATCAGAGATAGACCAAAAGATATGTATTAGCAAGCAACATACTGCCTAAATCTTCATAAACCCAGTAATTTCCCATTTACCACGAAAATACTTCCTGCTCGTATCTGATATTATTTCCCATTTACCAAGAAAATACTTCCTGCTTGTATCTGATATTAAAAAAAAAAGGGGGTCCGAACGTCAAATTCAACTTGCTTAGACAAAGGCTTCCATCAGGTAACTATTTTGTCTTATATCCAACCTATTACATTGACAAAAATGAACAAATGTTGGGTGAAGGCCAATGTGCACGTACTAGAAGCGAAAATACTATCCAATTTCTCTATATCAAACAAACACGTGGAATCTTAATAGTTTCTCCTTGAAATTTCTGGACTACGGAAGCACCTTACAGTTTATACTTCACCAAAATGTTTAATCTTCCAAAGCATTCAGGTCAGATGCCACAATTTAACTACGAAATCAGGTTCTAGTATGACCCCATCAGGTTAACGTTCAGTTCTAGAGGGACATAATTCAACCCAGATTACACCCAAAAACATTAAATAAACAAATCAATATATGTAAATATAGACAGAAACACAACCCAGAGAGCAAAAACACCTTGCATCCCTCCAATTTAATCAAATTTTTTTACTGAGAACAGTCCAGTTGTAAGAGAATAGCTTAAAAACTAGAAGTGTATCAATCAAACCAGTCCAGCTATCAACATTTCATCTGAAAACTGACCAAGAAGAGCAGACACCACCAAATTCCTTGATTTCCAAGGTTGACTTTCTATGGAAATTAAGCAGCCCGGCTGGTTTCATAGACTTTACATGTCTGACGGAACAAAGTGGCCCTTCCACGAATGGGGATGCCAAGTGAGAGTTCGGTAGCATTGGAGGAGTAAAAGTGAGAATCTGGTTCCAAAGTTTTCGGTGTACTTTTACACTTAAGGCATGTGTAAATCAAGAAAAAGGAAATGGATCTTGTGTATTTCCATACTTAAATAAGGAGAACATCCAACCTCCAAGAACCAACTTTTACAGAGCAAAATATATGCAGGATTGGCAGAGACTAACAATAAGTGACCACAGACAGATCGTTCAGCCTCAAAACGTTATCCGTGTTCGTTTATGGTAACCTTCCATAAATCAACATGTTTTCTGTTTTTGGTAGTATGTACATATATATGCTCAAAGTCATCTTTTCAATTTTCCCGGCCTGAATCGCTTTACCAGTTTCTGCACAAATAGGGGAGAGAAACAACTGGTAATTTGATTGATTGCTAAGGCTCAGGTTTAAAAGGTTCAATTCATCTAATTCTTTTTTCCACACATTTCTGGTGTGGGAAAGCAGAAGTTGCACTTCATGCAAAAGAACATGGCAAACAAAAAGGTCTGACCTCTCAAATTGTGTATCTGAACATGTTAGTGACCGATGAGAAACAAAACGTGCAAATACCCAAGTGGATACAATTTCATAAATTAGTGAAACAACAGAGACAATCAAGTTAGTAAAAAGCTTAAGGAACTCTTACCTTTGTCACTCATTCCATGATCAGCTGTAAATATGTATGCGGTCCGGTTGTCCTTGAAATAACTTTCTAAGAGTTTATCAACATTTTCAGCAATACGGTCCACAACCTTGATATTGTTAAGATAGATAGATGAATAGGGCCGATGTGCATGACCATTTGAATCGCAACCAAGAAGGTGTAGAAATATGACTAGCTTATCTTGTACAAGCAACTCTTTCAATTTTGGGTCTTCCTTTGACCTATTAAAGAGGCTCTTTAATTGATCAAAAGACCATTCATCCAAAAAAGATGCATCTGCAAGAACAATGCTGAATGAGTAGGCAGATAAAATAAATCAAGAGTGTTTAAGAGATTGTCAATTTGAGAATGGTATACCAATTTGAAATTCATGTATCTTTTTTGTAAGTAATACTGGATACATAGATCTGAAGTATGTCAGATTACCCATGATCCCCATATACCCCCGTCTAAGGTTAGAAAGGTTTAGCGGAAATTCTAAGTATCAAAGCAGGGTAGGGATAGGGCTTTTTGTCCCCGTTCAATAGCCGATCCAAGGTAAATGTATTCCTCGGGGCCGCATATTTCAAACAGAGAAGAATGCTATTACCCACCAAGAAAGATATGCTCGGATGGCGATAATTACTTACTAAAGAGATATGCAGCCCAGGAGCCGAAAGGTTCTTCACAAAGTGAGACCACTCCCAATCGACCAACTTCGTCTCTGAATAATTCTTCCCAGAAACAAACTATATCTCATTTCAATTTGTTTACAAAAAAAAAAAGTTGCTTGCATTAGCCGAAGGATTTAAACACTGCGGCAGAAATGGTTGGGTTGGGGGAGGAAATAGATTATTAGAAAAAAATCCTACAAGGGCGTGACAACATTAAAGATGTGACTGTAAAGATGATTTCTCAAAAGAAACGAATTTCATCGTTTTAGGACAAAACTGAAAATTATAAAAAATTGAAGGAAAAACTAGTTATTCCTCGCCTTCAGTGTGTAATCTTAACCGGAAACAAACAAACAAACAAGTTTATTGTAATATTATTCCATCTGTTCCAATTCGAGTGTCCTGTTAAACATTTCAGGCAACTTTGACTAGGTGATTTGAGTAGCAAAACGACTTAAGAACTTGTTCTCCATTTCATATTGTTGTAAACTCGCATCACTATGAAATGATCTCTTGCGTCATTTTTCTACCCAAATAACCTAGTTAAACTGAAAAGCCAAACAGAACACAATAATTGGACAGAGGAAGTATCATATACTTATTCTAGCATGCTTTCAATCTGACAGAATTTTATAAGATTGCATTTTCCCTTATATCATGGTCTAGTTATATCAAAGTATCTCTTCGAAGTGCTTTCTTAGAAATCTACAATTTCGTTTAATTAACAGTACTAATTGCATCCCACTTCCACTCGCTCGTTCCATTAGTTTAGTGTACCAACATAGCTGAGACGATTATTTTGTTAATAAATGCCGTCGATACTGAATCAAGAATAACAGAAATTGAAGTTTAATATCTTGTACCAATATCTATATTACAGAGGACAACATTTCTGTAACTTTGCCTTAAGCCTCGGAAACGTCATGTCAGCTTTCCAGTTGTGCAAGACCCGCAGATAGGTGTTACTCAACCAGCAGCTGGATAGAATTATTCGCAAGTGCATTAGATGCAAAATGCATGCTTATGGGGGAAATGTCATTCCACTAAAGGATTTGGAAGGTCGAATCCTTATTTCCAGTTTGCACGAAAACGTAATCGAGTGGGAAGAAAGACGCGTGAGCTGCCAGACAGTTACTACCCTAAGTTAGACTTCAGTAGATAAGTAACTCTACAAATTCTAATATGAGGTAAGATCCTAGACTTGGTGTTGGGAAACCACATGGACACCAAAGCAATGACGGCAGCTACCAATTTCATTTCCACTAAATAATGATCTCAGAAATTGAACCGAACCTGTTGCAAAATCTTCATAATCATGCGGATACGAGTTCCAAGTACTATGAGGCAATGCACTACAGAATATAGGTACTATATCTGGGCTACCAAAAGCAATTGCATGCCGGCTCCGGTTGAACACTGAATCAAATTCCACCGGATTTGCCTTCCACCCTGAACATAAATGCACTTGATTTTAGCAAAATGAAATAATTGTCTACCTATATAATAAGGAAATTGCAAAAAAGATTGCCTTTTGTAACTGCACTAGGATCCTCATAGAAACCAGCAATGATAGAAACATGACCAGGCCTTGATTCAGTAGGTGGACGAGCATGGGATACTCCCCACCGTCCTTTGTTTTTTATTACACTTCTCAGAAACGGTGCTCTGTAGTTTCCATCTTGATCAGGTTCATAAAATTTGTCAGCTCGCAGACCATCAGCTGCAATGAAATACCAACCAAAATTTAGTTCCGCCCGGGTTCCATATACCACAGAGAATATAGACTACGAAGTTATCTAAATGTGTAACATGCGGAAGCATAAGAGAGATCTGTCAGGCCTAACCCATCAGCACAAAATCTATGAAATTTGTTAAACTGATCGAACACTAACTTTGTCGATGCAATTGATTTGAAAAGCCAAAGGGATAGGAGAAATTGCCTGATGGGTATTTAACCAAACAGCTGAAATTGTACAAAACAAGCATGCCCACCAAACTTCAGTGCCCAGGATAGGAGTTACATAAATGTTTAACATTTGGAGGCCTAATAGAGGATTGTTTATCCAAACCCACAAACCCAGCAGCACTAAAGTGATGCTACTTGATAAACTACTGAGATAAAACTACTGAATGAAAAGCTTTACTGAGACAGACAAATCATCAAACAGTTGGAGGGTGAATTGAGCTTACAAACGATAAGGACGAGGCGCTTGGCAGGAGGGGCAGAGAAGCGAGGAGGAACTGGGTCCATGCCATGGACGATGGGCGACTTGAAGTAAATGTCGAAAATGCTGAGCATGTACACTGCGTGAAGAACAACACCGAGGACTACTAGCCATGCTTCTCTCCTCTTCAACCACCTGTTTCTTGCTTGGATTGAAGCTGACGATTTTGAGCCTTCTACGTCTCTGACTCCCAAGATCCCATCGCCTCTTCCCATGTCCACTGTTCTGTTCTTCTTCGATGAGCAGCAATTATGAGCTTGCTCACGCAGTCAGTCTCTGTGCGGCGGATCTTGAAGAAGTCGTTTGAATTCGAAAGGGTAATCCGCTTTGACACCGGATAGATTTGATTTGGTTCGGATATGCGGGTCAGATCTCTCAATTTCGCCCAACTAAAAGAAAAAGGAGTAAAAAGAAGTCAAAATTTGCATGCTGTTATCAAATACTACCTCTGTTTCGCCTGTTTCAGCCTACTTCACTTTTTGTCACTATTCACTGGGTTACTTTCATCTGGTGATTTGATTAGCAAAACGATACAAGACTTTGGTAATCTTTGCATGATCTTATAGAGGAAAGTTTATTCTAAAATACCATGAAAAAATTGTTAAAAAATTACATCGTTTAAGTACCCAAATCACCAAGTCAAAGTGACCCAGTTACGGGTTAAAATGTCAAACGCAGACGAAACAGACGAAACGGAGGTAGTATGTAATTGGACTGATGTGAATATCTACTACATAGTTGGGCGTATTTTGTATTATTATATTCTGGTCCACAAATCCACCTATGGCTATATAAGGAGGCATAGGGTTAGAGAATAAAACACATCTCAATACTACTCTCCCTATTTCTTGTCTCTCTGTTTATTTCTTGTCTCTCAATTATACGTTCACAACACGTTATCAGCACGTGTCTCTACCATTCAGCAATCAATACGGTTTCTACCGTTTTACGACATCAATCAGCCCAAACAACAAGGAAAAAGAAGGTGGAGAGATTTACGGTGAACCTGGTATGGCGCAACTAGCACCACACTGCCAATAGCGAACAAAGCACCGAAGTGGTTGAGGTATTTTGATGTTTTGTAACCTATATTTAATTGTGTGGTCAGATCTGTAAAGAGATGGTTTGAGGCAAATCAAATGGTGAGCCCCATTACTGTAAGTAGTGTGCCTACCAATAATTTATTGGATTTATTTCTTAACATGATAGCATCTGAACTTCTAACTTGTGGATGTTTTAAAACTTTGATTCAATATTGGGGCTATGGCTAGAAAAGAAAAAGAAAAATAGTGCTTGAATCATGTTTGTGCTTCTGACATAGAACTAATGTTTTAGTTATTTCACTTTTATGATTTAGATCTTTTTAGGCAGGATCTCTAAGGATCAATTACTACATATCTCTAAGCATATTGACTATTTGATTTTTACAATATTCTATGTATACTCGTTCTGTTGGGAAAAAGTGGAACCTCCAGAAGAGGTCGTAACCCATGACCACTATCAATGGTGCGAGCTTTTCATATGCTTATAAAATAGCGTTTTCACACTTGAAGTTGTGAATTAAATGATTTTGTTATTGTAATCTGAAGTTATAACTGTTTTGCTTTATGACCTGAAGTCATAACACATTATGATACGATCTCCAGAAGAGGTCTTCACATGTTTCAATTGTTTGGTTTAAGCTCTTTGTAAGCTTGCAAGAGCCATGATCCAAACCTGAAGTTATGGACTACATGAAGCTTTGATCGTAACCCGAAGTTGCGACAATAGTTTCACATGTGACCTGAAGTCGCAATATATTTTTTATATGACCTGAAGTGGTAGCATGTTATTAAGAGTCTCCTGAAGAGACCAAGAACACTGTTCACCTAACCCCCTGAAGAGGTCGCGTTACTTTTTTTTTATTTACGCTACTTACTATGGATCAAAAACAAACCTCTTGAAGAGGATTAGTAACCGCCATCTATGTTAAATCTGGCCATGTTATATGTACTCGAAGTTACATATTACATGATATCATAACCCCGTAGTTATGAATATTTAGAACATGAAGTTCTAAAATACCTTGATTAGAAATCTCCGGAAGAGATATCTAAAAGTATTGAATAATGATCCACCCTCCTGAAGAGGTCGCACTACTTTTCTTTTACAGTTTATGCTTATGCCTACATTATTATTATTATTATTAACTTTTGTTTGTTCGGTACTTCTTTTTCACAAACATCCGGAAGATGTTCTTAGTCCATGAGTTTTGATTGGACTTAAGCTATTTATATGCTTACACATCATATTTTCATACCAGAAGTTATGAAAATTATGAAAATACTTATGATGGAGTTATAAAATAACATCAAAAGATCTCCCTGAAGAGAGAATCTAAAACCACTCACTTTTGAATAAAAATATTGACATTTACGTCTCTTTTTGGGTTTCTTGGCGAAACTTTGATTAGAGAACTACGGCGTCCAAGAGATTTGCTTATTGTCAATGTTCTTATTTGAATTTGAGGTTTGGTTTACAAAAGGTACATATGAGACAAATTGATGCCTGAAGCATCAACGAAATATCATTATGGTTATGATCATATTGCTCACGTCATGAGGGGGAGAATGGGTCCTATTGCATGACGTGAGACAAAATATCATTGTCTCTACGGGTATGTACGAATGCGAAATCCCAATAAAATTGATAGCTTCTCAACAAATGGGTGTCGGTTTGGGTATACACTTTAAGCATGAAAAAGGTTGCTTGAGTACATATGTTGATCCTCCGGAAGAGGAACATGAAATCAAAGCATCCAAAATAAGTTGGGATATGAATATATTGCTCTACAAGATGGGAAAACAAGATTGCAAGGAAAATCTTGAAATATTGTCATTAGTATGGATCAAAACCAACGTTGGTAACCAAATAGCCCTGGAAGAGGCATATAGCTCTGGAAGTAGCTAAAGGTACCTTAATACAATCTCATGATCCTACAATTAATGATTATTATATTAAGCGCTATACAAATCATATGGGTTAAAGGAAAAAGTGTTGACTAGATAATGGCCAAAACAAAGTCAACACACGCATAAACTATTGCTCGGGTTACATAATTATGTAGAGCAAAACGTATAGTACTCAAAGTACTAACAACCCGATGCACAATTACAATATATGCGAATACTACATATCCGCTGTTCAGCGTGGGATTCATGTAGACATTACAAATCCGCTACCAAGCGTGGGATATATGTCCGCTGTTAAGCGTGGGACTTATGTTTGGGATTATGTCCGCTTTAAGCGTGGGACTTGTAAAATGAGAAACATGATATATGGGTCATGATAAATTCTCACTAATATAATCTTCTCGTGGAGAGAATGATAATAATGTTGTGTTAGTCTCGGGGACTAAGGTACAACAAAATATGGGTTAAAAAATGTAACTAGTTACAAATACGATCGTACGAATCACAAATTTGTGAAATTCCATGGAGATTGGTTCCCATGAGAAATATTATTTGCCTGAAGCAAATCAAAAAGTGTACACTCGCGAGTAGTATTAGGTGCATATGCATTTTATCAATCATGATTGTTAATTATTTCTTTTAGATTGTTGTTTTTGCAATTGATTTTGTTTGTCAGGTACAAGGATATTCCAATGAGGGGGAGATCAAATGAAATGCTAAAAGCGCGACACTCTTTTTCCTTCGCTACGGTTTTTTTTCCCACAGGGTTTTTCCTAGCAAGGTTTTAACGAGGCTTGCGAAGATTATCCAGATGCTTTCCAGAAGAATGTCATCTCCTATGTTGAGCTAATAGAATTCACTAGATGTACACTTTTTCCTTAGTCATCGATTTTGTCCCACTGGTTTTTTCATGACAAGATTTTAACGAGGCATCGTAGTGGTGAATATTCAAGGGGGAGTGTTATGAAATATGTAATTGGACTGATGTGGATATCCACCACATAGTTGGCCGTATTTTGTATTATTATATTCTGGTCCACAAACCCACCTAATGCCTATATAAGGAGGCATAGCGTTGGAGAATAAAACACATCTCAATACTACTCTCCCTATTTCTTGTCTCTCTGTTTATTTCTTGTCTCTCAATTATACGTTCACAACACATGCATCCATAATTTGTTGTTATGGTAATTAGGTATCCAAACTTTAAAATCGTCCACTACAAGTCTGTAACTTTCGAAATTTTCTCCATAAATGGAGGATGATTTTTGTCTTTTACCCTTAAAAAAATACATGTGAAATTATGAAATTTTGAGAAATAAAATTTCATAATAACTTTGTTAAAAAAAATGTTAAAGACTTTAAGATTGACAGATATATATTAATAAAAACATATTTCATAATTTCAAATGATGTAAGTGTAGGGTTTTGATGCAGGTTACGCAGCTGAATAACAAAATTAATCCTGCTCAAACCCCTCCAAGGATCACAGGTAAGCACTCATAACATGATTACAGAAGAAAACATGTGTACCTTAGTTTGTGTAATCACAACGAATAATAGTGTCTTCGTCTCTACGAGTATCCACACCTTGGACCTTCAACTGGAATCCTTCCCACCGTGTAGTGCTAGCAACGGAAGAAAGGAGGAACAGATCATGCAAAATGAGGCACGAGTCGTGCCTTATGTCGTCAACGGCGTGAGAGGGACGGACGGGTAGGGGGTTTCGGCCTCCTACTTTGTCTCTCTCCTTGCTTTGTTATGTTTCTCTCAATAATTAATTAGATGAGAAAATAACAAGCTACATTTTTAAATCAATAGCCTAGTTGACATTAACTTTTTCTCTCTAGGGTTCTCTCCCTAGACGGAAGTGAGCGTTCGGTGGTGGCCGGAAACAATGGAAGCCGAGGATGACAGTTGGATAGCAAAGATTACACTAACGGAGGAGGAGAAAACAGAGGTTATGATCGGGAAAGCAATCTGTGATAGAGTTCGAGAGGATTGGAAGTTATGCCTCATCGGAAAGTTCGTTGGGGATACTAAGGTTGATCTTCAGGGCATGAAAGAGCTCTTTCGGAGATTATGGTGTCCTGATGATGATCTGAAGATTATGACTAAAGGAATCGACAGATTCGTTTTCAGATTCAGTAACAGAAACAATCTGGAAAAGGCCCTTTACGGTGGACCGTGGTCGTTTGATAATCAGCTTCTTCTCCTGAAGGAATGGGATATTAATCGCCAGGAAATTGATTACAGATTCAGTGACCTGTGGGTGTGGATTCAAATCAGGGGACTGCCCCTACATCTCATTCATGAAGAAGTAGGAGCCCAAATTGCTGCGTCTATTGGAGAAGTTCATAAAGTCACCATTCACCTTGATGGAGACGAGAAAGATAGATGCATAAGGGCGAGAACAAGGATCAAGACCTACAAAGCCTTGAGAAGAAGAGCCTTTGTGAAGACAGTAGATGGTGAACAACACTGGGTCAATCTCTTGTATGAAAGAATCCCATGTGTGTGTAATTGGTGTGGAAGACCGGATCATCTTGCACGTAGCTGTGAACAGCAGGAGATGATGAAGAGCAAGAATCAAGATCCGGAATATGGTTCGTGGATTATCGGAAAGCAAGCCGGGAAAAGGAAAAACGCCGGCAAGGAGGGGCGCGACGGGAAGAGGAGATCCGATGAAGGGCAAAACCGTAATCTCAAAGAAAAAATCTTTGGAGATAATGCTGGAAAAGGCAAGTCAAAGACTGGGGATAAACCCCACTATGGAAAATGGTTACCCAAATCAATTTCAAATCCCACATTCGTGGGAGGAGATTTGATTGGGAAATCAACTTCAAATCCCCCTTTTGTGGGAGGAGATTTGATTGGGAAATCATGGAGTAAAACTCAGCCACCAATTACGGATTTCCAACCTCCTTTGAAGACAAAACCAAACTTTGATATGGGAGCTTTAGACAAGATTGCCTTGCCTAAAGGAATCAAGTTTAATGCATCAAAAGAAAGTAAAAGGAAAAGGGTCAACGTCAAAGATTTAGCAAGGAACAAAGGGAAGAAAACGGAAGAGGAAGATAGTAACGGGAAGCGAAAACCCCTGGGACAACTGGTGGTCAATGACAACGACATGGGGCTGATCACGGGAGGTGGGAAGAGAAGCTGTAGCAAACCGGAAGTGGCAATGCCAACCCACCCGGGAAAAGAAAACCATCCCCCGGATCCAGAACCGGAAGGAAGCCATAAGGAGGACAACGAAATTATGATCTGTGAGCACTCTAACAACTTTCAAGAGGCAGAGGCTGTTAAACAGCCCTGCCTAGATCAATGAGTGTTCTAAGCTGGAACGTACGGGGGCTTGGAAACCTCCGTAACGTTCTATCCCTTTGCGACACTGTGAAGGAAAGACGTCCCAATCTAGTTTTTCTCATGGAAACTAGATTGTATTCACATGAGATGGACACTATCAGAAAGAAGGTAGGGTATGCAAATTGTACAGTGGTAGACAGCGTTGGAAGAGGGGGAGGACTGGCTTTACTCTGGGATGAAAAGACCCAGGTACATCCTATCAGCCAAAATATCAGATCTATCCACTGCATTGTCAAATTCGAAGGAGAGGATAAAGACTGGTTCTTCACAGGCTTTTATGGTGAACCGGACAGAGCGGAACGCCACCTTTCCTGGAGTCTTCTGACTCGACTCAAACCCTATGGGGATGCCCCATGGTTTGTTGTTGGCGATTTCAATGAAATCTTGTCACAAGAGGAAAAAGAAGGAGGTAACATGGTTACACCTTCTCAATCAGATCCTTTTCGTGAGGCTCTCAGAGAGTGTGATCTCTCGGATCTCGGCTTTGATGGTAATCCTTTTACCTGGTGTAACAACCAGGATGAAAGCACTTTTATCAGAGAAAGACTCGACAGAGCGGTTGCAAATCTCGAATGGAGAACTCTGTATGGGAATGTCAGAGTTAACCATCTCATCACGAGTACCTCTGATCACTACCCAATCGAAGTTGTTCTTAACAAACAATCTCAAAGTTGCAATAATTTGGGAGACAAGCGGTTCCTGTTTGAAGCCGCTTGGCTACATGATGATGATTGCGATTTAGTGGTGTCAAACAGTTGGGGCGGCTCGACAGATCTGGTCAAATACAAATTGAGTTCTTGCGCCGAGGAGTTGAGAACTTGGGCGAAAGATTCCTTCGGGAATGTGACAAAACAAATACGAGAACTCAAGAAACAAATCGGACGCTTAGACAGACAGAAACAAAATGCATATACTGCTTTTCAAAGGAGGACAGCAAAGAAAAAACTAAATGATCTTCTACTCAAGGAGGAGAAGATTTGGCAACAACGATCACGAATCCAATGGCTCCAAAGTGGAGACAAAAATACGGCCTATTTCCACCGTAAGGCTTCAGCCCGAAAAGCCAGAAACCTGATTAAAGGTATTGAAGACAAGCACGGTCAGTGGCATACTGAAGATGAGGAGATTATCAAAGTTCTTACAGGTCACTTTGATGATATCTTTGCAACATCAAACCCGTCAGAAGAAGACACAGACAAGATGCTACAGTTCCTCACCCCTGGGATCACAGAGGCTCAAAGGAACTTCATGGAAGCTCCTTATTCATTACAAGAGGTGGAGGAAAGTTTGAAACAAATGAGCCCCCTCAAAGCACCGGGAGCAGACGGCTTCCCAGCCCTTTTCTACCAAAATTTCTGGCCGATACTTAAGAAAGATGTTGGAGGCTGTGTTTTGAAAATCCTCAATGGACAACAAAGTGTAGCGGATTACAACCACACACTGTTGGCTTTGATTCCAAAGGTGAAACAGGTTAGAAAAGCGTCTGATTTACGCCCTATTAGTCTATGCACAATTATTTATAAGTTGGTCTCAAAGACCATGGCTAATAGACTCAAGATGGTGTTACCGAGTATAATCTCGGAAAGCCAAAGTGCTTTTGTTCCGGGGAGGCTAATAACTGATAATATCATTTCTGCCTTTGAAATCTTACACTCAATGCGTACAAGATTTAAAGGCAAGGAAGGGTATATGGCTCTTAAAATGGATATTAGCAAAGCTTATGATCGGGTGGAGTGGATTTTCCTCACTAAAGCTATGACTAAGTTGGGATTTGGGCCGAGATGGATAAATTTAGTTCACGACTGCATTTCTACCACTTGTTTCTCCTTTTCTTATAAGGGACGAATAGTTGGTAAAGTTATGCCCAAGCGGGGGCTTCGTCAAGGATGTCCCATCTCACCTTATCTCTTTTTATTTTGTGGTGAAGTTCTCTCACGTGCTCTCACGAGTTCTATGTCTAGTGGTGCTATTACAGGTGTTGCCGCGTCGCGAGGGGGTCCTAAAGTCTCCCACCTCTTCTTCGCGGACGACAACATTATTTTTACAAAGGCAGTACAATCAGAAATAACCCACCTAACTGCTATCCTACAAGACTACGAGAGGGCAACAGGACAACAGATCAATCTTGAGAAAGTCTTCGGTGGTTTTTTCCAATAACGTGACGGATGAAGTTGGAACAGCTTTGAGCATCGCCTGCGGCGTCAAAAAGGAGCTGATCCACGATCGTTATCTGGGTTTACCGACTGAAATGGGAAGAAGAAGAATGGATAAGTTCCAAAATATTGTGTCTCGAGTTCAAGACAAACTGAAGAATTATAAAGAGAAATTTCTGTCTCCAGCTGGGAAAGAAATACTCTTAAAAGCAGTAATTGAAGCAATCCCTACGTATGCAATGGGGTGTTTCAGATTACCTACTACTCTCTGTGACAAATTGGAAGCAGAAATGTAAAGATTTTGGTGGGGATCTACGGACCAAGGACGCAAGATCAGCTGGGTTGCGTGGAACCGAATGAAAGACAGCAAAATCGAAGGAGGAATGGGTTTCCACCACCTGCAGAATTTCAATACGGCTATGTTAGGTAAACAGTATTGGCGAATTCTTCACAACCCAGACAAGCTACATGCCAAGATTCTGAGACACAAGTATTTCAGAAACACAGGAATCTTAAAAGCAGAAGTAAGACAAAATTGTTCATATCTGTGGAGGAGCATTTTATCAAGTAAGAAACTTATCTTAAGTGGCTGCAGATGGCGAATTGGGAATGGTGAGAAGCTTAATGCTTTCACTGATCCATGGTTATTGCGTCCAAATCTGTTCAAACCTTTCACTCCAGCTCCAGCAAACAGAACCATCATGGTTTCAGATCTCATCACAGAAGATAGACAATGGGATAACAGAGCCATTAATGAGATGTTTTGGAAAGAAGATGCAGATGAAATTAAAAGAATCAGTATCCCACCCTTACTCAGCCCGGATCGACTCATTTGGCATTTTTCAGAGAATGGGATCTATACGGTGAAATCCGGGTATCAGCTTTGCACCCAACAAGAAAAACAGTCCCAATCGTTTCAGTTAGGGGCGCACTCGAATCCAACCCCAATTTGGTGGAAAAGCTTCTGGGGAATTAAAGTTCCCAAGAAAAACTTATTCCCAAGTTGGAGAGCCTTCCACAAAGGGCTTCCGGTTCGAGAAAACTTAAACCGACGGGGAATCTCAACAGAGAGATGGTGTCCCGTCTGCAAGAGAGACAAAGAAACCGAAACCCATGTTTTTATAGTTTGCAAAGTCGCAAAAAAATGCTGGTCTATTCTGTTTGGGGAAGATTTTGTGAAAAACATGCAAGATGAGTTCCAGATCTGGCTTCCCCAAATAATTCTTGAATCAGATATGAAAACCAGGAAGTTAATCGTGATTTGCCTTGCAAGAATTTGGAAGAACAGAAACGATCTTCTATTCAAACAAATTGAAAAATCGGCGGAGATCATTGTTTCTGAAGTCAAACAGTACCTGGAAGAGGTGGATTCATCCATGCATGAATCAAATTCAAAAAAGCCGGCTCAGATAAGCCACTCTCCGGCCGTCTCGCCACCTAGACCGCCGGAGGAGTGGGTCGTTCTCAACTCCGACGCCGCTTGGAACCCAGATCTGAGGGCTGCAGCAACGGGAGCCATCCTTGCGGATGCAAACGGTATCTTCATCGCCGGGCTCGCAAAATACACCCCTCTCTCCATCTCGGCCAAAGCTTCAGAAGCAGAGGCTCTTAGAGATGGCATCAAGATGGCGGTAGAACTCGGCTACACCAAGCTATGGTGTGAAACCGACTCTGTAATGCTAGAGAGAGAAGCGAACAGACAGCTCAAAGGGAAACCTCCAGAAGATGTAACGGAGGTGGAAAGTTTTGTGGGGGAATGTATCACACTACTCGGGAAGATAAGCAGCCATGTGGTCACACACGTTCCTAGAAAGTGGAACACAGCTGCTCACCATTTTGCAAAACAAGGGCTCCATCTTCAGCTAAATAGCATTTGGACACAAAGGCCACCTGTCTGGGCCGAAAGTCTATTGAATAATGTAATTGGACTTCGTTTTGGGCCACATGCCTAATAAAACGTTATTTCCCTCAAAAAAAAAAAAAAAACAAGCTACATTTCCTTTATAAAGTTAATGGCTTAGTTTGGCAAAGATAGATTTTTAGATAGATTATTGAATGAGTGGTTGATATGAGGAGAGAGAGACAATCTTCATCTCAACCATTCATTCAATAATCTATCCAATAATCTATGTTTCCCAAACTAGGCCAATAACTCCTTATTAACTACATAATGGTCCCAATACTAATCATGTCCTTACATGGATTAGTCCACTTGCAAATTAGTCCTACTAACTTTGCTTGTGGTTGCGTTATGGTCCTTTTATTAATTAGTCCAACTAATTAATACACATATCTAGTTTAATCCATATGGTGTGTGACCCCAAAGGTTTCTACTTAATTGGTAGGAACTATTACAAACATAGAGCGGTGTCTAGCAACACATCTATGCCACCCAACTAATAGAAATAGTCAGTGATCTGGACAAACATTGTGCCCAATGTTACCGTGTTGTGTCATCCATTTGTCTCCATATCCGGATTGGACACAAGACATATTCATCACACTCATATACCCAATCCATAATTTCTCGATCCTGGGACTAGACTTATCCATACAGATAACATTAATATCTTCATAATGATTTATGTGAGTCTGGCCAGACGTTACATAAGCTCTATCCCTCGAGTGGCCGTGGATATTTACTCCTATTATGTAGGAGTGACAAATCTTATCTATATCACTGCCACCTCTAAGCTTGCTTTCTATCATGCCCTCTTGTTATCTTTATAGTTACCCAGTTATAGTGTAACGTTTGATAATATCAAAGCATGATATTTCACAGCTAGATAATCAAGTGACTTCAAGTTTAAGGATTACAACACCATTAGCACTACGAGAAGCGCTTGTGATGTTGACATAATCTAATGTAACCTTCTCGCGGTGGGTCTATACAGTATGCAATTACTCCTAATGCATACCCATGTGTTAGACTTGATATCAACATATCAAACTACCCATATACTAGTCTATAGTTGATCGTCCCGTTGAACAATATAATAGACTAGGGATATTTAAGATAAACAACACAATTATAATATAAGGACTTCATTACATTAAATATCTCCATAAATAATACAATGATTATTCTAGAAAATAAAGTTCATACTAAACAATTTGCCTCTAGGGCATCCAAAACCAACAATCTCCCACTTGCACTAGAGCCAATCTAGTGCATCACGTATGCCAATAGCCCTCCCTTCATGCTTTCGCTGATCCAACGGCTTTGTGAAAGGATCTGATATATTGTCATCTGTTGGAATCTTGCATATCTTCACATCTCCTCGATCTACTATCTCTTGAACCAGATGGTATCTCTTAAGTACATGCTTTGTCATCTGGTGTGATCGGGGTTCCTTGGCTTGTGCGATCGCCCCAGTGTTGTCACAATACAACGTTATGGGATCCACAATGCTAGGAACCACACCAAGATCAGTGATTTTAGCCAAACAACCTCCTTTGATGCGCCTGAAGCAGCAATGTACTCAGCTTCTGTTGTAGAATCAGCAACTGTCTCTTGCTTGGAACTCTTCCAACTCACAGGTCCTCCATTCAGGCAAAACACATAACCCGACTGCGATCTATAGTCGTCTTTGTCGGTTTGGAAGCTTGCATCATTGTAACCAATTACTCTTAGCTCTTCCTCACCTCCAAATATCAAGAATGCATCCTTAGTCCTTCTCAAGTACATAAGGATGTTCTTGACGACAATCCAGTGACTATCACCCGGATTGGACTGATATCTGATTGCCATACTTAGTGCATTCGACACACCTGTTCTAGTACACAACATGGCATACATGATAGATCCTATGGCCGACGCATACGGAATTCTACTCATGCGGTCCTTCTCAATCCGATTGGAGAGACAATTATTCTTTGAAAGAGTGATCCCATGCGACATGGGCAAGAATCCCTTCTTGGAGTCTTGCATGTTGAACCGATTCAACACCTTGTCTATATGTGTACTTTGGCTTAGGCCGAGCAGCTTCCTCGATCTCCCTATAAATCTTGATACCCAGTATATAAGCTGCATGCCCTAAGTCCTTCATTGCAAAACACTTTCCTAGCCAATCTTTCACAGATTTCAACATAGAAATGTCGTTTCCGGTGAGTAGTATGTCATCCACATACAAGACCAGAAACACCACAGAACTCCCACTAACCTTCTTGTAAACACAAGGCTCATCTTCATTCTTGATGAAGCCAAACTCTTTGACCGCTTCATCAAAACTTCGATTCCAACTTCTAGAAGCTTGCTTCAATCCATAAATGGATCGTTGTAGCTTACATACTTTATTTTCATGCTCTGGATCTTCAAAACCCTCAGGTTGTGTCATGTACACATCCTCGAGGAGGTTTCCATACAGAAACGCTGTTTTGACATCCATCAGCCAAATCTCATAGTCGTAGTAAGCTGTTGGGACTCGGGAAAAGGTTTCATCATAGTCAATACCATGAGTCTATCTGCATCCTTTAGCCACCAGTTGGCCCTTATAGGAAACTACATTTCCATCCATGTCAGTCTTATTCTTGAAGACTCACTTGCACCCTATGGGCCGAACCCCATCGGGTGGTTCCACCAAAGTCCATACTTGGTTGGAATACACGGATTCCATTTCGGATCTCATGGCCTGAAGACACTTCTTTGAGTCTGGCCCTTTCATGGCCTCTCCGTAAGTATTAGGCTCATCATCTATGGGTAATACTTCATCGGGCTCAGTAAAGAGAAGTCCATACCTCTCTGGCTCATGACGTACCCTACTCGACCTACGGAGTTCTTGTGTTACTTGAACAGGCTGCTCCACAAGCGTTTGTGGTTCCTGTTCATGCTCCATTGTCGTATCAGTACTTTGTGGTTCTTGAATTTCTTCAAGTTCTACAGCCCTCCCACTTGCTCCTATATATAGATGAACTCTCTTTCTAGTAACACGCCGATTTGAGCAACAAACACTTTGTTCTCGATTGGATTGTAGAAGTAATATCCTTTAGTTTCCTTATGATATCCCACAAACTTACACTTATCTGACTTGGGTCCGAGCATGTCACTCTATAGACATTTTGCATAGACGTCGCAACCCCAAATCTTCATAAGCGACACTATAGGACGCCTCCCATTCAATATCTCATATGGTGTCTTCATGACCGATTTGGATGGAACACGATTAATGGTGAAAAGCAGTTGTCATTAGAGCATGTCTCCAAAACGATATCGGAAGATCTGTTAGACACATCATAGACCACACCATGTCCAACAAGGTGTGATTCCTACTCTCAGACACACCATTCCATTGTGGCGTTCCAGGTGGAGTGAGTTGGGACAGGATCCCAGACTCTCTAAGATAGTCGTCAAACTCTTGGCTTAAGTATTCTCCTCCACGATCCTATCGTAGAGCCTTGATACTTTTTCCAAGTTGCTTATGTACTTCATTCCTGAATTCCTTGAACAATTCAAAGGATTCAGATTTGGCCTTCATAAGGTACACAAATCCATATCTACTGAAATCATCAGTAAATGTAATGAAGTAGGTATAACCACATCTGGCAGGCGTGCGAAACGGTCCACATACATCAGTATGTATGAGTGCCAATAACTCACTAGTCCTTTCACCTTTCTTATTGAAAGGAGAATTTGTAATTTTTCCAATCAAACAAGATTCACATGTCTCATATGATTCATAATCAAACGAGTCTAGTAATCCATCCTTATGGAGTCTAGATATGTGTTTCTCATTTATATGGCCTAAACGACAGTGCCATAGATAAGTATGATTTAATTCATTAATCTTAATCCTCTTAGAATTAATGCTATAGATGAGATTACTTAGATCAAGGATATATAATCCATTAGAAAAATGCCACTACAATAGTGGATACTATCAAAATAAATGGAACAACCATTGTTCTTTATTTAAATAGTATAACCTTTCTCGTCCAAACAAGAAAAAGAATTAATGTTTCTGCTCATAGCAGGCACATAATAGCAATTGTGTAATTCTAAAATAAGCCCTGAAGGCACAGATAACTCATATACGCCTATAGGTAATGCAGCAACTCTTGCTTCATTCCCGACGGGCAAGTCTATCTCCCCTTTAGCCAATCTTCTACTTCTTTTCAAATCCTGCACATTCTGACAAATGTGAGATGCACATCCAGTATCCAATACCCAAGATGAAGAAATAGAAAGATTGACATCTATAACAAAAATACCTGGCGGTGGTGGAATCACTATTCCAAGCCTTTTATCCGCCAGATACCTGGGGCAATTCCTCTTCCAGTGTCCAGGCTGACTATAGTAGTGACAATCACCCTTAGTCACGCCTCCACCAGGCTTTAAGGCAGTTTCTTTGGATTTTGCAACCTTCTTGCTCTTTCCCTTGGAGGTAGATGCAACTGACTTGATCTTCCTCTTATTGACCATCATTATGGTCTTGCCTTTGCCCTTGTTAATACTTTTTTCAGCAGTCCTCAACATATTGAGCAAGTCTGGCAGAGTCTTGTTGATCTCATTCATGTTATAGTTCATGATGAACTGTCTATAACTATCCGACAACGATTGCAAGATGAGATCAGTGGCCAACTCTTGGCCGAATGGGAAGCCCAACCTCTCGAGATTCTTAATGTATCCGATCATACGGAGTACATGAGGCCCGACTGGGTTCCCCTTTGCGAGACTACACTTGAACAGTGCTTTGGATACTTCGTACCTCTCATGCCGGGCCTGCTCTTGGAAGAGCCGCCTTAAATGTACGATAATATCGTACGCCTCCATGGTCTCATGTTGTTTCTGAAGACCAGAGATCATGATGCACAACATGATACATGTCACATCATTATTTTCATCTACTATCTTTTAATGTGCCCTTATGTCAGCGAGCACAGCATCGTCAGGTAGTGGTGCTGGAACGGTTGCATCTAAGATGTACAACTTCTTTTCTTGCTTAAGGACAATCCTTAAGTTTCTGTACCAGACAACTTGTCATTCTCAAGGACAGAACACATGGATGGTGTCGATGTTTGATTGTTGTTTGCCATTGGAATTCTACAAAATGAGAAATATGCAATTTTACTATTTTGAACAATTTAACCATATGCAATAATTGCTAGATTATCAAATATAGCTACCCCTATTTTTCTCAGATTAATAGCCCTCACCATTAATGCGAAAAATATCATATATTTTCTACTGGGTCTAAGATCCATATTCCACTTATTCTTGAGCTTGCTTTGGCAAGTCACCAAAGAATTAGTTATTTATGTATGAACGTCTTTCCAATTGCATCTTGTGAAACTCTTGGTGCAACCGGACAAATAACTCCTTATTTATCTATCTCATAGATAATCCCAATTTCCATGCCTATAAGTCATCAATTCAATTGAAACCACTTAGTTACGTTTAACCTCTTATTTCAACAATCACACATTACCTGCTTGTGTCGCCGTATCACATCATGGTAAATTGAAATCGTCTTGCTTTGGCAAGCCCGAAATTAATAAACCCTGATAATGACGGGTGTTAAAATAAGAGAAGGCAAAACATAATATTTTCCTTTGAGGGATTTAAATGCATTATCTAATTTGTTTGGTTGATCTCATCAACATGATCTACTTATTTGGATTGGGCAACAATAAAAGACCATTCTTGTTTATTATAATCTTGTTACGTTTTGCTTGTATCATACATACACAAAATAAATAACAAGACATAAATAATAAACATTAACAAAATAAAAATTAACGTGGCATGGATATGGCCTCTAAGACTAAGATATTACCAAGCCAATGATAATATCTATATGCCCTCAAGTGACAAGCTCATCTCCATGTGCCTCCACCATAGTCGCGCGCCCAAGGTGTGCGAGTTCCTCCATCATCTTTGTGGCTTCTTGGTTCTTTGGTCTTCTTCTCCATGCTCTTTGCTATCATCTAATAATCCAATTCTAGCTAGCATCTTAATTAAATATATAAAACCTCACATGTCAAGAAGATGATCAGCTTGCATGCCGTAAAACCTAATTAACTATTACATAAATTTGATCAGCTCGCAGGCCGTAAACCAAGTCACAAAGTAAACAACCACAATCTAGGCCATATCCATCCACCATGCAACAAAGAGCATAATACAGTTAAAACTAATTTTTAACGCGCTTGTTCAATTGTAGTTAAAATAAGGAAACTAGGGTCAAAACGGTCTAATGGGTCCACCATCTATATGGCCGAACCGCCCAAAGGGCCAAGGCATGGCCTTGAGCCGGTCGGCCAAGCCTCACGCGCGGTCGAGCCGCATGCTAGGTCGGCCCAGGCCCTTGGCCGTGCCCTAGCTTGGGCGGCAAGGCAAGAAGGCAGTCCCTAGGGGTACCGAACCCTCCTATAGAATTGTTTCCAAAAAAATTCCTTGCCTTGTTGCCCAAGTTTGAAAAACTCCTTTTTCCAACTTGTCCCCAAACCCTAGTTCCTAGATCCAAAAATCATCACATCCTATGTGATCCAAACTCACTAATTCATACATCCCATGTAAAATTAAGTCGTAAAACTCTCTTTCATGTTTGATTTGCAAGTAATGAGGTGCAACCACTTCATTACATCTTCTAAAATCATCAGTAAATGTAATGAAGTAGGTATAACCACCTCTGGCAGGCGTGAGAAACGGTCCACATACATCAGTATGTATGAGTTCCAATAACTCACTAGTCATTTCACCTTTCTTATTGAAAGAGGAATTTGTCATTTTTCCAATCAAACAAGATTCACATGTGACATATAATCCATAATCAAATGAGTCTAGTAATCCATTCTTATGGAGTCTAGGTATGTGTTTCTCATTTATATGGCCCAAACTACAGTGCCATAGATAAGTATAATTTAATTCATTAATTTTAATTCTCTTATTATTAATGTTATAGATGAGATTACTTAGATCAAGGATATATAATCCATTAGAAAAATGCCCACTATAATAGTGGATACTATCAAAATAAATGGAACAAGTATTGTTCTTTATTGAAATAGTAAAACGTTTCTTGTCCAAACAAGAAATAGAAATAATGTTTCTGCTCATAGCAGACACATAATAGCAATTGTCTAATTCTAAAATAAGCCATGAAGGAAAAGATAACTCATACACGCATATAGCTAATGCAGCAACTCTTGCTCCATTCCCGACGCGCATGTCTATCTCCCCTTTAGCCAATCTTCTACTTCTTTTCAAATCCTGCACATTTTGACAAATATGGGATCCACATCCAATACCCAAGATGAAAGAAATAAAATATTGACATCTATATCAAAAATACCTGGCGGTGGTGGAATCACTATTCCTAGCCTTTTATCCTATAGATACTTGGGGCAATTCCTTTTCCAGTGTCCAGGCTGACTACAGTAGTGACAATCACCCTTAGTCACGCCTCCACCAGGCTTTAAGGCAGTTTCTTTGAATTTCGCAACCTTCTTGTTCTTTCCCTTGGAGGTAGATGCAACTGACTTGCTCTTCCTCTTATTGACCATTATTATGGCCTTGCCTTTGCCCTTGTTAAAACTCTGTTCAACAGCCCTCAACATATTGAGCAAGTCTGCCAGGTTCTTGTTGATCTCATTCATGTTATAGTTCATGATGAACTAGCTATAACTATCTGGCAATGGTTGCAGGATGAGATTAGTGGCAAACTCTTGGCCGAATGAGAAGCCCAACCTCTCGAGATTCTTAATGTATTCGATCATACATAGTACATGAGGCACGACTGGGTTCCCCTCTGCGAGACTACACTTGAACAATGCTTTGGATACTTCGTACCTCTCATGTCGGGCTTGCTCTTGGAAGAGCTGCCTTAAATGTACGATAATATCGTATGCCTCCTTCTTCTCATGTTGCTTAAGAAGCTTAGAGCTCATGGTGCACAACGTGAGACAGGTCACATCATTATTGTCATCTACAATCTTTTGATGTGCCCTTGTGGCAGCGAGTACAACATCGTCAGGTGGTGGTGCTGGAACGGATGCATCTAAGATGTACAACTTCTTTTCTTGCTTAAGGACAATCCTTAAGTTTCTTTACCAGTCCAGAAAGTTGTTCCCTGACAACTTGTCATTGTCAAGGACAGAACTCATGCATGGTGTCGATGTTTGATTGTTGTTTGCCACTGGAATTCTACAAAACGAGAAATATGCAATTTTAGTATTTTTAACAATTTAACCATATTCAATAATTGCTAGATTATCAAATATAGCTCCTACTATTTTCTCGGGTTAATAGCCCGCACCATTAATGCAAAAAATATCATATATTTTCTAGTGGGTCTAAGATCCATATTTCACTTCTTCTTTCCAATTGAATCTTATGCAACTCATGGTGTAACCGGGCAAATAACTCCTTATTTATCTATCTCATTGATAATCCCAACTGCCATGCCTCTAAGTCATCAACCCAATTGAAAATACTTAGTTACAATTAACATCTTATTTCAACAATTACACATTACTTGCTAGCTTGTGCCGCCGCATCACATCATGGTAAATTAAAATCTCCTTGCTTTGGCAAGACCGAAATTAATAAACCCTGATCATGAAAGATGTTAAAATAAGATAAATATTTTCCATTGGTTGATCCCATCAACATGATCTACTTATTTGGATTGGGCAATCCACAATAAAAGACCATTCTTGTTTATTATAATCTTGTTACGTTTTGCTTGTATCATCCATACACAAAATAAATAACAAGACGTAAACAATAAACATCCAAAAAATAAAAATTAACGTGGCATGGAAATGGCCCCTAAGACTAAGATATTACCAAGCCAATGATAATATCTATATGCCGTAAAGTGAAAAGCTCATCTCCATGTGCCTCCACCATAGCCGTGCGCCCTAGGTGTGCGAGTTCCTCCATCATCTTTGTGGCTTCTTGGTTCTTTGGTCTTCTTCTCCATGCTCTTGGCTATCATATAATTATATAATTCTAGCTAGAATCTTAATTAAATAAACAAAACCTCACATGGCGAGAAGATGATCAGCTCGCATGCCGTAAAACCTAATTAACTATTACATAAATTTGATCAGCTTGCAGGCCGTAAACTAAACCACAAAGTAAACAACCAGAAACTAGGCCATATCCATCCACCATGTAACAAAGCATATAATACAGTTAAAACCTATTTTTAACGTGGTTGTTCAATTTCAGTTGAAATTAGGAAACTAGGGTCAAAACGGTCCAATGGGTCCACCATCTATATGGCCGAACCACCCAAAGGGCCAAGGCATGGCCTTGGGCCGGTCAGCCAAGCCTCCCGCTCGGCCGTCCCGCATGCTAGGCCTCCCAGGCCCTTGGCTGTGCCCTAGCTTGGGCGGCAAGGAAAGGGGGGCGGTCCCTAGGGGGGGGGGGCAACCCTCCTATGGAATTGTTTCCAAAAAAATTCCTTGCCTTGTTGCCCAAGTTTAGTTGTTTCTAAGTTTTGAAAAACTCGTTTTTTCAACTTGTGCCCAAAATCTAGTTCCTAGATCCAAAAATAATCACATCCTATGTGATCCAAACTCACTAATTCATACATCCCATGTAAAATAAGGTCTTGTTTGGTTGAATCTTATTCAATTTGCATCTAATATGCTAATTCATTTCAGTTTTTGCGTAAAATAACATATACGGTGTAAAAAATGAAAAACAGTAACACATAATATCATGTTATGCGCTACGACTGGCGGCTGATACCATTGTAGGGTTTTCGTGCAGGTTACGGAGTGGTGTAACAAAACTAATCCTGCTCAAACCCCTCCAAGGACCATAGGTAAGCAATCATAATATGATTAGAGAAGAAAACATGTGTACCTTAGTTTGTGTGATCACAACGAAGAATAGTGTCTTCGTCTCCATGAGTATCCAAACCTTGGATCTTCAACTGGAATCCTTCTCACAGTGTAGTGCTAGAAACGGAAGAAAGGAGGAACGGATTACACAAAAGGAGGCACGAGTCGTGCCTTATGTGGCGGACGGGGTGAGAGGGGCGGACGGGTAGGGGGTTTCGGCCTCCTACTTTGTCTTTGCCTTGCTCTGTTATGTTTCTCTCAATAATGAATTAGATGAGAATATAACAAGCTAGAGTTCATTTAAGTAGTTGATAACTCCTTATTAATTACATAATGACCCCAATACTAATCATGTCCTTACATAGATTAGTCCACTTGAAAATTAGTCCTACTAACTTTGCTTGTGGTTGCGTTATGATCCTTTTATTAATTAGGCCAACTAATTAATACCATATCCAGTTTAATTCATATGGTGTGTGACCCATAGGTTTCTACTTAGTTTGTAGTAACTATTACAAACATAGAGTGGTGTCTAGCAACACATCTATTCCACCCAACTAATAGAAATAGTCGGTGATCCCGACAAACCTTGTGCCCAATGTTACCGTGTTGTGTCATCCCTTTTTCTATATCCAAATTGGACACGAGACATATTCGTCACACTCGTATATCCAAACCATAGTTTCTATCCTGGAAATAGACTTATCCATACATATAACATCAATATCTTCATATTGATTTATCTGAGTCTGGCCAGACATTCCATAAGCTCTACCACTCGAGTGGCCGTGGATATTTACTCCTATTATGTAGGAGGGACAAATCCTATCTACATGACTGCCACCTCTAAGCTTTCTTCCTATCATGCCCGATTATTATCTTTATAGTTACCCAGTTACGGTATAACTTTTCATAATATCAAAGCATGATATTTCACAACTAGAGAATCCAGTGACTTCAAGTCTAAGGATTACAACACCATTAGCACTACGAGAAGCTCTTGTGACGTTGACATAATCTATTGTAGCCTTCTCGCGGTGGGTCTATCCAGTATCTCATTACTCCTAATGTATATCTATGTGTTAGACTTGATATCTCCATATCAAACTACTCACATACTAGTTTATAGTTGATCGTCCCATTAATAAATATAATGGACTAGCGATATTTAAGATAAACAACACAACTGTAATCTAAGGAATTCATTATATTAAATATCTCCATAAATAATATAATAATTATTCTAGCAAATAAAGTGCATACTAAACAGATTGCCTCTAGGTCATCCAAAAACAACAGTAAGAATATGTTATGTTGATGAAAATATATGACGTTAACTTACATATATCTAATTATTAAATTAATATTTTATTTTATTTTCAAAATTTTGGATTTGTTAGTAAAACTTGCAATTTTATAAAAAAAAAAAGGTGAAAATGAAAGGTACAATAGTATTTTTACATTATTCTGTCCAATATGGATGGGAAGTTAATGGAAGGGTACCTCGCTAAACGGAGTTTGAAAGTTTGGAACCTGTGGTGCACGATTTTATAGTTTTGGTACCCACTTGTCTGGAAAAAGCGAACTTTGGGTACCTGTGGTGCAATTTTTCCAAAAAAGAAACACAACTAGTTTTTGACTTAGACTAGTGTTTAGAGTCACTATGACTTCCTCTCTGTAAAACTGTCACCCTCTCCATTCATGTGCTTGCTTTCACAATTCTTCACCTCCCTTTCTACTGCCACTCCATGTTCTTCTTCGCCCGATGGCTGCATCACCGAAATACCAACCATTGGCTACCTTGCCTACCCAACTCACTATTATATTTACCCGAGAATCCCACCATTCGTCACTCCCCTCTTCTTCTCCGCCTTGTTTTGATGACTGCATCACCAGAATACCAACCATCCGGCTACCTTGCCTACCCAACTTACTATTCTTAATTATGATTCAGAGGTTCTAGAGGCTCGATTATTATATTAGCAGCTTAGTCGGACCGAGGTAGGATCTCAACGTTATAGCCCTACCATATTACGTTGCCTGTATATATGCTAGTCGTTGTATTGCTTAAATATATTCGTTGAAATTATCGAATTGCTATTACTGTGTCGATGTTATGTCTAATTATTGTGAAATTGTACATTGATTCATGTGGAGGTATTGTCAAAATTGTTATTTGAGTATTTGAATCATACAGAGATGCCGCTGAAATTGCTATTCAATTATACTGTTGATATTCGTGACTATTCTGGATACATGCTATCATCTGTATTGATAGTTGATATGCTGTTAGCATGATGATATTGTCGATAATATTGTTCATGCAGGATTTGCATGTGAAATTGATAATGAAAGTGAAAAGATAAATGGACAGGGTTAGCAAGAAGGGATTGCACATCCCTTGGGTGAATGAACCTGATCGCACCCGAGGCCTGGTGCAGAAAGCACTGCCAGCTCGATGGAAAATGGTTACTCCACTCCCAGTTGAGGGCGCGTATGCGGAGGTAGGCTGACTCACTCCTAGGTACGAGGGCGTATGTGAGTACCCTAGGTTTCATGAAGATATAGAATTGCATATGCATGACTTGACATACATGTCTATATTAGACTACAATTGTATGTTGATGTGATACATGTATCAGAAACAATACGTGTTTGGACTGTTTCCTTGATATTCTTAACTGAGCTTGTAGTAAGTTCACCCATAACATTTTAGAGATACAAGTTACAGTGATGGTGATGGTTTTGTCCCTGAGTTGTCTTAGCTGTTTGGAGTGCTAGCTTGTCTATAACTTTTGAAACGAGTCTTCACTTGTTTTTGTTTGTAATATAGTTGGGTTTAGAACGTTAGTAGCTCTTACTACTCTGTAAACATTTCAGTTTGTGTAAAAAAAGTTTGAGTTGTTCAGTTCCTCTCCTGTTCGATCAGTTCCTTTATTTATTTCAAAAAATGTTTCACCCCGGTTTACGGGCGTGACAACGGTAACATTTGGTCACAGAGGTTTGTCAGATCACTGACTATTCCTATTACTTGGGTATAATTAATATGTTGCTAGTGGCCGCTCAATTTTTGTAATTGTTACTGCCAACATAATAGGAACCTGCAGGGTACACACCAAAGGATTAGATTGGATATTCAATGTTTGTAATTGTTACTGCCAACGTAATAGGAACCTGCAGGGTCACACACCAAATGGTTAGACTGAATATAGATGTTACTTAGTTGGACTAATTAACAAATAAATAATCAGGGATCAAAGTGCAACAACGTGCACATTTAGTTGGGCTAAATAGCAAACTGGACTAAAACCAAAGTTGATCCAAACTGTTGGATGTGATTAGTAATTGTAGGGTTTTGATTCATGGATGCGCAACGGAAACACAAACAATCATAACCCATGCAAAACCCTCCAAGGATCTCAAGTCAAGAGACATAACGATGGTAAGGGAAGAAATCAATAACACACCTTAGGGTTCTCCTTTGATGACTTCAAACGCGAATAGTGTCACGTCTCTATGGTTGATCCACGCCTAGAGGTGAGATCTAGATCCTCCAAATCCATGTGCTAGCTAGGAATAATGGAAGAGGAAGAAGAAATCGCCAACAATGGAGTGCCAAAGGTGGGGCGGCTCTCCTTTTGGCCGACGGGTAGGGGGCGATCCCATAAAGGGGTTCGGCCCTCTTTTGGGGCTTGCTCTCTCCTTGCTTTGTTCTCTCATTTCTTCTATCATATAGATGTGTGTTGTGTGTAGAGAGAAAAATAAGCTAGGAGTGTTCTTTATATAGTCCAACAACTCCTTGTCCTACTACATAAAGAACCCCTCTCCTAATCCTACTCAAGTTCGGATTAGTCCCTTTTTGCAAAAATAGTCCTTCTCATGTCAATACATGGATTAGTTCTATTTGAAAATTAATCCTAATAATGTCTCTACATGAGTTAGGTCATCTTGGCAAATACTAATCATGTCTATACATGGATTAGTCCAACTTGCATATTAGTCCTACTAAGTTAGCAAGTTGTTGCGATTTGATCCTTTTAATTAATTAATCATATTAATTAATTAATTCCCAAGTCTAGTTCACCCCTATATGGCGTGTGACCCCATAGGTTCTATTTAGTTGGTAGTAACTATTTACTAATACGGAGCGGCCTCTAGCAAGACATCCATTATAGCCAACAAATAGAATAGTCATCATGACAAACCTTGTACAAGTAATTGTCTCATCCCTTTGTCCCAATATCCGGATTGGACACGAGACATACAAGTCACACTCGTATATCCAATCCATTGTTTCTCGATCCATGGGAATAGCCTTATTCGTGCAAATAACATCAATATCCCATATTGATTTATTTGAGTCTGGCCAGACATTTTATAAGCACTATCCCTCGAGTGGCCTATGAATTTGCTCCCGTTATGTGGGAGGGAAAAATTTTATCTACGTCCACTACGATCTCTAACCTTGCTTCTTATTGTATCCAGTACACGCCTTTATAACTACCCAGTTACGGTGTAGCGCTTGACGCTACCAAGATCACAATAATCCACAACTAGACAATCTAGTGACTTCAAGTCTAAGGATGACAATACCATTGCACCGCGAGAAGCGCTTGTGACTTAACATAACATGTATGTAGCCTTCTCGGAGATGGGTCAATCCGGTGCGCCATTACCCTTAATGCACACCCATATGTTGGATCATGATATCTCCATATCAATCCAACCCCATACTAGTCTATAGATGATTGTCCTATTAATCATTATAATCGACTAGGGATATTTAAGAATATAACACTTATATTCTAAGGACTTCATTCATGTTAAAATATCTCTATATTGATAACATAATGACTCGTAAATCCATAAATGTCACAATTAATTGATTGCCTCTAGGGCACAATTCCAACAGTCTCCCACTTGCACTAGAGTCAATCTCCTGCATTATATGCCTATTGATCTAGCGCGGCCCTCCACGCTTACACTGCGTAGGGGCGAGACATATGCTGGCACCTTGCAAATATTCACATCTCCTCTATCAACAATTTGATTGAGATTGAATATTACGAGTAAATGCATCTTATGCCCTAATTTACTCAGTCTTTTATGTTATAATCAGTGACTGAATCTTGCCCGGAACCTTTCCAGCTCACAGTCGCTCCCACTATGGCAAAACTCAAAACTCGACTTATAATCTGAATCTTCTTTGTCAGATTTGAAGTTTGCATCACTGTAACCCCTTACAGTAAACTCTTCGTATCCTCCATTTATCAAAAATTCATCCTTAGTGCTTCTCAAGTACTTAAAGGATAATCTTGATAATTTATCCAGTGACTCTCACCCGGATTCGACTGGTATCTTTGTGTCATACCATATGACACATCTGGCCTAGTACATATCATGGCTTATCTCATGAATCTTATTCATACAGTTCATTCCCAATCTAATTGGAAAGACAATTAGCCTTTCAAAGACTAATTCCATGTGACATGGGTAAGAATCAATATTCTTTTCACGTTGAACCATTTCAACACCTTTGTCAATTTATGTACTATGACCTAAGCTATACAACCATCTTGATATACCTCAATAGATTTTCACAAGTTGCTTCGCTTAAGTCTACCATTAGAAAGTCAACTCCCTAGTCAATCTACGTAAGACTGCCAAGTAGGGGCAATACTCCCAATGATTAAGTATGTCTCCACATACAAGACCAGAAACATTACTATGCTCCCACTAACCTTCTTGTACACACAAGTCTCTTCTTCAAATTTGATGGAACCAAACTCCTTTGATTACATCATCAATTCGAAGAGTCCAACTCCTAGAAGCTTAATCCAATCTATAAATAGATTGCTACAAGCAAGATGCGAATGGATTTAAGCATAACAATTGGGGAAAGATTTTGTCATAGTCTATACTATGAGCTCGCATGAAATCCCTTTCCTACCAATTTTCCCTTAAAGGTAATCATATTACCATCCATGTTGGTTTCCTCATAACCCACTTGCACCCTAAGGGTCCTACCCTTCAGGTGGTTCCATCAAAGTCTATACTTTGTTGGTATACATGGATTCCATATCGTATCTCATGGCTCCAAGCCATTTCTGAGAGTATGGCCACACGTGGCCATTTCATAGGTTGTAGGCTCATCTCGATGAGCAATATATCAGGGGTTATGAGAAATCCTTATTTCTCTAGTCCCTTGACATATCCTACCTGACCTACGAGGTTCTTGTGTTATCTGAGTAGGTTGCTCCACAACACCTTGTGATCTTGCTCATGTTCCATCAAACGGATCAATGTTCTATTGTGGTTCTTGAACTTTTCAAGTTCTACTGTCCTCCCACTGTTTGTCTTAGAGACAATCTCTACCTAGAAACACTGTAGTTCGAGCAACAAACAATTTGTTCTCGATTGGGTTGTAGAAATAATATCCTTTTCAGGATATCCCACAGAACATTTATCCGACTTGGGTCTAAGTTTATTTGTAAACTCTTTTACATAAACTTCATAACCCCAAATCTTTATGAATGACATACTAGGACACTTCCTAGTCCATATCTCATATGGTGTTATTCATAATCCGTTTTTGATGGAACAAGGTTAGAGGGCGAAATTTGCTGTAATTAGAACATAGCCCCAAAAGTAAACTGGAAGTTCTGTTTGACTCATCATGGACCGAACCATGTCCTACAAGGTCCGAACTCTCCTCTTAGACACGCCAAACCCATGTGGCGTGCTAGGTGGAGCGAGTTTTGGATCACATCCAACACTCCCATAGATTCTTGTCAAACTCTTGGCTTAAGTACTTTCCTCTATGATCCAATCGTAGAGTCTAAATACTTTTGCCAAGCTGGTGCTCTACTTCATTCCTGAATACTTTGAACAATTCAAAGGATTCTGATTTGTTTCTTCCTAAGATACACAAAACCATATTTCTCTGATCCTATCAGTAAATATGATGAAGTACTGAAAAACCATCTTTAGCATTTGTGCTTAGCGGCCTTCATACATCAATATGTATGATTCCCAAAAGATCATATCTTTGCCTAATAAGTCTTACATGTCTCATATGATTCAATAATCAAATGAGTCCCAAAAATCCATCCTCATGGAGTTCTAGATATGTATATCTTATTTAGGGGCCTAAACGATAATGCTAAAGATAAGTGAAGTTCATAACATTATATGCAAACCTCTAGGTATTAATGTTATAGATGAAATTATCATGATCATGGATATAGAATCCATTTAGACAAAATTGCATTACAATAATGCATACCATAATAAATGGAACAACATTTGTCCTTTTATTATGATAAGGAGCTTTCTTGTCCAAACAAGAAACTATGATAATGGTCCTACTCATAGCAGGGACATTATCCCTTTTGTCTAATTCATGAACAATTTCTGAAAGGTAGAAATAATTCACTGCGGCTTTTCAGCAACCCTTTGCTTCATAGCCCCACGTGTAGGATTATTTCTTCCTTATCCAATTGTCTTCGTTTCTTGAGATCCTCCACATTTCTATAAATGTGAGATCCTCATCTAGTATCATATACTTATGATGATGAGATAGACACATTGATTTCTATAACAAAAATGCCTATATTGGAATTCATAATTCCTTTATTACTTACTTCCAGGTAGTTTGGGTAGCCTCTCTTCCTCTACACCACCTATGGGATTCCATGGCAACTTGGTTTTAGCAACAGGCTTGTTTTATACCCATGGGGTCGGCGCAAACCATTTGCCCTTACCCATGCTGATAACCATTAACAGCTTTGTCCATGCCCATAGTGAGTGTTTTGTTTAGTGATTTTTCAATCATATTGAGTAAATCATCTTTAAAACAAAACTATAATTGAATCCAATGCAATTCTTGGTCCACTTGGGTGAATAACCATTTATTCTTTATCTATCTCATAGATAATGCATATCCACTAATGTTTCAATCATATTGAATTAGTTTATTTGCATAACGCGAAGTGGAGCAACACTTCAAACCTTTCATGTTTAGCTCGCTCTTTTGAAAGAGCTTCTTTCAATGTATGATCATATCATACTTTTCCATGTTCTCCTCTTGCTTCCAAAGCTCAGAGTTCATGACAACTAACATGAGGCAAGTTACATCCAAAGAACCATTCTTTGATCTTCCTTTCATTAGATTTTAGTGTGTTTTGGTAGTTGGTAGGAAGAGAGCTTTATGTTCTACTATTTACAACAATTTCCTTTTATTTGAGAACAATTCTCAGTTTTATACCAATCTAGATTCCAGACAACTCGTCCATCTTATGGACATCTAGTCGTGTTTTGTTTGTTTAAAGCCATGAGTATTTAACACCAAAAGGATTATGCAAAGTTTGTGACGTTTTAACTATATTCAACAAGGATTTAATTTGTTAAATATAGCTCCCACTATTTTTCTACGGATTAATAACCCTCAAGATATTAATGCGGAAAATATCCTTATATTTTCTAGTGGGCCAAGATCCATGTTTCATCTCCTTATGAGCTTGCTTTGGCAAGTCACCCATAATTTGACTACTTTAGGTAGGAACAATTCCAATTGCATCCCTTATGCAACTCTTGGTTCAATTGGGCAAATAACTCCTTATTTATCCATCCATATGGATAATCCCAATTGATTGCCTCTAGGTTTCTTAATCAAATTAATAGCCTAGTTGTGTTCAACCTCTTATCTAAACAATTGCACATTGTTACGTGCCATCGCATTCCATCATGATGAACCAAGTCGCCATGCTTTGGCACGCACGAACTTGATAAAAAATGATGATAATGAGTGTTTAAATAACGAGAAGGCAAGAACACATTATTTGAATTTTGAGGGATTTTAAATTCAATTTTAATTGTTTTGTTGATCAACATCAACTAATCTATCTATTTGGGTTTGGGCCCAACTCCAAATAATAGATCCGGGTTGTCTAATTATCTTATTATCCTAATTGCATGCATCATCCGTACACCAACCACAAAATAATAAGACAATAAAATAAACAACCACAAAACAAAAATTAAACGTGATGTGGATATGGCCTTTTCTAGACTAAGATAGTTCCAAGCCAATGGAATTATCTATGAACCCTAAAAGCAAACACATCTCCATGCGTCTTGATCTTTTGGTCCATCCTTCATATTCATGTGGAATGCTCCATGCTCCATGCTCCTTCTTTTGTGGCTTCTTTGGCTTTGGGCTTCTTTTCTTCAATCTTGGCTAACAATCTACTTTATCTAGCACTAGCTAACTTCTATACTAAATAAAATAAATCTCACAAGTTGAGAAAAAAAAAATGGCACGCAGGCCATAAAACCCTAATTAATTATTACAATTAATTGATCAGCTCGCAGGCCGTAAAACCAAAACACAAAATTAAACATCCACATCAAACCACATCCTAAGGCCATATCCAATCACCATGCGATTTGCACATAAACAGTTAAAATCCAATTTTAACGCGCTTGGTCAATTTTAATTGATTTTAGGATTTCTAGGGTTAAAACGGTCCATGGGCCCAACAATCAAATTGCCCGGGCCCAAAAGATGAACCGCAAGGCCCTAGGGCCGGCCCGGCCCAAAACCCACACGCCTAGGCTGCGGGTTAGGGCCGCCCGACCCCTAGGGCGGCCAATCTTGGGCGGCAAGCAAGAGGGGCGGTCCCCTTAGGGGGCCGAACCTCTATAGGGAGTTGTTTCCCAAACAACTCCCTTGCTTGGTGCCCAAGTTTGGTTGTTTCCTTGTTCTGGAAGAACTCCTTCTTCCCCAAGGATGCCCAAATTCTAGATCTAAGATCCTAAAATTTCTCAAACTCCCTAATTCATGCATCCAATGCAAAAATTAGATCTTGTTATGAAAGTTTATTGACAAATTGCATCCCATGCTTGATTTGTCTTGTTTTACGCGATAAACAATCAATTTAAGGTGTAAAACAACTAAAACGTAACACATAAACCACATTTATGCTCTACAACCTGTGGCTCTGATACCACTGTAGGGTTTTGATTCATGGATGCGCAACGGAAACACAAACAATCATAAACCATGAAAAACCCTCCAAGGATCACAAGTCAAGAGACATAACGATGGTAAGGGAAGAAATCAATAACACACATTAGGGTTCTCCTTTGATGACTTCAAACGCGAATAGTGTCACGTCTCTATGGTTGATCCACGCCTAGAGGTGAGATCTATATCCTCCAAATCCATGTGCTAGCTAGGAAGAATGGAAGAGGAAGAAGAAATCGCCAACAATGGAGTGCCAAAGGTGGGGCGGCTCTCCTTTTGGCCGACGGGTAGGGGGCGGTCCCATAAAGGGGTTCGGCCCTCTTTTGGGGCTTGCTCTCTCCTTGATTTGTTCTCTCCTTTCTTCTATCATATAGATGTGTGTTGTGTGTAGAGAGAAAAATAAGCTAGGAGTGTTCTTTATATAGTCCCACAACTCCTTGTCCTACTACATAAAGAACCCCTCTCCTAATCCTACTCAAGTTCGGATTAGTCCCTTTTTGCAAAAATTGTCCTTCTCATGTCAATACATGGATTAGTTCTATTTTCAAATTAATCCTAATCATGTATCTACATGAATTAGGCCATCTTGGCAAATCCTAATCATGTCTATACATGGATTAGTCCAACTTGCATATTAGTCCTACTAAGTTAGCGAGTTGTTGCGATTTGATCCTTTTAATTAATTAATCATATTAATTAATTAATTCCCAAGTCTAGTTCACCCGTATATGGCGTGTGACCCCATAGGTTCTATTTAGTTGGTAGCAACTATTTACTAATATGGAGCGGCCTCTAGCAAGACATCCATTCTAGCCAACAAATAGAATAGTCATCATGACAAACCTTGTACAAGTAATTGTCTCATCCCTTTGTCCCAATATCCGGATTGGACACGAGACATACAAGTCACACTCGTATATCCAATCCATTGTTTCTCGATCCATGGGAATAGCCTTATTCGTGCAAATAACATCAATATCCCATATTAATTTATTTAAGTCTGGCCAGACATTTTATAAGCACTATCCCTCGAGTGGCCTAGGATATTTGCTCCCGTTATGTGGGAGGGACAAATTCTATCTACGCCCACTACGATCTCTAAGCTTGCTTCTTATTGTATCCAGTACACGCCTTTATAACTACCCAGTTACGGTGTAGCGTTTGACGCTACCAAGATCACAATAATCCACAACTAGACAACCTAGTGACTTCAAGTCTAAGGATGACAATACCATTGCACCGCGAGAAGCGCTTGTGACTTAACATAACATGTATGTAGCCTTCTCGGAGATGGGTCAATCCGGTGCGCCATTACCCTTAATGCACACCCATGTGTTGGATCATGATATCTCCATATCAATCCAACCCCATACTAGTCTATAGATGATTGTCCTATTAATCATTATAATCGACTAGGGATATTTAAGAATATAACACTTATATTCTAAGGACTTCATTCATGTTAACATATCTCTATATTGGTAACATAATGAATCGTAAATCCATAAATGTCACAATTAATTGATTGCCTCTAGGGCACAATTCCAACAGTAATGGGGTAGTTTTGTAATTAATAAAGAGTTATATAAAAGAGAAGATCAACCCTAATTATTCATTAGATTAAAAATTAGAGCAAGAGAAAAGAGAGTGAGAGCCGACCCCTCCCCTTGGCCGACGGCACAAAGAGGGATGAATCCTCCATCCTCAATTGTTGCGCACAAAGCTTGATTAGATCAAGCTCTTGATTGCTCCTCCTCCTACACGGCTAGCACGAACAATAGAGGAAGCTCTAGTTGTTGATCCTACGATGTGGATACCAACAGAGGCATGGACACTACTTGTGTGCAAGGATCAGTCAGATTAACAAGGTAACCCTTCTCCTACCTCATGTTATGATGCTTTGCTTGTGATCCGTGAAGAGTTTTGGACAGAAAAATTTGTATTTTCGCTGCGTAACCTGAACCAAAACCCTATAGTGGTATCAGAGCCAGGGGTTGATAGCGCATAATTTGATTTATGTGGTTACCTGCTTTATCAATTTTGACCGTATATGTCAGTTTGACCATAAAATACATCATGAATATGATTCATGTGGAGATTCATTAATTTTGTATATGATGCAAATTCAATGAATTTTCAGGTAACTGATGATGAACTAGGGTTAGGGCAAAATTGAGGAAGAAAAGGGGTTTTATGTCCCACATAGGGTTCGGCCAGCAAGGGGAGGATGATTTTTTTTTTTTTTTTTTTTTTTAACCCCAAGGGGTTTAGCCATGGTGTCCGACCCATTTTCTTAGTGCGCCGACCTATGTCTGACCGATTTGACCGCTCGACCAGGCCTGACTAGTTTGACCGGTCCAACCAAGGTCTGACCGGTTCCCTGGTTCGGCCAGTTTAACTGGTCTGACCGTTTTGACCATTTGACCCAGTTATCCCAATTTAATTAAAATTGACCCAGAGCGATAAAATTGAATTTTAACTGTTTTATGAGTGTTATGGCATGGTGGGTGAATGTGGCCTTAGTTTTGTGGATATTTTATTTTATGTGGGTTGGTTATGGTTTTGATATAATTGATGTAATTATTTTACGACATGCAAGTCATCTTCTTCCTTGCTTGTGAGGTTCCTTTATTTAGTTTATAGTTATTAGCAAGAATTAGATAGATAGGAAATAGCTAGCACCATAGAGAGAATATCAAATACCAAAGAGACCAAAAGACGATGAAGACACACAAGCTAGGACGCATGGACTAAAGACGGAAGCACATGGAGATGAACTTGCTATTTTAGGACTTATAGATATTCTCATTGGCTTGGGAATATCTTAGTTTTATGGGACACATCCACACCACGTTTTATTTATTGCTTTTATCTTGTTTTATTTTGATGTATGGATGATGCATGCAAAACGTAAATAAGATGATCATAAAACTGTTTGGATCTTCCATTTGGACTTGCCCAATTCATATGAGTAGATCAGTTGATATGGTCAACAAATAAATTAACACGAAAAACCCTGAACGATAATATTGTGTTTTGCCTTCTTTTCCTTAGCACTCGCCATGATCAAGATGTATTAATTCGGGATTGCCAAAGCAGGGCGACTTGATTCATCATGATGTGGCGCGAAGGCACAAGCAAGTAATGTGCGACTACTGAAGTAAGAGGTCTAGCGCAACTAAGCTATTTCAATAGGATTGAAAGCTTAGAGGCAAGAAAATTTGGAGTTATCTATGAGATAGATAAGGAATAAGGAGTTATTCGCCCAATTGAACCAAGAGTTGCATTGGATGCAATTGGAATTTGTTCCTACCTATTTAGCCGAATTTTGGGTGACCTGCCAAAGCAGGCTCAAAGAGGAGGTGAAATATGGATCTTGGCCCACTAGAAAATATATGATATTTTCCGCATTAATAGTGAGGGATGTTAATCCGAGAAAAGTAGTGGTATATTTAATAATCTAGCCATTGTTAAGTATAGTATAATTGTTCACAATATTAGAATTTCACATTTCTCATTTTATGTAGATTTCCAAATGACAAACAATTAACAAACTCGACTTTATAGCTACGAACTGTCCTTGAGAAGGACAAGTTGTCAGGATTCAATTTTCTAGGCTGGTACAAAATTTTGAGAATTGTTCTCAAACAAGAAGAAAAGCTGCATATCCTAGAGCAGAAAGTTTCTTCCCACAAACTGCATCTAAATCCTAAAGGAAGGAGCACAAAAGGATGATTATTTGGATGTGACTTGCCTCAGGTTAGCTTCCATGAACTCTCAACTTTAGAAGCACGATGAGAACATGGAGGCGTATGATATGATCGTACATTTAAACAAGCTCTTTTAAAAAGCGAGCTAGACATGAAAGGTTTGATGTGTCGAGGGCCTGGTTCAAAAGAAAATAACTCAAGATGATTGAGACTTGATGAAAAAAAACTAATAAGGGTTAAGGTACAGTCATGTTGATGGTCGACAAAAAGGGTAAGCAAGTTTGTTGCTAAAGCCAAGGATGTTTCCTTAAAGCCCAAAAGGTGGTGTAATGGAAGAGGAAATACCCAAAATACATGGAAAAAATAAAGGAAATGTGAATTCCACGTAAGGTATCTTTGTTATAGAAGTCAATATTTTTATCTCTTCACCATGGGTATTAGACACTGAATGGGGATCTCACATTTATTGTGTGCAGGATCTCAAGAGATGCACACCATTGGTTGAGGGAGAGATACACCTACACGTGGGGCAATGGAGCAAGAATAGCTCCATTAGACGTAGGAACTTATAAGTTATCTTTACCTTCTAGAATTATCCATGAATTAGACAAATGTGTTTATGTACCTTCTACGAGTAGGAACATTATTTCTGTTTCTTGTTTGGACAAAGAAGGTTTTTCTGTCATTATTAATGACAAGTGTTGTTTCGTTTATTTTGATGGCATACATTATTGTAATGAAATTTTGTCTAATGGGTTGTATATCCTTGATTTAGATAATTCCGTCTATAACATAAATACTAAGAGGATTAAATCTAATGACTTGAATCCCACATATCTTTGGCATTGTCGTTTAGGCCATATAAACGAGAAGCGCATTTCTAGGCTCCATAAGGATGGATTTCTAGACTCACTTGATTATGAATCATATGAGACATGTGAAGCTTGTTTATTGGGTTAAATGACTAAGTCCCCTTTCACAAAGAAAGGAGAGAGGACGAGTGAGCTATTGGCACTCATACATACAGATGTGTGTGGACCAATGGCCACACGCGCCAGAGGTGGTTATTCTTACTTCATTACATTTACAGATGACTTCATCAGATATGGATTTGTGTATCTTATGAAGAACAAATCAGAATCCTTTGAAAGTTCAAAGAATTCAAGAATGAAGCTGAGAACCAACTTGAAAAGAGTATTTACGTTCTATGGTGGAGGAGAATACTTAAGCTAGGAGTTTGACGACTATCTTAGAGAGTGTGGGATGTTGTCCCAACTCACTCCACCTGGAACACCATAATGGAATGGTGTGTATGAGAGGAGGAATCGGACCCTATTGGATATGGTTCGATCTATGATGAGTCAGACAGATATTCCAATTTCATTTTGGGGCCATGCATTATCAACAACTATCTTTACTCTTAACCATGTTCCATCCAACTTAGTCATGAAGATGACGTATGATATATGGACCGCAGAGGCGTCCCAGTGTGTCGTTCATGACAATTTGGGGTTGAAAGATTTATATAAAGCGCTTACAATCAGATAAACTCGGACCCAAGTCGGACATGTGCATATTTGTGGGATATCCTAAGCAAATTAAAGGATATTATTTCTACAATCCAACCGAGAACAAAGTTTTTTTTTTGCTCGAACTGGTGTGTTTCTGGAATGAAAGTTTGTCTCTAAAGAAACCAGTGGGAGGAATGTAGAAATTTAAGAGGTTCAAGAACCAAAAGCACTGATCATTTGATAGAACATGAGCAGAAACCACAAGATGTTGTAGAGAAACCTGATCAAGTAACACTAGAGCTTCGTAGGTCTGGTAGGATATGTCAGGGGCCAGAGAGGTACGGACTTCTCGTGACTGAACCTAGTGATGTATTGCTCATGGATGATGATGAGCCTTCAACCTATGAAGTGGCTATAAAGGAGCGACCTCCCGAAAATGGCTTGAAGACATGAGATCCAAAATAGATTCCATGTATACCAATAAAGTATGGAATTTAGGGGAAGCACCTGATGGGGCAAGGCCCATAGGGTGCAAGTGGGTTTTAAAGAATAAAACCGACGTGGATGGCAATGTGATTGCCTTTGAGGGGACATTGGTGGAAAAAGGCTTCAGACGAATTCATGGTATTGACCATAACAAAACCTTTTCCCCAGTTGCGATCCTTCAGTTTGATGAGACAGTCAAAGAGTTTGGCTTCATCAAAAATGAAGATGAACCATGTGTCTACAAAATGGTTAGTGGGAGCTATGTAGTATTTCTGGTCTTGTATTTGGATGACATACTAACCATTCAAGACGATGTCCCTACCTTGCAATCTGTTAAAGATTGGCTAGGGAATTGCTTCTCAATGAAAGACTTAGGGGACGTAACTTATACACTCGGTATAAAGATCTATAGGGATAGATCAAGGAAGATTTTCGGCCTAAGTCAAAGTACATATATTGACAAGGTGTTGAAGCGGTTCAACGTGTAAAAATTGAAGAAAGGATTCTTGCCCATGTCACATGGAGTTAGCCTTACGAAGACTGAATGTCCTTCCAATCAGATTGAGAAGGACATTATGAGTAATATCCCATATGCATCGACTATTAGATCTATCATGTACGCCATGTTATGTACTAGACTATATGTGTCATATGCTTTGAGTATGACAAGCAGATACCAGTCCAATCCGGGTGAGAGTCACTCGATTGATGTCAAGAATATCCTTAAGTACCTGAGAAGGAATAAGGATGCATTCTTGACAAATGGATGGGAGGAATAACTCAGTATAAATGGAGGAGCTGTGACCTGGAAGAGTTCTAAGCAAGAGTCAGTTGCTGATTCTACAACAGAGGTTGAGGACATTGCTGCATCGAATGTCGCAAAGGAGGCTGCTTAGATCAAGAATTTCATCACTAAACTAGGTGTGGTTCCTAGCATAGTGGATCCCGTTGCGTTGTATTATGAAAACACTGGGGCAATCGCACAAGCTAAGGAACTCAGGGCACACCAAAAGTCCAAATATATAATCAGGATATTCCATCTCATTCGAGAGATCGTATATAGAAGAGATGTGAAGAAATGCAAGATAACAACATATGATAATATCCATGCACTAAACTCCTTGCTCATCGTAGTATGAGGGCCAAACTAGATCGATAGGCATACGAGGTGCATCAAATTGGCTCTAGTGGAAGTGGGAGACTGTTGGTGTATGCCCTAGAGGTAATATATTTTAGTGTGAACATTGTTTTGGCTAAACTATACATTTTTTGGAGGTATTAATATAATAAAGTCTTTATATTGCAACTGTTGTTATTTAAAATTATCCCTATTCAAGTAATGATTATTAGGACGATCACTATGCATAAAGACTAGTATGTGGGTAGATTGATATGGAGATATCAAGTCTAACACATGGGTATGTATTAGGAGTAGTAGCATATTGGATGACCCGCCACGAGAAGGCTAAAGGGAAGTTATGTGAATGTCACAAGTGATAGTTCAAAGCTCTTGAGTTTGAATGAATTTACAAATTCAGGGGGAGTTTGTTCCTTGATGATAAATGTCAGAATTTCAGAGACACTAAGTCTCAAAGCTCCAAAACTTTGAGATACTGTAGTGTTCTTGTATTTATATTGTGTCTAACAATCTTGTGCTTGCCGGCTTCGATATTGGATTGAGGGATGAGTTTATCAATAACTAATGTCTCTTAAAAATATTATTGTACCCTTGTTTGATTATATAAGTCCCTCAATTTGCAGGAATAAGTTTCAAGCTAACACTTGTGAACTAGCAGTCAAAGCTCCGGCGCTTTGAGATTCTCCTATGCCTATATACTGCTAAGTATATCTAACTTATCTGTGTATGCAGGAAGACTTAGATGGATTATGAACTGGATAGAGTTCTTCTAATTTCTTATCATATGATTTATATTGCATTATAATTATGTTTTTACATGTGAATATAGATACTGAATTTTATCTAAGGCAAACTAGATAGGGTTCTAAAGTGAACTGTCTGTATTTTTCAGATCAATTCTGTTGCTATTTTGTCGAGGTGTTGTTTGATCTTGTTGTTGATTTTATGCAGGGTTGGTTGGCCGTTCAAACGTGCCTAACAAACTATACTGGCTATTCAAACATAGCTGTTGAAAGAAGCATCTCAGGGGAGAGGATTTGTAGGAATTCAGTTCCTAAAATCTCTCAAAATGGTCACTGAATGTTGATAAAGAGCCGGAGTTTGAAATTCAAATTGACAGAGACTTAGAGAGATCTTATCACTAGAAGGAAGAGTGCAGTTACTACAAACAACTTTTCAATCATTCAAGCTTTTAACATTGCGGGAGAAGAAGATCAATCATCCAGAATTCTGAAGAACACTTCCAAGCTTTATTGATTATTCTTTTATGTGTTCTTCAATCTGTACTTAATCTGTGTTATCATTCCGATTTCACAAACCTAACAAACTTAGAAGTTTAGTTTTTCAAGTGAACAAAAAAAAGGCTCTTATTGTTTCAACATGTTGTAGTTGTAAGTATATAGGTTGGGAACCACAAGCTGTATAAGTATAAGGTAGTTCACTTAGGCTTGAGATCTAGGGCTAAATATGGGTGATTATTAGGATGTGCGTTAAAATCCTGGAGGGACCAGGCAGAGACTAAGTCTAATTGTGACTGAACTCTGTAAAAATCTTTGTGTTCCTGTGCGTTATTTTACTACTTTTCATTATTGCTTATAGTTCAAAACAAGTAGCTCCAAAGATTTGGATAATTTCCAATCTCAAAGCTTTGAAGGTTCTGTATTCTGCAGTTGCATCTCTAGCTTATCAAATCTTTTCCAAATCTTTAAGATTTAAACTGCATTTTCTTAGAGTTTTAAAAGGCTAGTTATTGAGCAAAAAGTTTCCATACTCTATTCAACCCCCCTTCTAGAGTATTACATCATATTTATTTACTTGCATTACAAACTTTCAATTGGTATTAGAGCTTGGGTCACTGCTTAAATATCTAACAATCTAGTGGCAATGAGTAATGTTGGTGATGGAGGATTCTCACAGGGAAGAGGATCCAACAGACCTCCACTGTTCTTTGGTGATAACTTTGTGCACTGAAAGGCATTGATGAAAATGTTCATCATAGACTAGGACATGGAGTTGTGGTCAATTGTTGTTAATGGTCCAAATACATTCTATACTAACTCTAATAGAGTCAGGACTGTGCTCTTAGTGCGGATGAGTTCAATAGAATATAAAACTGTAAGAGTCCAAAGGAGATCTGGGACAAATTAAATGTTACTTATGAAGGAACTAGCCAAGTCAAGCAGACCAAAATCAATATCCTTCTGAGCTAGTATGAACTCTTCAAGATGAATTCTGATGAATCCATCAAAGACATGTTCAAGAGGTTTACTGATATAGTGAACAAATTGGAATCCTTGGGAAAGAGTTTCTCAAATGAAGAGAAAGTCAGAAAGATTCTAAGAAGCTTACCAAAATCCAAATGGGAGTCTAAGACAACTGAAATTTAGGAAGCTCGGGACTTGAGTATCTTAGAGCAAGATGATTTGCAAGGCAAACTATTCACTCGTGAGATTTCAATGAAGGAAGTGGATGGTGACATGAGTGACAACATCAAGAACCTGGAACTCAAGGCAAAGGAAAATAAAAAATATCAAAGCCTTGAACATGAGGATGATGATGATGAAGAAACCTTAGCCTCGATCACCAAAGCCTTAGCCAGAATTATGAAGAATAAAAATAACTTTGGAAACAAGGACTCTAACAAGGAAAAATTCATATCCTCAAGTAGCAAGGATCGGAAAGTTAAATATTTTCACATTTCCTAAAGTTATGAATTGCTATGAATGTGGAGATGCAGATCATTTGGTAAGAAATTGTTCACAAAAGAAGAAAAGCATGCATTTTCCCAAAAAGGAAAATGACAACAGAAGGAAAAAAGCAATGGTTGCTTCATGGAGTGATTCAAATTCTGAAACAGACTCAGATTCTGATGAAGAATAGGCAAATCTTTGCTTAATGGCTGAGCATAATGAAGAAAAAGGCTCAGACAAACATATTGAAGAAATGGTAAAGAATCATCTTGCTATTCCATCTGATGTTTTACTTGAAATCCTCAAAAGTATGTTTTTTAATGAGGAAAGTTACAGTAATGAGATTGATTCTATGAAAGTAAAGGTTCATGTGCAGGAAAAGGAAAATTAAGATTTGATTTTCCAAAATAAATGTTGTAAGATCAGGTTGTGCAAGGCTTGGAATAGTTCAGCTATTTCAAGTCCTTGAACCAGATTTTGAAATCCTTGAATCAGTTCTCAGAGGCTTGAAAATAGTTTAGCTATTTTCAAGGCCTTGAAACTGGATTCAAAGACTTGAAACTGCTTAACCTGTGTGAACATTCTCAGGGGGAGTTTTCTGCAAACTCTCTGAGTTGATTCCCTTTCTATCTTTCACTTGTTTGATTCACTGTTATGAGATGATGAAAGACAAATTATTCTAACACGTTTGAACATAGAATATCATCTGTTCGATTGTGATATTGCAGGAAATTTAATTTCTAAGTTTTGCAGGTTTGTTTCCTAAACTGAACTTCTGCAGATTTGAAAATAGTTGGACATTTTGATCCTGTGATCAATCAGACTTGGATGACAGCTTCTCAAGGTGTTTATACGAAAGACACAAGAAAATCTCTGAAGATTGTGATCATCCAACCGTTGGAGAAGATGTCAAAGAAGTCAAACTCTGTTGCCTATAAAATAGGAAGTTTGTTGCTGAAAATCTGGGGAGATTTGTAGAGCTGTTTGAAGTATAAATAGAGCTCAATTCCGAAGCAACAAGATACAACACTCAACGGGCAAAAACAGAGAAACCGTTCTGGATTGACAAGCATCAAAGAAGTTCATCATTCTTCCAATCCATTCACAGAAGATCACTACATACTTCACTGCATTTTCTACACTCTAAGTGTTCTTATGTATTTTACTCCATTGGTAGATCATTTATGTATTTTCTCTATATTCATTCTCATGGATTATTCAAACTGAACAATATAGAATTCTTAGTTAATTAGTTATCTAGAGCAGGTACTAGACAGGTTAGGGAAAACCACAAGCTTTAACAGAGTAAAGGAACTCTCTGTGCTTGAGTTATACGACTTAGCTTTTGATTAATAAGAATTGTGTTGAAGATCCTGCAGGGATCTAATCCCTGAGGTATTCCAAGTGATAAATCACTTTTCTCTTGCATTTACAGTTCATTCATGTTCATAGTTTTTGCAGCACACAAAACTGTCTGTTTTTCAAGGGTTTGAATTTGTTTCAAGCCCTTGAAAAAGGCTTACTTGCTTTATACTAACTACATTTCTTCCAAGGGATTGAACTAGTATTAAGGCCTTGAACTTCATTGTTTTCACAAGTTTTCATCTCCTTATCAAGTTTTGAAAAAAGTTGGCATACTCTATTCAAGCCCCCCTTCTAGAGTATCTTAGCTGCATTAACATCTGCATAGTCACACTTTCAATTGGTATCTGAGCTTGTATCACTGTATAGATTTAACCATCTGGTGATCATGAGTACAGCAGGTGAGGGTGGCTTCTCTCAGGGAAGATCTGCTAACATACCTCCTCTATTTTGTGGAGAAAAATTTTCTCACTGGAAAGCCTTGAAGAAGATGTTCATCATTGATCAAGACATGGAGCTTTGGACCATTACACAAAATGAACCTCATACTTTCTACACAGTGAAAGATGAGATCTGAACTCCCAAATCTGAAGACTTACTCTCATCTTCTGAATAAGAGCAATACTCTAAGAATTACAAAGCTATTAACATCTATATTGTGCTTTGAGTACAGATGAATTCAACAGGATTTCAAGCTGCACTACTGCCGAAGAAATATGGGATGAACTTGTGGTTACTTTTGAAGGAACCAGTCAAGTGAAGCAAACCAAGATCAACATCTATATCAGGAAATATGAGTTGTTTAAGATGAATGCAGATGAGTCCATCAGAGACATGTTCAAAAGGTTCACTGACATTTTCAACGACCTTGATTCACTGGGAAAACATTTTTTCAATGAAGAAAAGGTGAGGAAGATTCTCAGAAGTCTTCCAAAGGCAAAGTGGGAACCAAAGACCACAACAATTGAAGAAGCTCAGAATCTCTCAACTATACAACTTGATGACCTACAAGGAAAGCTTCTGACACATGAAATATCTATGAATGAAGCTGATGGAGAGCTACCAGAAAGTGTCAAGAACTAAGCTCTCAAAGCCAAGGAAAATGAGAGAATTCAAAACCTTGAAACTGAGGATGGTGATGATGAAGATCCAATTGCCTTAATCTCCAAAACCTTGACAAGGATCCTCAAAATGAAGAAAAACTTTGGAAACAAGGACTTCAACAGAGAAAGGCATAGACCATCCAGCAGCAAGGACTACCAAGGTAAGTCTTCTACACAAAATAAATCAAAAGTTATGAACTGCTTTGAGTGTGGGGATGCAGGACATTTGATAAGAGATTGTCCACACAAAAAAAACAAGAGCTTTCAAAAGAAATACCATGACAGAAGAAAGAAAGCTATGATAGCTTCATGGAGTGAATTAGATAGCTCTAGTGAATCTGAATCTGAAGAAGAACATGCCAACCTATGCTTTATGGCCAAGCATGATGAAAGTTTAGAGAAGAACATTGAGGTAATGGTAAACTGTCTGATTTCAAAACCAAAAGAATCTCTTTCAGAATATCTCAGAACAATGCTTTTAAATGAGAAAGATTATCTGAAAGAGATCGGACTTTTGAAAGAAAAAGTTCATGAGCAAGCAAAAGAGAACTTACAACTTGTTTGCCTAAATCAGAATCTTGAAATCTCTCAGAAGAAAATTGACAGTGACTTCAAGGCCTTGAAAACCAATTTCAAAGCCTTGAAAACACAAGTCAAAGATGTAGTCACTGACAACTCTTTAATGAGTTACAACCTTGACAATCTAAGACATCAGATTGATGAATTAGATAAACAAAAGACTACTCTTACTGAGAAACTTCAAGAATCTGAATTGGTCAAAGTCAAGCTTGCTGGATCAGAACACAAGTTGAACTTGATTCTTGGAGGAAGTTCATAGTCAGTTCACAAAGCTGGTATTCGATTCAATCCAAATTTCCCAAAGAAAAACAATGCCAGATTTTTGAAAGTTGGAAACAAAAATTCTCCTAAATGTCATTACTGCTGTAGAACTGGTCATGTTAAGATGACTTGTCCTTTCAGAAGAAGAGACCCTCACATAATGAGGAACACCTTTCCTTTTGAACTCAAATGACAAGTTAAGCAAATTTGGGTTCCTAACGGGGTTAGACCACCTAACATGGTTGATCCTGAATATGAATCCAAATTCCACACTTGGTCTAACAGCTGGGTAAGGAAGTGATTGGTGTTTGCAGGTGTTCATCAACATCAAAGAACATAAGTGGTTTATGGACAGTGGTTGCTCAAGACACATGAGTGGAAAGAGATCTCTATTCTCAGAATTGAAAGAGCAATCTGAAGGTTCAATTACACTTGGTGAAAAAGGAAAATGCAATATTCTTGGTATTGTTAAATTTGGTACAAAATTTGAAAACTCTATTTCTGATGTATATCTAGTTGATGGTCTGAAATTTAACTTGCTTAGTGTAATTGTGATAATGGCAACAAAGTTATCTTTGATAAAGAGAAGTGTGTGGTGCAAAATGAGAAATAGGAGATTAAATTCTCACAGCCTCTAGAAAAAACAATGTTTATACTTTCCAGACTAACAAAGTTGCAGGTGAAAGTGTGAAGTGTCTCAAGGCCATGAAAGAGGATTCAAATCTTTGGCACAGGAAGCTTGGTCATATCAGCTTGCACACTTTGACTAAGTTGATTTTCAAACACTTGATAAGAGGATTGCCATTCATTTAGTTCAACGAAGATGAATTGTGCAAAGCTCGTGCTCAGGGCAAGCAGACCAGAAGCTCCTTCAAGCCAAAGAAGTTTGTAAGTACAACTAGACCTATTGAACTGCTTCATATGGATCTCTGTGGTCAAATGAGAAATCCTAATCCAAAAGGTAAAAGGTATATGCTAGTTGTAGTAGATGATTTTTTTTAGATATACTTGGGTTATGTTTCTCAAAGAAAAATCTGAAGCACTCTCTGAATTTTCAAAGCTTTGCCGAGAACTTCAAAACATGAAAAACCTACCTGTAGCTTCAATTAGAAGTTATCATGGTAGAGAGTTTGATCAGTTAGAATTTGATTTATTCTGTGATAAGCATGGTATTACTCACAACTTTTCTGCTCCAAGAACTCCTCAACATAATGGTGTTGTTGAAAGAAAGAACAGGACTCTTGAAGATATGTCAAGGACAATGCTTCTTGAGAACAAGCTGCCAATTATTGGGCAGAAGCTGTGAATACAACAAACTATATTTTGAACATGTGCTTTATCAGACCTATTCTGAAGAATACCCCCTATGAACTATTCAAAGGGAGGAAGCCAAACATTTCATACTTCAGACCCTTTGGATGTACTTGTTTTATCCACAACAATGGAAAAGACAATCTTGGTAATTTTGATGCAAGAAGTGATGAAGGTATATTTCTTGGTTACTCTCTGAATAGAAAAGCTTATAGATTTACAATAAAAGAACCAAACTGGTTGAAGAGAGCATTCATGTTATTTTTGATGAAAGCTATGATGGTTCTTTGAGTGAAGTTTTGCAGACTTGAATGTGAACAAGCATGAATCAGAGGAAGAGACTGTGAATTCACCAGGATTCAAGAAAGGCTCAGAAGAAAATAGAAGACATTTTCAAGACCTTGAAAATGGTGCTCAAGGCCTTGAAAATAAGTCTCAAAGCCTTGAAAAAGATGATCAGAAGGATACAAGTGACAAAGCCACTACTTCAAGACCAGAGAAGATCTATGGAGAACCTGAACCTTGGTCTCCAAGAAAGAGATTCAAATATATCTCATCTCATCCAGTTGACAATATCATCCAACCACTTGTACACAAACTAGATCACAGTTGAAAAACTTGTGTGCCTTTAATGCTTTTATCTCTCTTGTAGAACCAAACACTGTGAAAGAAGCTTTACAAGAAGCCGACTGGATCATTGCTATGCAAAGTTAACTCAATGAGTTTGAAAGGAATAAGGTTTGGAGCCTAGTTCCTCCACCTACAAACCAGTCTGTCATTGGTACCAGATGGGTGTTCAGAAATTAGTTGGATGAAAGTGGCAAAGTGATCAGAAACAAACCAAGGTTATTTTCTCATGGTTACAACCAAGAAGAAGGTATTGATTATGAGGAAAATTTTGCTCCAGTTGCCAGGTTAGAAGTAATTAGAATTTTACTTGCTTTTACATCTCACAAGAACATGAAACTATTTCAAATGGATGTGAAGTGTGCTTTCTTGAATGGCTATTTACAAGAAAAGGTGTATGTAGCACAACCTCCTGGTTTTGAAAATGACAAGTTTCCAGATCATGTTTACAAACTTGACAAAGATCTTTATGGCTAAAACAAGCTCCAAGAGCTTGGTATGAAAGATTGTCAAAATTTTTGCTTGAAAATGATTTCAAAAGAGGTTTAACAAGACTCTTTTCATAAACACTCATGAGAAAATACTTGCTTGTAGTTCAGCTGTATGTTGATGATATATTGTTTGGAGCTACTAATGATCAATTGTGCAGAGAATTCTCAAGTCTTATGAGCAAGGAATTTGAAATGAGCATGATGGGAGAGCTGAACTTATTCCTAGGACTTCAAATACATTAATTGAATAAGGGCATCTTTATGCATAAAAAAAAAATACACAAGAGACTTACTAAAAAAATATAGCATGGCTCAATGTAAGGAAGGCACGACTCCTATGAGTTCTACACTATCCTTAGACAAGGATGAATCTGGTAAGAGTGTCAATGTGAAAGAGTATAGAGGAATGATTGGATCATTACTCTATCTTACCAGCAAGCAGACCAAAAATTATGGTTAGTGTGTGCATGTATGCTAGATTTTAAGCTGATCCAAAAGAATCACACTTGAGTGATGTGAAGAGAATATTCAGATATCTCAATGGTACCAAAGACTTAGGGCTTTGGTATCCAAGACATTCTAACTTCTCTTTGCATGGATTTCAGATGCTGACTTTGCAGGTTACAAGGTTGATAGGAAAAGTACTTCAGGAACTTGCCAGTTTATTAGATCATCCTTGATTAGTTGGCATTCCAAGAAATAGAATTCAGTTGCTCTATCAATAGCTGAAGCTGAATATATAGCTGTAGGAGCATGTTGCTCACAAGTACTATGGATTTCTCAACAGCTAAGAGACATTGGATTTGATTTCAGACCTATCAAGTGTGACAACACTAGTGCAATTTCCATTACAAATAATCCAGTGCAACATTAAAGAACCAAGCACATTGATGTCCGGCACCGTTTCATCAGAGATCATGCTGAGAAAGGTGATATTGTTCTTGATTTTTTTGCTACTAACATGCAAATTGCATATATCTTCACTAAACTATCAGCAGATGAAAGATTCTCAACTCTAAGATTGGAATTGGGAATGCTAAATAAAGATGCATTGGTTTAGGGAGAGCATCAGGTAAGCAAGGTGAGTTGTATGTTTTTTCAAAGTCTTGAACTGATTTTCAAAGCTTTGAAAATTATTTCAAAGCCTTGATCTTTATCTGTTGCAGTGTTACAATTTTTCAGGACCTTGAAAGCCTTTTCAAAGCCTTGAAAAAAAGTCTGCTACAATGATAGTCAATAATCTTGGATCATTCTGTATTGGGTGATATCTCTGTAGATATTTTCCTAATATAGTCCCCACCTTTTTCATAAATTTATTTTAGCAAAAAATAGTATTAGAATAATTTATTTTCCAACGGCATAAGAGATTTGAAATCTCTCTGATTATTGCAAATCTTTTGAGATCAGAGAGATACTAGTTTCCTTTTGAAACTCAAACTCTTTCAGTATTTATTTTCTTCTATTATCCTTCACTTTGTATCATCCCACCTCTCTCTATTCTTCTACCAAACTCTAATGAGCACAAGGAGAGCCTCAGACAGAATCAAGATGGCTGGAGGATTGAATCCTGCTTCAGGGAAGAAAAGAAAAGCAGCAATGGATGAATTTCAAGATATTTTTGAAGAATATGCTTCAAAGAGCTCTACTAATGAAGAAGAAGAATCTTCACCACCCAAGAAAATGGTGAGAAAAGATCAGGCTCCAGCAAAGAAGAAACAAACTACGGCATCTACACAAGAGAAACAGAAGGGAATCCACATTCGAAGCCCTAAGAGAGACAAGAAAAAGACAATTTCTGAGGTCAAAGGAAAAGGAAAAGAAATTCTTATTCAAGACTCAGACTCAGACACTACTTCAGGATCATATGGAGTGTACTCCATATCTAACAAAGGGAAACATGATAAGGATCCATCCCAGTCTTCAAAAGCAGGAAAGAATATTCTCAAAACTCTCTCTCCTCAACAGAAAAGGTTAGCTGTAAAGAAGAAGCTGAAGCATGGGAAGAAAGCCTTGGAAGGACTCACCTTCCTATTCAATAGTGTTATTGAGAAGATCAGCTCGTTCATTGAGGAACTAGATGTGGTTTCACAAGAAGTTCAATCCAACAATGAAGAAAGTGAGGTAGAAGCTGAAGCATGGGAAGAAAGCCTTGGAAGGACTCACCTTCCTATTCAATAGTGTTATTGAGAAGATCAACTCCTTCATTGAGGAACTAGATGTGGTTTCACAAGAAGTTCAATCCAACAATGAAGAAAGTGAGGAAGAAGAAGGGGATCAAGATGATGATAAACAACCTTAATCTTGCCTACTCTTTCTTCCCCATTCTCTCTTCTTAAAATATTTTCTTTAAGTTTTCAAAATTTTCCGGACACTTGAACCAACATCTTCTATATTTTTGATGAAAGTCAAAAAGGGGGAGATTCTAGGTTCTTGTTTTTATTTATAGGTTTTATTTGCTATTTGCTGAACTGTTTAGTTTCTGTTGGTATTATGAATAAGTTCAATCTTTTTGGAATTACTTTGTTATTATAAATTGTGAACTAATCAGTTAATTTTGAAGAGACTAAGGATCAAACGGAATTTGGGTTTGTCTTCATCAAGGGGGAGATTGTAAGATCACGTTGTGCAAGGCTTGGAATACTTCAGCTATTTCAAGGCCTTGAACCAGCTTTCATAGCCTTGGATCAGTTCTTAGAGGATTGAAAATAGTTTGGCCTTGAAACTGGATTCAAAGCCTTGAAACTGCTTAACCTGTGTGAACATTCTCAGGGGGAGTTTTCTGCAAACTCTCTGAGTTGATTCCCTTTCTATCTTTCACTTGTTTGATTCACTGTTACTAGATGATGAAAGACAAATTATTCTAACACGTTTGAACATAGAATATCACCTGTTCGATTGTGATATTGCAGGAAATTTTATTTCTAAGTTTTGTAGGTTTGTTTCGTAAACTGAACTTCTGCAGATTTGAAAATAGTTGGAAGTTTTGATCTTGTGATCAATCAAACTTGGATGAAATATTCTAAAGGTGTTTATACGAAAGATCACAATAAAATATCTGAATATTGTGATCATCCAACCGTTGGAGAAGATGTCAAAGAAGTCAAACTCTGTTGCCTACAAAATAGGAAGTTTGTTGCTGAAAATCTGGGGAGATTTGCAGAGCTGTTTGAAGTATAAATAGAGCTCAATTCCGAAGCAACAAGATACAACAATCAACGGGCAAAAACAGAGAAAAAGTTCTGGATTGACAAGCATCAAAGAAGTTCATCATTCTTCCAATCCATTCACAGAAGATCACTACATACTTCACTGTATTTTCTACACTCTAAGTGTTCTTCTGTATTGTACTCCATTGGTAGTTCATTTCTGTATTTTCTATATATTCATTCTCAAGGATTGTTCAAAGTGAACAATATAAAATTCTTAGTTAATCAGTTAGCTAGAGCATGTACTAGACAGGTTAGGGAAAACCACAGGCTGTAACAGAGTAAGGGAACTCTCTGTGCTTGAGTTCTAGGGCTTAGCTTTTGATTAGTAACAATTCTATTGAAGATCATGCAGGGATCTAATCCCTGAGGTAGAGACTTAGGTCCAAGTGGACTGAAGTCTATAAATCACTTGTCTCTTGCATTTACAGTTCATTCTTGTTCATAGTTTTTTGCATCACACAAAACCGTCTGTTTTTCAAGGGTTTGAACTTGCTTTCAAGGCTTTGAAAAAGACTTACTTGCTTTATACTAACTGCATTTCTTCCAAGGGTTTTAACTATTATTCAAGGCCTTGAATTGTTTTCGCAAGTTTTCATCTCCCTATCAAGTTTTGCAAAAAATTGGCATACTCTATTCAACCCCCCTTTCTAGAGTATCTTAGCTGCATTAACATCTGCATACTCACACTTTCAAATATCATGAAGCTACTAAGTTGAAAATTGATAGTGATTTCAAAGCCTTGGATAGCAGATTCAAAGTTTTGGAGACACAAGTCAAAGAAGTTGTTGACCAAAACTCTCTTTTAACTGATAAGTATGTTGATCTAAAGAATCACTCAGATGATTTAGAGAAACATAAAATTCATTGAATGAGAAGCTTCAAGAATCTTAGAAAATTATCCACCTTTGCTCGCTCTGAACACAAACTCAATCTCATGCTTGGAGGAAGCATGCATTCTGTTTACAAAAGTGGAATTGGTTACAATCCAAATTTTCCAAAAAGGAACCAAACCACATTTGTAAAATCAGGAAGCAGACATTCTCTAAAATATCATTACTGTGAAAAATTGGACATATTAAGTTGACTTGCCCCTCTAGAAGGACAGAACCTCACATATTCAGGAACACCTATCCTTATCAACCTAAGGGACAAGTGAGACATATTTGGGTTCCAAAAGGAATTAGACCACCAAACATGGTTGATTCTGAGTATGAATCTAAATTCTACACTTGGTCTAATTGTAATACCCCGTATTTAATTTAAGGGTTATTTGGTCATTTCGAAAAGAAAAAAAATTGAAAATTTTGAGTAATTTATATTTCAAACTTATTATTGACTTTTCTTAATTTTAACGTATAAGTGTGTCATTTGACATCTATGATGGTATATATTTTTATTTCGGGGTTATTTTGTAGTTTTAAAAATTTGGAAAAATACTATATGCAATTTATTTTGTATATTTGGAACTTATTTGTAGTTTTCTAAAAGTGAATTTTTGACAATTATATACATAGCATTTTATTTATATTATTTGCTAAGTTTCTAATTTATAAAAAAAATACTAATAACTTTTATGTGATTGTTGATAAGTGAGAATTACATTCTTACCCTCATTACTCTATGTTTCTATTCTTCAACTCCATCCAACAACTAATTTAATTGATATTTACATTCCAAGTACACCCTCCACAATTTTGGTCAACTCCAATAAAATAATGCATGCTAAACTCTATTTACACTCTTGTGACATCCATCTACCACCATGTTCATCACAAACACTTCCTACACACTTTTCACTCACCATCTCTTTCTCTTTCATTTTTTTTCATCACCTTCTCATCAAGAACACTCACACACAATCATCCCACTCATCCTCAATCGATCTCATTTCTTCCTCTCAATTATTCATATGCCTTTTCATTTCAAGAGCATTCATACAAGCTTTCTTCTCTCTCTCCAAATATCATTCCCGTTTTTGGGAGTTGACCTCACAAAAACACCATGAAAACTTCATTTTCTAGCATCCAAAGCATGAAAAAGTTTATTACAAGCTTTGTACAACTATGGAGGGGAGTCATTTCACCATTCTACTCATGAATTGAAGACCCATTTCACTATTTTCCTCACCATCATCTTGAATTTTGGGGTAACATTTCTTCTAGTCATCAATTCATTCATGCATGTCCACCTTTTTCTTTGATTGATGATATTTCATCTTAGTTTTCTTCATCTCCATGCTTGATTCTTCATTTCCATGGTTAGATCATGTGATTGACTCCAAAATATTGACTATTTCATGAAACTCACACTAAAACCCATATGCAGTTCGTAAATTTCTTGACAGTTGCACTTGCATGTCATGAATATTTGATTATTTGTGTCAAGAGCATATAAAAGTCTTAATTAATTCCTAAAATTACTTAATTTGGGTGATAATCAAGTCTCCCTAAGTTGCATGTATCATTAGAACCAAACTTGTTGATTTTTGGAAAAAATTGCACATTTTTACAATCTAACTAGTTTGTGAAAAACGTACATTATCCCTAAATTTTGTTTATGTGAAATTTTTAAATATTACATATTCTGAAACTAGACTCAGATAGGGTCATTTTGAAAGAAAATTCAACTCCATATCCTTTTTTGTTAGGGAGATATGCTCATTCTAAGTTGCATGTTTTCTGAAACTCTGTTTTTGGACAAGTTTTACCATTTTTGTTAAAAATATCATTTCCAGAAACTTATGGCAACAAATCTTTCTTGTGATGAAACAAGACACATAAGGGATTAATTCTGGAGAATATGGGCATTTTTCCTATTCTCCAAGTAGTAGTAATTATTCTTCAAAGTTGAAACTTTCTTCCAACCTTGTCTCTGTATAGCAGTGTTTGTTATTTTTGTAACATGAGTTTTATAATAGCTATGCCTGATTTTCTTGATGTTTCTGAAAGTAGACACATATAGGTTCATCATACATTAATTTAAAGTTTTTAGGAGATGATTTGATATGGTAAATATGACTCCAAAGTCAGAGCTACAATTCTGTCCAGAATTGTAGTTTCACATTTTTTAGAAAACTTGAATTTTTGAACTTCTAGGTGTTTTGTTGGAATTATTTTGATAATTAAACATCATTATATGTGCATTGGTGACGTTTAAAACTATTTGACATGTAGTCTTGCATTTTTATTATAAATGTATAAATTGGTTATAACGAGTACGTCATACGTGTGATTGTAGACATTGACCTCGTAGGAGAGAGCGGTTGTCGTCGGAGTGCTAGGCTTAGTTTCTTGCTTTTAATTGTGCTTCATCTCAGTGGTAAGTACATATGTACGGTCTTTTCATCCAAAATGTGTGTATGTGTTTGATGTTTCAAATGAATGTTTGTTATATGAAATAGTATGAGAATGCATGTTTTCCACTCGAATGTTGTTAAACTATTTTATTCATCTTCTTTGAGAACTCTCAGAACTTACTTGTGAAATATTGAAATTCTGATTCTCGTTATGTGAAATAGAAGAAATAAAATACCTCTAATAGACTTAGGACGATGTATAGAGTACTGTTATTAATGGGAGGCGTCAAGCAATCCTCCATTTCTTATGGCTAAGACCATTGAAGCGATGCTTCTTATTATTGGATAGAACGTTAATTTTCAAAAATCCGCCCCCAATGAGCCAAAATGTATCAAGATATTGAGGCCAATGGGTTTGTAGAGCTATAGAGTGCTACTTATACTTGTAAGGGTCACTACGGTATAGGGGTGTCGACACTTAAGGCCTTTTAGATAATGTTGTGAGCGGGGTTGACGAATGGGCTCCCTTAACGCTCCGGTGAAATAGGGTTTGATAGACCCTAGAAGGAACCCTTAGTGATTATTTCGTGATCCCTCTGTTTACATCGATCCTGCTGGTGGCTCGAGACATGCCTCAGCTAATACTAACGTTTAATTGAACTTGCAAGAAAGTTATCTACTCTATTGATGTTGTTTGTGGCTCTAGATATGCCCTAAACGAAATAAATGAGTTGAAAAACAGTAGCCACTCGTGAATCAATATTTTTATCAGTTCAACGAAACTTGTTTATTTGGAGATTCTACTGGTTTATGAATTCCTATAATACCGTGGTTTATTCAAGTTTAAAAGTTAAAAAGTTCTTGCTACGTGGTTACTTATAATTTTTCATAAATTTCCAACTCTCTTACTTATTAATGTTTCAAACTCTTGGTTTATTTAAACCTATGCTTGCGTGCCTCTCATTGCTTTACATGTCGTAGTATGTATTTACTCAGTTTTTACTGATCATTTCTTCAAAACTGCGTCGGGTTTTGCCATTTTAAAACCGCAGGTCGTCAATCAAGTTTGGGGAATGGGAACCCGGATCGAGAAGAAGAATTTTAGCTTAATTCAGATCACTTAGTAGATCACACACGATTTGTTTTAGATTGTACTTACTATCGAAATTTTGTTATGTACTTTAACCGAAATGTAATCTTAATAGTTAATATACTACGTTTGGTTATCATTGACCCTGAACCGAGATCCCGGGTTGTTTCACTAATAGCCTGTCAAGGCATTAATTGAATTTTGCAGGCTGTCACCAAGACTTTGAAGGATCAGAAATGGTTTCTGGATAGTGGTTGCTCCAGGCATATTAGTGGAAAGAAGTCTCTGTTTATAGAACTCAAAGAATACTCAGGGGAAACAATCACACTTGGTGACAAAGGAAAATTCAACATTATTGGTATAGGTAGTGTTGGTAATGAGTCTGCAAGTTCAATTTTTGATGTTTATTTGGTTAAAGGTTTAAAGTATAATCTGCTTAGTATATCTCAGTTATGTGATGGAGGTGACAAAGTGCTTTTTGACAAGGAAAATGTGTGGTGCAAGATGAGAAATCTCGAAATTGCATACTCACTGCTCCTAGGTCACATAATATTTATGCTTTTAGTACTATCAAAGTTGCAGGTGAGTCTGAAATGCCTCAAAGTCTTGAAGAATGACTCAAAGCTTTGTCATAGAAATTTTGGGCATATTAGCATGAATACAATGAGCAAGCTCATCTCAAAAAACTTGGTAAGATGTTTACCACTCCTGAAATTCAAAGATGATGAGATTTGCAAGGCATGTACCCAAGGTAAACAGACCAAGAGTTCATTCAAGCCAAAGAACTTTCTAAGTACTTCTAGACCGTTAGAATTGATGCATATGGACTTGTGTGGTCCTATGAGGGTCCAGACACCAAAAGTTAAGAGATATATGCTTTGTTGTGGTAGATGATTACTCTATATTTACATGGGCTATGTTCATTAGAGACAAGTCTGAAGCATTAGCTGAATTCTCATAGCATTGTAAAGAGCTTCAAAATTTGAAAAATTTATCTCTTGCATCAATTAGAAGTGATCATGGTAGAGAAATTTGATCAACTTGATTTTGATTTATTTTGTGTAAAGCATGACATCTCACACAACTTTTCTACACCTATAACTTCTCAGCAGAATGGAGTAGTTGAGAGGAAAAATATGACACTTAAAGATATATCTAGAACCATGCTACTTGAAAGTAATTTGCCAAAATATCTATGGGAAGAAGCTGTTAACACTGCAAATTATGTCCTGAATAGATTCTTGATTGAAGAAAACTCCTTATGATTTTTTCAAAGGCAGAAAGCCGAGTGTTTCCTATTTTAAGCCTTTTGGCTGTACTTGTTTCGTGCATAACAATGATAAGGATAATCTTGGCAAATTTGATGCTAGAAATGCTGAATGTGTATTACTTGGATATTCTCAAACTAGCAAAGCATATTGAGTTTTCAATAAGATAATTAAGATTGTGGAGGAGAGCATTCATGTGATTTTTGATGAAAGTACTGATGATTCCTTGAGTGAAATTTTTGCAGATCCCAACTTGAATAAGTATGAGGCATATGATGATTATGAGAAAGAGAAAAGAATCAAAACTAACATGCAGGAACAGTCAAGAAAATCTCAAGGCCTTGAACATCCTGTTGAGCCAAAATCTCAAAGCCTTGAGACAGAGATTGACAGAACACAAGTTGCTCCAACTACTGTATCAAGTTCTCAATTGAAGAACCATATAACTGGACACCAAGGAAGAAGTTCAAGTATTTATCAGATCATCCTGTTGACAACATCATCTCAGATCCAACAAGTGGTACTCGAGCAGAGGAAAATTAAGAAACATGTGTGCATTCAGTGCCTTTGTATCACTTATTGAGCCTAAAAATGCGAAGGAGGCCCTAGAAGATGTAGATTGGATCATTGCAATGCAGAATGAGCTGAATGAGTTTGAAAGGAACAAGGTTTGGAACTTGGTTCCTGACCAAAGACTTAACTTGTTATTGGAACCAGATGGGTATTCGGGAATAAACTTGATTAAAATTGTAAGGTTGTGAGAAACAAATCCGGACTTGTGGCACAGGGGTATAATCAAGAGGAAGGAATTGATTATGAGGAGAAATTTTCTCCTGTTGCCAGGTTAGAAGCTATCAAAATACTTCTTGTATTTGCATTCTTAAATGGTTATTTACAAGAAGAAGTATATTTTGCTTAACCACCTAGATTTGAAGATGAAAATTTCCATGATCATGTTTACAAATCAGACAAAGCTCTTTATGGTCTTTAGCAAGCTCCAAGGGCTTGGTATGACAGACTCTCAAAGTTTTTACTTGACAATGGTTTTAAGAGAGGACTGGTTGACAAAACTCTTTTTATTAAGAATCATTAAAATGATTTTTTTAGTAGTACATATTTATGTTGATGATATACTCTTTGGTGCTAATAATGATGCTCTTTCAAAGAGTTTTCAAGTCTAATGTGCAGGGAATTTTAAATGAGCTTAATGAGAGAACTCAATTTCTTTCTTGGACTTCATGTTCATAAAATGAAGAAATGAATATTTGTACATCAATAGAAGTATACCAAGGACTTGTTAAACAAGTACAACATGTCTCAGCCCAAGGTAGTAAAGACTCCTATAAGTTCATCTTTATCCTTAGACAATGATACAAGTCGTAAGAGTGTAAATCAAAAAGATTACAGAGGTATGATTGGTTCAATTTTGTATCTAACTTCTAGTTTAGTGTACGCATGTGTGCAATGTTTCAATAAAATCCTAAGGAAAGTCATTTGATTGCTGTTAAAAAGGATTTTCAGATATTTGAATGGAACCAAAGACTTGGGGCTTCGGTATCCTAGAGTAAATAATTTTATGTTGAGTGGTTATTCAAATGCAGACTTTGAAGGTTACAAAGTGGATAGGAAAAGTACTTCAGGGTGTTGCCAATTTCTTGGTTCAACACCGATTAGTTGGCATTCAAAGAAGCAAAATTTAGTAGCCTTGTCAACTGCAGAAGCTGAATACATTGCTGCTGGTGCTTGTTGTTCACAAGTACTATGGATTGCTCAACAATTAGGAGATCTTGGATATGATTTCAGAAACGTGCCTATCAACTGTGACAATACTAGTGCCATTTAAATATCAAAGAATCCTATGCAACATTCAAGAACTAAGCATATAGATGTGAGACACCATTTTATTAGAGATCATGCTGAGAAATGTGAAGTATCTTTAACCTTTATTTCAACTACTATGCAGACAGCTGATATTTTCACTAAACCCTTTGCCAGATGAGAGGTTTGCATCCCTAAGGCTTGAATTGGGAACGTTAAACAAGGATGCATTGGTTTAGGGGGAGTTGTGGTTCCTACTTGTATTATGTATGAAAATCTCAAATCCTTGAGTTCATACTCTCTTAGCCTTGTGAGTATGCTTCAAAGCTTTGAAATTTTCTGGCAGCCTTGAAATTTCTCAAAGCTTTGGGCCACTGTTTTAAAGTTGTGAGTAATATGATGTGTATTTGTATTTAAAAATTGGATCACAAAATATTCTGTGATATCTTTTTAGATAATTATAAGACTACAAAAGGCTACCTTAGAAGATGCATAACCATCCATCCAAACAGCTTTAAAGCCCTGATGTTAAAGCTGTTTGGATGGATGGTTATGCATCTTCTAAGGTAGCCTTTTGTAGTCTTATAAGTGATGAACTGTTAGAGAAATTGGATATAGACTACATTAGGTAGTTAAGAGATTCTTCTGTTGGAAAAATATTGAATCCACCTTCTGAGGCTTATCCTAGGTTGACTAGGTATTTTTATCTTAATTTGGTGCAAGAGATGGATGATAGTGATAGTTTTATCCCTACTTATAAGGTGGCTGGAGTAGACATAAGGTTGGACCACAAAGTGTTTGCCAAAGTTTTGGGAGTGGGAAATATAGGGTAAATGAGCATCCAGATAGGAGAGAATTTCTAGAGTTAGCAAAATCCATGTTTTTCTTGGAGGGAACTCCTACTGGACCCAAACAGTTAACACATTCTGTGTTTAACTGTGAAGCCAAAATTCTTTTTTCAATCATTATGAGATGTGTAGTTCCCAGGAAACATTCCAAAGAGTTGGTAACAGACAAGATGTTGGTACTGATGTACTTTATTTGCCAAGGCTTTGAGATTGATTTGCTTACTGTGATCATGGAGCATATGGTGTAATGTGGTACTAGAACTAGGAATCATTCTTTGCCTTATGCAAATTTGTTGCCATTATTATTTAAACACTTTGGAGTACCCATGAAAGATGAGGAGAAGATTACAAGTGGTTTTTGGGTTAGTTGACGAAGCTTCACTTCAAAGGATTTGTGTGGTTCAGACTGTACAAGGGAAGTGGAAATTCTACTCTGAGTTGTCTGCTTAAGAATGGAAGGAGAAGGAATATATCAAACCCAGAGCGGATACAACATCAAAGTCTTCTTGTAACTTGGATTTTTCTCAGGTTCTTCACAAAGTTAAAGTCTTGAAGGATTGTTGACGCCGGGCAAAATCACCGAGCGTAGGTACACAACGGAATCAACAATGAAAAGGGTAGAGAAAACTAGGGCGCGAAGCTCTCTAGAAATTCAGAAGTAAATAATATCAAAGTCCGCTAAAATTTACCCACAAGCCGGGTATAAATAGCTAAAAAACATAATTTTTTCCAAAAATAGCAAAATCTCAAAAACAATCATAAATTAAAGTCCTAAACAAAATAAAGACTCAGCAGAAAGATTCACCCAAATCGGGTTTTATTTGACCTCCTAATTAGAGAAATAAATATTACTAAAAATGAAAAAACGCTGATTTGGACCCCTAAATGACCGAATTTGACCAAATCAGGGTGGTGTCCGTGATAAATCACTGGTTCTTTTTAGAACGTCGTTTCCACTCAAAATAATGTATGATTTTGCGCGAATCCGACATCCTTCAATTCTGCCCCTGATTCTGCGTTTTGACTGAAACTGCTTTTTTGGACGCGATAGATTAATTCTCCAATTTTCTCCTGCATAAATTGTATAGAGGATCTTAGACAAGGACTGTTTGATTTGTCAACTGGCTTTGTGAAGTTCAAATGTTTGGTGAATTCAAAACTGGATGTGATCATCAAGGGTTTGGACTTGGAGAAGATACCATCTGCTGAAATCAAGGATACCGGCATTAATTCTGGAGAGATTCTTGGAGATTTGTTGAAGAAACATAAGAAGAAGGATCCAATAATTCTTTCTTCAAAGGATTTATTTGAACAGTCTGATGATGAAGCTCGTAATGAGGAGACTGCTTAAGGAGGAACTGAGAACAATACTGCCACAGTTGAGGAAGTGATTGCTGAGGTGGAAGCCAAGGATGTGGAAGAACAGAATGAACATGTTGATGAACAAGCTGAGGATGCAGAAGAGTCAGATGCTGAAACAGCTGAGGAAGAACAGTTGAAGACTGAGGACAAAAGCAAGGGAAAAGCTGAAAGTGGGAAGAGGATTACCAAGAAAAGTGCAGGAGCTGGAACTTGAAAGCCTGAAGCCTTTTCTTTCTTTCTTTCTTTCTTTCTTTCTTTCTTTCTTTCTTTCTTTCTTTCTTTCTTTCTTTCTTTCTTTCTTTCTTTCTTTCTTTCTTTCTTTCTTTCTTTCTTTCTTTCTTTCTTTCTTTCCGAGTCCTGAAGTTTTTTTTTTTGTTTTATTTTAAAACCTCTGAACATGATCCTACATCTCTTCTACTTCTTTTGATGAAAGTCAAAAAGGGGGAGAAGTTTCATATGCTCATCTGTTAGGATGTTGAAGTTTTTGTAATAATTTGGATACATTAGGATGTTGGTTGATGGTTTTATTTATGCTATCATTTGTTTTAAATATATCTGTGTTGTGCCTATTCTGATATGTGTGATATGATTTTATCCAGTTAAGTTTTAATGGTGATTTTGAGTTACATGAAATCTTGGAAAGCAATAATATTTGTTTTGTATTTCATCAAGGGGGAGATTGATAGTTCAAAGCTCTTGAGTTCGAATGATTTTACAAATTCAGGTGGTGTTTGTTCCTTGATGATTAAATCCAAAAGTTCATAGACACTAAGTCCCAAAGCTCCAAAGCTTTGAGATACTGTAGTGTTCTTGTATTTATATTGTATCTAACAATCTTGTGCTTGCAGGCTTAGATATTGGATTGAGGTATGATTTTATCATTCACTAATGCATCTTACAAATATTATTGTACGCTTGTTTGGATTATATAAGTTTCACAGTTTGCAGGATTCAGTTTCAAGCTAAAACTTGTGAACTAGCAGTCAAAGCTCCAAAGCTTTGAGATTCTCCTATGCCTATATACTCCTAAGTATATCTAACTGATCTGTGTATGCAGGAAGACTTAGATGGATTCTGAACTGGATAAAGAGTTCTTCTAATTTCTTATCACATGATTTATATTGCATTATAATTATATTTTTACATGTGAATATAGATAATGAATTTTATCTAAGGAAAAATATCTTGGGTTCTAAAGTGAACTGTCTGTATTTTGCAGATCAATTATGTTACTATTTTTTCTAGGAGTTGTTTGATCTTGTGGCTAAATTTACGCAGGGTTGGTTGGCCGTTCAAATGTGCCTAACAAACTCTACTGGCTATTCATACATAGCTGTTGAAAGAAGCATCTCAGGGGAGAGGATTTGTAGGAATTCAGTTCCTAAAATCTCTCAAAGTGGTTACTGAATGTTGATAAAGAGCTGGAGTTTGAAATTCAAATTGACAGAGACTTAGAGAGAGCTTCTCACTGGAAATAATAGTGGAGTTACTATCGTGGGAGATCATACAAACAACTCATCAATCATTCAATCTTTCAACATTGCAGGAGAAAAAGATCAATCATCCAGAAATCTGAAGAACACATCCAAGATTTATTGCTTATTCTTTTCTGTTTTCTAAATTCTGTACTTAATCCGTGTTATCATTCTGATTTCATAAACCTCACAAATTTTGGAAGTTTAGTTTTTCAAGTGAACAACAAAGAGGTTCTTATTGTTTCAACAGGTTGTAGCTGTAACTAGATAGGTTGGAAACCACAAGCTGTATAAGTGTAAGGTAGTTCACTTAGGCTTGATATCTAGGGCTAAATCTGGGTGATTAATAAGAAGTTTCTTGAAATCCTGGGGGGATCAGATCCCTCAGGCAGAGACTAGGTCCAATTGTGATTGAACTCTGTAAAAATCATGTGTTCTTTTGCTTTATTTTACTACTTTTCATTACTGCTTATATTCAGTACAAAACAAGTAGCTCTAAAGCTTTGGAGAATTTCCAATCTCAAAGCTTTGAAGCTTTTGTATTCTGCAGTTGCATCTCTAGCTTCTCAAATCTTTTCCAAAGCTTTGAGATTTCAACTGTACATTTGCTTAGAGTTTTAAAAGGCTAGTTATTGAGCAAAATACTCTATTCGACCCCCCTTATAGAGTATTATATCCTGTTTATTTACTTACATTACAAACTTTCAACCAGTGCTTCTCGTATTGACAATGGTGTTGTTGTCCTTTTGTAGGGTTTTGATGCATGTAAAGCAGCGGAATAACAAAATTTATCCTGCTCAAATCCCTCCAAGGATCAAAGGCAAGTCATCATAACATGATAAGGGTAGAGAATTGTGTACCTTTTTTTGTATGATCACCACAAAGAATAGTGTCTTCGTCTCTACGGGTATCCATATTCTCAGGATCTTTGAGGGGAGTCCTTCTCAACGTGTAGTGATAGCAACGGGAGAAGGAGGCATGATCACGCAAAACGGAGCCGCGCCAATAAGTGGCCGACGACATCTAGGGGAGGACGGGGTTGGGGCTTCGGCCTCACCTCTTGTCTCTCTCCTTTCTTTGTTTTGTTCTCTCAATAATGACGTGTGTTGAGAAAAAACAATCTAGGATGTCTTCATATAGTTAATAACTCTTTATTAATTACATAATTGCCCCATTACAAATCCTGTCCATACATGAATTAGTCCACCTTTCAAATTAGTCCCACTAACTTTGCTTGTGGTTGCGTTTAGATCCTTTTGATTGATTAGTCCAACTAATTAATGCCCATATCCACTTTAATCCATATGGTGTGTGACCCCATAGTTTTCTACTTAGTCGGTAGTAAATCTTTACTAACATGGAGTGGTCTCTAGCAACACATCCATGTCACCCAACTAATAGAAATAGTCAGTGATTAGACAAACCTTGTGCCCAATGTTACTGCATTGTATTGTCCCTTTGTCTCTATATCCAGATTGGAAAGGAGACATAATCGTCACACTCGTATATCCAATCCATAGTTTCTCGATCCTGGGAATATGCTTATCTAAGCAGATAACATCAATATCTCCATATTGATTTATCTGAGTCTGGCCAGACTTTCTATAAGCACCATCCCTCGAGTGGCCCATGGATATTTGCTCCCATTATATGGGAGAGACAAATCCTCATTACATCAGTACCATATCTCAGCTTGCTTCCTATCATGCTCGATGACCATCTTTATAGTTACCTGGTTAAGGCGCAACGTTTGATAATATCAAAGCATGATATTTCACAACTAGAGTATCTAGTGACTTCAAGTCTAAGTACTTCAATACCATTAGCACTACGAGAAGCACTTGTGACATTGACATAATCAAATGTAGCCTTCTCGTCGTGGGTCAATCCAGTATGTCATTACTCCTAATGCATACCCATGTGTTAGATTTGATATCCCCATATTAATCTAACCACATACTAGTATATAGGTGATCGTCCCGTTAATAAATATAATTGACTAGGGATATTTAGATAAACAACACACATTGTAATCTAAGGACTTCATTATATTAAATATATCCATAAATAATAAATGAATAGTCTAGCCAAACAATGTTCATACTAAATCTAGATTGCCTCTAGGGCATCTATTCCAACACCTTTGACTTGAAGTCACTAGATACTTTATTTGAGAATTATCATGTTTTAGTATTGTCAAACGTTTTACCATAACTAGGTAACTATATAGGCGATAATAGGACATTATATGAAGCAGGCTGAGAGATGGTAGCGATGTAGAGAGGATTTGTCCCTCCCACATAACGGGAGTATGCATCAATGGCCATTTGATGAGTAGAACTTAGCAAATGCTTGACCAGATTCAGGTAAATCAATATATGATATTGAGTTATTTGCTCAGATAAGTCTGTTCCCAGGATCGAGAAACTATGGATTGGATATATGAGTGTCACATCTGTGTCTCGTGTCCAATCCGGATATGGAGACAAAGTGAGAATACAGCACGGTAACATTGGTCACAGAGTATTGTTTGATCAATGACTATTCCTATTGGCATTGATGTGTTGCTAGACACTGCTCAATTTTTATAATTGTTACTGCCAACGTAAGAAGAACTTGCAGGGTTACACACCAAAGGATTATACTATATATATATATATATATTTTAATTAGTTGGAGTCATGAACAAATAAGGGATCAGGGATCACAGTGCAACAACGTGCAAATTTAGTTGGACTAAATAGCAAACTGGACTGAAACGAAAGTTGATCCAAGCTGTTGGATCTAATTAGTAGTGGGACAGTTTTGTAATTTATAAAGAGTTATATAAAAGAGAATTCCAACCCTAATTATTCATTAAATGAAAAATTAGAGCAAGAGAAAAGAGAGAGAGAGCCGACCCCTCCCCTTGGGCGACGACACAAAGAAGGCCGAACCCTCCCTCCTTCATTGTTGCTCACAAAGCTTAATTGGATCAAGCTCTTGATTTCTCCTCTTCCTACACTGCTAGCACGAACATTAGAGGAAGCTCCAATTGTTGATCCTCCGGTGTGGATACCAACAGAGGTGTGGGCACTACTTCTGCGCGGTAATCAGTTAGATTAACAAGGTAAACCTTCTCCTTCATCATGTTATGATGCTTCACCTGTTACCCATGGAGACTTTTGGGTATAATTTTTTTATATTTCCGCTGCGTAACTTGCACCAAAACCCGACATACTCTACAACTTGATAATGGAGAAAAGACGTCCCTTCACTTCAGCTACGAAAAGGTTTATCGAGAATTCCATCGTTGAAGGAAGATTGGTCATATATAGTATCAATGCCCACTTTCTCTTTCCGCTGCCATGAACCTCCACATGCTCCAGATTGACATGTTGATTGATCATTTGGTACCACCGTTCACTACTACCAACAAGCACCGCTCTAAACTCGGCTTCTCTGGTCGGTCAGTAACATCAATATTTATCACACTACTCGTATCACGGGAGGGTTTATTGAGGGAAATCACATAATAAAGTGTCAGAAAAACCATGTGGAGCATTTGTTGGTTCTTTAGGAGGCCAATGCAATCACCGCCACCATCTCCGGTGGCCAACACACCATCAATACCAAGCTTCGGAGACATTACAGACGATATGGAAGAGGAGCCCAGTGAAAACGAAGAACCTCACTCCGCTCCGCACCATGGAAAAATTGACCTCAACTCTTCAGCACTGGAATCTGAAAAGAGACAGTACCATGGAGAAATAGGCAATCCGATGCCATACAATCACGCAAAAATTCTTCTTAGCTCTCAGCAAACCGAGCCGTTTGAGCCGGTTCAAGCCATTCATGGTGATGACAAGGGGCCAGCCCACGTCATCAGACAATAGAGAAATTTTAGCAGAAGATTTTCCCGACGAAGAAGATGGCTCTGCCAAAGCGCCATCCCATGAAAGCACTCCACGCGGCTCTTTAGGATCACTCCACAACACATGTCATTATTCTATTCCTACTTTTCCTGCACAACACTTCTTTCATATCACACGTTTCTTGCTCTCTCTCTCATATTCTATCCACCTACCCCTTGTTAATGGTATTAGCATGTTGATAATGGTGTTTTGCATGTTAAAGTAAACCATCATTTATTTCTTCAAATTACTTTTTCACCCCACACATTTTAGCTTCTCGCCGGCACATGATTACCCCCAACCCCATCATACCGACTTTATCTCTTCATTCTTTATTGGGTCAGACTTTGCTCTTCCTTATTGGCCTAAGTGCCACTTAAAACCCTTCCCTATTTTTTATATGGGTTCAAACATAAACTCAATTTGGTTTCACCATCCCCTTCTATCTCTCTCACCATGGGCTCTCTTCTTAGCCTACCGCAACCCATCAAAAAACACAGCACTCTGACCCAAACCTTCTCGGTTATAGTGGACGCCTCCACAACGAAATACTCCACCCTCCGAGGCCTCCTACAATGGAAGCGGCTCGCAACCCCTGGTTTAATGGCCACCCACAAGCTTCTTTACGCCGCGATTTTGATCACACTTTTCAACGGGATCTTCGAGTTCAGGGTCTCAGCCTCGGATACGAGTTCGATTCTAACTCTGACTCCAAAGCTACAAGGCGATCTCTTGATACCCTTGACTATGTCTCCGGCGACGATATGTCATATCCAAGAGGGCAAAATAAAAAACGTGAACCTTCAAATTCTGCTAGAAAGAGATTAAAACGTTCTCATCAAGCCCCTATGTCGTAGGCCTCAATCAGTCTGCCTCTTCCACATCTCGTGAGGATCAAGACCTCGGTAAGGCTATGATTATGCAAGCCCGTTTTAGTTCATCATGCATACCCTATTTTGATAATCATGTTAACTATTTCTCTTGTCAGGTGCTTTTCTGTTATGGGTTCTCCGTGGCTGATGTGGGCAGTCGCCATGACTACTTTGGCATGGAACTGTCGGGGTTTGGTTAATCCCCTGGTAGTTCACACCACGTGCATAATTACCCGCGATTATAATTTTCTCTTACCTTCCTCTCCGAGACTAAATGCAGTAGTCACTTAGCAGCCACTATTCTTTGGCATTGGGGTTTCTCGTGTTCTGATAGAATTGATTATGAATGGTCTAGTGGTGGCCTCATAATAGCTTGCAAATCCTCTGTTCATATTCAGACCATTGTTAAAAACAAAAACTTAATTTATGGTCATTACCAAAACAATTTGGGGATGGATCTCGGATGCATTTATGGAGCTCTAGACCTCGCACGAAGATAAAAAAACATGGAACTCCATTCAAGTCGTTTTGCTTAATCCAGCTAGCCCTTCCTCACTATAGGTGATTTTAATTAAGTTCTAAATATTACCTAGAAGATGCCGTCTAAGAAGGGATCCTACATATCCAGAGGCTGATTCTCCTACCTCTTACTTGTGAAACAGTAACTTGCAGGAAACCATTTATAAGGGATCAGTCTTCACTTGGGTTAATAACCGTTTGGGGTCTTATCAAACTTACGAGCGTCTTGACCAAGCGTTTGCCAACCCTCAATGGAAATCTTCTTTTCTCGAGTCTTTTTTGCTCAATCTCCCTATCATTGCTCGGACCACGACCCTTATATATTTTCCCACAAAATCGACATGGAGGCAAACCACGACGATTCCAAGTAGAAGCTTTTTGGATAAACATGATCATTGCTACGACCTCATCCGCCAAGCTTAGGATACTCCAGTTCTCGGTTCCCCTTCATACAAACTGGTTTGCCACTACAAAATGCTAAAGGCGCTACTCAAATCCTGTCAAATGGGCTTGGGACCGCTTAGCTAGAAAATTACAAAGGCCCAACACCATTTACATGATTTGTAACCCACCCACCTGCGTTAACAAACACATATGATTTCTGGCAACAACATGAGACTCAAGCGCGATCTACCCCTACAACAACTATTGCTACAAGAGGAGACAATGGGAGATCAACGAGCAAAGAAACAGTGGCTAGTAGAAGCGGATAAAAATGCCCGCTACTTCCACATGCACTTGACACATTCCAACAGCAAGTGCATTGTTGTTAGGTGTAGTAGTACTCGGTAAATATGGGTTTATCATAGAAACTTTGCAGTAAATTAAGATTTAATATCCTTGTTGTGGACACACATTTGAGTTTGGTTTTCTAAACTCATAGAAAAAAGTAAATAACAGCATGATATTGTGAAAGCAATTAATTGAACTGTTTTAAGATTCAAATACAAGAGAGGTGATCAGGACGCCTCGTTTGGGGGATCGATAGAATTGTACGTTTCATGAAACATAGATGAATTTTTATGTGTCAAACAAGCAATATTCAACTACTGAGTTACCAAGTAGTTATCGAGCATATAATATGATCAAGTGATTGTTCTACCTTTCTGGTTACTAATCATCGAGTTACCAAACAATTCTTAACTAATGTCTAGCTAATAAGACATCTCTATCAATTAGATATGATGAAGAATGTAAAAAAAAAACAATAGCACATAAAAATCATCAATTAAGTCTAGAACATGAATCAAGAGAGCATATAATCCATGAATCAACAGTAAACCTAATCGCTAAACTGGGGAATGATCCTAAAGAGTTTAGCTACTGATATTTGTGATTACAATGAAAAAATCCACTAAAATCATCAAAAAAATGAAAAATTGGTACGGTTATACAGACACCAATCATGGACGATAGTGCGAGTGATGATGATGCCGGGAGTTCAGACGTCCCAGTCATTGCACGACCCAAACGTCATGTGGGTCCTCCGTCGTATCTCAAAGATTATGTTCATCCGTTGCTCAAACGTTGAGTTAATTTTTATTTTTCATTATTTCAGTTTCTGACAATTTTGTAGGTGTCTCGTTATTTTTCAGTTCGTCCGGGGTTTCTTTACGGTTCTTTACTCGGACTAGGCGTCGGTCGAACCGTCAGGGTTAGAGGTATAAAAAGGGGATGAAAATTTTATGAAAGTTAATGAGAAAATTTCAACCCTAATCTCTCTCATTCTCTCTCCTTCCCCCGCTCCTCACCGTTATATAGTTCGCCTGTTTTTGCGATACCCACTGGGTATCAACTTGGTGCCTTCATTGAGGTTTCCAGCCAGAGAAGCTCTCTACTACGACAACCCAAACTGCCCTTTGGGGCCATTATTCTCAAACACTTGGGGTTCTCAATGTGGATCTCACCACCAACTTGTACACAAAAATAACAAAACAATATAACCCAATTTTCTCCACAATAAAAATCAAAGAACGACACTGGAATTGTGAATTCATCGTAGAGACCATGGTGGAATTCTCAGCATCCTCTTCGACCAAAAATCCCCTGTCTCCTGAAGACACAGTGATTGCTTTCCAAAATCTCCAATCCGAGTTGTATACTCGAACAAATTCCCTCCAGCCTCGGGCCGATCAAACCCAGGCGTAGGGGTGTTCATAAACCGACCGCACCGGCAAAACCGGACCGCACCAAACCGAACCACACCTAAACCGACGGTTCAACAATTTTCTTTCTTAAAGAACGGTTTTATTATTTTGAAAACCGAACCGGGCATCAAACGAACCGAGACCGAACCGACAAAACCGAAAAAAACCGCACCGCACCGAGAAAATTTTAAACACAAATTTTAGTATTTTGCTTACTACCTCCCATGTTTTGAATCACTCCTCACAGTTAGAGTTTTGCACTTTAAGCCGTACAACCACACCGTAGTCCTAATTTACTAAATAAAAAACTATTATCTCTCCATGTTGAGCTAAAAGAGAAGTACGGAACCAATATTTTTGTAAAGGTAGAGTTTATCTTAATTTTTTTAGATGTATTCAGTAAGTAACAACGATATAAGTAAACTGGCCCTTTTGTTATAGTTAGTTTGATTTGCATGGAACTTGGAAATTATTACATGACATAATGGGTACTAAACCGAATGGTTTAACCGGACCGAACCGGAATTTTCGGTGCGGTTTTTTAATTTCTAAATTTCAAACCGATGGTATTTCGGTTTCAAAAATATTAAAACCGAACATTTTGGTTTAGGTGTCTCATATCCTCTAAAGACGACCGAACCGGACCGTGAACACCCCTACCCAGGCGGATACCGCCGCCTTAAGCCGTCGGATGAAAAATGATTTCGCTGGGGTAAAGGATTCCATTTGGCAGTTGTCAAATAGATACATAGGTCTCCCACCGCCAACCCCTGTTCTTGCGCCGAACCGAACAACGAGAATTCTGGATACTCCACCGGTGTGGCAGCCGCCACCATCTCTTCCCACCACTGGTAAGACTACCGATCAGACCCCAAGAATGCGGGTGGACTCCCCACGCTTCAACGGGGATGATCCAATTGGGTGGATTTTCAGAATCCAAAAACATTTCGACCATCACCGCACCACTGATCCCGTTCGTCTACAGGTTGTCGCGATGCTCATCTATAAACCAGTGATGGAATGGTTTCTGAATTTTCTGAATAATAATTTATATTGTACTTGGATGGAATTCCTCGCCGCTGTGAAATGAAGATTTGATCCGGGTCACTACGAGGACTATGTGCGCACGTTGTCGAAGCTCCAACAAATCACGACGGTTATGGCCTATCTAACAGAGTTCGAGAAAATTCTAAATAAAATTTCGGGTGTTGATGATTCCATTTTTAGTTGCCTCTTTAGCGCGAGTTTGAGACAACCTGTGAAGCGCGAGCTCAAGCTCCGCAATCCGGGATCATTAGCAGAGGCATTTGCCTTAGCTCGCGAGCTTTACTCCGATCATGAAGATTTGTTACAGCCTTATATGCCCAAGAAATCTTAGACGTCATCTTATGCTCGGCAGCCCGCTACTCTACTATCCACCGCACCCGTGGCCGCCAAACAACCCACAGGTTCGGCCAACACGACCAATATACCCGTTCGTCGCCTTATGCCAATAAAGAAGGCTGAGCGGCAACGTCATTGACTTTTTTATAACTATGACGAGAAATATTCGCGTGCCAAAAAATGCACACCCTGGTTTCTGTTGTTATGTGTTGATGAGGATGACGACAGTGAGCCTCCAATTCCAGTTGAGGAGGACGATCTAGGGATTATCGCCGATAATTTCTCACACCTTCATACATTGGCAGGTAATCCTAACCCGCGTTCCCTTAAGTTAACTGGTACAATTGGTGACACATGTGTGCATGTCCTCATCGGCGGGGGGTAGTACGCATAATTTTATTCACCCACGAAGGCGGAGCATTTTTCTCTGTTGCTTCATCCTGTTCCCCCGTTCCGTGTATATGTTGGAAATTGCGAGCACTTGCGTTGTACTTATTATTTCCTAAGGACGGATTTGACCATTCAGGGTACAGTACTCGATGTTGATCTTTATGTCCTTGACGTTCACAGTATTGACGCAGTATTGGGAGTTCAGTGGTTGCAGACACTGTGAGAAATTTACCATGACTATAGCAAGTTGACGACAAAAATTATGTGGCAAGGGAACAACTGGTTTTCAACGGGGTTGATCATGTTCCTCAGGCGATATCGTATAACTCATTGTCAAAACAACCCTTTCCACCATATGAGGTGGATTTCTTTGAGATTTTGGCCGTTCCTATGCAGAACGAGCCCCTGGCAGACCAGGACACGTTCCCGCCTGACATCCCACCTTCCGTGCTTCACTTTTTCAACGGCATCGGGCCGTCTTTGCTGTTCCATCAGGATTACCACCCGATCGTCAGTGGGATCATCGCTTTCATCTGCAACAGGGTTCTAAACCAGTTAATAATCGCCCGTATCATTATCCTTACTTCCAAAAATCAGAGATAGGCGACAAGTGCGTGAGATGCTACAACAGGCTGTCATTTAAGCCAGCAATAGTGCTTTCTCCTCTCCGGTGTTACTAGTTCGCAAGAAGGATGGGACATATCGTTTTTGTGTTGATTATTGCATGTTGAACGCCGTCACTTTCCCTGATCATTTTCCTATCCCTACCATCAACGAGTTATTTGATGAATTAGGGGCATCCCGCTTCTTCACCAAACTCGATCTTCGCTCCGGGTATCACCAGATTCGCATGCACATAGACGACATTGAGAAGACAGCCTTTCATACACATGACGGGCATTTTGATTTCCTTATCATGCCTTTCGGCTTGACTAACGCACCACCAAAATTTCAAGCAGCTATGAACCACATATTTCGGCCTTTCTTGAGATCCTTTGTTACTGTCTTCTTCAACGATATTCTGGTCCACAGTACAACTCTCAATTTGCATGCTCAGAACCTTCACCAAGTTCTCAGTTTATTGTCAGATTATTTTTCTATGTGAAATGTCCAAGTGCTCTTTCAGCAGGTCTAGTGTGGATTATTTGGGCCATATTAGAACAGAGGGGCAGGTGCAGGCAGACTCACAGAAGATACACACCATGGTAGCTTGGCCGACTGCGTCTACCATCAAACAGTTGCGGGGTTTTTTGGATTTGACAGAGTACTACCGACGGTTCATCCACGACTATGCGACGATTGCGGCTCCGTTGACTGATTTTCTATGCAGGGATGCTTTCACCTGGTCCTCAGATTCGGAGCAGAGTATCATCCCTCTAAAGGTGGCCATGAATTTGGCTCCGATGTTACGTTTTTCGGATTTCATAGAGACCTTAGTGATTGAGACAGATGCATCCGAGAAGGGTGTTGGCGCCGTTCTTCTCCAGCAGGGTCATCCACTTGCTTTTTTCAGTAAGAAGATGGGACCTAAGCTTCGTTCCGCTTCCACGTATCATAAGGATCTCTATGTAGTGGTAGAAGCAGTTCAGACGTGGCGACAGTACTTTTTAGGCCGTGAGTTTCGTATTCGTAGTGATCAGTGCAGTCTGAAAGAGTTGCTGTCACAGGTCATCCAAATGCCTGATATGTAATTTTATATTCGTAAATTAATGGGGTTTCAGTTCCGGATAGAGTACAAACCGGGGGAAGAAAACCGTGTCTTAGATGCATTATCCCGCCGTGACATTGAGGATGAAGCATTGTCATTGGCCCTCTCGACCGTACAACCCCTTCCAGCGCTTCTCGACACGTTTCGGCACGATACTTAGTCCTTGGCCAACCTCCAGGCCCTGTTCACTGTGATTTGTTGATCTGATCGACTGCCCCATTTCAGCCTGGTTGATGGGATCATCTACTATCAGACTCCAATTTGTGTGAGTCGTGGTTCGTCTGTGCATTCTTTGCTCTACAAGAGTTCCATAGTTCACCTTCGAACGATCATCCATGGGTTGATCGTACTTATCGTCGTCTCGTTGCAGATTTGTATTGAACAGGTATGCGCGCTAAGGTTCGTCAATTTGTGTCTGCTTTTCTAGTTTTCCAGACTACTAAGTATTCTAATCAGAAGCCAGGCGGTCTGCTCCAGCCTTCGCCAGTTCCGGACCGCGTTTAAGCGACTGCCAAGATGGATTTCATTACAGGCCTTCTGACTTCTCAGGATTTACAGCTATTATGGTGGTAGTTGATCGTCTGACCAAGTTTGTCCACCTCGGCCCATTACCTACTGACTTTGATGCTTTGCGCATGGCTCGCTTATTTATTTATGTGGTAGTTAAGCTACACGGGTTCCCGGAGACACTGGTTTCGGATCGTAGTTCCATATTTTTGAGCACGTTCTGGAAAGAATTGCTAAATTTGATTGGTACTCAACTCAAGTTCAGTACAACGTATCATCCACAGAGAGACGGTCAAACTAAGGTAATGAATCACGTGCAAGAGTAGTATTTGCGTGCCTTTACGTCTGAACAGCCTCTGCGCTGGGCTTCCTTTCTTTCATGGGCAGAGTTGGCCATGAATTGTAGTCATCATGAGGGTATCAACATGTCTCCCTTTCGACCTCTTTGTGGGAACGATCCCCCATCTCGTTTCCCCATTCTGTCGGTCGCTGTTCAATCCCTTTCTGTTGAGGAATTGGTTGCTGAATGTGACGAGTTGTTAACATATTTGAATGCTCATCTCCAGAAAATGTAGTAGCGTATGCGGGTTCAGGCTAACAAGCACTGTCGTGAGATTTCTTTTCAGGTCGGCGATCTGGTGCTTCTTCGTCTCCGTCCATATCGGAAGCGATCTCTGGATCGTCCGTTGTCCGCCAAGCTCGCTTAGCGTTATTATGGGTCATTTTTTATTCAGGAACAGATTGGTATGTTCGCCTACTGTCTTCAGTTACCGGATGGTTGTTGCATTCACGATGTGTTCCATGTGTCTCTGCTTCGTCCGTTTGTGCCTGATTTCTGGACCGTTCCGATTGCTTCCTTACCCGATCAGTTCTATAAGGGTCATACTGTCGCTTTTCCATTTTCTGCATCGCAGGAACGCATGGTGTTAGTTGATGGGGTACCTCAACAAAATTTGTTGGTTTCTTGGTCTGACAGAGCTCCTCCTTCATGGGAACCGGTTACTATGCTCCAGACGTCTTTTCCTGAGCTACAGCTTGAGAACAAGCTTGTTTCCGACACCGGGGGAGTTGTTACGGTTATACAGACACCTACCATGGAAGATAGTGCGAGATGATGGGGGGGGGGATTTCAGACGTCCCAGTCGTTGCACGACCTAAACGTCATGTGGGTCCTCCGTCGTATCTCAACGATTATGTTCATCCGCCACTGAAACGTTGAGTTATATTTACTATTTCGTTATTTAAGTTTCAGCCAATTTAGTAGGTGTCTCGTTATTTTTCAGTTCGCCCGGGGTTTCATTACGGTTCTTTACTCGGACTAGGCATAGGTCGAACCGTCAGAGTTAGAGGTATAAAAAGGGAATGTAAATTTTCTGAAAGTTAATGAGAAAATTTCAACCCGAATCTCTCTTCTTCTCTCTCCTTCCCCCTCTCCTCTCTGTTTTCTCGTTCTCCTGTTTCTGCAATACCCACTAGGTATCAGAAATAGAGTGTTTAGGAAGATTAAACGAGTAATCTTTGCTCCAAGCTTTTAATACCGTGCTTCATGCCTTCTTCAATGTGCCAACCCCTCAAATATACGTCCCCAGGCTTATTACATAGTTGTAGGACTAATCCCCATCAAAAAGTATGCGAAATTACCAATTCCTCCCAAAATATGGCGACCTAGCTTTTGTTCGTATGAACAATCACACGTTCATGCAAACATGTTCGTGGGAACATATTCCTATAAGCTTGCAGAGAGTTTTTCTTTCATGAAAGCGTTCAAAAATTCTTCCAAGTAAGTTGTGTTGGAAATATGACCTAGAGGCAATCTATTTCTTGTGACATGTGTGGATTTACGATTCATTGTGTTATCTATATGGAGATATGTTAACACGGATGAAGTCCTTAGAATATAAATGTTATATTCTTAAATATCCCTAGTCGAGTACTATAGTTAATAGGATGACTGTATTTCATCGAGACTAGTATGCGAGTAGATTGATATGGAGATATGGAGTCTAGCACATGGGTATGCATTAGGGGTAATGGCATACTGGATTGACCCGATAACGAGAAGTCTACATACAAGTTATGTAATAGTCACAAGCGCTTCTCGTGTGACAATGGTATTGTGGTCCTCATACTTGAAGTCACTAGATCCTCTAGTTGTGGAGTATTGTGTTTTAATATCGTCAAACACTACACCGTGACTGGGTAGCAATAAAGGAGATTATGGGACACAATAGGAAGCAAGCTTAGTGATGGTAGTGATGTAGAGATGATTTGTCTCTCCCACATAACGGGAGCAAATATCCGCGACCACTCGATGGGTAGTGCTTATAGAATGTCTGGCGAGACTCAGATAAATCAATATGGGATATTGGTGTTATCTGAATTGATAAGACTATTCCCAGGATGGAGAAACTATGGATTGGATATACGAGTTTGACTTCTATTTCTCGTGTCCAATCCAGATATGGAGACAAAGGGATAATACAATACGGTAACATTGGTCACAAAGTTTGTCAAGTTACTGACTATTTTTGTTAGTTGGGTGGCATGAGTGTGTTGCTAGACACCGCTTCATGTTAGTAATTGTTACTACCAACTGAGTAGAAACCTATGTGGTCACACTCGCTATGGATTAAATCGGACTTGAGAATTAATTAATATCATTAATTAAATAGAAGGATCAATACGCAACTACTTGCAAACTTAGTAGGACTACTTTGCAAGTTGGACTAATCCATGTACGGACATGATTAGTAGATGAGCTAATATGTAGTTAACAAGGAGTTGTCATACTATATAAAGAATACTCCGAGATTATTTTCATTAAGTGTGTCATAATTGTTATAACACAAGGAGAGAGCCAAGACAGGAGGCCGAACGCCCCCGTCCGCCCCCTCCTCACTGTCGGCCAAAAGAGGCGTGGCCCTCTTTGGTCTCGTTTTGCGTGATCTTCTTCTTCCTCCCCCTTACCTAGCTAGAACAAAGGTTTGGAGGATCCGAAGACAATCCTAGGAGTGGAATACCATAGAGACGTGAATACTATTTCACGTGTAAAGTCAATCACAGGAGACGAACAATGTACTTGATGTTCTCATCATTTACCATCGTTATGGATTCTAGACTAGTGATCTTTGGAGGCTCTTGAATGGATGATTATTCTTGTTTCTTCCGCTGAGACTTCGTATCAAAACCCTATGGTGGTATTAGAGCCACGGGTCGTAGTGCATAACTTGGTTTATGTGTTACGTTTTCAGTTAATTTTACACCATAATTGTGATTTATCGCGTAAAACTGAAAATTAAGCATATTGATGCAATTTGAATTTGATTCAAACCAGAATGAGCTCATTTTACATATGATGTAAATATTAGTGAATTTAGATCACATATGATGTGAAATTTTGGATGTAGAGAACTAGGGTTAGGGCACACATTTGAAAAAAGGGAGGTTTTTCCGATTTGGAAACAACCAAGCTTGGTCAAAAAGGAAGGATGAGGAAGGAAACAAGCAAGGGCCGAAACCCTAGCCCGTCTGCCCCCTTCCTTGCGCGGAAAGCAAGGCCACGACCACAAGGCCGGTTCGGCCTAGGCGCCGGTTTGACCGTGCGGCCTAGGGCCGGTCGGCCCGGTGGCTTGTGGCAGTCCATTAAGGGTTTGATCAAGTAGTTGGTGGGCCCCTCTTGGACCGTTTTGACCCTTGTAGATCCATAACAACTAAAATTGATCAAGCGCATTAAAATTTGATTTTAATTGTATTATGTGCTCTTGCATTGTGGTTGGATGTGGCCTTAGATGTGGATGTTGTGAATCTTTAATTTTTGTGGTTTGGTTTTATTGTAATAATTAATTAATTAATAAGGTTTTACTGCCTACGAGCTGAACCCCCTTTTGCCGCCCCCTCTACCTGTCAGCCACCAAGAGGGCCCGAACCCTCTTCTTTGGTGATTCCTTGCGTGATTTCTTCTCCCTATTCCATTCTTCCTAGCTATCACAAGGATTTGGAGGATCTATATCTCCATACTAGGCGTGGATCAAGCGTAGAGGTGATACTTTTCGCGTATGAAGTCATCAAATGAGACCTACAAGGTAGATGACACGAATCTTTTACTATCGTTATGAATTCTCTTCCTGTGATCCTTGGAGGGTCTTGATCGGACAAATTATTTTTCATTCAGCTGCGTATCCATGATCAAATCCCTACAGTGGTATCAGAGCCACATGTCGTAGATCATAACGTAGTTTATGTGTTACGATTTATGTAGTTTTACACTTTAAATTGTTGTTTATCGCGTAAAACAGACAAATCAAGCATATTGATGCAATTTGTCAATAATTCAATCAAAAAATAACTAATTTTACATGGGATGTAGGAATTAGTGAGTTTGAGAAATTTTAGGATCTTAGATCTAGGGTTTTGGCACAAATTGGAAAGAAGTTTTCAATTTGGAAATGTTTTGGACTTGGGAAACAAGGAGTAGGAGTTATTTTGGAAACAAATCCCAAGGAAGTTCGCCCCCCCTAGGGGACCGCCCTCCCTTTCTTTCCGCCCATGTCACGCACAGCCTAAGGACCGAACCGACCTAGGTGCGCACGGGTTGACCGAGCGGTCTAGGTCCGGCCGGCTGAAAAGCCTTGTGGCGATTGTTGGTTCGGCCATAGTGATGGTGTGCCTCTTGAACCGTTTTGACCCTAGTGATCCTAAAATCAATTAAAATTGACTAAAGCGCATTAAAATTGGATTATAACTGTGTATGTGCAATTCGTATGGTGACTGGATATGGCCTTAGATGTGGTTTGTTGTGAATGTTTAGTTTTTGTGGTTTGTTACGGCCTGCGAGCTGATCATTTTGATGTAATAATAAATTAGGGTTTACGGCCTGCGAGCCGGCATGTTTTTTTTCAAATTGTGAGATTTATTTAGTTAGTTTAGATGCTATCTAGTACTAAATAGAATATATAGCCAAGATTGTAGAAAACAAGGCCAAACAATTAAAAGAGCCACAACATGGAGCATGGAGCATTCCACAAGGCTATGGAGGATGGACCAAAAGATGGAGGCACATGGAGATGCGCTTGCTATTTTAGGGTTCATAGATATTCTCATTGTCTTGGGAATATCTTAGTCTAGGAGACCATATCCATATCACGTTAATTTCTATTTTGTGGATGTTTACTTTATTTTCTTCTTATTGTTGTTGGAATATGGATATTGGCCCACTAAAAAATATAATGATACTTTATGTCTTATTGTAAATGGTTTCATGTGAGTTCATAGTATAGACTATGACGAAATATTTTCCCCAATTGTGATGCTTAAATCCATTAGCATAGTGCTTGTAGCAATCTGTCTATAAATTGAGTCAAGCTTCTCGGAGTTGGATTCTTCGAATTGATGATGCAATCAAAGGAGTTTGGTTCCATCAAAATTGAAGATGAAGCTTATGTTTACAAGAAGGTTAGTGGGAGCACAGTTACGTTTCTGGTCTTGTATAAAGAGACATACTATTCATTGGGAATGATGTCACTACTTGCAATCTTACGTATATTGACTAGGGAATTAAATCTTCGGTGATAGACTTAGGCGAAGCAACCTATGAAGATCTATGGAGATATATCAAGATGGTTGTACGGCTTAGGTCATAGTACATAAATTGAAAAAGGTGTTGAAATGGTTCAACATGAAAAGAACATGGATTCTACATATGTCACATGAAATTGGTCTTTGGAAGACTAATTGTCTTTCCAATTAGATTGGGAATTGGACCGTATGAATGAGATTCACGAGATAGGCCGTGTTATGTACTAGGCTAGATGTGTCATATGGTATGACACAAAGATACCAGACAAATCCGGGTGAGTGTCACTGGATAATTATCAAGATTATCGTTAAGTACTTGAGAAGAAGTAAAGGATGAATTCTTGATATGTGAAGGATAGGAAGATTTCACTGTAATGGGTTACAGTGATAAGAACTTCCAATCTAACAAAGAATATTTCAGATTATAAGTCAAGTTTTATGTTTTGCACTAGTGGGAGGGACTGTGAGCTGGAAAGGTTCCACGCAAGATTCAGTCACTGATTCTAACATAGAGGACTGAGTGAGTTACTGCATGATATGCACTTACTCAGAATATTCAATATCAATCAATTTTTTGATAGAAGAGATGTGAATATTTGCAAGGTACCAGCAGATATCTCTCCTACCATACCCCTACGTAGTGTAATCATGGAGGACCGCACTAGATCAATAGGCATATGATGCTGTAGATAGACTCTAGTGCAAGTGGGAGACTGTTGGAATTGTGCCCTAGAGGCAATCAATTTATTGTAACAAATATGTGAATTTACAATTCATTATGTTATCGATATGGAGATATGTTAACATGAATGAAGTCCTTAGAATATAAATATTATATTCTTAAATATCCCTAGTCGATATATTGATTAACAGCAGAATCAACTACAGACTAGTATGGGGTTGGATTGATATAGAGATATCACGATCCAACACATGGGTATGCATTAGGGGTAATGACATACTGGATTGACCCATCTCCGAGAAGGATACATAGGAGTTATGTAAGGTCACAAGCGCTTCTCGCGGTGACAACGGTATTGTCATCCTTAGACTTGAAGTCACTAGGTCATCTAGTTGTGGAGTGTTGTGTTTTGGTAGCGTCAAACGCTACACCATGACTGAGTATTCATAAATGCGCGTATCAGACACAATATGAAGCAAGCTTAGATATCGTAGCGATGAAGATAGAATTTGTCCCTCCCACATAACAGGAACAAATATCAACGACCACTCGAGGAATATTGCTTATAAAATGTGTGGCCAGACTCAGATAAATCAATATAGGATATTGATGTTATTTGCACGAATAAGGCTATTCCCAGGATCGAGAAACTATGGATTGGATATACGAGTGTGACTTGTATGTCTCGTGTCCAATCCGAATATTGAGACAAAGGGGTGAGACAATACTTGCACAAGGTTTGTCGGATGACTATTTATATTAGTTGGGTAGCGTGGATGTCTTGCTAGAGGCCGCTCAATGTTAGTAAATTTTTACTACCAACTAAGTAGAAATCTATGGAGTCACACGCCATATGAGTTGAACAAGACTTGGGAATTAATTAATATAATTAATTAATTAGAGTATCAAAATGCAATAACTTGCTAACTTAGTAGGAATAATATGCAAGTTGTACTGATCCATGTATAGACATGATTATGATTTTCCAAGGTGGACTAATGCACGTAGAGACATGATTAGGAGTAGTTTGCAAAAGGGACTAATACTTACATGAGTAAGATTAGGAGAGCGGTTCTTTATGTAGTAGGAAACGGAGTTGTTGGACTATATAAAGAACACTCCTAGCGTATATTCTCTACACATCTACATACTTAGATTAGGAGAGAACAAAGCGAGAGATAAAGCAACAAAATGAGGCCGATCCCCCTTTTGTCGCCCCCCTCTACCCGTCGGCCACCAAGAGGGCCCGAACCCTCTTCTTTGGTGATTCGTTGCGTGATTTATTCTTCCTATTCCATTCTTACTGGCTAGCACAAGGAGTTGGATGATCTAGATCTCAATCCTAGGTGTGGATCAACCGTAGAGACGTAATAATTTTTGCATTTGAAGTCATCAAAGGAGACCTACAAGGTATATGACATGAATCCTTTACTATCGTTATGAATTTTCTTCCGGTGATCCTTGGAGGGTCTTGATCGGACAAATTATTGTTTATTCCGCTGCGTATACATGATCAAATCCCTAAATTATTTTATAATAAGTTCCCAGCGGTATTAGAGGGTTACACAGACGCTAGTTGGATAACTGGCGAGGGAGACAATTAGGCAACTTCTGGCTGGATCTTTACGATTGGAAGAGGAGCAGTCTCTTGAGGTTCCAAGAAACAGACATGTATCCCTCATTCAACGATGGATTCATAACTTATTGCCTTAGCGGTTGCAGGAAAAGAAGCAGAATGGCTGAGAAATCTGCTATTGGATATTAAGTCGTGTCCACAACCGATGTCGTCTATTTCTTTGTTTTGCGATAGTCAAACAACAATGTCTAGAGCATATAATAAAGTTTATAATGGAAAATCTAGACATATTAGCTTCCGACATGAATATGTAAGACAGTTAATCGTTGATGGTATTATTAACATAGTTTATGTTCGGACAAGCGAAAACTTGGCTGATCCGTTTACTAAGGGTCTTTGCAGAGACTTAGTAAGGAAAACATCCAGTGGAACGGGATTAAAATCTTACGATCACATGTAGCGGGAACCCAACCTTATGCTTAATTGCTAAACAAGGTTTAATGGGTAAAAACAAGTTGCATTATGATCAGGAAAACACTGATAATTTACGTACCAAGTCTAGGATGACCAGTGTATAATTTACGAGGGTGAGTTAAGACTCTTAATGAAGTTCATCTCTTCGAGGTAACATAGATACCAAGAAGATGAAACTTCACCTATATAAACATGAGAAGTTTAGCCCCTTCTAACAAAAGTTTTAGAGGTTTACTTTTGTAAATGTTTATGAACCCAGGATCGAGCACACGAATTAAGGTGCTAAAATAATGTGAATTGTAACACCCCTATTTTTCAAGCCGAATCTAAGTGCAATATCAAGACTTTGGGGGCGAATTTGTAAATAGTTTGTCACAACTTTAAATTTGGAAATCGGAGTGTTGGCAATATTTGGAAGTTTTTAGAATGATTTTGAAGCACTAGAGATGTTCGGGGTGGTTGTGCAATTATTTGAAATAAAGTAGAACCTATAATTCTAGTTTGTACCCTATAGCTTAAAAAACTACACCTTCACCCCCTATGCATGTTAGCCACTTGGCTACTCACTTTGGGCATGTTACCACCTCATTGGGGTAGGTGGCAGCTCCTCTCATAACATCTACCTTGCCAAGAACAGTTCCTCTCCCATCAATACTCTACTTCACCATCCCCCTCCATCACCACCACAACACCACCACCTCCCACGGTGGAACCACCAAAACCACAACCTCCCATCAAATCAAGCCAAGCTGCTGCTGCTGGGAGCTCGTGATAACATAACAAAAGTGACTTCGGAAATTCGATGGTAAGGTTGAAGAACCCTAGCCCGTAATCATTCCAATTCCTCTTCCTCGTTGTAATTCAGCTCTTCTAAGTCGTATATTCGCGTTTCTGAGGTTGTGGCGAGCTCAGGGGTACCTAGTTTTGGCCGTAACTCGTCGGTTTTCGAAGGGGTCGCCGGATTCTTGACGAAGACCGCCGGAATCTGCTTGGAGGCGACGGGAAACGCAGAAATACCAGGTAGTGAGGTCGATTCTCAAATCCTATAGCTTCCCTAGGGTTATGAGTTCACGAGTAGGGTTGTTACAGGTTCAAAATCGAGAGAAAATGGATGGAAACGGGGTTGGAGTGTCGCCGGAAACTGCTACCATCACCGGAAACCACCATAACCACCGAGCTCAGTAAACCCTTCGTTTCCAGCTTGTTTTCTCACCCCGAAGACATCCCCGTACCTCTTGGACATAGATAAACTCATCCACTAACCCTTAAATCGACGGGAAGACCGTGGAGTGCCGGAAACCGAGCGGTTGGTCTCCGGAATCCTCCATTGCCGCGGAATCCTCCATTGCCGCCAGAAAAGCTCTAAGCTTGTAAGCCTTCAATTCCCGCTCTTTTTGATCGTTTAAATGCTTGATCATGCTCCTAATCATCTCCTGAACTCATTTGTGTAGTCAAATCATGACTGTAACAACAAATTTGAAAAGTTTGATTCGTGTATGTTGAGTTTTCCGGTTTGAAAACCTGTCCTGTTCATGAGACTATAACTCCCTCAATACTTGATGTCTTGATCTGATTTTTGTTTCTTCGGATTCCCTGCATGTAGTACTCCAACTTTCTTGTTGATTTCTTTGTCCAATTCGATCTCTAATCATGTCTAAATCTGAGCTAAAGTTAGGGAACGTGAAGTTCATGAATGCGTTCTTCGTGTTCATGTGTTTTTGGTACAAAAACTACCCCTGTTCAAATGCTTGTATCTCTCTCGTTTTTGGTCCGTTTTGAATGATCTTCAGCTTTCTGGAATCCTTGGAGAATTGGTTACAACTTTTGTGTTGATTTCTTGGTCCAATTTCAACTCTAAACCCTGTGTTTTTGGCTCCGAAGTGGCTGAAATATTAAAGTTCTTCGCTATCAAAAACTCAGAATTTTTCTAAGTGTTGAAGTTCAAATTGAAGTAGTCATTTTCAAACGATTATAACTCCCTCAATACTTAAAGAAATCTTGTTTTTATTTCTTCTGTGCGTAGATGATGTATAATAATTCATTTTATCCTCTCTGGGTCATCTTCAATTTCGTAACGTATTTCTCACAAATCAAGCCTAAAGTTTTTTCCTTGAACGCGTGTAAATCTCTTAAATTTTCTAAGTGTTGGAATCTAAATTTTCATCCCACTTTGACTAGCGATATCTCTTTGTATACTTAGAGTTTCTAGGAGTTAAAATATGTTCTGGAATCCTTGAACTGTCATCTTCAAAACCCTATTTCCTGTTTCTTAAAACTCCTTCTCAATTGATCAGAAATCAGATGCAAAGTTGACTACTTGAAACGACTTTTCGCTATCTTTGATATTCGGTTTTTACCATTTGAATGACATTTCTGGCCTTAGTGTTCTTCACGAATCTTGTTTGTATTCATATTCTGAGTCTAAATATCAAGCTTGACCAAGTTTGACTTTTCAAAAACCCTAGTTTGACTGAACTGTATAGGAGTGGCAAAATAGTAATTTCACTTAAGATTTGAATTGAGTTTCGTTTAGTAACTTGGAGTTAGTCAGCATCTATTATATTCGTTTGGAGTACTCATATGTCATTTCTCGGCTAGGATTGACCAAGTTAATAATTGGGGCCTTTTTACAATTTTACTAAACTTTAGGGGCCTAAGTGTAATTTACTAAAAGTTTTAGATTCTAACGCTCGGTTGATAGGGGAGATCTACGAGTCATTATTACATGTTTTTGGGCCAATATGAGTATAATTTGGGGTCCGGGCACTAGACAGTTTTGGAGTATCAGGGCGCTTTGGACAGTTAGCTTGCATAACCTACATTTCATCGCATTATTGCATACAACCTCATATAGAGGGCAAATGCTAATAGACTGTAGACTTGACTTGTGTATAACCAGCCGGTGTTGAGGGCCGTTCCGCGATAGACGTATGTGCTCGTACTGCCGCCTTGACTATACGACCCGAATTCATATGAGACGAGCGTTGTAGGAGTGCTAGCTTTGATTTGCGCCATTCATGGCCCAGAGGTAAGTACATATGTACGACCTTTTCATATCAAATGTGCGCATGTGTGTGATGTTTCAAATGAATTCTTGTTATATGAAAAAGTATGAGAATACATGTTTTCCACTCGAATGTTGTTAAACTATTTTATTCATATCCTTTGAGAACTCTTGGAAATTACTTGTGAGATGTTGATATTCGGATTCTGGCTATGTGAAAGAGAAGAAATAAAATACCTCTAATAGACTTAGGACGATGTACAGAGTACTGTTATTAATGGGAGTCTTCAAGCGATCCTCCATTTTCTTATGGCTAAGACCATTGAAGCAATGTTTCTTATAATTGGCTAGAACGTTAATGTTCACAAATCCTCCCCCGATGAGCCAAAATGTATCAAGATATTGAGGCCAAGGGATTTATAGAGCTATAGAGTGCTACTTATACTTCTAAGGGTCACTACGGTATAGGGGCGTCGACACTTAAGGCCTTTTAGCTAATGTTGTGAGCGGGGTTGACGAATGGGCTCCCTTAACGCTCGGGTGAAATAGGGTTTGACAGACCCTAGAAGGAACCCTTAGTGATTATTTCGTGATCCCTCTGTTTACATCGATCCTGCTAGTGGCTCTGGACACGCCTCAGCTAAATTAAACTGTTGATTGAAGTCGAAACTAAAAATTGACTACTTTATTAATGTTGTTTGTGTCTCTGGATTGCCCTAATTAATTGAAATGATTTGAAATGCTTTGTCTACTCATGAACTAAGTTATTCTCTTAAATGGAATTGTTTACCCTTGATATTTTACCAACTACTCATGGTTTCTCAATGTTATTAAATTGAGAGGTTTTGTTACTCGGTTACTTCCAGTTGTTCCAAATTCTCCAACATGATAGTTTTACTGTTTAAATCTTCTGATTTGTTTCAACTCATGCTTCCGTGCCACTCGTTGCTTTACATGTCGTAGTATGTATTTACTCAGGTTTTACTGATCATTTCTTCAAAACTGCGTCAGCTTTTGCCATTTTAAAACCGCAAGTCATCAATCAAGGTTGGGGAATGGGAACGCGAATCGAGACGAAGCTGCGTGCTTAAGTTAGATCATTTAGAATATCACGCACTTTTTATTGATTTACTTTTTTGTAGACTTATTTCGACAAGATTTGTTGTATACACTAAACGAAATGTAATCTTAATAGCATAATTCTACTTTTGGTTATCGATTGTCTCTTTAACCCTGAACCAAGATCCCGGGTTGTTTCAGCTGGTATCAGAGCCTGGTTCTCCGGTTAATGAGACTTTTCGATTTCCTTAAGTAGATTAAAAAGAAAGATAATACGTTTACAACATTTTAAAATTGATTAGGATAACTCAATTTGGGAATAAATGAAGTAAACAAGCCGTCGGGAGTTGGGGGTACTTACCTATCATTAATCTGATTTGTAGCGTACTTGCTGATTAAATGTTAACGACTAATTGATTTGTGAATCGTGCCAAAATTACTTGCTAATTTACATGTGTGGTACGTATATGACTCGTTTACTTATATCAACACGCGTTCTATAGTTGTGTGATGCCTATCTATGAATCTTTATGTTTCTATGCTATCTTGTCAACGAGAGAGTAACGACGTTTTGACTTAAAAGACCCTGAGACAAATCTTTTCTTACCTATGAGCGCGAATCTTAAGACAATACTTTGTTCTGTTTCATTTCGAAATAATTTGGAATGGTTTTTTTTTTTTAAAAAAAATTAGAAAGTTTTGACAATAAAGTGATTTAAAAAAAAAATTGTTTCTAAAAAAAACGGTTGGGTGTCGAGCTACCAAATGCCAAGTGATATGGACCACTTTGTTTACCAGTCCGCTGGCGTGACTCTTAGTACGACGGTACTATGAGTTGTACCCGCTGTGTAGACTAAGTTGGAACTTTTGAAACACATTCGAGTTGTGACGGAGAGGCACGTTGTGTGACGACACATAGTGTTCTTTTCCCCTTGTATGAGTGGAATACTTGAGGTGATTCGTTCATCTAATCCTCTACAGGTAAGAAAATATTTTCTTTAATGCGGATGAGGAAAGAAAAATGACATGATAGTTTCGATCAAAATATTTTGTGTCTAAAATTTCAAGACTTTCTTAAATGATAACAAAATTTTTGAATTACTTTGTAAACATGATAACTCGTATGTTGGTCTAGACCTTTAAAATTAGGTGCCGACCTTTTACTTGAGCTAATTGTATCTGAAACCCTAATGTGATGCAGGTTTAGGCTGATATGTAGTATTTACCCCGTCGTATGGAGAGTGAGAATGAGGAATTTCTTCCCGTTAAGGTATTGCTAACTGACCAACTAAGGAAGCCATCTATTGGGAGCATAACATCCGACGAGAGCGATTTATGTGCTTGTATGATTAAGTCAAATAGACTGAGTCACTGTGCTGTATTTTATGTATGAGGGTAAGTATAGTATGAGATCTTCGGGGACGAAGATTATTTTAAGGTGGTTAGATTGTAACACCCCTATTTTTCAAGCCGAATCTAAGTGCAATATCAAGACTTTGGGGGAAAATTTGTAAATAGTTTGTCACGACTTTAAAGTTGGAAATCGGAGTGTTGGCAATATTTGAAAGTTTTTAGAATGATTTTGAAGCACTAGAGATGTTCGGAGTGGTTGTGCAATTATTTGCAATTAAGTAGAACCTATAATTCTAGTTTGTACCCTAAAGCTTAAAAAAACTACACCTTCACCCCCTATGCATGTTAGCCACTTGGCTACTCACTTTGGGCATGTCTACCACCTCATTGGGGTAGGTGGCAGCTCCTCTCATAACATCTACCTTGCCAAGAACAGTTCCTCTCCCATCAATACTCTCCTTCACCATCCCCCTCCATCACCACCACAACACTACCACCTCCCACGGTGGAACCACCAAAACCACCACCTCCCATCAACTCAAGCCAAGCTGCTGCTGCTGGGAGCTCGTGATAACATAGCAAAGAAAACCCCTAAGTCAATTTCGCCATTCATCAAGCAGTGACTTCGAAAATTCGATGGTAAGGTTGAAGAACCCTAGCCCGTAATCATTCCAATTCCTCTTCCTCGTTGTAATTCGGCTCTTCTAAGTAGTATATTCGTGTTTCTGAGGTTGTGGCGAGCTCAGGGGTACCTAGTTTTGGCCGTAACTCGTCGGTTTTCGAAGGGGTCGCCGGATTCTTGACGAAGACCGCCGGAATCTGCTTGGAGGCGACGGGAAACTCATAAATACCAGGTAGTGAGGTCGTTTCTAAAATCCTATAGCTTCCCTAGGGTTCTGAGTTCACGAGTAGGGTGGTTACAGGTTCAAAATCGAGAGAAAATGGATGGAAACGGGGCTGGAGTGTCGCCGGAAACTGCTACCATCACCGGAAACCACCATAACCACCGATCTCGGAAACCCTTCGTTTCCAGCTTGTTTTCTCACCCCGAAGACATCCCCGTACCTCTTGGACGTAGATAAACTCATCTATCAACCCAAAAATTGACGGGAAGACCGTGGAGTGCCGGAAACCGAGCGGTTGGTCGCCGGAATCCTCCATTACCGCCGGAAAAGCTTTGAGCTTGTAAGCCTTCAATTTCCGCTCTTTTTGATCGTTTAAACGCTTGTTCATGCTCCTAATCATCTCCTCAACTCATTTGTGTCGTCAAATCATGACTGTAACAACGAATTTGACAAGTTTGATTCGTGCATGTTGAGTTTTCCGGTTTGAAAACCTGCCCTGTTCATGAGACTATAATTCCCTCGATACTTGATGTCTTGATCTGATTTTTGTTTCTTTGGATTCCCTGCATGTAGTAATCCAAATTTCGTGTTGATTTCTTGGTCCAATTCGATCTCTAATCGTGTCTCAATATGAGCTAAAGTTAGGGGAACGTGAAGTTCATGAATGTGTTCTTCGTGTTCATGTGTTTTTGGTACAAAAACTAGCCCTGTTCAAATGCTTGTATCTCTCTCATTTTTGGTCCGTTTTGAATGATCTTTAGCTTTCTGGAATCCTTGGAGAATTGGCTACAAATTTTGTGTTGATTTCTTGGTCCAATTTCAACTCTCCCTCTGTTTTTGGATCCGAAGTGGCTGAAATGTTAAATTTTTTCGCTATCAAAAACTCAGAATTTTTTAAGTGTTGAAGTTCGAATTGAAGTAGTCATTTTCAAACGATTATAACTCCCTCAATACTTAAAGAAATCTTGTTTTTCTTTCTGTTGTGCGTAGATGATGTACAATACTTCATTTTATCCTCTCTGGGTCATCTTCAATTTCGTAACGGATTTCTCACAAATCAAGCCTAAAGTTGTTGCCTTGAACGCGTGTAAATCTCTTAAATTTTCTAAGTGTTGGAATCTAAATATTCATCCCACTTTGACTAGCGATATCTCTTTGTATACTTAGAGTTTCTAGGAGTTCAAATATGTTCTGGAATCCTTGAACTGTCATCTTCAAAAACCTATTTCATTTTTTTAAAAAATCCTTCTCAATTGATCAGAAATCAGTCGCAAAGTTGACTACTTGAAACAACTCTTCGCTATCTTTGATATTCGGTTTTGACCATTTGAATGACATTTCTGGCCTTAGCATTCTTCACGAAGCTTGTTTGTATTCATATTTTGAGTCTAAATATCAAGTTTAACCAAGTTTGACTTTTCAAAAACCCTAGTTTGACTGAACTGTATAGGAGTGGCAAAATAGTAATTTCACTTAAAATTTGAATTGAGTTTCGTTTAGTAACTTGGAGTTTGTCAGCATCTATTATATGCGTTTGGAGTACTCGTATGTCATTTCTCGGCTAGGGTTGACCAAGTTAATAGTTGGGGCCTTTTTGCAGTTTTACTAAACTTTAGGGGCCTAAGTGTAATTTACTAAAAGTTTTAGATTCTGACGCTCAGTTCATACGGGAGATCTAGGAGTCAGTATTACATGTTTTTGGGCCAATATGAGTATAATTTAGGGTCCGAGCACTAGACAGTTTTGGAGTATCAGGGGCGTTTTGGACAGTTAGCTTGCATAACCTACATTTCATCGTATTATTGCATACAACCTCATATAGAGGGTAAATGCTAATAGACTGTACACTTGACTTGTGTATAACCATCCGGTGTTGAGGACCGTTCCGCGATAGATGTATGTGCTCGTACTGCCGCTTTGACTATACGACCCGAATTCATATGAGACTAGCGTTGTAGGAGTGCTAGCTTTGCTTTGCTCCATTCATGGCCCAGAGGTAAGTACATATGTACGACCTTTTCATATCAAATGTGCGCATGTGTGTGATGTTTCAAATGAATTCTTGTTATATGAAAAAGTATGAGAATGCATGTTTTCCACTCGAATGTTGTTAAACTATTTTATTCATATCCTTTGAGAACTCTCGGAAATTACTTGTGAGATGTTGATATTCGGATTCTGGCCATGTGAAAGAGAAGAAATAAAATACCTCTAATAGACTTAAGACAATGTACAGAGTACTGTTATTAATGGGAGGCGTCAAGCGATCCTCCATTTTCTTATGGCTAAGACCATCGAAGCAATGCTTCTTATTATTGGATAGAACGTTTCACAAATCCGCCCCCGATGAGCCAAAATGTATCAAGATATTAAGGCCAAGGGATTTATAGAGCTATAGAGTGCTACTTATACTTGTAAGGGTCACTACGGTATAGGGGCGTCGACACTTAAGGCCTTTTAGCTAATGTTGTGAGCGGGGTTGACGAATGGGCTCCCTTAACGCTCGGGTGAAATAGGGTTTGACAGACCCTAGAAGGAACCGTTAGTAATTATTTCGTGATCCCTCTGTTTACATCGATCCTACTAGTGGCTCTGGACACACCTCAGCTAAATTAAACTGTTGATTTAAGTCGAAATTGAAAATTGACTACTTTATTAATGTTGTTTGTGGCTCTGGATTGCCCTCATCAATTGAAATGATTTGAAATGCTTTGGCTACTCATGAACTAAGTTATTCTCTTAAATGGACTTGTTTACCCTTGATATGTTACCAACTACTCGTGGTTTCTCAATGTTATTTAATTGAGAGGTTTTGTTACTCGGTTACTTCCGGTTGTTCCAAATTCTCCAACATGATAGTTTTACTGTTTAAATCTTCTGATTTGTTTCAACTCATGCTTCCGTGCCACTCGTTTCTTTACATGTCGTAGTATGTATTTACTCAGTTTTTACTGATCATTTCTTCAAAACTGCGTCGGCTTTTGCCATTTTAAAACCGCAGGTCATCAATCAAGGTTGAGGAATGGGAACGCGAATCGAGACGAAGCTGCGTGCTTAAGTTAGATCATTTAGAATATCAGGCACTTTTTATTTATTTACTTTTTTGTAGACTTATTTCGACAAGATTTGTTGTATACACTAAACGAAATGTAATCTTAATAGCATAATTCTACTTTTGGTTATCGATTGTCTCTTTAACCCAGAACCGAGATCCCGGGTTGTATTATGAATTACTCACCGGAACTGGATGGATTTATGTGTGTGATACTTCCGCTTCTAATTCCAGAGTTTTGGTTTAATCTGCGGACACCAAATACATTTTTAGAAGTTTGAAGTATTTACACTAATTGGGGTTTAAGTCGAGAGACACCTTCTTGTATGCATAAATCTATCACGATTGAACTGGAACTTACAAGCTAAGTGGGGGATTGTTGAAGATAGCTTGTAAAAGTTTGAACTAATTTGTCCTACATGTTGGAAAATGGAGTTATTGTGCACTTTATATATGGGAACCCATTAATGGTATTTAATTGAGTTACCATATAGAGTGGTTATCCTCTACAACTCGCACACGCGCGCGCGCAATGCGCAATGTGGCTCTTTTGTAGGCGCACTTAGGCACGTGCGCGTGTGGCGTATGTTTAACTAATAACTTATTTTTTTTATTTTGCTGGCGGTTATGGCAGTTATTTTTCGGTTGGTGAAGGGATGTGTTGTTATAAACAGTCACAACTGTTATGAAAAAACACACCCTTTCATTCATGATATTTCGTGAACTATAAATATGCTAAACACCCAGCAGATTCCATATCAGTTTCAATCGCAGTTTCACAGAGAATTCTACAGAATTTCTGCAGATTGCTGACTGCAGAACCGACGAGACTTGTTGTATCCTGAAGGGGAATCACCAGAACCCGACAGCATAGTGGGGGCGATTTATCCCTTAAAGAAAATGTTCATCATGCCTCAAGTCTTGTTTACCATCGCCAAAAAAATGTTCATCATACCTCAAGTCTTGTTTTCTTCCATCATCCATTATACTCTTGTACGATGTCCGACAAATTTAGAAGAACAAGATGAACATTTTACCTTGATATGTATTGAAACAGAGTACCTAAAACCTATAGAGGATGACTTGCCTATGTATAGAAACACATAACAAAATTTTTTCTCAGACCTACAAAAGTGAGATTAAACGGCAAGTGAGCTGCATAGATTGAAAATGGTGAACAAGAAAAAATCTAGTGCAAGGAGAGACAGGCAGATAAGGCAAATGGACGCTGGGTTGTGTTTTTGTGAGTGAATATGTAAACAGTGATAGAGGGAGAAAGAGAGTGTTGGATTTAATAATGTTTTATTAGTTGACAACAAAAAGAACTTAAATCCCCGAATTCAGTGGGCGTAGCACTACTGGTACACTCAATCTTTTTTGATAAATTATTTTTGTCATCAATCGAGTTCGAACTCGAAACCTCATGCAGAGACTTTCAACGCTCTACCACTTGAGCTACCACTCTAATTGTGGTACACCCAATTTTTATCATTCCCCGATTGAGTACGAATACAAAAAACTAAAAATATAAACTAGTTTGAAAGTGATTATTTTTTTAATATTCAATCTAGATTATTTTCATCATACTCTGATTGTAAAGCAAAAGAAACAAGCTTGATCTGATTGAAATGCCATACATGAGTTCACATTGAAGTTTCCCATGGAGAAAGTCGTATAATATGTGCATGTTTGGCAAATATTAGTTAAATGAGATTAAAATCTACAAAAAAAAAAACACAATAATTTCGTTTGTTTCTTAATTTTTTTTGAGTCGGATATTATTTTAAGTTTGTTAATAATCTGCACATTATATAATCTCAAATTTTTGAGATTGTTTAAATATATCTTCTAAAATACCATATTCAGACCTCCTTTTTAAGCATGCCTTATATATTTGTGTTAACGCATAACGTCTTAGACATATCATAAGTTTAAATTATAGAAAATCATCAATTTGGTGGTAAAAGTTGAAAGTGTTGCCAAATGGACTTAAACCACAATTATCTTTTTTATTACATGCCAGATAGGTTTTAAATTATAATTTCAGCATACTTATTGACCCTAGATTATTTTTAACAGATTAACGAGATTTTGAGATGTAACCAAACATACTACATATTTATCATCTTACTTCGAAAAGTCACTGTCATGTCATGTTTTTTTGTAATTAGATTAAATCCTATGTCTAGCCCGTGACATTACGTAGGGATTTTGAATACTCTAGCACTGAGCTAGCACTCATTTGTATGGTGTCGTGTTCCGTGTTTTTTCATTTCTTTTTTATTTTTGATTTGACGTCAATGAGTAAAGGGTATTAATCAAATCATATCATGTGTGATCCATCTATGGTTTTGCAGAAAATATTCTAGGACCAAGACAGATCAAATTAGTTGTATATACAATCATATACTTCCCTTGTTCCCTCTCTTTCTCCCCGTTTAGATAGTAAAATGCTGTATTTTTTTATAATTTCTAATGGTGTTGATGATAAAAGTGTAAACTACAACACTATAATAAGATGGATAACTATTTACATCGTTGTGCTAATCAAATCACCGGTTCGAAATGACTCAATTAAAAATGGTAAAAGTCAAAGCAGGCAAAAGGGAAAGAATATACTCCATCCTTCCCATTTGATGCTTGAAATATGATGAAAAGTACTGAAATTCCCCTTTTAAGTGAGTATTTGTGGGTGGATTCTCAGTTTGCAAATGTTTTCATTCATTCAAAAGGACTATGAAAGTATTTTGCACATAAAAATGTTTCCATTTCAGAAAATCTTGAAGAGCCTGGTGGGACGTCTAAATATGAAAATTTTGAAGAACGTGGTGTGACGGAAGGAGTAGCTAGTATTAGTAACTCTTTATTAAGTGTTAAAAGATACTAGTTTGATGCAAAGACACTTTCACGAACTCCAATTTAGAAAACGACATTTCACCCTTTTAGTCTATCAAATTTTGAGACACATACACTTGTTGATCGTGGCGCCTTTAGTCTGGAATAGCGTACCGCTACTGATAGTAGTTTCTAGGACAAATCGAGGTGTTATTGTCTTGAGTGTTAGCACATTGAAGGGATGGTAGTGTCATTTCCAAATCTAAAAAGTGCGAAAGTGTCTTTGTGTCAAACTTGAAGGGGTGAGAGTGTCTTTTACGCTTTATTATATTTCTATCCTCAAACGACAAAGAAAACGTTTTTCATGTTCTACGAGTAAAAAATCATACACACACACCAACCATGGTCACAATATGTCCCACCCACGTGATAGAAAAATGGCTAAAACTTGACCCAGCGTGCGCAACACAACAGTTAAACAAAGAAAAACGCGGTCTACCTTTGGAGAAAACTTTAGTATGCTCCATGAGTATCACATTAATGTTGGCACACGACCCTTGTTGTCATTCAATAGGTACCACATAAATACAACGTATATATAATCATGATCAACATTACATGTGCATGCTATTGTTGTGTGATGATGGAGTACCTTGAAATTTCTTTATCTTCTAAACTATTGGCTGGAAAAACCATTGGGTAGTCATCACAAGCTCACTATTTAATTATCCACCTCCACTTCCCCTTCCTTTCATTTTCCTAAACCTCACATCTCTCTGTCTCACTTTCTCTCTCTGAATTGAAATGGTGACCAGACCATGGAGATCCTTGAATCTACATGTAGAAAGAAGTCCACGAAAGGGAAGTGCTTCTTCTGTGAGTGTTGGATTGAAAATTCTCATAGTCATAGAGAATTCCAATGAGAACTCCAACGGTGTGGTTTTATCCTCACAGAAGTTCAAGAAGCCTATCTTCCGAACACAGCCCATTGATGTTGGTCGATCTTGTGATTTCGCCAACAATTTGTTTCTGAAATTTTGTCAACTATGCAACAAAACACTAAGCCTTGACAAAGATGTCTTCATGTACAGGTCACAGTCTATCTCTCTCTCTGTCTAAAAAGGTTTGTGAAATATCAATTGAGGCGGTCTGATCCATTTATGATATCGTGTTGTGTTTCATAGCCAGCGTTCTATATATCAATAAATAATCAGTGTTAATACGTTTCTTCTTTTATTGTTTGTTACAGAGGTGATCAAGGATTTTGTAGCGAGGAATGTAGAAGCCAACAAATATATAAAGATGAGAAAGATGAACTAGGAGCATCCACGAAGAAAATGTTGACTTCTTATCATCGACATTGTATACCAAGCCCAGACCAGAGTGCAACGCGTGCCCTTTTAGAAGAAGTTCGACAAAGGCGTAAACCATCATCCTTGACTTGCCAAAACGGTCGAGCTACTAGAGCAATTTTCTAACTAGTTTCGATAGTCTTACCTTTTTCCATGTTGTAGTTACATTTATTATCCTCTTCAATTGTTAAGTTAGTCATACATTTTTTTAAGATCGAACTTGTAGTATAACTAGATATTGTCCGTGCCTAAAAAAGCCAAATAGAATCATGAGCGGATAAAAATTCAGAATTTTACATTCAGGGATAAGCATGAGATAAGTTATTTGTTCCTTTTTATAACATTATCTATGAAATAATAGAGCATGCGCCAAACAAAAATAAGAAAACAAAGTTAATTCAAACCCAAAGCCAAACCAAAATCGAACCCAAAGCCAGAACCTGAGTATCAAACTTGACTGATCATTGGGTTATTGATAAGTCTACGTTACAGCAAATATAATGCACGTAAAACAAAACCATGAGCACGAATATACTCATGCCAAAATTAACGCAAAATATATATGCAGACTCTTTAAATGTATAGTATGAAAGAATAGGACATGGGTGTCATGCATATTTCGATCCAGCTGCTAGGAGTAATCAAATAAAATTAAAGCTGGAAAAGAACATTCAACAATTGTGTAGACGTACTTTAAGTCCAAATTCACTACACGGTACGGCTAATAAAGAAAATTCAACTACAGTCTAGAATGCATGAGTTGATAGTGAAGGCAAAGAAATTCTGGGTAGAAGGAGCATGGAGTTGATTTCAGTTAGCATATATATATAGAGAAAATCAGCATTGTTTGCTTGTTACCTTTGCCCAATATATTTTTGTAAATAAGGAAGCCAATGAAAGGGGACACTTTTATTGAATATAGGAGTTTCCAAACAGTCGCAACATGCATGATTTACAGAAATGTGAAAAGCAGTCCGAATCTGCATTCTGCAGCGGTACATAAGCAACTCGTTGGGGGGTAAAGAGTCAATCGATGCCCCCGTACTAAACATAATGTACTATTATTAAAATTTACCGTATTAAACATATATATGAACATTGTCTCTCTTCAGAGTGCAGACGGATGTTCGTTTTACAAAACCACTACTTGGACCATTGTACCGTCTGCTAATGTAACACCCAAGATAGCATTTCGTTTTAGAACTATAGGCTGTGAAGCATATGTTCTTGTATGCATGAATTGATATTGAAGGCAAATAAATTATGGAGTAGAAGTAGCAGGGCGTAGATTTCAATTAGCATTGTACTGGAAGAAAAAAGAAAAAAAAACATTTTTTTTTTGTTACCTCTGCCTAATGTAGATTTGTAGATAAGAAAAAAAAAATGATAGGGGACACCTTTATTGAGAAATTTCCATCAAAATAGGCTTCTTTAGCTTGCTAAATACTAGAATGATCTTCATTTCAGTGAAAACACCAAAATGATCCTGTTCTGAAACCAAGTTATGATATATAGGTTTTAGTGATATGAAACCAAGACATCAGATATAGGTTTTCTCTGCCTTGTTGGATCAATCCTACATCATTATTTGTCTCATATTCAACCCTAAACTTACAATTTTCATACAAAATAAGAATTTTCCGTTCAATAGAAACGTCAGTGACGTTCTTCACTTTCTTTTTGCTATTTATTAACAACGAATAATTGTAAAAAATATAGCGAGACTATTTTACCCATGTTATCTCCATTTGTTACTATTTGAGTATTTGTTAACTGTGTGTAATTGTAATAAAATATAAAGAGACAATTTTACCCCTATTGTCTCCAATTGTTAACATCCCTCCTCCGAAGCCACCTCCACCACTCTCAGTAAAACACTGCCAATCTGTCCCCAATCTTACCAAACATCCAACCATTGGTATCACCTATGTTGCGCGAACACTCCATCAGGGGTGCCGTTCCCGTTTCGGACACTCAGAAACGTGTCGGAAACTCGGACACTCCTGAACAATGTTTCGGAAACTCCACCTTGTGTTTCCGAATAAAACTGATAAGAATATGGCCCGAAATGCATGGTTCCATTTGGGGGAGACGTAGAGAAAGAGAGTTAGACAGAGTTGTTAATCCTATGTATGTATGTATTTATACGGCGTGTATATAGATGCGGTGTGGATATACACGTATATAGATGTATATATGCGGCGTGTCCGCGTCTCCTGATTTCATAAAATTTGGCGTTACGGCGTCTCCGTCTCCTGCTGTACCCGTCTCCGTCTCCGTTTCCTTGCAACACAGGGTATCACCTTACAAAGTAAGATTTTTTCGTTCCATAGAAGCGCCAGTGGCGTTCTCATTTCTTTTTGCTATTTATTAATAACGAATAATGGTAAGAAAATGTAGCGAGACTATTGTACCCATGTTATCTCCATTTTAGACTATTTGTTAACTGTGAGTAATAATTGTAATAAAATATAAATAGACAATTTTACCCTTATAGTCTCCAATTGTTAACACCCCCTCTCCCGAAACCACCACCACTCTCACTAAAACACTGCCAATATGTCCCCATTCTTACCAGACATCCAACCATTAGTATGACCTTTGTGGTGAAATCCTACATGATTTGATCATTTATGCGAAAATTACTTGAGCAGATTGTTGACAAAACTATTTAATAGACATTGTCTTCACGTTAGTACAAAATTAAAAAGGTTGCAAACCTTTTTACAAAAATCAAAAAAAAATATATAGTTCAATTCTAGAAAAACAATTGAGATGCTAACATAACATACTACTTCAAATAAACTTTATTCAGTGTATGCTCATCATGTTTGAGCAAAACATCCAAAATACATAATCAACGTGGCTCAGCAAAGCAAACAGAGATACCTAGTCAACAAATTTAATTGAATATTATTTAAAATAACGACCGTAAAAAAAGTAGCAATAAAGCACCAAATACAAATTTCTACTACTTAACATAAAAAAAAAAAGAAACTACAATATTGGGGCACGTCTATGAGATTTTGATCCGGAAGGGCTTGTGCGTCTATCATGTGATTCACTGTTGCAGATAGGCACTTTCATGCCCGCTTCTTCATGAAATCCATGTCACTACGTATTCTCTTATTTCTTGCCTTCCCTCTTGAACGCAGGAACATGGAGTTAGGGATGAATGTTCTGTCACGGGGTGGATGCGGCCAGTATGCCCGATTTTCAATTGGCATGATTGTGTGTTCGTATATTTGGGCCCACGTAGTGACATGAAGCCAGTGCAGAACGTACTCCATCCAGTCCGTAGCCCGAATTTGACAGGCAGCAATCACATGTTAGCACAGGTGCCCATATATGGACAACTTACCACATGAACAACATCAATCCTCGAGCCTAACGGTCTGCACATTACCTCCTGACGTGCCTTGGTACCTACTGTGTACTGTGAAAATACCGCGCTCATAGTTGTGTCCTCTAACTTCATTAGTAGTTGATTTGTTTTTCCATTTACTGATGTGCTCGTGAACTTGGGGTGTAACACCGGAACGCTATTCACATAGACGTTTTTCCTAACAAAGATTATAGTTAGATATAATTTAATGATCCAAAAGTATACATAAAGATAATTACACATTAATATTAAAAATAACTTATAGTCGAATAATAGTCGGAGAAGTATTTATTGATACTGAACTAACTTATGGCTTTTCAACCATTAGATTAAATAAAACAGCCCTAGATCTCACCTGCCACTCACTCAACTACCCACTACTTAACTACCCAGTTAACTACCCACTACTTGAAAATTTACCCTCTCGCTCGGATTAATTTACCGGGGACGCCATTTTCATCTTCTCCTCCAACAAAATCGATTATGAAACGTGTTTTTTAGGTAGTGCCCTCGGACACGGACAATCCCTTAGATCTCACCTACCATCCACTTAACTACCAACTACTTAAATACCCACTACTTGAAAATTTACCATCTCTCTTGGATTAATTTACGTAACTTATCAAAAGTGTGTAAGAACATGACGTGATGGATATCATATAAAATTACCGGGGACGTACGTCATTTTCATCTTCTCTTTCATAAAAACCGATTATGAAACATTTTTTTTTGGGTAGTGCCCTAAGGCACGGGTAATCCCACAATACATTAATAGAAAATAATTCTTATCTAGAGCAACATTACCATCACTTTCTAATCTGATGTATCATATGATAAATTTTCCCTTACAGTTATTATGTCAACTTCCACCTTTAATTACTAACTTAAAAAGATTTCATTTTTAGAAGAACTTAAAAAGCTTCTGACTTCAATTTCTAACTTAAAAATTATGATCAATAATAGCTAAAGAATTGAGATTATAATTTTTTTTTAAATTTTAAAAGGATAAAAGACACTTTCACCCCCTCAGGTTTGATGAAGATACACTTCCCACACCTCCAGTTTGGTCAAGCCTTAGGCTTAGGAGGCAACAAAAACAGTATAGATAAAGCGTTAGAGGCCGAAAATTACAGTGATTTAAGTCTTGAAGACCAGGACAGTGGGGAAAATTATTGTTTCCTCAAAAACATCTCCAACACAAACATCATACTTCATCTTCTCCATGTCACAGTTCTTATATTTAGTTTATATCATACAAACATCATACTAAGTTCTATAGTTTTCGTTTAATGTGATAAATCATAATATTTTAACCCACAAAATTATGTAATTGGTAGATCAGGAACATGTTCAATACTCAAATCTACAAGTAACATTACAATAACAAGAGCATATGCATTACCTCTTTTATGAAAGAAGAAACATAAAAGCTAGCAACAGCACAGTCGAACTGGCGGGAATCTTTTCAACAAAGCAAGGAGTACAATAAAGTACAGCACAATACCAGTAATTTGCAACCATGGCCAAAATTGTAGCCAGATCAAAGAGTTAAGAAAAGATTAGGGTTTTTTTATGTAATTGTGGTTGTACCCTTTCATGCTTGAGAGAGAGAGAGAGAGAGAGAGAGAGAGAGAGATTACCTTTGTTCTTTCTGGAGGTTGAACTTCCCTTGTCCGATGGTGCAAGAAATCGTCCTCCGCCGCCATTAGGTTTAGCACCTGAATCCGTTGTGCTCTTTTTTTTGAGAAAACAACGCATTGTTTTTTGAAACAAAAAAACTAATAAAACTCTTAATAAAAAAGAAACTAATAAAAACTCTAATTGTGAAAAAGCGGCGGCTGCAAAATTGTTTTTGGAGTCTGTCAAAACCATGGTTTCAAACCTTTTTTTTAGATTACATCTAAAAAAACGAACCGACTAGAAACCGCTAAACAATTAAGGGGGAGATGAAATGTAAGGACAACTGTGGTCTTGGGGAGACCATTCTTCTTTATCTTCAATAATTAACCCTCTACGGGCTAACTGACGAGCTTATGTGTTGCTCTCTCTTGGAATACATTTCCAGACAATCTTCTAAAAACTCTTTGTCTTCTCAAAATTCCTTTGAACTATATCCCTCACCATCGTTCTGTCTTCAATTTGGCCTGGGAGACCTTCTGTGATCTGGTGGATAGAGCGTTTCTGCATCTCCTTCCACGACGAGTTGCTTGATTTGGAGATCTATGGCCAGATCTATGCCTCTTTCCAGTGCTATCACCTCTAATTCCTTCGCTCGATTACCACATTTGAGATCCATCGCCATCGCCTTTTGCATGCCTCCGTGATGATTCCATATGACAACTCCGGCACCGGTCTTCTGTTGGATATAAGTCCAGGCACCATCAAAGCGAAGACTTGATCGTTCCATCTGCTGGGCTATCTTCTCGACTTTGAGTGGTTAGATAGATATGAGAGGTGTTTGGTTCCATGATAACTCCAAATTATGAGTTATATTCGTCTATGATTTACCACCGTTTTGCGTGTATTTTGAGTGAGTTACGTGAGAAATTAACTAATTCTTAGAAGTTTTGAGCATACTTGAGGATTTGGACTTCATTGTGTAATCCGGCCGTTTTCTGTATGTTTTGTGCTTTATTTGTCGCATTTGATCTTCCGGTATTTGTTCTTGTTGTGGATTTCCGGAACTGGAAGCTTGGAGTGAGGATTTTGGAGTGAGAATTTTGGAGCGGAAGCGAACTTCGGAACAAAAGAAACTCGAGGAGTGCACGAGAGAATGGATGAAGAGGAGGAGAAGTTAAGAGGAGCAAAAGATTTAGTAAAAATTGTAAGAGGACTAAAAAGAAGCAACTCACTGGAAGTAAAGGATGTGATCACAAGATGAAGTGCAAGGCCACATAGAGTATCAACGTGACTCTACAACTACAAAAGGTGATTATATGATCACAAATTGTGATCACAAGATCACAAAGTGAATCTGACGTGATTAGAAGGGGGTTAAAGTGTTATTTCTCAAAAATTACAAGAAAAGATTGAGTCTTTTGATTAGAGAACGACCTAGGGCTTTCTCTTAGCCATTCACGACTGTTTTGGAGCAAGGAGCAACTAGAGAGCAAGATTGAAGACGAAGATCACCAAAACACCTGAAGATTTATTCATTTTGTTTCTCATCTATTTTCCTCTTTGTATGATTATGGAGATTTTGATTTTGCTAAACTATTTCATGTCTAGCTAAACTCTCTAAGCTTGGCAAATGATGGAGAACTGGGGTTTGATTGGTATTTTTCTGGCTTGATGACTTGATTCATGTTGATGCTTAAATCTAGTTTACGTTCTAGTTAGCTCTTATTTTATTGTGCTTTATTCTTAGTATTCTTGGCTTGATCACCCGTAGGGTACTACTTGTTGAGATAGTTGCACGAAAGTGAACTAATCGAGACGCGTTAAAGAACATAGTGAGTAGTCTTGTAGTTCTTTGAGACTGAGAGGACATAAGAACTTAATTAACCAAGTGTGGGTTGTTTCGGTTGGGATTGGCTAGGACTTAGTGAAAACGGTGGAACGAAAGGACCCGGTGAGCAAGCCTAGCAAGCCAGCAAGAACATAACAGTAGACGGAGGTGGACCGACAGGACCCACGGTTAACTGAAATGCAGATTCATGTGAGATCGACAAAATAGCATGATGAGTGTAACATAGTATAATAAGACATAACTAGAGTGTTTCAAGCGTAGTCCGGAAACGCTAGAACCCTAGGGACCATTGATTGCCTAGTTCTTCTCCATAATCGTATTATGAATGGGTGTACAGTAGGTAGAAATACAGGATCAATACTCTAGAGGGGGGGGGGGGTTGAATAGAGTATGCAAACTTTTGCTAAACTTTGCAAGAATAGTGGTTTCAAAAGATTTTTAAAGAGATTCAAGGCCTTGAAATGAGTTTCAAGCCCTTGGAATAAAACAGTTAGAGTAAACAGAAGAATAAGTATATTTGAAGGTCTTGAAATGAGTTTCAAACCTTTGAAATGAAACTGTTTTGAATCATGCACAAGTTCTAAGTATGTAACTAAAAAGTAAATGCAAGAGACACAAGATATATAGAGTTCAGTCCACTTGGACCTACGTCTCTACCTCAAGTATCTTCTCCCTGTAGGATTTTCAACACAATTCTTATTAGTAAACATCTATGCCCTAGATCTCAAGCACAGAGAGATGCCTTAATCTGTTACAGGTTGTGGTTCTCACTAACCTATCTAGTACCTGCTCTAGCTATCTGATTAAATAAGACTTATCTATTTTTCACCTTGAAAAATCCTTGAGAATGAGAACTAGAAGTATTATCAAAATTATATACAAATGAAGTTCAGAACAAGAACACATAAAATGAAACTGCAGTGAGTATGCAGTGTTCTTCTGATGCTTTGGATTGAGAGATGAATGTGCTTCCTTGATGTTAGTCAATACTTGATTGTGATTGTGTCTCTATGAATAGCTCTCTGTAATTGTGTGTCGAATTCCTTCAGAAATTCTCTTTTTAAAGAACTCAGTTTGAATGGAAGATCACCATAATCTTCTCAACAAACTTCCCTGAAAATTTGCTTCAAATCTTGACTCTTGTAACAGCTTCATCCAACGGCTAGTTAATCAATATATTTTGAGATACTGATTTGATCTTGTTGGAATTATATAGAAAATCTTTTAAACACAACATATTGATTTCAGAATCAATCACCAATTAGTTATTATATCTGCAAAATATAGGTTAGGAAACAGATTCCTACAAAATAGGAAACAGAATTCCCTGAAATACTGAATCAAAGAAATGATGTTAGATCCTGCAAACTGTGTAAAAACACTTTGTCTTTCATCATCAAATAACATCTGATCATGCACAGGGGTTTAGGAGTTGAATCAAGTACAGAAGCTCCCCCTAAGTTCATGCATATAAGGCTCAGTCAGTTTCAAGGCTTTGAAAGCTGTTTCAAGGCCTTGAAATAGACTAGCTATTTCAACATTTGAACCTGCGTCAAACTTACATATTCCATTACAATCATTCTTTTAAATTGAAAAATCATACAAAAACAGTTAGCTTATTTAATTTCAAGTCGCTTTTTTGTGGGCGAAAAACATTCAAAATCAAACCACTTCTTAGCGCTTACTTAGTTATATTGTAATTGATTCTTAATTAGCTAATAGTTGTCTATTTCCCTTGGGTTAGATACTCGAAGTCGTAAAATACTCCACTTACTACTTGACCGTGCGCTTGCGTTTACACGCATTAGTAAATCGCGTCAAGTTTTTAGCTCTGTTGCCAGGGAATTAAACGGTTATTTAGTTTAGTTAAAATTTTATTTAGGAAACCTCTTTTATTTTTGTTTTATTTGCTATTTTGGTTTCTCATTTGTATTTGATCCTGCTTTTCAGGTATTCGGTGTATGCCCAGGATCCCTATTGACCTTGTGCCCTCACTCAAAGACCTAGAGCAGTTACTCAAATACCAAATGAGAAGGTAGAAACATAGCACAATGGGCGAACAATTAACCAACACGCAACTCAATCAGCAGTTGGAAGAGCTGACTAAGCTAAATGATCGCAACTCCTAGACACCGTAAAACAAGTCTGGGCAGGCTATTGTGTAGAAATTTCATTCGTCCACCTATGGAAACAATCCGAAAATTATAGTGCCACAGATACAAGCCGAGCACTTCGATCTCAAACCTGCAAGAATTCAGACGGTGACTAATTAGTTTCAATTCTATGGGAATAGGGATGAAGACCCGAATGACTTTATTGGAAAATTCAATGCATAAATAAAGACTACTAAGTACATGGATGTGACAACAGAGGCATTGAAGCTCATTCTTTTCCCATACTGTCTGAAAGGTGCAGGTCAGAAGTGGCTTCAGTCAAGGGCACCTGATTGAATCACTACATGGGCTCAAAGTGTGGATGAGTTCATGGAAAGGTTTTACCCAGTTCAGCGGTTAATTGAGCTACAGGGTGATATTCAAGGCTTTCGGCAACATGCCGATGTAAATGTGGTGGATGCATGGGACTGTTTCATGCACTTGATTAGGAAGTGCCCAAATCATGATTTTGGCGATTACAAAATTTTAAAGGTCTTCTACCATGGTCTAGAACATCACAATCTAGAGGTGGTTAACAGAGAAGCTGGGGGAAGATTTCTATACTTTGTTGACAAAGAAGGAGCTTATGCGCTCATGAAGCAGCTTGCTAAGCAAGATTTAAAATTTTGTGATTCTAAGAGATTATCGGCATTGCCTAAACCTAAGGATGATGAGTCAAATATTGAGATCAGCAAGATGGTATATGACTTAGCCAAGCTTGTTTATCAAGATAACAAGACAGTTGCAAGGGTAGAGGAGCCGGAATATGAGTCAGCCTTGGCCCATATAGCAAGTGAATATGTGAACTATGTGGGAGCACAAGGACAGCGACATGATTGGAACCAAGGAAATTACCGACCAGTCAAAAGAGATCATCCAGGCTTCAGGTATGGGGATCAGTCTGGAGCTACATATGCATCAGGGTTCCAGCATAGGCCACTAGTTTCGCAGGCTCCATCAGTAGCTGCTGTAGCGCCAAACCCAGAAATTTCTGAACTGGCTAAGCATTGACACAACTGAGTAACAACGTGAACACTATGACCAACAACTTGAATAACATGACCACGACGGTCAATGCTGTGTCTTCTGATTTGCAGGCTACGAAGACTTCTCTTCGTTCAGTAGAGGTTCAAGTTGAGCAAACTGCAGCGTAATTATCTGCTAGAGCACCCGGCTCTCTACGACCTGACATAGAGAATGTGCGCCAGGTAAATGCCATTATTACTCGCTGCAAGATTTTGTTGACCGATCCACCATAACCGAGCCATTCAAGGGATGAAGCGTCAAGAGCATGAGATCTTCGATTCTGAGAAGACACCTGTCATAGTCCCCCAACAAAAGGGCATGAATCCACATGGAGAGGATAAATCCAATGAGGTATTACTACCACCCCCTTCTTCTTCTAGAGATGTACCTTTTCCATTGAGAACCATGAAGAAGAATGATGACTCTGAGGAGTACATGTGATTTCTTAGTATTTTCTCCAAATTGCACATCAACATTTTCTTGATTGAGGCACTTCAACAAATGCCTAAGTATGCGATGTTTATCAAGGATGCAATCCTTGGGAGAAAAGCTGTGGATGATTTTCGGACAGTGAAATTGAATGAGCATGTCAGTTCATGTGTCTTGCATGGGCTACCCAACAAGAAGAAAGATCCAGATAGTTTTGTGATTGAGGCTTCACTTGGAGGGACCTATACGGGCAAGGATCTGTGTGATCTGAGGGCGAGTATCAACTTGATGCCGCTTTAGGTATTTAAAATGCTAGGTGTAGGTAGGGATGCAACTTGGGCGGGTTGAACCCAACCAACCTGAACCCAGTCCGAATTAAAATAGGGGTCGGACACATAGTTTTAGTAATTTGGACGGGCTTGGACATAAATTATCAGCCCGAATTGCAATTAGGGTGGGGTTGGGCACACATATTGAACGACGGGCTAACCCAAATTGCCCAATTTGTGTAATCACTACCTACAAATATTGTATTTTGATAAATTATGTAGGATATCTAACATGATTATGCTACTTTTCATTGATTATTAGGGATGTTTTTTAATCATTATTTTATTCTCGAACCAGTTAATTTGGTTTTTTCATCAAACAAATATAATTTTTTTGTGTTTAAAAAAATATATTTAGGTATAATGTACTAGCCCGAATTCAGGCAGAACCCGAATTTATTTGAACAAATTTGGGCTCCGACGGGCCGGAAGTTCTCTTAACTCGGGTTGGGCTGGGCTTGGGCAGCCTCGACAGAACTCGGGCTCGGGTTTGTACAAGGGTGTCAACCCGTCCTTCTCGCCCGAGTTGCAGTCCTAGGTGTGGGGGAGCCGCGTAAAACTTGGATATTCAAGAAGGCAATTGGGTTAGTAGAGGACTTACTTATGAGGGTTGGTAGTTTGATCATGCCAGCCGATTTTGTGATACTAGACATGCCAATTGGTGACGTTCCAATCATTCTTGGAAGGCCCTTTCTGACTACTGGTCAGACATTAATTGATGTAGAGAATGGGATTTGATCATGAGGATCAACGATACAGTGGAGACCTTTCGAGTTTTCAAACTGACTCCTCAGTACACTCTTGAGGTGAAGGCAGGGTTGCCATTTCCCATGCAAGTTAGGCGCGGAATTCCAGAGCTGACACAGGAGGATCTTCCTGAACTTAAAGGCAAAGCATCGAGTGTGCAGGCGCACGAGGTAGTTATGAGCATTCAACGCCTAAAGTTGGATGCGTCACGACGTGCCTAACCACCTTTTTGAGCGTCAGAGGTACTAGGGTTGGGCCGTCAAGCGTAAATTCCAAGCGCTTGTTGGGAGGCAACCCTACGTACTTTCTTCTTTAGTATAGAGAGTGTGTTTTAAATAATGTCGTGTCTGTTTTTCTTACTGTTTTGTTATTTGAGGGGTGAGAGAGTGAGAATCTGACATCTGAACTTATTCTCTGTAGGAATACAGGTTTAAAACGCACCCGAAACTCCCCTTCTTGATGCATGCAAGGTAGAAGTGCGACAAATCGCGAAAGCGACACTAGATAAGTGAGTGAAAGACCAAAATTTGTGAGTGTTACTCCGGAAATCGCGAAAACGCACCCGGACTTCCCCTTCTTTATGTAATTGTGGTTGTACCCCTTCATGCTTGAGAGAGAGAGAGAGAGAGAGAGAGAGAGAGAGAGTACATTTTTTGCTTTCTGGAGGTTGATCTTCCTTTGTTCACCGCTGGAAGAGATCGTCCTTCGTCGCCATTAGGTTTAGCACCTGAATCCATTGGGCTCTTTTTTTGAGAAAACGACACAATGTTTTTTGAAACACAAAAACTAATAAAACTCATTATAAAAAAGAAAAAGAAACTAATAAAAACCCTAACTATGAAAAAACGGCGGCGGCAAAATTGTTTTTGAAGTCTGTCAAAACCAAGGATTCAAATCCTGTTTTTATTTGAGATTACATTTGAAAAACGAACCGACTAGAAACCACTAAACAATTAATTGGCAGCTGAAACGTAAGGACAACTATGGTCTTGGGAAGACCATTCCTCTTTACCTTCAATAATTAACCCTCTACGTGCTAAACAATGAGCTTCTATGTTGCTCTCTCTTGGAATCCATATCCTGACGATCTTCTAAAAACTCTTTGTCTTCTCCAAAAGCCTTTGAACTATATCCCTCACCATATTTATTTCTTCAATTTGGCCTGGGATACCTTCTGTGATCTGGTGGATGAGCGTTTCTGCATCTCCTTCCACGATGAATTGCTTGATTTGGAGATCCATGGCGAGATCTATGCCTCTTTCCAGTGCTATTGCCTCTATTTCCTCGATTCCCCCATTTGAGATTCATTGCCATCGCCTTTTGCATGCCTCTGTGATGATACCATATGACAACTCCGGCGCCGGCCTTCCGCCGGATATAAGTCCAGGCACCATCGAACGAAGGGTTGATCATTCCATCTGATGGGCTATCTTCTCGATTTTGATTGGGTTGTCGGATAGATCTGAGAGGTGTTCGGTTCCAAGATAACTCCACATTAGGAGTTACATTCGTCTAGGATTCACCATCGTTTTTCGTGTATTGTGAGTGAATTACATGATAAATTGACTAATTCTTAGACGTTTTGAGCATACTTGAGTATTTGGACTTCATTGTGTATCCGGCCGTTTTCTGCATCTTTTGTGTTTTATTTTTCGCAGTATCTTCCGGTATTTGTTCGTGTTTTGGATTTCAGAACTGGACGCTTGTGTGCGGATTTTCGAGCGAAATCAAACATTAGAACAAAAGAAACTCGAGGACTGCACAAGAGAATGGATTAAGATGAGGAAAAGTTAAGAGGAGAAAAAGACTTATCCAAAATTTCAAGAGAACTAAAAAGAAGCAACTCACTGGAAGTAGAGGATCACAAATTGTGATCACAAGATCAAGTTCAAGACCACATAGAGGATCAACGTGTCTCTACAACTACAAAAGGTGATCATATGTTCACAAATTGTGATCACAAGATCACAAAGTGGACCTAACGTGATTAGAAGGGGGTGAAAGTGTTATTTCGCCAAACTTACAATAAAAGAACGAGGATTTTGATTAAAGAACGACCTAGGGCTATCTCTTAGCCATTCATGACTGTTTTGGAGCATGGAGCAACTAGAGAGCAAGATTAAAGATGAAGATCTTCAATAAACACTTAAATATTTATTCGTTTTATTTCTCATCTCTTCCCCTCTTTGTCTAATTAAGGAGATGATGAGTTTGCTAAACTATTTCAGGTCTAGCTAAAGTCTCTAAGCTAGGAAATTGATGGAGAACTGGGGTTTGATTGGTATTTTTCCGGATTGAGGACTTCATTCATGTTTATTCTTATATCTAGTTTATGTTCTAGTTAGCTCTTATTTTCTTGTGCTTTATTCTTAGTATTCTTGGCTTGATCACCCGTAGGGTACTACTTGTTGAGATATTTGCACGAACGTGAACTAATCGAGACGCGTTGAAGAACATAGTGAGTAGTCTTGTAGTTCTTTGAGACTAAGAGGACATAAGAACTTGATTAACCATGTGTGGGTTGTTTCGGTTGGAAATGGATAGGACTTTGTGAAAATGGTGGACCGACATGACCTGGTGAGCGAGCCTAGCAAGCCTGCTAGAACATAACAGTGGATGGAGGTGGACCGACAAGACCCAAGGTCAACTGGAACACATTCATGTGAGATCGACAGAAGAGCATGATGAGTGTAACGCGGTATAATTAGACATAACAAGGGTGTTTCAAGCGTAGTCCTGAAATGGCTAAGAACCCTAGGGACCATTGATTGCCAAGTTCTTCTCCAAACCGTATTCCATTACAATCATTGTTTTAAATTGAAAAATCATACAAAAATAGTTAGCTTAGTTGTTATTTAATTTCAAGTCGCTTGTTTGTGGGTGACGAACATTAAAAATCAGAAAACTTCTTACCGGTTATGTATGTATCTTGTAATTGATTCTTAATTAGCTAATAGTTGTCCCTAGGGTTCGATACTCGGAGTTGTAAAATAGTCCACTTACTACTTGACCGTGCGCTCGCGCTTAAACGCGTTAGTAAATCGCGTCAATTTTTTGGCGACGTTGCCGGGGAATTAAAAGGTTATTTAGTTTAGTTAAAAATTAATATAGGATACCTCTTATAATTTTGTTTTATTTGCTATTTTTGTTTCTCATTTAAATTTGATTCTTCTTTTCAGGTCTTCGGTGTATGCCCAGGATCCTTATTGACCTTGTGCCCTCACTCGAAGACCCAGAGCAGTTACTCAAATACCAAAGGAGAAGGCAGAAACATAGCACAATGGGCGAACAATTAACCAACGCGCAACTCAATAACAGTTGGAAGAGCTGACTAAGAAGATAAATGATCGCAACTCCCAGACACCGTACAACAAGTCTGGGCAGGCTATTGTGGAGAAATTTCAGTCGTCCACCTATGGACACAATCCGAAAATTGTTGTGGACGAGATACAGGCCGAGCACTTCAATCTCAAACCTGCAACAATTCAGACGGTGACCAATCCGTTTCAATTCTATGGGAACATGGATGAAGACCCCAATGACTTTATTGGGAAATCGAATGCATACATAAACACTACTAAGTACAAGGATGTGGCAGCAGAGGCATTGAAGCTCATTCTTTTCCCATACTGTCTGAAAGGTGTATCTCAGAAGTTGATTCATTCAAGAGAAACTGAGTTAATCACTACATGGGCTCAGTGTGTGGATGAGTTCATGGCCAAGTTTTACCCAATTCAGCAGGTAATTGAGCCACATGGTAATATTCTAGGCTTTCGGCAACATGCAGATGAAACTGTGGTGGATGCATGGGACCGTTTCATGCACTTGATCAGGAAGTGCCCAAATCATGATTTTTGGGATTACAAAATTTTAAAGGTCTTCTATCATGGTCTAGAACGTCACAATCTGGAGCTGGTTAACAGAGAAGCCGGGGAAAGTTTCTATACTCTGTTGACAAAGAAGCAGCTTATGCGCTCATGAAGCATCTTGCTAAGCAAGACACAATTTTATGATTCCAGGAGATTATCTGCATTGTCTGAATCTAAGGATGATGAGTGGAAGACTCGAATCATCAAGATGGTGTCTGACTTAGCCAAGCATGTTTATTAAGATAAGAAGACAATTGAAAGGGTAGAGGAGCCGGAATATGAGTCAGCCTTGGCCCATATAGCAAGTGTAGATGTGAACTATGTGGGGGCACAATGACAGCAACATGACTTAAACAAAGGAAATTACAGACCAAGCATAAGAGATCATCCAGGCTTCAGGTATAGGGATCAGTCTAGAGCTACATATGCACCGGGGTTCCAGCATAGGCCACCAGTTTCGCAGGCTCCATCAGTAGCTGTTGTAGCGCCAAACCCTGAGGTTTATGAACTGGCTAAGACGTTCACACAACTGAGTAACAACGTGAACACTATGACCAACAACTTGAATGACATGACCACAACGGTCAATGTTGGGTCTTCTGATTTGCAGGATACGAAGACTTCTCTTCGTTCACTACAGGTTCAAGTTGGGCAAATTGCAGCGTAATTATCTGCTAGAGCACCTGGCTCTCTACCGTCTGACACAGAGAATGTGCGCCAGGTAAATGCCATTACCATTCACAGCGTGATTTCGTTGACTGATCCACCATACCCGAGCCATTCCAGGGCTGAAGCGTCAAAAGTTAAGGAGCATGAGATCTTCGATTCCTAGAAGACACCTGTCATGGTCCCCCAATAAAAGAGCATGACTCCACGCGAGGATAAATCCAGTGAGGTATTACCACCACCCCCTTTTTCTTCTAGAGATGTACCTTTTCCATTGAGAACTATGAATAAGAATGATGACTCTGAGGAGTACAGGCGATTTCTTAGTATTTTATCCAAATTACACATCAACATTCCGTTGATTGAGGCGCTTCAACAATTGCCTAAGTATGCGCAGTTTATCAAGGATGCAATCCTTGGGAGAAAAGTTGTGGATGACTTTCTGACAATCAAATTGAATGAGCGTGTCAGTTCATGTTTCTTGCATGGGCTACCCAAAAAGAAGAAAGATACATGTAGTTTTGTGATTGAGGCTCACTTGACGGGGCCTATACAGGCAAGGCTCTGTGTGATCAGGGGGCGAGTATCTACTTGATGCCGCTTTCGGTATTTAAAAATCTAGGTGTAGGGGAGCCGCGTAAAACTTGGATCAATCTGCAATTTGGAGATAAGTCATCCAAGAAGGCAATTGGGGTAGTAGATGATTTACTTGTGAGGGTTGGTATTTTGATCATGCTAGCCAATTTTGTGATACTGGACATGCCAGTTGGTGACGTTCCGATCATTCTTGGTAGGCCCTTTCAGGCTACTGATCGTACGTTAATTGATGTAGAGAATGGGGAGTTGACCATGAGGATCAACGATATTATGGAGACCTTTCGGGTTTTGAAACTGACTCCTCAGTACACTCTTGAGGTGAAGCCATAATTGCCATTTCCTGTGCAAGTTAGGCGCGAAATTCCTGAGCTAACACAGGAGGATCTGCCTGAACTTAAAGGCAAAGCACCGAGGGTGCAGGCGCACGAGGTAGTTATGAGCATTCAGCGCCAGAAGTTAGATGCGGCACAACATGCCAAACCACCTCTTTGAGCGTCATGAGGTACCAGGGTCGGGCAGTCGACCGTAAATTACTTGTTGGGAGGCAACTCAACGTATTTTCTTCTTTAGTATAGACAGTGTGTTTTAAATACTGTCGTATGTGTTTTTCTTAGTGTTTTGTTATTTAAGGGGTGAGAGAGTAAGAAGCTGACATCTGAACTATGTCTCTGCAGGAATACATGTTGGATACGCACCCGGAACTCCCCTTCTTGATGCAAGGAAGAAGTGCGATAAATCGCGAAAGCGCGACAATAGCAAAGTGAGTGAAAGACCGGAATTTGTGAGTGTTACTCTGAAAATCGCGAAAACGCACCCGAAACTCCCCTTCTTTTATGTAATCGTGGTTGTACCCGTTCAGGCTTGAGAGAGAGAGAGAGAGAGAGTACCTTTTTTTTCTTTCTGGAGGTTGATCTTCTCTTGTTCACCGGTGGAAGAAATCGTCCTTCGTCGCCATTAGGTTTAGCACCTGAATCCCTTGTGCTCTTTTTTTGAGAAAACGACGCACTGTTTTTTGAAACACAAAAACTAATAAAAATCTTTAGATAAAAATAAAAATAAACTAATAAAAACCCTAACTGTGAAAAAACGGCGGCTTCAAAATTGTTTTTGAAGTCTGTTAAAACCAAGGTTTCAAATCTTTTTTTTTTTAGATTACATCTAAAAAAATGAACCGACTAGAAACCACTACACAATTAAGTGGCAGCTGAAACGTAAGGAGAACTGTGGTCTTGGGAAAACCATTCCTCATCATCTTCAATAATTAACCCTTTACGGGCTAAACAATGAGCTTCTGTGTTGCTCTCTCTTGGAATCCATTTCCAGACGGTCTTCTAAAAACTCTTTGTCTTCTCCAAAATCCTTTGAACTATATCCCTCACCATCGTTCTGTATTCGATTTGGCCTGGGAGACCTTCTGTGATCTGGTGGATGAGCGTTTCTGCATCTCCTTCCACGACGAGTTGCTTGATTTGGAGATCTATGGCCAGATCTAAGCCTCTTTCTAGAGCTATCACCTCTATTTCCTTCGCTCGATTCCCCCAATGAGATTCATCTCCATCACCTTTTGCATGCCCTCGTGATGATTACATATCACAACTCCAACGCCGACCTTCCGTTGGATATAAGTCCAGGCACCATCGAAGCGAAGAGATGATCGTTCCATCTGCTAGGCTGTCTTCTCGACTTTGATTGGTTTGTGAGATAGATCTGATAGGTGTGCGATTTTGTGATAACTCCACATTAGGAGTTATACTCGTCTTGGATTCACCACCGTTTTGTGTGTACTTTGAGTGAATTACGTGAGAAATTGACTAATTCTTAGAAGTTTTGAGCATACTTGAGTATTTGGACTTCATTGGGTAATACGGGCATTTTATACATGTATTGTGCTTTATTTGTCTTATTTGATCGTCCAAGATTTGTTTGTGTTATGGATTTCAGGAACTGGAAGCTTGGAGTGCGAATTTTGGAGCAGAAGCGAACTTCAAAACAAAAGAAACTCAAGGAATTCGTGTGAGAATGGATCATGAGGAGGAGAAGTGAAGAGGAGAAAAAGACTTAACCAAAATTTCAAGAGGACTAAAAAGAAACAACTCACAGGAAATAGAGGATCACAAATTGAGATCACAAGATCAAGTGCAGACCACATAGATGATCAACGTGACTCTAAAACTACAAAAGGTGATCAAAAGGTGATCATATGATCACAAATTGTGATAACAAGATCACAAAGTGGATCTAACGTGAATAGAAGAGGTGAAAGTGTTATTTCACTAAACTTACAAGAAAAGAAGGAGGCTTTTGATTAAAGAACGACCTAGGGCTATCGCTTAGCCATCCACGGCGGTTTTGGAGCAAGGAGCAACTAGAGAGCAAGATTGAAGACGAAGATCATCAAAACACTTAAAGATTTATTCGTTTGATTTCTCATCTCTTCCCCTCTTTCTATGATTATGGAGATTTTGAGTTTGCTAAACTATTTCATGTCTAGCTAAACTCTCTAAGGTAGGCAATTGATGGAGAACTAGGGTTTGATTGATATTTTTCCAGATTGATGACTTGATTCATGTTTATGCTTAAATCTAGTTTATGTTCTAGTTAGCTCCTATATTCTTGTGCTTTATTCTTAGTATTCTTGGCTTGATCACCCGTAGGGTACTGCTTGTTGAGATAGTTGCACGAAGGTGAACTAATCGAGATGCGTTAAAGAACATAGTGAGTAGTCTTGTAGTTCTTTGAGACTGAGAGGAGATAAGAACTTGATTAACCAAGTGTGGGTTGTTTCGGTTGGGATTGGATAGGACTTAGTGAAAACGGTGGACCAATAGGACCTAGTGAGCGAGCCTAGCAAGCCACCTAGAACGTAACAGTAGACGGAGGTGGAACGACAGGACCCAAGGTCAAGTGAAACGCAGGTTCATGTGAGATCGATAGAAGAGGTTGATGAGTGTAACATGGATAATTAGACATAACTAGAGTGTTTCAAATGTAGTTAAGAAATTTCTAAGAACCCTAGGGACCATTGATTGTCTAGTTCTCCATAATCGTATTCCATTACATTCATTTTTTTAAATTGAAAAATCTTACAAAAATAGTTAGCTTAGTTGTTATTTAATTTCAAGTCGCTTGTTTGTGAGAGACGAATATTCAAAATCAAAACCACTTCTTACCGGTTACATAGGTATCTTGTAATTGATTCTTAATTCGCTAATAGTTGCCTATTTCCCTTGGGATCGATACTCGGAGTCGTAAAATTCTCCACTTACTACTTCACCGTGCGCTTGCGTTTAAACGCGTTAGTAAATCTTGTCATTCCACTGTTCACTATATTGGCTTCTAACAGGTGACTTGCTGCTATAATAAAAGTTTCTTGATTGGGCTTGAGGTATTGTTGAACACTTGATTGTTTCTGTAGGATCACACACCCAGCTAACGATGATGAATTTGCATCGGTCTTCTATGTTTAAACCTTCAAACATTTTGTAGAACCAATTTCCTCCTGTGTATTTGACCTCTGAGCACGTTCTTCGCTTGCTGGGAAAACATCATCTTCCACAACCCTTTTCTGTAAAACACTCCAATAAAGCATGTTTGGTGCTTTCTGGGTAGTTACAGAAAGGGCATTTTGTATAATCTTTTATACCCCTGCGCTGAATGTTAGTTCGATAAGGAATAATATTTCTATAAATTTTCCAAGCAAGGAAAGTCATCTTCATTTGGATTATGATTTTCCACACTGATTGATCCATTTGTGTGATGAAATTGAGCTACCTGTAGAGCTTTGTTGTTGATCTTCGTTGCTTACGGTTGCATATCCTGATTTTACTGTTTAATTTTCGTGCTCTTCATAGTACCACATCCAATCGTCCGCTCTGTCCATACTGGGGATTTCAATCTGCCTGATATCTTCAACATCTACATGTAAAAGATGTTCATTCAACATTTCGATATTCCGGTTCTTGCTCCCCTGATCTATGTACTCACCAACTTTTTTATTCTGGATTCACAGTTGCTTGTGAGAAAACACGAAAGCCTGTGGGCAGGGAATCCACAGATCTGATAACATATAAGTAGAATTTCCATTAACAATTCTCTTAATCAACCCATTTTTAGCAGTTTAATTCCTTAAAATATTGATCTCTATGCATAAGAAGGTTGAGAACCCAAACTTGCTTGAATAAGATCTTTTCGATGAAAATAATTATTTTCCGTAATTCTTGCTATTACACTGTTGGGGTTTGCCACTAAGCGCCATCTTTGCTTAGCCAAAAGGGCTAAATTGAATTTTTGTTTTTATTTGAAGCCGATACCACCATTGCTTTTGCCTTGCTTTACCTTTTCCCAAGCTAGCCAAATGATCCCTCTTTTATCACCGCTTTTCCACCAAAATTGTATCATCATCTGTTCTATCTTTCCACATGTCCCTATTGGTAGCGAAAAACAAGACATCCCATAATATAGGACGACTTGGACCACTTCTTTCAAACTGACTTCCTTTCTAGCTATATATAAGTACCTTTCTTTCCATCCTTTAACCTTATCGAATATTCTGTCTAGAATGTAATCGAATGTAGTTTTCCTGTTTTTCCAATTGTAGTTGACAAACCAAGGTATCTTTCATGCTGCTCAACAGCTGGAACCCCGCAAGCTGCACTGATTTCTGATTTTACTTCATCTGTAACATTAGATGAGAAGAGAGCCGCTGATTTAGCTAGATTATTTCTTTGGCTAGACGCCATCTCATAATCTGTAAATATTTTTAATAACTTAGCTATATCCTCCTATCTTGGTGTTGTAAAATCATCCGCGAAGAACAAGTGCGGGATGGCCGAACCCCCTCGCGAGGCTTTCACTCCCGAGAGTTGTCTACTTGTGACCGCATCAGATACGGCACGGGAGATACCCTCACTGCATATTTAAAAAAGGTACGGGGAAAGAGGGCACCCCTGTTTAAGCCCTCGCTCAGGTATTATATTCCCAACTGTGCTGCCATTGAGATTAAAAGCGTATTGGACAGAAATGATGAATCGTCTAATAATGCTTATGGTGTTGTTGTCGAAACCAAGTTTTGAAATCATAGCAATTAAAAACGACCACTCGAACCTGTCTCACGCTTTTGATCTGTCAACTTTAAGAGCAACGTAGCCCTTTTTTCGTTTGACCCGAGTACGCATTGTATGCATTACTTCAAACTCCGCCAAAATATTGTTTGCAATCTGTCTCCCAAGTACGAATGCACTTGTCGTTTCCTCGATAATATCATTAATACAAGGTTTTAACCTGTTCTCCATTGCTTTAGCAAATATCTTATAGAGAGTGGTACACAAACCAATGGGCATGAATTTCGCCAGAGTTTGGGGCTGCTTCACTTTTAGTATGAGGGCAATAATAGTTTCGTTCAGCGTGTTAAGCTCAGCTCCATCATTCAAAACCGATAAGCACAGATTTGTAACATCATTCCCAACTATAGTCCAGTACTTACGAAAAAATAGAGGAGGGAAACAATCGTTACCTAGTGCCTTTTGGTGATGCATCCCCTTGAGGGCCCGGAAAATCTCGTGTGCTGTGTATGGTTGCTCCATGCTTACTTTATCCTCCTCTTTAATCACCGTTGGTACTGTACTCGTAATTTTTTCAATTTGATCCTCCCTAGGGTTTTGGGATTTGAAAATTGTTCCAAAATGCTGCTGCAAGATCTCGTTCATCCCGTCTATGCTGTTAATCCATCCTCCATTATTGTCTTTGAAGCCTATGATTCTGTTTCGCAAACGCCGACTAGTAGCTTTTCTCTGAAAAAAGTTTGTGTTTCTATCTCCTTGATTAAGCCAGGTTGCACGGCTTCTTCGGTGCCACAAGGTCTCTTCATTATTAAGAAATAGGTTTAACTCGCTCTGGATTCTTCTCTGTTCTTGACCAATACTATATGTCTGTGGTCGATTCCAAAGATGAGTGAGATGCATTTTAAGCTCCTTTTACTCTTCTTCTTATATTGTCAAACTCCTTTCTCTTTTGTTTTATAGAGTTTGCAACTCCCTTAAGATTGTACGGAACCACTTCTAGGAGTCTCCAAACATTTGCCACACGTGTTTTACAATATGGATGGCTAGTCCAGAATGCCTCGAAGAAAAATCTTCTAGCTATGATCGGGCCACCTGCTCCAATTTGTATTGTAAGCTGAATGCCAACGTAGTCTGAGTTGGCTACGACTCTATGAGTCACTCTTGACTCATTGCATTTATTCTACCAGTCTAGATTAGCCCAAGAACGATCTAGACATTCTCTTATTATATTTCCATCATACTGTAGGTTGGACCAGGTGTAAGGAACTCCTGTAAATCCAAGATCTCGCAAATCACACTGATTAATTTCTTGTCTGAAAGGTTCAATCTGAGAATACCTGACTGGGCGGCCACCCTCCTTTTCCGTCGGTGATGTAAATGCATTAAAGTCCCCGATAACACACCAGGGACGAACTGGATCCGGTTTGGATCTGATTAACAACTCCCAAGAATTATTTCTTTGACTTGATACAGGATCGTCGTAAAATCCTTTTAAAAACCACTTGTAACTACCATCTTCATTACAAATCCCACATGAGATATGAAATCTCGAATTTTTAACTATCTTGAGATTTACTTTTCGGAGTCCACATTAGCAATAACCCTCCACTAAGCCCTTCACTACTAACATGGTATCCATTTTGAAAGTTAAGCTTTTGTTGTATTCTCTGCATTCTGTAAGCGTCAAGACGAGTTTCCATTAGAAAAAAAAAATTGGGATTTTGGCTCTTCACTTCATCGTGAAGAGTTAGGAGCGTGTTCGGATTCCCGAGTCCTCACACGTTCCAACTAAGGAGATTCATTGGGATTGGCAGTGCTTCATAGCAGCCACTGCCGGATTTTTGTTGGGGTCGCCTTCATCGTTCTGCGTATCAACCATATCACTGTCCCTGCCAATATTTGGTATGGAATTCATGTCTGGCTGTCTCCCTTTTTTATGAACTTCGTTCTCAATAGTATTTGTTGCGATTGGACTGAACACGGTGTCAGCATTTTTCCTCTTCGAGCTATTCTGGTCCTCTGCTGACCGTGTACTTTTTTGTCGAGCCTTATCCTTGAGACTTCCAGAGCCGGTCCTTATTGTAGAGTGGTTGATTTCCTTAAGTATGTCCCTTATTGAGATCCCTCCCGTGCTTTGTTCAGTTGGTTCTGCTGGAACTATAGCCCCAGCTGAGTTACTGTTGAGATCATGGTCCATTGGGTTCCTGGTGTTGCTTTTGAAAGTGGCTCCGTACTTCAGAATTGCAGGATTGAAACCAAAAGGGTCGTCACTTGAGCTCTACCCCTTTTTCGTGGTAGTGGCTTCATGTACACTATTTGGTTATTCTCTTCTTCCCACATAATTTCTGTAATGATGTCCTCCTGGTTTGTCGTGGTTTCCGTTTGGTTGTTTGAAGCTGGGACCGTCAATGCTTCCCGTGTATTTTCCGTCGGAACGGGATCGCCCGTAGCTTGCGTTTCGGTCTTCTACTTCGGATGGCTCACAAACCATATACCATAACCTGGTTCAGCTTCATCCTGAACATCCTTTGGGATAATTTCACAGTGAGCCACTTTGCGTGTTACATGGCCGCACCATTGACACACAGAGGGGAGCCTCTCGTATTTGAAATCCAGCCAGATAAATCCCTCCTTCCCTTGAATGTGTAATCCATTAGGTAGGGGTTCATTGACCGTGAAACGACTCCTAACCCTTATGTAGTGTATCCCTTCATCACTCTCGATCCTTTATCAGTCAATATTGTTTCACCAACCAAGTTGACTACTCTTTTTTCCCGTTTCATCTTTCATAACATGGATAGGTATATTACTGATCTGGACCCATAGATCAATCGTATCAATAGTGACTCCTTGTAGGGGATCACCAACTCCCATGGTTTTAACAGCAAGATTTTGCTATTAAAAACCCACCGTCCCCTGGAAGCCACCCTATCTAGACTGACTTGATCCAGGAAAACGAAAAGAAAGGTATTGAAATCAACTTCAATTTTCCTCGTTACCCCGCGTCCAGATTCGTCGTAGTGTTGCTCTCGTCACCCTGCTGTTAACTACTTCTTCTCCCACAAAGGTCCCAACCAAACATGCCTAGAAATCGTTCTCTGCTTCCTCCCAGTACTCACTAAAGGGAGCTTTGTGGGAAATTTCCACAAAGCACAATTAAATTTCCCTTTATTATACGGAGCTGATAATTAAAACACTAGTTAGAACACGATTAAATTTTATGTGACGAAACTGCCCCTCATTCAGTATCACTCCATCCTCTATCGTGCTTCAAACAGCCCACCATTATCTACTTTTTTATGTATTTTAAATTTCTACACCTCTTTATTGTCCTCTTTTCTTCAAACTTCCCATAGTCTTCCAATGTAATCACAGACCCACCCACTATTGTCTTTCTTCTTCCCCCGACACCATTTTCATCACCGACTTCTCCAATCGCCATTTTCAGCACCGTCGCTACTGCTCGAATGAACTCGAAAAAACTACCCCACCTAGCATCCTTAAAACTCCAACCGCCGCCACAACTATCTAGCTAATTCAAACAAGATCATCTAACCTAGAAATAAAGATTACCCACAAATAAATTTTCGGGAATTTTGTATATTGAACTGAACTTCTGCTGTTAAACAAATTTATTGGATCAATTACTAAACTGATTCGCATATCAAGCTGGGGCGTTCGTGGATTGTGCAAATTGACCAAACCCCAATGGAACAAGCCTCTCAACCGACATGCCACAACACCGAAACCCCTCTGCAAACATCGATCCTTATTTCCAACCCACCCAACATCACCACATGGCATGTTGTCATGTGGATTGTAGGAATTATGAAGAGATAAGGACTAAATTAAAGATGAAGACACAGTTTCAAGGAATAAATTGAATATGAAGACAAAGTTTTGTGGACTATCTATAATTCCTAAAGCTTCTGTCGGTGCTATGTATATTACCCTTAGTTTAGTGACATTGTGTAACAGTCAATTCTTGTAACCACAATTATTGAAAAACCCATGGTTAAGTGATTGCGCCGTTTCATGTAAGGCATCTTTATCGGTCATTTAGGGTTTCAATGAGAAGGCTCCGTCTTCTTCATTCATGAACCGCAATCAATGGAATTGTTCATTTCTCTATACAAACCTAATCGATTCACTGATTAGGATTTTATGGTATCAAAGCCTATGTACATGCTCTTTGTTTCTTCTATTTCAACAATGGCTACGACCTCGTCGTCTGTTTTCTCACAGCTTTTCTTACTCACAAATATTCGTAATATTTTACCTTTTAAACTTGACAATCAAAACTATGTTCTTTGGCGTCACCTGATCTCAGCAATCTTCCGTACTCAGTCTCTATTTGGTCACATGGATGGACCGATACCGATTCCACCAGAGTTCATCTAAGATCCACCGAATTCTACAAAATCGGTGCCCAATCCCGCCTACTCTGCCTGATGTGTTCAATAGTAGACTCTCCTTACCTTTCTCAACGCCACCCTCTCGCCGGAGGCACTCATACATGTCATAGGACAACCCTCTGCTCGCACCGATTGGTTAGCTCTAGAAAATCGGTATGCATCCCTAACTCGCTCTAATATTCTTGAACTCAAAGCTGAACTGCAAACTATCAAGAAAAGATCGGACTCTATGGATGTGTATATGCAAAAGTTGAAATCAATTCGTGACAAATTAGTTGCTTCTCTTGTTTTCACTGATGATGTGGATATGCTCATCTACACCTTAAATTGTTTACCCATTGAATATAACCCTTTTCGCTATTCTCTTCGAACCAAATCTGAACCCATCTCTTCGGGAACGCATGCTTGAATCTCAATCTTCTGATTTAAACTCCTCCACTGCTTTCTCTCTATGTCAAATGGATCTGGGTCTTCGTCTGCACATTTTTCCCAAGGACGAGGTCATTTTAACTCTCGTGGCCGAGTTCGTGGTCGGTCTGGTCAATCTGATTTTTCAAATCGACGAGGAGGACAAAATTCTTTTTATCAAAACAGAGGTGGAGGTCGCTCTAATTTTAACTCTTGTGGTGGTGGTGGTTGCTTCTCTTCTTATGGTCGTGCTTCTAGGCAACCTATAAAATGTCAAATCTGTGAAATGATTACCACAGTGATGTTGATTGTTGGCACTGCATGGATCATGCGTACCAGGGGAGGAAATCCTTACAGCAATTAACTGCCCTTAATGCCTCAACACAGTCACGTGCTCTTGGTTCTCAAAATGGTTATTCTTCTGGTTACAACAATGGTCTTTCTGCTTCTTCAATATGGTTGTCTAATACAGGTGATACAAATCACTTAACCTCTGATATGGGTAATACGTTGTTTCTGAGCCTTATGGTGGTTTTGATCAAGTGTCTATTGGTAATGGGTATTCTATGCCCATAAGTCATTATGGTATGGTATACTTACAACCTCCAGTCATTATTTTGCTCTTTCTAATACTTTACATGTTCCTAAACTTGCTGCAAACTTGCTCTCTATTCATAAGTTATGTTTCGAACACAACTGCAGATTTCTTTATGCATCCCTTTTTATATACATGAAAAGGTTTCGGGTATAATTCTCTACCAAGGCAGGAGTGAAAATGGGCTAAACCCCGTTCACACTCTTCCTAATGACTTATTTCCCAAATATAAGGTCGTAAAATATGTGATCCTCTCTGGCATGCTCGTTAAGGGTACCCTACTGATGAATTTTTGTTTAAATCATTACCTTCTTTACATTATGTTTCTTCTAGTTCTGCTACACACACGTGTGAACCTTGTTTGAAAGGAAAAAAGGCAAGGTTGGCTTACAAACCTCCAAGTACAGTTACCTCTGTTCCTTTACATATTCTGCATTATGATGTTTGGGGACTTCTGTTATATAATAGTTATAGCTTTTTTGTGTTATTTATTGATAATTACTCTCGTTATACATGGATTTTCCCCTGTTTCACAAATTAGAAGTTATATATGTCTTTCCTGAGTTTAAAACTCATATTGAAAAATTTTGTGGATATAACATTAAACTTCTGTAATCTGATGGAGGTGGAGAGTACATTTCTTTTTTCTTTCAAAAGTTTATACAAGAACATGGCATCTCCCGTAGAAATCCGGCCCACACACTCCACAACAAAATGGATTGGCTGAAAGAAAACATCGCCATTTATTTGAAACTGATGTCACTCTTATGCAACATGCTTCTTTGCCTAAGTACTTTTCGTACCATGAATTTGAAACTGCAGTTTACTTGATTAATAGCATGTCTTGAAAAACTAATTCTTTTTAATTCTCCTTATGAAGTTTTGTTTGGTAACAAACCAGATCTAACTCATCTCACAGTATTTGGTTGATCTTGCAATCCATACTTAAGACATTATAATCTGTCAAAATAAGATCCTAAAACTAAACCCTGTGTTTTCATGGGATATATTAATGGTTACAAGGGTTACTTGTGTTTGATAAAACCGCACAAAAGTTTCATTTTAGCAGATATGTTTCATTCAATGAAACTGAATTTCCTTTTGCCAAATTAAATACTTGTGATTCTGCTTCTTGTGATTCTCTTCCTATTCCTAACTTCTCTACTTCTCCAGTTCCTTCCATGGTTCCTTCTGTCCAGATGACAGATAATTTGTCACCTTCAGTGCCTCCCACAGAGTTGCAGCCACCAGTTTCTCACATGGCACCTTCATTGATGCAGTCACCTATGCTTGCCGAGGTAACTCAACAAATGCAGTCCTCTCAGTTTGGCATGGCATCTCCATTGATGCAACCACCATAGCTAGACAGGGCATATGCTCCCCTTGTGAGTAATGACATTGTTTCTGACACAGGTCATAGTCCCATATCTTCTGCTCTTATTCACTCTATGCAAAGTAGGAGCAAGTCAGGTATTTTCTAGAAGAAAGCAACTTTACAACTGTTTCTTCTCCTCCAACAGATCCTACCTCTTTTAAGGAATCTAATAAATTTTCTCAGTGGAAATCTGCTATGGCTGATGAAATTCTTTTTCTCGGAAAGAAAAATACATGGACTTTGGTTCATGAACCTCCAAATTCAAACATAGTAGGAACAAAACGGGTGTTTCGCACCAAGTTTAATCCAAATAGCATCATTTCTCGTTTTAAATCTCGTCTTGTTGCTAAGGTATTTCATCAAAATCAAGGTTGAGACTTCGATGAGACTTTTAGTCTTGTTATCAAACATTCTACTATATGTATCGTTTTGGACTTGGCTGCTCATTTAATTGGCCCTTGCAACAACTTGACGTGAAAAATGCTTTTTGCATGGACATTTAAAAGAAACTGTTTACATGTCACAAGCCCCTCAAACATGGTTTGAGCGCTTTACCACACATCTTTTAAATGTGGTTTTTGTAGCCTCTTCAGCAGATTGCTCAATGTTCTTACGTTCAACAAATTCCAAAACCACCACTTGCTATTATATGTAGATGATATCATCGTTACTGGGAATGATACTGTTTTTATTCCATCTTTGGTTTCTTTACTTCACAAAGAATTTGAGATGACTAATTTAGGACCTTTAACATACTTCTTGGGTCTCCAGATTTAACGGTCCAAAAGTGGACTCGCTATTACTCAAAAACAATATATTTAGGATCTTTTGTCTCGCTTTAACATGCAATCTTGCAAGCCTTTTCCTGCTCTGGTAGTAATATCATGCTTCTGATGGAGTTGCACTCCAAGATCCTACTATTTTTTGCCAACTTGTTGGTTCTTTGTAATATTTGACGTTCACTCGTCCGGATATTTGTTTTGCAGTAAATCATTTCTGTCAGCTTATGCATAATCCAACTTACTTGCATCTTATGGGGGGTAAAGGAATTTTACGGTACCTTCAAGGTACCAAAACCACGGAACTTTTTTATAAACAAGGATATATTCCTCTTCAAGCATATGCCGATGCTGATAGGGCAGGTAACCCAACAGATCGGCGTAGTACCACTGGCTTTGTTATTTCTCTAGGCCCGAATCAGTCTATTGGGCTGCCGAGAAGCAACCCACTGTTGCCCGCTCATCCACAGAGGCTGAGTATCGCTCATTAGCCGTCACTACTACTGAAATTACTTGGCTTCAAAATCTATTTCCTGATCTAAATATGTTTCTCCCTAATGCTCCTCTAATCTGGTGTGATAACTACTCTTCAATTGCAATGACGGCTAATCCAATTCTTCATGCTCGTACAAAGCATATTGAATTGGACTACCACTTTGTAAGGGAGAAAGTCTTAAAGAAAAAAATATGTACTTCTTATGTATCAAGTGCAGATCAATTAGCAGATTTATTCACCAAGGGGCTGTCTACTGATCGATTCAACTCTTTTAAAGGCATATTGCTCTTGGACAAGTCACCATCATTTTGAAGGGGTGTATTAAGAGACCAGAAATAAATTAAAGATGAAGACAAAGTTTAAAGGACTATATTGAAGATGAAGACAAGGTTTTGTGGACTATATATAATTCCTAAATCTTATGTTGCTGCTACGTATATTACTCTTGGCTTAGTGAAGTTGTGTAACGGTGAAAACTTGTAACAACAGTTATCGACTAAACCATGGTTAAGTTATTGCGCAGCTTCATATAAGAAGTTTGTATCGGTCCTTTAGGGTTTCAATGAGAATGCTCCGTCTTCTTCATTCATGAACCGCTATCAATAGCGTTATCTGTTCAATTCTCTATACAAACCTAATCGATTAACTAATTAGGCTTTTAAGACTGATAGGACTCAAGCCACAATAGTTTGATGCGGAAATTAAAGGAAGAAAATCAATGAGTGGGGGGGGGGTGTGAGTTTGGCGATGCATCGTTGTGTGTTTGCGAAAGAGAAGAGAGAGTGACGAGATGGAGTAGTAAGGGTGTAAATTAATCTTGAATTAGGAATTCGAGAAGAAGAAAAGGTGGGCCATATAAGGGTAAAAGTGTCAGTGTCTGAGATCTTGTGCTGTAAGTAGTAAATATTGTGTTGTGATTATCACTACCCTTTCTAGTGATTATCGTTTCACAAACATTTTCTTGACATCAAACTTACACATTTTCAAGCCGCATGAGGAAAACATGGCACGACAACTTGTCCTTCCCAATTGGTAAATAAGAAGAAATGCCTGGTCTATGAAGCCCAATTTATGGACCAAGTGAAAACCTTTTTGAAACTCGTTTATCCCACGAGCTTTTCTGGATGAGCTAGATTAAGTGTGCTTGTGAATTTATAAACCCCTTCAATTTGGGTGTTCGGATGGAGTATATAATATTTTAAATTTTACTATAACTGGAACCCGATTCTTAATTGATGATTATATACGCCTAATTGTCATAATTAAGTAACTAGAATCTCTATCATTTATTGGCTCATTGCACTTCATACTTGCAATTATAATGACTTGTTGCAAATGTTCAATTAACACCGTTGTAATTATTTTAGCTTGGAACATTGGTTTGGAGCTTGGAGAGCATGTGAGCTTGGAAACAATTTGTTTTCATTATTCTTTTCTCGTTTTCTTTGTTTTGTTCAAGATCTTGTTAATACTTGTTATGTTGATTATGAACATAATTGTCTTAGTCCTTTTTATCAGGACCCATATTGGTAGTTTGGGTTTATTGCCACATTTTGCGAAAAACGATGTTGTGATTCAAGTTTATGACTTAACCGATGCATGTGTTCTTTTTTATTCCACGTGCTCTATTATATATCTTTAATGTATGATGTCTCGTCAGATAGATCTCAATTAGGAATGACATGGCAACTCAGTAGTTTATAGTTGGAAAATTTTGAACAAATACTTAACCAGATCGTAGCTTGGCAAGCCGATTTCATTAGTTAGGAACTTTGAGTAGAATCAACGTTGTAATGCATGCCTAGTGTTTGAAAATAATTGGTAACTCATGTTAATTAATCTTAGGAATAGACTATTCGCTTGGTAACTCGGTGAATTAATAATTTCTCGTTTGAAAAATAAATTTGCATTGATATTTCATTAATCGTAGGCCGTACCCGATAATGACCTTAGTGATCCAATAGAGCTTCCTGATTGTTTGTCCATATAATATTCAAACATCTCACGTGTGAAGTGCTCTTGCGATTATTGATTTAGTTATATTTGAATTATTAGTTTAGCGAAACAAACCATCAAATGTTGACCCGACATAAGGTTATCAGTTTAAATTAGTTTAACAGAGTTCCAATTATTACTGTATTGACAGTCGTGTACTTGCGGTTGGAACGTGTCAATCATGCTTCTCATACTGTTAAAAAAAAATATTCAACAGTTTTAACAACACAAGTACGAAACATTTTGATAAGTGAAAGTTGTACATCCGTTCTTACTCCGCATAAACACATGTTGATACGTAACAGTCTTACATGTATACTTACACAGAAGCTGAGAAGAGACGATGTGATCAAAGAGGTGAGTCTTAGAACTCCGACGATAAATTTCCTAACCTACTAAGACGTTATCTACTAAAACACACACATCGTACTTATTACAACCAACTCACACACCCATTTTTCAATTGCATAACGTATATGCCACATTGTCGTACATGTCACTAATATATATCTATTAATCTTCAAATACAAAAAATAATTCAAACATGCCACTTCAAAATGCTGCACCCAAATTTTCTAACAAAAAATAATAGTTGAATCTGGATAGAATTAAAGATCTGACTATAGAACATTTTTTCTCCTATTACCACACTTCCTAAAATCATAAAATAATTTGGGAAGAAACATATGTGAGTATAATATAAGAATTATTTATAATAAAGTCCATAGACATTGTAAAACTCAAGTTAAAAAGTAAACAAAAACTGCAGTGCAGAGAGAAAACTGACAACAACTTCCACCTTTGTAAGACCATAACTACTACTTGAAAATAGAAAAAATTGCCATATTCTCCAGGATAGAACCCACCCCCCACCCCCATGTGTCTATGTTCTACACAAGCAAGGGGACGTGCTTAATATTTATGGAAATTATTTTTTTAACCGAAATGCCAATACTGGTATAGAAATATGACTTTTGAAAATATGCAAATTTGAGTGATCACATATCCTTAACAAAAAATGCATTAGAGTTTAATTTTTTGTAAAAATTACCCTCTATGAATTTAGTTTTTGAAAATGTAAGAGTTTGATTTTTCACGGTTATAAAATTTGAAGATAGACTATGTTTCTCACACACTGCCCATATTACAACTAAATTATTTTTCTCCTAAAATCAACAAGTTTAGTTTTAATGATACATGCAACTTAAAGAGACTTAATATTTACTCTAATAAAACCATTATTGACATGAAATTATGTTTTCTCTTTCTCTTGACACAATTTAACGAAATGTACTTGGAATACAAACATTATCTTCAAGATATTTACATAGTGCGTGTGTGATTTAGTAATAGTTTTATGAAATAGACTATGTGCAAGATGTAATTTCATCATAAATCATAGAAGAGAAAGAATCAAACTTGTAGATGAGTAAAACTAAGTGAAAAAGTTCAAATAAATCGTAATTCAAACATGCAACCATGATCAAGTCATCTCCTACCAAGAACATGAATTATCAACATATAAACCCGAAAAAGGAGAGAAAATATAGTTAAAATCAAGCCTTAAGATAAATTTGGAGAATATTTGTGTGCTTTGGGAGGTTAGTAAATCCCTGAAGAATCCTTGAAGAAGCTTGAATGATCTTCAAAAATGGTGTAAAGTTGATGGAAAAGAAGAAAAGAGAAGAAGATGGTCGTGGTCCAAGAGAAGTATATAGAGAGTGTGAGAGTAGTGGGGGTTGTTGTGGTGATGTAGGAAGTATGGGAAGTGTATGTATTTATAGGTATCGAAGTAGTAATGGGAGTAGATAATTGATGTAACATGCGTGGATTTTATAGAGACAGACTAGCCGAGAGTATTTTCAATTTTAAAATAAGAGTTGATCAAGAAATTTGGGGATGAAATAGAGTGCAGATAGATGATAGAAGAGTTCCTAGTTGGGGTAAAACATGTAAATTCAATAAATGAGGGGTTGATGTGTACTGACTAGAAGTCGAGGGTGATTATAAAAATGCAAAAAGACGAGGGATACTTTTGGAATTCAATACTAACTAAAAAGTTAACACAAACAATATTCTTTTCACTTTTACTCAAGGGTCCCTAGATTTTTCGAGATTACAAATAACCGAAAACGAAATACTAGATGATCATCAAATAACATTCCCATAGTTTAGAAGCTAACAGTAAGTTTCAAGAATAAGTTTGAAATATTAATTTCTTCAAATCCAAAAACCTATTGAAATTAAAAAAAGTCTCCGAACCAAATCACGTGGCGTTTTACTTCGGATGTGATTGAGTGATTTTAACTAAATCTTAGGATTTATGGGGCGATCAGAGGCAAAGCCAGAATTTGGGTAAGGGCGGGGGGGGGGGGGGGGTTACAAATCTTAAAATGAAATTCACGTACAAGTTTAAAAATATATTATATTGCATCATACGTATATATATATATATCTATATAATTTCAAAAAGCTTGTATTTTCGTACAAACTTGTATTATTGTAGAGGATTTGATCAACTAGATTTTGATTTTTTCTGTGCTAAGCATGGAATTTCTCACAATTTTTCAGCCCCTAGAACTCCTCAACAGAATGGGGTAGTGGAAAGGAAAAACATAACTCTTGAGGACATGTCGAGGACAATGCTTTTGGAAAATCATTTGCCAATGTCGTTTTGGGCAGAAGTTGTTAATACTGCCAACTATATTTTAAAGAGATGCTTGATCAGACCTATTTTGAAGAAAACTCCCTATGAACTGTTTAAATGCAGAAAGCGAAATATTTTATATTTTAAACCTTTTGAGTGCACTTGCTTTGTTCATAAAAATGGAAAAGATAATCTTGGCAAATATGATGCTAGAAGTGATGAAGACATTTTTCTGGGTTACTCTTTGACAAGCAAAGCCTATAGAGTTCTTAATAAAAATCAAAGTCGTTGAGGAAAGTATTCATGTTATCTTTGATGAAAGCAATGATGGTTCATTGAGTGAAGGTTTTACACATTTTTATTTGAACAAGCATGAGTCAGATGATGAAGCTGGTACAGAGAATGTTGATAAGTCTAACTTGCAGAAACTCAAAAATGATTTTCAAAGCCTTGAAAATGGTTCTCAAAACCTTGAAACAGGATCTCAAAGAACAAAGAGTGGACCAGCCACTGTATCAACTTCTCAAGGGCTTGAAAAACTTCTTAAAAAACCAGAATCATGGACGCAAAGGAAAAGTTCAGATATTCATCACTCATCCAGTGGAGAACATTATTTCTTATCCATCAATTGGTACACAGACTAGATCTCAATTAAAGAATTTGTGTGCTTTTAATGCCTTTGATTCTCTTATAGAACTTATAAATGTGAAAGAGGCATTACAAGAAGGAGATTGGATCATTGCTATGTAAAGTTAGTTAAATGATTTTGAGAGGAACAAAGTGTGGAATTTGTGTTCCTGCTGCTAAGAAGTGCTTGGAACCAAATGGGTATTCAAAAACAATTTGGATCAAAATGGCAAGGTAATCAGAAACAAGAGAGACTTGTGGATCAATCCTACAATCAATAAGAAGTTATTTACTATGAGGATATTTTCCCATGTAGACAAGTTAGAAGTTATTAGAATGTTACATGAATTTGCTTCATTCAAGAACATTAAACTTTTTCAATTGGTTGTGAAATGTGCTTTTCAAAATGGATACTTGCAAGAAGAATTATGTTGCTCAACCTCATTGTTTTGAAAGTTATGATTTCTCTAATCATGTTTACAAACTTGATAAATCTTTTTATTGCCTTAAACAAGCTCCAAGGGCTTGGATGAAAGACTGTCTAAATATCTCCTTGAAAATGTGTTCAAAAGAGGCTTGGTTGACATAACTATTTTTATCAGAACACATGAGAAAGATATCTTAGTAGTATAAGTTTATGTTGATGATATACTATTTGGTACTACTAATGATAATCTATCCAAGGAGTTTTCAAGTCTTATGTGCAGGGAGTTTGAAATGAGCTTAATGGGAGAGTTGATTTTCTTTGTTGGACTTAATGTTCATCAAATGAAGAAAATAATATTTATACATCGGAAAAAGTATACCAAGGATATACTGAACATGTAAAACATGTCTCAATCCAAGGTTTCAGAAAATCCTATGAGTTCTACTCTATCTTTAGACAAAGATCAGAATGGTAAGAGTGTGAACCAAAAAAACTCAGAGGTTTGATTGGTTCACTACTTATCTCACTGCTAGTAGGCCATATATCATGTTTAGTGTATGTATGTGTGCTAGATTTTAAGCTGACCAAAAGGAGTCTCACTTAGTGGCTGTCAAAAGGATTTCAGATATCTCAATGGTACAAAAGACTTAGGCATTTGGTATCCTAAGCGGTTTAATCTCTCTTTCTCTTTGTGGCTATTCAGATCCTAATTTTGTCTGATACAAAGTGGATAGAAAAAACACTTCAGGATGTTGTCAATTATGGGGCTCATCCTTGATAAGCTGGCATTCAAAGAAGCAAAACTCTGTAGCACTATCAACCGCAGATACTGAATATATTACAGATGGAGCATGTTGTTAACAAGTCCTATGGATAACTCAATAAATCAGGGATTTAAATTTGATTTCAGAGACATTCCAATCAAGTGTGACAACACTAGTGCAATCTCCATTACTAAAAATTCACTACAACATTCAAGGACCAAACACATTGATGTTAGACACCACTTTATTAGAGATCATGTGGAGAAACATGATGTGCCTTTAACCTTTGTGCCTACTAACTTCCAAATTACTGATATTTTTTTTGGGTAATCTAAATTGATGATATTTTCTCTAAACCATTGCGTGAAGATAGATTTGCAGCTTTAAGATTGGAACTTCGTATGTTGAACAAGGATGCATTGATGTAGGGGGAGTATCAGGTATATTAGTTGTTTTGAAGTCATTGATTTTATTTTCAAAGCCTTGAAAATCAGTCTGAAGTATAACAGCTTTTCAAAGCCTTGGAAATCTTTTCAAAAATTTGATTATAAATCTGCATACTGCATGAAAGTAATGACGGATCATTTGGTGTTGAGAGTTATCTCTGTAGATAATTATTTGGCTTTATTTTTACTATTTAAACGGATATTTTCAAATATTAAATTATTATTTCATCTTTCATCCGTTACATAAACTTTTTGAAATTTCATATAAAGATTCTCTATTCGAGAGATTAAAAATTTTAGTTTCCTTCTTTCACTCCAACTCTTCAAGCAAATCATTTCTCTCTCCTCTCTTTTCTCTATCTTTCTAAACCCTGTTTGAAATGTGCCCTAGAGGCAATATATTTAAAGTGACATTTATGTGGACTTGCGGTTCATTATGTTATCGATATGGAGATATGTTAACATAGATGAATTCCTTACAATATAAATGTTGTATTTTTAAATATCCCTAGTCGAGTACTACAGTTAATTCAGACGACTATATTGCGTGGAGACTAGTATGTGGGTACATTGATATGGGGATATCAAGTCTAACACATGGGTACGCATTATGAGTAATGACGTACTGGACTGACCCACCATGAGAAGGCTACATGGGAGTTATGTGAACGTCACAAGCGCATCTCATAGTGACAATGGTGTTGTGATATTTAGACTTGAGGAAACTAGATACTCTAGTTGTGAATTATCCTGTTTTAATATCATCAAACGTTACACCGTAACTGGGTAACTATAAAGGCTTTAATCAGACATGTTATGAAGCAAGGTGAGAGATGGTAGTGTCGTAGAGAGGATTTTTCCCTCCTACATTGCGGGAGTAAATATCCACGGCCACTCGATGAGTAGGACTTAGGGAAATGCATGGTCATGCTCAAATAAATCAATATGATATATTGATGTTATTTGTTTATCTAAGTCTACTCACAGATCGCGAAGCTATGGGTTGGATATAGAAGTGCATCACTCCATGTCTTGTGTCCAATCTGGATAAATGAGACAAATTGATTATACAACACGGTAACATTGGTCACATATGTTAGTCAGATCACTGACATTTCTATTACTTGGGTAACATTGATGTATTTCTAGACACCGCTCAATGTTTGTAATAATTATTATTACTGCCAACAAAATTAGGAACCTGCATGGTCACACACAATAATAGATCAAACTGGAATTATTTCTAATTAGTTGGACTAAATAGCAATAATGAATTGATTGGACTAAAGTGTAAACTGTGCTCATTAGTTGGACTAAAGATCATTTGAAGACTAGAATGCTAACTAGTCCCACATTGTTGGATATATGGGCAAAGATGAATTTCTCTAGCTATAAATAGGATTTATAGGCTATGAAAATTCAGCCTTAATTAATCCAACAACACACTAGAGAGATAGAGAGAAAAATAAGAAAAGGAGTTTTCTTCCCATAAGGGTTTGGCCAAACCCTAGACGCCCCACCATGGGGCCGTCGGCCTCCTTTGGTGCCGCCCCTCTTGTTGCCCATGGCATGGTGATGTCGTGGCCCTCTAATTGCTTGCTTGATTGTTATTCAGCTCCATGCACATCCATTTCAACATCTTGCATGACAAGATCTTCATTCTTCTTAAGATTGCTATCACCATTGGAGAAGAAGTCCAGTTGAGGTCTATTCGTGTTGATACCGTAGAGACGCAGTTCCCTTGATCTGCGTATTTGATCGTCCAAGTCTGGTATGACTGAGGTAATCTTTCTCCTTCATCATGTTATGATGCTTCACATGTGATTCATGGAGGGTTTTGAATACAATATTTACATTTGTATTTCCGCTGCGTAACTTGCATCAAAACCCTCAGTGGTATCAGAGCCACAAATCGATAGCTCATAACATGATTTATGTGGTTATCTGTTTTATCATTTTACACCGTTCTGTCAATTATTGCGTAAAACTAATATTTGTATTATGATATGTTTTGAATATGATTCAATAGATAATTAGCTAATTTTACATATGATGTGAAAATTAGTGAATTTCGTGTACATATGATGTACAAATTAATTAGAGACATAAAGCTAGGGTTTGGGCACAATGTAGGAAGAAAATGTGTTTTTTGTCCCACATTAAGGTATGGCCACAAGGAAGGAGCAAAAAATATGATTTTATTCCCTTGAGGGGTTGGCCATGTAGTCTCGTCCCCCTTGTGTGCGCCGAACCCGGCCGACCGGTTCGACCATGGTTGCTTGTCCGACTGGGTTGGACCGGTTTGGCAGGTCAGTTCGGTTCGGCTAGTTGAACTAGCGCGACCATTTTGACTGTTTTGCCCCTAATGTCCACTTTAATTAAAAATTGACCCAGCGTGTTAAAATTGGATTAAACTGTATTATGTGATTTATCGCATGGTGGTTGGATGTGGCCCTAGTAGTGTGGTTGTTTAAATTTTGTGGATTGATTTTTCTTTGATGTAATTAATGTAATTAATTTATGGCTTGCGTGTCGTCTTCTCCCTCGCCTTTGAGGTTCATCTATTTAGTTCGTAGATGCTAGCAAGATTAGATAGATAGAATATAGTCAAGGCATGGAGAGGAAGATCAAAAGGACCACAAGAAAATGGAGACCAACAAGCTAGGAAGCATGGACTAAAGAGGGATGCACATGGAGATGAGCTTGCTGTCTTAGGGCTTATTGATATTTTCATTGCCTTGGGAATATCTTAGTCTTAGGGGCCACATCCATACCACTTTTATTTATTTTTTATTGTTTATTGTCTTGTTTTATTTTGATGTATTGTTGATGCATGCAAAACGATAACAAGATAATTAGTAAACAGTTTGGATCTTTTATTTAGACTTGCGCAATCTAAATAAGTAGATCAGTTGATATGATCAACAGTTGATATGATCAACGAATAAAATGACGTGAAAATCCCTCAAGAAAATATTAATTTATTGCTTTCTTTTGTGTGTGGCACTAGTCATGACGATCAACTAATTAAGTGTGAGCTTGCCAAAGCAAGGCACCTATATTTCTTGAAAGTGTGGCGCGATTGCATAAGCACCAATATTAATTTATTAAATATAGTACAACGTCACAACATTTTGCATAATCTTCCTTTTGTGTTGGATACATATGGAATTAAACAAACAAACTCGACTTTATCGCTATGTCCTTGAAAAGGAAAAAGTACCTGGAGTCTATTTTCTAAACTGGTATAAATTGAGAATTGTTCTCAAACAAAAATAAAAATGTTGTATTTTATAGAGAATAAAGTTTCCTTCCACCAACTACCAAAACACACTAAAACCTAGTGGGAGGAACATCAAAGGATGGTTCTTTGGATGGGACTTGCCTCATGTTAGCTACAATAAACTCTGAGATTTAGAAGCAAGATGAGAACATGGAGGCGTATGATATGATCATACATTTAAAGAAGCTCTTTTTAAGAGATGGCTAAACATGAAAGGTTTTGACGTGTATCTCCATTTGCGTTTTACCTTGTCTTGCTTAGCGCTTGTCATGATCAAGATGTAATAAATTTCGTGCTTGCCAAAGAAAGGCGACCTAATTCATCAAGATGTGACGCGACGGCACAAGCTAGTAATGTGTGATTGCTGAAGTATGAAGTCAAACACAACTGAGCTATTTCAATATGATTGAAAGCTTAAAGGCTGGGACTTATCTATGAGATAGATAAATAATAAGCAGTTATTCACCCAGGTGGATCAGGAAATTAAAGCCTTGTTCAAGAATAACTTACTCAATATGATTGAGAACCGCTGAACAAAGTGCTAGCCAAAATGGTGGTATAGTGGAAGAGAGACTTCCCAAAGTACCTGGAAGGAAATAGTAAACAATTTTTGTGAATTCCACTTAAAGTATCTTTGCTATAAAAGCCAATGTGTCTGTCTCATCATCATAAGTATTTGATACTAGATGAGGATATCACAGTTATAGAAATGTGCAGGATCTGAAGAGATGTAGACAATTGGATAAGGAAGAGATACACCTACACGTGGGCAATGAAGCAAAGGGTTGATGAATTAGCCATAGGAAATTATCTCTACCTTTTAGATTTATCCATGAATTAGACCAATGCGATTATGTCCCTGCTATGAGTAGGAACATTATCGCAGTTTCTTGTTAGACAAGAAAATAATTTTGTTAAAATAATGGACCAATGTTGTTCCATTTATTTTGATAAAATGCATTATTCTAATTTTACTTTGTCTAATGGATTGCATATCCGTTATCTTGATAATTACATCTATAACATAGAGGATATATCTTTGGCATTGTTGCTTAGGCCACATGAATGAGAAAAACGTTTCTCAATTCCATATGGATGGATTTCTAGACTCATTTGATTTCTGAATCATATGAGACATGTGAGGCTTGTTTATTGGGCAAATATTCAATCTTTTGGAACTCATACATATTGATGTATGTGGACCACTAAGCACAAGGTGGTTTTTCAGCGCTTCATCATATTTACTGATGGCTTCAATGAATATGGATTTGTGTATCTTATGAAGAAAAAAATCAGAATCCTTTGAAGAGTTCAAGGAATTCAGAAATGAAGTAGAGAACCCGCTTGGCAAAAGTACTAGGGCTCTACGATTGGATTGTGGAGGGGAATACTTAAGCCAAGAGTTTGAGCATCTAAAGGAGTTTGAGATATGATCCCAACTCACTCCACCTAGAATACCATTATTGAATGGTGTGTCTAAGAGGAGGAATCATACCTTGTTGGACACAGTTCGGTCCATGATGCGTCAAGCAAAACTTCAATTTACTTTTGGGGCCATGTTCTAATTACAGCAATTTCACCCTTAATCTTGTTCCATCAAAACGGTTATGAATAACACCATATGAGATATGGACTAGGAGGTGTCCTAGCATGCCATTCATAATGATTTGGGATTGTGAAGTTTATGTAAAGTGTTTACGTTCAGATAAACTTGAACCCAATCTGGATAAATGTGTTTTGTGGGATATCTCGAAAATGATATTATTTCTACAATCAGATCGAGAACAAATTATTTTTTGCTCGAACAACTGTATTTCTAGATGGAGATTGTCTCTAAAATAAACAGTGGGAGGACATTAGAACTTGAAGGGGTTCAAGAACCACAACAGAACATTAATCTGATGGAACGTGAGCAGGATCACAATTTTTTGTGGAGAAACTTGCTCAAGTAACACAAGAAACTTGTAGATAGTGTAGGATATGTCAAGGGGCTAGAGAAATATGGATTTATCATAACCTGATGATGTATTGCTCATGGAGATGAGCCTACAAATCATGAGGTTGCCACGAGTGGGCCAGACTCTCAGAAATGGCTTGGAACCATGGAATGCGAAATGGAATTCATGGAATTCATGTATATCAACAAAGTATGGACTTTTGTGGAACCACCTGAAAGGATAAGACCCATAGGGTGCAAGTAGGTTTTAAGAAATCCAACATGGATGGTAATGGGATTAATTTTAAGGGACGATTGGTGACTGAAGGTTTCATGCTAATTCATAGTATAGACTATGATGAAACTCTTCCCCAGTTAGCCTAAATCCATTCGCATCTTTCTTGCAATTGCTGCTTACCACGAAGTGTGTAAGTTGCAACGATCCATTTACTCATTGAAGCAGTTTTTGAATTTGGAGCCTTTGATTAATGATGCAATCAAGTGTATTGATTTCATCAAGAATGAAGATGAAGCTTGTGTATACAAGAAGGTTAGTGGGAGCACAGTCATATTTTTGGTCATGTATGTGGAGACATACTAATCATTGGAAATAATGTCTCTACTCTAAAACATGTTAAAGATTGACTAGGGAATTGATTTTCAGTGAATGACTTGGGCGAGGAAAACTATATGGATCTATAGAGATAGCTCAAGATTGTTGATCGACTTAAGTCAAAGTACATATATTGACAAGGTGTTGAAATAGTTCAACATGAAGAATATGGATTATTACCTATCTCTGGAATTAGTCATTGGAAGACTAGTGGTCCTTACAATAAGATTGAGAAGGACCGTATGAATAAGATTCACGAGATACGTCGTGTTATGTACCAGGCCAGACATGTCATAATGGTATGATATAAAGATACCAGTCAAATCAGGGTGAGTGTCACTTGATAATTATCAAGGATATCCTTTAGTACTTGAGAAGAACTAAAGATGAATTCTTGATATATGGAGGATAGGAAGGGTTCACTGTAAGGAGTTACACTGATGAGAACTTCCAATCCAACAAAGAAGATTTCAGATTATAGTCAAGTTTTCTATTTTTCCTTAATAGACGGGACTGTGAGCTATAAAGGTTCCAGGCAAGATTCAATTGGCGATTTTACCACATAGGACAAAGTATATTGCTGCATGAGATGCACATACACTGAATATTCAATCTCAATCGATTTTCGATAGAGGAGATGTGAATTTATGAAAAGTACCAGCAGATGGGTCTCTTACAAAGCCCCTTGCTCAGCGTAAGCATTGCTAGATCAATAGGCATACGATGCACCAGATTGACTCTAGTGAAAGTGGGAGACTTTTGGAATTGTGCCCTAGAAGCAATCTATTTAAAGTGAAATTTATATGGAATTACGGTTCATTATGTTATAAAAATGGAGATATGTTAACATAGATGAAGTCCTTGGAATATAAATTTTGTATTCTTAAATATCCCTAGTCGAGTACTACAGTTAATTAGCACGACTGTATTGCATCGAGACTAGTATGTGGGTAGATTGATATGGGGATATCAAGTCTAACCCATGTGTACACATTATGAGTAATGGTGTACTGGATTGACATACCATGAGAAGGCTACATGGGAGTTATGTGAATGTCACAAGATCTTCTCATAGTGACAAGGGTGTTGTGATTATTGGACTTGAAGTCACTAGATACTCTAGTTGTGAATTATCATGTTTTGATATCGTAAATTACACTATAACTGGGTAATTATATAGGCTTTAATCAGACATGATATGAAGCAAGCTGAGAGATGGTAGTGAAGTAGAGAGGATTTGTCCCTCCCACATGACAGGAATAAATACCCACGACCACTCGAAGATTAGGACTTAGGGAAATGCATGGCCACGCTCAAATAAATCAATATGATATATTGATGTTATTTGTTTATCTAAGTCTACTCACAGATCGAGAAACTATGGATTGGATATACAAGTGTGACACTCCTTTTCTTGTGTCCAATCCAGATAGATGAGACCAAGGGATTATACAACACGACAACATTGGTCACAGGGGTTAGTCAGATCACTAACATTCCTATTACTTCGGTAGCATTGATGTATTGCTAGATACTGCCTTATGTTTGTAATAATTTTTATTACTACCAACGTAATTACGAACCTACAGGGTCTTACAAAATAATAGATCAAGTTGGAATTATTGCTAATTAGTTGAACTAAATAGCAAGAATGAATTGATGGATTAAAGTGTAAACTGTGCTCATTAGTTGGACTAAAGAAACACTGAGGACTAGTGCTAACTACTCCCACATTGTTGGATTTATGGGAAAATATGAATTTATATAGCTATAAATAGGATTTATATGCTATGAAAATCCAGCCTTAATTAATTCCAATTACACACAGTACACTAGAGAGCTAGAGAGAAAAAGAAGAAAAAAAGTTTTATTTCCATAAGGGTTCGGCCAAACCGTAGCCGCCCACAATGGAGCTGTCGGCCTCCTATGGTGCTACCCACTTTTTTCCCACGACATGGTGATGTCGTGGCCCTCTCCTTGCCGCTGCTTGAATGAGATTGAGTTCCATGCACGTCCATTTCAACATCTTGTATGACAAGATCTTCCTTCTTCTCAAGTTTGCTAGCACCATTGGAAAAGAAGTAAAATCGAGGTCTATTCGTGTAGATACCGTTGAGACAAAGTTCCTTTGATCTGCATATGTGATCGTCCCAATCTGGTATGACTGAGGTAATATTTCTCCTTCATCATGTTATGATGCTTCACCTGCGATTCAAGGAGGGTTTTGAGCAAAATATTTACATTTGTATTTCCGCTGCGTAACCTGCATCAAAACCCTACAAAGCCTAACCCCCGAATCGATTCACGAAGATTTAAGAGAATGCGTTTGAACAACTGGGCATAAAACATGAGGAAGAAGACCCAAGGGAATGAGAGAAAATCTAACCCTAAAGAAGAGATTTAGGCTGTTTGTTCCAATTCTGAGGCAGTTAGCATGCAAAAGCCATCTTCTCCTCCGAAGAATAAGAGTAAGAAAATTAAGGATGTGGACAAATCTAGCTCCAGAAAAGGAAAATGTGATTAGAAGGCTAGTCCAAGTAAGGTGAAGAAAGATCAGAAAGCTGGTATAGAGAAGGATTTTCAAAATCAGACTCACGCAATACCAAAGGAGAGAAGAACTCTACTTCTGGTAAGACCTCTCTATCAAAGCTTTGGTTTATGTAAGTTCAAAGCAGGTTCGAGAATTGAAATAGCTAGTCTATTTCAAGGCCTTTAAACAGCTTTCAAAGCCTTGAAACTGATTGAGCCCTATATGCATGAACTTAGGGGGAGTTTCTAATTCTTTTTGAACTCATAAACCCCTGTGCTTACTCTATCAGTACTTGATGATGAAAGACAAAGTATTTTGACATGTTTAACACTATCTAATCCGTCTGTTTGACTTAGTTTTGCAGGGAGAGTTGATTACATATTTTGCAGGATTTATTTACTGACCTGAGTTTGGCGGGGAAGGAAATTCTAAGATAATTTGAATCTGCAATCAATCTAATGATTGTAACAGCTTATCAACATGATTATGAATAAGATCAAATCAGTATCCCTGATGATACTGAGCAACTATCCGTTGGAGAAGACAGTTAGAGAAGTCAAAGTTGTTGACTACAAAATGGGAAAGTTTGTTGCTGAAGATCTTGAAGATTTGCAGATCAAATAAGCTATATATAAAGAGCTTAGTTTGAAGCATTTTAAAGAGAACACAACGGGCAAAAGCTAGAGACACTAAAAATACATTCAAGTATTGTCAAGAAATAAAGAAGCAGATCATTCTCTCTCAATCCAAGCATTTGAAGAACACTGAACTCTCATTGCAGTTTCACTCTCTTTGTTCCTCATTTCTTAAATCCATTTGTATATCTTTTTTATACTATTTTTTTTTTACTTTCTAAAGAATTTTTCAAGGTGAACAATAAAGAATTCTTAGTTAATTAGATAGCTAGCGCAGGTATTAGATAGGTTAGTGAGAACCACAAGCTGTAATAGAGTAAGACATTTCTCTGTGCTTGAGATCTAAGGCTTCGCTGTTGATTAATAATATGAGTTGAAAATCCTACAGGGAGAAGATCCCTGAGTTAGAGACGTAGGTCCAAGTGGACTAAACTCTATATATCCTTTGTCTTTTGCATTTACTTTTCAGTCACAAACTTAGAACTTTTGCAGCACTCAAAACAGTTTCATTTCAAGGGTTTGAAACACATTTCAAGGCCTTGAAATAGAATATTTCTTCTGTTTACTCTAACTGTTTTATTCCAAGGGCTTGAAACGCATTTCAAGGCCTTGAATCTCTTTACAAAACATTTGAAACCACTTTTCTTGCAAAGTTTGGGAAAAGTCTGCATACTCTATTCAACCCCCCTTCTAGAGTATTGATATTGTATTTCTACCTACTGTACACCCCTTCAGTTTATAAATTTTAAATCACAAGGGCTTTGGTTAGATGGATATGCGTCAACCGCTATAGCATCCTGCAGCCTGACTTGCACAACTATGATTGACAAGATGGATTTATAGTGCATAAGAAGCTTCAAAGAGACCTCAATTTTGAAAATTTTAATAATAACCTAGATTGACTAGACCATTTTATCTCAACCTTCAACAAGGTCCTGGTAAATATTTAATATTGTCTTCTAAGGATGCTGGAATAGATAGTCAGTTGAATCATGGTGTGTTTGCTAAGGTTTCAGGTTTTCCTGAAAAGTATGGTGTTGATGGTTATCCTAGTAATAAGGAGGCAATTAAGTTGGCCAAAGTGGATTTATTTTTACTTGATGCAGCCCCAACCTCAAAATAGTTTTTACAAATTCAGTTCTAACTGTTGAAGCAAAATTATTTTCACAATCTTGATGAGGTCTGTGGTATCTAAGGAGAATTCAAAGGAATTGTTGACATATAGGGTTCTATACTTGATGTATCTGATTATGTATTGTTTTGAAATAGATTTTCCTAGCATTGTGATGGATCACATGCTATATTGCAGTATCAAACACATAAATCATGCCTTGCCCTATTCCAACCTCCTACCAGTTTTCTCAAAACACTTTGACATTTCTGCTGATAAATAAGAGAAAGTTTCTACTGGTTTTGAAATGATAAATGAAACTTCTTTTCAAGGGATTGGAATTGTGCAGACCACTAAGGAATAGTGGAAATTCTATTCACATCTTTCTCCTTGTTATCTTAAACTAGTCTCATGTGCTTGAGAAGTTAGATTTTATTGAGAATGAGCTGAAGCATGGTTAATTTGAGCTGAGTACTGAGTTCAGAAAATGCAGTACGTGGTTTCCTCCTTGAATGACAAAGTTTTAATAATTTTCAAGAGTTTGATTTTGGTGGATGTGCAAGAAGAGACTGCACAAGTTCAAAAAGGTTCAAGGAATTCTGATTCTACCAGAGAGATTTTTGATGAGTATTCTACTGAAGAAGCAACTGGAGTTGAGGGAACAGGAAAAGAAGCTAGCATTGACTCATGATTGTCAATTGGGGATCTTCTAAAGCAAAGGAATCTGAAAAGGAAAGCGATTCCAGAGAATGTTACTTCTGAAGAGCTGTTTGCGGAGGCTGATGCAGGAAGGTGGTGGATGAAGAACAAGAAAATGTTGAGAAAGAGAAAGAGGAAGTGTAAGAAGAGGAAGTGTGAGACAAAGAAGAAGAAGAAGAGGATGAGGAAGGTGATAAAGAGGATGCTGAAGAATTTGAGACAGGAGAAGATGACCAGAATTCAAACCCTTAAACTCCTTCCTTTCTTTCTAAATTTTTAAAGCCTTGAAAATTTGTCGTCTTCTTTTAAAACTCCAAATTTCCTTTAAGTCTTTATAAATTTTTTGTATTATGATCCAACCTTTTCTCATTCTTATAATGAAAGTAAAAAATGGGGAGAAAATTAGACTTTTGTGGATGGGTTTGCTTTGGGAGATTTGTGATGTTAGTATTACTGTTTGGTTATGGTTTGGTGCTTGATTTAAATTTCATATGACTGTTTCTTCTATGTTCCTATGACTACGAATTTCAGTGCAGATATATAGTCTACCTTTTTTTTGTCTTTCATCAAGGGGGAGTTTGTTAATTCAATCCTTGTTTCAGTTCAAAGCCTTGAAAGTGGTTTCAAAGCTTTGAAAATCTTCAAAGGACAAGTATGAACTGAGGGGGAGTTTTTCTCATGGTTTGAAACTGTGCTTTATTGTGTGATGAAAGACAAATTCATTCTGTCAAATATTATGTTTTAATCCCTATATTTAGTTAAGCTCTTTTTGCGAAAAAATTGCTCAAATGCCTTAATGCATGATTACCAAACAATGATTAAACTCATAATATGCTTTACTTTAAGACATATTTTTTTTCTAACTTTGTTTTGCAGGAAATAGCCATAGTTCAAGGCTTTGAAAAGTCTTTCAAAGCCTTGAAAATTTTCAGAGTCCTTAGCTCATGTTCCTGCATGCAGGAATGCAAAACAGGTGACTAATGTAGGGTTTTGATGCAGGTTACGCGTCGTAATAACAAAAATATAATCCTGCTCAAACCCCTCAAAGGATCACATGTAAGCAGTCATAACATGATTAGAGAAGAAAACATGTGTACCTTAATTTGTGTGATCACAACGATGAATAGTGTTTTCGTCTCAATGAGTATCACACCTTTGATTTTCAATTGGAATCCTTCCCACCGTGTAGTGTTAGCAACGGATGAAAGGATGAAAGGATCACGCAAAACGAGGCTCAAGTCGGGCCTCATGTGGACGACGGGGTGAGAGGGGCGGACGTGTAGGGGGTTTCGGCCTCCTACTTTGTCTATCTCCTAGCTTTGTTATGTTTCTCTCAATAATGACTTAGATGAGAAAATAACAAGGTAGAGTTCCTTTATGTAGTTAATAACTCCTTATTAACTACATAATTTCCCCAATACTAATCATGTCCTTACATGGATTAGTCCACTTGCAAATTAGTTCTACTAACTTTGCTGGTGCTTGCGTTATGATCATTTTATTAATTAGTCCAACTAATTAATACCCATATCAAAATTAAGCCATATGGTGTGTGACCCCATAGGTTTCCACTTAGTTGGTAATAACTATTACAAACATAAAGTGGTGTATAGCAACACATTTATGCCATCTAACTAATAGAAGTTGTCAGTGATCCCGACAAACCTTCTGCCCAATGTTACCGTGTTGTGTGATCCCTTTGTCTCCATATCCGGATCGGACACGAGACATATTCGTCACACTCGTATATTCAATCCATAGTTTTTCGATCTTGGGAATAGATTTATCCATGCAGATAACATCAATATCTCCATATTGATTTATCTGAGTCTGGCCAGACATTCCATAAGCTCTACCCCTCTAGTGGCCTTGGATATTTGCTCCTATTATGTAGGAGGGAAAAATCCTATCTACATCACTTCCATCTCTCAGCTTGCTTCCTATCATGCCCGATTGTTATCTTTATAATTACCTAGACACGGTGTAACGTTTGATAATGTCAAAGCATGATATTTCACAACTAGAGTATCCAGTGACTTCATGTCTAAGGATTACAACACCATTAGAACTACGAGAAGCGCTTGTGACGTTGACATAATCTAATGTAGCCTTCTCGTGGTGGGTCTATCAAGTATTCCATTACTCCTAATGCATACCCATGTGTTAGACTTGATATCTCCATATCAATCTACCCGCATACTATTCTATAGTTGATCATCACGTTAATCAATATATTAGACTAGGGATATTTACGATAAACAAAAAAATTGTAACCTAAGGACTTAATTATATGAAATATCTCTATAAATATTGCAATGCTTATTCCAGCAAATAAAATTCATACTAAACAGATTTCCTCTAGGGCATCCAAAACCAACAGTCTTATTTGAGTCTGGCCCTTTCATGGCCTCTCCGTAAGTGGTAGTCGTATCATCTATGGGTCCGTACCTCTCTGTCTCATGACGTACCCTACTCGAAATACGGAGTTCTTGTGTTACTTGAACAGGTTCCTCCACAACCGCTTGTGGTTCCTGTTCATGCTCCATTGATATATCAGTGCTTTGTGGTTCTTGAATTTCTTCAAGTTCTACAGGACTCCCACTTGCTCCTATAGAGATGATCCCTCTTTCTAGGAACAAGCCGGTTCCAGCAACAAACACTTTTTTCTCGATTGGTTTGTAGAAGAAATATCCTTTAGTTCCCTTAGGATATCCAACAAACTTAAACTTATTTGAATTGGATCGGAGCTTGTCACTCAGTAAACGTTTTACATAGACTTCCCAAACCAAAATCTTCCTAAACGACACTATGGGATGCTTCCCTGTCCATATCTCATATGGTGTCTTCATGACCGATTTGGATGGAACAAGGTTAATGGTAAAAGCAGCTGTCATTAGAGCATGTCTCCGAAATGATATCGGAAGAACTGTTTGACACATCATAGACCACACCATGTACAACAAGGTGCGATTCCTCCTCTCGGACACGCCATTCCATTGTGGCGTTCCAGGTGGAGTGAGTTGGGTCACAATCCCACACTCTCTAAGGTAGTCGTCAAACTCTTGGCTTAAGTAGTCTCCTATACGATCCGATCCTAGAGCCTTGATACTTTTGCCAAGTTGCTTCTCTACTTCATTCTTTAATTCCTTGACAAATTCAAAGGATTCAGATTTGGCCTTCATAAGGTACACAAATCTATATCTACTAAAATCATCAGTAAATGTAATGAAGTAGGTATAACTACCTCTGGCAGCCGTGGGAAACGGGCCACATACATTAGTATGTATGAGTGCCAATAACTCACTAGTCCTTTCACCTTTCTTATTGAAAGGGGACTTTGTTATTTTTCCCATTAAACAAGACTCACACATCACATATGATTCACAATCAAAAGATTCTAGTAATCCATCCTTATGGAGTCTAGATATGAGTTTCTTGTTTATATGGCCTAAACGACAGTGCCATAGATAAGTAGGATTTAATACTTAAATTTTAATCCTATTAGTATTAATGTTATAGATGGGATTACTTAGATAAATGATATATAATCCATTAGACAAATCCCCACTACAATAGTGGATACTATCAAAATAAATGGAACAACTATTGTTCTTTATTAAAATAGTAAAACCTTTCTCGTCCAAACAAGAAAAATAAATAATGTTTCTGCTCATAGAAGGCACATAATAGCAATTGTCTAATTCTAAAATAAGTCCTGAACGCAGAGATAACTCATACACGTCTATAGCTAGTGCAACAACTCTTACACCATTACCGACGCGCAAGTGTGTCTACCCTTTAGCCAATCTTCTACTTCTTTTCAATTCCTGCACATTTCAACAAATGTGCGATCCGCATCTAGTATCCAATACCCAAGATTAAGAAATACAAAGATTGACATCTATAAAAAAATACCTGGTGGTGGTGGAATCACTATTCAAAGCCTTTTATCCTCCAAATACTTGGGGAAATTCCTCTTTCAGTGTCCAGGCTGAGTACAGTAGTGACAATCACCCTTAGTCACGCCTCCACCAGGCTTTAAGGCATTTTCTTTGGATTTTGCAACCTTCTTGCTCTTTCCCCTGGAGGTAGATGCAACTTACTTGCTCTTCCTCTTATTGAACATCATTAAGGCCTTGCCTTTGCCCTTCTTAATACTCTGTTAAGCGGTCCTCAACATATTGAGCAAGTCTGGCAGAGTCTTGTTGATCTCATTCATGTTCTAGTTCATGATGAACTGGCTATAAATGTCCGGCAACGATTGCAGGATGAGATCAGTGGCCAACTCTTGGCCGAAAGGAAGCCTAACCTCTCGAGATTCTCCATGTATCCGATCATACGGAGTAAATGAGGCCCGACAGGATTCCCCTCTGCGAGACTACACTTGAACAGTGTTTTGGATACTTCGTACCTGTCATGTCGAGCTTGCTCTTGGGGAGCTGCCTCAAATGTACGATCATATCGTACGCCTCCATGTTCTTGTGTTGCTTCTGAAGCTGAGAGCTCGTGGTGCACGACATGAGACATGCCACATCATTATTCTCATCTACAATCTTTTAATGTGCCCTTATGGCAGCGAGTGCAACATCGTCAGGAGGTGGTGCTAGAACGGTTGCAACTAAGATGTACAACTACTTTTCTTGCTTAAGGACAATCCTTAAGTTTTCGTACAAGTCCAGAAAGTTGTTCCCTGGAAAATTGTCCTTCTCAAGGACAAAACGCATGGATGTTGTCGATGTTTGATTGTTGTTTGCCATTGGAATTCTACAAATCGAGAAATATGCAATTTTAGTATTTGAACAACTTAACCATATTCAATAATTGCTAGATTATCAAATATAGCTCTACTTTTTTCTAGGATTAATAGCTGATAACGCCCAATTAGGGGTTATCTTTTAGCCTGATTTCATGAGTGTTTGTGTCGGAAATAGCGGTTTTTGCCGGAAAATGCCTGAGAATGCCTCGGGAATCTAGAACGAGACGTTTACTTGTACTTCCTGGATTTCTGCTAATTTATTGTTATATTTGGATATGATCGCGGGTTTTCGTTCGTATTGCCTTTTCAGGAACAGGTTCGGGAGGTGCATCGGGAAGCGTGCCGGGACCAAGCCGGGACCGTCTCGGGAAACGTGCACAACACCGGGGCAAGACGGGAACACGGAAAAGCAGGAGAACACCAAGGGAGGCAAACCGGGAGCGTCAGGCAGAAGAGTGGGACCCAGGGGACCCAACCAGGCCCACCAAAGGACCAAGCAGGGCCCCCATATATACGCAGGCAGGGAGGGAGATGGGGAGGTGGATGATAGGCCCCGGTTGCGTATATACGCAACCCTGCGTATATACGCAGCCAGTTTGACTTTTTGGTCAAAGACGGTGGACCGATGGCAGATTCCGTTAACTTCGGGCGCACGCGTTTCGGGGAAAACAACACTATTTAAAGACTCGTCAAGACTCGTTTTGAAGACACAACACAATTCTCAGCACAACCGAAGGACAAGTCAGAGCATTCACGGAGAGCACGGAAGCGCGATTCGAGATTCGAAGACTTAGTTTGATTTCATTCTCTCTCTTTATATTCAGAAACTGCGTTTGTATTATGTCTAGTCGTAGCTAAACTTCTTACCTAGGTTCTCGGTGAACCTAGGGTTCCGTATCCAGATTTTATGACTACTTCGTTTATGGATTCATGATGATTATCTTAATTCAGCAAGTTGTATCTGTTATTCAGGTTTTGAATATTATCGTATATGCATGAGAGGATTGATCACCCAGGATTGCTATAGACCCGAGCTTGTAGGTGAAAACGTCAAGTTAGGGTTAGGAAGAAAAGCCAGGATTTAGTACCTTACCCTGATAGACCGACCAGAGAAAGGGAGATAGGGCTAGCATTGAAAAACGTGAGACCAACTGTTAGAGAATTTGACCCGGGCCATTCGGACAGGTTAGAAACCCTAACAGGCTTAGACTGAGACTGCAGATTTAGGCAGCTTAACAAGAATCCGAAAGTCTGCAGGATCGGGATTACGTGTGGAATCTGAAAAGTCACTGCACAACTAGTACGTTGCACAGATATCGAAACTGCTGAGTGTTTTCATAATCGAACGTAAAACTAAAATCTGTAGAAACCCTAGGGGATCCTGGAGCCTAGTTCTCATCTATTATCGTTACAACCGATTCAGCTTATTTCAGAAAACGTCACAAAAACATATTAACGTTTACGTTTTTAATTTCTGTTTTTAGTTTAGTCACTACAATCACAACCTACTCCTCCTTGTTACTACACTCGGTTAACCAAAACTGACAACGTGAGTAAACTCGAAACAGTCCTCGTGGGAACGATCACCCGAGTTTAAAATACACCCGGTATTACAAGATTCGTACACTTGCGACAGCACGTTAGTTTGCGCATCAAGTTTTTGGCGCCGTTGCCGGGGACTTTTTAGGGTCTATTTAGTAGTCAGAATTAGTTTTCTGAGTTTTTGTTTATTTTCAGTTTTGTTATTTTTCTTTTTATCTCAATGCGTTTTTGAATCTGCGTTTTCAGGACTGTTCAGTTGATGCCCAGATTGCCTCGCGATTTGGTGTCACCACTCGACAACCCGGAAAAACTGTATACCGAACAGAACCGCAGAAACCGAGAAAGCAGGATGGCAACCAACCAGAGAGATATGCCCGAGAACACCGAAGCCGGTGGACAGGAACGAGAGACACGTACCCCAGCCCAGATGGCTCGGTACATTGAGGAGCTTGTCACGGCGGGACTTGCTGCCCGAAGCAACCAGAGAACATATAACCGATCTGGGAAGGCGTTGGTAGAAAATTTCGAAGTCCCCACCGGGGGGCATGAGCGAGCTATTGTGGTGCCCGAGATCACCGCCGAGCACTTCGACATCAAACCATCCACCATCCAGACGGTACAAACTCTCTGCCCATTTCATGGCAGGGCCGACGAAGACCCGAACGATTTTATCGGGAAATTCGAAGATTACTGCAACAAGTTCATATACAAGGGGGTAGAAGCAGAGGCACTCATGTTGATATTATTTCCATACTGTCTTTACGGAGTAGCCAAAGACTGGCTCGAATCCCGACCACCCCGATCCATCACCACATGGGAGGAGTGTGTCGCAGATTTTCTGGCAAAGTTCTATCCCGCCTCCCGAGTCATACAGTTACAGAGCGAGATCCTGTCATTCAGGCAGAAGATGGGGGAGACGGTGGTGGACGCATGGGACAGGCTCATGAGATTGGTCAAACGGTGCCCGAACCACAGTTTTGGAGACGCGAAGATTCTGCAGGTTTTCTACCATGCCCTAGACCGGGAGAACGCCGACAGGATTGACAGAGAGGCCGAGGGAAACTTCTTGTATCACGTGGACAAAGAAGGTGCGTATGACATGATGAAGCAGTTGGCCAAGCAGGACACCCGACTGTTTGACGATCGAAGGATGACGGCTAGAGCCGAACCCGCAGAGGATGACCGGATAGACAACCTCGCCAAGATCGTTCATGACTTGGTCAAGAAAGTCTACTCGGATAAGAAGACTGTTGCAGCAGTCGAAGAACCCTATTTGGACACGGCCATTGAAGAACTGAGGACCGAAGACACCAATTACGTACAGCAGCAGTGGGACCCGAGCCGGTACCGACCGGGCACGAGAGACCATCCCGGGTTTCGTTACGGAAACCCGAACGCATCAGTTTATGCACCGGGATTCCAGCACAGGCCACCAGCCCAGCAGGCTGCCCCGGCCCAGCAGGCTCAGTCAGTCCCATCTGCACAGCAGTACGACGCTCAGATGAAACAGATCAAGTCCATGTTCCAGACCATGGAGTCCCGGTTCAAGCACATGGACGCCCTGACAGCAGACATGCAGACAACCAAAACGTCGTTACGCGCTTTGGAAGTACAGGTGGGGCAGTTAGCACAACAGCTAACAGAGAGACAGCCAGGAAACCTACCCTGGAATAAAGTAAATAATCCACGGGCTCAGATCAATGCTATCTCCACTCGGAGTGGATTGGCACTGCAGGATCCACCGTATCCTAGCCACGCACGTGCAGAAAATTCGAAAGAAATAGAACGCAACTTGTCGGGCCAGGATAACAGCACAGTCGAACGCCCTCAGCCGAAGGGCTCGGTTGAGCAGGATGCAGTGCAGAACGAGACAGGTGCAGAAACTGTACCAGTCTCCAAGGAGGTCCCGTACCCCTTGCGAACACGAAATAGGGATGACAGCAAGGACTACGCCAGGTTTCTCGAGATGTTCAAGCAGCTCCAGATTAACATACCTTTTGTCGAGGCTTTGGCTAAGATGCCCACTTACGCCAAATTCCTCAAGGACATCTTGTATGGGAGGAGGCGAATGAGCGACTTCGAGACTATAAACCTGACGGCAGAAGTGAGAAATTGTGTGAAGAATGGGCTACCGAGGAAGAGAAAGGATCATGGCAGTTTCGTTATACCGGTCACCCTAGGTAACGCTTACACAGGAAAGGCTCTGTGTGACCTAGGGGCCAGCATCAACCTGATGGCGTTGACGATTTTCAAGAGTTTGAAAGTCGGTGAACCCCGACCCACCAGAATCATGCTGCAGATGGCAGACAGGTCCGTAAAACAGGCCTATGGGGTTATCGAGGATATTCTTGTCAAGGTCGGCGAGCTGATTTTTCCGGCAGATTTCGTCATCCTGGACATGGAGGCAGGGGAAGTACCGCTCATACTTGGCAGGTCGTTTTTGGCCACGGGCGAAGCAATGATAAACTGCAAGAGCGGGGAGCTGACCATGCAGATTAACGAGGAAAAGGTGAAATTCAACGTTTTCAAAAATCTGCAACTGCCAAATTACTATGACCACGAGGATATCTTTGCCATAGATGTGGTGGACGAAGGCTGGGAAAACGAGGAGATGGATCAATTGTGGGAAGAAATCGACAACATGTACGGGGAAGAAAAGGAGAAGACTCGGTGCGAGCACTCCATGAGAGCCGAGGACTAGACCACTTTGCACCGGGACGAAGACGGCGGGCAAAAGATGGTTCTGGTCCCGTCACTCAAGGAGCCACCCGCACTGGAGCTGAAACCGCTCCCGAGCCATCTCAGGTATGCGTATATTGGTGAAAATAGTACTCTGCCCGTAATTGTTTCGTCTCGTTTATCTCAGGAACAGGAGCAAAAACTTCTGGAAGTATTGCGAGAGCATAAGGAAGCAATCGCCTGGACGATTGCAGATATCAAGGGGATCAGCCCCTCCTACTGCATGCACAAGATCTGAATTGAAGACGGCAAGAAACCGGTGATTCAGCCCCAGCGGAGACTGAATCCGAACATGAAGAACGTTGTGCGAAAAGAGGTCATGAAGTGGCTGGAAGCAGGAATCATATACCCCATATCGGACAGCACATGGATCAGCCCGGTCCAGTGCGTGACCAAAAAGGGGGGTATTACGGTGGTGCAGAATTAAGACCAGGAGCAGATTGCGCAGCGCACCGTTACAGGCTGGCGGATCTGCATGGACTATCGGAGGTTAAACGACGCAACACTGAAGGACCACTTCCCGCTACTATTCATGGACCAGATGATGGACCGGCTCGCCCACCACGCCTATTACTGTTTTCTGGACGGGTATTCCGGGTACAACCAGATTTGCATAGCCCCGGAAGATCAGGAAAAGACGACGTTCACCTGCCCATACGGTACGTTCGCGTTTCGGCGCATGCCGTTTAACGCTCCTGCCACGTTCCAGAGATGTATGATGGCGATTTTTTCCGACATGATCGAGAAAAATCTGGAGGTCTTCATGGACGAATTTTCACTATACAGGGACAGTTTTGATGACTGCCTGTTCCATTTGGGTCAGGTTCTGATCCGATGCAAGAAGGCGAATTTGGTGCTCAATTGGGAAAAGTGTCACTTTATGGTCACCGAGGGGATCGTGCTGGGTCACAGAATTTCCAGCAAAGGACTCGAGGTGGTCAGGGCTAAGATCGAGGTGATAAAGCAGCTTCCATACCCGACGAACGTAAGGGCGATCAAAAGTTTTCTGGGACATGCAGGATTTTACCGAAGGTTCATCAAAGACTTTTCTAAGATCACAAAGCCACTCTGCGCTTTACTCGGAAAAGACGTACCCTTTGATTTCGATGCAGCATGTCGGCAGGCTTTTGACCATTTGAAAGAGAAGCTGACCACAGCCCCGGTTATAACCACGCCGGATTGGTCACTCCCGTTTGAGATGTGTGACGCCAGCGACTACGCAGTCGGGGCAGTTTTGGGACAGCGAAAGGATAAGGTCTGCCACGTCATTTATTATGCGAGCCGGGTACTCAACGATGCCTAGCTCAACTATGACACGACAGAAAAAGAACTGCTGGCCGTGGTGTATGCCCTGGACAAATTCAGGCCCTATCTGGTCGGGTCAAAAGTTATCGTTTTTACCGACCATAGTGCCCTGAAATACCTGCTGGACAAGAAGGACGCAAAACCTAGACTGTTGAGGTGGGTACTACTGATGCAGGAATTCGACGTGGAAATCCGGGACAAGAAAGGAGTTGAGAACGTGGTAGCGGATCACCTATCCAGTCTCGAGAACGTGAAGGTGGACCCGGTACCGATCAAGGAAAACTTCCCGGACGAGCACATCATGGCAGTGAAAATCGGGAGACCATGGTATTATGCCATAGCCAATCACTTGGTAACTGGCACGCTTCCCGAGGATCTCACCCCATCTCAGCGGAAAAAGTTCGTTTCCGAAAGTCAACAGTATTTCTGGGATGACCCGTACTTATTCAAACAGGGGGCCGATAACATCCTGAGAAGGTGTATCCCGACCCACGAGGCCAGGAACGTGATCCGACACTGCCACTCATCACAGTGTGGGGTTCATTTTGGGGGAACGCGAACAGCTCATAAAATACTACAGTCCGGTTTTTTCTGGCCGACAATCTTCAAGGACTGTCACGACTATGTGCAGGGATGTGATAGATGCCAGAGAAAAGGAAACACGTCACATCGGGACGAGATGCCGATGACCGTGTGGCAGGAAGTAGAGCCTTTTGATGTATGGGGAATTGACTTTATGGGACCATTCCCGTCATCCATGGGTAACCTCTACATTATGCTGGCAGTAGATTATGTGACGAAGTGGATCGAAGCGATCGCGTGTCAGAAAAACGATGCAACTACCGTTGAGCGTTTTCTGAAACGTAACGTTTTCACGCGTTTCGGGACTCCCAGGGCAATGATTAGTGACGAGGGCTCTCACTTCATCAATTGAGTTTTTGCAAAATTTCTGAAACAGTACGGCGTGTCAGTTCATAAAGTCTCGTTACCCTACCATCCGCAGAAAAACGGGCAAGCCGAGGTTTCGAATCGAGAGATCAAGAGCATACTCGAGAAAACAGTGAATCTCGGCCGGAAGGATTAGTCCGTCAGACTGGACGATGCGCTTTGGGCCTACAGGACTGCTTTCAAAACACCGCTGGGAATGTCACCATACCAGCTTGTGTTTGGGAAAGCGTGCCACTTACCAGTGGAATTGGAGCACAAGGCGTATTGGGCCATCAAACTGCTCAACTTCGACCAGAATCTAGCAGGAGATAAGAGGAAGATGGCACTGCTGGAATTAGAGGAATTCCGCAGAACGGCTTTCGAGAGCGCCAAAATTTACAAAGAAAAGACAAAGAAGTGGCATGATCACCGTATCACGCCAAAGCAGTTTAAAGAAGGCGACAAAGTGCTTCTCTACAATACCCGGATGCAGTTCTTTCCGGGAAAGTTGAGGTCTCGTTGGTCGGGCCCGTTCATCATCAAGCAGATTTTTGCATGGGGAGCATTCGAGCTGGAAAATCCAAAAGACAAGTCCAGTTTCAGGGTGAACGGGAACCGGATCAAACCGTATCTCGAGACCGCCGAAGTCGTCAAAATAGACCCGGTCTATTTTGATGACCCGTAAGAGGTAACAAGGTCGGGCCGTCGACCGTAAATCACAAGGCGCTGTTTGGGAGGCAACCCAAATTAATCGTTAATTAATTTATTTTTATTATTTTATTACGTTATTACGTTCAGTTCTGAATTTCCGAGAGAGGCGAGATGAGCGGGTTTTTGACTTTGAATTTGAGAATGTGCAGATACAACAAAATTCAAAACAGCCAGAACCGGGAAAACAGAGGAAGAGAGTCAATTTGAAAAAATAAAATAAAAAATAAAGCTGCTGGCTGCGTATATACGCAGCCCTGCGTATATACGCAACCAGGGGCTTAATTTTTTTTTTTATTTTTTTGTTTTCTTTTTGATTTCTGATTGAGTATATACGCAGTATTGCGTATATACGCAAACAGAAAGAAAAAAAATATGTAATTTTTTCAAAACCCAAAGGGCATTTTGGTCATTTTGACAAAATTAGGGTTTTAAAGGGGGGGGGGGGGGGGAGGCCGCGGCTCACCATTGTTGCACCTCCTCTCTCTCTCTCTTCCTCCATTTTCTCCCACTTGAATAACAAGGATTTTTCCTCGGACCTCCGAATCAAAATCCGGGCACATTTCTGGAATCCCCTCGTCGCAAGGAGCAAGTTTCATCCATCAAAATCCAGAAACAAGCGAAAATCGAGCGGGAAATTTCCATCTAAAAGTGGGGTGTTCTTGAGGAAAAGTGCCGATTTGAAGGTGTTAGAGCAAGAACTAGCAAAAATCGTACAAGGGAACGTGAACGAGGAGATCGAGGGCTTCTATTTGGTGGGTTCAGATTTCAATTCCAGGCCATTACGTTTTCCGGCGACCGCCGGCGACTTTTCCGGCGACTTTCCGGGCAGAATCTCCGGTCTTCACCCTTGTTTAGGGAAGGTCAAAAATCTCATCTCTCGCTTTATTTTTCCGTTTTGGCACGGCCCGTAGCCGGGCCCGTTATTTTCGGTATTTTTGATTTTGGAGCGGCACTTGCCGTGTGGACCTCTGGTAGCTCTTAGGTGGACTATCTATTGAGACACACTTGTTACGTGCACGTTTCACGTTTTTGCTTTATATTCCCGAGTTGGCACGTTTTACGAGGTTGTGACTGTTATGGAGTTTACAGTACCGGTCCTAGACCAAGACCGGGATGAGATCCCTACTGACTATGACGCGGAGGAAATCACCTCTAGGAGGTTTGACAGTTTTCGGTTCGTGAACCATTACGCTCATTTTTAATTTTTGACCGCGACGAAAATGGGTCATAGAACTCCCCTAGACTACCATTTTGAGGTCGACCACATGAACATGCCGCCAGAGATGGCATATTTTGCGAGTCGTCCAGAAATTTTAGGACAGTCCTTAGCGAGGTTTCCGGAGGTGTCTAGTTCCTCCTTGGTACGTGAGTTTTACGCCAACCTCATGCATAAGGGGGCGGGTGAGGCCAACGGGGATGTCCGATGGGTGTACTGTCGGCGGCAGTTTTTGTTGGTCACGGTGGATAGCATCCGCCAAGCGTATGGGATTCCGTTGCGCCATTTCTCGTGCGCGTATGCTGAGTGTGCAGATTACCTGCCTAGCGATTCTGAGCTTTTGCGGGTTGTGACTAGTGGGTACCCGGGTGCCCATTTCGAGAGAGAGGGGACTGGTGAGATAGGAAAGATATTGCATTCTCGTTTTATTACCGGGCCGCCACGTTGGTGGGCCGAGTGGGTAGTGAACAGGGTAGTGGGTATCAAGCATTTTACCCACCTTGACTATGAGTACGTACTCTTAGTCTACTGCCTTGTTCTCCGACGAGAGGTCGACAGTTCTCGTTGCATTTGGGTGTACATGCAGGAGCGGAACAACTCCGCGAGCCACAAGGGGTTGGGGTACGCCAACCTCATCGCCAAACTGGCGCGGGAGTTTGAGGTTCCTATGCATGATGTTGAGGGTGATTTACTTCCTCCTAGGCCACGGCCTTATAGGAAGATCATAGCCCGTAACCCGGGCCCACCAGAGCCGGTCGTTGACCTCGATGAGGATGACGATATCATGGAGGAGGACCCGGCTCCGGCACCTGCCCCTGCCCCTGCCCCTAGGAGGCGTTCGACTTAGGAGCGACCAGCCAGTCGCCAGGCATCGGCCGGACTTCGGCGGTGCCGTACCAGTTGCGAGAGTGAGCGTCCCGAGTCGAGTCGCCAGGGGACTGAGAGGAATGCCCCGACCCAGCCAGCCCGACAGCGAGGTGAGCCGGCCCCACGGGCCGACCCGACCCCACGAGCTAGACCAGCCCCGCCACGTAGATTGCCACGAGTGGACGAGATATTTGAGGGGTGTCGTGGCGGGCGCAAGTCCGTAGGAGAGAAGGTGCTCGAGAGCGTGGGCAAGCTATGGAGAGCTCTCATACATAACCGCCGGACTCACTGGAAGGTCACGAAGGACACCCAGGCTGCCCTAGCTAGTATTCGAGAGGAGCAGCGGGATGCAGCTCGGCACGCAGGCCGAGAACCGCCACTCCCACTGTATTTTCCCCTACCTACTCTAGCAGCTTCACCTCGAGTTGGTCGGATGACGGGGACTCTAGCGAGTTTACATCCGCTCCACCTCCCCCAACCCAGCCACCTCCCCCGACTCAGCCAGCACCGCCACCTGTGAGACAGGAGAGACGGAAGCCTGGGACACGATCCCGGAAGCCCACAGGCCGTCAGACTGGGTCCCGTACCCAGCAGCCTTCGAGTGGCAGGACGACATTGCGATCCCAGCCACCGAGCAGTTGGACTGGGTCCGAGTCGCAGTCCTCTGATTACCGGCCCCGTGCACGTGCGCGTCAGCCGGTCGTCTATCGGACTGATTCAGGTAGCAGCTCGTCGGGTTGCATATCCGGTATGTCCGAGATCGGGTCAGACCCGACATTTTTTCCGGACGAGTGAGTGCCATGAGGGCATGCCAGCTCTTAGTGTGGGGGTGGTAGTCGAGTCTGCATTAACCCGGTCTGCACGTTTTTTCGTATTTATTTGCAGTTTTTATTTTTATTTTTGAGTCAACATATTTTCTTTATTTGAGTCAACCCACCACAAACATTCTGGCCGTGCATTGTATATATTTAAAAATAAAAAAAAAAATTGAAAAATTAAAATTTTTATATGCTGCTGGTTGGGTATATACGCAGACCTGCGTATATACCCAAACAGCGAGTATAAATTATTTTTCAAAAAAAAAAAAGTTTAAAATCAGAAAATTTTGAGAAAGGGCAATCGAGATAACGAAAACAGTGAAGAAATTAAGTTTGAATCCTTTGAAAGAGAAGAAAACTTGCACCGAGGTATAGTAGATAGGTGAGAGCCAGCGACCTTCGGAATCCGCAAGTAATTATCACCTGAGCTAAAAATCCGACTAGTTGCTACACCACCGTCACATAGGTAGTCGACAACCCGCCCACGGGCGCCGTCACGGTCATCGCATTTTTCGGTGGAGTGACTGGCTATCAAGGGACCTCACGTCCTGTTTCTTACCCCTAGGTCCAATTAGTCAAACCTGTTTGAGCCATTTACCCTCTTTCTTCGTAGCCACTTTAGCCTAGGAAGCCTTCTTTGAGACCTCATCAGTCGATAGTTGGCTATTCTACGTGTTATGACGGAGGGAGTGAGTAGGGTGGTTTTTAGATGGGTGAGCTTCCTGAGTTGTCAGTTTTGGACAGTTTTGATATCGACACGTTTTTCGAGGGAAGGACAGGGTGAGTTAGTGGCGACAGTGCATTAATTTGCGGAGGTGGATCACTTCACTACATAGTGACCACAGGAGGATTTAGTCGCGTGCGAGCATCTTTTCGCACAAAACGGGGTTCCGGGGGGTTGTAGAAACAATTGGTGGTTGTGCCGTTTTTCTACATCTTTGGTGATGAGGAGGTTTGGTGGGACTGCACAGTATTATTTCGACTACAGGATCAGCGCTTCAGGATTAGTGTGGGGGTACTTCTCATGAGGACATTTTACGTACCCCACGACAGAGATTTATTTTCACTCACTCAGCTTTAGTCAGTTTAAGTATTGTCAGTATTCGTGTACGTTTATTTGTATATATAGTTGTGTTATTAAAAAAAATGAAAAAAAAAAATGAAATAAAAAGAAATGAAAAAAAAAGAGAAAAAGAAAAGAAAAAGAAAAAGGAGAAAAATCATGATCTAGTTTTTAGTTTGTTTTATGTTTTTGTTATTTAAATAAGAAGCTGAGTGAGTGGCACAATTTTCGAGACATTTACACCACTTCACATTTGTGGCCGCGAGCACGGCGAAGACACACCGGGGGACAGGAGAATTGGGAAAGCAGGAACTTAGGTGTTTCGGGCAGTTTTTCGGGATCTCGGTGAGGGGTGTGAGTTTGGTAAATTTTGAGAATGTCATAACAAGTAGGATTATGCCGTAACTGGATACATATACTTATCCTACCTGATTAGACATAGATCCTTTCGGAAATAGCTCGGATGGTAAGTTAGCTAGAGATTTGCTCAGTTTGATAACCAAAGTAATAGTACTTTGGTCCAGCGCTTAATTCCACCATATAAATCTGTTCAGACTTACCGATCGCTTGCAGGGAAGTACATTCTGAAAAGGATGAGATCACGAGGACACATTGTTTATGTTTTTAAGGTTGCCCGATCTCACCAAAAATATTTTTTTAATGTTTTGAGTCGTTTGAGTCTGTGTATATTCTATCTGAGTCAGTTTTTCTATCGAGTCGTCCGGTTGAAAGGTTCGGGTCGAAAGCGTATGCAACGGTAGGGTATGTACATAGTCAGTCTCACGAGGACAGAAATGCAGGCTAGAGTCAGGATTGCTCGGGACGAGCAATGTTTAGTGCGGGGGTATTTGATAACGCCCAATTAGGGGTTATCTTTTAGCCTGATTTCATGAGTGTTTGTGTCGGAAATAGCGGTTTTTGCCGGAAATTGCCTGAGAATGCCTCGGGAATCTAGAACGAGACGTTTACTTGTACTTCCTGGATTTCTGCTTATTTATTGTTATATTTGGATATGATCGCGGGTTTTAGTTCCTATTGCCTTTTCAGGAACAGGTTCGGGAGGTGCATCGGGAAGCGTGCCGGGACCAAGCCGGGACTATCTCGGGAAACGTGCACAAGACCGGGGCAAGACGGGAACACGGAAAAGCAGGAGAACACCAAGGGAGGCAAACCGGGAGCGTCAGGCAGAAGAGTGGGACCCAGGGGACCCAACCAGGCACACCAAAGGACCAAGCAAGGCCCCCATCTTCCCCCCTGCCTGCGTATATACGCAGGCAGGGAGGGAGATGGGGAGGTGGATGATAGGCCCTGGTTGCGTATATACGCAACCCTGCGTATATACGCAGCCAGTTTGACTTTTTAGTCAAAGACGGTGGACCGATGGCAGATTCCGTAATTTTGTGCGCACGCGTTTCGGGGAAAACAACACTATTTAAAGACTCGTCCAGACTCGTTTTGAAGACACAACACAATTCTCAGCACAACCGAAGGACAAGTCAGAGCATTCACGGAGAGCAGGGAAGCGCGATTCGAGATTCGCAGACTTAGTTTGATTTCATTCTCTCTCTTTATATTCAGAAACTGCGTTTTGTATTATGTCTAGTCGTAGCTAAAATTCTTACATAGGTTCTCGGTGAACCTAGGGTTCCGTATCCAGATTTTATGACTACTTCGTTTATGGATTCATGATGATTATCTTAATTCAGCAAGTTGTATCTGTTATTCTGGTTTTGAATATTATCGTATATGCATGATAGGATTGATCACCCAGGATTGCTATAGACCCGAGCTTGTAGGTGAAAACGTCAAGTTAGGGTTAGGAAGAAAAGCCAGGATTTAGTACCTTACCCTGATAGACCGACCAGAGAAAGGGAGATAGGGCAAGCATTGAAAAACGTGAGACCAACTGTTAGAGAATTTGACCCGGGCCATTCGGACAGGTTAAAAACCCTAACAGGCTTAGACTGAGACTGCAGATTTAGGCAGCTTAACAAGAATCCAAAAATCTGCAGGATCGGGATTACGTGTGGAATTTGAAAAGTCACTGCACAACTGGTACGTTGCACAGATATCGAAACTGCTGAGTGTTTTCAGCATCGAACGTAAAACTAAAATCTGTAGAAATCCTAGGGGATCCTGGAGCCTAGTTCTCATCTATTATTGTTACAACCGATTCAGCTTATTTCAGAAAAACGTCACAAAAAAATATTTACGTTTACGTTTTTAATTTCTGTTTTTAGTTTAGTCACTACAATCACAACCTACTCCTCCTTGTTACTACTCTCGGTTAACCAAAACTGACAACATGAGTAAACCCGAAACAGTCCTCGTGGGAACGATCACCCGAGTTTAAAATACACCCGGTATTACAAGATTCGTACACTTGCGACAGCACGTTAGTTTGCGCATCAATAGCCCTCACCATTAATGCGGAAAATATCATATATTTGCTAGTGGGTCCAAGATCCGTATTTCACTTCTTCTTGAGCTTGCTTTGGCAACTCACCCAAGAATTAGTTATTTAGGTAGGAACGTCTTTCCAATTGCATCCTTATGCAACTCTTGGTGTAACTGGGCAAATAACTCCTGATTTATCTATCTCATAGATAATCCCAATTGACATGCCTCTAAGTCATCAATCAAATTGAAACAACTTAGTTACGTTTAACCTCTTATTTGAACAACCACACATTACTTGCTTGTGTTGCCGCATCACATCAAGGTAAATTACATTCGCCTTGCTTTGGCAAGCCACGAAATTAATAAACCCTGATCATGAAGGGTTTATTAATATACTCCTTTAAGGATTTAAATGCCATCATCTAATTTGTCTGGTTGATCTCATCAACATGATCTACTTATTTGGATTGGGCAATCCACAATAAAAGATAATTCTTGTTTTTTATAATTGTTACGTTTTACTTGTATCATCCATACACAAAATAAATAACAAGAGATAAATAATAAACATCCACAAATAAAAAATTAACGTGGCATAGACATGGCCCCTAAAACTAAGATACTACCGAGCCAATGATAGTATCTATATGCCATAAAGTGACAAGCTCATCTCCATGTTCCTCCACCACAGCCGCGCGCCCTCGGTGTGCGAGTTCCTCGATCATCTTTGTGGCTCCTTGGTTGTATTATTTCTATTGGCTATCATCTAATTATCTAATTCTAGCTAGCATCTAAATTACATAAATAAAACCTCACATGTTGAGAATATTATCAGCTCGTAGGCCGTAAAACCTAATTAACTATTACATTAATATGATCAGCTCGCAGGTCGTAAACCAAACCACAAAGTAAACAACCACAACCTAGGCCATATCCATCAACCATGCAAAAATCACATAATACAGTTAAAACTAATTTTTAACGTGCTTGTTCAATTTTAGTTGAAATTAGGAAAATATGGTCAAAACGTTCCAAGGGGTCCACCGTCTACATGGCGAACCACCCAAAGGGCTAAGGCACGACCTTGGGCCGGGCGGCCAAGCCTCACGCACGGCCGAGCCGCACGCTAGACCGGCCCAGGCCCTTGGCCGTGCCCTAGCTTGGGAGGCAAGGCAAGGGGGCGGTCCCTGGGGGGTCGAACCCTCCTATGGAATTGTTTCCAAAACAATTCCTTGCCTTGTTGCCCAAGTTTAGTTGTTTCCAAGATTGAAAAACTCCTTTTCCCAACTTGTGCCCAACCCCAGTTCCTAGATCCAAAAATCATCACATCGTATGTGATCCAAACTCATTAATTCATACATCCTACGTAAAATTAGGTCTTGTTTGGTTGAATCATATTCAATTTGCATCTAATATGCTAACTAATTTCAGTTTTCGTGTAAAATGACATATACAGTGTAAAAATGAAAAAAAGTAACACATAATATCATGTTATGCACTAGGAAGTGTGGCTCTGATACCACTATAGGGTTTTGATGAAGGTTACACAGCGGAATAAAAAAAATTAACCCGGCTCAAAACCCTCCAAGGATCACAGGTAAGCATTCATAACATGATTGAGAAGAAAACATGTGTACCTTAGTTTGTGTGATCACAACAAAGAATAGTGTCTTCGTCTCTATGCGTATCGAAACCTGGGATCTTCAAATGGAATCCTTCCCACTGTGTAATGCTAGCAACAGAAGAAAGGAGGAAAGGATCACGCAAAACGAGGCACGAGCCGTGCTTTGTGTGGCCAACGGCGTGAGAGGGGCGGACATGTAGGGTTTCGACCTCCTACTTTGTCTCTCTCCTAGCTTTGTTATGTTTCTCTCAATAATGACTTAGATGAGAAAATAGCAAGCTAGAGTTCCTTTATATAGTTAATAACTCCTTATTAACTACATAATTTTTCCAATACTAATCATGTCACTACATGGATTAGTCCACTTGCAAATTAGTCATAACTTTGCTTGTGGTTGCATTATGATTCTTTTATTAATTAGTCCAACTAATTAATATGCGTATCCAGTTTAATCGATATGGTGTGTGACTCCATAAGTTTCTACTTAGTTGGTCGTAAATATTGCAAACATAGAGATGTGTCTAGCAACACATCTATGACACCCAACTAATAGAAGTAGTTAGTGATCGCGACAAATCCTGTGCCCAATGTTACCGTGTTGTGTCATCGCTTTGTTTCCATATCCTGACTGGACACGAGACGTATTCGTCACACTCGTTTATCCAATCTATAGTTTCTCGATCCTGGGAATAGACATATCCATGAAGATAACATAAATATCTCCATATTGATTTATCTGAGTCTGGCCAGACATTCCAAAAGCTCTACCCCTCGAGTTGCCATGGATATTAGCTCCTATTATGTAGGAGTGACAAATCCTATCTACGTCACTGCCATCTCTCAGCTTGCTTCCTATCATGCCCTATTGTTATCTTTATTATTACCCGGTCACGTGTTACGTTTGATAATATCAAAGCATGTATTTCACAACTAGAGTATCGAGTGACTTCAAGTCTAAGGATTACAACACCGTTAGCCATATGAGAAGAGCTTGTGACGTTGACATCATCTAATGTAGCCTTCTCGTGGTGGATCTATCCAGTATTCCATTACTCCTAATGCATACCCATGTGTTAGACTTGATATCTCCATATCAATCTACCCACATACTAGTCTATATTTGATATGCCCGTTAATCAATATAATGGACTAGGGATATTTAAGATAAACAACACAATTGTAACCTAAGGACTTCATTATATTAAATATCTCCATAAATAATACAATGATTATTATAGCAAATAAAATTCATACTAAACAGATTGCCTCTAGGGCATCCAAAAACCAACAACTAAAGCCTAGCTAAATATATGGGATTTGATCAGGACTTGTGTCGAGCTTGCAGGTGCAGAATGTGTTTAGATTTAGTGCATAAAATCAAGCTGGTATCCGTTGGAATAGAGCTGTTGAAAGGCTGATTATCAGTTGAGGATTTTTTAGGATTCTTGTTGCAACAACCTTAATGACTGTTGGAGCAAGTCTTTAAATTAAAGAAGGAGGATTGAAGCTGAGAAAGAGAGACACACAATGACTTAATGGGACTTAGAGAAACTCTTTTGGATTGTGAGAGCATAAAGGATGGAGATCAATTCAGATTATTCAATCCACTCTAAACTCAGAAGAAGACTTCTAATATTTCAAAGCTTCACTGTTTTCTTTGTGTTCTTCTCCGTGTGCTTAAATGTTTATTCATTAGCAATCTTCCTAAAATCCTCTATTTTCTGTTTTAGTTGAGTTGTTCAAGTGGAAAAACTGAGAGTCTTGTTGTATGAAGATGTTGAAGCAGTACTAGGTATGTTAGAAGAGAACCACATGCTGGTATAAGAGTAAGGCAATTCTCTTAGGCCTGATAACTAGGTCTTAACTAGTGATAAATAAGAAGTTATTGAAATTCTAGAGGGATTAGATATCTCGGAGGAGAGTATGCATTTTGGAGGGCGAATTTTGAAACAAATACTTGTCTCCAGTTCAATTTATTTCAGCACTTTACGTGCTTACAAAACTATTTCAACACAGGACAAGGTCAAAACTTTGAAAAGCCTTGAAAACTTTTAGAGGCTTATAAAACTGTCTGTTTCAGTTCAAACCTTTGAAAATATCTAAAACTTTCCTGTTTACTTTAAAAACCCCTATTTTAGCAAAAAATTCCATACTCTATTCAACCCCCCCCCCCCCCCCTTTGTAGAGTATTTTGATCCTGTCTGACTACCTACTTACACTTCAGTGGTGATGGAAATGCTAGAAAATTTTAAGTTAAAAGACAATTGCACCCACTCAGGTTGGATATAAAGACACTTTCACCCCATAGTGTTTGAGAAAATATAATTTTACCCATTTAATATGCGTAAATTTATGGTCCTTTTACTTTCTGATGGTCTAATTTCACTCTCTAAAACTCTTAGAGGGAAATTTTCTCCGAAAAATATGATCAATGACATAACCCTACCCGCAGACTAGCTATATCACTGTTAAGGAGCACGTGTCATGAAATTCGGCACTCATGGGGAGTAAAGTGTTATTTACAAAACTAGAGGGATTGAAAATGTATTTGCATAAAGTTTGAGGGCACAAGCATATATTTTTACCCAAAATGCAGTAGCCATTCTTTCACATTTATTGGGCACATTTATGTGACCATTTGAAGTAGTCCTTCTTACTCTCATCAAATAATCTCAGTCCAATATCATGGTCATAAACTGAGCCCAAGTATAGTAAGTTTGGAATCGGAGAGGCAAATAATGATTGTCTTTTCAATAATAATCTTATTTAATGTGTTTGAGAAAGAGATAAACTGACAGAATAAAACAAGGAAATAATTTCTGCATTAATGCTATCTCTCGTCCACTTCAAGCGCTTATTTTGTCCAAACTTTGGGGCTTGTGATGTTCGGTGCATGTTGAGCCAGGTGATGAGTGACCTTGTTTTGGCTTCCTGAGGCAAATCTCCGTATAGGTAAGAGAAATGGTTCTTCAATCTGCAGATTTCTTCTCCCACCTCTTTCATGATCATTCTATATTCCTCTCTGATCTCACTATTTCTAATTTGATCAAGTTAAATATGGCATCACCATCTATTATCAAGAAATTGATTTTCAGGTCTACAACTATTTCTACTCCCAGCTTGATTGATTGCGCTTCAATCTCTTGGGCACTCTATCCTCAACAGATTAGAGAAGCATGGAAAATCAAGACCTCTTTGTGATACTAGTAAAATGCACGTGCTCCGCACGTGGGAAATCGCATGGGATATCTTTAATTACATGGTTATAAGTTTGTTCTACTTAACAAGATCTTGCATATGCCGGAGAAAACTAGAAGAAGAGTCTTAGAAAATCTAAATTATATACATTAAGTTGTGGACATATTCATTACGCCAAAAATAAAGATAAATATAGAAGGGGAGGTATTACATATCTGCGTGATAGTTTCAAAGAGCGTTAAACTATCAGTTATACATATAGTTGCATATGTAGTATTCATTGCGAATCCAAGGCAAATGGGTGCTAGCTTGGTGCTAGAGCATTTGAAGCCCTAACATGATGTTTTCACGAATCTAAGGCAAATGAATAATAGCTCAGTGGTAGAGCGTTAGGAAAGCATGAAAATATAAATGGGGCGAGGGCGCTATTTTCTTTCCCTAACATGATGTTTTCGCTAATCCACACACCGCATAACGAAGATAGCGAGTGGCAACAACGTAGTAATCAATTTCAAAGGACATAGTTAATCAGTAAACGGGAGTAGTAATAAAGGATGCATGGCCATGTTCATTGTAGTGAGCAATCCAAAGTCTTAAGCTTATCAAATGCCCCAATTCTTCTTATCTGTAAACAGTACCAAATCAGATAATCTGGTTAAAGAATTTTTGTTATGTAGTAGCTTTCTTGTCTCACAGCTTAAAGGAAATTTGAAATCATAATTAACAAAATACCACATATATTCGTTATCCCCAAGACCCGACCACTTTTTTGTACAATCCAGTATCCAAATATGACTTAACCACCACTAAACTCAAACATACCATCACTCTATTATTTGTACCCACCCATCGTCTTAAGTTCTCCGATTCTTCTTACTCGTCCCCTCGTTATTCTCCCATTCCGTCATATGTGCAGTATGTGCTTCATAGTCACTGCACATGTCACCAGAAAATGTCGACCTGAAGCAAAGCAACTCAGAGCAGAGAGAGCAAGATACTGGTATGGCTTTACGTACAAAGGAATAGATAGGTATCGAGAAGTTTTGAAGTCACTTGTGATGGTTTTTTTTTTTTTTTTTTTTTTTTTTCAATGAGAATCATGTCTTGGTGATTATGGGCAGTGGTGATTTTAGGATGATAAATTGTTGTTTCAAGTACACTATCGACTCATTATACAAATTGAGTATAGATCACCTAGTCTTGCAGTGTGTTGTAAAATCTATAGGGGTTCAATTTGTGAATTAATCAAAATTATAATGGTTTTTGTATCTTTTACCCAGTTGCATTTCCAGTGAAATAGTTTAAAATTATGTTACTTTGGATTGTCTACGAACTATAAGAAACGGTAAATCAGGGTGGAATAAGGGGAATTAGGGGCCATATTGGTGAATGCATCGGGAGAGAATGGAAACAAAAAAGGGCTCTAAGAAAAGTACCTATTAAAATGAAACTGAAAGGTGGATGCTTTAATGGAAAAAGGCTCTTTATTCCACCTCGAATTCATTTGAATTAATTAACTTGTACTGATCCTTGTTTCGGCATTTTAGGTACTCATAGGCCAGCTCTATTTGATGTGTTCATACACGGAGCTACTGCTACTTTGACTTCCAATCACACTGATGCGAAATATGAAGGAAGCCCTAGGGAAGGCAACCGATGTTAATATGCTACCATCGTCATATCAAAATCTTCAATTTCTTATAGAAAGCATAACATAAAACACAATGAAGCAAGAATAAAGGAGCAATATTGTGTAAGCAATCTCAGGAAAATTCAATTTGGACTATGGAAGTGTATATGTGAAGGCTATATATCAATAAGGAAAATAGGTAGGAAGAGTAACATAGGGGAAATAATTCAATAATACAATTGTCAAACTCTGTTGTATGATTGTGTGAAACATTTTGTCATGCACTTAGCAGGTGATAAAAGACCCACGGGAGATACAAATTCGACATGAAACCTAAAAATAGAAACATGACCATACAAATTTACCATGTTAAGCATTTTCGAATAAAAATCAAGGAACAAGTTTAAGCGAAATCAAAAGGGAACCCCAAATGCATGACCCCCGTTGGCCAAAAATGTTCAACTAACTGTTTTGGCATGCTTGGTTTGGAAAACGATTGAGTATTCAAAAGCAAAAGAATGTTCAGTTTTATTGTTCTTAGCAGAGAGAAGCAATTGCACAAAAGAATGTGCTATGTTATTCGTTCCATCGAAGTGTTTAACTTGTGCGCCCAAACACCATGGTAGGACGCGGTAGACGTAGGTGCTTCCCCTTATGTATGGTTTTGCTTACTACCCCTAGTATGTGGATGAGCATCAACACTCATAATATTGATATGCCATGATTCTAGTCCTATTGTGACCCGTTACTGATCAAGGGCAAGGATTCAACAATTGAAGCCTTCTGCGTCAAGCAGTTTATCAGTATTCCAATAAAAAAGACGTATTATGTTTGAAGAAGCCTGAACATAAGTCGGCAGGGTATGAAAAACACAAAAAATTAACACCAACCTTGTGACAAAGTTTTAAACACACATTAAAGTAGACGTCTGCTTCTTCGTATATGTCTTTCATTCATTGGCGTGAGGTTAATTAATTTTTACTTCAAAATCAAATTGAGGCAAATAGAAATCAATGAATCCCGCTCTGCTTTGAAGTGCACTGCAGTGCTGAACAGAGAGTTGGACATCTGTAGAAGTAGAGGTGCATATAAAGCACATAAAGCCCAAGCTTAATTGCATGACTTAAAAACATATGAAACTTGGTGTTCCACAAAATCCAACGAAGAAACTTGCAGAAGATAAAACAGATAGGGTTTCACATACCTTTTTTTTGTGGGAAATCTGATTGAGGCGTCAAATCAGAGGCGTCAAAGGATTTTAGGGCTTCAATTTTGTTTTCGGCTTCTAGGCGAAGAAGAAGAAGATTAGATGCTCCATTCATCTCCGATGTCCAACGGATTTTGGAGTTAACCTTGATGTATAGGAAGAGTCGAACGTCAGACGTTTCGTGGAGCAATGCGTCTGCTGTGAAAGAGGAGCGGGTGATAAGGTGGACATTATAGTTATTTCAAAAAGGTAAATTTGTTTTAATCGAAAAGGTTAGGAACACTTTTAGGTTAGGAACTCTTTAACCTTTTATATAGTAGAGATAGAGATAGAGATTCTGAATGATTCCTCCGACGGCGAAAATGTTTAAGACCGTGCTCCATCGATGTTGAGTTTGTGTACGCTATTGGAGGAGGCGTCGTCTCATCATATTTGTTGTTGCTGCCACTCATACATGAGAGATGGCTTTGTGATTTTTGGGTTTAGAAAAAGATTCTTGAAGTTTGTGGCTTAATCTACGAGGTTAGACATTAAGGATACCGTTCCTTTAATTCTTACTCTCTTTTCATGGTTCCAGTCTTCCAGACCATAGGTCCTCCTACAATTTTGTTGGGTCATTCTCGAAGATTTCCGGCATACTTTAAAGTTTAAATTACATATGTTTTGAGGTAATATGTTAAATTGTTCTTCTAGTATGTTGTGTCGAAGTATGTTACAATGTTGCAAGTAAAATACACATGCTCCATGTCTTCAATTACTTCTCTGTCACATACTGGGGCTAAAAGATTCGTAAAATCTACTAATACTGTCTCCTTAGGCATCTCTAACAGTAAAACACAAAATTATGCAAATTTTGTCTGTTTTAGACTTTTCTTAACATGGATTTTTATTGCTAACTCCAATAGTCACTACTAAAAATCTACCCAAAAATGGTAAAAATATACTAAATTCCAAGCGGCAAGATTATTTATCACCTTTTATTATCTCACAAATGGTGAGAATAAATATTCACGCTTAAGATGGTGTTATGCAGCGAGAAAATAGTGTTCCAACATATAGTTTAAGAAAAGGCAAGGTCTTTTATCAAAAACTACGAGACTAGTCAACCTCCGTTAATACTTTTTGATAAACGGCGAGAAGTTATTACTAGCGACGTCAAACTATTATCTCGGCAAATAATATTTAATAGAAACGAAAAGAGTTAATTAACGCTGTTTGTTTCTATCTTATACGATGAGACATAGACAGAGGGAAATTAGGTCAACGGTGGTTCGAAGAGAGATAGGGAAGGCGAACACAAAGGCTGCAGACGAGCTTGGTGGTTCCAGTGAAGTGTCCCCGGCGTGTTCATGGTGTTGTCTGCTTCCAGTTTCCCGCAAGAGCACAAAGGCTGCCGCCGCATGAGTTCTTCTTCTCTTTATTGTTCATTAGTTTAATTAGGTCCATTTCAGTTCTTGTTCATTTTTTTTGAAGTTCTTATTCTTAAATGTTTATGGATTTTCGTATGGGATCTTCTTCTGGTTGTGTTTGCTAATCTGTTCAATAGTTTGATTGATTTGATTGTACACTTAAATTGATTAATTAGTAGAAAATATGTTAACTCGGTTGTATGAGTTCATATTGCTGTTTCCTAATCCTATGCGTTGGTGTGTTTGGATGATACTAGATTATTTGCTAATTTGTTCAAAGAACGTTTAGTGTGTTTGTTTAAGGTATCATAAACACTCTAACCCTAGTTTGGTTTGTTTGATGATACTAGATAATTTGGTTGATGACAGAAAAAACGTATCCAAAGGATAGCTAGTCCTTTTTTTTTTTTTTTTTTTTTTTTTTTTATCAAACTTGACATTTCAAGTATAAACTATTAAATTCAACCATCTACACAAGTTTCAATTGAAGTCATTTCATAGAGCAAAAGTGTTCCATAATATGACCTTAATTGAAGTGTGCATTACTGCTTGTTTTTTGGTCACGAGCCTTTGCATTATTTCTTTTAAGTGCCTAACTACGCATGCCGTCGACACTGTAATGTAGGGGCCGAGTGCATATTGCACATTCTTTTAAGTTCATTTGCACGATTATTCGACAGTTAGTATATAAGTTGTTTGAAGAAGGGCTTGTGTACGATTTCGATAGACGATATGAAACGATACGTGGTTCAAAATACTTTTGAGGTATCAAGATATGTACAACTATGAGACCGAATAATTTCTTTTTCCAACATTCTGAATTAATGAGAAGCGAAACATACATTAAGGGCCAGTCTTCGTAAAGTTTAGATTTCAAAAAGACTAACTGTCACTAGCTGGGGTACGCGGTCTGGTAGGGATACGATCCGTTGGGGGTAGGCTTATTCGTGTATGTTCTCAAGTTTTCAACACTAGTATGTGCTCAATTTCATTTTAGTAATGCTTCTACTATGTGCTTAAGTTCGTTTTAGTAATGCTTCAAATCTGTGCTTGTAATATGGAGTTGTTGAATTTTTACTTTCCTGGAACTAATATGAGAATCTGTCTTCACCTTTTATTTTAGTTGAATTCTCGATGGATAAGAGCTGGATACATATTATCCCAAGGTGTGAATCGGCATTTATTGATGGTTGTGACAAGTTCTTAAAATATGCGTACATGGGCATGGATGATGGGTAAAAAATATGTTGCCCTTGTAAAAAATGTCTTAACCGGTTTTACAAGGAAAGAAGGGTAGTTAGAGGTCATATAATATTTAATGGATTCCATCAAATTTATCTGCAATGAACCATCTGAACCAGTTGAACCTAAGTACGATACTGAAGAAACGGTTGCGGAGATGACATAATTGGTATGGTACATGAAGAATTAGGAGCTCATCCCAAGCAAAAGTTTTAATGAGACACCTTCATTGCCTGATGAAGAAACTAGGAAGCTCCTTAAAATACTGGAACAAGCTGAGAATGAGTTGTATCCAGGATGTACGAATTTTACCGCATTGTCGTCTGTAGTTTGAATGTTGCACATGCAAGTCTTATATAACCTGTCGAATGTGTGCTTTATTGATATGAGTCAACTATTCAAAGAGGCTCTCCCTAAGGATTATAAGTTACCCAATTCATACTATGAAGCAAAGACGTTGAGAGATTCTTTAGGGTTTACCTACGTAAAGTATGACGTTTGCCCCCAAAATTGCATGTTATTCTGGAAAGACTAGGCGCATTTAGATAAATGTGATTTTTTGGAGAAGATAGATATAAACCATTTCAGCATGGCGATGAACTAGATGGGACCACTCAGGATACCAAGATTACTCACAAACAAATGCGCTACTTCACTCCTAAACCTAGGTTGCAATGATTATTTATGTCCTCTAAAACATCAAAGTCGATGATATGGCATGACATAAGACGTACTAAATATGGCATCCCTAGGAATCTAGCTGAATCTTTAGCCTGGAAGTCTTTGATGAAAATTATGCTGAATTCGCTAGTGATCCTCGCAACGCCAAATTAGGCTTGGCATCAGATGGATTTTATCCATTTAGGAAAATGTTCATTGCTCATACTACGTGGCCAATATTGTTGACACAATTTAACTCGGAGCTGTGGATATGTACAGGGCAAGCTAATATGATTTTGCTGATCCTTATTGATAGACCTAAGGCTGTCGAAAATAATATAAACATTTACCTACAACCCTTAATAGATGATTTGAATGATTTGTGGCATGAAGGTGTACACACATTTGATGCAGCAACTGATGAAATTTTCACTTTACCTGTATCTCTTATGTTGACCGTAAACGACTTTCCAGCTTACGCGAATTTTTTCAGATGGAGTACGAGAGGAGAATTAACATGTCCACCTTGAAATAAAAACATTGAGTATCGATGGTTAAAACATGGTAAAAAGCACACGTATGGGGGGTAATCGACATTTCTTTCCTTCTGACCACATGTTCCGTGAAGATAAAAGTTTTGATGGTACAGATGAAGACATAGAGGCCCCACCGCTACCATCAAGAGAAGAATTTTTCCGAAAGTAGAGAATTTGAGAAAAAATATGGAGAGCAAGGGGTAGATGGAGATTCTGTGATTAATTGAAAGAGGGCGGGACACTGTTGAGGTTGCAGAAGGTGTACCTGTTTATAATTGGAAAAAGCAGAGTATTTTTTTTGAATGGCCTTATTGGAAGGAAAATTTAGTATGCCATAATCTCGAAGTTATGCATATAGAGAAAAATGCGCGTTGATAGTATTTTCAACACCATTCTCGATATAGGGAAAAAAATTAAAGGCAATTCCAATTATCCTCTTGACCCAGAGGAAATGGGTGTACGAGGGTCACTTCATCCACAAACTTCGGCTCATGGCAAAGTTGTGTTACCCCAGCAGCATTTACCATGAGCAAAAGTGCGAAAGACATATTTTGCAGTGTGTTGAAAGATGTTAAAGTGCCTGATGGTTATTCATCTAACATATCGCGACGTGTATCCATGAAGGACATGACTCTCATGGGTTTAAAGAGTCATGATTGCCATATTCTAATGCAGCAGTGTTGCCCATTGCCGTGAGAAGAACACTTCCGAAGAATGTTGTCCAAGTATTGATTGGGATGAGCTATTTCTTCAGGCACTTGTGTTCAAAGTAACTTGATCCTGCCAGTTTTCTTCAGTTACAGTAGAAAGTTACACTGACACTCTGTCATCTAGAGAAAATTTTTCCGCCATCCTTTCGGGATATCATGTTACATCTCCCTTAGCAATTGCTGGTCATGTAACATATCTGTGGATGTACCATGTTGAAAGGTATACGTAACTAACTATAACATGATGTAAATTAAATATTAAATGTCTTGTTTATATAATATATACCATGGGCCAATTTTACGGCATATATTTGCTTACTCTATATAAATGTGTACGCAATAGGATTCGTCCAGAAGCATCCATAGTAGAGGGATACCGACTTGAAGAATGCTTAACGTTTTTGAAAGACAGATAGTAAACAGGATCAATACTGTAGAGGGAAGGGGGGAAGGTTGAATAGAGTATGGCAACTTTTGAAAAAGGAGTGGTTTCAAAGAAGTTTGTAGAGAACAGAGATTCTTTCAAGGCCTTGAAATAAGCTTCCAGTCTTAGGAACCAAATAGAGAGTTAAAAGTTTGCTGATAGTTTTCAAGGCCTTGAAATGGGTTTCAAGTCGTCGAATTGAAAACCTGTTTTGAGCAATAAATAAGATAAGTACGGAACAATAAGTGAAATGAAAGAGACCCATGATTTATAGAGTTGAGTCCACTTGGACCTACGTCTCTACCGCAGGGACTTGATCGCTGTAGGATTTCCAAACCAATTCTCATTAATTAAAAGCTAAGCCCTAGATATCAAGCACAGAGAGTTCCCTTACTCTGATACAGCTTGTGGTTGTCACTTATCTATCTAGTACATGCTCTAGCTAGCTGATTCAACAAGAATTCTCTATTTTTCACTTGAACAACTCACGAGAACAAGATATGCGAAGTATTATCTTGATGATATACAAATAGAGTACAAGAAAGAAGAGCACTGAGAACTTATGAAGTAGTTGAGTATGTTGTGTTCTTCTGATTGGATTGAGTGAAATGAATCTCCTTCTGTGTTGCTTGTCAATCCTTGTGAATGTTTGAGTGTTTCTTTGTGTCTCTCTTTAGAATTTCCTCAGTCATTTTGCTCTTATGCAGCTAGTTCGAACTGTAGATCTCTTAGTATCTTCTGAAACAAACTTCCTTAAAAACCAACGGGGTATCTTGACTTCTTTAACAACTCTTCCCAACGGATAGTTGCTCAATATCTTCAAATATACTGACTTGATCTCGTAGATGAGTATGTTAGGAAGTTCCAGACATGATTTCACAAACACATAATCAATTTGACAATCCAATTTCCTTTTGTGCAAAACACAGCTAAGGAAATATATCCTGCAAAATAGGTAACTAGTTAACCCTTTAAAACCTGAGTCTAACAAAGAGATTAGCCACTGTTTAGAGTATCAAAATGGTTTATCTTTAATCATCAAATAAGATATAATCAAGAATAGGAGATCAGGAGTTAGGTTTAGAATGAAAAGCTCCCCCTAAGTTCTTGCTATATACTGCAGTCTATATTTCAAACCTTTGAAAGCTATTTCAAGGCCTCGAAACAAGCTGAAATTACAATTTTGTTGAAGATATTTGGATGAAGATGTTGAAACCAAGCTTAGCCATCCGAGTTGCAATGATAGCAGTGCATTAGGTTGTGCTTTGGGTGTAGGGAAGAGTGTGTATCTAGATCCAATCACGCTGGAACAAGCGCATAGATACTTCTTAGCGAATTCTGAATATTTAACCGTTACCGAGAGTAAGTATTTCGTATAAGTCTAACATATGTAGGTGTCAAAAGTTATTTCCTACAAGTCTAACATATGTTTCCTGTCCCAAACAGCAGCAAACACAAAGCACGTCTAAAAAGGGAAATTCTTGATTATTGAGATGGGAGTATTACACAATGAGAAGTTCTCAAACTGGTTAAGAGGTCATGAAAGTTAGACATGTAAAGTTAATGAAATTAAAATTTTGAGCAGTTGCGATGATAATTGCTATAGCTTCTGAAATATGTAGGTGCAAAGCTGAGGCGGGAATGACGTTTCTGACGAAGTGAAACATATTTCACAAGGGCCTTCAGAATGGGAAATTCGACATTATGAATATGTAATAAATTTTTTCAAATTTCATACCAAACGACGTGAATTGAGGAGGAAGAGTCAAAACAGTGGGGTTTGGGTTAGTGAGTTAGCTAATAGCTTCGCTACCCGAGCGGATAGGAGATCAGCAGCTGGTGATGTACTATACTACGATGTTTTGAATGATATGATTGAGCTTCAATATACTGATGGTGATAGTTTTGTTTTGTTCAAGCTTGACTGGGTGGACATTCGTTATGGTATGAATGAGGACGAGTTTATATTCGTATTGGTTAATTTTAAGCATTCGTTGTATAAAGATAACACTGTGTTAGCTGAACCATTTGTCCCTGCATCGCAAGATCAAAAAGTTTGGTCTGTGAAAGATCCAATTGATGCAGATTGGACTGTTCCTGTTAAAATGGTTAAAATATATAATTATTATTTGCTGGTGACATGCGCACCAACAGAGCCATACTGTGATCCACATACATTAGAATGTGGTCCGGATGACAATGAGTGTGCTAGATAAGATTTGGAGGTAGTTGGAGTAGAATATGTACAAGTTTTCGTTCTAGAAGACATCCCCGTTGATGATGAAGTAATCGAAGATAGTTTTCAGGATGATGATAACTCTGACGAGGACGATGATGGTGATATTGATGACGATGATGTCATTTATGATTATTTGCACCTTATTATTAGATTTATAACGAGTTTACTAGTCGTCTGTTATAGTTTTTACGGGTTATAGTTATTTCTGTAATTTTAATAAAACAGAAGGATCGTTTAGTGAAATTACAGGATTGTCATGCCGTGTAATTTCTGGATTTGTGTTTGTCTCGCTATCTGAACATCCTGGCACTTGACCAACTAGTTTTCCGTAAGTGTACATAATTTTTACTCTTTCATTAAATGTGCATGACTTTTCATGGACAAGTTAAGAAATCATGTATTATGTGATTAATTAAGTAGTTTCTTATTTTTATGCAGGATACCATGGTGGTGAAGAAGCCTAAACAGTTTCACGCTCGCGTTATGTGTGATATCGTAGAAGATGATTCCGCTACCCTTGATCTACAGAACAATTCACCACCGCATCCTCACCCTCCATCAACACCTGAGGTTCACCACAAGACTCCCTACAATGAATCAACTCAGTCTCAACCTCCACCATATGAGATAAGTAATAAAACACCACAAGAAGGCGGTTCAGGTAAACTCGTATCATCTGGTTTGTGAAATTTTATTCCCTCCTACTTATATTTTAATGTTTGTCATAATTTGTGAACGATTAAGATGGTCTTCTAATCAACCAAACGGATCCACAAGAGTCGAGAAGTCGGGTCCATCTATAGTGCATTCACCAAGTATACCACATGTGTCTCGCCCTGCACCAACCCCTGAGGTGTCTTTACCAAATGCTTCAACCCCGCAAGATGGCCGTTCAGGTAAACTCGTTGAAGGGGTGTACATTAGGTAGAAATACAGGATCAATACTCTACAAGAGGGGGGGGGGGGTGTTGAATAGAGTAAGCCAACTTTTGCTAAACTTGCAGGAAGAGCGGTTTCAAATTGGATTGTAGTGAGTGAAGAGTGATTCAAGGCCTTGAAATGTGTTTCAAGCCCTTGTAATGAAAATAGTTGAAGTATAAAAAGATAAGTCCATTTCAAGTTCTTGGAATGAAAATAGTTGAAGTATAAAAAGATAAGTCTATTTCAAGTCCTTGAAATAAGTTTCAAACCCTTGAAATGAAACTGTTTTGATTGGTACAAAACAACTAAGTATGGAACTGAAAAGTAAATGCAAGAGACACAAGATATATAGAGTTCACTCCACTTGGACCTACGTTTCTACCTCATGGATCTTCTCCCTGCAGGATTTTCAACTCAATTCTTATTAATGAAAAGCTAAACTCTAGATCTCAAGCACAAAGAGATGCCTTACTCAGTTACATCTTGTGGTTCTCACTAACCTATCTAGTACCTGCTCTAGCTAACTAATTAACTAAGAATTCTCTATTGTTCACCTTGAAAAATCCTTGAGAATAAGTACTAGAAATATCATCAAAATGATATACAAATGAAGTTCAGAATAGAAGAACACTAGAACTGAATATGCAGTGAGTATGTAGTGTTCTTCAGATGCTTGGATTTAGAGAAATGAATCCGCTTCCTTGTTTCTTGTCTATAATTGAATTTTTTTGAGTGTCTCCGTTAATTTCCCCGTTGTATTTCTTTAGCTTTCCCTCTTTCATAGAACACTTTGAATTTCAGATCTTCATGATCTTCTCTTGACAAACTTCCCTATTTTGTAGCTTCAACTTTGACTTCTCTAACAGCTTCTCCAACGGATAGTTGCTCAGTATCTTCAAGGATACTGATTTTATATTTTATAAACACATGTTGGAAAGCTTCCAAACACAGCAAATGGATCACAGAATCAAATATACACAAAGCTTCCTTTCCTGCAAAATTTTGGTTAGGAAATAGATCCTATCCTGTAAAATATGAAATAAAATTTCACTGCAAATCTAAATCAAACAGATGGATTAGATACTGTTAAATGTGTCAAAATACTTTTTCTTTCATCATTAAGTAACAACTGATCAAGCACATGGGTTTAGGAGTTGAATCAAGATCAGAAACTCCTCCTAAGAAGATCATGCATATAAAGCATAGTCAGTTTCAAACCTTTGAAAGCTGTTTCAAGGCCTTCAAATAGACTAGCTATTTCAATCCTTTGAAAGTGAGTTGAACTTACAATCTCTCCCTTGATGAAAGACAAAACTACAATCTATTTGATACTATGTTTCTGCAAAAAATATTCATTAGCATATAGTACAGTCAATTATAGCACATGATATCCAAAAGAAATTAAACTTATTAACTTATTGAAAAATTGAAAATAATCATCAAAGTTCAGATTATTCTACTGACCAAAGACCATGTCTCCTAGTAAGAAAATAAATTAACCTAAATTTCTCCCCCTTTTTCACTTTCATAAAAAAAAAAACAATGAGAAAACATGTTGGATCCGAGTTTTTTGAAAAAAAATTTGAAAAATTGTTTGAAAATATAGAATTTTCAAGACTTTGAAAAGTATTTCAAGGCATTGAACAATAAAATAAAGAGTAGGCAAGAGTTAAGGGGTTGGGTATTCATTTCCTTGATGCTCTGTATTTTCTTCTTGACTATTTCCCTCATCATCATCAACTTGTTCTTCTTCCTTTTCAGCCACATCTACTTCCTCAATGATTGGGTTTATGGTATCGATCATAGGGTTGAACAGGAGGGTTAACCCTTCTAATGCCTTCCTTCCCTGTTTCAGTTTCTTCTTTACAAAAGTCATTTTCTTAATCACTGAAGAATTTTTCTTATGATCTTTTCTTCCAGATTCCATGCTAGATTCTGACTCAGCTTCTTGAGGTTCTTTCTTCTTTCTGCCCTTCCTTGATATAGGAGAGGTTGCATATAAACTTGAAGTTGCGTTTGAATCTGAGTCTTGAATGTAGATATTTCCTTTTTCCTTTTTCCTTGTATGCTTTGTCAACCTTCTTAGGGCTACCAATCTGAATCCTTTTCTTTTTTTTCTTGAGAAATCTCCACTGTCTTCTTCTTTTTGCTTGACAATGGTGTGTGATCTTTATTTTCCTTCTTCTTGGGAGGAGGAGGGGCCATGCCTTCTGAAGTAGGAGTCTTTGAACTTGAATCTCCACTGATGGTCTGAACCTCTTCCACAATGGCTTTTCTTTTCTTCTCTGTGCCAGCCTTTGAAACACCATCTATCTTTATTCTGTCAGAGGCTCTTCTAGTGCTCATTTAGGGTTTGGGGAGAAGAATAGAGAGGTAAGATATATGCGAATGAGAGAAAGAAATAAAAAGATAAATAGTAAAGAGTTTTAGTGTGAAAAGGAAACTAAATATTCTTCCTAATATTTGAAGATATGCTGAATCAAAAGGATTCAAAATTATGCGTTCCGTTGGAAGTAAATAGTATAATACTATTTTGGCTAAAAAGGGGTATTTGAAATGAGGGACACTATTGAGTAATTATCAACAAAGATAACACCCAACATTGAAAGTTCCAAATTTTTGACTAACTGGCATAAAGTCTTATTTTCTAGGCTTTGGAATGGATTTAAATGCCTTGAAAAGCTATTTGGATAGAGCACATATACTCATAGCTTTTGAAAAGATTTTCAAGGCTTTGAAAATCAGTTCAAACCTTTCAAACACAATACTTACCTGATTCTCCCCCTAAACCAATGCTTCTTTATTTAGCATGCCCAATTCCAATCTTAAGGATAAGAATCTTTCATCTGGCAATGGTTTAGGGAAGATATCTTCAAATTTCATGTTAGTAGAAACAAATCCAAGAACAATATCACCTTTCTCAACATGATCAATATGTTTTGTTCGTGAATGCTGAACTGGATTCTTTGTGATTGATATTGCACTTGTGTTGTGACACTTGATAGGTAAATCTCTGAAATCAAACCCAAGATCTCTCATTTGTTTTGATATCCATAACACTTGTGAACAAAAAGCTCCAGCTGCTATGTATTCAACTTCTGCTGTTGATAGTGCAACTGAGTTTTGCTTCATTGAATGCCAGCTGATTAAAGATGACCCAAGAAATTGACAGCATCTTGATGTACTCTTTCTATCAACTTTATATCCAGAAAATTCAGCCTCTAAATAGCCACAAAAAGAGAAATTAGACTATTTAGGATACCAAATCCCTATGTCTTTGGTACCGTTGAGATATCTAAATACTCTCTTAACTGCAGTCAAGTGTGATTCTTTAGGTTCAGGTTGAAATATAGCTCACAAGCAAACACTGAACATGATATCTGGACTGCTAGATGTGAGGTAGAGTAATGATCAAATCATACCTCTATACTCTTTAACATTCACACTCTTACCATATTCATCTTTGTCTAAATATAATGTAGAACTCATGGGGGTCTTGATGTCTTTGGATTGAGCATAGTATACTTGTTTAGCAAATCTCTTGTGTACTTGCTTTGATGTAGGAATATGCCTTTCTTCATCTGATGAATTTAAAGTCCAAGAAAGAAGTTCAATTCTCCCATCAAGCTCATTTCAAATTCCCTGCTCATAAGACTTGAGAATTCCCTGCAAAGAAGAACATTAGTAGCTCCAAACAAAATATCATCAACATAACTTTGAACTACAAGCATGTCTTTCTCATGAGTCCTTATAAAAAGGGACTTATCTACTAAATCTATATTGAAATCATTTTCCAGTGGAAAATTTTACAATCTTTCATACCAAGCCCTTGGAGCTTGTTTCAAACTATAAAGAGCTTTGTCAAGTTTGTAAACATGATCTGAAAACTTGTCATTTTCAAAACATGGAGGTTGAGGAACATAAACTTCTTCTTGCGAATAGCTATTTAAAAAATGTTTCCTATTCTTGTGAGATGCAAATGCAAATAGAATTCTAATTGCTTCTAACCTGGCAACATGAGAAACAATTTCTTCCCAGTGAATACAATCTTCTTGATTGTAGCCTTGAGCTATTAATCTAGCTTTGTTCCAGATTAGCTTTCCATTCTCATCTAACTTTTTCTGAATACCCATCTGGTGTCAATAACAGATTGATTTCTTTTTGGAAGAACTAGATTCCAAACCTTATTCCTTTCAAACTCATTGAGATCACTTTGCATAGCTATAATCCAATCTGCTCCTTGTACTACTTCCTTCACAGTTTTAGGTTCTACAAGAGAGATAAAAGCATTAAAAGCACAAAGATTTTTCAACTGTGATCTAGTTTGTGTACTAGTGGTCGGATCAGAAATAATGTTATCAGCAGGACGAGATGATAGATATATCAATCTCTTTCTTGGTGTCCAAGGTTCACGCTCTCCAATTTGTTTTTCAAGTCTTTATGAACTTGAAGTTGTAGCTGGATCTGCTGTCTTCTCTGGAGATTTTGTTTCAAGTCTTTGATCCTTAGTTTCAAGGCCTTGAAAAAGCCTTCTTTGTTCCTGTAAGATTTCCTTGGAACCTTTTGAGGATTCTTCTTCAGTACCTGAATCATGCTTGTTCAAATTAAGATCTGCAAAAACCATCACTCAAAGAACAATCATAGCTTTCATCAAGTATGACATGAATGCTTTCATCCACAAGCTTTGTTCTCTTATTATAAACTCTATAGGATTTGTTTGTCTGTGAATTACTAATAAAAGTAACTTCATCACTTCTTGCATAAAACTTACCAAGATTGTCCTTACCGTTATTGTGAACAAAGCAGGTACAACCAAAATGTTTGAAGTAATAAATTTTTGGCTTTCCTCCTTTGAACAGCTCATAAGGGGTCTTCTTTCGAATATGTCTGATGAAGCACCTGTTAAGAATGAAGTTTTCTGTATTCACAGATTCTGCCCAATAGTATTTTGGCGATTTGTTTTCCATAAGCTTTGCTCTTGACATGTCTTCAAGAGTCCTATTCTTTCTTTCAAAACCTCCATTCTGTTGAGGAGTTCTAGAAGGAGAAAAATTGTGAGAGATGCCATGCTTAGAACAAAATGCATCAAACTCAAGTTGATCAAACTGTCTACCATGATCACTTCTGATTGAAGCAATAGGTATGTTTTTCAAGTTGTGAAGTTCTCTACAAAGCTTTGAAAATTCAGTAAGATCTTTAGATTTTTCTCTAAGAAATATAACCCAAGTATATCTAGAAATATCATCTACAATAAGATGCATGTACTTCTTACCCTTTGGAGTTGGAGTTCTCATAGGACCACGGAGATCCCAATGCAGTAATTCAATGGGTCTAGTAGTACTTACAAAGTTCTTTGATTTGAATGAGCTTCTAGTTTGCTTGCCTTGTGTACATGCCTTACATACTTCTTCATCTTTAAACTTGATAGACGGTAGAACTCTTACTAAGTTCTTGGAAACTAGCTTGTTCAAGGTATGAACACTAATGTGTCCCAACTTTCTGTTCCAAATCTTTGAATCTTCTTTCAAGGCCTTGAGAAACTTCAAGTTTTCTCCTGCAACATTGTTAGTTTGAAAAGTATTGACATAGTTTGATCTAGAGGCAGTGAGCATGCAATTGCCAAATTTGTCATCTTGCACCAAACATTTCTCTTTGTCAAAGATGACATTATTACCATTATCACAAAGCTGAGATACACTAAGCAAGTTAAATTTCAAACCATCAACTAGATATACATCAGAATTGAAATTTTTAAAAATCTATACCAACTTTACCAATACCAAGAATGCTGCATTTTCCTTTGTCACCAAGTTTAATTGATCCTTCAGATTGCTCCTTCAATTCTGAGAACAAGGATCTCTTTGCACTCATATGTCTTGAGCAACCACTGTCCTTAAATCATTTTTGTTCTCTGGTCTTGGTGACAACCTGCATATACCATTCACTGCCTTACCCAGCTGTTAGACCAAGTGTAGAATTTAGATTCATATTCAGGGTCAACCATGTTAGGTGGTCTTACCCCTATATGAACCCAAATCTGTCTAATCTGTCCTTTAAGTTGAAATGGATAAATATTCCTCATTATGTGAGGGTCTCTTCTTCTAAAATGACCAGTCATCCTGATGACCGATTTTATTGCATTAATGGCATTTAGGAGATGTTCTACTTCCAGCTTTCACAAATATGGTATTGTTCTTTATGGGAAAGTTTGGATTGTGTTCAATACCAATTTTTTGTGAACAAAGTTTAAGCTACCTCCAAGAATCAAGTTCAAGTTGCGTTCTGAGCCTGCAAGTTTTGTCTTGACAGATTCAGATTCTTGAAGTTTCTCCTTTAGAGTAGTCTTTTGTTTATCCAATTCATCAACTTGATGTCTTAGATTAACATTACTGTCACTCAGAAGAGAGTTCTCAGTGACTACTTCCTTGAATTGTGTTATCAAGGCTTTGAAACTAGTTTTCAAGGCCTTGAAATCACTGTCAGTTTTCTTCTGAGAAATTTCAAAGTTATGATTCAGACAAACAAGATGCAAGTTTTCTTTTGCTTGCTCATAAAATTTTTCTTTCAAACTTTAATTTCTTTCAGATAGTCCTCTTTATTTAAAAGTATTGTTCTAAGATAGTCAGAGAGGGCTTCTGTTGGTTTTGAAATCAAGCAGTTTACCATTACCTCAATGTTCTTTTCAGAAATTTCATCATGCTTGGCCATAAAGCATACGTTGTCATGTTCTTCTTCAGATTCAAAGTCACTTGAGGTTTATGAATCACTCCAGGAGGCTCTCATAGCTTTCTTTCTTCTATCATGATCTTTCTTCTGAAAATTTTTAATCTTTTTGTGTGGACAGTCTCTGATCAAATGTCCAGCATCACTAAACTAAAAGTAAATAATACTTTAGGCTTATTACCATGTCAAGAAGATTTAGCTTTGTAGTCTTTACTATTGGAGGATCTCTGTCTATCTTTGCTGAAGCTCTTGTTTCCAAAGTTCTTCTTTATTTTGAGAATTCTGGTCAAGGCTTTGGAAATCAAAGTAATAGGATCTTCATCATCATCTTCAGTTTCAAGGCTTTGAGAGGGCTCATTATACTTTTTCTTGAGATCTAGTTTCTTAACACCTTCAGGGTATTCTCCATCAACTTCATTCGTGGATATTTCATGTGTAAAGAGCTTTCCTTGTAGGTCATCAAGTTGAAGTGATGAAACATCTTGAGCTTCCTCAATAGAAGTAGAATTTGGTACCCATTTTTCCTTTGGAAGACTTCTCAGAATCTTTCTAACCTTCTCTTCATTAGAAAATTGTTTTCCCAATGAATCAAGATTGTTGACAATGTCAGCTAATATTTTGAACATGTCTCTGATTGACTCATCTCCATTCATATTGAATAGCTCATTTTTCTTGAGATATATGTTGATCTTGGTTTGCTTGACTTGGCTAGTTCATTCAAATGACACCACAAGATTATCCCATATCTCCTTGGCAGTCTTGCAACATGATATCCTGTTGAACTCATCTGCACTCAAAGCATAATAGAAGATATTCATAGCTTTATAATTTTTCGAGAATTGTTCTAACTCGAAAGCAGAGAGTGAAGCTTCAGATTTGGGAGTTTTAAAACCATCTTTCTCTGTCTAGAAAGTGTGAGGACCATTATGAATGATATTCCAAAGCTCTAATCTTGATCAATGATGAACATTTTCATCAAGGCTTTCTAGTGAACAAAATTTTATCCACATAAGAGAGGAGGTCTGTTTGAAGCTCTTTCCTGAGAGAAACCACCATCATCTACACTACTCTTAATCACAAGATGGTTAAATCTATGCAGTGATACAAGCTCTGATACCAATTGAAGGGGTGTACAAGAGGTAGAAATAAAGGATCAATACTCTCTTAAGGGGGTTTGAATGGAGTATGCCAAATTTTGGTGAACTTGCAAGAAGATCGGTTTCAAATAGGGTTGTAATGAGTGAAGAGTGATTATAGGACTTGAAATGAGTTTCAAGCTGAAACAGCCCGAAGGACCACGGTTCACAGCTAGTACAATTCAACCAAATCCCAAGTAAATTATTTATAAACAAAAAGGAGAAACCCTCCAACAACGTTTGGAAACAAAGAAATAACAATGACTAAAAAGTCTGAAATGTCTAAGTGACGAAATGAAAACTAAATTTTATTTGCTGATAAAATCCTAAGCTTCAACGTGTGCGCGTTTCCCCCGCCTCAATGCCAACCTGCGGGTTTTTACAGTAGACAAAGCCGACCGCAGGAAAAATTTTAATTAGTAAAAACTAAGTAAGTATATACCACAATATGTAAACAAGAATTTTGGCTCGAAATACACACGATTTGATAAAATTCCATTTGAAAGATGCCAAGAGTAATTGATAAACTCAATGATAGTAAACCAGGGATGAAGGAAAATTGAGCATATGGAACAATAACCAAGATCCAGATTTTAGTGTTCGGTTTGGTTGAGGCGTAGCCTACGAGCCCCAACAAGTACGATGTGGACAGAGAGGTCATGATGCAATAAATCATAATAAAGGGGTGCATTCTTGGAATGTACCAATTTCTCCCCGGACGTTAGTAGATAGCCCAACGCTATCCCGCCCAAACCATTCTAATGAGACCTTAAGTGTCGACACCCCTATACAATCATGACCTAAACATGCATAGGTAGTACTCATAGATTCCACGATAAAATAAGAGGGTAAGTACTTTAAAGGGGAATCAACTCACATGTGTCCCCGGCGGTAGCATTCACGCACATCGTCCTAATAATACTTTCAGTTTAACATGCCAGAGATTCAGTTTCCAATTTCCACGATACCCAAATATTTTACGAGAGGAGTAACAGTTTATGACTTTGGAAATCAACACACGCCAAATACATTTTGACAGTTAAGATATTGTGCATATAGACTTACTTGGATTGAAGAAAGCTCCACACAAACAAGCAAGCATGGAACTAGTACTCGTAGTGCGGACTGTCAAAGAACTGATCGTCTACGAACTCGGAATCTACAATAGTCAAATAATCCTAACATTAACACGCAATCAAACTCATACAGCAAATGCAATTATGCCCTATATGCAAATGCAAAGAATATTTCCGCGACAAGTTCCCAATCCCGTTTACACAACTCTACTATTAGAAAAGCGTATTAACTTTGCAACTTTATGATATTAAGAAATAATAATAATAATAATAATAATAATAATAATAATAATAATAATAATAATAATAATAATAATAATAATAATAATAATAATAATAATAATAATAATAATAATAATAATAATAATAATAATAATAATAATAATAATAATAATAATAATAGAAACAAACTTTAAAATAAATAACTATATTCTTAAAATCCATTTACAACTAGTTATATAGAAAAGAGCATACTATACAAAATTGATATTAATATTAAAGAAAAGTTAACTTTACTAGTTAAAAGAGTGTATAATTATTCACATAAAGAAATCTTGAAATAGGCACATAATGTAAAACTATATAGCGTTTAAGAAATACAATTTTTATTTAATACAAAAATATTTATTTTTTTTATGAACAAAACTCATTTTATAAAATCATACTATAAGAACTTATATTTATTTTCATTTTTAAGGAAACTAATTAATTGGAATTAATAACAAACACTAATTATTAATATAAGAATAATAACTAAAAGAACTAGTTTAGAGTTAATAACATGACCTCCCAACAATTTCAGAAAGTACAACAACCACCCCCAAATCACCTTTAACCATTTCAATTAAGTCCATCTTCTTCTTCTTCCAAGTTACAGTTACTTCAATAGCATTACCCACATACAGAGACACTTCCAACCCACTTGATAAACAATCCTCATGAAGATATGGGAGCAATTGGAAGTAAATTGAAGAGAACTTGAAATCAAATAGAGGGTAATTGTTTACCGATTGAAGAAGGTGAAGACGAACAAGGGCGGTGACGAGGGTGATGTCGCTGCTGCTGCTGCTAGCGGTGGTCGCCGGAATTGAGGACGACGGTGACGAGAGGGAGAGGGGACGACGTCGAACGGGCGGAGTGGACGAGGGATCGCCGATTTGCGTCGGCCTTCTCTCGGGTCGGAACCGGGTCGGCACAAAACAGAGCCGAAGATGGTTCTGTACCGCTTGGTGGTTTTCCGGGGTGAATGGAGGCTGGAGGCGAGTTGGTGGGGGTGGTTTTCTCCGGAATTTGCAGAGATGGTGGTGGTGTTGGCGGTGATTCTGAAACAGAGTGGGTTTGTGGCTTCGGTAAAAACAGGGTGTGGTGAGACGGAGAATGACGAGGAGAAACAGAGGGTGTTGATTTATGTTGGCAGCGGGTGGAGTTGAGGAGAACGTGTGAAGAGAAGTGGGAGAGGTGGTGGTGAACGTTGAGGGAGAAGCGGGGGAAGCCGCTGCTTCTGTTCCGATCAATCCCATCGGTAGAGAGAGAGAGGATGAGTATTGGGTGTATTACGTTCTAGAAAAGACACTTTAACCCCCTTTTTCTAGTTTTATGAAACTATACATACCTAACCCCAGTTATAAAGGAACACTATTAGCCCCAAATTCTAAGAATAATACACAAATATACCCTATTAAATATGGGGGTATTACACAAGCCCTTGGAATGAAAACAGCTGAAGTATAAGAAGATAAGTCCATTTCAAGGCCTTGAAATGAGTTTCAAACCCTTTAAATGAAGTTGTTTTGATTGCTGCAAAACAACTAAGTAGGGAACTGAAAAGTAAATGCAAGAGACACAAGATATATAGAGTTCAGTCTACTGGGACCTACGTCTCTACCTCAGGGATCTTCCCCCTGCAGAATTTTCAACTAAATTCTTATTAATCAAAAGCTAAGCCATAGATATCAAGCATAGAGAGATGCCTTAATCTGTTACACCTTGTGGTTCTCACTAACCTATCTAGTACCTGCTCTAGATAAATAATTAACTAAGAATTCTCTATTTTTCACCTTGAAAAATCCTTGAGAATAAGAACTAGAAGTACTATTAAAATGATATACAAATTAAGTTCAGAATAGAAGAACACTAGAACTGAATCTGCAGTGAGTATGCAGTGTTCTTCAGATGCTTGGATTGGGAGAAATAAATCTTCTTCCTTGTTGCTTGTCAATCCTTGAATGTTTTTGAATGTCTCTAATATTTGTCCCGTGTATTTCTTCAGCTTTTCCTCTTTTATAGAGCTGTTTGAATTGCAGATCTTCAAGATCTTCTCTTAACAAACTTCCCTGTTTTGTAGCTTCAGCTTTGACTTCGCTAACAGATTCTCCAACGGATAGTTGCTCAGTATCTTCAAGGATACTAATTTGATATTGTATAAACACATGGTGGACAGCTTCCAAACACAGCAAATTGATCAGAGAATTAAATCAACACAAAGCTTCCTCTCCTATAAAATGTTGGTTAGGAAATAGATCCTGTAAAATAGGAAATAAAATTTCCCTACAAAACTAAGTCAAACAGATGGGTTATATACTGTTAAAAGTGTCAAAATAATTTGTCTTTCATCATCAAGTAACAACTGATCAAGCACAGGGGTTTAGGAGTTGAATCAAGATCAAAAACTCCCCCTAAGATCATGCATATAAAGCATAGTCAGTTTCAAAGTTTGAAAGCTATTTCAAGGGCTTGAAATAGACTAGCTATTTCAATCCTTTGAAACTGATTTGACCTTAGACTCATAATGTTTTGTTTGTTTAAATTTATTCCCTCCTATGTATTATGATGCAAAGTCACATTCTTTTAACAACTAAGGAGGGTCTATTAATCAACCAAATGCTCCAAGGATCGTTCGGAGTTCAGGTAGAGTCGCGACCTCTGTCAAAGTTTGTCTCAATTTATTTCATCTTATTAATTTTTTATCCTACTCATAAATATATGTACTTGTCATTTCTATTAACAATTACGAGGACAATGATCTTCTGGAGGACAAAGGAAAAGGAAAGTTGGAGGTTGTTCTAAACCATTCAATCAATAGGGAATAGGATTTAAACTTCCCCTCCAGTTCAACAAGTATAATGTGCCAGTAGGGCCATGGATAAGTTCGTTTCAAATTTAGTTGGAGCATCTTGATAGGAAGGGAGCAATGCTGCCCCTAATATAAATAGATTGGCGGTATCCAGAGCTAGCGTTTGCAGTAAAGTATGTTGAGATGTGGGATCACATAAAGGTGGTTAAATTTCCCTTTTATATATGCTTATTATATTTTCAAAATTAGACTAACGACATGTATGGTAATTTTACCAGCAAAATGTTACTGTTATTGAAGAATACAGCGAAAATGGTTGAACTGGAAGCGCGCACTGAAAAAGGAATACTTCGATCCATTTAACAACGAGCATGGTATGTTAGTCGTATGTCCGTCATGGGTGAAACCAAATCAATGGCCGATATTGGTCAAACATTGGAAGACGGAGGAAGCTAAGGTACTTCAATTAGTTCTGTCGTATTATTATTATATTTCAATTTTAAATGTGAAATTATGCTGCATTAATGATAAAATTGAGATTTTTCGATTATGTTACTCACTCCATTCTTTATATCCTATCATGTTTCACGTGTTCGTGACTCCTTTTTCTATGCTCTTCTTAGGCTAGGAGTGAACAGAATAATGTGAATAGAAACAACCAAAAGAGCATTCATAGAAATGGAAGGAAAGGACGAATTCAAGTGCGAAAAGAGGTATAAACGAAAAGAGGTATCTTTTATTGATTGACGTGACGGTTCCAAGCTCTTGTCGGCATCAATTAGCTATTTCAGTTGAAGAACCAGGGAAATGACTGTGAACTTTCTGAAGTCTACATGAAAACATACTCGCATGATCCAGAGGCTGCTGGAAACATTGTACATTTGTAAATTTACTTCGTTGTTTACGTATAATATTTGTGTAGATTAGGTCTAAATCACATCCGCAAACAAAATTTTTGATATGTTAACGGTTACGGCTCGTGTTGCAGGTGAAATTGACTAAGAAGCTCATGCCATTGGAAGGTTGTGAAATACCTGTTGATGAGTATAGAGAATCCGTGTTTGAAGAAGTTTTGGGGCCAAACAATAGAGGTCGTATGCGAAAAATGGGCATTCAATTTGTCCAAAAAACGTTAAGGGGCGGAAGAACAATGTAGAAGTTGGTAGTTGTGTGAGCGGTTGCGTGAAGAGCTGCATGAAAAAATGAAAGAGGAGATTCAAAACCAAAATGCCTAGGAGGTACAACGACAGGTACAATAACAGATACAATAAGCGTTACTTTAAATGACCCGAGCTAGTACTCTACCACATGTCAACCATGGTGAGAATGGCATAGTAGGGTCTTCTCCATCGCCTGCTGAAACTATTGATCCATCTACTACTCATGAAATTGGCCGGCCTCCATCTCCTACTCATGAAAGTGGTCGGCCTCCGTCGCCTGCTCATCAAAATCTCCGGCCTCCATCGCCTTCTGAAGTTGTTTCCCCACCGCCTGCTCAATATGGTATCGGTTCATCATCTTCTGTCTGTCGGCCACCTAAATCTACTCAAGAAAATGTTAATCTTAGTAAGAAAATATGTCCTTGAAATTTTTTACCTCTGCTAAATGTTATTTTTTTTGTTTAAAAAGAGACCTCTTATCCCCCTGGTGTTATTCACTGGTGGACCAAACAAAAGCGCTGCAGCCGGAGGGTGTTTGGCTTCCGGGGTTAGAAAAAGAGTGGTACATGAAATAACGCTGGGCAAAGATTACCTTGAAGTTTATATTAAGGAGGTGACTAGACCAGAAGAAGAGATCACTCTTGTTAAAATGACAGGTATCAAGACATGGGCTGACGTTGTAAAGAAGAAAGTACCATGGCCTCGTACTCTTGTAAGTATATGTATAGGTTTGTTTATATGTATCTACCCATAAGAATATATGTATATATATGTGTATATATATATGTATGCAGTTATGTTTATTTAACCGAATGTTAATGAGCTTTAGCTGTGACCCAAGATACATTTTTGATAAATTTTGAAATATTGCAGGCCAAAAATCCATTACCTATATAGGAGACTGCTCTTTCCCAGCTTGTGGAAATAACCTATATATATACGTAAGCTTTTTTATTATGTGTTTTGTGCTTATTAGATTTTGTGTTCTTTGCTCAAGTTGGAAGAGGCTAATTTGTTTTGTGATGAGCGATAAAATAGTTAGTATACATATTTGATTCTTTTTAGTTTAGCCCTCAAGGTTCAATATTGAGCTTTACTTCACACGATCTATTTGTTAGTTTGTTTCCGTACTTATTTTTCCAGGGTTCCAGTTAAGTGGCTGGATTTTTCAACCCAATAGTTGAATAAATACAATTCGAACACCAATGAATTGCCTTTGAAAGGGGAGAACATGGAACTGTATAATTAGCATGACTAAGCTTGGGAAACTGCAACACCGGTACGGACCCAGCTGATGTTACTGCACTGTTCCCCAACCACCATATCTTCGCAATGTCTGGAAAAGATTTTTCAAACTTCATGAACTGTCCCATATGGATGGCTAACCGAGGATCGTAACAAATCGGTGCAATTACAAAAAAATACCCATATAATTTTAAATTCTACGGTGTTGGTTCGTAGTTGCATCGATTTGCTACACTCATCGGCCAGCCACCCCGACGAGACGGTTCATGAAGTTTGAGGATACTTCGGAGATCGACGTCAAGCCATATAGAACAGACAAGTGACTCAGCCGTTATAGTGCTGCATTTTCTGATGTTCAATGATGTTTTATCCAACTCCATGTTCTCTAGTTTTAACGCAACTTTAAGGGTGTTGGACTTGTAATTATTAAGTGTTGGATTTGTTGTGCTAGTCACTATCTTTTACGAACCCTTCACATTGAATTTCAGGTTAGTTTGCCCTCCTATTAGGTACCTAACCAACATCAGAGAATTAATGTTATTGAGTTTCAGTTTACTGTACTTGTCATCTTAAAAAATAACTTGGTTCTTTGCTTTATTTGGAAATTGCTGTGGTAAAATACCTTAAATGTGAACATGTGGTTGTGCTGCATAGTTGTATTGTCCATAAACTTTTGATGCTATCTGCACAAGTTTTAAATTTGATATATGCTCCTTTTTTCTTTTTTGTATAGTTTAGCCCTCAAGGTTCAATATTGAGCTTTCCTTAACACGATCTATTTGTGAGTTTGTCTTCGTACTTATTTTTCCAGGGTTCCAGTATGTGGCTAGATTTTTCAACCCAAGAGTCGAATAATTACCATTCGAACACCCATTAAGTCGCCTTTGCACGACGAGAACATGGAACTTCATAATTAGCATGACTGAGCTTGGGCAACTGCGGCTCCGGTACGGCTCTGGATGATGTTACTGCTCTGGTCCCCCACCACCATGTGTGGGCGATGTTTTGAACAAATCCTAAAACTTCATGAATTGTCCTATCTGGGTGGATGATCGAGGAGCATAACATATAGGTGCAAATACAAAACAATACCTATATAATTGTCAATTCTATGGTTTGAGGATACTTCGGAGATTCATGAAGTTTAAGGATACTTCAGAGATCGACGTAAATCCATGTAGAACAGACAAGTGACATCATCCAGAGCCTTTACAGTGCCGCAGTTGACGATGCTCCTTGATGAAATATCTAATTCCATGTTTTCTTATTGAAACGTGAATTCAAGGGTGTTGGACTAGCAATTATCAAGTGTTGGGTTTGTTGTGCTAGTCACTATCTTTTACGAACCATTCACATTGAAATTCAGGTTTGTTTTCCTCTGTGCACAGGAGGATCCTTTGAGGAAGATCCAAGCGTACACCAAGAGTAGAGAATAGAAACACAGAGAAGTGTAAGGTAGTATTAGGGAGAGAGTATAACAATGGCAACTGTGAGAGACAGAGACAGTATATGGGCAGAGCTTCCGCGTAGTTATGAGATTAGATCGTCGCAATGAAGGGTTAACGATCCAATATATAGTGGGGAATGTGACCGTTGTAGTGGGCTCATGCGCCCATTAATGGCACGTTCGACCGCATATATAGGGACCGCTACGCACTTCGCCCGCGTATACCAGAACCGTTATGAGGTTTACCGGGTTTATGGGACACGTGGCCATAAATATCTCAAAGAAGTTACCAAAGGTCGCGCGCAGGTTTGGTTTTCGCTCGCGCGCGAGAGTTCTTACGCTAGCTTCTAAACCACTAAGTCCCTACAAGTCCCATGTGGAATGATATGCGAGGGGCCCTGTCTCGCAGCCCCCATATGAACAAGAATGGGTAATGCTTGTGTGGTACTGGAGCACCACCAGATGTGCTGGATGACTGCAACGTGTAATCTAATTTACACGGCTAAAACACACTATCTACATTAGCCCACTTTTTGGGTGTGGATACACTTATTTGATAGTCTTCAATGCGCAAAAACCAAGGCGCGCGTTGTAGCTACACACCAATTTGAATGTCCGAGAAATCAGCCCCCGTGCGTGTTATTATGACCTAGAATCCCTAGAGTCGTTCCTTCAGTTCTTCTAGGGTTTTAGCCTTGACATTAGCATAGGCATGTGATTGTGCGATTCAGCGGTGAGTGTTGTGATTCGAACACTGAAAGGACGCGACTCTTCAGTAGATTTGAATAAATACTCTTCTTCCTCCATTGTTGCAAACTTATTGCTTCTCTATAAAGTGAATGTTTTATGAGAACCTCCGATAGCAAATCCTGATAATCAACCACCAGTTCTTCTTGGAGAATCGACTCCTTCAGATTGCTTCAAAAACACAAGGTTGGCTTACTCAATTTTGAATTAATGCTTCTTGTATGAGTATCTCTCTCTTGAAATCTGAAACCCAGAAACATTTCGCAGACCCACCGTTGCTTGTTACTGTGGAAAAAGGTTGTTAAGCCCTAAAAGATTGAAACTTGAAGATTTGTAACTTCCCAAAATTGAATTTCATATAAGTCAACTTGAAACCCAGAAGCTTGGCATTCTTGAAACTGAACCACACAATTCTTCAAAAACTCGGAAGATTTACTCTTGAATTTCTACTTGAAAACTGAAAGTGCATATATTTCTCCCCCCCCCCCATTTTTCTTGCTTTGTTGTAGAAATGGCCAGAACAAAGGTACCCAAACCATTGAAGGAGGCTGAGGAAATTCCCGATCTTCCCAAAACTTTATGGAATAAAGCTCCTTACCTGGGTGGTGAAGACTATTACCATTCCAGAACAAAATTAAATAATTTCCCAGAACCTGCCACTGAAACTCTGTTATTGCTAATTTCTCCACCTAGCCGAGCAGAATTGGACATGATTGATGCCAAGGATGTGGTGAGATTGGATCTTTAAAATGGGTTATACCCACACACTAATATCTCAACCCAGGCCTTCGTGAATAAGTTGGATTTAATGGATGAGTGGATTGATCATGTACTGACCCATCATGCTGTCAATTTGGATCGAGCTGGGGTTTATTACGCCGTTAGGGCTGCGAAAGGTGCTGCTTTGAAGTTGGACCAGACTATGCTTCTGAACCTCTTTTCCAGATACTCGCCCATAAACCATGCCTTCCATTTCGCTGAGTTTGAAGCAGCCCCCACCTTGGAGTACGTGCATATGCTGTATGATCTTCCTCCCATGGGCGAGGTCGATCCTTTGGGTGCATTAGAAACTGATGAAGAGCTCGCTCTATATGAGCAGATGGTGGAATGCATAGCAGAAGTCAAGAAGATTTCTACTCGCGGGACGTCTGCGGAAGCTCTTCCAAAATTCCAATTAGTTGAAACCTCTGCGAAAAACACATGGGGCAAGGGGGTGCAGTGCTTCTTCCGGGACTATGCGAATAGCAAGCTCACTAAAGAAATACTGAAGGAGGATCCCGAGGCGAAGAACTATGTTGAAGGAAAAGGGTACAACCTTACCTTGTGTGGCTTTCTTTGCATTTGTCTCTCGCGGTACTGGATCGATGGTCATCCTCATGACAGGGTCTTTTATCATGTTTTTCCTATTGTTGTCAAGCTATCCTTGGGCCAGAATGTCGCACTCGGGTCTCTGGTGTTGGGAACCCTCTATCATCGGTTGGACCAGCTTGTGGTTGCAGTAGAAGAATACCGCAGGCGACTTCATGTGCTGAATTCTGTCAACATTTCCTTCCTCACCAAGTGGGTGTTTGAAAGATGGCCTTCATATGCTCCCGTCCCTTCAAAAGTCAGAGCATGGAACGTTCCCGGTGCTTAGAACGCTCTTTGATGTGGGAGGGCTTCACGGTGGCATAAGACGAAGGAGCCTAAGTGCGCATGGAGTTTGGTCTTTGATGATCGAGCTAGGTTTGTTTCCAGGCCTTGTACCACTCGCATTGAAGAGATGCGATTCTTCGCGCGTATGTACCCAACTATAGGTGGCCCCATCTCCAAGGACACCCTCATCAAAGGGGCTAACTGCTACAGAGAGTTTGTTTGCTGGTGTTTGAGAGGCTCATTGCCTGCTCTTGCTGAGTATATCACTGAGATATCGCCCAAGTATGAGCGTATCACTGTCGATGTTGACCCCACTCGCGTTTGACCCCAATTCGGCAATGACGCAGTGGAACCTTCCCTCTGGCCTAATTCAGTGAAAAGAGGGTGCTACAAGAGAATGTTGTTACCAAGGTGTAAGTCTGCTCTGCTTAAAAGTCTGCCTTTCGATCAGCCATCAGGGAAGCGCGAGGGTCGCCCCACCAAAAAGTTGGATTTATTTCTGGAACACTCAGCAGGCCAGGTTTGCCAAATCCGCTTCTCCGCACATCAGCAGAGCTCCCACTATTAAAAGGAGTTCCTTCCCGTTTCGTCAAATATGTAATTTGGACGACTCTTCTTATGGGTTCTATTCCTTTCTAGACGAGGAAAATCACCTATGTGCCAATATGATCCTTTCGGAGAAGGTAATCGCTGTCAAGGGAGGGATTGGTTGCATGATTTAGTACAGTGAATCTTTCGCTAAGGTAAATAACACCTCGTTGTCTTTCTGGAGACACATCTCTTTTTAAAGTGCGGCGTCTTACGTAAATTTTTCTTTTTCAGTGTTGCTTGAGGAGATTCGCATCTGGAGACCGCTGTACTTCGCTGGTTAATTCTATCCTTCATGCAAAGAGAAGTAAGCATGACATCTCTTTGACTATGAAGATGGATCCCAAAGTGGAGGCTCTTGTGCGCCAGGGGATGGATGTATTCGCTCTCTCCCTGATAAGCGAGGGTGCTGAAGTGGACTCCGATATTTCTCCAAAGGTTAAAAGGAAAAAGCAAAAGGCAATCGCGATTCTTCAACGCCCAGGGATGCTCCGGCTTCACCGCCCACGGAGGCTGCCGCTCCCAAAGGCAAAGGCAAAGGTCGTCTGAGCAGCAATTCCCGAAAGGAACTAGAAGTTGAAGATTTTGTCTCGTATTATCAAGAGGAAGAGGAAGATAGAGAAGAAAGAGGAGCAATAGAAGAAGAAGAAGATTTGAAGAAGAGACAAGACAAGAAAGTTCAAAAAGTAACGAAATGAGCTTGATTTTCTATCAATCAAAAATTTTCAATGAAAATGTTGTTAAAACAAATTCTTTCTTAACATATGATGATGCTGAGACCATCAGTGACTTTTCGGCCATGGAACGTAGAAAAACAAAGGGCCGTTGCCTAGTTGCGTCAAGTGAGCCTATAGATGAGGCAATAATCGAAGAGTCCAAGAGGATGGCTGCTGAGGCAGAAGAAAGAAGGTGGAAACGCGAGGAAGATGATGTGGAAACTATGAAAAGGAGAATTCTGGAAGAGCAACATGCTGCTAACATGAGCGTGGCTGCCTTAGAACAAGCTCGACATGACTTTGAGAAAATTGCAGGAGATGAAGAAGGTACGATATTTAACCTTGCTGTAACTTACCAAGAGGTAATCTTTGTTGCATTAAAGCACGGTGTGTCTAAACATGACATTCACCGATGGTTAGTGGGAAAATGTGGCGAACCCTCAGGTAAACATTTGAACAACGTTTGTAAGTACAGCTAACAAATCATTCCATATCGTAACGAGTTCTAACATAACTTCAGGTCACGCACACCTTAAGGATGTGATAGATGAGGGAACATCTGTAGGATATGGTGTCGTGCCTATATCATATTGTGTTGGAGCTACAATCCCACATGAGTGTGGAGGTGCTCGCTTTTGATCTAAACATAGAACATAACATAATACATAATTCATAAATCCAATTACCTCAATGACTTGTCCAAATTCGTCCTGCAGGTGGTGGTGCTTCGAATTAGCCTGCTGCTGCTTCGAGTGAGCTTGCTGCTGCGCGAGACATGATTGTTGATGCTTGTGCTGCGAGCATGACTACTAGTGAGGCTAGTGTTGGTGCACCTGCTGCTGATTCAGCCAACGATGAGCTTAGCCTTATAATTCCTCAGACTGTTGAAGGCTTGGGTGATCTGGATCCTTGTGACCCTTTGCTATGCGAGGTTCAGCTCATCTCCCCTCCTAGAAGTTATGTTAACAGGCCTGGCTTCTTAAGAAGGGCAATCGTTCCTGCTGCTAAAGTCCTTGCTCATAATGGTTCTTATGATGTTATGGTGCTTGAGGAGAGAAGTCAATCACCCATATCTCGCGTTCAAGTGCGAATTTCATACGTAGAGAAACCAGCTATGGCTACAGAAGATGCAGGAGAGCCCTTGGAAGATGTAATTGAGGTATCTGAAGATGATTGGCTTGACACCGAGATGCGAGAGGGAGGTCTTGAAGATGAAGGTGCAACTGAGGATGGCATGGGCGAATAGATGGAAACAGAGGGTGCTGGAGATGAAGTCCACACAAATGAACAAACCTCTGAGAATGTTGACGTCCCCGCAGTAGGTCCAGAGCCAAGGCAATCTCTTGAAAATGAACAAGTCCCTAGGGAACCACTTGAGATGAGCAGGCCTTCTGAAGAAACTATGATTGCTGATAACAGTGGTGTTCCTCCAACTGTCATTCCTGCTGCTGAAGTTAGTGGTGTTAATACTTCACCAATTTTTTCTAGCCCCGCTATTTCAGTTAGTATTTCAAGGCATCCTCAGCAAAACCCTGCCACCCCTTCTGTTGAGATGGACTTTTCTCAAGTACCTGATGCATGGAGTTTGTGGGGTTCGCAGGCTACAGCGGCTATTGCGCGCGCTGATTCTTACATCATCCCCGCTGACTATGACGAGCGCAAAGCTTTAGCTGATAGTCAAGCAATGCAGCATGGAAATGATTCAACATCCCCAGCTGTACGCGTTCCTACCTTGCTCCAAATCATCGAAGGAACAGGAATGTCATACTATGATCATATCTCATACTTAATGCATCGCTTTGTTAATGTTCGCACACCTAAACTTGTCATTTCTTCAGGTATGAGGCAATCTGATGTGGACTGGCTTATGAAGATGCGCCTGTCGTATCCGAGGGCATTTGCAAGAGCTTTGGAGCTAGGTCCCTTCGATAGGAAGATTTACCTAACTGAAGACATCTTGCTTTTGGAGCAGTTATCCGTGACAACTCCAGTTACTATTTCAGCCCATAATGCGTAGACGTTATTTTAGGCATGCCAAAGGCTTCAAATTAATGCCCATGGCAAGCTGGATTTTAGTTTTCTTCTCGAGAGACTCAACCAAATTCTCAACTCTGTTATGCTTAAGTATGACCACCGCAACCTTTATTTTGAAAATAACAAGTTGGAGGAGCAAAAGAAGAAGGCCGAAGAGGCTGCCAAGCTCTTCCACAAGATAAAGGCTATTGTTGAAAAGCTGAAGCAAGACATTGCCAAGGTGGAGAAGGCTTTGATACCTGTAGCACCAGGAGATCCTCTAGTCAAGGATTTGTTTCAATAATTATATGTTTTCTTTTAGCAAGCTGTGTGCTGTAATGTCACCCTGTTTTTTATTTAAACACTTGAACGCGATGTTGGCCTTTGTTTTCTAAATGATCTCCTTTCGCATTCCAATGGTTCAATAATTATCGCATCATATTTTGTTGTAATTTAGACTTGAATGCTTCAGGACTATTGATGAGTCAGAAAATTTTTAGACACTTGTAGGCTCAAGTCTCCATGAGCTGCCGTCATTACTTGAGATTTCATGCCGCCACAGTATTAAATAAGGCGTGCTTTTCACGCAGTGGGGCCTACCCTCGTCATGACCTACGGTGATTAAATTAGGTGTGCTACTTTATCGTCGTAGACTTTAATTTGGTAATTGATTCTTTCTTATTTCTGAGGCGTTGCTGAGTCGGCCAGGAAACTGAAGAGTCTCCTCTGATTCCTATATAAACCCCTTTTATTTCTATTCTTGTTCTTTATCTGAGCTCCTGTGATTAACAAAATTGTTGGAATAGATGCCCTAGAGGAAATAATAGATTTAGTATGAACATTGTTTTGGCTAGAATATTCATTTATTATATATTGTGATATTAAATATAATGAAGCCCTTAGATAAAATGTGTTATTTATCTTAAATATCCCTAGTCCACTATATCGACTAATAGGACGATCAAATATAGACTAGTATGTGGGTAGATTGATATGGAGATATCAAGTCTAACACATGGGTATGCATTAGGAGTAATGGCATACTGGATTGACCCACAACGAGAAGTATGCATTAGATTATGTCAAGTCACAATCGCTTCTCGTAGTGCTAATATAATTGCAATCCTTAGACTTGAAGTCACTAGATACTCTAGTTGTGGAATATTGTGCTTTGATGTTATCAAACGTTACACCGTAACTAGGTAATCATAAAGATAGCTATCGGGCATGATAGGAAGCAAGCTTAGAGATCGTAGTGATGTAGATAGAATTTGTCCCTCCCACATAATGGGGGTAAATATCCACGGCCACTCGGGGGCTGAGGATTATTGAATGTCTGGCCAGACTCAGATAAATAAATATGGAAATATTGATGTTATCTCCAAGCATAAGCATATTCCCAGGATCGAGGAACTATGGATTGGATATACGAGTGTGACTATTTATGTCTCTTGTCCAATCCGGATATGGAGACAAAGGGAAAGTGCAATATAAGATATTGGGCACAAAAGGTTTGTCGGGATCACTGTCTATTTCTTTTATTTGGGTGGCATGGATGTGTTGCTAGACACTGCTCCATGTTGGTAAATGTTACTACCAACTAGATCGAAACCTATGGGGTCACACGTCAAATAGATTAGAGCTAGATTTGGGATTAATTAATATTTATTAATTAATGAAAGGATCAGTGTGCAACACCTTGCAAACTTAGTAGGAGTTGTTGGAGTATATAAAGGAGGGTCTAGCATCCTTCCCACTAATTGTGATTTTTTATTGACACAAAACAAAGAGAGTGGGAGAGAACAAGAGAGAGAGAGAGCAAGACAGGCCTAAGGCCGATGCCCTAGGCTTGTTCGCCCCTTTCCCTTCGTCACAAAGAGGAGGCCGAAACCTCCTCTTGTCCTTGTTGCTTTGATCCTATTCTCTCTTCCCTTCGGGTTCAAGCTAGAACTTGTTTGAAGGAAGAATCTAGATCTCACCTATAGACATGGATCAACCGTAGAGACGAGGACATCATTCTTCGTGTGATCTCACAAATCAAAAGGTACACAATACTATGTCTCTTATCATGTTATGATGTCTCCTCCTGACGATCCGTGGTGGGCTTTGAAGTAGAATTAATTTTTGTTATTCCGCTGCGTTACCTACGTCAAAACCCAACAGTGGTATCAAAGCCACAATTCGTAGAGCATAACATGATTTTATGTGTTACGATTTCACTTTATACACCGTATTATTGTTTATTACGCGAAAAATGCAAATAATTGGCATAGTAGATGCAAAATTGAATATGATTCAATAAAACAAGATCCAATTTAACATTGGATTGTTATAATTGGTGAGTTTAATCACATAAGATGTGAACAATTGGGTTCTTGAAAATTTAGGGTTCATTGACACATGATTGAAAAGGTTTTTCAATAATGGAAACAAATTTATGGAATTAATTCCATAAAGGAAACAACCTTGCTCGGGCAACAAGGAAGAGGGAAGGAGGCTAGGGCCGAAACCCTAGCCGTCCGCCCCCCTCCCTTGCGAAGCAAGAAAAGGCCTCAAGCCACATGGGGCGGCCGGCCTTGGTTCAGGCTTTGTGGGGGACGGCGGTCCTAGGGGTTCGGGCCCCTTGTTGGCTTGAACTCCTTGGACCCTTGTAACCCTAATTACCCAATTCAATTAAAATTGAACAAGCGCGTTAAAAATTGGTTTTAACTGTATTATGTGCTTTGTTTCATGGTGGATGGATATGGCCTCGGATTGTGGATGTTTATTGCTTTGTGGTTTAATTTACGGCCTGTGAGCTGATCAAATTAATGTAATAATTAATTAAATTTTTCGGCCTGCGAGTCGTCTTTTTCTCCTCGACATGTGAGGCTTTTGTTATTTATTTATTCTAGATGTAGGCTAGAATTAGAAATATTTATATGATAGCCAATATCAATGAGAAGAAGACCGGAGGACCAAAGAAGCCAAAAGACAAAGGAGACACCCCTAGGCGCGCGGCTATGGTGGAGCACATGGAGATGAGCTCGTCACTTTAGGAAAATTGGATATTATCATTGGCTAGATAATATCATTAGTTTAGGGGCCATATCCATGCATCGTTTTTATTTTGTGGATGTTTATTATTCATGTCTTGTTATTTAAATTTTTGTGTGTATGGCAATACTAGCGAAAACGATAACAAGATAATAATAAACACGATTGGTCTTTTATTGTGGATTGCCCAATCCAAATAAGTAGACCATGTTGATGAGATCAACCAAACAAATTAAGAAATAAAAATCCCTCAATTAAATATTGTGTTCTGCCTTCTCTTGCCAAAACACCCTTCATGATCAGGGTTCATTAAATTCGGGCTTGCCAAAGCAAGGCGATTTTAATTTACCATGGTGTGTTGAGGACGACACAAGCTAGTAATGTGTGTATGTTGAAGCCAGAGGTTGGACGCAACTAGCCAATAATCAATTGGATTGATGAGCCTAGAGGCATGACAATTTGGTGTTATCCATGGGATAAAGAATAAAGAGTTATTCACCTAATTGGACCAAGAGTTGCATGGGATGCAATTTGAATGGTTCCTACCTAAATAAACTATTCTTGGGTGACTTGCCAAATCAAGCTCAAGAAGACGTGAAAAAGGGATCTTGGACCTACTAGAAAATATAATGATATTTTCCGCATTAATGGTGAGGGCTATTAATCCGAGAAAAATAGTCGGAGCTATATTTGATGATCTAGACATTGTTGAATATATTTGAATTTTTCAAAATACTAAAATTGCACATTTCTCATTTTGTTGAATTCCAAATGGCAAACAACAACGCATCAACTTCATCCCTACGATCTGTCCTTGAGAAGGATAAACTGTCTGGAACGAATTTCCTTGACTGGTACAGAAACTTAAGAATTGTCCTTAAGCAAGAAAAGAATCTATTCGTCTTGGACACTCAAATTCCAGAACCACCACAAGATGAGTCTCTTCTAGCGGAATTAAGGGCACGTCAGAAACATATTGATGATTCTACTGACGTGACCTTCCTCATGCTTTGTACCATGACTCCTAAGCTTCAGAAGCAGCATGAGAATATGGAAGCCTATGATATGATCATACACTTGAAACAATTGTTTCAAGAACAGGCTAGGCATGAGCGCTATGAGGTGTCTAAATCATTATTCTAGAGTAGTCTTGCAGAGGGGAATCCAGTAGGGCCTCATGTGCTCCGAATGATCGGGTACATTGAGAACCTTGAGAGACTGGGATTCCCACTGGGCCAAGATTTGGCTATTGATCTTGTCTTGCAATCGTTTCCTGCCAGTTATAATCAGTTCATCATGAACTATAATATGAACGAGATCAGTAAAAATCTGTCTGACTTATTAAATATGCTGAAGACAGCGGAACAGAACATCAACAAAGGCAAGGGCAATGCCATAATGATGGTACATAAGAGGAAGGGCAAGTCAGTTGCCTCTACTTCAAAAGGAAAGCGCAAGAAAGTTCCGAAATTCAAAGAAGCCCTAAAGCCTAGTGGAGGCGTGTCTAAGGGTGAGAGTCACTACTGCAGCCAGTCGGGTCACTGGAGGAGGAATTGCCCTAAATATCTGGAGGATAAGAAGCTTGGAATAAGAATTCCACCACCACCAAGTATTTATGTTATAGACGTCAATCTTTCTATTTCTTCATCTTGGGTATTGGATACCGGATGTGGTTCTCACATTTGTCGTTATGTGCAGGATTGAAAAGAAGCAGAAGATTTAGTAAAGGGGAGATAGATCTACGCGTCGGGAATGGAGCAAGAGTTGATGCATTAGCTGTAGGCGTTTATGTGCTATCATTGCCTTCTGGACTTATTTTTGAATTAGCCAATTGCTTTTATGTTCCTGCTATGAGCAGAAACATTATTTCCATTTCTTGTTTGGACGAGAAGGGTTTTTCTATTTCAATAAAGGACAAGTGTTGCTCCATTTATTTTGATAGTATGCACTATTGTAGTGCGCATTTTTCTAATGGATTGTATATCCTTGATCTAAATAGTCCAATCTATAACATAAATACTAAAAGGATTAAAACTAATGATTTAAATCCTAGATGTCTATGGAACTGTCGTTTAGGCCATATAAATGAGAAACGCATTTCTAGACTCCATAATGATGGACTACTAGACTCATTTGATTTCGAATCATATGAGACATGTGAATCTTGTTTATAAGGAAAAATGACAAATTCCCCTTTCAATAAGAAAGGTGAAAGGACTAGTGAGTTATTGGCACTCATACATACTGATGTATGTGGACCATTCCCAACGCCTGCCAGAGGTGGTTATACCTACTTCATCACATTTACTAATGATTTCAGTAGATATGGATTTGTATACCTTATGAAGGCCAAATCTGAATCCTTTGAATTGATCAAGGAATTCAAGAATGAAGTAGAGAAGCAACTTGGTAAAAGTATTAAGGCTCTACGATCGGATCGTGGAGGAGAATACTTGAGCCAAGAGATTGATGAGTATCTTAAAGAGTGTGGGATAGTATCCCATCTCACTCCACCCGGAACGCCAAAATGGAATGGCGTGTCCGAGAGGAGGAATCACACTCTATTAGATATGGTGCGATCTATGATGTCTCAAACAGATCTTCCGATATCCTTTTGGGGACATGCTCTAATGACGGCAGCTTTTACCATTAACCGCGTTCCATCCAAATCAGTCATGAAGACGCCATATGAGATATGGACTGGGAAGCGTCCCATAGTGTCTTTTATGAGGATTTGGGGCTGGGATGTCTATGTAAAACGTTTACAAACAGACATGCTCGGTCCCAAAGCGGATAAGTGTAAATTTGTGGGATATCCTAAGGAAAATAAAGGATGTTATTTCTACAATCCCATCGAGAATAAAGTTTTTGTTGCTCGGACCGGCGTGTTTCTAGAAATAGAGTTTGTCTCTAAAGAAGAAAGTGGGAGGGCAGTATAACTTGAAGAGATTCTAGAACCACAAATCAGTGAACCGATGATGGAACATGAACACGAACCTCAAGTAGTTGTGGAAGAACATGTTCAGGTGACACAAGAACTCCGGTGATCAGGAAGAGTGCGTCATAAGCCAGAGAGGTATGGACCTATTGTGATTGAGCCCGATGATGTACCACTCATAGATGATGAGCCTGCAACCTACGGAGAGGCTATGAAAGGCACAGACTCTAAGAAGTGGCTAGAAGCCATGAGATCCGAAATGGATTTACATGTACACCAACAAAGTATGGACTTTGGTGGAACCACCCGAAGGGGCACGACCGATAGGGTGCAAGTGGGTCTTCAAGAAGAAGACCGACATGGATGGCAAGGTAGTTGCCTATAAGGGGCGATTGGTACCCGAAGGGAATAGACAAATTCATGGTATTGACTATGATGAGACCTTTTCACCAGTCGCTATGACTAAATCCATTCGAATCCCAGTTGCTATTGCAGCATACTACGACTATGAGATTTGTCAAATGGATGTGAAAACAGTGTTCCTTTATGGGAACCTCCTCGAGGATGTGTACATGACACAACCGGAGGGTTTTGAGGATCCAGAGAATGCCAATAAAGTCTGTAAGCTGCAAAGATCCATTTATGGATTAAAGCAAGCTTCTAGGAGTTGGAATCGACGTTTTGATGACGCGGTTAAAGAGTTTGGCTTCATCAAGAACGAAGATGAGCCTTGTGTTTACAAGAAGGTTAGTGGGAGCTCCGTAGTATTTTTGGTCTTGTATGTGGATGACATACTAATCATTGGCAACGACATTCCTGCTTTGCAAACTGTTAAAGATTGGATAGGAAAGTGCTTTGCAATGAAGGACTTAGGAAATGTACTAGGTATAAATATCTTTAGGGATAGATCTAAAACGTTGCTCGGCCTAAGTCATAGTACATATATAGACAAGGTGTTCAAGAGTTTCAACATGAAAGATTCCAAGAAGGAATTCTTGCCCATGTCGCATGGAGTCACTCTTTCTAAGAATGACTGTCCCTACAATGATATTTAGAAGGACCGCATGAGTAGGATACCCTATGCTTCGGCCATATGATCCATCATGTACGCCATGTTATGTACTAGACCAGACATATCATACGCGTTGAGTATGGTGAGCAGATACAAGTCCAATCCGGGTGAGAGTCACTGGATTGCTGTCAAGAACATCCTAAATTACTTGAGAAGAACTAAGGATGTGTTCTTGATATTTGGAGGTAAGGAAGAGCTAAGTATAAAGGGTTACACTGATGCAAGCTTCCAAACCGATAAAGATGACTACAGATCTCAGTCTCGATACTTGTTTTGCCTGAATGGAGGAGCTGTGAGCTGGAAGAGTTCCAAGAAAGGGACAATTGCTGATTCTACAACAGAAGCTGAGCACATTGCTGCTGCAGATCACTAAAAGAGGCAGTTTGGATAAAGAAGTTTATTACTAAGCTCGGTGTGGTCCCTAGCATCGTGGATCCCATAGAGTTGTACTGTGACAACTCCGGGGCGATCGCACAAGCCTAGGAACCAAGATCACACCATAATTCAAATCAAGTACTTAGAAGATTCCATATTATTCGTGATATGATCGATCGAGGAGATGTGAAGATGTGCAAGATTCCAACGGATGACAATGTTTCAGATCCGCTCACAAAACCTCTTGCGCTGCGAAAGCATGAAGGGCACGCCAGATCTATAGGAATACGAGATGCGCCAGATTGGCTCTAGTACAAGTGGGAGACTGTTGGAATAGATGCCCTAGAGGCAATCATATATTTAGTATGAACATTGTTTTGGCTAGAATATTCATTTATTATATATTGTGATATTTTATATAATGAAGTCCTTAGATAAAATGTGTTGTTTATCTTAAATATCCCTAGTCCACTATATTGATTTATAGGAAGTATCAAATATATACTAGTATGTGAGTAGATTGATATGGAGATATCAAGTCTAACACATGGGTATGCATTAGGAGTAATGGCATACTTGATTGACCCACAACGAGAAGGATGCATTAGATTATGTCAAGTCACAATCGCTTCTCATAGTGCTAATATAATTGCAATCCTTAGACTTGAAGTAACTAGATACTCTAGTTGTGGAATATTGTGCTTTGATGTTATCAAACATTACACCGTAACTGGGTAATCATAAAGATAGCTACCGGGCATGATAGGAAGCGAGCTTTGAGATCGTAGTGATGTAGATAGGATTTGTTTCTCCCACATAATGGGGGTAAATATCCACCGCCGCTCAAGGGATGAGGCTTATTGAATGTGTGGCCAGACTCAGATAAATCAATATGGAGATATTGATGTTATCTGCAAGCATAAGCATATTCCCAGGATCGAGGAACTATGGATTGGATATACGAGTGTGACTACTTATGTCTCGTGTCCAATCTGGATATGGAGAAAAAGGAAAAGTGCAATATAAGATATTGGGCACAAAAGGTTTGTCGTGATCACTGACTATTTCTATTAGTTGGGTGGCATAGATGTGTTGCTAGACACCGCTCCATGTTGGTAAAAAATACTACCAACTAGATAGAATCCTATGGGGTCACACGTCAAATAGAGTAGAGCTACATATGGGATTAATTAATATTTATTAATTAATGAAAGGATCATTGTGCAACACCTTGCAAACTTACTAGGACTAATTTGCAAGGAAGGGAATAATTCTAGTTCATGTACAATTAGGAATTTTTTTATGGAAACAACAAGGAGTTGTTGGAGTATATAAAGTAGGCTCTAGCTTCCTTCCCACTAATTGTGATTTGTTATTGACACAACACAAAGAGAGTGGGAGAGAACAAGAGAGAGAGAAAGACAAGCCTAAGGCCGCTGCCCTTGGCCCGTCCGCCCCTTTTCCGTCGGCACAAAGAGGAGGCCGAAACCTCCTCTTGTCCTTGTTGCTTTGATCCTCTTCCCTCTTCCTCCGGGTTCAAGCTAGCACTTGTTTGAAGGAAGAATCTAGATCTCACCTCTAGATGTGGATCAACCGTAGAGACGAGGACATCATTCTTCGTGTGATCTCACAAATCAAAAGGTACACAATACTATGTCTCTTATCATGTTATGATGTCTCCTCCTGACGATCCATGGTGGGCTTTGAAGTAGGATTAATTTTTGTTATTCTGCTGCGTTACCTACGTAAAAACCCAACAAAAATGTTGTCTCCAGTGAGTCCTCACAACTCTTTTCATTGCTATTTGACAATTTTTGATCTGTATCAGCTCTGGTATTCCAAGGTTGAATTTGTGCGTTGTGCTATAGAAACAGTTCCCAAGAATTTCAACGAAAAGGCCCGTGATTCGCCTGGCCTTTCCAAAGGCCAATTGTGTAAGCCCTTTCGTTGGAACGAAGACATCTTTTCCTTCATTATGTTGGCGGAGGTAATCTCCGGTGGTCCTCCGGCGAGGCGTGACTTTGCACCAACTCTTCTACCAGCAAGTAATGAGTGGTGTGCATCTCTGTCGGTTCTCTGGAGGAGAACTATTTGCAACCATTATTTCGGCCACGTCACAACAAATGGGTGTGTTGATTCGTTGCGCAGGACTAGCTTCCTACCCCATGAGCTGTTCTCCCTTTTGCTCTTCACATCAGCAGCCTTCATGGCTTGAAGTTCATCTGGCATCTTGCCATGTCAAGGGTATGAACGAGAGCTCTGTTCTGGTTGAGGACGTGGATGATAGCGTCAAGTTTCGTAGCTTTCGGGTTTTTCATAGGAATTTTCCTTGAGAACACTTAATTTTTTTTTGATTGAAAGCTTTTCCTTGCTGTAAGCTTTGCTTTAAGCTGGTATCTAAACAGATAAGTTGTAACCCACATTCGACTGTTATGAAAGTATGCTTTTCATTTGCTGTTTTTATCTACATAATAGACTGTAACTTCGCGTATTGACTTTCAATACGATGAAACAAGCTTTGTGTTTCGCTGCTGTCTAGCCAGACAATCTTTGAATGGGTTGCTATCTAGACAAATAGGTTTTAGATCGCATAGGATCATTTCTGTAATCGCTGCTATCTAGGCAGATAGGCTTTGGATCGCATATGACCATGTTTTGTTATTGCTGCTATCTAGGCAGATAGGATTTGGATCTCATTGGATCATGTTTTGTTATTGCTGCTATCTAGGAAGATCATAGGATCATGTTTTGTTATTACTGCTATCTAGACAGATAGGCTTTGAATTAATTAGGAGATATGAGTAATATGAACAATTAAGTAAATTAAGCAACAAGGGAATAATTTGATAAAGTTCTCTCATATGGGAGAGTTATTATCATTAAAGCATCCTCATATGGGAGGAGTATTAAAATATATTCCTCATATGGGAGGAAGCAGCACAGAATACATAAGAGGTAGAAAGCATCAAAACATTTGAATTGGAAAGTAATTAGTAGAGCTAAGGATAGTACTTCTTAATCTATCGCATGTTTATTAGGCTTGGAGTTGTTGCTGTCCCATGAAGCCTCTGAATGGTGCAGTAGCCACTATCGAACACTTCTTTGACTTCGAACGGTCCTTCCCAATTAGAAGCGAACTTAGGGTGAGCTGCTTCTCGCATACACTGATCCGAAGCTCGTAAAACCAGATCTCCAACTGCAAAGTCCCGGTGTTGGCCAGTTTTGTTGTATGCGCGAGCGATCCTTTCTTTGTACCTTGTGTTGGCTCTCTTGGCCTCTTCACGTTTTTACTCTAACAGGATAAGATCATGATAACGTTGATTCTCGCACAAAGCATGAAAGGCTATCCTTGCAGAATTAATTTTGATTTCAGCTGGGACAACAGCCTCGGCCCCATAACATAAAAGGAAAGGAGAGACTCCTGTGGGAGTCCTTGGCGATGTGCTATATGCCCATAGAGCCAGACCTAGGGAATTCGCCCACTTCTTGTGATTGTCTGCAACCATTTTGCTTAGGATCCTCAGAAATGTCTTGTTCGTTGCTTCTGCTTGTCCGTTACCCTTCGGATAATATGGCGTGGAGCACACTTGCCTTATGTTGTACTCTGCTAGCTTAACAACCCCTTTTCGATTTACAAAGGGAGTTCTGTTGTCAGAGAGAATGGAATTGGGAATCCCGAAATGATATATGATATTCTCCTGAATGAAGTTAACAACCGCAAGTGCGTTTGCTGTCTTGAGTGGCACCGCTTCCACCCACATGGTGATTTGCTCAGTTGCGATCAGGATGAATTGATTCCCATGCGAGGCCGGTTGAATAGGGCAAACGAAATCCAAAGCCCACGTGTGAAATGGCCAAGGTCTTCCCAATGCGTGTAAGTCTACAGCAGGAGCGTGTTCAAGGTTGCCTTTGAACTGACATTCTTGACACCTTTTAACCTTGGTGCGACAATCTGATTCCATTGTGGGCTAAAAGTAACCAACAGTGAGGAGTTGCCTGCATAACTTCGCACCTCCTTGGTGCTCCACTTGATGGGACAAATCCGTCACTTCTTGCGCTTCTTGTCTATCCAAACACTTGAGAAGGTTCCCCTCATGACCTCTGCGCCATAGGATTTTTTCCTTTACGACATACCGAGTTGCCTTCCTTTTGAGCTTTTCAGCTTCTTTTCTCTGAGTTAGTTAAATTCCTTCCGTCAGGTAGTCAAATAGTGGCTTCCCCCAATCTGTATCGTCATCAATTGCAGCAATTTCTAATGAATCTTTGACCAATGCGCAATTCTCACATTTCCCTTGAATGGCTGCATCGTACGTTGACATTTCTAGCCAGTGAATCCCATATCTCTGTGCTTTTTTGTAGATGGACACTTCATTTTCTCTACAGTAATGTTGGTGGATTTTCTCTAATAGCGCAAGACCTTCTTTCTGTGAGACACATCGCATGAGCACTCCTCTTGGTCCCTTTTAGTAAAGGGAGTTGTCATGCACACAGAATCCGTTCGTGGATGCCAAGTTCTCTTTGCTCGTCCCTTCAGCAATCGCGCGCAGTATTGGGCTACTCCAATCTTCAGCTTCTGTGGACTCTTCTTAGCATACCTCTTGTGCCAGAGTCGGAGTAGTTTTGATCTCGATCAAGATCTTTCTTGGGCATTTGTCTGCATTGATTTTAGACCCCAAAGTGGCTAAGGCATCTGCATGTTGATTGTCAAGCCTTGGAGTATGCTCATACTTGACATCGTGGAATTGTTGTACTAGCTTCTGAACCATAGTCCTATAAGTTAACAAGTTGATCTCCTTTAGACCATACCCGCCTGAGGCCTGTTTGAGAATGAGCTTCGAATCTCCCATGACCATCAAGTTGTTTACTTCCAATGCCTTGGCCGCGAGGAGCCCTGCATTTATAGCTTCATATTCCGCCTCATTGTTAGTGACTGGGAAATCCAACTTTGTCGACATTTGGATGACTTCTCCATCTGGCTTAGTCAGGAAAACACCAATTCCTCCTCCCTTTCGTGTTGACGACCCATCGAAATGAAACTTCCAATATAGTGGCTCGATCGCATAAATCTCAGGTCCTTCTAGATCTTCCTCTACCATAGGCTCGCAATTGTAGTCTGGGAATTGTGCCAATAAATCTGCCACCGCCTGAGACATAATTGCCTTTGGACGAGCGCATGTGATTTCATACTCCGAGATGGTCATGTACCACTTCGCTAGCCTTCCACAGGGAGAGGAATGGCACAACAAGTACCGGATGGGGTCGCTCTTCGTGATCACCACGACTTTTTGGGAAGCGAAATAATGCTATAACTTTCCTATGACGAAAATTAAAGCAAGGCAGTGGCGCTCTATATCAGTGTACCTGGACTTAGCCGGGCTACACCACGCCAGAGATGTAATAGATCGGTCTTTCCTGCCCCTCATGCTCTTGAGCTAGCAGCGCCCCTATAGACTTCTGGTCGATGTCAGATACAACAAAAGTGGTGACCCTAGTTGAGGTGAAATCATTACATGTGGTGATGTCAACAAGTCCTTCAGCTTCTCGAATGCTGCTTGATGCTCCTTCGTCCAATCATACACAGCATTTTTCTTGAGAAGATCACCGAAACAGAAGGTCAGCTCTGCAATTGTTGGCACAAATCTTCGTAGATAGGATAGCTTTCTTAAGAATGTCCTCAAAGTGCTTTGTTTGTGGGGTGCTACCATGCTGGTGATAGCTGAAATCTTCGCCGGATCACGCTCAATCCCATGGCGGTGGATCACACAGCCTAATAATTTCCTAGAAGTTACTCCAAATGCGCACTTCATTGAATTCATATTTAGTTGAAAGCTCCTGCACCTTTCGAACACTTTTCGCAAGTCCCCCAGATGATCTTCTTCTTCCTTTGACTTGATGACCAAATCATCAACATAGAACTCCACTTCCTGATGCATCATATCATGGAAGAGAGCCATCATGGCACTTTGATAAGTTGCTCCCGTATTCTTGAATCCAAAGGGCATAACCGTGTAGTTGAAAACCCCAACTGGCGTGATGAACGCAGTTTTCCTCGCATCTTCAGGAGCCATATTGATTTGATTTTACCCGCTAAACCCATCCATGAAAATGAACATCCGATGACCTGGGGTAGAGTCAGTGAGCAGGTCTACGTTTGGCAGCGGGAATTCGTCCTTGGGGCATAAGCGATTGAGATCTCTGAATTCCACGCTGATGCGAAGCTTCCCATTTTTCTTGACAAATGGCACACTGTTGGCCAACCAAGTAGGGTGATGATTGGGTTCAATGAATTTGGCATTTAGCAGTTTAACTATTTCTTCCTTGGTCTTCATGTTAATCTCTGGTCTGAAACTTCTTGCACTCTGCTTTACCGGTTTGGACCCTGGGACAACATCCAACCTATGCAGCGTCACGCCCGTGTCAAGGCCGGGCATTTCGTCGTACTCCCAGGCAAACACATATTTGTACTCTGTGAGCAGCTGTAGAAACTTTTCTTCTTCTTCTTCTCCCTTGAGATCTGCGCTCAAGAACACGGGCCTCTTTTTAGCTTTAGATGGGCTTAGGAATACTTCCTTTAGCTCCTGCTTCTGTGGCTTTGGTTTATCTTCCATGCATTCGAGCGCTTCTTTCAACTTCTCATCCGCTAGATCTGGCTTCAACTTGTCTTCCTCTAGTTCTTGTTCAAGTTGATTGATTTTCCCAGGGATATTCCCATGTTGAGGTGAGGGTACCCCCGCGCGCCTTCATATGCGATAGCACTTCTTCCCATTGTAGTAGAGGCTTTCTATCTCCTTATTTTTGCTATCATGTTTCACCACCCTTTTAGGGTATACACATTCTTCTTCTGGTAAGCAATATTTGGCATCTCTTCGCATGCAGGCACCTTCTCCTTGGAATCTTCCTTTGTCACCATCACTACTGCGGATGACTGATCCTTGATATCTTCCCATCGGGGCAGAGGGGTTGGCTTGAATGGCCAAGGAACCTGCTCGTCCGCCATTTTGGTGAACCATACTGCTTTAGTAAGATGCGCCTCATTCAAGTTGAACGGGTTTAATCGAAGCCGGTATCTCAACTACCCTGCCATTCCAAATGGCCTTCATCACCTGGTGGGCTGTTGAGGGTACTGCGTCAAAGCGATGGATCCACGCCCGACCAATGATCATGTGGTATGTAGTGTTTGCGTCAATGACATAGAACTTGGCAGAACACTTTATCTTTCCTATCGGGAGTCTCAGGCGGATCCAACCCATTGTCATCCTTGAAATGCTTCCAAATCCGATCAATGAAGATGGGCGCCTGACAATTTTCTTCTCAGGAATTCCTGCTAACTTCTGGGTGTTGAGCGAGACTACATTAACGGCCGCTCCCCCATCAACAAATTCCCTTTTAAAATCGACATCGTTAATCACTGCTGTGACATACAAGGGCTTCTGATGGCTCGCATCCGTGTTCTTATCAATTTCATATAAAGCCATTATCCTCTCTTTTGAGCGAGAGGCCCTTACAACTCTTCCATTGGAGACAACTATATCCTCCTAAAAATCTTCTGCCACTCTGAGGATCGCCTTCGTCATCTTCTTGTGGCAATGTTCTGAAAAGTTCATTTCATCAAAGAACCTTCTGAAGCCGTGCGATCCCTTCATTCTGTCGGCGCGCGAGTCCTCTGTGTCCAAGCTATAGTCTTCCTCTTCAGTGACTTTGGCTATAATAGGTAGCCCATCTTCTGCGGTCTGTTCGAGGTCCATAATCGCGATCATGGCTACCTCCTTGTCTTTTGGCTCTTGCTCTGAATGGGCTGGGAGGGGATTGTTTCGCACATCCTGCCTGTGCTCGTTGATGACCAGCTCCCCTTCCTTCATCTTCTTGTTTACAAAGTACTTAAGCTTCTTGCACTCAGCTATTGGATGCATGACTTTTCCGTGGCATTCACACCACTTTGGGTCCCTTAGCTGCTCCCTGGTGGGTGCCCTTTCGAGTTGAAGTAGGACCCCATCTTTACGCCACTGTTTGCAGAGATCAATCAGCTCCTGGAGGGAGCATGGTAATGGCGGGACATCTGTGGTCGAAACCTTGTGTTGTTTGTGCGGTGAAACTGTATTGACTTCAGCACCGCGCCCTCCCTTGTAGTCAAATCTGCCAATCTTAAAGGTCGATCCTCCTGGGGATCGCTCAGTGGCATGCTTCTTCCTTTGCCTTTCCACTATTGGCTCTATATTCTTGGTACAGTAAATTAACTTTGAAAAAGTAGGCATTTTGCAAGTTAATCAACATACCCTTGTATTCGTCTCGCATTCCTTGTAGACATATCTCGACGAGCTGACTTTCAACCACCTCATCTCTGCACTCCATCGAATTTTGCCCTGAACTTCTTGATGAATACGACTCCTTCTTCATCACGCTTTTGATGCATGCGCGATCGGTGAATCATCGTGACCTTCTCCTCCATTTGAAAGAACTTGGTATATAACTTTTTGACTATGTCCTCCCATGTCTTTATGGAGCCAGGTTCCAACGTCCTGTACCATTTGTATGCGACCTTCCCCAAAGATTTGGGAAACTCGCGCATCAATAGGTTAGAATCAACCCCGTGTGGCCCCATCATGTCGATGAAGCGCATGACATGATCCTGAGAAATCCCATTGACATCATCAAACTTATCCAACTTAGGAGCTTTGTACCCCGCAGGGTTGGGCATCAGGTAAATATCGCACGGAATAGGAGGTGCGTTATCAACCTTCGGGATGATGGCGTCCGTAAAGCACTGATTTGCAAGAAAATTTTCCAAGCTCTGCTCCAAGGTTGTCATGCTTGTCGATGCACTTCCTCCAACAGTAGGAAGGAGGGTTGCAGCTGGGAATGGCACATATGCAGCACTTAGATTGGGAGTGTAACCGACATTATTTACAGCTGCAGGCGGGGAAAGCAGCGGTTCTTGTGGCTGTACATTAGTGGGAATGGCCAGTAATTGAGAAACAGGCGCAGCAATTTGTTTTTGGGTAAGAGATGGTTGGGAAGTTTTTGGTGGGTCTTGCAAGCTGGGTTTAGGATGTGTGGGCGTTACCCCTGTTCCCTGGCAAATAGCAGTCCCCTGTGCCGAATTCTGAGCAAGAACTCCCAGAATCAACATGATCTGGGCCATCTGTGTAGATTGGTCCTGGAGAGCCTTCGCCTGGCTCTGGAGGGTTGGAGTACCACCAGTTGCTGTGGATTTAGGGCGTGTTTCCTCCCCTGAAGTTGTCTCTGTTGAGGGAGATCGGTTGCTGGCATATTCATCGTGAGACATGGCTGCTTGCTAAGGTCTGTTTCACGTCCGGTTCACCAAATGTGCACAGGAGGATCCTTTGAGGAAGATCCAAGCGTACACCAAGAGTAGATAATAGAAACAGAGAGAAGTGTAAGGTAGTGAGTAGGGAGATAGTAAAACAATGGCAGCTGTGAGCGAGAGAGACAGTATATGGACAGAGCTTCCGCGTAGTTATGAGATTAGATCGTCGCAATGAATGGTTAACGATCCTATATATAGTGGGGAATGTGACTGTTGTAGTGGGTTAATGCGCCGATTGATGGCGGCTTAATTACATTAACCATAACGGCACGTTCGACGGCATATATAGGGACCGTTACGCACTTCTCCTGCGTATACCGGAACCTTTATGAGGTTGACCGAGTTTATGGGACACGTGTACATAAATCTCTCAAAGCAGTTACCAAAGGTCGCGCGCGGGCTTGGTTCTCGCTCGCGCGCGACATATTTTACTGTAGCCTCCAAACCGCTAAGTCCCTACAAGTCCCGTGTGGAATGATATGCGAGGGGCCCTGTCTCGCAGCCCCCATATGGACAAGCATGGGTAATTCTTGTGTGGTACTAGAGCACCACTCGATGTGCTGGATGACTGCCACATGTAAGCTAATTTACACGGCTAAATCACACTATCTACACCCTCCTATTAGCAACCTAACCACCATCCGCGAATCAATGTTCTTGAGTTTCAATTTAGTGTATTTTTCTTCTTCGAAATCAACTTGGTTATTTTCTTTGTTTGGAAATTGCTATGGTAAAATACTTTAACTACACACATATGGTTGTGTTGGCTTGCTGTATTGTCCGTAAACGTCTGATGCTATCTGTTGTTCAAATTTTATAGATACTCTTATCTTGTTTAGGTTTATCCAAGCTTTGGCACGAGCTCGTTATCGTATTTTTTGTCGCAGCGCGCGAATGTGAAGCCAGAGCGCGCGCATTCTAAGCCATTTGTCGGACTTCTGGATACATGGGTAAAGCTACAAAAAGATGTCTTATTTTGCAGCTTCAAAATAGCTAGCTCAAAAGTCGCAGAGTGTATATTTTGGGTATACTGAAATTGTAAATTTGGGTTACATTTTCCCGCATATACTTCTTGTAAAGTTGGTTGAATTTAAACGACTTTGTTAGGGAAAAACACACACATATAGTTTTTGAAATGTGTTTTGTGTATTTATTCAAGTTAAATACTTTACAATGTGTTGGTACAGTTTGATGTGTTGGTAGTGCCTAAAATAAGGCTATAGATTGGATTTCTCTAGATATGGACTCCACTAGTTGCAATGTTAAGCTTAGATACGACAAGATTACTATTCTTTGTCAATGAAGTTAGACGAAAAAATAACAAAATGCACAATTGTCGCCAGAAAGAGTCTTATTAAATACGACAATAAAATTGGTTAATATTGCTTTAAGTTTCTCCCTACATAAAAACCTCATAAACTGCGATAATGTGTCCTTATTGTTTTTGATGAAAACCAAATACGAACACAATTACTGAATTCACGGTAGTATTGCTTGACGCATAAGGCTCTTCAGAAACGGCGAGATAAAGCTTCTCCCGTATATATTCTGTCATAAACGGCGAAAGGTCTCCCAATTTTCGAAGAATAAAACGCGTCGATAGTTTTTTCCTCGCATTAAATTTTTAAACGGCGGTAGTTTCTCTTGCGGCAGAGCATAAACGTCATAATACCTCGCGGCTGAGCCAAATTTTGACGTTTTTTCATTAAAAGACCAGAAAAACCTCATAAACAGCAAGATATTACGCCGTTTTTTGTATGTTTCCAGTAGTGAGTGTCATTTTAATAGTTGTAAGGCAATTTTGAAAAACAATTAAAATGTAAAACAAGGACTGAGATAGACACATAAAATTTTCATTCCTACTTTCTATCTAGCTATTGATAGAAATGAGAATGCATGTTCTATGCATGATGGTATACATGGTTTGTTGGAGCTCGATGTTACTTCACTTCTTTATAATTTAGATAAAATTTAATTTTACATAAGCTATCAGAGATGCGCTATCCCCATTTCTTTTATACAAAATTTGCTTTACACCACTTTGTTTACTTAAACATAAAATAGATGCGCAAATGAATCTTAGGTTAGTTAATGACGGTTTAATAAATACGATGTAGTGTGTTAGATGTAGTGTGTTATGTAACAATTTTTGTGATAGTTACATTAAGAATACTAGTTTTGCCGCGCTCGCTTTGCGCGCGTGCTGGGTTTGCTTGTGAGTGTGTATTATACAATGCGTTGAGATGACAATGTATAGAAGTTGATTCCGGCTGTACTTACGAAATTATCATAAATATGTGTTGGAATAAACCGAGTACAATTTGGAAATTATTGGTCTAATATACATTGTATGTTAGCAATTGAAACAATCATATGAAAATAGGTAATATGAAAATAAATTGGAAATTAAATCAATCACAAATAACCGGGCAATATTTGTAGTCGAGGTCTTCCATTGGTCAATAACAAGAGATTGTAAATTTGTTACAACACAACCTCGTTGAATGAACGCGTTGAGCCGAATCGGAGAAAGCAAGCAAGACATTAGTGGAGAAGGTAAGCAAGACATTGCTTTTTTTTCATTAATGTGCATGTACTTGCTTACTGGTGACAAGGAAGCAACCATATTGAGTGGCATAACCTAAGAAGCAATATGATAGGGATAACCACAGCTCGATACATCCAGTTGGAAACTAGGAAAAACAAAAAACATCTCATTGAACCTAAAAAGGTAGACCAATTATATAGCAAGTACTACTATTTCAAATTGTTTCGCATACCACAAACAAGCTTCTCATCGAAGGTTCATTTAGGAAACCGAATAATTTTCAAACGTCACTTCACATGATCAATGAGCTGCAGAAATCAGGCTTCGTATTTTCCGACCTCAGTGTCCCCCATCATGGCGATACCCAGTTTCACAGCCGGTTGGATCCATTATTACAACGTAAAAAGTATTTTCGCCTTCATATTCGAACAGTAACAAGTACTACACTGATAAGGATTAGTTATTAGCAAAATAATGACAGCCTCCTGCGAAATACACTTGGTTTTGTCTTTGAAGTGAACGGACATTGCAAACACGACCATTTTGAACTCTAAGGTGTACCATGTCCGCTAGACTATCTCCATAGAACCACATGAATGCTGGTGGAATTTTCTACATTGGTTGAGTTAGAATAATATTGATTTAAAACCAATCTAAAGCGGATAAATTAACAAATATACCGAATTTATTCAATATGAGTGTAACTGAATGCTTACAGTTCTCTGCGTCACAATCACTATAGGATCGATGAATTTTCCGAACGTTTTCATCGTGACATTTTGCGATGTCGAGAGGTATTGTCCTGTTAATGATCAAATATTAAACGTAAGTTTTTGGGTGCAGAGATCGAACATCGCAAAATAAATATTTGCACTGGAAGATATGAACAATGTATTAAACTAATATAATTGGTCACAAATTAACGTTCCGGATATACTATGGGTATTTAATAAAATTGCTCAATTTGAAAGTATACCGCTTCATTTAAGCACGCATGCAGATCAAAATATATAATCTTAAAATTTAAACAAGATATTTTCACAAATTCATCAAGACAAGCAATGGGTCCTGTTTAGATTCATCAAAAATCTACAGAAAGTCAATTTTATATTATGAAAAATGAAAAGTTTTGTAACTATTTTTACAGTGATCGGCATCCATCAAAAACCTAACGAAAGTTTGAACTCCAGACTACGACTTAGATGGATCAAGATCCTAACAAAGAACAGAACCTCAAAATATGAATATCACAGAAGCAGTAACCTACCGCAGTAATCCCAACAAAGACCATACTTAGATCCATACACTGTCGATTGCTTAGCCGAATAGAGAGGCGGAAGAAAAAGGAATGAATAAGAAAAACAAACTCACAGATCGTTGACCTCGGTCTACGGCGGAGTAATCGTCGATAATAGTGTTGAAGAATTTTGGGGAAGGGTAGAAATTATTGACATGAGTAAATCTCTATTATATCAACAATTGGCCTGTCTGGATGAGCTTCTCTCCTCACCTCAACAATTCATTCCAATAAGTTTGTATAATTTCAGCTCATTTAAGCTCGTCCAAACACACCTTATAGCTCCATAAAATTATCTCAAAAATATTTTATATATATAAATATATCAATTTTTAATTACGTATATCATAAAAATTCATTCTTCCATTTCATGTAATGCAATTGCCAATTATCACTCCATCTCTGCCCTTTGTTCCCATATAGCAAAACACTGCGATTTTTTGATATTTTTTTCACCGTATTATTGAGAACATTTTACTCTACAACACCATGAAAAGATCTTCCAAAAATTGTATTATTTTGCTATTTAAATTACCAGGTCAAAGTGACATAATGAATAGTGATAAAAGTCAAATTGAGAACAAAGTGCAGAGAGATAGTGGTTATTGCACACCCACATATAGCTGGTCCTTAACCTTCTTGGCATGGTAAACGTGTAAAATTATCAAACATCATTGTGAACCTCAGTTTTGACCATGCCTCTTGAGAGTTACCATACCTCCTACACTTTGTAAAAATTAGAAAATGTACTTACCCAAATAAGTTGAGTCATCAAAGGCGGAAAAAAATGAGAAAATATGGCCAGTTCGGAGGAAGAGAAAAAGGAAGGTCATGGAAGAAGTATATAAAAACACCAGAGAAGCCATATTGGGCAAAAACCAGGCGAAACCAAAGAAGACTCAATCGAAGAAGATAGTAAAGGAAGTGAGGTAGAAAAATTGGTCTCTGTCGGGGAGAGAAAAATGCTTCCCCCAGCGGAGCCACCATTCTAGCACGATAAACGGACAAGAGAAGAATTGGAATATGATGTGAGAACCTTCATTCCATGGATAATCGGTTGGGGTAAGAATTAGTGATGGAATTATTGCCATGATAATATTGCAGTGGTCTAATTATATGTGTTTATCAGAGTATTGTAATTATAAAATGTTTAGACAGTTTTGATTAGAATTGTTTGTTTTTAAAATTACCATTAAATTTCACGTTCAATTTCGTTATCCAAACTGCAAAGCATGGATTCACATCAATATCAAAGAGTGCTATTTGAATAAAAATAGCATGTCGTGAGTATTATTTATTTGTATACAGGGTAGTTGAATGTCGCCGAGTAAATATGAAAATTGAGAGACGATAAAGATAGAAATTGTTACTGTAAGAACATTGGGGCGATCGCACAAGCCCCAATGTTACTGGGGCGATTCACAGTTTATATTGCATCAAAATGTATATGCATTGAATGATTAATTTTCATGCTGTCACAAATGTTTGATGTGTCCATTGGTACGTTGTAGGGGAAATCGAAATTAAGAGCCGTGTGGAGATTGTGATGTTTGGTTTTATGTGTCGTCTTGATCTGGCCGCGTACAATATCGACAGAAGCTCAAGTAGTAAAAGTTGCCATAGAGTGTTGCTGGTGGTATTTCTTAGTTAGTGATTGTATACAGTGCATGATATAGAGATTACTATGTTCAAAAGATTGAGAATTACAGTAGAGTTAGAATGTGTAACAGTGAATTTTAAATGTTGGCGTTTCATTGCTAGCCAAATTGTAGAGGCTGTGGAATAAGTGTCGGCGTTTCATTTTATGAGCGTATAAGTTAAGTATCATATGTATGAGACTCCACACGATAAATATTATAATACGTAGAGACACTTCGGAACGATGTCGTGTTTATGTTATAAGTTGAGGGGGCTAGACAATATTTATTTTTAAGTTCCAACTCCCCTTTTTGTAAAAGACCAATAATAAGGACTGCGTAGCACAATCCCATCTATTATTAAGCGTAAATTTTTATTACAGCAAACATCTTTCGGATATTTATTTTTTCAAACCGTGGGGAGGACACATGTGGGATCTTAAGGCCGTTTGTTCAACGGAATTAGTACGAACCAGCAGATTGAAATACATGATATGTAGTATTAAATACACACACATATGTAAGAAAATCTGATCATAATATCATACCAAAATATACCATCAAACCCACCCACTAAGTAGAACCGAGCGGGACTAAACCGACTTATAGAGTATGACAGGGAATTTAGCGTTACGTAACTAAGAAAAGGCTGCAACAGCTGCACGTACCTCTAAGTTCTACTACATATAGAATACTACTCCCCGCAATCTTTGACTAGAGAGATGGCCGGGGCGGGATGAGTAATCATCTCATTTCCGTTTGGCAGTGGAGTAACCTGAGATGCTGCAATCATCTTTACATAATGCTGTCTTCCATACTTTCATTATGATTATAATTATAGGAATATTGTAGTGTATGCCAGTACGTTGTTATGATTTATTCCTTGAATTTGATAGTTCAGTCCATGAAGGCTACCAAATGAACAATTCGGATGTCGAATTGCCTGGTTCGTTACAACATTTTTCACCTGAAATTAGAGCTATTATTGACCCACCAACAAGGATGTTTGGCACACAAAGTTATTTTAGTTGTGAAATTTCTAAACTACGGTAGTAACAAAATGAACAAATAGAAGTGGTAAAATTTTCAAGTTCATGACTCAAGTAAACCCAATCAAATGTGAAAAAAATAGGTTTTATAATGATTTTTAAGCCTCTAGAATTAACTCTGAAAGTGTGTAATGCATGTATAAACAGGATCTTAATACTCTAGAAGGGGGGTGAATAGATTATGTAAGATTTTGCTAACTATGACCTTTTGAAACTTAAAAACAATGATAAGATGAAATCTCGAGGCTTTGGAAAGGTTTAAGTAGTTTTGAAATTAATTGAAACAGTCTGGAGCTTCAAAGCTTTGAGACTAGAAATTCTCTAAAGCTTTGGAGCTACCTGTATTGTGCAGTTTTATGCACAATGAATAACAGCAAAGTAAAACAGTGAAAAGAGAAATTTTTTATGAAGTTCAGCCACCAAAGTACCTACTATCCGCCGGAGGGATACTATATCTACAGGATTTGAACAACTTCTTATTAATCACAGATTAAGCCCTTATCTTAATCCTAAGGGAGTTGCCTTACATCTATACAACTTGTGGTTCCAAACCTATATAGTTTCCGCTACAATCTGATGAAACAATCAGAATCTTTTGGTGTTCACTACAACAACTAACTTACTAAAGTTGACGAGGTTAAAAAGTACATGTAAATAATACAATGAAAGCACAATGAACAACACATAAACAAATTAAGCAATAATGCTCAGAAGTGTTTTTCAGAATCTCGATGATTGGACTTCTTTTTGATGAACCCTTGGAAGAATGAATGAAGAGTTGAATGTAGATCTTCCACAAATGAACTCTCTTCCTTTTTTCAGTTTTTCAGCTCTCTCTACACTTTGAAATACAAAATCAATCTTATAACAAACAGGGGGAACAAACTTGAGAGATTTTAGGAACAACCTTTCTTAAAATCCTTAACCATCAAACTGCTTCTTTCTACAACTATGTTTTAACAGCTTAATTGATTTTTTTAGGAGGGTTTGAACGAATAACGACCCTGCAAAACTTAATCAGAAGATCAGAAACAATCTTGATAAAATAGTATTGAAATACTAAATCAGTTAGAAAGATCAGTTTGAACAACAAATTTAACTATTTTCTCTTGCATATGAAAATCTACATTAATTACAAATACATGCCTCAAATAATAACTAGTGATGAGATTATGACTTATAACAAGTGAATAACCAATCACATAAACAGCTAAAACAACCTGCACACAGAATCAATTAATCACATAATTAAATGACAGAACCCCTAGGGCATCCTTCAAAGCTTTGGAGCTTTGACTGCCCTTCAAAGCTTTGGCAAACTAACACTGATCCTTGAAGCCAAACACTCTGTCAAACTGTTAGCATAAAAAACTCAATGTATAGGCTTAAGAATATTTTAAAGAGACACTATTAACAGCCAATCAATCCCAAGTGTAGCCTGCAACACAGAAACATGTCAGAATATAACAAGATCATAAACAAAGTTGAACTTCAAAGCTTTGGAGCTTTGAACCTGTCTCTGTTAGAATTTATACCTTCCTTCACATCCAGACTACAAACTCCCCCCGAGTTCATAAACTTCATTAATTCAAAGGGATTTGATTATCAATCTCCCTCTTGATGAAAGACAAAACAAATATTTTTGCAAGTATCCTGCAACTCAGTAACAATTAAAATCCAGCAAATACATATAGAAGCAACATGAAAACAAAAACACTTAACATATACAACAAAGCACAAGTATAAACTATAATGAAATAACATAAATAAATCTTACAAAATCCAAAATTATTACACATAATCTACCTTAACACCTTAACACATAATCTCTCCCCCTTTTTGACTTTAATCAAAAGAGTATGAGAAATGTAGGATCTTCTTCACATTTTTGAAAATAAGAATTGACTCAAGTTTAAAAAGAATCTAGGTCTTTGAGAAGAAAGAAAGAGAACAGACAGAAAGAAGGGGTCCAAGGCCTTGAAGCACTATCAGCTGCACCATCATCCTTCTATGCTTTCTTGTTTCCACTTGAAGCCTTGTTCTTTCCTTTGTCCTTCTCCTTCACAGTCTCAACTTTTTCCTTTTCAGCTTCTTCTTGTTCATCATTAGCTTATCCTTTTTCTTCCTCTGCATCCTCAGCTTCTTCAGTTCCTACAACTTCTTCAACTATCACATATTCATCATCATTCGACTCTTCTACAGCACCAACAACTTCTTTCTCACCAGCTTCCTCAACAACAATATTTTTTTCAATACCACCCTCTTTATCAGCAGATTCACCAACATCTTTACCACCAACCTCATCATCAGTATGCTCAAACAAATCCTTTGAAGTAGAACCACTGGAACTTTCTTCTTCTTCAGCTTCTTCACAGCTTCCTCAAGCACCATGTCAGAATCAATACTATCCTCTGTTCTTTTAGCAGATGGCACTTCTCTAGCTTCCAACCCTTGATGATCATGTCCAGTTTCTCTCCCATCAAAGCATTTAACTTTCCGAATTCATTAGAAAAGTCAAATTGACCTTGCCTCAAATCATCTAATCCATCTTCCAGATTCTCAATTCTGCCAATGATCTGAGAAAAATCTAGATTTCTTGAATCCTTTTGTGTTGTTGCATCTTTTGGCTTCATGGAATCCTTCTCTTTAAGCTCACTTGTAGACAACTCGGAGTAAATCGTCCAACTACCCTTACCAATCTTCATAACTCCAATACTTTGGAGAGATACTTCATCCACCAACTTAAATGCACTTGTAATTTTCTTCTCATTCCTAGCAGACACCTTAAAATACTCAAAGAAAAGTGGCAACACATTTGGATAGGGAAGAGTATGATTCCTTGTCCTACACTACAAGAAATGGAGGCTATACCAGCGGCCGAAACCGCTGGTATAGCCTCCTGAAAGCGTGGGTAAATGTTTCTCCAGCGGTTGCCAAAACCGCTGGCACAGAAATGGCAACCGCTGGCATGTAGGCGTCGCTAGAAGTCTTACCCGCGGTTTTCTTGACCGATGTAGCAGGTTATCTCTGTACCAGCGGATTTAGAAACAGTGGGCGTTGAGAACCCAACCGCGGGCACTAGTGAAGGCTTTACCGGCATCAGGAACCGTTGGTATAGCCTCCAAATCGCGGGTAGCTAGTAGCTGCCATTGGAATGTAGGATTGGCTATAAGTCTTACCTGCTATTTTCTTAGCCGCGGTAAGAGACTACTTGTACCAGCGATTTTCAAAATTATGGGCATCCTCATGATTGCCACTGGCACTAATAATATCACAAGGGTTAATATAACCATTGAGTGAGTAATTTAAACTATCATGGTAATAAAAAAAATATTCTTAATAATTGTATCAATTCTATATATTCATGACCAAACAATAATGTATCAAACTTCCTTTCGTATCTAGTAGAATATTACAATGTCAATAACTAAAATTCACAAAATAGTAAAAAAGATCTCACATCAACATCAATCTAGTTCCAGGTAGTGCAACATGAATCTAGTTTTTCTTTCTGCTTTGCACTTGGATGTAAGACAAATATTTCTATTGGCTTGAGAAGAACAAAAGTTTTATTTACAGGCTGAATTCGCTTTGTACTTGCTTTCAGAGCTGGCTGCCTAAGTTACATCCAGAGTTGGATCATCTTTGACTGGCATCCAAAGCCTGCTTCAACCTGTCCTCACTGATTTTACTCGTCTGTACATATATTTTCTCTGTTTCATCCATCTTCTTTACTAGAGAGCTAACCATGGCCTGCAAGTAGTAATAGAAGAGTAATGCATTAGAAAATAGAACTGAGAAACTGTGGACCTATCACCCCATCTGTCTACGTACCAAAACCATCAGATTCAGATGTCAAGCATGTCAAATTTTAAATTTTTAAGGTGACCTTTCAACTAGCTAATATTAGATCACTTTTTAACTGATCAAAGCAACTGCGATCCCCCTTAGTTTGATTTTTTTTATGAAATCCAGTTTATCAAAAAAGAAAAGAAAGAAAAAAAAAGTGAACAGCCCATTTACCTTTAAGTTTATCCATCATCTTATGGTCAATGACTGGGACCTCTTGTATGAGGGGTATAGCCTCTGCTACCTTCTTGGCAGCCTACAAGCATTTATTTAGCTTCTCTGAATTGGAGTTCTATCTCTTGTAAAGACGAATTCAGTCGTTCATTTTCTTGAGATTTTGCATCTTCCAGGTCAGCCTATAAACATCAAATAATAAGAAAAACATTAACATAGTAAAGAAATAATAATAATGATAGTAAAAGATATTGTGGTTCACATATAAAAAAAGGGAATCAGTGAAGCATCCAAAAGCTCTCAGAAAATCCATGAAATTGAAGAAACAAATTTTACACGTCCTTCACATTCATAAATTATGATGGAATTGAACAAAAGAAAATTACCCTCATGCGTTTCTCAAACTGTAACCGCTAAGTTCGTTCTTCAACTTGTTTCTCCAGTTTATTTTTAGAAGCTTGAAGAGCACCAGTTTCTCTTGTATAGCCTGGCCATATGGAAATTCAAGGAAAAACTATAGTATGAGAGCTCCATGAAAATTATGAATCAGATAAGTAACAATCAACATGCCAACTAACAGTCTTGACTTCTCTTTTTTATCCTTAACTGCGCAATTGAAGGGAGACTAAAACTACGCACGAGAGAGAGTTTTATTGGTCCCAAGAGCTTAGTCAGAGCCTTTGAGACAAAATTTACGAGGGAAGAAAAGAAAATACATGCAAACCAAAAAAGTAACTTAGAAGACATGAATGTGACCATTTTAAGCTTCCGCAGTTCTCACCGAGCAACCTTTCTCCTCCACACACATTGTGTTGTGATTGCAACTTTCTTTAAATTTGTGTAGTACAAGCGCTCCAAGTATCCGCGACAGTGACTCTAAAGAAAAGAAATAAAGAATTCTTACTACGGCCAGAGTTAACTAAATGATGCCAAGTCTGTACACATCTTGCGATTACTGGCGAAGTACACTTAACCCGTCCTTCACATTTAAACATTTACCTGAAGAATAGTTGCTGCTCTAGTCTGCCTCCTGAAGTGAAGCTCGTTCCGATCAGCCATACTAGGCATACTAGCTTGAAGCCTTGAATACAAACAGCAGAACAAAACAGGTTCTTGTAAGCTTTTCTGGCAAGATGCATTCGTTATTCAGAGGAGTTTTCTCTTCTCATGTTCTCAAAAACATGCCGAGCAAGCTCTCCTGTAGTCATCACAAACAAACAAAACCAAGAAGTAACAATATGTTCATTGTGATACTTAGAAATTTAAAAGTGTATCTACTTCAGTTAACTACCTCTGCACAGACATAATGTGTACTGAAGATTTGCACAGGAGGACGAACTTCCTCGGACCCACATAATCATACTTTACTCTGAATAACACATTTTGATCTTCGTAATACCTCAGTTCTCCCACCGTCCAAGTCTGCCATCTGACCAATCTGCAATTTGTTTTGCTAATCACCGGTTTATTTCCCATATGAAGTCAGGAATACACAACAAATATGTAGAGTATCAAGAATGATGTATCCAAAAGCTCCACTAAGGAAGTGGCATCCTTATGACCATCCGGATCAAAACTTCAGCTCTATGGAAAGAGAGTGGTGGATTTGCAAAAATGATGACGACCGAGCAGTCGGGAGTCAAATTGTTCCAAGAAAGTAAAACGTGTAACTTGAGCTTATGATAAATGAAAACTTTAGTAGAGATAGGAACCAATGTAGAGGCTCAGAGATATCTGAAAAAGACAGATTGGAAGAACGCACAAGACCTGTCAATTTCCTTAAGTTCGGGTGAACGAATCATAATGGAGTAGTTTGGTTAAATATTTTGTTAACCATGAAATCAAAACACATGTCTAGAAAAATCTTAAATTCTATGAAAATACTACACACTGATACTGCGTGATATGTGTTGTATTGAGGTGTAGATGTTTGAGATTTATGGCACAATTAGAAATTATATGGAATATGAAATGCTATATAGCAAGGGCCAGCCATTCTTGGAAATACTCCTTCATACAACAGAATAAAGATTGTTACCTGATACCCTTCGAGCCCTACCCTCTCTAAGAGTCTCTTGCAAGCGGCAACCCCTCCGTACTAAGAACAATTTCCACAATATAGTGAATCTGGAGCAATTAAGCTATGATGAATCTGGTAGTTTCTTGCTATGCCCCTTGCATTTATATTCTTTCCAGGAAACATACCTAATAGTCAAATATTGCGCATACATTAACTAGATTCATGTAATCGAATAGTTTTTCCTGAGGATGCCAACATCCCAAAAGCAAACTCTAAACGAAATCGAACATTGAAAACAAAGAATGCCAAAAACAATAAATTGGAAACCTGACCTCTCAAATCACAGCATATGCATCGAGATACTCCATAAATAAAGTAATTTCAACAAACATACTGACCTAACGTAGAATCCAATCTGCAACAAAGAGTGTGTTCATGAAAACCGAACATGAATCACACCGTTGAGGGTTCAGCAATATATACCCATAGATCGATCGTGTCATTGTGGGCGGTTACGGCGTCTTGAACGCGCGGGAGTGATTTGTGATTTTGGCGGGCGAATTCGCCCAATCTCCCCATGTTCCCTCTACTTTCTCTCTGTAGTCCATGTTCTTCCGTCTTCTGAACCAATTTTCGGGAAGAAAGCGTATATGAGTTTATTGTAGGGTAAAAGATACTCTCAGCCCATCTAGTTTGATTGGAGGACACTTTCACCCCTTAGATTGTGGCAAACTTTAAAAAACTTATACCCCATCATATGACGATGTTAGTCAAGAGATGGGGTCTGCCACTAAAATATTTTTTGGGATAAATTTGTCTCTATATTTATACATACTCTATAAAAGTGTTGATGTGTTTTAGTGTTTTAACATTATTTTTTACCCTCATATTTCAGTATATTTACACTAAAGCCACTCTCTAAAATCCAGCAAAACAACTACGTGAAACAAAGCGACGGTACCTCCGTCTTCTCACAAGACATGTCTCACATACCGGCAATTCGCCACACACGATTTCTCCTCCTCGCCGCCTCTGTGCTTCTAAGTTATTTGTTGTGTGCATTCAATTCAGGCTTCCCGTCACCTCGGCGCAAAATTGACAGAAGGATTTCGCGATTCGAGGTCCCCCTCTCAGCACTGCATGAGAGGTCTCCGGTCACTAATTGTTCAGAATTTGGTCGAAGTTCGTAGAGTGATCTCCGATTCAGAACCGAAGAAGAAGAAAGAGGAACGACAGAGAAAATGGGGAGGGAAAATATAATTTTCATAAAACGTAATAAACTTCTTACAATCCCAACTTATATAGCAAGGGGGAGGCAATTGCAATTAAGTGAAATTCCTAACAGTTATACACGCCAGCAATTCAGATCTAAACAGACCAATTAGAGAGCACATATTGGCTGAGGTGGCTAACAACGTAGCAACTAAGCTGAACTACACCGTTCAGCTTAACCTGTTTGAACCCAACGTTTAAAAAAGAATGAAGGGCTGAGATTAGATCTCCCAACCCCATCAACGGCTGCTGCTACTGGAAATTACACGACCGCAGGTATGGACTCTTACACTTTAACCCTAATTCTAGAACCACAGTTTAGCTAGTGTTGCAGAACGGTCCTTTATCAGAGTGACAAGTGTCTTCCCCTTGAAATGTAGCTTGTCCTCAAGCTTGAAGAGCAGGAAACTGCTTCTTAAGCTGATAATAATCCTCCCAATTAGCTTATGAGGTGGAAAAATTCATCAATTGAACCAAAACCTTGACTGTGGATTTATTTCCTTGTTTGGCTAAATTTTTGTCAAAGAGCAGCAACAGGTTCAACCAAGAACTAGCCATTTGGGCCTACAACATGTAACTCAGGTGAAGAAGTCCAATTCCCATCGAATTCCTGCAAGATCGCCCCTTTGGGCGCCTCATACGCGCCCCCTTTGCACGTCTCATACGTGTCGTGTCCCTCGTCAGAGACTTCCCCATGCTAAATTCGCCTCCTCGTCAAGAGCACGGATACCATGCCCCCCAACAGGCTTAGAGAACTAGACCATCCTCCGAAGCACCCTCCACCTGCAGCTAAATCTCCAGATCCTTGGAAGTCTCGAGACAAAATCCAGTTATCCTCCATTATCTCGCATGCATACAAAATATGAGAACGATGGTGCTCGTAAACGTCTTTCCATTTCTTTCAAAAGCTTGTTCGCGTCCGATTAGATCTCAACTCGTCGGTACCCTGTAAGGTCATTCGCATTCTTTCGTTCATGGCTATGGCTTCGTCTCTTTAACGCTTTTCGCCAAATTTGATGGTTCTGCAAGTCTGGCAGCAATCGACCGTTCTTATCTCGAATTACAGCGCCGACACCGCCTGTCCTGGAGGTCAGTTTTCTGCCCTGTTTGAGTTAAGCTTGACCCATCCTGGTTCGGTGGAATCCATTTTCTATGTGGCTGTTAAACATGGTTGTGCTCCAGGGGTCTCTACATAGCTTCAATTTCAGCTATGTAACTTGGAGTAAATCTGTGTATCTCTTCCGCACTTGATTTAATTCCATATTATTCTCTTGAAAGACCCATTTCTATGCATGGTTTCCCTAAATTACCCAGACGACTAGACAATAGAGTTGTTGTTCTTTGACTCCCTAATTTGGTAATATAATTGTTATCCAGTTTCTTATTTCCCCTATTATTTATTCCTAGAAATCTTCATATCCCGAAGTAGTTGAATATTGTCCATCCTCGACAAAGTGCCATATGCTATTCTCTGTGCCCGGACCTCACCTGAAAACCCTAGAAATGGAGAAGGGGTGAACGGAGAAGAGATCAGAGAGGAGAGAGTGAGAGAGAGAAGAGAGTAATTGTATTTTCATTCATAATCCGGGCAGAATTACAAATTCAGCTATTTATAGTCTAGGGTATAAAATGTAATAAACGAAAATATTTAACGGCCATAGCCAGCTGGCCAACTGTGACGCTTCCCACCAATCAGAAGAGAGCTCCCTGCTGACTGGACTGGCTGACTCATCATCTCACCCGGAACGGTGCCATTCCACTAAGTATATTTGAAACCAACAGCTAAAGTGTTGGACGTATCAGATTAGAAGATCTAATATGATCCGACGGTATCTGCTGCTCCAATATTACAAGGCATCAGTTTGGGCCGGAGTTCATTTTAGTCCATCAAGAAAATCATAACATTCTCACACTCTCTCCCTGTCGGCAGACAACCCTGACCAAAACCACTCATCAATCGGTGTTGAGAGACCCTCTGTGTTTGTCTATTGCCACCGCCGAAAGGCTGAAGACAACTTTTCGCCTTCGTCGACTGCATCTTCCCAGAGATTGCAAAGTTGTTAACTTGCAAGGACGATTAAGAACATCACGACTCACGAGTGTTGTTAGAGCTTAGGCAACACCTCAACAATGTAGCCAAAAGATACGAGATAGATCAATCGTCTGGTCGATGTGACGTCGCCTCAAGCCAGGGGCGGAGCTTAAGAGGGGCACATGTGGTCACTTGCCCCCATAATTTTCCAGAACTACTAAATTACCCCTATCTTGGGTAAGACTGTTTCAATTCTGCCCCTGTAAAAAAAATCAAAAGTTCCCCAAATCTGTTTGAAATGGGCTCAAGAAAATTCATCTGTGCCCTTGAAAGAAATTGATAATTACCCCATAATTAATGTAAAAGACATAAAATTCCCACTTATAAATACAATTTGTCTAATTTTTAATTGATTAAACACCTCCACTCTTCTCCTTCACACAGATAAAGTTCCCTCTCCTGGCTCTCCCCAAAGCGTTCCCCATCGGAAGCAGCGGGGAAGGCGAGAAGCCTCCGACGAACGGCTTCCGTGTCACGCCGGCAGCCGGCGCCCTCTGCACAGCCGACCGGCGTCTCTTCTTCACCTTATCACCTGAAAGTCCGATTTGAGAATCACGCAGGTTAGTTAAACCCTGACGCAGAGTCTGCTTCCTCTCCCTTCTTCTTCTTCTATGGGATTGTGAAATCAGATTATAATTTCCTTCTTCTCCGAAATGGTAAAATCAATTTTGAGGCTCTCTGACATTGGGAGCGGGGAAGGCAAGAAGCCTCAGACGAATGACGAACGGCTTCCGTGGCTCGCCGGCAGCCCGCGCCTTCTGCGATTGCCGAACGGCGTCTCTTCTTCACCTGAGAGTCTGATTTTTCCCTTCGGCACGAGTATCACATGTTAGTTAAACCCTTACCCAGTTTCTGCTTCCTCCCCCTCCGTATCCTTCTTCTCTCGGATTGCGAAATCAGAGTTTAATTTTCTTCTTCTTCTTCGAAATCGTGAAATCAATTTTCAGGTTCTTTGAGATGGGGGATTTCGCGAAATTAGGGCTTGACTGATCTTAACGAGAAAATTGGGGCTACTGAATTTTCCAGTGAAAAATTGAAACTCTGAAAACAAAATTGGGGCGATGGCAACCAAGAGAAGCTAAAATTGTTTAGAGGACCTTCCTTGAGCCTCATAATCCACTAGAACGGACATTTTCCTTTTATTCGCACTTTGGTTAGTCTCTCGGGAATATGATTCAGATATATAGCTCGGGAATATATGTATGCATTAAGAACGTTAGAACCTTTTCTGAAATTCCAAGAACGAATTCCACGTATATAGCAGAATACTGCAAAGGCTGCATACAGTTTAAGCACATGTATGATAGTACTTCATCATACTTTTGGTCTGATATCTATAGTGCTAGCATTGATCCACAATGATTCAGGAAACATTCACGGTGCACCCAATAGTTACAATGTTAGATTTTTAGACATTGCGTATTTGTGTCAAAAATATCCAGCTCATAATCCGTGTCCTTAGAAATATTGACTGTCTTGCGTTGACCGTCAACCTGTAATGACTGACTACATGCAAGTGTCTGGGCAGTGCCCATGAAATTGGTCTAAAGAAATGAAACTTGGCTAGTTATTGTACGATTTTCTGACAGGTTCGTATCCCAGGGTATTGTGTGAGCTATTTTTTGATGGGTTAGGAAATTTCTATCTTACCGTACTGTTTACGCACTGAAAGGATTCAAATCCCTAATGCTTGGTGTTGTTCACTTTACTTTGAAGCATCATTTCCTTGTTGTTTTCTAGGAAAATAACAATTTACTCTTACTTTATTTCATTATTTGTGAAACATCTTATTACAATAAAGGCAAAAACATCTCGTTACTCCCTTAAACTATCACTTTGTTATTAGGAATTATTACTTTATTTCATTATTTGTGAAACATCTTATTACATTAAAGGAAAAAAAATCTTGTTACTCCCTTAAACTATCACTTTAAGGCTGTAAAATTAAATTAAATATATTTAATCGCAATCATTACTTATGAATACATTTTTACTAGCTTTTCCTCATATTTGAACTATAGTCCAATTGCTTATCTCTCATAGAGTTGGTAATTATCTCCACTATAATGATTGTACTTTAAATCAAGTGAATATTGCTAGCTTTTCTGTGTATCAGTTTAGTTTCGTATTAGCTGTGTGAACTAATCAGATGCGATCCTTATAAGAAAGGATTCCTTGAAAGGAAGTACAGATGATAATGGGTTATAACCCATGAGTTAGAGGCATTGCCATACTCAGAACACATGCAGCTAGTAAATGCAAAAGTAAAGTCCTTAAATACTTGATTAATGGCTGAATAAATATGACTTGCAATTCGCCGCATTATGAAAGTGTGAATCATAGAGGTAAATCATCTTTTTAAATTCAAATTTGCTGTGCTGACAAGGAAAATAATTGTGGATGGCTGGAACTTCATGTCAGGTTACCAGTCTATAAACTGATTCCGTTACACGCAACCGTGAAAGATGCTTCGAACAAATGCATTAGCAAACACTCCTCCACTTCTGTTCTATAATTTATCGTCTTGAATTTATACTATAATACACTCAGGTGATTATCGTCTGAATTTTTCCATCTCAAATGAGTTGCAGGTGAACTTATCGTCTTTGGATTGCTATTGTAAGTGGAGCTCAGATGCTGTTTGAAGTGTTGCATTGCTGCTTGCTGCTCCTACTTCAAGTTTATAGTACTTCTAACTTGTTTGTTAATGATTTAATTTAGCCACGTTCTTAGGAGCTGCTTTTTGAAGTAATTTTGCAAGTGCTGGACAGCTTATGTGCTCTATAGATCATGTAATTTGTGAGGATTGTAAAAAGCACTTGGCATCTTCTTTTGATTTTTGCTGTTTCTGTTTTGTTCTTAGAGAACCTGATTTATTGGCTGATTCTTATGCCAAGTTGAGTTTGAACTTATTTGTTAGATGCTTAGGGTGATTATAACTTTATGCTTTATTTATTTTAGGGATGTTTTTGCTGTTGTAATGAAGCTTGAATCTTTTCTAAAAAATATTGTTTTGCTACATTGGACGGGAAGTCTACTTAGTAGTATGTTAATTTGAAGGGTGATAGTGAACTTTGAGGTTCTCATTTTTTAAATGCTGAACTACATGAGTCAGTATTGGACTGGATTTAGTATTTTTTTGGTTGGTACATTAGTTTGACTGAGTTGTATTTTTTGGCGTGTTGTTCTTGGTATCTATATTGTTAGAATTAAATTGAAATTATTGAAAATGTTATACGGTTCAAAGCGTTATGCACCGAACCGAAGCATCCTAAATTGTTTGTAAATGGTTCGATTTATATGCCTAATCGCAAATCGAAGGCCAATCTCCATCTTTATACAATTACATGAAATATAAAAAAATCTTGAGGTAAAAAACATGTGCAAAATGCTTTTATGCAAATTGAGGACGAAAGTCATGACATGACGATGATATGAAATTTGAAGGTATTTCATATCGACGATGTTTGTACGCTACATCTATAGCTCCGCGATTGTTGTTTAAATACATACAAGTTTGAAAAATTGCAGGCACTAGTAATAACATATTACATGCTCTCTAAGGAATTGCAGGGATTTATGGTGCTTTAGCCACGGTTTCTATTTTCTTTACCAATAGTTCTAGAAACTGTTGGCATTGACATCACATTTTGCAGCGGCAGGAACAAACTGTTGGTATATATATTCTTTTACCTGCAGCTGTTAAGAAATGCGGGTATTGTACTACTATTGCAGCAGTCACAACCGCGGGTAGAAACTGCTGGTGTAAGCATTCTTTACCAGCACTTTTTACAACCGTGGGCAGTAAAATCGCTGCTAGATCCTCTGTTTTTTGTAGTGCTAGTACCATAGTACACCATATGCTCCATAATCACAGTGGGTAAATCAGTGTAAAAGCATTGACAAAACAAGTACATCATAATTAACACCCTATTAGTCACCAGCTCTTTTGAGTGTTCTTTATGCACAACACACCTCATGATGATTGAAAACAAGATTTTAGCTTCACAAATCAACACAGAATGTGTCAATTGCTTAGGTCCAGAATGTGTACCCTCTAAAAAGAATTCAGACTTGGCCTTCTCCAAACACTCCTTCCTATTAGGATTTTCATGAACCTTTCACTTCCTAGGGATCCCAAAAACCTTGAAAAACACCTTATGATCTAATCTCATATCCACACCAACTACCCTAGAAGGTAAGACATAACTATGCTCATCCTCTTTCACAAGATTTAGATAGAACAACCTGGTTAACCTAGGATAAGCCTCAGAGGTAGGGTTTAACATCTTCCAGACATATGAAACTCTCAATTTTCTAATGCACTCAATATCAAGTTTGTCCAATAACTCTTCATAAATCATGCTCTTGAAAGAAATCTTTGATGATGCATAACCATTCATCCATACACTCCTAACTTCTGAATTTAGAAACCATGATTCAGGAACTTACTATGTCCAGAAACCCCATTCTTTGTCTTTACATCACTGTGCTTGACTCTTTTCCTTGAAGACTGATCATTCTTCTTCTCCTTTGGCTTCTTCTTTGGAGCCTGATCAACCTTCTTATCTTCTTCAGACTTCTTCTTCTTTTCCCCTTTCTTCTTTGCTTGAGACGAATAACTCTGATCTTTCTTTTCTTGTCCTTGATCTTTCATGAATTGTATTTATTCTTTTTCAGATTCTGACCAAATTTCTTGAACTTCATTCTCCTTTCTGCTTTTCTTGGCTGGAGGAGAAGCTTCACGCATGCTTGCAGTCCTCTTTGAATCTGAATCAGAGATTTTAATCTCTGTATTCCTATTAGCTCTTCTATTTTGCCTCATTGAAGATCCCTGACTTTTCTTCTTAATCCTCTGAGATTTTCACTCCATTGGGTTTAGGGTTTTTAGAAGAGATAGTGGGAAATGAGGGATAAAGACAGAGACGAAAAGATATAGGTGTAGGATTTTGATTCATGGATGCGCAACAGAAATAATAAGTAACCATGAAAAACCCTCCAAGGATCACAAGTCAGGAGACATATTATGGTAAAGGATGAAATCAATTAACACACCTTAGGGTTCTCCTTTGATGACTTCAAACGCGAATTGTGTCACGTTCTCTATAGTTGATCCACGCCTAGAGTTGATATCTAGATCTTCCAATACTTGGTGCTAGCCCGGAAAGAGGAAGAGGATGAAGAATCACGCAAAACGAGACGAACAAGGAGGTCCTTTATATATTCCAACAAATCATTGCCAACTACCTAAAGGACTTATTCTGGTTCTACTAGAATTCAATTTAGTCCCTTCCTTGCAAATTAGTCCCTACTAAGTTTGCAAGGTATTGCAAAGTGATCCTTCTAATTAAAAAATCCAATTAATTAATTCCCAAATCTAGTTAAACTCTATATAGCGTGTGACCCCATAGGTTCTATCTAGTTGGTAGCAACTATTTGCTAATATGGAGCGGTTTCTTGCAAAACATCCATTCTAGCCAACTAATAGAATAGTCATCTTGACAACCTTTGTACAAGTAATTGTCTTATCCCTTTGTCTCTATATCCGGATTTGACACGAGACATACAAGTCACACTCGTATGTTCAATCCACAGTTTCTCGATCCATGGAAATAGCTTCGTACAAATAACATCAATATCCTATATTAATTTATTTGAGTCTGGCCAGACATTCTATAAGCAATATCCCTCGAGTGGCCTAGGATATTTTCTCCCGTTATGTGGGAGGGACAAATTCTATCTACGTCCACTACGATCTCTAAGCTTTCTTTTTATTATATTCGGTACACGCCTTTATAACTACCCAGTTACGGAGTAGCGATTAACGCTACCAAAATCACAATAATCCACAACTAGAATATCTAGCGACTTCAAGTCTAAGGATGACAATACCATTGCACCGCGAGAAGCGCTTGTGACTCAACATAACGTGTATGTAGCCTTCTCGGAGATGGGTCAATCCAGTGCGTCATTACCCTTAATGCACACCTATGTGTTGGATCATGATATCTCCATATCAATCCAACCCCATACTAGTCTATAGATGATTGTCCCATTAATCATTATACTGGACTAGGGATATTTAAGATAAACAACACAATTATAAATCTAAGGAATTCATTATATTAAATATCCAATAAATAATAAATGAATTTCTAGCCACAAATAAATTCATACTAAACTAGATTGCCTCTAGGGCATCTATTCCAACAGTCTCCCACTTGCACTAGAGCCAATCTGGCGCATCTCGTATGCCCATACTCCTAGTGTGCCCTTTATGCTTCCACTGCGTAAGCGGCTTTGTAAGTTGATCTGACAGATTCTCATATGTAGGAATCTTTCATATCTGAACGTCTCCTCTATCGATAATATCTCGAAGCAGATGAAACTTCCTGAGTACGTTCTTGGATTTCTGGTGTGACCTGGGTTCCTTTGATTGCGCGATGGCCCCAGTTTTGTCACAGTACAACTCAACTGGATCCGCAATGCTAGGAACCACACCAAGTTCAGAAAAGAAACTTTCTGATCTAAACAGCTTCCTTTGCTGCGCCATTTGTAGCAATGTTAGCAGCTTCTGTTGTAGAATCAGCCACCGTCTCTTGCTTGGAACTCTTCCAGTTCACCGCTGCTCCATTCAGGCAAAACACATATCCCGACTGTGATCTAAAGTCATCTCTGTCAGTTTGGAAGCTTGCATCAGTGTAACCCCTTACACGCAACTCTTCCTCACCGCCAAATATCAAGAAAGCATCTTTAGTTCTTCTCAAGTACTTTAGGATGTTCTTGACTGCAATCTAGTGACTCTCACCTGGATTGGATTGGTATATGCTTGTCATACTCAAGGCATATGACACATCTGGTCTAGTACAATACATGGTGTACATGATAGATCCTATGGCCGAGGCATAGGGAATTCTACTCATGCGTTCCTTCTCAATCTCATTGGAAGGACAACCACTCTTCCAAAGAGTGATTCCATGTGACATGGGCAAGAATCCCTTCTTGGAATCTTGCATGTTAAACCGTTTCAACACCTTGTCAATATATGTACTTTGACTTAGGCCTAGAAGTCTCTTGGATCTATCTCTATAGATCTTTATACCGAGTATATAGGCTGCTTCCCCTAAGTCTTTCATTGAGAAACACTTCCCCAACCAATCTTTAACAGATTGCAGCATGGGAACGTCGTTTCCAATGAGTAGTATGTCATACACATACAAGACAAGAAAAGATACAGAGCTCCCACTAACCTTCTTGTAGACACAAGACTCATCTTCGTTTCTGATGAAGCCAAACTCTTTGACTACTTCATCAAAACGTCGATTCCAACTCCTAGAAGCTTGCTTCAATCCATAAATGGATTGTTGCAGCTTACCGACTTTTTTGGCTTGCGTTGGATCCTCAAAACCCGCCAGTTGTATCATATACACGTCCTCGAGGAGATTCCCATAAATGAATGTTGTTTTGACATCCATCTGCCAATTCTCATAGTCATGGTATGCTGCAATCGCAAGTAGGATTCGAATGGATTTGGTCACAGCGACTGGTGAGAAGGTTTCATCATAGTCAATACCATGAATCTGTCTGAATTCTTTAGCCACCAATCGGCCCTTATAGGTAATCACATTACCATCCATGTCGATATTCTTCTTGAAGACACACTTGCACCCTATGGGCCGAGCCTCTTCGGGTGGTTCCACAAAAGTCCATACTTTGTTGGTATACATGGATTCCATCTCGGATCTCATGGCTTCTAGACACTTCTGAGAGTCTGGGCCCTTCACGGCCTCTTCATAGGTAGTAGGCTCATCATCTATGAGCATCGTGTCACCGGAATCGGTTACGAGAAGTCCATACCTCTCGGGTTCCTGGCGCACTCTACTTGATCTACGAAGCTCTTGTGTTACCTGAACAGGTTGCTCCATAACTGTCTGTCGTTCCTGCTGATGTTCCATAATCGGTTCAGTGATTTGTGGTTCTTGAACCTCTTCAAGTTCTACAGTCCTCCCACTTGCTTCTTTAGAGACAAACTCTCTTTGTAGAAACACGCCGGTCCGAGCAACAAACACTTTGTTCTCGGTTGGATTGTAGAATTAGTAACCCTTAGTTTCCTTAGGGTACCCCACAAACATACACTTACCTGATTTTGGCCCTAGCTTGTCTGATTGTAAACATTTTACATAGACATCGCAGCCCCAAATCCTCATGAACGACAGTGTGGGACGCCTCCCATTCCACATCTCATATGGTGTCTTCGTGACTGATTTAGATGGAACACGGTAAATAGTGAAAGATGCACTTAATAGAGCGTGGCCCGAAAACGATAATGGAAGATCGGTTTGACACATCATAGATCGAACCATATCTAATAGGGTTCGATTCCTCCTCTCAGACACGCCATTCCATTATGGCATTCCGGGTGGAGTGAGTTTGGACACGATCCCACACTCTCTAAGATATTCGTCAAACTCTTGGCTCAAGTATTCTCCTCCACGATCTGATCTTAGAGCCTTGATAATTTTTCCAAGTTGCTTCTCTACTTCATTCTTGAATTATTTGAACACTTCAAATAGTTCGGATTTGGCCCTCATGAGGTACACAAATCCATATCTACTGTAATCATCAGTAAATTTAATGAAGTAGACATAACCACCCCTGGCAGGCGTGGAAAATGGCCCACACACATCAGTATGTATGAGCGCCAATTGCTCACTAGTCCTCTCACCTTTCTTATTGAAAGGGGAATTTGTCATTTTCCCAATAAACAAGCCTCACATGTCTCATATGATTCAAAATCAAATGAGTCTAGTAGTCCATCCTTATGGAGTCTAGATACACGTTTGTCGTTTATGTGCCTAAACGACAGCGCCATAAGTAAGCAGGATTTAAATCATTTATTTTAATCCGCTTGGTATTAATGTTGTAGACAGGATTGCTTAGATCAAGGACATACAGTCCATTAAATAATTGCGCGTTAAAATAGTGAATATTATTCAAATAAAAGGAACAACAATTGTTCTTTATTGAAACAATAAAACCATCCTTGTCCGAATAAGAAATAGAAATAATGTTTTCTGCTCATAGCAGGCACAAAATAGCAATTATTTAATTCTAAAACTAATCCTGAAGGCAGAGATAGCTCGCACACGCCTACGGCCAACGCAACAACTTTTGCTCCATTCCCAACGCGCAGTTCTATCTCCCCTTTAATCAATCTTCTACTTCTCTTTAGATCCTGCACATTTCGACAAATGTGAGATCCACATCCAGTATCTAATACCCATGATGTAGAGACAGTTATAATTGACATCTACAACAAAAATACCTGGTGGTTGTGGAATCACTATTCCAAGCCTCTTGTCCTCCAGATATTTTGGGCATTTCCTCCTCCAGTGTCTAGGCTGACTGCATAAGTGACATTCACCTTTAGTCACACCTTTGGCAATACCACCAACAGGCTTAAGGGCAGGTTCCTTGGACTTGGCAACTGACTTGCCTTTGCCCTTGGAGGATGAGGCAAACCTTTTGCCCTTTCCTTTCTGCACCATCATAAAGGCCTTGCCCTTACCCTTGTTGATGCTCTGTTCAGCTGTCCTCAACATATTGAGCAAATCTGGCAGTGGTTTCACGATCTCGTTCATGTTATAGCTCATGATGAACTGTCCATAACTCTCGGGAAACGATTGCAACATGAGATCGGTTGCCAAATCTTGGCCGACCGGGAACCCTAGCCGGGCAATATTCTCCAAGTACCCGATCATACAGAGTACATGGGGTCCCACCGGATTCCCTTCTGCCAGATGACACTTGAACAGTGCCTTAGAGACCTCATACCTCTCAACCCTTGTCTGCTCTTGGAAGAGCTGCTTCAGTTGCTTGATCATATCGAAAGCATTCATGTTTTCGTGTTGCTTCTGAAGCTCAGAAGTTATGGTGCATAGCATAAGGTAGGCCGCATCATTAGCGTCATCAAAACGCTTTTGATACGTCTTTAGGGCAGCAGGTGTTTGGTTCTCTGGACCTGCTGGAACATGCTTCTCTATTGCGTACATTTTCTTTTCTTGCTTGAGAACAATTCTCAAGTTTCTGTACCAATCAAGGAAGTTGGTTCCAGAGAGCTTGTCCTTCTCAAGGACAGATCGTAGGGAATGTTGTGAACTCAATGATTTGTTTGCCATTTGGAATTCTACAAAAGGAAAATACGCAAGTTTTAGTATTTGTGAATTTTTGATTATAGTCAATAATGGCTAGGTTATCAAATATAGCTCCCACTATTTTTCTACGGATTAATAACCCTCAAGATATTAATGCGGAAAATATCCTTATATTTTCTAGTGGGCCAAGATCCATGTTTCATCTCCTTATGAGCTTTCTTTGGCAAGTCACCCATAATTTGACTACTTTAGGTAGGAACAATTTCCAATTGCATCCCTTATGCAACTCTTGGTTCAATTGGGCAAATAACTCCTTATTTATCCATCCATATGGATAATTCCAATTGATTGCCTCTAGGTTTCTTAATCACATTAATAGCCTAGTTGTGTTCAACCTCTTATTTAAACAATTGCACATTACTAGCTTCTGTCATCGCATTCCATAATTATGAACCAAGTTTCCATGCTTTGGCACGCACGAACTTGATAAATCATGATGATAACGAGTGTTTAAATAACGAGGAGGCAAGAACACAATATTTGAATTTTGAGGGATTTTTAAATTCAATTTTAATTGTGTTGTTGATCAATATCAACTAATCTATCTATTTGAGTTTGGGCACAACTCCAAATAATAGATCCGGGTTGTCTAATTATCTTATTATCCTAATTGCATGCATCATCCATACAACAACCACAAAATAATAAGAAAAGAAAGTAAACAACCACAAAACATAAATAAAACGTGATGTGGATAAGGCATTTTCTAGACTAAGATAATTCCAAGCCAATAGAATTATCTATGAACCCTAAAAGCAAACACATCTCCATGCGTCTTGATCTTTTGGTCCATCCTTCATAGTCATGTAGAATGCTCCATGCTCCATGCTCCATCTTTTGTGGCTCCTTTTGGCTTTGGGCTTCTTTTCTCCAATCTTGGCTAACAATCTACTTTATGTAGCACTAACTAACTTCTATACTAAATAAAATAAATCTCACAAGTTAAGAAAAAAATGGCTCGCAGGCCATAAAACCCTAATTAATTATTACAATTAATTGACCAGCTCGCAGGCCGTAAACCAAACCACAAAAATTAAACATCCACATCAAACCACATCCTAAGGCCATATCCAATCACCACGCGATTTGCAGATAAACAGTTAAAATCCAATTTTAACGCGCTTGGTCAATTTTAATTGATTTTAGGATATTCTAGGGTTAAACGGTCCATGGGGCCCAACAATCCAATTGCCCGGGCCCAAAAGGTGAACCCCAAGGCCATAAGGCCTGCCGGCCCCTAGCCCACGCGGCCCAACAATCCAACTGCCCCGTCCCCTAGGGCGGTCGTGCTTGGGCGGCAAGCAAGGAGGGGCGGTCCCCTAGGGGGGCCGAACCTCCTTTGGGAGTTGTTTCCAAAACAACTCCCTTGCTTGGTGCCCAAGTTTGGTTGTTTCCTTGTTTGGGAGGAACTTCTTCTACCCCAAGGATGCCCAAACCCTAGATCTCAGATCCTAAAATTTCTCAAACTCACTAATTCATGCATCCAATGCAAAAACTAGATCTTGTTATGATAGATTATTGACAAATTTCATCACGTGCTTGATTTGTCTTCTTTTACGCGATAAACAACAATTTTAAGGTGTAAAACTATCAAAACGTAACACATAAACCACGTTTATGCTCTACGACCTGTGGCTATGATACCACTGTAGGGTTTTGAATCATGGATGCGCAACGGATATAATAATTAACCATGCAAAACCCTCCAAGGATCACAAGTCAAGAGACATAACGATGGTAAAGGAAGAAATCAATTAACACACCTTAGGGTTCTCCTTTGATGACTTCAAACGCGAATTGTGTCACGTTCTGTATAGTTGATCCACGCCTAGAGTTGATTTCTAGATCTTCCAATACTTGGTGCTAGCCCGGAAAGAGGAAGAGGAAGAAGAATCACGTAAAACGAGATGAACAAGGAGGTGTTCGGCCTCCTTGTGGCTGACGGGGACGGGCGGCGGCGAGCTAGGGGGCGGCGGCTCCTTAGCTTGCTTGCTCTCTCTCCTTTGATCTCTGCCACTCAAGTTATGATCAATTGAATCATAAGTGTGGGAAGAAATGAAGGAAGGTCCTTTTTATAGTCCAACAAATCCTTGCCAACTACCTAAAGGACTTATTCTAGTCCTACTAGAATTCAATTTAGTCCCTTCCTTGCAAATTAGTCCCTACTAAGTTTTCAAGGTATTGCAAAGTGATCCTTCTAATTAATTAATCCAATTAATTAATTCCCAAATCTAGTTAAACTCTATATAGTGTGTGACCCCATAGGTTCTATCTAGTTGGTAGCAACTATTTGCTAATATGGAGCGGTGTCTAGCAAAACATCCATTCTAGCCAACTAATAGAATAGTCATCTTGACAATCTTTGTACAAGTAATTGTCTCATCCCTTTGTCTCTATATCCGGATTTGACACGAGACATACAAGTCACACTCGTATATCCAGTCCACAGTTTCTCGATCAATGGAAATAGTCTTATTCCTACAAGTAACATCAATATCCTATACTGATTTATTTAAGTCTGGCCAGACATTCTATAAGCACTATCCCTCGAGTGGCCTAGGATATTTGCTCCCGTTATGTGGGAGGGACAAATTCTATCTACGTCCACTACGATATCTAAGCTTGCTTCTTATTGTATCCGGTACACGCCTTTATAACTACCCAGTTACGGTGTAGCGTTTATTGCTACCAAAATCACAATAATCCACAACTGGAATATCTAGCGACTTCAAGTCTAAGGATGACAATACCATTGCACCGCAAGAAGCTCTTGTGACTCAACATAACGTGTATGTAGCCTTCTCGGAGATGGGTCAATCCAGTGCGTCATTACCCTTAATGCACACCTATGTGTTGGATCATGATATCTCCATATCAATCCAACCCCATACTAGTCTATAGATGATTGTCCCATTAATCATTATACTGGACTAGGGATATTTAAGATAAACAACACAATTGTAAATCTAAGGACTTCATTATATTAAATATCCAATAAATAATAAATGAAGTTCTAGCCACAAATAAATTCATACTAAACTAGATTGCCTCTAGGGCATCTATTCCAACAATAGGTTGAGATGAAAAGAAAAGGCCCTAAAGAATATCTTATAAGTTGAAAATATTTCTGAACAGATTGAGTTTGAAAAGGGCTCTGTTGTGGACACATGCAAAATCGTATCTTAGAGGATATTTTGAGATATTTTGAATAAATCTCTGAACAAAACAAATATTCTACAATTATCTATTAAGATAATATAAATTAGTTATGATCCAATTTTTGAACAGTAGTAATCAGTTTATTCTCAAAGCTTTTAAGTAGAGGTCCAAAGCTTTGGAATTGTGCAGACTTAACAAAAAACTTCAACGCTTTGAAGCTTACTTGAAGGCTAGGAAAATATGGTTTCAAGACTTTGTGATTTTCACACACAGCACATATATGATCTAATAGTCCCCCTAAACCAATGCATCCTTATTTAGCATGGCCAATTCAAGCATTAGAGATTCGAACATCTCATCTCGCAATGGTTTAGTTAAAATATCAGCAACTTGCATGGCAGTAGATATAAAAGATAAAGATACATCACATTTTTCACCATGATCTCTTATGCAATGGTGTCTTACATCAATATGCTTAGTTCTGGAGTGTTTCACAGTGTTCTTCGTGATTGCAATGGCACTTGTATTGTCACAATAGATAGGCACTTTTCTGAAATCATAGCCAAGGTCTCTCTGTTGTTGAGCAATCCACAAAACTTGTGAGCAACAAGCTCAAGCTGTAATATATCCAGCTACTTCATTTGACAAGGCTACTGAATTTTGCTTCTCTGAATGCCAGCTAATCAATGATGAACCAAGAAATTGGAAACACCATAATTTGTTCTTCCTGTCAACCTTGTATCTAATAAAATCGGCATATGATTACCCACTCAAAAATAATTTAGACCTTCTTGGGTACCAAATCCCCAAGTATTTGGTAACATTAAGATATCTAAAGATTCTCTAGACAGCAATTAAGTGACATTCCTTAGGATTTGCAAGAAACCATTCACACATACACACACTAAACATAATATCTGGTCTACTAGCAGTGAAATACAATAGTGAACCAATCATACATCTTTATTCCTTTTGAGTGACACTCTTACCATTTCTATCCTTGTCCAAGGATAATGAAGAACTCATGGGAGTCTTAGCTACCTTGGACTGAGACATATTGTACCTATTGAGCAAGTCCTTGGTATATTTGCCTTGATGCACAAAAGTTCATTTCTTCATTTGATGTACATGAAGTCCAACAAAGAAATTTAGCTCTCCCATTAATCTCATCTCAAATTCACTGCACATTAAACTTAAAACTCTTTTGATAGAGCATCATTAGTAGCACTGAACAATACATCATTAGCATAGATCTGTACCACTAAGATGTCTTTTTCAGGATTCTTAATAAAAAAGTGTTTTGTCTACTAGGCCTCTCTTAAAATTATTTTCAAGTAAATACTTTGAAAATTGTTATATTTGTAAACATGATTAGGCAAGTTGTCATATTCAAAACAATGAGGTTGAGCAACAAATACTTCTTCTTGTAAATAGCAATTTAAGAAAGCACATTTGACATCCATTTGATAAAGCTTTATATGTTTATGAGATGCAAATGCAAGAAGTATTCTGATAGCTTCTAACCTGGAAAAAGAAGAAAATGTATTTTAATAATCAATAACTTCCTCTTGATTATACGTATGTGCCACAAGTCTTGCTGTATTTCTCACAACCTTACCATTTTCATCAAGTTTATTTCTCAACACCCATCTGGTTCCAATAACTAACTAAATATTTGTCCTAGGAACCAAGTTTAATACCTTGTTCCTCTCAAATTCATTCAGCTCACTCTGCATTGAAATGATCCCATCTGTATCTTTTAATGCCTCCTTTGAATTCTTAGATTCAACAAGTGATACAAAAGCACTAAAGGCTCACAAGTTCTTCAATTTTCCTCTGGTCTGAATCTCAGTAGTTGGATCTAAATTGTGTTATCAGCTGGATGATCTGATACGTATTTGAATCTCTTCCTTGGTTTCCTGGATTCTGGTTCTCAAGTTATCTTCTCAAGCCTTGAAAACTTTAAGTAGTGGCTGGAGTACATTGTGTCTTGTGAGATCCAGTCTCAAATACTTTAGATTTTGATTATCAAGAATGTCCTAAGCTTTGATATTCTTCAGGCTTTTTCTGCTGATTAGGGTTTGCTTCCCTTTTCTTCCTCAGAATCATCATCTGTCTCATTCCTATTTAGATTTAGATTTGCAAAACTTTCACTCAAGGAATCATCAGCATTTTCATCAAAAATCACATGAATGCTCTCCTCTACACTTATTCCTCGTTTGGGTAGAGGATAAGGAGGAAGCATAAGATAAGTTATCCTCTCTTTTATCGGGTTTTCGGGTGCCGGATAAGAGAAAGGATAACTTATGTTGCTCGGATAAAAAATAGAGCCTATGAATATGATATTCGGTTAACAAAAAGACCCCCACCAACAATCTGATTTCCTACTATTGTTCCCTAAACCCTATTAAGCCAATTTCACGTCCCACTCATTCTCACATAGTGTTGACCCAGAGATAATACAAATGGATGTAGATCCGTAACTTTCAGTTTTTTATGCATGTATATAATTTTTTTTATGGACCACTGATGTCAATTTTTTTAATCTTCATTGTTTCTTACCTTGAAGGGTGTTCCTTATTCAACTATATCTGGAGATGACAAAGTGACAAGAACGAAGTTGAACCTAAAGTGAAGGAGTATTGTACCGATGAAATCAACGATTGCACAATTATTAATTTTACACACTAATTTACATGATTTGTATTATTTTGGCTATAATTATAGTTTCATAGAAGCATGGATATATATATATATATATATATATATATATATATATATATATATATATATATATATATATATTTCCGTGACTTGAGATAGAGCTATATTATAGTACTACTATCAGTTTCTCAAAAAAAGTACTACTATCTGCGTTCCACCTCTCTCTTTCCTGTGCACTATTTATGGGTCACTTCGACCTGGTGATTTGGTGAATAAACTAAAGAAAGAGTTTGGAATTTTTTGATGGTGTTGTAGAGCAAACTTCGACGACATGATAAAAAAAGTACCACATTTTTACACCCTTTGGCGAACAAAATCGTCGTGTTAAACTGACCCAAAAAGTCAAAGGGAGAATATAGAGGTAGAATGGAGGAAGTATTTGTTTAATCAAGTTTTATTAATAAGTTTGCACCATATTTATTTCAAAGGTTGTTGTACTTCACCTTCATTTCAAATTTTGACATAAAAATTTGGTAGTACCCTAAGGGCATAGGTCATAATCTAGTAAAAAAATAAATACTGATACATGTTGTATATATTTTTCCGCATCAATTTGAAATGTACAATCTTTTATGAAAACTAACAACACTAAGAGTATTACAGTCATTTTAGCACATACTCTGCTTCATATCCTACATTATATCCGACAACACCCAAACACAGACATCCAACATATCTTATCAGGTCATATCAAACAACATTCATATCGTGCTCGTATCCCAGCATAAGTCTTATCCCTACATACCATATCCTCTACCCAAACGATACTTTAGTTCTCTTACTGAAGACTCTATATGCTTTGAAAGTTTGAGAATAACCAAGAAATACACCTTCATCGCTTTTAGAATCAAATTTACCAAGATTATCCGTACCATTATTATGCACATAACAAGTACAACGAAAAGGATTAAAATAAGAAATACTTTCCTTTCTGCCTTTGAAAAGTTCATATGGAGTTTTCTTCAAAATATGTCTAATCAATCATCCATTCCGCACATAATTAGCAGTGTTAACAACTTCTGCCCAAAAATACTTTGGGCAAATGACTTTCAAGTAGCATTGTTCTATACATACCTTCAAGTGTCATATTCTTCCTCTCAACTACTCCATTCTGCTAAGGAGTTCTAGGGCAGAAAAGTTGTGTGTGATGCCATGTTTTGAATAAAAAAATAAAAATCAAGGTGATCAAATTCTCTGCCATGATCACTTCTAACAGATGCAATAGGTAAGTTTTCAAAGTTTGAAGCTCTTTACAAAGCTTTGAGAATTCAGATAAAGCTTCAGATTTTTCTCTAATGAACATACCCAAGTGAATCTTGAGAAATCATCTACCACAACAAGCATATATCTCTTACCTTTGGGTGTGTGAATCCTCATAGGACCACACAAGTCCATATGCATCAGTTCTGAAGGTCTCTAACAAGTCCTTTATGATGAGCTTGTTCATTACCATGTGGCACCCCGCTCCCACTACCCCGATTAAAAACATAATTGAACGGGAACGAGGCGTCACACGCCACTAAGGCAACTCTCACCATGAGGATGGAAGTGAAAATATCTTGAAATTCAAGGGTTAAGTGAAAAATATTACGAAAGCTTATGAAAAGGGGTCTATTTTACAAAAACTGTTTGTTTCCAAAACTCATCTTGTATAAAAGGAAATAAAAGTTTTGAGAATTTGATAAATAAAACTTCAGACCATCCTCCATGGTACTCAACGATCTCGGAGTCAAGTCCTTCAAGGTTCAGTCACGGTTACACATAATCCATTCACAAAAGGGCCATAATACAACTCCAAAAGTTCAGTCAACAAACCACCGGATATCCCCTCATGGGGTTACACATTCCCACTACCATAATATGACCATACACGGTCTCTAACAAGTACTGACTAGCTCTTCAAGAATTACCCATAAGAAAGACACTAAGTGCTACCGTATAAACATAAGACAAGAGAGCCTTAGAAAACTTCAGCACAAAAGTATGCAATAACCCACATATTGATTGGAAAAAGCAATTAAGCATCTTGGTTACTTGGCTCAATCCTCTCCTTGGGACATGAAAGAGCAGTCATTTAAAAGACCAGTCACACTGCGAAGTCTGGTGAGCACGTACGTACCCCTTTGTTAGGTTTGAAAATTTACAATATAATACAAGTTCCAAATGTCATGGTCACGTTGTTCCGAACATGCTTGCTTCATAGTTCATACATGGATAAAGAATAATATAAGAAATGTAATTTAAGCAAGCATTCAAGTAAGTAAACATGTAAAGCATTAACTTAAAAATACTTGGGTCCTCAGCCCCTCCATAACACCACTTTGAGCCCCCCGACTCCTTTCATTCAATCACTTTTGCCAATAAAATCTCATTCGTGACACTTAGCAATAAATATGGCGAGTCCATGTTGAATCGCTACCTCGGACAAAAAATAGTCGACAATTCATGAAAACGCACCTGTTAACGGCTCATCCCTTAATATATCCCTGGGACAGGGTATCGAACTTTGGTCTATTGTCCCCACGCTAGGAGGGTACTGTCCGGTGTATATCCCCCAACCGTTAGGGTACTGTTCCGGTGTATATCCCCCAACCGTTAGGGTACTGTCCAAAAGTGTCATATTCAGGCAACCATCTTGGCCATACATTTATTAAATATACCATGGACATTCAGTTTAGAAAATATCATTTATAAATATGCTTTAAAGTATGGTCTATATATCCAATCAAAAGATTCAAATCACCTAGTAGTTATCAAAAACACATTCCACCATTCATAAGTTTTACAATATCCACCTCATAGCCCATAAAAATTTAATATATGAAAATAGCACTACCAAAGAGGTGGGTAAGTACTCACCTCGAGTTCTAGCTTACAAAATCCTTACTAGTAAACAATACGAGAGTCCAAATGCAACTCTAACAAGGAGGCTCTACAAATAATAAGAACAAGCCAACATTAAGACAAGTGCACTGTAGTAACTATAATGCAAGAATAAGGTTATAAAATTTCCCCATGACATGGTTATGAAGACCCTCTATGATGAATGGGTGAGGGAATGATGTTCTCTAAAGCAGTAAGCTACTGAACAAGAAATGAACTTTTTAGATTTGACACATTTTACGAAAACTGGAATTTTGAATGATATCAAACATATTTTTGCATGAATCCAACTAGAGATGAAATTGGACACATATATCTTCGAATCGGTATAAGATAGAGCGAAATACAAGCTCATATGAGAGAGTAATGACCTCACAAAGTTGTGTTACGAATCTGTCCGAATCCAGTTCCAGCCATGAAATAGTTTACAAGAATTCACATTACGTAAAATGTATATGGGATTTGGGCATGAAATGAGTTGGAGATGAAATTAGATACAGAGGGCTTCAAAAAGAATACGAATTTTATGAGTCATATGTGGCTTCTCAAAGTCAGGTCACATTATCTGACAGGAAAGCAGAGTATGAAAATTAGACCACTTCTTTTGAATCCAAAATATCCTCAAGTAAGTAAGTGAAAGAACATCATTTAAGGTAAAAGAAGATATGAAAGAGACACATGAAAGTCTATATACAACATACATGCTTCATGAATGAGAAAGAACACATGATTTAAATAGATGAGAAGTATAAAATAGAGAGATCAAGAAAAATTCTCATATTTGAGACACAAACTTTCTTATAAACCTCCCTCCATGAGGATGAACCCATGAATCTACAAGGATATGCATTAATATACAAATTAAAGGATTTTTTCATATGATTAACCATTTCAAAAGAAAATAGAACCAAGGATATACAAGGATCAAAGAAAAGATCAAGGATTTACCTCAAAGATCGAGAATGGTGAGCAAACGAGTGATTGTGAGCTTCAATCCTTGGGTAGGATGAAGGAAGAACTCTCCACCAAGGTTGTACCTAGCTTGGAGACAAATTTTCCATGCTTTGAAGGCTAGACAATGATGTTTTGATGGTGTTTTGTGGGGGTCACAACACAAAAACAGGATGAAGTACCTTTGAGAGAGAAGAGAACTTTATGTGACTTTAGAGAGATAATGGGTGCGAGAAATGATAAGGATGGGCTTCATAACAACGATATAAAAATATACAAGAGATTTGGTACATTGGTCATACCACACTTGGTTGCAAGGAGTGCACTAGTATAATTAAACTAGGCACAAATGACAAAACAAAAGATGTAACACTTTACTAGCTTCAAAAGATTTAATATATGAACAATAACATTAGAAAAAGACCTAAGGGTTGAAAGGTATCCAACTCCCACTAGTCTTACACCCATAGAATAGCAAATTACCAAGTTCTTGATGTGCCTTTGTTGCTCCCTTACTCAAATCTGGGAATGCACTAGAAGGTTTTGGTTCAATGGACATGATAGCTTGGGAAGATTAAAATTGATACAAGTCTATGGTGTGCAAGGAAAGAAGTCATGATGGGTCATTAACATGCCTAATAATAGGTAATGATGGGTCTACTTCCCCGACTACACTAGGCGTACATGCAAGATGATCAATACAGTAACAATACTCTCTTACATACAAGAAATACATACTTCAAAAAAAAAGCACTTCATACCACTTCCCTAGAACTCGCACTTCATAGAAAATAAGAAATAGTCAATATTAAAACTATAGGGGACTAATATGAAATTTCCTCAGCCCAACTTAATTAGCAAAAAAAACATATTATAATGGTCATAAACAAACTCTAAATAATGCCTAAATGAGATTAATCATGCGGGATGTCACATTCTACCCACCTTAAAAATAAGTTTTCATCAAATTTAACGTACCTCATAATCCCAATAAGTGCGGATACTTTTCGCGCATCTCAGAGAAGTATTCCTTCCAACAAATAGTGATTTTTTTTTTTGTTTTTAGATTTATTTCCCTCTGTGTACCTGTTGCTATGATGAAGTCTGAAGAATATATATATTTTTGCCACATAAATCAGAGATTTATTTGCTGATTTACTCCATGTGTATTGACTTATTGCGATGGTTAAGTTATCTATGCCAAAGCTTTGAGGCACTTCAAACTTTCTCCTGCAACTTTATAAGTACTCAAAGCATATAAATTGTATGACCTAGGAGCAGTGAGTATACAATTTCCTGACTTCTCATATTGCACCACACATTTCTTCTTGTCAAATACAACATTATACCCTTATCTCATAACTGAAATATGCTAAGTAGATCATATTTCAAACATTCAACTCAATAAACATCAGAAATAGAACTTGCAGAATTATTACCAATACTATCTATGCCAATGATATTGCATTTGGATTTCAGTATACAATTTCCAGATCATATTTCAAACCTTCAACCAATGATATGACATTTTGGTGAATTTATGCTTCCTGATTTCACAAATGTCGTTTGGTTCTTATTTCGAAAATTTGTTTTGTAACCAATTCCACTTTTGTGTACAGAATGCCGACTTCCTCCAAGCATGGTATTAAGGTTGTGTTCAGAGCCTGCAAATCTTGATTAAACTTTCCTTGATTCTTGAAGTTCCTCAGTCAAAGAAATTTTATGTTGTTCTAAATCATCCGAATGATGTTTTAGATCAACATATTTATCTATTAAAAAAGAGTTTTGATCCACAACTTCCTTGAATTGTGCTTTCAAAGCATTGCACCTGCTGTCCAAGGCTTTGAAGTCATTGTCAATATTTGACTTAGATACTTCAAGAGTTTTATTGAGAAAAACCAAATCTAAATTTTGCTTGCCTGGTCATGAATTTTGACCTTGAAAGAAACAATCTAATTTCTATAACTTTCCTCATTTAAAAGCATACTTTTGAGGATTTGAGGTAGAAGATTTTTTACCATCTCCTCAATAGCAATAAGATTTTTTACCATCTCCTCAATATGCTTGTCTGAGTTGTTTTCTTCTTCATGCTCGGCCATTAGGTACATATTTGCTTGTTCTTCATCTGACTCTTAATTAGTTGATGAATCATAATCACTCCATGAAGCAACCATAGCTTTATTCCTTCTGTTATCATTTTTCTCATTGAGAAAATGGCCATTCTTTTTCTTTGAGGGAAATCTCTAACCAGGTGATCTCCATCTCCACATTCAAAGTAGTTCATTACTTTAAATTTATATGTATGTGAAGAAGACTTACCACTGTGATCCTTGCTAGTTGAGGATATGCACTAGTATTTGTTTTAATCCCTATTTCCAAAAGTTTTTCTTCATTTTCAGAATTTTGTTCAATGCTTTGGAAATCAAGGCTAAGGCTTTCTCATCATCATCATCATCTTCCTGTTCAAGGTATTGAGATTTCTCACTACCTTTTTCCTTGAGTGCCAGGTTCTTGATGTTATCACTCATGTCACAATCCACTTCCTTCATAGAAATCTCATGAGTGAGCAGCTTTCCTTGCAGATCATCTAGCTTTAGAAGACTTAGATCATGAGCTTCCTCAGCTGTAGTTGTCTTTGGTTCCCACTTGTCTTTTGGAAAAACTCTTGGAATCTTTCTGACTTTTTCTTCATTTGAGAATGTCTTCCCCAAGGATTCTAAGTTATTCACATTTTCTGTGAACCTTTTGAAAATTTCCCTTATGGATTCATCATAATTTATCTTGAATAGCTCATACTGCCTCAGAAGAATATTAATTTTGGTTGGCTTGACTTAACTAGTTCCTTCATAAGTCATAACCAGCTTATTCCAAATATCCTTGGCACTTTTACAGTTGGATATTCTGTTGAACTCATCTGCACTAAGAGCACAATAAAACAAGTTCATAGATTTAAAATTCATTGACACCTTTTCCAATTTTATTAATTGAATGATCCTCTTATTTCTTAAAAGTTCTTATCCCATCAGAAATAGTATAATATATATATATATATGAACCATTTTGAGTGATTGACTACAGCTCCATGTCTGAATCTATGATGAACATCTTCATCAGTGCTTTCCAATGCACAAAGTTATCACCACATAATAGTGGAGGTCTGTGGCTGCTCTTCCTTGTGAGAATCCTTCATCACCGACATTACTCATTGTCACAAGATTGTTAGATCCTTACAATGACGCAAGCTCTGATACCAATTGAAAGTGTGTAATGCAGGTATAAAGAGGATCTTAATACTCTAGAAGGGAAGGGGGGTGAATAGAGTATGTAAACTTTTGCTAACTATGACCTTTTGAAACTTAAAAACAAAGATAAGATAAAATATCAAGGCTTTTGAAAGGTTTGAAGTAGTTTTGAAATTAACTGAAACAGTCTTGAGCTTCAAAGCTTTGAGAATAGAAATTCTCCAAAGATTTGGAGCTACCTGTATTGTGCAGTTGTATACAGAATGAATAACAGCGAAGTAAATCAGTGAACACAAGGATTCTTTACGAAGTTCAGCAACCAAAGGACCTACTCTCCTCCCGAGGGATACTACCCCTCCAGGATTTGAAAAATTCTTATTAATCACAGATTTAGTCCTAGATCTCAAGCCTAGGTGAGTTGCCTTATACCTATACAACTTGTGGTTCCAAACCTATCTAGTTTCAACTACAATCTAATGAAACAATACGAACCTCTTTTTGTTCACTTGAACAACTAACTTACTAAATTTGATGAGGTTAAGAAATACTTGAAAATAATATAATGAAAACACAATGTAGAACACAGAAACAGATTAAGCAATAATGCTCAGAAGTGTTTTTCCGAATCTAGATGATTGGTCTTCTGTTTGATGAATCCTAGATGAATTAATGAAGAGTTGAATGTAGATCTTCCACGAATGAACTCCCTTCCTTTTTCATTATTTAAACTCTCTCTTAACTTTTCAATTCAGTATCAATCTTATAATAAACAGCAGCAACAAACTTGAGAGAATTTTGGAACAACCTTCCTGAAAATCCTCAACCCTCAAACTGCTTCTTTCAACAGCTATGTTTGAATAGCTTAACTGATTTTGTTAGGAGGGTTTAAACGAGGAAAAACTCGGCAAAACTTAATCACAACATCAAACATAATCCACATAAAATAGGATAGAAATACTGAATCTGTTAGACAATCAGTTTGAACAATAAACTCAACTATTTTCTCTTGCAGATTAAATCTACTTAAATAATAAATACATGCCTCAAATAAAAATTAGTGATGAGATTATGACTTATAATAATTGAATAACCAATCACATAAACAGCTAAACCAACATGCACACAAAATCAATTAATCATAAAATTAACTGACAGAACCCCAAGGGCATCCTTAAAAGCTTTTGAGGTTTGACTGTCCTTTAAAGCTTTGGCCAACTAACACTGTTCCTTGAAGTCAAACACTCTGTCAAACTTTAAGCATAATAAACACTTGGGTGATATGCCTATCATTGAGAGCAAACGGACGATGTGCCTATTATTTTGCGAGATTAACAAACGCAAATTCCAACATATTCAAATTATTTAACAGCAAACGAAAGATGACAAAGAATAGGTACACAAATACGAGAGAGAAGAAATTGTACCTGATCAGGGACAAGTTCAGAACAAACGAACAGTAGGAGTGACCTGAAACAGCGAAGTTATGTTTGGTTTCTTTTAGAAAGTACACAGAAGTAGGGGGTATAGTATTATATAGATGTTTAATTGTAATAGAAATTGAGACCCCCTCATTCCGAGGTAATTTTCTTTGTAACCCATGATCATATTCAGTGATTTAGTTCAATTTAAATGCATGACAGTAGGATAGCTATTTTAAATTTAAAAAAAATGTCGCAATTATCATCATTGCAGTGTCTTTACAATTTTACAAAGTATCCGATTAGAATAGGACCCACCATCAATCTAAGATTATACAAGTAACACTTGGTCAATTTATAAATGTAATAGTGATGTGTGCGGTCAGCATGAAGTTGCAATGACATAAGCTAAAAAACCCGTATTAGCCCCACAATTTATAACAAAGTGTTATGCGGAGAAATGTGACTTCCTCTCTTGTATGGATAGCTTATGGTCACATGCAGTTAAATACTTAAAGTATAGGATGGGTAAATGCAGGCGTTCAGCATTGGTACTGACCTGTTGGCATGTTATGAGGTAATGGGACGGAAGGAATGGGTTCTTAGCATAACCAACAAATTTCTCAACATATTACATAAGTTAAATTGGTAGGCCACAAACAGTGTCGGTAGGAATCTATAAGAATCCCATGTTCATAAAAGCCAATAAACACATTTATAAGAATCGTAAGGATTACATGACTTCGCAGCAATATCTAATTGAACCACAGTCACTGACATACATACAAAAGTACATATTAAAAAAAAAAAAAAAATTGGGATATTTTTGTGGTGGAAACCAAATCACATGTATTAAATGTACATTCTTGCACTGATTGCTATGTAAAGAGGCTAGATTTGTTCGAGTTGGCGTTATTACAAAGAAGGAAGCATATCAGAAAAGCATGTAGGCCTAATTGCAGACAACAGAAGCAAAATAACAACGGACATATTACCCAATAAAACAAAACAAATCGGAAAATGTGCAAAAAGAGTTACCGGTGCGAATATCTAAACTCATACAGTCGGACTACCGTCGCTGGGGCTCAGTATAATTACGTCGTCGATTAAGATGGGCGCAAGAGTTAACGAGGTTGAAGAGGAAGCTTCTGAAAGAAAATGCTTTTTTTGCAAGAGAGGCTAAAGACCCACCAAACCGCGGGGTAAAAAAGTCATTTAGGACAACTCGCGCGCCTGGCATTGCGACAACCACACTTTATATTTGGATACAGTCACGTACACTATCCAATATTTATACAGGTATATATTGATATAATATTATGTAATACATTATTTTCCCGCAAATGAATAAATATTACAATAACAGAGCTAAATATATACCAAATCTTACATAGTATGCCCTAAAACCATTTTCGTTTATATTTTTATGTCTACACTTAATCGGCACATTATAAATCTCTTGTTTACATGTTAAATTAGAAGTTTTGAAAATCTAAAAGTTAGTACCAAAATTTGTTTCACCTCTGCCACCCCATCTCGACTATTTTTCTTACATCTAGCTCACGTTGACTGGGTATCTTGGTAGAAAAAATGATGCTATTTTCCAACAATTTTTTCATGGTGTTCCCCGCTTAAAATAATGCACATTGTTTTCATAACCTAACATGCACCAACGAATTAATGCATTATGTAACTCTAAGTTCAAATTAGTATTTTCCATACTAACTTTACAAACAACATTTCCAACAATAAACTATAAATCTATGCATAATACGAGGCAAATTTTACTCACATTACGCGAGAGTTAAGTGTGGGGGAGCCTCCGAAAACCTGGATCACTATCCAATTTGCAGATAAATCATCCAAGAGAGCATGTGGGATTATAAAATATGTGCTTGTGAGAGTTGGGAGCCTGATAAACACTGAACGACACAAATTACATTCTTTTTGGAATATCAGACAATTTCAATCCACAATAGACCGGTTCTCTTGGAGTAATGAAAAAGTTAGGCAAGAGGCGTGAAGCGCAACTCTATTCGACAACAAGTAATTCCCAATAGTTAGTATAGAAAGCTTAACTTTACTATAAAGAACAACCTACCTCTTAATGTGTGATCATAAAAATAAGAGGCTAACCAAGGCTAAGCCACATTCATACTTCGAGCTCCTATTCTGCTAATGGTCAAATATGATGAGGCTTAAGGACAAAAAAATCCTACAGCGTCACATAAGCTTACCAAACCCCATATCTCACACACCCTCACCTTGATGATAGGAATCCACAACCCGAATCTCACCGACTCTGGCACTCAATCCCCTCAAACCCAGGTACCACGTCAATCTCGTGGCCATCAAAGCGAATGATATACAAAAATCATCATTGTCTTCAATCTGGAAATAGGAACTTTCACCACTCTTTTCCCAATAAGAACACTTTATTTCTTTATCTCTTCTTTTTTGTCTCTTTATTTTTAGTTTTTTATTTTTGCTTTTTCTTTGTTTTTTTTTGTTTTTTTTTCTTAATCAATACAATCAAATAGACATGAGTGGTACTCCTTCAACAATCAACCCAAACAAATATGTAAGGGGAGGAACGAACCAATCTGATGAAAAAATATCACAATAAATATTCATCTCCCCCTACTCAATGAAGTACAATATGCCACGAAGCCAAGATCAAATCGTGTATGGGCATGGTGTTGTCAAATCCACCATTTCTATGTCCGTAGTCAAAAGTCGACACTCCCACACTAGAATGTAGTCACGTCCCCCTCTGAAGTAGAAAATAATATATGTCACGTGCCTAATCCAACCGAATCTCCTACACCGAAATGATAGAAATACAATACCTAGCACATTCTACAAATTAAGCTCAACCAACCGCATTTTCGTTCAAATTATACGTGACGCACTCAGGCTCTCCACTATCGTGTCCATGAGGTAATGACTTGGAACACCACTCAGGCTCTCCACTATCAAAGGAAGAATATGTGATATGTATAACACACACAAATATGTAATGAAGTACTCCCTCAACTACCCCCTCAACTACTGGTCCCTCGTGATGCTCTAGAAATGTGATTATAACAATATATGATGAAGGCCGAGAATCGTCTCCCTATTTCATAAAGGTTAACAATGAACCCAAGGATCAACTAGGGTGTTTTAGTGGTCCTACAAGGTAAGATTTAAAAAGCAGTGAGTGATCTAATACACATCCTCGCACAGTTCTTGTGTGTGCCATTACGAGGCGGGCTGGAGACTACCTAAGACGGACAACATGAACGTTCGACTTTTTTAGCAAACACGAAGCTCAACTCTTGTCGAGAAAAACAACACACACTTTAGCTTTTAAATCGATTTGGTCTGAAAATAGGTAGCATTCCCGTAACGATATTCTCTCTATACTTACTAGGGGGAACTAAGAATGTCACTCTCGGTCAATATTCACACCCTATGCCTAAAGTTTTCACATCTCACTAAATCAACCAAGTATATTCTCTTCTCAATTGCTTTTTCTCAAATTTTCAATTTTCTATTTTTATGGATTTTTTTATAAGATCCTAACTCTATATGCAAGGCTAGACACGAGAAAAAAAATTGACACTAGACAAAAATTTTGTTGGTGGGTATGCTTAATTATTTAAAAGTGCAGACAGTATGAAAATATACACTACACAATACGACAATATAAGTAAAAAAATAACATAAACCACAACACTGACTCACAAAACATCTAAACATTCTACATGTAACTGGCTGTTCAACACACAATTGGCTAGTAGACAGTAAAACCACCCACAAAGTGAATGCTCCATTTTCCTCAATGAATTTAGAGCTTAAACATAGGACTCAGTAACCAAATGCGAAAGGCCAGTAGATGAGATGGAGCATGACATACATCAAAAAAAATTAAACACAAATTCCTACAAGAGAAAAAAATACCCACAAACTCATCAAGGGAGGGGACGAAATTCTTGTCAAGCAGCCCCCAAGAACTAGTTGTACCACCGCGCTCCCAAAAATTTAGTTTGTACTCGCACACCGAGGTAGAATGCCTCCTCTGCTAAAATATGTGTCTTAAGAATCCCCAACTCGCCCATACGAGTCCCTATGAAGGTCATGTGGGCCATGGCACACCGGGGTTGATTCTCCTATGAACTGCTCAAGTGTGTCACTAGGAAACCATGGTTAGTCCCCCTCTATCTCATCTCTCCAAAATAAATAAAACACACACAACTATATTAAAAACGCACCCCTAAATTAATTCAATAAATACGTTTGGTTGCCTCCCAACAAGCGCCGGGTAATTTAAGGTCGACAACCCAACCCAGTTACCTCAAATGTGATTGATGAGTTTTTTCTCTCCACTTATTCTTCTTCCCCCATCGCTTCTCCCTTTGTCTCTTCTCAAGTAAGCGTGCATTAAATGAGTATGACGCTACGAAATTGTAGAATGAATGTGTGAGTATGCAGGTGTTAATGCAACTAAGATACTCTAAAAGGGGGGGTTGAATAGAGTATGCAAACTTTTTGCAAAACATGCTATGGATATGAGAACTTGTGAAAACAGTGAAGTTCAAGGTCTTGAAAGCAAGTTCATGCCCTTGGAAGAAATGCAGTCTGTATAAAGCAAGTAAGCCTTTTTCAAGGACTTGAAAACAAGTTAAAACTCTTGAAAAACAAAAAGTTGTGTGTGCTGCAAAACCAATGAAAAAGAATGAACTTTAAGTTCAATAGACAAGTGATTTATGGAGTTCAGTCCACTTGGACCTACGTCTCTACCTTAGGGATTAGATCCATGCAGGATTTTCAAAACAATTCTTATTAACCAAAATCTAGGCCCTAGAACTCAAGCACAGAGAGTTCCCTTACTCTGTTACAGCTTGTGGTTTTCCCTAACTTGTCTAGTACCTGCTCTAGCTAACTGATTAACTAAGAATTCTCTATTGTTCAATTTGAACAATACATTAGAATGGATATAGAAATAATACATTAATGATCTACCAATGGAGTACAATACATAATAACACTTAGTGTAAAAAATGCAGTGAAGTATGCAGTGATCGTTTGTGAATGGATTGGAAGAATGATGAACTTCTTTGATGCTTGTCTATCTAGAATTCTTTCTCTCTTTTGGTCTGTCGTGTGTTTTGTCTCGTTTCTTCAAAATTGAGCTCTATTTAAACTTCAAACAGCTCTGCAAATCTTCCCAGATTTTCAGCAACAAACTTCTTATTTTGTAGGCAACAGAGTTTGACTTCTTTACATCTTCTCCAAAATTTGGATGATCACAACATTCAGAGATTTTGTTGTGATCTTTCGTTTAAACACCTTGAGAAGCTGTCATCCAAGTCTGATAGATCACAGGATCAAAGTGTTCAGCTATTTTGAAATATGCATAAGTTCATTTTAGGAAACAATCCTTTAAAACTTGGAATTATAATTTCCTGCAATATCAAAGTCAAGCAGATGATATTCTATGTTTAAAATTGTTAGAATAGTTTGTCTTTCATCATCTAATAATAGTGAATCAAACATATGAAAGATAGAGAGGGAAAAACTCAAAGAGCTTGCAGAAAACTCCCCCTGAGAATGTTCACACAGGTTAAACAGTTTCAAGGATTTGAATCCATTTTCAAGGCCTTGAAAATAGCTAAACTGATTCAAGGCTTTGAAAGTTTGTTCAAGGCCTTGAAATAGCTGAACTATTCCAAGCCTTGCACAACCTGATCTTACAATCTCCCCCTTGATGAAAGACAAAACCAAATTTTGTTTGATCCTTAGTCTCTGCAAAAAATACTGGTTAGCTCACAATTTATAATAACATAGTAATTCCAAAAAGATCCAACTTATTCAAATTACCAACAGAAAGTAAACAGTTCAGAAAAAAGCAAATAACACCTAAGAGTAAAAACTAAATTCTACAATTTTCTCCCCCATTTTGACTTTCATCAAAAAGATAGAAGATGTTGGTTCAAGTGTCTGGAAAATTTGGAAAACTTAAAGAAAAACTTTAATAAGAGAGAACGGGGAAGATAGAGTAGGCAAGATTAAAGGGGGTTGGATCTTCATCTCCATCTTGATCTCCTTCCTTTTTCTCACTGTCTTCTGCATTAGTCTTGTCCTGCACTTCCTTTTCCTCTTCATTTTCACCAGCAACAATTACTTCTTCAGTCTTGTCCTTTATAGCACCATTTGGAGATTTCTTTTTCTTCTTCAAGGTAATTAGCAGATCATCTGAGTCACGACTATTAACTTCATCTCCTTCCTGTGAAGCTTTTTCTGCCACCTGCTTTCCTTTATTTTAGACCGGAGCAACTTCTTCCTGGTTTGAATGTTCACTAGGCAGATCTTTGTCAGAGTCTCCTTTATTTGGAACTTCATCATCCTCAGGAACATCAAGCAAAGTCATGCTTCTGAAGATGCTTTCCACCATGTACTTTACTTGCCCCATATCAGATTCAAGTCCATAAATAGTTGCTTTGATGTCCTCCAAATCCAATTTCATACCATCAATTCTCTGATTGTTCGTAGCCTGAGAAGTCTGACTTGAAGTGGGATTCAAGGTCTTGGACTTAAGAAACTTCTTTGCACCCAGTTCTTCTTCTGTCAATTCTGAGTATAACTTCCAGGTTTTTGCCTTAGTCTTTAGCACTCCAATCTTCTCAAAAGCTTTCTCATTAAGCATTCCAAAACCAGAAGTAACTGACTCCTCTCCACTAGTTGGAATCTCAAAGTGTTCAAAGAACAAAGTGAGCAGATTAGCATAGGGTAGAGGGTGTTTTATTTGACTGGTAAGTCTGAAGAGCATATGTTCAATCACTAGATTGGGAAGATCAATCTCATAGCCATGCATTACCAGATACATAATGTGTAGCATCCTTTCAGTTACTAATTCTCTAGAGTGCTCTCTGGAAAAAATACACCTACCCAGAATGGTATGAAGGATCTTGGCTTCAACATTCAACACAGAATGTGTTAACTGTTTGGCTGAGGAGAAGATGTTTGGAAGAAAGAACTCATCTTTGGCTAGCTTCAGGGTTTCTGACTTTCGTGGATGGTTGCTAGTGTCATATCTCTTTGGAGAGCCTAGCACATTGGCAAATTTAGAGTGGTCCAACTCAATTTCTTTCCCAGCAACTCTAGATTTTATCACCAAGTGTTCAGATCTCTTAACTTGTGTCAAATTCTGATAAAAAAGTCTGGTGAGTCTAGGATAGGCAAACTCTTTAGGATTCAACATGACCCACAGAGAAATTTTCTTCAACATAGAGATGCACTTAAGTTTCATGTGTTCCACAATATGCATATTGATCATACTACAGAAACCAACAGATCTGGAAGCAAAAACAATTTAACCACTGACCTTTAGAGATGTTTGAGACGAACCAAGTCTCATCAGGAGTTGTTTTGTTTGTTTAGGCCTTTGAATAGATATGCAAGGCTTTGTCCAAATGACCTTCAGTCTGTTCTTCTGTCACCTTTCCCTTCCCTTTTTCTGCTTGAGTTGCTTTCTTCTTCAGCTTTTTTGAACTAGTAGACTCTGTTTCAGGTTGCTTCTCAGTAACATATTTCTCTTTCTTCTTTTTCTTCTTTTTTGAGGAGGAAGTTGTAACCTTATTGACCTTCTTCTTACGTAGAGGAAGATCTGAAACTGCCTCTGCACTAGGTGTTTTGGAGCTTGAGTCCCCACTGACTTCTTGAACTTCATTAACTGCTGCTTTTCTTTTCTTTCATGAAGCAGGTTTCGATCCTCCAGCCATATTGGTTTTGTCTGAGGATCTCCTTGTGCTCATTAGGGTTTGGGAGAAGAATAGAGAGAGATGGAATGATATGGAGTGAAGGATAAGAGAAGAAGATAAATACTGAAAGAGTTTGAGTTTCAAAAGGAAGCTAGTATCTCTCTGATCTCAAAAGATTTGCAATAATCAGAGAGAATTGAAATCGTTTATGCTGTTGGAAAAAAAATATTAAACTACTATATTTGGCTAAAAAGAATTTCTGAAAAAGTTAGGGGCTATATTAGGCAAATATCTACGGATATATCACTCAACACAGAAAGATCCAAGTTTATTGACTATCAGTGTAGCAGACATATTTTCAAGGCTTTGAAAATGTTTTGAAGGTCTTGAAAAACTGTAACATTGCAATAGATAAAGATCAAGGCTTTGAAATGATTTTCAAGGCTTTGAAAATCAGTTCAAAACTTTGAAAACACATACAACTCACCTTGCTTACCTGATGCTCCCCCTAAACCAATGCATCTTTATTCAGGATTCCCAATTCCAATCTCAGAGCTCAGAATCTTAAATCTGCTAATGGTTTAGTGAAGATATCTGCAATTTGCATATTAGTAGCAACAAATTCAAAAACAATATCACCTTTCTCAGCATGATCTCTGATGAAATGGTTTCTAACATCAATGTGCTTGGTTTTTGAATGTTGCACTGGATTCTTAGTAATTGAAATTGCACTAGTGTTATCACACCTAATAGGTATGCTCCTGAAATCAAATCCAAGGTCTCTTATCTATTGAGCAATCCATATTACTTGTGATCAACATGCTCCTGCAACTATATATTCAGCTTCAGTTGTTGGTAGAGCAACTGAATTATGTTTCTTGGAATGCCAACTGATCAAAGATGACCCAATAAATTGGCAAGTTCCTAAACTGCTTTTCCTATCAACTGTGTAACCTGCAAAATCAGCATCTGAAAATCCATGCAATAAGAAGTTAGAATGTCTTGGATACCAAAGGCCTAAGTCTTTGGTACCATTGAGATATCTGAATATTCTCTTCACAGCAGTCAAGTGTGATTCTTTTGGATCATCTTGAAATCTAGCACACATACATACAATAAACATAATATATGTTCTGCTTGCTGTGAGATAGAGTAATGATCCAATAATACCTCTATACTATTTCACATTGTCACTCTTACCAGATTCATCCTTATCTAAGGATAGTGTATAGCTCATAGGAGTCTTGGCTTCCTTACATTGAGCCATGCTATATTTTCTTAACAAGTCTCTTATGTACATGCTTTGATGCAGAAATATGCTCTTCTTCAATTGATGTATTTAAAGTCCTAGGAAGCAGTTCGGCTCTCCCATCATGCTCATTTCAAATTCCCTGCTCATAAGACTTGAGAACTCTCGGCACAATTGATCATTAGTAGCTCCAAAAAAGATATCATCAACATATATCTGAACTACAAGCAAGTTATTTTCCGATGTAGCAAAAAAAAAGAACTACAAGCAAGTCTTTTTCATGAGTCTTTATGAAAACATTCTTGTCTATTAAACCTCTTTTGAAATAATTTTCAAGAAAAAACTCTGACAGTCCTTCATACCAAGCTCTTGGAGCTTGTTTCAAACTATAGAGAGCTTTGTCAAGTTCGTAAAAATGATCAGGCAAACTTTTCATTTTCAAAAACAAGTGGTTGTGCAACATAAACTTCTTCTTGTAAGTAGTCACTCAAGAAAGTACACTTTACATTTATTTGAAAAAATTTCATGTTCTTGTGAGATGCAAATGCAAGAAAAATTCTAATTGCTTCTAACCTGGCAAGTGGAGAAAAAGATTCCTCATAATCAATACCTTCTTCTTGGTTGTAACCTTGAGCAACTAACCTTGCTTTGTTTCTGATCACTTTGTCACTTTCATCCAACTTATTTCTGAACACCCATCTGGTACCTTGTTCCTTTCAAACTTATTGAGTTCACTTTGCATAGCAATAATTCAGTCTACTTCTTGTAATGCTTCTTTCACAGTTTTTGGTTCTACAAGAGATATAAAAGCATTAAAAGCACATAAGTTTTTCAACTGTGATCTAGTTTGTGTACCAGTGGTTGGATCTGAGATGATATTCTCAAGTGGATGAGATGTGAGATATTTGAATCTCTTTCTTAAGACCATGGTTCAGGTTCTCCATAGATCTTCTCTGGTCTTGAAGTAGTGGCTCTGTCACTTATATGCTTCTTGTCATCTTTTTCAAGACTTTGAGGCTTATTTTCAAGGCCTTGCGCACCATTTTCAAGGTCTTGAAAATGTCTTATTTTTTCTTCTGAGCCTTTCTTTAATCCTAGTGCATTCTCAGCCTCTTCCTCTGATTCATGCTTGTTCAAATTCAAGTCTGCAAAACTTTTACTCAAAGAACCATCATAGCTTTCATCAAATATAACATGAATACTCTCTTCAACCAGTTTGGTTCTTTTATTGTAAACTCTATAAGCTTTTCTATTCAGAGAGTAACCAAGAAATATACCTTCATCACTTCTTGCATCAAACTTACCAAGATTGTCTTTTCCATTGTTGTGGATAAAACAAGTACATCCAAACGGTCTGAAGTATGAAATATTTGGCTTCCTCCATTTGAATAGTTCATAGGGGGGTCTTCTTTAGAATAGGTCTGATCAAGCACTTGTTCAAAATATAGTTTGCTCTATTCACAGCTTCTGCCCAAAAAAGTTCTGGCAGCTTGTTCTCAAGAAGGATTTTCCTTGACATATCTTCAAGATTCCTGTTCTTTCTTTCAACAACACCATTCTAATGAGGAGTTCTTAGAGCAGAAAAGTTGTGAGTAATACCCTGCTTATCACAGAACAAATCAAATTCTAATTGATTAAATTCTCTACCATGATCACTTCTAATTGAAGCTACACGTAGGTTTTTTATATTTTGAAGTTCTCTGCAAAGCTTTGAAAATTCAGAGAGTGCTTCAGATTTTTCTTTTAGAAACTTAACCCAAGTATATCTAGAAAAACATCTACAACAACTAGCATATACCTTTAACCTTTTGGAGTAGGAGTTCTCATAGGACCACAGAGATCCATATGAAGCATATCAATGGGTCTAGATGTACTTACAAACTTCTTTGGCTTGAAGGAGCTTCTGGTATGTTTACCTTGAGCACAAGCTTTACACATTTCACCTACTTTGAACTTAATGGATGGCAATCCTCTTAACAAGTCTTTTGAAATCAACTTGTTCAAAGTGTGCAAACTAATATGACCAAGCTTCCTGTGCCAAAGCTTTGAATCCTCTTTCAAGGCCTTGAGACACTTCAAACTTTCACCTGCAACTTTGTTAGTTTGAAAAGTATAAACATTGTTTGATCTAGAGGCTGTGAGAATGCAATCTCCTGATTTCACATTTTTCACCACACACTTCTCTTTATAAAAGATAACTTTTTTGCCATTGTCACAAAGCTGAGATACACTTAGCAAGTTAAATTTAAAACCTTCAACTAAATACACATCAGAAATAGAGTTTTCAGAATTTGTACCAACTTTACCAATACCAAGAATATTTCATTTGCCTTTGTCACCAAGTGTAATTGAACCTTCAGATTGCTCTTTAAATTCTGAGAATAGAGATCTCTTTCAAGTCATGTGTTTTGAGCAACCACTGTCCATAAACCACTTCTGTTCTTTGATGTTGGTGACAACCTGCAAACACCAATCACTGCCTTACCCAGCTGTTAGACCAAGTGTTGAATTTGGATTCATATTCAGGATCAACCATGTTAGGTGGATTAGGAACCCAAATCTGCTTAACTTGTCCTTTGAGTTTAAAAGGAAAGGTGTTCCTCATTATGTGAGGGTCTCTTCTTCTGAAAGGACAAGTCATCTTAACATGACCAGTTTTACAGCAGTAATGACATTTAGGAGAAGTTTTGTTTCCAGATTTCACAAATCTGGTAGTGTTTTTCCTTGGGAAATTTGGATTGAATCCAATACCAGCTGTGTAAACTGACTGTGAACTTCCTCCAAAAATCAAGTTCAACTTGTGTTCTGATCCAGCAAGCTTGACTTTTACCAATTCAGATTCTTGAAGTTTCTCAGTGAGATTAGTCTTTTGTTTATCTAATTCATCAACCTGATGTCTTAGATTGACAAGGTTGTTATTCATTAAAGAGTTTTCAGTGACTAATTCCTTGACTTGTGTTTTCAAGGCTTTGAAAGTGGTTTTCAAGGCCTTGAAATTACTGTCAGTCTTCTTTTGAGAGATTTCAAGATTCTGATTTAGGCAAACAAGTTGTTGTAAGTTTTCTGTTGCTTGCTCATGAACTTTTTCCTTCAAAATTCTGATCTCTTTCAGATAATATTCCTCATTTAAAAGCATTGTTCTGAGATATTCTGAAAGAGCTTCTTTTTGGTTTGAAATCAGACAGTTTACCATTACCTCAATGTTCTTCTCTGAACTTTCATCAAGCTTGGCCATGAAGCATAGGTTGGCATGTTCTTCTTCAGATTCAGATTCACTTGAGCTATCTGAATCACTCCATGAAGCTATCATAGCTTTCTTTCTTCTGTCATGGTCTTTTTTTTCAAAGATCTTGCTTTTCTTGTGTGGGCAATCTCTTATCAAATGTCCTGCATCACCACATTCAAATAAATTTATTACTCTTGATTTATTTTGTGTAGATGACTTACCTTTGTAGTCCTTGCTACTGGATGGTCTATGCCTTTCTCCATTGAAGTCTCTGTTTCCAAAGTTTTTCTTCATTTTGAGAATTCTTGTTAATGATTTGGCAATCAGGGCAATTGGATCTTCATCATCTCCATACTCAGTTTCATGGATTTGAGTTCTCTCATTTCCTTGGCTTTGAGAGCTAAGTTCCTGACACTTTCTGGTAACTCTCCATCAAATTCATTCATAGATATTTCATGTGTTAGAAGCTTCCCTTGTAGGTCATCATGTTGTAGAGTTGAGAGATTCTGAGCTTCTTCAATTGTTGTGGTCTTTGGTTCCCACTTTGCCTTTGGAAGACTTCTTAGAATCTTCCTCACCTTTTCTTTATTGGAAAAATGTTTTCCCAGTGAGTCAAGGTTGTTAACAATGTCTGTGAACCTCTTGAACATGTCTCTGATAGACTGATCTGTATTCATCTTAAACAACTCATATTGCCTGAGATAGATGTTGATCTTGGTTTGCTTCACTTGACTGGTTCTTTCAAAAGTAACCACAAGCTTATCCCAGATTTCTTTGGCAGTAGTGCAATCTGAAATCGTGTTGAATTCATCTATACTCAAAGCACAATATAAGATGTTAATAGCTTTGTAATTCTTAGAGTATTTCTCTAATTCAAAAGAGGAGAGTAAGTCTTCAGATTTGGGAGTTCTAATCCCATATTTCTATGTGTAGAAAGTGTGAGGTCCATTTTGTATAATGGTCCAAAGCTCCATGTCTTGATCAATGATGAACATTTTCATCAAAGCTTTCCAGTGAGAAAAATTTCCTCCAAAAAATAGAGGAGGTCTGTTAGCAGCACTTCCTTGAGAGAAACCACCATTACTTGCAGTACTCATGATCACCAGATCGTTAAATCTATACAGTGATACAAGCTCTGATACCAATTGAAAGTGTGAGTGTGCAGGTGTTAATGCAACTAAGATACTCAAGAAGGGAGGTTGAATAGAGTATGCCAACTTTTTGCAAAACTTGCTAGGGAGATGAGAACTTGTGAAAATAGTGAAGTTCAAGGTCCTGAAAACAAGTTGAAGCACTTGGAAGAAATGCAGTTTGTATAAAGCAAATAAGCCTTTTTCAAGGCCTTGAAAACAAGTTCAAACCCTTGAAAAACAAACAGTTGTGTGTGCTGCGAATCCTATGAAAAAGAATGAAATGTAAATGAAAGAGACAAGTGATTTATAGAGTTCAGTCCACTTGGAACTACATCTCTACCTCAGGGATTACATCACTGCAGGATTTTCAACACAATTCTTATTAATCAAAAGCTAAGCCCTAGAACTCAAGCACAGAGAGTTCCCTTACTGTGTTACAGCTTGTGGTTTTTCTTAACCTGTCTACTACCTGCTCCAGCTTACTGATTAATTTAGAATTCTCTATTTTTCACTTTGAACAATCCTTGAGAATGGATATAGAAATAATACATAAATGATCTATACCAATGGAGTACAATACAGAAGAACACTTAGAGTGTAGAAAATGCAGTGAAGTATGCAGTGATCTTCTGTGAATGGATTGGAAGAATGATGAAACTATTTGATGCTTGTCAATATAGAACTCTTTCTCTCTTTTTTCCCTTGTGTGTTGTGTCTCGTTGCTTCAGTATTGAGCTCTATTTAAACTTCAAAAAGCTCTGCAAATCTTCCCAGATTTTCAGCAACAAACTTCCTATTTTGTAGGCAACAGAGTTTGACTTCTTTGATATCTTCTCCAACGGTTGGATGATCACAATCTTCAGAGATTTTGTTGTGATCTTTCCTTTAAAATCCTTGAGATGCTATCATCCAAGTCTGATTGATCACAGCATCAAAGTGTTCAACTATTTTCAAATCTTCATAAGTTCAGTTTAGGAAACAATCCTGCAAAACTTGGAAATAAAATTTCGTGCAATATCAAAGTCAAAAAGATGATATTCAATGTTTAAAAGTGTTAGAATAATTCGTATTTCATCATCCAATAACAGTGAATCAAACATATGAAAGATAGAGAGGGAATAAACTCAGAGAGCTTGAAGAAAACTCGCCCTGATAATGTTCACACAGGTTAAACAGTTTGAATGCTGTGAATCCAGTTCCAAGGCCTTGAAAATAGCTAAAATATTTTCAAGCCTCTGGGATTTGATTCAAGGCTTTGAAAGCTGGTTCAAGGCCTTGAAATAGCTAAACTATTCCAAGCCTTGCACAACCTGATCTTAGATAGAAGACGGCCTGGAAAAAATTCTTCTTTGTGTGCTTCTGCTACTAGATCACCGGTCTTCTCGAGAATTCATTCACCACATCATGATCCCTTGTACCTCTCCTTTTATTCTTCTTCTTCCAATTTTTTAAAATCATTATCATCGAGGACTGGTCATGTGGAAATAAATTCCCAAGTGGAACAGTAATGGAAAGGAGTGTCGTCTTAATCGCTTTATCTCCTAGTTCATTCCTTGAAATCACAGGTGGCAAATCATGTATTGCATAAAACTAGGGTCTTTGGTCTTCCTCGTGTGATTCACCCAATTTTATGATCTCCAAGAGATATGGATTAGACTCAGGAATTACTTGATATATGTCCATGTGAACATCTTCATGCAATAATTTCTTAGCTTCATGGCTTTCTTCCTCACATCAAATATCTTCAGTGGGCCATAAGCTTGTGATGTCCACACTCTCCCATTCATGCCATGGATCCAGAATTTGAGGCACAAGTTGTATAGGCGTTACCACCTCATCCCAATCTGATTCTGAATCTGAGTCTGAAGCAGCCCAATCGATTACTTCATGATGAACAGTATTATAGATTTAGACCTATGGGGGTTCTTCGTCTTCCTCTTTGCACTTCTCAACTAAGTCAGGAATGATGTTGCTTGGCCCATTATCATTATCTGCATATGCCAATGCACTCAAAAGTCCTGCCATTTTTTGTCCCTGAAGCTAGATAGTTTCATCAATCCTATTAATCCGTTCCTCCATTCTAACAATTTAAGATATTATGATCTTCAATATTTCTTTAATCTCCTCATCGTCTTGATTGCAAGGAGGATGGGTGTACATGTCTCCATAGAAGTAGTACAGTTAATAGGGTGGAAATTGCCCATAAGAATTATGCCCTCACATGATCACCAAGATGTCTGCAAAATTATTCACTAGGAGGCAGGTGAGATCAGCAAATAAATAAACAAAGCAAAAAAAAAATCCCTAAAGTTGATAATTATAATTAATTCAACCAAAGTCCCCGGAAACGGCGTCAAAAATTTGACACGCTCCAATTGCAAGTGCACAGTCGTCGATGCAGTAATAATCCGATAATCCGGGTTGTCGAACCCAAAGGACTTCTTTGAAATCAGCTGCTGATTCTAAACCTAATATGGGCATATCGTGTTGTTTGTTTTTCTAATTCTACTAAATCAAAAGACAAAAATCTAAATTAATCAAGTGAAAGGCTTCACGATTAACGAATAATGATTTTAAAGAGTTACTTAACAAGTGGACTAGTTCAGTATATTCCTACGGGTTCACTAGGGATTTTACGCCGTTAATGATTTATGTTCATGTAACACGAACGTCTTTTACATAGCCAAAAGAGCACCTATGCTTTGAAAATCACTCAACCAAGTCCTATATTCAAACTCTTGTGCCGGATTCCTCTAGCCTACTCAAGTTCAAATAAGCATTATGTTCTTGTGGTCTAATCTTAGTTCTAGCTAACTAGCAAGATTCTTCAATCCTAGATACGGCTAGTGCTTGATTCAAGTTTCCGGGTAGCGAATGTTGATTCCTCTAAAATCCTCTACATATAATCATCCCATTGAGAGCTCAAAAAATAGAAACGATAGAATTAAGTACATAAATCAAGCATAGCAAGAAATACACATTCAATTAAGATAAAAGCATGAAAAATGATCACATAAAGAGGAAAACGCTGGAGAAAAACAAAATGACCGGAGAAGCCGTACATATCGGCCTAGTAACATTATCCCCGAATTATATAATGGAAAAAACAGGGAGGGGCACCATTGAAACAATCGAGGATCTCGGTTCAGGGTAAAGAGATAATCGATTACCAAAAGTAGAAAATTAATTATTAAGATTACATCTCATTTAATGTATACAACAAATATTTCAAAAAGAGTACAATTTGGATAGAGAAGACAAATGTTGTGATCTACTAAGTGATGACTTCATCTCAATACGTGTTCCCATCCCCCACCTTGATTGATGACCTGCAGTTTCAAATGGCAAAAGCCGACGTAGTTTTGAAGAAAATGATCAGTAGGAACTGAGTAATACACACTACGACATGTAGAACAACGAGTGCCACAGATGCATAAGTTGAAACAAAACAGAAGATTCGGGTTGGGGATTTTGGAACAACTCAAAGTAACCGAGTAACAAAAACCTCTCAATTTAGGAAAATTAAGGAACCACGAGTATTCAGTAAAATATCCAGAGTAAACAAGTTCAATTGAGTTGATAACGATATTAGATCACGAGTAGCCTAATGTTTTTTAAATCGTTTCAATTGATAGAGTAATCAACTTTCGTGCAATTTTAATTAATATTTAAGTTTAGATGAGGCATGTCCAGATCCACCAGCGGATTGATGTAGATGACACGTGTAAACAACGCGTTGCTGCGCATGTGTACAGTCAAGTAGTAAAGTGAAGTCTTTAGGACCCCGAGTTTTAGAACCCACAAGGATTTGAACTACTATTAGTCAATCGTTAATCAACTTTTGGGTACAAAGGAACCGGTAAAAAGGGTTTGAATGTTTATAAGTTTGCCACCCTCAATCAAGTGGCTCTACCCAACTAAGAACTACAAATTAACTAAATAATAGTGCTAAGAGTATGGAGAAACTAGATGATTTTGGGTCCCTAGGATACTTAGTTGATATCTGAATTCAATTCACAACACTTCACTCTTTCTTCCACCATATCATATTATACTCGCAACACATATCTCTCAATCATGTATCACACTGTACTGTAATAAAAAACAAAACCTTTCAGCCTAATGTTGCTAACGACACTACTCTATTTGATATGAAACAGGTACCTACAAAACCTCTCAACCTTGCAAAGTTATCATTCTAGCATAATCAACTGAAACAATCCTCATACGATCACTCAAATTCTTTCACCTCTCAGTCTCAAGAATATTAAGAGTGTATTCCTACTCTTCACGAACCTAGGGTTGAGTTATTTTCATAAACTCTCCTAGATAACCAACCTGATATGGGTGATCAAGACTCACGTGCTAAGAATTAAGAACTCAAGTAGAAGAATGAATGAAATCAAGAGTTAAATTAAGATTTAAGCATTAAGTAAATCCATGAATCCGTCAATCAACCAAGTAAACCCTATTTCTCCATAATCATCTGTCTATGAGTATATCTAGACATTAAATATCTTGACACAATCATTTTTTCCATAGAAAATAGTACAAGAGATTAAGAAAAAGAATCAAACGATGAAATCCTTGAAGATGGGGCGTGAATCCTCTCCTCATTGACTCTCCCGTCGTCCGGTCTCTCTATCCCGTGAGTGTATCCTCCCTTTCCAGGCCTTCCTCACGTTTTTTAACCAGCTGGGGCGAATTTTTAATGTACTTTTCTGAAATTGTATTTCAGCCCCTCCAGTTTATTATTTCCGTCCAGAATTGTAAGCTGATCTTGCGCGGGCTGTTACTCTCTCATCCGGACTCCGATTAAGTTCCGTGACCTATCGTTAGAAAGCTCTTTGAGTCTAATTTCATTAGGAACCGGTCTCACTCCGAAATTAATTTTAGATTTACCTGAGAATTGAAAATAGTGAAGGTTGGTCATTCTAACTCCTCCACCTTTGTGTTTCTTGATTCCACTTGTGCTCCCATTGTTTCCGAAGTTCGTTCCATGACTCCTAGCATCCGTTCCTGTAAATACAACATGAACAAATATACCAAGAGATTGCTCACATTCTCTAAATTTAAGCTTAAATCACTCGTGATAATGTGGAAAATAACTTTAATATATAGCCCCTAAAAGGTGTTATCAAATTCCCCCACACTACCTTCTTGCTCGTCCCGAGCAACACTTCCTTCCAAGATTCACATATGTATTTACTTTACCTCAGACACAATGACTCAAAACACTGGACCATGCAATCTACATGACTTTGAACAATGAAACTCGATTATAAACAATGCAATTAAGTAAATAACATTTTTTTTAGTTAGAGATTGGGAAATATCGAAAAGTAAATAGGCATGTCATAAGGATCTCACATCCCCTATCAGATTCTATAACTTTGGTGACCGGTAGAACTTGCGGCCAGTTTCGTTAGACAGAACGGGAACGAACACTCAGTAAGTTTCTCTTGCACACTCATCAAACGTATCCTTAGCACCTACCATCCAAGGTGTTTATCTACGGGGTTAAAATGTTTACGGCTTCGGACGGGTATGATAGGACATTTAGAAGCGCAGTTCTAGACGTTATCATATAACAAACAAAACCCGATTCTCACACTCCCTCACCAAAATCTAAGGAACCCCACCGAACCAACTACTCCGGCCCTCATTCCCTTAATCTTGGTGCAACGCCGTTATCGCGGCCACAAATGTGACGAAGTGATCAAAACTCATAGCTCATCTACTTGGTCTTCATGAAGTTCAACTTCTGGCTCCCTATTCCATTTCACTTTCAACTTTCTTTCTCTTTCTGGTTTTCTTTCAATTTCAGTTCAACACAAATAAGAACATGGAGTCACCATTACGATAGTACTTTCCAAGGATATCAAATAACAAGATAGATAACGTGGGGATGGAATGTGTCAAATTAACGATGTAATCAATATATGCCGACACCCCCACACTCAATGTAAAGCATCTCGCGAACCCGGTAGTCAATGTATATATGTTGTTTTCCAACCTATCCTCCTCATCACCTAAGATGTAGAAAATATAAATGAAGTACAAGCACGCCCTCCTATATAATCAATAAACCCCACCCCATATCGTGCGGGAGAATGTCACGCACTACGACACTCCACATGTGATCGTGATGTATGGGCACGACTCACCGCCACACCGAAGTGCGCAGCCGTCTCTAAGTCACACTCTCATCCCCTTAAAAGATTACATGAAAGAAGATCAAAGTAAGATGTATAATATCACCTCACCCTCAACGAACCTCCCTAACTCAACTCCCTCTATCATGACGCATAGGAAGGGACCATTCTAGCTAGTGATGAAAGTCAGAATGAATGACTTCCTCGGCTAGAGGCTGTGAATAAAAGGGTAGATGGATCAAATTGGGGTAACTAGTGGACGTTGGAGATGGATACGGGACGTGAGGTCCCCATAAAATCACTCGCACAGTTGTTTCGTTGCAACTACGAGGAGGGTTGAAAACTACCTAAGTGACGGTGGTGTAGCGCTATAAAGTGTGAGTATGCAGATGTATAAGCATCTAAGATACTCTAGAGGGGGGGGGGGTTGAATAGAGCATGCCAACTTTTTGCAAAACTTGCTAGGAAGATGAAAACTTTTGCAAACAATGAAGTGCAAGGCCTTGAAAGCTAGTTCAAGCCTTTGAAGAAGATGCAGAAAGCATAGAGAAAGTATGCCTTTTTCAAGGCCTTGAAAACAAGTTCAAACCCTTGAAAAATAAACAGCTTTTGTGTGCTGTAGAAGCTATGAAAGTAAATGAACTGAAAATGCAGAAGACAAGTGATTTATAGAGTTCAGTCCACTTGGACCTATGTCTCTACCTCAGGAATTAGATCCCTGCAGGATTTTCAACTCAATTTTTATTAATCAAAAGCTAAGCTCTAGAACTCAAGCCTAGAGAGTTCCCTTACTCTGTTACAGCTTGTGGTTTTCCCTAACCTGTCTAGTACCTGCTCTAGCTATCTGTTTAACTAAGATTTCTCTATTGTTCACTTTGAACAATCCTAGAGAATAGATGTAGAAATAATACAGAAATGATCTACCAATTTAGCTCTATACAGAAGAACACTAAGAGTAGAAAACTACAGTGAAATGCAGTGAACTAATGTGAATGGATTGGAAGAATGATGAACTTCTTTGATGCTTGTCAATCCACAACACTTTCTCTGTTTTTGCCCATTAATAATTGTATATAGTTTCTTCGAATTGAGCTCTATTTAAAATTCAAACAACTCTGCAAATCTCCCTTGGTTTTCAGCAACAAACTTCCTATTTTGTAGGCAACAGAGTTTGACAGCTTTGAAATCTTCTCAAACCGTTGGATGATCACAATATTCTGAAATCTTGTTGTAATATTTCATTTAAAAACCATGAGAAGCTGTCAAGCTTGTCTGATTGATCACATGTTCAAAGTGTCAACCTATTTCAAAATCTGCAGCAATTTATTTTAGGAAACAATCCTGCAAAACTTAGAAACAAAATTTCTTGCATTATCAAGGTCAAACAAATGATGTCATATGATCAAAACATGTTAGAACAAATTGTCTTTCATCATCTAATAACAGAGAATCAAACATATGAAATTGAGAGAGTAAATCAACCCAAAGAGTTTGCAGAAAACTCCCCCTTAGAGTGTGCATACAGGTTTTAGCAGTTTTAAGGGTTTGAATCCAGTTTCAAGGCCCTGAAAATAGCTAAACTATTTTCAAGCCTCTAAAACTGGTTCAAGGCTTTGAAAGCTGGTTCAAGGCCTTGAAATAGCCAAGCTATTTCAAGTATTGAGCAACCTGATCTTTCAATCTCCCCTTTGATCAAAGACAAAACCAAATTCTGTTTGATCATTAGTCTCTGCAAAATAAACTGATTAGATCAGAATTTATAACACAGTAATTCCAAAAATTTCCAAATTATTCATAAAACCAACAAAAACTTAAACAGTTCAGCAATAAACCAAATAAATCTAAGAACTAAAAAGCTAGAATTTCTCCCCCTTTTGGACTTTCATCAAAAAGATAGAAGATGTTGGATCAAGTTTCTGGAAAATTTTGAAAAATTAGAATAAAAACTTTGAAGAAGAGAGAATGGGAAAGAAAGAATAGGAAAGATTAACGTTCTTTCTCATTCTCTTGATCCCCTGCTTCTTCCTCACTTTCTTCACTGCTGTCTTCAACTTCCTGAGAGACCACATCTATTTCTTCAATGAAGGAGCTGATATTTTCAATAACACTGTTGAATAGGAATGTAACTCCTTTCAGGGCTTTCTTCCTATGCTTCAGCTTCTTCTTTACAGCTAACCTTTTCTGTTGAGGAGAGACAGTCTTGAGATTCTTCTATCATGCTTTTGAGGCTTATTGGGATGGATATTTGTCAAGTTTCCCTTTTTTGGGTATGGAATACACACCATGGAATACAAACCATAGGAAGGTAACTCCTTTAACCTCAGAAATTGTTTTCTTCTTGTCTCTCTTAGGGCTTCCAATATGAATACCCTTCTGTTTTTCTTGTAAAGATGTCGTAGTTTGTTTCTTCTTAGCTAGAGCTTGATATTTTCTCACCATCTTCTTGGGTGGTGAGGATTCTTCTTCTTCCTCAGTAAAGCTTTTTGAAATAGAGTCCTTACTGATCTCTTGAACGTCTTCAACTGCTTCTTTTCTTCTCTGAGACAAGTTTCGAACCTCCAGCCGTCTTGATCCTGTCTGAGGGTCTTCTTATGCTCATTAGGTTTTGGGAGAAGAATAGAGAGAGGTGGAATGATACTGAGTGAAGGATAAGAGAAGAGGATAAATACTGAAAGAGTTTGAGTTTCAAAAGGAAACTAGTATCTCTCTGATTCTCAAAAGAATTGCAATGATCAGAGAGATTTCAAAACTTTTATGCCGTTGGAAAAATAGAATATACTAATACTATTTTTGGATAAATCAAATTTTTGAAAAGGGTTGGGTCAATATTAGGCAAATATCTATAGAGATATCACCCAAAATAGAATGATCCAAGATTATTGAATATCAGTGTGGCAGACTTATTTTCAAGGCTTTGAAAGGGCTTTCGCGGTCTTGAAAAACTGTAACACTGCAACAAGTAAAATTCAAGACTTTTAAATGATTTTCAAGGCTTTGAAACTCAGTTCAAACCTTTGGAAACACATATAGCATACCTTTCTTACCAGATGCTCCACCTAAACCAATGCATTTTTATTTAGCATTCCCAATTCTCGTCTCAGAACTGAAAACCTTTCATCTGCTAATGGTTTGGTGTAGATATCTACAATTTGCATGTTAGTATCAAAAAATTCAAGAACAATATCACCTTTTTCAGCATGATCTCTGATGAAGTTGTGTCTGACATCAATGTGCTTGTTTCTTGAATGTTGCAATGGATTCTTTGTAATTGAAATTGCACTAGTGTTGTCACACTTAATAGGTATGCCCCTGAAGTCAAATCCAGGGTCTCTTAGCTGTTGAGCAATCCATAAAAATTGTGAGCAACATGCTCCTGCAGCTACATATTCAACTTCAGCTGTTGATAGAGAGAGTGAATTTTGTTTATTGGAATGCCAACTGATTAATGATGATCCAATGAATTGGCAAGTTCCTGAAGTACTTTTTTCTATCAACCTTGTAGCCTGCAAAGTCATACCTCTTGGATACCAAAGCCTTAAGTCTTTGGTACCATTGAGATATATGAATATTCTCTTCACAGCAGTCAAGTGTGATTCTTTTGGATCAGCTTGAAATCTAGCACACATACACACACTAAACATAATATCTGGGCTGCTTTCTGTCAGATAGAGTAATGATCCAATCATACCTCTATACTCTTTTACATTGACACTCTTACCAGATTCATCTTTGTCTAAGGATAGTGTAGAGCTCATAGGAGTCTTGGCTTCCTTACATTGAGCCATGCTATATTTATTTAGTAAGTCTCTTGTGTACTTGCTTTGATGCAGAAAGATGCCCTTCTTCAATTGATGTATTTGATGTCCTAGGAAGAAGTTCAACTCTCCTATCATGATCATTAGTAGCTCCAAACAATATATCATCAACATATATCTGAACTACAAGTAAATCTTTCTCATGAGTCTTAATGAAAAGAGTTTTGTCTACTAAACCTCTTTTAAAATCATTTTCAAGTAAATTTTTTTGACAATCTTTCATACCAAGCTCTTGGAGCTTGTTCCAAACCATAAAGAGCTTTGTCAAGTTTGTAAACATTATATGGAAACTTGTCATTTTCAAAACCAGGTGGTTGTTCAACATAGCCTTCTTCTTGCAAATACCTATTCAAGAAAGCACACTTCACATCCATTTGAAATAGTTTCATGTTCTTGTAAGATGCAAATGCAAGCAAAATTCTAATTGCTTCTAACTTGGAAACTGGAGCAAAATTTTCGTCATAATCAATACCTTCTTCTTGGTTGTAACCTTGGGCAACTAACCTTGCTTTTTTCTGATCACATTGCCACTTTCATCCAACTTGTTTCAGAATACCCATCTGGTAACAATGACAGAATGGTTTGATGGTACAGGAACCAGGTTTGAAACCTTATTCCTTTCAAACTCATTGAGTTCACTTTGCATAGCAATGATCCAGTCTGCTTCTTGTAAAGCTTCTTTCATAGTTTTTGGGTCGACAAGAGAAATAAAGGCATTAAAAGCACGTGAGTTCCTCAACTGAGATCTAGTTTGTGTACCAGTGGTTGGATCTGATATGATATTATCAGCTGGATGGGATGAGAGATATTTGAATCTCTTTCTTGGATACCATGGTTCAGGTTCTCCATAAATCTTCTCTGGTCTTGAAGTAGTGGCTTTGTCACTTGTATCCTTCTAATCATCTTTTTCAAAGCTCTGAGTTTTACTTTCAAGGCCTAGAGCACCATTTTCAAGGTCTTGAAAATGTCTTCTATTCTCTTCTGAGCCTTTCTTGAATCCTATTGGATTCTCAATCTCTTCCTCTGATTCATGCTTGTTCAAATTCAAGTCTGCAAAACTTTCACTCAAAGAACCATCATAGCTTTCATCAAAAACAACATGAATGCTCTCTTCAACCAGTTTGGTTCTTTTATTTTAAACTCTATAAGCTTTGCTATTATAGAGTAACCAAGAAATATACCTTCATCTCTTCTTGCATCAAACTTACCAAGATTGTCTTTTCCTTTGTTATGGATAAAACAAGTACATCCAAAGGGTCTGAAGTAAGAAATGTTTGGCTTCCTCCCTTTTAATAGTTCATAACGGTTCTTCTTCAGAATAGGTATGATCAAGCACATGTTCAAAATATAGTTTGCTGTATTCACAACTTCTGCCCAATAATGTTTTGGCAGCTTGTTCTCAAGAAGCTTTGTTCTAGACATATCTTCAAGAGTCCTGTTCTTTCTTTCAACAACATCATTCTATTGAGGAGTTCTTGGAGCAGAAAAGTTGTGATAAATACCATGCTTATCACAGAATAAATCAAATTCTCTACCATGATCAGTTCTTATTGAAGCTACAGGTAGGTTTTTCAAGTTTTGTAGTTCTCTGCAAAGTTTTCAAAATTCACAGAGTGCTTCATACTTTTCTTTGAGAAACGCAACCGAAGTATATGTAGAGAAATCATCTACAACAACTAGCATATACCTTTTACCTTTTGGAGTAGGAGTTCTCATAGGACCACAGAGATCCATATGAAGTAATTCAACAGGTCAAGTTGTACTTACAAACTTCTTTGGCTTGAAGGAGCTTCTGGTCTGTTTGCCTTGTGCACAGGCTTTGCACATTTCATCTTCTTTGAACTTACCAAGTCTTTGGAAATCAACTTGTTCAAAGTATGCAAACTGATATGACCAAGTTTTCTGTGCCGAAGCTTTGAATCCTCTTTCAAGGCCTTGAGACACTTCAAACTTTCACCTGCAACTTTGTTAGTGTGAAAAGTATAAACATTGTTTGATCTAGAGGTTGTGAGAATGCAATCTTTTGATTTCTCATTTTGCACCACACACTTCTCTTTATCAAAGCTAACTTTTTTACAATTATCACAAAGCTGAGATACACTAAGAAAATAAAATTTCAAACCTTCAACCAGATACACATCAGAAATAGAGTTTTCAGAATTTGTACGAACTTTTCCACTACCAAGATTATTGCATTTGCCTTTGTCACCAAGTGTTATTGAACCTTCTGATTGCTCCTTCAATTGTGAGAATAGATATCTCTTCCACTCATGTTTATTGAGCAACCACTGTCCATGAACCACTTATGTTTTTTGACATTAGTGACAACCTGCAAACACCAATCACTGCCTTACCCAGCTATTAGACCAAGTGTGGTATTTGGATTCATATTCAGGATCAACCATGTTAGGTGGCCTGACCCCTTTAGGAACCCAAATCTGCATAATTTGTCCTTTGAGTTGAAAAGGAAAAGTAGTCCTCATCATGTGAGGGTCTCTTCTTCTAAAACGACAAGTCATCTTAACATGACCAGCTTTACAGCAGTAATGACATGTAGGAGAAATTTTGTTTCCAGCTTTCGCAAATCTGGTATTGTTTCTTCTTGGAAAGTTTGGATTGAATCCAATACCAGCTTGGTGAACAGGCTGTGAACTTCCTCCAAGAATCAAGTTCAACTTGTGTTCAGATCCAGCAAGCTTGACTTTGAACAATTCAGATTCTTGAAGTTTCTCAGTAAGAGTAATCTTTTGTTTCTCTAATTCATCCACCTGATGTCTTAGATTAACAAGGTTGTCACTCACTGAGGAGTTTTTAGAGGCTACTTCCTTGACTTGTGTTTTCAAGGCTTTGAAACTAGTTTTCAAGGCCTTGAAATCACTATCAGTTTTCTTCTGAGAGATTTTAAGATTTTGATTTAGGCAAACAAGTTGTAAGTTTTCTTTTGCTTGCTCATGAACTTTTTCTTTCAAAAGTCTGATCTCTTTCAGATAATCTTCCTCATTGAAAAGCATTGTTCTGAGATATTCTGAAAGAGCTTCGTTTGGTTTTGAAATTAGACAATTCACCATTACCTCAATGTTCTTTTCAGAACTTTCATCATGCTTGGCCATGAAGCATAGATTGGCATGTTCTTCCTCAGATTCAGATTCACTAGAGCTGTCTGAATCACTCCATGAAGCTATCATGGCTTTCTTTCTTCTATCATGATCTTTATTTTGAAAGCTCTTGCTTTTCTTGTGTGGACAATCTCTTATCAAGTGTTCTGCATCACCACATTCAAAGCAGTTCATCACTTCTTTTTTTTGTGAGGAGGACTTACCTTTGTAGTCCTTGCTGCTGGATGATCTATGCCTTTTTCTGTTGAAATCTTTGTTTCCAAGTTTTTCTTCATTTTGAGAATCCTTGTAAAGGCTTTGGAAATTAATGCAATTGGATCTTCATCATCACCATCCTCTGTTTCAAGGATTTGTTTTCTCTCATTCTCTTTGGCTTTGAGGGCTAAGTTCTTGACACCATCTGGGAGTTCTCCATCAACTTCATTCATAGATATCTCATGTGTAAGGAGCTTCCCTTTTAGGTCAATAAGTTGTAAAGTAGAGAGATTATGAGCTTCTTCAATGGCTGTGGTCTTTGATTCCCATTTTGCTTTTGGAAGACTTCTGAGAATCGTCCTCACCTTTTCTTCATTGGAAAAATGTTTTCCCAGTGAGTCAAGGTTGTTAAAAATATCAGTGAATCTCTTGAACATGTCTATGATGGACTCATCTGCATTCATCTTGAACAACTCATATTGTCTGAGATAAATGTTGAGCTTGGTTTGCTTGATTTAACTGTTTCCTTCAAAGGTAACCACAAGTTAATCCCATATTTCATTTGCAGTTGTGCATCCAGAGATCCTCTTGAATTCATCTGTATTCAAAGCACAATACAAAATGTTAATAGCCTTGTCGTTCTTAGAAAATTGCTCGAATTCAGAAGAAGAGAGTGAGTCTTCTGTTTTGGGAGTTTTTATCCCATCTTTCTCTGTGTATAAAGTATGAGGTCCATTATAAATAATGGTCCAAAGCTCTATATCTTGATCAATAATGAACATTTTCATAAGAGCTTTCCAGTGAGCAAAATTTTCTCCACATAATAGAGGAGGTCTATTAGCAGCTCTTCCCTGTGAGAAACCACCAACACCTGCAGTACTCATGATCACTAGATGGTTATATCTTATACAGTGATACAAGCTTTGATACCAATTGAAAGTGTGAGTATGCATATGTATAAGCAGCTAAGATACTCTAGAAGGGGGGGGGGTTGAATAGAGTATGCCACCTTCTTAAGAAACTTTCTAGGAAGTTGAAAACTTGTGAAAATAATGAAGTTCGAGGCCTTGAAAGCTAGTTCAAGCCTTTGAAGAAGATTCAGAAAGTATAGAGCAAGTATGCCTTTTTTAAGGCCTTGAAAACAAGTTCAAACCCTTGAAAAATAAACAGTTTTTGTGTGCTGTAGAAGCTATGAAAGTAAAGGAATTGAAAATGCAGAAGACGAGTGACTTATGGAATTCAGTCCACTTGGACCTACGTCTCTACCTCAGTGATTAGATCCCTGCAGTATTTTCAACTCAATTCTTATTAATCAAAAGCTAAGCCCTAGAACTCAATCCCAGAGAATTCCCTTACTCTGTTACAGCTTGTGGTTTTCCCTAACCTGTCTAGTACCTGATCTAGATAACTAATTAACTAAGAATTCTCTATTGTTCACTTTGAACAATCCTTGAGAATAGATGTAGAAAAAATACATAAATGATCTACCAATTTAGCTCTATACAAAAGAACACTAAGAGTAGAAAACTACAGTGAAATGCAGTGAACTTTTGAGAATGTATTGGAAGAATGATGAACTTCTTTGATGCTTGTCAATCCAGAAATCTTTATTTTTTTTTGCCCGTTGAGAATTGTATATAGTTGCGTCGGATTTTAGCTCTATTTAAACTTCAAACAGATCTGCAAATCTCCCCTCATTTTCAGCAACAAACTTCCTATTTTGTAGGCAACAGAGTTTGACAACTTTGAAATCTTCTCCAATGGTTGGATGATCACAATCTTCAGAGATCTTGTTTTAAGATTTTATTTAAACACCATGAGAAGCTTCCATGCTCGTCTGATTGATCACATGATCAAGTGTCCAACTATTTCCAAATCTGCAGCAATTTATTTTAGGAAACAATCCTGCAAACTTAGAAACAAAATATCCTGCATTATCAAGGTCAATCAGATGATGTCTTATGATGAAAACATGTTAGAATAAATTGTCTTTCATCATCTAATAACAGAGAATCAAACATATGAAAGAGAGAGAGTAAATCAACCCATAGAGTTTGCGGAAAACTCCCCCTGAGAGTGTGCATACAGGTTTAAGCAGTTTCAAGGCCTTGAATCCTGTTTCAAGGCCTTGAAAATAGCTAAACTATTTTCAAGCCTTTGAAACTGATTCAAGGCTTTGAAAGCTGGTTCAAGGCCTTGAAATAGACAAGCTATTTCAAGTCTTGCACAACCTGATCTTTCACGCTAGTAGGATAACTAGTTTGAGAGACAGCTACTCACAATTCTCGATTGCATTGGCCCTATAGCCTTCCTACTCCAGATTCTCGCATCTACCTCACCTCATATTTTCATACTATCTAAGAATACTATCGTTACGCCCTCTTCACGCTTACTCTCTTCAATTGCCCAATCAAAATTTTCAATTTTTTAGGGTCTTTCAAATTTTCAAAATTTTTTGTTTTTTTTTTTCTAACTCTTTATGCTTGAACAACTCCATAAACTAAGAACGTTTGGGTAGGTGGACTAAATAATTAAACGTTCACAAATAATATATACAATTCATTATAGAAACGTGCACATGCAATCCTAAGGACTAACTATATATGCAAAACCGTTCACTAATCTATATGTAACATGGTTATGCAATGTAAGGCAAGTAAAGATATGTGTAACCCCCCCACCCCCACACTTGAGATAATCATTTTCCTCAATGATCCTAAGGAGAACCCCTAAGTAAACCATCCCCAAGTGCAAAGAAGAAAGAAGCAGAAAATCAAGTGTAGCAGACCATTTCGGGCCAAAATGGATAGCATTTTGGGCCGAAATGTAGTGCATTTCGGGCAGAAATGGTTGAGAAAATCCAAAACAGGGGACCCTTTTCAATTTGGGCCGAAATATGAAGAATTTTGGGCCAAAATGACTTCTTGTTTGGGCCGAAATGCACTGGGACTTACCGGTTTTTGTTTTTGCTCTAATTTCTTCATCTGGTGTCCGATTCCTTCAATTCTCGCACTCACGGACTCGTCAATGAATGTAGAATCCATTGTTGACTGAAAAATTCCCGAATTCCGGGGAATTTCTCATCTCATCTCCAAAATTTCTCTCTATCGAAAGAATTGTGCCCCTTTAAACTTGTGTTTTCTTTCATCCCTCTTCAGATTCTGATGCATGAAAATCCGAGCCACAAATAGCTGCCAATATAGTCCACATGAATAAAAAAGGAGAATCCGAAGGGTTTTCGGTACTTGTATCCTGCACACTCAATTCAAATATCAAAACTCTCTTACTCATCTCTCACTATCAAATATGGAGGATTCAAAAAACATAAACTAAACAAAATAATGAATGTCCTACTCCACATTGGGTTGCCTCCCAATAAGCGCTAGTAATTTAAGGTCGACGGCCCGACCCAGTCACCTCACTCGTGATTCGGAGAATCTATGTATATTGCCACTATCTTGATCTTCGTAGGCATGGGGGACAGTATTGCTTTACCCAATTACCGTTTACCTGGAAACTTTCCTTGCTATGAGGGTCCTCTAGCTCCACAGCTCCCCATGGATAAACTTTATGAATCCGGAATCGTCCGGACCACCTAGAACGCAACTTGCCCGGAAACAGCCTCAGCCTAGAGTTGAAAAGCAACACATGCTGCCCTACATGGAGCACCCTTGTCTTGATGTGGTTGTCATGATATCTCTTGGTCTTTTCTTTGTAGATCTTGGAACTCTCATAAGCACACAACCTCCATTCCTCTAGCTCAATCACCTTCAGCTTCTGTGCCTCCGCGGCCAATTTGCATCCATGTTCAATTGCTTGATTGCCAAATAAGATTTGTGCTCAAGTTCAAACGGAAGATGACAAGACTTACCAAACACTAACTGGAATGGTGACATGTTTAGAGGAGCCTTATACGATGTCCTGTATCCCACAAAGCATCATACAACTTCATGGCCCAATCTTTTCTTCCAGCATTCACTGTCTTCTCAAGAATCCCTTTTATCTCCCTGTTGGAGACCTCTTCTTGCCCATTTGTTTGGGGGTGATAATGTAAAGACACCTTATGGAAAGACACCCCGTACTGCTTCAATACTCTGGAAAAAAACCTTATTAATGAAATGGGATCCATCATCACTCACCATGGCTCGCGGGATGCCAATCCGAGTGAAGATGTTCTTTTTCAAGAATCTTTCCACAGTGACTGCATCGTTCTTAGGAAAAGCAATTCCTTCCAGCCATTTGGTCACATAATCCGCAGCTAGGAAAATATAGTGGTTACCGTAGGAAGAGGGGAACGGACCCATAAAATCAATGCCCCACACATCAAAAGGTTCAACCACTTGACAAGTGTTCATAGGCAACTCATATTGCTTAGATATATTCCCCGTTCGTTGGCATTTATCACAGCCTTCCACCCAATCAAAGCAATCTTGAAAAATAGTGGGCCAAAAGAAACCAGATTGGAGTACCTTGTTAGCTATGCGAGGTCCACTGAAATGACCTCCAGATGGTGGTGAGTGACAATGCTCAATCACTTATCCTATCTCATGAGTAGGAACACACTTCCTGATGATATTATCAGCTCCCATCTTGAACGCGTAGGGATCATCCCAAAAGTACTGCTTCACTTCTGACAAGAATTTCTTTCGCTACAAAGTGGTGAATTCATCTGGGAGTGTCCCATCAGTGAGGTAATTGGCATTGCCCAATACAAGTCTACCTGCTGCGCAACTGCCAGGACTTTTTCGTCTGGAAAATCCTCCCTAATTGGTACTTTGTCTTCCACTCCATTTTCTAATCTAGAGTGGTGGTCCTCTAACACATTCTCTACACCTTTCTTGTCGCGAATATCTACATAAAAATCTTGCATAAGAAGGACCCACCGCAACAACTTCGGTTTGGCATCTTTCTTATCATGTAAGTACTTTAGAGCAGAGTGAACTGTGAAAATAACAACTTTTGACTCAACGAAGTAGGGACGAAAATTTTCCAATGCAAAGATAACAGCGAGCAATTCCTTCAATGTAGCGCCATAGTTTAGTTGGGCCTCATTAAGAACCCTACTCGCATAGTAAATCACATGGCTCTTCTTGTCTTTCTGCTTCCCTAACACTGCACCAATGGCAAACTCGGTAGCATCACACATAAGCTCAAAGGGGAGATCCCAATCTGGAGTCATAATCACAAGTGTAGAATTTAGCTTCTCCTTCAGTTTATCAAATGTATCATTGCATGCATCATCAAAAACAAATGGAAATCCTTCCCAAGCAGTTCACACATCGGCTTGAAATCTTTGAGAAGTCTTTGATGAATCTACGATAGAACTCTGCGTGACCCAGAAAGCTTCTAACACCTTTCACTGATGTAGGATATGGGAGTTTCTTGATGATCTCAATCTTTGCTTGATCAACTTCCAATCCCTTGCTTGATATCTTGTGCCCCAGAAAAATCCCCTCGGTAACCATGAAGTGACATTTCTTCCAGTTTAGCATGAGATTAGTGTCAATGCAACGGCTAAGAAAACGCCCCAAGTGATGTATGTTGGAATAGATTCCCTAGAGGCAATCTAGTTTAGTATGAATTATTTGTGGCTAGAAATTCATTTATTATTTATTGGATATTTAATATAATGAAGTCCTTAGATTTACAATTGTGTTGTTTATCTTAAATATCCCTAGTCCAGTATAATGATTAATGGGATAATCATCTATAGACTAGTATGGGGTTGGATTGATATGGAGATATCAAGATCCAACAGGTAGGTGTGCATTAGGGGTAATGTTGCACTATATTCACCCATCTCCGAGAAGGCTACATACACGTTATGTTGAGTCACAAGCGCTTCTCGCGGTGCAATGGTATTGTCATCCTTAGAATTGAAGTCACTAGATATTCTAGTTGTGGATTATTGTGATTTTGGTAACGTTAAACGCTACACCGTAAATGGGTAGTTATAAAGGCGTGTACTGGATACAATAAGAAGCAAGCTTAGAGATCGTAGTGGACGTAGATAGAATTTGTCCCTCCCACATAACGGGAGCAAATATCCTACGCCACTAGAGGGATAGTGCTTATAGAATGTCTGGCCAGACTCAAATAAATCAATATGGGATATTGATGTTATTTGCACGAATAAGGCTATTCCCATGGATCGAGAAACTATGAATTGGATATACGAGTGTGACTTGTATGTCTCGTGTCCAATCCGTATATAGAGACAAAGGGATGAGACAATTACTTGTACAAAGGTTGTCAAGATGACTATTCTATTAGTTGGCTAGAATGGATGTTTTGCTAGAAACCGCTCCATATTAGCAAGTAGTTGCTACCAACTAGATAGAACCTATGGGGTCACACGCTATATAGAGTTGAACTAGATTTGGGAATTAATTAATTGGATTAATTAACTAGAAGGATCACTTTTCAAAACCTTGCAAACTTAGTAGGGACTAATTTGCAAGGAAGGGACTAAATTGAATTCTAGTAGGACTAGAATAAGTCCTTTAGGTAGGGTGCAAGGAGTTGTTGGACTATATAAAGGTCCTTCCTTCCTTCCTTCCCATAACTTATGCTCATTATTGAACATAACAAGAGTGGGAGAGAACAAAAAGGAGAGAGAGCAAGCAACTAGAGGGGCCCGACCGCCCCTCTTGCCGCCGCCTGTCCCCGTCGGCCACAAGGAGGCCGAGAGCCCACTTTTTGGTCTCGTTTTGCGTGATTTTTCCTCCTCTTCCTCTTCCGGGCTAGCACCAAGGACTTGGGAGATCTAGGATCAACTCTAGGCGTGGATCAACCATAGAGAACGTGACACAATTCGCGTTTGAAGTCATCAAAGGAGAACCCTAAGGTGTGTTATTGATTTCTTCCTTTACCATCGTTATATCTCTTGACTTGTGATCCTTGGAGGGTTTTGCATGGTTTATTTTGTTTCCGTTGCGCATCCATGAATCAAAACCCTACAGTGGTATCAGAGCCACAGGTCGTAGAGCATAAACGTGGTTTATGTGTTACGTTCTAGTTTTTTTACACCTTAATTTGATTGTTTATCGCTTAAAACAAGACAAATCAAGCATGGGATGCAATTTGTCAATAATCTATCATAACAAGACCTAATTTTTGCATTGGCTGCATGAATTGGTGAGTTTGAGAAATTTTAGGATCTTAGATCTAGGTTTTGGGCATCCTTGGGGAAGAAGGAGTTCTTTCAAACAAGGAAACAACCAAACTTGGGCACCAAGCAAGGGAGTTGTTTTGGAAACAACTCCGTCAAGGAGGTTCGGCCCCCCTAGGGGACCACCCCTCTTGCTTGCCGCCCAAGCCTGGCCTCCCTAGGGGCCGGGCGGCCCTAGCCCGCGGCCTTGGCGTGCGGGTTATGGGCCGGGCCGGCCCTAGGGCGTTGTGGTTCACCTTGTTGGGCCCAGGCAATTTGATTGTTGGGCCCATGGACCGTTTTAACCCTAGAAATCCTCAAATCAATTAAAATTGACCAAGCGTGTTAAAATTAGATTTTAACTATTTATGTGCAATTCGCATGGTGATTGGATATGGCCTTAGGACGTGGTTTGATGTGGATGTTAAATTTTGTGGTTTGGTTTTACGGCCTGCGAGCTGATCAATTAATTGTAATAATTAATTAGGGTTTTATGGCCTGTGTCAATTTTTTTTCTCTACTTGTGAGATTTATTTTATTTAGTATAGAAGTTAGCTAGTGCTAGATAAAGTAGATTGTTAGCCAAGATTGAAGAAAAGAAGCCCAAAACCAAAGAAGCCACAAAAGATGGAGCATGGAGCATGGAGCATGGAGCATTCCACATGACTATGAATGATGGACCAAAAGATCAAGACGCATGGAGATGTGTTTGCTTTTAGGGTTCATAGATAATTCCATTGGCTTGGAATTATCTTAGATAGAAAAGGCCATATCCATATCACGTTTAATTTCTGTTTTGTTGTTGTTTATTTTATTGTCTTATTATTGTGTGGTTGGTGTATGGATGATGCATGCAATTAGGATAATAAGATAATTAGACAACCCGGATCTATTATTTGGAGTTGTGCCCAAACTCAAATAGATAGATTAATTGATATTGATCAACAAAAACAATTAAAATTAAATTTAAAATCCCTCAAAATTCAAATATTGTGTTCTTGCCTTCTCGTTATTTAAACACTCATTATCATCATTATTTATCAAGATCGTGCGTGCCAAAGCATGGCGACTTGGTTCATAATGATGGAATGCAATGGCACGTAACAATGTGCAATTGTTTAAATAAGAGGTTTAACACAACTGGGCTATTAATATGATTAAGAAACCTAGAGGCAATCAATTGGGACTATCCATATGGATGGATAAATAAGGAGTTATTTGCCCAATTGAACCAAGAGTTGCATATGGGATGCAATTGGAATTGTTCCTACCTAAACTAGCCGAATTGTGGGTGACTTGCCAAAGCAAGCTCACAAGGAGGTGAAACATGGATCTTGGCCCACTAGAAAATATAAGGATATTTTCCGAATTAATATCTTGAGGTTTATTAATCCGTAGAAAAATAGTGGGAGCTATATTTGATAAACTAGCCATTATTGAATATAGTCAAAAAATTCACAAATACTAAAACTTGCGTATTTTTTTTTGTAGAATTCCAAATGGAAAACAACTCATCGAGTTCACAACATTCCCTACGATCTGTCCTTGAGAAGGACAAGCTCTCTGGAACCAACTTTCTTGATTGGTACAGAAACTTGAGAATTGTTCTCAAGCAAGAGAAGAAACTGTACGCAATAGAGGACCATGTTCCAGAAGGTCCAGAGAACCAAACACCTGCTGCCCTAAAGGCATATCAAAAGCGTGTTGATGACGCTAATGATGCCGCCTTCCTTATGCTATGCACCATGACTTCTGAGCTTCAGAAGCAACACGAAAACATGAATGTTGTCGATATGATCGAGCATCTGAAGCAGCTCTTCCAAGAGCATGCAAGGGTAGAGAGGTATGAGGTCTCTAAGGCACTGTTCAAGTGTCATCTGGCAGAAGGGAACCCGGTGGGACCCCATGTACTCCGTATGATCGGGTACTTGGAGAATCTCGCCCGACTAGGGTTCCCGGTCGGCCAAGAGTTGGCAACCGATCTCGTGTTGCAATCGTTGCCTGAGAGTTATGGACAGTTCATCATGAACTATAACATGAATGAGATGGTGAAACCCTTGCCAGATTTACTCAATATGTTGAGGACAGCTGAACAGAGCATCAACAAGGGTAAGGGAAAGGTCATTATGATGGTGCAGAAAGGAAAAGGCAAAAGGTTTGCCTCATCCTCCAAGGGCAAAGGCAAGTCAGTTGCCAAGTCCAAGGAGCCTGCCCTTAAGCCTGCTGGTGGCATTGCCAAAGGTGTGACTAAAGTTAAGTGTCACTACTGCAGTCAGCCTGGACATTGGAGGAGGAACTGCCCAAAATATCTGGAGGACAAGAGGCTTGGAATAGTGTTTCCACCACCACCAGGTATTTTTGTTGTGGATGTCAATTTTACTGTCTCTACATCATGGGTATTAGATACTGGATGTGGATCTCATATTTGTCGAAATATGCAGGATCTAAAGAGAAGTAGAAGATTGTCTAAAGGAGAGGTAGATCTGCGCGTTGGGAATGGAGCAAAGGTTGCTGCGTTGGCCATAGGCGTGTGCGAGCTATCTCTGCCTTCAGGATTAGTTTTAGAAGTAAATAATTGCTATTTTGTGCCTGCTATGAGCAGAAACATTATTTTTATTTCTTGTTTGGACAAGGATGGTTTTATTATTTCAATAAAGAACAATTTTTGTTCCTTTTATTTAAATAATATTCACTATTTTAGTGCGCAATTATTTAATGGACTTTATCTCCTTGATCTAAGCAGTCCTGTCTACAACATTAATACCAAGCGGATTAAAATAAATGATTTAAATTCTGCTTATTTATGGCACTATCGTTTAGGCCACATAAATGAGAAACGTGTCTCTAGACTCCATAAGGATGGATTACTAGACTCATTTGATTTTAAATCATATGAGACATGTGAGGCTTGTTTATTGGGAAAAATGACAAAGTCCCCTTTTAATAAGAAAGGTGAAAGGACCAGTGAGCGATTGGCGCTCATACATACCGATGTGTGTGGGCCATTTGCCACGCCTCCCATGGGTGGTTATGTCTAATTCATTACATTTACTGATGATTACAGTAGATATGGATTTGTGTACCTCATGAGGGCAAAATCCGAATCCTTTGAAGTGTTCAAAGAATTCAAGAATGAAGTAGATAAGCAACTTGGCAAAAGTATCAAGGCTCTACGATCGGATCGTGGAGGAGAATACTTAAGCCATGAGTTTGAAGACTAACTTAGAGAGTGTGGGATCGTGTCACAACTCACTCCACCCGGAACGTCACAATGGAATGGCGTGTCCGAGAGGAGGAATCGAACCCTATTGGATATGGTTCGATCTATGATGTGTCAAACCGATCTTCCATTATCATTTTGGGGCTACGCTCTATTCAGTGCAGCTTTCACCATTAACCGTGTTCCATCTAAATCTGTCATGAAAACACCATATGAGATGTGGAGTGGGAGGCGTCCCACACTGTCGTTCATGAGAATTTGGGGCTGCGATGTCCATGTAAAGCGTTTACAATCAGACAAGATAAGGCCGAAATCGGATAAGTGTAAATTTGTGGGGTACCCTAAGGAAACTAAGGGTTACTACTTCTACAATCCAACCGAGAACAATGTGTTTGTTGCTCAGACCGGCGTGTTTCTAGAAAGAGAATTTGTCTCTAAAGAATCAAGTGGGAGGACTGTAGAACTTGAAGAGGTTCAAGAACCACAAATCACTGAACCGATTATGGAACATGAACAGGAACCACAAACGGTTGTGGAGCAACGTGTTCAGGTAACACAAGAGCTTCGTAGATCTAGTAGAGTGTGCCAGGAACCCGAGAGGTATGGACTTCTCGTGACCGATTCCGGTGACACGATGCTCATAGATGATGAGCCTACTACCTATCAGGAGGCCATGAATGGCCCAAACTCTCAGAAGTGGCTAGAAGCCATGAGATCCGAGATGGAATCCATGTATACCAACAAAGTATGGACTTTGGTGGAACCACCAGAAGGGGCGCGTCCCATAGGGTGCAAGTGGGTCTTCAAGGATGATCGACATGGATGGTAATGTGATTAACTATAAGGGCCGGTTGGTGGCTAAAGGATTCAGACAGATTCATGGTATTGACTATGATGAAACCTTTTCACCAGTCGCTATGACCAAATCCATCCGAATCCTACTTGCAATTGCAGCATACCACGACTATGAGATTTGGCAGATGGATGTCAAAACAGCATTCCTTTATGGGAATCTCGTCGAGGACGTGTGTATTATAGAGTCGGAGGGTTTTGAGGATCCAAAGCAAGCCAACAAAGTCTGTAAACTGCAACGATCCATTTATGGATTGAAGCAAGCTTCTAGGAGTTGGAATCGACGTTTTGATGAAGTAGTCAAAGAGTTTGGCTTCATCAGGAACGAAGATGAGTCTTGTGTCTACAAGAAGGTTAGTGGGAGCTCTGTAGCTTTTTTGGTCTTGTATGTGGATGACATACTACTCATTGGAAACGACGTTCCCATGCTACAATCTGTTAAAGATTGGCTAGGGAAGTGTTTCTCAATGAAAGACTTAGGGGAAGCAGCCTATATACTCGGTATAAAGATCTATAGAGATAGATCTAAAAGGTTTCTAGGCCTAAGTAAAAGTACATATATTGACAAGGTGTTGAAACGGTTCAATAGCAAGATTCCAAGAAGGGATTTTTGCCCATGTCACATGGAATCACTCTTTCGAAGAGTTGTTGTCCTTCCAATGAGATTGAGAAGGAACGCATGAGTAGAATACCCTATGCCTCGGCCATAGGATCTATCATGTACGCCATGTTATTTATTAGACCAGATGTGTCATATGCCTTGAGTATGACAAGCAGATACCAATCCAATCCAGGTGAGAGTCACTGGATTGCAGTCATGAACATCCTAAAGTACTTGAGAAGAACTAAGGATGCTTTCTTGATATTTGGCGGTGAGGAAGAGTTGCGTGTAAGGGGTTACACTGATGCAAGCTTCCAAACCGACAGAGATGACTTCAAATCACAGTCGGGATATGTTTTTTGCCTGAATGGAGCAGTGGTGAGCTGGAAGAGTTCCAAGCAAGAGACGGTGGCTGATTCTACAATAGAGGCTGAGTACATTGCTGCAAATGGCGCAGCAAAGGAAGCTGTTTGGATCAGAAAGTTTTTTTCTGAACTTGGTGTGGTCCCTAGCATTGCATCCAGTCGAGTTGTTCTGTGACAACACTGGGGCGATCGCGCAATCAAAGGAACCAAGATCGCACCAGAAGTCCAAGCACGTGCTCAGGAAGTTTCATCTGATTCGAGATATTATCGATAGAGGAGACGTTCGGATATGCAAGATTCCTACAGATGAGAATCTGTCAGACCCTCTTACAAAGCCGCTCACGCAGTGGAAGCATGAAGGGCACACTAGGAGTATGGTCATACGAGATGCGCCAGATTGGCTCTAGTGCAAGTGGGAGACTGTTGGAATAGATGCCCTAGAGGCAATCTAGTTTAGTATGAATTATTTGTGTCTAGAAATTCATTTATTATTTATTGGATATTTGATATAATGAAGTCCTTAGATTTACAATTGTGTTGTCTATCTTAAATATCCCTAGTCCAGTATAATGATTAATGGGACAATCATCTATAGACTAGTATGGGGTTAGATTGATATGGAGATATCACGATCCAACACGTAGGTGTGCATTAGGGGTTATATTGCACTAGATTGACCCATCTCCGAGAAGGCTACATACACGTTATGTTGAGTCACAGGCGCTTCTCGCGGTGCAATGGTATTGTCATCCTTAGACTTGAAGTCACTAGATATTCTAGTTGTGGATTATTGTGATTTTTGTAGCGTTAAACGCTACACCGTAACTGGGTAGTTATAAAGGCGTGTACTGGATACAATAAGAAGCAAGCTTAGAGATCGTAGTGGACGTAGATAGAATTTGTCCCTCCCACATAACGGGAGCAAATATCCTAGGCCACTCGAGGGATAGTGCTTATAGAATGTATGGCCAGACTCAAATAAATCAATATGGGATATTGATGTTATTTTCACGAATAAGGCTATTCCCATGGATCGAGAAACTATGGATGGGATATACGAGTGTGAATTGTATGTCTCGTGTCCAATCCGGATATAGAGACAAAGGGATGAGACAATTACTTGTATGAAGGTTGTCAAGATGACTATTCTATTAGTTGGCTAGAATGGATGTTTTCCTAGAAACCGCTCCATATTAGCAAATAGTTGCTACCAACTAGATAGAACCTATGGGGTCACACGCTATATAGAGTCGAACTAGATTTGGGAATTAATTAATTGGATTAATTAATTAGAAGGATCACTTTGCAAAATCTTGCAAAATTAGTAGGGACTAATTTGCAAGGAAGGGACTAAATTGAATTCTAGCAGGACTAGAATAAGTCCTTTAGGTAGTTGGAAATGAGTTGTTGGACTATATAAAGGACCTTCCTTCCTTCCTTCCTTCCCATAAATTATGCTCATTATTGAACATAACAAGAGTGGGAGAGAACAAAAAGGAGAGAGAGCAAGAAACAAGAGGAGCCCGACCGCCCCTCTTGCTGACGCCCGTCCCCGTCGGCCACAAGGAGGCCAAGAGCCCCCTTTTTGGTCTCGTTTTATGTGATTTTTCTTCCTCTTCCTCTTCCGGTCTAGCACCATGGAATTGGGAGATCTAGGATCAACTCTAGGCGTGGATCAACCATTGAGAACGTGACACAATTCGCGTTTGAAGTCATCAAAGGAGAACCCTGAGGTGTGTTATTGATTTCTTCCTTTACCATCGTTATGTCTCTTGACTTGTGATCCTTGGAGGGTTTTGCATGGTTTATTTTGTTTTCGTTGCGCATCCATGAATCAAAACCCTACAATGTAAGCACTCGTCAAAACTATCACAGAACAAAGAGAAGTCATCCATGAATACCTCAAGATTCTTCTCAATCATATTTGAGAAGATAGCCATCATACACTGCTGAAATTTTGCCGGTGCGTTACATAATCCAAAAGGCATGCGGCGGAACGCGAAAGTGCCATATGGACATAAAGGTGGTCTTTTTTTGATCCTCTGGAGGAATAGCTATCTGATTGTATCCCGAATAACCGTCCAGGAATTAGTAGTACTCATGGTGGGTTAGCCTGTCAAGTGTTTGATCAATGAAGGTTAGTGGAAAATCATCCTTGAGAGTTGCTTCATTCAGCTTCTTATAATCCATGCATAATCACCAACCCGTGACTGTCCGCTGAGCAATCTGTTCATGGTTATCCTTCTCTACCACACTCATCCCTCCTTTCATGGGTACACATTGGAGTGGTCTAGTCCAAGTGCTATCGATCTGATTAGCAAAACAAAGCAGGAATTTGGTAATTTTTTGTGGTATTGTAGAGAAAAGTTTACTCTACGACACCATGAAAAAATTACTAAATTATATCATCGTTTTGCTAATCAAAACGTTAAGGCCAAATAATACCAATATAATTTTGTGAAGAAACTGGAGGAACGGAGGGAGTACCAATTTATATCCATTTACAAAAATTCACTAAAAAAATCTAATCTAATAGAATTAAACCAAAAATACAATTTGATGTGCAGATTTAGATCTACAAGAGGAGGTAGAAGAAGAAGAAGAAGAGCAAGGTGAGGACGACGGTGACGCCGATGGAGCACTGTCTTCATCCTTTCTCCTCCAATTCTTCCCTTCTTTGTTGAGGAGGATGAAAGAGCACTGTCTTCCAATTCTTCCCTTCTTTTTTGATGCCGATGGAGTAGTGTCTTCATCCTTTCACATCCATCAATCTGCAAACAAGAAGCAATACCCACAATTTAATGAAATACACAGTCAAAGAAGCATATTTCATCCCCAAACAAAAGAAACCCTAGAAGAAATTGAGAACGAAATCAATGAAAAAGAAGCAAAACCCACGATTTTAACACCCATGAGGCCTTTGTTAGTCAATTGAATCAGGAAATCAAAAACCCTAAACAGCAAAAGAGGGACAAATCTGAACAAAAGCGACCCAAAATGAAATCCAAACCCGAGAGGTAGACGCTGATGGAGACAACGACCACCACGCCGATTGAGACGAAGGCAGCGACAATGGCGACCCACAATGATGGCGACGCTGATGGAGACAACGGTGGCGATGCCGATGGAGACGAAGGCAGAGACGATGGAGACGGTGTCAGCGACGACCTTGTCCTCCTCCTCCACCTTCTTCTTCGATCTGGTTCATCTCATGTCTCGATCGGGATTGAGATAGAGACAATGAGATGGAGTGAGTGAAATATGGGCATGGACCGTCGCTACCACCTCGCTCCCTGTCGCCTCTCTCTCCGGATCCAGAGATTCATTGCCGTCGATTCATCTTCATCGTCGCCTCTCTCTCCGGTAGTTGATGAGAGGGTCAGTGTTTTGAGAGATAGAGAGGGGAAAAGAAGAGAGGTAGAGAGATAATGAATGGCTGAGAGTAAAGTGATAAAAGAGAAGTTAAGGTTTATATTGTTGGGTAGGGTTTGTTTCCATTTATTTTTTTATTTTATTTCTTTCTTTTTTATTTTTTTAATCGCAGCGTTATTCTGTTAATGCTGCAAAGTAAAACATTGATTTGTAAAAAAAAAAGCATTAATGTGATTAATGCTGCAATTTGTATGCTTCTGGTTTGTTTTTCTTTTTTTAGGATTGCAGCGTTAGTTATTTAATGCTGCAAAGTAGGACTAAAAAAGCAGCATTAATGTGATTATGCTGTAATTTAAATGCTGCATAGCAAAAAATTGCAGCATTATTGGATTCATGCTGCAAATTATAAGTTGTTTAGCTAAAAATTGCAGCATTATAGGATTAATGCTACAACATTACAACATTTACTTTGAAAGATTAATACTAATGCTGCTTTAGGGTATGAATTAACGCATTTGTTCAAATGCTACAAATAAAATGTGGTATTTACTTAGATTTCTAGTAGTGTGTCCATCCAATTGCAGCTTCATACTTCCTCAACTCTCCCAAAAGTTGCTCCTCCTGTTCCTGAGATAAAGCAGAAGAAACAATTGCGGGCAATGTGTCATTTAAACCAAGAAAAGCATACCTGAGGTGGGATGGTAGGGGCTTCAACTCAATCACAGGTGGTGATTTGAGAGAAGGAATCAGAGTTGTGTCATTCTCGCCCAACTCTAGCTTTATCCAACTATCCACAAAGATCACTTCCTTGGGATGAGGATCCCATTCCCCTTTGTTCATGCTGGTTATTTCTTCCGACATAAGATCAATTTCTTCTGTCACAGCATCCTGCTCATAAATCTATACCCCATAGCAATGTTCAAGGTCATGATAGGAAGGCATCTGCATTGCCTTGAAAACATAAAATACAACCTTGTTTTTCATTTATTTGAATGGAGAGGCCCCCACTTTTCACGTGAATGATTGCTTCTCCTATTCATATAAAGGGTCTTGCAAGAATCAATGGGACATCACCCACTTCCATGTCAAGAACGACGAAATCAGCTGAAAAAATTAGTGATCCCACATTGATCAATATGTCCTCAATTACCCCATAGGTCTGGCAAATGGATCTGTCTGCCATTTCCAACATCACATGAGTGCCCTTAGGATCCCCCGCACCTTGCTTCTTGAATATAGACAATGGCATCAAGTTGATGCTTTCCCCAAGATCACATAACGCATAAACTGTTATGAAATCACCCAAGGTGACTAGAATTACAAAACTACCTTGGTCCTTGACCTTCTTTGGAAAACCCTGCAATACACACTCTGATGCTTCAGCTGTCAAATAAATCTGCTCACATTCATCTACTCGCCTTCTCCCCGCCAATATTTGTTTTAAGAACTTGGCATAAATTGGCATCTTCCCTACAGCTTCAGAAAATGGTAGGTTCATTTCAAGCTTCTTGAATACCTCAAGAAATCTCTATAACTCTTTGGCATCACTTTGCTTTCTGGTCCGCAACGGATATGGTAGTGTAGGAGCGATGGGAACAAACTCATCACGTACCTCTTCTTTATCTGGCTCTACACAGCCTCTGCCTGCGTGGGTTGAGCTCCTACCACCTCGTCATCAAATAACTCATGGTCTTTTGCCTTTGAGATTGTGGCTCTAGCATGTGTAGGGTACGGTGGGTCGACCAAAGCCTTCCCACTTCTGGTGGTCATAGCTTCAATGGGTTGAAATCCCTGTAGATGAGTGACGTTGGCTCCATAATAAGCTGGTGCGGCTAACTGACTCACAATCTGTCCCACTTGTTGTTCCACATTCTGCAAAGCTGTTTTGGTTGACTGCAGATCAGCTGCAAGATAGGTCATATTCTCTGTGAACATATAAACATTTCTGCCCATTTGTAACATTATACCCTTTAGCTCATCCATAACACTGTCTTTCCTTGTCTGTTGTGCCGCTTCTTCATGCTGTATCTTAGCTAAGACTGCTCTATCTTCCGATTCTGGTAGATTGGACAATTTCTTGCTTTCTCCCAACTGAGAGTCCTGCTTAGCAATCTGCTTCATCAACTGATACGCGCCCTCCTTATCAACTTTGAACAAGAAACTCCCTCCAGCTTCACTATCCACACGTTCTTGGTCAGCACGGCCTAGACCGTGATAGAACACCGGAAAGGTCTTGTAGTCTTCAAAATCATGGTTTGGGCACATTCTGAACATTCCCATGAAACGTTCCCACGCTTCCACTAGTGACTCATCTTGCTACTGCTCAAAAATCAGAATATTTACTTGAAGTTGAATCACTTGGTGGACCGGGTAAAATCTCTCTGGGAACTCTGCAGCACACTGATCCCATGTAACGATAGAATTTGGTGCTCGATTTTTCAACCATGCTGCTGGTGCACTAATCAGTCAATAGGGTAAAAGTACAAGCTTGAAAACATCAGAGCCGACATCCTTATACTTTACCGTCCTGCAGAAAGCATTGAACTCCCCTATGAACTCATTCAGATCTTCTTCACTTGCCCCACTAAACTGGAATAAGCTCTTTGCCGCTTGGATAGTGGTGCCCTTAAGCTGAAAACTCTCGGCTTGAATATCTGGCACCCTAATGGCCGGACTGACTCCAGTTATGGGACCGTGAAAGCCTGTGACAAGAGACTTCCCCGAATGGTTGTAAGTGTTCTGATTTTTTTGAACTTCCAATTGTGCAGACAGCTTTTCCATCTTCCTTGTGATCTTGTCAAGAGCTATGTGCATACTCTCTGAATTCTCATTGTGTGAGTGTGAGGCTTCACTAAATGAAGACGATGTGTCTTTGTTCTCACTCATCGTGAATACCTTTTCCCTGAGATCACAGACAAGGGGAACAGATCACAGCAACTAACAAAAATAAGAAAAATAACTGAAAATAAAAAGCATCCTAAGCTAATTATCGATATCACTAATAGTACCGTTAACTCCCCGGCAACGGCGCCAAAAACTTGTCGCGTGTAAACTACGCGTTGCTGCGCAAGTGTACGGTCAAGTAGTAAAGTGAAATATTTAGGACCCCGAGTTGCCGAACCCACTGGGAGTTGAACTACTATTAGCCAATCTTTAATCAACTTTTGGGTACAAAGTAACCAGTAAAAAGGGTTTGAATGTTTATAAGTTTTCCACCCTCAATCAAGCTCTACGTAACAAAGAACTGAAATTAACTGAATAGTAGTACTAAGAGTATGGAGAAACTAGATGATTTAGGGTCCCTAGGATGCTTAGTTGATTTCCGAATTCACTTCACAACACTTCACTCTGTCTTCCACCATATCAGATTATACTCGCAACACATATCTCTCAATCATTTATCACACTGTACTGTAATAAACAACAAATCCTTTCAGCCTAATGTTGCTAACCACACTACTCTATTTGATATGATAAAGGTACCTACAAAACCTCTCAACCTTGCAAAGTCATCAATCTAGCATAATCAACTGAAACAATCCTCATACGATCACTCTCATTCTTTCACCTCTCAGTTTAAGAATATTAAGAGTGTCTTCCTACTCTTGACAAACCTAGGGTTGAGTTATTTTCATACAATCTCCTAGATAACTAACATGATATCGGTGATCAAGCCTCACATGCTAAGAATTAAGAACTCAAGTAGAAGAATGAACGAAATCAAGAGTGAAATTAAGATTTAACCATGAAGTAAATTTTTAAATCCATCAATCAACCAAGTAAACCCTATTTCCTCATAATCATCTAGCTATGAGTTTAAATAGACATGAAATACCTTGATAAAATCATGTTCTCCATAGTAAATAGTACAAGAGATGAAGAAAAAGAATCAAACGATGAAATCCTTGAAGATGGGGCGTGAATCCTCTCTTCCTTAACTCTCCCGTCGTCCTCTCTCTCTCTCTCTCTCTCTCTCTCTCTCTCTCTCTCTCTCTCTCTCTCTCTCTCTCTCTTTCTCCCGTGCATATATCCTCCCTTTCAAGGCCTTCATCACGTTTTTTAACCAGCTAGGGCGAATTTTTAATGTACGTTGCTAAAATTTCATTTCAACCCCTCCAGTTTGTAATTCCCGTCCAGAATTGTAAGCTGATCTTGTGCGGGCTATTACTCTGTCATCCGAACTCCGATTAAGCTCTCTGACCTACCATTAGATATATCTTTGAGTCTAATTTCATTTGGCACCAGTCTCACTCCCAAATTCATTTTATATTTTCCTAAGCATTGAAAATAGTGAAGGTTTGTCATTCTAGCTCGTCCAACTTTGCTTTCCTTGATTCCACTTGTGTCCCATTGTTTCCAAAGTTCGTTCCATGCCTCCAATCAACCGATTAACATCCGTTCCTGTCAAGACAACATGAAAAAACATACCATGCAATTATATTTGACAAATAACAACGAAATATACATATAATCGCCCGGACTAACAATAAAGCGCATATGAAGCAACAAGTGACAAATCGACTCATATTCTCTACATTTAAGCTCAAATCACTCGTGATAATGTGGAAAATAACATTAATATATAGCCCCTAAAAGGTGCTATCAGTAGACAGAGGGTTCACGAAGTAATCATAAAGGGTTCCTTCTACGGTTTATCAAACCCTATTTCACCCGAGCATTAAGGGAGCCCATACGTCAATCCCCGCTCACAATTCATAGCTAAAATGTCTTAAGTGTCGACACCCCAATACAGCATTGACCCTTACAAGTATAAGTAGCGAGCTATAGCTGTACAAACCCCTTGGCCTCAATACCTTGGTACATTTTTGCTCATCGAGGGCGAATTTTTGAACATGAAAGTTCTATCCAATAATATGAAGCATTGCTTAAATTGCAGTAGCCATAAGTAACGGGTGGATCACTTGGCGCCTCCGGTCAGAGCCATAAATAAACAAAACTCTGTACATCGTCCTAAATCTATTAGAGGTATCTTATTACCTTTATCTCAGGACCAAAATTGGTATACAATATTTACAAGTCATTTCCAAGAGTTCTCAGTGTAAATCAATAATTGGAATTTTTCAATATAAATCATGCTTTTCATACTCCTCCAAATAAGACGATATTCATTTAAAACGTCACACACATGGGCACAATGTGATAATTAAAGTCCGCACATATATATTTTATTTATTCTCTTTACCAATATTATCAACATATCACAAGTAAATTTCCAAGAATTAAAAAGAGGATTCAATTTATATACAAACAATTTCGTGTATAAAATATGCTTCTTATACTTTTTCCATCAACATAATATTCATTTGCGACATCACACAATAGTCACATTTTGATGATTAAGAGTCGCACATATGTACTTACCACTGAGATGAATCACACCAAAAGAAAGGAATTAGTCCTAGCACTCAAACGACAACCGCTCTCTCCTACGAGGTCGATGTCTACAATCACACGTATAACGTACTCGTTACAACTAATTTACACATCGACAATCCAAATGAAACCCTACATGAACCATAGTCCTATATGCCACAAATGCACATACAATGATGTTCACATGTCCAAATAAATCGAACATGACACTTAGAACTTCAAAAACTCAAGTTTTTTAAAAAAATGTGAAACTACAATTCTAGATAGAATTGTATCTCTTACTTTGGAGGCATATTTACCATATCAAAACATATTATAAAATTATGAAATTAATTTATGATCAACCTACATGTGTATACTTTCAGAAACATAAATAAATCATGCATATCTATTATAAAGATCAAGCTACAAAATGAATAAACAATATTGCACAAGGACAAGTTTGGCAGAATGTTTCAACTTTGAAGAACAATTACTACTACTATGAGAAAAGAAAAAAATGCCCATATTTTCCAGAATGAATCCCATATGTGTCTAGTTTCATCACAAGAATGATTGGGTGCCATAAGTTTCTGGAAATGGGGGTTTTAATAAAAAATACAAGATTAGTCCGGAAACAGAGTTTCAGAAAACATGTAATTAAAATGAGCATATTGTAGGGTTTTGATTCATGGATCGCGCAAACGGAAACATAATCAAACAAATAACCATGCAAAACCCTCCAAGGATCACAAGTCTAGATGCATAACGATAGTGAAGGTAAGAAATCATAAACACACCTTTGGGTTCTCCTTGATGACTTCAAACGCGAATAGTGTCACGTTCTCTATAGTTGATCCACGCCTAGAGTTGATCCTAGATCTCCAATCTCCTTGGTGCTAGCCCAGAATGAGAGGAGGGTGAAGTAATCACGCAAAACGAGACAAAAGAAGGGGCTCGGCCCTTCCTTTTGGCCGACGGGGTGAGGGGCGGCGGCAAGGGGCGGCGTCGCTCCTTGTTGCTTGCTCTCTCTCTCCTTTGTTCTCTCCCACTCTTGTTATGTTCTCTTTAGAGCATAAGTTATGAGGATGGAAGGAAGGAGGGTCCTTTATATAGTCCAACAACTCCTTGTTAACTACCTAAAGGACTTATTCTAGTCCTACTAGAATTCAATTTAGTCCCTTCCTTGCAAATTAGTCCCTACTAAGTTTGCAAGGGTTTGCAAAGTGATCCTTCTAATTAATTAATCCAATTAATTAATTCCCTAATCTAGTACAACTCTATATAGCCTGTGACCCCATAGGTTCTATCTAGTTGGTAGCAGCTCTTTGCTAATATGGAGCGGTTTCTAGCAAAACATCCATTCTAGCCAACTAATAGAATAGTCATCTAGACAACCTTGTACAAGTAATTGTCTCATCCCTTTGCCTCCATATCCGGATTGGACACGGGACATACAAGTCACACTCGTATATCCAATCCCTAGTTTCTCGATCCATGGAATAGCCTTATTCGTGCAAATAACATCAATATCCTATATATTGATTTATTTGAGTCTTGCCAGACATTCTATAAGCACTATCCTTCGAGTGGCCTAGGATATTTGCTCCCGTTATGTGGGAGGGGCAAATCCTCTCTACGTCCACTACGATCTCTAAGCTTGCTTCTCATTGTATCCAGTACACGCCTTTATAACTACCCAGTTACGGTGTAGCGTTTAACGCTACCAAGATCACAATGATCCACAACTAGAATATCTAGTGACTTCAAGTCTAAGGATGACAATACCATTGTACCCGAGAAGCACTTGTGACTTAACATAACGTGTATGTAGCCTTCTCGGTGATGGGTCAATCCAGTGCAACATTCCGTAATGCACACCTATGTGTTGGATCGTGATATCTCCATATCAATCCAACCCCATACTAGTCTATAAATGATTGTCCCATTTAATCATTATACTTGACTAGGGATATTTAAGATAAACAACACGATTGTAAATCTAAGGACTTCATTATATTAAATATCCAATAAATAATAAATGAATTTTCTAGCCAAATACAAATTCATACTAAACTAGATTGCCTCTAGGGCATCTATTCCAACAGTCTCCCACTTGCACTAGAGCCAATCTGGCGCATCTCGTATGCCCATACTCCTAGTGTGCCCTTCATGCTTCCACTGCGTGAGAGGCTTCGTAAGCGGGTCTGACAGATTATCATCTGTAGGAATCTTGCATATCCGAACGTCTCCTCTATCGATAATATCTCGAATCAGATGAAACTTCCTGAGCACATGCTTGGACTTCTGGTGCGATCTGGGTTCCTTTGATTGCGCGATCGCCCCAGTGTTGTCACAGAACAACTCCACTGGATCCGCAATGCTAGGGACCACACCAAGTTCAGAAACAAACTTTCTGATCCAAACAGCCTCCTTTGCTGCGCCATTTGCAGCAATGTACTCAGCCTCTGTTGTAGAATCAGCCACCGTCTCTTGCTTGGAACTCTTCCAGCTCACCATTGCTCCATTCAGGCAAAACACATATCCAGACTGTGATCTAAAGTCATCTCTATCGGTTTGGAAGCTTGCATCAGTGTAACCCCTTACAGGCAACTCTTCCTCACCGCCAAACATCAAGAAAGCATCCTTAGTTCTTCTCAAGTATTTTAGGATGTTCTTGACAGCAGTCCAGTGACTCTCACCCGGATTGGATTGGTATCTGCTTGTCATACTCAAGGCATATGACACATCTGGTCTAGTACATAACATGGCGTACATGATAGATCCTATGGCCGAGGCATAGGGAATCCTACTCATGCGTTCCTTCTCAATCTCATTGGAAGGACAACCACTCTTCTAAAGAGTGATTCCATGTGACATGGGCAAGAATCCCTTCTTGGAATCTTGCATGTTGAACCGTTTCAACACCTTGTCAATATATGTACTTTGACTCAGGCCTAGCAACCTCTTAGATCTATCTCTATAGATCTTTATACCGAGTATATAGGCTGCTTCCCCTAAGTCTTTCATTGAGAAACACTTTCCTAGCCAATCTTTCACAGATTGCAGCATGGGAATGTCGTTTCCAATGAGTAGTATGTCATCTACATACAAGACCAGAAAAGCTACAGAGCTCCCACTAACCTTCTTGTAGACACAAGATTCATCTTCGTTTCTGATGAAGCCAAACTCTTTGACCACTTCATCAAAACGTCGATTCCAACTCCTAGAAGCTTGCTTTAATCCATAAATGGATCGTTGTAGCTTACAGACTTTGTTGGCTTGCTTTGGATCCTCAAAACCCTCCGGCTGTATCATATAAACGTCCTCGAGGAGATTCCCATAAAGGAATGCTGTTTTGACATCCATCTGCCAAATCTCATAGTCGTAGTATGCTGCAATTGCAAGTAGGATTCGGATGGATTTGGTCATAGCGACTGGTGAAAAGGTTTCATCATAGTCAATACCATGAATCTGTCTGAATCCTTTAGCCACCAATCGACCCTTATAGGTAATCACATTACCATCCATGTCGATCTTCTTCTTGAAGACCCACTTGCACCCTATGGGCCGCGCCCCATCAGGTGGTTCCACCAAAGTCCATACTTTGTTGGTATACATGGATTCCATCTCGGATCTCATGGCTTCAAGCCACTTCTGCGAGTCTGGGCCATTCATGGCCTCCTCATAGGTAGTAGGCTCATCATCTATGAGCATCGTGTCACCGGAATCAGTTACGAGAAGTCCGTACCTCTCGGGTTCCTGGCGCACTCTACTAGATCTACGAAGCTCTTGTGTTACCTGAACAGGTGGATCCACAACTGCTTGTGATTCCTGTTCATGTTCCATAATCGGTTCAGTGATTTGTGGTTCTTGAACTTCTTCAAGTTCTACATTCCTCCCACTTGCTTCTTTAGAGACAAATTCTCTTTCTAGAAACACGCCGGTCCGAGCAACAAACACTTTGTTCTCGGTTGGATTGTAGAAGTAGTATCCCTTAGTTTCCTTAGGGTACCCCACAAATTTACACTTATCCGATTTAGGCCCTAGCTTGTCTGATTGTAAACGCTTTACATAGACATCGCAGCCCCAAATCCTCATGAACGACAGTGTGGGACGCCTCCCACTCCACATCTCATATGGTGTCTTCATAACTGATTTAGATGGAACACGGTTAATGGTGAAAGCTGCACTTAATAGAGCGTAGCCCCAAAATGATAATGGAAGATCGGTTTGACACATCATAGACCGAACCATATCCAATAGGGTTCGATTCCTCCTCTCGGACACGCCATTCCATTGTGGCGTTCCGGGTGGAGTGAGTTGGGACACGATCCCACACTCTCTAAGATAGTCGTCAAACTCTTGGCTCAAGTATTCTCCTCCACGATCCGATCGTAGAGCCTTGATACTTTTGCCAAGTTGCTTCTCTACTTCATTCTTGAATTCTTTGAACACTTCAAAGGATTCGGATTTTGCCCTCATAAGGTACACAAATCCATATCTACTGTAGTCATCAGTAAATGTAATGAAGTAGACATAACCACCCCTGGCAGGCGTGGCAAATGGCCCACACACATCGGTATGTATGAGCGCCAATTGCTCACTAGTCCTCTCACCTTTCTTATTGAAAGGGGACTTTGTCATTTTTCCCAATAAACAAGCCTCACATGTCTCATATGATTCAAAATCAAATGAGTCTAGCAATCCATCCTTATGGAGTCTAGATACACGTTTCTCATTTATGTGGCCTAAACGACAATGCCATAAATAAGCAGGATTTAAATCATTTATTTTAATCCGCTTGGTATTAATGTTGTAGACAGGATTGCTTAGATCAAGGACATAAAGTCCATTAAATAATTGCGCACTAAAATAGTGAATATTATTCAAATAAAAGGAACAGCAATTGTTCTTTATTGAAATAATAAAACCTTCCTTGTCCAAACAAGAAATAGAAATAATGTTTCTGCTCATAGCAGGTCACAAAATAGCAATTATTTAATTCTAAAACTAATCCTGAAGGCATAGATAGCTCGCACACGCCTATGGCCAACGCAGCAACCTTTGCTCCATTCCCAACGCGTAGATCTACCTCCCCTTTAGCCAATCTTTTACTTCTCTTTAGATCCTGCATATTTCGACAAATATGAGATCCACATCCAGTATCTAATACCCATGATGTAGAGACAGTTAAATTGACATCTACAACAAAAATACCTGGTGGTGGTGGAATCACTATTCCAAGCCTCTTGTCCTCCAGATATTTTGGGCAGTTCCTCCTCCAGTGTCCAGGTTGACTGCAGTAGTGACACTCACCCTTAGTCACGACCTTGGCAATGCCACCAATAGGCTTAAGGGCTTGTTCCTTGGACTTGGCAACTTACTTGCCTTTGCCCTTGGAGGAAGAGGCAAACTTTTTGCCCTTTCCTTTATGCACCATCATAAAGGCCTTGCCCTTACCCTTGTTGATGCTCTGTTCAGCCGTCCTCAACATGTTGAGCAAATCTGGCAGTGGTTTAACGATCTCGTTCATGTTATAGTTCATAATGAACTGTCCATAACTCTCAGGCAACGATTGCAACACGAGATCGGTTGCCAACTCTTGGCCGACCGGGAACCCAAGCCGGGCGAGATTCTCCAAGTACCCGATCATTCGGAGTACATGGGGTCCCACCGGGTTCCCTTCTGCCAGATGAAATTTGAACAGTGCCTTTGAGACCTCATACCTCTCTACCCTCGCCTGCTCTTGGAAGAGCTGCTTTAGATGTTCGATCATATCGACAGCATTCATGTTCTCATGTTGCTTCTGAAGCTCAGAGGTCATGGTGCAAAGCATTAGGCAGGTTGCATCATTAGCGTCATCAACACGCTTTTGATACGCCTTTAAGGCAGCAGGTGTCTGGTTCTCTGGACCTTTTGGAACATGCTCCTCTATTGCGTACAGTTTCTTCTCTTGCTTGAGAACAATTCTCAAGTTTCTGTACTAATCAAGAAAGTTGGTTCCAGAGAGCTTGTCCTTCTCAAGGACAGATCGTAGGGAATGTTGTGAACTCGATGAGTTGTTTGCCATTTGAAATTCTACAAAAAGAAAATACGCAAGTTTTAGTATTTGTGAATTTTTGACTATATTTAATAATGACTAGTTTATTAAATATAGCTCCCACTATTTTTCTACGGATTAATAACCCTCAAGATATTAATGCGGAAAATATCCTTATATTTTCTAGTGGGCCAAGATCCATCTTTTCATCTCCTTATGAGCTTGCTTTGGCAAGTCACCCATAATTCGACTACTTCTAGGTAGGAACAATTTCCAATTGCATCCCATATGCAACTCTTGGTTCAATCGGGCAAATAACTCCTTATTTATCCATCCATATGGATAATCCCAATTGATTGCCTCTAGGTTTCTTAATCAAATTAATAGCCTAGTTGTGCTCAACCTCTTATCTAAACAATTGCACATTGTTACGTGCCATCGCATTCCATCATTATGAACCAAGTCGCCATGCTTTGGCACGCACGAACTTGATAAATAATGATGATAATGAGTGTTTAAATAACGAGAAGGCAAGAACACAATATTTAAAATTTGAGGGATTTTTCAATTTTAATTATTTTGTTGATCAATATCAACTAATCTATCTATTTGAGTTCGGGCACAACTCCAAATAATAGATCCGGGTTGTCTAATTATCTTATTATCCTAATTGCATGCATCATCCATACACCAACCACACAAATAATAAGACAATAAATAAACAACCACAAAACAGAAATTAAACGTGATGTGGATATGGCATTTTCTAGACTAAGATAATTCTAAGCCAATGGAATTATCTATGAACCCTAAGCAAACACATCTCCATGCTTCTTGATCTTTTGGTCCATCCTTCATAGTCATGTGGAATGCTCCATGCTCCATGCTCCATCTTTTGTGGCTTCTTTGGCTTTGGGCTTCTTTTTTTCAATCTTGGCTAACAATCTACTTTATCTAGCACTAGCTAATATCTATACTAAATAAAATAAATCTCACAAGTTGAAAAAAAAATGGCACGCAGGCCATAAAACCCTAATTAATTAATACAATTAATTGATCAGCTCGCAGGCCGTAAAACCAAACCACAAAATTAAACATCCACATCAAACCACATCCTAAGGCCATATCCATTCACCATGCGATTTGCACATAAACAGTTAAAATCCAATTTTAACGCGCTTGGTCAATTTTAATTGATTTTAGGATTTCTAGGGTTAAAACGGTCCATGGGCCCAACAATCCAATTGCCCGGGCCCAAACAAAGTGAACCATAAGGCCCTAGGGCCGGCCCGGCCCAAAACCCGCAAGCTAGGCCCGCGGGTTAGGGCCGCCCGGCCCCTTGGGGCGCCAATCTTGGGCGGCAAGCAAGGGGGGCGGTCCCCTAGGGGGCCGAACCTCCTTATGGAGGTTGTTTCCAAAACAACCTCCTTGCTTGGAGCCCAAGTTTGGTTGTTTCCTTGTTTTGGGAGAACTCCTTCTTCCCCAAGGATGCCCAAACCCTAGATCTAAGATCCTAAAATTTCTCAAACTCACCAATTCATGCATCCAATGCAAAATTGGGTCTTGTTATAATCTAATTATTGACAAATTGCATCCCATGCTTGATTTGTCTTGTTTTACGCGATAATCAACAAATTAAGGTGTAAAACAACAAGAATGTAACACATAAACTACGTTTATGCTCTATGACCTGTGGCTCTGATACCACTGTAGGGTTTTGATTCATGGATCGCGCAAACGGAAGCATAATCAAACAAATAACCATGAAAACCCCTCCAAGGATCACAAGTCTAGATGCATAACGATAGTGAAGGTAAGAAATCATAAACACACCTTTGGGTTCTCCTTGATGACTTCAAACGCGAATAGTGTCACGTTCTCTATAGTTGATCCACGCCTAGAGTTGATCCTAGATCTCCAATCTCCTTGGTGCTAGCCCGGAATGAGAGGAGGGTGAAGGAATCACGCAAAACGAGACAAAAGAAGGGGCTCGGCCCTTCCTTTTGGCCGACGGGGTGAGGGGCGGCGGCAAGGGGCGGCGTTGCTCCTTTTTGCTTGCTCTCTCTCTCCTTTGTTCTCTCCCACTCTTGTTATGTTCTCTTTAGAGCATAAGTTATGAGGAAGGAAGGAAGGAGGGTCCTTTATATAGTCCAACAACTCCTTGTTAACTACCTAAAGGACTTATTCTAGTCCTACTAGAATTCAATTTAGTCCCTTCCTTGCAAATCAGTCCCTACTAAGTTTGCAAGGGTTTGCAAAGTGATCCTTCTAATTAATTAATCCAATTAATTAATTCCCAAATCTAGTAAAACTCTATATAGCGTGTGACCCCATAGGTTCTATCTAGTTGGTAGCAGCTCTTTGCTAATATGGAGCGGTTTCTAGCAAAACATCCATTCTAGCCAACTAATAGAATAGTCATCTAGCCAACCTTGTACAAGTAATTGTCTCATCCCTTTGCCTCCATATCTGGATTGGACACGAGACATACAAGTCACACTCGTATATCCAATCCCTAGTTTCTCGATCCATGGAATAGCCTTATTCGTGCAAATAACATCAATATCCTATATATTGATTTATTTGAGTCTTGCCAGACATTCTATAAGCACTATCCTTCGAGTGGCCTAGGATATTTGCTCCCGTTATGTGGGAGGGGCAAATCCTCTCTATGTCCACTACGATCTCTAAGCTTGCTTCTCATTGTATCCAGTACACGCCTTTATAACTACCCAGTTACGGTGTAGCGTTTAACGCTACCAAGATCACAATGATCCACAACTAGAATATCTAGTGACTTCAAGTCTAAGGATGACAATACCATTGTACCCGAGAAGCACTTGTGACTTAACATAACGTGTATGTAGCCTTCTCGGTTATGGGTCAATCCAGTGCAACATTCCGTAATGCACACCTATGTGTTGGATCGTGATATCTCCATATCAATCCAACCCCATACTAGTCTATAAATGATTGTCCCATTTAATCATTATACTTGACTAGGATATTTAAGATAAACAACACGATTGTAAATCTAAGGACTTCATTATATTAAATATCCAATAAATAATAAATGAATTTTCAAGCCAAATACAAATTCATACTAAACTAGATTGCCTCTAGGGCATCTATTCCAACACATATCTCCCTAACCAAAATGGCTATGGAGTTAATTTTTTCTCAAAATGATCATCTATGAGTCTAGTTTTAAAATATGCAAAATTTAAAATTTCACACAGACAAAATTTAGAGATAATCTTTTTTTGTCACAAACTGGTAAGATTGTATAAACATGCATTTTTTTCAAAAAGCAACATGCAACCCATGTAGACTTGATTTTCACCCAAATAGCACCATTTTAATCATGAAAATAACATTTTTACATGATCTTGACAAAAGTTATCACAAATCTCTAGAGTAACAAATGCAAAGAAGATGATATTCACAACATGCATGTGGTTTCTAGTGTGGGTTTCATGAAATAGTCAAAATTTTGGAGTTAAATTCTCGATCAAAACATGAAAATAAAGAATCAAGGATTGAAATGAAGAAATCTAAGATCTAATGTCAATAATTGAAGATAAATTTAGACATGCAAACATGGATTTAAGTCTAGGAAGAACTTTACCCCGAGATTCAAGAAGATGGTGAGCAAGAAGGTGAATTTGGCCTTCAATCTTTGAGTGTGATGGTGGAAGAACTCTCCTCCATGATGATACTAAGCTTGGACTCAAGATTGTCATAATTTAGAGCCAAGAAAGTTGATTTTTGTTTTAACTTTTGTAGTGTCAAGCTCAAAAAATGGGAACGAAGTTTTGGGAGAGAGAAAAGAGCATGTATGGTTCTCTCGAAGAGAACAATGAAAGGAAATGATAAATAAAGAAATGAGGTTTATGGTGGGGGTTTATGGTGAAGAATCTCACAAGAGATGTACATACAAGAGGTTATATAGTGGGAGTTGTTGAGGGAGGAGTAGAGTGCAATTAAAAAGTCTCCCTACGACATAGTTGGGGTAAAAATTGGAATAATAAGAAGATGAGGGTTAACATGCAAATAACAATAGTTTAATTGCTAGTTGACATAGAAAAATGAAAAATTGATAAATGAGAGGTTCTTTTATGTAGAAACTAAAAGTCCAGGGGTAAGTTTACGATTTCTAATTACAAGGTAACACATAAAAATTATTTTATATAAATTATAAAATTTTCAAATAATTTCAAATAAACCACTTCGTATATAAATGTCAAAATCCAATTTCAAAAAACTACAACTATCTCCCAAATATACAAAATAAGTTTCATATAGTATCATCCAAGTTTCATAAACTACAAATAATTCCCAAATTAAAAATATATATCATCATAGATGTGAAATGACACCCTTATACTTTAAAATTAAGAAAATACATTTATAAGTTTGAAATATAATTTTCTCAATAATTACGGACAAACCAATGCCCGATAAACCAAATCCCAACTAACAAGGGGAAAACACGTAAATGCGCAATCAATGACAAATAGAATGTGAAATAACCGAGAACCCTGTACATTTGACATTAATTGAATCGTCACAAATCTATAATGACAAAATACAGACATGGGCACCACAGTCATTAGCACTCCCAAATTTCACTTAAGGTTTCTGGACCTAACAACCCACCTAAATCACAATAATTACGGACATACCAACATCACAAATATAAATTTCAATCTAACGGAGGGCAAGAATGTCATTGCGTAATAAAAAGCAAACGAAATATAGCCAATCGACAAGACATAAAACTCTCTCCTAATGGAGCCAATTTACATCCTGCAAAGCTACTATGGCATGAGGACCTAAACGACAACAATGTCATTCCGCAAAGGCACCCAAGGACCACGACCACAACAACCATCATTATTACCAAAATACCACGGCCAATTCGCAAATCAAAGAGCAAAATCACACAGGGCAAGGAAGACAATTCCTCCACAAAAAATAGCTTAGCCTATTTTGGTATAGCAGATAGATTAAGTGGAATTTATTCTAAGCTCATAATTTTGGGGTGAAAAAAAAACAATTAGAAATATTTTTAAGCCTCTCTAGATACCTTATATTTATGTTTCGGAAGTTCTTCCATAATGCGCCCTTCTCACTTAAAGTAAATAAACATTAAAACAGGGCTGGTCCAAACCTTCTTACCCCTGAACAATAATTTGAAAAAGGGGCCTCACGTTAAGTATTCATCTAAACCTCCACAATATCTGAGTACATAGAATTGCTGAAATTGGAACTAAGTTTTACAGATAGACCCAAATGTTTTTTTGAAACCAGTCTTGTATTTTATTTTGTAATGGGCCTTATCAGAAACCCAAATATCACACAAGCACTGAGGGAAACATATAGCCCAAAAAGAGAAAACATAACAGTCAAGCCCATAAAACTTAGGTTATGGGCAACGGTATTTGCATATTTTCCTCACCACAAAACCCTAAAGGCTATAAGACAGTGCATCTTCATTTTTAACTCCATTGCAAACTCTCTTTCTCTCTCATATAAAGATATCGACGCCGCCGCCTGTTGCAAACGCTTAACCTGAGACTAGTTATTCGATTTGGCGATGAATTTCTTGAAACCACGCTTCAACGCCTCTTGAACGACGTACTTGATAGAAAATGCCTCCAACACCATCAAATCTTCATCGAAATGGATCAGAAGTCCATCTCTAAAACCAAATCGCCCTAAAAGCTCCTAATCACAACGCCACCACCAGATCTACGTTTATCCAACGAGATTGAGGTGTTAACGTTCATATTGAGGATGCCCGGATGACACATATTCCACCGAGAAGTTTCGAAAGTCTTGCCCCGACTTACATGTACCAATATCAAACCCAGATAGGTATTTTTTTTAAGCTAAAGAATTCGTTGGGATTTTAGAAATTTCCATTCATTCAGAGTTAAAAACTCGTTGATTCATCTCTAACCAAATACCCATAACAGGTTACTCAAGATCTGCAACTGATGAGTTAGAAAGGAGTTGTAAATTTGGCGAATATGTAGAGAAAAGGGCAGATTATTCCTGGCTATGGTCAGATCAACAATTGGGGCGACACAAATACGACAAGGCCTACTAAAAGTACATATGAGCTTCGGTATCTTCTCAAGTTCTGCAGAAGCTACAACTGGGTAAGAAAATTCATTTTCTATAAATATTTTTTTTTGTTTGCTAAATAAAGATGATATAATTTCCATAAATAATTTTTTGCTCTCTCCAAGATATTTAGTTTTCAAAGAGAACCGATACTGGACTTGCATCTTTGTGATAACTGGAAACCATCGGGACAGAGAATGAAATTATCAACATAGTAAGATTATTTAACCGTATAATCACTATGGATAGTTTAAGACAAAAAAAATCTTGATTTAGAGGAGAAGTAAGTGGAATCTGTAAGATGGCATCTGCTTCATCATTTAAAAAAATAGAAAGAATTAAATTTTGGTACCAAGCCAAATCATGGTTATTTAAAGTACATATAACAACAATATTTGATAAAGAATGGAAACCGAAAAGTTTCGTGCCTAAATCGATAGAGATCCATATATGATGGTAGATCAAAGTATTTATCAATCCAATGTCTGAATAATGCTTTTGCTTTTACCGAACATTTCCAAACATATGAGGAATTTGTGGGAGCCTCAATCAAAATAGTCGTAGGATTCCTGTTAAACTTCCCTTTTAGGACTCTATCAAGAAGGGAATCGAGATTGTTTAAAATCCCCAGCATTTTTTTACCTAAAATTGCGAGGTTATAGGCGTACATTTACTGAAAGCCCAAACCCGCTGCAACAAGTTTAGAATTGCAAATATAACACAGTTTTACCAACAAATTAAGTTTTATCTAAATAATTCATCACCAGAATTTTGCAATAAGTCTTTAAAGATCAGCTGAAAAAGATACAGAAAGTAAGTAATGACATAATGTAGGTTGGAATATCTTGAATCACATGATTTTTCAAAATCTTTCCTGCAGTCAATAACAGTTTTTCTTTCAAACCACGAAGTTTATTCCCAGATTTTATTTTTATGGATTGAAAATATTTTGTTTCTTTATTTCTCCCTATTAAGGTAGGTACTTCTAAATAAGTAAATATTTATCATGATTTGAAGCAGTAGGGATTTGAAGGATTTAGGTAATGGTTTGACAAACCTCCGTAGGAACATAAGACTAAAAAAGAATAGTAGAGTTATTCTTAAACTAATTGACCCGAAGAAGCAGAATATTTGGATAACATAAAACAAATAGTAATCGCATTACCAATAGATTCTTATGCAAAAAGAATACTACCGTCCGTAAAAAGAAATGGGTAATACTTAGAGACCGGAAACCAACTTTTTACCCATTGCAGATTACTATTGGAAAATGCCTAATGGAATGAAGTAGATAAACCCTCGTTACAAAGTAATAATAGATATAGACTTAGAGGGTAGCCAAAGAGAGTACCCCTAAACATTTCACTTTGTTGACCATTAACTAATGTACAAGAATAATCTACCATTAGCTAATGTACAAAAAGAAACAGAGGTCACGCAGTGCATAATTCAGCAATGAAAATAGGGAGAAATTCAATTTTCATAAAAATACTTTTACAGAATGACCACTCAAATTTATCGTAAGCTTTAGTCACATCAATTTTTCAACCCGTATTATTTTTTTATTATGACCATTGTGATTTTTTTTAAGAGAAACATTGTGAATGGTTTCAATAACAATAATAAAGTTATCCAAAATTAAACGGCCTATAATAAAAACAGACTTCACAAACTTTAATGTAAACCTTGATAGAAAAAAACGAAGAATTATTGACAATATTGCAACAATTGAAACATTAAAGCATGGTCTAGAGAATAGCTTGGCATGAGAGCTTCCACAACCATATTTACACTTGCTTTGTCATGTACTGTACTCAGATTGGCTCAAACTATATCCGCGTATCTCTAATTAGGAATATCAAATTTCATATTCTTATTGAAGAAAGTAGTGCCCAGAACACGATTCTTAGTTATAGATTCAAAATTTGACAGTTTTAAAATATACAATTAATCCGAAACCTTCTAGTTAAGAATAGGGTTCCAGATTTAAGAAAATTTACACAATGGGTCATAAAAAATGATGCGTAGACCGGGCGTTTCTTCTTATTGACCAAATGGGAAGGACCGTTGCTCACAGGGAACACGAGTATGTGTGTGTTTGGTACGAAATGTGGAGAAAATGTTTGTGAAACGAGTATCTCTCCAGAAAACGGGATTGACATAGTAAATGACACTTTGTACTTCTCATTCCAATCTACAATTTTGATCTTATAGATGGAATGTAGCGCTACCTTAACACTTGAAGAGGACAATAAATGTCACTACAACATGTAAAATGGTAAGACTATTAAACCTAGTTAAAAAATTGCTCTAGTAGCTCGACCGTTTTGGTAAGTCATAGATGATGATTTTTGCCGTTGTCGAACTTCTTCTAAGAGGGCACAAGTTGCTCTCTGGTCTGGGATTGGTATAATTTGACGATAAGATGTCAACATTTTCTTGCTGGATGCTTCTAGTCCATCTTTCTAGTCATTATATATTTGCCGGTTTCTGCGTTCCTCGCTAGGAAATCCTTGATCACGTCTGTAACAAAGAATAAGAGAATAAGTGTATCAATACTGAATTATTTACTGCTTTTAATTATTTAGTGATAGAATGGTGGATATTAAACACAACATGATATAACATAAATTCATCAGATCGCCTAAATAAAATTTTCTGAACTCTTTTAGAGAGAGATAGAGACATGTACATGAAGACATCTTTGTCGAGGCTTAGTGTTTCAGTGCAAAGATGACGAAATTTCAGAAACGAATTGTTGGAGAAATCAGAAGTTCCACCAACATCAATGGGCTATGTCAGGAAGATAGGCTTCTTCAACTTCAGTGAAGATAAGATGAGACAGTTTGAGTTGTCACTCGAAAGCTGTAAGGGAATTTTCAAGCCAACACTCACAGAAGAAGCGCTACTTCCCTTTCGTGGACTTTCTTCTATGTATTCAAGGAACTCTATAGTCCGGTGTCACCATTGCAATTCAGAGAGAAAGAGAGAGCGATGAGAAGTTGTAGAAAGTGAGAGGAGGGTGGATAATTAAATAAAGTTGAAGGTAACTCTATATTTTTAGCATTTTTATATAGAGTTTATAGTTGAAGGTAACAATTATAATATTAAATTTTATGTGTGAGATTCAGAGGGTATTACAGTCTTCTTATAAGATTATGTCAAAAAAATTGACGAAAGTTGGGGTTGGGTACATGATTGCATACATTTTTAATTTTTAGGACCATAGCGTTGGAATCGAAACTATTGATACCTAATCTAAGATTTCTTCAAACTATGGATACCTCCGGTGCAATTTAGCCTATTTTCTTTAAAAGTTCAAACCATAGCTGGTATCACACATGATATGATTTGATTCATGGCACATTTAGAGAAAAGTGAAATGAAGAAACATGAAACATGAAGTAGTATAGCACTTGCTCAATGGGTTGTAACAGAACGTCCTGTTTCTTTCGCTTTACAGTCACATGATAATTTCGTTTTTTTCTTGTCATCATTAGCATTTGTTTGAGTAATTTTGTGAGTTATAGTTAGTTTGATTTGATTCATTCCAGTGTAGCGTCCATACCGTGACCCGAGAGTAACATTAAGGTAAAACGTGACCTGAGAGTAGAATACGGCAGCTTTACCTGCCTGCCTATATTATGGACGCTACATACGTGACATGAAAATAGGTAAAACGTGACCCGAGAGTAGAAACAACATGTGCAAGAAGAAAGAAAACCGAGGTCTTCCTTTGGAGAAAACTTTAGTACGCTCAACTGAGTATCACCTTAATATTGGCACATGACCCTTATTGTTATCCAATAGCTGCCACGTAAATATAACATATATGTTTTATAACTTATTGTTATTCGGTACCTTTTTTCTCAACCGTTGGATACTGTGTGAGATGCACGTAATGGTGATCAACTTCACAGTTCATGTTTATGTTGTGTGATCATTGAGTACATTAATATTTCTTCATCTTCTAAACCATCGGCTAGATGGCCAAAAACAGAAGGAAAAACTATTGGCTTATCTTCACAAGCTCACTATTAATTTAATAATCCACCTCCCCCTCCTTCCATTTTCCTAAACCTCACAGCTCTCTCTGTCTCCTCTCTCTCTCTGAATTGCAATGGTGACCAGACCATGGAGTTCCTTGAATTTAGATGAAGAAAAAAGTCCACGAAAGGGAAATGCTTCTTCTATGAGTGTTGGCTTGAAAATTCTCATAGAGCAACCGAATGAAAACTCCAACAGTCTCGTTTTATCCTCACTGAAGTTAAAGAAGCCTATCTTCCGAACACAGCCCATTGATGTTGGTGGATCTCGTAATTTCCCCAACAAGTCGTTTATGAAATTTTGTCAACTATGCAAGAAAACACTAAGCCTTGACAAAGATGTCTTCATGTACAGGTCACAGTCTCTCTCTCTATAACGGGTTGTGAAATTTCAATTGAGGCAATCTGGTCAATTTATGATATTTCATGTTGTGTTGAATATCCAGCATTCTATCAAATAAATAATTCAGTATTGACACCTTTCTTCACTTATTGTTTGTTATAGAGGTGATCAAGGATATTGTAGCGAGGAATGCAGAAGCCGACAAATATATAAGGACGAGAAGGATGAAATAGAAGCATCCACCAAGAAAATGTTGACTTCTTATCATCGACGTTATATACCAAGCCCCGACGAGAGTGCAACGCGTGCCCTTTTAGAAGAAGTACGACAAAGGCGTAAATAATCATCTATGACTTGCCAAAACGGTCAAGCTACTGGAGCAAATTTCTAACTAGTTTTGATAGTCTTACCTTTTCCATCTTGTAGTGAAATTTATTATCCTGTTCAAAGTGTTAAGATAGTCGTACATTTCATCCTTTAAGATCGAACTTGTAGTATGATAGATTTGAATGAGAAGTATAAAGTGACAATTACTATGTCAATTCCTTTTTAGTCATTATCGTTTCAAATACATTTTCTCGACATTTCGTATCTATTGGATATGACTTGAATAGTTGAGGTGACACGATTTCTTACATGTATGCGTTAGTGCAGGGTCGAAGTAATGAAGAGATGGGTATTAAACTCAAGTTGTCGAACCCACATGTATAGTCTCGAGATTATCCAGTTATACAATTAATTTAGAGTTAAGTAACCGGAGAAATATTTGTTGATTCAGGAAGTTGTCGCCTACAAACAAGCGACTGCAATTCAAATTTCAAAATAAACTAAAATTTTGGATCTTTTCGTTTAATACGAATATGGAGAACTAGATAATTCAGGGTCCGTTAGGGCACTTAGATTAATCCGGACTACATTTTACAACATTCTATGCATGATTAATTCAACCGGGTAATGGATTTCAAAATCTTCTTTCGATCTCATGTGATTCTAAGTAACAATTTACTTCGGGTCCTGTCAGTCCACCTCCGTCCAACGTTTCGTTGTAGTCAGCTAGCAAGTTTCGTTCAACAGACCTTGTCGGTCCACCGATTTCACTCAATCCTTACTAAGTCCAACCGATTCTACCCACAATTGGTCACTCAAGTCTCTATCTCATGTCGTTCTCAAAAAAGTACAAGAATCTCAGCACGTTCTTCACAAATCTAAAATTTGATCATTTCACGCTACAGATAACTAGCACAAGTAGGTGATCAATCTAATCATACGAAGAATTAAGAACAAGAACGTATCAATGAATCAATTCACACATAGAATTAAGTTTCTAGAAACGTAGAATAAATCCATGTTATGACAAACCACCTCACGAACAATGAACGAATAAATGAACACGGGATTTTACGTGTTTCGCTAGCAAAATATTGCTAACTACCTTCACGGCGGAAAAAGAACCCTTTATTCACTTAAGAGGAACAAGACTACAATAATGTGCATGCCTAAAAGTGTGACTACGAGTTTCTTTATATAGTGCTAGGAAAATCCAAATCCGATTTAGAAACAAAGTTGTTTCCTAACTAATCGTCCACCGCCTTTGACTTCCAATGTTTCCTAATGAAAGTTGGAAACAAAGAGTTTGGCCGCCTTTGAACAATTCAAGGCATGACACTGAATTGAATCCAGGCGAGGGATCAAACGTAGCAGAACAACGAACAAAAGGGCATAAACCAGTAGATAGGCTCTCTAGGGTTCGAAGAAAATATAAATAACTCAAAACTAACTTTCAATTACCCACAAGCCAGGTTTAAATAGCTGAAAACCATGATTTTGCAAAAATAGCAAAATTACAAAACTGACCCAAAACTACTGACCTTATTGAAAATAACGAGTGAATGATAGTTTGACCCAAATTGGGTAAATAAAGAAGTCACATAAAAATAATAAAGAAAACTGCCAAAAATAACAAAATCAGTCTTCGAAGTCTCCGTTGACTGGTCACCCCAGTCATTCGTGTAGGTCTTGCCGAGAGCTTTTCGAAAACATATTATTATAGGCATTCTGATCCCTGTAGCTCAAATTACGCCCAAAACAGTGCGGCGTGACCAAAAGTGACCATCTCGCACTTCGCTTGCGCTTGTCTTCCATGTCGTGATAGGGAAGTGCGAGATTAGTCGCGTCTGACAGCTCGGCCTCGTCTGTTTCATCTGCTCCTGCATCACGCGCGAGATTAGTCGCGTTTGACAGCTCAACCTCATCTAGTGACTCAACTCTTGCACCAGTCTCCTCGGGTTGGAACGAACTCCTCCTCGAGTTCACAACAAGGTCTTCAGGATCCACAAAAGCAAGGAGTGAGATGCTTCACATTGAACACGTCTGAGGTCTTCAGGTGACTGGGAAGCTTAAACCAGCAAGAATTATCAGTGATCTTCGGCACGATCTCACAAGGTCCAATCTTTCGATCCTTGAGCTTATTGTACTCGCCAATAGGAAAACGATCACGAGTTAATACAGCCCACACAAAATCACCAACATCAAATAGTACCTGACGACGATGCTTGTCCACCCGAGCTTTGTACTTGCTGCTATTCTCCTCAATCTTGCTCTTCACTTGGTCATGAATACCTCTCAAGTGCTGCGCCATCTCTTCGGCCTTATGATGAATGCGGCCCACGCGCGGAACAGGGGCTAAGTCCAATACAGCTGATGAATTCTGACCGTTGACAACCTGAAATGGACTCAAGCCAGTGGTCCTGCTCGTCGATCTGTTGTAGGCAAACTCTGCTTGTGGAAACTCTGCTTGTGGAAGTGCCACGTCCCATTGCTTCAGTTTCGACCCTGCCAAACTACGGAGAGGGTTGCCCAAACTGCGATTCACCACCTGTGTCAGCCCATCTTTCTGAGGATGATAGGCACTACTGAATTTCAACTGAGTTCCCAGCTTCTCCCACAAACACTTCCAGAATTTTCTCATGAACTTCGTGTCACGGTCTGAGGTGATGGAACGAGGAACCCCATGCAACAGCACAATCTCCCTGAAATAGAGGTGCGCGATCGGCACCGGGTCCATAGTCTTCCTGCATGGTACAAAGTGTGTCATCTTAAAAAACCTGTCAACAACTACGAGAAAAGAATCTGCCGCCCTTTGCGTGCGGGGTAAGCCAAGCACAAAATCCATGCTAACATCAAACCAAGGAGCTTCAGGAACGGGAAGTGGAGTATAAAGACCTGCATTGGTGAGAACTCCCTTCGCACGCTGGCAAACAAAGCATCGATCCACATAATGTTCCACTTCCCTACTCAAATTTGGCAAGTAAAAGTCAGCAGATACAAGAGCTAAGGTTTTGTTTCGGCCAAAATGCCCTTCATTGTGGAGCTCACTGATAATCTGACGTCGCAAGGAACAGTCTGGAACACACAACCGCTGCCCCCGAAACAGATAACCATTATGAACAATAAAATCATGGCGTTGAACAGAAGTTACCTCTGTAAATATCATCCCAAACGAGGGGTCAGACTCATACATGTCTGTGAACGCCTCAAATCCAGCTACACGACTGCTCATGGTGGATAGAAACACGTTGCGACGACTCAAAGCATCTGCCACACGGTTCAAACTTCCCGCTTGGTGCTTCAGCGCGAATGTGAACTCCTGCAAGTACGCCACCCACTTGGAATGCCGCCTACTAAGCTTCTGTTGACCATTTATGTACTTCAGGGCTTCATGATCAGTGAACAGAATAAACTCCTTCTGTATCAAGTAATGGCGCCAATGCCTCAGACACTGAACTATAGCGTAGAACTTCAGATCATAAGTAGAGTAATTCTTCTTGGACTCTAATAACTTTTCACTGAAGAATGCAACCGGACGCCCTGAGTGGCTAAGAACACTTCCAATGCCTATGCCCGATGCATCACAGTTAACCTCAAATACCTTGTCAAAATCGGGTAGTGCCAGAACTGGTGCTTCAGTCATCCTCTTCTTCACTTCCTAAAAACTAGACTCTGCTTCATCAGACCACTGAAATCACGCCCCTTGAGACACTCGGTTGTGGGGGCAATCAAAGTGCTAAAGTTTCTGATGAACCTTCGATAAAAAGATGCCGAACCATGGAAACTGCAAATGTCGTGCAGCGTCCTGGGCCTAGGCCACTCCACAATCGCTTCAATCTTTGAAGGATCTGCATGAACACAATCTGTAGACACCACAAATCCCAAAAACTGCACCGACGTAGTAAAGAAGAAACACTTCTTTATGTTGATGAATAAGCTCTCTGCCCTTAGTGCCTCAAACACAACACGTAGATGATCACAATGGGCAGCCCAAGTAGGACTGTAAATAAGAATATCGTCGAAATAAACGACCACAAACTTTCCCATGAAAGGTCTCAATACCTGATGCATAAACCACATGAACGTGATGGGTGCGTTGGACAACCCAAAAGGCATAACCATCAACTCTTACAAGTCATGTTGGGTCTTAAACGCCGTCTTCCAAACTCATCTCCAGGCTTGATTCGAATCTGGTGGTACCCACTCTTAAGATCCATTTTTGAGAAGATCTTAGAGCCCGAAAGCTGTTCTAGCATGTCATCAAGCTGCGAGATGGGAAATATGTACTTCACTGTAATCCGGTTGATGGCTCTACTGTCAACACACATCCGCCAAGAACCGTCCTTCTTCGACACTAATAGAGCAGGGACTGCACATGGGCTCATGCTCTCTCAAGTAACTCAACAAATTGCCGCTGTAACTCTTCCGCCTCCTTGGGGCTGAGACGGTAGGCTGGCCTGTTAGGTAGACTCGAGCTAGGCAATAGGTAAATCTGGTGCTGAATGTCTCTCATTGGTGGAAAACCAGGAGGAAGATCCTCTGGCATCAAGTAAGATAACTCATCTAATAACTGCTGCATCTCCTGCGGTAAGTCATCATCCTCATCACCTGCATCACTAGTAGAAGGCACTAGAGCATACACCACCTTCTCATGCTCGAGCTCGTCCAATAACCTGTATCCCGAAAGAAGATTAGTAGTGGCAGCGGTCGGGGTTGGAGTTGACACCTCTCGCCGGGGTGCCAATACAATTTTCTTCCCCTTCATGACAAAGGAGTAGGTGTTCTTGTGACCATCATGGAAAACATGGCGATCATACTGCCAAGGCCTACCAAACAACATCTGACACGCATCCATTCTAACCACATCACACCAATTACTGTCGTAATATTTTTTACCAATTGAAAAATAAACAAGACATTTCTTATCAACGGTTACCTCGGAACCCTTTATCAGCCAATACAGCTTGTAGGGTGTAGGATGACGCTCTGTCTTCACCTGCAGTTTCTTGAGAGCTTCCAAAGAAACTATGTTTTCATAGCTACCGCCGTCCACTATCACCTTGCAAACCTTGTTTCCGATGGTGCAGGTTGTGTGAAAGATGTTGGTCCTCAACCAATCATCTTTAGAGTCGCCCTTTGGAGCCAGCAAACTCTTGCGGACGACCAGATTCTCGTGACCATCCCCGTAAAGAACTTCATCGTCTGCGTAATCATCATAGACGGGCTCACTCAAATCTTCAGTGCCTTCAACCTCTTCACTCACACCTTCTTCGATGAATAGGGCTTTACCCCTTTGCACATTAGGCCTGCTGCACTCGTTTGCCCTATGACCCGGTTCACCACATCGATAGAATTTGATAGCACTGTTGGAAGCGCCCTGTGCTACCTGCGTGGTAGGACGAGATTCCTGGGGTCGGGCCAATCGATTGCTCTGATTGCTTCTCGCTACGGGCATCCTGCCCTGCTGCTTCTCCAAAGAAAGTGCTCTCTGGTAGGCTTCGGAGACAGTCCACAGCGAGTGGAGGCTAAGGACATCCTGCAAGGACTGCCGCAAACCTCCGAGTTATCTAGCCACCATCTGCTCCTCCGTCTCTGATAGATCGTTACGGGCGATCAACTGATAGAAATCCTCTGTGTAATCGTCAACGGACTTGGCGCCCTGCCTCAGCGTTTGGAGTCGCTGAAATGGGGTTTGGGTTTAGCCGAATGGAAGAAAGTGGGCCTTCATCTTCTTCTTCATCTTCTCCCAGTCCGTGATCTTGGCCTTGCCCTTCCTTTAACGGGAACGGCGCAACTGCTCCCACCACGCAGAGGCTCTGCCCTTCAGTTTGATGGCCACTAGCTTCACCTTCTCACGATCCCTAACCTCCTTATACTCTAAGATGCGAACAACCTCGTTGAGCCAGTCGATGAAATCGTCGCCTTTAAACGTACCTTCAAAGCTGGGCAACTCCACCTTGAACCCTAGACCTCTGCGACTCTCATGCTGAGCGCGGTGCTCCTGGACATGTGGTCCACGGTTGTAGGGGTTCTCAAACGACGACACAGAGGCATCATCCGAGGCTTCGTCTTCCTGCAGATCTTGCGCGGCCAAGCGCCGTGTCAATTCTGCGACCTGTCGCTGCAAATCCTATATCAACATCACGTCTTCCACGTTGCGTTCTCGTTGGGGGACTTCTTCAGCCGGAGGCTGCCCACGACCACCAGCACGTCCACGAGGCATCGTCGATGGTGATCTTCCTCCCACGCCTAACCTGGCTCTAATACCAACCTAACGCCGAATTGAATCGAGGCGAGGGATCAAACGCAGGAGAACAACGAACAAAAGGGCATAAACCAGTAGAGAGGCTCTCTAGGGTTCGAAGAAAATATGAATAACTCAAAACTGTCTTTAAATTACCCACAAGCCGGGTATAAATAGCTGAAAACTCTAATTTTGCCAAAAATAGCAAAATTACAAAATTGGCCCAAAACTACTGGTCTTATTGAAAATAACGGGTAAGTGATAGTTTGACCCAAAACGGGCCAAATAAAGAAGTCAAATAAAAAAAAAAAGAAAACTGCCAAAAATAGCAAAATCAGTCTTCTAAGTATCCGTTCACTGGTCAAACGTCCGTTTTTTGAGCTGAAATCGTGCGTGACGGGTCATTCGTGTAGGTATTGCCGAGAGCTTTCCGAAAACTTATTATAATAGGCAATCTGATCCCTGTAGCTCAAATTACCCCCAAAACAGTGCGGCATGACCAAAAGTGACCATCTCGCACTTCACCTGCGCTTGTCTTCCATGTCGTGATAGTGAAGTGCGAGATTAGTCGCGTCTGACAGCTCGGCCTCGTCTGGTTCATCTGCTCCTGCATCAAGCGCGAGATGAGTCGCATCTAACAGCTCAACCTCATCTGAAAGCAGCTGCTCCTCTTCTCGTAAATAAAGCTACGTCTTCTCCGCACCCAATTCTCTCTCGTCACAGAGACTCACGGACCCCCACCGGATCAGACATGCCTCGAAGGGCCTCACTGGCTCAAGATGTTGAGCAATTCCTGAAAATGCAGGAAGTTTCTTTGCGGAACCAGCTTGGTGAACATATCTGCGGGGTTATCAGCAGTCCCCACCTTCATCACCTTGATCCTGCTTTCACTTCTCAGAAAAGTGATACCTGACTTCAATATGCTTGGTCCTCTCATGATGAATCTGGTCCTTAGTCAAGCAAATTTCACTCAAGCTGTCATAGTAGACTATCGCCTGATCTTGAAGTAGCCAGAGATCATTGAACATTCCCTTAAGCCAAATTGCCTCCCCTGCTGCTTCCGTTAGAGCCATATACTCCGACTCCATGGTGGACAAAGTCACCGTCGGCTGTAGTGTCGCCTTCCAACTCACAACAGATTCTCCCAGAGCAAATACATAGCCCGTCATTGATCTTATACTATCAACATCCCCTGCATAGTCCGCATCCGAGAAACCAGCTACCAAGATGTCTTCAGTTGACCCATAGCATAGGCCAATGTCTGACACACCCATAAGGTACCTGAATATCTGCTTCTCTGCCTGCCAATGGTCCCTACCCGGATGAGCCATAAAATGACTCCACACTTACAGCGAATGCTATGTCCGGTCGAGTACATACCATAGCATACATGAGGCTTCCAACTGCGCCAGAATATGGAACCTTGGACATGTAATTCTTCTCCTCCTCAGTCTGAACGGTGTACATTCCTAGCTTGCTATTAGTTGCCATAGGAGTGTCTATAGCTTTAGCTGATAACATCCTGAATCTGGGAATGATCTTCTTGATGTATCCCTGTTAAGACAAGAAAAGCTTATTCTTCTTCTTCTTCCTGTCTCTATAGATATCAACTCCTAATATCTTCCGAGCAGACCCCATATCCTTCATCCCGAATTCCGCAAGGAGAGACCTCTTGGGTTCTCTAATGTCCTTGATATTCTGAGTTGCGATCAAAATATCATCCACATATAGAACTAAGTAGATATGTGATCCACTTCGCACCAACTTGTGATACATGCAACAATCATACTCGCACCTGCGGTAACCAATCTTCAACATGAAGCTGTCAAACCTCTTGTACGATTGCCTCGGTGACTCCTTAAGTCCGTAAGAGATCTCTTCAGCATGCACACGTGGTTCTCTCTTCTGGGAACTTGGAACCCTTCTGGTTGGCTCATGTATATCTCCTCTTCCAACTCTCCATGTAGAAAAGTTGTTTTGAAATACAATTGCTGACACGCTTTCTTACGTGTTACCGCAAGAGCACAGTTCAAGTAATAAAGGGTAATATTTCAACCCCGAGTTGTCGATCCAACGAGGAAAATCACGATATTATTTTTTAAGAGATTATTTAATGTTAAAGTAACCGGGAGGAATGTTTGTTGGTTTAAGAGTTTGCCACCCCCAAACAAGTGGCTATATTGAAATAACAATCTTTTTGGATTTTATAATTAAACACGGTTTAATCAAATACGGAGAAGGACCAGGCGATCTATGGATCACCTAGGGTTGTTAGACAATTTCGGATACTTTATTGAAACACGCTAATCCTAACTCATTTATGCCATGTAACTAGTCACTACGATCTTCTCTCGATCTCACGCAGTCCTACGTCATGGTCTACTACAGGTCCTGTCGGTCCACTGTCGTCTACCAAATGGCCAATCCTATTCAAATCACCTCTAAATCCCATTGATTTAGAATTGTTTTCATGGTCCAAACAAGAAATAGAAATGATGTTTCTGCTCATAGCAGGCACAAAATAGCAATTATTTAATTCTAAAACTAATCCTGAAGGTAGAGATAGCTCGCACACGGCTATGACCAACGCAGCAACCTTTGCTCCATTCCCAACGCGCAGATCTACCTCCCCTTTAGCCAATCTCCTACTTCTCTTTAGATCCTGCATATTTCGACAAATATGAGATCCACATCCAGTATCTGATACCCATGATGTAGAGAAAGTTAAATTGACATCTACAAAAAAAATACCTGGTGGTGGTGGAATCACTATTCCAGGCCTCTTGTCCTCCAGATATTTTGGGCAGTTCCTCCTCCAGTGTCCAGGCTGACTACAGTAGTGACGCTCACCTTTAGTCACACCTTTGGCAATGCCACCAACAGGCTTAAGGGCAGGTTCCTTGGTCTTGGCAACTGACTTGCCTTTGCCCTTGGAGGAAGAGGGCAAAGGCAAGTCAGTTGTGACTTGCATCATTATGGCCTTGCCCTTACCCTTGTTGATGCTCTTTTCAGTCGTCCTCAACATGTTGAGTAAATCTGGCAGTGGTTTAACGATCTCGTTCATGTTATAGTTCATAATGAACTGTCCATAACTCTCGGGCAACGATTGCAACACGAGATCGGTTGCCAACTCTTGGCCGACCGGGAACCCTAGTCGGGCGAGATTCTCCAAGTACCCGATCATTCGGAGTACATGGGGTCCCACCGGGTTCCCTTCTGCCAGATGACACTTGAACAGTGCCTTAGAGACCTCATACCTCTCTACCCTCGCCTGCTCTTGGAAGAGCTGCTTCAGATGCTCGATCATATCGACAGCATTCATGTTTTCGTGTTGCTTCTGAAGCTGAGAAGTCATGGTGCAAAGCATAAGGCAGGCCGCATCATTAGCGTCATCAACACACTTTTGATACGCCTTTAGGGCAGCAGGTGTTTGGTTCTCTGGACCTTCTGGAACATGCTCCTCTATTGCGTACAGTTTCTTCTCTTGCTTGAGAACAATTCTCAAGTTTCTGTACCAATCAAGAAAGTTGATTCCAGAGAGCTTGTCCTTCTCAAGGACAGATCGTAGGGAATGTTGTGAACTCGATGAGTTGTTTGTCATTTGGAATTCTACAAAAAGGAAAATACGCAAGTTTTAGTATTTGTGAATTTTGACTATATTCAATATAGGATAGTTTATCAAATATAGCTCCCACTATTTTCTACGGATTAATAACCCTCATGATATTAATGCGGAAAATATCCTTATATTTTCTAGTGGGCCAAGATCCATCTTTCATCTCCTTATGAGCTTGCTTTGGCAAGTCACCCATAATTTGACTACTTTAGGTAGGAACAATTCCAATTGCATCCCATATGCAACTCTTGGTTCAATTGGGAAAATAACTCCTTATTTATCCATCCATATGGATAATCCCAATTGATTTCCTCTAGATTCCTTAATCAAATTAATAGACTAGTTGTGTTCAACCTCTTATTTAAAAAATTGCACATCGTTACGTGCCATCGCATTCCATCATGATGAACCAAGTCGCCATGCTTTGCCACGCACGAACTTGATAAATAACGATGATAATGAGTGTTTAAATAAAGAGAAGGCAAGAACACAATATTTGAATTTTGAGGGATTTTAAATTCAACTTTAATTGTTTTGTTGATCAATATCAACTAATCTATCTATTTGGGTTTGGGCACAACTCCAAATAATAGATCCGAGTTGTCTAATTATCTTATTATCCTAATTACATGCATCATCCATACACAAACCACACAATAATAAGACAATGAAATAAACAACCACAAAACAGAAATTAAACGTGATGTGGATATGGCCTTTTCTAGACTAAGATAATTCCAAGCCAATGGAATTATCTATGAACCCTAAAACAAACACATCTCCATGTGTCTTGATCTTTTGGTCCATCCCTCGTAGTCATGAGGAATGCTCCATGCTCCATGCTCCATCTTTTGTAGCTTCTTTGGCTTTGGGCTTCTTTTCTTCAATCTTGGCTAACAATCTACTTTATCTAGCACTAGCTAACATCTATACTAAATAAAATAAATCTCACAAGTTGAGAAAAAAATGGCACGCAGGCCATAAAACCCTAATTAATTATTACAATTAATTGATCAGCTCGCAGGCCGTAAAACCAAACCACAAAATTAAACATCCACATCAAACCACATCCTAAGGCCATATTCAATCACCATGCGATTTGCACATAAACAGTTAAAATCCAATTTTAACGCGCTTGGTCAATTTAAATTGATTTTAGGATTTCTAGGGTTAAAACGGTCCATGGGCCCAACAATCAAATTGCCCGGGCCCAACAAGATGAACCACAATGCCCTAGGGCCAGCCCGGCCCAAAACCCACAAGCCTAGGCCGCGGGTTAGGGCCGCCCGGCCCCTAGGGCGGCCAATCTTGGGCGACAAGCAAGGGGGGCGGTCCCTAGGGGGGGCCGAACCTCCTTATGGGAGTTGTTTCCAAAACAACTCCCTTGCTTGGTGCCCAAGTTTGGTTGTTTCCTTGTTTTGGGAGAACTCCTTCTTCCCCAAGGATGCCCAAACCCTAGATCTAAGATCCTAAAATTTCTCAAACTCACCAATTCATGCATCCAATGCAAAATTTGATCTTATTATGATTAATTATTGACAAATTGCATCCCATGCTTGATTTGTCTTGTTTTACGCGATAAACAATCAAATTAAGGTGTAAAACAACTAAAACGTAACACATAAACCACGTTTATGCTCTACGACCTGTGGCTCTGATACCACTGTAGGGTTTTGATTCATGGATGCGCAACGGAAACACAAACAATCATAAAACCATGCAAAACCCTCCAAGGATCACAAGTCAAGAGACATAACGATGGTAAGGGTAAGAAATCAATAACACACCTTAGGGTTCTCCTTTGATGACTTCAAACGAGAATTGTGTCACGTTCTCTACGGTTGATCCACGCCTAGAGTTGATACTAGAATCTCCCAAGTCCTTGGTGCTAGCCCGAAAGAGGAAGAGGAAGAAGAATCACGCAAAACTAGACCCAAAAGGAGAGTCTCGGCCTCCTTGTGGCTGACGGGGAAGGGCGGCGGCAAAGGGGCGGTCGGGTCCCTTTGTTGCTTGCTCTCTCTCATTTTGTTCTCTCCCACTCTTTGTTATGCTCAATAATGAGCATAAGTTATATGGGAAGGAAGGAAGGAAGGTCCTTTATATTGTCCAATAACTCCTTGTCAACTACCTAAAGGACTTATTCTAGTCTTACTAGAATTCAATTTAGTCCCTTCCTTGCAAATTAGTCCCTAATAAGTTTGCAAGGTTTTGCAAAGTGATACTTCTAATTAATTAATCCAATAAATTAATTCCCAAATCTAGTTCAACTCTATATAGCGTGTGACCCCATAGGTTCTATCTAGTTGGTAGAAACTATTTGCTAATATGGAGCGGTCTCTAGCAAAACATCCATTCTAGCCAACTAATAGAATAGTCATCTTGAAAACCTTTGTACAAGTAATTGTCTCATCCCTTTGTCTCTATATCCGGATTGGACACGAGACATACAAGTCACACTCGTATATCCAATCCATAGTTTCTCGATCCATGGGAATAGCCTTATTCGTGCAAATAACATCAATATCCCATATTGATTTATTTGAGTCTGGCCAGACATTCTATAAGCACTATCCCTCGAGTGGCCTAGGATATTTGCTCCCGTTATGTGGGAGGGACAAATTCTATCTATGTCCACTACGATCTCTAAGCTTGCTTCTTATTGTATCCAGTACACGCCTTTATAACTACCCAGTTACGGTGTAGCGTTTAACGCTACCAAAATCACAATAATCCACAACTAGAATATCTAGTGACTTCAAGTCTAAGGATGACAATACCATTGCACCGCGAGAAGCGCTTGTGACTCAACATAACGTGTATGTAGCCTTCTCGGAGATGGGTCAATCCAGTGCAACATTCCCTAATGCACACCTATTTGTTGGATCGTGATATCTCCATATCAATCCAACCCCATACTAGTCTATAAATGATTATCCTATTAATCATTATAATTGACTAGGGATATTTAAGATAAACAACACAATTGTAAATCTAAGGACTTCATTATATTAAATATCCAATAAATAATAAATAAATTTCTAGCCACAAATAATTCATACTAAAATAGATTGCCTCTAGGGCATCTATTCCAACACATGCTAGCTAGGGCAGGTATGCTTGGATTGTGCCTAAGGTACCCTTACCTGTGTGTGGTTCTTGCCGGACAAGAAAGGCAAAACGCAAACCATCCAGTAGAGCATTAAGGACTACTGATTCTTTGTATATTATTCATTCTGTTTTTGTGTTCCATTATTTGTTAAAGCTAAGACATGGTGCTTACTGTTCCATTACATTAGTAGATAATTGTTCGTGTCTCCACTATGTGTGCTAAAGGACACATAAGTCTGAGGCACAAGAGTGCTTCAGACAGGTCTCTACAAAGGGTAGAAAACCGTCTGGACAAGTGGATATGTCTTCATCCAGAAAGAGACTGCGAGTATCTACTTAAGCAAGAGCTATGTGATGAAAAAAGAAAAGTAAGACAGTTGGCTATTCCCACGGCCCGCAGCAGGATGCTGCAGCGGATAGGCAAAATAGGATACTGTGAATAAAGGTTGAAGTAGGATAGCGTCTGCAAAACATTATTTCCCTATTTAGAGGAAACAATTTTGCTTATCGGTGGCCGGCATACTCAACCAAGAGCCCACCAATTCTGAAGCCACTACACCCTACGAGATGTGGACCAAAAAGGCAACCTGAATAAGGTTGCCTTAGGACATGGGGATCGGCAGCTTATGAGCTAAATAAAATTTCAAGTCAGGAAGAAGTTCGTAGAGAAATAAGTCTCTACGAAATAGTAATTTCACTAGATTTTACCCCATCCCTGAATGATCAAACAGGAAATAGCTCCAACGGATCTTCAGGATAGTGGGAGTAACTTGCCTAGTGAACAGCCCCTCATAGATTATAACTATGCGGAGGAACCCTCTTTGCGCAGGAACGCTCTTTGGAGCATACCCCGTCGATGATTTGACATCGAAGTGGATACATGATGATCACCACGCAAGAGAGTGATGAACCTCGAATATTGTCCCATGATCTTTCATCACCTGAAAAGAAAGAGTATGAAGTTAGACCCTAGATGGAAGAAACGTATCTCCATGGAGTAACGTATCTTCTTATGCTATTCGGAGCATTCTAGGGGTTGCGTATTCGAAACACAACAGCCGATTAGTAGTTTAACGTAAAGGGATTCACAAGATATGTGATCTCTCATGGGAGATACCCATTATTAAGGGAAATTTTCGTAGAGATGATGATCTCCACAAGCATGGAGGAGCCGCTGGAAGATACCCGTTCCTTAGTAGATTCTAAGGAATTAGTTCCTGAAGGATCCTTCAGACAGTGGGAGTGACTTTCCAAGCAGGATGCCCATCCATAAGGGATGAGAGAAAATGATGATCCTCGAATTTCACATAGGAGCATACCCCATCGACTGCTTGAGATCGAAGGGATGATCTTAAGGATCACCTTGCATAAACGATAGGATAGAATCCTAGGCCTTATCGTACCCTAATTATGAAGAATGAAAAGTAAGCTTTACAGGATGAATTAGAGTCAACCAAGTTTGAGAACTAGGTTGAATTTCCGACTGGATGGAAGACTACTGGAGATCAATGGATTTCCAAGGTCAATCATAGATCCAGACGGAAGTGTGGTAAGGCATACGACTTGCGTAGAAGCGAAAAAGACTACAATCAGTATGAGTGTAGACACCGACGAGATATTCTCCCAAGAAGGTTGTGAGAATTACGGTGATCCGTTTGGTAGCATTAATAGTTGTGATTACGGCTCCATTCTCAATAGGCGTGACGATTGAGTTTCTCAATAGAGAAATCAAGGAGGTGACATAAGGTCAAATGCACAGAACGTGTGCAAGCTAACTAAGTCCATATGGGTTTTTAGCTAGTTCTCTGGACAGCAGTATTGAATCAGGGATCGTTTACTATATGTTTACGATAAAAACTGAAAACCGCTGTGTATCACTCTCACAAGTAGACAATTGATGATCAGTCACTCAATACCGGTTACACAATATTGGCTAGTTGAGCTTAAGGACTGTATGAGTCCACTAAGGAGTAACTGTAATCCTGTAGCGCAACGCAAGACTTTACGAGCCTAGACATGTGCCCCAAGAGACACCATACGAGATTGACTAGATTACCAGAGTGCGCGATGCAGTAGGAGTCTTATATACACTGTGGTGTGTACTCAGACCCAGCAAACACTATGCAATCGGATGAATTGGATTTCAGGATATTCCAATTTAGGACACAAGATTCCTATCACCAGGATACTCTATATGATGGATCACGTGCTATGACTATAGAAGATGATGCTTCGAAGAGTTAGCCATACATGCTGACTAGGGTGGGGACCTATATGCACATGGATCCAACTCAGGCAATTATCCATGCTCGATGATAGACTCGCATGGAACAAATGCAATATAAGTGCTGCATGATCGTATTGGACCGCTCCATCGACCATGGAAGCGAAGCACAATTGCCTGTTCTGCCATAGGACAGAAATGTGTTTGCCTAAAAAGGTTTCTGGTAAGCTTATGAGCTATTTGCAAACCGATTACCATGGGTAGTACTAGCATACGGCTATAAATACTGCGGTGAAGTGAAACACATAGTCAAGGGTACTTTTTCACAAAAGGTAAAATGACTACCTAGAGAGTACTCCTAGAGTGGATAGACTATGGGCTAGAATGTTGGCTCATCCCATTCCTAACCACATGAGAATCGTCTCTGTTGATCACTTTAGAGAATTCTGAATTGGTAGTTGATAACTAGCAATATCATTGATGAGAACACGAGACGTTGATTGACTAGATTTTAATTGGATTTGTTTTAAGCAGCATGCTGTGTGATACATGTTTGATATGTTACATTTCCGGTACTAGCATAGAGCATGTCACGCTGACACTAGGTTGGCTCACAAACACGAGCTACCACCTTCTCAATATCCTGAATATGCCTGGGTGTGGCGGAAGATGAGACAGAATCCCGATAAGCGCTGGAAGCCTACGATATAATATGGAATGCCTATCATATGAGAATATGGCCCATGATAAGAGCTAGATGTCTATCAGTAGAGCTAAGTAGCCTGTCAGACAGACTCAATTGTCGCATTGGAAATAAGTTCCAAGGTGAGACAGGTTATGGCCAATCGAACATGGTTAGTACCCTGAACCATGTATAGTTTGCGTAGAAAAATCCAGATGCGAGAACTGATTGCTGTTCACAAACTTGTGACATCGCAGTACTCGGACTGGTGGCAATAAGGGCTACCGGATTGACATCTGCATAGTGGTCCTTGCAGGATAAGACTTGCGCTCTGATCAGAGTCTAAACATTATGGCGCAGATTCCCCCTGAATAACGCGCGCTTATGAGTGACCATGAGGTGATGAGTAGAATTAGTCCCTGGGATTCTTCATCGTGTGAGCCTCGTCGATCATATAATGGTGATTGACACAAAATACCCTTTTTACTTACGTATGTGGCATGAGGAGACGGATCGGTGGTGCTACTTGGCGTGACGCCTTACGGCTATGGACGATTCGGCCTTCCGGACACTGCTGGGAAAGCAGCTGAGCCGAATCTGAGTGACACATGTATGTAAGGAAAGATTCTCATTGCATCTCTCTTTATTATCTTCATTGGGACCACCTGAAAGATCGTATGGGATCATGTAGGATATGAAAATATAAAGGAGATGTGGACTCATCGGAGCATGGCCTTTGGGACAAGGCGGGTGCTCATGATCCACGAGATGACAATTGGATGGATCTGGGGAATACGAGAGTTACAGAGTGCATTATTATTGTTATCTTCTTAAGGGTGCCTTCCTGCGCTGGCTATACGAGTTTGGTATGTGGATCTCCCGAGAGGGTGCCTTCCCATGCTTGCTATACGAGTTTGGTGTACGGATCTCTCGAAATGCAGATACTCTCACCGGTCACACGCCACGGCCACAACAATACTCTTTTGTAGATTATAAATAGTTGGAGATTGATAGAGACTGGATGGATTGTGCAACCCCACTGTGCGAGTGGGAGATGTTAGCAATTGGTGCGCCCATGTGGGGTGGCCAATGCAATTATCATAACCTTATGGGGTTAGTTGCATTAATGCACAAACCTAGAGGGGTTAGTAGCTAAGGCTCAAACCCTAGGGTTTTATGTGCAAACGTAGGAGAAGTTTTTCCTATATAAAGAGGTAGTCTCCTACATATTATATTGCTATTCCACACAGTAAAGTTACTCTGTCTAGATTCACTCTCAAGTTGTAGAGAACCCTAGTCTCTCTCCAATTACATCCAAGGAGGTTGTACGTGGGGTGGATCATAGTGTCCGTCCTCGAGATTCACACTAGATTAGTGGGAGCAAGATCAAAGTGAAGGAACGTGAAAGCAAGCAACAACAACAAGATCAATCCGCTGCAGTAGGAGCTAAGGAAGAAACTGTACACATGAATATTCCGCTTTAATTCATGTTGTAGATCTAGTATGATTAGATCCTCCCTGCCCTTCAGTATCAAATTGCAAGGATTTTTCCCAACAAGAATACACAACTTTTAGAGTACCAAGTAGAAGAGAAATGTCAAGATCGCTACAATGAAAAAGAACATGTACATATTTTGATGTATCACTACTTGATTGAAATGTGAGCTGACGTCTACTAATAGTAGATCCATTGCTTGAACTTAGGCTCATATTGTACTACCATAACTCTACTACCAGGCCTAATGAACCACATATCGATTTGTTCCATTAATGCTTAATTTATGTTCCAAGCACTATTTCTTTGAAGGCTTGATTGCTGATTGCATACTCTTAGTTTATCATAATTAGCTAATTGCACTATCTAATTTTTTATTGGCTAATTGCACTTCTCATTTGCAATTGTACTGGGTCTACTAGCTTATTGGAAATGATTATTTACCCTGTTATTTGGTTAACATAGTCCGTTAGTCAAAAACTAGTAACTACGCATATTTTGAAGCTCCAAGAACAGATCTTCAGGAAGAATCTCGGAGAAGAAGAAGGGTTTCTTGAAAAAGACCCAGAAAAAATAAACTAACCCAAAAGAATAATGAAAGCTATGACTCACTATCGTCACACCGCACCGAGGATAAGCTTATTTGGCACTATGCGGAATGGGGACATTACACAGTAAAAACTGGCTAGCAATTAGCATGGAGAAAGAAGACTAGTGAAGGAGCCGAGGGTACTTCCGGCACAGTTATGAAGTCACTAAACAAGATTTGGAAGATAAAGGTTCCGCCTAAGATCAAACATCTCCTTTGGCGCAGCGTTTGTAATGGTTTGCCTACAGTTGATAACCTCAGACGAAGAAAAGTTGATGTTCCCATCTTTTGCAGTGCATGTGGGCATCGGGGTGAGTCCATCTCTCACGTTTTTTAGACCTGTTCCGTAACAATGGAAGTTTGGCAGAAGATTGAATTTGGTGCTTTTCTCACAATCCAACCCAACAATTTCCCTGTTTGGGCAAGGCATTGTGTAACACCCCTTGATTCCCGAGCTTCCCGTTCTGGAACGGAGAGCCCAGGAGGATGCTACTCAAAATGATGCGGTGGAAATCATGAACAAAACATTCCATAATCATATATTACAAACTGATAAAATTGTCTTTAACATGATGCTTACTATTACACAAAGTGATATTTAACTAAGAGTTCGATTAATAAAAGTGCTACCGACTACTACATAAGTTTGCGATCCCCTTATGTCAAGCTCCCAGCTCCTAGACCTGCAGGGGAATGAAACAAAGACCGCAATTTTCCAAAGTCAGCAAGAAATGCTGAGTGAGTTACACCTTAGCATGTAAAGCAGGAAAGCTAAGAATGGCAATGGGGTTACGCGTTTAAATACATTTCAGGAGTAACAGTGAACGAGTATAACATCGTAAACTCAAGAACAAGTAACAGTGTCATAAAATAGCCAAGTAATGTGACAACTATTTTCAATTAGCCAAGTAATGGACACGAAATAAGCTGGCACGCAAGGCTAAGCATGTAAAACTCACCTGATGTCGACTCAACAATTAGTACGTAGGATGGTCGACGAAGCCTATGTCCACAAATCCGTCCCCTACAATTTATCAATTATTTAGTCAGACGGATAGTACTACTAAACCAATGCACTAACCCTACATGAATGCTCGGCTAGGATGAGCGACCAATCCAACCCTTACGATCCCCCAAAGTGATAATTTTAAGATGACAGGCCTATAGTGATATAACTCATTTATTAATAAAATGATTAATATTCTTATATACAATTAATTTTAGGAATGAGAGATTATAAAAAAAAACTAAATAATAAAACCAACACTTTTAAAAATATTATTTGATTATGATAATAAGTACTACTTATTTTAAGAAAATTGGGACTTTTATTGAGGCACGTGTAACAATAATTATTGCATTTGTAAAATTGATGTTTTAAAGAAATTACTTTTAATTTACAACTAATTTGCTTTATTATATGTAAACAATATCCAATTTTAAGAGACCTTGAAATGTTTATGAATACATAAAATTAGAGTTATATCTATTTAAAACGTTACTCTTTATTTATTTTACAAAACATGTCTTTTACTTACTTATTATTATTATCTTATTATTATTATTATTAATAAAACGAATTGCAAGATTAATATTCATCTTATACAAATTTATGCTTTTATTTTCATTACAAAAATGCTATTTTTATTTATTCATTTAAAATAATTAGTTGACAATAATATAAACAAGATGTTATTATATAGTTAATATAATTTAGGTAAAAGACAAGGGACTCCCCTCCCATAATATAACAAGTTTCATTTTTAGCAGTTTATGCCCTTAAATTTCCTGAAATGACAAAATCAACCCCAAGAACACCCATCAGTACCTCCTTCTCAACCCACCCAAATTCAAACCATGAATCTTCAAATCTACTGATACCCATGAAGTTTTAATCATCCAGAACTCTAATTCAATTCAAAACATTTGGATTCAAGCCAAAAATCGTTAAAAACCGTTACCGAATGAGGGAGAAATTACTCGCTGAAATAGGGTCGGAAACTCGCCAGGGTTAATGGCGCTCCGGCGGCGCTGGTGGCCGTTTATGGGGTCCCCTGGGTTCGCCCGATCTCCGGGAGGTTAGGGGAGTGCCGAATGGTGGACGGGGAAGAGGGACAAAGAGTTTTGGAGGTGAACCGCTAGGTTCGGGTCTTGGGGTCGCCGTCGGCGTTCGTGTTCAGCAGTGGTCTTCGGCCACTGTTGTGGCTGCTTCTGTTCTGTTTCGCGATCATAGAGGGGAAGAGTGAGTCGGGGACAGAGAGGGAAGGCAGAGAAAGAGAAAGGTCTTGAGGTGGAGGTGGGTGCCGGTGTTAATGGAGGTAGAGGTAATCGTGGTGATGATTGTTGTTGATGTTGCTGCTGGGTGTCTGAAAAACAGAGAGAGAAACAGAGGTGGGAGAGAGAGATAGAGGCAGGGACAAAGTGGTGATGGTGGTGGTGCCGAAGGTGGATATGGGGGTGGTGATGGTGGATGGTGTTGGGTGCTGATGGTGGCAGTGGGGTGTTGTTGGTTGTTGTTTCTGCTGCTGCTTTACCGAGAGGGAGAGGGTGTGATTGAGAGGGAGGTGGGTGGTGGAGTGGTGATGAAGGGGATTGTGGTTATGGAGGTGGCTTTCATGGTGGTGGTGACGGGGATGGTGATGGTTGTTGGTGGTTGTGTTGGAAAAATAAGGAGGAGGAGCTGAATAGGAGGTGGAAGGGAATGGGTGTTGATGGTGGTTCTTGGTGAAAAGAAGAGGAGGGTGGTGGTGGTGGTGGTGTTTCGGGTTGTTTTCCGAAGGAAGAAAAAGAGAGGATGATGATGATGGTGGTGTTGTTGTTTTTTGTTGTGTGGTGTTGTTTAAGAGGCACGGGGTTTTTATAGAGGAGGTTGAGTAAGCAATTGGGGAGGTGTGTGTGTTAGAGGGAGGAGAGAGAGTGAGAGAGAGAGATGTTTGTGAGAGAAGAGAAAAAAATAATGAGGGGTGTGTGTGTTTTTGTCCGTGAGGGAGGAGAGAGTGAGAGATGGGGAGGTATATTTTTTGTGAGAGTGTATTGTGTGAGTATTGAGGAGAGGAGAAGAAGGGGGAGGGGAATTAATTGTGAGTGTGTTTGTGTGAGAGAGAGGGAGAGAGATAGAGGTGTTTTGTGAGAGATGAGAAACAAATAGAGAGGGAGAGAGAGAGAGATACTGACGGGGTGTGAGAGAGAGAAATAGGGAAGAAGATGAGAGAGAGGTGAGGAGGGTTATGGAGGAAGGAGGAAGGAGGAAGGAGGAGCATTAATTAATAGGAGATGGGAGGAGGAAGAGATGGAGATGTGTGAAGGAGGAGGGGGAGTTGAGAGAGTTTCATACGGGTGAAGAAAAAGAAGAGGGAGGAGAGAAAAACAAATGGGTACCGGGTCGGGTTGGAGAAAAAAAAATACGGGTTTTAATATAATATACGTATAATTATACCGGGTGTGGGTCGGGTCAAAATAAAATACGGGTTGAACGTATTATTATACTGGGTTGTACTTTGATACGGGTCGGGTTAGATAAAATACGGGTGCTGACAAGTATTGAATACGTATTATGTACAAGTATATATTATTTGAATACTTTAGCTTTTATATAAGACAACTACAACCCCTTAGAATTTAGAAATTCAAGAATATACCCCCATCCAATAACTAGTTAACTAGTTTATCTTTTATGAAACTACAACTACCTCTCCAATTTTGAACTAAATTAGTGTTAACTTTTCTAAACTACAGTTATAACCCCTCAAATTTCATCCAACTACCTTATAACTTTCTCAAATTTATAATTTCGACCCATTCGTTAATTTAGTTAATTTATAACTTCAAAAAAATGCATTTTAACCCCCAAACTCTATCAAATTATTAACTTACCCTCTTGTATAAAATTGGGGTATTACATCCTTCCTCCCTTGGATTAAGCTTCGTCCTCGAAGCTTGAACGATTAACTAAGGTCTTAGTGGGTTTCCTATATGAAATTAAGATAAAAATGCTTACCTTCCTTGTTATTTATCGCGCGTTCCTCTGTTTCGCTCATCACAAATATTTGATCAGGTGGCCTCTGGTTGTTACCCTGCGCTGCATTCACTCTATTTCCATTGTTCCCAGTTTGGTTGTTTCTGTTGTTTCCATTGGGAGCTGCATTCCTGTGTTGTCCTCCATTCATGTTGTTATTTCCATTTTTGTAGTTGCCTTGCTGACCCATAGCTCCATTCCTAAAGTAGTTGCTGTTGTGATACTGATTTCCCCCATTGTTTTGTTTGTAACCGTTTCCATTTTGACGGTACCCCTGCCCATTGAGGCCTTGCTCATCTTCGACTGCCATCCTCCTTCTACAGTCAGCGATTATGTGGCCTTTGATGCCACAAAACCTACAAGTCAAGGCGGCGCCTTCACATGTGAATCCCCGGTGATTGTGGCCTCACCTGTTGCAGTTAAAGTTATGGGCATGTCCTGTCATCAGCTGGTTTCGGTTTCCTCCATTTCCCCAGTTCTGATTACCCCCACCACTACTAATCCTGATCCGCTTGTCTGATCCCTGGTTGTTGTTTCCTCCTTGGATAGAGCTGCCACTTCCTTGTCCTTCCACCTTTCTTTTTCCCATCACCTGATCAACTCTCCAGATTTTTGCTGCCACCCCATATGCTTCCGTCAAGGTATCATAGCTCCTTGTGAGCATGGTTCTCTGAATTTCAAGCTTCATTCCACCTATGAAGCGTGTGACCATGCGCCCTTCAGTAGGCACTGTGTCCTCCGCAAACCTGGCTAGCTCCACAAACTTGTCATAATAATCAGTCACAGATTCGTTACCTTGATTCAGTGCGATGAATTCCTCATACTTCTTTTCTTTAACATGCTCCGGATAGAACTGTGCTCTCATAGCAGCCTTCATTGCTTCCCAATCGAAGCCTTCTTGAGCCACGAGTCTTGCCCGATTGGCTGTCCGCCAATTATCAGCCTTTTCCTTGAGCTAGAAAGCTACCTCATTGATCTTGCGGGCTTCTGGGCACTCCATGGCCTGGAAAACCTTGTCGAAGTCCCTGATCCAATTCTCGAGCAATACTGGATCCTCCTGTCCGTAGAAGTTACTTGGGTTTCACTGAGCTATCTTCTTGGCCCAGTCGGGTTCCTTTTCATTGGCGACGTTGTTGTTCATGAACTGGTTCATTTGGGCCATTTGGGAGAAAAACTGCTCTACGTGGTTATCGTTTTTCTGAGCCATCCTCCTAGTATAGTATCGCAGGGGTCTATCAGTCATATTCCTACACTACCACTTATTGTATTATTACGTATTCTTAGCACGGTGTAATGATCTAAGATGATTAATATCATGAAATGCACGCGTAACTCTTCACATAGCACAAGTATCATATATAGGACATTTACTAACACATAGGAAGCAAAGCTTGCACATAATTCGTCCCAATTTTTTTATCAACTCGATTCCTTTCAAATAACCCAGATCTCAAATTCTCGTCTCCGTCATGAGAGAAATATTAATCCAAATGATAATTAACAGGGAAATACTTAATAAAGTCTCCCACAAACAAACCAGTCAATTCAGATATTATTAGACCACAAAATTTCTCTAGAACGGAATAGAAAGGTCAAGGTTGGTGGGATTTAGTAAGGCTCATACAACCCGCAACCCAGTCGGCTCTGTCAAATTTTTAAATTTTATTACCCTAAATTCATTTTAAATTACCATACAGGTTTTAATCCCTTATGGGAACGAACTGCTCTGATACCACCTGTAACACCCCTTGATTCCCGAGCTTCCCGTTCCGGACCGGAAAGCCCAGGAGGGTGCTACTCAAAATGATGCGGTGGAAATCATGAACAAAACATTCCATAATCATATATTACAAACTGATAAAATTGTCTTCAACATGATGCTTACTATTACACAAGGTGACATTTAACTAAGAGTTCGATTAATAAAAGTGCTACCGACTACTAGATAAGTTTTCGATCCCCTTATGTCAAGCTCCCAGCTCCTAGACCCGCGGGGGAATGAAACAAAGACCGCAGTTTTCCAAAGTCAGCAAGAAATGCTGAGTGAGTTACACCTTAGCATGTAAAGCAGGAAAGCTAAGAAAGGAAATGGGGTTACGCGTTTAAATACATTTCAGGAGTAACAGAGAACGAGTATAACATCGCAAACTCAAGAACAAGTAACAGTGTCATAAAATAATGTCAATTTCCCGTGTAACAATTTTGTTTACCACGACACGTCATACGTATCCAATAAAATCTCTTCATAAATGATATGTCAATTAAACACACGACTCACGTATAACTGTTCCCAAACAGAGTAATCGAATTATCAACTAATGCACAGTACCCGGGTAGACCAGTGACCACACTCAGACATTCTAGACTTTAAGTGTTGCAACACCCTCCTAAGAGCGTCAATCAAAGGAGTGGTATCTAGAAGCAGTACTCCATCCTACGGCGAAAGGAGTCGGGGTGCACGTAGTGCCATATCTTTCGGGAGCAAAGCCCAGGGAATCATCACCCATATAAAAGTAACATAACTGGTTACGGTACTTGCAAATCATTTTACTTACACCGGGGATCGAACCCGATTATCTCTTTAGGGACATGAGCCCAGGGAATCATCACCCGTTGTTACTGATTTATAATAAAGTACGACATTTTCTCAATTCCGTATAATATTTCGAATATTTTAAAAACAAGCAAACACATTTATTTAGTAGGGATGAAATGTGACAACTATTTTCAATTAGCCAAGTAATGGACACGAAATAAGCTGGCACGCAAGGCTAAGCATGTAAAACTCACCTGATGTCGACTCAACAGTTAGTACGTAGGATGGTCGACGAAGCCTATGTCCACAAATCCGTCCTTTATCGATTATTTAGTCAGACGGATAGTACTACTAAACCAATGCACTAACCCTACATGAATGCTCGGCAGGATGAGCGACCAATCAAACCCTTACGATCCCCCAAAGTGATAATTTTAAGATGACAGGCCTATAGTGATATAACTCATTTATTAATAAAACGATTAATATTCTTATATAAAATTAATTTTAGGAATGAGAGATTATAAAAAGAAAACTAAATAATAAAACCAACACTTTTAAAAATATTATTTGATTATTGATAATAAGTACTACTTATTTTAAGAAAATTGGGACTTTTATTGAGGCACGTGTAACAATAATTATTGCATTTGTAAAATTGATGTTTTAAAGAAATTATTTTTAATTTACAACTAATTTGCTTTATTATATGTAAACAATATCCAATTTTAAGAGACCTTGAAATGTTTATGAATACATAAAATTAGAGTTATATCTATTTAAAACGTTACTCTTTATTTATTTTACAAAACATGTCTTTTACTTACTTATTATTATTATCTTATTATTATTATTAATAATAAAACGAATTGCAAGATTAATATTCATCTTATACAAATTTATGCTTTTATTTTCATTACAAAAATGCTATTTTTATTTATTCATTTAAAATAATTAGTTGACAATAATATAAACAAGATGTTATTATATAGTTAATATAATTTAGGTAAAAGACAAGGGACTCCCCTCCCATAATATAACAAGTTTCATTTTTAGCAGTTTATGCATTTAAATTTCCTGAAATGACAAAATCAACCCCAAGAACACCCATCAGTACCTCCTTCTCAACCCACCCAAAATCAAACCATGAATCTTCAAATCTACTGATACCCATGAAGTTTTAATCATCCAGAACTCTAATTCAATTCAAAACATGTGGATTCAAGCCAAAAATCGTTAAAAACCGTTATCGAATGAGGGAGAAATCACTCGCTGAAATCGGGTCGGAAACTCGCCGGAGTTAATGGCGCTCCGGCGGCGCTGGTGGCCGGTTACGGTGTCATCTGGGTTCGCCCGATCTCAGGGAGGTTGGGGGAGTGCAGAATGGTGGACGGGGAAGAGGAACAGAGTGTTTTGGAGGTGAACCGCTGGGTTCGGGTCTTCGGGTCGCCGGCGGCGTTCGTGTTCTGCAGTGGTCTTCGGCCACTGTTGTGGCTGCTTCCGTTCTGTTTCGCGACCAGAGAGGGGAAGAGTGAGTCGGGGACAGAGAGGGAAGGCAGAGAGAGAGAAAGGTCTTGAGGTGGAGGTGGGTGCCAGTGTTAATGGAGGTAGAGGTGGTCGTGGTGATGATTGTTGTTGATGTTGCTGCTGGGTGTCTGAAAAACAGAGAGAGAAACAGAGGTGGGAGAGAGAGAAAGAGGCAGGGAGAAGGTGGTGATGGTGGTGGTGCCGAAGGTGGAGATGGGGGTGGTGATGGTGGATGGTGTTGGGTGCTGATGGTGGCAGTGGGGTGTTGTTGATTGTTGTTTCTGCTGCTGCTTTACCGAGAGGGAGAGGGTGTGATTAAGAGGGAGGTGGGTGGTGGAGCGGTGATGAAGGGGATGGTGGTTATGGAGGTGGCTTTCATGGTTGTGGTGACGGGGATGGTGATGGTTGTTGGTGGTGGTGTTGGAGAAATAAGAAGGAGGAGCTGAATAGGAGGTGGAAGGGAATGGGTTTTGATGGTGGTTCTTGGTGAAAAGAAGAGGACTGTGGTGGTGGTGTTTCGGGTTGTTTGCCGAAGGAAGAAAAAGAGAGGATGATGATGATGGTGGTGGTGTTGTTTTTTGTTGTGTGGTGTTGTGTAAGAGGCAGGGGGTTTTTATAGAGGAGGGGGAGTAGGCAATTGGGGAGGTGTGTGTGTTAGAGGGAGGAGGAGAGAGAGAGAGATATGTTTGTGAGAGAAGAGAAAAAAAATAATGAGGGGTGTGTGTGTTTTTGTCCGTGAGGGAGGAGAGAGTGAGAGATGGGGAGGTATATTTTTTGTGAGAGTGTTTTGTGTGAGTATTGAGGAGAGGAGAAGAAGGGGGAGGGGAATTAATTGTGAGTGTGTTTGTGTGAGAGAGAGGGAGAGAGATAGAGGTGTTTTGTGAGAGAGGAGAAACAAATAGAGAGGGAGAGAGAGATACTGACGGGGTGTGAGAGAGAGAAATAGGGAGGAAGATGAGAGAGAGGTGAGGAGGGTGATGGAGGAAGGAGGAAGGAGGAGCATTAATTAATAGGAGATGGGAGGAGGAAGAGATGAAGATGTGTGAAGGAGGAGGGGGAGTTGAGAGAGTTTCATACGGGTGAAGAAAAAGAAGAGGGAGGAGAGAAAAACAAATGGGTACCGGGTAGGGTTGGAGAAAAAAAACTACGGGTTTTAATATAATATACGTATAATTATACCGGGTGTGGGTCGGGTCAAAATAAAATACGGGTTGAACGTATTATTATACCGGGTTGTACTTTTATACGGGTCGGGTTAGATAAAATACGGGTGCTGACAAGTATTTAATACGTGTTATGTACAAATATATATTATTTGCATACTTTAGATTTTATATAAGACAACTACAACCCCTTAGAATTTAGAAATTCGAGAATATACCCCCATCCAATAACTAGTTAACTAGTTTATCTTTTATGAAACTACAACTACCTCCCCAATTTTGAACTAAATTAGTTTTAACTTTTCTAAACTACAGTTATAACCCCTCAAATTTCATCCAACTACCTTATAACTTTCTCAAATTTATAATTTCGACCCATTCGTTAATTTAGTTAATTTATAACTTCAAAAAAAAATGAATTTTGACCCCCAAACTCTATCAAATTATTAACTTACCCTCTTGTATAAAATTGGGGTATTACACATTGGCTGGAGGTTGTGAATCCGAATGAGCTCGTTCCTTTCGCGGTGACAGTTTGGTGGCTATGGAGGGCACGAAATAGTGCCATTTTCATAAACAAAATTTATTCTTCAGACCAAATATGCGTTGAAATTTCACAGTTAGTTGAGGAATTGCATAGCCTGAGCTCAAAGGCTAGAAAATCTGCCTACCCAATTCTGCCGAAGCAAAAACAGTGGTCCAGACCCCCGCAAGGTTGGTGGAAAGAAAATTTTGACGGAGCTTGGAATGAAGATACTAAGATTTCAGGTATTGGAGTAATTATCCGGGACAAGCATGGTGTGATTGTCGGTGGCAGTGCCAGAGCACTGTCTTGTGCTCTCTCAGCCAAGCATGTTGAAGCTTTGGCTGCTCAGGAAGCCGTCCGTCTAAGTGCAGCGCTTAATTGTCATCATCTCGTGTTAGAAGGCGACGCCAAAGTCATCATCGACCAGCTTGACAGGGCTTTTAAGGGAGACAAAGGAGATGATATCTCTGAAGTTGGGGTCGCCATTGAAGACATTGCAGGCGCCGGAAGGGACTTTGCCGAACTCTCTGCCAGATTCTCTTCTCGGAGCTCAAACACAGTAGCCCATGCTCTGGCTACCCGTGCGAAGTTGGAAGATCTCTCAATTAGTTTTACAGTTAACAATGTTCCTTCTTGGATTAGAGACACTATTAGGAAGGAAGCTGCTGATGTAATTCTCCCTGTTTGAGTTCTAATAGAGTTATTTTCTTTAAAAAAAAAAAAAAAAAAAAAAAAAAAAAAAAAAAAAAAAAAAAAAAAAACTAACTAACCAAGAACCCACCCCTCCTCTATCAGTAACACCTCTCAGCTACCATCATCATCAGTAACAAATGGCTTGCTTGCTGAAATTGTAAGACGTGAGTGAAAAGTGATGTTTTATTACTATCTTTTTTTATGGTCTGCAATTTCAAGTTCCTATTCTTCAATTTCATGAAATGTAAATCTGAACAACATAATAGAGGAAGAGAGAAAGGAAAAGAGAAGGGGGGGGGGGGGGTAGCGGTTGAGAGAGAGGCGGAGAGATAGTCGAGGGCTCGAGGCAGAGAGTTGAAAACCCATTTTTTTGTTGATCTCAAGAGAGAAACCACCCACAATAACTACCCCCTCCCTCCACCGTCGTCTTCGTGCAACCCACCATGTACGCAAGTGGTGAGAAACCTTCGCAATCAAACCAGCACAAAAAAAGTTAGAAAATTGAAAACCTCTTCTTTTAATCTGAAATCCGAGTTGTAGTTAAAAACATAGTACGGATGGATTAGGGAGTTTGATGAACTTACTGGGTGGTGATGGTGGTCGATGGAGGGTGTGTGACATTTGAGAGGGACCGGGTGAGAGGATATAAAATATCACGAGGATAGTGGTGATGTGGTATCACGGGACGTTTTAATTAGTCAATCATAATAACTCTACCATTTTTGTATCATTGTATAAAAATAATCACATAATCAACCGATTAAAGTGTTCCGTAAATATCACATCACCCATATTCCCGCGATATTCAATATTTTCTCGGGGTGAGAGAGAAAGAGATGGAGACATCAAGATGAGAGAAAATGAGATATTGAAGAATTGATAGCTACTAACTATACCGACTGTTCTTCCATTTTATATCTTTAATTTTTTATTTTTTTCTTTAGTCTTCAGTTTTTTTAAGTGTAAAAATGTTTGTAATGATAACTTTGCCCTCAAACAAAGGGACACATCTGGTAGGTAACGCAGTATGCCAAATTATTGTAATGGTGTCAATTTATCATTTACATTGAGGTAGTATAACTACAAATGGGGAGTGCAATCAGTCAATAATAAAAAGAGAATTGTAATAAGCAAATTATGACAAATTGAGGGTCTACAATATGCAATTTAGCCTTCTTTTAAAGAGATTTAATTGGACTAATTTGAAATTCAAAACAAAAAGAATTTTAACGAAACAAGATACAAAACATCATTGGTCCCAGAAAAAGAAAATGTCCATCTCATTCCAAACACATATTTCAAAATAATTTCACCCAAATGAAAATTTGATAGACAGAAGCAGCAGCAAAGCCTCCGGATACAGGACATCAGTTCTCTATCCATAGAGAACTTTGGCGAGAATTTGGCATCCACACCTATCAGACAAAGTAAATCTAATTCGTTAAGCACATACAGTGGTATGGATTGAATCCCATAAAACTTCAATATATAAGATTAACAAACAATAAAATTGCTACAAATATCAATGTGATTTACTTACCTGCAAGAAATATCCAAACACCCATTACTTTGCACTTTCAGCTAAAGGCCCTCTTGTTTTCCCACCGTAGCATGCCTGGAGCATAACCTGTCACTGAACATTTCTGACGTTGGTTTCACATCCATGCAAATCATGCAAAAGTTGTCACCAGCAGTCTGACGAGAAGACTCGCCTTTTTCCAAATTCTCCTTTTTCTCCGTTTTGATAAATGGAATCCCCTTTACCTCAAAAGGAGTTGTGTTTCCACGGAGGACCATTAAGGATGAAATGAGAGCCTCTTGAAGCTGTAATTCACAAGAGTACTTCTCATCTGAGATTGGGAAAATCTCATCCGCGTCAAACAAAGCCGAGAAATAGAAATCATCCACCAGGAGTTCTTGATTGACCGAGTTGGATGTGCCCGCCATAGTTTATTTCTCTGCAATGGGTAGCACTTCTTAAGTCTACAGTACCAAAGAGTTTTATTTATAATGTATGATTTGGTGACTCTTCGGTTGGTGGGCAAAGGATTAGTTGGAATCAGCTCTACACACGATAATGAAGCTAAAGTTCCCTAGACAGGTCAATCTTGAGAAGTTAACCATGACACCAAATACGAGTAGTCATAAGTCGTAACCTCTGATTATTGTATGTTGATCTATGAGAGATTATTTTGGTGAAAATTGACACTCAAATGAATGTGGCGAGTTGAATCCAATTATGTGGTTTAAATCATAAATGGAGTCAGCCCAATTAAACGATTAACATCATGCAGTTAAAATGTGACTTGATTCAGTTAGGAAGACAACCCTGGAGCTAGAATCGCACGATCAAATGAAAGAGATAGCACGTCTGATCTTACGATCCCAAGTCAGCATTCTGCTTCTTCACGATCACAAGGAGATTGTGCGGTCAAAAATTCTGATTGTGCGATCTCAAGTTTGGATGGGGCGGTTTTGGTCCGGTTGGGCTATAATTTAGGATTTCTTGTTCTTATAAACAGATGTAGTTCGTGCTCTAGACTTGTGAGATGTATTATGTTTCAGTTTTCTGATTTCTCCCCAAGTAAATAAACATCCGTTTCAGTTCCGTGGAGGTAGATGACGATTCTGTTAGTGAACCTAGTTAAACTTTATGTGTCTCGATCTTGTTCGTTTCATTTTATTGTTCTTGTTATGATACCCTCGTTATAACAAATTGATATTAAAACCAGTGTTTCACAATTCAGGTGGAGCCATCAGCTAGGGTGTCACGATTCAGGTAGAGCTATCAACTAGGGTTTCATGATTCATGTGGAGAAATAAGAGTCACGGTTTCGAGCTTCCGCCAAGAATGATGTCTGGTTCGATGATCAAGATCGAAAGGTTCATTGAGAGGAAAAAATTCAGTCTGTGGCCGATCAAGATGCGTGCTTTGTTGAAGGTCTTTGGTTACCGTTGGCATACGATAAGAAGGGTGTGGATACATCAACCGTTGAGTACACGATGATGGAGGAGAAGGCGCACGCAACGTTTATGATGCGCCTTGCATATGAGGTGATCACGAAATTCACTAACCAGGAGAGATCCTCTACTTTGTGATTGAAGTTGGAAAGCCTTTACATGAAAAATTTGCTAACCAACAAGTTGATGCTGATGCAACAGCTGTCTGAAGGTTTTCATATTAGAGATCACCTAGAAAATTTGAATAGTATTTATCTTGAGTTGTGTAGCAGGATGAGATTTTGAGTGATGAGGATGCGAATTTTATTATGTTGGTGTCTGTGCCTGCGTTGTATAAGGATTTCGAACTGTCTTTCACCATTGGAAAGAGACTGTAACCCTAGAGGAGGTTATCTCTACTCTTCATACCAGTGAATTGCGACATAAGGATGTCGGTGAAGATTCAGACAGTCAGGCTTCCATCTTGATGGCCAAGGGAAGCCACAGTAAGGAGTACAAGAGATTTGCAGGCTGCAAGTTACCAAGGGATTTCTTTGCCTACTGTAAGGAGAAAGGGAATTTGAAGAGGGAGTTTCCCAAGAATAACCTTGGACCTATAGTATTAGCTGAAGGTGGAGGAACATCAGAGGACGGTCTAGTGCACTGAGCTCCTCGTAGCTGTCTTAGCTCTTGTTTGAGGGAAACATGGTTTTGGCGCGATCTGTTGGCAGGCATCCGGTTATGGCGCATTTGAGGTTGTTCTTTTCGCAACTAGCATGACACATGTTCTGACACTCTTCAATGGTGCATCTAGTTTATAATTGACATCTAGCTTTTGTCATTGTACATAGAATTCTTGAGCTGATGTAGTGAATTTTAGAGTGCATTCGGTCCTGTCTCAGGGAATGCATTTGATTCTGGTTGTAGGAGGCTCACTCGCTAATGTTTCTTGAGGCACATTCATATCTGGTTTTTAGAAAAATTCATGTTTTGGGTTCCAGTTGCTGGGAGGATTCAAGTCAAGGTGGATATTTTTTAAAATATGTGACTTGAATCAATGAGGAAGACAACACTGGAGCTGGGATCACACGATCATAGGAAGGAGATTGCACGATCTCAAGTTTTCTCGTACGTTCCGAATCAACATTCTGCTTCTGGACGATCACAGAGAGAACGTGCAATCAGAATTTCTGATCTTGCAATATCGGATTTGGACTAGGGCGGATTAGGTCGAGTTGGGCTGCAATTTGGGGTTTCTTATGCCTATAAATAGACGTAGTTTATGCTTTAGACTTGTGAGTTGTACTATGGTTCAATTTTGTGGTTTCTTGAATTTTGTCCAGTTAGAAATCATCTGAAATATTCACTATTGTGATTCTTGGGTTTCACAATCTTGGTTAGTCTCCCCATTCATGTGAGAAAGAGAGAGAGCTCCTCAGGGTTTTGATAACCAGTACAGGAGCATCCAGCTGCAACACCCCCTTATCAGAAGGGATGCCTTCGCTCGAGGTGATGAGCCTCATTAAGAACGGATAAGGATCATCGGTTCACAGCTAGTACAACCATCGACTAATCAAAATATAATCTGTTACATAATTCCAAATAAACCCGTGATAATATTTGAAAATCTAGAAGTACATTTTTCAGTGAAATAATAATACTAGGTGATATTCTGGCAACAAGCCTTCTTATCCAGCAGTGTCGTGAACGACCCCACCTTGATAGATAACCTGCGGTTTTAAAATGGCAAAAGCCGACACAGTTTTACATAAAATGATCAGCAAACGGTTGAGTAAGCTAACACCCACAGCACGCAAACTGATTATGAGACATGTGACTTAAATAACAAGTTCTCTAATAAATATCTGATATATGTGGGAATAAACTTTTTGTTGTTTGCTTTGTTAAACTTCGTCACAATTTCAAATTTCGTATTTCCAACCCAAAGATGTGGACCATTATGGGAAATCACAGTTAAAGTACTTTGTAATATTTCCACAACTCTTCGCTTTGAATCTCGAGATGATAGCATTCTCTTTTCTCAATGATAAGATAATCGAGTCCAGGAGTTCATTTTACCAACTAGTTGATACGGGGCGTGACCATATCCAATCCACAACCACTATCTCATAATTTGCAAAAGCACGACCATAACCATAACTCAATCACAGGAGGTTCGCAGCCTAGCGCCTCGTAACCATATAATAACCAATCACAATCATAATCACAATCAGTTAGAAAAATATTGTATCAGGGATATGGCACAAACCCACGGACAACAACTTTCACTTTACGTCACTACGACTTTTTTTTCTAAGATATTACAAGATGTAAATCGGGAGCTCCAAGTGAAGCCAGAGTGGCACATTTCACAATATTTGATATAAGATTAACGTTTTTACTTGACCAATATGTGGGCGGGATAGTAGATTTAGTAATCGTGCCCCGTGAATTAAATAATCAGGGCCTCATATGGTAGTTGTGAATTGAACGGTACTTCCTCATTTTGGAATAGAATTTGAATGATTCTTTATTTTGGATTATAAATTTCATGTGATACTTCAAAGTAGAATATTTCGAAAAGAAAATGCAAAATTCAAATAAGCATGTATGGTATTTATAAAATAACACACGCGATACATGAAGGAATGAAAGGCACGCAACGCTAGGCATATTAACTTACCTCAAATCCAAACGTCAAATAGCTCGATGTAGTCCTTGTTTCTGAAATCGTCGCCTACAAGTTCACACTCTGAACTAATTTATTTGCTCTAATAATGGAAACAAAATATTCCAATATATTCTAGCTCCCTATATTTGTTTCTCGAGAAAAAATATTAATTTTAACTTATTTCCGAACTTAATAATATTTTCTTCTATAATTGTTACAAAATATTTACCCCCAAAAATATATTTGTTAATAACACATTAAAGAAAATTAAGTTAATTAATGAATCCAAAATTGCAAACTGCAACTAGTACACCAAATGTTTAGGAAAAGTCATTTGCACCCCCCTTAAGTTTATGAAAAGACAAGATAACCCCCAAAAACTTTCTAAAAAATTACAATTTAACCCCCTAACCAGGAACATTCAAACTAACATATTAAAACATGGATTCAAGGTCCTAAGACACGATTTTGATTAATGAAAACAACTAAGGGTAAGATTTAGAGCATACGCAGTCAAAGAATCGCGAGATACGATGAAGAAACGGAGTGGGTAAAGGTCGTCGTTGATGTCGCCGGAGGTGGATCTTGTTGGGGCTTTCTCCAGCTGTTGGCCTCGTTTGAGGCCTCCTCAAGCTCAGTCGGACATCAAATATTTGTATGGGACAGAGAAGAAGGTTTGGGTCGCCTAGGTTTGATCGGGCTCGAAGCTCGCCGGAAACCATGGAGGTTGGGCGTCTCCGGCGGCTGTGGCTAGCAAATCTGCTACTGTTGCTGCCTTCTACGGTGGTCTTCTGGTTGTGTAGAGCCACATAGAGAGCGAGAGGGAAATCTAATAAGAGAGAGAAGTAGGTGGTAGCGGTATTGTGTCTTCTCGTCCGGGAAGGCAGCAACGTTGGTGGCGGTCTTCGGCCGCTGCTTCTAATTTGTTTCTTCGTCGGATATAGAGAAGAGAGGGAGACATAGAGGGAGAGAAAACAGAGAGATGGAGTTGAGGTGTTGATGGTGTTGGTGGCGTCAGGGGTGGTGGTGGTTGGGTGCCGAAGGAGTTAAAGAAGAAATATAAGAATTAAAAGGAAGATAGTGGGAGAGAAGAACGGGGAGAGAGAGAGAGATAGAGATAAATAGATAGAGAGAGAGAGATGCAAGGGATTGGGAGAAAATTGGGGAATGAGAAATATTTTCATATGTTGAAAAAGGAGAACAAATTTCATTTTTGTTTTATTTTATGTACTAATTTCTATTTAGCTAGTAGTCTTTATAGTTTTTGATAACTACACTATCATTCCCAGCTATAAACTAGCTAATAACACCTAGAATTAAAAATACATCCCCACATGACACGTAATTCCAGATAACTGTTTAAATTTACAAAAAAGTAATTAACTATTTACTAAAAAGACGGTGTATTACACCAGCCCAACGGTTCAGCTTTCCCTAGTCGACAGTTTTTCTTAAGTCGTCTTGCAGCAACGCTTCAGTTTCCCTCAGCTTCGATTCTTATCATAAATTGTTGAAAACTCTTCTACGATCAGTCCACGTATTTCTATTTTTTTTAATTGTGTCTCTAGATCATTCTTCTTCAGCTGATCTAGAACAATCTTCTACTACTCTACATGTGTCTAGAATTGAGATATTGTTTATTTAAATTGAACCATGTTCTTTGATCAACTTCATAGTTTGATTTTGCATCACATCTGTGTTTTAGAATGTCTTTTATCTATAGGCATCTCACAGAATCTAAACACTAGGATTTCTCTCTCAGCACTATTATAGAGTATATATTGTTTCCAGATATGTATACTGAAATGTTATACAATGATACTGTCAGATCTGAAGTTGTTTCCCCACTATTGGGATGTATGGGGGGTAACCACAGTGTTTTTCTCTTGTACCTATCAGGTGTAGGCTTAGTTTAGCATTGTCTAGATTCTCCTATCGTACAAGTTTAGATATTATCTTTCCTATAGAGTTGTAAGTACTCACGAACTAAACAAACTTAGAGTTGTTCACTTGACAAACTACTGTATGAAAGATGCAAGGTACACGCCTGGACGAGATGCACCATGCATTTAGGTCACTAGCTCAAGGAGTAGTATAATATTGTCAACAAGATTCCAGAAAGGCTTGGATTCCCAAGGAGTGGGGTGCTACACAAGGTTGGGAGTTGATTTTCAATGAAATACTTAGACGGCGCACCACTTATTAGTGTAAAGATCTATAGAGATAAATCAAGATAGTTTCTCGGCTTAAGTCAAATTACATTTATTGAAAAAGTGTTGAAATGCTACAGCATGCGAGGGATTCTTGTATATGTCACATGGATTTAGTCTTTATGATAATTTAATCCTTCTGAATTATGTGATGTATAAACTCAGGGGGGGGGGGGTTATACTTTGAAGATGATGAAAGAAAAGATTGTTTGAGAGACATGTTCAAAGCTTTGAAGTTTACAATGTTTACATTCTGGCTATAACTCTCTGACAGATTTATGTGTTGCACAACTTGCATCTGACAGATATTCTTGAGCCTATATTGAGTTTATGTTGCTAGACAAGTGTGCAGATTGATACTAGTTCTGTTTCTTCTCTTTCACCTTACTTCACTTTTTGACACTATTCACTGGGTCACTTTGACCCGGTGATTTTGTAGGCAAAACGATACACAAATTTGGTAATCTTTGTATGATCTTATAGAGTATACTTTACTCTATAATACTATGAAAAAATTACAAAAATTTACATCGTTTTGCTATCCAAATCGCCGAGTCAAAGTGACTAAATTACGGGTAATCAAGCGCACTTAAAAGAGAAGAAACAGAGGTCGTATGTCATAAGGATCATTGAATTCTGGCCAAGATTTGAAGGTGCCCATAGCTCCAAAGCTGTGGATGTTGTTCTGGTTTCATGCATGTGATTTATTGGCTATCAAATCTATGTTGCAAGATGACATATCAGGCTGTGTGATTGTTTTTGAATTGTTCTAAGTTATATTCTCAATATTGATTATTATGTGGATATATATATATATAATGTTTACACTCAGAAAATAGCTATGCTTATTGGTTTAAAATGGTCTTGAACAGATCATTATATTTGTGCTATTTAATATGGATTGTGTCTTAACTTGTGTTCAAGTTTTGCAGGGCTAGACCTTGATCAAATCTGGATAATCAAGTCAAGAGAGCCGTTTGAATTTGGGTGTTAAAGATAGCTGCTAGGTTGTTGAGTATTTGCAGGAATTTGGTTCCTAAAATCTCTCAAGTTGTTGCTGTCAGTTTACATGAACAGAGTTTGAATTTAAAGCAGCATTACACAGAGTGATTGACAAAGAACATACGCAGGAGATAAACCAACAACTCTTCAGCTATTCAAACATATTTAGAGCTCAACAGTGAAGAAGATTATTCAATTTCTGTGTTCTTCATACTTGTGCTTAATCTGTGTATCCATTAGTGAAAGGGGAGTATGCAGATTAGTATGCAACAAATATACTCTAGAAGGGGGGGGGGGTTGATAGAGTATGCCAACTTTTTGCAAAACTTGTGGAGGAAAGGAGTTTTAGTTCAACAGCAATGGAGTTCAAGGCTTTGAAAACAGTTTCAAGCCTTTGAAAATAAATACAGTTTGAAATGAAATAGACAAGTCTTTTTCAAGGACTTGAAAAGAGTTTCAAACCCTAGAAAACGGACAAGTTTAAATGCTGCAAAAACTAAGTATGCAAATGAAAACTGTTAATGCAAGAGACACAGGATTTATAGAGTTCAGTCCACTTGGTCCTACGTCTCTGCCTCATGGATCTTCTCCCTGCAGGATATTCAACTCAATTCTTATTAATCAAAAGCTAAGCCCTACATCTCAAGAACAGAGAGTTGTCTTACTGTTACAGCTTGTGGTTCTCCCTAACCTATCTGGTACCTGCACTAGCTAACTGATTAACTAAGAATTCTCTATTGGTCACCTTAAACAATCCTTGATAATGAAATATATAAGTATTACAGAAATGATCTACAAATAAAGAAAAATACAGAAGAACACTAGAGTGTAGAACTGCAGTGAAGAATGCAGTGAACGTCTGTGAGTTGGATTGTGAGAGTGATGAACTTCTTTGATGCTTGTCAATACAGAATTGTATCTCTCTTTTTGCCCGTTGAGTGTTTTCTCTTGTTTCTTCAAAATGAGCTCCATTTATACTGTTTGAAGCTCTACAAATATTCCCTGATTTTCGCAACAACTTCCTATTTTGTAGGCAACAAACTTTGACTCTCTTAACAGCCTTCTCCAACGGATAGTTGATCACAATCTTCAGAGATATTGTTGTGATCTTGTATTTAAACGATCTGAGAAGCTGTCATGAGTCTCTAATTGATCACAAAATCATCTTCACTAAGTATTTCTCTTCCTGCAAAATCCAGATAAGGAAACAAATCCTTCACATTTAGGAAATTAAATTTCCCTTCAAAACTGAGTCAAATTGATGGATTAAAACATGTTAGATATATAAAAAAAGTTTGTCTTTCATAATCAAATAATAATACATCAAGTACAGGGGTGAGAGGGATAGAATTAAATCAAAAGAGTTTAGGGAAACTCCCCCTCAGAACATGCATGCAGGTCAGACAGTTTCAAGGCATTGAATCCTAGTTCAAGGCCTTGAAAACTCATTCAAGCCCTTGAAATAAATAAGTATTTTAAGTCAATGAAACCTATGAACTTACAATTAGAATTTCTATACCTCAATGACTGTTAGAAGTTGAATTTTTTCAAGTGAACAACAAGAGGTTCTTATTGTTTCAGTACATTCAAGATGAAACTAGATTGGTTTGGAACCAGAAGTTGTATAGGTGTAATGGAATTCACTTAGTCTTAAGATCATAGGCTACGAATGTGATCAATAAGAGGTAGTTAATATCGTGGAGGGATAGTATACCTCATGCAAAGAGTAGACCCATTTGTGGCTGAACTTCGTAAAAAATCACTGTGTTCATTTACTTTACATTGCTGCATTTCACTCTCTTCAAAAACTGTTCAACACAAAGTTTCTCCCAAGCTTTTGAGGAGTTCATACTTCAAAGCTTCAAAGCTTCAAGCTTAATCAAACTTTCTCAAACTACTTCTGTATTTGTCTACAAGCTTTGAAAATCTATCAAACCTCTGTATTAAGAGTTAAAATCCCATTTTTAGAAAAAGAATCCATACTCTATTCAACCCCCCCACTTCTAGAGTATCTTGATCCTCTATTATAACTGCATTACACACTTTCAATTGGTATCAGATATTTGGTCACTATAAGGAACTAACAATCTTGTGACAATGAGTAATGTAGGTGATGGTGGATTCTCACTTGGAAGAGCAACAAACATACCTACTGTTTTGTGGTGATAACTTTGTGCATTGGAAAGCATTGATGAAAATGTTCATCATAGATCAAGACATGGAGCTATGGTTAATCACTCATAATGGTCCATATATATTCTATTATGCTGCAGATGGGATCAAAATTGTCAAGACTCAAGATGTTCTTTCAGATACTGAATTGGAGAAGGTATCAAAGAACTATAAAGCTATGAACTTATTATATTGTGCTCTTAGAGCAGATGATTTTTTAACAGGATATCAAATTGCAAAAGTGCCAAGGAGATTTAGGACAAACTGGTGGTGTCATATGAAGGAACTAATCAGGTGAAGCAAACCAAAATCAACATTCTTATAAGGTATTATAAGCTATTTAAGATGAATTATCATGAACCTATTAAGGACATGTTCAAAAGATTCACAAACATTGTTTGTAATCTAGAGTCCTTGGGAAAAGCATTCTCGAATGAAGAAAATGTTAAAAAGATTCTAAGAAGCCTTACAAAAGACAAGTGTCCAAGGAACACTTCAATTGAGGAAACTTAGGATTTGAGCCTTCGGGAGCTAGATCATCTGCATGGCAAGCTACTCACTCATGAGATCTCAACGAAGGAAGTGGATGGTGATATTAGTGACAACATCAAGAACCTGGCACTCACAGAAAAAGACAATGAGAAATCCCAAAGCCTTGAACAGAGAGATGATGATGATGAGGATACTTTAGCCTTGATCTCCAAAACTTTGACCAAAATCTTGAAAATGAAGAAGAAATTTGGAAACAAGTACTATAACAAAGACAATTTCAGATCCTCAAGAATCAAGGATCATAGATATTCAGATGAAAAACAAGCCAATCTATGTCTAATGGCTAAGCATGAAGAAGAAAACTACTCAGACAGACACACTGAGGAAATGGTAAAATATTTATCGGTAGTCCTTCTGATGTTTTACCTGAAATCTTCAAAAGTATTTTTTTTTAAATGAGGAAAGTTACAGAAATGAGATTGGATCTTGGAAGTTAAAAGTTCATGAGCAAGAAAAAGAAAATTTAAATTTGGTTTTTCTTAATAAGACTCTTGAAATATCTCAGGCAAAAGCTGATAGTGACCTTGAAGCTTTGGACAGTAAGTTCAAGGCCTTGAAGGAACATGTCAAGGAAGTTCTGAATCAAATTACTCTTTTAACTGATAAATTTGTTGATTTGAAATATCATTTAGATATGTAGAATAACGGAACACTTAATTGACTGAGAAAATCCAAGAATGAAGAAATCTTTTTAACAAGATTTGGAGGATCATAACACAACCTTAATCTCATGCTTGGAGGATGTCTGCATTCTCTACACAAAAGTGGAATTAGTTACAACCAAAATTTTCCAAAGAATAACCAAACTACCTTTGTGAAATCAGGAAATAGACATGTTCCAAAATGTTTTTACTGTGGAAAGGTTTTTCATGTTAAGCTAACTTTCCCCTTTAGAAGGACATAACCTCACCTTATCAGCTTAAGGAATAAGTGAAGCAGATTTGGGTTCCTGAAGGAGGTAGACCACCTAATATGGTTGATTCTGAGTATCATTCCAAGTTCTACACTTTTTCTAACAGCCTGCTAAAGGCATTCATTTAATTTTGCAGGCTGTCACCAAGGCTAAGGATCAGAAGTGATTGTTGGATAGTGGTTGCTCCAGGCATATGAGTGGAAAGAAATCTCTGTTCATATAACTTAAAGAGTACTCTGGAGGAACAATCACACTTGGTGACAATGCAAAATGCAACATTATTGGCATAGGTAGTATTGGTAATGAGTCTGCAAGTTCTATTTCTGATGTTCATCTCGTAGATGGTTTGAAGTAAAATTTGCTTAGCATATGTGAATTTTGTGATAAGGGTAATAAAGTCATTTTTGACAAGAAGAAATTTGTTGTGCAAAATGAGAAATATGGAAATTTCAAACTCACTGCTCCAAGGTTATACAGTGTTTATGCTATGAATACTAACAAAGTTGCCTGAGAAAGTCTGAAGTTTCTCAGAGCTTTGAAGTAGGAATCAAAGTTTTTGCATTGAAAACTTGGGCATATAAGCATGCGCACAATGAAAAAGCTTATCTAAAAGAACTTGGTAAGGGGATTACCGGCTATGAAGTTTAAAGATGATGAGATATGCAAGGCATGTACCCAAGGTAAACAGACAAGGAGCTCATTCAAGCCAAAGAACTTTGTTAGTACTATTAGACCCTTAAAGTTGATGCATATGGACTTTTGTGGTCCTATGAGAGTTAAAAACACCGAAAGGTAAGAGGTAAGTGATTGTTGTGGTAGATGATTGTTCTAGATTTACTTGTGTTGTGTTTATTAGACAGAAAATGAAGCACTACATGAATTTTCTACACTTTACAAAGAGCTTCAAACTTTGAAAAACCTACATGTTGCTTCTGTTAGGAGTGATCATGGCAGGGAATTTGATCAACTTGACTTTTTTTTTTTGTGCACAACATGGCATCTCACACAACTTTTCTGCACCTAGAACTCGTCAGCAAATGGAGTAGTTGAGAGGAAGAATAGGACCATAGTTACGAATTCCATTCCGGTCGCCGTTCCATTTTGCTCTAGTGGGAAGGAACAATCCGGAATCCGGACGGAACGGCGATCCTTTCCAGATTTACCGCACTTTTCTTTTACAATATACATACATAATATATGTAACATATTTCTCAAAAAAAAAAATATATATATATATATATATATATATATATATATATATATGTAATATAAGAATACAAACTTCATAATACTAATAGCCAACAAACTAAGAGCAAAATTTCATCAACATTATCACCAAGTACCAACATACCATAACCAATAAACCATAACCATTACAAATGTTCAATCTGCCAACTGGTATTGAGCATAGTGCATACCAAGAGAAAAATATTCAACTTGTCCAGAAAACTTAATCCAGTACAACACAAGAATAAAGAGAAGTACATTACCTTTAAATCTCAACTACATTCAAGAGTAGTTCAATCTTCAACATAGACATATGGATCTTGCGTACCCCCGAACACGTTAATAGATGACAAATCAAATTGATGAAGCTCGACATTTGCAGCAACCTCATCGATGTTCAACTCATCATCATCCAATCTCATGGCTTCAAATAGCTCATCAATGCTTTCCCATCCTAGATCGTCTTCAAGCGGGTCTCCAAAAAGTAATGGGGGTTCTTCCCACACCCATTCTCCCAAAACATCAATTGCATCAAGACTAATGGGATCAAGTGCTGCTTTAGTTCAGCGAATGTTCCTGAATATATCATATTAAGCATTACATAAGTTTATAAAGGCATCATTCCTTAAAACTAACATTACAATGTAACATTTACCTCTCTCGAAGTTTCAAGTTGTAACGCACGAATTCTAGATCATTTATATGTTTTTGTTCCAGTTTATTTCGTTTCTTGGACTAAATAAACTCAAACCTGCTTCGATTTCACTCACACCCAGATGAACTACAACATTGACTTAAAACTCGAATAGCATGCCACCATTGCCTAAAAAGAGCCAGTCAGCTAAGTTATTGTGCAAAACTGCACATAATATAAGTCAATCAAGTAATTGTGCATATAGACATAAGAAAAAACTCCAACTGCAACTACTTCCCTAGAACTTATTATCAAACTGCACATAGTAGCAAAACAAGCACATATGAGCAAACTGAAAATAACATGAGGAGCAAGAATTAACCTGGAGAACTCATATCACGTAGATTAATACCAAGAGACATCCCAAAGTCACATGTTGATGTCCTATATGCCTCAACTTGGATTGACACAAGTTCCTGCAAATTTTCGTCGGGTATCAATGATGAAATTGCCACCATCAATCCTCGTGTTACTTCCTTTTGTTTCTTGTAAGATTGTCGGAAGAATATCGATGGATTAAGGAAGCAACAAGCAACATAAAGAGGACTGTGGAGTTGATTGTCCCATCTAGCATCAATTACTCTTGTGTATGGCAAATATAGAGTAACTTTATCCTTCAACCTTGACTTGATATTTTCTTTTGCCTTATCCATAGCTTCATAAAAGTATCCCATCGATGGTTTTTCATCACCATCAACCATACGAAAAAATCTAAACAAAGGTATACGAATCATCACCCCGAATGAACACATTTGCCAAAACTCACTATCTTCCAACACAATCTTTTCAAGTTCTTTACCCCTGAAAGATTTTGCATATTGATACCCTACCCATTTAGAAGAAGTAAACATTTGTCGCATCTCATTCTTGAATTTCAAAAAGCATTGGATACTTAGAAAGTTTTTAGAAAACATGGTAATCCCAGGTCTTCATAAATTTCTACCATTAGTAAACTCTTTTCTCATCAGATTCAATAACCAAGTATGATTATAGATGAATCTACAAACTCACTTGGCAGTGTTGATTGTTTTCTCAATGTGAGGAAAATATTCTTTCTTGCCAAAGTTTTCCAACATCAAATCAAGACAATGAGCTGCACATGGTGTCCAATAGAATGTTCCATAATGATTCGCCAAATGTTTCCCCGCAGCCTTATAGGCAGCTTTATTGTCAGTTATAAACTCAAAAATGTTGCTAGGACCGACTAGTGTAATAACATTGTCAAAAAATTTATATAAAGTTTCAGCATCTTTAACAAGACCTGATGTATCAACAGATTTGATAAACATGGTGCCTTTGGAACAATAAGCAAGTAAGTTTATAATAGGAACTCGACAACGATCAGTCCACCCATCGGCCATATTAGTGCAACCCTGAACATCCCATATTCCTATAATCCCAATAAGATATTCTCTAATCTACTTTCAATGGTTATTCAATAAAGGACCTCTCAACTCATGAAAGGAAGGCCCTTTAAAACCTGGTCCGACCGCTAACATTGCATCTATTGCCGGTTGATAGTAAGGAGAATTGGCTCCCTTAAATGATAAATTAACGTCATACTACCAACACGAAACATCCATCTTTGCATTATTAACCATTTTCTTAGAGGCTAATGCACTTCTTATTCTAGATTGTGAACCTGGAGTATTCCTAGGAGCAACCAAGTCATTGTTTGTTTTTCTTCTCTTTTCAGTTTCATCGCATATAGGATTACTAATACCACCAGATGAAGGGGGAGAGAAAGTACCACCCCTCTCAGATTCATCAACAAAAGATGCTCCCTGTCATACATCATCAAGAATAATTATTTTCCTCTTCTTATTACTCTGATAGTCTTCAATTTGTTTTAACATTTCATATCTTACATCAAATGGTGCACTCTTACAATCCTCTACCTCCCCTGTTCGCCCAGCCAAATGGTATTTCAATCTTGTGATTCCACACCCTTTGATATGATTATGACAGTGTGTGCAAATTGTATGATTTTTCTTACGAGGAACCACCTTGGCGGGATTCCAAGCAGGATCATCTGATCAAGGAGGAGCATAATTAACCGAGTTTGCCTCACTTAATGTATTAGCAGTATTTGAAGTGGCCATGACTGAAGTACAAATTAGGGAAAGGAATTAGAGCAGTGCAATTGGAGCACAAAAGAAGGGGACGGAGAAGAATGGAAGCAGATAACGACGAAGAAGAAGAAGAAGAGATGAAGAAGAAATAAAGACGAAGAAGAGATGGAGAAACCCATACCTGTAGCAATCCCCACAGAATTCGAACTCCAAACCTCCAAAAAATCGAACACCTAAGTACTTGACCAACATATATCGATGAAATTGAAGTGATTTTGGGTCTGATTTGAACAAATTAGACCAGTTTTGCCTGAGAGAGAGAGGGCACAGAGAGAGTAGCGGCTAGGGTTCTTGTTTGAGAATTCACCGACTATGTTCTTGTATTTTTTATTAGTGTGACAAAATTTAAAAAATACATTATGACCCCCGAGCAAAATATACCGAAACGACCCGAAATTTAACGAAATTACCGAAATGGACCAGAACAGAGCGAAACAGACCGGATTTTAGACCGTTACGAATCAAAAGGAGTTCCGTACCGTTTTAGATAAAAAACATAGCGTTCCGGCAGTTCTGTACCGGAACGGAACGGAATCCATAACTATGAATAGGACACTTGAAGATATTTCTAGAACCATGCTTATTGAAAACCATTTGCCAAAACATCTGTGGAAAAAAGCTGTTAACACTGCCAACTATGTGCTACATAGATTCTTGATTAGGCCTATTTTGAAGAAAACTCCATAAGAACTTTTCAAAGATAGAAAGCCAAGTGTTTCTTATTTTAAGCCTTTTCGTTGTACCTGTTATGTGCATAATAATGGCAAGGATAATCTTGGTAAATTTGATGCTAGAAGTGATGTAAGTGTATTTCTTGGTTATTCTCAATCTAGCAAAGCATATAGAGTTTTCAACAAGAGTACCAAAGTTGTAGAGCAGACCATTTATGTGATTTTTTATGATAGCAATGATGGTTCCTTGAGTGAGGGTTTTGCAAATTTCAATTTAAACAAGTATGAAGCAGATGAAGATATTGAGAAAGAGAAAAGAAGCAAAACTAACTTCGAAGAACAACCAAGAGAATCTCAACGCGTCAAACAACTTCCTGAACCAAATCCTCAATGCCTTAAGACTGGGACTTCATAGATAACAAAGTGCTCGAGCCACTGCATCAACCTCTCACAGCCTTGAAAAGATTCATGGAGAACTAGAACCCCGGAAACCAAGGAAGAAGTTCAATATCTTTTAGCAGGTCCAGTAGAAAACACCATCTATATATCAACCACTGGTACAAAGACCAGAAGACAGTCGAAGAACTTGTGTGCCTTCAATGCCTTTGTATCATTTGTAGAACCTAAGAATGCAAATGAGGCATTACAAGAAGCAGATTGGATCATTGCAATGCAGAGTGAGCTTAATTAATTTGAGAGGAACAAGATTGTCAGGAACTAAGCTAGACTTGTGGCACAGGGGTATAATCAAGAAGAAGGTATTGATTTTAGGAGACACTTGCTAATGTTGCAAGGTTAGAATCTATTAGAATAATTCTTGCATTTGTATTTCAAAAACACATAAAACTTTATCAAATGTATGTCAAATGTGCTTTCTTAAATGGCTATTACAAGAAGAAGTATATGTTGCTCAACCTCCTGGTTTTCAAGATGATAATTTCCCTGATCATGTTTACAAACTTGACAAAGCTCTCTATGGATTTAAACAAACTTAAAGGGCTTGGTATGACAGGCTTTCTAAATATCTTCTTGGAATAATTTTAAGAGAGGCCTAGTAGACAAAACTCTTTTCATTAAGACTCATGAAAATGACATCCTAGTAGTAAAGATTTATGTTGATGATATATTGTTTGGTTCTACTAATGATGCTCTGTCAAAGGAGTTTTCTAGTCTAATGTTCGGAGAATTTGAGATGAGCTTGATGGGAGAATTGAATGTCTTTATTGGACTTCATGTACATCAAACGAAGAAAGGATCTGTTTTGCATCAAGAGAAATATGCCAAGGACTTGTTGAATATGTATACTTGTCTCAATCCAAGGTAGCCAAGACACCTATGAGTTCTTCATTATCCTTGGATAAAGATACAAATGGTAAGAGTGTGAATCAAAAGAAATACGGAGGTATGATATCTTTACTATTGTATTTGACTGCTAGTAGACCAGACATAATATTTAGTGTTTGTATGTGTGTAAGATTCCAAGAGGATCCTAAGGAATGTCCCTTAGTTGTTGTCTAAAGAATTTTTAGATATCTGAATGGTACGAAAGACTTGGGGCTTTGGTATCCAAAAAGGTCTAATTTCTATTTGAGTGGTTATTCAGATTCAAACTTTGCAGGAAACAAAGTTGACAGGAAGAGCACTTCAGGATGTTGCCAATTCCTTGACTCATCACTGATAAGCATGTTTTCAAAGAAGCAAAACTCAGTAGCCTTCTCAACTATATAAGATGATACATAGAAGATGGAGCCTGCTGCTCACAAGTTTTATGGATTGCTCAACAAATGAGAGACCTTGGCTATGAATTCAGATATGTACCTATCAAATGTTACAACAAAAGTGCAATTTCAATCACAAAGAATCCTATGCAGCACTCCATAACTAAACACATTGATGTAAGACACCATTTCATAAGAGATCGTGTGGAAAAAGGGGATGTGTCTTTGTATTTTGTATTTACTGCTATGCAGATTGATGATATGTTCACTAAACCATTTCCAGATGAGAGGTTTGCAGCTCTAAGGCTGGAACTGGGCATGCTAAACAATGATGCATTGGTTTAGGGGGAGTATTAGATTATATGTGTTGTTTATGTGAATTCTCAAAGCCTTGAAAAATATTTTCCCAAGCCTTGGAAGTATTCACCTAAGCTTTGGACCTCTACTTCAAAGCTTTGGAGAATAATTCTGCTGATTTTATTCAAATATTGGATCAAATAATATTTTTCATTATCTAAATAGATAATTTCAAAATATTGTATTGTTCAGAGATTTTCTCAAAAATATCTTAAAATATCTTTCTGGTACGTGTTAGATAAATTTTAAAGGAGTCCTTTTTAAGTTTAAATTATTTTCCTAATCTTAAGCAAATCTCCTGTCATTCTCTTCTATCTCTTTCGATCTCCGTATCTCTCTCTCTCTCTCTCCAATCTCTCTATATATCTTCGAACCTTAAACCCTAATGGAGGGAAAATTACAAAAGATTAAACACCAGAGTCAAGGATCATCAATGGGGAAGAAGAGAAGAGAAAATAGAAAGGCAGAGATCACAATATCAGACTCAGACTCAGAGATAACTACGAGCATGCAGAAGACTTCTCCTCCAGCAAAGAAGATCATAAAGGAGAAGGATACTCAGGAAAATGAATCTTTTTTCGGGAAGGAACATGTTGAAAGAAAGAAGGATCAGGGAGACATGAAGAAGAAAGATGGTGAGAAGAATAGGAAACCTTAAGAGGAAAAGAATAATGATCAGACACTCGTGAAGAAGACAAGAGTCAAGTACAGTGTTTTGAAAAATAGGGGAAAAGGATTTGGTAAGCACTTGCTGCCTGAATCTTTGTTTATAAATCCTGAAGTGAAGGGTATTTGGATGGATGGTTATGCTTCTGCTATTGGAGTATGATTTATGAGGATTTTTTGGATAAATTGGATTTAAACTACGTTAGAAAGCTGAAAGGTTCATCTATTTGGAAGATCCTAAACCCTACTTCTGTGGCATATCCTAGGATAAACAGACTGTTTCATCTGAATCATGAGAAAGAGGAGGGTGATGGTTATGTTTTAACTTCTAGGCTAGCTGGTGTTGACATGATATGAAAGTGTGTAATGCAGGTAAAATACATGATAAAGATACTCTAGAAGGGGGAGGGGGTTGAATAGAGTATGGAATAGTTTTCTAAAAATAGAATTTTAAAACTTAACACAAAGATTAGATATGTTTCCAAACCTTCGAACAAGTACAAAAGTAATTTGAATCGTATTGGAATAGTCTGAAGGTTCAAAGCTTTGAAACAGGAAATCCTCCAAAGCTTTTAGGAGAAGCTCCGTGTTGAGCCGTTTGTGAAGAGAATGAAATGCACAAAAGTAAAGTAGATAAACACTGTGAATTGGTAGGAAATTCAGCCACCAATGGGCCTACTCTCCGCCTGAGGGATACTATCCCTCCAGGATTTTAAAAACTCCTTATTAATCACAGACTTAGCCCTAGAACTCAAGACTATGTGAACTCCCTTACATCTATACAACTTGTGGTTCAAAACCTATCTAGTTTCAGCTATAATCTAGTGAAACAATAAGAACCTTTTGTTGTTCACCTGAAAAACAAACTTCTAAAGTCAATGAGGTTTAGGAATTAAAAAGAATACATAGATAAAGCACAAGTATGAAGAAAACATAAAACATTAATTAGCAGTAAGGCTTGATATTCTTCTGGAATCTGGATTGATTGAGAGGATTTGATCTTTTTCAAGTCTTAGCTCTCAACCTGTTTTAATGGTTGGATATTTGTTGATTGAATTCCCACGTCTGTTCTCTCATCTGTTTCACTGTTGATCACTTGTACATTGCTTGAAATTGAAATCCAGGTTATAACAGACTGGCAGCAAAAACCTGAGAGATTTTAAGAATAAAATTTCTACAAATCCTCAACCACGTAGTAGCTCCTTTCAACAGCTATATTCAAACGAATGTTTTGATCTGGTCATGCATATGAAGAAATGCTTGCCCTGCAAAATTTGAACACAAGTTAAGACAAAATCCAGATAGTATAGCATGAATATAATGATATGCTTGACAGACCATTCTAACCCAATAAGCATAGCTATTTTTTGAGTGTGTGTGTGTGTATATATATATATATATTATAAATACATATCCAAATAATAATCAATATTAAGAATATAACTTTGAATAGATCAATAATTATTCACACAGCTTGATATGTCATTCTGCAACAAAGATTGGTTTACAAGTATAACACGAACAAGATTCAAAGGTAACCTCCAGAGGTTTGGCCATCTTAAATTCAGTGGCCATAAACCTGTGATCCTTAAGACATTTCAATATGAAAATGACGCGATTTATTAACGCGTATGCGCAAGTGCACGGTCAACTAATATACCCCGAGTTATCGATCCCACGAGGACAGACTTTAGATTATCTAATTAGTTACTTAATTTAGAGTACGGTACAGGAGGAAAGATTTGATTGATTTAAGAATTAAAATAACAACTAATCTAATATTTTTGTATTTTTTTTATTTTTAATAAATAGATATGGAGAAACTAGGCAATCTCTAGATCACCTAGCGCTGTAGACGAATTTCGAATTATCTAAGTAACACGTTAATTCTATCCTAATCAAGCCGGGTAATAAGCTATTACTGTCGGTCTCATGTCATTTTATGTTTCGGTTGACTACAATATCCTCTCGGTCTCATGTTGTCTACCGGTCCGTTCTAGCAGGTCATCTACTGGTACGATAATGGGTCCTGTCGGTCCATGGTTTCATGAAACAGCGGAAAAATCCTACCGAATCTACCCACACTAAGGCCAATCCTAACACTTCTCCTTTTCGGTCTCGGTGATTCGGGATTGTTGTTCACGTCTCATCCTAGCTAGTTAGAATCACTGTCACACATTCGCTAGCTAAGTAGTATTTCCGGGTCATGACTCCTTCAACACTAAGAATTAAGTGTAGCACGTGAACAATTGACTTATAACGATATTAACTTTAAGCATGAATCAACTTGATGAGCAAAACCCTAGTTTATGAATATTAGATCTTCTCCTAAACGTGTCACTAGTCTAGGATTACTAACAATAATCAAAAACTAACATTGATTCAACAAGATCAAGTCAAATACGCATGAAACTAGATACAATCCGGAAAAGTATCGTTTACATGACCCTAGGCTCTCGTGGAGACGCCTAGAAAAAGTGCTTAGCTAATTAAAATAAACCAAAAAAAGACTTACAAGTTTCTCCATAAAAGATTTGAAAGAAGAAGAAGAAGATGAAACCTAGATCTTCAATGGAGGAGGAGTCCTCCTCTGGAACGTCTGTGGCTTCTTCCTGTGTGTGTCTCCCCTTCCTCCTCACGTTTCTTCTTTTTTTTTTCTCACGTCTTTTCCTTATTTTTTTAGATCTAGGGTTTTTTATTAATTAATCATTAAAAGACTCTTAATTAATAACACTAATACCCCTCATTAATTCCGTGCGTGAAAGTACTGATGCTGACTTCAGATCGCCAGACCACAATTTCCTGATCGTGCGATCTGCTCTGGTCTTATGTCTGATCGTCCGATCTCAACAGCTTTTGATCCTATCTCAGGTCGTGTGATCTGCTCAGGTCTTATCTCTGATCGTGCGATCTGAACAGGTCCTACGATCTCTCACTCTGATCGTGCAAACAGTGAGTTGTTAAATCTTTTCTCCTTCAAATTTTGGCTAAGTATGGTGAGGGGGGTTAAAGTGTCATTATAAAAACTTGATTAAATGACACTTGCCTCCCCTCTCCATGTCTCTACACTATTTTCTTCGAAATTTCTTCTCCGTTTTAGCTCCCAAGTAATCTCCAACACTCGTTTCTCCTCTCTGCTTCATCTTCCAAGCTCCGGTTCTTGTCAAAACAACATGAAACACAACCCATGAGATCAAACGTGACAAAAATACATAAAATCATATGAGAAATGCTATGGTTTACAAACTAATGTCTAGATCTAAACTTCTACGTTTTCTCTCTAATCATACTGTAAAACTAAGATTATCAACCCGAAAAGCACGTAAAACGATATAAAACGTGCACGAAATATAACTCTAATAGAGAGTTAAATAATTCCCCCACACTACCTTTTTGCGCGTCCCGAGCAAAACCAAACCTTTCACTACGTTTGAACCCACCGAATTGCATACAAATTTACTAGCCATGTGACAGAAACAACTCACACATGACTATAGACAATGCAACTCGATTATAGAACAATGCTAAAATTGAAACAACATACTTTTTTATTCTTTTTCTTAAGAGACGGGCAATCTCGCTATCACTAACCAAAATCATCAAGTTCTCACAAGTCTCTTTTGCAATTCACATAACCGCAATAAGGAATTGAAAATACAATGATCCTACGCACAAGCTCACTAAGGGGTCCCCAAACATCCACCAAACTCAATCCAAGATCCGGGCACGTCCTTTAGCTCAGAGGGTCTAGGCACCCTTAGTCCTATAGTAGTCTTTCGTCGCCAAGTCATATGAGGTTTTCAGACCCTCTTAGGCGTTATTGCATTGAATGAAAGTTGTCCCAGTGACGGGAGACACAAATCCGTGTAATACGGCTTGACTTTAATTTTCCTTATACGCTCTAATTAGTTTGAATCCGAATTCCCCGCGTGAACGGGAGCACATTAGGCTTTTCATCGTATCTAGTCCAAGAGAAGATTTTGATTTATTTAGTTTTTCGTTTTCATTCTCTTCTAGTTAATTCAGCCGTGCATTTAGAGTAACTAAGTGTGGGATTTTTCGGTTAGCTCTTGTAGCCGCCGTAAGAGATGATGGTGTACACTCCCTAACTTCACTTAGGCTAAGCCAGTGTACCACATGGAACCAACTTTACACGAAGGTCCACCCCATATTTTCAAGAGGCCACAAGTTTCCACTCGAAAATAGACTATTCAACTACCTCAAATACCAATCCTCGTAGCACATTATAGGAACTAAAGGTATGCCCGACATTTACTTTCCACTTTTCCCTTAATACCCGGGACTTCCTTTCGTGAAACCGGTGCGTAGGATACCAAAAGTTAAGGTTTTGCCCACTACGGTGCTTCCTATTCATTGAGACTCTTTCACTGAACACTCTCTAGTTTCAAGCTCCATCAATTGCCCAACTCAAAATTTTTAAATTTTTATGGATTTTCGCTTTTCTATTTTTTTCAATTTTTTTTCATATTTTCCTAGACTCTATATGCTTTTGGCTAACTAGATCAACCACACGTTTTGGGTAGGGGACTCAATAATTCAACATGCAACAATGCAAAAATATTAAACTAGCACAGTACGACACTAAAACACCACTCTACACTAACCACATTAACACAGTACTACACAAACAACATGTAACAAGGCTTGGCAAGACAAAACATGGATGGTGAAATTATACACAAACTCCCCCACACTTAAGCGTTTCGTTGTCGTCAACAAATTTAGAGATCAAGTACGAGGTGTCCTCGCCTAAATGTGTTGGCGGTGGATCTACACAATTATGGCTCAAAACGTAGAACAGAGAGAGTTAGCCCGGACCTACATGGGCACCGTTGCCGCGAAACTGCAACAAGAAGGGGTCTTGTGGACCGTTGACAGTTTCTGGAAAAGTCTCACCTCGCGTCCGGATTCTGATGCGCCTACTCAACGTTCTCTATCGCACGCATCAAGAAGGGGAACCCGGAGCGTCTTCTGTACCTGTGTCCCTGCACACTGATTGGAAGAATTAACACAACTCTCTCTCACCCCTCAAAATTAAATATGGAGAACTAAGAGAAAAAAAATTGCATGCTACTCTACATTGGGTGGCCTCCCAAGCACGGATTGTAATTTAAGGTCGACAGCCCAACCCGGTTACCTGAACCGAAAAGGAAAGTGGAGATGCTTTGTCCCTCCACTTCTTCTTCTTCCACCATCTCTTTTCCACAACCTCACGTGCACCCCTGTGTTGTGAAGATGGTAGTGAGTTTTAGAAGCTGAATTTTTTCATCTTGCAATTTATCTTCTTGATCAACTTCAAAGTACCACTGGGCTCAAATTCATCTTTCTCCACAATTTCATCCCAATAGTACCTTGTTGGTGCTAGATGCTCTTGAAATGAGTCATGGAATTCATCCACACCCCCACACTTGTTGATTTAAAACTCCGTGGTGTGGTAATGTAAGTTTTTAAAACACTCTTAACAGGATCCCATATTTCTCAAACTATTTTGATAAAAGTCAAAAAGAGGGAGAGATATATGTGGTTTATGTGGTATATTTTAGTGGTTAGTGGTAATGTAATATTTTGGATACGTTAGTTTAATCGAGTTCAGTTTTTTTGTTTATGTATCTGCTAAGTGTTCTAAGTGTTATAATTTATTGCTTATATATGTCTGATGCGCAAACTAACGTGCTGTCGCAAGTGTACGAATCTTGTAATACCGGGTGTATTTAAACTCGGGTGATCGTTCCCACGAGGACTATTCAGGGTTTTCTCACGTTGTCAGTTTCGGTTAACCGAGTGTAGTAACAAGGAGGAGTAGGTTGTGATTGCAATTTACTAAACTAAAAACATAAATTAAAAACGTAAACGTAAATTTTTTTTGTGACGTTTTCTGAAATAAGTTGAATTGGTTGCTACGATACTGGATGGGAGCTAGGCTCCAGGATCCCCTAGGGTTTCTACAGATTTCAGTTTTACATTCGATTATGAAAACACTCAGCAGTTTCGATATCTGTGCAACGTACCAGTTGTGCAGTGACTTTTCAAATTCCACACGTAATCCCGATCCTACAGACTTTCGGATTCTTGTTAAGCTGCCTAAATCTGCAGTCTCGGTCTAATCCGGTTAGGGTTTCTAACTAGTCCGAATGGCCCGGGTCAAATTCTCTAGCAGTTGGTCTCACGTTATTCGATGCTAGCCCTATCTCCCTTTCTCTGGTCGGTCTATCAGGGTAAGGTACTAAATCCTGACTTTTCTTCCTAACCCTAACTTGACGTTTTCACCTACAAGCTCGGGTCTATAGCAATCCGGGGTGATCAATCATATAATGCATATACGATAATAATCAAAGCCAGAATAACAGGTACCACTTGCTGAATTAAGACAATCATCATGAATCCATAAACTAAGTAGTCATAAAATCTGGATACGAAACCCTGGGTTCACCGAGAACCTAGGTAAAAAGTTTAGCTACGACTAGACATAATACAAAACGCAGTTTCTGAATATAAAGAGAGAGAACGAAATCAAACTAAGTCTTCGAATCGCTCTTCCGTTCTCTCCGTGGATGCTCTGACTTGCCCTTCGGTTGTGCTGAGTATTGCGTTGTGTCCTCAAAACGAGCCTGGACGAGTCTTTAAATAGTGTTGTTTTCCCCGAAATGCATGCGCCATAAATTACAGAATCTGCCATCGGTCCACCGACTTTGACAAAAAGTCAAACTGGCTGCGTATATACGCAAGGCTGCGTATATACGCAACAAGAGCCAAAATCCTCTACCCATCACCCTCCCTGCCTGCGTATATACGCAGGCCTGCGTACAGGGGGTGGAGATGGGGCCCCTACTTGGTCCTTTGGTTGGCCTCGTTGGGTCCCCTGGGTCCCACTCTTCTGCCGAATGCTTCCGGTTTGCCTCCCTTGGTGTTCTCCTGCTTTTCTATGTTCCCGTCTTGACCCGGTCCTGTGCACGTTTCCCGAGACGGTCCCGACTTGGTCCCGGCACGCTTCCCGATGCACCTTCCGAACCTGTTCCGGAAAAGGCAACACGAACGAAAACCCGCGATCATATCCAAATATAGCAATAAATAAGCAGAAATCCAGAAAGTACAAATAAACATCTCGTTCTAGATACCCGAGGCATTCTACGGCAATTTCCGGCAAAATACGCTATTTCCGACACAAATACTCGTGAAATTTGGCTAAAAGACAACCCCTAATAGGGCATTATCAAATACCCCCGCACTAAACATTGCTCGTCCCGAGCAATCCTGCCAACTCTAGCCTGATCATATCTCTCTTCCCTCGTGAGACTAGCTTTGTGCATACACTACCGTTGCATATTCTTTCGACCCGAACCTTTTAACCAAGCGACTCGATAGAAAAACTGACTCAGATAGAACACACAGACTCAAACGACTCAAAACAGACTAATGACAAAGATATTTTTGGTGAGATTGGGCAACCTCAAAAACATAACCAGTGTGTCCTCGTGATCTCATCCTTTTCAGAATGTACTTCCCTACAAGCGATCGGTAAGTCTGAACAGATTTATATGGTGGATTTAAGCGCTGGACCAAAGTACTATTACTTTGGTTATCAAACTGAGCAAATCCCTAGCTAACTTACCATCCGAGCTGTTTCCGAAAGGATCTATGTCTAATCAGGTAGGATATATATATGTGTCAAGGTACTGCATAATCCTACTTATTATGACATTCTCACAATGTACCAAACTCACACCCCTCACCGAGATCCTGAAAAACTGCCCGAAACACCTAAGTTCCTGTTTTCCCAATTCTTCTGTCCCCCGGTGTGTCTTCGCCGTGCTCGCGGCCACAAATGTGAAGTGGTGTAAACGTTTCGAAAATTGTGCCACTCACTCAGCTTTTTATTTAAATAACAAAAACATGAAACAAACTAAAACTAGAACATGACTTTTCTTTTTCTTTTTCTTTTCTTTTCTTTTTTCTTCTTTTTTTGTTCTTTTCTTTTTTTTTAATAAAACGACCATATACAAACATACACGAATACTGAAACTACTAAACTGACTAAAGCTGAGTGAGTGAAAATAAATCTCTCTCGTGGGGTACGCAAAATGTCCTCATGTGAAGTACCCCCACACTAATCCTGAAGCGCTGATCCTGTAGTCGAAATAATACTGTGCAGTCCCACCGAACCTCCTCATCACCAAAGATAGAAAAACGGCACAACCACCAATTAACCCTACAACCCCCCGGAACCCTGTTTTGTGCGAAAAGATGCTCGCACGCGACTAACTCCTCCTGTGGTCACTATGTAATGAAGTGATCCACCTCCGCAAATGAATGCACTGTCGCCACTAACTCACCCTGTCCTTCCCTTGAAAAACGTGTAGATATCAAAACTGTCCAAAACTGATAAATCATGAAGCTATCCCATCTAAACCCCACCCTACTCACTCCCTCCGTCATAAGACGTAGAATAGCCAACTATCGACTGATGAGGTCTCAAAGAAGGCTGCCTAGGCTAAAGTGGCTAAGAAGAGAGAGGGTAAATGGCTTCAAACGGGTTGACTAATTAGACCTAGGGGTAAGAAACAGGACGTGAGGTCCCTTGATAGCCAGTCACTCCACCGAAAAACGCGATGACCGTGACGGCGCCCGTGGGCGGGTTGTCGACTACCTAAGTGACGGTGGTGTAGCAACTAGTCGGATTCTTAGCTCAGGTGATAATTACTTGCGGATTCCCAAGGTCGCTGGATCTCACCTATCTACTATACCTCGGTGCAAGTTTTCTTTTCTTTCAAAGGATTCAACCTCAATTTCTTCACTGTTTCTGTTATCTCGATTGCCCTTTCTCAAATTTTTTAGATTTTAAACTTTTTTTTTTTTGAAAAATAATTTATACCGCTGTTTGCATATATACGCAGGGCTTCGTATATACTCAACCAGCAGCATAAACATTTTTTAATTTTTAATTTTTTTTTTAAATATATACAATGCATGGCCAGAATGTTGGTGGTGGGTTGACTCAAATAACGAAAATATGCTAAATCAAAAATATAAAATAAATACTGCAAAAAAACATGAAAAAACGTGCAGACCGGGTTAATGCAGACACGACTACCAGCCCCACACTAAGAGGTGGCATGCCCTCATGGCACTCACTCGTCCGGAAAAAATGTCGGGTCTGACCCGGTCTCGGAAGTACTGGATATGCTGCCCGGAGAGCTGCTGCTAGAATCAGTCCGGTAGACGACCGGACGACGCACACGTGCACGGGGCGGGTAATCAGAGGACTGCGACTCTGACCCAGTCCAACTGCTAGGTGGCTGGGAGCGCAATCTCGTCCTGCCACTCGAAGGCTGCTGGGTACGGGACCCAGTCTGACGGCCTGTGGACTGCTGGGATCGTATCCCAGGCTGACGTCTCTCCTGTCTCGCAGGTGGCGGTGATGGCTGAGTCGGGGGAGGTGGCTGGGTCGTTGGAGGTGGAGCCGAGGTATACTCGCTAGAGTCCCCGTCATCCGACCAACTCGTGGTGAAGCTGCTGGAGTAGGTAGGGGGAAAATACAGCGGAAGTGGCGGTTCTCGGCCTGCGTGCCGAGTTGCCTCCCGCTGCTCCTCTTGAAGGCTAGCAAATGCAGCGTGGGTGTCCTTCGTGACCTTCCGTTGAGTCCGGCGGGTATGTGTGAGAGCCCTCCAAAGTTTTCCCGCTTTATCGAGCATTCTCTCCCCAATGGACTTGTGCCCGCCACGACACCCCTCAAATCCCTCGTCAACTCGGGGCAATCTACGTGGCGGGGCTGGTCTAGCTCTCGGCGTCGGGTCGGCTCGTGGGGCCGGCTCACCTTGCTGTCGGGCTGGCTGGGTATGGGCATTCCTCTCAGTCCCCTGCCGACTCAACTCGGGACACTCACTCTCTCGACTAGTACGGCATCGCCGAAGTCCGGCCGATGCCAGGCGACTGGCTGGTCGCTCCTGAGTCGAACGCCTCCTAGGGGCAGGGGCAGGATACTTCTCCATAATGTCGTCATCCTCATCGAGGTCAACGACCGGCTCCTGTGGGCCCGGGTTACGGGCCATAATCTTCCTATAAGGCCGTGGCCGAGGAGGCTCTAAATCGCCCTCAAGCATATCCATGGGAACCTCAAAATCTCGCGCCAGTTTGGCGATGAGGTTGGCGTACCCCAACCCCTTATGGCTCGCGGTGTTGTTCCGCTCCTGCATGTAAATCCAGATGCGACGAGGAATGTCGACCTCTCGCCAGAGAACGAGGCAGTAGACTAAGAGTACGTACTCATAGTCAAGATGGGTAAAATGCTTGATACCCACTACCCTGTTCACTACCCACTCGGCCCACCATCGTGGTTGCCCGGTAATAAAACAAGAGTGCAGTTTCTTGCCTATCTCACCAGCACCCTCTCTCTCAATTGGGCACCCAGATACCCACGAGTCACGACCCGCAAAATCTAGGCATCGCTCGGCGGGTAATCCTGACACTCAGCATAGGCGCACGGGACGTTCCTCAACGAGATCCCATACGCCTGGCGGATACTGTCCGCCGTGACTAAAATAAACTGCCTCCGGCAGTACACCCATCGGGTGTCACCGTTGGCCTCACCCGCCCCCTTGTGCATGAGGTTACTGTAAAACTCACGCACCAAGGAGGAGCTAGACACCTCCGGAAACCTGACCAAGGACTGTCCGAAAAGTTCCGGACGACTAGCAAAATTTGCCATCACTGGAGGCATGTTCATGTGGTCGTCCTCAAAATGGTAGTCCTTGGGCACTTTTTGACCCATTTTCGTTCCGGTCAAAAAGTAAAAATGAGCATAATGGTTCACAAACCGAAAACTGTCAAACCTCCTAGAGGTGATTTGCTCCGCGGTGTAGTCAGTAGGGAACTCGTCCCGGTTTTGGTCAAGGACCGGCGCTCCGAACTCCATTATATTCAAAACCTCGAAAAACGTGCCTACTCGGGAATTAAAGCAAAAAGTGTGAAACGTGCACGTAACAAATGTGTCTCAATAGATAGTCCACCTAAGAGCTACCAGAGGTCCACACGGAAAGTGCCGCTCCAAAATGAAAAATACCGAAAAATAACGGACCCGGCTACGGGTCGTGCCAAAACGGAAAATAAAGAGAAAGATGAGATTTTTGACCTTCCCTAAACAGGGGTGAAGACCGGAGATTCTGCCCGGAAAGTCGCCGGCGGTCGCCGGAAAAATCGCCGAAAAACGTAACTGCCCGGAATTGAAATCCGAACCCACCAAATCGAAGCCCTCAATCTCCTCGTTCACCTTCCTTTGTACGGTTTTTTCTAGTTCTTGCTCTAACACCTTCGAATCGGCACTTTTCCTCAAGAACACGCCATTTCTAGATGGAAATTTCCCGCTCGATTCGCGCTTGTTTCTGGATTTTGATGGATGATACTTGCTCCTTGCGACGAGGGGATTCCAGAAATGTGCCCGGAATTTGATTTGGAGGCCCGATGCTAATTTGTGTTCTTCAAGTTGAGAGAAAGTGGAGGAAGAGAGAGAGAGGGAGGTGCCAGCAATGGAGGCCGGCCTCCTTCCTCACCATATAACCCTAATTTTTGCAAAAGGACCAAAATACCCCTCGAATTTTGAAAAATTACAATTTTTTTTTTCTTTCTGTCTGCGTATATGCGTATATACGCAATCAGAAAAATAAAAAAGAAAACAAAAAAAAATAAAAAAATTGCCCCTTGTTGCGTATATACGCAGGGCTGCGTATATACGCAACCAGCAACAATTTTTTTTTGATTTTTTTTTTTGTATTGTCTCTCTTCCTCTGTTTTCCCGGTTTTGCCTGATTTCTATTCTACTTGTCTCTGCACAATCTCAATTTTCAAGTCAAAAACCCGCTCATCTCGCCTCTCTCAGCAATTCAGAACTGAATATAATAACATAATAAAATAAAGAAAATAAATTAATTAACGATTACTTTGGGTTGCCTCCCAAACAACGCCTTATTTTTTACCGTAGACGGCCCGACCTTGTTACCTCTTACGGGTCATCAAAATAGACCGGGTCTATTTTGACGACTTCGGCGGTCTCGAGATATGGCTTGATCCGATTCCCGTTCACCCTGAAACTGGACTTATCTTTTGGATTCTCCAGCTCGAATGCTCCCCATGCAAAAATCTGCTTGATGATGAACGAGCCCGACCAACGAGACCTCAGTTTTCCCGGAAAAAACCGCATCCGGGTATTGTAGAGAAGCACTTTATCGCCTTCGTTAAACTGCTTTGGCGTGATACGATGATCATGCCACTTCTTTGTCTTCTCTTTGTAAAGTTTGGCGCTCTCGAAAGTCGTTCTGCGGAACTCCTCTAATTCCAGCAGTGCCATCTTCCTCTTATCTCCCGCCAGATTCTGATCCAAGTTGAGCAGCTTGATGGCCCAATACGCTTTGTGCTCCAATTCCACCGGTAAGTGGCACGCTTTCCCAAACACAAGCTGGTATGGCGACATACCCAGCGGTGTTTTGAAAGCACTCCTGTAGGCCCAGAGCGCATCGTCCAGTCTAATGGACCAATCCTTTCGGCCGAGATTCACTGTTTTCTCGAGTATGCTCTTGATCTCTCGATTCGAAACCTCGGCTTGCCTGTTTGTCTGCGGATGGTAGGGTAGCGGGACTTTATGAACTGACACGCCGTACTTTTTCAGAACTTTCGCAAAGACTCGATTGATGAATTGGGAGCCCTCGTCACTGATCATTGCCCTGGGAGTTCCGAAACGAGTGAAAATGTTAAGTTTCAGAAAACGCTCAACGGTGGCTGCATCGTTTTTCTGACACGCGATCGCTTCGATCCACTTCGTCACATTATCTACTCCCAGCAGAATGTAGAGGTTACCCATGGAGGACGGGAATGGCCCCATAAAGTCAATTCCCCATACATCAAAAGGCTCTACTTCCTGCCACACGGTCATCAGCATCTCGTCCCGATGTGACGTGTTTCCTGTTGTCTGGCATCTATCACATCCCTGCACATAGTCGTGACAGTCTTTAAAGATTGTCGGCCAGAAAAACCCGGGATGCAGTATTTTATGAGCTGTTCGCGTTCCCCCAAAATGACCCCCACACTGTGATGCGTGGCAGTGTCGGATCACGTTCCAGGCCTCGTGGGTAGGGATACACCTTCTCAGGATGTTATCGGCCCCCTGTTTGAATAAGTACGGGTCATCCCTGAAATACTGTCGGCTTATGGAAACAAACCGTTTCCGCTGAGATGGGGTGAGATCCTCGGGAAGCGTGCCAGTTACCATGTAATTGGCTATGGCATAATACCACGGTCTCCCGATTTTTACTGCCATGATGTGCTCGTCCGGGAAGTTTTCCTTGATCGGCACCGGGTCCACCTTCACATTCTCAAGTTTGGATAGGTGATCCGCTACCACGTTCTCAACTCCTTTGTCCCGGATTTCCTCGTCGAATTCCTGCATCAGTAGTACCCACCTCAACAGTCTCGGTTTCGCGTCCTTCTTGTCCAGCAGGTATTTCAGCGCACTATGGTCGGTAAAAACGATAACTTTTGACCCGACCAAATAGGGCCTGAATTTGTCCAGGGCATACACCACAACCAGCAGTTCCTTTTCTGTCGTGCCATAGTTGAGCTGGGCATCGTTGAGTACCCAGATCGCATAATAAATCACATGGCAGACTTTATCCTTCGCTGTCCCAAAAATGCCCCGACTGCGTAGTCGCTGGCGTCACACATCAGCTCAAACGGGAGTGACCAATCCGGCGTAGTAATAACCGGGGCTGTGGTCAGCTTCTCTTTTAAATGGTCATAAGCCTGCCGACATGATGCGTCGAAATCAAAGGGTACGTCTTTTCCGAGTAAAGTGCAGAGTGGCTTTGTGATCTAGGAAAAGTCTTTGATGAACCTCCGGTAAAATCCTGCATGTCCCAGAAAAATTTTAATCGCCCTTACGTTTGTCGGGTATGGAAGATGCTTTATCACCTCGATCTTAGCCCTGTCCACCTCGAGTCCCTTGCTGGAAATTCTGTGACCCAGCACGATCCCCTCGGTGACCATAAAGTGACATTTTTCCCAATTGTGCACCAAATTCGCCTTCTTGCATCGGACCAGAATCTGACCCAAATGGTACAGGCAGTCATCAAAACTGTCCCCGAATAGTGAAAAGTCGTCCATAAAGACCTCCAGATTTTTCTCGATCATGTCGGAAAAAATCGCCATCATACATCTCTGGAACGTGGCTGGAGCGTTACACAACCCGAACGGCATGCGCCGAAACGCGAACGTACCGTATGGGCAGGTAAACGTCGTCTTTTCCTGATCTTCCGGGGCTATGCAAATCTGGTTGTACCCGGAATACTCGTCCAGAAAACAGTAATAGGCGTGGTGGGCAAGCCGGTCCAGCATCTGGTCCATGAATGGTAGCGGGAAGTGGTCTTTCAGTGTTGCCTCGTTTAGCCTCCGATAGTCCATGCGGATCTGCCAGCCTGTAACGGTGCGCTGCGCAATCTACTCCTGGTCATTATTCTGCACCACCGTAATACCCCCCTTTTTGGGCACGCACTTGACCGGGCTGATCCACGTGCTGTCCACTATGGAGTATATGATTCCCGCTTCCAGCCACTTCATGACTTCTTTTCGCACAACGTCCTTCATGTTTGGATTCAGTCTCCGCTGGGGCTGAATCACCGGTTTCTTGCCTTCTTCAATTAGGATCTTGTGCATACAATAGGAGGGGCTGATCCTCTTGATATCTGCAATCGTCCAGGCGATTGCTTCCTTATGCTCTCGCAGTACCTCCAACAGTTTCTGCTCCTGTTCCTGAGATAAACGAGACGAAACAATTACGGGAAGAGTACTATTATCACCAATGTACGCATACCTGAGATGGCCCAGGAGCGGTTTCAGCTCCAGTGCGGGTGGCTCCTTGAGTGACGGGACCGGAATCATCTTTTGCCCGCCGTCTTCGTTCTAGTGCAAAGTGGTCAAGTCCTCGGCTCTCATGGCGTGCTTGCACCGAGTCTTCTCCTTTTCTTCCCCGTACATGCTGTCTATCTCTTCCCACAATTGGTCCATCTCCTCGTTTTCCCAACCTTCGTCAACCACGTCTATGGCAAAGATATCCCCGTGGTCGTAGTAATTTGGCAGTTGCAAATTTTTGAAAACGTTGAATTTCACCTTTTCCTCGTTAATCTGCATGGTCAGTTCCCCGCTCTTGCAGTTTATCATTGCTTCGCCCGTGGCCAAAAACAGCCTGGCAAGTATGAGCGGTACCTCCCCTTACTCCATGTCCAGGATAACGAAATCTGCCGGAAAAATCAGCTCGCCGACTTTGACCAGAATATCCTCGATAACCCCATAGGCCTGTTTTACGGACCTGTCTGCCATCTGCAGCATGATTCTGGTGGGTCGGGGTTCACCTACTTTCAAACATTTGAAAATCGTCAATGGAATCAGGTTGATGATGGCCCCTAGGTCACACAGAGCCTTTCCTGTGTAAGCGTTACCTAGGGTGATTGGTATAACAAAACTGCCAGGATCCTTTCTCTTCCTCGGTAGCCCATTCTTCACACAATTGCTCACTTCTGCCGTCAGGTTTATGGTCTCGAAATCGCTCATCCGCCTCCTCCCATACAAGATGTACTTGAGGAATTTGGCATAAGTAGGCATCTTAGCCAAAGCCTCGGCAAGAGGTATGTTAATCTGCAGCTGTTTGAACATCTCGGGAAACCTGGCGTAGTCCTTGCTGTCGTCCCTCTTCCGTGTTTTCAAGGGGTATGGCACCTCCTTGGAGACAGGTACAGTTTGTGCATCTGTCTCGTTCTGTACTGCATCCTGCTCAACCGAGCCCTTTGGCTGGGGGCGGTCGACTGTGATGTTATCCTGGCCCGACAAGTTGCGTTCTACTTCTTTCGAATTTTCTGCACGTGCGTGGCTGGGATACGGTGGATCCTGCAGTGCCAATCCACTCCTAGTGGAGATAGCATTGATCTGAGCCCGTGGATTATTTACTTTATTCGAGGGTAGGTTTCCTGGATGACTCTCTGTTAGTTGCTGTGCTAACTGCCCCACTTGTACTTCCAAAGCGCGCAGTGACGTTTTGGTTGTCTGCATGGTTGCCGTCAGGGCGTCCATGTGCTTGAACCGGGACTCCATGGTCTGGAACATGGACTTGATCTCCTTCATCTGAGCGTCGTATTGCTGTGCAGATGGGCCCGACTGAGCCTGCTGTGTCGGTGCAGCCTGCTGGGCTGGTGGCCTGTGCTGGAACCTCGGTGCATAAACTGCTGCGTTCGGGTTTCTGTACCGCAACCCGGGATGGTCTCTCGTACCCGGTCGGTACCAGCTTGGGTCCCACTGCTGCTGTACGTAATTGGTGTCTTCGGTCCTCAGTTCCTCAATGGCTGTGTCCAGTCGGGTTCTTCGACTGATGCAACAGTCTTCTTATCCGAGTAGACTTTATTGACCAAGTCATGAACGATCTTGGCCAGGTTGTCTATCCGGTCATCCTCTGCTGGTTCGGCTTTAGCCGTCATCCTGCGATCGTCAAACAGTCGGGTGTCCTGCTTGGCCAACTGCTTCATCAGTCAAACGCACCTTCTTTGTCCACGTGATACAAGAAGTTTCCCCCGGCCTCTCTGTCAATCCTGTCGGCGTTCTCCCTGTCTAGGGCGTGGTAGAAAACCTGCAGGATCTTCGCGTCTCCAAAACCGTGGTTCGGGCACCGTTTTACCAATCTCATGAGCCTGTCCCATGCGTCCACCACCGTCTCCCCCATCTTCTGCCCGAATGACAGAATCTCGCTCTGTAACTGTATGACTCGGGAGGCGGGATAGAACTTTGCCAGAAAATCTGCGACACACTCCTCCCATGTGGTGATGGATCGGGGTGGTCGGGATTCAAGCCAGTCTTTGGCCACTCTGTATAGGCAGTATGGGAATAAGATCAGCATGAGTGCCTCTGCTTCTACCCCCTTGTATCTGACCTTGTTGCAGTAATCCTCGAATTTCCCGATAAAATCGTTCGGGTCTTTGCCGGCCTGCCATGAAACGGGCAGAGAGTTTGTACCGTCTGGATGGTGGATGGTTTGATGTCTAAGTGCTCGGCGGTGATCTCGGGCACCACAATAGCTCGCTCATGCCCCCCGGTGGGGACTTTGAAATTTTCCACCAACGCTCTCCCAGATCGGTTATATGTTCTCTGGTTGCTTCGGGCAGCAAGTCCCGCTGTGACGAGTTCCTCGATGTACCGAGCCATCTGGGCTGGAGTACGTGTCTCTCATTCCTCCCCACCAGCTTCAGTGTTTTCGGGCGTATCTCTCTGGTTGGTTGCCATCCTGCTTTCTCGATTTCTGCGGTTCTCTTTGGTGTACAGTTTTTCTGGATTGTCGAGTGGTGGTACCAAATCGCGAGGCAATCTAGGCATCAACTGAACAGTCCTAAAAACGCAGATTCAAAATCGCAGTGAGATAAAAAGAAAAATAACAAAACTGAAAAATAAACGAAAACTCGGAAACCTAATTCTGACAACTAAATAAACCCTAAAAAGTTCCCCGGCAACGGCGCCAAAAACTTGATGCGCAAACTAACGTGCTGTCGCAATTGTACGAATCTTGTAATACCGGGTGTATTTAAACTCGGGTGATCGTTCCCACGAGGACTATTTCGGGTTTTGTCACGTTGTCAATTTCGGTTAACCAAGTGTAGTAACAAGGAGGAGTAGGTTGTGATTGCAATTTACTAAAATAAAAACAGAAATTAAAAACGTAGACGTAAATATTTTTTGTGACGTTTTCTGAAATAAGCTGAATTGGTTGCTACGATACTGGATGGGAGCTAGGCTCCAGGATCCCCTAGGGTTTCTACAGATTTCAGTTTTACGTCGATTATGAAAACACTCAGCAGTTTCAATATATGTGCAACGTACCAGTTGTGCAGTGACTTTTCAGATTCCACGCGTAATCCCGATCCTGCAGACTTTCGGATTCTTGTTAAGCTTCCTAAATCTGCAGTCTCGATCTAATCCTGTTAGTGTTTCTAACCTGTCCGAATGGCCCGGGTCAAATTCTCTAGCAGTTGGTCTCATGTTTTTCGATGCTAGCCCTATCTCCCTTTCTCAGGTCGGTCTATCAGGGTAAGTTACTAAATCCTGACTTTTATTCATAACCCTAACTTGACGTTTTTACCTACAAGCTCGGGTCTATAGCAATCCGGGGTGATCAATCCTATCATGCATATACGATAATAATCAAAGCCAGAATAATAGATACCACTTGCTGAATTAAGACAATCATCATGAATCCATAAACAAAGTAGTCATATAATCTGGATACGAAACCCTAGGTTCACCGAGAACCTAGGTAAAAAGTTTAGCTACGACTAGACATAATACAAAACGCAGTTTCTGAATATAAAGAGAGAGAACGAAATCAAACTAAGTCTTCGAATCGCTCTCCCGTGCTCTCCGTGGATGCTCTGACATGCCCTTCGGTTGTGCTGAGTATTGTGTTGTGTCCTCAAAACGAGCCTGGACGAGTCTTTAAATAGTGTTGTTTTCCCCAAAACGCGTGCGCCAGAAATTACGGAATCTGCCACCGGTCCACCGACTTTGAAAAAAAGTCAAACTGGCTGCGTATATACGCAAGGCTGCGTATATACGCAACCAGAGCCAAAATCCTCCACCCATCACCCTCCCTGCATGCGTATATACGCAAGGCTGCGTATATACGCAGGCAGGGGGTGGAGATGGGGGCCCTGCTTGGTCCTTTGGTTGGCCTCGTTGGGTCCCCTGGGTCCCACTCTTCTGCCTGATGCTCCCGGTTTGCCTCCCTGGGCGTTATCAATGTCAAGTTGCTAAATTTTAAATGCAATTAAGTTGTAGGACATAAAACACAAGAAGAATATTTGTTTTGTCTTTCATGAAGGGAGAGATTGATAATTCAACCCTCTGAATTATCTAATGTATAACTCGGTGGGAGTTATACTTTGAAGATGATGAAAGACGTGATTGTTTGACAGACATGTTTAAAGCTCCAAAGCTTTGAAGTTTACAATGTTTATATTCTGGCTACAACTGTCTGATATATTTTTGTGTTGCAGGACTTGCATCAGTTTCAAAGCTTGATTATAGACTTTATACTATCTCATACAAATATACTCGATCCTTGATGTTGAGTTTATATTGGTAGACAAGTGTGCAGATTGCTATGTCTTAAGGATTGTTGAATGATGGCCAAAAGCTTTGAAGGTGGCCAAAACTCCAAAGCTTTAGAAGTTGTTCTAGATTCATGCCGGTAATTTATTAGCTAAGAAATCTCTCTTTCAGGATGACATATCAGGCTTTGTGATTGTTTATTGGCTTGTTCTAAGTTATATTCTCAATATTGATTATTACGTGGATATATATATATAATGTTTACACTCTGAAAATAGCTATGCTTATTGGTTTAAAATGGTTTGGCAAATAGGTCATTATATTTTTGCTAATTAATCTAGATTGTGTCTTAACTTGTCGTTTTGCATAGCTAGACCATGATCAATTCTGGATGATCAAGTCAAGTTTTGCCGCCACTTCTCATAAACTGAGTTTGAATTTCAAGCAGCATGACACGTAGTGATTGACAGAGAACATACGCAGGAGATCAACCAACAACTCTCCAGCCATTCAAATAGATTGAGAGCTCAATATTGAAGAAGACCATTCATCTCAACCATTCAAGATTTCTAAAGAACACTTCAAGCTTCATGCTTTCTATGTTTTTCTATGTTCTTCATACTTGTTCTTAATCTGTGTACTCATTAGAGTTTCTATACCTATTTGACTTTTAGAAGTTGAAGTTGTTCAAGTGAACAACAAAAGGTTCTTATTGTTTCAATAGATTGTAGCTGAAACTAGATTGGTTTGGAACCACAAGATGTATAGGTGTAAGGGAATTCATTTAGGCTTGAGATCTAGGGCTATGCCTGTGATTAAAAAGAAGTAGTTCCAATCTTGGAGGTATAGTATCCCTCAGGCAAAGAGTTGGCCCATTGGTGGCTGAACTTCGTAAAAAATCAATGTCTTCATTTACTTTACATTGCTGCATTTCATTCTCTTCACAACTGTTCAACACAGAGTTTCTTCAATACTTTGGAGGAGTTCTTGCTTCAAAGCTTTGAAGCTTCAAACTTGTTCAAAATTTCTTAAACTACTTCTGTATTTGTCTCAAAGCTTTGAAAATCTATCAAACCTCTGTGTTAAGATTCAAAATCCCATTTTTAGCAAAAGACTCCATACTCTATTCAACCCTCCTTTTAGAGTATCTTGATCCTGTATTATAACTACATTACACAATTTCACTTTCGAAGACTATTTTTCCTTCCATTCAGATTGAGAATGATCTTATGAATAAATATTCAAAAGATACTCTATGTTATGTAATAAGCCAGACATGTCATATGCTTTGAGCATGAAAAGTAGGTACCAGTTAAATCCGGGTGAGTGTCACTTGATATTTGTCAAGAATATCCTTAAGTATTTAAGAAGCACTAAGGATGAATTCTTGATACATGGAGGAGAGGAAGACCTCACTATAAAGGGTTACACTGATGTGATCTTCCAAACCGAAAAAGATGATTTCAGGTCGCAGTAAAGTTTTGTGTTTCACCTTAATGGAGGAACTGTGAGCTGGAAAAGTTACAGGCAAGATTCTGTTGCCGATTCTATCATAGAGGCAGGGTATATTGTTGTGTTATATGCACACACTTAGAAGATTCCATCTCACTCAAGAGGTCATCGATAGAGGAGATGTGAATATATGCAAATTACCAAAAAATGACACCCTAAAGGACGCACTTACAAAACCCCTTGCTCAGCGAAAGACGATGGCCACGCTAGGTCAATAGGCACTTGAGATGCATCAAATTGGTTGTAGTGCAAGTGAGAGACTGCTGAAATATGCCCTAGAGGCAATGTATTTATAGTGATATTTATATGGACTTACTATTCATTGTGTTATCAATATGGAGATATCTTAGCATAATGAAGTCCTTAGAATATAAATGTTATATTATTCAATATCTCTAGTCGAGTAATATCGTTAATTAGGACGACTATATTGCATTGAGACTAGTATGTGGGTAGATTGATATGGGGATATCAAATCTTTCATATGGGTACGCATTAGGAGTAATTGTGTACGGGATTACCCACCATGAGAAGGATACGTGGGTTATCTAGATGTGAATCATCATGTTTTCATGTCGTCAAACGTCACACCGTAACAGGGTGATTATAAAAGCGATAATAAGACATGCTATGAAACGTACTAAGATGTGTCAGTAATTCAGATAGGATTTCTCCCTCCTACATAACGGGAGTAAGTGTCCACGACCACTCGATCAGTGAGACTTAGGGAAATGCATGACCATGCTCAAATTAATCAGTACGAGATATTGATGTCATTTGTTTGTCTTAGTCTACTCAAATATCGAGAAACTGTAAATTGGATATACAAGTGTGAAACTCCATGTCTTGTGTCCGATATGGATAGAAAAGTCAAAGAGATTAACAAAACAGGAACATTGGTTGCAAAGGTTAGTCTGATCACTAACATTCATGTTGCTTGATAGCATTGACGTATTGCCAGATGCCACTCAATATTTGTTATTATTATATTACTGCCAACATAATTAGGAACCTATATGATCACACACAAGAATATATCAAACTGGAATTAGTTGCTCATTAGTTAGACTAAAGAGCAATAATGTATATTGGACTAAAGTGTAAACTATATTCATTAGTTGGACTAAAGAGCAATTGTAGATTAGAATGAAAATTAATCCTAAGTGTTAGGATTAAAGGGAAAAGATGAATTTTCTAGCCTAAAATATGATTCATAGGCTATGAAATACAGACTTGATTCATTCATACCCCCACACATACACTTGAGAGCTAGAGAGAAGGAAAAAATGAGATTTTTCCTCCTGCGGCTCGATCACCAAGAGAGGAAGCAGCCCCCTCCTTGCTCCCAGGGGTTGCGTTGGACCCAGCAGTCGTGCACGTCCAAATTAGTTCGTCTTGTGTGACTAGATCCTGCTCCTTCCTAAAGTAGCTAGCACCATTGGAGAAGAAGTCCAATTCAAATCTATTCATGTGGATACCGTAGAGGCGCAGTTTGTTCAATCTACGCTAGTGATCGTCACCCTTTATTTTGACGGAGGTAAACCTCTAATCATTATATTATGCTCATTCACATGGGTCCTTGGTGGGTTTTGACAAATAATTCTTGTTATTTTCGCTGCGTTTGACTGCCCAAAACCCAACATCACCATCAAGAGATACCCTAACGGCATCATCGCCTATCACCCTAGTTCCAAATTCCAAACACCATTATCATCGAGTGAGGTCTGTTTTTCTCGTAATTAGTATATAATCTGCAGATCCATCAATGGGTCTACTGTTTTAGGTTCCCGATGTGGTCGGCTGGGTTATATTGGCCAGAAACCAGTTGAACATGTTTTCTTGTAGCAGACAGAGGTCAGAGTTAGATTGATAGGGATTCGCAGAGAGATATTGGGAGACAAGATAGGGATTGATACGGGTCAACTGTATCGTCATCACCCGTATCATTTATTTATTTATTTTCCAGGTACTATTATTTAATTAATTTAATTAGTTAGTTATTTAAATAATTGAACCTAGTTTTCTTTAAACAACTCTTTCCCATGCCCGTTTAGTCGAACTGTTAGGTCTAGGGTTATTTTTTCTATTTAAATTTTTTTTATTTCATTATTTTAGAATTGATGAGAAGAAAATTAAATGTTTTAGTGTTTCGTGTGTGTTTCGTGTTCGTGTGTGTGCTCGATCGATATCGTTAGCCAACCAATTCGTGCTTCCATTGATTTTCACCATTAAACTAGTGAAATCATGACATAATCGTTTAAGTAATTCTTATCTGCAATTAGGAGGGAACTAGCTCAGACCAAGGAACTTATCGCGAAAATGCAGCTACAAGAACAACAAGCACAAGAGCAAGAACAACAAGAATCGGAGTTGAATTCGTCCCCATTGTCGCCGCAGGAGTCGCCGCAAGAACATCCGCTGGAACCATTGCAGTTGCCAATCCTGCAAACCCAACAAAAATTTCCATCAATTACAACCACTCTGCTCAATTCTGCCATCGAAATTTCCGCCATCGCATATCCCAATCCGATTCATCAACAAACACACTAAGACCCACCAACTTTCGTGGTGCTGCAAGACCCACCACCATCCCCAGTGACGTGCGCCCTGGCACCAACAAAATCGGATCCCCAGCCACCTCTATTCCTGATCGCTGAGAGGACACCACCTTCATCACTCCAGACCATGGTAGACCAGCTCCAATCGAGGCCCCAACCAGCCGACAATACTGTGGTCGCCAGAACCGACCCCGTAAAATCGGCGAGCAACTCGAGAACTACCTTGGTGTAATTTCAACGTCAATATACACGTTCTGATCTCCTTTCCTAGCAATACGGCTCGATCTAGTTTCCAAAGAAAAAATGACTCAATTTCGGCTTCACTTAGTTGTCGGTTGCAAGTCGGCTAAACACAAGTCGACTGATTTTGACTAGCCCGGCTTAGCCGCATGTTTCCATCTAGCTCAGGCGGCTTATAGCTGGCACCTCAATTGCGAGCCACATCTCTTTTTTCAAGCCAATGGCCATTTTTGCACCATATTTGGCATGGCTCGCACCCACTCTTAGGGTTTTCAACCCTACAAGTCTGTTTCCGCCTCATCTTTTCATGATTTGGCCTCCAAAGTGGTTTGCTCACGCTCGTTTGTCTTCAAATTGATCCGGGCACGACTAGATTTTGAAATGTTGAAGCTTTTTCACACATTCCCCTTGAGGACAAGGTGATTTTCAACTGCAGAGAGTTGATAAGGGGTTACAATATCGCCGTAACCCGAATTATTTATTTATTTATCAGTTATTTTTTATTTATTTATCGTTTAGTTAATTAGACCCGTATTATTTATTTATTTATTTATCAGTTAGTATTATTTATTTATCGTATCGGGTTCTCTTTAAACGGTTCTTTCCCGGATCCGTTTGGTCGATCCGTTAGGCCTAGGGTTAGCTTTTTCTATTTAAACGTTGTAATTTCATTATTTTAGAATCAATCAAGAAGAAAATTAAACATTTTTAGTTTATGTTTCGTGTTCGTGTGTACGCCCGATTAATAGCATTTGGCTATGAGGGATAGAGAATGGAGAGAGACAAAGAGGGAGATCGAGAGTCAGAGGAAGAGGAGAGGATCCGTTCTTCTTATATTGCAATGATAACTTTTTCTTCAAACCAAGGGAGACATCTAGTAACAAAACGGAATATTCCCAAATAATCGCAATGGTGTTACATGTAATACCACGTATTTTAGTTGGGGGTTATTTTGTAATTTCGAAAAATATTTGAGAATTTTAAGAAATTTATATTTCAAACTTTTCCTTGACTAATTCTTAGTTTTAAAACAAAAGTGTGTCATTTGACATCTATGATGATATATATTTTTTATTTTTGGATTATTTTGTAGTTTCTAAAACTTGGAAAATACTATATGAAACTTATTTTGTTTACTTGGGAGGTACTTGTAGTTTTCTAAAAGTGATTTATACAAGGTGTTTTATTTGAAATTATTTGGAGATTTTATAATTCATGAAAGTTAACTTTTAAGAGAAAGCTATTAATTTGAAATCTTATTTTATTTAACCCTCAATTTTTGGTATCTTCTATTTATACCCCTTTATATATGAAATTTTAGAATTATCCTCAATTTCTAGTATTTTCATGTCACCTTTCATTTTCTTGTTATTCCCATTTATACCCCAACTATGGTGTTGGAATACTTTTCAATTGTATTTCTCTTACCCCATAATTTTTGGAATTTTCCATTTCTATCCCCATCTGACTTGTTGGTAGATTATAATTGCTCTCCAATCCCTTCCTCACTAACTTGGTCAACTCTCATTACAATAAATATATATTGTTCTCATCCTCATTACACTCAATGAACCACCAACACTCCCATCTCCATCAAGACCATCCTTCCCCATCTCCATCACTTCATTTTTTTACATGCTTTTCTCTTCAAGAGCATTCACACAAGCTCTCTTTCTCTCTCTCCAAACTTCAATCCTGTTTTTGGGTGTTGACCTCACAAAAGATCATCAAAAATCCATTTTCTTCTCTTCAAATCATCAAAACTTGATTCCAAGGATAGTATGATCCTGGAGGGGAGCTCTTTCACCATTAATATCATGAAATGAAGGCCAATTTCACTCTTTCACCCACCATCTTCTTGAATATTTGGGTAAAGTTTTCTTCTAGCCTTCAATTCATGCTTGCATGTCTATATCTAGCATTGTGTTATGAAATTTCATCTTATTCTTCTTCATTTCCATGCTTGATTCTTCATTTCCATGGTCAGATCATGTGTTTAATTTCAAAATTTAAACCATTTCATGAAATTACAGAAGAGCCCACATGCATGTTGTGAATGCCTTCTTATTTGCATTTACATGTCAAGAACACTTACATAATTTATGTCAAGATCATGTAAATATCTTATTTAACGCCTAAAATAGTGTTATTTGGGTTAAAATCAAGTCTACATAAGTTGAATGTATCATTTGAACCAAACTTGTTGATTTTTGTAAAAATTGCTTATTTTTACAATCTGACCAGTTTGTAATCTATATTATAAATTAGAACGGTTTATTTTAAAATTTCTTTTAAGCCGTTAGATCGAATTAACCCCATCCCTTAGATCTCCTCAACTATAGCTGAAATATTCTGACTTTCTCTACTCTCTCACACGATGAAATACTCTTCAATTTCTCTACTCTCTCTCACACGATCTGATTTTGAGGGTAATGGACTGGTACACATCGGCGCTCTCTCTTCGGAACCGACGGCGACTCTCACTTCGGGGAGAAGCCCAGAACGAGAAGGGAAGAGGAGGTGACCCAACTGCTAGCCGCTCGCCAACACCATAGTTGTCGCCGTCGCCGCCTGACTTCAGGCGTCGACCACTTGCTTGGATTCTCCCCGCCTCCATCACTTCTTCATTTTCTGCGGAAAATCCAAAGATACGAATTTCCTACTTTTCTTTCTTCAGTTCTTCCCTTGATCTCTTTTTTATAAATAGGGTTTCATTTGGGATGGCTATTTGGTACAGGGTCTAAGTTTTTCCCTGATCGGCTCTTTCTTCTCCTTTCTACATCGCTCCTGTTTCCCCATGTAGTTATTTCATTCTCCTTCTCCGTCACTTTCATCCATTAGAACTTAATCTATTTGGTTGCTTGGGTGAACAAAAATTTGGTTTTTTTTGTACAACATCGGGTGTGTAGAATTGGGAATTTTTTTGTTGAACATTGGGTGTGTAGATGGAACGGGAGGGTTAAATTGGGTATGCGGAATGCAAGGGTTGAATTGGTTGTCTATTTTGGTGGTTGCTGGATGATTATTGTTGTGCTAATGGTGCATTGCAAATGGTGTATTGAGGTACTGCAAGGGCTAATGGTGTATTCTCCCACCCATAAAGCTATGCCACTTCTCCATTACCACCACCACTGATTCAGAACCCCTTACAAGGAGTTCCTGTCTCTAACACTTCTCTTCTTCTTTTTCTCCTTCGTCTTCTTCATTGTGTTCATCGTGTGTCGATTGAGGTTTTCAGGGTTCTCTGCCTCCGCCCACGATTTCAGCTTCTCCCTCTCGGAATCACCGGTTTCACTCCAGGTACGTCTCCTGTCTCTCTCTAAATGTGTGACTATAATTTTGATTTGTTTGGTTTCTGATATTAGATACTCGAAGCGAAATTTTGATTTTTTATGTATTTGCGTAGGGATATGCGCCGATCTGCTTGTGGTTTGAAATTTCTACATCCGGCGTCTGTATATTCAGGTATTTTGATTCCTTCTTTTATGAAATGAACTTTGTTCTGTATAACTTAATTACTGCTGTCTGCTTCCTATCCCTTCTTATTTCTAATTCGATCTTCATCGCGTCGTTCCAGGACTCCGACGGCCGCCCATCTTTCTCCTTCGATTTGTTGCTCAGGTTAATCTATTCTTCTTCTTTATTTTTTCTACGTTCTTTGTTACAAATCTGTTGGGTATTTAGATTTTTGATTCTTGCTCAGTGTGGCATTAGTGTTGTTGCTGGTGAAAATTTGCTTATCTTATTTCTCGAATCGGATATTTGCTGTTTATTTGCGAGCGACGCCTCAAGTTTGTTTTCCATCACATGAACTTTGTCATCGATTTCTATGATTTCGTAATCATCGATTATTTCCACCCCTGAAATTTTGTAAGCTTTGACTTTAGGCCTGACTATAAAGTACTTAACATTTGACAAAAGGTTGTTTATATTGTCGCATAGCTATCTTTGTGATCTTATTGGAGTTCATATATATGAATATTTGTTGGTTCAGTTAATTATTTTGGTACAGTGATGTTTAGAACCTTAGGATTCGATAACCTGACTTTTAACTGGCAGAAGTCAAGTGCCACAGATCAGTTCGAGCTTATAAAAATATTTGTAACGTTTTTACAGTTGGATCTTCATGAATCGATGTTTAACGCAACGAAAGAGTTGTTGGACCTTGCCTTGGAAACCAAAAAGAAAATGACCTATAAAAAAACTTCCCAGGGCCATGTAGGTCGATAGTCTATTGTATCTTTGAAGGACGTGGGATAGATTATGCAACCACTTTTGAAGGGACTCAAGGTTTCACCAGCCTAATGTGGCCTCCTCAGAACGATTTGTTCCGGTGCTGTAAATTTTTTTTACAATCTTGAATGCATATTGCGTACTACTTGATTAGGACAATTTTGAAGTATATTCTTGAATGCATATTTCTTACTACCTGATTAGGGCATAGGAACATGAAAATGGTGCTACAACATCACCTCAAGCAGGCTCTTCTATTTGAAGTTTATTCTGCATTAACTGCCATGTCATGTGTCCGTATAAAAGGGTGAAATTAGATTGTTCTTATCGTGTTTCTGTTTTCATGTCAACTAAAGTTTTTTCAAGTCTCGCTTTCGTTTAGTATATCAAATGTAGAGTGAAGCCCAAAATAGAGATTGTTCCAATTTTATTTGGTGATTAAGAAGCTAGTTTGATAGTTATGTACTTCTGTATCAACATGGTATTATAAATCAAATGGATTTTGTGTGTAGGTGGTGGGAGAAGAGGGTACTAGCATTTTCAAAACTATGGGATGATAGCTGGCAACCAAAGAGGCAAGAATAGAAAGACCGGATTCAGAAGTTCTGTTTGATAACTTTTTATTCTCAAATCATGGATACAACTTATTTATGTACAAGTTTGTGTTTGTAATTGATAAAATTTGTATATTATAAATGTTTTATGAAAAAATGAATGAGTCGAGTGAAGCCAAAAACAGATTTGCATTCACTCTGGTGTAATCAGATATGGTATTCCATTTTATGTGTTCCTTCAGTTGTGAATGACAAGCCGAAAATAGATTCGAACTTATATTGTGGTTGTTCAGATTTCGTTAGGTTTGTTTGGGATAGTGCCCTCGGGCACGGGCAATACCCTCGTAAACGTACATTATCTCTAAATTTTGTCTCTGTGGAATTTTTAACTCTTACATATTCTGAAAATATACTCAAAGAGGGTCATTTTGAAAAAACAAATCAACTTCATAGACTTTTTGGTTTGGGAGATAAGCTCGTTCTAAGTAGTATGTTTTCTGAAAATCCATTTCTGGACCACTCTTTCCATTTTTGTTAAAACTTCATTTTCAGGAACCTATGGCATCTCATCTTTCTTTTGATTAAATTAGACAGATAGGGTATTCATTCTGGATAAGATGGGCATTTTTTATAGTCTCCAAGTAGTAGTAATTGTTTTTCAATGTTGAAACTTTCTGCCAAACTTGTCTGTGCATAGCAGTATTAGTTATTTTTTTAACATGAGTTTTACAATGGCAGTGCATGATTTTCTTGATGTTATTGAAAGTAGACACATGTTGGTTCATCGTACATTTATTTCATAATTTTAATAGATGCTTTGATATGGAAAATATGCCTCCAAAATCAGAGCTACAGTTCTGTCCAGAATTGTAGTTTCACAATTTTAGAAAACTTGAATTTTTGAAATTATTGTTTGATTTATTTGATAAGTGAACATCATTATATGTGCATTGGTGACATATAGGACGATGTGGCATGTAGGTTTGCCTTTGTATTACGAATGCGTAAAGTAGTTGTAACATGTTTGTTATACGTGTGATTGTAGACATCAACCTCGTAGGAGAGAGTGGTTGTCGTCGGACTGCTAGGCTTAGTTTCTTGAGTTTGGTTGTGCTTCATCTCAGTGGTAAGTACATATGTACGGACTTCTCAAATCAAAATGTGCGTATGTGTGTGATGTTGCATATGAATGCTTGTTATATGAAAAAGTATGAGAATGCGTGATTTAAACTCAGAAATTTGTTTTGAATATTTTATTGATATCCTTTGAAAACTCTTGGAAATGACTCGTGAAAGATTTTATACTGATTTGGTTATGTGAAAGGAAGGTAATAATATACCTCTAATAGATCTAGGACAATGTACAGAGTTGTGTTATTAATGGGAGGCGTCAAGGGATCCTCCATTTTCTTATGGCTAAGACCATTGAAGCAATGCTTCTTACTATTGGATAGAAATTAACTGTTCACAAATCCGCCCCCGTTGAGCCAAAATGTACCAAGTTATTGAGGCCAAGGGGTTTGTTAGAGCTATAGAGTGCTACTTATACATGTAAGGGTCACTACAATATAGGGGTGTCGACACTTAAGGTCGTTTAGCATTGTTGTGAGCGGGGTCGACGAATGGGCTGCCTTAACGCTCTGGTGAAATAGGGTTTTATAGACCCTAGAATGAACCCTTTGTGGTTATTTCGTGATCCTCTGTTTACATCGATCCTGCAGGTGGCTCTGGACATGCCTCAGCTAAACTTAACGATTAATTGAACTTGAAAAAAAATGGACTACTCTATTGAGGTTGTTTGTGGCTCTTGATATGCCCTAATCAATTGAAATGATTTGGCTACTCGTGACTTAATATCGTTATCAGTTTGCGCACTGTTGATATTTTACTTGTCTAGTAATATCTCGAATACTCGTGAAGCAGTTTGTATATGAAATGTAAAGAAATTTTGTACTCGTGAATTAAATGTTCTTCAATGAAACATAATTTTCTCACTTGAGCTTGCAATGGTTTAAGAGTATCTTGACTACTCGTGATCTATAAATATTTTAAAGCTGAGAAATCTTCCTAAACGTTCACTCATAAGTATTCCAAATTTTCTCAACTCTTTTTTTTATCGATGTTTCCAATCCCATGTATTTATTTCAACTTATCCTTGGGTGCGACTCGATGCTTTACATGTCGTAGTGTGCATTTAATCGGGTTTTACTGATCATTTTTCTTCAAATCTGCGTTGGCTTTTGCTATTTAAAAACTGCAGGTCATCAAATAAGGTGGGGTTGGGAACGCGTATCGAGACAAAGTCGTCACTTAGTAGACCTCAACATTTTTTTTCTTTATCCAAATTGTACTCATTTTTTGAAATATTTGTTGTATAGATTAAATGAGATGTAATCTTAATAGTTAATTTTCTACTTTTGGTTATCGATTGTCGCATTAACCCTGAACCGAGATCCCGGGTTGTTTCAATTTACCATTTGTAAAAAGTCGTTATAATTGTAAATGGGAAGTACAATCATCCGATAAAAAAAAATATAGATTGGAATCAGTCAATTATGACAAATTAGATGTATGAAAATAGCATTTACGAATAAGGTTCCAGTTATAAGAAAATTTACACAATGCTCTACCTCGTCTGAACACCCAAAATTGAAAGAATTTATAAGTTCACACTTAATCTAGCCTATCTAGACAACCTCATGATGGGATAAACGAGTTTCAACAAAAAAGGTTTCACATGGGTCATACAACGTGCTCCATAGACCGGGGGTTTCTTCTTATTGACCAACTGCGAAGGACAAGCTGTCGTATAATACTTTCCTCACGTGGCACAAATATGTGTATCTTTGATATTGTTATAACCTGGGGGTATTTGAGCAAGAACGATGAAGAAAAAACAATCATGATCGATACAATATTTTACGTGGTTTAGCTACATCCACGGCCTGAAAACCTGATATTTTCTTGAGAGAGAACCTGATTATAATGCACACCATAGCCACAACAACCACGGAGACCACCCCGATACACCACACTTGACACACACTAAAAGCATGACAAAATTTTCTAATGCTAATCCGCATGTATGTCGGTGATGATTTTTGCACCAAGGTTTGATGAGCCATGAAATACACATGTGAGGAGGTGGAAATCAACAGACTTGGCAATGTGGAACCAAGAAACACTCCACCTCCTCAACCATTCATGTCATGTCCAACAAATCTCCCCCTTGACTTGAATCATATTAGCAATCCGAACTACATCATACTCCTCTTCAATCTGAAAACTGGATGCGTCTTCCAGAATCAGAAACGAGCACGCCTTCCCAAACAGATGTTTTGCAGTTGTATGCGAAACCCAAATCGCCAAATCAATGCTCCAACTACCATGTGTTCCTGTAATGACTGTGCCTAATGTTGATGCACTTTCGGAAATAGAAATAAAATGCTCGAACCTGAACCAGACTCGAATATATTCACTAATAAATAGGACCCAATGTACTCCTGGTGCGCCCAATTGCGCCAGATAGATGCACCACGAAAAGTGCCAAATGTGATTATTTACTAGACCGATGAACCGAATGACAAGTGCCCAAACATATTTTTTATGCTTGATGCGCCCCGTATGCCTTAGATGCGCGAGATGCTCGCCAAAAAAAGATCGCGCCAGATGCGAGCTCAACTGCGTGTCAGGGCACGCCCCAAGACCAGGTGCGCGCCAGAACAAATTCAAGCATAATGCATGCTAGAACCAGGATCAGATGTGTGTGTCAAATATCTCACGTGCCAGATGCTCCATGTCGTTGTTCTCACTCCAATGAGTTTATGCAACGCATGAGCCATAACCAGATACAATTCACACGCCAGATGCATGCTCTCCTACAAGAGCCGGATTATGCCTGACCGCAACCTGCCAGAACGCCGGATGTATGTGAACTGGAAGATTTGAGCTAGTACAGAATGATTGTCAGATTTACCAGATTCCTTGCACGCCTAATCAGATGCGCGCCAAATTTCTCCATGACAGGAGCCCGGATAGCCCCCTTCCATGGGGGGTTTAGATGCTGGGTGTACGCCCCCTATTTCAAAGGCTAACGAACTCAACCTTATTCTCCTCATGAATAGATCGATCTTGATGACCAAACAAGACATCATAATTGGCGGTATATTGAAACCCTACTCCAGATAGCCTGCTTCACCTGAATCTCAAAACACTAGCTTTGAGTTCCACCAAAAAGTGAAACCTTAGCTCTTGGCTCCACACGAATCTTTGAACCCCTGCTTCACATGATACTAGTTTATTAAAAGTAGTGATCCACTTAACATGGCTCTAATAATAGTTTTTTATAACCTGGGGGGTGTTCGAACAAGAACGATGAAGAATAAACAACCATGATCGATACAATATTGAACGTGGTTCGCTGGTTCTGAAACTAGTTACATCCACAGCCTGAAAACCAGATATTTTATCGAGAGAGACCCCAATTACAATGAACAGTGTGGCCACAACAACTATAGCTGCAACCTCGATACACCAAAGGAGGATGAGCCTCTAAATACACATGTGAGGAGGTGGAAATCAACTCACTTCGCAATGTGGAACACTCCACCGCCTTATGATAACTCTGTATTAGAGTTATAATTCTTACACGTTTAATTATCTTTTTTCGTGATTTCAGGATAGATATTATCAGTTATACACTGTGAATGTGAGGATTTTGTGAATGTTATGATTTCAGAGTTAATTACAAACCCAGGTGTTTCTCACGTTAATTTGAGACTTATTTGTTTCGTGTTGTTTGAGAGGAATTATAGCTCGAGAGATCAAGTGGATAGGAGAGACAAACTTCGGAAATCGAGAAAAAGCTCGGACAACGGCCAAGGAAGTGCTAAAGGTAAAATCTCTGAGAAGTTTAGGAAAATGCGCTTGGTTCCCTATTTCATCATCACCATTACACCAGACTCTCTTCACTAGAGCAGCCCCCTAACCTCCATGAATTCCACCTTGTCATCATCAACCTTAGACCACAACTTACCACCACCACCACTGCCTAGGCGTTCTACTCCACAAACCTGCAAACTACCATTACACCATCAATTCACAAACCAACCTTAGCCAATACTATTGGTTATAATCACTAAAAAATATTAATTTTAGAGAGGCAAAATTATTTAACAAATCATGGCCAAAGAAACGCAGGTAACGACACATGAAGGTAAAAAGCACATGTATGAGAAACTGATAAAAAGACAGTGAATTAAACAACATACCTCTAATCCACGCTTAAACAGAAAGTTGAGCAGCTATCGACAAAAATTTGGCGCACACTTCGATGTCATTCATAATACTACGCCGTTCTGCCATACTCGCTGATGAATCCTCTTTGTGCTGATGAAGCTGAGGTCGATGAACTTGACATGGGTCCCTATTGTCATGATAATTGCCGCATCGACAGCACCAAACTATGCATGCGTCCTCTTCTTCATGATTACCCCTACAGTAGAAACAGTAGGGGGGACCCGAATAATAGTCTTCATTCAACATGCTTAGTAGAATCTCCTACTTCCTGTGGTCCTGAGAAAACAAACTCAAAATACACCCGTGAAGCAAAGAGATAGAGAACAGAACAAAATAAAGCTTAACAAAAATAAAAGTACTCTAAACTAATTCCTAGCTAAATAATCTACCGCTATCCCAGGCAACGACGCCAAAAACTTGACGCGATTCTTAACGCGTATGCGCAAGTGCACGATCAAGTAATATAGGGGTGGTATTTCAACCCCGAGTTATCGATCCCACGAGGACAAACTTGAGACTACTTAATTTTTTACTTAATTTAGAGTACGGTACAGGAGGAAAGATTTGATTGATTTAAGATTTGAAATAACAACTAGTCTAATATTTTTTGTATTTTTTTTATATTTAAGAAACAAGTTTGGAGAAACTAGGCAATCTCTAGATCACCTAGGGCTGTAGACGATTTCTGGATTATCTGAGCAACACGTTAACTATATTCTAACTAAGTCGGGTAAAAGCGCTGACTATCTCCTATCGGTCTCAAGTCATTCTACTTCACGGTAGACTACAATCTCCTATGGGTCTCTTGTGTCTACCGATCCGTTCTAGTAGGCTAACGACATGCACGACAACGGGTCCTGTCGGTCCACCACTGCACGAAACAGTCGAATCTCACCTACCGAATCTACCAACACTAGCCAATCTTAACGCGTCTCTTCTCAGTCTCAGTGATACGGGATTGATGTTCATGTCTCATCCTAGTTAGTTAGAATCACTATCGTGCATTCGCTAACTAAGCAGTGTTTCCAGTTAGGTTATCCATTAACACTGAGTATTCAGCACATTAAATGAACAATTGAATTAAAATATTGCTAACTTTATGCATGAATCAACTATTGAACAAACCCTAGTTCTTGAACCCTAGTTTTATCTCCTAATCGTGTCACTCAATTAGGATTAATAACATGAACAAGAAACTAGAATTGATTCAAAAGAAGAAATCAAGAAATCATGAAAAAAAGATCAAATTCGGATAAATATCGTCGTTTACATGAACCCTAGGATCTCAAAGAGATGCCTAGCAAAACGTCTAGCTAATAATAATCAACCAAACAAGGTGCAATAGTTTCTCCATACCAAGATTGAGAAAGAAGAAGAAGAAAATAAAAAACCTAGCTCTCCAATGGTGGCTTTTGTGTTCTCTTCGTCCCCGTCTTCGTCCTTGTCGTCCTCCCTTTGTTTCCTTCTCCAAATATGCGTGAATAATCCCCCAAAGTCATCCCTCTATGCTAGATTAGGTCCGGAGTCTTCAAACTTTCAAAAAATAGCAAAACAGCCCCAAAAATCCGCGATGGCCCTCTCTGTTCGTGCAAACAGAGTATTGTTCCTTGTTCGTGCGAACAACTTTATGTTCGTGCGAACAAAATTTTACTCTCTGTTCACACGAACAACTTTCTTTTTCGTACAATTTAACAGCCTCTTTTTCTCAGATTTGCATCCTCTTTGACGGACCATATCTTCTCGTCCGATCTCCGTTTTTTCTCCGTGACCTATCGTTGGAAAGCTCTTTGAGTCTACTTTCATTTTCCACTGGTATCACTCCAAAATGTATTGTAGAACTCGAGATACAATCAAAATAGAGGAGATTGGTCACTTTTGCTCCTCCGACTTTGCTTCTCTTGCTTCCTCTTGAGTTTGCTTTGCTTCCGAAGTTCATTTCATGCCTCCTAGTGATCGTTTAGCATCCGTTCCTGTCAAGACAACATGAAAAACCATACCAAGCGATTATATTTGACAAATAACATCGAAATATGCATCGAAACGCCCGGATTAGCAATAAAGTGCTAAAAGCTCAGCTTTCTACGTTTTCTCAACATTCATAGTGTAAAACTCATATTTCAACACCGGAATCACGCAAAACGATATAAAGTATGCAAGAAATATAAATCTAATAAAGAATTATCAAATTCCCCCACACTACCCTTTTGCGCGTCTCGAGCAAAATCAATCCTCACACTACGTTTTAATCCACCGAATTTCATAAAACTTCACTAGCCATGTGACACAAACAACCCACACACGCAATGAAATATACATGACTATAAACAATGCAACTCGATTATCAAACAATGCAAAAAATTGAAACAACAATTTTTTTTTTTCTTTTTCGTTAGAGATCGGGCAATCTCGCTATCACTAACCAAAATCATCAAGTTCTCACAAGTCTCTTTTGCAATTCACACAACCGCAATAAGGAATTGAAAATACAATGATCCTACGCACAAGCTCACTAAGGAGTCCCCAAACATCCACCAAACTCAATCCAAGATTCGGGCACGTCCTTTAGCTCAGAGGGTCTAGGGATCTTAAGTACTAAGATAGTCTTTCGTCGCCAAGTCATTTGAGGTTTTCAGACCCTCTTAGCTGTTATTTCATTGAATGAAAGTTGTCCCAGTGACGGGAGACACAAATCCTGGTAATACGGCTTGACTTTAATTTTCCCTATTTTCTCTAATTGGTTTGAATCCAAATTCCCCGCATGAACGGGGGCACATTAGGCTGTTCACCGTATCTAATCCAAGAGAAGATTTTGATTCTTTTTTTTCTTTTTCATTCTCTACAAATTTTTCAACCGTGCATTTAGAAAAACTAAGTGTGGGCTTTTTCGGTTAGCTCTTCAAACCGCCTTAAGGGATGGTGGTGTACGCCCCCCGACTTCACTTAGGCCGAGGCAACCGTACCACATGGAACCGACTCAACACGAAGGTCCACCCCAAATTTCAAGAGGCCAAAAGTTTCCACTCGAAAACGGACTATTCAACTCCTCATGACTAAATCCTCCTAGCACAATATAGGAACTAAAGGTATGCCCGACATCTACTTTCCACTTTTCCCTGGATACCCGGGACTTCCTTTCATGAAACCGGTGCACATGATACTAAAAGTGAAGGTTTTCCCCACTATGGTGCTTCCTATTCATTGAGACTCTTTCACTGAACTCTCTCTTGTTTCAAGCTTCATCAATTGCCCAACTCAATTTTATTTTTTATTTTTTATGGATTTTTGCTTTTCTATTTTGTTTGTACTTTTTCTCATATTTTCCTAGACTCTATATGCTTTTGGCCAACTCGATTAACCACAACGATTGGGTAGGGGACTCAATGAAGTAAATTTGCAACAATGCAAAAATATTAAAACTATCACAATATGACACTAAAACACCACTCCTAACCACATTAACACAGTACTACACAAACTATATGTAACAAGGCTATGCAAGACAAAACATGGCTAGTGAAATTATACACAAGCTCCCCCACACTTAAGCGTTCGTTGTCCTCAACGAATTTAGAGATCAAGTACGAGGTGTCCTCGCTTAAATGTGTTGGGCGGTGGATCTACACAATTATCGCTCAAAATGTAGAACATAGAGCGTTAGAGGTACATGGGGTGCCCGGACCTACATGGGCACCGTGTCCGCAAAACTGCAACAAGAAGGGGTCTTGAGGACCGTTGACAGTTTCCTGAAAAGTCTCACCTCGCGTCCGGAATCCGATGCGCCTACTCACATTCTCTATCGCACGCATCAAGAAGGGGAACCCGAAGCATCTTCTGTACCTGTGTCCCTGCACACTAATTGAAAGAATTAAAGCAGCTCTCTCTCACCCCTCAAAATCAAATATGGAGAACTAAAATAACGAACATAAATAAATAGCATCCTACTCTACGTTGGGTTGCCTCCCAAGCAGCGCTTGTAATTTAAGGTCGACAGCCCGACCCGGTTACCTCAACCGAAAGAAAAGTGGAGACTGCTTTATCCCTCAACTTCTTTATCTTCCGCCATATTTTTTCAATGACTTCGCGTGCACCCCTGTGCTCTGAAGAAGATGGAGAGCTGTAGAAGCTGAATATTTTCATCTTGCACTTTATCTTCTTTATCAGCTTCCACCAAGTACCACCGGGCTCACATGCATCCTTCTCCATAAATTCATCCCAGTAGTACCTTCTTGGTGCTTGATGCTCATCAAATGACCCATGCAATTCATCCACACCCCCACACTTGCTGACTTCCAACTCTTTGACTATGGCATATGGATGATAAATAGAATCGCCCATAGAACAAGATATTGGAAGTTGCTCATCACGTTCTTCCCCATAAGATCTCCATATAATAATTTCTCCATCTCGTCGCAGACTTGCGTGACATAAGATTTGGAGAATTCATTATTAATCAAAGTTGTGTCTTTTACCTCAATAGCACTGAGCACAAGTGTTTCACCAGCTTCATCGTCGAAACACCACAGGCTTCCAATTTCGGTGTCTTCCCAATCATGCCAAGGATGTGAGGGCGTCTGCGGTCTTGGCTCACAATACCGCAGATCTTCCCATCTTCGGCATACCTGTCCACCAGAGTGATCAGAGTCTGAGTCCTCATAAATGGCAGAGTCCACCAATGGTTCCTGGACACTGCAGTCTTCGTTCGGCTCATGTATCTCTTCTTCCACGTGTGGTGGTGATGATGAAGGTTAAATATGAGGCTCACTGTCATGTGGCAAGGGCTCCTCTTGTGGCTCTTTAATACTAGATTCCCCTGCTGTTGACAATGTTTCTATTCGTTTCTTTATCCTCTCCATCATCTCCCTCACGTATTCCCTACCTATGGCAGAATCCTCTTGTGGCTCTTGAATACTAGATTCCCCTGCTGTTGACAGTTTTTCTATTCGTTTCTTTATCCTCTCGATCATTTCCCTTACGTATTCCCTACCTATGGCAGAATCCCCTTGTGGCACTTGACCAGCTATGGACAAAAATTTGGCGCACACTTCGATGTCATTCATAATACTACGTCGTTCTGCCATACTCGCTGATGAATCCTCTTGGTGTTGATGAAGCTGAGGTGGATGAACTTGACATGGGTCCCTATTGTCATGATAAATGCCGCATCGATAGCACCAAACTATGCATGCTTCCTCTTCTTCATGATTACCCCTGCAGTAGAAACAGTAGGGGGGGGGCCTGAATAATAGTCTTCGTTCAACATGCTTGGTAGAATCTCCTACTTCCTAAGGTCCTGAGAAAACAAACTCAAAATACACCCGCGAAGCAAAGAGATAGAGAATAGAACAAAATAAAGCTAAAAAAAATAAAATTACTCTAAACTAATTCCTAGCTAAATAATTTACCGCTGTCCCCGGCAACGGCGCCAAAACTTGACGCAATTCTTAACGCGTATGCGCAAGTGCACGGGAAAATAATATAGGGGTGGTATTTCAACCCCGAGTTATCGATCCCACGAGGACAAACTTGAGACTACTTAATTAGTTACTTAATTTAGAGTACAGTACAGGAGGAAAGATTTGAATGATATAAAAATTGAAATAACAACTAGTCTAATATTTTTGTATTTTTTTTTTTATGTTTAAGAAACTAGTTTGGAGAAACTAGGCAATCTCATGATCACCTAGGGCTGTAGACGATTTCCGAATTATCTGAGCAACACGTTGACTATATTCTAACTAAGCCGGGTAACAGATCTGACTATCACCTATCGGTCTCAAGTCATTCTACTTCACGGTAGACTACAATCTCCTATCGGTCTCTTGTGTCTACCGGTCCGTTCTAGTAGGCTAATGACATGCACGACAACGGGTCCTGTCGGTCCACCATTGCACGAAACAGTCGAATCTCACCTACCAAATCTACCCACACTAGCCAATCCTAACACGTCTCTTCTCAGTCTCAGTGATACGGGATTTATGTTCAAGTCTCATCCTAGTTAGTTAGAATCACTATCGTGCATTCGCTAACTAAGCAGTGTTTCCCGTTAGGTACTCCATTAACACTGAGTATTAAGAACAGTACATGAACAATTGAATTAAAATATTGCTAACTTTAAGCATGAATCAAATATTAAACAAACCCTAGTTCTTGAACCCTAGTTTTATATCCTAATCGTGTCACTCAATTAGGAATACTAACATAAACAAGAAACTTGAATTGATTCAAAAGAAGAATTCAAGAAATCATGAAGCAAAGATCAAATCCGGAAAAATATTATCGTTTACATGAACCCTAGGCTCTCAAAGAGATTCCTAGCAAAACTTCTAGCTAATAATAATCAACCAAACACGGTGCAATAGTTTCTCCATACCAAGATTGAGAAAGAACAAGAAGAAAATCAAAAACTAGCTCTCCAATGGTGGCTTTTGTGTTCTCTTCGTCCCCATCTTCGTCCTTGTCATCCTCTCTTTGTTTCGTGCTCCAAAAATGCGTGAATACTCCCCCAAAGTCATCCCTCTATGTTGGATTAGGTCTGGAGTCTTCAAACTTTCAAAAATAGCAAAACAGCCCAAAAAATATGCGCAGGCCCTCTCTGTTTGTGCGAACAAACGACTGTTCGTGCGAACAGAGTATTGTTCCTTGTTCGTGCGAACAACTTTCTGTTCGTTGGAACAAACTTTTACTCTCTGTTCACACGAACAACTTTCTTGTTCGTACAATTTAACAGCCTCTTTTTCTCAGATTTGCATCCTCTTTGACGGACCATATCTTTCTCTTCCGATCTCCGTTTTTGCTCCGTGACCTATCGTTGGAAAGCTGTTTGAGTCTAATTTCATTTTCCACTGGTCTCACTCCAAAATGTATTTTAGAACTCGAGATACAATCGAAATAGAGGAGATTGGTCACTTTTGCTCCTCCGACTTTGCTTCTCTTGCTTCCTCTTGACTTTGCTTTGCTTCCGAGTTCGTTTCATGCCTCCTAGTCATAGTTTAGCATCGGTTCCTGTCAAGACAACATGAACAACCATACCAAGCGATTATATTCGACAAATAACATCTAAATATGCATTGAAACGCCCGGATTAACAATAAAGTGCTAATGCTCACCTTTCTACGTTTTCTCAACATTCATAGTGTAAAACTCATATTTCAACCCCGGAATCACGCAAAACGATATAAAGTATGCAAGAAATATAACTCTGATATAGAGTTATCAAATTCCCCCACACTACCCTTTTGCGCGTCCCGAGCAAAATCAATCCTCACACTACGTTTTAATCCACCGAATTTCATAAAACTTCACTAGCCATGTGACAGAAACAACCCACACACGCAATGCAATCTACATGACTATAAACAATGAAACTTGATTATCAAACAATGCAACAAATTGAAACAACACAAATATTTTTTTCTTTTTCGTTAGAGATCGGGCAATCTCGCCATCACTAACAAAAATTATCAAGTTCTCACAAGTCTCTTTTGCAATTCACACAACCGCAATAAGGAATTGAAAATACAATGATCCTATGCACAAGCTCACTAAGGAGTGCCCAAACATCCACCAAACTCAATCTAAGATTCGGGCACGTCCTTTAGCTCAGAGGGTCTAGGGATCTTAAGTACTAACATAGTCTTTTGTCGCCAAGTCATCTGAGGTTTTCAGACCCTCTTAGCCGTTATTGAATTGAATGCAAGTTGTCCCAGTGACGGGAGACACAACTCCGCGTAATACGGCTTGACTTTAATTTTCCCTAGTTTCTCTAATTGGTTTGAATCCAAATTCCCCGCATGAACACGGGCACATTAGGATGTTCACCGTATCTAATCCAAGAGAAGATTTTGATTCTTTTTTTTTTGCTTTTTCATTCTCTACAAATTTTTCAACCGTGAATTTAGAGAAACTAAGTGTTGGCTTTTTCGGATAGCTCTTGAAACCGCCTTAAGGGATGGTGGTGTACGCCCCCCGACTTTGATTAGGCCGAGGAAACCATACCACATGGAACCGACTCAACACGAAGGTCCACCCCAGATTTCAAGAGGCCACAAGTTTCCACTCGAAAATGGACTATTCAACTCCTTAGGAGTAAATCCTACTAGCACAGTATAGGAACTAAAGGTATGCCTGACATCTACTTTCCACTTTTCCCTGAATACCCGGGACTTCCTTTCGTGAAACCAGTGCGTAGGATACTAAAAGTTAAGGTTTTCCCCACTACGGTGCTTCCTATTCATTGAGACTCTTTCACTGAACTCTCTCTAGTTTCATGCTTCATCAATTGCCCAACTCAATTTTTTTATTTTTTATTTTTATTTTTTATGGATTTTTGCTTTTCTATTTTGTTTCTATTTTTTCTCATATTTTCCTAGACTCTATATGCTTTTGGCCAACTCGAATAACCATAACGATTAGGTAGGGGACTCAATAAATTAAATGTGAAACAATGCAAAAATCTTAAAACTATAACAATATGACACTAAAACACCACTCTACACTAACCACATTAACACAATACTACACAAACTACATGTAACGGCTATGCAAGACAAAACATGGCTGGTGAAATTATACACAAGCTCCCCCACACTTAAGCGTTTGGTTGTCCTCAACGAATTTAGAGATCAAGTACGAGGTGTCCTCACTTAAATGTGTTGGCGGTGGATCTACACAATTATCGCTCAAAATGTAGAACAAAGAGCGTTAGAGGTACCTGGGGTGCCCGGACCAACATGGGCACCGTGTCCGCAAAACTGCAACAAGAAGGGCTCTTGAGGACCGTTGATAGGTTCCGGAAAATCTCACCTCGCGTCCGGATTTCGATGCGCCTACTCACATTCTCTATCGCACGCATCAAGAAGGGGAACCTGAAGCGTCTTTTGTACCTGTGTCCCTGCACACTGATTGAAAGAATTAAAGTAATCACCCCTCAAAATAAAATATGGAGAACTAAAATAACGAACATAAATAAATAGCATCCTACTCTACGTTGGGTTGCCTTCCAAGCAGCGCTTGTAATTTAAGGTCGACAACCCGACCCAGTTACCTCATCCGAAAAGAAAAGTGGAGACTGCTTTATCCCTCCACTTCTTCTTCTTCCACCATCTTTTTTCAATGACTTTGCGTGCACCCCTGTGCTCTGAAGAAGGTGGAGAGTTGTAGAAGCTATTCTTTTCATCTTGCACTTTATCTTCTTTATCAGCTCCACCAAGTAACACCGGGCTCACATGTATCCTTCTCCATAAATTCATCCCAGTAGTACCTTCTTGGTGCTAGATGCTCATCAAATGACCCATGCAATTCATCCACACCCCAACACTTGCTGACTTCCAACTCTTTGACTATGGCATATGGATGATAAATAGAATCTCCCATAGAACATGATATTGGAACTTTCTCATCACGTTCTTCCCCATAAGATCTCCATACAATAATTTCTCCATCTTGTCGCAGACTTGCGTGACATAAGATTTGGTGAATTCATTATTAATCAAAGTTGTGGCTTTTACCTCAATAGCAGTGAACACAAGTGTTTCACCAGCTTCATCGTCGAAACACCACAGGCTTCCAATTTCGGTGTCTTCCTAATCATGCCAAGGATGTGAGGGCGTCTGCGGTCTTGGCTCGCAATACTGCAGATCTTCCCATCTTCGGCACACCGGTCCACCCCAGTCTGAATAAGAGTCTGAGTCCTCATAAAAGGCAGATTCCACCAATTGTTCCTGGACACTGCAATATTCGTTTTGCTAAGGTATCTCTTCTTCCACGTGTGGTGGTGATGATGAAGGTTCAATATGAGGCTCACTGTCATGTGGCAAGGGCTCCTCTTGTGGCTCTTGAATTCAAGATTCCCCTGCTGTTGACAGTTTTTCTATTCGTTTCTTTATCCTCTCCATCATCTCCCACACGTATTCCCTACCTATGGCAGAATCCTCTCGTGGCTCTTGAATACTAAATTCCCCTGCTGTTGGTAGTTTTTCTATTCGTTTCTTTATCCTCTCCATCATCTCTCTCACGTATTCCATACCTATGGCAGAATCCTCTTGTGGCACTTGAGCAGCTATAGACAAAAATTTGGCGCACACTTCGATGTCATTCATAATACTACGTCGTTCTGCCATACTCGCTGTAGAATCCTCTTGTTGCTGATGAAGCTGAGGTTGATGAACTTGACATGGGTCCCTATTGTCATGATAAATGTCGCATCGATAGCACCAAACTATGCATGCGTCCTCTTCTTCATGATTACCCCTACAGTAGAAACAGTAAGGGGGACCCGAATAATAGTCTTCGTTCAACATGCTTAGTAGAATCTCCTACTTCCTGTGGTCCTGAGAAAACAAACTCAAAATACACCCGTGAAGCAAAGAGATGGAGAATAGAACAAAATAAAGCTAAACAAAAATAAAAGTACTCTAATCTAATTCCTAGATAAAATAATCTATCGATGTCCCCAGCAACGGCGCCAAAAACATGACGCGATTCTTAACGCGTATGCGCAAGTGCACGGTCAAGTAATATAGGGGTGGTATTTCAACCCCGAGTTATCGATCCCACGACGACAAACTTGAGACTACTTAACTAGTTACTTAATTTAGAGTACGGTACATGAGGAAAGATTTGATTGATTTAAGAATTGAAATAACAACTAGTCTAATATTTTTGTATTTTTTTTTATATTTAAGAAAAGAGTTTGGAGAAACTAGGTAATATCTTGATCACCTAGGGCTGTAGACGATTTCCGGATTATCTGAGCAACACTTAACTATATTCTATCTAAGCCGGGTAACAGCGCTGACTATCTCCTATCGGTCTCAAGTAATTTTACTTCACCGTAGACAATAATCTTTTATCGGTCTCTTGTGTCTACCGGTCCGTTCTAGTAGGCTAACGACATGCACGACAACGGGTCATGTCAGTCCACCGTTGCACGAAACAGTCGAATCTCACCTACCGAATCTACCCACATAAGCCAATCCTAACACGTCTCTTCCCAGTCTCAGTGATACGGGATTGATGTTCAAGTCTCATCCTAGTTAGTTAGAATCACTATTGTGCATTCGCTAACTAAGCAGTGTTTCCGGTTAGGTACTTCATTAACACTGAGTATTAAGCTCAGTGATAACTCCTTAGTAAGAGTTATCCTACGTACATTCTACATTGTTATTTGTGTGTGTTTCGGTGCAAAGTGATGAATTCCGGGCTTATTTGAGAAGAAAAATATATTTTGGATGTTTGCGAGCTTAAACGTACAATTCGGGCGTTTCTTGAATAGTTTTACTTATGATTTGTATGATTTTGTCACATTTGATCTTCGCGGTAGTGTTCGTGTTGTGATTTACAAGAACATTGCATGAGGAGAGCAATTGGAGAGAAAAAACGAGCTTTGGAAGTCAAAGAGTACACAAGAGAAGCAAAGTTAGAGAAGCAAAAGTGACCATCCTTCACTATTTTGATGATATCTTGAATTCTACAAAACTTGATATAGTGAGACTGGTGCCAAATGAAAGTAGACTCAAAGATCTTTCCAACGGTAGGTCACAGAGCTCAATCAAAGTTTGGACGAGAAAGATACGGTCCGGCGAAGTTGACACAAAAACGAAGAAAAGCTGGTAAAGTTTCACTGGACCAGTGTGCACTCTTCTGGATGTATCTGGAGTTACGTGTACAATTTTAGATCAAGGCCTACTCCATTAGAACGTAGACATCCAGGGATTTCCAACGATATAAGATAAGCCCAAAACGAAGTCCGGATGAGGGAGAAAAGGCCCGTGCAAGATCAGCATATGAAATCTGTCCGAGAATTGCAAACTAGAGGGGCTGAATTGCAAATTCGGACAAAATACATTAAAAATCGTGTCCAGGCCTTAAAAAACGTCTTCTCAGACCTGGAAGGATGGGGAGGCTGCTGGAGAAAGTTAGGAGACAGCTCCCAAGACATTGGAGAGCTCGGATTCGTCGCCGGATCAAGGATTCATCGTTTGATCTCTCTAAACTCTATATATATCTCTTATTTTTGATGAATACTTTGAAATTCTTCGTTGTATTACCAATTATGAGTAGCTAAACTTCTTGAATCAGGACCTAAGTTTGGGGGTTAGGGTTTTCATATTGATTATGTGTTTTATGGATTGAGATTCATGTTTTGATAAACCTAAATGATGAGTTTACGTTTGCTATGATTGTTTTGTGATCTTCATTCTATCTAGTTAATTGGAGACGTCTTGTTAGCTGGAACTTAGTTTGCAATTATTTGGTAACTCGGTAATTGTTAAACCCAGAAAAGCAAACAATCACTCATTCTTAGTGAAAGCAAGAATTGAGATCGTTAGAGTAGAATTCATCGTTAATGCATGTTTAGGGATAGCTAGAACTTGGTAACTCGGTTCTAATTTAACCTAGACATAGGATGCTCACTTGGTAACTCGGTGAGTTAGTATTGCTCGATTAGCAAAGTAAAATTCGTTTGTGTTTCACAAATCGTAGAACGATGTCAACAAGAGAATCCTAGCAATCCCCCCAAACGAGGTGTCCTAGTTGTTTCTCCCATATTAAATCTTAAAATTTAAATACTCGTTTTGTATTTTCAATTATTTAGTTTAGAAAAACAATCTCTGTTGCTTGCCCACATAAAGTTAAGAATACTAATTGATTCACGAAAAGTCCCTTGGGTTCGACAAACCCGGATTACCGGATATTACTACACGCGACAGCCGTACACTTGCGGTTGGATCGTGTCAAGTTTTTGGCGCCGTTGCCGGGGACTTCTGTTGAATTAGTTAGAAATATTAACTTTAGGGAATTTTATTTTTTTTCTTTTATTTATTTATTGGTTGATCTCACCTGCTTCCTAGCGAATTATTGTGCAGGTATCTTGGTGATCATGTGGGGGCAGAATTTCTATGGGCAAGCTCCAGGCCATTCACCGTACTACTCCTATGGAGATATGTACACCCCTCCTCCTTGCAATCAAGAAGATGCGGAGAGGAAAGAACTATTGAAGCTTTTGATAGCTAGTATGGACAGAATGGAGGAAGGGATAAATAGGATGGATGAAACTCTCCAGCTGAAGGGACAACACTTGGCAAACCTTTCGAGTGCATTGGCATATGCAGATAATGACGATGGGCCAAGTAGCATCATTCCTGACTTAGTTGAGGAGTGCGAAGAGGAAGACAAAGAAACCCCAGAGGTCTATGTCTATAATACTGTTCATCATGAAGTAATAGATCCTCGGGCTGCTTCAGAATCGGATTCGGACTCAGATTGGGATGATATTGTGAAGCCTATACAACTTGTGCCTCGCATAATTCCGGAGCCATGGCATGAATGGGAGAGTGTGGACATCGCAAGCTTATGGCCCACTGAAGATATTTTCTTTGAAGAAAGTCATGAAGCTAAAGAATTACTGCATGGAGATGGTTGCAAGGACATGTATCAAGAAGTTCCTCCGTCTAATCCTTATCTTTTGGAGATAATAAAATGGGGTGAATCACATGAGGAAGACCAAAGACCCCAGTTTTATGCAGTACATGATTTGACACCTGTGATTCCAAGACAAGAGCTAGGGAAGGAAGCAGTCAAGACGGAACCCCTTACCATTACTGTTCCAACTGAGGTTCTACTTCCACATAACCGATCCTCGATGATATTGATTCTGAAGAATTGGAAGAAGAAGAAGAGGAAAGGTACAATGGGTCATGATGTAGTGAATGAATTCTCGAGAAGACCGGTGATCAAGGAGTGGAAGCACAAGAAGAAGAAACTTGCAAATGCCGTCTTCTACAACTTCTTCTTGCCATACGCATCTCATGCACGCTTACTTGAGAAGAGACAAAAAGAGAAGCGATGGTGGAAGAAGAAAAAGTGGAGAGAAAAATCTCCTTAACATATTTTGAGGTAATTGGGTCGGGTCGTCGACCTTAAATTACAAGGCGCTTGTTGGGAGGCAACCCAACCTATTTATTTGCTTTAGCGTAGTTGTGTTTTTAAATTCAGTTATTTTATTATGTTAGTTGGAGAGATGAGAGAGAGAGAGACTAATGATGTTTCCTAGTGACATACATGAGCAGATTATGGTAGAATCGACCCCGATGTGCCATGGCACACATGACCTTCACAGGGGCTTGCATTGGCGAGTTGGGGATTCTTCAGACATGGATTTTAGCAGAGGAGGCAGTCGACCCCGGTGTGCGAGTACACATTGACTATATAGGAGCATGGTGGCGCCATCACTGTGCTTGGGGACTGATGGGCGCGATTTCGTCCCCACCCTTGAGGTGGTTGTGAGTATCTTTTTCTCTTGCAAAATTTTGTGTTTCTTTTATATAAGTATGTCATGCTCCATCTCATCTACTGGGCCACACATTGATTGCTGAGTCTTCTTGCATACTCTCTGAATTCGTTGAGGACAACGAAGCATTCAGTGTGGGGGTGATTTATCTGTTTGCTAGCCATAGTGTCTTGCATAGCCAGTTACATGTAGGATGTGTCTAGGTTGTATTGTGAGTCAGTATTGTGGTTTATGTTATGTTTTTCCTTATATTGTCGTATTGTGTAGAGTAGATTTAAATATTGTTAGCACTTTTAAATAATTGAGTATACCCACCAAACAAAAAGTTTGTGTAGAGTCAATTTTTTTCTGAGTCTAAGCCTTGCATATAGAGTTAGGAAATTATAAAAAATACAAAAAAATGAGAAAAGAGAAAATCCATAAAAATTGAAAAACTTAAAAATTTGAGAAAAGGCAATTGAGGATCTTGAAACTGAAGAGAGCTTAGTGAATGAATCCTTTTGAGTAGGAAGTGCCGTAGTAGGGAAATTTTTATTCTTTAATATTTTGTGTAGAGGTTTCACTAAGGATGTCCCGGGAATTTTTGGAAGTTGTGAAAGAATGACATGAAAAAGTATACATAAGTTTCCTATAGTGTGCTAATTAGATTGAGTTTTACTGTAGCTGAATATTCTGTTTTCAAGTGGAAACTTGTGGTCTCTTGTTGATCTGGGGTGGACCTTCGTGTTGAGTTGGTTTCATGTGGTACGGTTGCCTCAGCCTAAGTGAAGTTGGGGGGCGTACACCACCATCCCTTACGGTGGTCACAAGAGTTAACCGAAAAAGCCCACGCTCTTTATGCTCTACTGCAAGGTTGAAAAAGCAGAGGAAAAAAGAAAAAAAATGATAAATCTGGAAAAAAAAAAAAAAAAAAAAAAAGAGAGAGAACGAAAAGTTATGCTTCAAGGAGAAACAACCTAATGTGCTTCCGGTCACACGGAAAATTTGGATTCAATCCAAGTAGAGCTTTGAGAGGAAAATTAGAGTCAAGCCTTATTTCACAGGAGTTGTGACTCCCTTCACCGGGATAATTTGCATTAAAAACGCAATAAAGGCTAAGAGGGTCTGAAAACCTCATATGATTCGGCGAAGAAAGGCTACAATGAAATTTGAGCTGAATTAGACCCAATGAAGCTTAGGACGTGCTTGTGTCTTGGTTTTGAATTGGTGGAAGAAATGGGACGCCTTAGTGAGCTGATACATGAAATTGTTTTATTTCAAATTCATGCTACGTGTATGTGAATTTCAAAGAGGATTAGTGAGAGCTTGATGATTTTCAGCTAATGAGAGGGAGATTGCCTATTCTTGCCAAAAAAAGAGAGAAATTTGATGTTTTAAATAATTGTTTTAAGATCGAGTATAGAATTGCATTCGCATCATATTGCTGCATTGTTGTGTCGTGAGTCGTGTTTAAGTCGTTTGTGTCTTGTCGGCTAGTAGACAGATGAATGCAGTAGATGAGACTTTGCTCGGGACGTGCAAATTGCAAGTGTGGGGGTATTTGATAACTCCTTAGTAAGAGTTATCCTACGTACATTCTACATTGTTATTTGTGTGTGTTTCGGTGCAAAGTGATGAATTCCGGGCTTATTTGAGAAGAAAAATATATTTTGGATGTTTGCGAGCTTAAACGTACAATTCGGGCGTTTCTTGAATAGTTTTACTTATGATTTGTATGATTTTGTCACATTTGATCTTCGCGGTAGTGTTCGTGTTGTGATTTACAGGAACATTGCATGAGGAGAGCAATTGGAGAGAAAAAACGAGCTTTGGAAGTCAAAGAGTACACAAGAGAAGCAAAGTTAGAGGAGCAAAAGTGACCATCCTTCACTATTTTGATGATATCTTGAATTCTACAAAACTTGCTATAGTGAGACTGGTGCCAAATGAAAGTAGACTCAAAGATCTTTCCAACGGTAGGTCACAGAGCTCAATCAAAGTTTGGACGAGAAAGATACGGTCCGGCGAAGTTGACACAAAAACGAAGAAAAGCTGGTAAAGTTTCACTGGACCAGTGTGCACTCTTCTGGATGTATCTGGAGTTACGTGTACAATTTTAGATCAAGGCCTACTCCATTAGAAAGTAGACATCCAGGGATTTCCAACGATATAAGATAAGCCCAAAACGAAGTCCGGATGAGGGAGAAAAGGCCCGTGCAAGATCAGCATATGAAATCTGTCCGAGAATTGCAAACTAGAGGGGCTGAATTGCAAATTCGGACAAAATACATTAAAAATCGTGTCCAGGCCTTAAAAAACGTCTTCTCAGACCTGGAAGGAAGGGGAGGCTGCTGGAGAAAGTTAGGAGACAGCTCCCAAGACATTGGAGAGCTCAGATTCGTCGCCGGATCAAGGATTCATCGTTTGATCTCTCTAAACTCTATATATATCTCTTATTTTTGATGAATACTTTGAAATTCTTCGTTGTATTACCAATTATGAGTAGCTAAACTTCTTGAATCAGGACCTAAGTTTGGGGGTTAGGGTTTTCATATTGATTATGTGTTTTATGGATTGAGATTCATGTTTTGATAAACCTAAATGATGAGTTTACGTTTGCTATGATTGTTTTGTGATCTTCATTCTATCTAGTTAATTGGAGACGTCTTGTTAGCTGGAACTTAGTTTGCAATTATTTGGTAACTCGGTAATTGTTAAACCCAGAAAAGCAAACAATCACTCATTCTTAGTGAAAGCAAGAATTGAGATCGTTAGAGTAGAATTCATCGTTAATGCATGTTTAGGGATAGCTAGAACTTGGTAACTCGGTTCTAATTTAACCTAGACATAGGATGCTCACTTGGTAACTCGGTGAGTTAGTATTGCTCGATTAGCAAAGTAAAATTCGTTTGTGTTTCACAAATCGTAGAACGATGTCAACAAGAGAATCCTAGCAATCCCCCCAAACGAGGTGTCCTAGTTGTTTCTCCCATATTAAATCTTAAAATTTAAATACTCGTTTTGTATTTTCAATTATTTAGTTTAGAAAAACAATCTCTGTTGCTTGCCCACATAAAGTTAAGAATACTAATTGATTCACGAAAAGTCCCTTGGGTTCGACAAACCCGGATTACCGGATATTACTACACGCGACAGCCGTACACTTGCGGTTGGATCGTGTCACTCAGTACATGAACAATTGAATTAAAATATTTCTAACTTTAAGCATGAATCAACTATTGAACAAATTCTAGTTCTTGGACCCTAGTTTATCTCCTAATCGTGTCACTCAATTAGGATTACTAACATAAACAAGAAACTAGAATTGATTCAAAAGAAGAAATCAAGAAATCATGAAGCAAATATCAAATCCAGAAAAATATCATTGTTTACATGAACCCTAGGATCTCAAAGAGATGCCTAGCAAAACGTCTAGCTAATAATAATCAACCGAACACGGTGCAATAGTTTATCCATACCAAGATTGAGAAAGAAGAAGAAGAAAATCAAAAACCTAGCTCTCCAATGTTGGCTTTTGTGTTCTCTTCGTCCCCGTCTTCGTCCTTGTCGTCCTCCCTTTGTTTCCTGCTCCAAATATGCGTGAATACTCCCCCAAAGTCATCCCTCTATGTTACATTAGGTCTGGAGTCTTCAAACTTTCAAAAAATAGCAAAGCAGCCCCAAAAATCCGCGCTGGCCCTCTCTGTTCATGCGAACAAACGACTGTTCCTGCGAACAGAGTATTGTTCCTTGTTCGTGCGAAAAAATTATGTGCATGCGAACAAAATTTTACTCGCTGTTCACACGAAAAACTTTCTTGTTCGTACAATTTAACAGCCTCTTTTTCTCAGATTTGCATCCTCTTTGACGGACCATATCTTTCTCGTCCGATTTCCGTTTTTGCTCCGTGATCTATCGTTGGAAATCTCTTTGAGTCTACTTTCATTTACCACTGGTCTCACTCCAAAATGTATTGTAGAACCCGATATACAATCAAAATAGTGGAGATTGGTCACCTTTCCTCCTCGACTTTGCTTCTCTTGCTTCCTCTTGAGTTTGCTTTGCTTCCGAAGTTCGTTTCATACCTCCTAGTCATCGTTCAGCATCCGTTCCTGTCAAGACAACATGAACAACCATACCAAGCGATTATATTTAACAAATACCATCGAAATATGCATCAAAACGCCCTGATTAACAATAAAAATGCTAAAAGCTCAACTTTCTACGTTTTCTGAACATTCATAGTGTAAAACTCATATTTTAACCCCGAAATCACGCAAAACGATATAAAGTATGCAAGAAATATAAATCTGATAAAGAGTTATCATCATTATCTCCTCATTAATCCCCCATTAAAGTGATCAAAACCTATTTTGATTCCATTACTAAATCACCCATTAATTAAAAATTTAAACTTGTGTGTAATGGACAAAAACTGATTTATTCCCTCACGCCAGGTCGCCTCGCGGACGCGAGACGCCGAGACATTTCTCCCAAATTTCCCTTCGACCCGACCGGTCCGGTCCGACCCGGCTGGAGGTGAGGCGAGGCCGCGGCGGCGCGTGTGTGTGTGTGCGCGAGGAATAGAAGAACACCCATGGTCCTCCACACACCTTAGTACTTGTACACTACCCTTGTGTGTGAAACCATATAAGGCCACCCACCTCCATTGTGAGTAACAATGTGGGACTAATAACAATCTTGGTTTCAAGCTTCTTCAAGCTACCAAGTATTACTTCATTTCTCTACGGATTAACTATCCATTTTTCTAACAAATACTACAAATCACCTAACTGCCAATATAACTATCAACCAAAATACCCACTGCCTAAGCTACCTAATTCACCAGACCACCATTTCTCCAAGACAACTAAACCCCAACCACCTCTTCGCCATTTCACTCTAAATTCCATTATCACCTACAACCTGACCTACAAGCTCAAGACAAACTACCATTCACCCTATAACCATCATCAACTAACTCCACCTCCATGCCTTAGAGCACCACCAATCTACTCAAAACTCCACCTAAAACCTTCACTTACCATCACCGCTTACAGCCATAACCCACCAGTTTACAATAGCAACGTCCTCCAACCTTCCTCCACAACTCCTAGCCAAAACTCCAGCCATTACCACCATCACACAGCCAACGGACTTCACTTATAATCCACCATTACCACTGTTCGTCTCCATAGCAATCGGCCTCTTCACAACAGCCGACTAAAACTAACACCTGAAACACCTTCACTACAATCTGCAACAACCAGTACCGCAGCCAAGCTCAGCCATGGCTGCAACCATAAAATCAAGAAGAAACCTAGAAGCAGAGGTTAAGAAACAAAACAAAGAATCAGAGAAGAAGAAGATAAGTGCGCAGATTTCCTGGGGATGTTCGTACGAAGATTCGATTTCTTCGTGCGAATAGACGTACATAGCGATTTCTTCAAGAAGTTGTTCGTGTGCGAACATAAACATCACTCTGCTACTAAGTACGAAGAGTGTTTGTGCGAAGGTACGATTTTTCGTGTGAACAGGATTTTCCGGGCGGATGATTTGGCTAGGGCAAGATTACAATTAATGGAAAAATTAATGAAGGAAGAACGGATTTAATTCCTACAGCCCTATGATTTAATTTGCTCCCACATTCTTGGAGGGGGAAATTTTGTGAATAAATGAACTTTACTCCAAGTTTTTGGGAGAATTTGATTTACACTGACATGAGGCTATTTCGGATTGATTCACGCCACTCTACACGAAGAGAAGACGAAGAGGAAGAAGAGAAAGAACATGAAGCTCCCGATTTCGCGTTTCATCTCTCCCCTATCTCGTTTTATCAAATTTATGGAGAAGTTTGTAAAGCTAAACAAGATTATGTCGGGCTAACTCCCTCTTTCTAGACAATTCATGGAGAACGTAGAGTTTATCTATTAGACTTATTTTCGGGATTTTGGATTGTTGAGTTGGTGTCTTGAATTGGTCAAAGGCGGCCAAACTCTTTGTTTCCAAATTTGATTAGGAAACATTGGAAGTCAAAGGCGGTGGAGGATTAGTTAGAAAACAACTTTGCTTCCAAATAGGATTCGAAAACTTTAAGGATTTTCCTAGCACTATATAAAGAACCTAGTAGACTCACTAGTAGGCATGCACATCATTGTATTCTTGTTACTCTTTAGTGAAAAAGGGTTCTTTTTCAGCCGTGGAGGTAGTTAGCAATATTTTGCTAGAAAACCACGTAAAATCCCGTGTTCTTTTATTTGTTCATTGTTCGTGTGGTGTTTGACATAAAAAACTGGTGTCATAGATCGGGTTTGGTGGTGTTCCAAGATTAAGATCAAGGCGGAGCAAAGCTAGGGTTTCACAACTTGGTGAAACCAAAGCTAGGGTTTTGCGATCTACGAGGAGCAGGCAAATGGGGTTCACGATCCACCAAGAACGATTTCTGGATATATGCTGAAGATCGACAGGTTCACAGGAGGGAACAACTTAAGTATGTGGAAGTTAAAGATGGAGGGTTTGCTCAAAGCGCAAGGCATATGGGCACCTTTGACTTTAGAGAAAAAGAGGAATGAATGTTGAATTAGCGGAGTTCAAGCTGATTGAGGAGAAGTCACATTCAAACATTATATTGTGCTTATCAAATGACGTGATCGTCGAGGTCGCAGATCAGAAGGACGCAGCGAAGCTCTAGCTCAAGTTGGAGAGTCTCTACATGACGAAGAGTCTCACTAGGAAGTTGGTGCTAAAGCAAAGGCTCTTCACTTTGTGATGCTCGAAGGTAAGAATCTCACAGACATCTTGATCAATTGAATACAATTATTTTTGCTTTGCGTAATATTGGCGAGAAGGTGGGCGATGAGGATGCTGCACTTTTGTTATTGATCTCGTTACCTCCATCATATGAGAACTTCGTGCAGTCGTTCATTGTGAAAAAGGACAACTTATCCCTAGAGGAGGTCAGATCGGCGCTCCATGATAGAGAACTGCGCCATAAGGGTACAGGCACAGGTACAGAGGAACATGCTTCCGGACTGATGGCGACCAGAGGAAGCAAGAAGGGTAAGAAGAACAAGAAAAAGCAGTTTTCTGGTTCTAAGTTTCCCAAGGATGTATGTGCTTGGTGAAAGGAAAAGGGGCACTGGAAGAGAGATTGCCCGAAACGAGGTCAATAGGGGCAGAATGGATCCGCAGCCATAGCAGAACAACGTAAATCATTCAAGTATGATTACATTCTAATTTCGGATGTTGTCACACACTCTCAGGATGCGTGGGTCCTTGATTCCGGATCTTCCTATCATATTTCCTCTAACACGGAGCTATTCTTGACGTACAATCAAACGGATGGAGGGTCTGTCGAGATGGAAAACAGAGCCGTCTGTAAGGTGATTGGGAGCGCCTAAAATAGATTGAAGACGAATGAAGGGGTGTTATGTACTTTGGAGCAAAAAAGGCATGTACACTTATTAAGAAGAATATGTTCTCCTTGAGTCTACTCGACAGCAAGGGATACAGTTTCAAAGGTGAAGGTGGAGATCTACAAGTCCGCAAGGGTTCTAAGGTGATACTCAATGAAGTCAAGAATGGGACTTTGTACATGTTTTAAGGTTCGATGATCACAGGTTCTGCTGGAGTTGTCTCAGCCGAGATGAAGGAAGCTGATCTAACTAAGCTGTGGCATATGAAGCTCAGTTATATGAGTGAACGTGGAATGCAGGAACTTCACAAGAAGGGGTATCTCACCAGGCATGTGCCATATGAAGCTCGGTTATATGAGTGAACGTTGAGCACTACGTGTATGGGAAGCTACAACGTATCAAGTTTCTTAAGGCGTTTCATAGAACAAAAGAGACTATTGATTATACCCATTCGGATTGCTGGGGTCCATCTCGAGTTGAGGAGATTGACGGGTACAAGTATTTTCTGAGCATCATAGACGATTACTCCAGGATGACTTGGATTTTCGTAATGAAGCACAGGAGTGAAGCCTTCGCAAGATTCAAGGAGTGGAAGTTCCTAGTAGAGAATCAAGTGGGAAAGAAGGTGAAGAGGCTGCGCACGGACAATTTCTTGGAGTTTTGTTCGTCAGAGTTTGATGGATTCTGCAAGGATAAGGGTATTGCACGCCATCGCACCGTTCGACACACACTGCAGCAAAATAGTGTAGCCGAGAGAATGAATTATACAGTTTTACCGAAATCAAGGTTCATGCTTTCGAATGCAGGTCTTTCTAGAGGCTTTTGGGGAGAGGCAATTTCCATGGCATGCTATCTCATAAATCGGAGCCCGCCAGAGGTATAGGATTCAAGATTCGTATGGAAGTCTGGTCCGGTAGAGTGGTGGATTACTTGGATTTGAGAGTCTTTGGTTGTGTTGCCTATTATCACGTTGATGATGGTAAACTAGAACCAAGAACTAAGACGGGAGTATTCATGGGTTTCGGAACATGTGTGAAGGGATACAAGATATGGCCAGACTATAAGATTATACTTAGAAGAAGTGTAGTCTTCGATGAGAGTCCTACGTTTAATAATTTTGTCGAGGTGTAGCTTGGAAATGTGGAGAAGAAGGGGGAGGTAGATTCGGATCCTGATGGTCCTAAGGATTCCAAAATCCCTACACTGTTGCCGGAAGCCGAAGAGGAAGAAGAACAAGAGTCTGATAGTGAAGATGCGTCTCTACTAGAGGAGTCGGATCATTAGAGTATTGCGGCGGGAAGACAATGAAGAGTAATCAAGCCTCCTGCGAGATACAGAGATGCGGGTATGGTGGGATATGCATTAAAGGAAGTGTAGGAGGTGGACGATGAGTCGTCCACCTATAAGGCCTCTATATCTAGTTCTGAGTCAGCACAATGGATTTCCGCGATGGGAAAGGAGATGGAGTCTCTTAGCAATAACTCGACTTGGGAGCTTGTTAAATTGCCAGCGGGAAGGAAGATAGTCAGTTGCAAGTGGGTTTTCCGAAGAAAGGAAGGAACTACATCTGGATAGGGAATCAAGTATAAGGTAAGGCTAGCTGCAAGAGGGTTCAGTTAGAAAGAGGGAGCGGACTACAACGAGATTTTCTCACCGGTAGTCAGACATTCTTCTATCCGGGTGTTACTAGATTTAGTGGCACACCACGACCTAGAGCTTGAGCGATTGATAACTCTCTGTTAGGAGTTATTATTATACTTTATTATCACTTTCATTTTTCTTATTTCACATGATTTATATGGTATATGTGCAAAAATATTTGAAATTGATGATTTATAAGCCCAAGAGTGAAAAGTGTGGTTTCTAGCTTATTCGCGCATGTTTTCTCTCATATTTGCAAACATAATTTCACGGGTTGTTTATTGTTGTGTAAATCAGGCAAAATAGGTGCAATGGAACTTATGAGAGGCTTGTATATGCTTTGAATTGAGGTAGGTGAATAGGATAAAAGAAGATGCAAAAAGGAAGCAAAGTTGGAAAAGTCACTCAGGACCAGCCTTCACTATTTCAATCTCAGGAAAATCTACATTATTTTGGGAGAATGGTTTTCGCCATTAGAAATTATACATCCATAGCTTTCCACAGATACATGTTAGGCCCAAATACGAGTCCGGATGAGGGAGATATGGCCCGCGCAAGTTCAGCTTACAATTCTGTCCGGGAATTACAAACTGGAGGGACTGAAATGCAATTTCGGCCAAGTTACATTAAAACTCGCCCCAGCTGGTAAAAAACGTGATAGACGACCTTGAGAAACATAAATCATGGATGGGACACCATTGGAGAGGATCTTGGAGATTGGGGATTGCACGTGTTCGTCTACTCTTCGGAGATTTCACCGTTTGATCACTTCTTCTCCTTCTCTTTAATTATCTATGGATAAACTCTTGTATCTTTCATCTATTATGAGTAGCTAGATTCTTTTCTAGGATATATGGAGAGCCTATGTTTGTGATTAGACATCTTTTCCGGATTATTGAGATTGATACATGTTTTGGATTCATGATTGTGACGATTCTTCAATTCATTTGCTGCATTGTTCAACTAGGGTTATTGACACACTCGAATTATGAGATGAATGGCCATTAGAGAATTATTTTTCTTCATGATTATGTTATCTTACTTAATGTTTAATTTAGTTTAGTTATTGTTCATGTTCTATTCTTAATCCTTAGCAACAATGGAGTAGCTACCCGGAATTGCTAATACTTAGGTGGAGTGCTCGACTGAGACTTGGCCTAGGGTGATAGAGAACATGAAAACAATTCTAAATCAATGGGACTTAGAGGTAATTTGAATAGGATTGGCCATTTGGTAGACGACAGTGGACCGACAGGACCTGTAGTAGACCATGACGTAGGACTGCGTGAGATCGAGAGAAGATCGTAGTGACTAGTTACCTGGCATAAATGAGTTAGGATTAGCGTGTTTCAATAAAGTATCCAAAATTGTCTAACAACCCTAGGTGATCCGTAGATCGCCTAGTCCTTCTTCGTATTTGATTAAACCGTGTTTAATTATAAAATCCAAAAAGATTGTTATTTCAATATAGCCACTTGTTTGGGGGTGGCAAACTCTTAAACCAACAAACATTCCTCCCGGTTACTTTAACATTAAATAATCTCTTAAAAATTAATATCGTGATTTTCCTCGTTGGATCGACAACTCGGGGTTGAAATATTACCCTTTATTACTTGAAATGTGCACTTGCGGTAACACGTAAGAAAGTGTGTCAGCAATTGGATTTCAAAACAACTTTTCTACATGGAGAGTTGGAAGAGGAGATATACATGAGCTAACCAGAAGGGTTCCAAGTTCCCGGAAGAGAGAACCACGTGTGCATGCTGAAGAGATCTCTTACGGACTTAAGTAGTCACCGAGGCAATCGTACAAGAGGTTTGACAGCTTCATGTTGAAGATTGGTTACCGCAGGTGCGAGTATCATTGTTGCATGTATCACAAGTTGGTGCGAAGTGGATCACATATCTACTTAGTTCTATATGTGGATGATATTTTGATCGCAACTCAGAATATCAAGGACATTAGAGAACCCAAGAGGTCTCTCATTGCGGAATTCGGGATGAAGGATATGGGGGCTGCTCGGAAGATATTAGGAGTTGATATCTATAGAGACAGGAAGAAGAAGAAGAAGCTTTTCTTGTCACAACAGGGATACATCAAGAAGATCTTGGCCAGATTCAGGATGTTATCAGCTAAAGCTATAGACACTCCTATGGCAACTAATATCAAGCTAGGAATGTACACCGTTCAAACTGAGGAGGAGAAGAATTACATGTCCAAGGTTCCATATGCTGGCGCAGTTGGAATCCTCATGTATGCTATGGTATGTACTCGACCGGACATAGCATTCGCTATAAGTGTGGAGTCATTTTATGGCTCATCCGGGTAGGGACCATTGGCAGGCAGAGAAGCAGATATTCAGGTACCTTATGGGTGTTTCAGACATTGGCCTATGCTATGGGTCAACTGAAGACATCTTGGTAGCTGGTTTCTCGGATGCGGACTATGCAGGGGATGTTGATAGTATAAGATCAATGACGGGCTATGTATTTGCTCTGGGAGCATCTGTTGTGAGTTGGAAGGCGACACTACAGCCGACGGTGACTTTGTTCACCATGGAGTCGGAGTATATGGCTCTAACGGAAGCAGAAGGGGAGGCAATTTGGCTTAAGGGAATGTTCAATGATCTCTGGCTACTTCAAGATCAGGCGATAGTCTACTATGACAGCTTGAGTGAAATTTGCTTGACTAAGGACCAGATTCATCATGAGAGGACCAAGCATATTGAAGTCAGGTATCACTTTTCTTAGAAGTGAAAGCAGGATCAAGGTGATGAAGGTGGGGACTGCGGATAACCCCGCATATATGTTCACCAAGCTGGTTCCGCAGAGAAAGTTCCAGCATTTTCTGGAATTGCTCAACATCTTGAGCCAGTGAGGCCCTTCGAGGCATGTCTGATCCGGTGGGGGTCCGTGAGTCTCTGTGACGAGAGTGAATTGCGTGCAGAGAAGACGTAGCTTTATTTACGAGAAGAGGAGCTGCTGCTGTCAGATGAGGTTGAGCTGTCAGATGCGACTCATCTCGCGCTTGATGCGGGAGCAGATGAACCAGACGAGGCCGAGCTGTCAGACGCGACTAATCTCGCACTTCACTATCACGACATGGAAGACAAGCGCAGGTGAAGTGCGAGATGGTCACTTTTGGTCATGCCGCACTGTTTTGGGGGTAATTTGAGCTACAGGGATCAGATTGCCTATTATAATAAGTTTTCGGAAAGCTCTCGGCAAGACCTACACGAAGGACCCGTCACGCACGATTTCAGCTCAAAAAACGGACGTTTGACCAGTGAACGGAGACTTAGAAGACTGATTTTTCTATTTTTGGTAGTTTTTTTTTTATTTGACTTCTTTATTTGGCCCGATTTGGGTCAAACTATCACTTACCCGTTATTTTCAATAAGGCCAGTAGTTTTGGGCCAATTTTGTAATTTTGCTATTTTTGGCAAAATTAGAGTTTTCAGCTATTTATACCCGACTTGTGGGTAATTTAAAGACAGTTTTGAGTTATTCATATTTTCTTCGAACCCTAGAGAGCCTCTCTACTGGTTTATGCCCTTTTGTTCGTTGTTCTCCTGCGTTTGATCCCTCGCCTCGATTCAATTCGGCGTTAGGTTGGTATTAGAGCCAGGTTCGGCGTGGGAGGAAGATCACCATCGACGATGCCTCGTGGACGTGCTGGTGGTCGTGGGCAGCCTCCGGCTGAAGAAGCCCCCCAACGAGAACGCAACGTGGAAGACGTGATGTTGATATAGGATTTGCAGCGACAGGTCGCAGAATTGACACGGCGCTTGGCCGCGCAAGATCTGCAGGAAGACGAAGCCTCGGATGATGCCTTTGTGTCGTCGTTTGAGAACCCTACCACCGTGGACCACGTGTCCAGGAGCACCGCGCTCAGCTTTGAAGGTACGTTTAAAGCCGACGATTTCATCGACTGGCTCAACGAGGTTGTTCGCATATTCGAGTATAAGGAGGTTACGGATCGTGAGAATGTGAAGCTAGTGGCCATTAAACTGAAGGGCAGAGCCTCTGCGTGGTGGGAGCAGTTGCGCCGTTCCCGTTAAAGGAAGGGCAAGGCCAAGATCACGGACCGGGAGAAGATGAAGAAGAAGATGAAGGCCCACTTTCTTCCATTCGGCTAAACCCAAACCCTATTTCAGCGACTCCAAATGCTGAGGCAGGGCGCCAAGTCCGTTGACGATTACACGGAGGAGTTCTACCAGTTTATCGCCCGTAACGATCTATCAGAGACGGAGGAGCAGATGGTGGCTAGATAACTCGTAGGTTTGCGGCAGTCCTTGCAGGACGTCCTTAGCCTCCACTCGCTGTGGACTGTCTCCGAAGCCTACCAGAGAGAACTTGCTTTGGAGAAGCAGCAGGGCAGGAAGCCCGTAGCGAGAAGCAATCAGAGCAATCGATTGGCCCGACCCCAGGAATCTTGCCCTACCACGCAGGTAGCACAGGGCGCTTCCAACAGTGCTATCAAGTTCTATCGATGTGGTGAACCGGGTCATAGGGCAAACGAGTGCAGCAAGCCTACTGTGCAAAGAGGTAAAGCCCTATTCGTCGAAGAGGGTGTGAGTGAAGAGGTTGAAGGCACTGAAGATTTGAGTAAGCCCGTCTATGATGATTACGCAGACGATGAAGTTCTTTACGGGGATGGTCACGAGAATCTGGTCGTCCGCAAGAGTTTGCTGGCTCCAAAGGGCGACTCTAAAGATGATTGGTTGAGGACCAACATCTTTCACACAACCTGCACCATCGGAAACAAGGTCTGCAAGGTGATAGTGGACGGCGGTAGATGTGAAAACATAGTTTCTGAGGAAGCTCTCAAGAAACTGCAGGTGAAGACAGAGCGTCATCCTACACCCTACAAGTTGTATTGGCTGATAAAGGGCTCCGAGGTAACCGTTGATAAGAAATGTCTTGTTTATTTTTCAATTGGTAACAAATATTACGACAGTAATTGGTGTGATGTGGTTAGAATGGATGCGTGTCACATGTTGTTTGGTAGGCCTTGGCAGTATGATCGCCATGTTTTCCATGATGGTCACAAGAACACCTACTCCTTTGTCATGAAGGGGAAGAAAATTGTATAGGCACCCCGGCGACAGGTGTCAACTCCAACCCCGACCGCTGCCACTACTAATCTTCTTTCGGGATCCAGGTTCTTGGAGGAGCTCGAGCATGAGAAGGTGGTGTATGCTCTAGTTCCTTCTACTAGTGATGCAGGTGATGAGGATGATGACTTACCGCAGGAGGTGCAGCAGTTATTAGCTGAGTTATCTTACTTGATGCCAGAGGATCTTCCTCCTGGTTTGCCACCAATGAGAGACATTCAGCACCAGATTTACCTAGTGCCTAGCTCAAGTCTACCTAACAGGCCAGCCTACCGTCTCAGCCCCAAGGATGCGGAAGAGTTACAGTGGCAAGTTGTTGAGTTACTTGAGAGAGCATGAGCCCATGTGCAGTCCCTGCTCTGTTAGTGTCGAAGAAGGACGGTTCTTGGCGGATGTGTGTTGACAGTAGAGCCATCAACCGGATTACAGTGAATTACATATTTCCCATCCCGCAGCTTGATGACATGCTAGAACAGCTTTCGGGCTCTATGATCTTCTCAAAAATGGATATTAAGAGTGGGTACCACCAGATTCGAGTCAAGCCTGGAGATGAGTTTGGAAGACGGCGTTTAAGACCCAACATGACTTGTAAGAGTTGATGGTTATGCCTTTTGGGTTGTCCAACGCACCCAGCACGTTCATGTGGTTTATGCATCAGGTATTGAGACCTTTCATGGGAAAGTTTGTTGTCGTTTATTTCGACGATATTCTTATTTACAGTCCTACTTGGGCTGCCCATTGTGATCATCTACGTGTTGTGTTTGAGGCACTAAGGGAATAGAGCTTATTCATCAACAGAAAGAAGTGTTTCTTCTTTACTACGTCGGTGCAGTTTTTGGGATTTGTGGTGTCTACAGATTGTGTTCATGCAGATCCTTTAAATATTGAAGCGATTGTGGAGTGGCCTAGGCCCAGGACGCTGCACGACATTTGCAGTTTCCATGGTTTGGCATCTTTTTATTGCAGGTTCATCAGAAACTTTAGAACTTTGATTGCCCCCACAACCGAGTGTCTCAAGGGGCGTGATTTCAGTGGTCTGATGAAGCAGAGTCCAGTTTTCAGGAGGTGAAGAAGAGGATGACTGAAGCACCAGTTCTGGCACTACCCGATTTTGACAAGGTATTTGAGGTTAACTGTGATGCATCGGGCATAGGCATTGGAGGTGTTCTTAGCCACTCAGGGCGTCCGGTTGCATTCTTCAGTGAAAAGTTATCAGAGTCCAAGAAGAATTACTCTACTTATGATCTGAAGTTCTACGCTATAGTTCAGTGTCTGAGGCATTGGCGCCATTACTTGATACAGAAGGAGTTTATTCTGTTCACTGATCATGAAGCCCTGAAGTACATCAATGGTCAACAGAAGCTTAGTAGGCGGCATTCCAAGTGGGTGGCCTACTTGCAGGAGTTCACTTTCGCGCTGAAGCACCAAGCGGGAAGTTTGAACCGTGTGGCAGATGCTTTGAGTCGTCGCAACGTGTTTCTATCCACCATGAGCAGTCGTGTAGCTGGATTTGAGGCGTTCACAGACATGTATGAGTCTGACCCCTCGTTTGGGATGATATTTACAGAGGTAACTTCTGGTCAACGCCATGATTTTATTGTTCATAATGGTTATCTGTTTCGGGGGCAGCGGTTGTGTGTTCCAGACTGTTCCTTGCGACGTCAGATTATCAGTGAGCTCCACAATGAAGGGAATTTTGGCCGAAACAAAACCTTAGCTCTTGTATATGCTGACTTTTACTTGCCAAATTTGAGTAGGGACGTGGACCATTATGTGGATCGATGATTTGTTTGCCAGCGTGCGAAGGGAGTTCTCACCAATGCAGGTCTTTATACTCCACTTCCCGTTCCTGAAGCTCCTTGCTTTGATGTTAGCATGGATTTTGTGCTTGGCTTACCCCGCACGCAAAGGGCGGCAGATTCTGTTCTCGTAGTTGTTGACAGGTTTTCCAAGATGACACACTTTGTACCATGCAGGAAGACTATGGACCCGGTGCGGATCGCGCACCTCTATTTCAGGGAGATTGTGCTATTGCATGGGGTTCCTCGTTCCATCACCTCAGACCGTGACACGAAGTTCATGAGAAAATTCTGGAAGAGTTTGTGGGAGAAGCTGGGAACTCAGTTGAAATTTAGTTGTGCCTATCATCCTCAGAAAGATGGGCTGACACAGGTGGTGAATCGCAGTTTGGGCTAGCCTCTTTGTAGTTTGGCAGGGTCGAAACTGAAGCAATGGGACGTGGCACTTCCACAAGCAGAGTTTCCACAAGCAGAGTTTGCCTACAAAAGATCGACGAGCAGGACCACTGGCTTGAGTCCATTTCAGGTTGTCAACGGTCAGAATCCATCAGCTTTATTGGACTTAGCCCCTGTTCCGCGCGTGGGCCGCATTCATCATAAGGCCGAAGAGATGGCGCTGCATTTGAGAGGTATTCATGACCAAGTGAAGAGCAAGATTAAGGAGAATAGCAGCAAGTACAAAGCTCGGGTGGACAAGCATCGTCGTCAGGTACTATTTGATGTTGGTGATTTTGTGTGGGCTGTATTAACTCGTGATCGTTTTCCTATTGGCGAGTACAACAAGCTCAAGGATCGGAAGATTGGACCTTGTGAGATCGTGCCGAAGATCACTGATAATGCTTGCAGGTTTAAGCTTCCCAGTCACCTGAAGACCTCAGACGTGTTCAATGTGAAGCATCTCACTCCTTGCTTTTGTGGATCCTGAAGACCTTGTTGTGAACTCGAGGAGGAGTTCGTTCCAACCCGAGGAGACTGATGCAAGAGCTGAGTCACTAGATGAGGTTGAGCTGTCAAACGCGACTAAACTCGCGCGTGATGCAGGAGCAGATGAAACAGACGAGGCCGAGCTGTCAGACGCGACTAATCTCGCACTTCCCTATCAAGACATGGAAGACAAGCGCAAGCGAAGTGCGAGATGGTCACTTTTGGTCACGCCGCACTGTTTTGGGCGTAATTTGAGCTACAGGGATCAGAATGCCTATTATAATATGTTTTCGAAAAGCTCTCGGCAAGACCTACACGAATGACTGGGGTGACCAGTCAACGGAGACTTCTAAGACTGATTTTGTTATTTTTGGCAGTTTTCTTTATTATTTTTATGTGACTTCTTTATTTAGCCCGATTTGGGTCAAACTATCATTCACGCGTTATTTTCAATAAGGTTAGTAGTTTTGGGTCAGTTTTGTAATTTTGCTATTTTTTGCAAAATCATGGTTTTCAGCTATTTATACCCGGCTTTTGGGTAATTTAAAGACAGTTTTGAGTTATTTATATTTTCTTCGAACCCTAGAGAGCCTATCTACTGATTTATGCCCTTTTGTTCGTTGTCCTGCTACGTTTGATCCCTCGCCTGGATTCAATTCAGTGTCATGCCTTGAATTGTTCAAAGGCGGCCAAACTCTTTGTTTCCAACTTTCATTAGGAAACATTGGAAGTCAAAGGCGGTGGACGATTAGTTAGGAAACAACTTTGTTTCTAAATCGGATTGGGATTTTCCTAGCACTATATAAAGAAACTCGTAGTCACACTTTTAGGCATGCACATTATTGTAGTCTTGTTCCTCTTAAGTGAATAAAGGGTTTTTTTTCTGCCGTGGAGGTAGTTAGCAATATTTTGCTAGCGAATCACGTAAAATCCCGTGTTCATTTATTCGTTCATTGTTCGTGAGGTGGTTTGTCATAACATGGATTTATTCTACGTTTCTAGAAACTTAATTCTATTTGTGAGTTGATTCATTGATACGTTCTTGTTCTTAATTCTTCGTATGATTAGATTGATCACCTACTTGTGCTAGTTATCTGTAGCGTGAAATGATCAAATTTTAGATTTGTGAAGAACGTGTTGAGATTCTTGTAGTTTTTTGAGAACGACATGAGATAGAGACTTGAGTGACCAATTGTGGGTAGAATCGGTTGGACTTAGTAAGGATTGAGTGAAATCGGTGGACCGACAAGGTCTGTTGAACGAAACTTGCTAGCTGACTACAACGAAACGTTGGACGGAGGTGGACTGACAGGACCCGAAGTAAATTGTTACTTAGAATCACATGAGATCGAAAGAAGATTTTGAAATCCATTACCCGGTTGAATTAATCATGCATAGAATGTTGTAAAACGTAGTCCGGATTAATCTAAGTGCCCTAACGGACCCTGAATTATCTAGTTCTCCATATTCGTATTAAACGAAAAGATCCAAAATTTTAGTTTATTTTGAAATTTGAATTGCAGTCGCTTGTTTGTAGGCGACAACTTCCTGAATCAACAAATATTTCTCCGGTTACTTAACTCTAAATTAATTGTATAACTGGATAATCTCGAGACTATACATGTGGGTTCGACAACTTGAGTTTAATACCCATCTCTTCATTACTTCGACCCTACACTAACGCATACATGTAAGAAATCGTGTCACCTCAACTATTCAAGTCATATCCAATAGATACGAAATGTCGAGAAAATGTATGTGAAACGATAATGACTAAAAAGGAATTGACATAGTAATTGTCACTTTATACTTCTCATTCAAATCTATCATACTACAAGTTCGATCTTAAAGGATGAAATGTACGACTACCTTAACACTTTGAATAGGATAATAAATTTCACTACAAGATGGAAAAGGTAAGACTATCAAAACTAGTTAGAAATTTGCTCCAGTAGCTTGACCGTTTTGGCAAGTCATAGATGATTATTTACGCCTTTGTCGTACTTCTTCTAAAAGGGCACGCGTTGCACTCTCGTCGGGGCTTGGTATATAACGTCGATGATAAGACGTCAACATTTTCTTGGTGGATGCTTCTATTTCATCCTTCTCGTCCTTATATATTTGTCGGCTTCTGCATTCCTCGCTACAATATCCTTGATCACCTCTATAACAAACAATAAGTGAAGAAAGGTGTCAATACTGAATTATTTATTTGATAGAATGCTGGATATTCAACACAACATGAAATATCATAAATTGACCAGATTGCCTCAATTGAAATTTCACAACCCGTTTTAGAGAGAGAGAGACTGTGACCTGTACATGAAGACATCTTTGTCAAGGCTTAGTGTTTTCTTGCATAGTTGACAAAATTTCATAAACGACTTGTTGGGGAAATTACGAGATCCACCAACATCAATGGGCTGTGTTCGGAAGATAGGCTTCTTTAACTTCAGTGAGGATAAAACGAGACTGTTGGAGTTTTCATTCGATTGCTCTATGAGAATTTTCAAGCCAACACTCATAGAAGAAGCATTTCCCTTTCGTGGACTTTTTTCTTCATCTAAATTCAAGGAACTCCATGGTCTGGTCACCATTGCAATTCAGAGAGAGAGAGGAGACAGAGAGAGCTGTGAGGTTTAGGAAAATGGAAGGAGGGGGAGGTGGATTATTAAATTAATAGTGAGCTTGTGAAGATTAGCCAATAGTTTTTCCTTCTGTTTTTGGCCATCTAGCCGATGGTTTAGAAGATGAAGAAATATTAATGTACTCAATGATCACACAACATAAACATGAACTGTGAAGTTGATCACCATTACGTGCATCTCACACAGTATCCAACGGTTGAGAAAAAAGGTACCGAATAACAATAAGTTATAAAACATATATGTTATATTTACGTGGCAGCTATTGGATAACAATAAAGGTCATGTGCCAATATTAAGGTGATACTCAGTTGAGCGTACTAAAGTTTTCTCCAAAGGAAGACCTCGGTTTTCTTTCTTCTTGCACATGTTGTTTCTACTCTCGGGTCACGTTTTACCTATTTTCATGTCACGTATGTAGCGTCCATACTATAGGCAGGCAGGTAAAGCTGCCGTTTTCTACTCTCAGGTCACGTTTTACCTTAATGTTACTCTCAGGTCACGGTATGGACGCTACACTGGAATGAATCAAATCAAACTAACTATAACTCACAAAATTACTCAAACAAATGCTAATGATGACAAGAAAAAAACGAACTTATCATGTGACTGTAAAGCGAAAGAAACAGGACGTTCTGTTACAACCCATTGAGCAAGTGCTATACTACTTCATGTTTCATGTTTCTTCATTTCACTTTTCTCTAAATGTGCCATGAATCAAATCATATCATGTGTGATACCAGCTATGGTTTGAACTTTTAAAGAAAATAGGCTAAATTGCACCGGAGGTATCCATAGTTTGAAGAAATCTTAGATTAGGTATCAATAGTTTCGATTCAAACGCTCATGGTCCTAAAAATTAAAAATGTATGCAATCATGTACCCAACCCCAACTTTCGTCAATTTTTTTGACATAATCTTATAAGAAGACTGTAATACCCTCTGAATCTCACACATAAAATTTAATATTATAATTGTTACCTTCAACTATAAACTCTATATAAAAATGCTAAAAATATAGAGTTACCTTCAACTTTATTTAATTATCCACCCTCCTCTCACTTTCTACAACTTCTCATCGCTCTCTCTTTCTCTCTGAATTGCAATGGTGACACCGGATTACGTAGAAGAAAGTCCACGAAAGGGAAGTAGCGCTTCTTCTGTAAGTGTTGGCTTGAAAATTCCCTTACAGCTTTCAAGTGAGAACTCAAACTGTCTCATCTTATCTTCACTGAAGTTGAAGAAGCCTATCTTCCTGACATAGCCCATTGATGTTGGTGGAACTTCTGATTTCTCCAACAATTCGTTTCTGAAATTTCGTCATCTCTGCACTGAAACACTAAGCCTCGACAAAGATGTCTTCATGTACATGTCTCTATCTCTCTCTAAAAGAGTTCTGAAAATTTGATTTAGGCGATCTGATCAATTTATGTTATATCATGTTGTGTTTAATATCCACCATTCTATCACTAAATAATTAAAAGCAGTAAATAATTCAGTATTGATACACTTATTCTCTTATTCTTTGTTACAGACGTGATCAAGGATTTCCTAGCGAGGAACGCAGAAACCGGCAAATATATAATGACTAGAAAGATGGACTAGAAGCATCCAGCAAGAAAATGTTGACATCTTATCGTCAAATTATACCAATCCCAGACCAGAGAGCAACTTGTGCCCTCTTAGAAGAAGTTCGACAACGGCAAAAATCATCATCTATGACTTACCAAAACGGTCGAGCTACTAGAGCAATTTTTTAACTAGGTTTAATAGTCTTACCATTATACATGTTGTAGTGACATTTATTGTCCTCTTCAAGTGTTAAGGTAACGCTACATTCCATCTATAAGATCAAAATTGTAGATTGGAATGAGAAGTACAAAGTGTCATTTACTATGTCGATCCCGTTTTCTAGAGAGATACTCGTTTAACAAACATTTTCTCCACATTTCGTACCAAACACACACATACTCGTGTTCCCTGTGAGCAACGGTCCTTCCCATTTGGTCAATAAGAAGAAACGCCCGGTCTACGCAGCATTTTTTATGACCCATTGTGTAAATTTTCTTAAATCTGGAACCCTATTCTTAACTAGAAGGTTCCGGATTAATTGTATATTTTAAAACTGTCAAATTTTGAATCTATAACTAAGAATCGTGTTCTGGGCACTACTTTCTTCAATAAGAATATGAGATCTTATATTCCTAATTAGAGATACGCGGATATAGTTTGAGCCAATCTGAGTACAGTACATGACAAAGCAAGTGTAAATATGGTTGTGGAAGCTCTCTTGCCAAGCTATTCTCTAGACCATGCTTTAATGTTTCAATTGTTGCAATATTGTCAATAATTCTTCGTTTTTTTCTATCAAGGTTTACATTAAAGTTTGTGAAGTCTGTTTTTATTATAGGCCGTTTAATTTTGGATAACTTTATTATTGCTATTGAAACCATTCACAATGTTTCTCTTAAAAAAAAAATCACAATGTTCATAATTAAAAAATAAGACGGGTTGAAAAATTGATGTGGCTAAAGCTTACGATAAATTTGAGTGGTCATTCTGTAAAAATATTTTTATGAAAATTGAATTTCTCCCTATTTTCATTGCTGAATTATGCACTGCGTGACCTCTGTTTCTTTTTGTACATTAGCTAATGGTAGATTATTCTTGTACATTAGTTAATGGTCAACAAAGTGAAATGTTTAGGGGTACTCTCTTTGGCTACCCTCTAAGTCCATATCTATTATTACTTTGTAACGAGGGTTTATCTACTTCAATCCATCAGGCATTTTCCAATAGTAATCTGCAATGGGTAAAAAGTTGGTCCTGTCTCTAAGTATTACCCATTTCTTTTTACGGACGGTAGTATTCTTTTTTCATAAGAATCTATTGGTAATGCGATTACTATTTGTTTTATGTTATCCAAATATTCTGCTTCTTCAGGTCAATTAGTGCAAGAATAACTCTACTATTCTTTTTTAGTCTTATGTTCCTACGGAGGTTTGTCAAACCATTACCTAAATCTTCAAATTCCTACTGCTTCAAATCATGATAAATATTTACTTATTTAGAATTACCTACCTTAATAGGGAGAAATAAAGAAACAAAATATTTTCAATCCATAAAAATAAAATCTGGGAATAAACTTCGTGGTTTGAAAGAAAAACTGTTATTGACTGCAGGAAAGATTTTGAAAACTCATGTGATTCAAGATATTCCAACCTATATTATGTCATTACTTACTTTCTGTATCTTTTTCAGCTGATCTTTAAAGACTTATTGCAAAATTCTGGTGATGAATGATCTAGATAAAACTTAATTTGTTGGGAAAACTGTTGTTATATTTGCAATTCTAAACTTGTTGCAGCGGGTTTGGGCTTTCAGTAAATGTGCGCCTATAACCTCGCAATTTTAGGTAAACAAATGCTAAGGATTTTAAACAATCTCGATTCCCTTCTTGATAGAGTCCTAAAAGGGAAGTTTAATAGGAATCCTACGACTATTTTGATTGAGGCTCCCACAAATTCCTCCTATGTTTGGAAATGTTCGGTAAAAGCAAAAGCATTATTCAGACATTGGATTGATAATAGCCTAAATACTTTGATCTAGCATCATATATGGATCTCTATCGATTTAGGCACGCAACTTTTCGGTTTCCATTCTTTGTCAAATATTGTTGTTATATGTACTTTAAATAACCATGATTTGGCTTGGAACCAAAATTTAATTCTTTCTATTTTTTTAAATGATGAAGCAGATGCCATCTTACAGATTCCACTTACTTCTCCTCTAAATCAAGATTTTTTTTTTTGTCTTAAACTATCCATAGTGATTATACGGTTAAATAACCTTACTATGTTGATAATTTCATTCTCTGTCCCGATGGTTTCCAGTTATCACAAAGATGCAAGTCCAGTATCGGTTCTCTTTGGAAACTAAATATCTTGGAGAGAGAAAAAAAATTTTTATGGAAATTATATCATCTTTATTTAGCAACCAAAACAAATATTTATAGAAAATGAATTTTCTTACCCAGTTGTAGCTTCTGCAGAACTTGAGAAGATACCGAAGCTCATATGTACTTTTAGTAGGCCTTGTCGTACTTGTGTCGCCCCAATTGTTGATCTGACCATAGCCAGGAATAATCTGCCCTTTTCTCTACATATTCGCCAAATTTACAACTCCTTTCTAACTCATCAGTTGCAGATCTTGAGTAACCTGTTATGGGTATTTGGTTAGAGATGAATCAACGAGTTTTTAACTCTGAATGAATGGAAATTTCTAAAATCCCAACGAATTCTTTAGCTTTAAAAAAATACCTATCTTGGTTTGATATTGGTACATGTAAGTCGGGGCAAGACTTTCGAAACTTCTCGGTGGAATATGTGTCATCCGGGCATCCTCAATATGAACGTTAACACCTCAATCTCGTTGGATAAGCGTAGATCTGGTGGTGGCGTTGTGAGTAGGAGATTTTAGGGCGATTTGGTTTTAGAGATGGACTTCTGATCCATTTCGATGAAGATTCGATGGTGCTGGAGGCGTTTTCTATCAAGTACGTCATTCAAGAGGCGTTGAAGCGTGGTTTCAAGAAATTCATCGCCAAATCGAATAACTAGTCTCAGGTTAAGCGTTTGCAACAGGCATCGGCGCCGATATCTTTATATGAGAGAGAAAGAGAGTTTGCAATGGAGTTAAAAATGAAGATGTACTGTCTTATAGCCTTTAGGGTTTTGTGGTGAGGAAAATATGCAAATACCGTTGCCCATAACCTAAGTTTTATGGGCTTGACTGTTATGTTTTCTCTTTTTGGGCTATATGTTTCCCTCAGTGCTTGTGTGATATTTGGGTTTCTGATAAGGCCCATTACAAAATAAAATACAAGACTGGTTTCAAAAAAACATTTGGGTCTATTTGTAAAACTTAGTTCCAATTTCAGCAATTCTATGTACTCAGATATTGTGGAGGTTTAGATGAATACTTAACGTGAGGCCCCTTTTTCAAATTATTGTTCAGGGGTAAGAAGGTTTGGACCAGCCCTGTTTTAATGTTTATTTACTTTAAGTGAGAAGGGCGCATTATGGAAGAACTTCCGAAACATAAATAGAAGGTATCTAGAGAGGCTTAAAAATATTTCTAATTGTTTTTTTTTCACCCCAAAATTATGAGTTTAGAATAAATTCCACTTAGGGTGAGTTTGGTAGAGTTGTTTTTGGTGGAAAAACTAGTTTATAGATTGTGGTGGATTTTTTTTGGTTTTTTCTAGAGATTCTGTTTAAACCAGTGTGTTTGGTGGTGGTTTTTAATCTAGATTAAAAAATGAAGAAATGTGTTTGTTAGTGGTTTTTAAACTAGATGTTATTGATAAAATGACATATTTGTCCTTGTGCATATAAGGGTTGTTGCTTGTAAAAGTAAAAGAACAAAAAACAAAAACAAAACTCAAAAACAAACACATGAATCCAAGATAACTCTTTCAATGCAACATTGTTTAACTGATACTTGAAATTTAATCAACTAGGAAAATAACACAACAAAAATAGTTGACCCTAAATAATATAAGAACATCACATTAAAGTGTGAAGTGAGTGTTTTGGGAAAAACAATTTTTTTTTTTAGAATGGGAAAAACAATATTATGAAGGAAGTATAGAAAAAATTATAAGTGATCTTTTTAATTACTTCTATGATTAAAATGTCAAAGATCTACCAAAATGCTCGACAATTTTCAGTCTAATACGTTTACGGTGTGAGGATAATATCGTCTTTGTGTGTCATAGAAATAAACCAAAGAAAAAACCACCAAAAGTTGGTTTTTTTCACCAAGGCAAAAGTTGAAAAAAACTAGTTTAAAATCTGGTTTTTAAACCATTCAAAACAAACACTTAAACAAACCATTTGGTTTAAAAACCAAAAAACAAAAAAAACCACTTTGCCAAACTGACCCTTAATCTATCTGCTATACCAAAATAGGCTAAGCTATTTTTGTGGAGGAATTGTCTTCGTTGCCCTCTGTGATTTTGCTCTTTGATTTGCGAATTGGCCGTGGTATTTTGGTAATAATGATGGTTGTTGTGGTCGTGGTCCTTGGGTGCCTTTGCGGAATGACGTTGTTGTCGTTTAGGTCCTCATGCCATTGTAGCTTTGCGGGATGTCAATTGGCTCCATTAGGTGGGAGTTTTATGTCTTGTCGATTGGCTATATTTCGTTTGCTTTTGATTACGCAATGACATTCTTGCCCTCCGTTAGATTGAAATTTATATTTGTGATGTTGGTATGTCCGTAATTATTGTGATTTAGGTGGGTTGTTAGGTCCAGAAACCTTAAGTGAAATTTGGGAGTGCTAATGACTGTGGTGCCCATGTCTGTATTCTGTCATTATAGATTTGTGACGATGCAATTAATGTCAAATGTACAGGGTTCTCGGTCATTTCGCATTCTATTTGTCGTTGATTGCGCATTTACGTGTTTGCCCCTTGTTAGTTGGGATTTTGTTTATCGGGCATTGGTTTGTCCGTAATTATTGAGAAAATTATATTTCAAACTTATAAATGTATTTTCTTAATTTTAAAGTATAAGGGTGTCAATGAAGATAATAAAGAGAGATGCAATGAGAATCTTTCCTTACATACATGTGTCACTCATATTCGGCTCAGCTGCTTTCCCAGCAGTGTCCGGAAGGCCGAATCGTCCATAGCCGTAAGGCGTCACGCCAAGTAGCACCACCGATCCGTCTACTCATGACACAGACGTAAGTAAAAAGGGTATTTTGTGTCAATCACCATTATATGATCGACGAGGCTCACACGATGAGGAATCCCAGGGACTAATTCTACTCATCACCTCATGGTCACTCATAAGCGCGCGTTATTCAGGGGGAATCTGCGCCATAATGTTTAGACTCTGATCAGAGCGCAAGTCTTATCCTGCAAGGACCACTATGCAGATGTCAATTCGGTAGCCCTTATTGCCACCAGTCCGAGTACTGCGGTGTCACAAGTTTGTGAACAGCAATCAGTTCTCGCATCTGGATTTTTCTACGCAAACTATACATGGTTCGGGGTACTAACCATGTTCGATTGGCCATAACCAGTCTCACCTTGGAACTTATTTCCAATGCGACAATTGAGTCCGTCTGACAGGCTACTTAGCTCTACTGATAGACATCTAGCTCTTATCATGGGCCATATTCTCATATGATAGGCATTCCATATCATATCGTAGGCTTCCAGCGCTTATCGGGATTCTGTCTCATCTTCCGCCACACCCAGGCATATCCAGGATATTGCGAAGGTGGTCGCTCGTGTTAGTGAGCCAACCTAGTGTCAGCGTGACATGCTCTATGCTAGTACCGGAAATGTAACATATCAAACATGTATCAAACAGCATGCTGCTTAAAACAAATCCAATTAAAATCCAGTCAATCAACGTCTCGTGTTCTCATCAATGATATTGCTAGTTATCAACTACCAATTCAGAATTCTCTAAAGTGATCAACAGAGACGATTCTCATGTGGTTAGGAATGGGATGAGCCAACATTCTGGCCCATAGTCTATCCACTCTAGGAGTACTCTCTAGGTAGTCATTTTACCTTTTGTGAAAAAGTACCCTTGATTATGTGTTTCACTTCACCGCAGTATTTATAGCCGTATGCTAGTACTACCCATGGTAAACGGTTTGCTAATAGCTCATAAGCTTACCAGAAACCTTTTTAGGCAAACACATTTCTGTCCTATGGCAGAACAGGCAATTGTGCTTCGCTTCCATGGTCGATGGAGCGGTCCAATACGATCATGCAGCACTTATATTGCATTTGTTCCATGCGAGTCTATCATCGAGCATGGATAATTGCCTGAGTTAGATCCATGTTCATCTAGGTCCCCACCCTAGTCAGCATGTATGGCTAACTCTTTGAAGCATCATGTTCTATAGTCATAGCACGTGATCCATCATATAGAGTATCCTGGTGATAGCAATCTTGTGTCCTAAATTGGAATTTCCTCAAATCCAATTCTTCCGATTGCATAGTGTTTGCTGGGTCTGAGTACACACCACAGTGTATATAAGACTCCTACTGCATCGCGCACTTTGGTAATCTAGTCAATCTCGTATGGTGTCTCTTGGGGCACATGTCTAGGCTCGTAAAGTTTTGTGTTGCGCTACAGGAGTACAGTTACTCCTTAGTGGACTCATACAGTCCTTAAGCTCAACTAGCCAATATTGTGTAACCAATATTGAGTGACTGATCATCAATTGTCTACTTGTGAGAGTGATACACAGCGGTTTTCATTTGTTATCGTAAACATATAGTAAACGATCCCTGATTAAATACTGATGTCCAGAGGACTAGCTAAGATCCCATATGGACTTAGTTAGCTTGCACACGTTCTGTGCATTTGACCTTATGTCACCTCCTTGATTTCTCTATTGAGAAACACAATCGTCACGCCTATTGAGAATGGAGCCGTAATCACAACTATTGATGCTACCAAACGGATCACCGTAATTCTCACAACCTTCTTGGGAGAATATATCGTTGGTGTCTACACTCATACTGATTGTAGCCTTTTTCGCTTCTACGCAAGTCGTATGCCTTACCACACTTCCGTCTGGGTCTATGATTGACCTTGGAAATCCATTGATCTCCAGTAGTCTTCCATCCAGTCGGAAATTCAACCTAGTTCTCAAACTTGGTTGACTCTAATTCATCCTGTAGAGCTTACTTTTCATTCTTCATAATTAGGGTACGATAAGGCCTAGGATTCTATCCTATCGTTTATGCAAGGTGATCCTTAAGATCATCCCTTTGATCTCAAGCAGTCGATGGGGTATGCTCCTATGTGAAATTCCTTTGCATAGGAGGATCATCATTTTCTCTCATCCCTTATGGATGGGCATCCTGCTTGGAAAGTCAATCCCACTGTCCGAAGGATCCTTCAGGAACTAACTCCTCAGAATCTACTAAGGAACGGGTATCTTCCAGCGGCTCCTCCATGCTTGTGGAGATCATCATCTCTACGAAAATGTCCCTTAATTATGGGTATCTCCCATGAGCGATCACATATCTTGTGAATCCCTTTACGTTAAACTACTAATCGGATGTTGTGTTTCGAATACGCAACCCCTAGAATGCTCCGAATAGCATAAGAAGATACGTTACTCCATGGAGATACGTTTCTTCCATCTAGGGTCCAACTTCATACTCTTTCTTTTCAGGTGATGAAAGATCATGGGACAATATCCGAGGTTCATCATTCTCTTGCGTGGTGATCATCATGTATCCACTTCGATGTCAGATCATCGACGGGGTATGCTCCAAAGAGCGTTCCTCCGCAAAGAGGGTTCCTCCGCATAGTTATAATCTATGAGGGGCTGTTCACTAGGCAAGTTACTGCCACTATCCTGAAGATCCGTTGGAGCTATTTCCTGTTTGATCATTCGGGGATGGGGTATCATCTAGTGAAATTTCTATTTCGTAGAGACTTATTTCTCTACGAACTTCTTCCTGACTTGAAATTTTATTAAGCTCATAAGCTGCCGATCCCCATGTCCTAAGGCAACCTCATTCAGGTTGCCTTTTTGGTCCACATCTCGTAGGGTGTAGTGGCTTCAGACTTGGTGGGCTCTTGGTTGAGTATGCCGGACACCGATAAGCAAAATTGTTTCCTCTAAATAGGGAAAATATGTTTTGCAGACGCTATCCTACTTCAACCTTTATTCACAGTATCCTATTTTGCCTATCCGCTGCAACATCCTGCTGCGGGCTGTGGGAATAGCCAACTGTCTTACTTTTCTTTTTTCATCACATAGCTCTTGCTTAAGTAGATACTCGCAGTCTCTTTCTGGATGAAGAAATATCCACTTGTCCAGACGGCTTTTCTACCCTTTGTAGAGACCTGTCTGAAGCACTCTTGTGCCTCAGACTTATGTGGCCTTTAGCACACATAGTGGAGACACGAACAATTATCTACTAATGTGATGGAACAGTAAGCACCATGTCTTAGCTTTAACAAATAATGGAACACAAAAACAGAATGAATAATATACAAGGAATCAGTAGTCCTTAATGCTCTACTGGATGGTTTGCGTTTTGCCTTTCTTGTCCAGCAAGAACCACACACAGGTAAGGGTACCTTAGGCACAATCCAAGCATACCTGCCCTAGCTAGCATGTGTTGGAATAGATGCCCTAGAGGCAATCTAGTTTAGTATGAATTATTTGTGGCTAGAAATTTATTTATTATTTATTGGATATTTAATATAATGAAGTCCTTAGATTTACAATTGTGTTGTTTATCTAAAATATCCCTAGTCAATTACAATGATTAATAGGACAATCATCTATAGACTAGTATGGGGTTGGATTGATATGGAGATATCACGATCCAACAAATAGGTGTGCATTAGGGAATGTTGCACTGGATTGACCCATCTCCGAGAAGGCTACATACACGTTATGTTGAGTCACAAGCGCTTCTCGCGGTGCAATGGTATTGTCATCCTTAGACTTGAAGTCACTAGATATTCTAGTTCTGGATTACTGTGATTATGGTAGCGTTAAACGCTACACCGTAACTGGGTAGTTATAAAGGCTTGTACTGGATACAATAAGAAGCAAGCTTAGAGATCGTAGTGGACGTAGATAGAATTTGTCCCTCCCACATAACGGGAAAAAATATCCTATGCCACTCGAGGGATAGTGCTTATAGAATGTCTGGCCAGACTCAAATAAATCAATATGGGATATTGATGTTATTTGCACGAATAAGGCTATTCCCATGGATCGAGAAACTATAGATTGGATATACGAGTGTGACTTGTATGTCTCGTGTCCAATCCGGATATAGAGACAAAGGGATGAGACAATTACTTGTACAAAGGTTGTCAAGATGACTATTCTATTGTTGGCTAGAATGGATGTTTTGCTAGAGACCGCTCCATATTAGCAAATAGTTTCTACCAACTAGATAGAACCTATGGGGTCACACGCTATATAGAGTTGAACTAGATTTGGGAATTAATTAATTGGATTAATTAATTAGAAGTATCACTTTGCAAAACCTTGCAAACATAGTAGGGACTAATTTGCAAGGAAGGGACTAAATTGAATTCTAGTAAGACTAGAATAAGTCCTTTAGGTAGTTGACAAGGAGTTGTTGGACTATATAAAGGACCTTCCTTCCTTCCTTCCCATATAACTTATGCTCATTATTGAACATAACAAAGAGTGGGAGAGAACAAAATGAGAGAGAGCAAGCAACAAAGGGACCCGACCGCCCCTTTGCCGCCGCCCGTCCCCGTCGGCCACAAGGAGGCCGAGACCCTCCTTTTGGGTCTAGTTTTGCGTGATTCTTCTTCCTCTTCCTCTTTCGGGCTAGCACCAAGGACTTGGGAGATTCTAGTATCAACTCTAGGCGTGGATCAACCATAGAGAACGTGACACAATTCGTGTTTGAAGTCATCAAAGGAGAACCCTAAGGTGTGTTATTGATTTCTTACCCTTGCCATCGTTATGTCTCTTGACTTGTGATCCTTGGAGGGTTTTGCATGGTTTTATGATTGTTTGTGTTTCCGTTGCGCATCCATGAATCAAAACCCTACAGTGGTATCAGAGCCACAGGTCGTAGAGCATAAACGTGGTTTATGTGTTACGTTTTAGTTGTTTTACACCTTAATTTGATTGTTTATCACGTAAAACAAGACAAATCAAGCATGGGATGCAACTTGTCAATAATTAATCATAATAAGATCCAATTTTGCATTGGATGCATGAATTGGTGAGTTTGAGAAATTTTAGGATCTTAGATGTAGGGTTTGAGCATCCTTGGGGAAGAAGGAGTTCTCCCAAAACAAGGAAACAACCAAACTTGGGCACCAAGCAAGGGAGTTGTTTTGGAAACAACTCCCATAAGGAGGTTCGGCCCCCCCTAGGGACCGCCCCCCTTGCTTGCCGCCCAAGATTGGCCGCCCTAGGGGCCGGGCGGCCCTAACCCGCGGCCTAGGCTTGTGGGTTTTGGGCCGGGCCGGCCCTAGGGCATTGTGGTTCATCTTGTTGGGCCCGGGCAATTTGATTGTTGGGCCCATGGACCGTTTTAACTCTAGAAATCCTAAAATCAATTAAAATTGACCAAGCGCGTTAAAATTGGATTTTAACTGTTTATGTGCAAATCGCATGGTGATTGAATATGGCCTTAGGATGTGGTTTGATGTGGATGTTTAATTTTGTGGTTTAGTTTTACGGCCTGCGAGCTGATCAATTTATTGTAATAATTAATTAGGGTTTTATGGCCTGCGTGCTATTTTTTTTCTCAACTTGTGAGATTTATTTTATTTAGTATAGATGTTAGCTAGTGCTAGATAAAGTAGATTGTTAGCCAAGATTGAAGAAAAGAAGCCCAAAGCCAAAGAAGCCACAAAAGATGGAGCATGGAGCATGGAGCATTCCTCATGACTACGAGGGATGGACCAAAAGATCAAGACACATGGAGATGTGTTTGTTTTAGGGTTCATAGATAATTCCATTGGCTTGGAATTATCTTAGTCTAGAAAAGGCCATATCCACATCACGTTTAATTTCTGTTTTGTGGTTGTTTATTTTATTGTCTTATTATTGTGTGGTTGGTGTATGGATGATGCATGCAATTAGGATAATAAGATAATTAGACAACCCGGATCTATTATTTGGAGTTTTGCCCAAACCCAAATAGATAGATTAGTTGATATTGATCAACAAAACAATTAAAGTTGAATTTAAAATCCCTCAAAATTCAAATATTGTGTTCTTGCCTTCTCGTTATTTAAACACTCATTATCATCATTATTTATCACGTTCGTGCGTGCCAAAGCATGGCGACTTGGTTCATCATGATGGAATGCGATGGCACGTAACAATGTACAATTTTTTAAATAAGAGGTTGAACACAACTAGGCTATTAATTTGATTAAGAAACCTAGAGGCAATCAATTGGGATTATCCATATGGATGGATAAATAAGGAGTTATTTGCCCAATTGAACCAAGAGTTGCATATGGGATGCAATTGGAATTGTTCCTACCTAAAGTAGTCAAATTATGGGTGACTTGCCAAAGCAAGCTCATAAGGAGATGAAAGATGGATCTTGGCCCACTAGAAAATATAAGGATATTTTCCGTATTAATATCTTGAGGGTTATTAATCCGTAGAAAATAGTTGGAGCTATATTTGATAAACTATCCATTATTGAATATAGTCAAAATTCACAAATACTAAAACTTGCGTATTTTCCTTTTTGTAGAATTCCAATGGCAAACAACTCATCGAGTTCACAACATTCCCTACGATCTGTCCTTGAGAAGGACAAGCTCTCTGGAACCAACTTTCTTGATTGGTACAGAAACTTGAGAATTGTTCTCAAGCAAGAGAAGAAACTGTACGCAATAGAGGAGCATGTTCCAAAAGGTCCAGAGAACCAAACACCTGCTGCCCTAAAGGCGTATCAAAAGTGTGTTGATGACGCTAATGATGCGGCCTGCCTTATGCTTTGCACCATGACTTCTGAGCTTCAGAAGCAACACGAAAACATGAATGATGTCGATATGATCGAGCATCTGAAGCATCTCTTCCAAGAGCAGGCGAGGGTAGAGAGGTATGAGGTCTCTAAGGCACTGTTCAAGTGTCATCTGGCAGAAGGGAACCCGGTGGGACCCCATGTACTCCGAATGATCGGGTACTTGGAGAATCTCGCCCGACTAGGGTTCCCGGTCGGCCAAGAGTTGGCAACCGATCTCGTGTTGCAATCGTTGCCCGACAGTTATGGACAGTTCATTATGAACTATAACATGAACGAGATCGTTAAACCACTGCCAGATTTACTCAACATGTTGACGACGACTGAAAAGAGCATCAACAAGGGTAAGGGCAAGGCCATAATGATGGTACAGAAAGGAAAGGGCAAAAAGTTTGCCTCTTCCTCCAAGGGCAAAGGCAAGTCAGTTGCCAAGACCAAGGAACCTGCCCTAAGCCTGTTGGTGGCATTGCCAAAGGTGTGACTAAAGGTGAGTGTCACTACTGTAGTCAGCCTGGACACTAGGGGAGGAACTGCCCAAAATATCTGGAGGACAAGAGGCCTGGAATAGTGATTTCACCACCACCAGGTATTTTTGTTGTAGATGTCAATTTAACTTTCTCTACATCATGGGTATTAGATACTGGATGTGGATCTCATATTTGTCGAAATATGCAGGATCTAAAGAGAAGTAGGAGATTGGCTAAAGGGGAGGTAGATCTGCGCGTTGGGAATGGAGCAAAGGTTGCTGCGTTGGCCATAGGCGTGTGCGAGCTATCTCTACCTTCAGAATTAGTTTTAGAATTAAATAATTGCTATTTTTTGCCTGCTATGAGCAAAAACATTATTTCTATTTCTTGTTTGGACAAGGATGGTTTTATTATTTCAATAAAGAGCAATTATTGTTCCTTTTATTTAAATAATATTCACTATTTTAGTGCGCAATTATTTAATGGACTTTATGTCCTTGATCTAAGCAATCCTGTCTACAACATTAATACCAAGCGGATTAAAATAAATGATTTAAATCCTGCTTATTTATGGCACTGTCGTTTAGGCCACATAAATGAGAAATGTGTATCTAGACTCCATAAGGATGGATTTCTAGACTCATTTGATTTTGAATCATATGAGAAATGTGAGGCTTGTTTATTGGGAAAAATTACAAAGTCCCCTTTCAATAAGAAAGGTGAGAGGACAAGTGAGCAATTGGCGCTCATACATACCGATGTGTGTGGGCCATTTGCCACGCCTGCCAGGGGTGGTTATGTCTACTTCATTACGTTTATTGATGATTACAGTAGATATGGATTTGTGTACCTCATGAGGGCAAAATCCGAATCCTTTGAAGTGTTCAAAGAATTCAAGAATGAAGTAGAGAAGCAACTTGGAAAAAGTATAAAGGCTCTACGATCGGATCGTGGAGGAGAATACTTGATCCAAGAGTTTGACGACTATCTTAGAGAGTGTGGGATCGTGTCCCAACTCACTCCACCCGGAACGCCACAATGGAATGGCGTGTCCGAGAGGAGGAATCGAACGCTATTGGATATGGTTCGATCTATGATGTGTCAAACCGATCTTCCATTATCATTTTGGGGCTACGCTCTATTAAGTGCAACTTTCACCATTAACCGTGTTCCATCTAAATCAGTCATGAAAACACCATATGAGATATGGAGTGGGAGGCGTCCCACACTGTCGTTCATGAGGATTTGGGGCTGCGATGTCTATGTAAAACGTTTACAATCAGACAAGTTGGGGCCGAAATCGGATAAGTGTAAATTTGTGGGGTACCCTAAGGAAACTAAGGGGTACTACTTCTACAATCCAACCGAGAAAAAAGTGTTTGTTGCTCGGACCGGCGTGTTTCTAGAAAGAGAATTTTTCTCTAAAGAAGCAAGTGGGAGTAATTTAGAACTTGAAGAGGTTCAAGAACCACAAATCACTGAACCGATTATGGAACATGAACAGGAACCACAAGTAGTTGTGGAGCAACCTGTTCAGGTAACACAAGAGCTTCGTAGATCTAGTAGAGTGCGCCAGGAACCCGAGAGGTATGGACTTCTCGTAACCGATTACGGTGACACGTTGCTCATAGATGATATGCCTACTACCTATGAGGAGGCCATGAGCGGCCCAGAGTCTCAGAAGTGGCTGGAAGCCATGAGATCCGAGATGGAATCCATGTATACCAACAAAGTATGGACTTTGGTGGAACCACCCGATGGGGCGCGGCCCATAGGGTGCAAGTGGGTCTTCAAGAAGAAGATCGACATGGATGGTAATGTGATTACCTATAAGGGCCGATTGGTGGCTAAAGGATTTGGACAAATTCATGGTATTGACTATGATGAAAATCTTTCACCAGTCGCAATGACCAAATCCATCCGGATCCTACTTGCGATTGCAGCATACCACGACTATGAGATTTAGCAGATGGATGTCAAAACAGCATTCCTTTATGGGAATCTCCTCGAGGACGTGTATATGATACAGCCGGAGGGTTTTGAGGATCCAAAGCAAGCCAACAAAGTCTGTAAACTGCAACGATCCATTTATGGATTCAAGCAAGCTTCTAGGAGTTGGAATCGACGTTTTGATGAAGTGGTCAAAGAGTTTGGCTTCATCAGAAACGAAGATGAGTCTTTTGTCTACAAGAAGGTTAGTGGGAGCTCTGTAGCTTTTCTGGTCTTGTATGTGGATGACATACTACTCATTGGAAACGACGTTCCCATGCTGCAATCTGTTAAATATTGGCTAAGAAAGTGTTTCTCAATGAAGGACTTAGGGGAAGCAGCCTATATACTCGGTATAAAGATCTATAGAGATAGATCTAAGAGGTTGCTAGGCCTAAGTCAAAATACATATATTGACAAGGTGTTGAAACGGTTCAACATGCAAGATTCCAAGAAGGGATTCTTGCCCATGTCACATGGAATCACTCTTTCGAAGAGTGGTTGTCCCTCCAATGAGATTGAGAAGGAACGCATGAGTAGAATCCCCTATGCCTCGGCCATAGGGTCTATCATGTACGCCATGTTATGTACTAGACCAGATGTGTCATATGCCTTGAGTATGACAAGCAGATACCAATCCAATCCGGGTGAGAGTCACTGGATTGCAGTCAAGAACATCCTAAAGTACTTGAGAAGAACTAAGGATGCTTTCTTGATATTTGACGGTGAGGAAGAGTTGCGTGTAAGGGGTTACACTGATGCAAGCTTCCAAACCGATAGAAATTACTTTAGATCACAATGGGGATATGTGTTTTGCCTGAATGGAGCAGCCGTGAGCTGGAAGATTTCCAAGCAAGAGACGGTAGCTGATTCTACAACAGAGGCTGAGTACATTGCTGCAAATGGCGCAGCAAAGGACGCTGTTTGGATCAGAAAATTTTTTTCTGAACTTGGTGTGGTCCCTAGCATTGCGGATTCAGTTGAGTTGTTCTGTGACAAAACTGGGGCGATCGCGCAATCGAACGAAGGAACCCAGGTCGCACCAGAAGTCCAAGCACGTGCTCAGGAAGTTTCATCTGATTCGAGATATTATCGATAGAGGAGACGTTCGGATATGCAAGATTCCTACAGATGATAATCTGTCATACCCGCTTACAAAGCCCCTCACGCACTGGAAGCATGAAGGGAACACTAGGAGTATGGGCATACGAGATGCGCCAGATTTGCTCTAGTGCAAGTGGGAGACTGTTGGAATAGATGCCCTAGAGGCAATCTAGTTTAGTATGAATTATTTGTGGCTAGAAATTCATTTTTATTTATTGGATATTTAATATAATGAAGTCCTTAGATTTACAATTGTGTTGTTTATCTTAAATATCCCTAGTCAAGTATAATGATTAATAGGACAATCATCTATAGACTAGTATGGGGTTGGATTGATATGGAGATATCACGATCCAACACATAGGTGTGCATTAGGGAATGTTGCACTGGATTGACCCATCTCCGAGAAGGCTACATACACGTTATGTTGAGTCACAAGCGCTTCTCGCGGTGCAATGGTATTGTCATCCTTAGACTTGAAGTCACTAGATATTCTAGTTATGCATTATTGTGATTTTGGTAGCGTTAAACGCTACACCGTAACTGGGTAGTTATAAAGGCGTGTACTGGATACAATAAGAAGCAAGCTTAGAGATCGTAGTGGAAGTAGATAGAATTTGTCCCTCCCACATAACGGGAGCAAATATCCTAGGCCACTCGAGGGATAGTGCTTATAGAATGTCTGGCCAGACTCAAATAAATCAATATGGGATATTGATGTTATTTGCACGAATAAGGCTATTCCCATGGATCGAGAAACTATGGATTGGATATACGAGTGTGACTTGAATGTCTCGTGTCCAATCCGGATATAGAGACAAAGGGATGAGACAATTACTTGTACAAAGGTTGTCAAGATGACTATTCTATTAGTTGGTTAGAATGGATGTTTTGCTAGAGACCGCTCCATATTAGCAAATAGTTGCTACCAACTAGATAGAACCTATGGGGTCACACGCTATATAGAGTTGAACTAGATTGGGGAATTAATTAATTGGATTAATTAATTAGAAGGATCACTTTGCAAAACCTTGAAAACTTAGTGGGGACTAATTTGCAAGGAAGGGACTAAATTGAATTCTAGTAAGACTAGAATAAGTCCTTTAGGTAGTTGACAAGGAGTTGTTGGACTATATAAAGGAACTTCCTTCCTTCCTTCCCATATAACTTATGCTCATTATTGAACATAACAAAGAGTGGGAGAGAACAAAAGGAGAGAGAGCAAGCAACAAAGGGACCCGACCGCCCCTTTGCCGCCGCCCGTCCCCGTCAGCCACAAGGAGGCCGAGACCCTCCTTTTGGGTCTCGTTTTGCGTGATTCTTCTTCCTCTTCCTCTTTCGGGCTAGCACCAAGGACTTGGGAGAATCTAGGATCAACTCTAGGCGTGGATCAACCATAGAGAACGTGACACAATTCGTGTTTGAAGTCATCAAAGGAGAACCCTAAGGTGTGTTATTGATTTCTTACCCTTACCATCGTTATGTCTCTTGACTTGTGATCCTTGCAGGATTTTGCATGGTTTTATGATTGTTTGTGTTTCCGTTGCGCATCCATGAATCAAAACCCTACAGCATGAACATCCTTTCCTGACATCGCGTGTCTTAATCTAGCGTGCCACATATCAGAATCTTAAGTCTTACTCTTAAGTTGACATCCAAGAATTCTGAGGCGTCACTCATGCTAGAATCTTAAGAACGTAAACACTATGATACAACCATATCCAAAGTTAAAACTCTGACCAAAACAACTTTTGATGTCTACTCCCTCAAAGATAATCCTATGGATCCTTAGATGAGAAGTCAGTGCCAGGTCTGGCAGTATCTCTTAGTCTTAGGAGAGAAGTCAGTGCCAGGTCTGGCAGTATCTCTTAGTCTTAGGCTGTTTGGTCTTATACCAATATTGACCCTAAATTCCCTTATCATTGCCCCACCTGTTGCCTTGGTCCTAATAGCGGGCTAAGGACTATATCTGCCTATCATACTTCACTCACAGCCTTGAGCAATCATATATTGCTTAGACTTCAGAAGTATGTTGGACTAGTTTTCTTTTAGCAAACACTTGATTGCTAAGATCCTAGAATCGAGTGATGGTTGGTCTCATCCAAACATCTTGACACTTACAAAGTGTGTCATATAACGTTTAATTAAACGTGGCAGAGATTACAACAAATTGCAAATCGGATAGCTTGTACCTGGCATCCCTTAACTCTCTTATCGTACATGGCATCAATCTCAGACGTTAAAGTCGAGAGCTCAATATTATGACATGAGCCATAAATCATAGTTAAGGCAGGTTTATTATGAGTCACTACTCATAATTTATGTATGAAAATAGCTAAGATGGATCCAAGATTCTTCTTTGGCCTACTTCTTACAATTTTAGAAGTGGTCTTGAACATGCTGATGAGGTCATTTCCCCACCTTTTCATAGCATGCTCTATGACATTATCTTGACTGCCGCCTCCCACTATAGGTGAGCCTAAAGCTAATGTCTATGTGCTGCTGTGAAAACTTATTCATCACAGGTTCGACCATATTTGTAGGTGGTTCGACAACCTATGTCCAACGGATGGTTACATAGTACGATGACTCATCATATCGTTTGTTGTCACCATTTAGCCTTTACAGTTTTGATTTAGATACGATTGATTGACACATTGTGGAAATTAATTACTTACATTTGCTTAGCTCCAAAATAACATGTGACATCGATTAAAATTTAATAGTTCCTCACAAGGACTCCACCAAAACCTACCGTATATCCTAGGAATCAAAACTCATCACTTGTGATTTCCTATCAACTTTAATCATGTCCTCATGTGAGCTCTTTTCTTTAGTTATTTAGCATGCGAGGTTACACATATATATCCAACCACACGCAGTTATAACATAAAACATGCATAAGCATAAATAAATATGCAATGGATGTGGCCCCTAAGGTGCACTCCCACTATTGAGAGTACTTTTTGAGCAAGTTTTGAACTTCGTCACATGCCATCTCGCCTATCTCGAGGACTCCAAGCTTGAGGCTCCTTAGACCATCTATTTACTCCATGCACCTTGCGCCATAACTTTTGGTTTGACCACCTCTCTTGAAGCTTCTATCTTCAACATCTACTAACTATCTTATTTATAATAAGAAGTAACCTCATAGAGGCGATTGGATGAGAGAAGAAGACAATAGAGTGTATAGGGAGGCACGACACGCAGGCCGTATTTCGATTACATATTCAAAAACAAAACCAAAACAACATATAAAACATCTATGCCACATCCATGCATCAAACACGTCCATTCAACCCACAACATAATGTTAAACAATATAATAAACATATTGAAATTTTCAGGAAATTTCCAGAATTAAACTCTAATTACTGGAAATTAATAAGCAATAATCTAATCAACTAAAAAGATCGAAAATCGCTCCCTACCACTTAAGGTCTCACCACCTAAGGTAGAAGGTAGGGAATAATGAAAGTCTCCAGAAAAAATTTGGGCTCAAAACAGTGTGTTTTAGGTCGTCAAACTGCCTCGGGAAGTGTGCTAAACACTAATTAATAAATCTAAAAATTACTAAAATTTTCCGTCGCTCTAAAATTATGGAAAATATCCAAAAAATAGGAAATTCAATTTCGAGTGCCTAGGAAAAAACCGGACGAAAAATGACGGCGGGAGGAGGCCGCACGAGCCCTCACGCGCCGCCGCACATGAGCGCATCTGCCTCTGTCACGCGCCGACGTCGGCCATGTGCCACGTCAGCATGCCATGTGGTATGCCACGTCAGCACATTTGCTGACTTCAGCTGCCACGTCACCCGACACGCCAGCTGCCACATCAGCCGACACGTGGACAACCACGTCATCGCCACGTCAGTCTTGCGTTGATGTTCCACGCCACGTCACCTGTCACGTCATCCCTAGCCACGTCAGCAGTCTTCCGCCGGCACTTTGGCGCGTTCGGCGCGTGGGGGCGGTGTCGGTGGCGCGTGAAGCCCACGCGCCGCCTTCCCGTGTTCCGTTCCCGATGAAATTATTGTTTGTAGGATCGTCTATTCGTCCTGATACCGATTATGTGTTCAAAATCCAATTTTAAAAAGTTTTGAAAAATGTGTTCTACATAATGGATCTAACAGTCCAGATTAATACAGTTCCGAATCTTAAAATATTCATAACTAATTCATCGTATATCCAAAAATTATAATTTATATTTCTGGAATCCTCGTGAAAAACTCTACCTAACCATATAGGTTTCGTCTACAGATTATGAACTTTCAGAAACTCGATTTTCTTATCAGATTCGGGTTCGCATAACGAGGCACGAAAAACAAGCCTATGGCTCTTATACCAATGAAGGCCAGGAAGGATCTAATCATACTAGATCTACAACATGAATTAAAGCGGAATTTTTATGTGTACCTTTTCTTCCTTAGCTCATTGTGCAGTAGATTCATCTTGTTGTTGTTGCTTGCTTTCACGTGCCTTCACTTTGATCTTGCTCCCACCAATCTAGTGTGAATCTCGAAGACGAACAATATGATCCACCCCATGTACCACCTCCTTGGATGTAGTTGGAGAGAGACTAGGGTTCTCTACAACTTGAGAGTGAATCTAGACAGAGTAACTTTACTAAGTGGAATAGCAATATAATATGTAGGAGGCTACCTCTTTATATAGGTAATACTTCTCCTAGGTTTGCACATAAACCCCTTGGGTTTTAGCCTTAGCTACTAACCCCCTAGGTTTGTGCATTAGTGCAACTAACCCCATAAGGTTATGATAATTGCATTGGGCACCCCACATGGGTGCACAAATTTCTAACAAATACAACCAATATCGTACCAGTAGCTTCAGAGGCTACGAATCTCTTTCAGTAGTTTGTGACGTTACGAAAAAACTACGAATACGAAATAAAACTGAAATAAACAAATCTTAATCTCCCCTTGAAAAACTGACCAAGCTACAATATAAATAGTACTCTAAACCCTACCCTAACTATTACGGGCCAAAGCCCAATTTACTACTAAATAAATAAATAACTAATTAAATAAATAATAAATAATTACTAACGAAATAAAATAATTAGCTAACTAATAATACTAACTTTTTAATTAACGATATTGTTGACCCGAATCACGGTTGACCCGTATAAACTCCCCCGCGCTCGAAAAATACCTTGTCCTCAAAGTGGATCAGGAAGACCAAAGACTGCACGAGGCATGATTGTAGCAATTTGTCCCATAATGAAAATTAGGCCCAAAAATTTTCCAAAAGTTGTTGGGTAAAAAAAAAAAGGAGGCCCAATGTCTGAAGAGAGTAGCCAAAAAGTTGAATGAGGCCCAACATAAAACACATGCCCAATTGAATGGGGCAGCCCAATGGAAACATGAAAACTAGAAGTTTGTTCCTCTCCCGTCCCTTCTCGTTGCTAGTGACTATGGAGGAATTTGTGGAAGTAGGTGGTGGTGGTGGTGGCGGTGGCGGTGGCGGAATCGGTGGTAGCGTCGGCGGACAAATTGACGGCTGGATGGAGGTTTCGTCCTTCGACTGGGTCAGACCGTTTATGTCGGACCTAAGTTGTTTCTGTCGAGACGAATCCCAACGCCAACAATGGAGGTCGAGCTCAATTCGCCAGAGAGTGCCGGAGCGAATGGCGGCTGTGATTGACGCGGCGATGGAGTCCCGGGAGGCTTCGCGGAGGCCGATGGAGGCGACAGGTGGTCGGATAGTAGTCGCGGAAAGAATCAGGTGGTTCCGGTAGCTTCTGGAGCGCCAGAGAGGTCGCGCCGGTGTCCCGTTTGGTCTGGACCTGCTGGAGCTTCGCCGTTTTGGCAATCTGGAGTGACAGGTCGAAGGACGATCTGCGATGGTGGAGGTTTGGGTGGCTTGGGATGTGTGAGGTCGCCGCCGTTCGGGAAGAGGGCGGAGACAGGTAGGTTTGGTTGAATCTCCGGCTTGGTTTGCGGCGCTGATTTGTCCGACTGTGAGTTCTGCGTGGTCGCCGGAATCAATGGTGGTTTCTGCAAGTACAGTGGCTGCTGCTCTTTTGTTACCTCTGGTAGTTTCTCCGGATCTTGCTGCTCTTGTGGCCACGATGGTAGTTGTTGTTGTGTTTCAGCCAGTGGCTGTAGATCCGTCGGAGGCAGTGGTTGTTCTTGCTTTTTCTGTTGTTCTTTCTTTTGTTCTTGCTTCTGCTGTTGCTCTTGTTCTTGCTTCTGCTTCTTTTGTTCTTTGCTCGTTTCCTCGAGTTGAGATATTAGCTTCAATGATATTAGCAATGTTCGTTATTGATGTCAACAGAAAGTTGCTGAAATGAGATCGACATGTTTTCACCAGCTGAATGGTGAAAATCAATGAAAGCACCAATTTGATAAAACCAGTATCGTATCTCTTCCAGTAGTTCGTGACGCTAAAAAAAACTATGAACACGAAATAAAATCGAAATAAACTGAAATAAACAAATCTTATTCTCCTCCTGAAAATATTTGCCAAGCTACAATATAAATAATACTCTAAACTCTACTAACTATTTCGGACAAAAGCCTAGTTTACTACTAATTAAATAAACAACTAATTAAAGAAATGATAAATAATTACTAACTAAATAAAATAATGTTAAGGGAGAGTTCTCTGCTTTAGAGAGAGAAAGTACCGAGTTTGAGGGTTTCTTGTTCTGCCTTTGCAGGTCCAGTTGATCTGTTTTCAGATCTGGTGAGAGTGATTCATGGCGTCTTCAAGTAGTAAAGGGAGTGAGAAGAAGGAGGAGAAAGAGGCTGCTGAAGAGATTACTAGTAAATTGGAGGCTGTGGACATTGTCTCCGGCAGCGAAGAAGAGGAAGAGATCAGCTTCGACGAAGATGAAGTTGAGGAGCTATTTGCAGACAGCACCCACAGTCTGGTGGGCACTGTCTTATCATTCAGAAACATTAGTGTAACAGGGCTGAAAAAGACATTTGGTCCGTTATGGGGCTCACCGGAAAACTTTCGTGTTGATGAGTTGACAAGGGGTATCTTCCGTTTCTCTTTTGGGAAGGAAAGGGATATGGAGAAAGTCCTTAACGGAAGGCCTTGGTTCTTCAAGAACCAGCTCCTGGTCCTCTCACCTTGGGATCCAGTTGCAGGTATTGATTCTGCGACTCTTGATTTCTCTCCTTTCTGGGTTCAAATATGGGACATCCCATCTAATTGCTCCTTGGAAAATGTGGCTAAGAAGTTAGGAGCGAGTTTGGGTACGGTGTTGGACACAAAAATTCCTCAGAGATCTACAGATGATGGTCGTTTTGCAAGGCTTAAAATCTTAATGGATATAAAGAAGCCATTGGTGAAAAGCTTCAAAGCTTCTCTTGCTGGTATTGGCTCTTTCAGAGCTACGATTCGATACGAGAAGTTACCTCTGTTTTGCTTCTATTGCGGAGTTTTAGGGCATGACAATGGAGGGTGCATCAAGAAGGAGAACGATTTGTCCAAAGGTGTCGTGAAGGCAGATTCCTTTGGCCTTTGGCTTAAAGCAAAGTCGTTTGATGAATTATGGGTTCCTCAAGCTTCATCAAGACTGTTTAATAGTCGAAGAGAGACACTTAACAACCCTCAAGGGAAGAAGAGTTCACCGGAGAAAGAGATAGGAGGCCGGAAGTTAGTGCAAGCTAAGCCGTCGGCGATGATAGAGTTTGGGGAGGCGAAAGGTCAGGAGGGAGACAACCAGGCGGCTAAGGCGGACCTACCTATGCCAGCATGCCCCTCGGAAGTTGAAATTCTAGATGGCGTGGAGAAGGAATTAGCTTTGGAAATCGCAGATAATCGGGAAGATTTTAGATTATTTCAATCTTTGGCGGGCTCAGTTTCTGGTTCACAGCTGGATGTGGGTCAAGAGGAGAATTCGGGTTCGAACCCGGGTAACAATAATAAGGTTGGGCTTGTCTATGAAGCCCATCTTTCTAGTTTGTTGGATCAGCAGGTTAAGATCAGCCCAGGACCATTGGAAAAGTGTACCTCTCCAGTTAGTGGAAGCCCATCTCCCAAATTAAGTCCAGTTATCTCAGACTCTGGAAAGGACGTTATTGCCCCCGGAAATTATGGAAAAAACAATGGAGAAAAGGGGGAAGTCTCAGAAACCCTAACTAATCTATCGCAGAAGAAAAACGATGAGAAGAACAAGAAGAGCAGCGATAGAGATCCAAAGGAGAGCAAAAAATGGAAAAGACTGGCACGAAGCAAAGCCTCGGGGTTCATATATGGTACGGATGGAGATGGAAGAAGGGTTGAAGGTACGTGTAAGAGAAGACTTCATGCCTTTTGTCTGAAGGAAGGTGATGAAGATATTGAAATGGAGGATGTTGGTGAAGTAAAGAAGAGCAAGGTGCTCTCGGATTCTTCTGATAATGATAGGGTGGAGGTAGCCGACCCGAACAGGCCCCACCTCGCCCAATGAAGACTATGGTCTGGAACTGTCAGGGTGCTGGAAGAGCCCTGACAGTTCAACAATTCTGGAAATTTTATAATTTCCACCTCCCTGATGTTGCTTTTATCAGTGAGACAAAGCAAAAGAGTTATTTCATGTTGAAGCATTATGTCAAGAGACAAAGTTGCAGTCTGTGGGTGGATCCGATAGGAATTGCTGGAGGATTGGGAATTATATGGAGAAACAGTGTGCAGGTGAAAATCTTAAAAATGTGTAACTTCTTTATCCATGCTTATATTGATGTTGATGGCTTTAGGTGGCATGCTCTTTTTGTGTATCTTAGTAATGCGGATTCTCAAAGACAATGCCAACTTGATTTTTTGTCCCCTTACATCTGTTGGAAGGATGATGCTTATATTGTTATGGGAGATTTCAATGATATCATGGATCCATCTGAGAAGATGGGAGGTAGATTCAGGGATCCTAATTCTTGTAAAATGTTGGTTGATTTTGCTTCTTTGTGTGGTTTGATAGATATGGGCTTTGAGGGATATCCGTTTACATGGTGGAATAGAAGAGGTGGTTGTGAAGGGATTGAAGAGAGGATTGATAGGTGTTTTGTTTCTAATTATTGGAGTTCTCATTATCCTTCTGCCTCTCTTAATCATGTTCTTGCACCAGGATCGGATCACTGCATTTTGTTACTAGATACATGTCCTAATGTAGTTGCAAAACCAAAGAGAATTTTCAGGTATTTAGCTTCTTGGAAGGACAATAGTGGTCTCAAAGAAGTTGTTGCTAGAGCCTGGTCCAAAGATGTTAGAGGAGTGCCAATGTTCAAAATCCAGCAGAAGTTAAAAGAATGCAAATGGAGGCTCATTGAATGGAACAGAGGAGAGAATGGTAACCTCAGTAGCACGATTAAAGATAAAGAAGATCGTATGAAAGCTCAAAGGAAAAAAGGTAGAGAAGCTGATACTGATCTTCTTCTTCAACTTGAGCTTGATTTGGAGAAACTTTGGAAAGAGGAAGAAGAGATTATGAAGAATAAAGCTAATATTGACTGGTTGTGCTTTGGAGATAGGAACACTTCCTATTTTCACTCAACCGTGAAGCAGAGACGAGCTAGAAATCATATTTCTGGTATCTTTAATGATGAAGGGAAGTGGTGTTCCTCTAAGGAAGAGTTGAATGCTGTTTTTCATAATTTTTACTCCAATCTCTTTGGAGTAGATGATTCTGATGATCCTTGGCCCATAGTGTGTAATGTGAAGAAGGTTATTAACGATGACATGAACTTGCTACTCACAAAGCCTTTTTTGGACGAAGAGATCAAGAATGCTTGCTTTGACATGGCTTCGGACAAAGCCCCCGGTTACGACGGATTCACAGCAAGATTCTTTCAAGACCACTGGGATATTGTGGGTAAAGATATCTGTGATGCTTGCAGGAGCTTCCAAAGATCAGGGAAGATGCTAAAAAGTATGAACATCACTCAGGTAGCGCTAATTCCTAAAGTTCTCAATCCCATACATGTTAAAGATTTCAGGCCGATTAGCCTTTGTACTTCAATGTATAAGATTCTTTCTAAGGCTTTGGCTAACAGATTGTGCAAAGTACTTGATGAGCTGATTGCAGAAACTCAAAGTGCCTTTGTCAGTAATAGATTGATAACTGACAATATCTTAATTGCACAAGAAATCCTCCATTGGATTAAAAACCATAGAAAAAGGAAGCATGGTTGGATGGCTTTGAAGCTGGACATGCTTAAAGCTTTCGACAGGGTAAGTTGGAGATACCTTGAGGAGATCATGATGAAGATGGGTTTTTCCAGAATCTGGATTAAATGGATTATGGCATGTGTCACTTCTGTTTCTTTCAGATTGATTTTGAATGGGGAAGTAGGTGAATTTATCACGCCAAAGAGAGGCCTGAGACAGGGTGATCCTCTCTCACCCTATCTCTTTGTGATTTGTGCAGAAGGTTTATCGGCATCTCTTGCAATGTTTGAAAGACGGAATTGGTTTAAGGGGGTGAAAATAGCCAGAAGTTGCCCTTCGGTTAATCATATGTTTTTTGCAGATGATTCCATCTTATTTTGTAGAGCTACGGTATCAGATTGCAGTGCTGTAAATAAAGTGCTCCAGCTCTACGAAAGAGCCTCTGGGCAGTCCATCAATAGAGAGAAATCTCAAGTTTTTTTTAGTCCCAGTACTAGTAGCTTACTGAAAAACTTCCTTCAGACTTATCTTGGCATTACTAAAGACTTTAAAGATGGATCTTATTTGGGGTTGCCTGCTATTCTAGGAAGGTCAAAAAAGAGGACAATGAGCTTTGTAAAGGAAAGACTTAGAAAAAGACTTGGAGGATGGAATGAGGCCAAGTTAAGTCCTGCAGGCAGAGAGGTTTTAATTAAAGCTACTCTTTCTGCGCTGCCCACATATGCAATGTCTTGCATCTCCTAAGGCCCTTTGCAATGAAATGTCATCAATTATTGCCAATTTCTGGTGGGGAGGTGCAAGTGAGAATCATAATAAAATCCACTGGAGGAGCTGGGATTTCTTGTGTAGAAAAAAAGAGGATGGAGGAATGGGATTCATAAACCTCTATCTTTTCAATCAATCTTTGCTTGCCAAGCAAGCTTGGAGATTAATAGATGGTAAGTGCAGTTTATTCAAAAGGATTTTTAAAGGAAAATATTTTCCGAATTGTTCCTTATGGCAAGCTAAAGCCCCTTCCACAGCCTCTTGGGTCTGGAAAGGTATTTTGGAAGGAAGAAATGTGCTAAATGGGAATTGGAGATGGGTGATTGGCAATGGAAAAAGTGTGGACATTTGGAAGGATCCTTGGATCCCAAGGAATGATAATTTTCATGTATCAACTCAGAGGGGGAATAACTGCAATGTTGAGAAAGTAGCAGGGCTAATTAATCATTCAGCAAGAAGTTGGGATATTGAACTGGTGTATTATCTTTTTAATGCTGATGATGCTGCCTGCATTCTCTCTGCAAGTGTGGGATCTATTAATTGTGCTGACAAAAGAATTTGGACCAGATCCCCAGATGGTGTTTTTTCGGTGAAATCAGCATATAATTTTTTGCTGAAAAAGAATGTAGCTGATGATGGTAGTAATTCTAGCAGCTCTGTTCACTGGAAGGAAGTGTGGAAGTTGAAAGTGCAGCCAAGAATCAAATGTTTTATGTGGAAGTGTTTAAATGGCAGCTTGCCTGTTAATGCTGCTCTTGTAAGAAGAGGCTGCAAGAATATTGATGGCATATGTAGGAGGTGTGGTGATTGTGAAGAGTCTATCTTGCATTTGTTAAGAGATTGTTGGTTTGCCGAGGCTGTTTGGGCACTTTCACCGCTTAGATTCGTAAGAACTCTACCTAAAGATCTCAGCTTGTCGCAGTGGTGGTCTGATGTCAATAATGTCGCCTCATCTGTCAAGGAGGGTGATATTATTAGAGGCATTTTTGTTCAAACTTGCTGGGAGCTTTGGAAGTCACGGAATGATCAAATCTTCAATGACATCAAATGGAAACCCTCTCAGGTATCAGCAAAGGCTATTTACATTTTTTATAATTTTTGGGATACTTTGAATTTGTCTCCAGCTAGAAGAAACATCACATGCTCTATGGACCAAAACTTGGATGATGTTGAAGTGAAATTTTTCTCTGATTCTGCTGTTAATCCAACAAAAAAAGAAGGTAGTATAGGCTTTGTTCTAGTTAGCCAGTCAGGGGATGTATGGCTTCAATGCTCAAAAATTTACAATCACATTTCTGATCCTTTGACTCTTGAAGGTCTGGCCTTAAGAGATGCAATGACCTCAGCTCTGAATTTGCATTACAAGAAGGTTGCTTTCTACTCTGATTCAAAAATCTTAGTGGATGCTCTCAATGCCAAAGAGAATCATGCAGGTTGGTAAATCTGGACTATTGTCGCAGACTGCAGGTCTATAGCTGCTGTATTTGATTGTTGTTTTTTCATTTTTGTGAAGAGAGAGCAGAATACCTTAGCTCACAATTGTGCTAGGAAGGCTTTGAATCTCTCTTTGATGTATTGAGGATCATTCCTCTTCTGTTTTTTATGGGCTGCGATGGCCCCTATTTGAATAAAATATCTCTGCTTCCCTAAAAAAAAATAAAAAAAAAAAATAATGTTGATAAAAATAAGTAAATAAAATAATTAGCTACCTACTAATACTAACTAATTAATTAACAATATGATTGACACGGATCACATGGTAGACCACTATCACAATGTTTACTACCTAATTAATTAATTCATAAGACATAGGGTGATGATTCTTAAATAACCAAAAATAGCTTAAGAGGACGATAACACCTGTTAGAAGTTTTTGCCTCCCCCATCCCTTTTCGCGTCCATTTCTCTCTATGGTGAAGTTGATCCCTCAAATGCTATATACCTAATGTTTGATTTCCCATACAGTCGGCACCTGCCCGTTGCTCTATTACAATCAACCACATCTCTTATAGCAGTAGTGCCTCTGCGTCTAGTTGACGCAGTTGTTAAGTTCCCACTGGTAGGCCTTCTGGTTCATCCCCCTAGCTCATATTATGTGCCCGTCCTCCTTGACGACCACGAGTTATCCCACTGTTGTTGCTGCTCAACCGGACCCTCTTATTCCCACCTTCTTAACGGTCTCCACACGAACACAAACAAACATGAAAGACACAAGAAAAACACGACAATAAATTTGATATTTTTGATTGATTGATTAAAATGTGAAAGCAACACGCTTAAATGGACAAAATACCTAGCCCGTTCAACTTTACGGGCCGAGAAAGAACCGAAGAAAATCTGATTATTGTTTAATTAAATAACATAATTAAACTAATGAAATAAATAAACTAAATAATAAATAATACTAACTAACACTTAAGTAAATAATTAAATAATACTAATTAACTAGTCATCTTTCTTGACTCCGTCGGGGCCTCCCAAGAAAACTTAGATTACTCAGAAAAACTATTGTAGCATTCCATAATAATCTTGTCCTCAATACTCAAAGCCAGAAACTTCTTATACTTCCTTATCTTCACATACTTGGGATAGAACCGAGCCCCTAGCACAGTTTTAAAGGCTTTGAAATCTAAATTCTCCGGGGTCATAAAAACTTCCATGTTGGTCGTTCACCAAATATATGCCTCGCCATGGATGTAGCACATAGTTGCGTCAACCTTCTGATACCGTGGGCAGTTAGCCGCATTTAACACCTTCTCGACTTGGCGCAACCAAATCCCCATCTCGAAGGGGTCTTCATTCCAAGGTACAACGCTGGTTTCCATTGGGCTATCCTGCAAGCCACATCTCTTCCCTGATTCTTCTGGTTTTGAGACAACAGTCCCAATGTTGCTATTAAGTTCTACGAGGCGATACCTTGCGCTTTAGCGCAGGTTCATAAAGAAAAAATGTTACTCAATTAGAGTGGCATTTACTGGATTTATGTACAAATAATGAAAATATCTTTATTTTACTTCACATAATACGTATGATAATTTTAATTGGTACTTCCTCCGTTCTCAATCTATCTTCACGGTTTTCATTTTATCATTATTCACTGGATCACTTTGATTTGGTGATCTAATTAGTGAAACGATGCAAAAATTTGATAATCTTTGCATGATGTTGTAGAGTAAACTTTAATCTACAACACCATAAAAAAATACCAAAAAAAGACATCATTTTGCTATTCAAATTACCGTGTCAAAGCGATCCGATTACGGAAAAAAAATTCAAATTGTGAAGATAGATAGAGAATGGAGGTAACAAACAATAATCATGTTCGGAGGAACATTTATAAATTTACTATAGCGGGGGCTAAAAGGCTGTAACCAATTTAATGTGAATTTACGACCAACTTAAAAAATATTTATGAAAACAAATGGTTCTTCAAAAAAGTTGAGTCTAGAGAGAGGTCAGAGCTTCTTCCCCTCACCCTTTCTTCCTCCCTATATGTTTCTCTGTTTTGCAGGTATGGATCATTCTACAGGCCCCCAGCAATCACTCCACAATCTCCATCCAGGTCATGTTTTGCAAGGGTCCCCTTCAAGGGCTACCTCTTCACCACCTCTAGCTGGTTCTCCTTCCTGTATCAGTACCCCTCACCACTTGGAGAACCGTTTCTTTTCTATGAATATTGCAACCCCTCCCCAATATGCTGCTTGGAATAGCATTCCATGGGATATTGAGGAGGTTGTCGATGACCCCCCCCCCCCCTCTGAAGACTGTTCTTCTGAGATCTACATCCCACTCAGCAAGGATGACAAGTTGAGAGCCACAGAAAGGCTAAGGCACTCTTATTACCAAGCCTGTGGGAAAGACATTCAACCATGATTTCCTGTTCTCCAGAGCCAAAGAATTGTTGAAGCCTAAAGGTAGAATCATGTGAAGTGACTTCGGGAACCAATTCAGGCTTATTAGTTTTGACCACCTTGCTGATTGGGTAGTGGCCTTTTTGAGAGGCCTCAGTTCATTGGTGCTCACTTCCTCGGCATCCAAAGATGGAAATATGGATTTAATGCCACATCTGCTAGCATCTCCAGCTTTGTCTCTTGGACTAAACTCTCTGGTATCTCTCCTGATTTCTTTGATCCCATCATCGTCGTCATGAAGATTGGTAATGGCCTTGGCAAAGTGATTAAAGCTGGACACACTCACTGAGAAGGGTCTTATACCTAACTTTGCCAGACTTTGTGTCCATGTAAACATTATTGATTCCCCTTCTTTCTCTGTGAAAGTTGGTTCCCATGTCCTCTATGTGGTGTATGAGAACCTGCATAAGCTTTGCTCTACTTGCCATAGAATTGGCCACCTTGCTTCTTCTTGTCCCTCTACCCCCCTCTGCCCACCTCTCTCCCTGGGGACTCTGGGAATGAACCCTCTGATCAGGCTTGTCCCCCAACCTGATTTCTCCCCCCTCCATGGTTGAACCACCTACTATCGCCTCTTCTTCTCAGAACCACCCTTCCTTGGCTGAACCACCTAATACTACTTCTTCTAACCAAAACCACCATTCCAGTGGTCAACAACCTGGTTTATTCGAAATAGCAAACTAGGGGCTAAAGTTCAGAGTTTTTCCCTCAGAAGTAGAGGCAACATCAACAGAAGGGCAAGAGGACTCACAGGAAACCAAAGAGGAAAGAAAAAAAGAGCTTTCTCAAGGCTATCACAAAATTAAACTTAGCAAGGTCAATTTGAACAACTTGAAGAGAATCACCAAGAAGGTAAACATCGATAATTTCATCATGGAACCTCTTCCTGATGACTGCAGCTCCTACAGTTCTGCCAGAGAGCCTGAATAAAGTGGCAGGAGGAATTTGGAGGGTAGCCCGTTGAATTTCAGTCCTGTTTGTACTGAGGTAATTGATCCCGTTACTTTTTCTAATAGGTTTGATGGCTTAGGGGAGCTCCTTGATGTTAACCCTCCTACAACTCCCCACCTTTAACAGCAGTTAATGCCCAACACTAACATTAACCACCATATTAACCAGTTACAACTTATCCTCCCTTTGAAACCTCCTTCCACCACTTTTCCCACTCCCTTTTCAACCTCCATTAACTGCTCTCCTCCAGTTACGAACTCCCCAACTCCCCATAAACCCATGATCTCCCACTCTGAACCATCCTTTCCCTATATTAAGCCCTACTGTATTTTCCCTTTCACTCAACATGTCACTCACCAGGATAAAGTTAAGATTATTGGGAGACATATCAATATCAGTAAAGCTCAAGAATGGATTTGGAAAATATGGAGTAGAACCCAGGGAGGAGGATCCCAGGATGGAGATTCATAAGGAGGGTGGAACAGACTGTGTAGCACCCCACTCCTTGGGAATCGAAGCCTTTCTGGAATTTTGTCGAAAATATCACACTAATTCTTGAGGATAATGAACACATATTGGTTTTTAGGTTCTCGGATTCAGACAATGCTGGTGATATTTACAACCGGAGATCAATGTTGTAGGCCTACTTCAAGATCAAGCGATACTATACTATGATAGTTTGAATGTGATTTTCTTGACTACAAATCAGGTTCATCATGAAAAAACCAAGCTTATCGGCGTCAGATATCATTTTCTAAGAAACGAAAAAGTATCCAAGTAATGAAGGTGGGGATGGATGACAACCACGCGGATATGTTCACGAAGCCTGTTTGAGAGAGCAAGTTCTAGCATTGCCTGGAATTGCTCAACATTTTGAGCCGCTGAGGCCCTTTAGGGCATGTCTGACCCGGTGAGAGTCCAGTGAGTCTCTGTCAAGAGAGACATTGGTCGCGGAGAAGCCAAGTTTTATTTACATGAAAAGATTTTTTGTTTCAAGGCGACATAATTCAAGTCAAGGTGGAGATTTGTTGAAATGGTACCTTGAATGGAAGAAATCACCTTTAACAACAACCAAAGGCCCAAGGAAGAAATAAGAGAACAAGGAAGAAGGCTGAGAAGTTCGTGGGTTTAATGAGGTCGCAGGACCTCTGAAGCAGTTCATATGACCTGTGTCCAGGAGGTCACACGACCTACTAACCAGGTCGCAGGACCTTTGGTGGGGTCGGGCATTTTTTGGTTGTTTCCTAATTTTTGTAGGTTAGTTTGGGGTCGATTTTAAGCACTATAAAAGGGTCATTAGGTGTCTTCGACCATTATGCTATAAATTGTAATTGCTCATCTTGCTAAATAATGTCATTCTTCGTTGTGGACATAGGTAGTATGAAATGTGCTAGCAAACCACGTTAAATCTGTTGTTTGCTTGGTGTTTCTTATTTCCGCTTCATTCTTTGTGAGGTAAAAGCGTTATAAAAGTGATAGTGTGAACATAGACATGAAAAGTTTCTTGTAGTGATATTGCATATTACCTATGGTGTTGATTTGGGCTCGATGCCTACATCTTGTTCCAACAGCATCCTAATGGGGGTTTCCTTTCCATGTTTGTCGTCGAAGTGAGGAGTTTATTTAAATTTGGCATCATGGCTCAATAATATTACATTACAACGTCGTCATGTCCAATTTAGTTTTGTGTCCAGAGGATGTCCAAATCAATCATTCAATAAACCCATCAATCCCCATAAACATCGCCATATCCAATTAAGCAATACTAAGCTTTGTCAAAATTGTGAATTCATGTAAAACTAGATCCTGCAGTTATAGAATCAAAATAAATGCGGACTAACAAAAAACGCTAGGAGATATCCTTCCAAAATATTTGTGACTGATAGATATACCTAATCGGAGCTGTTATACTACTTAACTAGGGTTAAAAAATGAATAATGGTGGTTAATTTGGTGATGAACAAAGATCTTGATAGATTTTCCAACTTTGGCCTGCAGGGTCTGGAGAATATGTCGACATAGGAGGATCCAAAATCCATATGCATATGTGATTTTTCATGTGCTGTACTCTGATTGGCTCAAAATTAGATCCACGGATTTACAGATTCCGGGAATAAGATCTAAAATTCTATTTCAAGAAAACAGTACCCGGAACACTATTCTTAGTTATAGGGTTCCAAATTGACGATTTTAAATATATTGTCCATATAGAAACATCCTTTATGTTATAAACAATTTATTGTAAACCAAGAACGATGAATGCAAGAACACAAAACGTAAGGTGCTTCACTTGCCACATAACCAATGTTTATTCAAATAAAACCACGAATACAACCCACACAATCTTTAGACACGCCGTAGGTAATTTATATATAGTCATGTGAAACAAACTTGCTTCCCAAGATATCACAAACACGACCCTAGAACGGATTAGGAAACAAAAAAATTGGCACTGCTCCATTGCCTTTCACACAAAAGGTCGGCCCATTCGCCACGAAAGGCTTTCGTGCGAAAGCTATTCCCATTTGTGAGAATGGGTAGTGTGCTTTTCTTGTTTTCCCCAGTACTCCGTTGATCCATCGCTTCGCCTCTTCGTCTCTAACTCATCGTCAAGCCTTGTGAGTCTATTGCAGATAGTGCTTTCCAGAAAGACAGATCATAGCCACGTGGCAGCCATCCAGCACACCTATTTGTGCTTTATACACACCGGACAACTACCTATGCTTGTCCGCGTGGGGGCTTCAAGACAGGGCCCTCGCGTACCAACAAGGGACTTGTAGGGACTTAGTGGTTTGGAGGCTAGGGTAAGGCCCGTCGCGCGCGTCTGACAACCAAGCTCGCGCACGACCTCTGGTAACTGGGTGAGAGGTTCTAGGCTTACGTTTCCCATCAATGCGGCTGACCTCATAACGGTCTCCGATACTTGCGGGCAGATACGTAATGGTTCCTATATACACGGCCGAACGTGCCGTTGGGGGTCTATCATTAAGCCGCCATTTATGGTGAATTAACCCCCTCAACGGTCACTTCTCCACTATATATAGGATCATTAGCTTTTCATTACAACACTGAGTACACACGGAGTACAGACCGAAACATCTCAGCTCTTGGAACGCTAAGAAACTTCTCTCTCTCAGCCTACCGTCTCTCTCTCGATCAGTTACCAATGCTTACTCTCTCTCTACACACAACTTACAACTCACTGTGTTCTTATTCTCTACTTGAGGTGTAAACTTAGATCTCTTTAAGGTATTTCTGCATTCAGAATTTGGTGAACCCGACGTGAAACACCCACCTTCAACCCTTTTTTTTACACCTCCATAATGTCTTCGGATGCAAACGCTCGTGATGGTGATCGGTCCTCTTCCCACGAGGAGAACTCAGGAAAAGAGGGACTTCTCCACACTGTTTCCAATCCCAGTGTCAGTGCGCCAGTAGCTGCGGAGGAGGGCCCTCTTTGGAGGCACTCCAAGCCACGATTTTCAGAGTCAAGCCCAGATGATGCAAGCCCAATCCGCCCTGATTGCTCAAATCATGACAATCTTGGGAAGGATCGCTCAAAACACCACCACAAGGGCTTCGGTCCCACCACTAAAAGCCCTGTTGCCTCTACCCGTGGCGGAAACCACATCCATAGTTCATACGTCTGTTGCACAATCTTCTTTTTCCGGTGGTTTTGGGCCACAAGCTCCGAGCGTCCTGACGAGCTCCTCCCTGATGGCGACGGGAAACCCTGCGTCATACTCGGCGATGTCGTACCACGCAAGTGGAGATTTAGGCAGCCATGCACTTCCACTGCCACCTCCCTATGATCCAAAAATTCCCTACATTCCGGGCTTCGCAGACTTGGAAAAACGTATTGATAGCATCATCGCGAACCAGAGCTTCGTAGAGGCTGTTATTCCAAAAGTCGACAGCGCGCCTCCCATTCCACGGGACATCTACTTGATGCCCAATCCCACGGGATACAAAGCACCCAATTGGGAGAAGTTTGATGACATCAGCAGAAATGCACACGAGTATGTGATGCGATTCGTTAACAGGATGGGCCCATACGGGGTAGACACCAGGTTGTTGATGCGCGAGTTCCCCAAATCCTTGGGGTCTGTCGCGTACTAATGGTATAGGACCTTGGAAGAAGGATTTGTCAAGACGTGGGAAGATATGGTGAAGAAGTTCTACCTAAATTCTTCCAAGTCGAAGAAAATGTTACCACTATTCATCTCTCACGCATGTACCAGAGGCATGATGAGGAGGGAGTCGCCTTCATCAAAAGATTCAAAGGCAAGTCCCTGGAATGCGTGGACGATGTCCTGGAAAGTTGACTGGTGGAGATATGCCTTCCGGGATGCGCAATGAACACAAAGGTATGCTCATTAACTTAAATATGCCTACCTTTTCCAGATTTGTGGAAAGGATGAGGAAGAGGTACGCTAACGAGCGTACACCGGCGAATCCCAGATTCAAGGTGGGAAAGTACAACTACAAGCAGACTCGAGATGTCAGCATCCATGCAATATCGTCTCCCAATAAACAGCAGCGGCCCGCACCCCAGGATGCACCACATTTTCCCTGTTCAATCGAGGATGAAATAGACCTCTGCAAGAGATGGCGCAAAGATGGGATCCTTCCGCCCCTGGAGCACAAACCCACAAAAGACCAGCTACAGGATCCAAGGTGGTGAGAGTTCCATGGGCAGGTGCTACACCCAACCAGAGAGTGCAAAAAGCTCTGGTGGCTGGTGGACAGGAAGATAAAGGACGGCCAGTTGGTGGTCGATGAGCCAACCAAAGATGTGCGCAGCAACCCATTATCGTCTCATGCAAGGCTGGAGCCCAAGGGAAAGGAGGTTGCTATGATATCGGTTATGGACCTCGAGGAGATCGCGGAGGAAGAGGCCCCGGTGATCGCAGAGGTTTATGAAGATGAGGAGTATGGTTTTGACACAGAGGATTCGTGTGCTGAGCGGATGAAGGACTCTGCCAAGTTTGTTAAATTCTTCGATGAGATTAATTTTTTGAACAACTGCAGTCATGAGATGATAAAGGCGATCTTGAGGATATCTGAAGACCAGGGGAAGAATTGTTCATTTCCAACGGAAGGGTTGTGACGGTCGCGCGACCGGGAGGTCTGAGCATAACGTTTGACGAATCAGACAAGAGGACTGATGCCAATCATCAGAGGCCGCTATACGTAACGGCCACTATCAACCATGTGGAGTTCAAAAGGGACATTTTTGATGGAGGAGCTGCAGTGAATGTCATCCCTCTTAGTACCTTGGAATTAGCAGGAATTCTCCAAGACAAGATTGTTAAGAGGCCGTCACCACTAATGGGTTTTGGAAACGACTCCAGAGTGACAGTTGGCTGTATTCGATTGGGAATTCTGATTGGCCAGATCAAGTGTTCTGCCAAATTTCACGTCATTGAGGCCAACACCACTTACCACATGATTATTGGTCGGGCGTGGATCCATCGCTTCGACGTTGTACCCTCCACGGCTCACCAGGTTATGAAAGCCATTTGGAAGAACAAAGTGGTTACGATACCTGCCTCGGTGAACCCCTTCAATCTAGAAGAAGCACATTTTTCCGAGGCTGTATGGTTTACAAAATTGGCGTATGAGCCTACTCCATCCCCATTCCGGTCAACCCCCTTACCCAAGTGGGAAGATGTTAAGGGGCAGTCACCAGCCGGAGTCATGGTAATGCATAAAGAATCTGAGAGGGTATCCACGCAAGAGGAGATTCCCAAAGTTGCTTACAAGAAGGTTGTCTACACCCTAAAAAGGGTCATCGAACATGACAGTGAGGGCAGGCAGGTAGGTAGTTTCTACTCCAACGTTAGGAAGTGCTATCGCATCTGAGGGCTGTCGCGGGACTACTATCACCCCAATGCCACTTAAGAACGCAATGGTATTGTTCTTGGCCTTCTCTTTACTGGATTTTGTGACTAACGAATGTACATTCTCATATGAAGGTCTCGTGAGTAATAATAACCCTCTCATGAGGAACCCCTTTCCTGGTTAACTATCAGACTCAACTTGCCACTCTACAGTGATACGTAGGGTATAAGCCTATCTCCCTAGATAGCAACCGCTCACAAAAAAACAAAGACTATCTGTTTAGATAGAAGCAAGAATGCGAACGTAAGCCTATCTCATATGATAGCTAAATCGCAAATTTAAAAGCCTATCTGTTTAGATAGCAGCCAAGCATGAGTATAAGCCTATCTCATATGGCAGCAACAAATTGTAACTCACGAAGCCTATCTGTCTAGATAGCAGCAAAATGAAAAGCCTATCTGTTTAGATAGCAGCCAAACGCGATCAAAGCCTATCTGTCTAGATAGCAGCAAAATGAAAAGCCTATTTGTTTAGATAGCAGCCAAACGCGGTTGAAGCCTATCTGTCTAGATAGCTTCAAAATGAAAAGCCCATCTGTTTAGAAAGCAGCCAAACGCGATCAAAGCCTATCTGACTAGATAGCAGCCAAATGCGATTAAAGCCTATCTGTTTAGATAGCAACCAAACACGATTAAAGCCTATCTGTCTAGATAGCAGCAAAATGAAAAGCCTGTATGTTAAGATAGCAGCTAAGTGCGAGCAAAGCCTATCTGTCTAGATAGTAGCAAAATGCAAAGCCTATCTGTTGAGATAGCAGCCAAACATGATTAAAAGCCTATCTCTTCAGATAGAAGCTAAGCGCGATCAGAACCTATCTGCTCGTTGGGGTAGCAGGTCAATACGCGATTTAAAAGTCTATTTTAGTAGACAAGATAGCGAATAAAACAGTCTTTCATATTTAGTCAACCGTGGCTTGCAATTTATCTGTCTAGATAGCAACCCAAAGCGAGGCCAGATGAACTTCAATCATGGGGTAGGAAGTTGATTGTGCGTAAGAGAAGAGAGATCTTGTTCAAAACCCTTGACATGGTGAGATTCGAGATGAACTTCAATCCATCAAGGCTGCTGATGTGAAGAGCAAATGGGAGAACAACTCACGGGGTAGGAAGTTGATCGTGCGTAAGAGAAGAGCACACCCATTTATCGCTCCCTGGTTAAAACAATGGTGGAAAATAGTTCTCCAATGGAAAGCCAACGGAAATGCACACCACTCATTACTTGCTGGAATAAGATCCGGCACGAAGTTTCTCTTCACCGGAGGACCGCCGGAGGTGACCCCTACAGACATGACAAAGGAAAAGATGTCTTCATTACTCCAAAGAGCTTACACAGTTGGTCTCCGAAAAGACCCTGAGAGCTCTGTGATTCTTCAGTTAATTCCTTGGGAGTCATTTATATGGCACAATGCACGGATTCAAAGCCAATGAACCAGAACTGATACGCGTTGAAAAGGGGCGAAAAATGATAAAAAGAAGGGCACGCACTCAGGAGAGGTGGCATTTTGCCAAGCACAGGAGCCCAGATGAGAAATGAAAGAGCAAGAAAGGGGGTTTATATAGAGCTTAGGGGAGACTCTTCAGTTTCCCGGCTGAGTCAGCAACATCTCGAAAATAAACAAGAATTAATGGGCCTATTAAAGCAGGTGACGATAGAGTAGCCCTAGGCAATAATGAGGGTTCGACTTGCTGTGTGACGGCCATATCCAGGCTCCACGCCGGCACGGTAATTCAGACAATGATGACGACTTCTGGGGACTTGAACTGCCCCCGTTAAGATATTCAGAACATTGAGAAATTTCAAATTTTCAAACCACGGCAGGACATGACATACATGCGTAAGCATATTCGTCTCCGATCGCAGCAAAATGTCAAGACAAGCGTAACCCCATATTCTTAAGTAGCAACAAGAAGCGCTGGTAAGCCTATCTCATATGGTAGAAGTAAGCGCGTAGCAATGTGTAAGCCTCTCTCATATGATAGCAATTATATATAGCAATTATATATAGAAATACGCGAGCCTATCTGTCGTATGGCTATAACCTACAGATTGCAAGTACAATGCTATCTGATCTAGCTAAAGTTTTTTCCTAAGTAATCGCCCAGCACTTATGTACGCAAAGACATAATCCAATCAAGAGAATGAAAGAAAATCATCTCATAATGTGAAAAAATAGCACACACAAAAACAGCAAGGTCACACATATTCAAGCAATTCAAGAAGCGCGACCACGAAAAGAATCCAAAAGTTTACATCAAAAGCAGGGGTCGTTTTCAATCCGAGAAGAGGTCTTTCAGAAGGGAATCTCCTGCCGACAGGTGAATAGAATTGGCAGCTAGTTGCTCCATGCGAGCTTTGATGTCCCTATAACGCTTGTCAGCTTCCTCAAACTCTCTGAGAGCTTTATCTAGCTCTGCCTTGCGTGCTTGAAGGGCGGCCTTCTCTTCGTTATAGCCAGAACTCTCAGATCGGAGTTGAGCATAGTAGCGTATCCTGGTTAGTCTCTCTATGAGGAAGCTCACATCCAATCGCCCTGCTGGGATTTCTTGAAGTTCGTTTGCGCTCACGAGGAGATTCTCGACATTTTCAACTGTGGTGCCTGAGGGAGTATCCCTATAAACCTTCTCCAAAAGATCAGTCATCCCTTTGAGTAGAACCTCTCTTTCCCCGGGCGGCGACTCCAGCACTCCTGCAAATGTCCTTGGATACGATAGGCGCACCTTCATCAGCCACCCAAGGAAAGCATGGTCGATATCTGTACATGAGGAAACAAGAATGGAACAATCAGCAAAAGCGTAATTTCAGCAACTAAGTATAATGAGCATGAGTGTAGTGGCCTTACCAGTGTCTTCGATGATTTGAAGAAGAGTGGCAATAAGAGCTGCTGCTTGCGCGCTAGAACCAGCTGCCTCGAGCATGCTATGATCAGCCTGAGCTTCGCGCGCTAAGTATGCCTCGGGGATTACAAGACTCTTTTGGGCTACGGCAAAAGGGTTTTCAACCTGTGAACCCCAGACCTCCCAGGGATTCTCGGAGAAAAGAGCATCCAAATCAAAAATGTCCCCTGTGGCAGCAGCACTCTCTGAAACGTTCCACGCGACAGGAGCATCACGCTCAGTTGAATCAAGCTCGTTGTCATCGCGTTCAGCTGAGGAAGCTCCTGCGATACCTTCCTTAACAGGGGTGAAGTGGTCGCCCAACTCAGGGACACCTTCGATCCCTCCAATACTTTCCTTATGAGAAGCATCCCGGCCAAAATTCATGACCGTGGGGGCTCGCTCAGCACTTATCCTTTGCCTGGCACGCTCGTCATCCGAACAAAGGGATATTGCTTGAATGATGGGAGCAGCATTATCCGCTTGTCTTCGCCGATCCTCCTCTTCCTGCTCAGAGATGAACCCGGGGCACTCCGCATCAGCGTCACCTTCAACCATTGAAGCCTTTTCCACTAGACCATGCTCTGCAACTCCTACAATAGAAATTTCACGCTCAGGAACCACTATGGCGCTGCAAGGACTATGAGGCCACAAACGGCAAGGGTCGGGTTCTGAAAAAACAAGAGAGTTACTCTCGAAACAACAAACGATGGGAGTTAAGATAACTATGTTTTCGGAGTTATTTTATGCCTTTTAATTCTACATTTTGCGTTCTCAACATGGAGAATTCGTCGTCTTTTGAGTAGATTATGCTAAAATGTGATAATATGAGTTCATGAGCTTTACTTGTTAAATCCGGTCGATTCTTTGGATATTTTGAGCTTTTATTGTGATATGGGTTGTGTTTCGTATTGTGATTCGCAAGAAAACAGGGCTTGGAGGATCATGCGGGAGATGGAAACAAACTTCGGAAGAAAGGAACTCAACGATAAAGTCAAAGGAAGCAAGGAAGAAGTCAAAGTAAAAGTGCAGACACAAGGGGTCTTCGTACGAAGATAAATGTCTTCGTATGAAGAGAAATGACTTAGCCAAATTTCGAGCTCTGAAAATCTCTTCCCAAACAGCTATGCTATCGAGTTACCAAATATTGATTTGACTAGGTGGATTATTCAATTTACAGACTAACTATCACGGAGTTACCACGTGAAGGTTAATTAAAATTATTCTTACGTTAGCTACTTGCAAAATAATGAGATCACAACCAAAAACAATCCATAATAATGAAAGAACACGAGAGATTAAGTTAAAAACATGAATCACAATCTCAAAACATTATGTTTATATCAAACCCTAGCTACACCAAACGAGAATTCCTAGCAAAAAGGGTTTAGCTACTACGATTCATACTAAAAAGAAAGAGTTTCATAAGTTTCATAAGCAAAAACTAAGAAAGAAGAAGAGTTGAGAATCCAAACGAGTGATACAAAGCTCCCAAGCTCTTGAAATAGCTTCTTGCTCTCCAAAATATGCTTCTAATGTCACGAACTACTGAAAAATTCGACCTAAAACACTTAAATACGTTTCCATAACAATATTACAAAGTTTGGATAAACTACGCAAAAGCCCCGCAAATATCTGCGTTTTCCAGCGATGTCTTCGTACGAGACTCTTCGTAGGAAGACAATTCCTCTTCGTACGAAGGTCTTCCTATGTAAGTACTGCATAGCTGTTTGGAAAGAGATTTTCGGAGCTCGAAATTTGGCTAAGTCATTTCTCTTCGTACGAAGACATTTGTCTTCGTACGAAGACCCCTTGTGTCTGCACTTTTTCTTTGATTTCTTCCTTGCTTCCGTTGACTTTCTCGTTGAGTTCCTTGCTTCCGAAGCTTGTTTCCATCTCTCGCATGATCCTCCATATGTAAGTACTGCATAGCTGTTTGGGAAGAGATTTTCAGAGCTCGAAATTTGGCTAAGTCATTTTCTTCGTACGAAGACATTTGTCTTCGTATGAAGAAACCTTGTCTGCACTTTTTCTTTGACTTCTTCCTTGCTTCCTTTGACTTTCTCGTTGAGTTCCTGGCTTCCGAATCTTGTTTCCAACTCCCGCATGATCCTCCAAGCCCTGTTTTCCTGCGAATCACAACACGAAAACACAACCCGCGATCATATCACAATAAAAGCTCAAAATATCCAAAGAAACGCCCAGATTTAACAAGTAAAGCTCTTGAACTCATATTATCACATTTTAGCATAATCTAATCAAAAGGCGATGAATTTTCCATGTTGAGCACGCAAAACGTAGAAATAAAAGGAATAAAATAACTCCGAAAACAGAGTTATTAGCTTCCCCACTTAAATGGGGTGTCCGCACGATAAGCATGATGCAGGTTATCACTGACACCTTTCAGTTTCGCGTGACCTGCTTATAATAAGTCATTAAAATCCGACCCAAAGAAGGGTGAGGGGGTTGAGTATGCTGCGTGTTGCAAGAGGAGTTACCTGAGGGTTCCCCACACTGGTCTCTTATCCACCTACGGATATCACGTATAGGCACACCATGGTACAATGGGTCAATCACAATTTCATGATTGGATAAAGAAAACTTAAAAATTGTAACTTCTTCATCTTCATCGTCGACAAGCTCGTGAAGGGCTACTTGGGCTCGATGCAATTCATGGACTGCTCCGAGAAGGGGACGAGGTGCGCGCGAGCGAGTTGAGCGCGCACGCGATCTTCGCTCCCTGGAGCTCCCTTTAGCAATCTCCTCGAGACTTTTCTTCCTGGCCATCTCGATTCGCTCCTATTCTGACGGTTTGTCTCGCAGAGATCTATCCTGAGCCATACGTCTCGACTCCTCGATGGCCTCTTCCTCAGTCATAACTGTCGGTCCCTTCAGAAGACTTTCCTCAACTGTGACGGAGGAATAAGTAATGAGTACTGGCGCATTGATTCGCCAAGTTAATATGTTGTGTTGTCTCACCTTCTTCTTCTTCCTCTCGGGTGACAAAGCCCGCCTCAGATTCTGGGATGATCCTCTGCTGTGAAACAGATATCTTAGCAGAGAGGGTTTTCTTTACTGCTGGCTCATTCCGCGAACGTTTCGATGGCCGTTTCACCAACTCGTCGGCCGAAGAGGGACTCGCACTTCTCTTGTTTGACGCTTCGACGTACGGAGCAAGGAAAAGTTCAAGATCCTTCGAAATTGCTTGCTGGACTTCAGCATCCATGGGTATATCTCGAAGGATGACGCCGTCGGGCCAACTCTTCTTTGAGCGAAAAAGATCGATAAGATCCCCGCTACGATCCCCCGAGGCAAAGCGTCTCAAGCAACACTAATAAGAGAAAAAGGGAACCATATTTTCAGTCACAAAACACAAAATAACAAGGGGATAAGTAGGGTCATATAATACCGCTTGGAAGTCTTGCACGTTCTGGGCCCTAGCATCAAGGGAGTTCTGTCCAATGGCGGTAGTCATCTCCTTGAAGATGAGCTCCGGGCAAAGGTGACCTTCAGCTAGTAAGGAGTAATATCCGTAATTGGCCGTACTTCGGGTCAGAGTAGTCTTGAAAGGATAATCTTTCGATAAAGGTGCGAGGACCGTATTAACCGAAAGCTGAGTTTAAGGACTGGTCAAACGACGAACCTGGGTATTCCACAAAGCCACCCAGCTAGCAGAAATCCTGCCCTGCCTTCCACTGGAAGGCTGAGTCAAAAAAAATTCCGCGAGAAGTTGTTTGTTGCTCTTCCCATAGAGAACCCCGTTGTAGCAGCCCTTGGTAATAGACTTGGACCACATGGGGGGCGCGACGGCATCATAGCCCAGTTGAAAGATCAAGCGAAGAAGATCAATAGGAACTGCTATACGCTCATAATTGCAAGACTCTGCACCAGGCGCGTGTTCAACCAATGCAGGCAGATAAGTTCTTCTACACCAGTTCACATATCGCCCATAACGCTGAGACGCTCTGGTAATGTGTCTCTCATGGAAAGAATTATCAACCTCATGATACATATCCGCAAGGAAAACAATGTTGTCCAATTCCACTACATAAGGTCGGGCCACAAAGAGGTCAGCATCATCACACACTAAGGAAAAATTGCGTCGAGTACTTTTAGTACCAAACCAACGCCACGAACGCGAACACAAAAGCACCTCCTTCGGTTTCACATTCCACAAGTAAATAGGACATGGATTCAGAGCATATGAAGGCCATCGTTCGAAAACCCACATGGTCAAGAAACCGATATTGACAAAGGAAATAACATCGGCCCTTCCACATGATTGCTCAACATGAGAAACGGCTAAGTCGAGACGATAATACAAATAACCCAAGACAAGGGGCCCCAGAGCAATGTTGCGACCGAGAGAGAGCTTTACCGCGAGTGGGAGCACATGGATAAAGACTCCGTCACGCGGAATCCCATCATTGAGGAAACGCGACAGCCAAACGCATAGGAAGCCACACAACGACCATTGGAGTCCTTCTCCCTCAACAAAAATCACCGTTTTGGGATCTCCCTTGAGCGATTTCTGAATAATGGTGGGCTTGGCATAGTCTCTGTAAAAGAACATGAGCCATTTGGACCAGATGTTCTTCGTGCTGGAGGAGACTGACATGAAAGTACCGCAGGGTTCAATTGCGTCGGGTGCCCACTGCGTGGCGGCTTTCTTCAGGGTCGCAACACACTCCTGCATCTGCTCAAAAAGAGTAAGTTCCTCGTCACCCTCCAGTTCGTCCAAAGGATCAAAGGCTGTCATGCTCGAAAGCATCAACAGATTTTCTACATCTTCGAGGGTAGGAGCGGCCTCAAAGGAAGAAAAGTGGAATGTATGGGTTCTACTGGAGTAACGCAAAACAGGACCCTTAGCATGTCATGATCTGCTTTGAGGTTGAAACCTCTGTTCGTGCGAATAGCGTTATCAATTACGGCTTGCTTCAACACAGCTTCATGATTGCTAAGGATGAACGTGGTCCATTCATCCATCCCGTCAAGCTTCTCTATGAAGGCATGGAAAAAGACGTCATTGAAAGGGACTAGGTCAACTTCAATATTGAGCCTCTGTACATCATGGGCATCAGCTAGATCCCAATCTGCCCTGCTTGGTTCAGGTTTTAACTAGATTTGCAGCAACTAGAGGAGACGCCTGAGGCGCGTCTCCTTGGATCATAGCCAAATAAAAATCATCGCCGCCCAGATAAGGAGCCTTGCAACAAAATTCTTTGGGAAGCTCCTGTACTTCAACGGACTCCTTGTTTGATTTCTTCGGGGCCATTTGTGTTGGCATAAAACAGCAGATTGCAAAATCAAGGACATGAAAAAAGAGGAAAAAGTGGCAGAAGAATAGTCACAAAACTATCAACCACAAAATTTCAAAAGGGAGTTATAAATACTCACCGTGATGACGATTGAGAGCTTGAATCGCTTGAGAGAAGGTGTTAGCAAGCTGATCCAGAAATTGATCGAAGGTTTCCGCTTCAATATGAGGATCCTCTCTCTGATGCATACAAACTCAAAAGCAGAACAATGGGAAAGTTGTAATTGAAGAAACGATGGGGTTTAAATAAACCCTCGAGGAGTCATGACTGTTGATGCTTGATGAGTCAACAACGCTTCGGAATCCGACGAAATTGACGACCTATCAACTATCATTGCCTTGAAAATAGGCAAAATTGGGTGACGTTTGATTAACTCGACAGTGGCCACGTGTAACACCCCCGATTTCCAGAGGAGCTGGAGACTGGGATGGTGCCCTCCGTATAGGGGATTTTACCCTTTCGTACAAGGAGTAGTAACGATAAGCAAGTGAAAAGAAACATCCAACTACTGATTAATTACGATAAAAGCTTACAACATTCGTGACTGGTTCCAAACTGGATACCAAGCCTAACAAAATACATTTTTACAACAGAAGAACTGGAACACCAAGCCTAACAAAATACATTTTTACAACAGAAGAACTCTCCGGTTAATTACTAAGCGTTACTGCTTGCATGTGAGAGCGAGTCGTGATCCCAGCGCGTTACCCCAAGCAACCAATCATAAACATGCGGGGAGTTAAAAGAAACACAAGGACGCAATTTTTTGAGTATTAGTAAAAACTGAGTGAATAAACAACTTAGCATGTAAAACAGAGTGGCTGAGACAGGCTACGAGGTTTTGTATTTAAAAGAGTTTAAATAGTAACAGAGTATAAGTATGATCATCAGAGTAAAGACTTTGAACTATTTTCATAAATATAAGTACGAGTAGAAGTGACGATTATCAGAGTTCTCGAAAGTTGTTATTTCCAAACGAAAAGTTATTACAAGTAGCCGATTCGTTTACCGAGATAAGTTCCCAAACGTGGAATGAAATAAGTCATATTATTAAGTCGCAATAACCAAGAGAGACCACGGTGAATAGTAACCGATGATACTAGCCTTTAGGGGGGTCTGGTAACCCAACCTCTCTACCAAGTGTTGTGGATCAGTGTTTCTCGGATCACACTAGTCATCATACAAATAGACAACTAGACCTTAAGTGTCGACACCCCCTTAAGATTTTAAGTTAGAAGAGTAGTACTAAATGCTAGGCCCCAGCCTACGGGGAAAGGAGTCGGGGCACTCGGAGTCCCAAAGTAGTAACAGGCCCAAGACTCCAATAGGTAGTCAAGGGAAACTAGCGAATCGGTGTTTCCAGCCGGAGCCAACCATAAGTCCAAGACTTTAACTAGAAGCCAAGGGGAACTAGAGAATCGGTGTTCCCGCCGGGAGGCAACATAGTAACAGATCAAAGTCCAAGACTGCAAGTAGTCAAGGGGAACTAGCTAAATCGGTGTTCCCTGCAGGAGCCAACATAGTAACGTATCAAATTCCAAGGCTACAACAAGTAGTCAAGTGGAACTAGCTAAATCGATGTTCCCGGCCGGAGCCTACATAGTAATGGTCCACTGGTTCCAGTACATACGATTATTTCACTTTACGTTGTTAATGAATTCTGACTTAGTGACATTTCAATAAAGAGTTTCCAATTTTGAAGACGAGTAGTAAAGTGACAATTTAAAAGTAGAACAACATGTTTAGCAATTTCAGAATAAAATACGACAATTATTTTGAAATAAAGAAGTAGATCACATGAAAGAACTAGGCACGCAAAGACTAAGCATGTAAACTCACAGGTATATTATGAGACAAGACATAAATCACGTTTTGACACAAAAGAAGACAAGTACGCAACGCTAAGCATGAATACTCACCGTGAGAGTCATAGAGTGCTAGCTAGTTAACTACTAGAGAATAATGTCCTGGTCTACTGTTACGTCGAAGACAGGCTCTACAATATACAGAAAAATTCCTAATTACAAACAAGTCTGTGTCGCAAGTAGATAATGCACATGTCCTACATGATATGCAAAATGACAATTCTAATAAATATAAACACCCAATTTATTTTTGGATAGTTAAACTCTCGATTGCTAATGATTTAGAAATCTCTAAGATAGTATTAGGTATTTATATAATAATTTTAAGACTATGAAAATATTTAATACTATAATTACCGCTATAAGAAATTATAAAAAAATATTAAGATTTTAATTAAATAATGAAATATAACACTTCTTATAATTTTAGAAGAGTTATATTTAGTTAAAGAAATTATTTTGTAATATTCTACAATTGCTATCTATTTCCTAACTAATTTATTTTGTGATAAAAACAACAATAGATAATTAAACGGACTTAATTGTTCATAAAAAGGATAACGTTAATATTTATAATTATTTTACGAACTTACAACTTATTTGGTTAAGCAAGATTAACATTAACTTAAAAATTAAAGTATTACTCTTTATCCATTTTGTAATTATACAAATATAAGCAATCCTTTTTAATGAACTTATTTTTCACAAAAACAAAGTATAAATATTCAAAAGGTGACATATACTAGTTTTTGGAGATATTGCATTACAAGTGATTTTATGTTTATCTATAAATTTTAAAATAAAATTATTAAAGTTTTAATAACATATTAACAACTAATTGAAAACTAACAATATTAAATAAAAACAGTTTATAATAATAACCATTAGCTCCCCTAAAGGTCTTGGAACATGCAATCAGCCCCCCACTACCTACAACATTTTTAATAAAGTACAGGACACTCCCCACAATTTTCACTAACTACAACTACTAATAATAATTAGTATAATTGCAACACATCATAACCTAAAAGTTCTGGAATGATCATAAAAACCCCTCTGCAACTAAATAATTGACAAAAATGCCATCTTCTCCAAAATTTCTTCACGGCAAATCAAACATACACCCACCCACATACATACAAACTCACATACATACATAGGAAGCAGCAACAACAACCCAGAAATTCATGTCGAAATGCAACGCGAAGAAGTTTTAGGTTTACCGGAAAGTTTGATGACAACGAAACGAAAATTGGCGGCAATGGTGGTCACGAGGCTGATCTCGGTCACTCCGGTGGCTGGGCTCGTCTAGGAACAGAAGAGACAGGGACAGAGTGTCACAGAGGTGGTCGAACGGAGGTGGAGGAGAAGCTTGGTGATACACCCAGTATCGTACCAGTAGCTTGAGAGAGGCTACGAATCTCTACCAGTAGTTTGTGAGACTACGAATTACTACGAAAAACAAAAAAAAACTGAAAATAAACTGAATAAACTCAAAGACAATTCTTATTTCCTGCTAATAACTGAGGACTACAACTGTTTAAATAGAAAACTAACCCTAACCCTAGAATCATACGGGCCAAGCCCGATTCACTAATTAATTAAATAAACTAGTTAATAAATCAAATAAACGATAAACGACTAATTAAATAAATAAACTACTAATTATCTAACTGACGATAATAATCATTATATAGTTGGCGGCTGGAGTTTCGGATCCGGTTGTTGATTTGGATCCGGTGGTTTCGTCACTAGGGAATTGGATCGGAGCATAGGCGGGTCGGCCTGAAACTCTAACAGTGAAAGCTGGTTCGACGGCTTTGGTTCTGCGGTTATGGGTTCAACTTCCGGCACCTGCAGTGAAGAAAGCTTTTCCGCTGCCGGATCTTGTCGCTGCTGGTCCCGAGCTTCATAAATCTGCTCCTGGATGCGATCAAACTCTTCGATGGTCACCACTCGGAGGCGTCCTTCACTGGCTTGAACGTCTTGCAGATCTTTCATGGTCAGATACCCCCTCGCTTGGAGGTGTTCCAACTCTGCCACAGTGAGATAAGTGATTTTGGTATTAACTTGCCGGCAGAGTTCTTCGATGTCTTCGGGATCTTCGAGAAAGAGAACGGCGCAAGGGAGACCACCCAAGTCCGCCATTCGTCAATGAAAGCACCAATGATACACCCAGTATCGTACCAGTAGCTTGAGAGAGGCTACGAATCTCTACCAGTAGTTTGTGAGACTACGAATTACTACGAAAAACAAAACAAAACTGAAAATAAACTGAATAAACTCAAAGACAATTCGTATTTCCTCCTAATAACTGAGGACTACAACTGTTTAAATAGAAAACTAACCCTAACCCTAGAATCTTACGGGCCAAGCCCGATTCACTAATTAATTAAATAAACTAGTTAATAAATCAAATAAACGATAAACGACTAATTAAATAAATAAACTACTAATTATCTAACTGACGATAATAATCATTATATAGTTGACTCGGATCGTAGGGTTGACCCGTATCACTTGGCGGTGGCGGCGTCGGGAACAGGGCTGAGCTTTACCATCGCTGCTACTGCCGCATCTTGCTGCTCTTGTTCGTCTGCTCATGGAGCAATTCTGGCACGACAAAGAGGGACGATAGAGCGCGAGGGAGAGAGGAGGTGGCTGGTGCAGTGGGTAGTGGCGTAGATGTTGGTGGTGATGTGTCGTCGGTGATGGTAGGTGTTTTTCTGCTGGGTTTTCTTCTCGGCAAAACAGAAGAGAAGAGAGGGTGAGGCAGAGAGATGGAGGCGGTGGTGTTTGTGAGGCAGTGGTGATCGTGGTTGTTGTTGGTGGTTGTCGATGGTCGTGTTTGGTGGAGGTGATTGTGGTATTGGTAGTTAGGTCTGGTGGAGCTGGGTTTACTAGTGAATTGACAGAGTGATAGAGAGGTAGAAGTTGCTTGTTGTTGTTGGTTGTTATAGGAGGAGAATAAAAACAAGGTAGAAGATATGAAGGAGAATAGGAGAAGAAATTTTGCAGAGGAGACAGAGATGGAATTGGCTAAGTGATGTTTGTGAATTGTGATGGGAGGTAAAATTGAATTGAGAGGCTGAGGTAAGGCACATAGGAGGTTACGCCACTTCTTCACTTTCATTTTATTTATTTATTTATTTATTTATTTATTTATTTATTTATTTATTTATTTATTTATTTTATTTTTTTAAAACAATCTATAGGGGTATGGTAAAAAGATGGGTTAAGGTGAGGGTTCGACACGACGCAACGAACAAATTGAATACGCGACGAAATAAAATAATCATACATGAAAATAATTTGTGAAAACGGTTGATACGAGAACGGATTCATATAACGATTTCGACTGAAAAATGAAAACGTTGACTGATAAATTTTTGTCTGTTAAAAAAAATAATTTGAATAATATTTAAAATTAATTTCAAATGCTAATTTGGAGGAAATCTAATTTTTTATATCATAAAAGTTTACTAAATGGTTAATCTAGGATTTATAGTTCTCTTATTACTTAAAGAGAAATAGTATTGTTCAAAAGTAAGGATAAAGAATAAACTAGTTTATGAAAATAATTGTCAATATTTAATTTATCACCACATTATAACACTTATTATAATATTCGACTAATATGTTTTAACAATCACGATAGTCCAGATGTCGTGCCAAATTACTAAAACACTCCTACAGTAAAATACAGGTTGTTACACCACGCTTCGGCAGATACTAAACGACGCTTCCCAAAACTCTAGGCAATCATGGCTACGAATGGGGGCTATGGGGATTCGAATTCAAAATAAAAAGGATCTGCGTGAAACCCACGCACGGCTGATTTTGCGTGACTACACAACAGACGCGCACGTGACAATCGCGCAAAAGGGGGCTATTGTAGATAGTGCTTTCCAGACAAACATATCATAGCCACGTGACGGCCATCTAGCACACCTAGCTGTGCTCCATACACACCGGTAAACTACATATCCTTGTCCGCATGGGGGCTGCAAGACAGGGCCCCCGCGTACCAACAAGGGACTTGTAGGGACTTAGTTGTTTGGAGGCTAGGGTAAGGCCCGTCGCGCGCGTGCGACAACCAAGCTCGCGCGCGACTTCTGGTAACTGACTCAGAGGTTCTAGGGTTACGTGTCCCATCAATGCGGCTGATCTCATAACGGTCTCCGTTATTTGCGGGCAGATACGTAACGGTTCCTATATACACGGTTGAACTTGCTGTTGGGGGTCTATCAATAAGCCGCCATTTATGGTGCATTAACCCCCTCAAAGGTCACTTGCCCACTATGTATAGGATCGTTAGCTTTCCATTACAACACTGAGTACACACGGAGTACAGACCGAGACATCTCAGCTCTTGGAACGCTAAGCAACTTCTCTCTCTCAACCTATTGTCTCTCTCTCGAAAAGTTACCAGTGCTTACTCTCTCCCTACACACACCTTACAACTCCCTGTGTTCTTATTCTCTACTTGAGGTGTACACTTAGATCTCTTCAAGGGATTTCTGTGTTCACATCTATTCAAGGCACTAGTCTAACAAATCTGCACCTTGCATTGAATCCTCTCTTCTACTTGACCTTGAATTAGTCACATCTCCCCGCAATGCAAAACCGATCATTTTGGCAGCCGTATGAAAAAAACCAATTCCATAAGTTTCTCTAACTTTTATCAAGTTCCTGCAATGAATGCACAACCAATATGCGCCAAGATTACCCCAACTCTTGCCATGTTCCTGATGCGCCCGTGGTGCTCCAACTGATTTTGAGTTCCTGAAATTGAACCATTGTTTGTTTTTACAAATTCATGAAGTTCCTACAAAAAACCCATCATAGGTTGCTCCAATTCCCCATGAGTTCGTGCAACGGTTTGCCGATTGTTCTTCAATTCCCACCAAATTCCTACAAACTTGCGTCGCGCGCCTCATACGCGACATATCTCTCATAAGATACCCCGATGGAGCTTAGTACCATTTTCATCACTCAAAGTCCTTCCATTGTCAGTATAATATGCTAATGCATTCCTCTTCGGACACTCATTCTTCCAATGACGTTTCTCCCTACCTAATGAGCAGACGTCCTTTGGTAACGTAGAACCATTTCTCTATCTACCCTTGTATCCCTTGGCCGCAACTCCATATGTCGCCCTGTGCCGCTTCTCCCTGGTGTGAAGATCCAACCTTATCTATTTTAGGGTTACACTTTGCCTCCATGCGCCAGAAGACTATACAAACCCCACATACGATGGTGGCAGCGACACTGACTACATTATGGTGTCCACCTCACCACAAACTGTCTCGCCATTATCTCGCGGCTCAAGAAAAATAGAATTTAGACAATCAAGGGATCTCTAAGATCCATACCTTCCGTGATACGTAGACCAAACATATGTTGCTTTAACATCAATTTTTTGGTCAGCGACTTCTTCTTGTATAAGCTCTCCAACTTAGTCCATAACCTTTTAGTCGTCTCTTGATATGCGTTCTTTGTGATCACGTCGTCTGTCAGACTCAACATTATCGTTATGTACGCTCTCTCCTCCATCGTCGCATATTCCGCGGTGGTTGTAGTAGCTCCCTTCTTGTATGTCGCCAATGGCAGCCACAGCTCTTGTTTGTTCAACAATGAACTCATCTTGATTTGCCATAAACTAAAGCTGTTTCTCCCAGTAAACTTGTTAATTTCTATCGTACCACCTGGCATAATTTGTAACACCCCCAAACTATCCAAGGCGAAATCCCGGGAATGTCACTCCGTACCCGAGATTAAACCCGAATACAAGGAGATTTTATAACACAATATCCAACCAAAAAAAATCCATAAATAATTAATTGAAACTTTGAAACTCGTCTCGCCACAAATATGGGAATTGTTCCAATCTAAAATTCAACTACTAAGTAAAACAAGTCTAGATGTGAAATTTAAATTTACTAAAGTGATGTGTCTCGATTTCCCCCAAAAGCCATGCTTCCACCTAAACCTGTGGTGCAGAAACAAAAAGAAACACCACAGTTTCCAAAGTCAGCAGAAAATACTGAGTAAGCAACACCCAAGCATGTAAACAGATTATGAAGCAGTTTAGAAACGACACATGAGTTTGAAGAGTAAAGAATTTGAGTAAGAGTATAAGTATGAAATAAGAATTCACAAATCTTTTCCTTTATCACTTCACTTGTGGGGAAATATTCCCAAACTCTTCTCCATTTGTCAAATCGGGACTTCCAATTCTCAATCATAAAGGTCCATCCTTTTATAAAACATATATTACAATGTTGACACGGGGAAGATCTACTAATAATTGGCTACCAGACCATAAGTGTCGACACCCCCCTAAGACTTCTTGCGGCCAGAGAGGTAAGTACTGGAGCGAACTCGGGGCGGTTGCGACCGAGCAAAATAAAATAAAGTGGGTCGAGAGATGTAGCCCACATCGACCAAAGCTCAAAATATTGATCCCCGATACAACTATTCCACTCTACGTCTTTACGTCTTATTAATCATGTGATAGTTGTGATAGAATCACCTTTGTAAAATCAGTAAACTTTCTCAAATAAACATTTCAAGTAGATATTCAAATTTTGAGACAATAAAACGCAAAAGCAGTTTAGACACGAAAGAAGGTATGGGCGCTAGACCTGGCATGTTTACTTACCTCAACAAATAGCAATCACAGCAAATCAATCGTATTATTCGACATATCCTTCGTCGGAGAATTCGTTTCCTACAATTCGATAATATTCTAATCAATTATCGCTAACACACAAATACAAACAAGTCCTATACGCAATGCAAGTGTAATCCCCGTATTATATCCCCAAACTTTAATAATAATAATTCTATTCTTAAAACGTGATTTGTAGGACTATTGTTTACTATTGTTTACTATTATTTTTTTCGAAATATTAACTTTTAAACAAGAAAATAAACTTCCTAAATAAATAATTCTCAAGTGTTTTAAAAAGGCTTTCAAACCCTCAAAACTTCTCTTTCAAATTTTGAGTGTAGAGTAGTAAAAAAAAAAAAGTTGTCAATGGTGAGATTCGAACCCCAAACCAACTCAATACTAACAGTGAACTTAACCACTGGGCCACTGCCCAACTTGTTAATTCAACCCAGATAATAATCTTATGTAATAACAATTCACTATGCTTAATAAAAAAAATAAAAGAAACAAACTGATGTTGAAAAGACAGAAGAGAATCAGACGTGTTTTGTTACCCAAACAGCCACGAGGACGACGACGATGGGGGAGACCGGTGGTGGCGAAGGAGGAGGCGGCCGATGGCAAGGGCGGCGGCGACGGCGACGGGGGAAGACGCCGGAGACGGTGGCGACGTCGCACAGGGTTGGTCGCGATCGGGTTCGATTCTCCGGACCCGGCGGCGTTTGTGCTTGGCGGTTCGAACGGGAGAGAGAGCGAGAGAGGGATTGGTGGTGGGTTTATTGTGGTTTTGTTTCTGTTTTCACAGGGTATTTATAGGCTTCAATTCGAAGAATCCGGCGAAGAGGAGGATTCCTCCGGGTTGATTTTTGATTCCGAATTGATTCACTATTTTGGGCGAAATCGGTTTCTTGGTGCTAAAGAATCGATCTTTGTCGAATAGGGAGTGTATTGGGACGGAAATTGGGAGATTTTGGCGGCGAATTTGGTGTTGGTGGTGTTTGGGTCGGAGAAGGGAAGAGAGAACATCTCGTGTAACTACCAGGAGACGAAGAAGATGACTGTTTTGGTTAAAAGACACTTTCACCCCCCTTAGTTAGTTAGAAGACACTTTTTACCCACTAGAATTATATTAAAAGCATTATTTAAGTTACGAAAAAGACACTAAAGCCCCCTAAAGCTTAAAACAATAAAATTTAACTTGTAAATAATTAAACTAATACCCATAGCTTATACTAACATTATTTTAACACCTAATATGGTTATACAATACCCGTTTTAAGAAACTAAAACTTTATATTTGTTAAAAAAAATACCCGTTTCTAAATAACGGGGTGTTTCATCCTTCCCCCCTTAAAGAAAACTTCGTCCTCGAAGTTTAACCCAAATTCTAAACAACATTAAGGTATGAGTCTCCACTCTAGGGTATAACTACTAATGACTACTAAATGCAAACCTAATGTCATGTACGATATGCAATATTCTATAAGGGTGACTTAAATTAACGTATCTAAAAACCGAAGGATTACATCCTCTCCCCCTTAGAGGAGTGACGTCCTCGGAACTCAAAATACCTCGTCAAAAAGGTGAGGACGCTTCTTCCTCATACCATCCCTCGCTTCGACTTGGTAACGATACTTCAATGAAAAAGAAAACTCAAATATTATTTGATAGGCTATCCCAACTAGAATTCCAAAAATTTCACTTTCCTAAGAACTTGAAGATAAGTTCTAAAATAATTTCTAATATTCGAAGAAACTAAAAGACACGAGTCTCAAAAACGCTTCCTAGGCGAGGGTGGGCGGGAAACTACTATCGTCCATGCTAATTCTTTAGTCTATCACTTTTCCTGGGTCCTGCTCATCACCGCAATCCGCGCAACATTCTCATTTTGTTTTGTGGTTGCAGTTGTACCAGCTCCATTGTTGTTGTTGGCATTAGCTGGAGCGTTGTTGGTTCCCCCACTTGACAGTGAACGACACTCATAAGCGCGATGACCCCTCTTTCCACAGTTATTGGAAGTGACTAAGTTTCCTGCACAATCTGTTCCGGGATGGTTCTTGTTGCATCGTTTGCAATAGTGGTGTCGAGGTGGTTCATCTCCATTATTCTGCTTGTTGCCACGGTATTGACCCTTGTTACTTCCTCCATTGTTCGACTTGAATTTCTTGTCATGTCCACCATTGTTGTTTTGACCCTGGTTGCTACCATTACCTCCAGCATTCTCAATCTTGCGCATGATGTTGTTGTTGTTTGGGGCTGCCATTGGGACTTGACTACTTCTCCTGGTGTAGTATCGGTGTGATCTATTAGCCATAATTCTACACTATAACCTATTGTATCATTCATACAATACCCTAAAGTATAAATAAATAAATAAATAAATAAAATGCAATACAAAGCATATAGTGATCAGCTAATCAAGTAATATAACACATTGATCATCAAACAATTAGTTTCACATAACATCCCTGTCCAAGACTACCCAAATTCCCAACGGCTTGTCAAATTTTAAATTCTTTCCCTATGTCCATTAAAAATTTCCCTACATGTTTTAATTTCCTTTGGGATAACCTGACTCTGATACCAAGTGTAACACCCCCAAACTGGCCAAGGCGAAAGCCCGGGAATGTCACTCCGTACCCGAGATTAAACCCGAATACAAGGAGATTTTATAATAGAATATCCAACCAAAAAAAATCCATAAATAATTAATTGAAACTTTAAAACTTGTCTCGCCACAAATATGGGAATTATTCCAATCTAAAATTCAACTACTAAGTAAAGCAAGTCTAGATGTGAAATTTAAATTTACTAAAGTGATGTGTCTCGATTTCCCCCAAAAGCCATGCTTCCACCTAAACCAGTGGTGGAGAAACAAAAAGAAACACCACAGTTTCCAAAGTCAGCAGAAAATACTGAGTAAGCAACACCCAAGCATGTAAACAGATTATGAAGCAGTTTAAAAACGACACATGAGTTTGAAGAGTAATGAATTTGAGTAAGAGTATAAGTATGAAATAAGAATTCACAAATCTTTTTCCTTTATCACTTCACTTGTGGGGAAATATTTCCAAACTCTTCTCCATTTGTCCAATCGGGACTTCCAATTCTCAATCATAAAGGTCCATCCTTTTAGAAAACATATATTACCATGTTGACATGGGGAAGATCTACTAATAACAGGCTACCAGACAATAAGTGTCGATACCCCCCTAAGACTTCTTGCGGCCAAAGAGGTAAGTACTGGAGCGAACTCGGGGCGGTTGCGACCGAGAAAAATAAAATAAAGTGGGTCGAGAGACGTAGTCCACATCGACCAAAGCTCAAAATATTGATCCCCGATACAACTATTCCACTTTACGTCTTTACGTCTTATTAATCATGTGATAGTTGTGATAGAATCACCTTTGTAAAATCAGTAAACTTTCTCAAATAAACATTTCAAGTAGATATTCAAATTTTGAGACAGTAAATCGCAAAAGCAGTTTAGACACGAAAGAAGGTATGGGCGCTAGGCCTGGCATGTTTACTTACCTCAACAAATAGCAATCACAGCAAATCAATCGTAGTATTCGACGTATCCTTCGTCGGATAATTCGTTTCCTACAATTCGATAATAATCTAATCAATTATCACTAGCACACAAATACAAAAAAGTCCTATATGCAATGCAAGTGTAATCCTCGTATTATATCCCCAAACTTTAATAATAATAATTCTATTGTTAAAACGTGATTTATAGGACTATTGTTTACTATTATAAAACATAGCTTATAATATTATCTAATTTAAATTCTTCTGTTACTATTATAAAACATAACCCAATAATATTATTTTTTTCGAAATATTAACTTTTAAACAAGAAAATAAACTTCCTAAATAAATAATTCTCGAGTGTTTTAATAAGGCTTTCAAACCCTCAAAACTTCTCTTTCAAATTTTGAGTGTAGAGTAGTAAAAAAAAATTGTCAATGGTTAGATTCGAACCCCACCCCAACTCAATACTAACAGTGAACTTAACCACTGTGCCACTGTCCAACTTGTTAATCCAACCAAGATAATAATCTTATGTATTAAAAGTTAACTATGCTTAATGAAAAAAATAAAAGAAACAAACTGATGTTGAAAAGACAGAAGAGAATCAGACGGGTTTTGTTACCCGAACAGCGACGAGGACGACGACGATGGTGACGATGGGGGAGACCGGTGGTGGCGAAGGAGGATGCGGCCGATGGAAAGGGCGGCGGCGACGGCGGCGGGGGAAGACGCCGGAGACGGTGGCGGCGTCGGACAGGGGCGGTCGCGGTCGGGTTCGGTTCTCCGGACCCGGCGGCGTTTGTGCTTGGCGGTTCGAACGGGAGAGAGAGCGAGAGAGGGATTGGTGGTGGGTTTGTTGTGGTTTTGTTTCTGTTTTCACAGGGTATTTATAGGCTTCAATTCGAAGAATCCGGCGAAGAGGAGGATTCCTCCGGGTTGATTTTTGATTCCGAATTGGTTCACTATTTTGGGCGAAATCGGTTTCTTGGTGCTAAAGAATCGATCTTTGTCGAATAGGGAGTGTATTGGGACGGAAATTGGGAGATTTTGGCGGCGAATTTGGTGTTGGTGGTGTTTGGGTCGGAGAAGGGAAGAGAGAACATCTCCTGTTACTACCAGGAGAGGAAGAAGATGACTATTTTGGTTAAAAGACACTTTCACCCCCCTTAGTTAGTTAAAAGACACTTTTTACCCACCAGAATTATATTAAAAGCATTATTTAAGTTACGAAAAAGACACTAAAGCCCCCTAAAGCTTAAAACAATAAAATTTAACTTGTAAATAATTAAACTAATACCCATAGCTTATACTAACATTATTTTAACACCTAATATGGTTATAAAATACCCGTTTTAATAAACTAAAACTTTATATTTGTTAAGAAAAATACCCGTGTCTAAATAACGGGGTATTTCATAATTCTTCGCAGCACCGAAACCCCTAGATCTCATGCTCCACCTAGAGCGTGAAACCCGTGCTATGAGTTTCACCGGATTGTAAAGCCCTAACTCTTTAGCTCCACATTGATCTTGGAACACCGAAAAATCTGACTCTGATACTAGTTTGTCATAACCTAGGTATCAAAAAGCAAGAACAGTGAAAGTATTAAAGCAAGAATACAAAACCTAGCTTGGTTCACTAGTCAAGTCAGTAGCTACATCCACGACCAAATATCCCATACTTATCTCTCTCTCTCTCTCTCTCTCTCTCTCTCTCTCTCTCTATATATATATATATATATATATATATATATATATATATATATATATATATATACATATATATATATATATATATATGTATATATATACTATAAAAGCTGTCGACACTCAAAGTGTTTAACATGTTTTCTTCGTTTTCTACATTTTTTCGTTTACCAAAAATGCCCTTACCTAAAACTGAATTTTTCAATGAGCAAAATTTTATGTTTTCACCGTTTCGAATTTTGTAATAAACAATTATGGAGAATTAAAGTTAGCATTCATTGGAGTAACCCACAAAACAAATTTATAGTGGATAATTCCTCTTAATTTCTATTGTTGTTCATAATCTTTGTTCATTTTCTTTTCAACGTTCCGGTATTCATCCATGCATCAACAATTCAGCATGTACCATGACCATAGGGCTGTAAACGAACCGAATCGAACCGAATATCACTTGTTTGAGTTTGGCTCGTTTAAATTGGCTACTAAACGAGTCGAACACGAACTCGAGTCGAACAAAAAAACCTTGTTTGAGTTCGGCTCGTTTAGGGCTCGAGTTGTTCGTTGTTCGGCTCGTGGCTCGTTTAACTAGCTCGTTTACAGGCTCGAATTCGGCTCGACGAACTTTATTTCTCTTGGATATGTACAATAATATATAATTCTTGAATTGCAATATCATGTGTCATTACTTAAGATAAAATACTTAAACTAATCAAATACCATGAGATTTATTGGCATATAGAGATGTCTTATTTGTGGTAATGATAGATTCAAAACATCCAATTTTATTCTTATATAGTAAATATTTATGCTATTACAAATTATAGAATTACCTTTTGAAATACTAGTTAAGAGGTCAAACTCTTATTAAATGGAGATTCCATACTAATTAAGCTATATTTAAGAAATTACATATAAAGAAGACACAAATAATTTAATTATTTCTAACTATATATACATATATACTACTACAGTTTGTTCGTGAACACTAACGAACGAGCTCCTTGTTCGGCTCGTGTTCGGCTCGTTTAAAAAACGAACACATTTTCATGTTTGAGTTTGTTTGATTAATAAGTCGAATCAAACACGAACGAGCTTTTACCGAATCGAATGCGAGTTGTTCACGAACGGCTTGGTTCATTTACAGCCCTACATGACCATAGTTTTATGCCTGTAAGTTCATGGAGATGTGACCCACAAAAAAGGGCATCGAAGTGATCAACAAACCGTGCATTATTAAACTCTTTCTCTTATGTAAGTTGTTTGTTGTTCTTGAGAAAGTCATCTTAAAAATTCAGATTTCTTTCATTTTTTTTCCGAAGCATATCAACCACCAAGAAGATGGGTGTCAACAGAGGATCCATGATTCTGGTACGTAATTTTTGTCTTGGAACTATTTATCCACTCAACGTCTTATTTTATTGAACAATGTTTTACCAACTTTCAAATTATGTTCCAGGTTTAGTTTTGTTGTTTATACAGTTTTATATTGACATTTTATTGGTTTCGTTTTTTCCAATCGTTTGCAACATTACGTAATCAATCACTTATGACATTGGGGAAACCATGGGTCACAGTAGGTTTTTTTTAGAAAGGCTCTGAAACTCACTATAGTTGTAGTGAAAAGGAAAGTAACTGATGATGGACTAATAAAGCAAATAGATAAAGCTTATAGCATGTAGTCTATAAACCACAGTTTTAAAAACCGGTCCGGCCATCGAACCGGTGAGGCACCGGTTCATGGTCGGACCGGCCGGACCGGTGGTCAGACCGGTTCAATCGCATGTTTATTTAATAATATGTATTTATTATTTTTATACAAAAAATAGTAAACATAATGTAAACTAGCCAAAAAAAATATTTATATATAATAATTACGACTAATCTTACTTTATTTTGGGTTAGTTTTGCATCGAGACGTCTCTAATGTGATATTTTAAGGAGAAACATGTTCAAAGTTGAAGCTTTGCAGGTATGTGATGCACATAAGCTTTTTCTTTTGAGCAACCTAGTTCGATACCCTTTGCATTTGGAAATAAATGAACAGAAAATAGCTTAAGGAACACGATTCTGAAGTTGGAAGCTCTCTGCAACTCAGAGGAACCCCAAGGAATTGGTTTAGCTATATGCGTAGTTGCTGGATAGTTAAGTTGCGGTGATTGTTAGTTATGATCATGATTTTGGTAGTTGGTAATTTTGCTTGTTTTGTAAGTGGAGATTGTTTTTGGGTTTATGAGAAGTGGCAGTTTTGACAAAAAAAAAAAGAAAAGAAAGAAGCAATTAGCAGTAAAAAAGAAGAGCTAACAAGCAGCTCTGCTGTTGTTTTCATGGAAATGAGTCCCACATCGTTGCTTGTGGGAGAACCACACCTCTTCTTGGCTATAAATAACAGGCTGCTCTCCCTCTACTCTTTAAAAATGGGCTTGCTATGTCAAGGCCTCCTCTTATTAAAGAGAAGTGATGACTAAGTAGGCCCAATAGTTTAAATGCATTTAGAAGCCATATATTATTTGCAGTGGAGGCCGAAGTTTTTTGCATAATTTAAACCAGCCGATTTCAATCAGACTGGTTCGCCGGTTGTACCGAAGAACTGGCCGATTTTGACTGATCTGGCATTTTCGGTCTATTTATTTTGACTGGTTCGGCATTTCTGGTCTCTTACACGGACCGAACCAGCTTCCTTAAGGGTGTTCGGTTACGAGAGGATTCATGGTACATTAGTCCTTTTGTTGAACTTAGGCAATCATTTATGGTTTCCAGGTAGATAAACAAGTGAGGAAGCCTAAATGTTCACAAAGTTGGAAATCATTTATGGTTTCCAGGTAGATGCACTAGTCAAGAAGCCTAAATGTTCACAAAGTTGGAGATTGCGAAGGAATGGAAAGAATAATCTTTTGTAACATGGTCTCTTAAGAAAGTAGCCCGCGGTTGGGATTAGGTGTGGTAGAAACACATCTTTTGATTAGGATACTTAATCGTTTTAGCTATGACTAAGGTGGAAAGAATAATCTTTTGTAACATGGTCTCTTAAGAAAGTAGCCCGCGGTTGGGATTAGGTGTGGTAGAAACGCATCTTTTGATTAGGATACTTAATCGTTTTAGCTATGACTAAGGTGTTATAAACCTTCAAACCAGGTGTGGTAGAAACACATCTTTTGATTAGGATACTAAATCGTTTTAGCTACGACTAAGGTGTTGTAAACCTTCAAACCAGGGTATTATAAACCTACACAAGGGAAGATGGAGAAACGTCTTCATCGAAGTAGTTTTTGGAAGAGTTGAAATGCATGTAAAATAACACTCTTGCAAATGTCCCTGATCCCTTTAGAAGTCTCATGATGCAAGGTTAAGCATGTTTGAAGGTAATTTACAATATTTCTGAAAAGAACATCTTTTAAACTCTCTAAAGTTATTCGTACATACTGGGGACATGATTATCCTGCTTTATTTAATTGTTCCGAGATCATTGTCTGATTATGGTTGAGTTCAATTTACATTTTGTTTGAGATGGTTTTGGTGGTGCTGCACTATTGGCGGCCGAATTCTGGGTGTAGTGTGGCAGCAGTGGCGGTAAAAGTAGGTTGTGTTCTTATTTTTAACGGATAGTTGGTGGAGGTAGGTTTTTGGTGGTGGTGTTCAAGAACACCAAGAATGGTGGTCAAGAACATCAAGAACATGAACAAAATAGACTCAAAAACACAAATAGGGGCAAAATGGTCATAAAAAGAACATATTGCACCCACATACTAACTGATTGTAACATAAATGTGTTTTTCGTCTAACGTCCATCCACTGACATGAGTGATTTTTGTCTCGACAGGGTGATTTTTGTAATTCCCAAAGACTAGGGATGTTTATGTCTTTTACCCAAACTCGAGGGATGGTTTTTGTCTTTTACTCTTGTTTGTTTCAATCTCAAGGTACTTCCATGAAATTACGCTATCGTGAATACAAAACATGTGAGAAACCATCCATTTAATTGGCATGTTCGGGGGGGGGGGGGGGGGGGGGTATAAAAAAAATGTGAAGACACTCAAAGTGTTTAAAACTTAGGTGTTTTATCCATTTCATATAATTTTTGAACTGCAAAAAATATCCTTCACTAAAATAATTATTTTTCAATTGACCACATTTACGACTGGTGTTTTACAAATATTTAATAATTATTCAACTACCCTTGGCTAAAATAGTTATTTCAATTGACGACACTTACAATCATGGTGTTCAAGTCACTTCTCAATCAGTTAAAAATATAATTTCTTTCTGAGAAAGTCATATACAAATATTTAATAATCATTCAATTATGAAATATTATATCAGCATCGAACCAACGTTACATTTCCTCATTTATTGGTTCAAATCCCTTTTGTCTCCTTTTCAACCTATTAACTTCTGTTTTCCTGTTAGTATGAGCGGTATAAAATTTCCATAATCACTCAATGGTGGCCTCTTGTAAATTCAACAATGGTGAAAAATATGGTGAAAAATGTTTGTATTTTTTGCTTTTCTTCTTTCTTATTTTCTTCTGTAGATCCGAGTAAAGCCACTAGAGAGGTTGTAGCTAATAAAACTGATCTGCACATTCTGTTTTAATTCTAAGATTGCATTGCATCAAACTTATCGGTTCTTCTTTCCCGGCCTGAGATCACTTGCAATAGCAAACGGATATATGCATTATGTTTTAATTCTGAGATTGCAATGCATCAAGCTTATTAGCTACTCTTCCCCGGCCTGAGATCACTTGCAATCACATACACTGTGGCAATAGTTTTTGACAATTATTGTTTTTGAATTAATCTTTTGATAATTTTCTTCCCTTTGTCTACTTACTTTTTAGCTGGCGCTATCGTAGCTTGCTTACGATCTGCATCTTTTAATCCCAGGCGAGAAATTAGCCATGATGTAGGAGTCCATTCATCTTCTCGGTGGTCACACTGCTTTAATTTATAGACCATTCTTGTTCATTATATTGGCTCAGTGCTTATAAAACTCCAACTCTTTTAATTGCTGCGCGTCTAAAGAGTTTTTTCATGAATACAGGCATGCTGGAAATGCAAATTTTGCAGCTGAAGTATTTGGGCGAAGTAAATTGGTTTTATTATTTTTTATTCATATGCAACATTTAAAAGTTTCCCACATGTAGATTTTACATTAGGCATTAAGTCTAATGTTAAAGCCTAATGGGAAACCAACATGTGGCATATGAAAAAAAAATAAAAAAATCAATTCACTTTTGCACAAATACTTTAGCTGCAAAGTTTGCATTTCCAGCATATCTGTAGTCACGAAAAACTCTTTAGACGCGCAATAGATAAAAGAGCTAGAGTTTTATAAGCACTGAGTCAATATAATGATCAAGAATGGTCTATAAATTAAAGCAGTGTGACCACCGAGAAGATGAATGATCGGCTACATCATGGCTGGTTTCTCGCATTGGATTACAAGACGCCGATCCTAAGCAAGCTACGATACCACCAACTACAAAGTAAGTAGACAAAGGGAAGAAAAAATTAACAAAAATAATTCAAAAACAATAATTGTCAAAAGATTTGCCACCATGTACGCGATTGCAAGTGATCTCAGACCGGGACAGAGTAACTGATAAGCTTGAGGCAATGCATTATTAGAATTAAAACTGAATGGACATAACCATTTGCTATTGCAAGTGATCTCAGGCCGGGAAAGAATAACCTATAACCTTGATGCAATATTGCAATCTTAGAATTAAAACATATGCGCAGATCCGTTTCCTAGATACAACCTCTCTACTCGCTTTACTAGGATCTACCGAAGAAAATAAGAAAAAAGAAACGAAAAAAATACAAACGTTTTTTCACCACGATTGCTGAATGTACAAGAGGCCACCATTGAGTGATTATGGAAATTTTATACAGCTCATACCAATAGAAAAACAAATAATTGGTTGAGAAGGAGACAAAACAGATTTGAACCTTCCCCAAAAAAACTGATTTGAACCAATAAATGAGGAAATGTAACGTTGGTTTTGTTGGAATGGTGCATTGAAGATGAAGATACTCAAAGGAGCGCGAAGACGTGAAGCCCGGGGAAGTCTTCGTACGAAGACAAAGTGTCTTCGCACGAAGACATCCCATACTTAGCCAAATTTAGCCAAGTCTGAACGTTTTCCTATTTTAGGTCTCTGTCTTAAAATAGGAAGGTCTTCGTACGAAGACTGAATGTCTTCGCACGAAGACTGAATGTCTTCGCATGAAAGTCTTCGCACAAAGACTTCGGGTCTTCGTACGAAGACATCCGGGAACAGGATAATAAGGATGAAATTGTTTCCATAATTTTCCGGGGCGGTTTTGGGTGCTATAAAAGGATCATTTGGGGTCCTACGAACGTATGTAACCCATTGTGATCGTTTCTCTTCATTGAATAAAAGTCTTTCTTCCCCGTTGACGCAGTTAGCATATTTGGATGCTAGCGAACCACGTAAATCTTGTGTGATTGCATCTTTCTTTATCGTTCAGGAGGTGTGAGTGATCGTGAGAGGTATAACAAACTGGTATCAGAGCCTAAGTTGTGATTACTCCACCAAGAACGATGTTTGGATCGATGTTGAAGATTGACAGGCTCAGCGGAGGGAAAAGCTTCAATCTGTGGAAGATAAAGACGGAGGCCTTGCTATCGCAGGGATTGTGGGCACCTTTGACCACAGACAAGGAAGGAATGGAGCCGAATTTCAAGGTATTGGAGGAGAAGGCACATTCAACGATAATGTTGTGCTTATCGGAGGACGTGATCATCGAGATCGTAGATCAGAAGGAAGCAGCAAAACTTTGGCTTAAGCTAGACAGTCTCTAACATGAAGAGTCTCAATAGCAAGTTGATGCTCAAACAAATGCTCTTCACCCAGCGGATGCTCGAAGGTACTGTAGGGTTTTGATTCATGGATGCGCAACGGAAACAATAATTAACCATGCAAAACCCTCCAAGGATCACAAGTCAAGAGACATAACGATGGTAAAGGAAGAAATCAATTAACACACCTTAGGGGTTCTCCTTTGATGACTTCAAACGCGAATTGTGTCACGTTCTCTATAGTTGATCCACGCCTAGAGTTGATTTCTAGATCTTCCAATCCTTGGTGCTTGCCCGGAAAGAGGAAGGGGAAGAAGAATCACACAAAACGAGACTGAAACAAGGAGGTTTCGGCCTCCTTGTGGGCCGACGGGAAGGGGGCGGCGAGCTAGGGGGCGGCGGCTCCTTGGCTTGCTTGCTCTCTCCTTTTGTTCTCTTGATAAATCCTAAATAATATTATCCTACATACGTTTCACATTGTTATTTGTGTTCGTTTCGGTGCAAAGTGATGGATTTTGGGCTAATTTGAGAAGAAAATGCACTTTTGGATGTTTTTGGACTTTAATGCACAATCCGGGCGTTTCTTATTGGTTTTGAGTATGATTTTGATAATTTATCACATTTGATCTCTGCGGTAGTGTTCGTGTTGTTGTTTGACATGAATTACGTATGCGTGAATCAAGTGGAGAGAAGAAACGAGCTTCGGAATAGAAGAAAAGACGAATTTGCTGCGTTTTGGATGTTTTCGCCAAATATTGGGCAATAATTGAGAAAAACGAGAAAATGATCTGGAAACGGTAATTTCTCTACATGGATGAAGTCTACGTTGCAAAAGGAATCCAAAGGTGCAAAAATCACATTTATCGGAGTCCGGACGAAAAAGTTATGACAAAAAGGATGCTCAAGGAGATAAAATGCGGCCAAAAGCATTCGGAAATGCCAAACACGCCTTTCGAGGAGCTAAATTGATGAATGAAGGGTTCCCCAGAATTTGGCAATGTTTTATAACATAAAAGGAGTCTCGAGGTCGAGGAGATACTTAAGGAAGCAAAGGCGCGGGCAAGGAATCGGAAATTAGTCGAAAAAGGATGTTTTTGGGTGACCCAGACTTCTCTTCGTACGAAGAGAATTGTCTTCTTACGAAGAGATTATACTTAGCCAAATTTTGAGTTGCTGAAAATGTGTTCATAAAACAGCTTGCAGTATCTATCTGGGAAGGTCTTCCTACGAAGAGAAAAAAGTCTTCGTACGAAGAGTCTTCCTACGAAGAGAATTGTCTTCGTACGAAGAGATCGCCAGAAACAGCAGATTCGTTGGGGCTTATGTGTAATTACTTGTAACTTGTTCTAAACACTATGAAAACATATTAGAACGGGTTAGGGCATAGTTTTTCAGTATCTTTGAGTTGGAGACAAGTGCTTGGAGCTACGGGAAGCTTGGGAGACGCTTTGTTTGATCTTTTCTCTTCCCTCTCTCTAGTTTTGGTTTATGATCATGAAACTTTGGATCTTGATCATGTTTTTGAGTAACTAAACCCTTATTTTCTGCAAAGTACTTGTTGGAAAACTAGGGTTTGCTTGAATGAATGTTTTGATGCTTTGATTCGTTCTTTGGATTAAAGTTATACGTTCTTTTCTTATTATGATTATCTTGTGTTTGAATTTTTCACTGTTCATGCGAGTAGCTAACGTAGAAGCAAACTAAATTAGAACTTGTGTGGTAACTCCATGAGATCTAGTCGGTAAATCAAGATAACCACCTAGTCGTATCATTATCTTGTAACTGGGTAGTGTTAATTAGGATCAAAGAGTAGATTAAAGTCCAATAATGCATACTTATAATTGAATTAGGCTTGGTAACTCGGTCTAAATTGATCATAAGTGTAGGAAAATTGCTTGGGAACTCGGTAATTTGTAAAATGCTCGATTGATAAGAGTAGTGTATTTGCGTTCCAAAGATCTAGACAACATTCGTAGCATCCCTAGTGACCCACAAGAAGAATTCTCAGCACTCGTATCTCTTATAAGAAAACTCCTACAATTCTTGTCTTAGTTAATTGTGAAGAAACGCATAGTTAATTGAGATAATTGTTCTTTTAATTTTAGTAGAATTAGACAAACAAACAACGCACTGCGCCCACAAAAGGTTAAGAAATTCTAATTAATTTACAAGAAGTCTCTTGGGTTCGACAACCCGGATTTCCGGATATTACTACACACGACAACCATACATTTTTGGTTAGATCGTGTCAAGTTTTTGGCGCCGTTGCCGGGGACTTTGGCTAAATTAGTTATAACTCCTAGCCTTAGGGATTTTATTTTTCTGTTTATATCTCTTACTCACCTACGTTTTGTGTGTGTTCTGTGATTTCAGGTTGATTTGCACGGTGCATGTCCCGTTCTAGAGAAGAGCCTTTGTATCCGGCACTTGAAAACCCATAATCTCTGTTACGAGCACAGCGTAGAGACAAGAGGAATTCAAGCTCAGTCACCATGGATGATGACACTAGAGTTGAGTTTGAAAGGATCCGAAAAAATATGCAAGATGCGGAAGCAGCTAGAGCTGCAGCTGTAGAGGATGCAGCCAATAGAGCACGAGAAACTGAGCAGATGAGGGCTCAAATGGCAGATATGCAAGCTATGATAGATCTCTTGGCTCCCCTAAATCCACAACCACGTCCTGGTGTGGGAGCGCAAGTGGCAAACATCAGTTGAAACAATGGTGGCAACAATGGGGGAAACAACAGGCAAAACGCCGCGGCACAAGATAACAATGCTGAGGTTGAAGACCGCCCTATGGTGGATTATTTCAGGACTACTCCAGCATGTTACCAACCTACCATTTTCAGGCCGCAGATAAATGCACAACACTTCGAGCTTCGACAGCATATGATTAATATGGTGCGTGATGAGTGCGCGTTCAACGGATCCCCTGGAGATGATCCCAACCAACACCTATTGACATTTGAGCAGATTACATCGTCCTTGCACGATCAGCGAGTTCCAGACGAAACAGTTAAGCTCTTACTGTTTCCTTTCTCTTTATCTGGAAAAGCCAAGAAGTGGCTTATGGAACTGCCCGCCGGGAGCATAGTGACATGGGCAGATGGTTGCCATGAGTTTTTGAGGAAGTATTTGCCACCATCTAGAGTTGCTCAGCAGATGGATGAAATAGCAAATTTTACTCAGGAGGAAAACAGCTCATTAGGAGATGCTTGGAGGAAGTTCAGCCAAATTCTCCGTAGGTGTCCGAATCATGGGGAGCGATGGCACAAGCTCTTCCATTATTTCTACACTGCACTAGACAGGGAGATAGCTGACCAGTTGGATATGCTAGTTGGAGGTAATTTCATGGGACTTGGAGCGCAGCGAGCTCAAGATTTGCTGAACAACGTGTCAAAGAGAGAGACTACAAGAGCTGAAACTCGTAGGTACTCCAAACCGGGGGATGCAGCCTTAGTCAACAAGATCGAATCTATGGAACAAAAGTTGGAATCCATGACCTCAGCATTTCACGGCATGCAACCTCCATCACAGGTGAAGCCCATGGGTGAGTTACTCGCGGATGAGAATCAGGGATATGGCTCCATTGAAGATGTGAATTACATTGGTCCACCACGACAGCAGCAGTGGACTAACACTTATCATCTCAACAACCACAAACACCCCAACTTTAGCTATGCCAACCCTAACAGTGGGTTATATGCGGCTGGTCATCAGCCAAGTACGTCATACCAGGCACAGCAGCAGGCTCCACGAAAAGAAGAGCAAGAGACAAACACGTTATTGTGAAAGTTGATTGCTAATCAAGACAGGATGGAGAGCACGATTGTCTCTATGCAAGCTACACTTATGAGCCACGAGACTCAGATTGGGCAGATTTCCAGTCAGAATGCTAAATTTCCACTGGGTATTTTGCCTTCTAATACCATTCCTCCTACTGAGCAGCTCAAAGCTATTACTACTCGCAGTGGCATTACTACTCAGGATCCTCCATATCCTAGCCATGCGAGAGTTGAAGCTACAAAGGCCACAGAGAAGGATTTGGGTGAAGAGGTGCCCAAGGCCGTGAGTCCCCAATCAAAGGACACGGTTGAGAAAAAAGAAGAGCCCAAGAACGCTCTAAATTCGGCTAACTATGAGCCACGAATACCATATCCGGCGGCGATAAAGAGGGATGATGAGGAACACTTAGGAAAATTTATGAACATATTCAAGCAACTCCATATAAATATTCCTCTTGTGGAAGCGCTTGCTCAGATGCCCAAGTACAAGAAATTTTTGAAAGAGATTTTGTGGGGCAAGAAGAGCACAGACCCTTATGCCACGGTGAAGCTGACAGAGACATGTAGTACTGTAGTTCAGAGGGACATTCCCAAGATGAGAGATCCAGGCAGTGTCATTTTAGGCTGCACTCTTAAGGGTGGATATCATACGCATGGGCTTTGTGATTTGGGCGCGAGTATCAATCTCATGCCATTATCCCTATTTTAGAGATTGGGCATTGGTGCACCAACCCCGGTGAAGATGTTTGCAATTGGCAGACAATTCAATTGTGACAGCAAATGGGGTGATTGAGAATTTGCTGGTCAAAGTGGGTGCATTTGTCTTCCCAGCTGACTTTGTGATAATGGATATCAAGGAGGATCGCGATGTTCCACTCATCTTTGGAAGACCGCTTTTAAAGACAATGCACGCTAATGTGGATCTTGAGACTGAGGAGCTTACTATCAAGGCTCTGGATTCATCACTTGTGTTCAAGGCATTTGTTCCGGGCAAGGGGAAGAATAAGTTGGCGATGATCAAGTTTAGAGAAGTTCGTGTGGATCCTTCTCTTGGGTTGCCTACAGTTTTGCAACCTGATCCACCCAAATCAGAGAAGAAGCCAAATGTGGCGAGTGCACATGATGTCGTGCAGAAAATCAAGAGCAAGAAATTGAAGGAGGAGGCACGTCGTGCTAGACCTCCTTGACATTTTTTAGGTAACTGGGTCGGGTCGTCGACCTTAAATTACAAGGCGCTTGTTGGGAGGCAACCCAACATATTTATTTGCATTAGATTAGGGAGTGCGTTTTTATTTATATTATGTGGAGAGATGAGAGAGAGGGACTAATAATGTTTTTATAGTGACATACATGAGCAGGTTATGGTAGAATCTACCCCGGTGTGCCATGGCACACATGACCTTCACAGGGGCCTGCATTCGCAAGTTGGGGATTCTTGAGACATGGATTTTAGTAGAGGAGGGCAGTCAACCCCGGTGTGCGAGTACACATTGACTGTATAGGAGTATGGTGGCACCACTACTGTGCTTGGGGACTGTTTGGCGTGATTTCTTCCCCTCCCTTGAGGTGGTTGTGAGTATCTTTTTCTCTTGCTAAATTTTGTTTTTATTTTATATAAGTATGTCATAGCTCCATCTCATCTACTGGCCTACGCATTTGACTGCTGAGTCCTATGTTTGATCTCCAAATTCGTTGAGGACAACGAAGCATTCAGTGTGGGGGTGGTTTAACTGTTAACTAGCTGATATTTGTCTTGCATAGCCAGTTACATGTAGGATGTGTTTAGATTGTAGTGTGTGCAGAGTCATTGTTGTGGTTTGTGTCATGTTTTTACGTATATTGCTGTATTGTGTAGAGTAGTTTATATACTGTTTGCACTTTTTAAATAATTGAGTCTACCCACCAGAAAGTCGAGTTAGTGTTAAATTTTTTTTCCATGTCAAAGCCTTGCATATAGAGTTAGGATATTGTGAAAAATATAAAAAAAATGAAAAAAATAGAAAATCCATAAAAAGTATGAAATTTGAAAATTTGAGAAAAATGCAATTGAGGATCTTTAAACTGAAGAGAGCTTAGTGAATGAATCCTTTTGAGTAGGAAGTGTCGTAGTAGGAAAAAAATTATTCTTTAAATATTTTGTGTAGAGGTTTCACTAAGGATGTCCCGGGAATTTTTGGAAGTTGTGAAAGAATGACATGTAAAGTATACCTAAGTTTCCTATAGTGTGCTAATTGGATTGAGTTTTGCTTGTAGCTGAATATTCTGTTTTAAAGTGGAAACTTGTGGTCTCTTGTTGATCTGGGGTGGACCTTCGTGTAGAGTTGGTTTCATGTGGTACAGTTGCCTCAGTCTAAGTGAAGTTGAGGGGCGTACACCACCATCCCTTACGGTGGTCACAAGAGTTAACCTAAAAAGCCCGCGCTCTTTATGCTCTACTGCACGGTTGTAAAAAACATAGGAGGAAAAAAAATGAGAAAATATGGAAAAAAAATGAAAATAAAATGTGTTCTTCGAGGAGAAAACAACCTAATGTGCTTCCGGTCACACGGAAAATTTGGAGTCCATCTAAGTAGAGCATAGAGAGGAAAACTAGAGTCAAGCCTTATTTCACAGGAGTTGTGACTCCCTTCACTGGGAAAATTTGCATTCAAACGCAATAAAGGCTAAGAGGGTCTGAAAACCTCAGATGATTCGGCGAAGAAAGGCTACAGTGAAATTTGAGCTTAGTTAGACCCAATGAAGCTTAGGACGTGCTTGCGTCTTGGTTTGAATTGGTGGAGGAAAGTGGACGCCTTAGTGAGCTTTTGCATAGAATCAATTTCATTTCAAATTCTTGCTACGTGTATGTGAATTTCAGAACTGATTAGTGAAAGCTTGATGATTTTCAGTTAATGACATGGAGATTGCCTATTCTTGCAAAAAAATAATTAAATTAGTTTGTGTTTTAAATAATTGTTTTAAGATGGAGTCTAGAATTTCATTCGCATCATATTGCTGCATTGATGTGTCGTGAGTCGCGTTTGAGTCGTTTGTGTCTTGTCGGCTAGTAGACAGTTAGATGCTGTAGATGAGACTTTGCTCGGGACGCGCAAATGGAAAGTGTGGGGGTATTTCAGAACTCCTTAATAAGAGTTATCCTACATACGTTTCACATTGTTATTTGTGTTCGTTTCGGTGCAAAGTGATGGATTTTGGGCTAATTTGAGAAGAAAATGCACTTTTGGATGTTTTTGGACTTTAATGCACAATCCGGGCATTTCTTATTGGTTTTGAGTATGATTTTGATAATTTATCACATTTGATCTCTGCGGTAGTGTTCGTGTTGTTGTTTGACAGGAATTACGTATGCGGGAATCAAGTGGAGAGAAGAAACGAGCTTCGGAATAGAAGAAAAGACGAATTTGGTGCGTTTTGGATGTTTTCGCCAAATATTGGGCAATAATTAAGAAAAACGAGAAAATGATCTGGAAACGGTAATTTCTCTACATGGATGAAGTCTACGTTGCAAAAGGAAGCCAAAGGTGCAAAAATCACATTTATCAGAGTCCGGACGAAAAAGTTATGACAAAAAGGATGCTCAAGGAGATAAAATGCGGCCAAAAGCATCCGGAAATGCCAAACACGCCTTTCGAGGAGCTAAATTGATTAATGGTTCCCCGGAATTTGGGAATGTTTTGTAACATAAAAGGAGTCTCGAGGTCGAGGAGATACTTAAGGAAGCAAAGGCGCGGGCAAGGAATCGGAAATTAGTCGAAAAAGGATGTTTTTGGGTGACCCAGACTTCTCTTCGTACGAAGAGAATTGTCTTCGTACGAAGAGATTATACTTAGCCAAATTTTGAGTTGCTGAAAATGTCTTCATAAAACATCTTGCAGTATCTATCTGGGAAGGTCTTCCTACGAAGAGAAAAGACTCTTCCTACGAAGAGAATTGTCTTCGTACGAAGAGATCGCCAGAAACAGCAGATTCGTTGGGGCTTCTGTGTAATTACTTGTAACTTGTTCTAAACACTATGGAAACATATTAGAACGGGTTAGGGCATAGTTGTTCAGTATCTTTGAATTGGAGACAAGTGCTTGGAGCTACGGGAAGCTTGGGAGACGCTTTGTTTGATCTTTTCTCTTCCCTCTCTCTAGTATTTGTTTATGATCATTAAACTTCGTATATTGATCATGTTTTTGAGTAACTAAACCCTTATTTGCTGGGAATTACTTGTTGTAAAACTAGAGTTTGCTTGAATGAATGTTTTGATGCTTTGATTCGTTCTTTGGATTAAAGTTATACGTTCTTTTCTTATTATGATTATCTTGTGTTTGATTTTTTCACTGTTCTTGCGAGTAGCTAACGTAGGAGCAAACTAAATTAGAACTTGTGTGGTAACTCCATGAGATCTAGTCGGTAAATCAAGATAACCACCTAGTCGTATCATTATCTTATAACTGGGTAGTGTTAATTAGGATCAAAGAGTAGATTAAAGTCCAATAATGCATACTTATGATTGAATTAGGCTTGGTAAGTCGGTCTAAATTGATCATAAGTGTAGGAAAATTGCTTGGTAACTCGGCAATTTGTAGAATGCTCGATTGATAAGAGTAGCGCATTTGCGTTCCAAAGATCAAGACAACATTCGTAGCATCCCTAGTGATCCACAAGAAGAATTCTCAGCACTCGTATCTCTTATAAGAAAACTCCTACAATTCTTGTCTTAGTTAATTGTGAAGAAACACATAGTTAATTGAGATAATTGTTCTTTTAATTTTAGTTGCATTAGACAAACAAACAAAGCACTGTGCCCACAAAAGGTTAAGAAATTCTAATTAATTCACAAGAAGTCTCTTGGGTTCGACAACCCGGATTTCCGGATATTACTACACACGACAACCATACACTTGTGGTTAGATCGTGTCATCTTTCCCAGTCAAGTTATGATCAATTGAATAATAAGTGTGGGAAGGAAAGAAGGAAGGAGTGTCCTTTATATAGTCCAACAAATCCTTGCCAACTACCTAAAGAACCTATTCTAGTCCTACTAGAATTCAATTTAGTCCCGTCCTTTCAAATTAGTCCCTACTAAGTTTGCAAGGTATTGCAAAGTGATCCTTCTAATTAATTAATCCAATTAATTAATTTCCAAATCTAGTTCAACTCTATATAGCGTGTGACCCCATAGGTTCTATCTAGTTTAAAGCAACTTTTCGCAAATATGGAGCGGTTTCTAGCAAAACATCCATTCTAGCCAACTAATAGAATAGTCATCTTGACAACCTTTGTACAAGTAATTGTCTCATCCCTTTGTCTCTATATCCGGATTGGACACGAGACATACAATTCAAACTCGTATATTCAATCCACAGTTTCTTGATCCGTCGGAATAGCCTTATTCGTGCAAATAACATCAATATCCTATATTGATTTATTTGAGTCTGGCCAGACATTCTATAAGCACTCTCCCTCGAGTGGCCTAGGATATTTTCTCCCGTTATGTGGGAGGGACAAATTCTATCTGCGTCCACTACGATCTCTAAGCTTGCTTCTTATTATATCCGGTACACGCCTTTATAACTACTCAGTTACGGTGTAGCGTTTAACGCTACCAAAATCACAATAATCCACAACTGGAATATCTAGCGACTTCAAGTCTAAGGATGACAATACCATTGCACCGCGAGAAGCGCTTGTGACTTAACATAACGTGTATGAAGCCTTCTCGGAGATGGGTCAATCCAGTGCGGCATTACCCTTAATGCACACCTATGTGTTGGATCATGATATCTCCATATCAATCCAACCCCATACTAGTGTATAGGTGATTGTCCCATTAATCATTATACTGGACTAGGGATATTTAAGATAAACAACACAATTGTAAATCTAAGGACTTCATTATATTAAATATCCAATAAATAATAAATGAATTTTTCTAGCCACAAATAAATTCGTACTAAACTAGATTGCCTCTAGGGCATCTATTTCAACAGTCTCCCACTTGCACTAGAGCCAATCTGGCGTATCTCGTATGCCCATACTCCTAGTGTGCCCTTCATGCTTCCACTGTGTAAGCGGCTTTGTAAGTGGATATGACAGATTCTCATATGTAGGAATCTTGCATATCCGAACGTCTCCGCTATCGATAATATCTCGAATCAGATGAAACTTCCTGAGCATGTGCTTGGATTTCTGGTGTGACATGGGTTCCTTCGATTGCGCGATCGCCCCAGTGTTGTCACAGTACAACTCAACTGGATCCGCAATGCTAGGAACCACACCAAGTTCAGAAACAAACTTTGTGATCCAAACAGCTTCCTTTGCTGCACCATTTGCAGCAATGTACTCAGCCTTTGTTGTAGAATCAGCCCTCGTCTTTTGCTTGGAACTCTTCCAGCTCACTGCTGCTCCATTCAGGCAAAACACATATCCCGAATGTGATCTAAATTCATCTCCGTCAGTTTGGAAGCTTGAATCAGTGTAATTCCTTACACGCAACTCTTTCTCACCGCCAAATATCAAGAAAGCATCCTTAGTTCTTCTCAAGTACTTTAAGATGTTCTTGACTGCAATCCAGTGACTCTCACCTGGATTGGATTGGTATCTGCTTGTCATACTCAAGGCATATGACACATCTGGTCTAGTACATAACATGGCGTACATGATAGATCCAATGTCCGAGGCATAGGGAATTCTACTCATGCGTTCCTTCTCAATCTCATTGGAAGGACAACCACTCTTTGAAAGAGTGATTCCATGTGACATGGGAAAGAATCCCTTCTTGAAATCTTGCATGTTGAACCGTTTCAACACCTTGTCAATATATGTACTTTGACTTAGGCCTAGCAGTCTCTTAGATCTATCTCTATAGATCTTTTTACCTAGTATATAGGCTGCTTCCCCTATGTCCTTCATTGAGAAACACTACCCTAGCCAATCTTTAACAAATTGTAGCATGGGAACGTTGTTTCCAATGAGTAGTATGTCATCCACATACAAGACCACAAAAGCTACAGAGCTCGCACTAACCTTCTAGTAGACACAAGACTCATCTTCGTTTCTGATGAAGACAAACTCTTTGACTACTTCATCAAAACGTCGATTCCAACTCCTAGAAGCTTGCTTCAATCCATAAATGGATCGTTGCAGCTTACAGACTTTTTTGGCTTGCTTTGGATCTTCAAAACCCTCCGACTGTATCATATACACGTCCTCGAGGAGATTCCCATAAAGGAATACTGTTTTGACATCCATCTTCCAAATCTCATAGTCGTGGTATGCTGCAATCGCAAGTAGGATTCCAATGGATTTGGTCATAGCAATTGGTGAAAAGGTTTCATCATAGTCAATACCATGAATCTGTCTGAATCCTGTAGCCACCAATCAGCCCTTATAGGTAATCACATAACAATCCATGTCGATCTTCTTCTTGAAGACCCACTTGCACCCTTTGGGTCGCGCCCCTTTGGGTGGTTCCACCAAAGTCCATACTTTGTTGGTATACATGAATTCCATCTCGGATATCATGGCTTCTAGCCACTTCTGAGAGTCTGGACCCTTCATGGCCTCTTCATAGGTAGTAGGCTAATCATCTATGAGCATCGTGTCACCGGAATCGGTCACGATAAGTCCATACCTCTCAGTTTCCTGGCGCACTCTACTAGATCTACGAAGCTCTTGTGTTACCCGAACAGGTTGCTCCGCAACTGTTTGTGGTTCCTGCTCATGTTCCATAATCGGTTCAGTGATTTGTGGTTCTTTAACCTCTTCAAGTTCTACAGTCCTCCCACTTGCTTCTTTAGAGAAAAATTCTCTTTCTAGAAACACGCCGGTCCGAGCAACAAACACTTTGTTCTCGGTTGGATTGTAGAAGTAGTAACCCTTAGTTTCCTTAGGGTACCCCACAAATTTACACTTATCCGATTTTGGCCCTAGCTTGTCTGATTGTAAACGTTTTACATAGACGTCGCAGCCCCAAATCATCATGAACGACAGTGTGGGACGCCTCCCACTCCACATCTCATATGGTGTCTTCATGACTGATTTAGATGGAACACGGTTAATGGTGAAAGCTGCACTTAATAGAACGTGGCCCCAAAACGATAATGGAAGATCAGTTTGACACATCATAGATCATACCATATCCAATAAGGTTCTATTCCTCCGCTCAGAAACGCCATTCCATTGTGGCGTTCCGGGTGGAGTGAGTTGGGACATGATCCCACACTCTCTAAGATAGTCGTCAAACTCTTGGCTCAAGTATTCTCCTCCACGATCTGATCGTAGAGCCTTGATACTTTTGCCAAGTTGCTTCTCTACTTCATTCTTGAATTCTTTGAACACTTCAAAGGATTCGGATTTGGCCCTCATAAGGTACACAAATACATATCTACCGTAGTCATCAGTAAATGTAATGAAGTAGACATAACCACCCCTGGCAGGCGTGGCAAATGGTCCACACACATCAGTATGTATGAGCGTCAATTGCTCACTAGTCCTCTCACCTTTCTTATTGAAAGGGGACTTTGTCATTTTTCCCAATAAACAAGCCTCACATGTCTCATATGATTCAAAATCAAATGAGTCTAGTAGTCCATCCTTATGGAGTCTAGATACACGTTTCTCGTTTATGTGGCCTAAACGACAGTGCCATAAGTAAGCAGGATTTAAATCATTTATTTTAATCCGCTTGGTATTAATGTTGTAGATAGGATTGCTTAGATCAAGGACATACAATCCATTAAATAATTGCGCACTAAAATAGTGAATATTATTCAAAAAAGGAACAACAATTGTTCTTTATTTAAATAATAAAACCTTCCTTGCCCAAACAAGAAATAAAATAATGTTTCTGCTCATAGCAGGAACAAAATAGCAATTATTTAATTCTAAAACTAATCTTGAAGGCAGAGATAGCTCGCACACGCCTACGGCCAACGCAGCAACTTTTGCTCCATTCTCAACGCGCAGATCTATCCCCCCTTTAGCCAATCTTCTACTTCTCTTTAGATCCTGCACATTTCGACAAATGTGAGATCCACATCCAGTATCTAATACCCATGATGTAGAGACAGTTAAATTGACATCTACAACAAAAATACCTGGTGGTGGCGAAATTACTATTCCAAGCCTCTTGTCCTCCAGATATTTTGGGCAGTTCCTCCTCCAGTGTCCAGGCTGACGGCAATAGTGACACTCACCTTTAGTCACACCTTTGGCAATGCCACCAACAGGCTTAAGGGCAGGTTCCTTGGACTTGGAAACTGACTTGCCTTTGCCCTTGGAGGATGAGGCAAACCTTTTGTCCTTTCCTTTCTGCACCATCATAATGGCCTTGCCCTTACCCTTGTTGATGCCCTGTTCAACTGTCCTCAATAATCTGGCAGTGGTTTCATGATCTCGTTCATGTTATAGTTCATGATGAACTGTCCATAATTCTCGGGAAACGATTGCAACATGAGATCGGTTGCCAACTCTTGGCCGACCGGGAACCCCATTCGGGCGAGATTCTCCAAGTACCCGTTCATACGGAGTACATGGGGTCCCACCGGGTTCCCTTCTGCCAGATGAAACTTGAACAGTGCCTTAGAGACCTCATACCTCTCAACCCTTGCATGCTCTTGGAAGAGCTGCTTCAGATGCTCGATCATATCGACAGCATTCATGTTTTCGTGTTGCTTCTGAAGCTCAAAATTCATAGTGCAAAGCATAAGTAAGGACGCATCATTAGCGTCATCAACACCCTTTTGATACGCCTTTAGGGCAGCAGGTGTTTGGTTCTCTGGACCTGCTGGAACATGCTCCTCTATTGCGTACAATTTCTTCTCTTGCTTGAAAACGATTCTTAATTTTCTGTACCAATCAAGGAAGTTGGTTCCAGAGAGCTTGTCCTTCTCAAGGACAGATCGTAGGGAATGTTGTGAACTCGACGAGTTATTTGCCATTTGGAATTCTACAAAAGGAAAATACGCAAGTTTTAGTATTTGTGAATTTTTTTGACTATATTCAATAATGGCTAGTTTATCAAATATAGCTCCCACTATTTTTCTACGGATTAATAACCCTCAAGATATTAATGCGGAAAATATCCTTATATTTTATAGTGGGCCAAGATCCATGTTTCATCTCCTTATGAGCTTGCTTTGGCAAGTCACCCATAATTTGACTACTTTAGGTAGGAACAATTCCAATTGCATCCCTTATGCAACACTTGGTTCAATTGGGCAAATAACTCCTTATTTATCCATCCATATGGATAATCCCAATAGATTGCCTCTAGGTTTCTTAATCGTATTAATAGCCTAGTTGTGTTAAACCTCTTATTTAAACATTTGCACATTACTAGCTTGTGCCATCGCATTCCATCATTATGAACCAAGTCGCCATGCTTTGGCACGCACGAACTTGATAAATCATGATGATAATGAGTGTTTAAATAACGAGAAGGCAAGAGCACAATATTTGAATTTTGAGGAATTTTAAATTCAATTTTTAATTGTTTTGTTGATCAATATCAACTAATCTATCTATTTGAGTTTGGGCACAACTCCAATAATAGATCCGGGTTGTCTAATTATCTTATTATCCTAATTGCATGCATCATCCATACACCAACCACAAAATAATAAGACAATAAAGTAAACAACCACAAAACATAAATAAAACGTGATGTGATGTGGATATGGCCTTTTCTAGACTAAGAAAATTCCAAGCCAATGGAATTTTCTATGAACCCTAAAAGCAAACACATCTCCATGCGTCTTGATCTTTTGGTCCATCCTTCATAGTCATGTGGAATGCTCCATGCTCCATGCTCCATCTTTTGTGGCTCCTTTTGGCTTTGGGCTTCTTTTCTTCAATCTTGGCTAACAATCTAATTTATCTAGTACTAGATAACTTCTATACTAAATAAAATAAATCTCACAAGTTGAGAAAAAGAAATGGCTCGCAGGCCATAAAATCCTAATTAGTTATTACAATTAATTGATCAGCTCGCAGGCCGTAAACCAAACCACAAAAATTAAACATCAACAACAAACCACATCCTAAGGCCATACCAAATCACCATGCGAGTTGCACATAAACAGTTAAAATCCAATTTTAACGCGCTTGGTCAATTTTAATTGATTTTAGGATGTTCTAGGGTTAAAACGGTCCATTGGGCACAACAATCCAATTGCCCGGGCCCAAAAAGTGAACCGCAAGGGCCTAGGGCCGGCCGGCCCCTAGCCCACGCGGCTGGGCCGCGAGCTAGGGCTGCCCTGGCCCCTAGGCCGGCCTTGCTTAGGCGGCAAGCAAGGAGGGGGCGGTCCCCTAGGGGGCCGAACCTCCTTTGGCAGTTGTTTCCAAAACAACTCCCTTTCTTGGTGCCCATGTTTGGTTGTTTCCTTGTTTGGGAAGAACTCCTTCTTCCCCAAGGATGCCCAAACCCTAGATCTAAGATCCTAAAATTTCTCAAACTCACTAATTCATGCATCCAATGCAAAAAGTAGGTCTTGTTATGATAGATTATTGAAAAATTGCATCATATGCTTGATTTGTCTTGTTTAACACGATAAACAACAATTTTAAGGTGTAAAACTATCAAAACGTAACACATAAACCACATTTATGCTCTAAGACCTGTGGCTCTGATACCACTGTAGGGTTTTGATTCATGGATGCGCAATGGAAACAATAATTAACCATGAAAAACCCTCCAAGGATCACAAGTCAGGAGACATAACGATGGTAAAGGAAGAAATCAATTAACACACCTTAGGGTTCTCCTTTGATAACTTCAAACGCGAATTGTGTCACGTTCTCTATAGTTGATCCACGCCTAGAGTTGATTTATAGATCTTCCAATCCTTGGTGCTAGCCCGGAAAGAGGAAGGGGAAAGAAGAATCACGCCAAACGAGACCGAAACAAGGAGGTTTCGGCCTCCTTGTGGGCCGACGGGAAGGGGGCGGCGAGCTAGGGGGCGGCGCCTCCTTGGCTTGCTTGCTCTCTCTCCTTTTGTTCTCTCCCACTCAAGTTATGATCACTTGAATCATAAGTGTAGGAAGGAAGGAAGGAGTGTCATTTATATAGTCCAACAAATCCTTGCCAACTACCTAAAGGACCTATTCTAGTCCTACTAGAATTCAATTTAGTCCCTTCCTTAAAAATTAGTCCCTACTAAGTTTGCAAGGTATTGCAAAATGATCATTCTAATTAATTAATCCAATTAATTAATTCCAAAATCTAGTTCAACTCTATATAGCGTGTGACCCCATAGGTTCTATCTAGTTGGTAGCAACTTTTTGCTAATATGGAGCGGTTTCTAGCAAAACATCCATTCTAGCCAACTAATAGAATAGTCATCTTGACAACCTTTGTACAAGTGATTGTCTCATTCCTTTGTCTCTATATCCGGATTGGACACGAGACATACAAGTCACACTCGTATATCTAATCCACAGTTTCTCGATCCGTGGGAATAGCCTTATTCGTGCAAATAATATCAATATCCTATATTGATTTATTTGAGTCTTGCCAGACATTCTATAAGCACTATACCTCGAGTGGCCTAGGATATTTGCTCCCGTTATGTGGGAGGGACAAATTCTATCTACGTCCACTACGATCTCTAAGCTTGCTTCTTATTATATCCGGTACACGCCTTTATAACTACCCAGTTACGGTGTAGCGTTTAACGCTACCGAAATCACAATAGTCCACAACTAGAATATCTAGCGACTTCAAGTCTAAGGATGACAATACCATTGCACTGCGAGAAGCGCTTGTGACTTAACATAACGTGTATGTAGCCTTCTCGGAGATGGGTCAATCCAGTGCGTCATTACCCTTAATGCACACCTATGTGTTGGATCATGATATCTCCATATCAATCCAACCCCATACTAGTCTATAGATGATTGTCCCATTAATCATTATTCTGGACTAGGGATATTTGAGATAAACAACACAATTTTAAATCTAAGGACTTCATTATATTAAATATCCAATAAATAATAAATGAATTTTTCTAGCCACAAATAAATTCATACTAAACTAGGTTGCCTCTAGGACATCTATTCCAACAGGTACGACTCTCAAGGACCATCTTGATCAATTGAACACAATCTTGTTAGATTTGCATAATATTGGCGAGAAGGTGGAGGATGAGGATGCCACACTTTTGTTATTAATCTCGTTACCTCCATCATACGAGAACTTTGTTCAGTCGTTCATTGTGAAAAATGACGACTTATCTCTAGAGGAGGTCAAATCGGCGCTCCATTTTAGGGAACTGCTCCATAAGAGTACAGTCACAGGTACAGAGGACCATGCTTCCGGATTGATGGAGTCGGAAGGAAGCAAGAAGGGTAAGAAGAACAAGAAGAAGCAATTCTCTGGTTCTAAGTTACCAAGGATATGTGTGCCTACTGCAAGGAAAAGGGCACTTGAAGAGTGATTGCCCTGAACGAGGACAACTGGGACAGAATGGCTCTGCAGCCGTGTTAAAGAAGGGTAATTCATTTGAAGATGATTACGTTCTACTGGCAGATGATGTCACGCATTCACCTGATGCGTAGTTTCTTGACTATGTGGCTTCTTATCACATATGTTCTAATAGGGAGCTATTTTCAAGCTACAGCCGTGCAGATGGACGATCCGTTAATATGGCAAACGGATTTGCAAGGTCATAGGAAAAGGCTCCGTTAGGTTCAAGAATGTGGATGGGAAGACATGCACATTGAAGGATGTGAGACACGTACCGCTTGTCATAAAGAATCAGATTTCTTTGAGTCTACTCGACAGCAAGGGTTTCAGTTTCAAGGGTGAAAGTGGAGGATTATGCGTATACAAGGACTCAGATGTGCTACTCAAGAGGACTTTCTATGTGTTACAAGGTTCAGCTATCACAGGGTCTGTCGGAGTTGCCTCAACCGAGGTTAAGGAAGCTGATCTAACTAAGCTGTGGCATCTGAGACTCGGTCATATGAGTGAACGTGGAATGCAGGAATTTCACAAGAAGGGGTATCTCATTGGGCATGTACCCAAGAGCCTAGGGTTTTGTGAGCACTGCGTGTATGGGAAGCTACAGCGTAGCAAGTTGATTAAGGCGGTTCATATAACAAAAAGTACTATTGATTATAGGTTCATCTTGAGTTGAGGCGATAGGTTAGTACAAGTACTTTCCAAGTATCATACACGACTACTCCAGGATGACCAGGATATTCGTGATGAAGCATAAGAGTGAAGCCTTCGAAAGATTCAAGGAGTCGAAGACGCTAGTAGAGAATCAGGTGGGAAAGAAGGTGAAGAGGCTGCGCACGAACAACAACTTAGAGTTCTGTTCATCAGAGTTTGATGGATTCTGTAAGGATCATGGAATAGCACGCCATTGCACCGTTTGGCACGGACATAACGCAACGACTGTGTTACGAATAAAATTTCGTAACCCCAACCTCTTGTTACGCGATTTTTTCCGTTTGTTACGAGAGTTCTCTTAACAAAAATGTAAATTTGTTGTAGTGACAGCATAATGGTGTAGCTGAGAGAATGAATCAGACGCTTTTATCGAAAGCAAGGTGCATGCTTTCGAATGTAGGTCTTTCTAGCGGCTTTTGGGGAGAGGGAGTTTCCATGGCACGCTATCTCATAAATCGGAGCCCGCACACAGGTATAGGATGCAAGATTCCCATAGAGGTGTGGTCCGGTAGAACAGTGGATTACTCAGATTTGAGAGTTTTTGGTTGTGTTTACTATTATCATGTTGATGATGGCAAACTAGAACCAAGAGCTAAGAAGGGTGTATTCATGAGTTTCGGGACAGGTGTGAAGGGGTACAAGATATGGGCAGACAACAAGATTATACTGTAGGGTTTTGATCATGGATGCGCAGCGGAAATACAATATAGTTATCCGATCAAGACCCTCCAAGGATCACATGAAGAGAAATCATGACGATGGTAAGAGAATATTGTTATGTACCTTTGAGGTCTCCTTGATGACTTCTAACGAGAAAATTGTCACGTCTCTACGGTTGATCCACGTCTAGAGGTGAGATCTATATCTTCCAAACGCCTTGTGCTAGCTAGGAGGAATGGAAAAGGACGAAGAAATCACGCAACGGAGCACCAAAAGAGAGGGGCGGCCTCTCTTGTGGCCGACGTGGTGGGCGGACGGCAAAGGGGGCTTCGGCCTCCTTCTTGTCTTGCTCTCTCCTTCCTTCTCTCCTACTCAAAGTATGTTATGAGCATATGTTTTAGGGAAGGAAGCTATGAGCATTCTTTATATAGTCCAACAACTCCTTGTTTACTACATAAAGACCCATCATAATCCTACTCAATTTCGGATTAGTTCAACTTGCATATTAGTCCTACTAAGTTAGCAAGTTGTTGCGATTTGATCCTTCTAATTAAGTAATCATATTAATTAATCATTTCCCAAGTCTAGTTCACCTCTATATGACGTGTGACCCCATAGGTTCTATTTAGTTGGTCGTAACTATTTACTAATATGGAGCGGCCTCTAGCAAGACATCAATTCTAGCCAACAAATAGAATCGTCATCATGAAAAACCTTTTGAAAGTATTGTCTCATCCCTTTGTCTCAATATCCGGATTGGACACGAGACATACAAGTCACACTCGTATATCCAATCCATAGTTGCTCGATCCTGGGAATAGCCTTATTCGTACAAATAACATCAATATCCCATATTGATTTATTTGAGTCTGGCCAGACATTTTATAAGCACTATCCCTCTAGTGGCCTAGGATATTTCTCCCGTTATGTGGGAGGGACAAATTCCGTCTACGTCTACTACGATTTCTAAGCTTGCTTTTTATTGTATCCGGTACACGCCTTTATGGCTACCCAGTCACAGTGTAGCGTTTGACGCTACCAAAATCACAATAATCCACAACCAGATAATCTAGTGACTTCAAGTCTAATGATGACATTACCGTTGTCACCGCGAGAAGCACTTGTGACTTTACATAACATGTATGTAGCCTTCTCGGAGTTGGGTCAATCCAGCATGCTATTACTGCTAATTCACACTCATGTGTTGGATCATGATATCTCCATACCAATTCAACCTCATAACCTCATACTAGTCTATAGATGATTGTCCCATTAATCTTTTTAACATACTAGGGATATTTAAGATAAACAATGCAATTGCAAATCTAAGGAATTCGTTATATTAAATATCCAATAAATAATAAAATGAATGTTCTATCAAATTTATTGTTCATACTTAACTAGATTGCCTCTAGGGCACCTATTCCAACATATACTTTGCAGAAGTGTAGTATTTGATGAGACTTATATGTTGAAGATCTCGGTGGAGGTGGATCTTGGAGTTGCAGAGAAGAAGGTCGAGGGAGAGTCGGATCCAACTGATCCTAACGATTCTCAAATCCCTACACTACCGCCGGAAGCAGAAGAGGAAGAATTAGAAGAGTCTGATAGTGAGGATGCGTCTACACCAGAGGTACCGGATCATCAAAGTATTGTTGAAGGAAGATCAAGGAGAGTAATAAAGCCTCCGACGAGATACATGGATGATGGTATGGTGGGATATGCATTACAGGTAGCTGAAGAGGTAGAGGATGAGTCATCCTCCTACAAGGCTGCTATATCTAGTTCTGAATCAGCACAACAGATTGTCGCGATGGGAGAAGAGATGGACTCTCTTAGAAAGAACTCGACTTGGGAGCTTGTTAAATTGCCTGCGGGAAGGAAGATAGTCAGCTGCAAGTGGGTTTTCAGAAGAAAGGAAGGAACTTTATCTGGAGAGGGTGTCAAGTATAAGGCAAGGCTAGTTGCAAGAGGGTTCAGTCAAAAAGGAGTTGACTACAACGAGATTTTCTTACCGGTAGTCAGACATTCTTCTATCTCGGTGTTACTAGCTTTAACGGCACACCACAACCTAGAACATGAGAAATTAGACGTCAAGACTGCTTTTCTACATGAAAGAGTTGGAAGAGAAGATATACATAAGCCAACTGGAAGGGTTCCAAGTTCCCGGAAAAGAGAACCACATGTGCAAGCTGAAGGGATCTTTCTACGGACTTAAGGAGTCTCCGAGGCAATGGTACAAGAGGTTTTACTGCAACAACCACCTTATTCGGCTCGGACAAGACCGGGAGGGCGATGCTAAAAGTAACGGCGAAAATCAAAAGCATAACATCCCAAAATCTTTATTTACTACATAATATTAAACATCACAAACGTCTCTAAATATTACACAAGCGTTCTCAAAGCTACTACATTATTCTGGCTAATTACACTAGATCCTACTCGTGACGTTAGCCGTCTAGGTGGGTCTCGTACCCAGCTACACCTTAGTCTTCAGCTCCTAGACCTGCGGTGGGAAGGAAACAGGAACCACAGTTTCAAAGTCAGCATTGAAATACTTAGTAAGTGACACCCAAGCTCTTAAAACGGAAGACGAAGCATAACTTTCTTTTCACAATAAATATACAAAGGAAAATAAATCATAGAAAATGTAAACTTGCAGAGTAAATCAGGAACTCAAACATAAACTGTAAAACTGTAAGAAGTGAACCTGATCCATCCAGTAAGAACACTTATAGAATTCTTATTTTTTTGATCTTCCTTTCTCAACTTCCAAACGGGGAGAATTAGTCCCAGTCTATTTCTTCTTCTCTTTTATAAATATCCCAAATCTCACAGAAACTGTATTATAGCTGTGTTGCTACGGGGAAGAATCTACTATCCATCTCGCATACTCCAAGACCTTAAGTGCCGGCACCCCCTAAGTCTTCTTGCGGCCAGAGAGGTGAGTACATGGAGCAACTCGGCAGGTTGCGACCGGGTAAAATAAAAACGGGTCGAGTGGACGAAGCCAACACGACCAATCTAATCACAGGCCGAGTGAAAGAAGTCAACACGGCAATAATACGCTTCTCCCGTACAACTCTTTCCACTTTACGTTAATTACGCATTAGTATTATTCGTGTGACAATATCAAGCAAAACAACTTCTTTAAAATGTAAGAACATCTCAAATAAACATGTAAATAATATACAAATTTTGAGACAAGTAATAAAGTCAAATTGCGACAAGAAAAGAGCTTGGCACACAAGGCTTGGCATGTTCACTTACCTTATTAGTAGCAATAACACGTTCTAGTAATGGCTCGGGCCTACACAAACCGTAATTTCTAAGTCAACAAATAATCCAATAAAATACTACACGTCCTAATAAATATTCTCTTTTATTTCTACCCAACCCCACTAGTTAATTTTTCCTAACATTTTTTTTCATTATAATCTTCTATAACAAAATTATATAAAACCACGTATTTATTTTTAAACGACTATTATTATTATTATTATTATTATTATTATTATTATTATTATTATTATTATTATTATTAGCTAAAAGTGGTTAACTAACTAGAGAAATTATTTTCTATAAAAGACTTGATATAGTAGTGAAAACAACACTAGTTTATTTTTACGAAAAAGACATATTATTATAATGTTTAAACTATATTTAAGACTATTTAACGTTATGAGAACTTCTTCAAAATACTTATCACGATACAAGGATGTTTAGAAACTAGCAAAATATCCAATTTACAAGTTTTAAGCGTCCAAGTTGTTAGATAAGTGATTTAACAATACTTATTTAAAGTTTTTAACGAAAATATTTCTTGTTTAATTTTTGACAAACAAACCGCATGCTATGTCAATACCCGAATTACTTTTCCGGGACGGGAAAGAAAATTAGTATTTTTAGAAATTATTTTTAATCCAAAGTTATTATTTTTATTTTTAACGAAAAGTGTAAAGTTTAAGTAAAAGACATATAAACCCCAAAGTTTTATTAAAAGTCAACAAACACCCCCAACTATTCACAAAACAGTTAGTTTAAAACACTCTAGTCACCTTCTAATTTCTGAAAGTACAAAAAGAACCCCCCTATTTTATGTTATAACAGTTTATGTAAACTATACTTTTACCCCCCTATAACAGCAACTTCAATTTTCATCAATCCAACTATGATTTAAGCTACCAAGTTTCAATTTTGACAATGTATAACAACTAATCAGAAAGTATAGAACGTACCTAGGCCAAAAATGGCCGGAAATAGTCAAGAAAAGAGTCGGGTCGGAGTTTGATGTCGGAGTCGCCGGAGTTGAACTTGGTGGTCGGCTTTAATGGCTTTCCCAGCTTGGTTTGAGCCTCCTACTAATCTGGTCGGGGTTCGAGGAGTCGTCTGGAAGCAGAGAGAGGGAGTGGGTGCTGCTGCGGAGCTTCAGTGGAGTTTGGCCGCAGCTTTGGCCGGCAACAATGGAGGTCGACGGTGGCCGCAGTGGCTTCTGCTGCTGCTGCTTCTTGGCCTCTGTTTCGGTTCAGAGGATGAAGTGCAGAGAGGCAGAGAAAGGGAGGGAGAGAGAAAAACCCAATCAGTGGGTTTGTTCGAGCTTCTTGCCGTCGGAAGTAATGGTGGCAGTGGTGGAGGGGTGGCTGCTGCCACTCTTCTTCTGCTGCTTCTGCTGGTTTCTGAAAACAGGGAGTAACAGGGAGGGAAAGAGAGAGCTAAGAGTGATGAGAGAGATTGAGGTGGTGCTTCCCGTTGGTGGTCGCCGTCGACAAATATGGTGGACGTGGTGGTGGTTTTGGCTGCTACTGCCACTGCTTTGTTCCTGCTGGGTTCTAAAAACAGAGGGGGGATGAGGAGAAAGAGAGGGATTTGGGTTGAGAGAGAGATGGCGGTGGGTTCACTTCAACAATGGTGGTGCCGAAGGTGGTGGTGGTGATGGTGATGATGAGTACGGTGGTGATTGTGTGGGTGGCTGCTATGATGCTGCTGGGGTGAAGAGGGAGCTATTATATAGGGTGACCAGGGGCGGTGATGTGGAGGCGGTGATTGTGCCTTTGCCGTGAAGGCAAAGGAAATGGAGGCGGTTGGAGAAAACTCCAGAAGGTGTTGGCTTGGAGAAGAAGAAGAAGAAGAAGAAGAAGAAGAAGAAGAAGTTGGAGAAATTCTAGGGTGTGGGTGGTGTACCATGTTGGAATAGATGCCCTAGAGGCAATCTAGTTTAGTATGAATTTATTTGTGGCTAGAAATTCATTTATTATTTATTGGATATTTAATATAATGAAGTCCTTAGATTTACAATTGTGTTGTTTATCTTAAATATCCCTAGTCCATTATAATGATTAATAGGACAATCATCTATAGACTAGTATGTGGTTGGATTGATATGGAGATATCATGATCCAACACATAGGTGTGCATTAAGGGTAATGTCGCACTGGATTGACCCATCTCCGAGAAGGCTTCATACACGTTATGTTGAGTCACAAGCGCTTCTCGCGGTGCAATGTTATTGTCATCCTTAGACTTGAATTCACTAGATGTTCTAGTTGTGGATTATTGTGATTTTGGTAGCGTTAAACGCTACACCGTAACTGGGTAGTTATAAAGGCGTGTACTGGATACAATAAGAAGCAAGATTAGATATCGTAGTGGACGTAGATAGAATTTGTCCCTCCCACATAACGGGAGCAAATATCCTAGGCCACTCGAGGGATAGTGCTTATAGAATGTCTGGCCAGACTCAAATAAATCAATATGTGATATTGATGTTATTTGCACGAATAAGGCTATTCCCATGGATTGAGAAACTATGGATTGGATATACGAGTGTGACTTGTATGTCTCGTGTCCAATCCGGATATAGAGACAAAGGGATGAGACAATTACTTGTACAAAGGTTGTCAAGATGACTATTCTATTAGTTGGCTAGAATGGATGTTTTGCTAGAAACCGCTCCATATTAGCAAATAGTTGCTACCAACTAGATAGAACCTATGGGGTCACACGCTATATAGAGTTGAAATAGATTTGGGAATTAATTAATTAGATTAATTAATTAGAAGGATCACTTTGCAAAACCTTGCAAACTTAGTAGGGACTAATTTGAAAGGAAGGGACTAAATTGAATTCTAGTAGGACTAGAATAAGTCCTTTAGGTAGTTGGCAAGGAGTTGTTGGACTATATACAGGACCTTCCTTCCTTCCTTCCCACAACTTATGCTCATTATTGAACATAACAAGAGTGGGAGAGAACAAAAGGAGAGAAAAGAGCAAACAAGAGGAGCCCGACCGCCCCTCTTGCCGCCGCCCGTCCCATTGGCCACAAGGAGGCCGAGAGCCCCCTTTTGGTCTCGTTTTGTGTGATTTTTCTTCCTCTTCCTCTTCCGGGCTAGCACCAAGGACTTGGGAGATCTAGAAATAAACTCTAGGCGTGGATCAACCATAGAGAACGTGACACAATTTGCGTTTGAAGTCATCAAAGGAGAACCCTAAGGTGTGTTATTGATTTCTTCCTTTACCATCGTTTTGTCTCTTGACTTGTGATCCTTGGAAGGTTTTGCATGTTTTTTTTTTCCGTTGCGCATCCATGAATCAAAACCCTACATACCATCTACCTAGGTGATTGGGTGTAGGTGGAGCACTAACTTGTTGGGTGATTAGGTGTGGCGTTTCTATCAAGTCCCGCGGTGGTCAAATATGCGCTATTAACTTAAGAAAAACTTAGAAACGCTCACATATTAATTTCTTGAATACTATTTTTTTTCTAAATTATCACACAAATGTAACTCAATAAACTACCCAAATATTATTTTGCAACTTAAATTCTTTTTAGGCTTCTAAATTACCGTTTTACCCTTGTTAATTAAACGGGGTATTACATAGAGAGCTTCATGATGAAGATTGGTTACCACAAGTGCGAGTATGATTGCTGCGTGTATCACTAAGAGTTGCGAATTCAATCACATATTTACCTAGATCTGTATGTGGATGATATTCTTATCGCAACTCGGGATATCAAGGACATCAGAGAACTGAAGAGGTCCCTCAGCTCGGAATTCGTGATGAAGGATCTGGGAGCTGCACGAAAGATATTGGGAGTTGAGATCTATAGAGACAGGAAGAAGAAGAAGCTTTTCTTGTCATAGCAGGGATCCATCAAGAAGATCTTGGCAAGATTTGGGATGTTATTAGCTAAAGCTATAGATACTCCTATGGCAACTAATAGAAAGCTAGGAATGTACACCGTTTAGACCGAGGAGGAGAATGAGTACATTTCCAAAGTTCCATATGCTAATGTATGCTAATGTCTGTACTCAACAAGACATAGCATTTACTGTTAGTGTGGTTAGTAGTTTTAGGGCTCATCCGGGTAGGGACAATTGGCAGGCGGTGAAACGGATATTCGTGTAGCTTAAGTGTACGTCAGACATTGGCCTATGCTATGGGTCAAGTAAGAACATCTTGGTAGCAAGTTTCTCGGATTCGGACTATGCAAGGGATGTTGATAGTAGAAGATCAATGGTGGGCTATGTATTTTCTCAGGGAGCATCTATTGTGAGTTGGAAGGCAACACTACAGCCGGCGGTGACTTTGTCCACCACGGAGGCGGAGTATATGGCTCTAGCAGAAGCAGCAACAGAGGCAATCTGGCTTAAGGGAATGGTCAATTATCTAGGGCTACATCAAGATCAGACGATAGTCAGCTGTGATAGCTTGAGTGCAATTTTCTTGACTAAGGACCAGGTTCATCATGAAAGGACCAAGCATATTGACATCATGTATCACTTTCTGAGAAGTGATAGCATTATCAAGGTGCTAAAGGTGGGGACTGTTGACAACCCCGCGGATATGTTCACCAAGACGGTTCCAAGGAGTAAGTTCCAGCATTGTCTGGAATTGCTCAGCATTATGAGCTAGTGAGCCCTGAGGGGCATGTCGGACCCGGCGAGGTCCAGTGAGTCTCCGTGACGGGAGACATCTGGAGGGGAGAAGACAAGCTTTGTTTAGAAAGAGGAGGAAGCTTCATTTCAGACGAGAAACTTCAAGTCAAGGTGGTGATTTGCTGGAATGGTTTCTTGAAGATGAAGATACTCAAAGGAGCGCGAAGAAGTGAAGCATGGGGAAGTATTCGTACGAAGACAAAGTGTCTTCGCACAAAGACATCCCATACTTAGCAAATTTAGCCATGTATGAATGTCTTCCTATTTTAGGTTTCTGTCTCAAAATAGGAAGGTCTTCGTACGAAGACTGAATGTCTTCGCACGAAGACTTCGGGTCTTCGTATGAAGACATCCGGGAATAGGATAATAATGATGCAATTGTTTCCCTAATTGTCCGGGGCAGTTTTGGGGGCTATAAAAGGACCCTTTGGGGTCCTATGAACGTATGTAACCCATTGTGATCGTTCCTCTTCATTGAATAAAGGTCTTTCATCCCCGTGGATGTAGTTAGCATATTTGGGTGCTAGCGAACCACATAAATCTTGTATGATTTCATCTTTCTTTATCGTTCATTAGGTGTGAGTGATCGTGAGAGGTATAACAGGTTTGATGATGATCTAATATTTCATAATTTTTTTGAACAGCGTGGATCGGCGCAGGCAAATGACCGGCGAATCGGGTCGCCAAGTGAGCACCCAGATCTTACTTCCCACCAAATGGGTTTGTTCAATTTACTGTTGATTCAACCCAACACTACCCAGATGACCAGATGGGTTTGTTCAATTTGACCTGGAAAATAACCCATTTCAATTGAGAGACCTCGATCTATTGTTCATCCTTTTCCGATTGCTCACGGTCGTCGCCCAAGAAGGAGTGGCTAGAGGAGGAGCTGTGACACAGAATTACTGAAATTGGGACAAGTTCCTCTCTTGAGATGCTCAGAAGCTTTTCGAAAAGGGTTCGAAGCCGCACCTGAGCTTAACGACTTTGGGAGGTTGGTTCGACGGCTTGGTTCTTCTTCAAGATTGGTGGCGGATGTAAAGGCGATGATTTCCTTCTTGACTTGGTTCCGATACATAGCTCACAAATTTGAATACTCCTTGTCTCTAAGCTACATGGTATCAACAACCCATCTCTCATTTTCCCCCAATTTTTAATCTCTCTGCTTCCACATATGGTGCTTGGTCAATCTTGCTCTTTACAAAAGTTTCGTATTTTTTATGTTAGGATAGAAGTGGGTGTTGATACGATTTAACGTATTGATAAATTAAAATAAAATGAAAAATGATATAAAGAGTAGGAAGAGGCTGATAAAAGGGAGAAAGGGAGAGAGATTTCGAGAGAATAAGAATGGAGGGAATTGAGATATTTCATTGATTGACTAATACTGGAGATTACATCTCTTTAACCCTAACCTAACCCTAGATTCTTACGGGCCAAGCCTGGATTATTAATCAAATAAATAACTCGATAAATAAATAACGTAATTAAGTGATACACGACCCGTATCAACTCTCCCACCCTTAAAAATAACCTTGCCATCAAGGTGGATGTTGAAAAAACCACAATATTCTTTCCCGGATCAAATTGACGGCGAACGGTCTTGAAATCCTCTTTTGTAATCCCATACTAATGTTGAGCTTAAATTCTTTCTGCTCGAAATAACTATGCCCAAATAACAAATGAGGCCAAGTTGGAGAAACGGACCCAAGTTTTGTTCTCAGCCCAGATAATGAAGTTAGCTCGAAGTAAAAAATAAACTCATATGAAATAAACCCAATTTCAGGAGCCCAATTACATGTTGGAGCCCAAGTTATTTATGCAGCCCACAGAGTTGTTTGGCCCTAGGAGCTATTTGAGCAGCCTTAGTTGATAGGAAGTCGAGCTGCTGATTAGCCGGCGGCTCGAGCCGAGCCAAAACCGACATAGCGGTCGCCGGCCAATTGGTGGTGATGGAGGCCTTTGGTGGTACGATGGAGGTCGGCTGAGGGCTGTGGTGGTCCGGCCTATTTCTGGAGCGTCGGGAAAGCTTCGGAGACGGGCTATGTCCGGGCGGCGTCGAATTGTGGTCCGAGGAAGCTGGTACTGGGTGGTTGGGCGTGGTCGACTAGTTCTGTGGTTCCGGACGACTTCTTGGGCGCTAGAAAGGCGGAAGAGGACTGGGGATATCCGACCGGTGTTGGGGACGACGGGAGGGGCTGCAGAGGCGGTGGCTCGAGGTCGGTGAAGGACGTCGTTGGTTCCCCGACCGTTTTCGGGGAAAACGATAATGCTCGTTGCGAGTTCGTCGGCTGAGGATTGGCGGCGGAAGCTGAAGATTCGATATGCTGCTGAGAATTTGATAGGATTTTTGTTTTCAGAGAATAGCCTTAGAGAAGACATCACAAAAGTGTGGTTGTAATATTTTTGACTCGAGGTCCTGCATAGAGAAGACATCACTAGACTTTAATTACTTGTGCGGATTAGCAGGGAGGAGCTATGTACGTGCCCCCAACTTTTCCAGAATCATTAGGGTACCCTTATTTTATTAGCTCTTTTTTAGTTGTGCTGTTTAAAATATATTGTGTTCCAGCGATTACGAATTTGTTCTGTGAATGTTGTTACTTGAGTACGAATCCTGCCAGTGCTAGAGTTTTTTTTCTTGGACAAAAAAAAGTGTTACCTATTTAAAATAAACAATTGCCCCTCTAATTTTTCATAAATATACAAAAAGACTATGATATTTATTACACCAACCTATCTTTTTTTATTTTATTTAAGTCACAAGGAACTTCTCTGCTTTTTTTTTTTTTTTTTAGATTTCAAATTTCTATCAATGTTTCTTTCCGTTAATCTAAGACTATATTTTATGAGTAATGCTACGAAACCCGATCTAATCTCCCGGTCAGCTCACGAATTGCCACGTTGTATCATGATCAGACCCACCACTATCCCCTCTGGCTCTCTCTCTCTCCTAAAAACTCTCTCGCTCTCTCTCCCTCTCCTCTCTCTCTCTGTTTTTGCTTCTTCTTCTTTCTCGCAACGGCAAATAAACTCAACCCTAAATTAACCACAACACTCTAATTGATTTCGTACTCATCACATGCCACCATCGATTCAGGCGATAACCGCTCATCTTCCGTCATCGTCGATACGACATTCAACCCAAACCATCCAGACCTGCACGCACCACAGACAGCCTCCGTCATTACTGCCTTCAACCTCGAAGCTCCCCGAACCGACTCAAATCAATCCTCGAACCGCAATTACAGACTCTCTGCCTCGACAAGCAGAAACCCAATTCTAAAATAACCCCAACCCAATCACTAAACCACCAATTCCATAACCAACACATCAATCCAAGCAGGCTTTGTAAATGATTGCTCTCTCTAACCCATCTAAGCAGAGAGAAAAACCCATCAATCCAACTTCAAACAAACCCCAAGCCGGAAAAAAAAATCAAAAATCGACTGCCGAGTTGATGTCCAGAAGGTTGGATGGACTTTTGAATGGATTTTGAAGTTCTGGTGATGGTTGATTTGGGCTGGGTTTACGGGTGTCTGCAAAAAATAAGGAGAAAGAGAAATGTAGATAGAGAGAGATGGTGGGGCCAACAGGGGCACAGCGTGGCATTTTCGTGAGCTAACCGGGAGATAAAATCGGGTTCATTAGCATTATTGGTATTTTATTAGAGAAAACAAAGGAAAGCACGACATCATCGTGTTCAAAAGGGACACACAGTGTTATTCTTTATCAATTCTCGAAGGACAATAGATCAAATTACGTAGCTTATGCATTGGACTCTTTCTATGTAAGCCAATTCTTTTATACTACTCTGTTTCTTCTCTTTCTCTTTCTCTCCATCCCGACTTTTATCACTATTCAGTGGGTCACGTTGACCCGATAACTTCGATAGCAATTTTTTTTTATAATATTCTCATTTTGTTTTAGACTAAAGACTAAAAGTTACTCTATAACACGGTGAAAATATTATCAAAAAGTTGTATCGTTTTGCGATCTTAATCGCCGGGTCAAAATGACCCAAATACGAGTCAAAAAAATCGAGATAGGAGAAAGAGAAGAAACAGAGTGGTATATAAGAACTCGTGTGCAACGCACCTGCATCACAACTAATTGAGAGAAAACCACGAGTCCAACCCATGGAGACATGACCTAGGCCCTTTATATAGTCACATATGACCGACTTCCTGCCCAAGACATCCAAAAATACGACCTAAGACTGGATTAAGAAACAAAGGAACGGTCCCAGCTCCAGTGCCTTTCGCACGAAACGTCGGCTCATGCGCACGAAAGGCTTTCGTGCGAAAGCTATCCCATTCGTACGAATGGGAACTATGCTCCCCTTTCTTTTCTTCGTCGTCCGTTGATCCGTTGCTTCGCCTCTTAGCCTCAAGCTCCTCGTCAAGCCTTTTGAGTCTATTCAAGGCACTACTCTAACACTGTAATTAAGCATAGGGTTGAAAATCTACACAATGATATACTCCATCCAAACACTCAAATTGAATGAGTTTGTAATGAGTTTATGATGAATTTACAAGCACAATTAATCTAGCTCATCCAGACAACCTCATGTTGTGATAAACGAGTTTCAAAAATAATTTCACTTGGGTCAAAAAATGTGCTCCATAGACTGGGCGTTTCTTCTTATTGAACAATTGGGCAGGACAAGTTAATGTTTGTGGGACAAGTTAATGTTTTGTGAAACTATAATCTCTAGAAAACGGAATTAACATAGTAAATGCCACTTTGTACACCTCATTTAAACCTATCATACTACAAGTTCCATCTTAAAGTTGAAATGTAGCACTACCTTAACACTTTGAAGAGGACAGTAAAAGTCACTTTAGCATGGAAAAATGTAAGATTATGAAACCTAGTTAGAAAATTGCTCTAGTGGCTCGACCCTTTTGGCTAGTGATAGATGATGACTTACGCTCTTTTCGAACTTCTTCTAAAACGGCACACATTGCACTATGCTACTATGGCCTGCGCTTGGTATATATACAACATTGATGATAAGAAGTCAACAATTTGTTGGTGGATGTTTCTAGTTTTCATCCTTCTCACCTTTATATAATTACTGGCTTCTGCATTCCCGGGTACAAAATTCCTTGATCACCTCTGTAAGAAACTATAAGAGAAGAAACATGTCTGTACAAAATTATTTACTGATGGAATGTTGGTTATTAAACACAACATGATATATCACAAAATTGATCAGATCGCCTCATTTGAAATTTCACAACCGCCTTTAGACACAGAGAGACCGTGACCTGTACTACAAGAAGACTTCTTAGTCAAGGCTTAGTGTTTTGTTGCATAGATGAAAAAGAATCAGAAACGAATTGTTGGAGAACACAAGATCCACCAACATCAATGGCTGTGTTCGGAAGATAGGCCTCTTGTAGATACTGCTTTATGACATGGCAGATCTAGGCCACGTGGCGACCATCCAGCACACCATATTGTGCTCCACACACACAGGATCACCAGCCGAGCTGATCCATGTGGGGGCTGCGAGACAGAGCCCTCGCATACCACTGCACGGGACCTGTAGGGACTTGTGGTTTGGAGGCTAGGGTAAGCCCTGTCGCGTGCGAGCCAAGCCCGCGCGCGACCTTTAGTAACTGTTTTGAGAGATCTATGGCACGAGCTCCCTAGACCCGGTCAATCCGGTCAAACCCGGTCAACCTCGCAACGGTTCCGGTACTCGCGCACCACGTGCTCTAACGGTTCCTATATACTCGGACGAACGTGCCGTTATGGTTAAGCTAATTAAGCCGCCATTAATGGGCGCATTAACCACACTACAACGGTCACGTTCTCCAGTATATATATATCGTTACTCTTTCCATACAAAGAGAACAACACTGCCATACGCGGAAGCTCTGCCAAACCTCTGTCTCTCTCTCAGACATTGCTACTGACTTGCTCTCTCCCTACACACACCCCTACTCTTCCTGTGCGATCCCTGATCCACTACGCACGGTGTACACGGAGGTCTCCCTGCCGGAATCTCTTGTGCACATTTTGGTGAACCCGACGTGAACTTACTAGCAAAAGCAACCATGTCTCAGGAGGATGATGTCAGCAACCGATCGCCTTCCACCGAAACTCCCTCAGGAGAAGAAGTCCGCCGTACTCCGACGACTCCCGGCGAGGCGCCAACTTTAGAGTCTTTGGACTCCACTGTCCAAAGCCAGGCAAAAGCTCTCAAGTCTCAATCCGTGCAGCTGGAACGGATCTTGGCCGTTCTGGGCACCTTTGCGCCAAATCCTTCACCAGCTACTGCTATCCCTCAAGGGGGAGGTACCCCTACCGCTCCAGGATTGGGAGTGTCGACCACGCCCCCCAACCCTCATCTGCAAACTCCACCGTCAGCCGCGCAGCTGCCTTCGGTCCAAGGGTCAACGGCGCAAATGCTACCCCCTGCTGCTCACGCCTCTCAGCCCACGGCTTTGGCGTCCAACCCAACTTTGCAGTACACTCTGCCTCCACCAGCGACGATCTGGGGAAACGCAGGCAGTCAATACACTCCCAATCCTCCGACGGCATATGTGTCGCCACTGCCTACGGCAACCCCTCCGCCAGCTACCGAGGGGAGCATTCCAGAGTGCATGAGGTAAAAAGTTGGTTTTACTACTTCAATCCATCAGGCAGTTTCCAATAATAATCTGCAAGAGGTAAAAAGTTGGTTTCGAGTCACTAAGTATTACCCACCATCATTTCACGAAAGATAGTATTCTTTTTGCAGAAGCCTCTATTGGTATGCGAATACTATGTTCTGCTTCCGGTCAATTAGTGAAAGAATAACTTCACTATTCTTTTTGAGCCTCATGGTCCTACGGATGTTTTTCAAACAATTACCTAGGTCCTCCTAATCCATGTTGCTTCAAATCATGATAAATGTATTGTTAAGACATTGGGTTGATAATGGCCTAAATACTTTGATCTACCATCATAGATGGATCCCCATCGATTTAGGCACAAAACCTTTTGGTTTCCATTCTTTATCAAACAATGCTGCTGCATGTACTTTCTATAACCATGATTTGACGCAGAACAAAAATTTAATTCTTTCTAATTTTTTGAATGATGAAGAAGAAGCCATCTTACAGATTCCACTTACTTCTCCTCTAAAATCCAGATAATCTTGTTTGGTCTTAAACTATCTATATTATACGGTTATTTAATCTTATATGTTGTTATTTCCATTCTCTGTCCCGATGTTTCCAGTTACAAATAGGAAGATGCAGGTCCAGTACTGATTCTTTTTGGAAACTTCATATCCCGGAGAAAATAAAAATGTATGTATAGAAATTATATCATCATTGTTTAGCGACCAAAACTAATATTTACAGAAATGAATTTTCTTACCCAACTGTAGCTTCTGCAGTACTGGACAAGAGAATGATGCTCATATGTTGTTTGATTATTCTTGGTCTTGTCATATTTTGCCGCCCTCCTTCTTGATCTGACCAAACCTAAGAATAATCTGTCATTTCCTCTACGTATTCGCCAAATCTACTCATTTCCGACTCATTAGTTGCAGATCTTAAGTAACCTGTTATGGGTATTTGGTAAGAGAGGAATCGTCGAGTTTTAAACTCTAAAATAAGGGAGATCTCTAAAATCCAAACAAATTCTATAGCTTCAATAAAATACATACCTTGGTTCGATATTGCTACTATAGGTCGGAGCAAAACTTTTGATGCTTCTTGGTCGAGTCAATCGTCCGGGCATCCTCCATATGAACGGTAACGCCTCAATCTCGTTGGATAAGTGTAGATATCGTGATGGTGTTGTGATTCGGAAATTTTATGGAGATATTGTTCTAGAGGTGGCCTTCCGATCCCTTTCAATAAATATGCAATGGTGATGGAGGCGTTTCTATCAAGTACGTCGTTCAAGCGGTGTCGAAGCGTGGTTTCAAGAACTTCATTGCCAAATCGATTAACTTGTCTCTGGTGAACCGTTTCCAGTTGGAAGCAGCACCGATCTCTTTATCTGAGAGGGAAAGAGAGTTTTCAATGGAGTTAAAAATGATGTTGCAGTGTCTTATAGCTTATATAGGGTTTCGTGGTGTAGAAAATATGCAAACACTCTTGCCCATAACCTAGCTTTTATGGGCTTAGACTGTTATATTTTCTGTGATTGGGCTATCCGTTGCCGTCAATGCTTGTGTGATACTTGGGTTTTTGATAAGGTCCGCTACTAAATGAAATACAATATTGGTTTAAAAAAAAATAGGTCTATCAGTAACAATTAGTTCCAATTTAAGTAATTCTATCTACTCGAATATCGTGGAGGTTTAGATGAATACGTAAGGTTAGCCCCTTTTCATATTATTGTTTAGGACCCCGAAATTTTGGGCCGATCGTGATTAAGTGTTTTTTTACTTTAAGTGAGAATGGCGCATAATAGGAGAATTTTAAGAACATAAATAGATGGCATCTAGAAAGGCTTATTAAGATTTCTAATTGTGTTAAAATAAAGATCTCTAATTTTTTCTTGCACCCCCAAATTTTGAGCTTAGAACAAATTCCACTTAATATTGTTAATGTAACTATCACAAAAATGAATATTGTGAGATTGTAGTTTTTGCGATGGATGAAATATATATTCCATTTTTAGCATTAAGTCGCGCTTTCCTATAAAATATATATTGCGATGGATGAACCTTGTGTGGGTCACATTAGTTGATTCAACTACCTATTCAAAGAAGAAAAACAAACAAAACATTATTGAACTATGGGGGAGGTGGCATATTGGGGTAGGAGACTGGCTTGGACCAAATCCTTTAATTTTTATGACAACTTCGTGTCATCAGGTTCGTGTCAACCCAACTTGCCAACTTCGTGTCAGGATCGTATTATTTTATTTTGTCGAATATTGTCATTCTGATTTACAAATAGATTGTAGACAGTGTAGTTATCGAAAAAGACCTCATTTGCCAATCCAAATGTCATGTCACTCTTATTTTCTTTTATCACTGATTTTGAGGTTTTATAGCTAGTTGGTGATGAGGTTATTCAATTGTGCCGTTACATTTGAACATAAACTTGTTCATCGATGTGCTGTAGTCAGCCCAATTATCAGATCTAGTTTCTCTTTCTAATTCAATTTTCATGTATGCCCTATTCCTAATATAAACGACTCTTAGGGTTTACTTATACTTGATATAAGTTATCGTACTCACTTTCCCTCTTATTCATATAGGGTCCGATCGTCTCTGCAGAAGAGTTCATTTTCTCCACACCTGCGTTTCAAGTGTAATTTTATTGAGGATATGTAAGAGATACCACAAAGTGTAGGATTGAAGCTAGATTCCGTATGTAACTTCTAATCTACAGATTTGTATATTTTTATCATTCATACAATGTGTACTTACTAATCGGATCATAAGAGTTCACCTTTACTAACTGGATTTTGACAAATAAACCTACAAATTGGATGATTTTTGTACCCAATATATTCAGAAATAAAAATAACATATAATACGTGAGAAATTTGTAATGGAATATTTTCTCATAAATTTGATATTAAGAAGTAAAAATAACACATAACATATACGAGTTTGAAGGTTACAAGTCCAAAACTAAAAAAATTTAAAATATTAAAATTTTTCATTACATTCATCGTACAAAATGGAGCAATAATTAATTACCAAAAATTACATGTTTGTGTTCTTATTCCTACAATATTTTCTCATTGATGTTTTGGGTTATGCGAACACGTGAAACAATTTCGAGTACATAATATATGAGATTGATGTTCGTTGCATTTGCACAGGCGCATGACAAAATAAAGGTAAAGAACTATAGCGAGATAGCACTTATTGCGATGCATAAAATATATATTCCATTTCAGCAACTGTTAATGCTTTCATACGTAATATATATGCGATGGATAAACCTGGTGTGGGTCACAATAATTGATTAATCTTCATATTCCTTAAAGAATATTCTTTCATACGTAATATATTGTGATGGATGACAAGGCATGTGTATATATCAATTTAGGACCTCTCATGTTGAGCTATTCTCCCGACCATGCAAAATTTAATGTTTCAGTTGTTGCAATATTGTAAACAACTATTCTTTGTTATTTTTCATCAAGGTTTAAGTTAAATTTTGTGCAATGCGGTTTTATTAGAGGCCGTTTAATTTGGAACAACTGTATTATTGCTATTGAAACCTTCACACTGTTCATAATCTAAAAATAAGACGGGTTCTTTCTCTTTAAAACTTGATGTGACTATGACATGGATAGAATTGAGTGGTTATTTTCTACAAATAATTTAATGAAAATTGGATTTCCCCCTATTTTCAATGGTAGAATTATTTACTGTGACATCTGTTTCTTTTTATATATTAGCTAAATGTCGATTCTTTTTTTACATTATTAATGGTCAACTAAGTGAAATTTTCCATCCTAGCAGGGGTACTACTATTTATTTTTATTTTTTTTATTTTTTTTTACTTTGTATATGGGTTTATCTACTTCAATCCATCACGCAGTTTCCACTAGTAATCTTGATGAGGTAAAAAGTTGGTTTCGAGTCTCTAAGTATTACCCTTCTTCAATTCACGAAAGATAGTATTCATTTTGCAGAAGCCTTTATTAGTATGCGATTACTATGTGCCGCTTCCGGTCAATTAGTGAAAGAATAACTCCGCTATTCTTTTTGAACCTCATGTTTCTACGGATGTTTGTCAAACAATTACCTAAATTCTCCAAATCCCTACTGCTTCAACCCATGATAAATATTTACTTATTTAGAATTTCCTACATTATAGGGTGAAAAAAAAGAAAATAATATTTTTAATACCTAAAAACGAAAATCGGGAAACTGTTATTGAATGAAGGAATGAAAAAATCTGAATAATTATGGGATTTAAGATATTCCTACCTATATACTGTCATTTACTTACACTCTATATCTTTTTGAGATGATCTTCAAAACATTATTGCAAAATTCGGACGAGGGAATGATTTAGATAAAACTAAATTTGCTTAGAAAGATGTAGTACTATTTGCAATGCTGAACTTGTTTGTGGGGGGGGGGGGGGGGGGGGGTTATGCGCTTTCGGTAAATGTATGTCTTTACCCTCGCATTGTGAGGTAAACAAATTTTGGATTATTTCAAACAATCTCGATGCTCTTCTTGTTAGAGTCCTAAAATGGCAGTATTATAGGAATCCTACGATTATTTTGATTGAGGCTCCTACAAACTCCTTCTATGTTTGGAAATGTTTGGTAAAAGAAAATATATTTTTAAGGCATTGTGTTGATAATGCCCTAAATAGTTTGATCTACCAGTGTAGATGGATCCCGTCGATTTAGGCACGAAACCTTTTTGTTTTCATTCTTTATCAAACAATGTTGTTGTATGTACTTTCTATAACCATGATTTTACGCTGAACAAAAAAATTATTCTTTCCAATTTTTCAAATGATTAAGCAGAAGCCATCTTACAGATTCCACTTACTTCTCCTCTAAATTCATATAATCTTGTTTGGTACTATCCATATTATACGATTAATTAATATTACTATGTTTTTTTATTTCCATTCTCTGTCCAGATATTTCCAGTTACAAATAGAAAGATGCAGGTCCAATACTGATTCTTTTTGGAAAATTCATATCCCGAAGAAAATAAAAATGTATGTATAGAAATTTTATCATCATTGTTTAGCAACCAAAACTAATATTTATAGAAAATGAATTTTCTTACCCAACTGTAGCTTCTACAGTACTGGACAAGAGACCGATGCTCATATGTTGTTTGATTATTCTTGGTCTTGTCATATTTTTTCCGCCCTCCTTCTTGATCTGACCATACCTAAGACTAATCAGTCATTTCCTCTACGTATCCGCCAAATCTACAACTCATTTCCGACTCATCAGTTGCAGATCTTAAGTAACCTGTTATGGGTATTTGGTAAGAGAGGAATCGTCGAGTTTGAAACTATGAAAGAAGGAAGATCTCTAAAATCCAAACTAATTCTATAGCTTCAATAAAATACTTACATTGGTTTGATATTGCTACATGCAGGTCGGGGCAAAAATTTTGAAACTTCTTGGTCGAGTCAGTCTAGTCTGGGCATCCTCAATATGAACGTTAACTCCTCAATCTCGTTGGATAAGTGTAGATATTGTGATGGTGTTGTGATTCGGAAATTTTATGGAGATCTTGTTTTAGAGATGGCCTTCCGATAACTTTTGATAAATATGCGATGGTGATTGAGGTGTTTCTATCAAGTACGTCTTCCAAGCGGTGTCGAAGCGTGGTTTCAAGAACTTCATTGCCAAATCGAATAACTAGTCTCTGGTGAGCCGTTTGCAGTAAGTAGCGGCGCCGATCTCTTTATCTGAGAGAGAAAGAGAGTTTTCAATGGAGTTAAAAATGATGTTGCAGTATCTTATAGCTTATATAGGGTTTCGGGGTGTAGAAAATATGCAAACACTCTTGCCCATAACCTAGATTTTATGGGCTTGGGCTGTTATGTTTTCTGTGATTGGGCTATCTGTTGCCGTCAATGCTTGTGTGATACTTGGGCTTTTGATAAGGTCCACTACTTAATAAAATACAATATTGGTTTAAAAAAATTAGGTCTATCTGTAAAAATTAGCATCAATTTAAGTAATTATATATACTAGGATGTTGTTGAGTTTTAGATGAATACGTAAGGTTAGGCCCCTTTTCAAATTATTGTTTAGGGACCAGTAGTTTTAGACCGGCCGTAATTAAGTTTTTATTTACTTTAAGTGAGAAGGGCACATAATGAAAGAAATTTTCAGAACATTAATAGAAGACATCTAGAATGGCTTATTAAGATTTCTAATTAGTTTTTTCCTAAAAAAAAAATCTTTAATTTCTTGTTGCAACCCCAAATTATGAGTTTAGAACAATATCCACTTCATATTGTTAATGTAACTATCATAAAAAGAATTATTTTGAGATTGCAGTTCTTATGATGGATGAAATATATATTCCTTTTTTAGCATGAAGTAGCACTTTCATATATAATATATATTCCGATGGATGAACCTGGTGTGGGTCACAGTTGTTGATTCAACAACCTATTCATTCAAGAAAAACAAGTAAAACATTATTGAACTATGTGGGGGGGGGGGGGGGTCATTTTGGGATATGGGGACTAGCTTGGACCACATCCTTTAATTTTTATGATAACTTGGTGTCGACCTGTTATGAGCCACACCAGTTTCGTGTCAACCCAAACTTCCCAACGCCGTGTCAGGATCGAATTATCTTATTGTGTCGAATACTATCATTCTTATTTACAGATACATTGTAGACAATTTAGTTATTGAAAAAGACCTCATTAATTTGTCAATCCAAATATCATGTCATTCTAATTTTCTTTTATCAATCATTTTGAGGTTTTATATCTAGGTGGCGATGAGGTTATTCAATTGGGCCGTTACATTTTAACTTAACCTTGTTCTTCGATGGTCTATAGTCAGCCCAATTACAGATCTAGTTTTACTGTCTAATTCAATTTCCATGTATGCACTATTCCTAATATAAACCACTCTTAGGGTTTAATTATACTTGATATAAGTTATCGTAATAATTTTTTCTCTTATCCATATAGGCTATGATCATCTCTACAGAAGAGTTCATTTGTCTCCACACCTGCGTTTCGAGTGTAATTGTATTGAGGATCTGTAGCAGATACCATAAAGTGTAGGACTGAAGCTACATTCCGTATGTAACTTCTATTCTAAAAAATCATGATTTTTTTATTATTCATACTATGTGTACATGCTTATTGGATTATAAGAATTCAGCTTTACACATACACCTTTTGTGTACTAGTACAGCTTGTACTACATATTTTAGTTCTAAATATAATTTATATGTTCTAAAATGAATCTGGATTTTGAAAAATAAACCTATAAAGTGGATGATTTTCGTACCCAATATATTCAGAAATAAAAATAACATATAATACGCGAGAATTTTAAAATTGAATATTTTCTCATATATATGATATTATGAAGTAAAATAATTTTTAATATACGAGTCTGAAGGTTACAACTCCAAAACTAAAAAATTTAAGAAAAAGAAAACTTTTCTTTACATTCATCGTACAAAATAGAGAAAAAATTAATTACCAAAAAATTTATATTTGTGTTCTTATTCCTACTATCTTTTCTCATTTATGTTTTAGGCAATGCGAACGTGTAAACCAATTTCTAGCAAAGATAAGATATGAGATTGATGTTCGTTGCATTTGTATGGGGACATGACACAAGAAAGGTAAAGAATTATTATAGATTGCCGCAATAAGATGAAATATATATTCAACTTTAGCATTTTTAATGCTTTCATACATAATATAAAATGTGATGAATGAACCTGGTGTAGGTCACAATAGTTGATTAATATACATATTCCTTAAACAAAAACCTTTCACACATAATATATATTGCGATGGATGACAAGACATGTGTAAATATGAATTTGAGACCTCTCATGTCGAGCTATTCTCCCGACCATGCAAGGTTTAATGTTTCAATTGTTTCAATATTGTCAATAACTATTCTTTGTTATTTTTCATCAAGGTTTACATTATAGTTTGTGCAATGTTCTTTTATTAGAGGCTGTTTAATTTCGGACAACTGTATTATTGCTATTCAAACCTTCACACTGTTCATAATAAAAAAATAAGACGGGTTCGTTCTCTTTAAAACTTGATGTGACTAAGACTTGTGATAGAATTGAGTTTTCTAAAAATATTTTTATGAAAATTGGATTTCCCCTATTTTCATTGATAGAATTATGTACTATGACATATGTTTCTTTTTATATATTAGCTAATTGTCGATTCTTTTTTACATTACATGATGGTCAACTAAATGAAATTTTCCATCCTAGCATTGGTACTAGCCATGGTTACCCTTTAAACCCATATTTGTTTTTACTTTGTATCGAGGTTTTATCTACTTCAATCCATGAGGCAGTTCCTAATAATAATCTGCAAGACGTAAAAAGTTGGTTTCGAGTCTCTAAGTAGTACACACTTTAATTTCACGAAAGATAGTATTCTTTTTGCAGAAGCCTCTATTAGTATGCGATTACTATGTGCTGCTTCCGGTCAATTAGTGAAAGAATAACTCTGCTATTCTTTTTTAGCCTCATGTTCCTACGGATGTTTGTCAAACAATTACCTAAATCCACCTAATCCCTACTGCTTCAAATCATAATAAATATTTACTTATTTATAATTGCCTACCTTATAGGGTGATATAAGGAAAACAAAACTTTTAACCCCTAATAACAAAAATCGGGAATAAACTTCGTGGTTTGAAGAAAAAACTGTTATCGAATGAAGGAATGGAAAATTCTGAATAATAATTGCATTTAAAATATTTCTACCTATATAATATTATTTACTTACTCTTTATGTCTTTTTAAATGATCTTCAGAAAGTTATTGCAAAATTCTAACGAGGGAATGATTTAGATAAAACTAAATTCGCTTGGAAAGATGTGGTTCTATGTGCAATTCTGAGGGCCTTTGGTAAATGTACGTCTTTAACCTCGCATTTTGAGGTAAACAAATTTGGAGGATTTTAAACAATGTCGTCGCTCTCGTTGTTAGAGTCCTAAAAGTGATGTATTGTAGGAATCCTACGATTTATCTGGATTGAGGCTCCCACAAATTCCTTCTATGTTTGGAAATGTTTGGTAAAAGAAAATGTATCGTTAAGACATTGGATTGATAATGGCCTAAATACTTAGATCTACCATCATAGATTGATCCCCCATCAATTTAGGCATGGAACATTTTGGGTTCCATTCTTTATCAAATAATATTGCTGTCTGTACTTTTTATAACCATATTTGACGCGAAACAAAAATTTAATTCTTTCTAATTTTCGAATCATGAAGCAGAAGCCATCTTACAGATTCCGCTTACTTCTCCTCTAAATCCAGATAATCTTGTTTGGTCTTAAACTATCCATATTATAAGGTTAATCAAGCTTACTATGTTGTTATTTCCATTCTCTGTCCCGATGTTTCCAGTAACAAACAGAATGATGCAGGTTCAGTACTGATTCTTTTTGGAAACTTAATATCCCGGAGAAAATAAAAATGTATGTATAGAAATTATATCATCATTTTTTAGAAACCAAAACTAATATTTATAGAAAATGAATTTTATTACCCGACTATAGTTTCTGCAGTACTGGACAAGAAACTTATGCTCATGTGTTGTTTGATTATTTTTGGTCTTGTCATATTTTGCCGCCCTCCTTTTTCATCTGACCATACCTACAAATAATCTGCCATTTACTCTACGTATTCGCCAAATTTACAACTCAATTCCGACTCATCGGTTGAAGATCTTAAAAAACCTGTTATAAGTATTTGGTTAGAGAGGAATCGTCGAGATTTTAAGTTTGAAAGAAGATAGATCTCTAAAATCCAAACTAATTATATAGCTTCAATAAAATACTTATCTCAGGTCGGGGCAAAACTTTGAAGCTTCTCGATCGAGTTAGTCTCGTCCGGGCATCCTCAATATGAACATTAGCGCCTCAATCTCCTTGATAAGTGTAGATCTTGTGGTGGTGTTGTGATTAGGAAACTTATGGAGAACTTGTTTTAGAGATGGCCTTCCGATCCCTTTCGATAAATATTGGATGGTTATGGAGGCGTTTCTATCAAGTACGTTGTTAAAGCGGTGTCGAAGCGTGGTTCCAAGAACTTCATCCCCAAATCGATTAACTAGTCTCTGGTGAACCGTTTGCAGTAGGAAGCGGCGCCGATCTCTTTATCTGAGAAAGAAATAGAGTTTTCAATGGAGTTAAAAATGACGTCGCAGTGTCTTATAGCATATATAGGGTTTCGTGGTGTGTTAAATATGCAATCACTCTTGCCCATAACCTACATTTTTTGGTCTTGGACTGTTATATATTCTCTTATAGGGCTATTTGTTGTCGTCAATGCTTGTATGATACTTGAGTTTCTGATACGGTCCACTACTAAATAAAATACAATATTTGTTTTAAAATATTAGGTCTATAGTTCCAATTTAAGTAATCATATCTACCCGGATATCATGGAGGTTTATATGAATACGTCAGGTCAGGCCCATTTTTCAAATGATTGTTTAGGGAACAGAAGTTTTGGGCCGGCCGTGATTAAGTGTTTGTTTACTTTAAGTGAGAAGGGCACATAATGGAAGAATTGTCAGAACATAAATAGAAGATATCTAGCCAAGCTTATTAATATTTTTAATTGTTTTTCCTTAAAAGAGATCTCTAATTTTTTGTTGCACCCCCAAATTTTGTGTTTAGAAAAAATTCCACTCAATATTGTTAATGTAAATATCACAAAAAAAATATTATTGTGAGATTACAGTTTTTGCGGTGTATAAAATATGTATTCCATTTTTAGAATTAAGTGGTGCTTTCATATATAATATATATTGTGATGGATGAACCTGTTGTGGGTCACAATATTTGATTCAACTACCTATTCATTAAATAAAAAACAAGTAAACCGTTACTGAACTATGGGGGGTCTTCTTGGGATATGGAGACTGGCATGGACCACATCCCTTAAATTGTTGACAACTTCGTGTCGACCCGTTATGAGACACACTAGGTTCGTGTCAACCCAAACTTGCAACCGTTGTGTCCGTATCGTATTATTTTATTGTGTCGAATATTGACATTCTTATTTACATATACATTATCGATGGTCTAGTTATTGAAAAAGACCTCATTTGTCAATCCAAATGTCATGTCATTCTTATTTTCTTTTATCAATAATTTTGAGGTTTTATATCTAACTGGTGATGAGGTTATTCAATTGGGCCATTACATTTGAACTTAAACTTGTTCGTCGATGGGCTGTAGTGAGCCCAATTATCGGATCTTGTTTTACTATCTAATTCAATTTCCATGTATGCCCTATTCCTAATATAAACCACTCTTAAGGTTTACTTATACTTTATATATGTTATCGTACCCATTTTCCCTCTTATCCATATTGGCGCCGATCATCTCTGTAGAAGAGTTCATTTTTCTCCACACCTGTGTTTCGAGTGTAATTGTATTAAGGATATGTAGCAGATACCACAAATTAAAGGATTGAAGCACGATTTGGTATGTAACTTCTAATCTACAAATTTGCAATTTTTTTTTAATATTCGTACAATGTGTATTTGCTAATCAGATCATAAGAGTTAGCTTTACGCATGCACTGTTTTTGTACTAGTACACCTTGTACAACATATTTGCACTAAACCAGATTGGATAATTCTGCAGTTCTATATATAATTTATAGGTTCTAAAATGAAACTGGATTTTTTAGATGATTTTTTTACCCAATATATTCAAAAAAAAAAGATATAATACGTGAGAAATTTATATTTGAACATTTTCTCATATATCTGATATTAAGAAGTATAAATAATACATAACATATACGAGTCTTAAGGTTACAAGTCCAAAACTAAAAACGTTAAAAAAAATTAAGATTTTTCTTTACATTCATCGTACGTTACCAAAAATTATATATTTGTGTTCTTATTCCTATCTTTTCTCATTGTTAGGCAATGCAAACAAGTGAAACAATTTCTAGCTACTTAAGATATGACATTGATGTTCGTTGCATTTCCACGGGCGCATGACACAAGAAAGGCAATGAACTATTGTGAGATTGTAGTTATTGCGATGGATGAAATATATGTTAAATTTTTAGCATTTTTTAGCACTTTTATACATAATATATATTGCGATGAACCTGGTGTGGGTCTCACTAGTTGTTTCAATTTAATATTACTTAAATAAAAACAAGTAAAAGATCTTTGAACTGTGTGGGGATTCGTTTTGGGATATGGGGGTTGGCTTGGACCAAATCCATTAATTTTTATTAAAACTTTGTGTCGACCCGTTATGACCCACACCTGGTTAGTGTCAACCCAAACTTGCCAACATCGTGTCAATATCGTATTATTTAATCGTGTCGAGTATTATCATTCTTATTTACATATACATTGTAAATAGTCTAGTTATTGAGAATGTCTCATTTGTCAATCCAAATGTCATGTCCTCCTTATTTTCTTTTACCAATCATTTTATGGTTTTATATATATTTGGTGATAAGGTTATTAAATTGGGCCGTTACATTTGAACTTAAACTTGTTCATCGTTGGGAAGTAGATAGCCCAATTATAGGATCTAGTTTCACTGTCTCATTCAATTTCCACATATGTCCTATTCCTAATATAAACCACTATAAGGATTTAATTATACTTAATACAAGTTATCGTACTCAGTTTCCCTCTTATCTATATAGGCGCTGATCATCTATGCAAAATCGTTCATTTTGTCTCCACACATGCGTTTTGAGTGTAATTGTATTTAGGATCTGTAGCATATACCACAAGGTTTAGGATTAAAGATAGATTCGGTATGTAACTCTGATCTACATATTTGCAATTTTTTTATTCATTTAATGTGTACTTGCTAATCAGATCATAAGAGTTTAGCTTTATGCATACACTTTTTGTGTACTAGTAGAGCTGGTACATCCTATTTGCACTTATCTAGATTATATGATTATGGAGTTCTAAATATAATTTATATCTTCTAAAATGAAACTGATTTTGACAAATGAATCTATAAATTAGATGATTTTTGTACCAAATATGTTCAAAAATATAAATAACATATAATACTCTAGAACTTTTAAATTGAATATTCTCATATATATTATATTAAGAAGTAAAAATATTACATAACATATACGAGTCTGAAGGTTACAAGTACAAAACTAAAAACTTCAAAAATAAATTAAGAATTTTCTTTACATTCATCGTACATTACCAAAAATTATATATTTGTGTTCTTATTCCTACTATCTTTTTATATTGATGTTTTAGGTAATGCGAACACGTGAAACAATTTCTAGCAAGATGAGATATGAGATTGATGTTCGTTGCTTTTATTTTGCACGGCGTATGACACAAGAAATGTAAATAACTATTGTGAGATTGCAATTATTGCGATGAATGAAATATATATTTCATTTTTAGCATTTATTAGCTCTTTCATACATAATATATATTGTGATGGATGAACTTGGTGTTGGCCAGAATAGTTGTTTCAACAAGATATTCCTTAAATAAAAACAAGTAAAAGATTTTTGAACTGTGCGAGGGTTCATTTTGGGATATGGGGGTTGGCTTGGACAAAATATGTTAATTTTTATGTAAACTTCGTGTCGACCCGAACTTGCCAACGCCGTGTCAGGATCGTATAATTTAATCTTGTCGATGTTATTCTTATTTACAGATACATTGTAAATAGTCTAGTTATTGAAGAAGGTCTCATTTGTCAATCCAAATGTCATGTCTTGATTATTTTCTTTCATCATTCATTTTGAGGTTTTATATCTAGTTGGTGATGACGTTATTGAATTGGGCCGTTACATTAGAACTTAAACTTGTTCATTGGTGGGCTGTAGATGGCCCAATCATAGGATCTAGTTTCACTGTCTAATTCAAGTTCCACGTATGTCCTATTCCTAATATAAACCACTCTTAGTGTTTAATTATAATTGATACAAGTTATCGTACTCAGTTTCCCTCTTATCTATATAGGCGCTGATCATCTATGCACAATCGTTCATTTTGTCTCCACACATGCGTTTTGAGTGTAATTGTATTGAGGATCTGTAGGATATACCACAAGGTGTAAGATTAAAGCTAGATTCGGTATGTAACTCTGATCTACATATTTGCAATTATTTTATTTATATAATGTGTACTTGCTAATAAGATCATAAGAGTTCAGCTTTATGCATACACTTTTTGTTTACTATTACAGCTGGTACATCCTATTTGCACTTATCTAGATTATATGCTTCTGGAGTTCTAAATATAATTTATATCTTCTAAAATGAAACTGGATTTTGACCAATGAATCTATAAATTAGATGATTTTTGTATCAAATATGTTCAGAAATGTAATTAACATATAATACTCGAGAAATTTTAAATTGAATAGTTTCTCATATATTTTATATTAAGAAGTAAAAATAATACATAACATATACGAGTCTGAAGGTTACAAGTAAAAAACTAAAAACTTCAAAAATAAATTAAGAATTCTCTTTACATTCATCGTACATTACCAAAAATTATATATTTGTGTTCTTATTCCTACTATCTTTTTGCATTGACGTTTTAGGTAATGCGAACACGTGAAAGAATTTCTAGCAAGATGAGATATGAGATTGATGTTCGTTGCTTTTCTTTTGCACGACGTATGACACAAGAAATGTAAATAACTATTGTGAGATTGCAGTTTTTGGGATGAATGAAATATATATTTCATTTTTAGCATTTATTAGCTCTTTCATACATAATATATATTGTGATGGATGAACTTGGTGTTGGCCAGAATAGTTGTTTGAACAAGATATTCCTTAAATAAAAACAAGTAAAAGATTTTTGAACTGTGCGGGAGTTCTTTTTGGGATATGGTGGTTGGCTTGGACAAAATATGTTAATTTTTATGAAAACTTCGTGTCGACCCGTTATGCTCCACGACAGGTTTGTGTCAACCCAAACTTGCCAACGTCGCGTCAGGATCGTATAATTTAATCGTGTCGATGTTATTCTTATTTACATATACATTGTAAATAGTCTAGTTATTGAAGAAGGTCTCATTTTTCAATCCAAATGTCACGTCTTGATTAATTTGTTTTATCAATCATTTTGAGGTTTTATATCTAGTTGGTGATGTAGTTATCGAATTGGGCCGTTACATTTGAACTTAAACTTGTTCATTGGTGAGCTGTAGATGGCCCAATCATAGGATCTAGTTTCACTGTCTAATTCAATTTCCACGTATGTCCTATTCATAATATAAACCACTCTTAGGGTTAACTGATACTTGGTATAAGTTATCGTATTCACTTTCCTTCTTATACATATAGGCGCTGATCATCTGTGCCGAAGAGTTCATATGTCTCCACACCTGCGTTTCGAGTGTAATTGTATTGAGGATCTGTAGCAGATACAACAAAGTGTAGGATTCAAGCTAAATTTGCTATGTTACTTCTGATTTAAAAATTTTCATTTTTTTTATTATTCATACAAAGTCTACTTGGTAATCAGATCATAAGAGTTCAGCTTTATGCATACACTTTTTGTGCTCTAGTAAACTTGTACAACACATTTGCACTTAACTAGATTATAAGATTATATGTTCTAAAATGAAATTAAATTTTTACCAACAAACCTATAAATTGGATGTTTTTTGTACCCAATATATTCATATATAAAATTAACTTATAATACTTGAGAAATTTTAAATTGAATATTTTCTCATATATCTTATATTAAGAATTAAAAATAATACATAACATATACGAGTCTGAAGGTTACAAGTCTAAAACTTTTTTTTTTTTTAAATAAGATTTTCTATACATTCATCGTACAACATTGAGAAATAATTATATGTCAAAAATTATATATTTATGTTCTTATTCCTACTATCTATCCTCATTGATGTTTTAGGCAATGCGAACATGTGAAACAATTTCTAGCAACATGAGATATGAGATTGATGTTCGTTAATTTTCATTTGCACGGCGTATGACACAAGAAAGGTAAGAACTATTGTGAGATTGCAGCTATTGTGATGGATGAAATATATATATATTCTATTTTTATTATTTTTAGCTCTTTCATACATAATATATATTGCGATGGATGAACCTGGTGTGAGTCACAGTAGTTGTTTCAACTTGATATTCCTTCAATAAAAACAAGTAAAAGATTTTTTTTTGGGATATGGGGGTTGTCTTGGACCAAATCCATTAATTTTTATGAAACGTTGTGTCGACCCGTTATGACCCACACCAACACGAATTTTCCAACGTCGCGTCAGGATCGTATTATTTAATAGTGTCGAATATTTCTTTCTTATTTGCCGATATATTGTAAATAGTTTAGTTATTGAAGAAGGTCTCATTTTTCAATCAAAATGTCATGTCTTGCTTATTTTCTCTTACCAGTCATTTTAAGATATTATATCATGTTGGTGATGAGGTTTTGAAATTGGGCCGTTACATTTTAACTTAAACTTTTTCATCGGTGGGCTGTAGATAGCCCATTCATCGGATCTAAATTCACTGTCTAATTCAATTTCCACATATTTCCTATTCGTAGTATAAACCACTCTTTGGGTTTACTTATACTTGATATAAGTTATCGTATTAAGTTTCCATCGTATCCATATAGGCGCCGATCATCTGTGCAGAAGAGTTCATTTGTCTCCACACCTGAGTTTCGAGTGAAATTGTATTGAGGATCTGCAGTAGATACCACAAAGTGTAGGATTAAAGCTAGATTCGGTATGTAACTTTAGATCTACAAATTTACAATTATTTTATTATTCATACGGCTTATGTATACACTTTTTGTGTACTAGTACAACTTGTAAAACATATTTGCACTTAACTAGATTATATGATTCTTACAGTTCTAAATGTAATTTATATGTTCTAAAATGATACTGGATTTTGTCCAACAAACTTATAATGGATGATTTTTTGTATCCAGTATATTCAGAGTAAAAATAACATATAATACATGAGAAATTTTAAATCGAATGTCTTGTCATATATATGATATTAAGAAGCAAATGTAATGCATAACATATATGATTCGAAAGGTTACAAGTTCCAAAATTGAAAATTAAAAAAAAAAATATTATGATTTTCCTTACATTCATTGTACAAATGGAGAAATAACTAATTACCAGAAGTTATGAATTTTTGTTCTTATTCCTAGTTTCTTTTGTCATTGATGTTTTAGCAATTCGAAAACGTGAAACAATTTCTAGCAACATGAGATTGATGTTCGTTGCATTTCATTTGAACGGGCGCATGACAGAAGAAAGTTAAAGAACTATATTGAGATTGCAGTTATTGCAATGGATGAAATATATATTTCATTTTAAGCATTTAGTAGCGCTTGCATATATAATATTGGAGATTTCTTTCCTACACGAGACAATAGTTGGAACAAAATTACTCCACAAAGAATAATATATTTTCAATAGTAAACATGTAACTGAGTTAGTATGTGGTCATTAGTATACCCAAAAAAATCAGAAGTAGATGATCCTATTTCTACTAATGTATGCGAGACATCTCATTTTAGATTTTTAAAGCAGAGTCAAAGGGAATAGTAGTTACAGAAAAAACTTTAATTGTCATATATTTAATATACTCATACAAAGCCTGAAGTGACTAGTAAACTATTTATTACTTGTCGTGGAGAAATTACTAACTAAGGCTACCCACCAAAGATGTTTTTCCAAGTGCTCGCGTCATTTAGATTTTTACAAATTTTCATAAAGAGTCATCCTTGTTTAACAATCTCACATGAGAAATTATATTTTGAATAATGACTTCGAAACACTCATATGTCTCCAGGATTGGTCATCTAAAGAAACATGCTTTTTAAGGTAAATGGGTCAAATGCCGAAATAGATAAAATGGAGAATCGCGAGCAAAGTGAGTCTTCTCATCAACTTTCTGGTGAGAACTTTGGCATAATTTTCTTGGACGTGAAACTTAAGTTTGAAATGTGTCATTGTTAACACGGATATTTGTTGAAGAATTGCCACTAACTGGCTTGATTAATTTTTTTCCAAAAATAATAGGAAAAGAGAAATGCAAGTTAAAACTAGTTAATTTCTAGTGGATCCTGATAACTCTCTATTAGAGTTATATTTCTTACACTTTTTATATCGTTTTAAGTAATTACCGGGTTGATAATATTAGTTTTACACTATGAATGTTGAGAAAATGTAGAAGTTGAGCTTTGAGCGCACTAGTTTGTTGGTACAAGCGTTTCTCACATAAGTTTATGTATTTTTGTCACGTTTGATCGCACGGGTTGTGTTTCGTGTTGTTTTGACAGGAAACGAAGCTTGGGAGATGAAGCGGAGAGGAAAAACAAGCTTTGGAGATTTTTTGGGAGCTTAAACAAAGAAGAAAATATGAAGAAACTGTGAAAATACATGAAGATGGTAGGCAAATGCAATTTAATGAGGTTTCTATAATGAAACTTTAACCACCCTAGAGGAAATATGTCCACACACTTAGTGCAATTCGGTGGCCAAAGGACTGAAACTCACTGAAAGTAGAGGATCACAATTGTGATCACAAGATCAGCCGCAAGACCACAATGTGATCCTATGATCACAAAAGGTGATCCAAGACCTGAAAAAAGATAACACACATGTTGAAAGGGGGTTAAAGTGTCTTTTCGTAAAAGTAAAAGAGAGGAACATGAAGTTATTAAGGGAACACACTAGAAGAAAGGAAGAGATGAAGAGAAAATGAAGTCCACAACTTCATGATTGAAGACTCTCGTTTGATTTCAGCTACCCTCTCTTATTAAATCTATGGAGAAACTCTTTTTTGTTGCTGTGGATACTATAAGTAGGTAAATCTTCCATTGCTAGGCATCTCATGTGAGAACCTAGGGGTTATGTAAATGGTGAATGTTTTCCGAATTTGATCGTTGCTTCACTTGTTATTGCTTTCATGTATTGAACCCTCGTTAGTTTCTTGATTTCGTTAGCAATCCTATTTTATTGACACAATTAGGAGATGAAATAGGGTTCAAGAACTAGGGTTTCATTCAATAGTTGATTCATGCTTAAAGTTAGCTTTATTATAATTCAAATGTTCATGTACTGTGCATTATACGTAGTGTTAATGGAGTAATCAACAAAAATACTGCCTAGTTAGAGAATGCACGACAATGATTCTAACTAACTAGGATGAGACTTGAACATCAATATCGTAGAAAAGAGACTGAAAAGAGACGTGTCAGGATTGGCTAGTTTAGGTAGATTCGGTGGGCGAGATCCGAACTTTTTGTGCAACGGTGGATCGACAGGACACGCTGTCGTGCATATCGTTAGCCTACCAGAACGGACCGGTAGACACAGGAGACCAACAAGAGATTATATTTGACCGAGATGTAGAATGATTTAGACCGCAGGAGAGAGTCAATGCTGCTACCCTGCATAGTTAGAATATCGTTAACGTGTTTCTCAGATAATTGGGACATCGTTTACAACCCTAGATGATCAACGAGATTTCCTATTTTTCTTTATATTTTAATTTTAACTCCAGTTTACTATTATTTCTATTATTGATGTAATCCACTTGTTTTGGGGTGGAAACATCAAAAGTCACACACTTTTTCTCCGGTTACTCAGTGAACTGCACTACTTTGTTAGTTGTTAGACTTGTTGCGAGCTTGTCCTCAAGGGATCGACAATCCGAGTACTCAAAATACTTACTCTTTACTACTTGACCGTACGCTTGCGTAATACGTGATAGTAATCCGCGTCAAGTTTTTGACGCCGTTGCCGGAGATAGCGGTTAACAATTAGTTTAATTTGCTTTTATTTTTCCTGTTTTGTTTTCTTTTTTGATTTCTCATTTTTGTATAACTTTGATCTTTAGGTACTCACTCCATGCACAGGAACTCGAAGGAACTTGTGCCTCTACTTGAAGACCCAGAGCTGTTGTGTAGAACAACGAGGAGGAATTAGGGACAAAGCACCATGGGAGAACAGTTTACAAACGCGACACTCACTCAGCGATTAGCCGAATTGAATGAGCAAATGAATGAGCGCAACAACTAGACGGCCTACAATAAGTCAGGATAGGCACTAGTTGTCGTCCACTAATCGACATAATCTGACAATTGTAGTGCCAGCTACTTAAGCCGAACACTTTGATCTCGAGCATGCAACAATCCATACCGTGACTAATCAGTTCCAATTGTATGGACACATGGATGAAGACCCTAATGATTTTGTTAGGAATTTTAACGCCTATATAAAGAAAATCAAGTACAAGAATGTGACACCTGACGCGTTGAAACTTATTCTTTTCCCTTACTTTATGAAGGGTGTACTTGAGAAGGTTCTAAAGTCAAGGGCGCCTGAACCGATTACAACATGGGCTTAGTGTGTGTATGAGTTCATGAGTAAGTTTTACCATCTTAGCGGGTTATTGAACTACATGGCGAGATTCTAGGCTTTCGGTAACTAGCCGATGAAACTGTGGTGGATGTGTTGCACCGTTTTACGCGCATGATCAGGAAGTGCTCAAATAATAACATTGGGGACTATAAAATCTTGCAGGTTTTCTATCACATCCTCGAACGCCACAATCAGGAGCTGGTCTATAGGGATGCAGGGGAAATTTCTTGTACTCTGTTGAAAAGGATGAAGCTTATGCCCCAGATGTAGAAGCTTGCTAAATAGGACTCACAATTCTATGATTCGAGGAGTTTAGCGAAGTTACCGGAGTCTAAAGAAGATGAATGGAAGATGGGGATCACCAAGATTGTGTCTTATCTCGTCAAGCATATGTATTAGGTTAAGAAGGCAGTTGTAGGTGTGGAGGAGCAGGATTTTGATTCAGCCTTGGCCCAGATAGAAAGCGAAGATGTGAAATTTGTGGGGGTACAAGCACACCGGGGTTTCATCTTAGGCCACCAGAACTAGTTTAACATGCTCTACCAGCACATGCAGTAGCACCAAACCTGGATATTTGTGAGCTGACAAAGGCATTGACGCAACTGAGTCATAATATGAAAAACACGACCACAAAGGTCAATGCAGTGGCGTTCGATTTACTATCCACAAAGAGTTCACTTCGCACTTTAGAGGTGCAAGTTGGGCATATCGCAGCACAGTTATCTGCTAGAGCACCTGGATCTCTACCGTTTGAAAAAGAGAATGCGTCCCTGGTGTACACCATTATCACTCGTAGTGGGATTGCGTTGAATGATCCACCATACCCAATCCATGCCAGAGCTAAAGCATCAAAATCTAAGGAGCATGAGGTCGTCAATTGTGAGAAGACAACTTTCATGGTCCCCCAATCATAGGGCATGACTCCGCATGATGAGGATAAGTCCAATTAGGTATTACCACCACTCCCTTCTTCTAAAGAACTAAATTATCCATTGAGAACCAGGATGATAGAAGGGTGATTATGAGGAGTACAGATGATTTCTCAGTATTTTCTCCAAACTCAACATCAAAATTCCATTGATCGAGGCACTGCAACAAATGGCTAAGTATGCGCGATTTATGAAGGATGCAATCCTTGGGAGAAAAGCTATGGAAGATTTTCAGACAGTGGAATTGAATGAGCATGTGAGTTCATGTGTCTTGCATGGGCTACCCAAGAAGAAGAAAAATACAAGTAATTTTGTGATTGAAGCTACACTTAGCGGGGCCTATACAGGCAAGGCTCTGTGCGATCTGGGTGCGAGTGTCAATTTGGTGCCGCTTTCGTTATTCAAAGAGCTAGGTGTGGGGGAGCCGCGTAAAACATGGATCAATCTTCACTTCGTGGATATTCATCTAAAAAGGCCATAGGGGTGGTGGAAGATTTACTTGTGAGGGTTGGTAGTTTGATCATGTAGCCGATTTTGTGATATTGGACATGCCAGCTGGTGATATTCCGATAATTCTTGGTTGGAACTTTTGGCTACCGGTTGGACGTTAATTGACGTAGAGAATGGGGAGTTGATCATGCGGATCAACGATACTTTGGAGACCTTTGGTGTTTTCAAACTGACTCCTCAGTACTCTTATGAGTTGAAGCTAGGATCGACATTCCCCGTGCAAGTTGTGCGCGGAATTCTAGAGCTAACACAGGAGGAACCGTGACACGCTTTATTACGTGTTACTGCAAGTGCACAGTTCAAGTAATATAGGGTAATATTTCAACCCCGAGTTATCGATCCCACGAGACAAGCTTGAGACTGTTTAATTAGTTATTAACTTAGAATACTGTAACAGGAGGAAGAATTGCGGTTGAAGAATTGAAATAAATAACTAACTAATATTTTTGGGTTTCTTTAATTTATCAAACAAATAGGGAGAAACTATGCCTTCTCTAGATCACCTAGGACTGCAGACGAATTACGGATTAGATATGTAACACGTTAATCCTATTCTAGTTAAGCCGGGTAATAGTACTGACAATCTCCTCTCGGTCTCATGTAGTTCTACGTCACGGTCTACTTGGTGTCCTATCGGTCCACCTACATCTACCGGTCCGTTCTAGTAGGCTAACGACAGTGCACGGAATGATGTCCTCTCAGACCACCACCACACGAACACCTCACTATCTCCTACCGAATCTACCCACTAAGGCCAATCCTACACACTTCTCTTCTCAGTCTCCGAGATTAAGGATTGTTGTTCATATCTCATCACAACTAGGTCTAAGTCGCTCTCACGCACTCGCTAGCTAAATAACAAGTCCGATTAATTACTCCATTCTTGCCAAGGATTAAGCACAACATATGAAAAATAACTAGAACGAAATTAACACTAAGCAAGAAATTGATTCACCAATAAATACTAAGTCTCATGATTATCAAATTATAATCTAGTCGTGTCAATAGACTGGATTCAATAACAATATCAAGAAACTAAACATTGATTCAATGAATCTAAATCCAAAAGCTTGAAAGAAAGTCTCAAATCCGGAAAAAATATTGTCTACATAAATGCTAGGCTCTCTAGAGAAGCCTAGCAAAACCTCTAGCTACTAATAATCTTAGCAACACAGCAAATTTTCTCCATATAAGTGATTAAAAGAGGGAAGAAGAGATCAAACGCTAGAAATCGTGAAGATTGGCGCGATCCGGGCTCTTCTCCTTGCTTGAGGTTGCTCCAAATGGAGTCTCCTTGCTCTCCTCCTTCTTCTTGGCTCCCAATAGGCGTGAATGTCATGATTTGCGTCCCTAGGTCGTCCTTCCTTCATAACCCGCAAAAGTCTTCAGTAATTGCACAATAGCCCCCTGAAATCTGCTCCAAACTAATATCCGTGACCTGTCTTTGGAAAGCTCTCTGAGTCTAATTTCATTTGGAACTGGTCTCACCCCCAAATTAGTTGTATAACTCCGGATATGATCAAAATAGTGCAGACTGGTCATCCAAGCTTGTGAGACCCGTGTTAAAAAAATAATTAAATAAGTTCTTATTAGTAAAACCTAATTTTGTGATTGTTTATATGTAACGCTATTTCTTTTAAATTTTAACTTCATTAGCAAGCAGTCATGTGTTGTGTTTTGGACGTGCAAACATGGTATTTACGTATACCACTTCAGTGGAGACTAAAATTACATTTTTTGTTACTATAGTTCTGCATGAATAATGTGTGCATGATTATACATGCATGTAACATAGTGGTTGATTTTTTTAAATTATTGGTTGTTGGTAGTATGAAATAGATATTACCATTAAAAAGCCTACTATTTATTAAATTGGCAATGTATCTATATAATTTATTGTCCAACTATGTAGGTGACTAAGCAACTTGTGTGTAGATTGGTGGCTGCTTTGTTAGAAACTTTCTTCATACTCAAGCAAAGTAAATGAGAACTTAAACAATATTTGATCTTATCTGATTGATAAAGAGGAAAGGATGAGTCAAGGAGGGGGCGCCATCTGTTCGGCAGAGAGGGGGCTGAAGGGAAGAGAAAGGGGACAGCTTTGGGAAAGAACATTTTATAAAAATAAAAATAAGGAGAAGATAACCGATCTCAACTAACAGAATATAAGGAAGATATATACCTCATGTAGTCATGACGATAAAAGAGGGGGTGTGGTAGAACCAGATTGGATTTGTTTGCATTTCTTGATAGATATAGAGAACCTACGGCTTTTCTATGGTTGTGGAGGTTCTGGATTAGAACTATATATCTTATTAGTTCTTCCTCTTCTTCAACAAATGCAAATCCTTAAATTGAATTGGGTGATGATTAAATCCTATTTGGCTGTTTGCCGATGTGGCTTCGCGAAAAGGTGAGAAAAACTATTATCCTTGGACTTTCTCATATTACAATATACTGATGATATTTTCAGGCTGTTTGAATCATAGTCTAATTAGCTTTGTTAGAAGGTTTTAATACCGAAATTAAAGAGATTGATTCTCTATTTTGAACTGCTGGATCTTAATCGGTCAAAGAGTATAAATTAGGGGTGCAACTTGAACAGGTTGAACCCGACCAACCCGAACCTAGCCTGGACTAAAGTCGGGCTTGGACACATGTTTTGAGTAACTTGGACGGGCTCGGGCAGAAATTGTCAACCCGAATTCCAATTAGGGTCGGGCTTGGGTACGAATATTAAACAACGGGCTAGCCCGAATTGCCCGAGTTGTATACACATTACCTATAAATATTATGTTTGGAGAGTATTATATAGCATATTTATCAAGAATATATTATTTTTCTATGTTATTATTGATATTTTATTTATGTTTATGTTCACAACTACTAGATTGTTTTCCACAAAATATATAGTATTCTCTTGTATGAATGGATAATCGTTTAATTCACACTTAACAATATATAGCCGTTATCTTTTAGCCTTAAATAACAAAACAAATGAAGTGTCTAAATTAGGTATCCATTTTTCTATTAATTATTGAGTTGAATGTGATGATTATGTTAATTTATTTAATGGAATGGGCTAGACCCGAATTCAACCCGAACCCGAATTGGTTTATTCGAATTTGGGCTTGGAGGGGTTGGTGATGCTCCTAATCCGGGCTGGGCTGGGCTTGGGCAACTCCGACGGAACTCGGGCTTGGGCTTGGACAAGGGCGTCAACCCGCCCGGCACGCCCGAGTTGCAGTCCTAGTATAAATGTGAGCTGCGTTGTAAGATTATCAAAGTGACATACAAAGAGATAGCTCTGTTGTATTCTGCTAGTTAAAAGGAGATACTAAGTACAATTTTGAGTAGTGAAAGACATTCACACTATTGGATTCTTTATTAGTTAAGGAATTGGTGTTTAGGTGGACTTTCTTATTCTCCGCCAGTGTGGTTAATAGGCATGGAGTGACATACCTAGTTAACTAGAGCTTAGTGATCAGAGGGGAGGACATAGTGTAAATTATGGAGTTACCAACTTCATTTTAGTCCTTGTGAAAAACAAAGTTGAGTATCCACCTGTTCTAATTCTCTTTGATTCACGCCTTTGTTGTCCTGCTCATATTAATCTAATTTACATATATAGACACTAAGAAATTAGCAACAAGTTTGATTTGTGGAAACCTCTTGATAACAGTTGTGTTGTATTTTCAGAACGCACGTGTTATTTTGGAGACTCATGATAACAATTATAGGGGTTTACAACAAAAAATAAATCAGGAAAGCTTAATTAGTATGTGGATGTAGAGTTTTATTCAATAGTGGTGAATTATTAAAAGTATGTTATTTCTTTATGATATCCCATTATTCGGAAATGGTTGTACAATACTCGTGATCCGAAATTTTATTAGGCGAGGTGATTTTCGTCTAGTACTGGTGATTCTAAGTTGTATAGGCGAGGTGATTTCCGCCTAATATTTGTGACTCTAGACTATTATAGGAGAGGTGATTTCCTCCTAGTGCCGCTGATATTTAAGCAATATGTATGTGATTGTGCTGAGATAATATGTGTAATTATCGCTAAAATCGATAGTTTTGTGTTAAATGTGTGACCGGGTTGTTACAAAGCTCCTCCAATTCGGCTTCTCTTCACTCCACTTGAGCTCCCGTTGTTTCCAAAGTTCCTTCCATGCCTCCTATCAATCGATTAGCATCCGTCCCTGTCAAAAAAACATGAAAAAACATACCAAGCGATTATATTTGACAAATAACAATAAAATATGCATAGAAAACGCCCGGACTAACAATATAGCACATGGTAGCAACAAGTGATAAAACGACCTTTATTCTCTAACATTGGCCTGAAAACACTCTCCAAATACATATTATCATGTGGTAAATGCTGAATAATTATAGCCCCTAAAAGGTGCTATCAAACTCCCCCACACTTACTCTCTTGCTCGTCCCGAGCAACAATGAAGCACACAACCCCCGCACTTGAGACAACCACAACCAAACTAATGCATACCCCACCATTTTGCATACTTAAATTTCCGCTAGCCAACTCGACTCACGACTCAATACACAAAGACACGACTATGCAACTACATGATATGTACAATGCAACTCAAGTATGTACAATGCAAGGAATTAAAGAACATATTTATTTTTTCTTTTTTTCTAGTAGAGACTGGGCAATCTCAAAGAACAAACCGGCATGTCATAAGACTCTCACATCCCCTAGAAGATTATATAACTTTGGTGATCGGTAGAACTTGCTGCCAGTTTCGTCAGAAAGAACGGGCTCGAACACAAAATAAGTTGCTTCCGCACACTCATCAAACGTACCCCTAGCACTTACCATCCGAGCTATTTATCCACGGGTTTCAACTGTTGACGGCTTTAGGACGGGTAGGATAGGATATTTAGAAGCGCAGTCCTAGACGTCATGATATATCTCACAAGAACCCATTCTCACACTCCCTCACCAAAATTCAAGGAACCCCACCGAACTACTACTCCAGCCCTCATTCCCTCAATCCTGGTGTAACGCCGTTCTCTCAGCCACAAACGTGAAGAAGTGATCTCGAACAATAGCTAATCTCCTCGGTCTTTATGAAGTTTAATTTCCGGCTCCCTATTCCATTTCACTTTCACTTTATGTTTTTTGTTTCTTTTCATTTTTTTTTTTCAATTTCATTTCCATACAAATAAGCACATGGAGCCACCAGTGATGATACAATATCCAAGGAGATCAAATAAATATAGATAACGTGGGGGTGGAATGTGCCAAATCACGTGATGAAATCAAATATATGTCGACACCCCCACACTTGATGTAAAACATATCCAACACCCGGTAGTCAATATATATGTGCTTTTTCCAACCGATCCTCCTCATCACCTAAGATGTAGAAAATATGATTGAAGTACAAGCACGTCCTCCTATAAGATCAACCAACCCCCACCCTGTGACGTGCGGAAAAAGTATCACGCACTACGACACTCCGCCTGTTATCGTGGTGTATGAACACAACTCACCGCCACACAGAAGTGTGCTGCCGTCTCTAACTCACCCTCACATCCCCTCAAAAGATGACATGTAAGAATTTCCACTCAAGATGTCTCAAATCAGCTCTCCCTCATCGAACATCCCTAACTCAACTCCCTCCATCATGACGCATAGGAAGGGACCATTCTAACTAGTGATAGAAGTCACAAGGAACAGCTTCCTAGGCTAGAGGCTGTGAATAAAAGGGGTAAGTGGATCAAATTGGGATAACTAGTGGACCTAGGCGATGGAGACGGGACGTGAGGTCCCCATAAAATCAATCGCACAGATGTTCCGTGGCCACTACGAGGAGGGTTGACGACTACCTAAGTGACGGTGGTGTAGCGCTAGTAGGATAACTAGTTGACACGCTCCAACTGCAAGTGTACAACTGTCGTGTGTAGTAATAAACCGGAAATCCAGGCTATCGAACCCAAGGGACTATTTTAAATCAATTATTATTCTAAACCTTATGTGGGTACGTCGCAAGTTGTTTTTTGTTCTAATTCTACTAAAATAAAAGTGCAATATTCTCAATTAACCGAGTGAAGTAGTTCACGATTAATAAAGAATGAATTTTAGGGTTTTTTTTAATATAAGGGAAAAATTACCGGGAATTCTCTAGGTTCAGTAGGTTGATCTAAACTTATGTTTTGATTCGTAAAACAACCACGTGTCTTTCACTATCAATCAAGCAATATTAAACTTACCGAGTTACCAAGCAAGTTCACTATACTTTAAACCAAAACAAACCGAGTTACCAAGTCTATTTTAGCTTTAAGCATGCATTAAACCATAATTCTACTTTAACGATCCTAGTTAACGATGTCGAGTTACCAAACATTGATTCGACTAGGTGGATTATTCAATTTACCGACTAATTCTCACGGAGTTACCACGTGAAAACTAATTAAGTTTATCTCTACGTTATCTACTCGCAAAGATAATATGATTACAAACGTAAATAATCCATAATAATGAAAGAATACGCGAGATTAAGCTAAAACATGAATCACAATCATCAAAACACGGTATTTAGATCAAACCCTAGCTAGACCAAACGAGAATTCCCAGCAAATAACGTTTAGTTACTCATATTCATACTCAAAACGACAAGTCTCATGAGTTTAAACATAAAAATCAAGAAAAGAGAAGAGTTGAGAATCCAAACGGATGATCCTAAGCTCCTAATCTCTCCCAATAGCTTCTTGATCTCCATTTCCTAGCAGTGAACGGTTTCAAGTCCATGTCTCTCCCAATGACTACTTCGGCGGTTTTGGCTAGGTGAGTCAGCAAGCAAGTATGACCGGGACCTAACTTGTTAGTCCTCGACACCCTCTCTATACAATTCTCCCAAATCAACTTAGGGATATCGATCCTAACCCCGGTGTAAAGACAGAGAGCCCAGACCGATAGGCGGAATGAGTAACTAGGGTTTTGTGTGATTCCCAAAACCCAGTTTTCTAGCAATTCACAACACCACCTCACCTCCGGCCTATAGTACTTCTTTTAGGCCTTCCAATGAATCACCTCCCCTTTCCTGTCCCATGGATCTACCCCTTTCGCAAAACAAAATGCATTCAGACGAGACCACAGATTCTCACTACGAAGAATAGTCTCGTACCCACAACCCTCTCTCAAACGGGGGAAACCCATGGCCAATGCGATAGCCTCTGGCGTGAAGACTATCCATTGGTTCCGACAGTAAACAAGATGAGGGTCTCGACTCTCACTATCCTTTGCATACCCCAAGTTGAGGCAAAACTCTCGCGCGATGTGAGAACTAGACGTCCCTACTAGCTTAAACTAGTTGGTAAGCTTCTCGCGCTCAAAAATTTCCTTGATTGGATTAGGCATGTCCTCGTGCAATGGAAATTCATTTTCGGGCTGCCCGTTCTTAGTCAAATACGTATCCTTTCGAGAGTCTAGATGGGCCTCGTAGTTGACAAAACGGAAGCTATCATAACACGCGGGCCCAATACTCCGCTCTTTCAAATTAACCTTTGCCGTTCATCGGCCTACAATGCCCGGTTTAGACGGGGGAGGGGCACTCAAGATGGCATATTGGGGAATGGGCGGTATTTCTAATTGAGGCTCGCCCGACCCCGATGCTTCTTGCGAGGTACCCTCTCCCGTCTTCCGTTTCTTTCCACCCGCCATTTACAATTCAAGTTCAAGTATAACGAGAAATTCAACTTTTGTGCACGTGACAAGAAGTGTGTACATAATTAAGCACGTAGGCAAGTAAGCACGTAATTCCTAGGACTCTAAGAAATCGCCCCCAAGCGCGCTACTATGCGCAACAAAAAGTAAATTGGGCTTTTACTCAATTTGTGCCTAAGACTCGAATATTGAAATAACTAGTTTGAGAGTGTACCTACGTGCCCGGAGCAAGTCTTACGGGCAAAAAAATTTCAGAAATTCGACAACCCGGGCTGTTTTGGAGGTCGCCAAGAATTTTGTCGAAACTTCGAATTGATTGATGCTCCGTACTCCTTGTGAAGTCCCCGTTAGCTTTGCCTTCTTGACCGTAAGCTGAATCAAACTCCAGTTGGTCCAATTTCTCAGTTGTAGCTTCGGAACCCTAGTTCTTCCTCCTCTGATTTCTCTCTCGTCTCTCAATCTCACTCAAAGCCACCCTTCAATCCGTGTTCTACTCTGAATTGCGAGAAAAACCGTGGGTGGTTGTTGAATTAGGCGAAGAAACAGGGAGATGGCAGTTTGGGTGTTCTAGCGGCTATGGAGGAGAAGAGAGCTGTGTTCGTGAAGAATGAAGAAGATGAACTGCTGGTTCAGATGTAGCTTCAAAGCTCGTGCAAAAAGTCTAAAAAGTCCTTGGTAACTAGCTCCTCTCTGTTCTCCGTGCGTGGACAAAACAGAAATTTTGCCCGATGTCTTCGTACGAAGCCATTTTGTCTTCGTACGAAGGTATTCCTATACAGATACTGCATGTGGTTATAGGAAGACAATTTTCAGAGCTTGATTTTTTTCTAAGTAGCTTGCAAAAACATCCTTTTCGACAAATTTTTGCGTATCCGACCGCGCCTTTGCTTTCCGAAGGATCTCCTCGACCTCGAGACTCCCTTTTCACCTTAAAACACTCCCAAAATACGGGGAGTATTTCATTTGTCAATTTCACGCGTTCCAAGGCACGTTTTGCATTTCCGAATGTTTTTGGCCTCGTTTTACTCTCTAAAGCATCATTTTTGGCGTAACTTCCTCATCCGGACTCCGATATGCGCGATCCACATGTCTACAGAAAGCTCTCGACCACCCCCACACATTGGCACTGCTCAATTCTTTTTTCAGTATGTTCTTCAAAATTTCACCTCGTAATTCGTGCCGGCGTGCTAGCTTTCTCCGTTCATCAATCAAATTCTTGCGCATATCAAGACAGGGAGTCCGGGAACATGATCTTCCCCAGGTGCGTGTGTTGAGTAGGTGCAGGAATGGATTCTATCTTCAATTCCTTCACTTCGGATTCCGATACGCGTATTGGGCTGCAAATCTTCAATTTTTACTCTGTTTTGCACGCGCGCATCAAGAAGGGGGATCCGAAATAGGCCTTTCACCTCGTAATCCTGCACATACTCATTGGAAACATTAAATCCACTCTCTCGCACCTCTCAATGAAATCAAACAGAATAAAAATTACAAAACAATATTAACACCTACTCTACAGCAATAAATAGGTTCGGTTGCCTCTAACAAGCGCTTTGTAATTTAAGGTGGACGGCCCGACCCAGTTACCTCAGAAATTAATCAAATTGCGGGAGTTGCTTGAAGCCATTCAATGACCCCAATGAAATTCCCTTCCACGTACGGTTTCACTCTCTGGCCATTCACCTTAAACCTGTTCCCATTTGCATCCTCCACCTCAAGAGATCCCCACGGATAAACTGCAGTAATTGTGTAGGGATCACTCCATCTAGATTTCAATTTCCCTAGAAACAGCTTTAGTCTTGCATTGAAGATCAGCACTCTCTGTCCGACTTTCAAGTCTCTCGGGATGATGTGCCTGTCGTGCCACTGTTTTGTCCTCTCCTTATAGATTTTCACACTTTCATATGCCATCAATCGAAATTCCTCAAGTTCGAGTAGTGCTTGCTTCCGTAGCTCACCTGAGAGCTTAGCGTCCAAATTGATCTTCTTCAAAGCCCAGAATGCCTTGTGCTCAAGTTCCACCGGAAGATGACACGACTTCCCAAATACTAACTAGTAGGGAGACATGCCTAAAGGGGTCTTGTAAGCAGTCATATACGCCCATAAGCTATCATCTAAATGCAGAGACCAATCCTTGCGTCCCAGGTTGACTGTCTTCTCCAGAATCCCTTTTATCTCTCGGTTAGAAACTTCTGCTTGCCCATTCGACTGAGGATGATAATCCAGTGATATCTTATGAGTCTTTATCCCATATTTGCTCAAGACATTGGCAAAGACTTTTTTCATGAAATGCGATCCTTCATCACTGATAATGGCTCTGGGAGTCCCAAACCGTGTAAATATGCTCTTACGCACGAATCTCTCTACAGTAGCTCCATCGTTTTTAGGGCAAGCCATTGCCTCTACCCACTTGGTCACATAATCCACAATATAAAGATTTCCAAGCGAAGACGGGAATGGTCCCATGAAATCAATGCCCCAAACATCAAAGGGCTCTACTTCCAACACGAAATTTTGAGGCATATCGTCTCGGTTGGAGATATTGCCGGTTCTCTGACATCGGTCACACTGCTGTACAAACAAATGAGCATCTTTATGTAAAGAGGGACAATAAAATCCACTTTGCAATACCTTTGCCACAGTGCGCGTTTTGCCAAAATGCCCTCCGCAATTCAGTTCATGGCAATGTCTAAGAATGTCCAAAGTGTCTGGCTCAGCTACGCATCTTCTCAACACGATGTCGGCTCCCAACCTGAACAAATAAGGGTCATCCCAGAAATAGTGTCATGCATCTGCGAAAAAATTCTTTTTTTGATGAAAAGACATGTCTTTTGGGACAATATTGAGAGCCTTGAAATTTGCCAAATCCGCAAACCAAGGCACAGCTGCTACAACTACCATAAGTTGTTCATCTGGAAAATCTTCTCTAATTGGCACATCTTCTTGTTTTTCGTTCTCCAGTCGTGACAAATGGTCTGCAACAACGTTCTCTACTCCCTTTTTGTCCTTGATCACTATGTCAAACTCTTGCATTAGCAACACCCATCGGATTAATCTAGGCTTCACATCCTTCTTAGTAAGAAGATATTTAAGGGCTGCATGGTCCGTGAAGATGGTCACCTGAGAACCCACAAGGTATGGACGAAACTTGTCGAATGCGAAGATAATGGATAACATCTCCTTCTCCGTGGTGGCATAATTAACCTGTGCAGTATTAAGAGTACGACTGGCATAGTAAATTACATGAGCTACCTTATCTTTTCACTGTCCCAGCACTGCTCCCACCGCATAATCGCTGGCATCACACATAAGCTCGAACGACAAGGTCCAGTCAGGGGTGGCTGTAATGGGAGAACTGATCAGCTTTTTCTTGAGCAAATCAAAAGCTGTCTTGCACTCTTCATTGAAATCAAAGACGGCATCTTTATCAAGCAACCCAGATAAAGGCTTTGTGATCTTCGAAAAGTCTTTAATGAAGCGCCGGCAGAAACCTGCATGTCCCAAGAAACTCCGTACCCCTTTGACAAATGTAGGATAAGGAAGCTTCTCAATCACCTCAATTTTCGCCCGATCTACCTCTAAGCCTTTACTGGAGATCTTGTGCCCCAACACTATTCCCTCGGTCACCATGAAATGGCACTTCTCCCAGTTAAGCACTAGGTTGGTGTCAATACATCTGTCCAGTACCCGAGCTAGCTGTTGGAGACAGTCTTCGAATCCATCACCATAAAGCGAAAAATCATTCATGAAGACTTCGAAATTTTGCTCCATCATGTCTGAGAAGATAGACATCATACACCTCTGAAACGTAGCAGGGGCATTGCATAGCCCGAAGGGCATGCTTCTGAATGCAAAAGTCCCATAAGGACAAGTAAATGTTGTCTTCTCCTGGTCAGCCGACTCAATCGCTATCTGATTATACCCAGAGTATCCATCCAAAAAGCAGTAATGCGAATGATGTGCCAGCCTATCAAGCATATGGTCCACAAATGGGAGGGGAAAATGATCCTTCAAAGTGGCATCATTGAGTTTGCGGTAATCCATGCAAACTCTCCACCCAGTAACGGTACGAGTGGCAATCTGATCACCTTTTTCCCCTTCCACCACAGTTATACCTCCCTTCTTAGGGACACACTGCACTGGGCTAGTCCACGTGCTGTCGGAAATCGGATAGATGATACCTGTTTCCAACCATTTAAGCACCTCTTTCTTCACCACCTCATGCATGTGAGGGTTGAGGCGGCGCTGAAACTGAACTACCGGCTTCTTGTCTTCCATGAGCCGGATCTTGTGCTGGCAAACTGTGGGGCTGATCCCCTTGATATCCGCTATGGTCCATCCCATAGCTGCTTTTCTCTCTTGCAATACCTTGAGAAGTTTCTCCTCCTGTTCCCTGTCCAAACACGCAGAAACAATAACAGGTAAAGTTTCATCAGATCCCAAGTATAAATATTTTAAATGAGCAGGTAACGGTTTCAATTCTAAATCAGGAGCAGTAATAAGAGAAGGAGTAAGAATCTTCCTGCTTCCCTCATTAAAGATGGGTAGGGGTGAACGCCAGCTGGTTTCCATAGCCTGTTCTTTTTCACTCGAATAAAGTAAGGAAAGTTCCTCATACAGCTGCTCCAATAAGATATCGTCCTCCTCGTCCGGTGTGTATGCCTCCACACCAAAACACTTCTCACTCACTGCATATGTAGGAAATTTCATAGCTTCAAAGACATTGAATGCCACCTTCTCATCGTTAATACGCATTGTCAATTCTCCATTGGCAACATCAATAATCGTCTTTCCCGTAGCAAGGAATGGCCGTCCCAATATGAGTGGGACATCATCGTCAGCATCCATATCTAAGATCACAAAATATGCGGGAAAGATGAGTCCTTCGACTCTCACAAGCACATCCTCCAAAACACCTCGTGGTCGTTTTATAGTACGGTCAGCCATCTGTAAACACATACGAGTGGGTTTTGGATCTCCTACACCGAGTTGCTCAAATACTGATGTAGGCATCAAGTTTATGCTTGCGCCAAGATCACATAACGCTCTACCATGGAACGCATCTCCCAATGTCACATGAATAATGAAACCACCCAGATCTTTCATCTTTTTGGGTAGCACTTTTTGCACCACGACGCTACACTCCTCATTCAGGGTCACAGTCTCAAAATCATCCATGCGTCTTCTATTAGAGAGTAGGTCCTTGAGAAATTTTGCGTATTTAGGCATTTGTGAAATTGCTTCCGCAAAGGGAATATTGATGTGTAACTTCTTGAAGATATCAACAAATTTCTTGAAGTGCTTGGCATCCTCTAGGCTCTTCAATCTCTGCGGGTAGGAAACACGAACACTATACTCTTCCTTTCGCTTAGGCTTCTCCTTCGACTTCCTAATCGTGTCATTTGATTGGGGAATCACGGTAGGCACGGGAATCTCTTCATCCAAGGCTTTTTATGTGTCCTTAGTCGCCTCAGCTCGCGCGTGTGTAGGATAGGGGGGATAATTGGTAGTGATCCCACTGCGAGTAGTGATAGCCTTCAATTGCTCAGTTGGAGTGATTGTGTTAGAAGGTAGTATACCTGGTGGAAGTCGAGTATTCTGATTAGCTATTTGGCCAATCTGTGTCTCATGGCTTTTTATCGAGGCTTCTATCGCGACAATTTTGCTCTCAATCTTATCATTGCTAGCTAACAGTTTCCTCAACAACGCGTTTGTGTCCTGTTCTTCTGAGGATGGAGGTGGTGGAGGAGCCTGTTGTTGTGGAGCCTGTCTCTGAGCTTGATAAGGAACATTTGGCCTTTGACCTGGCGCATATAGTCCACTATTGGGATTGGCATAACTGAAGTTGGGGTGATTGCGGTTGTTGGGATGATAAGTGTTTGGCCATTGCTGCTGTCTTGGTTGACTCATGTAGTTCACGTCCTCAACACCATCCCCATATCCCTGATTTGCATCTGCTACCATCTCTCCCACTGACTTCACCTGTGCCGATGGATTCAAATTACTGATAGCCGAAGTCATCACTTCCATCTAATGTTCAAATTTCTGCTCCACCATGGACTCAATCTTACTACCCAATGCCCCATCTGATTTCGTGTTTCTACGAGTCTCAGACCTCGTGGATTCACGTTTTGCTACATTATCTAGCAGATCACGACATCTCTGTAGTCCCATTCCCATAAAATTTCCTTGAGTCATCATGTCTAATTCACTAGCAGTCTCTCTATCCAAAGCATTATAAAAGTAATGGAGAAGTTTATACCATGGCTCTCCGTGAGTAGGGCATCTGCGCAGAAGCTGGTTGAACTTTCTCCACGTGTATCCCAGAGAATCATCTTCCTGCTTTGTAAATTTGGTTATATCAGCCATCCGTTGAGCAACCTTGGATGGTGGAAGATACATCCTGAGAAACTCTCTACTACAATCTGCCCATGTAACTATGCTGCCTGCTGGAAGTTCCATAAGCCATGTCTTTGCCTTTCTCGATAAGGAGAAGGGGAAAAGCATGAGCTTTATCGTCTCGAGTGGAACTCTCTGATCATACATGGTAGAAGTGATCTGCTCGAAATTGAGCAAGTGTTGATGTGGATCATCACTCGGGGCTCCAGTGAATAAGCACTCATCCCTAACCATGTTGATCAACGGTTGGCGAATCTCGAAATGGGCTGCATTAATCTGAGGTCTGACGATGGTGGGCTGATATCCCTCCGGTGTAGTCCTGAAGTAGTCCACCAAAGGACGCTCATCCTCCTCAGCATTGTTAACTTGCTCTACCACATTCCGACCGTTGTTGTTCCGATTATTGCCCCCATTATTCCCATTGCCACCGTTATTTCTGCCAACTACCTCCGCACCAGGAAGTTTTTGTGGATTCGGAGGGTTCATGCGATCAATCATCGCCTGCGTCTCAGCCATTTGAGCCCTAAGTTGCTCAGATTCCGCGACTCTGTTTGCAGCCTCCTCTACAGCAGCTGCTCTAGCTGCTACCGCATCTTGCACATTTTTGCGGATTCTCTCAAACTCAGCTCTCGTTTCATCATCCATAGTGACTGAGCTTGAATTCCTCTTGTCTCTACGCTGTGCTTTTAATAAGGATTCCGGGTCTTCAAACGTTGGATACAAAGACTCGTCTCTAGAACGGGTCATGCACCGTGTAAATCAACCTGAAATCACAAAACACGCAAAATGTAGGTGAGTAACGGATATTAACAATAAATTAAAATCCCTAAGGCTAGGAATTATAACTAATTTAGCCGATGTCCCCGGCAACGGCGCTAAAAACTTGACACGATTTCTTACGTGTTACCACAAGTGCACGGTTCAAGTAATATAGGGTAATATTTCAACCCCGAGTTATCGATCCCACGAGGACAGATAGTAGTTTTTTTTTTTTTTTTTTTTAATTAGAGACTAAAATAAAGAGTAAAGTAACTAATGAGGAGTGTAGTTTGACGAGTGTTGGGATTCTACTTGTGGACCACTGGGGATGCTACAAATGTTGTCTTGATCTTTGGAACGCATATACGCTACTCCTATCAATCGAGCAACCTACAATTACCGAGTTACCAAGCAATTTGCCTACACTTATGATCAATTTAGACTGAGTTACCAAGCCTAATTCAATTACAAGCATGCATTATTGTTATTTAATCCGCTCTTTGATCCTAATTAACGCTACGCATTTACGAGATAACGATACGACTAGGTGATTATCTTGATTTACCGACTAGCTCTCATGGAGTTACCACACGAGTTCTAATTAAGTATGTTCATACGTTAGCTACTTGCAAGAACAACGAGATTTAAACACAAGATGATCATAATAAGAGTTAAACGCATATATTTAATCCGAAGAACGAATCAGAGTCTCAAAACATTCATTCAAGCAAACCCTAGATTTCCAACAAGGAGTCCCAACAAATAAATTTACTCAAATATAATGAAAATAGATGCTAACAAGTTCATAGTAACAAGAAAAGATAGAAAATATGGGAGGGATAGTCAAACTCGTGATGAAATTCGCGTTTCGGCGACTCCGGCGTCGTTCTCCATGTCCCTCCAGCTCCCTAGCCTTCTTGATCGTCTCCATCAGCCTCCTATCTGTGTTTTAGGTCTGATAATTCGTTTCATAAGGTCTGGGCACGTTTTTTAATGAACTTTGGCCGAATTTGCACTTCAGCCCCTCCAGTTTGTAATTTCCGGACAGAATTGTAAGCTGATTTTGCGCGGACTGTATCTCCCTCATACGGACTCGTCTTCGGGCCTACCATATATCGTTGGAAAGCTAAGGATTTCTACTTTCCAATGCCGCAGGAAATGATCCAAAATTCTTTGTAGATTTTCCTGAGAATAGAAAAGAGTGCAGGCTGGTCCTGTGTGACTTTTCCAACTTTGCTTCGTTTTTGCGTATTCTTTTCTCCTCTTCATCTAGCTCCATTCCAAGCATATCCAAGCATCTGATAAGCTCCAATGAACCTATTTTACCTGAGATACACAACACTAAACAACCCGTGCAATTATCATAGCAAATATGAGAGAAAACATGCACAAATAGGCTAGAAACATAACTTTTCACTCTTAGGCTTATAAATCGTCAAATTCACATATTTGTGAAAAAATAACATATAAATCATGTGAAATAAGCCTAATACAAGTAATAAGAAAGTATAATAATAACTCTTAACAGAGAGTTATCAAATACCCCCACACTTACCTTTTGCTCGTCCCGAGCAAAATCACTATTTACTAGCCAACTCAAGACGCAAACGACTCTACACGACTCATGACTATGCAACTACATGAGCTAACTACAAAGAAACTCGATTATACATAATGCAAAAAATTAAACAACACGTATTTTTCTTCTTTTTTTTTCGAGATTTGGCAACCTCTCTATCATAAACTGAAATCATCAAATCCTAACAAGCTCACTTTGAAATTTCACGATCGTAGCAAGAAATGATATATGACGATCCTATACGCAAACTCACTAAGGTGTCCCCAAACATCCACCAAACCAAACCAAGATACGACACGTCTTTTGACTCGAAGGGTCTAGGAATCTTAAGTCACTAAGTGGTCATTCTTCGCCAAGTCATTTGAGGTTTTCAGACCCTCTTAGCCGTTATTGCTTTTAAAATGCAAATTATCCCATTGATGAGAGACACAACTCCTGTGTAATACGGCTTGACTTTAGTTTCCCTCTTAAGCTCTACATTGGATTGAATCCAAATTTTTCGCGCGAACGGAAGCACATTAGGTTGTTTCTCCTTGAAGCACAAATTTTTTTTCTTCAGATTTTTCATTTTTTTTCTTTTCTTTCCTCCTCTGTTTACCGTGCATTAGAGCTTAAGAGTGTAGGCTTTTTAGGATTTTCTCTTGGAACCACCTAAAGGGATGGTGGTGTACGCTCCCCGACTTCGCTTAGGCAGAAGACTCGTACCACATGGAACCAACTCTACACGAAGGTCCACCCCAGATTCCAAGAGTCCACAAGTTTCCACAGGAAACGGATTATTCAACCACCTAGAGACTCAATCCTCCTAGCACACTAGAGAAGCCAAAAGTATGACCGTAATCTACTTTCACTATTTCCGAGTACCCAGGACATCCTCTCGTGAGAATCGCGGACGAGATACTAGAATTAAAGTATCCATAATACGGTGCTTCATAATCTCATGAGCTCTTTCATTGGATTCTCTTCGGCTTCTAGGTCGTAAGTTGCCCAATTTTCTCAAAATTTTCAATTTTTTTATGGTTTTTCACTTTTCAAATTTTTTTTCTCATATTTTCCTAGACTCTACATGCTTTTGGCCAACTCGACTAACCACATAAATTGGCTAGGGTGACTCAATAATTTAAAAGTGCAAACTATATGTATAACTACACAAATCTAACACAATACAACAATATATTTAAATACGACTCGGAATACAAGTACTACATTGACTCACGATACGACATATTTGAATCTAAATGTAACTGGCGATGAAGACACGGACTTGGCTAGAAAATAGCTAAAAATCCCCCCACACTTGAGTGCTTCATTGTCCTCAACGAATTTAGAGATAAAACAGAGAACTCGGCACCAAAATGCAAGGGGCGGCAGATCTACTCGGAGTCAAAGTCATGGCACAAGAAGGTAGATACAATAAATTTAGAGATAATTCAAGCTACGTGCACGTGACAAGTTGTGTGTACCGAAATTAAGCAAGTACTCAAGTATTCCCTAAGATTTTAACAGCTAATCTCAGCGGCGACTATGCACCATGATCATGTTGTCAAAATTAAAGCCTAAAGCAAGTACGATGTGCCTAAACGGTAAGTAAAGAGAGAGAAAAGAGTACTCACAACCGACACAAGGTCGGGGACGAAATCCGATAGGTGCTGGCTAAGGTAGCAAGAACAATCCCCAAACAAACATTGTCTGGAACAATGCAAGCTCCCTTTGCGGTCGAGTGTGTGAAACACACCGGGGTCGATTGATCAGTTGCTGCTGACGAAATGAGAACGAAGTATCCCCGAACTCGTGATGTGAGCTCCCGTAACGGTCGAGTGCGCAAGTAACACACCGGGGTCGATGTCTTCGTCCAATTTCTCGTTCTGTTTCAAATTATAGCCACCACCTGTTCCATCGATAGTTTATAGTGGCGAGTACCAATACCACCTCCATGAATTTTCTTTCTCAAACTTTTTGTTTTCTGAAAATCTGAACATAACCTGAGCAGCCTTCATGTCACAATCACAACCAGCTTATAAATTTAGCCCACTACAAACATCCCACTTGGCAAAATAACCAAGCAAAAAACTCTGGATAGTTACCACTCTGTCTCTCCTCTTTCTACCTATTTTTACTTTTTTAACTATTCATTTGGCCAGTTTGACCCGTTGATTAGAATAGAAAATCGATGCAATTTTTCGATAATTTTTTCATAGTGTTGTAGAGTAAAAGTTTCTCTATAATATGATGAAAAAATTATCAAAAAATCGTATTATTTTGTTATCCAAATCACTCGGTCAAAGTGACCCAGATACGAGTCAAAAAGTCAATTTGGGTAGAAAGAGCAGAGACGGAGTGGTACTTCATAAAATATCATCAGTGTATGCCGGTTTTTTTTATCTCCTTTTTTTTTTCAGGTTCTGGACTTTGCAGGTATCGAAGCTGACCCAGAGCACTCTTCCAGCGTTGGGCTTATGGTGATCGGACACAGAGGGTGGTTGCTGTTTGTAGAAGAAAATCGATGTGGGGTCAATGTGCCTGAGCACAACTAGGTTCTCTATTGCCGGAAACAATGGCCTCTGGTCACTGGAGCGGGGCTCGGGTTGCAGAGGGTCAGAATTGAAGGGCTTGTGGTGGTTCATCTTTGCGGTGTGGGTTGTTTCGAGTGAATTCAGTGAGAGAGGAGAGGGCGGAGAGGTGGTTCTGGTGGGTTAGGCGGTAGGAATCGGTGGAGGACAGTGACGGTATTTATGAGTTGGGGTTGTGGTTTGAATCGGAAACAGGGGAGAGGGGTTCTTGGCGGATTTAAGACGAAGTAAGCCGCCAGATGTAATGGCTTCCGGCGGCTGGGTGATTCGGCTTCTGAGTTTTGGTTCTTCTGGGTTAGTCGGTGTAATCGGAAATTAGGGAGAAGCGGTGTTGGTGTTTCGATGATGGTCGTCTGGTGAATTCGGTTGGGTTATCGATTGGCTCTTTGCTTGTGGTCGGCTGTGGTGGAGATGGGGAATAGGGGTTTCAGTTGGCGATTGGGCTGTACAGGGGAAGGCGATGGTTGTGGTGATCAGAGGAGAAGGGTTTGATTGCCTAACCTTGTTGAGACTTTCTGAGTTTACGGAGAACCTGCAAGGGAGTCTCTGATGTTTCATCTGCAACAGAGGGGAGCCAAGTGACTCTTTTTTAAACATCTGAAATGACACATACCTCCCCTGCTGCTGGTAAACAGCAAAACCAAGCCTTCAATGAATTTTTCTCACTTTAGAACACACAATCACCTCCTCATCTCTGAAACTCCCGATTTTCCTTCCACTTCTCTTCTTCCACCATCGTCTTTCTTTCATTCTCTTCTCAATTGAGGACAAATAAACTCTCAAAACGATCGCATATCTCAACAACGATGAACCCGGGTTGCAAAAGTGAAAGCTCTCCGCAACCTTTTTCTTCTTTTTCCAGTTCATGAGAATTGTCATCATAACAATTTCAACAATAAGCTCAAGTATCCCATGTCGTGACAAGAGATTGATTTCACCTTTGATCGTCTTTTCAAATTGCAACATATTTACTAAAAATTGAAACGGAAACTCATAAATTATGAATGATTGTGTACCTTCATCTTCTTCATATGAATTACTCGAATCATCTACAAAGTCAATATCGGCGTCTTGTTATATTTGTTACGCCCACACGTGAGATTATCCATAAAATTCGCAATCATAGAGTCAAGCTCGTCAAATTGATTCCATGAATGAGACTTTCAATCTCACTGAAAACTGCATCATGTTTCTCCCTCATACTAGACTCAAGCAATGAATCGATGTTTGGACATGGTGGGATACACAGTGGCTCATCATCCTCTTCTTTAAGCGTTAGAAAGGTTTGAGCATCCTCTTGATTTGAATGGAGAACAAATTGTGCGTCTATGTGTGTTTTCTCTATTTCCATTCTTGTTGCTCGTTGTCGCCATTCTTTCACATTAGGAATCATCTCCTCAAGCATGCAACCAAGGAAGAAGACTAACTTAGTGGGAGGGGTTGAGTCATTAGGATGAAAGGTAGAACGTTGTATCTCCATGGCTACCCTCTCTCTAATTCCATTCACATGGCACTCTTTCACGAATTGCCCATATGCGAGGTTGCATGCTTCAAATATGCTCGCAAAACGGCGATACTTCTCATCCTCCATGCTTAGAGTTGAATGCCTGCACACATAGAATCTCAAGTAATACCGTGAGGTAATAGGAATAGAAAATAAAAAAATAACAAAAAAAAACTCTCTAAACTAATTTCTAATTAACAAATAAACCACTATCCCCGGCAACGGCGCCAAAAACTTGACACGCTCCAACTGCAAGTGTACAGCTGTCGTGTGTAGTAATAAACCGGAAATCTGGGCTATCGAACCCAAGGGACTTTGTTTAAATTAATTATTATTCTAAACCTTATGTGGGTACGTCGCAAGTTGTGTTTTGTTCTAATTATACTAAAATAAAAGCGCAATTTTCTCAATTAACCGAGTGAAGTAGTTCACGATTAATAAAGAATGAATTTTAGGGTTTTTTTTTAATATAATGGAAAAATTATCGGGAATTCTCTAGGTTCACTAGGTTGACATAAACTTATGTTTTGATTCGTAAACAACCATGTGTCTTTCACTATCAATCAAGCAATATTAAACTTACCGAGTTACCAAGCAAGTTCACTATACTTTAAACCAAAACAAACCGAGTTACCAAGTCTATTTTAGCTTTAAGCATGCATTAAAACCATAATTCTACTTTAACGATCCTAGTTAACGATGTCGAGTTACCAAGCATTGATTCGACTAGGTGGATTATTCAATTTACCGACTAACTCTCACGGAGTTACAACGTGAAAACTAATTAAGTTTATGTCTACGTTAGCTACTCGCAAAGATAATATGATTACAAACGTAAATAATCCATAATAATGAAAGAATACGCGAGATTAAGTTAAAACATGAATCAAAATCATCAAAACACGGTATTTAGATCAAACCCTAGCTACACCAAACGAGAATTCCCAGCAAATAACGTTTAGTTACTCATCATACTCAAAACGACAAGTCTCATGAGTTTAAACATAAAAATCAAGAAAAGAGAAGAGTTGAGAATCCAAACGGATGATCCAAAGCTCCTAAGCTCTCCCAATAGCTTCTTGATCTCCAAAAGATGTTTCTAACGTGAATAACTACTGAAAAAGTCGTCCTAGAATGTTTAAATACGTTTCCATAATCCTATTACAAAGTTTGGATAAACTACAAAAAAGCCCCGAAAAAATTCTGCATTCCAGCGATGTCTTCGTACGAAGACAAATGCTCTTCGTACGAAGGTCTTCTTATATAGATACTGAGAGCATGTTTGAGAAGACTTTCTGCAGACTCCAAATTTTGGCTAAGTAAATTGTCTTCGTACGAAGACGACCTCCTTTTTCAGCTTCTTTTCTTTGACTTTCGTTTGAGTTCCTTGCTTCCGAAGTTCGTTTCCATCTCCCGCATGATCCTCCAAGCCCTGTTTTCCTGCGAATCACAACACAAAAACACAACCCGCGATCGTATCAGAATAAAAGCTCAAATAACTAAAGAAACACCCGGATTTAACAAGTTAAGCATATGAACTCACATTATCACATATTAGCTCAATTTACTTAAAAGACGACGAATTATCCATGTTGAGCACGCAAAACGTAGAAATAAAAGGCATAAAATAACTCCGAAAACGGAGTTTTCACTAGTCTGAGAGACAACTACTCACAATTCTCGAGTGCATTGGCCCTATAGCCTTCCTACTCCAGATTCTCACGTGTCTACCTCACCTCATATTTTCATACTACCTAGGGAATACTATCATTGAGCCCTCTTCACGTTTACTCTCTTCGATTGCCCTTTCTCAAAAATTTCAATTTTAGGGTTTTTCTTGAATTTTTAATTTTTTTAGACAGTATATATAACTGAATAGTTCGATTAACTAACAACACAGGGTAGGTGGACTCAATATTTAAAAGTGCAACAATATAGACAATGCCAATATTTAAACGTGCACATGCAAAACTAACCGACTCAACATCTACATTCAAACGCGACTTTCTAAACTACATGTAACAAGGCTATGTAATGGCTAACTAGCGGATAGCTAAAAACTCCCCCACACTCAAGCGCTTCGTTGTCCTCAACGAAATATAAGGTGCAATAAAGAGGACTCGGCTGCTCAAGCGTAGGGCTGGTGGATCTAGTCCGAGTGAGTGCACGTGAGGTTTAGTCGGAGTGAGCTAAACAAGTATCCAATAATCCAAGTATGAGCAAGTAAAATTTTTCAAGAAATTAAGCCCTAAGAGTGCCTAAGCAAGAATTAAAGTCGAGAGAGAAAATTGTACCAAATTTTTCGAAAAAACGAGCTAGTGAAGGCATGTTTACCTCCTTAAGCTCCTCGGTGTCCCCTTCTTAAGTTCATCTTTGAGCTTTGGCCGAATCCCCCTCCAAGTTGATGAATCGGGAAATTTTTGTTCTTGGAGCTTTTCCTCTTTGATTTCCCCCACACTTCAAACCAAAGTTTTAAAAACCGGACCGGCCATCGAACCGGTGAGGCACCGGTTCATGGTCGGACCGGTCGGACCGGTGGTCGGACCAGTTCAATCGCACGTTTATGCTTCAAACAAAGCCCTATCTTTCCAAAACTCAAGAGTTAATGTTGTTGTTGGTTTTGCAAGGAGCAAAACCCAACAAATTTTTTTGAATTTGGTTGAGCTTTGAAAATTTGGGTGTATGGATGTATGGCTGTTCTTGAAGGTTTGGGAGGAAGAAGATGAAGAAAAGTTGGGTTTTTACCCTTTATGGCCGGATATGGGCATTAAACAATCAAGAAAATACCAAAAGATACCCCCAAAATCGGACAAAGCTACCCGATTTCGGCCCCCATTTCGGGCCAAAATGGGTGCCGAAATCAGTTGATTGCGGCCCCCCAATTCGGCCTGAAATGGGGCCCGAAATCACTGAAGCTTTTCAAAATAGTGAACCCCCCCATTTTGATTTTGCTCTATCTTCTTCATCCGGTATCCGATTTGCGCGATTCTTGAACCGTTGGACTCCACACTTGACGAGGAATCCATTCTTGACTAGAAAAATTCCCAAATCCAAGAAATTTTCCATGTCTTCTCAATTTATCTCTCTTTTTTAAAGAATCTCGCCTCCAAAGCTCTTGAACTCAATTTTCACTCCGGATTCCGATGCGTGCAACCCCGATACTCCAACTCGCTACCATGCTCCTCATGACTAATTGACTACTATTCGAACTCGAGTAGCTTCTTTATCAAGCTCAATGCTCCCGGTTAGCCTGTTGTTCCTCTTTTTGCGTGCGAAATCGTGCACATGCATCAAGAATGGGAATCCAAAGAGTTCTTCGGTACCTGTGTCCTGCACACTCATAGAAAATACTAAAACAACTCTCTCTCACCCTCACAATAAAATATGGGGAACTCAAAAACAAAACGAAACAAAATATCAAAATATACTCTACATTGGGTTGCCTCCCAAGAAGCGCTTGTAATTTAAGGTCGACGACACGACCCGGTTACCTTAACCATCTAGGATAGTGAAGGATGCTTAACTCTCCACTTCTTCTTCTTCCACCATCTTCTCTCAATGACTTTCTTCTCACGAAGTGCACCCCTGTGCAAAGAAGATGGTGAGCAATTGTAGAAGCCGACTCTTTTCATCTTGCACTTGATCCTCTTGATCAACTTCCACAAAGTTCCACTGGGCTCAAACGAGTCTCTGAATATGAAATCATCCCAGTAGTACTCCTTCGGTGCTAAATGATCTTCAGTCAACGCATGCAGTTCACGCACACCCCCATACTTGTTGATTTCCAAATCCTCAATAGCAACAATCACAACTGTTTTATTAGCTTCATCATCAGCACCCCACAAGCTCTCAATGTATGTGTCATCCCAATCATGCCAAGTATGTAAGATAATTTGAGATTTCCTTGCAGAGAGCATTGCCTCTTCTATTGTTGGACACACAACTCCACCCCAATCTGAATCAGATTCTGAGTCCTCATAAGTGGCAAAGTCCACAACTTGTTCAGGGATATTGCACTCTTCGCTCGGCTCAGGTACCTCTTCATCCACGACTGCATCTTGCGATTTGGATTCTCGTTCTTTCTCCATCCTAGCTATCAGTGTCCTTTGCATCTCTACGACCGCTGGTAGCCAATAAGGTTCATCCAAACCATCTTGTGATGGTGTCCATAGAGGCTCAATTAGGGGCTCAATGTCTTGAATAGGCTCCTCTTGTGGCTCATCTGTAATAAGGGACATCCTTGTGATGCGCTCTTGGATCTCCCCCATAATATTGTGCAAGTCTTCCATGCTTGCTGATGAGTCCTCTTGATGCTGGTGAAGCTGTGGTGGATCGAATATGCATGCATCTTCATACTCTTGATCCTTCTTGTATTTGTAGCACCAAATCATTGAGAATGTGTCATCATCGTGCCAAACTCTCAATTTAGCACAATAGTAGGGGTAATCAGAGATCCCAACATAATCCTCGTCGCTCCACATGCTCATTACGTCTCCTGCTTCATGCGTTCTTGCAAAAACAAACTCACAAGAAACCCGTGAAGCACAGAGATGGAAACAAAATAAGACGAAGTAAAAGAAAAGTACTCTAAACTAACTCCAAACTAAATAATCTACCGTTGTCCCCGGAAACGGCGCCAAAAACTTGACACGCTTTCTTACGTGTTACCGCAAGTGCACGGTTCAAGTAATATAGGGTAATATTTCAACCCCGAGTTATCGATCCCACGAGGACAAGCTTGAGACTGTTTAATTAGTTATTAACTTAGAATACTGTAAAAGGAGGAAGAATTTTGGTTGATTGAGAATTGAAATAAATAACTAACTAATATTTTTGGGTTTTTTAATTTATCAAACAAATAAGGAGAAACTAGGCCTTCTCTAGATCACCTAGGGCTGTAGACGAATTACGTATTAGCTATGTAACACGTTAATCCTATTCTAGTTAAGCCGGGTAAGAGTACTGAAAATCTCCTCTCGGCCTCATGTCGTTCTACGTCACGGTCTACTTGGTGTCCAGTCGGTCCACCTACATCTACCGGTCCGTTTTAGTAGGCTAACGACAGTGCACGGAATGATGTCCTCTCAGACCACCAACACACGAACACCTCACTATCTCCTACCGAATCTACCCACTAAGGCCAATCCTACACACTTCTCTTCTCAGTCTCCGTGATTAAGGATTGTTGTTCATATATCATCACAACTAGGTCTAAGTCGCTCTCACGCACTCGCAAGCAAAATAACAAGTGCAGTTAATTACTCCATTCTTGCCAAGGATTAAGCACAGCATATGAACAATAACTAGAACGAAATTAACAATAAGCAAGAAATTGATTCACGAATAAATCCAAAGTCTCATGATTATGAAATCATAATCTAGTCGTGTCAATAGACTGGATTCAATAATAAGATCAAGAAACTAAACATTGATTCAATGAATCTGAATACAAAAGCATGAAACAAAGTCTCAAATCCGGAAAACATATTGTCTACATAAACCCTAGGCTCTGTAGAGAAGCCTAGCAAAACGTCTAGATACTAATAATGAAATACCCCGTTAAATTTCGTGGATAATTCGGTGACTTTTCGTTAAATTTAGAGTGTAATTGTCGAGTCTTGAATTAAGAAGGGGTGATAAGTGTAGTTTACAAGTTACAACCTAGTTAAATGTTTGGGGGTGGTATGTGTTTTTACCTAGAACTAATGAGCAGTTAAAAAAAATAAAAAAATAAAAATAAAATAAAATAAAAAATCCTCCCTTCCCCCGAAGCTTTTCTCAGGAAATGTGTCCTAGAAATTTGAACCTCCCAACACCCTGTGTGTTCTCCAATACCAATTCACCTCTTATTATACTCCTCCTCTTCTCTTCTTCGGCAGAAACACCAAGAAGACAACCACCACCTCCTTCTTCGCAGCCACCACACCCTCTATCCTCTCCTCCCTCTGTTTCGCCGGAAAACAGATCAGCAGCAGCGGTAGCAGCGGTGGTTGCCGCTGCCACCACCGACGGAGGCCACAACCACCACCACCAACACTCTCTGCCCTCTCCCTCTCCCCCTCTGATCCCTCTCCCTCGCTTTCTGTCTAACCCGTGACCAGGAGAAGAGCAGCAGCAGCAACGTAAACTTCGCCGGCCACCACCACCATCGCCGCGACTCCATTAACGCCGACGAAAAGGTCGGGCCGTGCCATTCGACGCTACCCAATACCGATTCTTCCTCCCACTAGCCTCTTGGAGATCCGAGGAAGCCAGAAACACAACTCACCGGAGCCAACAACGCCAGATTCACCCCCCGTCGAGCACCACCGTCGACCACCACCGTCGGGTTCTTCAAACCGCTCCGTCTCTTCACCGATTTCTGCAATTTTTGGGGCGGGTAATCTCTAATTCTCCCCATTGTTCGTTTAGAGTAATCAGAATCGCATTTTATTGCTAGAAATCAAGATTTGATTCAAGTGGATTTGGGTGTTCACCGTGGGTATGAACAGGGGGTGAAAGTGTCGTTTCAGAAACGTCGAGGGCATGAACTCTACCTTATATAAACTGCATTTCTATGATCTGAGGGGTGAAAGTGTTATTTTGGAAACTTTATGGCATGATTTGTCTCTTATATAAACTGTTTTGTGTGTGGGTTAGGGTTAAAAGTGTTGTTTCTGAAAACATGAGGGCATGATTTGGCCTTTACATAAATTGTGTTGTGTGTGTAAGGGGTGATTATGTATTGATTTTGGAAATCATCAGGGGGCTAATTGTAGGTTATAGATTCTGATTTATAAATATAACTAGTTATGTTATAATATATAATAGAGTTTATTATATATTTTACAATGTAATTTTTTTAATATATACATACATATCTATACACACACACACACATACACACACATATACATATCTAATTCAACAATTGAAACAAGTTATTTATTAATAAAAAGAGCATGACTAAAAGATATTGTGCTTATAAAATTATTTTTGAGAATACAAGTTGTGTTAGATATTCACTATGTGTAAATATAATTTTGTGTATATAAAGCTTCAAATAATTATAAGTATTGGCATTTCTTGTAGTAACAAATAAAATTGCTATTTAAATATTTATTCAATTAAAGAATAATAATAAGGAGGAGAATGGTATTTATTGTGAAAAAAAACTAAGAAATAATTTCTTTAGAAAATATATATATCGTCGACAATATAAGATTTGTTGATATTTCTTTATAATTACTAGTATCTATAATTACCATTTTTGAGGAAATACTTGTTAAATATTTTGATTTTATTACTAATAATAATTAATTTCTTTCGTTCACTACTTAAGTATATACATAAGTTCAATTATATTGTTATCAATGAGTATATGGCTTCAAAAATTTTAATAAATATTTGTTAACTAGCTAAAAATATTGTTTTTAAGAAACAAAGAAAAATTGGTTGGTCTTGATATAAAATAGGATGCCTCGCTCCATCACTAGTCTTTAGGGTATCTCACATCACATATATGCATTTTATGTGCTAGATTTTGGATTGATTACAAACTATAAATTTGTAGGCGACGAGTTCATAGACGAGGGTTACATCTGTCAGTAGGAGCGAGTCCGTGTTGTTTCCTGTTTCTACTTGAGGTAAGTTATATGCTCGACTCTTCAGTCATCAAAATGAGTTTATCAATGTGTTATCTGCTTAAATGATTTACTGTCGGACTATCAGAATATCCGTATGCTGAAAATCTGAAAACGATTCCTATCTTGAAACAAAGAAGTAGAGTTGGACTTTATCCCTTGAATATTATGAGTTATACTTTGAATTCACCATTACTTTATTTGTTATTTCCTTGGAATTGTATCATCGGAATCGATTTGAGGATTAACGTTTTCAGAAAAGTACTCTTAAGACACTAAGAAACGTAAAGTGAAAGATAACTTGTACGAGTTGTTATTTGGTTCACTAATGATTAGACCACACGTTCTGGTCAGGGGATTTAGGGAGCCAAACTCTGGCCTACCTTGGTGCCCATTATCCTACACTACCATGAGGAAATGGGAGGAGCTACAAGTACTACTCTAGCGGAGTTGCTAACCTCTAGGGGGTGTCGACACTTAAGGTATTGTAGGCGAGTTATGAGGCGGGAAGGTTTTAACTAGTGGGACTTTCTCAACCGCCGGGTTGAATTAGGGTTTGATAGACCCACAATTTAACCCTGATATATTGTTCCGAGGCAGGCGGGTTCTCCGCACGGTTCACTCGTACATTGTTAATGTCTGGGGCTCATGGGGCAGATAAGCAATCTGTTTACCCGTGGCACGTGGAGAGGTCTCCGCCAGATAAATTTTAAAGGAATACTTTAATAAAGAAACATTAATGCGGAATATCAAACTTTCCATTTATTACTTGTTCTTGTAATATCACTTCATCGCTTTATTCCTTATTTCATTTACTTGCCTTTAAAATATATGTGCCCAATCATTTGTTTACATGTTGAGATATTTCTTACTCAGACCTAGCTGACTTTTCGTAAAAGCTGTGGTCGGCTTTTGCTATTTCAAAACACCGCAGGTCAATATCGTTGCTAGCTCTGGGGGGACGAATCACTGACTTAGACCAAGGAAGTAATCACCTTAGCTGTCATGGAATAAATAACTTGTCTTTTTGAAATATTTCTAGTACTACCCTAATGACCGTGTTTGGTCACTCTTTTGTAATAGAATGTTTTTAAGTAAATTTGAAGTTAGTTCATTATGGTATGGTACGAAGCCGACAATCTACTCCGTTCACAATGAGGTAAAACTCCTCGTGCGGAGGGCACTTTCCAAAATTTACGGTTCAACTGGCCGTGAATATTGGGGGTGTTACAAATAATCTTAGCAACACAACAAAGTTTCTCCATACAAGTGATTAAAAGAGGGAAGAAGAGATCAAACGCTAGAGATCGTGAAGATTGACGCGATCAGGGCTCTACTCCTTTCATGAGGTTGCTCCCAATGGAGTCTCCTTGCTCCCCTCCTTCTTCTTCGCTCCTAATAGGTGTGAATGGTCATGATTTTCGTCCCTAGTTCGTCCTTCCTTCATAACCCGCAGAAGTCTTCAGTCATTGCACAATAGCCCCCTGAAATCTGCTCCTGACTTCAATAGGCCATATCTTTTTCGTCAGAACTCAGATTTATCACTGTGACCTATCGTTGGAAATCTCTCTGAGTCTAATTTCATTTGGAACTGGTCTCACCCCAAAATGAGTTGTATAACTCAGCATATGATCAAAATAGTGCAGACTGGTCATCAAAGCTCCTCCAATTACGCTTCTCTTCACTCCACTTGAGCTCCCGTTGTTTCTGAAGTTCGTTCCATGCCTCCGATCAATCGATTAGCATCCTTCCCTTCCAAAACAACATGAAAAAAATACCAAGCGATTATATTTGACAAATAAAAATAAAATATGCATAGAAAACGCCCGGACTAACAATATAGCACATGGTAGCAACAAGTGATAAAACGACCTTTATTCTCTAACATTGGCCTCAAAACACTCTCCAAATACATATTATAATGTGGTAAATGATAAAGAATTATATCCCCTAAGAGATGCTATCAAACCGCGAGAACGGAAAGGCAAATAATCGAGTGTGCAGACGCACGAGGTAGTTTTGAGAATCCAGCACCAGAACTTGGATGCGGCACGACATGCCAAACCACCTTTCTAAGCGTCATAAGGTAAAATGGTCATGCCACCAACCTTAAATTACAAGCGCTGCTTGGGAGGCAACCCAATGTAGAGTTTGATGTTTTTTTCTTTCTTATGAGTTCTTTATCTCTGATTGTGAGACGTGAGAGAGAGTGGACTAATTTTTCCAATGTCTTGACCCCCACCTAAACCTTACCCTCTCAGTCTCAAGACCTTGGCCTTATACTTTAAAGGCTTGATGGTTTAGAGAATGACATGGATGAGCTGAAGCAGATTCATCATGAGTTTAGCATTGAGTTTAAGCAAGTAAAGTATATGGTTGAAAGCATCTTCAAGAGTATCAATGTACTTCACGTGGAAGAGGAAGTATCTCAAGATGTAGAAGGATCGAAGAAGGATGCACAAGGTTCAACCATAGAATTGTTCAGTGAGCACACAACTCAGGATGAGGCTACAGGGGTGGTGGATAAAGGAAAACAAGTAGTTCAAAAACAGGGTGGTGAAGAACAGGAACAAGCTGATGCTGACAGTCCAGATTCAGGAATGTTGATCAAGGATCTCAAGAAGAAGAAAAAGAAGAAAGAATAAATTTCAGAGCTTGTGACTGTTGCACATCTATTTGAAGAAGAGGTAGCTACTAGTGCTGGTGATAAGGTTGCTCAGGAAGAAGATCATGAAAGTGCAAAAGGTAAAGAAGACAGTGAAGAAGTGGTTGCAGAGCCACAGGGATATGGAGGACCAACACCCTAATTCTAGCCTTTTATTTCTTTCTTTCTTTCTTTCTTTCTTTCTTTCTTTCTTTCTTTCTTTCTTTCTTTCTTTCTTTCTTTCTTTCTTTCTTTCTTTCTTTCTTTCTCAAGGACTTGGTTTCTTTTTCAAAGCCTTGAAAACTTCTCCTTCTCAGATCTCTTTTCTTTAAGCTTTCAAAAAACTTTCATCCAACATTTTCTCATCATTTTTTGATGAAAGTGAAAAAGGGGGAGAAATTTAGGTGTTTTTTAGAACTTAAATTGTCTTATAGATTTTATTTAGATCATTAGGTTTTGTATCCTTATTTTCTCAATAAGTTGGATTGTTTAGCTTAATTTCTGCTTTTCTGTATTATCTATGTTTACTGCAATTATTCTGCTATGCTCTAACGTTTAATTGTGGCAGAGAATCAGTTCTTACCATATAATGGTTTTGTTTTTCATCAAGGGGGGAGATTGTAAGTTCAGCATGTTTTCAAAGGATGAAGTGTAGTAAGTTTCACGGCCTTGAAACTGTGTTCAAAGGCTTGAACCTAAGCTGCAGCATAAGCATGAACTAAATGGGAGATTTTCTAGCTCAGATCTCTCTCTGTCTCTTATTATCTATTTATTACATACTTGATGATGGAAGAACAACCAAAATATTGTTCTAGATTAGCTGTTATTTCCACTGATAAGCTTGACTTGTGCAGAATAATACAGTTTCCTGTTTTGCAGGATTATTTCCTAAACTGTTTGAATGCAGGAATGGAAATAGACTTGTCTAATTGATTGTGTGCCTGAGCAGTAATGCTTGGAGCCTCCTAACTCTCTTACAAACAAGATCAGGTCACTATCTTTGAAGATACTGAGCAACTAGCCGCGGGGAGAGCTGTTAGAAGAGTCACGATACATTGATGATTTTTAAGGAAGTTAGTTCCAGAAGATCCTGAAGATCTTCAATTCAAACTGAATCCATAAGAGTGTGAAATATAGAAGAATTTCGAAGGCAATTAACAGAGACACACTCAAACACATTCAGGGATTTGCAAGAAAGAAGGAAGTTGATTCATCCATCTCAATCCAAGCATCTGAAGAGCACTGTATTCGCACTACTAGAGTTTGTCTCAGTGTTCTTCTTTTTGAACTTCATTTGTAAATCATTCTGATAATACTTCTTGTTTGATTTATCGTGAGTTGTTCAAGGGAACAACAGAGAATTCTTATTGAATCAGTTAGCTAGAGCAGGTACTAGATATGTTAGTGAGAACCACAAGCTGTGTCAGAGTAGGGAATATCTCTGTGCTTGAGATCTAGGGATTAACTTTTGATTAATAAGAATTGAGTTGAGAAAATCCTGTAGGGACTAAGTCCTTTAGGTAGAGACGTAGGTCCAAGTTGACTGGAATCTATAAATCATGTGTCTCTTGCATTTACATTTCAGTTCCTATACTTGTCTTTTTAACTTCTCAAAACAGGCTTCTGTTTCAAGGGCTTGAATTTCATTTCAAGGCCTCTTTTATAGACTGTTTTTCTTCCAAAGTCTTAAACCTCATTTCAAGGCCTCGAATTACTATATGTTCTCTTCAAACTTATTTGAAATCACATCTTTGGTAAAAGTTTTCATACTCTATTCAACCCCCCTTCTAGAGTATTGATCATGTATTTCTTTTTGCTGTACTTCCCCCTTTCACGTTATACACTAAGTTATGTCTCCCGTCACTGGAACAATTTGAATTCAATGCAATAACGGCTAAGAGCATCTGGAAACCTCATATGACTTGGCGACAAAAGACTACCATAGGACTAAGGATGCCTAGACTCTCTGAGCTAAAGAACGTGCCCGAATCATGGATTGAGTTTGGTGGATGTTTGGGGACCACTCAGTGAGCTTTTGCATCGGTTCATTATATGTTCAATTTCTTGTTGCGTTTTGTGAATTGCAAAAGAGACTTGTTAGAGCTTGATGATTTTGGTTAGTGATAGAGAGATTGTCCATCTCATATGAAAAAGAAAAAAATTGCGTTGTTTAATTCTTGCATTGCTTATAATCGAGTTGCATTGTATATATTCATGTAGATTGTATCGTGTGTGTGTGTGTGTGTTGTTTGTGTCACATGACTTGTAGAGTTGTATGCGATTCGGTGGATTTGAATGTAATGTGGGACTTGATTTTGCTCGGGGTTCACAAAAAGGTAGTGTGAGGGATTTGATAACTCTCTATTATAGTTATATTTCTTGCACATTTTATATCGTTTTGCGTGATTTCCGGATTGATAATATTAGTGTTACACTATGAATGTTGAGAAAACGTAGAAGTTTGGCTTTGAGCACTAATTTGTTAATCCAAGCGTTTCTCGCATTCTTTTATGTATTTTTGTCAAGTGTGCTTGCAAGGGTTGTGTTTCGTATTGTTTTTATAGGAAATGGAGCTTTAGAGATGAAGTGGAGAGGAGAAAAAAGCTTTGGAGATTTTCTAGGAGCCTAAACGAAGAAGAAATCGTGAAGAAACGTTGAAAATACATGAAGAGGGGAGGCAAATGCAATTTAATGAGGTTTTTCTAATCACACTTTAACAACCCTAGAAGAAGAATGGCCAAAACACTTAGTGAAAATTCGGTGTCCAAAGGAGTGAAACTCACGAGAAGTATAAGATCACAAGTGCAAGACCACAATGTGATCCTATGATCACAAAAGGTGATAACAAGACAAGAAAAAAGATCACAAACATGTTGAAAGGTTGTTGAAGTGTCTTTTTGCAGAAGTAAAAATGAAGGAATGGGGAAATCATTAAGGGAACGACCTAGGGCTTGAGATTTTTCATTCTACGCCATTGGAGAGACAAAGAAAGGCGGAGATGAAGAGAAGACGAAGGCCAAGACTTTAAGATTGAAGACTCTCTTTTGATTTCTTCTAGAAATGGAAGATTTAGCTACTCATAGTATCCTCTAGGCTCCTACATAAGACGCCTAGAAATGGAAGATTTAGCTACTCATAGTATCTAGGCGTCTTATGTAGGAGCCTAGAGGATATGTATATGATGAATGTTTTCTGAATTGGATCTTTGCTTCACGTGTTATTGCTTTCATGTATTGAATCATTGTTAGTTTCCTGATTACATTAGTAATCCTATTCTATTAACACGATTAGGAGATGAACTAGGGTTTAATAACTTGGGTTTCATTTAATAGTTGATTCATGCTTAAAATTAGTTTTATTTTGATACATTATTCATGTATTGTGCGTAATATTCAGTGTGAAAGGAGTAATTAACCGGAAATACTGCTTAGTTAGAGAATGCACGACTGTGATTCTAGCTAACTAGGATGAGACTTGAACATCAATCCCATATCACTGAGACTGAAAAGAGACCTGTCAGGATTGGCTTGTGCGGGTAGATTTGGTTGGCGAGACCCAACTATTTCTTGCAACGGTGGACCGACAAAACCCATTGTCGTGTATGTCGTTAGCCTACTAGGACGGACCAGTAGACACAGGAGACCGAAAGGAGATTGTAGTCAACTGAGATGTAGAATGACTTGAGACCGACAAGAGAGAGTCAATGCTATTACCCGACTTAGTTATAATATAGTTAACGTGTTGCTCTGATAATCCGGTCATCGTTTACAACCCTATGTGATGAAAGAGATTGCCTATTTTTCTCCATATATTGATTAAGAACACGTCTTAACTGCAGTTTACTATTATTTCTGTTATTGATCTGAGCCAATTGTTTAGGGGGTGGCAACATCACTATTCACACACTTTTCCTCCAGTTACTCAGTGAATTTCACCACATTGTTAGCTGATAGACTTGTTGTGAGCTTGTCCTAAAGGGATCGACAACCCATGTACATAAAATACTCACTCTTTACTACTTGACCGTACTCTTGCGTAATACACACTAGTAATCCGCGTCCGATCCCATTAATGTTTGAAGAAATTTCACTTAGCTTCCCCTCTCCCATGCACCGAAGTGCTTCAAATATTGACTAATTCATGTCTCGTCATTGTATCTTCCAAAATCAATCACCCTAACCCACTGTGTTCTATCTTTCACTTGTCTAGTACTCATGTTTCAGTTTTATTGCAGTTAAAAATCGATAATCAAACTTTGAGTGTCGAAAACTCTTTCCCTCCCTCCAAAATCTCTTCCATTATTTGGTTTGTTTTAGCTCCATGAAGATAGAAGAAACAGTTGCAATTGTTTTAAAAACAACCAAATGGAACTATTATATGGGATTTAGAATTTGATCAACTAGGGAGTTGCTCTACCAAATATGTTTATTACTAAAATTTTATAAATTTGACGAGACCATTCGACCAATCTGGTCGAGGGTCTATGATTTTAGTCAAAACTAGACAAAATTGATCAAAACTCGACCAAATTGGCTTTGACAAAAATGACGACCCTCGACCAAATTGTAAAACTTTCATCAAGAGTGGGGGATGGAAATTTTTGATTATCTAACACAAAAGGTAGGTTGGAGTAATGGGTGCGGAAGCACTTACCGCATAAGGAATGATAGGGGATCATGACATCCAACAACACCAAGTTTTTTATAGTGCTATAAAGAGGGTACGATTTGTCCCGACCATGCATGCTTATCCTGACAACTACTTCGTTATGTTTTCAAAGTGGTTAATGAATCATCATATATATTTGATTTCATTCAACTGGGACTTCACATAGAATACACAAGATGATAATGCATTTTAAGAAATCAACATTGTCAAACGTATATTATGCGATCAGTCAAATACATGGATCAAAATGAGAAAAAAACATGCATGTGCATTAACACTAGAACCATCGGTGCAAGTGCACAATGACTTTCTTGAAACTAAGAGACAATTTTAACACAAACACAGCAAACTACTAAAATTTTACTTGCATGCAAGCATTGGCTTCCTCGAAACTAAGAGATGATGTTAACAAAAACACAACAAACTGCTAAAATTTGTGCTTCTGTAGGGAGGCTTATAAAAATGAATTCATTGATTCTCAAATGTAACAAGTTGGTACAAAACATGGTTATGATGGATGTTAGCATTAGCGCGCCCATATGGGGTGCAAAATGTAATGTTTATAACTTTATGGAGTTAGCTGAAATTAGGCACATAACCTATGGGTCTCTGTGCAAACCTAGGTATAAGTTTGTCTATGTAAGGAGACAGCCTGCTACATTATAATATACTACTGTGAAAAGACCATGTGTTGATCAAAGACATTTCTAGGAACCCTAGCCTCTCTCTCTAACTTGTGCATCCGATAAGGTGGAACATGGAGTGGGAACAAAGTGTTCGTCCTTGAGATTCACACTAGACCGGCGGGAGAAAGACGTAGGTGGAGGCACGTGAAAGCAAGCAGCATCAAAGATCATCATCCGCTGCACTAGGAGCTTAGGTGAAGAGGTAAACACATAAATATTCCTCTTTATCCAGTTTTTAGATCTATACATGTTTAGATCATCCTAGCCATTCATTGGTATCAGAGCCTTAGGCTTGTTTTTTGTGCCTCGTAGTTTGTGCCCGAACCAGGTCTGCTGTAGAAAATCAAGTTTTTCAATTTTCATAAATTGTAGGCGAGACATATACGGTTGGATAGGGTTTTTTCACGAGGATTCCAGAAATATAAAGATCATATTATTGGACAAACGTAGGAAAAGTTATGCCCCTTTGAAGTTTCGGAACAATATTAAACTGGAGCGTTTTGACGTAATTCGTTATTTATCAAAGTTGTTTAAATTGAACTTCGAACAAATAATCGGGATCAGGACGAAAAGACGATTCGAATGGTATAAGGATCATCATAAACGGAGCACCGGAAGGCGGCGCGTGGGCTTCACGCGCCACCAACGTCGCATCCACGCGCTGCCACGCGCCTAAGGACTGGCGGCGGCATGCTGATGTGGCATGTTGACGTGATAGTGACACGTCAGCATGTGCTAAACTGGTGATGATGTGGCTGCTGATGTCGCAACTAACGTGTCCTATGGGCTGACGTGGCATACCACGTGGCATACCACGTGGCATGATTGTAGGGTTTTGATTCATGGATCGCGCAAACGGAAGCATAATCAAACAAATAACCATGCAAAACCCTCCAGGGATCACAAGTCTAGATGCATAACGATAGTGAAGGTAAGAAATCATAAACACACCTTTGGGTTCTCCTTGATGACTTCAAACGCGAATAGTGTCACGTTCTCTATAGTTGATCCACGCCTAGAGTTGCTCCTAGATCTCCCAAGCTCCTTGGTGCTAGCCCGGAATGAGAGGAGGGTGAAGGAATCACGCAAAACGAGACAAAAGAGGGGCTCGGCCCTCTTTTGGCCGACGGGGTGAGGGGGCGGCGGCAAGGGGCGGCGTCGGCTCCTTGTTGCTATCATGATTAGTACATAATGACTTGTAGTATGTTAGCTTGTATATGTGTTAACTGTATGAATGACACGTAGGGTGACACGTGTCACTGCCTTAGCCACTGTCACAGATGATTGACACACGCCCCTACTGCGTGTCGTCGCGTGGCAGCTTTCGTCACATGTGCGACACGTGTCCTACTGCAAGTCAGATGCTTCTGACACGTAACCCTCCCGTGTGTCACCACCATAGCCTCCTGCTCTGCATGCGTGACACCTATGCGACATGTGTCGCGACTCTGGTCTCTGAACCCTACATGGATGCCACGTGTCCCTATGACACATCGGTACCTGATTGGTCGATCATTTCTATAAATAGGGCCTAGTGCATTAGTTATCTCTCATTCCATATTCAAGTCGAATACCGATAAGTAAGAGAGAGATACTGGGATTATTCTATACTTGGAGCTGCTGTTATTCTTTTGAAGTCGTTATCATATGCTATTACTGAGGTAGGGGGTTATGCACTTTACAATATTATTATCGCTTACGGTTTATGAGCATGCTTGGTGTTATATATATGTCGATTCGTATATTGTTGTTATTATCGACTCGCATGCTATTGGGTGTTATGTGATTATTACGTGACATGTGATATTACGTGTAACCTGCTATAATTATATTGTTTAACGCATTTCACCCTACTGTTGCGGTGAACGACCTACTGGGCGCGAGCTCACCCCCTAACAGTGTTTGCAGGTTACGGCGGACGGATCAGACGGTAGAATCGAAGTGATAGCTTTATTAGATTTGATTAAAGCTTGTTATTAGAATTATTGTACCGGATTATTTGTAAACACATCCTTTGTTCTCTCCCACTCTTGTTATGTTCACTAATGAGCATAAGTTATAAGGAAGGAAGGAAGGAGGGTCCTTTATATAGTCCATCTAGTCCAACTAGAATTCAATTTAGTCCCTTCCTTGCAAATTAGTCCCTACTAAGTTTGCAAGGGTTTGCAAAGTGATCCTTCTAATTAATTAATCCAATTAATTAATTCCAAATCTAGTACAACTCTATATAGCGTGTGACCCCATAGGTTCTATCTAGTTGGTAGCAACTATTTGCTAATATGGAGCGGTTTCTAGCAAAACATCCATTCTAGCCAACTAATAGAATAGTCATCTAGACAACCTTGTACAAGTAATTGTCTCATCCCTTTGCCTCCATATCCGGATTGGACACGAGACATACAAGTCACACTCGTATATCCAATCCATAGTTTCTCGATCCATGGAATAGCCTTATTCGTGCAAATAACATCAATATCCCATATTGATTTATTTGAGTCTGGCCAGACATTCTATAAGCACTATCCTTCGAGTGGCCTAGGATATTTGCTCCCGTTATGTGGGAGGGGCAAATCCTCTCTACGTCCACTACGATCTCTAAGCTTGCTTCTCATTGTATCCAGTACACGCCTTTATAACTACCCAGTTACGGTGTAGCGTTTAACGCTACCAAGATCACAATGATCCACAACTAGAATATCTAGTGACTTCAAGTCTAAGGATGACAATACCATTGTACCCGAGAAGCACTTGTGACTCAACATAACATGTATGTAGCCTTCTCGGTAATGGGTCAATCCAGTGCAACATTCCGTAATGCACACCTATGTGTTGGATCGTGATATCTCCATATCAATCCAACCCCATACTAGTCTATAGATGATTGTCCCATTTAATCATTATACTTGACTAGGGATATTTAAGATAAAAAACACGATTGTTAATCTAAGGACTTCATTATATTAAATATCCAATAAATAATAAATGAATTTTCTAGCCATATACAAATTCATATTAAACTAGATTGCCTCTAGGGCATCTATTCCAACAGTCTCCCACTTGCACTAGAGCCAATCTGGCGCATCTCGTATGCCCATACTCCTAGTGTGCCCTTCATGCTTCCACTGCGTGAGAGGCTTTGTAAGCGGGTCTGACAGATTATCATCTGTAGGAATCTTGCATATCCGAACGTCTCCTCTATCGATAATATCTCGAATCAGATGAAACTTCCTGAGCACGTGCTTGGATTTCTGGTGCGATCTGGGTTCCTTTGATTGCGCGATCGCCCCAGTGTTTTCACATAACAACTCCACTGGATCCGCAATGCTAGGGACCACACCAAGTTCAGAAACAAACTTTCTGATCCAAACAGCCTCCTTTGCTGCGCCATTTGCAGCAATGTACTCAGCCTCTGTTGTAGAATCAGCTACCGTCTCTTGCTTGGAACTCTTCCAGCTCACCGCTGCTCCATTCAGGAAAAACACATATCCCGACTGTGATCTAAAGTCATCTCTATCGGTTTGGAAGCTTGCATCAGTGTAACCCCTTACACGCAACTCTTCCTCACCGCCAAACATCAAGAAAGCATCCTTAGTTCTTCTCAAGTACTTTAGGATGTTCTTGACAGCAATCCAGTGACTCTCACCCGGATTGGATTGGTACCTGCTTGTCATACTCAAGGCATATGACACATCTGGTCTAGTACATAACATGGCGTACATGATAGATCCTATGGCCGAGGCATAGGGAATTCTACTCATGCGTTCCTTCTCAATCTCATTGGAAGGACAACCACTCTTCGAAAGAGTGATTCCATGTGACATGGGCAAGAATCCCTTCTTGGAATCTTGCATGTTGAACCGTTTCAACACCTTGTCAATATATGTACTTTGACTTAGGCCTAGCAACCTCTTAGATTTATCTCTATAGATCTTTATACCGAGTATATAGGCTGCTTCACCTAAGTCCTTCATTGAGAAACACTTTCCTAGCCAATCATTCACAGATTGCAGCATGGGAATGTCGTTTCCAATGAGTAGTATGTCATCCACATACAAGACCAGAAAAGCTACAGAGCTCCCACTAACCTTCTTGTAGACACAAGACTCATCTTCGTTTCTGATGAAGCCAAACTCTTTGACCACTTCATCAAAACGTCGATTCCAACTCCTAGAAGCTTGCTTCAATCCATAAATGGATCGTTGCAGTTTACAGACTTTGTTGGCTTGCTTTGGATCCTCAAAACCCTCCGGCTGTATCATATACACGTCCTCGAGGAGATTCCCATAAAGGAATGCTGTTTTGACATCCATCTGCCAAATCTCATAGTCGTAGTATGCTGCAATTGCAAGTAGGATTCGGATGGATTTGGTCATAGCGACTGGTGAAAAGGTTTCATCATAGTCAATACCATGAATCTGTCTGAATCCTTTAGCCACCAATCGGCCCTTATAGGTAATCACATTACCATCCATGTCGATCTTCTTCTTGAAGACCCACTTGCACCCTATGGGCCGCGCCCCATCAGGTGGTTCCACCAAAGTCCATACTTTGTTGGTATACATGGATTCCATCTCGGATCTCATGGCCTCAAGCCACTTCTGCGAGTCTGGGCCACTCATGGCCTCCTCATAGGTAGTAGGCTCATCATCTATGAGCATCGTGTCACCGGAATCAGTCACGAGAAGTCCATACCTCTCGGGTTCCTGGCGCACTCTACTAGATCTACGAAGCTCTTGTGTTACCTGAACAGGTGGATCCACAACTGCTTGTGATTCCTGTTCATGTTCCATACTCGGTTCAGTGATTTGTGGTTCTTGAACTTCTTCAAGTTCTATATTCCTCCCACTTGCTTCTTTAGAGACAAACTCTCTTTCTAGAAACACGCCGGTCCGAGCAACAAACACTTTGTTCTCGGTTGGATTGTAGAAGTAGTATCCCTTAGTTTCCTTAGGGTACCCCACAAATTTACACTTATCCGATTTAGGCCCTAGCTTGTCAGATTGTAAACGTTTTACATAGACATCGCAGCCCCAAATCCTCATGAACGACAGTGTGGGACGCCTCCCACTCCACATCTCATATGGTGTCTTCATGACTGATTTAGATGGAACACGGTTAATGGTGAAAGCTGCACTTAATAGAGCGTAGCCCCAAAATGATAATGGAAGATCAGTTTGACACATCATAGATTGAACCATATCCAATAGGGTTCGATTCCTCCTCTCGGACACGCCATTCCATTGTGGCGTTCCGGGTGGAGTGAGTTGGGACACGATCCCACACTCTCTATGATAGTCGTCAAATTCTTGGCTCAAGTACTCTCCTCCACGATCCGATCGTAGAGCCTTGATACTTTTGCCAAGTTGCTTTTCTACTTCATTCTTGAATTCCTTTAACACTTCAAAGGATTCGGATTTTGCCCTCATAAGGTACACAAATTCATATCTACTGTAATCATCAGTAAATGTAATGAAGTAGACATAACCACCCCTGGAAGGCGTGGCAAATGGCCCACACACATCGGTATGTATGAGCGCCAATTGCTCACTAGTTCTCTCACCTTTATTATTGAAAGGGGACTTTGTCATTTTTCCCAATAAACAAGCCTCACATGTCTCATATGATTCAAAATCAAATGAGTCTAGTAATCCATCCTCATGGAGTCTAGATACACGTTTCTCATTTATGTGGCCTAAACGACAATGCCATAAATAAGCAGGATTTAAATCATTTATTTTAATCCGCTTGGTATTAATGTTGTTGACAGGATTGCTTAGATCAAGGACATAAAGTCCATTAAATAATTGCGCACTAAAATAGTGAATATTATTCAAATAAAAGGAACAACAATTGTTCTTTATTGAAATAATAAAACCTTCATTGTCCAAACAAGAAATAGAAATAATGTTTCTGCTCATAGAAGGCACAAAATAGCAATTATTTAATTCTAAAACTAATCCTGAAGGCAGAGATAGCTCGCACACGCCTATGGCCAACGCAGCAACCTTTGCTCCATTCCCAACGCGCAGATCTACCTCCCCTTTAGCCAATCTTTTACTTCTCTTTAGATCCTGCATATTTCGACAAATATGAGATCCACATCCAGTATCTAATACCCATGATGTAGAGATAGTTAAATTGACATCCACAACAAAAATACCTGGTGGTGGTGGAATCACTATTCCAAGCCTCTTGTCCTCCAGATATTTTGGGCAGTTCCTCCTCCAGTGTCCAGGCTGACTGCAGTAGTGACATTCACCCTTAGTCACGACCTTGGCAATGCCACCAACAGGCTTAAGGGCTTATTCCTTGGACTTGGCAACTGACTTGCCTTTACCCTTGGAGGAAGAGGCAAACTTTTTTCCCTTTCCTTTATGCACCATCATAATGGCCTTGCCCTTACCCTTGTTGATGCTCTGTTCAGCCGTCCTCAACATGTTGAGCAAATCTGGCAGTGGTTTAACGATCTCTTTCATGTTATAGTTCATAATGAACTGTCCATAACTCTCGGGCAACGATTGCAACACGAGATCGGTTGCCAACTCTTGGCCGACCGGGAACCCAAGCTGGGCGAGATTCTCCAAGTACCCGATCATTCGGAGTACATGGGGTCCCACCGGGTTCCCTTCTGCCAGATGACATTTGAACAGTGCCTTTGAGACCTCATACCTCTCTACCCTCGCCTGCTCTTGGAAGAGCTGCTTTAGATGTTCGATCATATCGACAGCATTCATGTTCTCATGTTGCTTCTGAAGCTCAGAGGTCATGGTGCAAAGCATTAGGCAGGCCGCATCATTAGCGTCATCAACACGCTTTTGATATGCCTTTAAGGCAACAGGTGTCTGGTTCTCTGGACCTTCTGGAACATGCTCCTCTATTGCGTACAGTTTCTTCTCTTGCTTGAGAACAATTCTCAAGTTTCTGTACCAATCAAGAAAGTTGGTTCCAGAGAGCTTGTCCTTCTCAAGGACAGATCGTAGGGAATGTTGTGAACTCGATGAGTTGTTTGCCATTTGGAATTCTACAAAAGGAAAATACGCAAGTTTTAGTATTTGTGAATTTTTGACTATATTTAATATGGCTAGTTTATTAAATATAGCTCCCACTATTTTTCTACGGATTAATAACCCTCAAGATATTAATGCGGAAAATATCATTATATTTTCTAGTGGGCCAAGATCCATCTTTTCATCTCCTTATGAGCTTGCTTTGGCAAGTCACCCATAATTCGACTACTTTTAGGTAGGAACAATTCCAATTGCATCCCATATGCAACTCTTGGTTCAACCGGGCAAATAACTCCTTATTTATCCATCCATATGGATAATCCCAATTGATTGCCTCTAGGTTTCTTAATCAAATTAATAGCCTAGTTGTGTTCAACCTCTTATCTAAACAATTGCACATTGTTACGTGCCATCGCATTCCATCATTATGAACCAAGTCGCCATGCTTTGGCACGCACGAACTTGATAAATAATGATGATAATGAGTGTTTAAATAACGAGAAGGCAAGAACACAATATTTAGAATTTAAGGGATTTTCAATTCTTTTAATTGTTTTGTTGATCAATATCAACTAATCTATCTATTTGAGTTTGGGTACAACTCCAAATAATAGATCCGGGTTGTCTAATTATCTTATTATCCTAATTGCATGCATCATCCATACACCAACCACACAAATAATAAGACAATAAATAAAACAACCACAAAAAGAAATTAAACGTGATGTGGATATGGCCTTTTCTAGACTAAGATAATTCCAAGCCAATGGAATTATCTATGAACCCTAAGCAAACACATCTCCATGCGTCTTGATCTTTTGGTCCATCCTTCATGGTCATGTGGTATGCTCCATGCTCCATGCTCCATCTTTTGTGGCTTCTTTGGCTTTGGGCTTCTTTTCTTCAATCTTGGCTAACAGTCTACTTTATCTAGCACTAGCTAATATATATACTAAATAAAATAAATCTCACAAGTTGAGAAAAAAAATGGCACGCAGGCCATAAAACCCTAATTAATTATTACAATTAATTGATCAGCTCGCAGGCCGTAAAACCAAACCACGAAATTAAACATCCACATCAAACCACATCCTAAGGCCATATCCAATCACCATGCGATTTGCACATAAACAGTTAAAATCCAATTTTAACGCGCTTGGTCAATTTTAATTGATTTTAGGATTTCTAGGGTTAAAACGGTCCATGGGCCCAACAATCCAATTGCCCGGGCCCAACAAAGTGAACCATAAGGCCCTAGGGCCGGCCCGGCCCAAAACCCGCAAGCTAGGCCTGCGGGTTAGGGCCGCTCGGCCCCTTAGGGCGGCCAAGCTTGGGCGGCAAGCAAGGGGGCGGTCCCCTAGGGGGCCGAACCTCCTCATGGAGGTTGTTTCCAAAACAACCTCCTTGCTTGGAGCCCAAGTTTGGTTGTTTCCTTGTTTTGGGAGAAATCCTTCTTCCCCAAGGATGCCCAAACCCTAGATCTAAGATCCTAAAATTTCTCAAACTCACCAATTCATGCATCCAATGCAAAATTGGGTCTTGTTATGATCTAATTATTGACAAATTGCATCCCATGCTTGATTTGTCTTGTTTTACGCGATAAACAACAAATTAAGGTGTAAAACAACAAGAATGTAACACATAAACTACATTTATGCTCTATGACCTGTGGCTCTGATACGACTGTAGGGTTTTGATTCATGGATCGCGCAAACGGAAGCATAATCAAACAAATAACCATGCAAAACCCTCCAGGGATCACAAGTCTAGATGCATAACGATAGTGAAGGTAAGAAATCATAAACACACCTTTGGGTTCTACTTGATGACTTCAAACGCGAATAGTGTCACGTTCTCTATAGTTGATCCACGCCTAGAGTTGTTCCTAGATCTCCCAAGCTCCTTGGTGCTAGCCCGGAATGAGAGGAGGGTGAAGGAATCACGCAAAACGAGACAAAAGAGGGGCTCGGCCCTCTTTTGGCCGACGGGGTGAGGGGGCGGCGGCAAGGGGCGGCGTCGGCTCCTTGTTGCTTGCTCTCTCTCTCTCCTTTGTTCTCTCCCACTCTTGTTATGTTCACTAATGAGCATAAGTTATAAGGAAGGAAGGAAGGAGGGTCCTTTATATAGTCCAACAACTCCTTGTTAACTACCTAAAGGACTTATTCTAGTCCAACTAGAATTCAATTTAGTCCCTTCCTTGCAAATTAGTCCCTACTAAGTTTGCAAGGGTTTGCAAAGTGATCCTTCTAATTAATTAATCCAATTAATTAATTCCAAATCTAGTACAACTCTATATAGCGTGTGACCCCATAGGTTCTATCTAGTTGGTAGCAACTATTTGCTAATATGGAGCGGTTTCTAGCAAAACATCCATTCTAGCCAACTAATAGAATAGTCATCTAGACAACCTTGTACAAGTAATTGTCTCATCCCTTTGCCTCCATATCCGGATTGGACACGAGACATACAAGTCACACTCGTATATCCAATCCATAGTTTCTCGATCCATGGAATAGCCTTATTCGTGCAAATAACATCAATATCCCATATTGATTTATTTGAGTCTGGCCAGACATTCTATAAGAACTATCCTTCGAGTGGCCTAGGATATTTGCTCCCGTTATGTTGGAGGGGGAAATCCTCTCTACGTCCACTACGATCTCTAAGCTTGCTTCTCATTGTATCCAGTACACGCCTTTATAACTACCTAGTTACGGTGTAGCGTTTAACGCTACCAAGATCACAATGATCCACAACTAGAATATCTAGTGACTTCAAGTCTAAGGATGACAATACCATTGTACCCGAGAAGCACTTGTGACTCAACATAACATGTATGTAGCCTTCTCGGTGATGGGTCAATCCAGTGCAACATTCCGTAATGTACACCTATGTGTTGGATCGTGATATCTCCATATCAATCCAACCCCATACTAGTCTATAGATGATTGTCCCATTTAATCATTATACTTGACTAGGGATATTTAAGATAAAAAACACGATTGTAAATCTAAGGACTTCATTATATTAAATATCCAATAAATAATAAATGAATTTTCTAGCCATATACAAATTCATACTAAACTAGATTGCCTCTAGGGCATCTATTCCAACAATGATGACGTGGAAAAAGGCCGACGGCAGCGCGTGACGGAACCGTACGCGCCCATGCGGCGGCTCGTGAGGGAGCGTGCGGCCTCCTCCCGCCTCGTTTTCGTCTGGTTTTTTCATGTATACTCCAAGGTTTAATTTCTTATTTTCGGGATATTTTTTCATAATATTTGGAAATAATACATAAAATTTTATTATTTTCCAAATTAATTAATTAGTGTTTAGCACACTTCCCGCGGCAATTAGAAGTCCTTAAACACACTGTTTTGAGCCCAAATTTTGTGTGGAGACTTTGGTCATTTTTTGTCTACCATAGGTGGTGAGACCTCAGGAGGTTTGAAGCAATATTTGATCTTTTAGGATTATTAGATTATTGATTATTAATTTCCTTTACTTATTTTTTAAATCTAGAAACTTCCAGAAAATTTCATTGTTTATTTTATTATTATGCATGCTGTTGTGGGTTGAATGGATGTGTTTGGTGCAGGGATGCAGCCTAGATGTTTTATATGGTTTTGGTTTTGAATTTGTAATCAATTAAAATACGGCCTGCGTGTTGTGTCTCTCTACATACTCTATTGTCTTATCTTCTTATCTAAATCGCTTCCCTAGAGGTTCTTCTTATTAGAAATAAGATAGTTAGTGAAGATTGAATATAGAAGATTCAAGAGATTTGGCCAAACCAAAAGACATGGCGCAAGGTGCGTGGAGCAAATAGACGAACAAAGGTGCTTCAAGAAGAGCACTCCCGAGATAGGCGAGATGGCATGAGGCGTGAAGTTCAAGAGTTGCTCAAGTGGGAGTGCACCTTAGGGGCCACATCCATCCATAGCATCTTTATTTATGCTTGTGCTTGTTTTAGGTTATAACTGCGTGTGATTGGATATAACTGTATAACATCGCATGCTAAAGAACTAAAAAAAAAGAGCTCACATGAGGACATGATAAAATTGATTGGAAATCATAAGTGACGTGTTTTGATTTCTAGGATATACGCTAGGTTTTGGTAGAGTCCTTGTGAGGAAATTTTTCAGCTGAGATGTTGTAATAAAAATATTCCTAAGAGCTTGAGAAGAACATTAGTCGGAGCAATACACTGAGTCACAATTCCAAAACCAGAAATATTCTCTCTTCCAGTGACCTTGTTGAAATTAAAAGTTCTTCATCATGCATGAGCATACAAATCAAATTGAAGGGTTCAAAGTCTAATCAAACAAACCATATATCAGAATTATCCCACTCTGGTCGTAGACAGAAGAAATTGCAGAGCTCTAGGAAGCTTATATCCTCAAATATGTTATCAACTCGCACAAGCAGAGGGTCCCTTCGCATTTCCCTCTTCCAAAACATCAAAAATGACGTATCTATTTGCTACAAGAACCAGGAAATGACTTCAATACTTTTGAGTCATTAATAAAGAATCACAAACAGAAAAGATAAAAATAAATACTTACAATCCCATTCATCTCTCCACATTGAAGAGATTAAAGATAAGGCCACGCTTGTCACAACAAGTTAAAAAAATGACTACAACGCTCTATCCTTTGTTGGATCCACATGTTTCGACAGAAACAAAGAAATCACGCACAAAACCAACAAATAAGAGACATGTTAGAAATTAGAAGAGGAGAAGGGAAAACAAGATACTTAGAGCACATTGTTGAAGTTCCACCTTCCATGGTAGGGGAAGAAATCTTCCCCATTTCCTACTTCCAACTGTAGTAAAGAATAATACTCAAGTTATCAAGAATGCAAATCACAACTCGCAATTAAACGGATGAAAGCAAAACAGCCAAATATATAAAACCATAAACCTATAATCTGAAAGAAAATTATACAGACCTTATGAGAAAAGAGCACCCTACCTTGAACTTGGCTGAAACCAGAGCTGATAGAAACATCCCATGCCATCAGCATTGGCTCAGCATCATAGTTATTGAGTTTGAGTGCCTGTAGAAGCATGGAAACATTGAGCATTTTACTGGGCGCGCGATGAGTCTAGCTCCAAGGCCAAAAATTACTCACATCAGTTACTACTCGCATTCTTTTTTGGAAGGTAAGATAAGACAACCAAACAAAAATACACCAGCATAAGTACTCAACTTGTCTTGGTATAACTTTTCCTATATAGCCTCTAAAGACCATAAATGAGAAATTTTAACCCCGGATTTATATTGCTCCAATTCATACCACTTAACATCAGTAATGAGAGACATAAGAGAGACATGCAAGCAAACAGGAAATTGAGATTATTCACTTCATAAAACACCTTTACAAACACACCGGATAGCTTAACATTCCATTCAAAACAAACAATATTTGGACTCAATTGGTGTAATTTTAACAATAAATAATTATGGGTCCATTCTAACTAGGAAGGGACCATTATAACTAGTGTTGCAAGTCACAAGGAAAGACTTCCTAGGCTACAGGCTATGAATAAAAGGGGTAAATGTATCAAATTCGGGTAACTAGTTGACCTAGGAGATGGAGACGGGATGTGAGGTCCCCATATACATCACCCGCACAGCTGTTCTGTTGCCACGACGAGGAGGGTTGACGACAACCTAAGTGACGGTGGTGTAGCGCTAGTAGGATAACTAGTCTGAGAGGCAGCTACTCAAAATTCTCAAGTGCATTAGCCCTATAGCCTTCCTACTCCAGATTCTCGCGTCTACCTCACCTCATATTTTCATACTCCTAAGGAATTCTTTCATTAAGCCCTCTCCACGTTCACTCTCTTCAATTGCCCTTTCTCAAAAAAATAAGTTTTTAGTATTTGTTTCTTAATTTGATTTTCTAACTCTATATACTTGGGCCAACTCGATTAACAAACAAATATGGGTAGGTGGACTCAAATATTAAAAGTGAAAACAATAAATATACAATGCAATAATTAAATGTTCACATGCAATCCTAACTCTGACACCTACGTGCAAACTGACTCACTAATCTATATGTAACATGGTTATGCAAGTTAAGACGAGCAAAGATATGTGTAACCCCACCCCCAAAGGACATGATCCCCTAGTGTGAGGAAGGAAGAGAAAAAATTCAAGTTGTGCAGTGCATTTCGGGCCGAAATGGACCCCATTGCGGGCTGAAATGATTTTTCAAAAGCCAAAAAAATGCCATTTTCCTTTCGGGACGAAATATGTGTGATTTATTTTAAGTGTTTTGCATTGCGAGCCGAAATGCCCTGGGACTCACCTCTCTTTTTCTTCATTTTCCTCCACTTGCCGGATTCCGAGGCGCATTCTACACCTCAAGAAGGGGAATCAAACACCTATGATTCCCCTTGCATGCCTACACACTCAATTCTAAATTAAAAACCCTCACCTTCATCTCTCACAATCAAATATGGAGACTCAAAATGACGACTAAACAAACTATCAAATATCCTACTCTACATTGGGTTGCCTCCGAAGAAGCGCTTGTAATTTAAGGTCGACGGCCCGACCTGGTTACCTCAACCGAAAAGGATAGTGGATGTTGCTTGAACTCTCCACTTCGTCTTCTTCCACCATCTTATCTCGATAAGCTTTTTCTATCGAGCACACATGCTCTTTGAACATGGTGGAAAGCTGTGGAAGTTAATCTCTTTCATCTTGCACTTTTTCTTCTTGATCAGCTTCCAAAAAGTACAAATGGGCTCTATTGCAACTCTCGCCATGAAATCATCCCAGTAAAATTCCTTCGGTGCTTGATGCTCTTCATTAAACACATGCATCTCATTCATATCCCCCACAATTGACGGTTTCCAACTCCTTGACTATGGCATATAGACCGTCAATAGGATAGCCAATAGAACAAGAAATCGGATGTTTCCCATCACATTCTTCCCCAAAAGACACTCCATACACAAGTCTTTTCAACTCATTGTGGACTTGATTTATATGAGATGTGGAAAAGTCTTCAAAAATTTGAGTAGGGACTTTTACCTCAATTGTAATAGACGCTATTTCTTCACCAGCTTCATCATTAGCACACCACAAGCTCCCAATTTCGGTGTCATCCCAATCATGCCAAGGCTGTGAGATAAGTGGATGTTCCCTTGCACAAACCATCGTCTCCTCCCATGTTAGACACACAAGTCCACCCCTGTCTGAATCAGAGTATGAGTCCTCATAAGTGGAAAAGTCCACAACTAGTTCATGGACACTGCACTCTTCGCTCGGCTCAGGTACATCTTCTTCCATAACCGCATCTTGCGATATAGATTCTCGTTCTTTCTCCATCGTAGCCATCAGTGTCTTTTGCATCTCTAGGACAGATGGTAGCCAATGAGTTTCATCCGAACTATCTTGTGATGGTGACCATAGAGGCTCAATTAAGGGCTCCCAATTTTGATGTCATCCCAATCATGCCAAGGTTGTGAGATAAGTGGAGGTTCCCTTGCACAAAGTATCGTCTCCTCCCATTTTGGACACACAAGTCCACCCCTGTCTGAATCAGAGTCTGAGTCCTCATAAGTGGAAAAGTCCACAACTGGTTCATGGACATTGCACTCTTCGCTCGGCTCAGGTACCTCTTATTCCATAACTGCATCTTGTGATACATATTCTCGTTCTTTCTCCATCCTAGCCATCACTGTCCTTTGCATATCTAGGACAGCTGGTAGCCAATGAGGTTCATCCGAACTATCTTGTGATGGTGAACATAGAGGCTCAATTAAGGGCTAAATGTGTGGCATAGGGTCCTCTTGAAGCTCTTTTTTAACATGGTACATCCTTATGGCACGCTCTTCAATTTCCTCCATAATACGAAACAAGTCTGCCATACTGGCTGATGAGTCTTCTTGGTTGTGTTGTTGAAGCTGGGGTGGATAAAAAACGCATGTTTCTTCATACTTGTGATTGTTCTGGCATTTGTAGCACCAAATCACTGAGCATGTTTCGTCTCCGTGCTAATTTTTGCATTTAGAACCGTAGTAGGCGTAATCAGATATCCCTTCAAAATCCTCGTCGCTCCACATGCTCATTACGTGTCCTGCTTCCTGTGTTCCTACGAAAACAAACTCACAAGATACCCGTGAAGCACAGATATAGAAACAAAATACAACAAAACTAAAAGACAAGTACTCTAAACTAACTCATAACTAAATAATTTACTGCTGTCCCCGGAAACGGCCCCAAACTTTGACACGCTTTCTTACGTGTTTTCGCAAGTGCACGATTCAAATATTATAGAGTAATATTTCAACCCCGAGTTATCGATCCCACAGAAACAGACTTAAGATTATTTAATTAGTTATTTGGATTAAAGTACATTAATGAGGAAGAAAGATTGTGATTCATAAGCTGTCACTCTCAAACAAGTGACTGAATTTAAAATAACAACTAAACTAATATTTTTTTTGGGTTTTTATATTATTGAACAAATATGAAAAAACTAGGCAATTTCTAAATCACCTAGGGCTGCAGACGATTTCCGAATTGGCTAAGTAACACGTTAATCCTATTCTAGCTAATCCGGGAAATAGTAATTACAATATCCTCTTAGTCTTATTTCGTTCTGCGTTACGGTTTACTCGTTGTCCTTTAGTCCACGTAAATCTACCGTTCTGTTCTAGTAGGATAACGACCTGCACGGCAACGCGTCCTATCGGTCCACAGTTGCACGAAACAGTCGAATCTCACCTACCAAATCTACCCACTAAGGCCAATTCTACACACTTCTCTTCTCAGTCTCAGTGGTTAGTATTGATGTTCATATCTCATCACAACTAGGTCTAAGTCTCTCTCACGCACTCGCTAGTTAACTAACAAGTCCGGTTGATCACTCCATTCTTGCCAAGACTTAAGCACATCATATGAACAATTAGTTAAAGCAGATATTATCTTGAAGGAAGATTACAATTCATGAGAAAACCTATTTTCATTGATAATGAAATAACGAGCTAGACGTTTCAATAGTCTACATTCAATAACACATCCATGAAATTAAACATCGAGTCATTAATCGTAATCAAAACGCATGAAAAAAAGTCTAAGTCCGGGAAAAGATAATAGTCTACATAAACCCTAGGCTCTCTAGAGAAGCCTAGCAAAACGTTTAGCTACTATGTGAAATCTTAGCAAAGAAATAGAGTTTCTCCATAAAAAGTAGCATAAGAGAAGAAGGAGAAGAATCAAATGATGTAATCCTCGAAGATGTGCGTGAATCGCCTCCTCCTAGAGCTTCCTCCCGTCGTCTCTCTCTTCTTTTTTCGTGCATCTATGGTATCCAGGCCACCTAGGTCGTCCTTTAGCCAAAAATCATCACAAGACTGTAAAAATTTCATGTTTGACCCAAGAATCAGACATTAATGTCAGGGCATTTCGGCTCAAAATAGGGTGCATTTCGGGCCGAAATGCAGTGGCAAGTTGCTCCTGCGTTTGGGCTCTGACTTCTCCAGGCAATAAACTTCTTCGTCCGATATTCGATTAAGCTCCGTGACCTATCGCTGTAACTCTTCGAGTATACTTTCATAGGGCACTGGTCTCACTCTCAAATTCATTGTATAACTCAATATATCATCAGATTAGTGCAGACTGATCATCCTAGCTCCTCCAACTTGGCTTCTCTTCACTCCACTTGAGCTCCCGTTGTTTCCGATGTTTGTTCCATGCCTCCTATCAACCGATTAGCATTCGTTCCTGCCAAGAGAACATAAAAAAACATACCAAGTGATTACATTTGACAAATAAAAACGAAATAAGCGTAGAAACGCCCGGACTAACAATACAACACATATGAAGCATCAAGTGATAAAACGCATCATAGTCTCTACAATTAAGCTCAAATACCTCATGATAATGTGGAAAATAACAATAATATATAACTCTTAAAAGGATCTATCAAGAACATATAGTAATTCAAGGCCATGAATTTTGTTTCAAGCCTTTGGACTCATAACTGTTAAGAGAAAAGTTACTGATATTTTTCAAGGCCTTGAAATGAGATTCAAGTCCTTGAAGCTGAAACCTGTTTTGAGCAGTTAATAAGACAAGTATAGGAACTGAAATGTAAATGCAAGATACGTAAGAATTATAGAGTTTAGTCCAGTTGGATCTACATGTATACCTCAGGGACATAATCCCTGCAAGATTTTCAGCTCAATTCTTATTAATCAAAATCTAAGCCTTAGATCTCAAGGACAGAGATGTTTCCTACTCTGTAACAGCTTGTGGTTCTCACTAACCTATCTAGTACCTGCTCTAGATAACTTATTAAATAAGAATTATCTGTTGTTCACTTGAACAAATCACGAGAAACCAATCAAGAAGTATTATCAGAATGATATACAAATAGAGTTCAGAAAAAAGAACAATGAGACAAAGTCTGACAGTGAGTATGTAGTGCTCTTCTGATGCTTGGATTGAGAGGAATGGATATGCTTCTTCGTTGCTTGTCACTCCCTGAATGTGTTTGAGTGTAACTGTTGATTGTCTTCGAAATTGGAGATCTTCATGACATTCTGAAAACTAACTTTCCTGAAAATCAGCAATGTATCTTGACTCTTCTAACAGCTCTTCCAAATGCTAGTTGCTCAGTATATTCAAAGATACTGACTTGATCTTGTTTGTAATAAGGTTAGGAAGCTCCAGGAATGACTGATCAGACACACAATCGATTTAACAAGTTTATTTCCATTCCTGCATTCTAACAGTTTAGGAAACAATCTTGCAAAATGGGCAACTATATTATCCTACACAAGTCAAGTCAATCAGTGAAATTAACAGGTAATCTAAATGATTGGTTTTTATTTCATCATCAAATAATTCATCAGCAAATATTAAGAATTTGAGAAAGGTTTAGCAAGAAAAGATCCCCCTTAGTTCCCTATTGTATACTGTAGTTTAGTTTCAACCCTTTGAAAGCTGTTTCAAGGCCTTGAAACTACTGCACTTCATCCTTTGAAAGCAAGCTGCACTTACAATCTCCCCCTTGATGAATGACAAAAACAACTAAATTTCTAAAACCAACTGAATTTCTAACTTATTAAGAAAATAAGCAAAAACCAACTAATTTCTAAAAAAACTCCTAAATTTCTCCCCCTTTTTGACATTCATCACAAGAGAACGAGAAAATGTTGGATCAAAGTTTTTGAAAGCTTAATAAAAACTGTTCTGAGAAGGAGAAGTTTTTGAGGCTTTGAAAAAGAAACCAAGGCCTTGAAAAAGAAGAAAGAGAAGGAAATAATTAGGGTGTTGGTCCTTCATATCCTTGTGGCTCTACAAACGCTTCTTCACTCTCTTCTTCACCTTCCACACTTTCCTGTTCTTCTTCCTGAGCAACCTTATCACCAGCATCAGCAGCCACTTATTCCTCAAAAAGATCTGCATCAGTCAATATCTCTTGAATTTTTGCTTCCTTCTTTTTCTTCTGAGCATTTTTAAGTAGCATTCCTGAGTCTGGACTGCCTTTATCTTCTTGTTCCTAATCTTAATATTCACCACCCTGTTCTTCCATTACCTGTTCCCAGTGTCTTTTTCCCCTGAAGCCTCTGCTGGAATAGTATGCTCGCTAAGTAATTCCATTTTTGATCCAAATTTCTTAGTTCCCTATGCATCCTGTGAAACATCTTCATCCCAATGGACGGAATTTATGCTCTTGAAGATACTCTCAAGCACGTACCTCACCTATTTGAACTTTGTTCCAAACTCATGCTGATTCTGCTCTGCTCATCCATGTCATTCTCTAACCCATCAAGCCTTTGAAGTATAAGTCCAAGGTCTTGAGGCTGAGAGGGTATGTTTGAGGTTGGGGTCAAGGCTTTGGGTTTTGGAAGATTATTTGATTGGAGCTCTTCTGCAGACAAGTCTTAGTATAACTTCCAATCTCCTTTACTGGTTTTCATGATTTTAATCCTTTGAATAGATTGCTCATCAAGCATTCCAAAACCAGTAGTAAGATTCTCTTCTCTGTCATTTGGAATCTCAAGGTAAAAAAAAAAACAGTGACAACAAATTGGCATAAGGAAAATGATGCTTTCTTTCGTTACACTAAGAGAAAAGCATGAGCTCCATCACCTGAGAGGGTAGATCAATCTCATACCCATGCATGATTAGGTACTTCAAGTATAATATGCCGTCAGTAATCAGATCCTTTGAATGTTCCTTTGAAACTACACACCTCATCAAAATATTAAAGATAACTTTTGCTTCCACAGTTAGCACATAATGTGTTAACTGCTATGATGAGGTAGGGGAATTGGGTAAAAGAACTCTTCTCTAGCTAGTTTCAGAGTTTCAGTCTTATTTGGATGATTACTAGTGTCATACCTTTTGGGACAGCCTAACACATTGGCAAACTCAGAATGATCAAGTTCCATGTCTATGGTAGCAACTATAGAGGATATATCCATGTTTAGGGACTTCACATGCTTAATGTTCAGGTAAAAGAACCAAGTGAGTCTGTGGTATGCAACTTCTAAAGAATTGAGGATTTTCCAAACATAACTTTTCTTCAATCTTTTTATACATTCCAGATTCATGCTTTCCAACATATCAACACTAATCATGATGCAATAAGCTATAGATCTAGAAGCAAATCCATATAACTATAATCCTCTTGCAGTATTACTGATAAACCATTTATTGGTAAGACCAGATTTCTTACAGGGTTTATATTATTCTCATATTAGATTTGTAGTTCCTTCCCTGTATTCTTTTCCAGTTTTTCAACAGCAGCATTTCCTTTTCCTTTGTACTCTTTTGTAGGCTTTCTCTTCTTCAGCTTGTTAGGTTTAGAAATCTATTCTTCTGGATGTTCTTTAGGAGAAGATGTCTCTACCTTCTTCTTCTTCTTACTGGAAGTTGGAGTCTGATCCTTCTTGGTCTTCTTCTTAGGAGGAGAAGGAGACCTTTCTTGACTTGGGGTTCTGGAACTGGACTCATCACTCAAGGTCTCAACTTATTCTTCAATAGTCGTTCTCTTCTTCCCAATACTCTTCTTAGATCCACCAGCCATCTTGATTCTATCAGAGGTTCTTTTAGAACTCATTAGGGTTTAAGAAAATAGAGGGACATGATTGATACGAGAGAGAGAGAGAGAGAGAGAGAGAGAGAGAGAGAGAGAGAGAGAGAGAGAGAGAGAGAGAGAAGGAGGGAGACGATAAGTACGGAAGAGTTTCAGTTTGAAAAGGAAACATAAATATTTCTAAATCTTTTAAGATTGTGCAGTTATTATGAAAATTCAAAAGTGTGTGACGTGGGAAAGGAAATAAAATAATGCTGATTGAAACGAAAATATTTTAAAAAGGTAAAATAAATATTGAGCAAATATCTACAGAGATAGCACCCAACATTTAAGATCCAATTATTGATTCTATAGCATACCGTTTTATCTTCAAGGATTTGAAAAGGCTTTCAAGACCTTGAAAAGCTATACTGCTGAAAAAAACACAATCAAGGCTTTGAGATAACTTTTATGGCTTTGAAAATCATTTCAAACTTTGAAACACATAATACTTACCTGATGCCTACCCGGTACGACCCCTAAACCAACGCTTCCTTATTGAGCATGCTCAGTTCTAATCTGAGGGCTGTAAATCTTTCTTATGGCAATGGTTTAGTGTATCTATCTGCCAGCTGCATGTTATTAGAAACTAATTCAAGAACAACATCACCTTTTTCAGCATGATCTCTGATGAAATGATGTATAACATCTATGTGCTTAGTTATGGAATGTTGGACTGGATTCCTTGTGATTGAAATAGCACTGGTGTTGTCACATTTGATAGGTATTTCTTTGAAATCAAATCCAAGGTCTCTCATTTGCTGAGAAATCCATAGCACTTGAGAGCAGCAGGCTGTAGCTACTATGTATTCAACTTCAGCTGTTGATAGTGCCACATAATTTTGTTTCATTGAAAACCAGGTAATTAGAGACGGACTGAGAAATTGGCAACACCCTGAAGTGCTTTTTCTGTTAACTTTGTATCCTGAAAATTCAGCATCTGAATATCCACAAAGAGAGAAATTATACTATTTTGGATACCAAAGCCCCAAGTCTTTGGTACCATTGAGATATTTGAAAATTCTTTTAACATAAACAAAGTGTGACTCTTTAGGATCATATTGAAATCTAGCACTCATACAAACACTAAACATAATATCTGGTCTACTTGCAGTGAGATATAACAATGATCCAATCATACCTATATACTCATTTTGATATACACTCTTACCAGCTCGATCCTTATGTAAGGATAGTGTAGAAATCATATGGGTCTTGGTTACATTGGACTGAGACATATTGTACTTGTTAATCAAGTCCTTTGTGTACTTGATTTGATGCAGAAAGATTTATTTCTTCATTTGGTGTACATGAAGTCGAAGAAGTTCAATTCTCCCATTAAGCTCACCTCAAATTCCTTGCTCATAACACTTGAGAAATCCTTGCAAAGAGAATCACTAGCAGCTCCAAACATAATGTCATCAACATAGACTTGAACTACTAAAATGTCTTTCCCATGAGTCTTTATGAAAAGAGTTTTATCAACTAAACCTCTCTTGAATCATTTTCAAGTAGAAACATTGACAGTCTTTCATAACAAGCCCTTGGAGATTGTTTCGAACCATAAAGAGATTTGTCAAGTTTATAGACATGATCTGGAAACTCATCACTTTCATAACCAGGGGGTTGAGCAACATAGAATTCTTCTTGAAAGTAACCATTTAGGAATGCACACTTGACATCCATTTAAAAAAGTTTAACATTCTTATAAGATGCAAAAGCAAGTAACATTTTAATTGCTTCTAACCTTGCAACAGGAGCAAAAGTCTCCTCATAATAAATACCTTCTTCCTGTTTGTAGCCTTGAGCTAATAGTCTGATTTGTTTTTTATTACCTTGTCATTAAAATATAGCTTGTTTCTGAACACCCACCTTGTGCCTATAACAGACTGATCTTTATGAGGAGGAACTATATTCCAAGCCTTGTTCCTCTCAAATTTATTGAGTTCACTTTGCATAGCAATGATCCAGTCTGCTTCTTGTAATGCTTCTTTCACATTTCTGGGTTCTACAAGAGAAACAAAAGCGTTAAAAATGACATGAATACTTTCTTCAACAAGCTTAGCTCTTTATTGTAACTTCTGTAAGCTTTCCTAGTCAGAGAGTACACATGAAAGATACCTTCATCACTTCTTGCATGAAACTTACAAAGAATGTCCTTAGAGTTGTTGTTAACATAACAAGTGCAACCAAAAGGTTTGAAATAAGAAATATTTGGCTTTCTTACTTTGAAAATTTCATAGGGAGTCTTGTTCAAGATAGGCCTAATCAGGAACCTGTTGAGTATATAGTTGACAGTGTTCACAGCTTCTGCCCAAAATGAATTTGGTAACTTGTTCTCTAGGAGCATTGTCCTAGACATGTATTCAAGAGTCCAGTTCTTTCTTTCAACAACACCATTCTGTTGAGGAGTTCTTGGAGTAGAAAAGTTGTGAGAGATGCCATACTTAGAACAAAATAAATCAAACTCATGCTGATCAAATTCTCTACCATGATCACTTCTAATTGAAGCAATTGGCAGGTTTTTCAAAATTTGAAGCTCCTTACAAAGCTTTGAAAATTCAGTTAGAGCTCCGGATTTATGTCTAAGAAACATAACCCAAGTAAATCTTGAATAGTCATCAACAATAAATAACATATACTTCTTACCCTTTGGAGTTGGAGTTCTCATAGGACCACCGAGATCCATATGAAGCAGTTCAATAGGTATAGTAGTACTTACAAATTTATTTGTCTTGAAAGAGCTTCTTCTCTGTTTACCTTGAGCACAGGCTTTGCATAGTTCTTCATCTTGGAATTTGATAGAAGGCAGACCTCTTACCAGGTCTTTAGAATTCAACTTGTTTAAGGTATGCAAGCTAATGTGTCCAAGTTTTCTTTGCCAAATCTTTGAATCCTCTTTCAAGGCCTTGAGCACTTTAGACTTTCTCCTGCAACTTTGTTTGTGTGAAAAGTATAAACATTGTTTGAACTTGAGACAGTGAGAATGAAAAATCCATATTTCTCATTTCGCTCCACACATTTCTCTTTTTCAAAATTAATTTTATTACCATTGGCACATAACTGAGATACACTAAGCAGATTTAATTTCACGCCATCAACTAAATAGACATCAAAAATAGAGTTTTCAGAATTAGTACCAACTTTATCAATACCTAGTATGTTGAACTTGACTTTGTCACCACGTGTTATTGAACATTTATATTTCTCTTTTAGTTCTTTGAAAAAATATATCTTTCACCTCATGTTTCTGGAGCAACCACTGTCCATAAACCATTTATGTTCAGTGCTCTTGGTCACAACCTGCAAACACAATTCACTGCCTTACCCAGCTTTTAGACCAAGTGTGGAATTTAGATTCATATTAAGGGTCAACCATGTTAGGTGGTGTAACCCGTTTAGGAACCCAAATCTGTCTAACTTGTCCTTTAAGTTGAAGTGGAAAAATGTTCCTCATTATTTGAGGGTCTCCTTTTCTAGAAGGAAAAGTCACCTTAACATGACCAATTCTGTTTATGTAATGGCATTTTTAAGAAGATCTGTTACTAGCCTTCACAACTACGGTGTTTCTTTTTCTCGGAAAATTTGGATTATAGCCAATACCAGTTTGTTGAATAAACTGTAAACTTCCACCAAGAATCAAGTTCAGATTATGTTCTGAGCCAGCAAGCTTTGTCACAACCTTATCAGTATCTTAAAGTTTCTCAGTTATATTAGTCTTTTGTTTCTTCAATTCATCACATTGATGTCTTAGAGTAACCATGCTATCACTCATGAAAGAGTTCTCAGTAACTACTTTCTTGACTTGAGTGTTCAAGGATTTGAAACTGATTCCCAAGGCCTTGAAATCTCTGTCAGAGTTCTTATGAGAAATTTCAAGATTTTGATTTTGAAAAACAAGTTCCAAGTTTTCTTTTGCTCGCTCTTTAACATTTTCTTTCAAATTCTTGATTTTTTTCAGATAGTCCTCCTCATTTAAAAGCCTTAATCTGAGATATGTTAGAGGACATCTGTTGGTTTTGAAATCAAATAGTTTACATTACCTCAATGTTATTTTCATAACTTTCAATATGCTTGGCCATAAGGCAGAAGTTGGCTTGCTCTTCATCAGATTTAGAATCACTAGAGGAATCAGAATCACTCCCGGAGGCTACCATAGTTTTCTTTCTTCTGTCGTGGTCTTTCTTCTAAAAGTGTTTTCTTTTCTTGTGTGGACAGTCTCTGATTAAGTTTCCTGCATAACCACACTCAAAGAAATTCATTACTTTATGTTTATTACCATGAGACGAAGATTTACCTTTGTATTCTCTGCTACAGTAGTATCTGTATTTATATCTGTTGAAGTCTTTATTCCCAAAGTTCTTTTTCATCTTTAGAATTCTGGTGAAGGCTTTTGAAATGAGAGAAAAGGGATCTTCATCATCATCCTCTGGTGGTTCAAGGCTTTGAGATGGCTAACTCTCTTTGGCTTTGAGAGGTAAGTTCTTGACACTGTCTGGTAATTCTCCATCTATCTCATTCATGGAGATCTCATGTGTGAGCAGCTTCCCTTGCATGTCATCAAGTTGAAGGGATTATAGATCTTGATATTCTTCAATGATAGTAGTCTTTGGTTCCCATTTTTCTTTAGGAAGACTTATCAAGATCTGTCTAACCTTTTCTTCATTGGAAATGTGTTTTCATAATGAATCCAGGTTCTTGAAAATATCTGTGAACCTATTGAACATGTCTCAGATAGATTCATCTCCATTCATCTTAAACAATTCGTACTGCCTAAGGAATATATTGATCTTTGTCTGCTTGACTTGGCTAGTTCCTTCAAAGGTCACCACAAAATTATCCCATATTTCCTTAGCAGTCTTGCATCTGAAATCCTGTTGATTTCATATGCACTAAAAGCACAATATAAGAGATTCATATCTCTATAATTTTTAGAAAAGTGTTCTAATTCAGAAGCTGAAAAGTGAATCCTCAGTTTTGGGAGTTCTGATCCATCTTTCTTGGTGTAGAATGTGTGAGGACCATTCCGAATGATAGTCCAAAACTCCATAACTTCATCAATGATGAGCATTTTCATCAGAGCTTTCCAATACAAAAAGTTGTCACCATAAAATAAAGAAGGACTGTTAGCAGCTCTTCCCTGATAGAAATCACCATCTCCTGCTATACTCATAAGCACAAGATTGTTTGATCTATTCAGTGACACAAGCTATGATACCAATTGAAAGGGGTAGGACAGTATGTAGAAATATAGGATCAATACTCTAGAAGGGGGGGGGGTGAATAGAGTATGGCAACTTTTCCTAAAGATGTAATTTCAAAATAATTTGAAGAGAACATATATTAATTCAATTCCTTGAATTTTGTTTCAAGCCTTTGGACACAAAACAGTTAACAGAAAAGTTACTAATCTATTTCAAGGCATTGGAATGAGATTCAAGTCCTTGAAGGTGAAACCTGTTTTGAGCAGTTAATAAGACAATTATAGGAAATGAAATGTAAATTCAAGAGACACAAGAATTATAGATTTGATTCCACTTGGACCTACGTCTCTACCTCAGGGACTTAATCCCTTCAGGATTTTCAATTCAATTCTTATTAATCAAAAGCTAAGCCCTAGATCTCAACTACAGAGATGTTCCCTACTCTGTTAAAGCTTGTGGTTCTCACTAACCAATTTGGTTACTGCTCTAGCTTACTGATTCAATAAGAATTCTTTGCTGTTCACTTGAACAAATCACGAGAAACCAATCAAGGAGTATTATCAGAATGATATACAAATAGAGTTCAGGTAAAAGAACACTGAAACAAAGTCTGGTAGTGAGCATGTATTGCTCTTTTGATTCTTGGATTGAGAGGAATAAATCTGCTTCTTCGTTGCTTGTCAATTCCTGAATGTGTTTGAGTGTATCTTTTGATTGTCTTCGAAATTCCTCAGTCATTCACACTCATATGGAGCCAGTTTGAATTGGACATCTTCAGGATATTCTGGAAACTAACTTCCCTGAAAATCAGCAATGTTTCTTGACTCTTCTAACAGCTCTTCCAACGGCTAGTTGCTCAAATTCTTCAAAGATACTGACTTGATCTTTTTTGTAAGAGGGTTAGGAAGCTCCAAGCATGACTGATTAGGCACTCAATCAATTTAACAAGTTTATTTCCATTCCTGCATTCTAACAGTTTAGGAAACAACCCCTTCAAAATAGGCAACTACATTATCCTGCACAAGTCAAGTCAATCAGCGAAATTAACAGGTAATCTAAATGATAGATTGTCTTTTCTTTCATCATCAAATAAGACATCTACATATATTAAGAATTTGAGAAAGGTTTAGCAAGAAAAGATCCCCCTTGGTTCATGCTTGTATACTGTAGTTTAGTTTCAATCCTCTGAAAGCAATTTCAAGGCCTTGAAACTACTGCACTTCATCCTTGGAAAGCAAGCTGAACCAACAATGTAGACTCATAGGAGCGCAACCTACGGGACTACGTAGGTGCTCTTGGTCTACGAGATGACAATTGATCGAATATGGTGGTTACGTGAGTCATGGATTGCATTATTACTCTTATTATTTTAAGTGTGCCTTCCTATGCTGGCTACAGTTTCGTGTACGGATCTCCCGAAATGTTGGTACTCTAATCGCTCACAAGCCACGGCCACAAACTACTTTTTGTAAATGATAGTAGTTGGGTACTGAAGTGTGATAATATGAGATGTTATTGTGCAACCCCACGGTGCGAGTGGAAGATGTTAGCATGACGGCGCCCATATGGGGTGCACAATGCAATATACCTACCTTATGGGGTTAGATGCAATTAGGCACATAACCGTAGGAGTCTATGTGCAAACCTAGGTATAAGTCTTCCTATATAAGGAGACAGCCTCCTACATTATAATATACTATTGTGTAGAGATCATGTGCTGATCAAAGACAGTTCTAGGAACCCTAGCCTCTCTGTCTAACTTCTGCATCCAAGAAGGTGGAATGTGGGGTGGAACAAAGTGTTTGTCCTCGAGATTCATATTAGACTGGTGGGAGCAAGACGTTGGTGGAGGCACGTGAAAGCAAGCACCATCATAGATCATCGTCCGCTGCGCTAGGAGATTAGGCGAAGAGGTAAACACATAAATCTCCCGCTTTATTATGTGTTTGGATCACTACATGTTTAGATCAGCCTAGTCCTTTAATGGAGATAAAGGATAAGCCATGCTACCCACCCCATTATGTAATGAATCCTGATCTATTGCTAACTACACATCGACCCTTTGGAGGAGATCATACTCTGAAGATCTAGATGGAAGTACATATGCAAGGGATGCAAGGGGTTCAAACACGTTCTTAGTGTATGAGGAGACATATGCAGTAGATATTTGATAGTTTTTTGGTCTGTTACATATTTTAACCACTTTATTTTAGTGTAATGTGTAATACCACGTATATAATTAAGGGGTTATTTGGTCATTTCGGAAAAATATTTAAAATTTTGAGAAATTTATATTTCAAACTTATTAATGAATTTTCTTTATTTTAAAGTATCATGATGTCATTTGGCATCTATGAAGATATATATTTTTAATTTGGAGTTATTTTGTAGTTTTTGAAACTTAGATGATACTATGTGAAACTCATTTTGTATATCTAGGACATACTTGTAGTTTTCTAAAAATTGGTTTGTCATTTATATACAATTGGTTTAATTGAAATTATTTGGAAATTCCTTAATTTATGAAAATTAACTTCTATGCGTTAGCTATTAATTGTAAATTACATTTTCAACCCCTCAATTTTTGACATTTCTCATTTCTACTCATCTTGTATATGAAATGTTAGAATTATCCTCAATTTCTAGTATTTGCATGTCAACCTTCCTTTTTTTATTCCAATTTCTATCCCAACTATGTTGTTGGGAGACTTTTTAATTGCACTTCACTCCTCCATTCACTATCTTTGGTCAACTCTATTAAAATAAGGAGATGTTTTTTATTTCTTCCAAGTATCTCCCAATTTTCCTCAAGACCAGCCAAACACACTCATCCCATCCATCCTCCATCAACCCCATGTCTTTCACTTAATTCTTCATATGTCTTTTCTCTTCAAGAGCACTAATGCTACATCCCTTCTCTCTGTCAAAAATCCATTCCCGTTTTTGGGTGTTCACCTCACAAAAAAACCATCCCAAAGCATGAAAATTTTGAGTCCAACCTTAATATCATCATGGAGGGGTGTTCTTTCACCATCATACTCAAAGGTTGAAGCCCAATTTCACTCTTTCATCCAGCATCATTTTGGTCTTGGGGTAAACTTTGTTCTAATATTGAATTCAAGCTTGCATGTCAATCTTTTTTCTTTGATTGATGAAATTTCATCTTAAGTTCTTCATCTCCATGCTTGATTATTCATTTCCATGATTAGATCATGTGTTTGACTTCAAAAGTTACACAATTTCATGAAACTCACACTAGAAACCCACATGTACTTTGTGTATTTTGTTTTAGTTGGACTTGAATCTCAAGAATCTTTTAATAATTTGTTTCAAGAGAATTTAAAAATCTTATTTCATTCTTAAAAATCTTATTTCAACTTAAATATACTTGTTTGCTCTTGATATATTACCGACTACCCGTGGTATCTCAATGTTCTTAAATTGAGAGGTTTTTGTTACTCGGTTACTTTTAGTTATTCCAAATTCCCCAACCTGTTAGTTTTATTGTTTTAAATCTTCTGATTTGTTTCAACTCGTGCTTGCGTGCCACTCGTTTCTTTACATGTCGTAGTGTGTACTTAGTTTGTACAGATTATTTTTCTTCAAAACTACGTCGGCTTTTGTCATTTTAAAACCGCAGGTCATCACTCAAGGTTGGGGTGGGAACGGATAGAGACGAAGACGTTTAGTTTAGATTAGATCACTTAGTAGATCACATAAATTATTTAAATCACATTACATTTGTAAAGTTATCTTCTCAAGATTGTTGCATTTATTAGATGAAATGTAATCTTAATAGTTAATATTCTACTTTTGGTTATCGATTGTCACTTTAACCCTGAACCGAGATCCCGGGTCGTATCATAATGATTCACTAATCACTAATTGTGTAAAGATATTATTACCATCCCCCAAATTTTGATAGCTATCAGTCAACAACTCGGATATATTGATTCTAAATACGTATTTTAGTAAAGGTTATTGAGGGACAAAATGGTTTAGTAGAAAATATGAACACAAATAGTAGAACGACCTCCACCATCATAACAAAACCATCATTGGCACCATAAACCCATATATGGCATCCCTGTTCCCACAATTAACTCATCAACCTATGTACCAGCAAACATGCCACCTGCAACTCACCAACCCTTCCCTCTTCCTTATCTAGACACATTGGTCAGTTTTCTTTCATTTCCAATTGACCCATCTGAATAAACCATCAAGAAGTTCTTACGTGTTTGATCATGCAAGAAAAAGATGCGGAAGCCAATAGGAACCAAGAGATGATGAACAAATGAAGAAACGACACAACGTATTAGCATTGTTCAATAGTTTTTAGGCTAGCTACCTCCACGGCTAAACGAACCAATTTTATTGACAAGAAGACAATACAATGCACCACACAATGTTAGTCTCGACGATAGGTATTTATTTAGGCCTAGGATACTTACTTGTGCTCAAAGAAACAAAAAAACATTCCCAAATTGAACAAGGAAACAACGAAACCGCCCCAACCTCGATGTCTTTGCATGAAGACAATTGTATTCGCACGAAGACAAATTGTGTTCGCTGGAAGACTCAACAGTTGCTTCCAATGCCGCTTCGTTTTTCTTTCTTGCTTCGCCAATTATTCGCCGTTTCAACCAACACTTAGCTAGGAGCTTGAATTACTAAACATAGCAAATGTCCACCTTGATTCAATTAACCTAGCATCTAATCCAATGCCCCCATCAATCCAATCAAATGATAGAATATATTCCCAAATTTTCTGTATTGGAATACATTCGCTAAGCACCACAACAAGCTCGTTTTCGCGTCTCAACAAATGTAGAGACTTTCTGTGTCTCAATCAACACACCACCAATGCACCATGACGCAGTGCATCTATCCAACTTCGTTACAATGACTCTTCACGACAAATGTTCCCATCAATCAAGTCATGCCAATTGCGCTACCAATACTTACCGCACAAAGACTCCAAACGAGACATGCCCAATAACGTGCCAACAACCAATGCATGCCCAATAACATGAAACCAATCAACCAACCAATTTGTGTGTGACAAAAAACACACCATGCTCCTATGCCTGGAGCCCAAGCTTGCCCATGATACGTAGAGAACGAAGTCGTCCTCGGATTTTGTCCATCCACCTTGAACTACATCATACCCTACATATCTTTTTTTCTTGGGAAAATTCTGCTTCCAATGACTCTTCACGGGACAAAACGTAGAAACGTCCCATGGTAAGTCGGATCTACCATAGTTCTGATGTCCACCCTTACCTTTCCCTTTGACCATGAATGCGACACCATTATGATCTTCAAAATTTGACGCCTTATGCCTCAATTCCATTATGTGCAACGCCGAACGAACTTCCTCTAGGGTTATCATCTCCTTCCCCAAAAAAATAAAATAAAATTTGGACGATATCGTAAACAGAAGGAATTAGAGACACCAACAATATCAAGAATGCATCAACATCACTAACAATCTTGTCACTATTGTGCAACTCAAGCAAAATAGTGGTGAGATTGTCTATGTGATCACCAATATGCTTACCTTCAACCATGCGAAGACCAAAGAGCCATTGCTTCAAAATCCACTTGTTGGCCACTAATTTATTTGCGTAGAGATCCTCCAACTTCTGTCATCGCCAGCGGCCAAAGTTCGAACTGTGATTTAACTAATCACGTCGTCAGTGAGGCACAACATGATCGTCGAATGCGCCTTCTCCTCCATCTTCACAATCTCCGATGTGGTCTTGTCAATACCCGATTTGATAGCTAGTGGCAACCACTGATCTTGTTGGTTCAACAAAGCACACAACTTGATTTTCCACAAGCTAAACCCATTCTCCACATCAAAACGATCAATCTTCTTTATAGTCAACGTCACACCTCAAAAACTTGAGATCCAACAACCAGGCTCTAATACCACTAGCTAGAAAACTATGCGGAAGCCAAGAGGACCGAAGAGACAATGAACAAGATGAAGAAATGACACAATGAACTAACGTGGTTCACTAATTTTTAGGCTAGCTACCTCCACGGACAAAACGACCCAATTTTATTGATGAGAAGACAATACAACGCACCACACAATGTTAGTCTCGACCCTAGGTATTTATATAGGCCTAGGATACTGAATTGTTCCAAAAGAAACGAAAAACATTCCAAAATTGATCAAGGAAACACTGAAACCGCCCAAGCCCCGATGTCTTCGCACGAAGACAATTGTCTTCGAAAAGTGTCTTCGCAGGAAGACCCAACAGTTCCCTCCAATGCCGCTTTGTTCTTCTTCCCTGCTTCGCCAATTGCTTCGCCGTGTCGTCCAACACTAAGTTAGGATATTGAATCACCAAACATAACAAATCTCCACCTTGATTCAATTTCCCTAGCAGCCAATCCAATGCTCTCAACAATCCAATCAAACGATAGAATATATTCCCAAATTTGCGGTATTGGAATACATTCACTTTGAGCCACAACAAGCGCGTCTTCGTGTCTCAACAAACGTAGAGACTTTGTGTGTCTAAATAAACACACCACCAATGCACCATAACACAATGCATCTCTCTAACGTCGTTACAATGACACTTCATGACAAAAGTGCCAATCAATCAAGTCATGCCAATTGCGCCGCCAATACTTACCGCACCAAGACGCCACACAAAACATACCCAATAGAGTGCCAATAACCAATTAATGCGCAATAACATGCAACTAATCAGCAACCAATCTGCGTGTCACAAAACACACGCCCATTCACATGAGCTCTAGAGAACAACTTCGTCCTCGGACTTTGTCCCTCCAACTTGAAATGCAGCATACCCTACAAATCATTTGTTCTTGGAAGAATTCTGCTTCCAATGATCCTTCTCACTACAAAACTGTTGGAATAGGTGCCCTAGAAGCAATCTTTATTTAGTATGAACACTGTTTTGCTAGAACATTCATTTATTATTTATTGTGATATTTATAATAATGGAGTCCTTAGGTACAATGTGTTGTTTATATTAAATATCTCAAGTCCATTATATTGATTAACAGGACAATCAACTACAGACTAGTATGTGAGTAGATTGATATGGACATATCAAGCCTAACACATGGGTGTGCATTAGGAGTAATTTCATAATGGTTTGACCCACAATGAGAAGGATGCATTAGATTATGTCAAAGTCACAATCGCTTCTCGTAGTGCTTGACACGCTTTCTTACGTGTTACCGCAAGTGCACGGTTCAAGTAATATAGGGTAGTATTTCAACCCCGAGTTATCGATCTCACGAGGACAAGCTTGAGATTATTTAATTAGTTATTAGCCGAGAATATAGTACAAGGAGGAAAGAATGATGATTAAGATGTTGCCACCCTCAAACAAGTTCTTAAATGAATTAACAACTAATCTAATATTTTTGTATTTTTTCTGATTACTAAACAAATATGGAGAAATGACTAGGTTATCTATGGATCCCCTAGGGTTTTAGACAGTTCCGGATAATGTACTGAAACACGCTATCATCTTATTAATTGTCTCGGGTAATAGCACTGACAATGTCCTTTCCGCCTCATGTCGTTCTACCTATCAATCGACTACGGGTCACGTCGGTCCACCGATGTCTACGATATATTTCTAACCGCCTAATGTTAAGCCGATCACTGGGTCCGCTCGGTCCACCAATGCCCAAGTCTAAAGCTAAACAATCGAATCTACCCTAACACGACTAGTCCTATCATCTCACCTATCAGTCTCAATGATTTGGGCTAATTTCTTGTTCTTGTTAATATCTAGGTAAAGTCTCTCTCAAGCACCCACCTAGAACGCTAGTCTAACCGGTTCGCGACTCCTTTTAGACTAAGTATTAAGTTCAGAACAATCAATCCAACTACCAAGATTATAATCTTTAAGATACGATTCCTTCAACATATTAATTCATATTCCCAAAGTTGTTCTTGTCACCCTAGACGTGTCAATAGTCCTAAGTAATCAAGGTATACGATAAACAAATAAAAACAATATGATTGAAAGAAACGAAACATGAATCAATCTCACAATCTGGAAACAAATCTAGTTCATAAACCCTAGGTTCATCTCTATAGAACCTAGCAAAAGTATTCAGCTACTAATAGAGTAGGAAAATAACAAGAGTTTCTCCATACACATGATGAAAATCGAAGAGAAAGGAATGAAACGGTGTAATCGCCAAGCTTTGACGAATCCGGGAAATCCCAAAACTCCAAGCTTCTCTCCTATAGCTCTCGTCCGTCTCTCTCTTCCTCCATACGTGTATGATATGGCCCTTAGGGCTTCTCACATTTTTTTTACCTAGGGCGAATTTTTAATGTACTTTGCTGAAATTGCATCTCAGCCCCTCTAGTTTGTAATTCCAGTGCAGAATTTTAAGATGATCTTGCGCAGGCCATATCTCTCTCATCCGAACTCCGATTAAGCTCCGTGATCTATCATTAAAAATCTCTTTGAGTCTAATTTCATTTGGCAATAGTCTCACTCCGAAATTATTTGTATAACTCAAGCTATCATCAGATTAGTGCATATTGGTCATCCTCGCTCCTCCAGCTTTGCTTCTCTTCGTTCCACTTGAGCTCCCGTTTTTTCCGAAGTTTGTTCCATGCCTCCTATCAAATGATTAGCATCCGTTCAACAAACATACCAAGCGATTATATTTGAAAAATAACAACGAAATATGCATAGAAAACGCCCGGACTAACAATATAACAAATGGAAAAAAAACAAGTGATAAAACGACCTTTATTCTCTAACTTTGGGATCAAATCTCTCATGATAATGTGGTAAAATGGAGGTAGTAGATATCTCCTAAAAGGCGCTATCAAATTCCCCCACACTACCTTCTTGCTTGTCCCGAGCAACACTTGCTTCCAATATTCACATATATCTTTTCTTTGCCTTAGACACAACGACTCAAACACCGGACCATGCATTCTACATTAATTTGAACAATGCAACTCGATTATAAAAAATGCAATAAAGTAAAGAACATATTTTTTTTTCTTTTTGGTTGGAGATTGGGCAATCTCGAAGAACAAACCGGCATGCCATATTGCTCTCACATCTACTAAAAGATTATATAACTTTGGTGATTGGTAGAACTTGCGGCCAGTTTCGTCAGACAGAACGGGCACGAACACTCAATAATTGCTTCCCCACACTCATCAAACGTATCCCTAAACCTACCATTCGAGCTATTTATCCACGAGTTTCAATTGTTGACGGCTTAGGACGGGTAGGATAGGATATTTAGAAGCGCAGTACTAAACTTCATGATATAACTCACACAACCCGATTCTCGCACTCCCTCCCCAAAACCCAAGGAACCCCACCGAATCTACTACTCCGGACATCATTCCCTCAATCTTAGTGAAACGCCGTTCTCGTAGCCACAAATGTGAATAAGTTATCAAAACTCATAACTCATCTCCTCGGTCTTCATGAAGTTCAATTTTCAGCTCCCTATTCCATTTCAATTTCATTTTTTTCTCGATTTCATTCTCATACCAATAAGCACATGGAGCCACCCATACAATAGTAATATCCTAGGAGATCAAATATCAAGATAGATAATGTGGGGGTGGAATGTGTCAAATCAATGTAATCAAATATAAATGTCGACACTCCCACACTCAATGTAAAGCATATCTCGAACCCGGTAGTCAATGTAGCACGTGCTAATTCCAACCAATCCTCATCATCACCTAAGATATAGAGAATATAAATGAAGAACAAGCACATCCTCCTATAAAATCAATCAACCCCCATCCCATGACGTGCGGAAAAGTATCACGCAATACAACACTCCACCTGTGGTCGTGGTGTAAGGACACGACTCACGGCCACACCAAAGTGTGCTACCATCTCTAACTCACCCTCACATCCCCTCAAAATATGACATGTGAGAGAATCCACTCAAAATGTATCAAATCAGCTCTCCCTTAACGAACCTTCCTAACTCAACTCCCTCTATCATGACGCATAGGAAGGGACCATTCTAACTAGTGATGAAAGTCACAAGGAATAACTTCCTAGGCTAGAGGTTGTGAATAAAAGGGGTAAATGGATCAAATTGGGGTAACTAGTTGACCTAGGAGATGGAGACGGGACGTAAGATCCCCATAAAAATCACTCGCACAGTTGTTCCGTTGCAACTACGAGGAGGTTTGACGACTACCTAAGTGACGGTGGTGTAGCGCTAGTAGGATAACTAGTCTTAGAGACAGCTACTCACAATTCTCTATTGCATTGGCCCTATAGCCTTCCTAATCCATATTCTCGCGTGTCCACCTCACCTCAGATTTTCATACTACCTAGGGAATACTATCATTAAGCCCTCTCCAGGCTTACACTCTTCAATTGCCCTTTAAATTTTCAATTTTTCAATTTTTTTAGGATTTTCGCATTTTTTTTTTCATTTTTTCCTAACATTTTTTTCGGATTTTTCATTTTTTTTTCATTTTTTTCCTAACTCTATATGCTTGGGCCAACTCGATTAACTAACAACGTTTTGGTAGGTGGACTCAATAATTAAAAGTGTAAACAATATATACAATGCATAAAATAAACGTGCACATGCAAAACTAACTCTGACTCCTATTTGCAAACTGACTCACTAATCTATATGTGACATGGCAATGCAAGTCAAGGAAAGTAAAGATATGTGTAACCCCCCCCACTTGAGATATTCATTGTCTTCAATGAATTTAGAGAGTACCCCCAAAGACATGATCTCAAAGTGTAAGGATTTAAAACAAGTGTTGCATGGAACTTTGCGTAAAATGAATCATATTGTCTAGAGAGATTATTTAAAGAGAGAGAATATGGTACCTATGGTCCCGGAGTACCATTCTAACGGGATTGTTTCGCAAAAATTGGTCAAGAAAGTAACGAATCGGTCGACCAAATTTTGCGAAAACACGAGCAAGTTGAAGCAAGCATACCCTTGATGTGCTCCTCGGTGTTCCCGTCTTAAGTTCCTCTTTGAGCTTTGGCCCAATCCCCTCCAAAGCGATGAATCGGAAGATTTAAGTTCCTGGAGATCTTCCTCTTTGAATTCTCCCACACTCAATCCGCTCACTATCTGAAAAGCTCAAGAGTTAATACGCTCACTATCTCAAAAACTTCGCGATTTGGATGCGTTTTGGGTTTGGGTTGTGTTGGTGTTCTTGAGGGTTTGGAGAGGAAGAAGATGAAGAAAAGGAGTGTTTGATCCAAATTGGGGTGTCAGGGGACTTATTGGTTGGTTCTTGGCTTTAAAAATCCTCCAAAATGTCAAAATAACCCCCAAAAAGTATAAAAAAAAACCCAAACAGTGAGCTGTCCGGTTGATTTCGGGCCCCATTTCGCCCTGAAATGGGTGCCGAAATCACTGCTATTTGCCACTTTGTTTTTTCTCTAACTTCTTCACCCGGTATCCGATTCGCGCGGTTCTTGAACCGTTGGACTCCATACTCGACGAGGAATCCATTTTGACAGAAAAATTCCCAAATCCGGGGAATTTTCCTTTTCTTCCAAAATTTTATCTCCTTTTTCAAGAACCTCACCTCCAAAACTCTTGTACTTTATTTCCACTCCGGATTCCGATGCGTGCAACTTCGATACTCCAACTCGCTACCATGCTCCTCATGAAAAATTAGCTACTCCTAAATTAGCTCCTTTATCAATCCCAATCCTTCCAGTTAGCTCGTTGTTCCTCGTTTAGCGTGCGAAATCGTGCACATGCATCAAGAATGGGAATCCGGATAGTTCTTCGTTAACTTTGTCCTGCACACTCATGGGAAATATTAAACCGCTCTCTCTGACCCCTCACAATCAAATATGGAGAACTCAAAAACAAAAACAAAACAAAATATCAAACTCTACTCTACATTGGATTGCCTCCCAAGAAGCGCTTTGTATTTAAGGTCGATGGCCCGACCCGGTTACCTCAACCGTCTAGGATAGTGGATGTTGATTTAACTCTCCACTTCTTCTTCTTCTTCCACCATCTCTTTTCAATGAAATTTTTCCCATGAAGTGCACCCATGTGAAAAGAAGATGGTGAACATTTTTAGAAGCCGAATCTTTTCATCTTGCAATTAATCCTCTTAATCAACTTCCACAGAGTGCTACCGGGCTTAAATGAGTCTCGGGCCATGAAATCATCCCAGTAGTACTCCTTCGGTGCTAAATTCTCTTCAAATGACCCATGAAATTCATTTACACCACCACACTTGTTGATTTCAAATTCATTGACTATGGCGTGTGGATCATCAACAGAATAGCCAATAGAACAAGAAATTGAAAGTTTCTTATGATGCTCTTCTTCATAAGAATCTCTGTACACAAGTCTTTCCAACTCATCACAGACTTGATTAATATGAGATACGGAAAATTATTCAAAAATCTTAGTCGGGGATTTTACCTCTATAGCACTGGGTTCAAGTGTTTCATAAGCTTCATCATCAGCACCCCACAAGCTCGCGCTGTCGGTGTCATCCCAATCATGCCAAGGATTGGAGATAATTGGAGGTTGCCTTGCGGAGAGCATCGCCTCCTCCATTGTTTTGACACACAACTCCACCCCAGTCTGAGTCTTCATAAGTGGGAAAGTCCACAAATGGTTCATGGACACTAGATTCTTCTATCGGCTCACCTCTTCTTCCACAACTGCAGCTTGAGATTCGAATTCTTGTTCTTTCTCCATCCTAGCCATCAGTGTCCTTTGCATCTCTAGGACAGCTGGTAGCCAATGAGGTTCATCTGAACCAACTAGTGATTGTGACCATAGAGGCTCGATTAAGGGCTCGATGGCATTTGGCACATGCTCCTCTTGTGGCTCATCTGTAACAAGTGACATCCTTGTGAGGCGCACTTGGATCTCCCCCATAATAATTTGTAAGTCTGCCATGCTCGCTGATGAGTCCTCTTGGTGGTGCTGAAGCTGTGGTTGATCGAATATCTATGCGTCTTCATACTTGTGATCCTTCTTGCATTTGTAGCACTAAATCATTGAGCAGTTATCTGTGTGCCACACTCTACATCCAGCACAATAGTAAGGGTAATCAGAGATCTCCTCATAATCATCCTCGCTCGACATGCTCATTATGTCTCCTGCTTCCTACGTTCCTGCAAATACAAACTCACAATAAACCCGTGAAGCACATAGATAAAAAAAAAAAAACTAAAATAAAAGTACTCTAAATTAACTCCCAACTAAATAATCTACCGCTTTCCTCGGCAACGGCGCCAAAAACTTGACACGCTTTCTTACGTGTTACCGCAAGTGCACGGTTCAAGTAATATAGGGTAGTATTTCAACCCCGAGTTATCGATCCCACGAGGACAAGCTTGAGATTATTTAATTAATTATTAGCCGAGAATATAGTAAAAGGAGGAAAGAATGATGATTAAGATGTTGCCACCCTCAAACAAGTTACTAAAATGAACTAACAACTAATATAATATTTTTGTATTTCTTATGTTTAATAAACAAATATGGAGAAATAACTAGGTGATCAATGGATCCCCTAGGGTTTTAGACAGTTCCGATAATGTACTGAAACTCGCTATCATCTTATTAATTGTGTCGGGTAATAGCACTGAAAATCTCCTTTTGGCCTCATGTCGTTCTACATATCAATCAACTACGGGTCCTGTCGGTCCACCAATGTCTACCGATATGGTTCTAACCGCCTAACGTTAAGCCGATCACTGGGTCCTCTCGGTCCACCAATTCCCAAGTCTAAAGCTAAACAATCAAATCTACCCTCACACGACTAGTCCTATCATCTCACCTCTCAGTCTCAATGATTCGGGCTAATTTCTTGTTCTTGTTCATATCTAGGTAAAGTCTCTCTCAAGCACCCACCTAGAACGCTAGTCTAACCGGTTCGTGTCTCCTTTTAGACTAAGTATTAAGTTTAGAACAATCAAACCAACTACCAAGATTATAGTATTTAAGCTAACATATTAATTCATCTTCTTAAAGTTGTTCTTGTCACCCTAGACGTGTCAATAGTCCTAAGTAATCAAGATATACGATAAACAAAGAAGAACAATATGATTAAAAGAAACGAAACATGAATCAATCTCACAATCCGGAAACAAATCTAGTCCATAAACCCTAGGTTCATCTCCATTGAACCTAGAAAAAGTATTTAGCTACTAATAGAGTAGTAACATAACAAGAGTTTCTCCATACACATGATGAAAATCGAAGAGAAAGGAATCAAACGGTGAAATCGCCAAGCTTTGACGAATCCGGGAAATCCCGAAACTCCAAGCTTCTCTCCAATAGCTCCCGTCCGTCTCTCTCTTCCTCTGTACGTGTATGATATGACCCTTAGGTATTCTCACGTTTTGTTAATCACCTGGGGCGAATTTTTAATGTACTTTGCTGAAATTGCATCTCAGCCCCTCTAGTTTGTAATTCTAGTCCAGAATTGTAAGCTGATCTTTCGCATGCCATATCTCTTTCATCTAGACACCGATTAAGCTCCATGACCTATCATTGGAATGCTCTTTGAGTCTAATTTCATTAGGCACTAGTCTGAGTCCAAATCTATTTGTAGAACTCAAGATATCATCAGATTAGTGAAGATTGGTCATCCTAGCTCCTCCAGCTTTGCTTGTCTTCGTTCCATTTGAGCTCCAGTTGATTCCGAAGTTCGTTCCATGCCTCCTATCAACATATTCGCATCCGTTCCTGTCAAGAAAACATGAAAAAACATACCAAGCGATTATATTTCACAAACAACAACGAAATATGCATAGAAAACGCCCGGACTAACAATATAGCACATGGAAAGCAACAAGTGATAAAACGACCTTCATTCTCTAACTTTGGGCTCAAATCTCTCATGGTAATGTGGTAAAATGGATCTAGTGTATAGATCCTAAAAGGCGCTATCAGTGCTAATGCTATTGTAATCCTTAGACTTGAAGTCACTAGATAATCTAGTTGTGGAATATCGTGCATTGATATTATCAAACATTGCACCTTAATTGGGTAACTATAAAGATAGTTATCGGGCATGATAGTTAGCATGATTAGAAATCGTAGTGACGTAGAGAGTATCTGTCCCTCCCACATAATGGGAGAAAATATTCATGGGCCACTCCAGGGATTGGTGCTTATAGAATGTCTGGCCAGACTCAGATAAGTCAATATGGAGACATTAATGTTTTCTGCTTGCGTAAGAATATTCTCAGGATCGAGAAACTATGGATTGGATATACGAGTGTGACTAATATGTCTCGTGTCCAATCCGGATATGGAGACAAATGGGTAACACAATACATGAACATTGGGCACAAGGTTTGTCGGGATCACTGACTTATTTTTATTAGTTGGGTGGCATGGGCGTGTTGCTAGACACCGCTCCATGTTAGTAAATAGTTACTACCAACTAAGTAGAAACCTATGGGGTTACACACCGGATGGACTAAAATTGGATATTGACATTAATAGCTGGACTAATTAATAAAAGTATCATAACGCAACCACAAGCAAACTTAGTGGGACTAGTTTGCAAGTGGAACTAATCCATATAAGTACATGATTAGTATTGGGGCCTTGACTGTAGTTAATAAAGAGTTATTACTATATAAAGGAACTCTAGCTTGTTATTTCTCAAGACAAGTTAGTATTGAGAGAAACAAAGCGAGAGAGAGAGAGAGAGAGAAACAATATCGGTCGAACCCCTATTGCCGCCCCCTCACCCGTCGGCCACCAAAGGAAGACCGCCCCTCCTTTGCCTTGTTTTGCATGATCCGTTCCCCCTTCTTCAATTACTAGCACTACACAGTGCGAATGAATCCAATCAAGAATCCAAGGTGTTGATACTCGTATAGACGAAGACACTATTCTTCGTGTGAGCTCCCAAACTAAGATACACATCTTTTATACCCTTATCATGTTATGATGGCTTCCCTGTGATAATTGGAGGAACTTGAGAAGGAATAATTTTGTTATTCTGCTACGTAACCTGCATCAAATCCCTACAGCGGTATAAGAGCCACACGTTTTAGCGTATAACATGATCTTATGTGTTACAGTTTTTCAGTTTATACACCGTATTGTTAATATTACGCGAAAACTGAAATTTATTGGCATATTAGATGCTAACTGAATTTGATTCAAAACAAACAAGACCTAATTTAACATGGGATGTGAAGATTGGTGAGTTTGATCACATAGGATGTGAATAATTTTGGATGTAGGAACTAGGGTTTGGGCACAAGCTTGGAAAAGGGGTTTTTCAAACTTTGAAACAATAAGCTTGGGAAAAAAGGAAAGAAATTGCTTTGGAAACATTTCCATGAGAGGTCCGGCCCCTATTGGGACCGGCCCCCTTGCCGCCAAAGCAAGAGCACGACCAAGGGTCTGGGCCGGCCTAGCATGTGGCCTATCCGCGTGTGAGGCTCGACCAACCGCCCCATGGCCTTGCCTTGGTCCTTGGGTGGTTCTGCGATTTTGGATGGTGGACTCCTTGGACTATTTTGACCCTAGTTGCCTAATTTCAAACTAAAATTGAACAAGCGCGTTAAAAATTGGTTTGAACAGTATTATGTGCTTTGTTGCATGGTGGATGGATACGACCTAGGTTGTGGATGTTTACTTTTTGTGGTTTGGTTTACGGCCTGCAAGCTGATCAAATTAATGTAATAGTTAGTTAATTTTACGGCAAGCGAGCTGATTATCTCCTCAACATGTGAGGTTATATTTATTTATTTATTCTAGATGCTAGGCTAGAATTAGAATATTTAGATGATAGCCAAGAGCATGGAGAAGAAGACCGAAAGACCAAGAATACACAAAGACGATGATGACTCCCATCCTAGGCGCACGGCTAGAGTGGAGCACATGGAGATGAGCTTGTCACTTTAGGTCATTTAGATATTATCATTTACTTGGTAATATCTTAATCTAGGGGCCATATCCATGCCACGTTAATTTTTCTTCTGTGGATGTTTATTATTTATGTATTGTTATTTATTTTTGTGTATGGGTGATACAAGCAAAATTTTAACAAAATAATAATAAACAAGTTTGATCTTTTATTGTGGATTGCCCAATCCAAATAAGTAGATCATGTTGATATGATCAACCAAACAATTAGATAATGACACTATTAAATCCCACAATAGAAATATTGTGTTTTGCCTTCTCCTGTCTAAACACCCTTCATGATCAAGGTCCATTAAATTCGGACTTGCCAAAGCAAGGCGTTTTAATTAACCTTGGTATGTTGCGGTGACACAAGCAAGTAATGTGTGATTGTTGAAGCAAGAGATTGGACGCAACTAGGCAAAGTAAATTGGATTGATGATCCTAGAGGCATGTAAAGTAGGTGTTATCTAAAGGAAAGCGCAAGAAATTTGCAAAGTCCAAGGAAGCCTTGAAGCATGGTGGGGGCGTGTCTAAAGGTGATTGTCACTACTGTAGCCATCCGGGTCACTGGAGGAGGAATTGCCCCAAGTATCTGGATGATAAAAGGCTTGGAATAATGATTCCACCACCACCAGGTATTTTTTTTATAGACGTAAATATATCTATTTATTCATATTGGGTATTGGATACTGGATGTCGATCTCACATTTGTCAAAATGTGCAGGATTTGAAAAGAAGTAGAAGATTGGCTAAAGGGGAGATAGATTTGCGCGTCGGGAATAGAGCAAAAGTTGTTGCATTAGCTATAGGCGTCTATGATCTATCTTTGCCTTCTCGACTTAGTTGAGAATTAGACAATTGCTATTATGTGCCTGCTATGAGCAGAAACATTATTTATGTTTCTTATTTGGACGAGAAGGGTTTTTCTATTTCAATAAAGGACAAGTGTTGCTCCATTTATTTTGATAGTATGCACTATTTTAGTGTGCATTTGTCTAATGAATTGTATATCCTTGATCTAAATAATTCCATCTATAACATAAATACTAAAAGGATTAAAACAAATGATTGAAATCTTACATATCTATGGCACCATCGTTTAGGCCATCATCACGAGAAACGCATATCTGGACTCCATAAGGATGGACCTCTAGAATCATTTGATTTGGAATCATATGAGACATGCGAGTCTTTTTATTAGGAAAAATGAAAAAGTCCCGTTTCAATAAGAAAGGTGAAAGAATTAGTGAGTTACTTGCACTCATACATACTGATGTATGTGGGCCGTTTCCCACGCCTGCCAGAGGTGGTTACACCTACTTCATTACATTTACTAATGAATTCAGTAGATATGGATTTGTATACCTAATGAAGCCCAAATATGAGTCCTTTGAATTGTTAAAGGAATTCAAAATGAAGTAGAGAAGCAGCTTGGTAAGAGTATTAAGGCTTTGTGACCAGATCGTGGAGGAGAATACTTGAGCCAAGAGTTTGACGAATATCTTAGAGAGTGTGTGATAGTATCCCAACTCACTCTACCTGGAACGCCACAGCGGAATGGCGTGTCTGAGAGGAGGAATCGCACACTATTGGACATGGTGCGATCTATGATGTGTCAAACGGATCTTCCATTATCATTTTGGGGACATGCTCTATTGGCTGCAACTTTCACCATTAACCGTGTTCCATCCAAATCAGTCAAGGAGACATCATATGAGATATGGATTGCGAAGCGTCCCATAGTGTCACTTATGAAGATTTGGGGTTGCGATGTTTATGTAAAGTGTTTACAAACAGACAAGCTCGGACCCAAGGCGTACAAGTGTATATTTGTGGGATATCCTAAGGAAACGAAAGGATATTATTTCTACAATCCAACCGAGAACAAAGTGTTAGTGGCTCAGACCGACGTGTTTCTAGAAAGAGAGTTTGTCTCTAAAGAAGCAAGTGGGAGGACTGTAAAACTTGACGAAATTCAAGAACCACAAACCACTAAACCGATGATGGAGCATGAACAGGAACCGCAAATTGTTGTTGAAGAACCTGTTCAGGTAACAGAGGAACTCCGTAGGTCAGGTAGGGTACGTCATGAGCCAAAGAGATATGGACTTCTTGTAACTGAGCCCGTTGACATACCACTCATGGATGATGAGCCTGCAACCTATGGGGAGGCCATGAAAGGCCCAGACTCTAAGAAGTGGCTAGAAGCCATGCGATCCAAAATCGAATCCATGTATACCAAAAAAGCATGGAATTTGGTGGAACCACCTTGAAAGGGGAGTATGCAGATAGATATGCACCACAAATACTCTAGAAGGGGGGGGGGGGTTGAATAGAGTATGCCAACTTTCTGCAAAACTTGGTGGAGGAGAAGAAAATCTTTGAAGAGTAGCGAAGTTGAAGGCCTTGAAAACAGTTTCAAGCCTTTGAAGTGAAATACATTTTGAAATAAAACAGACAAGTCTTTTTCAAGGCCATGAAAAGAGTTTCAAACCCTTGAAAACAGACTAGTTTGAATGCTGTAAAAACTCGGAATGTAAATGAACTGTAAATGCAAGAGACAAGTGATTTATAGAGTTCAATCCACTTAGACCTACGTCTCTACCTCAGAGAACTTATCCCTGCAGGATTTTCAACTCAATTCTTATTAATTAAAAGTTAAGCCCTAGATCTTAAGCACAGAGAGTTGCCTTACTCTGTTTACAACTTGTGGTTCTCTCTAACCTATCTATTACCTGCTCTAGCTAACTGATAAACTAAGATTTCTCTATTGTTCAACTTGAAAAATCCTCGAGAATTAAATGGAGAAGTATTACAAAAATGATCTACAAATAAAGCACAATACAGAAGAACACTAAAGTGTAGAACTGGAGTGAAGAGTGCAGTGATATTATGTGAGATGGATTGTGAGAATGATGAACATCTTTTATTCTTGTCAATCCAAAAATATGTCTCTCTTTTTACCCGTTAAGTTTACTCTAATGTTGCTTCAAAATGTGCTCCATTTATACTGTTAGAAGCTCCACAAATCTTCCCATATTTTCAGCAACAGCATCCTATTTGTAGGTAACAAACTTTGACTCTCTTAACAGCCTTATCCAACTGATAGTTGATCGCAATCTTCAGAGATATTGTTGCGATCTTGTTATAAAATAATCTGAGAAGCTTTCATAAGTCTTTCATTGATCAAAGAATCATCATCTCTTATTATTTCCTTTCCTACAAAAGCCAGATTAGGACACCAATCCTGCATATTTAGGAAATAAAATTTCCTTCCAAAACTTAGTCAAACTGATAGATTAAAAAATCTTAGATATATCAAAACAGTATGTCTTTCATAATCAAATAATAGAACATCAAGCACACAGGTGATAGAGTTCAAATAGAATTAGAAGAGTTGAGAAAAACTCCCCCTTAGAACATGCATACAGGTCAGACAGTTTCAAGGAATTGAATCCTTGTTCATGGCCTTGAAATATTCAAGCCTGTGAAACCTAATTCAAGGCTTTGAAAACTTGTTCAAGGCCTTGAAATAAAAAAGTATTTCAAGTCCATGAAACCTGTGACCTTACAATCTCCCCCTTGATGAAAGACAAAACCTCAATCTTCTTTGATTCTTAATTTCTGCAAAAAATTACTGATTAGCACACAGTTCAAACAAATAGTAGTAATACAATAATTCCAAAACATCCAACTTCTCAATAAACATAAGCAAAAACTGCAAGTAATTTGCAGATAATCCTACTGACCAAAAGATAGGTCACCTAAATAGAGATAAAAACAAAACAACCTAAGATTTTTCTCCCCCTTTTTGACTTTCATAAAAAAGAATGAGAAGATGTTGGATCAGTGTCTTGAAAATTTTGAAAATAAAGACTTAAATAGAAAGAATGGCAAAGAAAGAATAGGAAGGATTAAGGGGTTGGGTCTTCATCTCCATCATGATCTTCCTCTTCTTCATCACTGTCTTCTTCAGTCTTATCATGTTCTTCTTGTTCCTCTTCATTCTCACCAGCAGTTTCTTCTTCAGTCTTGTCCTTAGTAGAAGTCTTTGGTGATTTCTTATTCTTCTTCAGGGTTATCAACAAATCATCTGAGTCAGGCTGTCTACTTCATTTCCTTCTTGAGCAGCTTGTTCAACTACCACCTGCTTACCTTTATCTTTGACTGGAGCAGCCTCTCTGGTTGGAATGTTCGCTTGGCAGGTTTTTGTCTGAGCAATCTTTCTTGGTACCTTCTTCATCCTCAGGGACATCAAACACAGTCATGCTTCTAAAGATGGTTTCCACCATGTATTTGACCTGTGAGAGATCAATCTCAAACCCATGCTTATTCTCTTTGATCTCACTATTTTCCATCTCTTGACCATCAAATCTCTGAACGATTGAAGAGAAATCAGGAGGCTGAGAGGTCTGGCTTGAGGTAGGTGTCAAGGCCTTGGGCTTTACAATATTTTTTGCATTCAGCTCTTCTTCAGTCGAATCTGAAAACAACTTCCAAATCTTCTCTTTCGTCTTCACTACCCCAATATTCTCAAAAGCTTTGTCATTTAGCACACAAATCCTAGAAGTGATAGACTTTTCACGAGTAGTAGGAATCTCAAGGTGTTGGAAGAACAGAGTGAGGAAGTTTGCATAAGGCAAAGGATGCTTTCTATGAACTGTTTGACTGAATAGCATGTGTTCCATTACATGTTTCTGCAGATAAATGTCATAGCCATGCATGATCAAATACATAATGTACAACACCCTCTTAGTGACTAACTCCTTGTAATGTTCCCTTGGAACAAATGCATCTCATCAAGATATTAAATAAAACTTTAGCTTCAAAATTTAACACAGAGTGTGTTAACTGTTTGGATGAGGCAGGAACATTGGGTAGAAAGAATTCTTCTCAGGCCAATTTCAAAGCTTCATTTTTGGGAGGATAGTTCTGTGTGTCATACCTCTTAGGACACCCTAGGACAGATACAAACTCAGCATGATCTAATTCCATTGTAACCCCAGCAACTAAATACTTGATAACTAAGTGTAGAGAGTTCTTAAGTTGCTTCATGTTGAGTTAGAAGAATCTGGTAAGTCTTGGATAGGCTAGCTCAGGGGGTTTAGCATGAACCAAAGAGAGCTTTTCTTCAACATAGTGATACAATTCAGATTCACTCCAAGCAACATATGCGTACTGATCAAGCTACATAAGTAAATCTTCCTAGATGCAAAACCATCCAACCACTTACCTTTTGAAGTCTTTGAGATTAACCAAGATTCATAAGGAGAAGTGTTCTTTGAGTAGATCTGCAAGGGTTTCTCCACATTGTCTCCTGACTATTCCTCAGTTACTTTCCCTTTCCCCTTTTCAGCTTGAGTTGCTTTCTTCTTTTTCTTTAACTTCTTGGGGCTAGAGACCTCTGTTTCTGGTTGCTTCTCTGCAGCAGCCTTATCTTTCTTCTTCTTCATGTCTGAGGAGGGAGTTGCATCCTTCTTGACTTTATTCTTGGGTGGAGGAAGCTCTGCAACTGCCTCTCCACTAGGGGTTCTAGAACTAGAGTCCCCACTAATCTCTTCAACTTCATCCACTGCTACCTTCCTCTTCTTCTCTGTACTCTGTTTTGAACCTCCGGCCATCTTGATTATGTATGAGGCTCTTATAGTGCTCATTAGGGTTTGGGAGACGAATAGAGAGAAGTAGATTTGATATGGAGTAAAGGAAAAGAGAAGAAGATAAATACTAAGAGAGTTTGTATTTGAAAAGTAAACTTCAATATTTTTCTGATCTTAAAAGATCTGTAATGATCAAGAAGGATTCAAATCTTTGAAGCTGATGGAAAGAAATAATTTTATACTATATTTGGCTGAAAAAGAATTTTGAAAAAGTTAGGGGAAATATTGAAAAAATATCTACACAGATAGCACCCAATACTGAATGATCCAATATTTATTCACTAACTAGTTATCAGACTTATTTTCAAGGCTTTGAAAATAGTTTCAAGGTCTTGAAAAGCTGATAATCAGAAACACATAAGATCAAAACTTTGATCAAATTTTCAAGGCTTTGAAAATTATTTCAAAATTTTGAAACACATAATAACTTACATTCCTTACCTGATGCTCTCCCTAAACCAATGCATCTTTTTAGCATCCCTAATTCAACTCTTAGAGCTGGAAATCTTTCATCTGGCAATGGTTAAGTAAAGATATCTGCAAGTTGCATGTTAGTAGAAACAAATTCAAGAACAATATCACCTTTATGAGCATGATCTCTGATGAAATGGTGTCTGACATCAATATGCTTGGTTCTTGAATGCTGAACTAGAGTCTTTGTAATATTTATTGCACTAGTATTGTCACATTTGATGGGAATACTTATGAAATGAAATCCAATGTCCCTCAGTTGTTGAGAAATCCATAATACTTGTGAACAACATGCTCCAGCAGATATATGTTCAACATCAGCTGTTGATAAAGCAACTGAGTTTTGTTTCTTGGAATGCCAAATGATTAGAGATGATCCAATAAATTGGCAAGTTCCAGAAGTACTTTTCATGTCAACTTTGTAACCTGCAAAGTCAGCATCTGAAAATCCATGCAAAGAGAAGTTAGAATGTCTTGGATACCAAAGCCCTAAGTCATTGGTACCATTGAGATATCTGGATATTCTCTCCACAACACTTATGTCTGATTGCTTTGGATCAGCTTCAAATCTTGCACACATACATACACTGAACATGATATCTGGTCTACAAGCAGTGAGATAAAGTAATGATCCAATGATACCTCTGTACTCTTTAACATTGACAGTCTTACCCGATTCGTCTTTATCTAAAGACAGTGTAGAACTCATGGGAGTCTTGATCTCTTTGGATTGAGACATGTTGTACATTTTTAACAAGTCCCTAGTTTACTTGATTTGATGTCCAAAGATGCTCTTCTTCAGCTGATGTATTTGAATTCCAAGGAAGAAGTTCAAATCTCCCATCATACTCATTTCAAATTCCCTGCTCATAAGACTTGAGAATTCTTTGCGTAGAAGATCATTAGTAGCTCCAAACAGAATGTCATCAACATAAATCTGAACTACAAGTAAATCTTTCTCATGAGTCTTTATGAAAAGGGTCTTGTCTACCAATCCTCTTTTGAAATCATTTTCAAGCAGACACTTTGACAATCTTTCATACCAAGCTCTTGGAGCTTGTTTCAAACCATAAAGAGCTTTGTCGAGTTTGTAAACATGATCTAGAAACTTATCACTTTCAAAATCAGGAGGTTGTGAAACATAAACTTCCTCTTGCAAGTAGCCATTCAAAAATGCACATTTCACATCCATTTGAAATAGTTTCATGTTTTTGTAAGATGCAAGTGCAAGTAAAATTCTAATTGCTTCTAACCTGCCAACTACAGAAAAAGTTTCCTCATAAAAATACCTTCTTCTTGATTATAACCTTGAGAAACTAACCTTGCTTTGTTTCTAATCACCTTACCATTCTCATCTTGTTTGTTTTCTGAACACCCATCTGGTACCAATGACAGACTAGTTTGTTGATTGAGGAACTAGGTTCCATACCTTGTTTCTTTCAATTCATTGAGTTCACTTTGCATAGCTATAATCCAGTCTGCTTCTTGTAATGCTTCCTTCACAGTTTTGGGTTCTACAAGTGAAATGAAAGGATTGATTTCAGAATGATTCTTCAACTGTGATTGTGTTTGTGTAGCAGTGGTTGGGTCTGAGATGATGTTGTCAGATGGATGAGATGAAAGATATTTGAAACTCTTTCTTAGAGAGCAGGGTTCAGGCTCTCCATATTGCTTCTCTGGTCTTGAAGTTGCAGACTGATCACTTATATCTTTATGATCATCTTTGTTAAGGATTTTATCTTTGTTTTCAAGGCCTTGAGTCTTGTTTTCAAGGTCTTGAAAATGACGTCTGTTTCCATCTGAACATTTCTGGAACCCAAGTGAGTTCTCAGCTTCTTCTTCTGATTCATGCTTGTTCAGATTCAAGTCTGCAAAACTTTAACTCAAACAACCATCATAGCTTTCGTCAAAAATAACATGAATACTTTCGTCAACTAGCTTGGTTCTTCTATTAAAAATTATGTAAGCTTTGCTAGTAAGAGAGTAACCAAGAAATATACCTTCATCACTTCTTGCATCAAACTTTCCCAAATTTTCCTTACCATTGTTGTGGACATAGCATGTGTAACCAAAGGGTCTGAAGTATGAAATGTTTGGCTTCCTCCCTTTTAAGAGTTCATAGGGGGACTTCTTCAAGATGGGTCTGATCAAGCACCTGTTCAAACTGTAATTTGCTGTATTCACAGCTTTTGTCCAATAATATTTTGGCAGCTTGTTTTCTAGAAGCATTGTTATTTACATATCTTCAAGAGTCTTGTTCTTTCTTTCAGCAACTCCATTTTGTAGAGGAGTTCTAGGAGCAGAGAAATTGTGAGAGATACCATGATTAACACAAAATAAATCAAATTGTAATTTATCAAACTCTCTACCATGATAAATTCTGATTGAAGCAATGGGTAGGTTATTCAAGTTTTGAAGTTCTCTGCAAAGCTTTGAAAATTCACAGAGGGATTCAGATTTTTCTTTCAGAAACATAACCCAAGTATATCTATAATAATCATCTACAATAAACAGCATATACCTGTTACCTTTTGGAGTTGGTGTCCTCATAGGACCACACAAATCCATGTGAAGTAGTTCAATAGATCTAGAAGTACTTACAAACTTATTTGGTTTGAATGAGATTTTGGTCTGCTTACCCTGAGAACAAGATTTGCATACTTCATCTTCTTTGAACTTGATAGATGGTAATCCTCTTAACAGGTCTTTAGAGATTAATTTATTCAAGGTATGCAAGCTGATGTGACCAAGCTTTCTGTGCCAAACCCTTGAATCCTCTTTCAAGGCCTTGAGAAACTTTAAGCATTTACCTGCAACTTTGTTAGTCTGAAAGATATAAAAATTGTTTGATCTAGAGGCTGTGAGAATGCAATTGCCTGATTTCTCATTTTGCACCACACACTTCTCTTTATCAAACATAACCTTATTTCCATTATCACAAAGCTGAGATACCCTAAGAAAGTTAAAGTTCAAGTCATCAACTATATATACATCATAAATAGATTTTTCAGAATTTTTACCAACTTTACCAATACCAAGTATGTTGCATTTTCTTTTGTCACCAAGTGTAATTGAACCTTGAGATTGCTCTTTCAATTTTGAGAATAGAGATCTCTTTCCACTCATGTGTCTTGAGGAACCACTGTCCATAAACAACTTATGTTCTTTGACATTAGTGACAACCTCCAAACACCAATCACTGCCTTACCCAGCTGTTAGACCAAGTGTGGAATTTGGACTCATACTCAGGATCAACCATGTTAGGTGGTCTGACCATTTTAGGAACCCAAATCTGTTTGACTTGTCCTTTAAGTTGAAATGGGAATCTGTTCCTCATAATGTGAGGGTCACTTCTTCTGAAAGGACAAGTCATCTTCATATGACCCATCATATTACAAAAATGACACTAAGGAGATGTTTTGTATCCATCTTTCATAAATTTGGTATTGTTCTTCTTGGAACGTTTGGATTGTATCCAATACCACTTTTGTGAACTGACTTTGAAGTTATTCTAAGGATTAGGTTCAACTTGTGTTCTGAGCCGGCAAGATTGACTTTGACTAATTTAGATTCTTGAAGTTTCTCAGTAACATTAGTATTTTGTTTATATAATTCATCAACTTGACTTCTTCCTTGACTTGTGTTTTCAAGGCTTTGAAACTGGTTTTCAAAGCCTTGAAATCACTGCCAGTTTTCTTCTGAGAGATTTCAAGATTCTGATTCAGACAAACAAGTTGTAAATTCTCTTTTCCTTGCTCATGATCTTTTTTTTTTTCAAAACTCTAATCTCATTCAGATAATATTCTTCTTTTAAAAGCATTTTTTTAAGATAATCTGAAAGTGCTTCTTCTTGGTTTTAATATCAAAAATTTAACATTACCTCAATGTTCTTCTCAGAGCATTCATCATGCTTGGCCATGGAGCATAGGTTGGCATGTTCTTCTTCAGATTTAGATTCATTTTAGCTATCTGAATCACTCCGTGAAGCTCTCATAGATTTCTTTCTTCTTTCATGGTTTTTCTTCTGAAAGTTCTTGCTTTTCTTGTGTGGACAGTCTCTTACAAATGTCCAACACCACCACACTCAGAGCAGTTCATGACTTTGGATTTATCTTGTAAAGAAGACTAACCTTTGTAGTCTTTGCTACTGGATGATCTGTGTCTTTATCTGTTGAAGTCCTTGTTTCCAAAGTTTTTCTTCATCTTGGGGATTGAGGTCAAAGCTTTAGAAATCAATGCAAATGGATCTTCATAATCATCTTCTGTTTCAAGGCTTTGAATTTTCTGATAATCTTTGTCCATGAGTGCTAAGTTCTTACACCTTTAGGTAGCTCTCCATCATCCTCATTAATGGATATTTCATGTGTCAGGAGCTTCCCTTGTAGATCATCAAGTTGTAGTGATGAGAGATCTTAAGCTTCATCAATGGCTGTTGTCTTTGGTTCCCATTTAGCGTTTGGAAGAATTCTCAGTATCTTCCTCACCTTTTCTTCATTGGAAATATGCTTTCCCAATGAATCAAGGTTGTTGACAATGTCTGTGAACCTCTTGAACATGTCTTTGATTGACTCGTCTGCATTCATCTTGAACAACTCATATTGCCTGAGATAGATGTTGATTTCGGTTTTCTTGACTTAACTTGTTCCTTCAAATGTCACCACAAGCTTATCCCAAATCTCTTTGGCAGTCTTGCAGTCTGAAATCCTGCTAAATTCATCTGTACTCAAAGAACAATACAAGATGTTAATAGCTTTTTAATTCTTAGAAAATTGTTCTAATTCAGAAGAGGAGAGTGAGTCTTCAGATTTGGGAGTTTTGATCCCATCTTTCTGTTAAAGAGAGTGAAAGGTCCATTCTGAATAATGGTCCAAAGCTCTATGTCTTGATCATTTATAAACATTTTTATTAGGGCTTTCCAATGAGCAAAATTATCTCCAAAAAATAGAGGAGGTCTGTTTGCAACTCTTCCCTGTGAGAAACCACCATCTCCAGCATAACTCATGATCACCAGATGGTTAAATCTTATACAGTGATACAAGATCTGATACCAATTGAAAGGGGAGTATGCAGATAGATATGCAAGACAGATACTCTATAAGGGGGGGGGGGGGTTGAATAGAGTATGCCAACTTTTTTCAAAACTTGGTGGAAGAGAAGAAAATCTTTGAAGAGCAGTGAAGTTCAAGGCCTTGAAAACAGTTTCAAGCCTTTGAAGTAAAATATAGTTTGAAATAAAATAGACAAGTCTTTTTCAAGGCCTTGAAAAGAGTTTCAAACCCTTGAAAACAGACTAGTTTGAATGCTGTAAAAACTCTGAATGTAAATGAACTGTAAATGCAAGAGACAAGTGATTTATAGAGTTCAATCAACTTAGACCTACGTCTCTACCTCAGAGAACTTATCCCTGCAGGATTTTCAACTCAATTCTTATTAATCAAAAGCTAAGCCCTAGATCTTAAGCACAGAGAGTTGCCTTACTCTGTTTATAGCTTGTGGTTCTCTCTAACCTATCTAGTACCTGCTCTAGCTAACTGATTAACTAATATTTCTCTATTGTTCAGCTTGAAAAATCCTTGAGAATGAAATGAAGAAGTATTACAAAAATGATCTACAAATAAAGCACAATACAAAAGAACACTAAAGTGTAGTACTGTAGTGAAGAGTGCAATGATCTTATGTGAGATGGATTGTGAGAATGATGAACATGTTTGATTCTTGTAATCCAAAAATATGTATCTCTTTTTACCCGTTAAGTTTACTCTAATGTTGCTTCAAAATGTGCTCCATTTATACTGTTTGAAGCTCAGCAAATCTTCCCAGATTTTCAGCAACAGCATCTTATTTTGTAGGTAACAAACTTTGACTCTCTTAACAGCCTTCTCCAACAGATAGTTGATTGCAATCTTCAGAGAAGCTTTCATAAGTCTTTCATTGATCAAAGAATCATCATCTCTTATTATTTCCTTTCCTGCAAAAGCCAGATTAGGAAACCAATCCTGCATATTTAGGAAATAAAATTGCCCTCCAAAACTTAGTCAAACTGATAGATTAAAACATGTTAGATATATCAAAACAGTTTGTCTTTCATCATCAAATAATAGCACATCAAGCACACGGGTGATAGAGATCAAATAGAAATAGAAGAGTTGAGAAAAACTCCCCCTTAGAACATGCATACAGGTCAGACAGTTTCAAGGCATTGAATCCTGGTTCAAGGCCTTGAAATATTCAAGCCTGTGAAACCTAATTCTAGGATTTGAAAACTTGTTAAAGGCCTTGAAATAAAAAATTATTTCAAGTCCATGAAACCTGTGACCTTACAATCTCCCCTTTGATGAAAGACAAAACCTCAATCTTCTTTGATTCTTAGTTTCTGCAAAAAAATACTGATTAGCACACAGTTCAAGCAAATAGTAGTAATACAATTATTCCAAAATATCCACACTTCTTAATAAACATAAGCAAAAACTGCAAGTAAGTTGCAGATAATCCTA